>OX375874.1:32746710-35530877 GCA_947359465.1 Metellina segmentata
GGTAATCTTAACTATTTCAGATCTAATGTTAAGTATTCTTTGCTCTCGATTTATATATTTTATAGTAACAATAAGTAATCAATAATGCTATACGGGAATATAATCTCTCTATGTAATTTAATTAAGACCATTGGACGATTTGAGGATTAGTATAAGGATGGTTGCGAGTTCGAAACTCGATCAAACCAAAGTGTATCCAACCAAGACCATAGTGTATGTGAGATCTGGTGCACGTTATATCTGTCGTGACCTCGTATGTCATCACGTTGGCGTGGAATGGAAGTTTGAAGAGTGAGGTGCCAGTTCAGGTGCTGTCTTCGTCATCGCATTGTGGTTAAAAATTACGAATTATTGTCCCTCTGGAATCCCTTCCGGATTGATCCAGAACCCGTTGTATTGATCCACAGTGATATGCTAATTGAACTACATACCAACATACCTACCACTTTTCAATCGACAGTCTAAGACACGTAAGTGTGATGCAGTGAATACATTACCTTAAGATAAGAAGGATTCCATTAACATATTATAATTTTGTTCGTACCATCATTTTTATGGAATATACAATCCCGAAAAAATAAGATCCACTATAATACTTTTAAAGATAGATTTCAAGCCTTTCTAAAATTGTCTACACAAGTAGCATATTTCGTTCTGAAAACAAATTAAAGCATAATATAAATTTGTTTTGCATATAAATTTGGATGTCTTCAAGTTTGCCAGTCATGTGACTTCTAAATGTAGGGATATTACATAAACAAGATGAGCCAAACCATGAGCCACAACCAACCAAACAGTCTAACTAAAGTTACCTGTGAGAGAAGTTAAAATCACTGCACTTATAGCATCTCAATACAATTTCTTGACATTCAGTTTTAACCCTCGAAGTGAATGTGACGCGATATCTCGTCATTAAGTTGTTGTCAATTTTTTTGATGATGATGAGATCAAAATCTGGTCTGTATTCTTCTCAAGACGAGATACCTCTTTGAGTTAGCCACCAGGAGGGTTAAGAACCTTGCTACTAGCTGTGTAAAGTGATACCAGATATAGATTTGCAAATTTCATCAAGTCTGCATCAACACAATTTGAAAAAATAAATGTTAGATTTGTGTTTGCAAGAATTAGCTCGTATAGCACAAATCAAAACACCTTTCAAATTTATAAAACTGCTGGATTTCACCCAAACCTTTCGATGCTTACTGAAAAAGTGATCGAATCTTTCGTTTGATGGTGCTAAAATAGTTGCGTTGTCACTAAACAACACAATCAATCATTTGTTTCTATGAAAAAGTAATCTATCATTTGTTTTTCGAAGAATAAAACGTTCACTTATGTATGGATATGCGCAGACAATAATTCTAAATAAGGACAAAGGCATCGCATAAAATATTCTACTTCATTAATTCTGAATGATTAAAAAACATTTTATCCAGATATCCAGCTTGGAGAAATATTTATGATATCCTACCACTCAGTTCACTTATAGCTCCAATGATTTACTTGAAGTATTCACAAAAATGACGCATGGATTTTGATAAATATTAATTATCGCTCTTCACATTTACTCATGAGAAGCATTCTTTTTTATTTAGAAATTGTTATTTGCGTCAATATATTTTTTCCCACTCTCACTTTAGGATATAAAATTCGTATAAGCAAAGTAGTATACTAAAAATAATAGTGACACGAAGATTGGAAAATTTAATTTACTAATATAAACAATGGCAAAAGTGTACCGTAAAAAGAAAAGTTTTGAGAGCAAACAGCAAAAAAACACCTGAATAACTATAACGACATTCAGAAAGTGTAATTAGAATCCCTTTTTTTTACCACTTTAATCATGTTTGGAAATTGCGTAGGAGACAATTTCTTGGAAATTGCTTTATGTTGAAACTACTTCCTAACCGGATAAATACAACTATAAAGACGAATATTTCAAATGTCTTGTTTGAGTTGATTTTCCATAAACATAGGACCAAATTATGACCTTTGTTGGGATATTTACCTAGAATAATACAGGGTGATTACAAATGAATATCCCAACTTTAAAGGGCTATATTTATAAAACTACAGAAGACACACGCTTTTTGGGAAAAAGAAATAAAAAAATAACATTGTAGAGTTACTAATAGCATACAGTTTTTATGTTCAATGTGACCACCACCAGAAACATGAACGATATCCATCCTGTAGCATAATCCATTTCACATTTTTTTCAGCATGTCTGTTACAGTTTCGATGGCTGCAGTTATCCTCGTTTTCAATTCAACAATGTCAGCTGGTAGAGGAGGAAAAAACACTTTATCTTTTTTGTAGCTCCAAGGAAAATAATCGCAGGGGGTTAAGTCCGGGCTTCTTGCGGGTCACTGATGAAGAGCATGGCCGAAATCTGTTCTACGACTAATCCACCGTTGCGGCAGTTGCTCCCTCGAAAATTCGCGTACAGAAAGGTGCCAATGGAGTGGTGCACCAACCTGTTGGAAGAAGAAGTCCTCATTTCTTCTTCTAGCTGAGGAAACAACCAAATCTGACTAGCGCGTCTTTCTAGTAATGGCTCTTCGTTACGTGGACGATTCTATTTAGGACCGTGGGGAAGACAGGCGCCTCAATCCCATGATAGTACTTTACGCAAGTCCAACTTGATCGGCTAATCGGATCACATGACCTAGATACGTATGTCATCAAGGTTTATAGTTGTTGGCGATTTATCTCTTTCTTTCTGCTTTCTTCTTTTCTTTTCAGATCCATGGCTATGGGTGGGTAGAGGTGGGAGCCGAAAATTGTATCCTTTTATTATATAAGTTAGTGTTTTATGTATGCTTTTTGTTACATCAGAATGGTCCTAAGCCAGCGGTGGATACGACACCATCATCCTAAAGCAAAGGGGAAGGCAGAGGGGCGGAAAAATATCAGCTGGTAGTGAGTCCAGGAGTGGTTCTTAGATTATTTATGTAAAATCAACGGAAGCTTGGAAAAATATGAAAAGGGTATTAAAAATTAGGAAAAGTAAATTTGAATGAAAAGGAATTAAATTGGAATTTTTTTTAAATAATTTGGAGGATCTAAAAATTTTTCCGCCAGCTGGGTTCGAACTCGGGAAGTCATCCTCCGCTGCCCACGCTAATCTGAAGGTGGGTGACTTTAGCCATTAGGCCAACGTTGCTTCACGAAAAGAAGCTCTTTAAAGTATAAGTACCCTTCCATAAATCATACATTCCATCAATCTGCTTTAAAAAATCATAGAAGACACACAAAAAAAGACTACCAGACAAGTAAATAATCATAGCTCACTGTAGATCAAATGATCAAAACAAGTTACGAAAGAATCAAACTGAAGAATCGATTCACTTATCACGAGTTTAATATCTACCGACCTCCCTACGGTCCTAAATAGAATCGTCCACGTAACGAAGAGCCATTACTAAAAAGACGCGCTAGTACCAAATCTGTAGCATATCCAGGTAAAAAATGCCATTAATAGTGTTCCCTTTCCAATAGCCGCTCGTTACGCCATCTCTGGCCAAAAAAATGAAACTTCAAAACTTCTTACTCAATGCGATGTGTGGAATGGAACGCTACCTTGTATTGTTTAGAAGATATAGCCTTTTAAAGTTGGGATGTTCATTTGTAATCACCCTGTACAACTACTCAGCATCGTACATCGATAGTTATGAACATATGGTTTAAAAAATATAAACCTAACTACTGTTTAGTGTTTATAACCCTCCTGGCGGTCGTCTCAATGAAATATCGCTTCATACCAGACCAGAAAGACGAAACAGACCAGAAAGACGAAACAGACCAGAAAGGCGAAACAGACCAGATTTTTATGGACGAGATAAGTCGTCATTAGAAGAAAATTGACCAGATTGTGGTCTCAGCATCATTAAAAAGTCGGCAAACAAAATCTTGATGACGAGATATCTCGTCATTGGTAAAATTGGACAGACTTGATGGATGTAATATCTCGACAAAACCAATTGGATGGGTAATGCATGTTTGTACTCGACATTTAAAATTATGTTACGTTTGTCAAATTCTAAGTGCATTTAGTTTCGTATCTTTGAATTTCATCGTTAAATGTAATTTATAGTTGAATGCATATGAAACTTCAGTTCGTGCAAAACAAACTTACGTGAATTCAAAAAGAATTTCCGAGCATCCATTGGGATGTTACATATAATTTTATTTATTTACGATCTGTAGCTATTTCACTTTGTGAAAGCTGTAATTCCGACATTAACTTTTGATCTAGTGGGACTAGAACAAATGTAGTAGCAGAAATGAAAGCGAGCGGAATTAGGACCCAATAAAATAACCAAATAAACTCTTTGTTTAAGTGTTTTCTGTGTAAAACTTTAGATAGAATATAACTGAGATCTAAGTGTTTTTAGAAATGAAGGAAAAATTCAATTAAGCACAGATTAAACTACGATAGGATTTTTGCCAAGTGCTGTTTTTCTTAGAAAATGTTATCTGATTTTATAGTTGGGATTATACACATAAAATAGAGAAGGGACGATAATGTAGTTGATCAAATAAAACCTCCTATTCCAATCTTTAAATTTCAATTCCAAGTTATATATAGAATACATCCCTCTTTGATTCTAGGAATTACAAGACGAAAACAAAGACATGAAAAGATAGATATAATCCAAAATAACCGCTTAAGTCTTTTTTTTTGTGACCAAATTCAATTTATTCTAACTTAGTGGTTTTCTTATTAGAATGAGAAAGTCTTCAGAAACAAATATTAAAATAAAATTGAAGAGAATTTGATATAGAAATCTCATAACCCTCTAACAGAAAACAAATGAATCTAATACTTCTATAATTATCTTGGATTGCAGAAGTGTAGTATAAAGTTATAAATATCGATACATAATTTGCTTTGCTATTTTTCATTAAAACAAATTCAAAAGATTCCTGTACAGTGTAATTCGATTATATTATTGAAACTATAAGGTGTTTAGGAATTTGTATTTTTCTAATTAACGTCGCAATGGAGCAACATATTAGATGCTTAGGTAATCACGTATTTGAAGTTAAAGTATTAAGATTGAACATTTTGCCTAATACGAAGCTGATTGAATAAAAACAATATATTTTAATATTTGTGTTAATAACTATAACCTGGATTTTTATTCGTTAAATATCTTAAATTATGTTTTCCAACTTGTTTTAGGCAACGAAACCAAACAGTACAACGACGAAATTCCTAGCATTATAAATATTTACAAACGAAATAGAAATAATAAAATCGGTAATTATGAAACATTCCAATGGAAGCAGGCGATGGTAATATTGCAGTGATGTTATGATAGTCTCTTTCTAATCACACCGTAAAGTGGTAAAAAGCAAATTTTAAGCTACTATTTTTACTTTAGCAGCTTTAAGGTGAATTTTTGGGTATACAAGGGATAATTATCCAAGTGATTTTGACGAGATTACTCGTCTATTAAGATATGAGCAATTTTGCTAATGACAAGATATCTCATCAAGATATCGCCCCTCCCATTAACCGACCAGATGATGAATCTATGGAAGGGAGTTTTCTCCTACCCACCAATGAGATGATGAATGTTCGTTTCCATCCGGAAGACGAAACTAGTTTAAAGGACACGGATCAGTTTTAACCAAATGGTTCTGTTCTAAAAAAAAACGATTACCGTTGCTCACTATACTTAATATGTCCTCTATGGTTTTATTACAATAACGCCACTACCGTCTACAGTTGCTTGACTGAGAAAGCCACACATAGTGAATTATGAACTTGAGAATATTAATTAAAATATAAGGTAACCACAAAAATACTGTAGTGTTGAATAATATATGCTAATGTTCAGAAAGATTATGTTTTAGAGATGTTTAAACTGCATCTCGAAAACACCGAAAAACTTATTGCTGGAAAGATTGTAGTATCCAGTGTTAAAAATTCAAATTACTTTTCGAATACAGGGAGATTTTTTAATCGGTTCTGTAAAAGGACTAAGAAAATGAACTGGTTTTTAAAAACTAATCTGAATAAAAATATCGCAAGAGTTTCTGATACCGTGTTAACTTACAACGAGTAGTGTAAAAAGGGTGCGAGGTTAAAAAAATTTGATACTTTTCAGCTTGAAGTTAGATTTTTTTTTGTTTTAAAGTCTTATGAATTAAAAACTAAATATTTTTTCTCAAATTAAAAATTCCCTTCAGTGTGCTTTCTAAGAGCTTATTGGGTCACAAGATACTCGATAATTTTAGAATATTTTAAAACAATTCAAGAAGTAATGATCAATAGATGATTTATAGCAATACATAGTATTCGAATACTAAACTATTCGTTGTACTGTATTCTTTATCGTATTTACTATACTATTCATCCAAAGTATTCTATTACCAAAGCATTAGTTCACATTATTCAAATACGAAATAATTAATTCACACTGTTCGAATACTAAAGCCATTAATTCAAATTATTCAAATACCAACGTATTTATCCACATCATTCAAATACCATATTCTTTGAATACCCAAGTATTCATCCAGAGTATTCGAATACCAAAGTATTTATCTCAAGTAATCGAATACCATTGTATTCATCCAATTTATTTTTTATAACACCTTATATCCGTACATTGAACAACATTTTGGTACATCAAACACCATTAGATTTGTCACATATATTATATTCGTGTTAGTGTTTTCCAACTTAATTTGATACCACATTTTTAAGCTTTAACTAAAAATCCGGGAAGTGTGGAAGCACTGTGCCCAAAATGGCGAGAAAGATCTGAGAAACAAATTCATTCATGTATAAATTTAAAAGAAAAGGGCCAAGCTTGGATCCATGTGGATCTTACAGCATTATTTTGCTTGGATCCTTACAGCATTATTAATTTTGACTACATAACATCTGTTTATCAGGTAGGAAGAAATAAGGTAAATACTATAGACGGGGAAATTGTATTTGATCATTTAATAGAGTAGGTCTTGAATCCAGACTTTGTAAAATGCTTAGGTAATGTCCAAAAAAAACCAGCGCCTGTGTCTACATTCGATGTTCCTGAATGTATGTATTCAATAACTCTGTTGTTTGTGGCTACTGGAAAGAAGCTGGGTGAAGCCAAACTGGAGCATCGTGATTGTGGTTCGTGTAAATAAATTCTTTATAGTGTTCAAGAATGTTGGGATTTGAGGAGGTTTATCATAATTTATAAAATAGGGATAATAATTGCTGTTTTCCAGGTGGTAGAGAAGTGTTGGAATTTAAAAATAGATTAAATGTATAAAGATAATTGAGGCTAATCAAGAGTGACCTAACCCAAAAAATCCGGAAAAAATTTTGTTATTACCTTTCATTACGGCCTTTTACTTTTTTTGAAATATGCTGGTTCAAGATTCCTAAAATTACAAAATAACTTATTACTGATACCTGATCAATAAATTTTCAGAATTTCAAATCATAATGTTGATAAATATAAACATGAAAAATGGGAGCAAGAAAATCGCGTTTTCACCATTAAGTTTGTTCGTGGGTTGAGCCACTCTTGCTCTGATAGCCTCAATTTTTATGGGAGAAATTTCGAGCCATTTTGTTTTAGTGATGCCTTCAATTCCATGGGCTTTTATGATTTTAAGTGTTGGAATATGGATAATGATTTCGGATGGAAGAATAGTAATAATTTTGTTGGCTTCTTTATTTTTATGGAATTCCTTATTAATTTAAAGAACTGTTTCCGTGGTTTTTGGATCATTCGAATCATTTTCCCTAAATTGTTCATGAAGGCTATCGGCGATCAAGTTGTCTTTATCAATATCTGAAACTGAAGATTGTTGGTGAGGGGAGGAATATTTTATTTTTGGTGAAATATTTAGTGGTGTTCCATAAATTTATCTTTACAATGTCTTTAGTATTTAGTGATTGAATATTAAGGATTTATGAACGGGAACTTATTTTTGCCAGGACTTTTTAATTTGATTTCTTTTTGTGATATGTTGTTGCTATTTCAGCTGGAAGGTAGATTTGATTATTGGAAGCGGTGAATTTAGAAGAGATATTATGGGCCAGGAGAATCTGATTAGTGAGCTTGGTCGCGTTGTCTCATGAATTTCTTCTGGGTTAAAAATTTGGCTGGATTACGTGGGGGTATGTGACAGTTGCATTGGGAATTTGTTTAAAAAGTTTCCAGTTTGTAGATTTGATTGTTGGTAATGGGAAGAGAAGGATGGATTCAAAATTAAAGAAGACAGGATTTTGGTCAGAGGTGAGTTCAGGGATAGATTCAGTTGAGTATTTGTGATTAAAATCTTTAAGGAGGGCAAAATTAAAGACATTAGCAGTATAAGAGACAATTCTGGTTGATTCGGAGGGTATTGTAATTGTAATACTCATTTGTGAGCGTGATTAAAATTTGTTTCTCACGCTTTAGAATTATATCTTTAGTTCCAGAACTGATGGTGTGTATTGAAATCGCCACATAAGACAGTGAGATTATTAGTAGAAAGCAGTTTTTAAATATCGTTATTGAATTTAGCGGGAGAATTGTAAATAGTAATAATAGAAATGGGCTTAAAATTTGGAAGCGTAACTGTAGTAATTGTTCTTGAATATGGTTTAGTTGAGGGGTAATTTCTTGATAGTGGGGAATATATATTTTTCACAACTGCTAAGCCTCCTATGGCTTTTGAGTTTGAGGTACATCAAGGTCATTCCTGTAAATGTTGTAGCTTGGAATATTTATGTTATTGTTGGGTCTGAGGTGAGTGTCTTGCAGACAAACTGCGTCAGGGATGTGTGTGTTTGTGAATTCTCTGAGCTCGATTATCTTATTTCAAATACCGTTGACATTCTATAGATATATAGAAAGCCCAAGGTTTGTTAAACCCATCAGATGTTAGAGGATAAACATTGAGCGAAAACGAAAATTTTGTCAAGAGAACTCTGGGCGGCGCGGAGTTTGTTCAGGTATCACTGATCCCTCCAAATGACTGGAATATTGTCGAGAGTACATCGTTAATACCTTCGGGTGGGCTTTCTGTATTCTGGGTAAGGGGCGTGTTTTGAACTTGGTGAACAATTGGCTGGGGGCAGATCTGAAAGCTACTTGATTTCTGGTTTGGGGCTGGGGTATAATCTGGATTTTGTTAGGGTCTTGCTGAGCGATATCAGCGAAAGAAGAGTTTTGATTAATAAGTCGACTTGTAAAAGTTTTTGAGGATTTTTAGGGAGTTGTTGGGAGGTTTGGGCCTTTTGGGAAATTTCGGACATCCCCTCCAGGAGGCAACATTACCATACTCCTGTTCGTTGATGATTTTGGAGTTTTGGTTTCGGGGGAAAGTGCAGGTGGATGTGTGGAGTGCTTCACATAATCTAATACACCTGGTTTTCATTAAGCAATCTGTGGAGCTATGTCTGAATCTCTTACAATTAAAGCATTGTTACAGCCCTCTATTCCTTCGGAAGCTCTCGACAGTTATACCCTTATACCCATGTATATACACTCATTCATATTGAAAGTATTTTCTGCTGTTTTTGTTCTCTCAATTTATGTATCAAAAAATAGGGAGAGGATTTTTGGTGCAAATTTGAGTAAGTTAAGCAACTTTATTGACGGAATATCCTTTTTCAGTTAGAAAAGTTTTAATTTTATCGGTGCAAGAGTCTCTTGGTAAGTCTTTGTGTACTACATTTATCGGTCTTTCATAGGATGGAGTTATTAAGTAAACTTCTATATTTTGTTTTTTGAGGCATTCTGTAATACCGCGGAGTTGATTAGGAGTTTTACACATAATCCGTCATACCAAATCAATACCTCTGGGGGTACCTGATCAGGGGGTTATCGGCCTCTGATTGTGATCTAAATTACGATATGTGTGAGTGAATGGATGTATGAAAGGGACCTTCCTGTAAAACGGATGTGTCATGTATGTCGAGCAAAGTCGGACTTCCTCCCAATGGGGCTCAATAACATGGAAGGCGCACCCTCCTCGCCTTTTGCCGTCTTCGACGGGCCTGGCACTCCTCTGGTCTGCCAGTGTAGGCATAAGAAACAACAACACATAATCTGTAAGAATTAAATGGAAAGTCTATTTTGTATATATCCTCACAGAATATATCCCTAATTTCTTTAAAAAGTTGTGGATAATTTGAAATAATTTAATCGTAATATGTTCAAATTTTTGAGGCATGAGGTTTATGTGAGTTATACCTTCAAATCTATTTTGAGTTTGAACACCTTGTGTTAGCTGTATATTTCGGGGCTTGGCAGTAAGTCCTTTTCTAGGGATCTGAAATCCTTGATCACTTACTCTTTTAACTAAATGCGAAAGGGTTGTGAAAACAATTTCAAAAATGGGACGTTTGTTGCTGATTGGGTAGTAATTTTCTATTTATATATCAGGCAGGAACCAATAGCAGAGCTTACTTCAAACATTATTAATTATCTCGTCTGATTCTTCGAAATTCTGTATAGAGGCTGTATAGAGGGATATATGTAATCTGATTTCGTATAGAGGCTTATTACCTTCAGTTGGATATCTTTGAAGAAGATCAATGGTGGATTGTTCACTAGAATTTTGCCTTTTCATTTTGATCCAGGGCTTTAGATATTGATTGCCATCTCTATTTTGGTTGCAATTCCAGCAAGTTCTTGTTAATCTCTCTGTGAGATGGTGAAATATCGATTTCTTGACATGATTCAATAAAATTTGACGTCATGTCAAATGCAAGTAGATTCTGCTTTGGGAGCAGCTAAGCGAGGGCTGCTACAATGCTCATGATTCGAAAGAATATTATAAATGGAATTGTAAGGGCTCAGAACTGCTTTTCAGGTTTTTCTAAACATAATTATGTATGTATAAAATAAAACATTAATTCTAGCATTGCCAGATATCGAGTATCAAAATTATTCTTCTGTGATCAATGTTTTCGTTTGGGCTTTTCGTCAGTTCGACTTCCATTACAAAATGTAAGCTATGTAAAATTAACTATTCTTTTTTCGTCAGTCAACTATTCATAAATTATTTATATCATGGTATGAAATAAATAGTCAGTTCAAACATATATATTATAGTTTAATAAGTTTGGAAAAAATTGTTTTTCAAACAATAGTGGTAAAACAATATTATTGGAAAACTTTATTTCCGATCACTACTGGTAAAACAAACTGAGCTGTGAACCGCAATCGTTTTATGCAAAATATTATTCCTATGACGATTTCAAACTGCCTTTAGCTCCCTCTGCACACCTAGGTTAAGGAGTACCAGGGTTATTATGTAGTCTATATTACCCGCAGGGTTCCAAAGAAAAGTGTACTACACATAGAGAGGATTAGTTAAATAGTGTAGATTTCTATAGAGATCAGACAGGCGCTAACTCTGCTTAATACATATATTTGTTTTACTACATCCTTATTATATCAGTTTCTGGTTATCCAAGGGGATATCGGACAATACTACCTCTGATAATCAAGATAGGAGTATAAGATCAAAGTAAAGTTATTTAAGCAGAAATATAAGATAAAAGTTTTATATTGCAAGAACTCAAATTCACTAGGTACAGTTTAGAAAGATCAAAATCCCATATTCATACTGTCAACAAGAACGAAAATGAATAAGTACAAAGGCAAAGCTCTCTGCAAAGAGACATTATTTGCAATCGTATATCAAATACAAGTATATGCAGGATCATACTTGTCGATCAAAGGAGAAGTTAAAGTACAACTCAAATTCAAGAAAATCTTCAAAATACTGAAAGTACTTGCTTCCGCTTCTTGTCGTTACAGCTGTCAATAAAGCATATATCCTAGTTTTTGTCAAACAAACCTGGACAAAGGTTCTCTTTATATGTCTGAGTTAAAGTCTGATATTGTCAAAATCTACTCGAATAGAATTATACTTCGTATACATCCACTCCAGAACACAGCTACAAAATTAGAAAAGTTGACCTGAAAAGGACAAGTGTTAGATGCCGAGAAATCGGATTAAAATGCCGACTAATTGGAATGTGGAGAGCTAGTGGGAGTACAATTGTGTCAAGTATGTCTGTAAAACTTGCTTAGAAGATGTAATAAAAATACTTTCCATCCAAAACATTATTAAATAAAACTAAGTTGGAGAAAAATTCCAGTGAATGGAAATCTTTGATTATGAAATGTGTTGGTAATAAAATGTTCATCCTGAATGATGTTGAAATTGGTTTGATTCATTTTGCTTTCCAGTATAACTGTCTGTGCATACTGATTCCAAACAATTGTGGGCTAAACAAACTCTTAGAATCTTAAAATTTATACACATTTCCGGTCATTTAAATAATAATAAATACTAATTTTACACAAACAAATATCTTAAACTATGAAATATAAATGCTGAATTATTGATGTTTCATGATGACTCATACATACCAACCTTTTTAAAATATGTGACATAAGAAGGAAATATGATTAGAATTTCAGAACTCTTGGTGAATTTTTGCCCACTCAGTGCTCTTTGTCTAATTTTAATAGTAGACTATTGGATTAGAACGAGATCTAACAAAGGAATATTATTAATAGAAGACTAAGTATAGGGATCTACTGACAAATTTAGATGTTTAAACTGTCAGTACTACAGCAATAAAAGTTCATGTATTCCTATTCCTATTTTCAACTGCAATCAAACTTTTATCAACAAATGCTTGTAAAAACATATGCCTCGTGTTAAAACAACTGATCACTACAATGAAATGTAGCAAAAGTAAAATCACTAGCACTACATAAAGCAATATAACACTGACAAATTTCGGTAGACATATTTTCAGTACATCATCAAAGGTTCATATATTCGAATTCCTAATTTATAGCTCAATCAAACTTTTACTAAGTGATTCCAAGGGAATTCGATTAAATAACTCATCCATCAATATCTGATCAATTTTACTAATAACGAGGTATCATGTCATCAAGATATTGCCAATACTTGATGACGAGATCAATACATGACCCCCAACCCCCTACCTGCCTCAGTTTTATTCAAATGGGCAAGATTAACCATTAGATGTGGTCAATTTTGCGAATGAAAATCTCTTCTAGGTGAGCTTCAGGAGGGTTAAAAATGGGTGTTGAGCCAAAAAGTTTTGGTAAATTATGAATTCATAACTGTGTTCCTTATCTCTGAACGTTATAAAGTAAGAACTCTTTGTAAATTATTCTGTACTTGGTATGTATAAAAATATTTGTTTTCTTTTAAGCTCTTTTTGTAGAGTTTTACTACAGCTACAATTTTGAAATTTTCTTTGGTTGAAATTTTCTTTGGTGGCACAAGGTGTAGATCTGGCGAAGCTGCTTCAAGCAACATCTATGTATGCAATAAAATGTTTATGATATTTTAAACTAGCATAGGAAAAAATCATAGAACGAAGCTATCTCTCATTTACCTGATTCTCCTTGAAAGCGGGCACGATTTCAATGTACCAGCGAGCCCCATAGTTTAGTTTGTCTCACTTAGCCATTTTTATTCCACCGGCCTTTTCCTGTTTGTCACTATGCTATTTTTATCTCACCATCCTATGATTGGTTTGTCATTACGACATTTTTATTCCACTGAATTTGGTTTGGTTTGCCACTCAACGCCATTTTTATTCCACTGAATTTGGTTTGGTTTGCCACTCAACGCCATTTTTATTCCACTAACTTTATTTTCGTTTGTCATTCCATACCATATTTATTACACCATCATTGGTTTGATTTGCAACTCTGCCATTTGTATTCCACTGACTTTGCTTTGTCCCTCTGAGCCGTATTAATTCCACCGACCTCTGATTGGTTTGTCACTGTACGCCATTTTTATTTCACCGGCCTTGGTTTAGTTTGTCATTTTAATCAGTTTTATTCATCCGGCTTGTCTCATTAACATATAATAATGCACTGTATACAGTCATTACGTTAATGCGAACTGTTCATACGATTCTGCTCTCTCAAGTCACTCATCAGCCACAAAAAACTCCCCTCGTTTTAGTATTGGAAATTCGATTTCGGATTACTTAGTATGGCTACATTCTTTCAGCTTCCACTTTCCTGCATTTTTTTTCAGAAACCAATGAAGCTTGACTGGAATATTTTATTTCAGTTACTTATACAATATCGTCTTCCTAAATAATTAAACCGCTTAAATATTAATTGATTTATAAGGCAGATCTATGAGATACCATTTCTGCAATGCTAAATATATAAGGCTCTAATGGTTTTGTGGTAGATTGAGTTCTCTGTACCTTTCACGGAAGTGATATCATTTGGATATATTTTAACCCTTCAAGTAGTTTTGAAGAAATATCTCTTCAAACAAGATTTGGCCAATTTTGGTACTGATGAGATATTTCATCATTAAAGTGGTAAGTTTTTAGAGGTAACAAGAGTGAGATATGATAATTTTTTTTACTATGCCGAAACATCTAATCCATTGAGATCTGATCAGTTTTGATAATTATGGGATACATCGTCAACCACCAGTAGCGTAAAAGGCGACTATGTTAGCATTGAATAAAATTGATAAAAGCATTGAATAAAAACAAATAAAATACTCGTCTTACGGTGGTTTTGTTTACACTGGAACTCTTTATAGAAACTCTACTATAAAATGCATCGAAGTATAAGTTTCAAAATGTAAATTTTTTATGAAAATAAAACTATTGATTAGTAATTGTGTTTGAAAATTTCGTGTATTGAAATATATCACAGGGTAATTTTATTAAGGAGCGAAATCTTGAATTTATCGATGTACACTGCTGGCCACCCAAATTGCAACACCAAGGAAGACAAGAGATATCACAACAAAATTATTTTGTAGATAACATGTTGACCAAGTATAAAATGATTAAATTTATAGACTTCTGTGAAGTGTGGTTCCTGCCAAAATCAGTAGCCATAGTAGCCGCCATTGTTGGAGATCACCGCTGCCACATGCCTCGGCATTGATTCAAAGAGACTTTGGATGTGTTCTTGGGGTACAGCAGACCAAGCAGCTTCCACGTTGCCAAAGTTGATCTCTTGTGGCAGCTGGGGATGCAATCTGGGTCAATCGTTGAGCAACCATGAACCACATGTTTTCTATCGGCGAAAGATCCGGAGAGCGAGCTGGACAGGGAAGCAATTCAATCTGGCGATTGACGAAGAACTCTTGGACAATGCGTGCCACGTGTGGTCGCACATTATTCTGTTGAAATATGGCTGTGGACAAGCCCTAAAGGTAAGGAAGGACAACTGGCTCCAACACCTGGGATATGTAGCGCTGGCTGTTTAAAGTACCGGCATTGCGTACTAGAGGAGTGCGAGAGTGATCAGCTGTCACAGCGCTTGATTCATCGCTATCAACCATCAGTCGTGCGACCCACACACGAGTGTCCACCATGACCATTCACAGACGGCTAAGAGATCAAAATCTATGCTCGTACCGACCGTTACGCCACCTTCCACTCACGCCTGAACACTGTCGAGGCAGATTACAGTGGTGCTTGGCTCGATCAGGCTGGAATGATGCTGACTGGGGACGTATAGTCTTTAGCCACGAATCCCGCTTCCAACTGTGTCCTGACGATCTTCGAAGACGTGTCTGGAGACGACCAGTGCAGCGTGCCGATCCTGCTTTCACTATTGCACACCACACGGGCCCTCAACAAAGAGTTATGGTCTGCAGTGCCATTTTCCCTTGATAGCCGGACCCCTTTGGTCGTCATTAGAGGTACACTTACTGCACAGCGGTACGTTGACGACATTCTGAGACCTGTTTTGATATCGTTCCTTTCGCAGTACCCTGGGCTTATTTTTCAGCAAGACAATGCCAGACCACATACGGCACGTGTTGCTATGAACTGTCTTCTAGCTTGTCGAACACTTCCTTGTCCAGCCAGATCACCAGATCTCTCTCCCATTGAACATGTCTGGGATATGATGGGAAGGCGACTGCATCCGGTAGGGAATGTTGATGACGTAATCCGACAATTGGAGCAAATTTGGCAAGAAATACCGCAGGAGACCATCCGGGAGCTTTATCGGTCTATGCCACGCCGTGTGGCAGCTTGCATCCAACACCTTATTGCGCTCGCTACTGTAACTCTGAAATAAATCATTCAATTGTTCTGAAATTTGAATTATTTTCTATTCTGTACATAATTTTCCTATCCACCAATTTCTCCTTCTTGGTGAGTCGATTTTTTTGTTATAGAGTGTATTTTTGGAATATAAAATAAGTTTGCTGGATAGACATATTTCATCTTAGCCAGTTGTTGAATTTACATCACTCGGGAAGCAACACAACAGTCTATTGACGACGGTCATCCCAGGGGGAAAAATTCGAGTTCATCTCGTAATCTTGAACCACTGGTCAACACCTGAGTTGACACTCCACTCTCCATACCACGCTAAATACCGAAGGGAAAATCCGATCACAACAACATATTTATCAGAGTTGCATTAAAATTGTTAATATGAAAGAGCAATTGTAAGTGCATAAACAAGTCACACATGAATACATAATAACATAGTTAGTTTTATCATACATAAAGAGTAATACGAGTTAGCATGGAACTAAAATTACTTAAAATGAAGCCGAAAGAAGCATTCGTGCGATAAAGATAAAGAATAGCGTTATGTAGAACGATTTTACACTTTAGTATGTATTAACATAAATATCAAAAAAGTGATATAAATAAATATTTATCTGGTACTTGTGTAGGAAGTACATGTACTAATCGATAGAACTACAATAAAAACAAAATTTAAAATTTACATTTCTTGTAAATAGTTTCACTATAAGGAGTTGGATTCTATAAATTATAATACATTTGAATATTTTTTATGGGTTGCGTTAAAATATGGAGTTTTAAATCAATCATATTCTTCCATTATTGTGTTGCCTCGCTGTTTGAATATGAAGTTGAGTTTATATGGAGTCATCAATTAAAAAAACCATAAGTTTCTTTCACGAGTGTAAAGGAAAAATTTGAAACCATACATAGAATACATACACGACATTGTAAAGAATACTTTTTAAGAAAATCAAAAAACAAATGTGGCGTACCATATTTTCTTTCTTTTACTATTTTACTATTGAAAGACAAAGTAGGCTGTGTAAATTTAGTTAAATTTTCCTTTTCAGCATTCTTCCAAGGTTACAAAACATAGTTAAAATTTTCATTTCTTTTACACAAATTTTCGGTAGTAAAGTTTACATTATTTTGAAGCACAAAACAGTTTATCGCACGATACTGGTAAAATTAGTTTACTTTCGTCTATAATTGAATAGACCGTAAAGATAGAAGATAGAAAGATTAGAAAATAATCTATATGAACAATAATGAATTCAGTGATCAAGGCTATATTGTAGCATGTGTTATGGTAAGCAAAAAGGATGAAAGCTGAGAAAACACGATGAAAAGCTATTCAATAAGCTGTAGATAAAAAATTTAGTTTTATGATTACAAAGTTATTAAAATTGAATATAAATATGTATTTAAATTAATTGAAAGTGTAATTTAATTAATAAATTTTAAAAATATAATTTATTCTCATGTTGGATGGTAGTTGAACTAACCCCGCTTTGGAGCAACACAACGAGCTATGATAAACAATTATATGTAAAAAATTTTAAGTAATTTATTTTTTAAATGTAATGTATTAAAAACAATAATAATATTTTCACCACAATATTGCTTGAAACTGTTTAATATATACGCACGTAGTTAGTTAACATCACATAGGATAAAAACAACGGGATATTGGTGATGGTCCGGGATTAGTCTCGATGGGAAAGATCTGAGGATCACATCTAGTAATTATGAACCACGGCCAGATGATGAGATCAACACCAGAGCTGGTGTCCCCATTGAAATCTCCACACCGCTGCAATGTGAGAACACTTGAGACCTAGATAGATGTAACGTATATCAGCTGCAGTGCCACAACGGTATATTGGTTGGGCCTAGTTTAGAATAAGCAAATTTCTCTGTCAGTTTCGCAACCCTTTATTCTTCCAATTGATCTACCACTGTCCGAAATTGATTTGTAAAATTAGCAGAGTAAAGAAATCGTATAACAGCAAATGGGAAGTTGTTAATAAATTGGAACCATTTCTTCCTGAAATTGTAGCTTCAATAGAAATTTAATCATACGAAAATTGGTTCAAACGTAAAATGTTTTGAAATTTTGCTATAAATTTGCAGAGAAATAATGAATCCATTACATTTAAAACAGTGAACATACATTGTTTTGGATCAGACAAAACATTTGTATCAAACTCGATCTCTTAGAATTATATCCTCCGTGAGACATTCTATACGTATACAATACTGTCAAATATCCATGTTAATCTAACTTCTAAGCATTTATTAGCTCTTATTGAATGGTGTAAGAGTGAGCTCAGTGTCATGAAAGTGTCTCCTAAGAACATTCCAAACACTCCTGATTGGATTAGCTCAATAAGTACGCTGTTTATTATACATGTCGGTTGGTTTCACCATAGTGATCTAGTTAGAGATTCTAGAAGGGATTAGTTGTTGTTATCTACGACCTTAGTTGCTGAGCTTTTATATGTAATTAAAATAATAACATTATTTTGTGCGCAGACAATAATGATCAAACTTTGAGTTGATTTTGAGTCTTGAGTTACTTTAGAGGATATATTAATCCTTTCTTTCAGATCTAATTGAAAATTACGAGGAATCTAAGTGCGTTAAAAGACTTGTTAATCATAATCTGAAAGTTTCAGATGTAGCTTAATAGTGATACGAATTTTAAAGTAAAGAATACTGCAAAATGTAATTATATACACTCTATAACAAAAAAATCGACGCACTAAGAGGGAGTTGTCCAATTAAAATGAAATTTCGCATGCAAAGACATTTTGAACGAACATGCAAATGATAAAAATTTGGTGTCCGATGAATGAATAGTAGGAGTTCCAGAACATCGGAACTGCGTATTCAGCAGGTGTATAAGGAGCGATTCTCAATCTGTGGTCAAAATTCATGTTGCATTTCGACTGCGGATACTTACGTCGACTGTAACAATGCCTCACCGAAACATTCGTGTTCATTACGAGAATATGTTAGAGTTTGAAAGAGGTCGTGCTAGCGCATTGAAGGAGACTGATTGGAAGAATCGTAGAATCGCTCGACATGTGGGTCGAAGCGATGAGGCGATTCGACAATTCTGGCAAGAGAGGGTCAAGAACTGAAGATATCAGCGTCAGGATGAAAGCGATCGACCTAGGGCCACAACAGAACAGGAAGACATATCGATTGTCAGAGCAGCTGTCATTAAACAGAAGATATCAGCGTCAGGACGGCAGCGGTCGACCTAGGTACACAACAGAACAGGAAGACATATCGATTGTCAGAGCAGCTGTCATAAAACAGAAGATATCAGCGTCAGGATGGCAGCGGTCGACCTAGGGCCACAACAGAACAGGAAGACATATCGATTGTCAGAGCAGCTGTCATAAAACAGAAGATATCAGCGGCAGGACGGCAGCGGTCAACCTAGGTACACAACAGAACAGGAAGACATATCGATTGTCAGAGCAGCTGTCATAAAACAGAAGATATCAGCGTCAGGACGGCAGCGGTCGACCTAGGGCCACAACAGAACAGGAAGACATATCGATTGTCAGAGTAGCTGTCATAAAACAGAAGATATCAGCGTCAGGATGGCAGCGGTCAATCTAGGTATACAACAGAACAGGAAGACATATCGATTGTCAGAGCAGCTGTCATAAAACAGAAGATATCAGCGTCAGGACGGCAGCGGTCGACCTAGGGCCACAACAGAACAGGAAGACATATCGATTGTCAGAGCAGCTGTCATAAAACAGAAGATATCAGCGTCAGGACGGCAGCGGTCGACCTAGGGCCACAACAGAACAGGAAGACATATCGATTGTCAGAACAGCTGTCATAAAACAGAAGATATCAGCGGCAGGACGGCAGCGGTCAACCTAGGTACACAACAGAACAGGAAGACATATCGATTGTCAGAGCAGCTGTCATAAAACAGAAGATATCAGCGTCAGGACGGCAGCGGTCGACCTAGGGCCACAACAGAACAGGAAGACATATCGATTGTCAGAGCAGCTGTCATAAAACAGAAGATATCAGCGTCAGGATGGCAGCGGTCAACCTAGGTACACAACAGAACAGGAAGACATATCGATTGTCAGAGCAGCTGTCATAAAACAGATATCAGCGTCAGGACGGCAGCGGTCGACCTAGGGCCACAACAGAACAGGAAGACATATCGATTGTCAGAGCAGCTATCATAAAACAGAAGATATCAGCGTCAGGACGGCAGTGGTCGACCTAGGGCCACAACAGAACAGGAAGACATATCGATTGTCAGAACAGCTGTCATAAAACAGAAGATATCAGCGGCAGGACGGCAGCGGTCAACCTAGGTACACAACAGAACAGGAAGACATATCGACAGCAGCTGTCATAGAACCTGATTCGTCGTTAGCAACTATCCAACGAGTGACCCGAACACATGTGTTCAACATGACTCTATGCAGGCCACAAAGAGACCGGAATTTACGCTCGCTCAGAACGTTACTCCGCTTACCTTTCATGCCTGTAAACCTTCAAGTCCGACTACAGTGGAGCCTGGCTCGATCAATTTGGAACGGTGCTGACTGGGGACGTATAGTCTTTAGTGACGAGTCCCGTTTCAAACTGTGTCCTAACAACAACCGCAGACATTTCTGGAGACTTCCAGGACAGCGTGGGGATCCTGTCCTTACTATCGCGTACACACATGCCCGCAACAGGGCTTAATGGTCTGGGGTACCATCTTTTTTAATAGTCGGACCCTTTTAACAGTCATGTTTGAGCAGCAGTACTGCAATCTCTGAAACGCTCAGCTAGGAAACAAGCACTTGCTCTTGGAATTTCAAGACGTTCACTCCAGCGGATTCTTCATAATGAACTGCATTTTCACCCGTATAAAATGTGCTTGGTCCAGCAATTGTCAGTACGAGATTATGTAACACGAAGGACATCTTGTGAAGACATGCTTGCAACCATACCCCGTGACGCAAATGTGTTCTTTTCTGATGAGGCACATTTTCACCTCAGTGGATGTGTAAACAAACAGAATATGCGGTACTGGAGCGAAACGTACCCAAAAGAAATTTACCAGAGACCCCTGTACTCAGACTGCGTCACTGTGTGGTGAGCCATATCACAAGTAGGCATCATTGGCCCTTACTCTTTCCAGGAAAATCGTCGTGCTGTAACTGTGAATTCGGATCGTTACTTAACTATGCTGCAAGAGTTTTTCCAGCCGACTTTCGAGGCAATGCAATTACATGATACCTGGTTTCAACAAGACGGTGCCACTGCACACACAGTGGGCATTATCATGAATTGTTTTGAGGCAAACGTTTCCTGGAAGGCTTATGTCTCGGATGGGGGATCTCAACTTGCCCGCACATTTACCGGACATAGCCCCGTGCGATTTTTTTTCTTTGGGGTTACCTGAAGTCGAAGGTGTATTGCAACCGTCCCAACACCCTGGAAGACCTACAGAACAATACTGAGGCTGAAATTGCAAGAATACCAGAAGACATGCTTGAAAGACTGCGTGAGAATTTCAGAAAACGACTGCAGCAGTGTGTGGATTGTGAAGGTAGACATTTGCCAGATACACTGTGTTTAAAACCATGTAATTAGAAACTTCCATTATTGTCCAATATGAGAAAAATAAAAATGTAAGTCGCTAAGTGTTCATTATTTTTTTATTTCATTCCAAAATCAGCAAATTACCGTGCTCCACCCTGTAAATTCCTAAGACTATTTCGTTCCTTTTACGTATTACCTGTAATTTATAGATTCCACACTTCAAATTTTTACAACCTAATTTAAAGTGTTCAATTATATACACAATGTATTCGACGCCTTTCCCTCCCATGTCGTTAATTTGAACTGTAGTTACCCTCCTCGTGATTAATATCGTCATTAATAGAACTGTCGAGATTTTGGTAGACGACATATTACGTCAAAACCATTTGGAGGGTTAATACAATAAATAATACGCTGAGTGGACCCTTGAGAAGGCTAAGTATCTCGAGGATCCAAGTGGTTTTGACGAGATATCTCGTCAATCTAGATCTGATTAATTTAATAATGACAAGAAAACTCGTCATAAAAATATTGTAGATTTTTAATAATGACGAGATAAAGATCCGACCAGTATTCCTCAAATGACGATATATCTCGTCTATCAAGACATTAAATATATCTAGAAAAAAAACGGTTTTTGGAAACATTTAGAAAAACGGGTTTTTGAATAGATGACGAAAAATGTTTTTTCGAATATAATTAGAAAAACCTTCATGTTTTAATATATATATTCGAATACACATGTAGAAACACGTATTTTTACTATATCTAATCAAATACTTCTAGCAAAACTCTTTTTTGAATCAAACTATTCAAATATATATGGAAAAACATTATTTCGAATAGAGTTATTCGAATATATTTAGACAAATGCAGTCTTAAAAATTCTTTGAGAGCTTAATAAGTGCATATGTATTTCTAGACAAAATGCGAACTTACTTTTGTGCAGCTTTTTATAAGAATGTTTAAAAATTAGTAACTCAATGGCTATTTTTAAGACATTAATTAATAATTTAATACTTACAGAAATTAACAATTCTAATTTTATTTTTCATCCTTTTTCCTTTACTCGTTGAACAAATCTAAGTAGGCTTAGCTCTTTTTTATGTGTTACGTACGAATTAATATTAAATTACTTAAGAGCTTTTAGAACATTTTCTTTTCTTAATAATTGATTTATAAATGTTTTCTAAATCACTTAAAAATGTCGAATTTCATAAAATATCTATTTTTGCTACTGCATTTTCATCTAGCCCGTTTTTTCCTGATTAATGGAATCCGAGAATTTAAATTGTAGCCCCATTTACTTTTACTCTATTTCAAATTTATTTTATTACCTTAGGCACTACATAATTTTTAGTTGTAAGATTTAAATTGCAGATCTTCAACAGGAATAAAAACAGGCACAAACAGTTTCTAACTAGAATATTAATTACATTTACTGTAGTAATGTTATAATGTAATTTCAATTGCATTGTGTCAAGAAAGATTCGATGTGCAGTAATAAACTAGTTACAGCTAATTATAACATGAAATACGAGTCTTCTTTCTTAGCTTCTTTATGTAAAATTATTTTGGTTGAAGTCTAAGATCAGACATTTAAAAAAAATCGCATTCTAGTTTCATTGAAATGCATCGAAAATGTCTATCCAGGAAAGATAATTTAATTAAAAAGAGCAAATTATCTTGATACTAAATTTCATTTGACTTAACCATAATTAACAAAAACCAAATGATTTTTTTAATGTTTACGATCATTTCAACAGAATGTAACTGTTATAAAAAGTATAACTTCGCTTTCTTTCCTGATTATATTAATCTGGAAAATTTAATTTAACTATGCATTTCTACTATTATGAAATTAAATATATTTTTCTAAAATTGAACAATATCCAGTGAAATATCTTGAAATATTAAAAGAAAAATACAAAAAAATATTCTAATTCGAATTAGTATAATTAGAATTTCAATTAACCTGGTCCAATATTTCACCAATATGTTTTGAGTTTCGATATTTCAAGGTGATGTTTTTCAGGGGGGGTTTCTCTCATTCAGTTAGAACAACAACCTCAAATTCTAAAATATCTATACCAATTTCAGTTCTCATATATCTCTGAATAGTGTTTTAGACTTACAAAAAATGCAGAATTTTAAATTGGTATTTATTCATTATTCGTAAAATCAAGGAATATTTCTTAAACTATAGTGGTGTGTTAACTTAGGTGGAGTAGTTTACGAATATATTTGTTTTATTAACCTTCCTGGTGGTTTTCCTTCCCGTCGATTACTGTCCTGTGAGGGCCAAGCATTTGGTGCAAAAACGTGTTACAAACTGATAACAGTTAGAGGCAACAAACAGTTTGTTTTCCAACTTTGATCTTTATTCTGTCTTGGTAAGGTAATTTTAGTTAACGTCGTATTAGACCAACACAACGGGCTATTGACGACGGTCCGGGATCAGTCCCTTAAGGGAAAGATCCGAGGACAACACCTCGTATTTTTGAACCACGGTCAGATGCCGAAGCAACACCTGAGCTGGCACCCCACTCAGTAAACTTACACACCAACACAAAGTGAGGACTTTCGGCCACGACAGATTTAAGGTGCACCAGCCGCCTCTACACCATACGCTTACAAACAACCATGCCCGGACTCGGATTCGATCCAGGAACCTTCCGATATAGAGGCTTCATCTAGGCCAGGGGTGGCCAACCTGTGGCGCATTGGATGATTACAAGTGGCGCATTGCATCCTTGCGCCTACTTATTCTTTTCAAAAGTTTTTAAGATGAAAAGTTATATGTCGTTTTGTAACGACATACAGATGTGAACAAGCATTATCATTCATGGAATTTATTAAAAGCAAAACGAGGTAGCGAATGACTGATTCAAATTAATAGAATTCCCTGTAATAGACATTGTTTTACATAAATATAGTTAAATAATTTTAAAATGCTAATTATGTCGATAAACATACTTTTATTAAAAAAGTTATTAAGGATATGGCAGGACAATGAACGTAAGATAGAAAAGGTGCTCGAGTTGTATGGCGCATCTGAACTCGCATGTGAAATAAATTGGCGCATGGCATGGTATGTACAAGGTTGGCCACCCCTGATCTAGGCCGTTCTAGACCATAACACCTTAACCACTATACCGGTTATTCTGTCTTGGTGTAACAGTGCAATTTTGTCTCGTTAAGATATACCGTCTCTAACAAAATTGACCAGATCGTGGTCCAGATATCTCGGAGAAAAACCGAGAGTAAACTTCTAGAAATTAAAACAATTAAATTCAAATATTTATCGATTGATTGTAGTTGTATACATAGTAATAAATATTCCCGTAAATATATCATGAAAGCATAAATAACATTCCCTTAATACTCAAACTTATGTTTGAGTCGCGGTAGCCCATTCAGAAGAGTAATAGGTAGCAACGGGTAGGGTTGTGAGTTCGAAATTAGGTCCAACCAAACACTGTCGTATACTAGAGGCCTGGTGAGCTTTAAGACGGTCGTGGCCTTAAGTGCCCTCATGTTGACCTAGTGGGGAAGTTCGGAGATTTGGATAAGGTGTTGACCATGCCAACATCACTTAATCTGACCATAGTCCAACATTGCGTGTTGTCTTCGGATAGTATCCTTTAAGATCCCGGACGGTCACCAATAGTCAATTGTGTTGTTCCTGTGGGATGTTAACTACCTACCAACTAAAATTTCGTTTCATGCTATACCGATGCACATTGTATCAATTCTATCGAGTTATGTAAATGTTAATCTCCAATTATGTTATCTTGTGAAATACAGAACTGCACTACACTAATCTGGAAAACGTAAGGACGAAGTAGAGGAATTAGCATAATAGTGGAAATAGGCAAGATAATTGACCGAAAGACGAATCAGGAGATAGACTAGGGACTGGTACAGAAAAACATCCGAATATATGGCACATGACGTTGGGGAGGAGTGTCGGAAGGGTATAAAGCACACGGGTGGTGTATATTCAGCAATTCAGTGACATGTATTGCACGGTGTACAGTGATTTCAACGTCGAGTTGTTATGCTAAGTGTGATATGGCCAAGACCATCCAGGAGACGTCATCTGGATGTCTTTATCGAGATCGAGTCATTGGGAAGTTGGGAAAAGGTTGAAGTGTGACTAGTGTGGTGGAGGAGTTCGGGATCGCTCACATCATCGTTTCACGAGCCTGGAGAACTTTTCAAACGACAGGAACAGCTGCCCGAGGGTACAGCAATGGTCGCCCACGAGCAACAATGGCGGCGGACGACCGGTATATTGTCCTACATGAGAGAAGAAACAGACGGCAAACAGAGAGAGAAATCGCAAGGTACACGCAACAGACTACTGAATGTCCGATATCACGTTTTACCGTAGCGAGGAGGCTGCACAAACGTGGTCTATATGCACGACAACTAGTACGGTGTGTGCTGTTAGCACCTGCGCATCGGTGGAACCATCGCCTGGCATTATGAGGTGCCCTTAACATAAGAACTGGACACAAGAGGAGTGGGATCGAGTGCTCTTTACGGATGAGAGCCTAACATTAGTCTGACGAGCGATTCTGGACGAGAGAGAAAGGAACACTTTATTAACCCTCTAACATCATCGAAAGGGACTGTTTTGGAGGTGGCGGTATTCGTTTGTTGCAGTATCATGCTTGGTAGCGGTACTGACTTCCGCATCTTCCAAGGAGGTTCAGTCACTGGTGTCCGCTATTGTATCGAAGTTCTCGTGTCCTACGTGCGTCACTTTAAAGGTGCTGTGGATCCGGATTTCTTCTTCATGCATGACAATGCTATACCTCAGTGGCTGACGCATAGGTCTTGAAGAGCGAAGGTTTTCAACGTATGGATTAACCGGCAAGTTCCATGGATCTAAATCCCATAGAACACGAGTGGGACCTTCTCGAGAGACGATTGGCTGCTCGTAACAAGCAACAATTCCGCAGCTGCGATTGGCGCTACAAGAGGAATGGGCAGCGATGCCTCAATAACTCTTTGACAACCTAGTCCTCAGACGGACAGACGTTAATCTTACATCGCAGTCAGGTGTGATTATATCCCCTACTAGAGACTGAATTTTTCTTGTCAGGCACCTGTATCTTTTTGATTCGTTGTTTAGATGGTTTTCCTCGCTTGTGCCACATTCTCACATATTGGGGAACTTATGGTATGATTTCGGTTGTTGTGGATCATTTCTGCCCGTTGTTACATTCGAAAAACTGTCCCGTTCTTATTTTTAGCCCACCAATGTATATGGTTTATATGGTTGAGTGTATAACGTGTGTCGAAAGCTATTGCGGTTTATTTGGTACATCGGTCTTAATAATCATAGATATGATTTATTAAGTACCATGTACATTATTTCACGAAAAGTAATAGAGGAATCATATTTTACCTGAAAAATTCAATGTAATCTATTTTCTTCTCCAGTAACCATCGCACTTCGAGCCATTGTTGTTTAGTAGATCTGTCTGCTCACTCCTCTATAAAAATATCAGTTGAAGTTAAATTTCCCTCTAACTTATGCTGGATGGTATCCACTCTTTTGTATCAGTAAAACTTTCCTTATATACACTACCCTACAATGATGAACCGGACACCAGAGGATTTGCATGAAATCTGAGTTCTTCTTTGGGGGTGTTTTTCGAGGTATGGCCTGGGACCTATGCATGTTGTTTCTGGTAAATTGAACGCGGGCGCCTACATGAAAATTTTGGACCATCAGGTTCTTCCTACGCTCTGGTAATTTTATGGAATGGGCGAATATTACTTCCAAGACGACAACGCACCATGTGATGTTGAAGCCTCGGTTAAGCAGTGGTATCAATATATCGATATAAAATTTACTTCCTGGCCTGTTCTGAGTCCCAACCTAAACAACATAGAATATTTGTGGGACAAGTTAGAGCGATGCTTACGGACCAGGGAACCACGTTCGAAATCAACAGCTGAGCTGGCGACATTCTTGCTGCAAGAATGGACACAAATACCCATAGCTGTGTGTAGAAACCTTGTTGAAAGTATGTCCAAAAGGGTTTCTAGTGTTATTGCAGCACGTGAGGGACCATCCCCCTTGTTAAAGAATGTATTATATCCCTTATACCATCACATCTTGCTGTCCGGTCCATTATTGTTGGGTAGTGTATGTTACCGACATTGTGTAGAATTGTAAATATGTATTGTCCGTTTGTAAATGTTATCGACATTGTGTAAAATGCAAAAATTATATAAAATGCCTTGGAAATCCATTGAAAGAGTGATACTTTTAGCTAAAACATAATATGACTGGTTATTTTAATACAGTATGTACTTTTTTAGGATATTTCTCTTCTCGATCCAGAGGACAGCACTTTGACCACTAGACTGTTTGATCGACTAATTTGCATTTAACTGTTCTTGATGTTTTTTGTTAACATCTAGAGAGAAATGAGATTGAGCGAAGAAATGCTGAGGCTAAAAGAAATTTATTCTATAATATCTTAACAACCCATGAACATAGTTTTTTACTAATATATACGGAATCTCATGTCTGACCTCCAGCTATAGGCGACTTCCAGTAAATATCCTTTTTCACTATACTATCAATCGATAGTCAAGTCAAGAGCAAGAATGAGTAGCGACCAAACAGACAGTAAATTTTCTGGTATTCGGAATTCCAACTCACTGCCACTGTAGCTGATAACACATGCAGCTAAAAGTTAGTTCTGAAGTACTTGGAAACATTTACTATCACTCGAGATTTATTTTCATAGAGGATTGATGTTTCATAAGTCCTCGAAAATAAAGATAACGTCTGAAATATTATAACAAAGGACATTGCTAAACTTTAATCAGTTGATTCTAGATACATTCATCATACCATTCCCTTAACGGAAACCCTAGAAATGTACCCCTAGAAAGTCTAAGCAAGAGTTCCAGAATACACCAGTAATAAATTAATATATCGATAAGAATGTCCAAGTGGGTTAGACTGCAGTCGCTTGAACAACGTCATTACTTTCACCAGGAATGTTGGTGCAAAATCTCGTATTTCGCTTTATCAAGCCTTTCCGATTTCGAGACCAAAGAGAAGCGAATCAGTTTCAACTCGCTTCTGCATGAGTATATAAAGTGTACTACCTTATCTGCTAGCATTGTGATTTGTGTTTTTGTGTATTGTGTATGTGCTGTGATGTTCGTAAAATGAAAACCTTCTGACTATCAGCTTAACTGGTGACATGGACGTGATAATAACAGGCAATCTTCAGATCTGTACATTTAACACTCCTGGAGGTCGTCTCGACAAGGTATTTCGTTATATGCAGAACTAACCAGATCATGTTGAACGTGGTATCTCATCATTAGAATAAAACACGATCACGATCATTAGAGGAACTTCGAAGGCATCAAGAGGAATTCCAAATCAACCATAAGAAAATACATATGCATAAGAAACACGATTACGTAGAGGTATGCATTTAACTGCTTTGTGTTAATTGTGTTAGGATATACCAGTTCGAGTCTTTAAGGTGTATTAATCATCCTAGTGGTTCTCCTGGTCAAAAAATGAGGTAGTCCGTCATAAGCAAAACTGCCACGATCTTGATGAACGTGAAATCTCGTCATTAGAAGGATACCGATTCTGATATCTTCATCATAAAAAAGATCAGTTTTATCTTGATCACGAGAAATCGCGCCATTAGCGAAATTGGCCAGATCTTGATAAACGAGATCTATCGTAGAAACCATTTGCATGAGTAAATCCATTTCAAATGTTGTTGAGTTGAGTTGAAACTTCAAAAGCAAAAACGTTAATGTAAAATTTAAAATATAAGTCTCTATTTTTTAAACTCAAAAATAAGATATACCATACTAAAATTTCCATTATTTCAAAATATGCTATAAAAACTGTGAAAGCAAGATCTCGCTTTAAAAAAGCTACTAGTGAAGCATTGAATAACAAATTATTTTTCTTTAATTCTCAGAAATATCTTTTTTCACGCGTTTTGAAAGTACAAAAGAAACTTTTGACGGAGCCAACAGATACCAAAGGGGATGAACATATGAAAGAAAGAGAATCGAAAGGAGCTAAAGTTAACATTTTCTACGTAATTGGTATCAGTAACATTTTCAGCATTCTATTTAAAAAATAAAAACAGGTTAATGTAAATGAAAATATTTACCTTGCTCAGCTCATCATATTCAAGGCCATCATCACAAGCTAAATAACATGGGTGAAAAAAGTTGTGTCTAGGACGTCTGGAAAGTTACCCGTTAAAAAAAACCTTTTTATAAAATGTACGAAGTCATGGTTAGCATCAAATTAAGTGCTTGAAAAGTTTTTTTTTCTCAGTGAAGATTTAACTATATTGTATTTGGAAGCAGTATGATATCTTTGTTTTTAAAAGAAATAACATACCTTGCAGGGATGACATTTTAGAACTCTTGCATGTGTCGATACTCTGTCTAATAATAACAGATGCCAGACAAAATAATTTATCCATCCGTACATGCTTAAGACAATATTTTTCTAGTGATTACCACATAAAGTAATAATAAGATTAGACGCTTCAATTTATCCATCCTTAATTTTTAGATGTCAGTTTACCTTATTTTCACCAATTCTTGGCCGATGTCATATATATGATCTAATGTTTAAATAGTTTAATAAGCTAGGTGCCCTGAGACTGATACTTTGGTGGACTATAGTGTTAGAGTCAGATCTTATATCAGATTTTTGTACATTAGTATATTATATTTTTAGCACGTCGTTTTTAGAATTGGATATAATTTCTTAATTTTATTTTTTCACCCAATAAAAAATATTTGTTTTTTATTTTCCTAGAAACTTGCCTAAGTATGAAATTCAAATGGTCCCTCTCTATCTTGCTTTAAATGGTTTATACGAATTATTTAAATTACCAAGGCAATTACCGCTGAACTGCATCAAAAGAGCGATAAATAAAATTATTTATTGATAGCAAGTATTTCCTTCGTCTACAATGGTTGGTTTATGTTTACACCTAAAACGTCTTTGAAGTGAAACGTAAATATTGACTTCTCACAGTTGTTGCTGTCAATTACGGTGACTTGCTTAAATTAAAAAATAATAGCTAAAGGTTGCTATAACCAATGTATATAGTCTGGGTTCCACGAGCAGGCAATTGGGTCACGTGGTTTTCAATGAGTATGTTGAACTACGGGACTGATGGAAACGTGACCAGATTTTTCTTCAATTGGCACATTTACCATTGATTCTGGTGTCGAGTTGGAGTAATATACTATAGTGATCAAATAGTAACTGGAATGTTGTCATAAGACAAAAGGCATCAGTTTATTTGTCAAATGTATTTCATCTTCTTTAAAGTAATCTCCGAGTTCAATGCAATTTTGTCAAAGTTTTTTCAAATCCTCCAAAAATGCCTTAAAGTTGTTTTTGTGAAACCCGTTTAGGGGTTCGTATCGAATTTATTTTATTGCATCAATGGACTCCAAACGGTGGCCACGAAGAGGGAGTTTCACCAGTGGAAATAAGAAAAAGTCACATGGTACCATATCAGGTGAATACGGAGCTTGTGGATCCGTATTTGTTGAATGCTTTGTCAAAACATTTATGATTAATAATGGCATTGTGAGAAGGCGCATTAGCGTGATGAAAAACCCATGAGTTATCACGCCACATTTCAGGTCGTTTTCGACGAATTGTCTCACGCAAACGGCGCAAAACACTCAAATAATAATCTTTATTGACCGTCTGGCCAGTTGGTAGAAATTCCTAAAGCACAACATCACGGCAATCAGAGAAAACAGTCAACATTACCTTGATTTTTGAGCGACTTTGACGTGGTTCTTTCGGTCACTTTTCACCTTTCAAGCGCCATTCACTTTATTGTTGAGCTGTTTCAGTATCAAAAGCATAGGTCCAAGTTTCATTACCGGTAAAATGCGATTTAAAAAGGAATATCTCGGAGAAAGCATCTCTCGTGACACTACAACACGTTGTGGTTTTTCGAACAAATTCAAAGTTTTTGGAACAACTTGAAAAGCGATGAATCGCAAACTTAATGACCTTTCATAATAGCTCGACAGGAACCAAATGATATAGGAACTTGTTTAATAATGTCTCTTATTGTGTTACCATATAGCGAATCATCTAAAACGGATTCTCTACCTTCTTTAAACTTTTTATACCGATTAAACACTGTTGTGTTTGATAAACAGTCGTCTGTAAAAAAATTTTGCAACATTTCAAATATGTTTGTAGCACAAATTTCATTGCGGAAACAAAATTAAATGCATGTTCTTCGCTCAATTACATTCGACATTTTGAAAAATCATGTTAGTGAAAATGATTGGCTTAGTAAAAACAAATTTATTTTCAAACGATAAAATTAAATAAATCCCTGATTGTTGCCACATGTTTATACAATTCGTAAAAATATTTGATAAAAATTTGTAGATGATGTGTACTATACATGTATTTTAAAGGAAGCTTTTTGATCGCAATAAATCTTTTATGACGATGGTGGAACATAGTGCTTTGGATTCTACGTATTGCAGCCCTCATCCGAGAAACCAACAGACCAAAGGAATGTCGTCTTATCGCGCACATACAATCACAATATTCAATATTATAACGCCAAACACAGACGACGGATACAGGGTGATTCGGAAATCATGCAACAAACTTCAAGGAATGTTAGAGTGCACAGTAAAACAATATAATTTTTTTGCAGCAATGCATGGGTGAAAACACAAAATTACGCAGGAACTGAAGCAACATTTGTATTTACATTATTATTTTACAATTACATATTTACAATAATTTCTTACAACAATCGCTCAAGCGTGCCACCACACATAATGTAAACTTGGCACGATTGTGAAACGTGACGGGTTATAGTAAACGAAATATATTCAAACGTCCAAACCAAACAGGGCACTCTAACGACGAAAAAAGTCATCCAATCCATGCATCAACGTTACAAGCGTGCATTAATGTTGGTGTCAAAACCTTTGAAAAAGCTATTGCAAAAAATCATTGTAAATAGGTTATTGTAAAATAATGAAGTAAATAAGCATTATGTGTGCGACTAAACACTTCAACATTTTCTATGCATTACTGTACAAATTGGTCTTAATATGCTTTAACACCTCATCAAGTTTATTCCGGGAATTCTAAATTACCCAGTATTAGGATTAAAAAACAAAATAACTGTTTTGTTCCCAAAACGAAGTTCTATACGTTTACAAACCCGAAACTGTATTGCTGTGCACAAAAAATGCAATGGGGCTAAACAAACAGATCAATCGGCACTTTTATTCACAAAATCTTTGAGAAACGGCAGTCAGTGAATAGACCGATGACATTTCTATCTTCTAGATTCAAACATGTTCAGTGTATACATACAAATACAATTTTGCTATGTAAGCAATATTTTGAATGTATTTCCTAAAATCAAAGACCCGTCTGAGAGTATGAGGAAACGATTCAGTAGTTTATATAACTATATTTACAATAACATTGTGAGTTTCATCAAAACAATTTCTGTAAAGCTAAATATAGTGTTTTCCTTTGAGTACATAGTATTTCCTCTTTCTTGAATTGATATAACTCGAAATGTTACTCGAACTAATGCCACTTATATCAATATTTTATGTAATATATTTTGAGTTGCTTTTTCTTGTTGATGTTGTAAATATCCGCTCCATAACGTCAGGTTTTGTTGTTACATCCTCTATTGCATCTAATTCACATCAAGAACACTTAAACGAAACTGCAGAATTATTATTGATTAATTTTATAGGTTTAATACTGAGTTTGTTGTCATTCTTCAATATAAAAATAGCGTCGATTTCTGCCATTTTTTTAAGAATCACCCCGGGTCCACTCGCCAGAGGCTTAGAGAATCTTTTTATAACCCGGTGGGGTAGGGTCTCTATTGAGGCATGCCATATTTATTAGAAATCAATTATTTAAGTGGCAACAGGCCAGAATAAAAACACGAACAACGACACAGCGCCGGAACTTGAGATTAAATTCTGCTAAAAAATAAAAACCGGAATATACAATCGATCAGAAAAGGCATGTAAAGAAAAAACACCGAACATACAAGAACACAAAAAAGGAACACATGCGGTCGATATTAGATAAAAAATACATGATAAAACAAAGAGACTTCAAAAGGTTAAAAGATTTAAAAACTTAAAATAGGTCTGGACAGAGTTCCAGGCCCTTAAATAAAACCCAGGCCGGAGGGGCACGAGAAGATCACAGGACCACCAATCTCCCCAGGCGTAGCGCGATTGGAGACAACCCCGCTGCAGATTGTAAATAAATGTACATATATAAACAAACGTGACTCCACAACATACGTAACAGAGAGACAGTACAGCAGCACGATAGTGAAACCAACAGGGAAAGATAAACTATTAGAGGGAAAACACCAGACAGTGGACCAAAAGGAACAGCGAGAATATCAACGACATTAAAGAGAAGTGAACAAAAGATCAACGAGAATAAAACATTCAAATAGGTAAAAGATTTAGCAATCTAAAAAGTTAAAATTTTTATTAAATTTAAGGCTTTAAAATGAGCTTATACATAGTCCCAGGCTCTATATTACATAATAAGAGAGTAAGGGATCCCTAAACAGCGGTAGTGGGGGGGGGGGTCCGTCGCCACCACTGCGGCCCCCAGCACACACTGTCTTTGTCTGTACTACGGAAGTCATTTCTCAGAAAATAACCGTTTTTTTTTTTCGTCTGGTTATAACTGCTCCGGTTTAACCGAGTAAAAAAATACCGGTTTTTTAAAATAACCGGAAAAAATAACCTATTTTTAAAAACTCCAAGTTGTTTCTATTTAGTTGTATTTAAAAAATGCTAAATCTCGTAAACTGCTTTTTATTTATCACATCACAACTGTTACAAAAATTCACATTAATTCTAAAATAAATCGAAACTTAATTGTTTCAAACTAAAGGTACACAAACTAATAAAATAATTAAAACATTAGTTACCTTGTTACTATTGTTTTATCTATTCAATAGAATACTTTTTATTTACTCTGCTCATAAATACTAGCTCAGTTATATGCTGGTTAGTTAATTGACTTCTGTCATCCGAAACCACAGAATTCAGAACAGATACTAACCTTTCAGATGGCACTGAATTTCCAACAACTGTCAAATACTTTACATATAGCAATGCTATTGCAGGCGAACATTAATTTCTTTAACCCCAAAATTCAAGTGGACTACTATCCCTTAACAACAGAAGCTGCTGGAAATATAGTTTGAGCTCATTGGGAAAGTAAGCATCTGCACCCTGCGATTTTGGAAAAATGTATTTTGTCAAATTTTTGTCGAGTGTTGCCTAAAGAAGGCTTGGGTTTGTTGAATCGTAACTATCTGCTATTGCTGAAGGAGGCGATTATTTTCCTAGATGATTCAGGCAGTGCGTTAACTCTTTGCTGACTTAGGATATTGCTTGACAAGCAATTGTGGAAGACATATAAAGTATTTTGAATCTGGGGTCAGAAAGAGACGCTTTGCACAGAACAGGGTTGGATAAAAGAAGTTTGAACGAAGGTAAAACTTTGCGACAACTTTGCTAATAACATTTTTAGAAATATCATGAATAGGGGTAATTTTTGCCAGTAATGCCTTAATACATGAAATAAGAGGGACAACTAAACTACTTGCCCCCGATTCAAACTCGGAGCCTGTAAATACATATGTTAGGAATCTTCTGTTGAATTTTACATCGTAGTTAAACGTTGTTTGGTACAAATGTACTTTAGATCATCGCCAACCCCTTGGTTTATACTTCAACCCTCATGTACAAAACAATGCAAAGTCAGTGAATGAGAACAAGCTATGTCACGGGAGTGGTTGAAAAGGGATATAAACTAAGTGGATCTTGAAAAATCAGATGAAAAAAGAACCGGTTGCTTTCCATGAACACAGGCCACGAATATAAGTGTCTTGAATTTTTGGGGACGGTTTTTTTTCTTCCGGTTATTAGTTTTTAAAATAGCAACAGCGGTTATAACCGTGCCAAGAAAACACCGAAACATAAGCGAAATATATACATGGACCTTCTAGTGAAATAGATAGAGTACATGTGGGCGGAGTTGCGTACGGAGTCGTAAGATACCTGAAGATGGGCCACGAAAGTGGGCTTACGAATATTTTTATCGAAGCGCGGAATAGTAGTTTCGATCACTTTAACCAATCACATATTAAGGATTTATGTTTTCCCCCACAACTAAGTGGCAGATTTTCAATCCGAGCGGCCGGAAGAAATAACATAAAGCTTCGTGTACTTGCCACGTCTATGTCATGGCCACATAATTGGAAGTGTAACGGATTAGCATCCGGAGGATTCATGTGTGAATCCAGCTAAAGACCGTCGTGAAGTAAAGAGGCTATTGCACGTTAATTCTATCGTGGTTTCAAATGACCTCACGTTGACGTGGCTTGAAAGATCGGAGAGCGGAGGTGCAATCTCAGGTGTGACCTCGTCATCTGACCTTGATTCAAAATTACGTGGTGCTTTCCTGGGATTTGATCCTGGACCGTCGCCAACAGGCTGTTGTGTTGCTCCAGAGAGACGTCAATTAAATTATTTCTATTTTTTTACTATAAGATCAATGAATATATGCATAGATAGTAAAAATGTAATGAAATAGTTATTTGAAAGAAAACAAAAGATAGCTATTACAAAATAAAAGCGTTGTTCTTAATTTTTTTATTTTGACCCTAGCAGCTCTGATTTCTGTCGGTTATTCAGTGTGAATAACTCAAGCATCTCCGTGTTATTTAAATAGATTGGAATTAATATTCAACGTTCAAACGCTTTTTCAGTTTCTTATGAAAACTTTCAATATTTCATTTCAATTTGAATGAGACATCAGCATATTAACGGATGAATCGCTGTTGAGGTGCCCCGAGGAGAAATGCATAGCAATGAATAATAGAGTTCCTCTTTGAAATATTCTATATTCACTAAGAAATGCATTTTTATGCTCAAAATGTCTTTTTTATGCCCAAAATGCATCAGAAGAAAATCACTTTTGAAAACTGGTTTATTCAGCCTTTTCTTTTGTATAAAGTTAGCTCTAAAACTTGTTTGATGTGTTGTCAGTGATTTTTCTTTCCCATCATACGAAACTTTCAAAGGCATCTTCATGGTGCAACAAATAATCTATGTGGCACAGTTTTTTTTTTGTTGTTGGTAAAACGCAACTTTTGAATTTTTCCTCTCTACATCAAAGACGAAAAAAGTTCTTTCCTTCTTGGTTTATTTTCACAACTTCTTCAAGTGAGAAAATCTCGCTAGAACGATCATAAATTCAGGGTAACTAAATGAACCATGTACCACAAGGTCTTGGAACATAAATTAAGGTCGTTGTAGAAATTTAGAAATGCTGTACGGTTGGTCGCGTAGTAAATAGTGATTATAAATCAGGCATTAGAAAGAGATTTAAGCAACTAATTGCGCGAAATTAAACAAATATCAACGTATACCGATATTGCTACGCTATACTGAATCGATATTGATTTTAAAAAATTGTTAATAATTAATTTATAAATATTTATATATAGAATAAAATTAATAATTAATAAATTAAAATGCTAAATTTTTTTTAAAAGTTGTACACAACTGAAAAAAAAATTATTTAAGAGAGTCATGAGAGGTAGGTAGATAATTAACGTCATACTGAAGTGAAACAACGGGTTATTAGCAACATTCTGAGATGAATCCCGATGGGAAATATTTGAGGTAGGTAGGTAGATAACGTCACATTGGAGAAAGACAACGGGCTATTAGAGACCGTCCGGGATCAATCCCGAAAGGAAAGATTTGAGGTAGGTAGATATTAAATTAACGTCACATTGGAGTAACACAACGGGCTATTAGAGACCGTCCGGGATCAATCCCGAAAGGAAAGATTTGAGGTAGGTAGGTAGATAATAAATTAACGTCACATTGGAGTAACACAACGGGTTATTAGAGACCGTCCGGGATCAATCCCGAAAGGAAAGATTCATGCACAACGCCTTGTAATTTTGAATCACAGTCGAATGAGTCGGCACTACTGTCTCCAAACTTCAAAGTGACACACAACTCAAAAAAGTAAGGTTAATAAGAGAACCATGCCAAAGAAAAATGAAAATCTTATAGCATATTTTACTTATCTTAATTTGATCTTTAAATAATCCCGCTATGTCTATTAAAACTTGTGGTGTCTTTCTAGATGAAGTGCATTAATTTCATTTAAAACTTCCGAGAAATAATATTCTAGTATCATTATTTTTGTACTGCCACTTTAAAGGATATATGTTTTTATAGAAGAAAAATTTTCAATGATACTTAAAATTTAATTAAATTCACACACATATTTATTTCTAGACGCACTAAACATATTCTCTCCAATTAAACGGAGAAACCATGAAAGAAATTTATAACTAACCGTCCTCACCGCCCCTTTGATTAAATATGGGCTTTCTTCATTAAGTCTTTTCGATGGAGTTAGTCATTTTAGCACTCTCTTATCATCGGTTTTTATTGCTGAACGCCTCTACTTAATTAATGCCCTCCATTTGACCCACTTCCAGCTTCTATTGGGTTAAATTCGGGCACAGTAACAATGTATCGGCTTACACGACTAATATTATGAGTCATTACAATACAAGCGTGTTAGCAGAAACGTCAGAGAGGTGCTGTAGATATATGTTCTCAATGAACTAGGAGTTATGTCTGGTAATAATATGTATGGAGATGCGGTGTCTGTCTAGCAATTTAAGAGTTTTTAAAAGAATAAATATAACATTTAATTTTATTTTGATTATGTTTACCCTCCTGATGGTTGTTATGATGGTGATGACAAGGTATCTCGAAATCATAACTGATCATATCTCTGGGAACGTCTTGTCATTAGAAGATAACGGACCATTGATTCAAGATTTCCGGCGTAATCAACAAATTGTAGGCAGTATCTTGATGACGAGATATCTCGTGGAAGCCACTTGAAGGGTTGATATTAACAAAATTATACCAGAAAAGGGATTATACAGATTTTTCCGATTCAATTATCCAATTGGACATGAGTTTTATCTGAATTAAAATTTTACAGCCAAGATTGGGTTCTAATTCTGTGTCCAATTTTCCTTTCTCTACAGTAAATCATGTAAGATATTTAAGCCCTGTGCTAATTAAACCACCTGATATTTAAGCCCACTCGCAAAATGATAGATCCTTTCCCGGTAGCAGAAAGTTTATAAAACTGCGACGTACATCGAAGAACAAAGTATTTGCAAAACAAATCTTCCTTAATTTTATCAAAATTGTGACCGATTTCTTCTTCAATAATAAATTACGATGTTCTGCAGTGCAAAGCGCGCTCCTTGCAACACCTTTTCTTCTTTTCTAGTTACGGAACAATATCCCTGCACACCGACCCAAGTTACCACAAACACATTATAAATAACACATCTTCCATGTCAATGACAAAATACTTAACTTCAAAAGTTAGCGACAGAATTGCAAATTCTGAAAGTACAGTTTAAAAAAGGTAAGTTAATACATTCTGATGTGTGTATGTGTGTTTTATATTATAAATATTCAATACATATTAACCGATTATTGTGTTTTACGTCTGTTTTTTTATTTTAGTGCAGTTTTCCAAACTCGGACAAAATGCCTGCAGAAAAATTGCAATTGCTTGGAGTCGTGTTGCAGAAACTGAATATAATTCTGCACCTGGGGTTGAAGCTATGATATTAGTAGAATCGTAATACAAATACTAAGTGACTCCGACCAACAGGTTTAGTGGTAATGAAAATCAGAATTCTAAAGGGGTTATTATTTTTGAAAATAGCTGTTATTAACTTCTTTCGTGTGCAGGTTTGTGTTGACTGCGCTTTGTTCCTATTATTGTATACCAACGTGATGGCGGTATTTCTTATTTTCATTTAATTTACCTATTTTAACCGAGCTCTTCTTTTCATTTAATTTACCTATTTTAACCGAGCTCTTATTTTCATTTACCTACAAATCTACCTCACAGTTTTTTCAATCTTATTTTCTTTTTAAATTTGAAAAATATTTTAAAAATTTATATTACTAATTAATTAAATTTGTATTTAAAAATTTTCATACAATTTTTAGTTTTTAATAGCTACAGGACTCGTACATAAGATATCAAGGGAAGAGAAGAAAAGGCAGACGTGGAGAAAGTCAAATCTTGAGGCTGCATGTCAGGTAGATCAAAACAAAGAAATGGGAACGCTGAGAGCAACAAAAGCGTTTGGATTATGCACACCAACGATTCGAGATTACATTAAAAGAGTACAAAAGGGGGAAATGAACAAAAATATGCAGTAGTAAGAAATAAATTTGGAAAGAAAAACCTGTTCTGAGACCCGATTTATAAAAATAACTTGTCGAGTACTACATGGAAATGGAAAAGAAATTTTTGGTTTCACTTGAAATCATGTAAAGCAGATCGCCTTCCAACTTGCCTCTTACGGATCAATTTTCCCATCTCTAAAACAACTAACAGTGCAGAACGAAAGTGGTTGAACTTGTTTTTGAAAAGAAATTCCAAGAACAGTAAGAACTCCACAATCATTGTCAAGAGCCAGAATTTTGGGGTTCACTGAATACATCGCGTGAAATCTTTTTTCAATATCCTTAAAGTAGAACTTGACAAAATCAAGTTCAACCCTGCCAGAACTTTTAATGTCTTGTAACGAATCTGGTATAACAACTGTGCAAAGAAAAATGTTCATGTGATTTGCACGAAAGGGGAAGCGTCAGTCTTAAAATGTTATCGGCAGAAAGGGGAATACCATTGCTACCTGTATATTTGATGTCGGGCAGTATGTGTCTCCCATGATAGTTTTCCCCAGAAAGAAACAGGACTTGAAGTTAATGAAAGGAGCTCCTCCTGGGGCTATACCAGGATTTTATATATCAGGCTGCAGGCCTACTAATTGTACATACGTTTTTCAATTTTCTGGAGGATTTGTCTTGGAGCCTTACGCGTTGTGGAGAAGTAGAGAAGTAATGTGCATGAACAAAAGTATCAAAGAATGCAATCAAAATAAATTGTTACAAAAACTCTATTTACAAGAAAAAGGCAAGTTTTAAAATCACGCTCCAGAAAAGTAAGTTTTTAGACTTGTAGTTATTCCTCTTGATCACAGATTTAATTTTACAAATTTTAGAGCAATTCTAATTCCAAGTAATACTACTATGAAATTTCTAACATGTTAAAACAATAAAGTTGTACAATAATATGCTTATAAAATAAATTATACTGAAACCAATTTTGACAGTGTGTTTTGTGTCATCAAGAGCTAGATTGAGAGACAAAAAAATTCGATAAGCAATACCTTCTTACCTGCCTAAAATTTCAAAATTATATAAATTTTTTCTTCATTTGTTATCTGCTATGATGCCTGTTTCGATGCTTTTTGAAATGTTCTGAAATTGCCTATTGACGATAGTCTCGAATCAATCCTCAAGGGAAATGCCAACTAATTTTAAATCGTGGTGAGATGACTAGGTCAACACCAAAACTGGCGCTGCACCTCTCCAAATTTCCACACCACACTAATGTGATTTCATTTAAGACTACGCCATATTTAACGCGCAATAGCCTCGTGTACAAGAAGGTCTGTGGTTGGACGAATTCGAAGTTGCTATCCATTATTCCAAATGGGCTACAGCGGGTCATATGAAGAAGTTAATTCTATGCGGACATATTCAATTATATATCTTTATTTGGAATGAAGTTCTGTTTAAGATGAATAAGATATACAAACGATTCATTACTAATCATTTGATTTTAGTAATCATTTGGTTATATTTTCTTAGGTTTCATAGTTTACAATAATCTTGAAAAAGTAGAGAAATATTTGTATAGTGATTCACATGTGTTTGCTCTTTCACCAGGTAGTCCCCGTCGAATATTTTATTTATAACTAACTGAATAACTAGGCGTTGCTCGGGTTTCAAATATGACCCTCACATTTTCCTGTGTTAACTGAAATACACAAACTCTGTAGAACGTGTTGCCTACCGCGACAACTTAAATATGACCGCGATATTTCCTTGTGTTAACTCATACGCAAACCCTTTAGAACGTGCTAGATCCATATCCATTTATTGCAGAAAAAAAATTTAGATTTTAAAATTGGAGCAGCTTCGAGAGGCATTTTTAGGACTACCTGTGTGTCAATTTTCATGGTTGCAGATAGGTCTGAAAACAGGAAAGAAATAGACTATGTTACTTCCGCAAGGTGTTCTAAAGTATAAGTGTACAAAATTTGGCGTGGATTGGTCAAACGGTGTAGATTTGTATGGAGAGCACACACACATCCTTTTTTAAACATATAGAATATTATTAAATAGCAAACATAATATATAATTTTTTAACTTTAGAGATTTAAATAGAGACTTTATACTTTAAAATCTATACAAGGGTATATATAACTAATTTAAAATTTTTAGTTCACTAAAGCTTATCAATAAATTTTACATTTCTCCTTGCAGATTAGTATTTTGCCGCTGCAATACACTTATTATCAACACAATTTTAAAGTATCCCCTAAGGTTTCATATACTTCAGATAATCCACGCGTTTATTTAAGAAAGTTGAATTCTAAATGATGGTATTGGTAGCCCAATAGGAATAGTATCGGATTTGCAACGAGAGTATTGCGAGTTCTAATTAAACCAAAGCTTGTCGTGTACAAATGGGGCTGGTGTACTTCAAATATGTCGTGGCTTCAAATGTTCTTACGTTGGCCTGGTGTGGAAGTGTACAAAGTGGAGTGCTCAGACCATAGCCAATAGCCCTTTGTGTTGCTTCAGTGCGACATTTAACGAGATATCTATCTAACCGAAACAAATGGCAACTTTAAAATATCTTAGATTCAATTTTGTTTTAAATTACCGAATGCATATACACACAGATATAAATTTTAATGCATTTATTCTCAGGATTATTCTTAGAGATTTAACCACCTGGTGGTTGCTTCGATGAAGTATCTCGTCATTAGAAAAACTGACCAGATGATGATGAACAAGGTATCTCAATTTTAAAAATAAATGTCCAGATCTTGAAATATTCATCATCGAAAAAACAGCTCTACCGTGGTGATGATATATGTCACCATAAGCAAAATACACTCATTGCCATAAAAATTTGCGCACCAACAAATAATTGTAGGATCGTAACGAAACTTGGCATGAAGGTACATGTCGACCAGATATGCAAATGATACAGCGTGATGGCGCATTGCGTAATGCCACTAGAGGGCGTTGAACTTCGTCCTCCTTGGAGTATAAAACAGGTAAGCAGAGCTTGTTTGAGTGTACTTAATCTTTTGCAAAGTAAACACTGAGGTAGACATGTCGTTACGCCGACATCGAAGACAATATGAGCAGCTGTCAGAGTTCGAGAGGAGAAGAATATTCGGGATGATGGATGATGGGTGGTCAGCTTGGCAAGTAGCTCGTGAAGTAGGCCGTTCTGATTTTACTGTAAAAGGTGTTGGGACCAGTGGACAGAAGATACGTCATTTACACGGCGGCCAGGCTCAGGACGCCCTCGACAGACCAGTCGTCGAGAAGACCGTCACATCATACGAAACGCAAGCGTAGAGCCAACTGCCTCATTGGCCACTATCCAGACACATGAAGCACCTTCACTACCGGCCCCTGTGTCTTCCCGAACCATCGCAAGGCGCCTGGCTGAAGGACATCTGGTATCGCGGTGCCTATTGCGTATGCTGCCAATGACACCCACCCACCGACGCCTCCGCTTGGAGGGGTGTCGCGCACGACGGGATTGCACTGCAACGGAATGGAACCTTGTCGTCTTCAACGACGAATGTAGATTCAATTTGAGCAGTGATCGTGTTCGTGTGTGGAGGCCCCGTGGCGAGCGCCTCAATCCTGCCTTCACTTTACAGCGACACACCGCTCCCACAGCTGGTGCGATGGTATGGGGTGCCATTGCTTGCGATACATGGTTACCCCTAATATTGATCCATGGCACAATGACAGTCCAGCGGTACGTCCATGACATCCTTCAGCCACATGTGATGCCACTCATGGCAGGGCTTCCAGGAGCCATTTTTCAACACAGCAAGGATATTTCAACACAACACGGTCACACACAGCAAGGATGTCACAAGACTGCCTTCCCAACATTACCACCTTTCCCTGGCCTGCTCGATCCCCAGATATGTCACCAATCACGCCTATCTGGGATCATATGGGACGGCAAGTTGGACACCCTACGAGTTTGGTCGAACTAGAGGCGCGTTTACAGCAATTGTGGAACGAGGTGTCTTAGGACATCATACGGAACTTGTATACCTCAATTCCCGCTCGTATAGCATCGTGCATTCGCGCTAGATGGGGTCCAACAGATACTAAAACTTCCTTACATTTGTACTTTTTTCTGCAATAAATGATCTTTTTTCTTTGATTTTCTAATCACTTACTTATATCAAAGTAGTACTTACAAGTGTAAAATTTCGTTGCATTTTGACAACGTTTTCTTGGTGAGCAAATTTTTATGGCAATGAGTGTAGATCAGACCTCGTTGGACGATATATCTTTCCGAAACCACATGAAAGTTTAAACATAATTGACGCCATTCATCAATAAAATAGAACAGTGGACACCGAATGTTACTCCAGACATATATGCCAGTAAAGATAGAGAAAATAATTGGTGTTAGAGTAAAATTTTAAGAATCAATTTTTGATAAGTGTCATATTATCATATTTCTAAATATTATTTAACGCTTCCCAATACTTTATCACTTCCACTTTCATTAATTTTAAAGACTGAAGAATGATTTATTAGGCAATGTTTCACAGTAAATACCATCCGAACCCAAGAGGTGTACGGATCTTATTAATTTTGCCCGAAAATGCGATACGGGAGTGCGAAACGAAAAACAACTATGGTCCCAATTTTCAAATTTAGAGTTTATTCTAGAATTAATTAACATTTTCTCCTGAAATGCAGATTACACCAAGAAAATTAAACTGGAATCTGAGTTTCGACACAAATTACATAGCGAATTTTAAATTCAGAAAAAGCCGTTCTCCGGTTTTGCGAGGATGATGGAGCACCTGACCCTGAAGGGGTCTTACGTCTTCGGTAATGAAATTAGTGACACATGAGAAATGGACTTTTTTCGGTTGAAAATAGCTATTGATTTTAAAAGTTATCCTTTTCCTACTGTAATAAAATTTAGAAAGTTATTACATATGTTAGATAATGGGAAGATTTTAAATAGTTGCTGAGAGGCTATATATATTCTATTAAAATTTTCTAAATGATCTGACTTCAGGGGAAGAGTATTTTCAAGTACTGACCGTGATCATAGGTGCTTTAATTTTAGTGTATGAAAAGTTACCTGCTTTAGGTAATGGGATAGGTTTTGTTGCAATCAAAGTTGTTTAGAATATAATATATGCAAAAACTATTCAGTAACTCATAAAAAATATCCTATCATTAAAATAGCAATTAAAAGAATAAGTTGTATTTCCTGAAAGATTTTTTTTTTGTGTGTTTACTTTCTCTGTACACATTGAATAATGGCTACAAATCTAGTTTCATCTAAATATGGAGTGTGAAGTAATCAAAACTTTTACTAGTATTTACTTAAATACATTAGCTACATCGCTTGGGAAGATCAGAACACTTCCCAGTGTTCATTAATATATTCCCTTAAGCAGTTTTCTCAAAAAGAACTGCCACTGTTTCCTGTCTCTGAAATTTTCACTTTCCATATTTTTCTAATCTTCATTAGTTTTAGTTTGTTAGATTTTAAATATTCGACTTTATTCCCTTCCGTTAACAATGTCACACAAAATTTCATTTAAGACACCATTTAATATTTTATGAATCAAAATAAATTTAACTTTATAACAAAAAAAATCGACGCACCAAGAAGTAGTTGTCCGATTGCTATAAAAATTGGTGGATGTGAAGAACATACGTAGAAAAACAAACGATTAAAATTTCAGAACGAATGAATTATTTATTTCAGAGTATGAATGTTACAAAGGGAGGAAGTCAATGAGGTGTTGGTCCACCTCTAGCCTGGTTGCAAGCTGTCACTCGGTGAGGCATGGACTGAAAAAGTTTCCGGATGGTGTCCTGCGGAATTCTTGCCAAATAGTCTCCAACTGTCGAGCTAAATGGTCAACATTCCGGGATAGTTGCAATTCCCTTCCCATAACGTCCGAAATGTGCTATATGGGAAAGAAATCAGGAGAACAAGAATAGATGTATTTCTTTATTTCTTATTTCGTTCTAGATAATTATAGAATGTATTTCTTTATTAGCCATATCATACAACAGTTCGTATTACGTTAAAGAAACTTACGGCTTCTCATGATTTTGTTTATCCTATTCTAACCAAAATGATTGTGGCAAGCCACTTATCACCACGATACAATTGCCTATAGGCCTGTGTATCAGCCCTCCTGTTGGCTGTCTAGACGAAGTATCTTGTCATTAGCAAAACTGACCCGATCGTTTTGTCGTTATTTCTCTCCAATAGAAGAAAATCGACAGTACGCGATGCAGATGTACCATGGCGTTAGCAAAGTTGGTCAAATCTTGATGTACGAGATATCTCGTCGAAACCACTTTGAGGGATAAAGATATTCATGACTAGGTATTCATTAAACATAATCATATCTGGTGTAAAGTCAAACGTATTGGTAAAAGACAATAGCTCGATTTGTGTATCCAGAAAAATGTTTTTCTTCGAGGGAGTCCATTTCTATGAAGTGTGGAAGCCATACACCAAACCATGTGTGATGATCTCGAAAAGAGTTTAATTTCTTCAACTGCGACTGCTACCGCTTCCAGAACAAAGCGATAAACTAGGAGATAGAATCAGCTTCAAAGACGTCAATGGCAAAAACGCATCACTTATGCTTAACCTGACCCCTAATTAAATGAGTAATCTCGTTCTAAACCAAATACTAACTCTCTCTAGAGTCAGATTGCACAAACATTTCAGATGTGTACACACGGACACGCAGTGAACCGTGAAAGTAATCGCCAGTATCCACAAATAAGTCTCAAAGAATGTACATATCTTGATCTATGTTAATTTACACTGTCCACGACCATAATTAATGTGAAGTATCTCAATTAATCATGTAAATAGTTAATATTCTGACGTATGTTAGGCTATATAATGCTGGTGCAACAACAAATGTCATTAACTGTTCGGAGGTTTGATGCGAATATCCACAGAAGTGCGGAGTTCCTTAGAGGAAGAGTTCCAGTGACTAATTCTACGCTTATATATGTATATATATATTATAGTTACAAACTTTCTGAGAACATCAACGAACGCATTTGTAACTGCTATTAGCTCTGATGATATACGCTTATCCATAGTCAAAGGGCATGATCACGTCTTCGATATATTTACTGTGCTATCATGTTTATATATTAATGGTTCGGAAGACGGGAAGCCATTGAGAAGATTGCCTAATAGTCATTTGGTTTGGTATGTTCATTATCGAAGAGTGACATTACTTTGTTAATAGTAGTAAATAACAGTTTCGTGGTTCCTTCTTTGATCTCTCAAATATTCTTCACATATATAAATGAACCTTTTATTAACTGAGTTAAATCGTGTTAAGGACCGTTTAAAAATAATTCATTTTCATATGGGGGTGACATAGTGTGAAAACCTTCCACGTGTGGTAGAAAAACAACGGAAATGAACGAATCAAAGTAGTTTGTTATGGGGACCGGTGCAGTCATATCTCCGGAATGTTAAAATGGTCAAATTTTAAGGTATGATGTTTGCTATTCTTATACAGGTTATGAAAACACTTTTAAACACTTTAACAGGGCAATTTTTACAAAACTTAAAATCACATCTTTTTTTTGAAAAATGACCAGTTTTTATCCTTGTTTACAATCAAAATGAACTTTTCTGAGCAGATACTAAAAAATGCCTGCGTTAAAGTATGTTATAAAGTATGTTACACTTGTATACCACAAATTTTACATTTGCTTTAATAGACTTTGAACACAAAATTTTATTGGAAAAATAATCATTTTGAGATATTGAAATTTAAAGCGTAAAATTGACCTTACTTCAGGTACTTACCAGGTATTTTTCAAAAAATTATACAAATACTTTTATTCAACGCATTTCCTTGAATAATATATCATTTTAAGCAGAATTGCATAAACAATTATTCGAATTCTTAAAAAATTATAAACATTTAGAATGATTTTTGTGTACAGGTCCCCTTAACCTTTAGACTACGACCGGTCCAGCGATTGTATCTTAATAGCGCCAAGAAAGAAGTTAGACTATGGTCAGTACAGTATTTGTACCTTGTATGTTATAAGAATCGCGCCAAGAAAGAATTTAGACTACGGTCGTTACAGCAGTTGAATTGCGCCTGTTATTTCTATTGACTTGAAAGTTAGAATTACGCCTGTTATTTCTATAGCCGTGGTCAAATGGTTAAACAGTGCTTAATTGTAATATTTTGATACTATAGAATACATAAAATCCTCTTAGGAGTGTTACATAGCCCGATTAGTAGAGTAGCGGTGTTGTCCTCGACATCTGTTGAAATTAAAATAATGAGATCATAGGGCGCTGCTTGCATTCTGACTTGCGATTGATGTTGAAGCTTGTAGATAGATCTGGTTTGAGAACGATGTCATAAGCCATTATATCTTATTCCGTGTTGTTTTTGTTGTGTTTGGGATGTAATAAAACTTGGATAAATATGATGAAAGTCTGGTTGACTTATTACCGTCTGACTGGTAAGCGAACTTTATAAATTCAGTTAAGAACAAACATTGCGAATCCATGCGAAATAAAAGTAGTTACAACATTTGCACGTGGTTCAAAATTACGAGATGGTGTTCTCGGAATTGATACCGGAAAGTCGCCAATAGCACACTGTGTTGTTCCAGTGTGGCATTAATTCAACTTCCTTTCAATATCTTATATATTTGACATAGTTTTTTAACCCCCCCCCCTAAGAGGGATTCAAACGCATTTTTACATTCTGCAAACTTCACTTTTCACTGAATGATTTCTATACAGGTTTGATATGCTTGACCAATACAATCCTTTCTAGGATTCTTTCAACTGTTGGATGTGGCCATTTAGTCATTGATCTACCTACAACAATGGACCCGACAGCAAGATGTGATGGTGTAAAGGAAAGAATACGTGCTTTAATAGCGGGATGGTCTCCCAAGTGCTGAAATTATACTAGTAACCCTTTTGGGCATAGGAAACCAGGGACAGAATGGAACCACTTGGCCAAACGAAACCCCTCCCCTTTATTTTCGCTCTTCGATTGCGCCGACTGGTGAGTAGGGATGCGACATCGAAAGCAAAACATCGATGTTCAAAATTAAAACATCGATGTTGATAATACATCGACCCAAAAACATCGATGTTTTAAATATATCGATGTTTTTAAAATTTAGTGTATTTAAACTTTTTTCCACATTTCTTAAAATTGGTTTACCAACTATTGATGCGACATCGACAGCAAAACATCGATGTTCAAAGTTAAAACATCGATATTGATAATGCATCGCCTCCATCGATGCTTTTAAAATTCAGTGTATTTAAACTTTTTTCCCCATTTCTTAAAACTGGTTTAGCAACTAGAGCTGCGACATCGGCTCCAATACATCGATGTTTTTTTTTAACATCAGTGTTTTGAAAACATCGACATTGTTTTCGCATTCCTACTTTTCAGACCCTTCACCCTTGGTCACTTTGGTCTAAAAGTATCTTCAATTTGCTTATTATATTAATTATGCTGCTTGGTTATTTTTTAAATTTTTAAAACGGTACTTTTTTCATTTAAAAAGGGTGTGGCTTCAGACCATTTTGGACATTTTGAGACTACCGTGCTTCTGCAAAATTTTATGTTTTTTTTTTTTTGTAATTTCTTTAAAACTTCAACGTGTAAAGCAAGCCGGATCGTTTTCTTTACCATATTTTTCTTTATAAAGGTTAAAATATATAGATTTAGGTGTATATTTAGGTCATTTACTATTGCATATCTTAATTGGTATTCATAAAATGGTTGTTGTTTACTTGAGAACGAAGCATGGGATGGAATAGGCCGGGGTAAAATGGGTTCCATCTATTAATTAATCTATCTAATTTTAAATATGAAAGAAATTTATTCTTAAATAAATCTAAAGCTAAATGGTTTAATTTAATTTCCTTTTGAACTAAAGTTACAATGATATTTTTTACATCATTGTGTGAAAATTAAGAAAAAATAGTCTGAACTTTTTCTGGTGCACCAATTAACCATATTTTACTTAAACATGTTTTACAGGCGAAAATATGGTAGTTATAAGAGTGAAAAAAAGAGAAGTTAAAATACCTGAAAGAACTTATATATGTGCACATATTGTGGTTCCGTTCTACCACGGACCTGGTACATTTTGACTTTCTTAGGATTTTTTTATTCTCTTTTTTTACATTATATATTTTTTTAGGAATGAATATTACTATTTAAAAACAAGAATTGGAAGCAAGTGTTTCTTCGTTTCAGCTTATTCTCCCTTCATAGTCGATGTTTTACAGCTTGTTAAATATTAAGTGTTCCATTCTTCCCCAGGTTTCCCTACTTATAACAAGGTATTGATACACAGCAATGGGTATTTTTGTCCATTCGTGCTGCAAGAGTGTCACCAGCTCAGCTGTAGATTTTGGAAGTGGTTCCCTGGTCCGCAAGCATCTCTCTAACTCGTCCCGCAAATGTTCTAAGGGGTTAAAGTCGGGATTCTAAGCAGGCCAGGGAAGACGTTTTACATCCATATCTTGATACCACTGCTTGACAGAGGCTGCAACATGACATGGAGCGTTGTCATCCTGGAAGTAACATTTGTTCATTCCATAAAATTTTACCAGAGCTTAGGAAGAACCTGATTGTCCAAAATGTTCATGTAGGCGTCGGCGTTCAATTTATCAGGAACAACATGCAAAGGTCTCAGGCCATAACACAAAAAACACCCCCAAACAAGTAGTCGGAATTTAAGCAAATCCGCTAGCGTCCGGTCCATTATTGTAGGGTCGAGTAAGTGTGGTATCAGGTAACTGGTAATTTTTAGTTAACGTCGTACTAGAGCAACACATCGGGCTATTAACGATGGATCGGGATCAATCCCTTAAGGGAAAGATTCGATGACAACTCCTCGCAATTTTGAACCACGGTCAGATGTCGAGGCAACACCTGAGCTGGCATCCCACTCTCCAAACTTCCATACACCATACGCTTACAAATATCCATGCCCGAACCCCGATTCTAATCAGGAACCTTCTTATCTAGAGACTAAACCCTTAACCACGCTTCCGGTTGGTCGGCTGTGATATAAGGATAAAAGAAGTAATAAACTACTCGGAAATGTTATGACACTCATAGGATTAGATATTTTCCCGACATTTAATGCAAGTGGACGAAGCAAACCAAGATCTACGCAACCATGGTACACCAATCCCTTCTTCTATCAAATACTTACTATTCCAGAAGCCCGTTTTATTTACCGCGAGAAGAGTTATGTTCTCTTAAAAAATAAATCCTATATCATCTTTTATGAACGAGAGGACGTCGTGTAATACTTTACGTCAAACGGCTGCAATTCGCCCGAAAAACACGTTCACGAAAAATAAACTTTTAGAACACTTAATGATTTGAGGTACATCGTGTAAATTTTTGTCAGCTCATATATATAAGCCAGTCATGGATAAAACTAAGGTGCAATGCCTCATAAGAATAGAAAGACGTTGGCTTGGCGAGGAAGTTTGGAGAGTGGTGACAGCTCAAATGTTGATCTCATCATCTGACTTTGGTTAAAAGTTACGAGGTGTTGTCCTCGGATCTTTCCCATTCGGGGGTTCATTACGGAAACGCCAATATTATCTTATGTTGTCTTGCAGTGCAACGTAAAATCAACTACCTACTACACGAGTAAAGAAAATTTTATGGGAGTATGACTGATCTAAGAACACATAATTGAGAAAGCATTGTGTTTGCAGGATCTATAATTGATAAGTGTACTTCACCTGCTCTGGGTCGAGGTTTGAGTAAGAGACTTTGGTAATAAAAGCCATTAGTAAGGACCACCCTGTAACAATGATTACAATGGAGATTTTCAGGCTAAGGTTCGTATAGTGGGAATTTAGAAACGTTTACCAAGGAAGAATGATTAGAGCTTATTGCGTTGGTTTTCCGTAATTGTAAGGAAGACAGAGTAGTAGTGATATATGAACGCTTGTTTATTCACTTGAGAATATATATACAGGGTGGTCCCGAATTCATGGTACAAACTTTAATGGTAGGTACAGGACATTGTAACAATGATTTATTGTATAGGAATGTATAGTCGCAAGTGACGCGGTGAGGCGTAAACAGGGGAAATAAAAGGAAAGAGAAATGGAGTGATCGGTTGGTATCATTGCCGGTAGAGGGCAGTAGATGTCTAGCCGCTGTTGGACATGATGCATCGCAGTAGGGAAAAGCGCCATTCACAATTGTGCTGCCGTAGACGATGGGTGACTTTACGTATGCAGAAAAAGCAGACATGCATTACATGTACGGCCGTGCAAATGGTAACGGCAGAGCTGCGTTACGAATGTATCGCGCGGAGTATCCTGATCGACGAATGCCGGATCATAGAATTTTTCAACGGTTACATCGTCAACTTTGTGAAACAGGTGCGTTCGACGTCAACAGACATGGCGCTGGTCGAGTAAGAGCTGTACGCACTCCAAGGCTGGAAGAAAGCATCTTGAACATTGTGGCTGATAGACCCGAGTCAAGCACAAGAACTGTTGCGCGTGACGTAGGTGTGAGTCATCAGACTGTATGCAGAGTGTTAAACGAAAATCGCTTACACCCCTTCCATTTTCAGAAAGTACAAGCATTGAATCCGGCAGATTATCCTCGCCGCGTGAACTTCTGCCTGTGGGTGATGCAGCAATGTGCGTTGCAGCCGGATTTCGTAGATTATGTGCTATTTACAGATGAAGCGACATTTTCACGCGAGGGTGTCTTTAATGCGCACAATTCCCATGTGTGGGCAACCGATAATCCACATGCAACGCGTCGACATGCGTTTCAACAACGTTTCAGTATTAATGTGTGGGCTGGTATTGTGAACGACTTTTTGATTGGCCCATACTTACTACCCACGCGGCTCACTGGCGGAAGCTATCTTATTTTTCTGAAAGAAGTGTTACCACAACTGCTGCATGATGTTCCGATCGCCATTCGTAACCGCATGTGGTTTCAGCACGATGGGGCGCCAGCACACTTCAGCATTGATGTACGGAATTACCTGAATGCCACGTTTGGTACTCGATGGATTGGGCGTGGTGGACCAGTCCCTTGGCCACCCCGATCTCCCGATTTATCGAGCCTCGATTACTTTTTATGGGGACATCTAAAGCATCTTGTTTATGAGACTCCAGTTGACTCAGATGAGGATCTCGTCGCTCGCTTATCTGTAGCTGCTGCAGGTGTGCGTGAAATACCAGGCATCTTTGAACGTGTACGCCAATCGCTCCACCGACGCTGTCAAGCATGTATCGATACTGGTGGACGCAATTTTGAACAATTACTGTAAACATGACACTTGTCAACAACGCTTTCAATAAAATCTTTGTTTTTCCTTTCGGCCGTTATTTCCCCTGTTTTCGCCTCACCGCGTCACTTGCGACTATACATTCCTATACAATAAATCATTGTTACAATGTCCTGTACCTACCATTAAAGTTTGTACCATGAATTCGGGACCACCCTGTATATATATGCGCATGGTTTGTACTAGTAATACTGGTGGTTGTCAGTACAACGTTATTAAACGGCTGGTGGTGTTCCAGCGGGAGTTGAAATGAATTCTTATAATAGTCTATTCTTTTTAACAGGCCACAGAAATCGCCCAAGAATAGAATCGTTACTTCCGTGGGAGGTGACAAGTCTCACTAGAGATATGAAGTTGTCAAAAATTTAAGGAGGGGAGAGTGTAATTCAAAGCATTTCCATACCTGACTCGTTCGGCCACACCAGACGGTCCACAAAAAAAAAAAAAAAAAAAAAAAAGCGACAAGATTAAAAAAACCCGAAAACCCTCGTTTTCGCGCTTGGAGAACTGAATCGTTTCTCTCGCCAAGCACTGCTTGAAGCGAGAAGGTTGGCGACAGCGCTCGTGCTATGGTTGGGTGGAATGTCATTATACGCCAAACACTGTGCGATTCCACTCCAATTCTGTCGGCCCCAACGGACGTGGTAACTTCACACATCTGGTTTTCTCATTAGAGGAAAGTTTCGTTAAGCGATTTTGCAGATGTGAGATTGGAGCGTCTTTCGAATCCACTCCAAACCGTTTGTATCGTATAATGTTAAACTGGGAAATTGGGTTCTGTTCTTCGCGATTGATACTAAATTTTGGAGAGGACGGATGTCGTATGACACACCCCTCCACCATTGTGAAATAAGTATATAATCCACACTATATACGTAAATTTGTGAAAAATCGTGTAAACGATCCTAGAAAGATTGCTTGGCTGCAATTTCTATGTAAAGAAAATCGTAGCGAGCTTGGCTACCATTCCAAAAATTAACTTACGATTGATTAGTATATTTTTTAGTGTAACCCCACTCTACCTTGAAGTACTTCTTGGTAATGCAAAGTTACGCTGTTTCATTTCGGCTTGCTATGGTGGTGACTGACCGACGTGATTTTAACAAGCACAAATTTACAAATTCGATGGATAGCCCACGATAGATAGTTAAATCGTCATAGTGATGCTAATCACTTTGAACCACCTGGGGACGAGGTGATAGTAAAGCAGACACTGCTTTGTGATATCACGGCTTCCATCCCTTCATTGTCGCTCAGCCATCTGCTGCTACAGGCAACGCTAAATAATCACAACTGTGATCTTAGTACAGATCTCACAGTCTAACGCAAAAAAGGCAATCATTCTACTATTGACGTCATCTATCGAATTTCGGCTACTGCTAAAATTCTGGAGGGGAAGTATTGTAGCGAGCTTAATTAACTTACGAAAATACACTCCAAAAATTAACTTACGATTGAGTAGCATGTAAGTAAACCCCCCCCAACTCTACCATGAAGTACTCTTTGGTAGATACAAAGTTACGCTGTTTCATTTCGGCTTACTATGAAGGTTATTACCAATGTTCGAAAAGTGAGTGGTATAATTTATTAGACTTCCCAGGCACACTTTATAATGAATTTCTACTTGACCAATTATTCAGTAAATCCTTAAATACTTTTAAATATGAGATCTGTAATACCGTATGTATCAAACTGCGACACAGAGTGGCTTCCCTCCTTTAATGTGTTTGTACGTTGAAAACATTTAGAGTCGGGCATGAATCTGTAAGAAATCTACCTGGATATCTACTACACAGTGCTAGGTATTTCCGGTTTCTTCGAAAACTAGCTTTGTTGCGTGTAAAAAGTGACAGTTACCTTAGATAAAAAGGAATGAGGTCAGTAGATACTGAAGGCAAAGGTTTGATAATTTGAATAGAAATGATGGAATCGAAAAATCTTTATATCACTGAGAAATTGAGTTGTCAATTAACATTGAATAATGTTAATTGACAACCAATTTTCTGATGATGTTAGCAAACGGATCACCAGGATGAAATAAATAGTAGTTGAATTTATATCACACTGGATCAACCATTGGAGACTGTCCGAGATCAATTTCCAAAGGACTGTGTCTAGATATACTTGGGATGGTAATTAATGATGCAGAACTTTGAGAATATACCATTCTCGTTGTGGTTCCAAATTTTACTACCTATAGGTTAAATACGAATATTTTTATAGTTTTTTACATCTCCTGCTAGTTTAACTTCGGGTTGAAAACTACCGGAAAGTGGTCAGTCTATGGTTCCAAACCCTGTTCCAAACAGTTATCAGTTTGGTTCAAGGGCATTGTTAGGTATTGGTTCGTTGTAGTTGTTTCTTATGCCTACACTGGCAGACCATCGGAGTGCCAGGCCCGTCGTAGACGGCAAGAGGCGAGGGGGGGGGGTGCGGCTTCCTTGCAAGTGAGCCCCATTGGGAGGAAGTCCGACTTGGCTCGAATTTTTAGCCAACAGGCAGCACATCGACACGTCTCGTTTTTTCGGAAAGGTCACATTTTTACGACATTCAATCATCCTCAGGCACACGGTTGTAATTTTGATCCAAACCAGAGACCAACTAATCCCTGGTTCGGCACCCCCAGAGCTATTGATTTATTATGAGAACTTGGAGGACTTTGTGACCACGACAGAGTTTTCGTGCACCAGTCACCTTTAGCGTACACGGGAGTTTTCGGTCGGCTGGGCTCGAACTCATGATCAGTCAGTCATGAGCTCGACCTTTGCCGACCAGGCCACCCGGCCCGGAATTGGTTCGTTTGATGAACTGACATCTGATTAAAGAAACACTGAGCTTTGAAGATAAGACGTTTATTTTTGAATAAATGAAGACATTATAGTTAAGTATTAAAATATTTACAGTAAAACATGTAGACGTAATATAGCTCAAACAGGGGACAACACATCCACCCTACTTCGGGCACAAACAGGAAGTCTCATCACCCACGCACCTTTCTCCCCACATCCCAGTCTGCCTTTCGGTTGCAGGTTATAGTGGTGATCCCACAGGCACTATGTTTTACTTACTTGGATCTTAATTACCCCATGGAGTAACAGGTCAGTTTTGTATCTATGAAATACTTAGTCCTTAGCAAAATTGACAAGATGTTGGATGATATATTTCTTCTCGAGACACTTGGATGGTTAAGCTAGGATGGACTAAAGAAACTTTACATATAATCTGCAATGTTTGGCCCTGTTAGGGATACATCGATCTATCTGAAATAGAAACTTCTCACACACATTGGACTGCATATTCTATTTAATTTGGTAAAAAAACGAGGTAGGTAAAACGCATCACACGCTCTCTCAGTAGCGTGTCTTCTATCAGCTATGAAACAAGACCAAGACTCAAGTGCACAGTTCAATGGAGGGCAACTAACATGTGACTCTACTCCTATGCACTTCCGTGAGACCCTAAAAAATACCAATCAACGCACACAATGGTAATATTACACATCTATTGGTTGGAACAATCCTAAGTAAGATTCTAATGGTCGGGATGGTAAAAAGTCATGCAGAGGATATTGCAGGCTGAACAACGAAGATATGCATTTGACCCCCCCCCCTCAGACATTTAATCTCTGCTACAGACATAACATGAAAACTGATAAAGCTATGCTAAAAAAAATTTTATATTAGGTAATATATTTCTGTATATACAGGGTGTTTCAGTGAACCGTTTCAGAATTTCTAAGAGGGGTAGGGTACATCCTGACGAACCAAAATCATATACCAATGGGCAGTCAGAAATGCTTTCCTGACGCGGTAGATGGCGTTGTGCGAAAATCCCGAGCTTTCGTGTAGGGAATCTTCATTTCGCACAAGAACGCCAAGTTAGTAGGATGGATGATTACACGATCGCAGAGTTAGCCGATATGCATTTGGCATACGGGGCTGCAAATTGTAGTGGGCCAGCCGCACAGCGTTTGTACGCGGAACGATATCCGACGAGGCGTATCCCCAGTCATAATTTCTTTGCAAGACTGCACCAGAGGTTAGCTGAGACAGGTTCATTAGAAAGAGCTAACAGGGACAGGATAAGAACAGCACGGACTGCAGACGTCGAACAGAATGTGCTGCAGCATGTACAGGGGAATCCAAGAACGAGCACACGAAGTGTAGCAAACGCAGTCGGGGTTTCCCATTGCAGCGTCTGGAGAATTCTCCGAGAAGAAGACATGCATCCGTTTCATGTGCAGCGTGTCCAGACACAGCAACCGGAGGATTATGCACCTCGTATTGCTTTCGCACAGTGGTAGCTTGGAAAATGTGCTACAAATCCCCTTTTTCCTGCTGAAGTGTTGTTTTCCGATGAGGCATCCTTCACAAGGGAAGGGATTTTCAACACACATAACGACCATATCTGGGCGGTCGAGAACCTGCATGCAATTCGATGTCGTGCAGCACACATTCGATTTTCGGTCAATGTATGGGCCGGTATTATGGAAGATCACCTCATCGGACCTTACCTGTTACCGTCTCGTCTAACCGGACCTAACTACTTGCTCTTTCTGCAGCAAGTATTGCCACAACTTTTGAGAGATGAACAGATTTCTGCATCGACGCAACAGACAATGTGGTTCCAACACGATGGAGCCCCTGCCCATTATAGCGGAGATGTTCGTAACTACCTGGATGTCACATTTGGTCAGCAGTGGATCGGACGTGGTGGTCCCGTGCGTTGACCTGCTCGGTCACCCGACCTATCATGTCTTGATTTTTATTTCTGGGGTCATCTGAAATCGCTAGTTTATGACACCCCTGTTGACAATGTTGAGGAGCTGGTTGCAAGAATTGCAGTAGCTGCCGGAGAAATTCGAGATATGCCTGGAGTATTCCAGAATGTTCGGATGTCCATGCGTCGGAGATATGAGGCGTGCATTGTAGCCCGTGGAAGAAACTTCGAACACTTACTTTAATCCATGTACCTTTTGCTTCTTTTCATGTATTATTAAAACGATTTCTCACTTACGGTCTCTTTTCTTTACGGTGCTTCTGTGTACAACACCGCTTCAGGAAAGCATTTCCGACCCCACATTGCTATATAATTTCGAGTTGTCAGGATGTACCCTACCCCTCTTAGAAGTTCTGAAACGGTTCACTGAAACACCCTGTATTGTATTCTATTCAGTAGATATGTTTATATTTTTCCTTTTTTTGTTTAGGTAATTCTGAATATGTTGCTGCTATTGTTTTTATTAACGCACTGCCGCTAAGAAAAAAATGTTCAAACCTTGTTGAAATATTGGGTACATTACTAATTTAACCAAGAACCGTAAATGAACAAAGATTAATTGTTACGAAGCTTCTTTTTAAGAAGCTTTTCAAATAGAATACCGTTCATCTATGACCAATTTGGAAATAAAAGGAATCACAATGCTTCTTTATGAAATATTAGCAAAGTTAAAGAAATTTAGATTTTGACTGAAACCACTTCTGCAGAGTAACCGACTCTGCATGTGTTATAAATGTGCTTTAGACATCACTTGAAGTGAATTACGAATCTTTATTTATGTTATCTCAAAGTTTTGTGATATTCCCGAACAGTGGTGATAAATTGTAACATTTTAACTGCGCATCTCTCAGTGAATATCTCTCTCAGATGTATGGAACATTTTCTAGTTTGCTAGTATGCGGAGGATATTCGAATTTTAAACATTTTCTATTTGGAAATACTTGGATAAATTTCCGATACAATAGGTTAAAATAAAATTGTTAATATATAAGGACCTCTTGTAAACTAAATCATTTATTCAATATCAAACACTTTTATAATTGAAAGTATGTTTCTACACACAAAGACATGAAGACAACCTCCGCAAGATCCTTTGTAACACTTTGTACTTTTCATCTTGTGTACAATTAACAAGCCTTCCATATTCGCAACTAACCTCATTGCTTTTTTAGTCATTTGATGCCTTTAAGTGTTAAGAGTAAGTTAATTAAATAAGATTAATCAGTATAATGTTCAAAGCTTATTACGAATAGTTTGCAAAGTTACATAAATTATTTACAGCATTTAATTTTAATACTAAGATTTTTGGGTTTCCTAGGTGATGGTAGGTAGTTAATTAACATCCTACTGAATGAACAAAGCAGGCTATTGGCGACGGTCCGGCATCGATCCTGAAGGGAAAGAACCAAGGGAAACTCCTCGTATCTTTGAACAACGGTCAGATGACAAGAACAACATCTTAGAAAGCCCCCCACTCTCCAAACTTCCACACCATGCCAACGAAATTTGAGGTCACTACATATTTAACGCAAACCAGCACCCCTGTAAACGCCGAATTTTTAATGGACATATTTTCGAACTTTCAACCCTCCACATATGTTACAGATTTATTCAAATAAATAGATATTGAGAATGATTTATTCTGACTATAAATAAATATATATTATTTATATCTTTCTCAGATGGAATAATCTATATTCCTACCTTGTATATAAATTGAATATTCACATTACTAATTATACGTTAATATTGTATTCATGATAAATATAAATCTTCAAAATAAGAACTATCTAAGTAAAAGGTTTATAAAAATTACATAACTCAAAATATTCTTCCCAGAATGAATATGAAAACCAATATCAATATATTGTATAACCGTCTTGTGTAATAAAAAAAATATCTGAAAGTCTTCATATCTTTCCGGCTATCAACTATCTTAAAAAGAACTCATAGGATATTAAATTTCTTGGAACCATGATAATCTACCTTCCTAACCGCTGATATATATTTCCATCAAGAGACATTCTTTTTCTAGTATATTAGAGCAAGTGATTCACATCAGCTTCAATGAACGAAAATATGTATGCTACAATTGACGTCACAACTACGTCATATCTCTATTTTAGCTTTTAGTCAATCGTCTTTTGATCCCATTCACTTGTTTACTAACTTGGATTCAATTGTGTGTGATTATACTCGTATACTGATATAACGACTTACTTGCGTTGTTAAAAGTTAAAGGTCAATGCTGAGTTATGCATTATATACTCATGCTCCTAAATTAAGGATAGTGACAGTTTGTACAAATAAAGCTTCAAAAGCACAACAATAGTGATGTAAACATAAAGCCTGTTTATAAAAAAATAACAAAAAAAAAGATGGTACATGTACCACAATACCTATTAAAAGTAAGGGACATGTTCCCTGGAGAAATTGGAGAATACTTCTTTCGTGTAAAAGTATCGGTATACGATTAATATAAAGGTTAATAGGCTATATGTTTGCCTTGTGCTGAAATACAGGCAGTCAGTAGAACGTCTGGGCACACTGAGCATCAAATTATTCAGCTGGTCTTTTTGTCATTTTGTCACCGCAGGTGACCCCCTTACCTCCCGACATATGTCAGGTTGAAGGTTGATAAGGTCGCCCACGGATAAGTGAGGAGTGCTAGCACTCTTGATTAACAGCATTAAAAAAAGACCCTCGTTGGGGGGCCCTAGTAAACAGAGTTGACGCGGGGGTCTTCGAGGACTGGGGGTGCCTTGGCCGTAGTCCCAGTAACCGTTAGTTTAAATCCCGTTGGTAGACAGAAATAAAAAAGATAAACTTTACCCCCACTGGTCTTGGAGAAAGCCATCGCATCCATCAATCAATGCTCTCCGAATTTCCAAAAGAGACATAGGAGGTAGATTACGAGCTGCAATTCGTCGGCCGAGCATATCCTAAGCATGCTCAATGGGGTTCTAATCGATGGAGAACGCCGTCCATTCCAAACGGGTGATATCCTTTTCTTCAAGACATTTGCACGGTGAGAACGGGCACTGTCATTCATAAAGAAAAATCTGCGCCCATTGCACCCCCTGTACAGACGCACATGTTGTTGCAAATTGATATCCCGATAACTAGAGCTTGTCATGGTTCCGGTATGGACATGGAGATATGATCGAGAACCCAGGGTAATGCCATCTAAAACGAGAAGTCCAGCACCACCGTAACAGTCGTGTTCAATGATATTTTCTTGGTTGTATAGGGTCCCCGGTGCTCTCCTTGTGAAGATACGACGTGAGTCCGATAGTATTGAAAACCGGAATTCGTCGGAAAAAAGCATACTGCCTCAAGAGGTCCATTTGACATGTTCTCTGCACCAGGTTAACTGGCGCTGCCAGTGAGCTGTAGCGAGTGGAACACATCTGACAGGCATTTGGGCATATAGGCCATACTGTCCTAAGCGTCTGTACACGGTATGCCTTGAAATTGTGGTACAGATGTCGTGACAGGTTTGATGCAGTACTGCGCCTGCTACTTATGGCCGTTTTTGTTAAATACCGATCGTCTTGTAGCGTTGTAACCCGAGGCGATCTGTACTGAAACGTCTACCTACTTTTCCATCCTATTGGAAGCACTTCCAAAGCCTAGATACCACAGTCTGTGTGATTCCCATCGACGTGCGCCCACATTAAAAACACCAGATTAAGCGTGCGGCCACGTAAAAATCATCCAGATATATTTTCTCAGTCTTAGCTATTCGGCTATGGCACTGCTAGGCTTATACGCTGGTTGTGGACTACACTGTTTCGCGATTCCTTTTATACAGTCTAATGACTACTCTGTTCCTTCTGACGTCCTGTCAACGCCTTCTGGTGGCTTGTTTTAACTTGAAACACAAGCATGTTATTCCTGAAGATATGTCAATTTCCTCAAGGGTAAAATCTTGCACTAGTGCACAAATTTCGAGTGATTATGAAGTATCCTTAATGTATGAGAGAGTGTATTGTATATACGCTGCAAAAATAAACAATAAAAAAATTTTGTTACAGTAATTTAGTTAAATAGTCATACACCGTATCATAAATATACAGGTCGTTGACAGTTCGCATTATATGTCGTAAAAGGCAGAGTGGAAGAATCAAGAGTTTGATGGGGTTGCAAAAGTAACGGAAATTAGAAGAAAATTGACTAGAACGATATTTGACTAGAATAAAAATATCTTAAATGTCTTGAATAACGAGATATCTCGTCATAACCATTTGTAGAGTTGATCGTAAAATACATCAGGAATTTTCTGTTTATACTCCATGACTTTCTTTCTCTCATAAACTTCGATCCGTGTCATAGAAACAGAAATCTAAACTTCGATCTCCCGAGTTCGTTCAAATGAGTTCAATGACGCATTTCCTGGGATATTCACCTCATGAAAGCGCATCAAATTACGCCAAGTTCCCTAAACTACCTCTTTCTTCACCGATAATGAGCTGTCTTTTCATCGACAATTTTCGACCTTTCTCACTCTGGTGGTAGACCCATCAAAGGAATTTCTCAAGAGATGTCGTCATCTCTTTTGGTTATAGCGTTATTTGCGGCATTTAAAGTTCATAATTAAAGTTCACATGGAGTTCATAAAGTTCATATGCACCAGCCATCAACATTTTAGCTTTTCTCTGATTAGGTTACATTGGGCTCCAGTTTACTATCTATCGAGTTTAGCCTTTGTTTAGTAAAATTTCTGTCTTCTATCGAGTGCATAGTGTGGCTTTGGTAATAAGGAATATGGTTGGCCTTGGGGTTTATTGCGCAGGGTCATATTTGGCCAAGCTGAGCCAAACAAAAGACAGACAATGTAAAGCAATGGACATATACCAAGGATGTATAGACTTGTTAAAACTATAGGCTATATAGTTTCACAGCGATCTATTGGAGGGGTGCCATTTTAGCTTTTCTCTGATTGGGTTGCATTGGGCTCCAATTTACTAGATATAGAGTTTAGCCTTTGTTTAGTAAAATTTCTGGCTTTTATCGAGTGCATAGTGTGGCTTTGGTAACAAGCAATATCGTTGGCCTTGGGGTTTATTGCGCATGGTCATATTTGGCCAAGCTGAGCCAAACAAAAGACAAACAATGTAAAGCGGTGGACATTAGACCAAGGATGTATAGATTTGTTAAAACTACAGGCTACATAGTTTCACAGCGATTTACTGGAGGGGTGCCCAAAAAACCTGAAAGTTATCTATTATGTATTGTTTATCTTATTTGTATTTATCATATTGTTCCAAAGATGATAAAAATTGAATGAATAACTTAATTTGATAGCCAATAATTTGATTTCCAATATTGGAAACATTACATTCATTAACTCTTGTTTTACTATTTGGATTGATTTTTGGTATAGCCAAGCATTAAATTGTCTTTAAATTTCATTCGTCAAGTGGTTCCTTTTTTTAGATTTGTTAATATTCATGACTGAAAACGTTAGTTCACAGATATATGTGCCATGTCTGGTGTCATAGCTCCTCTGTTATGTGCTCCTCTGTTATTAAAAATTACCATTATATGACATGTTAATGTTAAAATAACCCATAGTTAAGCGGGACATCAGCATATCAATGGTCGGAACATGTGACCCACGGGTAACGGTCTGTGCATTCTGGACATGCACACACAAGGAAAACAAGGTAAATGATCTTGGATATGTCTACTTCTATAAAATCACCAAGGTTACCACAGGGAGGTGTGTGCCGTACTCAAAGCATGCATGATGAATTCATGCCATGATTTTAATTCGCCAACTCGAGATCACTGCTGTGTATTCTAGCACCAAACTCTGAACCGGATAACCGAAAATAGTAAAACGTGTGAACTCATTTAACGAATGGACTCTTTCAAAGCCACATGATAAAACAGGCCAAGAACAAGAAACCGGACTGAAAGAAGGCAGATAGAGGAATATCTATCTATCTATCTATCTATCTATATATATATATATATATATATATATATATATACATATAATATAATATATATATATATATATATATATATATATAATATATATATATATATATATATATATATATATAATATATATATATACATATATACATATACATATACATATATACATATATATATATATATATGTATATATGTATATATATATATATATACTATATATATATATATATATTATATATATATATATATATATTATATATATATATATATATATATATATATATATATATATATATATATATATATATATATATATATATATATATATATATATATATATATATATATATATATATATATATATATATATATATATAAAACATATGCGATGGCCATTAATGATTGATTTTCACCAACTCGTAATAGTCACTGCTTTCATTTCAGGCACCGGACTATAATCTGTATAATTGTATAAAAAGAGGATGTGTGTATGGTTGTATATTTTATATACCAATCTACACCGTTTGTCCAATCCACACCAAATTTGGTACACTTATACTTCATAACACTGCGGAAAACAGAGGCTAGATCTTAACCCCCGTTCTGTTTGTTTAGGGGGGCTAAAAACAATTATAAATCACAATAGAAATAACATCGGGTATAAAGCGATTGATGTACGCGCTCAGATTGTTTTACCAGTGTTGCTAGATAAAATATTTTTTTTCCAAATCAAACTAAATTACAACATTTATGTTGGAAATCTATATACATAATTCTCTTACGTGGCACGCAAAAAAAGACGTTATTTGTTATCGCGTTTTGGCAACATTCTACGATTGTTTGTTTACCACAAAGCCTCGAGCCTCAATTGAATTCATAGCGCTATCGGATGAAATTTTATTGAAAAATAATGAAGTTTAGTCGAACTGTTGCAGTTTATAATAGAAATCAAAGAAAGCGGATGATCTATTCAGGGCCAACAATTGTAGTTCAACAAGATGCTTGGACTACAACTTTCGACAACAAACTCAATGAAAAAGTGTGAGTGGCTCGAGTGCTGGGGAAATGTACACACAAACAACATGCTGCGTACTCAATTTCCAAAGCAGTGATCACATTTCCAGTCAAAATTTGCTCAAAGTTTTCATTTGAATTCTGATTTCAGAGGCACTGTATATATCTTTTTTGCAAACAGCAAATTTAGATTGGAGAAAATATATATATATATTTGAAATATCATATTTTGTAAACAATCCCTTCTTATCAGACACATGTCTTCATTGATGCGAGCAAAGCTAGCATAGGTTCGCGCAGCGAACCAGTGAGGATTGCAAAGCAATCCTCCAGGGGTTGGCGAGCGGTATCGAGCAGGAGGCTGGCCCCCTAGTTACTTTTTATTTCTTCATCTGATGAAAATATACTATACATATTTTATTGATGAAGAAAAAGTTACCTAAAACTTTTTCATTAGCATAAATTACATTTTGTAATGAAACACGAAAAGCCTAAACGAAAAACTCACTGATCATAAAATCGTAATTTTGCGGCTCGGTACGTTGTACAACAGAATTATTTATATAATTGGCGAATTTGGGTTGATTGCTAGTTGTGGCGATCTTTTTTCAAGGATAGCAATTTCGTTTCTGTTTGTATTTATGTTCGATAAATCTATATATATAATTCTCTTACGTGGCACGCAAAAAAGACGTTATTTGTTATTGCGTTTTGGCAACATTGTGCGATTGTTTGTTTACCATCACGAAGTCTCGCGCCTCAATTGAATTCATAGCGTAATCGGATGAAATTTTATTGAAAAAATAATAATTTTAGTAGAGCTGTTGTAGTTTGTAATAGAAATCAAAGAAAACGGAGTATCTTTTCAGGGCCAACAATTGTAGTTCAACAATACGCTTGAACTTCAACTTTAGACAGCAAACTCAATGAAAAAGTGAGTGGCTCGAGTGCTGGAGAAAAATGTACACACAAACAACATGCTGGGTATTCAATTTCCAAAGCAGCGATCACATTTCATTTCGAGTCAAAATTTGCACAGTTTTCATTTGAATTCTGATTTCAGAGGCACTGTATATATCTTTTCTGCAAACAGCAAATTTAGATTGGAAAAAAAGTTTTTTTTTTTTTAAATATAATATTTTGTAAACAATCTCTTCTGCTAGGACACATGTCTTCATTGATGCGAGCGTAGCGAGCATAGGTTCGCGCAGCGAACCAGTGAGGATTGCAAAGCAATCCTCCGGGCGTTGGCGAGCGCTAGCGAGCAGGGGGCGGGCCCCCTAGTTACCTATAATTATTTAGGAATCACATATTTTAGTGATTTATCTATTTCCTGCAAAATATATCAGACATGGGAAACTTCTTGGCGGTATGTGTTTATTTCAACCAAACTTCCTTTAATATTTGATGGAAGGCGTAATGATTTATGTTTGATTTGACAACGAGATGTTGCGGTCATATTTGTGGATTCCTAAGTATTATAAACATATCTCCTTAAAAAAATGTTGTATGTCTTTATCAATATTGTTTAAAAGTCTTTGTCGAATTGTTATTTTTCAGAACTAGAGGGTTTCGCCCCCTGCTCTTCTACGCTAGCAAACCAACACTCAGAGTTTTAAATTCTTGCGACGTCGAAACTATCTTAATTTCGTATATTCCTGATTAGACTATCCGGGCCATGACGTCACGGCGAGGGCTCAGCTCTCTGCTCGCTGACGCTTCGCAAACCAACACTCCTTTTGCAAGTGATTTCGCGTTTTGTTTGTTTTAAAACTTAAGGTATCCGGACACGTTGGAGGTCGTTATTTTTTTTAATGTGATATAGAAACATTTTAATGATATTTTTATGATTAGTGTAATTAAAAAATAGCATTGGGCTAGAAATATTTAAATTATATATTAATAGTTTTGTAAAACTGATAAATATGTATGAAAATTTAAGGAAATTTATGAAAAACTTCAATTGTGCTACAGAAAAATCTATTTAATTAATTTGAAAAATAACGCTTCCAAAATAAACTACATGCAATTGTCTAGTGTGTGAATAAACTACAATCAAAAATATATTAAAAAAACAAAACAAAAATTCGACAAGCGATCGAAAAATGAATGCAAGATTTTTGACAGTTTTACAGTCAGATTTCTTAAATAAAGAGTCATAATTTAAAAACTCTTCAACTTATCATAATTATTATAGTTCATTCACTACACAACATTATGAAAAACAAGTTCTCAAATTTTTACGAGAATCCATCCATAACTTTTTGTGTTATAACGTTTGAAGTGAAGAAATAATGCAAAAATATTAATTTAGAGTAAAAGCAGTTTGAAGTGTATCGTTTGCTCTCTCCTTGCTTTTACTGTTTGCGTAAACAATTTTGTTCTTCAATTCTCTTTCAAAATGTTCACACTATTTCCAAAAGAAAAACCATTTAAACACTTAAAAAAACTTTCTAAAAGTATGTTTGCAAAAAAAAAGTTAGCTTTAAATTTGAAGGTTTTTGGTCTTTTTATGTCCACTTCCGATGGTTTTCAAACCTACTTCCGGTTTTGCCGCATTGCTTAAAATTGTAATATCTCTTCAACTAATTAACTTAGAGTAAAAATTAATTATTCTTTGGAAAGTCAAATAAATACTCTATCAAATAAGATCAAAAACAGCTTTTTGAATATTTGGTCAAAAATGACATTTTCAACGTGTTTGGATACCTTAATGCACCCTAAACTAACAGCCCCATCAGTGAAAATCCGTCTGCAGAAAATTACGAGATTTACTTGGTTTATTCAAAATTGTACAGGGAACAAGATGTTCCAATTCACTTTTCAATCAACATATAACCATTTCAGCCCGAGCAATGCAGGTAATTCAGCTAGAATTATGATAAAATGCATTCCTTCAAAAATACATGACTTAAATTAGCAATGTATCAGAGCCAGACTGAATAGTCTGGCTCTCGGTAGTTGGCTGTCGGTATGTAGTTGAATTTTTATTACTGATGCAACAGATTATTGTGGAAGATACAGAATCGATCCCGAAAGGAAACAACAAATCCAGTGGTTTCAAGTATTTGGGATTTATCCAAGGACAACACCTCGTCATTTAGAACCCTGTTAAGATGACGGGGTCTACATCTTAACCGGCACCCTCACTCTTCAAACTTTCATACCACGCCAACATGAGAACATTTGAGATCATGGAAAATTTCACGTGCACCAGTCTCTTACATACATTGAGGTTTGGCTGAAACGAGTTTCTAACTCGCATTTCTCCGTTTGCAAATCTGCGGTTACCGTGGTCCTTTTAGATAACAGTGGAATTACAAGGTTTTGAACGAGTTTATTAAATTAGGTTATTTGTGGTTAGAAGAAAACTAACCAGATCTGGGTATGGCGAGATATCTCGTCGTTAGAATAAAGCTGATCGGATCTGGATCTTGTCCTTATCGAAACGTCGAAAATATCTTAATGACGAGATGCATCGCTTTTAGCAGAATTGACCAGATCTTGACGAACTAACTATCTCCTCATTTGAAAATAGGTCACATATTGAGGAGGAGATATCTCGTCAAAACCACTTGAATTGTTAATTACTGAGACAAGTATTGTTACTACTTGCCTTAAAGAGACTGGAGTTACCTATACTTTTACTTTATAGCTTCCACATGTGCCGAAAAAATAAAACAATTGAAACTGATTATTTCTTTCTAGAACTAGTTATTTGATATTAAGCTTTTTATACTGTCAAGAAATTATTTTCTGTTCAGCTAGTTTTGCAAATAAAATGTAAAAGCTGAATGAAAAATGAAGGAGTGGAGAATCTGGACATTTCAAGTGTAGAATAGATGTATTTTCAACTTAAATAATTTTTCTGATTTTTTTTATAAATTCCATTTGCAAGATCACAAAGACGACTGGAGCCTTAAAATTTCTGAATTCCACATGAGCATTTAAAGATTAAAACTACAAAGTTAAGCTTTTTTTAAATGAAAAAATTTTACTTTCGGATTGTGTTATGCAAAAACCAGCTAGAAATGGTTATAATGGAATTCGAAAAGTTTAGACATTTTAAGTATTCAATCGTTTTTAATTTTTACTTATAATGCTTTTTTATACTTTAGAAACATTGAAACACATTTCTTCATTAAAAAAGACATTAAAAGTAAATGAAGAGCGGGAAACATGTCTGTCATTTTATTTGTTTGCATCCATCTATTTTTTAGATCAGGTCTGTTTAAAAATATAACCTTCTACGGAAATGAAGCTGTGGTGACACCAAAGAAAAGACACGGCTTCTTGAATATCTTAAATTTCTCTTTCGTTTTTTACTTAAGAGAAGAAAATTTAGCAAGTAAAAAAATGTTCATTGAATATAAAAAAATTGACAAACAAAAACGGCCGTTAAAAATGTTTCTTAAAATGTTGAAGGGAAATATTTTTTTTTGTTCCTGTTAGATATCTATCACGCTTTGGTTTTTCATAGAAAACAATTTTAGAACTATCGATGTTATTTATCATTCATAGCAAAAACAGTTTTCAGTTTGAAAGATAATTTGTGGAAAAAGTTAGCATTACTCAAAACAAAATGTCTGCTATTGCCTTTTATATTTTTATTTGAAGTATGCCTCAAAATGTTCTTTCGAACTTCACTTGACATGTTGAGATGGAAAGAACTATTCAATATGAAGAAAAACAAGTTTTTAACTCAACAGTATCTTACTGTTTTCAACGAAGCAAAAACAAAACTGAATGTCAGTTTTTCATACACTTGATTACAATTTGGCAGGTCAGCAACTACAGCATGGAATCTGTCTCTGTCTGATAGGATGAACAGGAGTTAGCCGATCTGGAACTTAACCCTCCTGGTTGTTGTCTACTCGAGGTACCTCACGTCATTTCAAAATTAACCACATCTTAATGGAAAAGATATCACTTCATTGTAAAAATCTGACCAGATCTGATCTCATCGTCATTGAAAATGGACAATATCTTGATAGCAAGGTATCTTATCACTAGCAAATCTGGTACAATCTTGATGGACACGATATCATTTGGAGTATTCAAAACAGTCTTTTTGACTTATTCTAATTTCACCTTAACTAAGGGGATTAGTTAACAACATCATCGATGGTTTTTGTGTTTCATGTGCATCTGTTTCCAAGAAGCTAGGTTAGATTCATCCTGGCAATTGATTATTATCTCTAAAATGATGGCTGTGATTCATTCTCCAGGATGACATGTGTCTCTTAGTTTACTTAATTTTGAATGCAATGGATATAAGCTCTCTGGCCCTCTGTTGAACGGACTCGAATTCTAGTTCGGGCATGGATGTTATTTTTGGTTTAATTCTCTGGTGCGGGAGTCATATTTTGCTATAGAAATCGCCAATAATCGTTGTGTTGGTCCAGTGTAACGTAAATTCCATTAACTAACTACCATGAATAATGTTTTGTGTTTTTATTTCTCTTAGGATTAGTTCTCGTGAGTTTTGTTTTATCGCAACTTACCCCTGTAACTTGACAGTGGTAATTTAAAAAAAAGTAGAGATTAACTGTAATAAAGACATTTTTTTTCGAAAACAAACCCTGACAATGGTATTTCTCCCCCCCCCCCGCCCCCGAAAAATAAATGGAAAATCGTTATCGGTTTTCAAACCATAAGCATGATTTGAGTGGTTCTGTTTAACAGAACCACTCAACATTGCTGCCGAAAACAATCTTTATATTTGATTACACTGCAGAAAAAATGTACAATAATTTTAACTCACTTCCATAGCCTGTTTTTAAAGGAAAGCTTTTTCCCTTCAGTTAAGTAGTAGGCGATACACAAAAATAAATTTTTCTATGTAATTGTCTAATATTTTTTCATAAGTATATTCGCTGCAAAATTTATTTAATTTTTCGTTGCAAGAAAAACATTACGACGGTAACAATACAAAGTTTTAGTATGGAACTATCTAAACGACACACATATTACAGAGATTGTTGATATAGATATGGTAATTCGCTGATGTTGTTCTCAACTCGGCTAAAGCACGTTTTGTTTTTTTTGTCAAAAAATAGTGATAAGAAAATGGGTCCCTAAGACTTCTGGTTAATTTCCGAACTTCTACAAGAGAAAGCAGTAAACGACCGTTGACAATGCCATTATACCGATACTTTATGAAATTGCTTCTCATACCTCGAAATGACTTTCTTCGTTTACTTTCACTGGTGTCGGAAATGAATTCAAACCTTTCAATTCGTTCTCAGTTAAGTTGGAGGTTTTTAAGAAATATAGTTAAGTTATCGATCTGGGAGGAAGAAAACATTTTAAAGTTCCTGAGTATTTGTACTTAGGGAGTTGATCGTATTTAGCGTTTTTTTTTTAATCCCACAACGCACTTAGTGATAAATAACCACATCTTTCAAAAGGAATCTATTTGTTCTTCAACCTTTGGAACTGTAGTCTTCGCCCACTTTGTAGAATAATGGAATCCTCTGCAGATAATATATAAATAAATGAATATATAAATATAAATAAATGAATATATATATATATATATATATATATATATTTCTATTTCTATTTCATCCTATATGTTCCTCCTTCAAATTGGCAAACATCTCTGTGGTGTTTTTTAGGCGGGTTAGTCTGGCTCTCAACCGGCGCTCTAACTCATCCCAACGGTGTTCCAAGGGGTTGAGATCTGGAGAATTGGGCTGGGCAATGACATTTCCACACCCATTTCCTTAATTCACGTGTTTATAACTCCTGCTGTATGACATGGAGCATTGTCTTGCTGAAAAAGGTATGGGTCAATACCAAAGTTTTGCCATGCATAGGTACCATACAAAGTGTCGGTAGCGCAGAACTGTCCAGAGCTGTTTTGTACGACTCGGCATTCATGGTTCCAGGAATTGAAACTAGAGGAGGAAGACCATACCACGAATAGCAGGACCATACCATGATCCCATTTTCTCCGAATTTCACTATGGTTACAACACAGTCCTGTAAATATCGTTCGCCCGGCATTCGCCAAACCCACACACGTCCAACGGACTGCCACAACTAGTAATGTGATTTATCACTCCATAGGATGTTTTTTTATTGTTCTACAGTCCAGTGGCGGATTTCTTTGCACCACTGTTAACAACGGGATGCATTGAGACGGGTAATATTTGGCTTGCGAACTGTTGCTCAGCCATGAAAACCAAATGCCACGATCTCCCAGCGGACGATACGATCACTTGCATCATTAGATGAAGCTGATCGAAAATTTTCTGCCACCAATTCTAAGGAAACCTTGCGGATTGACTTCAGCACCCGTTTTAGATATCGACGGTCTCGATCTGTCAATTTAATCGGTTTACTGGATCTAGGTTGGCATATTATAACAACCCTAGCGCTTCAATTTCAAAACAACATCACTCACTGTAGAGCGGTGTATCTGAAATTTGATAGAAATGTCACGGAGTGAATGCCCGAACCTGTGGGCTAGAAATATCATCCCTCTTTCACCCGCACTACGTTCGCGTTATTTGTTCATATTCACTGCAGTATTTGCTATGATAATTTTCTAACCGTTCAACTTCTTCTATAAGTTGCATAAAGTGTACGCATGATCCTAAGTACTTTTCGATATGTCCGGTGACGAATGACAAGATAGTGTACATACAATATCATGTTTATATTTGTTAATTTCAAACTAATTGCAAGGTTTACATCACTTTTTATCCAAAGGCAACGAAGGTCTAAAGGATTCTGTTAATAGTAGAACACTTCTTGTGGATGAGTTGGTAGGAAAAAGAAGCTCGACGAGGCAGTCTAGGAAAAGACAGGAGACAGGAAGTTGGAAAAAAAATTACAGATGCGTGTGGCAATGCATTTCGAATTAAATTTTAATGTGCAGATGCGTGATTCCATATGAAGATTGTTGCAAAGAATAACACTAGGCAGATAGAAATATAAAGTAGTTCAAATAAAAATTCAATAAACATAGCATGTTGTCTAGTCTACTAGCGCATGGTCTCGAATAAAGACGACTGCTGCAGTTTTAAAGCTTTCTGGAGTACGAGGATTCAAAGTAGACGATATGATGTTGATACATTCTGTGTAAATAGCGCACCACTGTATAAGTGCATAGATATATATGGTATGTATCAATATTGAGATCTCTCTGTGCTCACTACAGTAATATCTAGTGTACCTTTGGACGAAGAATAATGAGATATGGGAAGATAAAAAATACAAAGTATCATGCAGGCAATTTCATATTGGGATGTATCAATCTGATCGATATAATGATTTACTGCATATTAACCTGATTCATTAATTTTTTTAATTTTATCATATTTAAGATACATTTAATTCGGATTCATTCACTGTTTTAATTATACATGTTTAAGGTGAATTTAATCGTTTGTGTAACTGATATAGTGTGTACATTTTTGAAATAAGTATTCAGGTCAAAGGTTTCCGAAATAGAACTTCGACATACAATCATTCAAAGCGTTAAAAAAAACCAAACGTCTACATGCATTATATTCATACGGGCAACAATGAAAAATATTCTAAGGAAAGAACCAATGGAATCTTATCAAAAGATTATTTTTGAAAGAATGAATTTTTGAACAATCAATACAATTTTTTTTCGAAAAAAGGTATTCTAAGAAAAGGATCCCCTCCCATGGAATAATAATATTCTAAAAATTTAAAGATTTCTTATAGGCTTTCAACCAATAAATGTGATTATTTAGAAATTACGTGTGTTATAGGGTTAACGCAATATTCACTACTCGGAAATATCGTCACAATTAACAGGGTTAAATGCCATTTCATTAATAACTTTTTAGTTCCAGCTGTTTCCGAGCTATTAAAAATTCAAGATATATTTTTACGCTTGCCTAACAACAATCATGCCCATTATGAACCACTTAACCTTAAAAGTAGAGAACAATAGGCTTTTATGAATATTATTTCTTCTAAAACTATACGCTTGTGAAAAAGAATGCTTGGGATTTGAAGTCCTTTAATCTTTATTCATTTTTCTGCTTTTGTGGAAATATTTCTTGGAATTTAAAAATAAAGATATATAAATAAATATAAGCCATTTTGCTTTAAAAAATAGTTGTTTCACCTTTTTATACCACACCATTCGTTGCGAATGCAACAAAATCTACCTCCTCTGGGTATCTTAATGTCACTTCCGTGTAAGCTACTTTTTTCAATGATGATATATTTAAAGAACCGTATTTCTGTATTACCTTTACGGAACGGGTGTTACTGATGACTTCTCTCATTTGAGAGATTTTTTAGTTTTCTGCCACACAATGGCCAATGACTGTCTCGTCTCAAGTCAAATATTTAAATAGAGTTAATTTTTTTTTAAATGAATTTAAACGGAACCCGTTTAGTTATATTTAAAAAATTGTTAATTAGTTACAAAAGCTTTATTTAAAGCCATCAAAATGAAGAAAAAATACCTTTTAACCAGGTTACTACTTCTTATTTATTTATTTTGTTAGAAATTGCCATGAGCTTAATTCGAAAGTCAATGTTCCTGGAAAAGGGTTTATTGTAATCATTTTAAAAGTCAAATGAGAGTATTTTACTGTGGTTGAGAATATTTTTTTTAATCTGAAAATTCCTAAAAGTTAGTAGTCTAGTTCTAAATATTTTAATCTATTCTACAAAATGAATTTTTGTATTCCAAGAAAACTAAAAAAAGTCAATATGTCTTTTAAAATGCAATATAAAAATCGTACAAGTAGCATAATGTCACCAGTTAAATTTACTATAAAAATTGCACACATAGCATAATATTACATACTCGTAGGCTCGCACCTAACATTTGCGCTTGTTTCTAAACTGCCTATTGATGACACAGTAAGTTTCTCATATCATATCTTATTTCAATTAATTTATATTGAATATAAGCATTGAAATGCCCATTTCGTAACTATTGAAATAAAATTATTCAAAAGTATAACATATACATTTAAATAATTTTATTTCAATAAGAATATTATTTACATGATGTACTATCATTTATTAGAAATCATCAACTATGTATGATCTTTGTTACTCTTAAATATGAGTATTTTAAAATGAGAAATAATAGATTCGTATTTATCAATAATTTTTGAAAAAGCCTTTTCATCTTAATATTCGGAATATTTATACAATATCAATGAAGGGGAATGTTTTCAATAAAACATAGAAACATTTTCAGAAATCATACTGTTATATATTTGAAACTATATAACTTAGAACTATAGTTTTAAGCTAAAGTCTAAGAAAAAGCAATCTTAAATAAGATTTCTGAAGAAATAGCGTTGCTTATTTATGACATTTGTAGTACGTTACATAAGGTAGAATGCTGTTTTTGAATACTGTTATATGCCTTTAGTCTTCTCTCGCCTTTTGGGTTGCAAAAAGTGAAGGTAAAAGTAATAGTTACTTTCCGACTTCGTATAGTTTGGTACTAGAATGTGAGAATCTGAATTCTCAAAAGGGAAACGTTTCGGTATTTCGTAAGCATTTCAAAGAATTCAATTTTAGTTCACATTTTTGTCTAGTTTCTTTCAGGCTTTGTTACACAAAAAAGCTTCCATGAATTCAATCCTGTTCTTTGAAGCTATTTTTCATTTTTAGTGAGGAAATGTAAGCTTTTAGTAACTTATACTGGAAACTAAGATGCATTTAAGAGTCGAGGTAGAATAAAAACTTCCAGTAGTTAGTGATCTGAGGATTTTGAACGACTTTGTTAAAAAGAGAGCTTTATGTTAATCATATGGTCCTTACGTATATATCCGATGTGCAACGTACCGTCTTCTCTGCATGAATACTTACCAAATTTGTTGCAACTTAGTAAGTCCTTCTGATGGTTGTCTCAACATGACGTATCGTAGTTAAAATAAGACTGACAAAATCTTGATGGACGAGATATCCTGTCATTAGTAGAAAACCCGACAAGATCAGGATTGACAAGTTATCCTGTCATTAGCAGAAAACTGACCCGATCGTGATGTAGTCATTATCGGAAAAGTGGTAATGTATTGATGCTATTGTAATCAGCAAAATTTATACGATCTTCTAGACGAGATATCTCGTCGAAACCACTTGGAGGGTAGAAAAACAGAGATCTACTAAAACCTTGTTTTGGCTCTTGACGGCAGCTAGTTAGCTTGTGCAACTGCTACTATCGAATTTGTAAACATTATTATAATTATTGATTCTTCAAGTTGTTTCAGCTAGAAATCTCGCCCATCAACATATGACCAATTTTGCTAATGACGAGATATTTCATCATAAAGATAATGCCGATTTTTTTTATAGTGACAAAATCCAGATCTAGTAAGTTTTCTTCTAATGTTGAGGTATCTCGTCCATCAAGATCTGGTCGGTATTCTTCTAATACTAGATGTTATAGACGGATAGGTGACATGGACTATTGTCGACTGAATGTTTCAATGAATACTGATTACTAGGGCAACTTTTTGCAACAAATACAAATTTTTTTCACACGTTATACGCTGCATGTAAAGTACTAAAGAAAAAATTCCACCTACATAGGATGTATTGTAAGTGAGTTATAAGCGCAAAATAAATGCAACTTTTTGCATAAATGCAACCATTTGTAACTTTTTCAAATTTAGCTTAAAATTAACTAATATACAGCTAATATTTCATTTTTTGCCCTCATAATCAACCTTTCTATCATGTGTGTCTGATCTTGCGAACGCCGAAGTATTGCGAATGAAACAAGTTCATGGAAAGGAGTGCGCCCGAACAGGCGAAAGTGAAATAAATGGCACGAAGTGATTTAACACATTGGTTATCACTCTTGATAATGCAGAGGAAACTTGTGTAATCGACTGCCGAGTTTGCGATGTGCATGTCGATCCTCAATATGTAGTTCGCCTTGTAGATGACGTTTTAAAATCTCTGAATGTTGAGGGAAATAATTTTGTGCTTTTGCTATCCGATACTGCTTGAAATATGACTGCGGCTGGAAATACACTCAAAGTACTTTATCCGCGATTGCTCGAAGTAAATTGCGTGGCACACATGTTTCACAACTGCAGAAAAAGTCTGCGGATTTTACACAAATCTGGACAATTTCATCCCTTGTGTTAAAGCAGCCACATAACAAAACAAACTCCGAAAAACCGCTTTCAGACCATCGGCCAATAGTCTGAGCCAGTACTCACAATCTGGGCTACGTAGCTTCGTACAACATTGTACTACGTCGATCACTTTCCCACTGTAAAGGACATTGCGAGCGATTTCAGTGACAACGGCATTTTAGTGCGTCTCGTAATAGAAGCAGTGTGTGACCCAGAACTACCAAAAAGTTTGCTGAAATTCAAAAGCACTTACGAATGTTTGATTCGTCTCTTAGAAAAATTGGAATCGAAAGCGTACATCAAGATAACGTATGAATATATTAGATCGATGGATTTCAAAGAAGATCCTTGCAACTTTAAAACGTATCTTAAAAAACGATTGGGAGAATACTGACCTGACGGTTATTGCTACTTTCTCGAGATAATTTCCCCCCAAGTTAGTATTTGCTTCTGCAACAATGTCAGGCAACATCTGTCTGTGTCGAGTGCTGATTTTCGATGTTAAAGAAACTACCAACCAAGATAGACCATTCAACGACATCAACGTTCTTCTGTATTTAATAATATATTATAACAATGTTGTACACGACTAAAATTGTCAATAAATTTGTTAATTTTTAAAATTTTACGAATAATTTAATTTATGTTTTAGTGTATGAACAATAAATGCAACTTTATTTCCATAAGTCCAACTTTAGGGAAAGATAAATGCAACTTTTCCCATTTTTACTGCAACAAAAAAAATTGCCCTACTGATTACTAACTGTACAAGGGCTGTTCAATAAATAATGATCATAATTTTTTTTAAGTGATTAAAAAAAATCAAGAAAAACAAATTCATATTGAATGTGTAGCGGAATAAGTTGAGAAAAGATATCGCAAGTTTCAAGGTCATGACGTAATTACTGAGGCCTTGGCAGCTGGCTAAGAACGCTTAGTTTTACTTTCGCCTACGGCAATAATGTATGTGACACGCGAAGTGCAATACACTGCATTGAAATTTTGTTTTCGCCTGGAAACATCGTCAGATCTTTCAAAAACCAATATCATTTGTGTTCCCCATCCTCCATATAGTCATGATGTAGCCCATTCGATGTTTTTATTTTCCCGAATTTGAAGAAACACCTCCGGGAAAAGCTGTTTTCATCATCACAGGAAGTGGTAAATGTTGCGTAGGCGATTTTGAAAAGGACCTGTCAAAGCATGGATTCCATCATGTGCTTGAAGATTGGAAAAGAGGTGGGATAAGTGCATTGCATGTAATGGAGAGTATTTTGAGAAAAACCATAAAGGTATGGAGGATTAGTACAGTACTATTTTTTTTTATTAATTTATGATCATTCTTTATTTAACAGCCCTCGTAAGTTGTTACACAACTGATTTTCCATAAGGTTAAAGAGAAATTTAATAACGTGTATATAAGTTTACAGTGAGAAAATAAAAATTGATAGCTTGAGTCGGGATGTACAAACCGTAGTTTTGACGTAAGTACTTGGTCCTGAATTTGAATTGTGTATTTAATGATGAAGACATAGAAAGTTTGATCGATTATTTCTTTCGAAGATTCACACAATTATTAATTTACAGTTTCAATGATTAAAGCGCGGTTTGATATACATATTGGAGGACAAATTTATCGAAGACTTGTGATGTAGAGTAATCTAGCAGCTTTCGAATGATAGCTCTTAAGCAATCCTTACTCCACGCATTCTAAAGTTACACTCTTCAGCACCATATAACTTTGGACATATTGACATTCGGCGTATTGACCCCTCTCCCTGCTCACTGCGTCAGCTCATTCTGTCAGAAGGTCATGTCAGGTACAGACATACTTGTTGATACGACGCTATGTTTATTTCATCTTGTTCTGAAATCATAAGATATGTAGAGACAAGACTACACCCAGGTAATAACTCAAAACCTGCAAAGTAAAAAAAACATGCGCCAACGTCAGGTACTTGATTATTTGGAATAGCCTCCAAATGGCAGCTATTCTTTGTGGACTGGCGTTCCGATCGAAATTTCGAAAATGCTTGTGAGCTACGCACATGCAGAAATTAAGTACAAAAAGAAGGAATGTTAGTTTTGATTTTCCGTCGAATCTTGCTTTCTGCGTCGCTTGCTACCGACGCGTTTACTGTGTAGAATTACGTTTAATTCTTGTTGATGTAAATAAGCTAATGTCTGCAGTTTAAATGTGTTATAGTAAATCAACTTATATTCATTCTGATGTTAAGTGTACATGGTTTCATTACTTACGCAAAACTTGCGTTTGGTACAAACTAACCTCTAGATATAAAACAGTTTGAACATTTTTTTGTAAGTCTCGATTTTTCATACATGTCGACTAGTACTGTTCCAATTTTAAAGACGAATTCACGTCAATCAATCGTCCACTTTTAACACCCCCACCGGCCTAAACTATGTATCTCGTCATTTAAAAAAATGACCAGCTATCGATGGATGAGATAACTCCTCATTAACCTCTACAGAAGAAAACAAACCAGTTCTTCATATAGTCACCCTAAAAAAACCCAGCAGTATCATGAAGACAAGACAAATCGTTATTGACAGTATTGTCAGATCGGATGGACGAGATATCTCGTCAAAACCACTTCAAAGAGTAACTTTCCATATTAGTTTACTTCTCTATGACAGATGTCACCATATTCTTCGATTGCGGCATTATACCACCGAACCTGATCCATACTCAACTCAACGGACCTTAATGGTGAATATCACTTTTTTCAATCGGCCACGAAGCATACCACTCTGACAATCCCCTCCAAGCACCATAACATCTTAAACACCTGTCAGTGTGTGTACATGCACAACCTCAACAAATAGACGCATCTTCACTTAATTTTCATTTAGCAACTGAATGCATATATAAGTAGAGTTGGTGCCAGTAAGTCTGTCTGTTCTCTATAGAAATTCACATAAATTATGATACACTTATACATTCGAACCTTGTAGGTAACGTAACTTGATTATTAACCAACGTTCTATTTGCTTTGGATGTGTAGAGGGTCTTGAAACTAATTCAATATCCCCATAGGAATAATATTAAATAATTTTTTGAACCCTGTCATACCGATTAAAACAAAAAATGTTATATTCATCCTGTAGAATCTCTTGCGGGAAAAGTAGTCTAGGTATTAACCCCTTTCTATTTGTTCAGGGATCTGTAGAGGGGAGGGGTAAAGTTAATTTAAAATCCCCACAGGTTTGTTTTATGACCCAAAGGCTATATTTGGCCAAGTTGCAAAAACTAAAAACCTATAGGACAGCATTTGACTGATATTTACGAAAAATAAAAAACAATTCAACCCGAGCAACGCCAGGTAATTAAGCTAGTTTAGTCTATAAGGAGTGACGCCCAGCCAGTATTGCGGTTATGATCTTAGGTTGTCACCGAGTGGTCCCGGGTTCTAATCCCGCATAAGGCATGGATGTAAAAATTGGGAAAATAAGTCGAACTTTCGCCTGGAATGGATTCCCGTCTTGAAAGGAAAGCAGCGCACTCCTTCTGTTCTTTGCTTGGATCATCGTTTGTAATAATGAAATATTCTTCTTCTGTACTTGTCTTGAATGTTTCTGTTCGTCCCTTGCTTTCATATGTATCCCAGAAGAACATACAACAACAGCATATATAAAGAGTGATAGTGAATTGTTTCAAAGCAATTACTCCAAAAATTGTTTTGTAACTAACTTGTTTGGTTTTCCGAAATATGGAAAAAGAGTTTACCAGCACTTCAAATTTCATACCAACATTCTTCATTAGTCAATAGTGGCCACAGTAGCCCGTTTGGAAGAGTAACAGTTTGGTAATCGGAGGGTTGTTAGTTCGAATTCCACCAAAGATCGTGGTGAACAAAGGTGGCTGGTGCATTTTAAATCTGTCGTTGCACCAATATGTATTCACGATGGCATGGAGTGGAAGTTTGGAAAGTGGGGTGTCTTCTCAGGCGGGACATCGTGATCTGATCATGGTTCAAAATTACGTAATGTTATCTTCGAATCTTTCCCTTCGGGTTTCTTCTCAGACCTTATCCAATAGCCCGTTGTGTCTCCAGTGGGGCGTTAATTAAAATACCTACCTATCATTAATCGATACATAAAGCTTAACCCACCAAGTTATTTTGACGACATAACTCCTCCGTCAAAGGCTGGCCGATTTTGCTAATGACGAGATAGCTCGTCATCAAGATTTTGCTGATAATTTTATGACACTATCAAGATCTGGTTACTTTTCTTCTAATAACGAGTCACCTCATCCATCAAGATGAGGTCAGTTTCAATGTAATGAGGCACATCGACGAGTTAACTAACAGGAGGGTTAAGAGGTCAAAAAAAGGTTTCAGTGTTTGCATTAAATTCTGCGAGCATTTATGATGTACACATTTCCCATTGTAGACTATTTTTTGATTTATGTAGTTCTTGCATTTAACCTCTTCACTACCAAACTTATAAAAATTGTTTAAAAAACAGTTCTTTTTTTCTGATAAATATGAAATACTTGAAAGATCTCAGGTAAATTCCTCTTTTAGATGGGGGGCATCATAGGAGGCTAATCATTTTAGGTACACATATCGCACCCAGGCAAGAAAAGTGACACAACTCAAAAAATAAAAATTTTGATGTTATGTCATTGAAAAATATGTATGAGGTGCCCCATCATGTTATATTACTATTCTATAGAATATAATAGTTAACACAATAAATACTTACCTAAAATTTAGAAGAATCTTATACTATTTAAATATAAGTTTTATAGTATCCTTTAAGTTGATGTTTCTCAAATTCTATAATTTTGAATTGAGTCACTTTTCTTGCCGGGGCACGATATGTCTACCTCAGGTATCAATTTTCCTGAAAGCAAATGATAAGATATTTATTAAATCAGAAATGCTATATCATCACATACTTTAAGAAATATTCAACTAAAACACATTAACTAAAGGAATTAAAAATCATTAAAAACAAATTCAATTTTCTTACCTTACGAGCACGTTGAGTTGACGCCATTTCTTCCAAATCGCTATTGAATAATTAACATTCCACAGGAACTACCGATTTATACAGCCCTCTATTAGTGTCAATCGGAAGCGTAGATGTGTCCACGTACATGTACCCCAGTTCTTAATTACTAATTTTTCCAGAAAGATTATTTTTAAGGCGAAAGAGTCGAAGTCAACGTATGCGGACATAAAAAGCGAATAGGTTAGATTAAACATACGATATTTTTTAGTTTCATAGCAAGCATTGCCTACCACAAATATGTTACTTTACCTGTGAAAAATCTATTTGCTCTACTTTATTTGTGTTGGCTTAAGGTTGCTTTTGTGACGTTGTTGTTTAATTTGATATCGACGAGAACAATAGCTGTATCTCAAAATAGCTAAAACCACAACTTGTATGCTTGATTTAATTGAATAGTTTATTTCCAATTTATACATCTTTGTTAACGTCTTGTAAATCTTACTGAACATAACAACAATTTGAAGAGCTCATTGTCTCAACTGGAGATAATTCGAAAGCAGATACGTTCGAGTACCTTTTGTAAAACTGCATTTTCATTGAACGCTGGAACCCGTGGTACGGTACATGAAGTTTACATTTAATCAATGAGCTTAGGTAGAAACAGAGTAAACTGAAGCTGTTGACCTTATGTGGAAGATTCGACAGGGGAAATTAATGGTGTATGAAATCGATTGGATCGACTTAAGTAGATTTCCAAGAAAATACTTAAGGAACTATTTTTATTTTAAACCTAATTTGTAGCAAATGACTCCCTAAATTGGTTTCAAGATCACGATTTGATCTTTTAAAATTTGCTCAACATGCAAGTTTCGTTAAAGTTATAAATGGATACTGAATTTGTTTGAGTTTTAAAGTTAATCCCTGTGAATTGTTCCTATGCCTTAAAATATTAATTTCACTGAAAATCGATAGGTTAATACATGGTACCAGTTAGGTGAATTGACTTTGTACTGAAGCAACATAATGGCGAATTCCCCAGTATGTAGGTCCATTTGATGCCTATGCATGTAAGCTGTCTTAAGCTCTATATGAGAAATAGCTAACATTCAACATGTTGCTTTAATCGGTATGGTGTTTAGCTCTCTAGCCTTTCAATAAAAAAAACCTTCAAAAGACGGTATGAGATAAAGCAGTTGCGGAGAATAGATTGATCTCAGACCCGGTGACCAGACATGGGTCTATGAATAGGTTTAACGGTCCCGCATTCCAAATACAGCTCTCCAAAAATTTTATTAGGCCCGTTCACAAGATATGGTAATCCGTGACTGGTATACGGACCTATTAAACTTATCAAGAGGTCTATACCAGGTCTGATGGTCTGATAAACCAATTAGGTAGGTAGGTAGGTATCTAGATTAACGTCACACTGAAGCAATGCAACGGTCTATTGGCAGCGATCAATCCGGAAGGTAAAGATCCGAGGATAAAAGCTTGTACTTTCGAACCGCGGTCAGGAGATGATGTCACACCAGAACAGGATCTTACTGCAAACTTCCACACCACGCCAAAGTAAGGATATTTGAGGCATCGATATATTTAACGTGCACCATCCCCCATGTACATGTTAAACCAATTTTGAGACCTGTTTCTGGTACATGGACAGTGTATACTTATTCAATAAGTCGCAACTCGTATGTGTGCATGGCAAACTTGCCCATCAAGCCACATCAGGTCTGCGGACCTAATAAACTAATGCGTAAGACCGTATCTGGTGTGCGGAACCATACAATATATGCGGAAGGCCATATTAGGTCTGCAAGTCTGATATACCAATAAAGAGAGCCGTATCTGGTACATAAACCTATTCGCTACAACTCATCACGCGTAAGGTCTTTTACCTTAATCGTGTGTGTTTATAGGAACGGCACCTGATCCTAACCAACGGACAACAGTTATTTCGCAAATAGCTACCAACAAAGGCGCTATTTTTAGTTGACAACAAATTTGTGAGCCAAATGCAACACACACCGGATTCTACATTTTTACACAAACATTTACTTATGTAAGTGAAACTGCTTCTCGCGCAAAAAATATTACACAAGTTAATAAATGCAACATTACTATTAATAAAACTTGATATAAATAAAATATAATTACTTTTCCTCAGAATATACATATATTAACGTTCGTATGACAATGGACTTTGCTGGGAAATCCTAAATAAGTCATGACGTACAATCGAATATCTTTAGAATTCGATTGTTTTCTAATGATATTCTGACAGAGTATATTCTAAGCGAACAATTACAAATACAAATAAGTCTAATTTATATTCGTTTTTATTGCCAATTAATTTTCCCTTTTATTTTACCATGACGGATCCTTAAGTTGATTTAATTTCGGTTAGGGTTCATACTTTGGTTGATTTTCTCCCAGTAATCCTTTTCTTTGATGGATTAACCAATTTTTCAAAATTTTTACTTTCATTCGATGAGATTTCATTCCAATCATTGTGAATGGAGCGACTTAGACAAAATTATGACACTCAAGCTAAAATTGTCTGGGGAGGTAGAGGAATTCTTGCACAGTCAGAAATTTTAAGAGCATCGTCTTCTTTATCGGATAGAGTTGGGCGTTTTCCGTGGTTTGGAAACAGCGCGCTTTTTTCTGTGGTTTGGAAGTAGCGCACGGTATGGCTTAAAAAATAGTGTTACGTCATTTGAGGCATAATATTTCTAAAGAAGGTAAAATAATTTCGTTTCTTAGTATTCCCAAGATCTGTACCTTCAGTTTAAACTTCATTTCAATATCCAAATATAAAACCTATTTTTATATTTATCTAACCAATGTAAAATTGTCTAGAAACTTTAAGAACACTCAAAACAGATCCATGCAACTTTTAAGATTACTCAGTATCACTTATTCATATCAAACTAAATAACTGCACAAATAGTAATAACATATTCATATTTATGAACGTTTTCTCATCAAATAAACATTAACATATTCTTCTAAAACCTTTTTACACAGTTACGTTTCCTCCCCCCCCCACACACACACTTATTGACGCAAATCATATGAATGTTATAAAATTAAATTATGAGTAGAAAAAATCAATTTAAAAATTGAAAAAATCTTTTTGCATAGCTTAATGTCCGTCTAACAGTTTTATTTTTGAGAATTGAAAGACCAAATATAATGGCGTATAGCTGTTCTAGCTCTCATGTTAGTTTTAAGCATATACGATAATTGTTCACTGGAAATATATCCCTGTTGGGATAAATAATTTCCTTGAAATTTACTATTGAATTCGCATGAATTATTTTTATTTCCACTAACAGAGATTTATATTTTTTATTATATAAGTAAATTGTAAGTTTTGTTGACTTTTTAAAAACGCGATGTTTTGTTGACTTTTTAAAAACGCGATGCATAGAAATAATTTTGAGCAGTTCAAATTTAATTTCGGTGAATAAATAATAAATTGATTTCGCTAATGTTAAAAATATTTTTAAATGCTTTAATAAGTAATTAGTTTTCATCTGGTATTTGTTATAAACTCTCACAGCGAAAATATTGATTTTTGTTTATGCTACTTGCAATCTGAAATATTTTAATCATTAAATAAAAGTATTTTATAAACCTATACTAAAAATTAATTGCTTTCCCACAGTTATAAAGTATTAAATAATTAAAATTTTACTTGTTTAGCCAGCATGAATCAAACCGATTTAGACAAGTAAATTTAAAGTATTTAAAAATGAAGATTGCCTTGTTTTGAAAATGTAATTAATATCAGTTCGTTCCATCTTTTACTATTTATTAAATAAAGCGACGTATTTTCAGGTTCTTTCATTAGAAAATTATAATGTATTAGTTTGGTATTTAAAGTGTGAAGTCAGCATTGCCAAAAGATTAAAAAAAATGCTGAAATCGTGTGTCAAGAAAAGTCACCTGATCCATTCCAATATACCATTCTTGGGATGCTCTTGGACCAAGCATCAATGCAAGGACTGCCTATGTGCAAAGACGTGCTCTATTGCACAAATTGGAACCTACCACAAAAACTCTTGGGAAGCCACGGTTTAAAGCATGTATGCCCGTTGTGAGGCCTGTATTAGGGTCTGAGGAAAGCACATACATACCATATTAGGTTGTGTCATTACAGAATGATTTTTTCTTATTAAAACTGACTATGAGTAGCATTTTATTTTCATTTCTATTCTTTCTAACAACAACACGAGTCCACCTGGACAGTCTAATTTCATTTCACATAGTTTGTAGAACGTTCATTTGTCATTTCAGAATGCAGGTACATAGCACAGGATACATCTCGCTGTGTATTATTCACAAGCGTGTGCATCGCTTCCTCTTAAAATATAAGGTACAACTGTAGTCTACGTTTATAGCGATGGCAACGGCCTGGGCCATTTTTCTTGGCACACTTCTTAAGTTGTCAAGGAAATAATTATTTCTAAAAACTTCTTTGCTCACAAACATTTTTTTTTTTTTTTACAACGGAAGATGAAAGTTTTAAAATACATTCGAGAACGTTTTCAAAAACATATTTTTAAAAACTTTAAAAAAAATTAATAAGCTTAAGTTAAAACTAAAAAAAAAATAGTTTCAACGAAATGTAAGAAATAGTACAACCTGAAACGTCAGAACTGTACCGTGAAAAAAATTAGAATAAAAGAAAATTCCACGACTGGCGACAAACCACTAAATGTACAAATGAAATCATACAAAAATAATTTAAAAGGACCAATGCAATCAAAGGATATTCTAAAATTAAAATAGTCAAAGGAATCAAAGAAAAAATTTCAAACGAACTTATGTAATCAAACGGCTTTAACAGACGTTGAAAGAACTTTCTAGAATTATGAAAATGAAAATTTAAACTTTCTGTGTTTACCGAGTTTGCCATGAAAACCGTAATAACCGTAAATACAGATGGGTTGCCTTAACCTACCATAACCTGCTACGTGTAACTTGGTGAGGGGTGACTTGTAAAGGGGTGACTCCGAAGAGTGCCAGCACCGTGACTAATGGCCTATTGTACTGAATAACCTGCTACTAGAAGTGCGACAAAAAAAATCGCCAAGGCCACCGCTATTAACGTAGATTGCAGCTGTACAAAAAATAATTTTGATTCGACTTCTGTCAAGTATCGATTTTTATAAGCGTTAATTTATTGAAACTGTTATCGTCGTACAATGAATTATAAATTTATAAATTAGTTAAGAAATGTGCATTTACAAAATGTTCCGATGACTGTGATTCCATCAAATAAAGACGCCGTATGCAAATTAAGCATTAATTTCGTAAATATTTCATGTGATATAAGAAATTGGTCTGGGGCGGTAGCATCATAGTTTTAGACAGGTATATGGTTCAGGCAACAAAATGTTCCGATGACTATGATTCCATCAAATAAAGACGCCGTATGCAAATCAAGCATTGATTTCGTAAATATTTCATGTGATATAAGAAATTGGTCTGGGGCGGTAGCATCATAGTTTTAGACAGGTATATGGAGGTGACAAATATGTGTAGCTGGCAAATTCAAGAGTAGTTCTTTGTAATTGGGCTCTGGGTATCCCTGATACAGGACACGCTGAGATGAGAACGATGCTAAGGGGCCAGGAATCACTTTTATAGGTTTTACTTAGTTTCTTGACGAGCTCGTTTTTTTCTCATCATCCACTCTCAGCATTTTTGAGTCGTCCTAGAGTTTTAGTTTTGTCCCCTGTCGGATACTCCATCTCAATGAAATCCAGCTTCATACCCAATGGTCTGACCAATGTCAGCAAGTCCACTGATCACTTAATCGTTCACTGTGGCTGCCTAACACAACCCAATTCACAATGTTGTGAATCGTCCCATTTAGTGTTTTATGTTGCTTTTCAACTTGTCATACTATGGTGGCTGAGATTATGTTGTATAGTTAAAAAATAATGTCATTGCAATATCCAAAAAAACATTCAAAATCTGCTCAAAAGTTCCTTTAAAATTCCTGACGGATGTTTCGACGAGATCATTGACAAATCTGACCAGATCTTGTTGAATGAGATAATTCGCCATTAGAAGAAAATACAATCACGAACACTAGAAAAAGAACGTGGACCAGATCTTGATCTCGTTAACATAAAAAATCAACAATATCTTGAAGACTAGGAATATCGTCATTAGCAGAATTGGTCCCATCATATTTCGTGAAACCAATTGGAGAGTTAACGTGTTGATTAATCAAGTATCAATCGGATGCAAGAAAAATTAGTTGTGTTGATTAATGTGTACAAGTGTTTATTAATCAATACACTTGGATGCAAAAAAAATTACGGGAAAACACAAAAATAAACAGTTTACCTCCAAATTTTCAATTTCAAAATTTTTCAGTCAAGCTCTATTTGCATGTCATTTTCGAGTTTAATTGTTAAGATTTGTCGTTTGTTAACAGAAAGAAATATAAGTTTATGTAAACGAATAGTTAATAACATAAGAGATGGAAAAAGTTCTTGAAATTGCATATTTATTTGAAAAACATGCAATATTTTCTGTCGAAATATGATAATATGTATATGTTGTACTCTGCGTATTTGCAGCAATATCTTCCTGAGACACGCATGTTTATCGTGAAGGAGAAAGTATATAATACTAGGAATTTGAGACTTTGCAAAGATGATAATCCATTTTCATAAATTTTATGAAAAGATTACGTAGAAAAGAGCGTTTCGTCGACAAGATGAGATTTTGAAGGTTCATCGTAATACAAAACCAAACGAGTTACCTGATCCAGTTAGCTTAGATTAAAGGAAATTTCATTCAAGAACCATATTCGAGAAGTTCTAAAAATTTTGCATTCCTTGAAATTGACTGAATTTGAATAAAATATTCTGATAAACTAATTTACATATGCGTCTTATTATTAGATCAGCGATTTTCAACCGATGTGCTACTATAATGGAATGGTGGGCCTTACAGAGTGTGAAGTAGCTTAAATTGTATGGAAGATCTATTTGATCATGTATTCAGTTTTTAACTATAGACACGTGTGTTCACAAATAAATGCAAGTAATTTCTCTACACATAAATTTTTGAGTATTATTGTTTATTATAAAGTATAAAAAATAAATTGTTTCAAAAACATGTTTTGAAAAGCTACTTAAAAGCAAAAAGAGTAGGTAAATAAAGAATAAAGATAATCAGGGTTTCATTAATCAATCAAAATAACACCTATTTTTAATGTCGGATCGGCAAAACATATAAATACCTTTTTGAATGCAATGTAGAATTTTAGTAATTAGCTAATATTTGTCTTGAGATGAAAAATTTTGAAACGACTAACTTGGTGATTCTTAAAAGAGGGGCAAAACTTTAAGAGGTGATAGTACACATCCAAACAAACAACTTTCATCAAAGAATGCATGGTCGGAATTAAAACGCAAAGGTGCTAGAGGGCGCGTATGTGTTGTTGTTATAAGAGACAAACACACAAAGAGAGAATAAGTGACAAAAGCAAGTTTAATGACATGTGATTACAATAACTGTTCAAAACAGTGACCGAGAGAGCCGCGGTAGCTCAGTCAGCAGAGCGTCGGGCTCGCATCAGAAGGGTTGTGGGTTCTGTCCTCGGCGGAGCCTCCAATTCTGATGATTGCGAGATCGGCGCTTCGACATGGCTAAAGACCGTCGTGTTCACTAATGGTGACTGGGGCAAGTTAAATAGGTCGTGGTCACAATGTCCCCCATGTTCCCATACCAAATCAATACCTCTGGGGGTACCTGATCAGGGGGTTATCGGCCTCTGATTGGGATCTAAATTACGATATGTGTGAGTGAATGGATGTATGAAAGGGACCTTCCTGTAAAACGGATGTGTCATGTATGTCGAACAAAGTCGGACTTCCTCCCAATGGGGCTCAATAACATGCAACGGCGCACCCCCCTCGCCTCTTGCCGTCTTCGACGGGCCTGGCACTCCTCTGGTCTGCCAGTGTAGGCATAAGAAACAACAAACAACAACAACAGTGACCGACAGTAGATATGCATGAGATACAACGGCGAAGAAAGGATTGGCGAACTTTCTGAAAAACGCCAGGCATATCGCGTACTTCCCCTGCAGCGGCCGAAAATCTGGCGACGAGATCTTGTGCAGATTCAACATGGCTCTCATACACAAGAACCTTCAGCTATCCCTACAAAAAGCAATCAATACATGAAATATCTCTCGAGCATAGTGGCCAAGCTACAAGACCATCTCGCCCAATCCATCTGTTCGGAATAGTTAAATCCAGATAGTCTCGCTCCTCTTGTGCATAACGGGCTGGTGCTCCATCTTGCTGGAATCACATTACATTCTGGATATGTTTGGGAAAGTCCTTCAACATGTCTGGCAGCACCTGTTGCATAAACGTGGGGTATTTTTTCCCGTCAAGACGTTCTGGCAGAATATTTGGTCCGAGTAGGTGGTCTCCGATCATTCCTACCCAAACATTGATAGAAAAGCGCCACTGATGAGCACGTGAATAAGTGACATGTGGATTTACATCCGCCCAAACATATGGATTGTGGGTGTTAAATGCACCTTCACGTGTAAATGTACATTCATCCGTGAAAACCACAGTTGCCACAAAATCTGGATATACTGCGTTCTTCTGCAGAAACCAGGGAGCGGATTGCACACGACGAGGATAATCGTTTTGAGTCAGTTCCTGAACTCGTTGAACTTGGTAAGGATGTAAACGTTCAGTACTCGCCATGTCGTGGATTGAGATACATGTAACTGCCTAGCCACTGCTCGGGTACTTGGCTCATCAGCCACCATATCCAGAATGGCTTCTTCTACGACGGACGTTTTGTTTGTCTCTGCACGACCTGTATCCTACCGGAAAGCGAGAAAGAATACCGTCTCGCACACCTGTTGGTGCAAGCGCTCAAATGTTTTACTGTCTGGCAACCGCTTGTTGGGAAACCCTCACCGTACAATCGTTGAGCCACAGCCATTTCCATTTGCACGTCCGTAGATAAAATGCACATCAGCCTTTTCCTTATTAGTGAAGGGCAACATCTCCTTATATGTTTCTACCGCGATGGACAGTTGTACGCTCGGATCAGCGACTTTTATGTATTAACCGAGGCAAAAATTTGCATGCGAATTCTTCTTTTTCCCCATATCACATTTGCGTGCTATCACTGTCGTTCTTCTGCCAATAACTCACAACAAGAATGGAGCTTTAACATTTCCAAGGATCAAGTTTTCAAATGCGCCAGCACCTTTGAGATCATGCATTCTTTGATGAAAGTTGTTTGTTTGGATGTGTACTTTCACCTCTTAAACTTTTGCCCATCTTTTATGAATCAACCTGTATAAGGTACGGTATCTTTGTAGACGAAAACGTTTGTTGTTATTTTTCGACTACAATGTAAACCTTCATTTTTACATGATCTTAACTTCTATAGAAAAAGAGCAACAAACTATATTAAGAAATAAAATAAAATTTAAAAAAATCAAAGATGTTTTAAAATTTTCTTTTTAAAATAATTTTTTTTTTACTGTAATAATTGGTGATTGGTAATTTTTAGTTAACGTCGTACTAGAGCAACACAACGGGCTATTGACGACGGTCCGGGATCAGTCCCTTTAGGGAAAGAACCGAGGACAACACCTCGTAATTTTGAACCACGGTCAGATGACGAAGCAACACCTGAGCTGGCACCCCACTCTCCAAATTTCCACGTCAACCCAACGTGAGGACTTTCGGCCACGACAGATTTAAGGTGCACCAGCCGCCTCTACACCATACGTTTACAAACATCCATGCCCGGACCCGGATTCGAACCAGGAACCTTCCGATCTAGAGGCTAACACCTTAACCACTATACCGGTTGGTCTGTTTTTTTACTGTAAATCACTGCCTTATGTTCTTATCATTTTAGTGGAAAGCAAATCATGAGATTAAGCTGAGAACAGATTATATCATATTGTTAGGTATCTAGTTTTGATATAATTAGTCAATTAGAATGTGGCTTAAAAAGTGATATCTCAAATAAATTATATGTTCAGAAAGCCAATTCCTGATATAAATTATTCCTAACATTATTTTCCATGTGTTGTGACTCTCAATTAAGTTGCTAGAGAAAATAGAGGTTTTGAAAATTTTTCCATCCGAGGGAACATAACAAAATCAATATTCATTTCCTAACTAATAACTCTGATTGAGAGACAAACTATCCACTGCATTAAGGATACAAAAATAATTATAACAAATCACTTCTTTGTTCAGTCACCGTTTGAACAAAGCATTTTATGCAAAACAACAGTTTTTCAAGAATTGATTTTAAAGTTTTGGAAACATATTTGTACATAAAGACAACATATATAGAAAAGAATGAAAAAGTAATTAAATCAACGAATGAAAAATTTAATAAATGCTTTATATGTTAAGTTATCAGTAATCTCTAAACGTTCCCATATTTCCATCTGACTCTTGTACCATAAAAAACAACCATACATACATGTTTCCATACAAGACTTTTTCTAGAAGTTAAATCTGTCTATAAGTCAAACCTATACTCAAAACCTTTGTGTATGGTAATGCTTTACACGGCAAGGAAACGTATTAAAATAAATTTACAGCCATTTATAATTTATGATTAATATTTATAAACTAGTTTCATCCTCCAAATTCACTGTCATTGCCAGAAAACACGGAATAGTTTGAGTATTAAGGTTAAGGTCAATAAAAGTTTAGAACAACAACTCTAATTATGATAGACGGTTTCACAAATCATTTGACTGAAGCATCCAGTAATCTATATATGTATACATGTATACCTTGAATAGTATACACTATGCAAAATGTTTTGAAAGCTATGTGCGCTGTTAGAAACTTTAGAGTTTATGCGGTACATTTTAACCACATAATAGAACATGTGTGGTATATATCATAAATATCTTACTCCTAATTTAAAATCAAATGTACCATCGATATATCTTCATGTATCTCACAAAAGTTATAGTACCAATGAACAAACCTTTGACGAAGATATATGTACAACTTTCTTTTCAGAAACTTTTTATTTCACTGAGAACTAATGGTGTTTTCTGTTTCACATTACGCGTGTAAATCATACTCTTATTCCAACTCAAGAATTTTAATGACAATCATCATTCTTGTGAATTTAACGATTTGGAGTCGTCAAAACAAATAAAAGTGTCAATGTCTTAACTCCAATAAAGGATTCGAGTTTAAAATAAAAGCACATTGGGAACGTTTCGGTTTACTAAACCTCTCCATTGCTATACAAATAGACTGTCAGTGTGAATCAAACATTTCTTTGCGAATAAAATATTTATATATTTCAAAATTTCTCTTATATCTTAAATAAAGGCTTTGTTATTTGAAATTAGATTTTTCTTGATTGTTCCAATCATAATCCGTCTAATTTGTACTATGTACAAATCAGACATTACGATTGGTATTCTTTTTACACTTTATTTGTATTATACATATAGTTATTTCTTTTTCCTATTATGCATTACTACTAAATCGTACTTAATGTAAATGGGTGTATCCATGCTGTCTTTATAGCTACCTGTTTGCATTTAAGATTAACTCTATTCAAGTTAGTTGTAATTTGTATAGTTATAAGGGTTATAAAAGAACAATATTTAACTTTCAAATCTATAAGCATTCTGAACGACTTCTATGTTCATTATAAATATACTTTCTTTCTAGCATCCTTAATTATTTATATCTATAATGGTTAATGTCGTTGCTCATATTTTATACCTTATATTAATCCATTTATAATGAACGTAAGCATCCATATACACGTATCATACCTTCATATAAAATATGATTATTAAAAAACATAAACCTTTCATTGCATGCATTGTACTCGCAATAAAGTACGCATTTTTAATGTAAAAAGTACAGTTTTTTTGTATTTGTGACATTTTTTAGGAGCTGCATAGTAACTACAAATTTTTCAAGTCGATCATTCTGACTATCTTTCCTCTTTTGAGAATCTAAACTTTGCAGTATGACTAAACATGTTTTTAGTTTGATAAATAATGTATTCACACATATGAATATTACGTAATTTTGTCACGATTTGAAGTTTGATTAAGAAACATTCATCTTTGTTCGACTATCTTACAATTTGGTGATTCCTACTATGTACATTTAGTCTATAGTCAATGTGTATAAATAATGATTGGTTTTTGACCCCTGTGTGTCATACAATTTCTGAGTAGAGTACTTTTGCTTTTACACAACCCACATAATTATTGTATAAACACACCCATAGGTTAAAATAACCACTAGACGGATTCTTTTGATAAAAAAGATCAAAACTGGTTATTTATAGAAGTCAGCAGGGAAGACTGCAGGTTGCAGGAAGGATATATGCGTGGGACCCCTTCGTTTGCTTACCCTTTCAATTGGTTTTGACGAGATATCTCGTTCACTAAGATCAGACCAAATTAAATATTTTTGCCAAATTTTCTAATAGCATGATAACGGGACATATCGTTACAATATATTGCCAATCTTTTGATACTTACAACATCAAGAATTGGTCAGTTTTTCTTATGACGAAATGTCTAGTCCATCAACATCTGGTCAGTTTTGCTAGTGACGAGTTATTTTGTCAAGACAAACGCCAGGAGGGTTGGTAGATAGGTAGGAATTTTAATTAACTTCGTACTGGTGGAACACAATGGGATATTGACGTATGTCCGGTATCAATACCTCGAGGGAAAGATCCGAGGACAACATCACGTAATTTTGAACCACACACCAGGAGGGTAAATTTGCTCATCGACTATTCTGTTTGTGTTAATTCTGTTTGTGGATGAGACATCTTGTCCTTAGTAAAACTGACCAGATCTTGGTGGATGAGACATCTTGTCCTTAGTAAAACTGACCAGATCTTGGTGGATGAGACATCTTGTCCTTAGTAAAACTGACCAGATCTTTGTGGATGAGACATCTTGTCCTTAGTAAAACTGACCAGATCTTGGTGGATGAGACATCTTGTCCTTAGTAAAACTGACCAGATCTTGGTGGATGAGACATCTTGTCCTTAGTAAAACTGACCAGATCTTGGTGGATGAGACATCTTGTCCTTAGTAAAACTGACCAGATCTTGGTGGATGAGACATCTTGTCCTTAGTAAAACTGACCAGATCTTGGTGGATGAGACATCTTGTCCTTAGTAAAACTGACCAGATCTTGGTGGATGAGACATCTTGTCCTTAGTAAAACTGACCAGATCTTTGTGGATGAGACATCTTGTCCTTAGTAAAACTGACCAGATCTTGGTGGATGAGAAATCTCGTCAATTTAATAAAACTCACCTAATCTTGATCTCATAATAACAAAATAGTCAATATACTCAAGACGAAATGTCTCGTCATTAGAAAAATGTGTCATATTTTGTTGGACGAGATATTCGTCAAAACTACTTGGAGGGTTAAATTGCAAAAATTTATTTCTTTCAATTGCGAATATATCGTCAAATGTTGATACTTTCATCTATGTTGTTATCCACAGCAACTTGCACACTATCCTACAATAATGGACCGGACGCCAGCGGATATGCATAAATTCCGACTGCATGTCGGGTGATATTTTTCGTGGTATGGACTGGGATCTTTGCATGTTGTTCCTGGTAAATTTAACGCCCACGCCTACATGAACATTTGGACAATCGGGTTCTTCCTACGCTCTGGCAATTTTATGGAATGGACGAATGTTACTTTTAGGACTCCAACGCTCCATGTTATGCTGCAGCCACTGTCAAGCAGTGGTATCAAAATATGGATGTGGAAAGTCTTCCCTGGCCTGCTCAGAGTCCATATCTAAACCCCACAAAACATTTGTGGGACGAATAAAGACGCTTACGGACCAGGGGACCACGTCCGAAATCTACAGCTGATCTGGCGACATTCTTGCAGCAGGAATGGACACAAATACGGATAGCTGTTTATCAAAACCTTGTTGAAAGTATGTCCAGAAGGGTTGATAGTATAATTGCAGCACGTGGGGGACCATCCCTCTATTAAAGCGTGTATTCTTTCCCTTATACCATCAAATATTGTTGTACGGTACATTAGTATTGAGTAGTTTATTCATTAATGACTTGAACTGAAACTTTACAACAAGGAGAAAGCTATTATGATAACACTACGCGAAACATTTTATTTTGACTATACTCTTTTTATTTCCTTCCTGATCTTTTAACGGATTACGTGCAACTGAGTTCTTTCGTGAATGTAACATATATACTATTCGATCTAGACTTTCGGTAATGGATGAAATACATTAATTCGGTACCTTTGTAAAATATTGTTCCTCCATTATTTTAGAACAAAACACACGCAAACAAACACGGTTTTATGGTGAAAATTGCATTCATATTCATGAGATGTACGAAAACGTATCACAGACAACACAAAGATTGATCTGAGATCTAGGATAAAGAGAGAATAAATCTAGCCTGTCGACAAACTTCTTATACGTACTTTATTACAATTCAAATTTCTGAATGGTAGAAAACATAAATTGAGCTACATTTAAAAAGGTACTCGCTTGATTTTGTGTTTTATTTTTACAAACACAGTGTGTTTTTGTGTTTCATATTTATAAACACAGTTCAGTTAAGGGTATAATGAATTTATGTTTTGTGTGAGACACACCTACCACAATATAGTGAAATCTAATGAAGAAAACTTTCCAGGGTTGTAGATGTTACATTATGCAATGCATTGAAAATGCGGTAGGTACGTAGGTAGTTAATTTTGCACTGGTGCAGCACAACCATCTTACCGACTACTACTACGGACACTAGAACAACACTGCGTAAGTCTGAACCACGATCAGGTGAAGAGGTCACAACAGATTTGGCACCCCACTCTTCAATCTTACACACCACGCCAGCGTTAGGACATTTGAGGCCAAGAAATATTTAACAGGCACGAGCCCCCACGTTGGTTGAACCAAATTTCGAACTAGCAACCATCTTGTTGTTATTCCGTTGCTCTTCAACCAATGCTACACGGCCACCTTGAAAATGCAGTGGTTAGATCTTTAAAATTGAACGTATATACTCACTTGGTAAACGAAAATAGAATTTATATTCGGCAAATATATCCTGACAGTAACTGAATAACCCAAAGTAGCTCGGGTTTCAAGTATGACAGCGCCATTTCCCTGTGTTAACTCAAATACACAAACTCTGTAGAATGTGTTTCCTTGTTCAAGTCCATTCATTGCTGAAAAAAACCCTTTTTATTTTAAAATTGGGGCTTCGAGGGGCACTTTTAGGAATACTTGTGTATCAATTTTCATGCCTACAGATTGGTCAGACAGATATATATATATATATATATATATATATATATATATATATATATATATATATATATATATATATATATATATATATATATATATATATATATATATATATATATAAATATATATATAAATATATATATATATATATATATATATATATAAATATATATATATATAAATATATATATATATATAAATATATATATATATATATATATATATATAAATATATATATATATATATATATATTTATTTATATATATATATATATATATATATATATATATATATATATATATATATATATATATATATATATATATATATATATATATATATATACAGGGTGGTCCCGAATTCATGGTACAAACTTTAATGGTAGGTACAGGAAATTGTAACAATGATTTATTGTATAGGAATGTATAGTCGCAAGTGACGCGGTGAGGCGAAAACAGGGGAAATAACGGCCGAAAGGAAAAACAAAGATTTTATTGAAAGCGTTGTTGACAAGTGTCATGTTTACAGTAATTGTTCAAAATTGCGTCCACCAGTATCGATACATGCTTGACAGCGTCGGTGGAGCGATTGGCGTACACGTTCAAAGATGCCTGGTATTTCACGCACACCTGCAGCAGCTACAGATAAGCGAGCGACGAGATCCTCATCTGAGTCAACTGGAGTCTCATAAACAAGATGCTTTAGATGTCCCCATAAAAAGTAATCGAGGCTCGATAAATCGGGAGATCGGGGTGGCCAAGGGACTGGTCCACCACGCCCAATCCATCGAGTACCAAACGTGGCATTCAGGTAATTCCGTACATCAATGCTGAAGTGTGCTGGCGCCCCATCGTGCTGAAACCACATGCGGTTACGAATGGCGATCGGAACATCATGCAGCAGTTGTGGTAACACTTCTTTCAGAAAAATAAGATAGCTTCCGCCAGTGAGCCGCGTGGGTAGTAAGTATGGGCCAATCAAAAAGTCGTTCACAATACCAGCCCACACATTAATACTGAAACGTTGTTGAAACGCATGTCGACGCGTTGCATGTGGATTATCGGTTGCCCACACATGGGAATTGTGCGCATTAAAGACACCCTCGCGTGAAAATGTCGCTTCATCTGTAAATAGCACATAATCTACGAAATCCGGCTGCAACGCACATTGCTGCATCACCCACAGGCAGAAGTTCACGCGGCGAGGATAATCTGCCGGATTCAATGCTTGTACTTTCTGAAAATGGAAGGGGTGTAAGCGATTTTCGTTTAACACTCTGCATACAGTCTGATGACTCACACCTACGTCACGCGCAACAGTTCTTGTGCTTGACTCGGGTCTATCAGCCACAATGTTCAAGATGCTTTCTTCCAGCCTTGGAGTGCGTACAGCTCTTACTCGACCAGCGCCATGTCTGTTGACGTCGAACGCACCTGTTTCACAAAGTTGACGATGTAACCGTTGAAAAATTCTATGATCCGGCATTCGTCGATCAGGATACTCCGCGCGATACATTCGTAACGCAGCTCTGCCGTTACCATTTGCACGGCCGTACATGTAATGCATGTCTGCTTTTTCTGCATACGTAAAGTCACCCATCGTCTACGGCAGCACAATTGTGAATGGCGCTTTTCCCTACTGCGATGCATCATGTTCAACAGCGGCTAGACATCTACTGCCCTCTACCGGCAATGATACCAACCGATCACTCCATTTCTCTTTCCTTTTATTTCCCCTGTTTACGCCTCACCGCGTCACTTGCGACTATACATTCCTATACAATAAATCATTGTTACAATGTCCTGTACCTACCATTAAAGTTTGTACCATGAATTCGGGACCACCCTGTATATATATATATATATATACTGACTGTTAGAGTTGATGCTATTTTTAGGAAAACATAAACACGAAGTGTTGCTATAAGTTGTGAATTCCTGTTGGAGCGGTAATTGGTAATTTGTTATTAACGTCGTATAAGAGCAACAAAAAGTGCTATTGACGACGGTCCGGGATCAATCCCTTAAGGGGAAGATCCGAAGACATCACCTCGCAATTTTGAACTACGGTTAGATGACGAAGCAACACCTGAGCTGGAACCACTCTCCAAACTTCCACACCAACCCAACGTGAGAACTTTATGCCACGACATATTTAAGGTGCACCAGCCGCCTCTACACCATACGCTTACAAACATGCATGCCCGGACCCGGATTCGAACCAAGAACCTTCCGAGCAAGAGGCTAACACCTTAACCACTATACCGGTAGAGGAATTTGAGAAGCTGGAGTTGAATCTCTTCGCGAGGCGCTTCTACCTTAACTCTTGAAAAACCGGGCTTTACTCACGGCTTGACTGGTAATTATCGCGCAGTGTTTTATATTTCAAAGATATGAATGGAACTGAGAAGCAGTAAAAAAAAGCATCTTCTTGGTTGGTGAGGAAAGAAAGAAGAGAGAAAAGTTAGAGCGGAATCCATAAAATCCGATTTTTAGAATAACGTGCCCGAAGTAGTTACCGTTAATTACGATGGAAAATTGTTACCAGGCCTGGATGTGAGAAGTTCTAAAGAAGAACGCCTGCCGATCCTTATTTCATTTGGGGTTAAGGAGCAACATCTTGCAGTACCAAAATTGGACAGCTCTTCCGGCAAAGACGACGCTAAAGCTGTTTCAAACGCACTTAAAGAATGGAACCACAATGATAAAGTACAAATAATGTGCTGTGATACGACAGATTCTTATACAGACCGCTTGAATGGAGCTTGTGAGCTTTTAGAACAAAGTCTAGAAAGAGAATTTATACTCTTTGCTTGCGTTCATCATGTTTTTGAACGGGTTCTGAAAAGTGTATTTCAATTAAAGATCCACTAAGTTGCAAGCAGTCCCGATATTCCACTGATCAAAAAGTTCAGAGACAACTGGAAAAACATGAATCCTACTGCTATCAAAACATGCACAGATTTTGCCAAACAGCATCTTTTTGTCGCGACCATTAACGGATTGGTGACGATTTTTAACCATGAACTGCAAAAATCCATTATACGTGACGATTATCGGGAACTGATCGAACTATCTGTTATTTTCTTAAGAGGAGATAACGATATATATATTCAATGGCGACACCTTACGGTAAAAATACAAGAGTATCTTATACACAGACCAGTCACATTAATGTGACCACCTGTCAAAAGCAAGAATAACCACCTTTGGCAGAGCGGACCGCTGCGAGACGTGCAGGAAGAGAGTCAATTAGGTTTCTGAAGGTGTTCACTGCGATGTTGAGCCATGCCGTCTCCTTTGCCGTGGCCAGCTGCGCTAGATTACGCGGTTGAGGATCCATGGCGCGAACAACCCGATCGAGGTGGTCCCACAGATTCTCTATTGGGTTTAAATCCGGTGAGTTTGCTGGCCAGGGGAGTACGGTAAACTCATCCTGGTGCTCTTCGAACCACGCACTTACACTGCGAGCATTTGTAATTGGTTATTTCACGTTAAGATCGAAAGTAGGTGGTGGTCACATTAATGTGACTGGTCTGTGTATTAGGCAAATATCTCATACCTGGGGAATTTTCCCATATATGCTAGCAAAGTCTGGAGTTAAATCTTTCAAAATTACTTTTACAAAAAAAATTAGGTAACTCATGTTAGCTGTAACCAAGTTAGTTTGTTTTCACATTATGAAACATAATTAATCTTATCAAAATGATAAATATATAATAATCTTCAAAAACTTGGCAGGTCCCAAACCCCTGTTTTAATTTTTTGAACACTTTAATTTTCCAAAAAATACCAGAGTCAATAATGACGTTTCTGCTCAGAAAAAATATTTTCAACGAAAATTTAACTCCTAACACTTATGGAATCTCAACGAAATCTGATTGATTCCTTCGCTTTACTATCGTAATTTCTACGCTGCTATAAGAGCATTTTGTTTCCCAAAACAATATATTTGTTTATTTTTAGAAAAGTCCAAAGTTTTTCTACTGATAGACTCTTTAAACCTTCGAATTACGGCAATTAAAGGAATCGCAGAATTTATTTTAAAACATCAACAACACCTTCTAGCCCTGAGCATGTACTTGGCTTAGATGGCGCTTTTAAATTTTTATGAGTTCTATCTAAAAGCATTTCTTCAGTTGATTGGGTAATAATGCTCAAGTGGCATATTTTGTAGTGTCCATTTTAGGTTACATTAAAGTTCGGTAGAATTGACATTATGAAATCAAACAAACGACATTTTGCCATGTAAACATAACGATAACATTGTGTGATTCTTGCTTAATCTGAATGTATTGACGCATTCACATTTTTAAATATAAAAGCGAATCATGTATTTAAATGACATGCAGCAGAATTCGAACATTTTAAATATAACAATGAAAATGAAACAAAATTATTGATTTGGTAAACAATGAATTGGTTTTGATTATGACAATACATAATTTCCTGAATCGTATTAGACAATGGGTTTATAGCTTTAACTTTTCAATTATTAATCAATCATTATTATAGGGATACAAGATCGCTCATACAAAAGAACATACATGTTATGACCGTCAAACTGCTCACAAGCGCCTTTTAAAACTTTGATAAAGTGATATTATACGTTTGATTAAAGCGATTTTTTGCTGTAGAGGAGTTTTTCGCTCTGCAATTTATAAACAAACAGTACTTTTCAGTGCTACTTGCGTCATTTTTATAGACGTCTTATCTACATTTCAAGATGTTGGACTGGATTAGAAAACAAATGTAAGTGTGCTAAGTACTTCCTATGCAATTTAATATTTTCATTATTTTAGTCTATAGGGTATCAGAGTTGACTACGATCTAACCACAGCATGTTTGCAAAAACCAACAAGAAAATGGTTTGTCAATTTTTGGGGATCCTTTTCGTAGGAGAATCGAGTATTGTGGTTATAGCGCGGTCTATTCAGCCAACTATTACTTTCATATATTGTCAGTCTTAACCATTGCTGGAAAATGAATTTATTCCAACCTACTATTTCAGAAAGAAGTTTCGAAAAAAGCGAATGAGGAAAAAGCAAGCCAAGAAGGAGGCTAAGAGGCAAAAAAGAGAAGAGAAGCTACGCATTGAGCACCAGATTAATGGAACACCCGATGCTGATTCGCAGATGATCATCCGCAAGATTTACAGTTTTGAAACCGAAAACGTCGTCCTGCTGTCCAGAAGCGCTTCTATCCGTCATACAAAGGGAGGCACAGAACATAACCTGATCTTCGATCGCATGAGCTGCGGACTTTTTCAATTTCGGACGAAACGACATCTTCGTATCGAACAACGCAGACTTGGGGTGCTTCATTCTGTACGACACCTTCATGGGACTGGAACTCAAAACGGATAAAGCGTTGTACTAAGCATGGGAAGACTCTGCTTTCCTTGGAATGAAGAACCAACTTCAACGTGGCTTCAGTACTCCAAACCTCCACGAATGAGAATCATCAAAAACTACTGCCCGATGTATCAACGAAACCATTTTCAAAACTTTCCGGCAAAACCTTCAGAAGCTGCCTTTTAGACATTCCATTAAACTGATAACATGTTTTATAGTTATCCATTCTGAAATTTCAATTTTATAAATATCAAAAGTTCAATTCATGTAATTCTATTTTTAAAAGCAATAAAATGTCTCTAATTTCCCTCCATTTTTGTGTTTCTTTTAGTGTTATATATTTAAGGCATATTTGATCATTGGTATATATGTGTCATCGGCCTTTTACCAGCGATGATAAAACAATTTTTTTCTAATTTCAAGCAGTAAAACAAATAATATCTATCAAATGTACGTTACAAAAGTATGCACAAATAATACATAAAATTGACAAAAGAAAAGTTAAGACAGATAAAAAAAATATAAATATTAGCTGTCCATCCGTCCTCTAGATGTCCTCAAAGGTTCAGACTATAGAGAGCAGTACACATTTACAGGTCGTGAATGATATTTAGGCTGGGCTGTTCAGATAAGCAAATCAATTTTTTTCGAATTTCAAGAGTAGGTTGGTTGGTTTTTAGGGTTTTATGGCTTAAGGGGGCCATATTTGCCCATGCTGCGCCAGACACAAAATATACAATTTAAAGTAATGCAATAAGGGAAAGCTAGGTTTTTTAATTAACGTAGTACTGAAGGTACTAATCCAGGTTGTTCCAGGATCAAACGAGAAGGAAGAGATCCGAGGAGAATACTACGTAATTTTGAACCACGGTCAGATGACTAAGACACATCTGAGCTGGAACCTCACTCTCTAAACCTCAACACCACGCAAAAATCGTAGAAAAGTACGTTTTTGTAGTAGACTTATACTACAGGTGGTCCCTAAAGTCTCTTTACAATTTCAAGAATTTATTACAAAGGCAAATAAAAAGACAGAAAAGGGTAAATTATAACAAAAAAGGAAACGAACGTATTTTAATTTTTTTCTGCCTCAATTAATACATCTTTTATATGGGCAATATTAGTTACACGAAGCACATATCAAGACGGTACTCAGCCTCATGCCATGTTCGCTGTAGCATACCCTCATCAAAGATGCAATGACATGGCAATGGCAATGGCAAGACAATGGAAATGGCAAGACAATGGCAATGGCAATACAATGAAAATGTCAATACAATGGAAATGTCAAGACAATGTCAATGTCAAAACAATGGCAATGTCATGGCAATGGCAATGTCATGGCAATTTACAATGCCATGTTAATGACAATGCCATGGCAATGTCATGGCAATGGCAATGACATAGAAATGGCAATGGCATAGAAATGACAATGGCATAGGAATGGCAATGGCATAGGAATGGCAATGGCATAGGAATGGCAATGGCATAGGAATGGCAATGGCATAGGAATGGCAATGGCATAGGAATGGCATACACGATATCTTTAACATAACCCCATAGAAAGAAGTCGATGGAAGTGATATCTGGTTAACGAGGTAGCCACGGAATTGACCAAACCTTTCCAAACCACCTGTCAGGAAATATTTCATTTAGGAACCCACGAACATGCAGTCCTCAATTTGGATGACAAAGGTACGGAACATCACTAATCTTAAGCAGAGGATCACTGATGCTATTGCCTCCATTGATGAGGATATACTACAGTGAACATGACAAGAAATCAAGTACCATCATGATGTGCTTCTTACAACTAATGATGTCCATAAAGAGGTGTATTAAATGAGGCACAAAAAAAAGCTGTATACGTCTCATTTTGTAATAATTTCCACTTATCTGTCTTTTCATTTGCCACTATAATAAATTTTTTAAATTTAAAAGAGACTTGGACACCCGGAATGTACAGTTTCGAAGATAGAAAGTTTGTGTTAACGTGCTACTGTAAGTGCGAAAATGCAGTAGAAATGCAAAGACGATTTTGGAAAAAATTTCACACTGATTCATCTAGTAGATCAATTTGAAGCAGATGGAACTGTTCAGAATGTTCAGACAACGTTCCGGAAGACCAAGATAATCGACTGACGCAGACACGGAAGAAAGGGTGTTGGAAATGTATCGACTACAAGCCAAGAACATCGCAACACCAGGATTTTTTTTCTTATGGGTTTAGCTTAAAGATAAAATTTACGGTACAAAACCTGCAACCGTTGATGAATGAAGGTAGCCATTGAAAGGGAATGTGCTGAAATTCCGAATGAAATATCTTTAAATGTGTACGATTCCATAGCTTCACGATGTCAGTGCTGTATCTATGTCACCGCTAAAGTGCAGTAATCAGTTATTCTACAGATTATTTAGGTAATGCGCAGATTAACTAGGTCGATCCGTTAAAGTGCCTAAAAATGTTTTATTTCTCAAATTAGCTAGATAATCTGCACATTACTTACTAGGCACTTGTTAGAGTAAAAATAAGATCTTTGCTAGAACAAATATGTGGTACATTTAGATTTGCAGTCACATTTTCTGAAACCCTGCCCAGTACCAAGGAATTGTTTTATTGTTGTTGTTGTTTCTTATGCCTACACTGGCAGACCGGAGGAGTGCCAGGCCCGTCGAAGACGGAAAGAGGCGAGGGGGGTGCACCTTCCATGTTATTGAGCCCCATTGGGAGGAAGTCCGTCTTTGCTCGACATACATGACACATCCGTTTTACAGGATGGTCCCTTTCATACATTCATTCACTCACACATATCGTAATCCAGATCCCAATCAGAGGCCGATAAACCCCTGATCAGGTACCCCCAAAAGTTACTGATTTGGTATGGGAACAAGGGGGACTTTGTGACTACGACCTATTTAACGGGCCCTAGTCACCATTAGTAAACACGACGGTCTTTAGCCAGGTCTAAGCGCCGATCTCGCAATTATCATCAGAATTGCAGGCTCCGCCAAGGACAGAACCCACAACCCTTCTGATGCGAGCCCGACGCTCTACCGACTGAGCTTCCGCGGCTCTTGTGCTTATTATTGTTATTTATTGTTATTTATTTATTATTATTATTATTGTTGTTGTTATTTATTGTTGTTATTTATTATTATTGTTGTTATTTATTATTATTGTTGTTATTTATTGTTATTATTATTATTGTTGTTGTTGTTATTTATTGTTATTATTATTATTGTTATTATCGTTTTTATTTATTGTTGTTTACGTAAAGATATTTCTACAGCAGGGACATCTTCTATATTTCTACAGCAGGAAATGAGAGAAACAGGCGAAACCAAACTCAAAGTGGAAGGAGAGAGGGAATGTGTAGGGAAAGGAAATGAGAAAAACAAACTCTTGAACTTTAACGATACGGAAACCGTTAATGTGCACATTACCTAGGAGTTAAAAACGGGAAAACTCTTTATCCCGCACAATAACGGAGTAAATTAGTTAGTCAGCAGATTAGCTATGTAATGTGCACATTAACGACTTTCGAGCTTTAGCGGTAACATATATATAGAAGATTAAGTTTCGATTTAGAGAGTGGGTGTTGAGTTAATTGAAACTCAAGAATATAAAATTTGAGACGAAACTATTGGGCATAATATATGTCTTATAAAATTGTTTCAAGCATATATTTTAAAGTTTCAAAAATAAAAAAAGGCGGAATGGGCTGTATCTGGACACGTCCACTAGGTTTAAGGGAACCTGGTACTTTTCGGAGGAGAAAATATGACATATATTGTCATGCCACGTAAACTGATGTAATATTATAAAATTTTAAGATACCTGTTAAATTTTTTACTATTATACTTATTAAGTATTCAGTGCTGTATCGACAGAAAAAAAAATGTTTGTTTACATTTTTATTTATGTTTTAGCTCTATATTTTAAACAACTCAAAACCATAAATTTGATAAAAGTGCCATGCATAGGTACATTTTTCCAAAAAAGTACTGTACCTACATAGAATTGTAATATTTTTGTACGCTTCATAAATACTTAAAATGATATTAGTAATCTCAAATTAACTTAATCTCAAAATTGTTATTTACTTATTTATTTATTTATTAAAATTATTCATTTATTTACTTATTTATTTGTGTGTTAAAATTATTCATTTATTTATTAAAAGTATTCATTTATTTATTAAAATTATTCATTTATTTATTAAAATTATTCATTTATTTATTAAAATTATTCATTTAGTTATTCAAATTATTTATTTAGTTATTCAAATTATTTATTTTGTATGACTATAAAAAATGTCTTTTTTTTTCTATTAAAAAGGTTCTAAAATGTTTTAAGTTTTACTTTTCATTAAAATGCGACGTTAACTGTGTCAGTAAGATAGAGTTGGATTAGTATGAAAAACTTAGGCTTGTAAATTGAGTACAATTTGAGAAAAATATACCCAGGTGTGGAAAAATCAGATTTTGAGAAAATAGCAGTTAAACATTTGGAAGGCAAATAACTTACTTTAGAAACAATAGGCAAATAACTTACTTAGAAAACTGTTCAATAAGTCTAACAAATATATCGTAAAAAGTAACTCATAAAAGTAGTTTAAGTAAATAAATTACAACGTTTATAAATTTCGACAGCTATGAAAGTTGGCGTGGTATTTCTGTTTACCAACAATTTTTATACTTTTTAAGGCCCTTTTAAGTATCTAAAACCATAAAACCCATACATCATTGTAATAAGAAGATCACCCTCTATCGTTTAAAAGTAAATTAAAAGGTTGATTTTTGAAGAATTTTATGTACCAGGTTCACACACACACACATCGAGACGGGATGAATAACGTCAGCGTGACCACATGGATACTGAAAGCGAAAGAGATAATTTAGTACAACACAGTTTTAAAATAACTTCGACTGATGTTGATGGTTGAGGCTCAGTAACGATCTCCATAGGTTGAACTCCATCACTCGATAATCCAACTTTTAAGTCATCAGATTATGCTATTTGCGTCGAATTGAGCAGTGGAAGTTGTACTGGCGTCAGTCATTTGCACACCTTGACGGTGAGACGCCTCAACTTTCAGCATTTCCAACCCGCGCTCAGCATAGGACATATGAGTGTTCTTGGATTCCCCGTCCCTCCCATATTTCTTCCTGTTGACACATTCTATAATTCTTCTGGTATTTAGTAGGCTACTACCCTACAATAATGGACCCGACAGCAAGATGTGATGATATAAGGGAAATAATACATGCTTTGATAAGGGGATGATCCCCCAAGTGCTGCAATTACACTAGCAACCCTTCTAGGCATACTTTCAACAAGATTTTGATGCACAGCTATGGATATTTGTGTCCTTTCCTGATGAAAGAATGTTGCCAGTTCAGCTGTAGATTTGGGACGTGGTTCCCTGGTCCGTAAGCGTAGCTCTAACTCGTCCCACAAATGTTCTATGGGATTTATGTCGGAACTCTGAGCAGGAAAGGGAAGACGTTTTACATCCATATCTCAATACCACTGCTTGACAGAGGCTGCAACATGACATGGAGCGTTGTCGTTCATGGCAGTAACATTCGTCCATTCCATAAAATTTCCAAAGCGTAGGAAGAACCTGATTTTCCAAAATGTTCATAAAGGCGTTGGTGTTCAATTGACCAGGAATCATATGAAAAGGTCTAAGGCTATTCAACGAAAACACCCCCAAAAAGAAGTCGGATTTTATGCAAATCCGCTGACTCATGATTGTAGGGTAGTGTATTTGGACATAGTGAATTGTTTTGCAAAATTTCTACGCTTTGAAGTCCGGTATCAAAAAAAGTGTTAAATAAGAGGATTTTATTTATATGATTATTTATAAAGCGCAAAGGCTACAACAAACTAGTAACACCTTAAAAAAAACGTGATACCACAATAAAGGCCGGGGCCAGACTAAATTAATGTGAACGAGAGCACACATTTTCGTGAATCAACTTTAGGATGGGATTTCGTCAGTTGATTACGTCAGTAGAAGGTCAATGAGTATAACATTCGTTATTTAATGTTCGATTGAATGCGATATCATTCAGTTATGCATTACTTACAGTTTTCAAGATATTACATTTTTCGTGATCAACGTTTTCCGTGACACCAACAAATTTTTCGTTTACACCGGTTTCCAAAGGTAAGACAAAATGTAAATACGTCAAAATGTCTCAAATAAATTTTAGTCAAGTCATCTTAGTTTGATTAACAGGTGAGTGTATTTACCAATATACTATCCTATAGAAATTTTGAACACTTTTTTATTTCAATTCTAGTATAACAAAATTAATCGAAACAATATTTATTTTAAAGGGTTAGTTAGTTTTTAAATAGGATTCGCATATTTTTTATAAGAAATGCATATAACAATTAATATTACAAGTATTGTTATTACCATGAAATTATTAAATGATAAATTTGTCTCTTCACTACTTCAAGTTGCTTTTATCGATAAATCTGTTTTCAAGATGTTGTTGACATAGATGAACATAACTTTACTGTCAAGTATAATTTTCCGATGGTAAACTACACACTATGATCACGTTTACCTATCACTTCAACTTAAGGTAGCCTGTCAGTAGTAGGTAAACATGTTCATTTTTGTCAGTAGGTTTTAATGGGTAATAGCAAGCCTGCTGCATAAAGACCAATGCAGTGTAAGAAAACACACTCCTCTTACGTGCCATCATCTTATATTCTTTCCCTCTGAAAAGTGAATGTCTCTTTTTAGCTTTTAGTTTACACCGTACTATAAATAGTAACCCATGAAAACATTTGATAAATATATAAGCAAAAACTCAAGAATTTCCCCATACATTTTCAAAAAGAAATAACAATTTCGTGTCAACTTTAAGTATATAGAGAAACCGAACTCCTAATTTATTACTCCGTTGCCATCGTTCTAAATGGCGTCATCCTTCTATTTGGATCAAAGTTTATTGGACCGTAAAGAGTACGAACTCATCTTCTAACTTGTGTGGACACTTCAGGAGGAAGTGAGAAGTTTGAGTGATAATTTACTTTTTCTTGAGTACTTTTTCCTAAGAAATGAAAGAGTAAACATTTCCTGGGATCGTGGCACATGTGGAGATAGCATTAGAAGTAAAGCTTGATATTACCGACTCTTTTGATTCTCAGTCATAAGAGTATTCTCGGAAAGCATTCCTAAGTGCAATACTCATCGGTAGAGAATGGAAGTAAATACTTATATATTATAAATTAAATATTAGTAAATTTGTATTAAAATATTACTTAAAATATTAGTAAATATTTGCGCCATTATTTAGATTGCAATTCCTTATTGAGTGTATGATCTTAATACACATAGAAGGTCTATTAATTAAAATTTGGAAATTTAGCTGGTTTAAGGTGCTTGTTATTAATTAGCTTGTAATCTACAACAATTATATGCAGCAATTTAAACAACGTAATCCAGTTGAAAAAGTTATTAAAATGTTAAACTTTGAAAGGAGAAAGATATTGCTCTTATTATTAGCACAAAACACAGAGAAACATTAAACTGACGAAAATTATCAAATTCTGTCTTACATTAATTACACACCTTTAATCCTACAAGTTTTTTCGACGAGATATCTATTCTATCTAGATCTGAACAGTTTTGTTGATGAGTGAAATATCTGATGTACCACCAGGAAGTTTACAGATTTATACACTGTGTTATATCACGATTAATCAGCTATTGCAATTTCCTTAATCTCGACTGCTGCTGAATTGCATTAGCTTCTTTGACTTCCCTTCAATGTGTGTGTGGACATAGACTTTCTATTATCCTTAATTCCCCTTGGAACCTTCTCAAAAGAACTCTATTTTTATTAGAACCGGTATTACTGTCATAAGTGGTAGTTCATTAGATTTCCGCTTAAGATAAAGGCCAAAATGTCCGTGTGATGTATTTAATGTACAAAACAACTAGATTATATTTCATTAAATTAGTTTTCTTTAATGTTTATGCTGGAATAATTAGAGGCCATGACTCTGTAAAGTAATTCGTTGGAGCCCTTCCTTGCGCCTATAAATAAATTATTATTAGCCAGAGATTGACATAAGGGCTTCTAGAAAAATTCATCATCAATTAAATATAAGTTCTAAAGATATTTACAAAGGTCTGCAAAAGTAGCAACGATGTAGATACACTTTTCCAAGCTACCAATGCACGCGCTTAAACATAAAAAAATACTTGAGTGGAATTTTTTATCATATACTAGAAGAATTATTATAAATTATTGGTAGAATGTAAAATATTTACCAGATTATACGATTGTGTTATTCAAAATGCAAATAAATAAATCCATTTCAAATCGATATAACCTGACTCCTCCAATTTTCTTAAAACGTATCGATTTTGTTTCCCAACCCCATAAAAAATATATTAAACTCGTTTCATATTTTGAAATAGTTTTATGGCGCAACCCTAAAGTGTTTCCATGAGATATCTGGTACAAGATCTTATCATTTATACAAAGGACAAGATACCTCATTGAGACAAAACTGGCCTAATTCTCCAAGGGGAATGAAGACCCATATAGAAGAAGCGAATTATCCCTTTCCCAAAACAGGTGATAGAATGGAAGAGGTTTTTGCACCAGAGAATGGACTACACTCATGTCCAAAATTATCTTTACATACCCAAAAATAATTATATTCCATGAAAAACCTAATCGATACAATACATTTTTGCAGGGAATGTGTGAAAGACAAGCCTAATTACCATTATCCAATCAAAAGCGATCAAACGGTTTCTGTTATGCAAATAAAGGCGTTACGTCATCCGACGGTGAATCATCAAGCGTTTTAGGGAAATGAATATCTGAGTGAATTTCTGCATTACAGTGTTTGATTACAGTGCGTAAGGACTTAAAACCGTTAGTTATGGCTCCGAAGTATCATTTGGAAGAATCTGTGAACTGACGTATTTTCGGCCGTTTAAAAAGCAAGTCAGACACTCATGTAAGGCATTCACTCATACCTGAGTGAATTTCTGCATTACAAGTGTTTGATTACAGTGCGTAAGGACTTAAAACCGTTTATTATGGCTCCGAAGTATCATTTGGAAGAATCTGTGAAATAGCGCATTTTCGGCCGTTTAAAAAGCAAGGCAGACAATCAAGGAAGCAGCGAGATGTGTGAATATTTCAAGGCAGATAGTCTCTGCTCTATGGAAACAATTTCAGAGCTCGAACTGTTGTAAGGAGTCCTGGACAAAGTCGTAAATGTATAACAATTGCTTCTCAAGATCGATTTATGGCAATAACTGCCCTTCGTTACAGGAAGTCTACTGCTGGACTGTTCAGAACTTTCAGCCGCCACAGCAATCGTTCTACCATGGCAAACTGCATACAGAAGACTTAGTGAAAAGGGGCTTTATGATAGAATGTAAAGGGTATGTGTTTCACTGTATTCACATCACAAGGGATTGCTGTAAATTGTGCAAAGAACATCAAAACTGGAGTCAACACCAATGGACACATGGTCTCTTTACTGATGAGTCGAGGTTTAGTTTAACATCTAATTTTAAACATTTTTACATCTGGAGGGAGTCAGGAACGCAGAATCGTCCGTCGAATATTATGGAATGTGATCGTTTTGGTAGAGCAGGTGTGATGGTGTGTGGATGAATAATGATCGATGGACTTATGCTTCTACACGTTTTCAACAGAGGATCTGTGACATTCCAGATGTATCGGAATGAGGTCTTGGAACGTTATGTAATACTTTTAAAAGGTGCATAATGATCTGATTTTTTATTTATGGACGATATTGCTCCTCGCACACATCGAGCAAACCTCGTTGACTAATTCCTTGAAATGGAAGCCACTGAGCGAATACCGTCGTCAGCCAAATCTTCTGAACTGAATCCGATAGCGAACTTATGGGACTATATTGGAAAAGCAGTTGCGCGGAGACATTGTCCTCCTATATATATAAATGACCTGAAGATTGCTGTAGGAGTGGAACTTAATTCCCCAAACTGTGATAAACGACATTATTGCCAGCATGAAATCTGGTATGTGTGTACATGTCAGGGACGATTACATTACGTATTAAATTCACAAACCTTAATTTTTTTCTGAGTTATTCTTTTATTTCTGAACCCTCCTTGTAAAATATTATGGCATTTTTATTGTTTCATGCTACACAGTTTTATATCATATGTAGCGTTCTTAATTTTTTTCCTTTGTATTTATGTGTTATGATGTTATGTCTTATTCCACATAAATTCATAAAATTGTAGTTCACAGTTTATGAGAAATCTGTTCTTCTATACATGTAAAGGTAATTCCGGCCCCAGTGTAGACTATATTACGATTCGTGGTCGATTTCGCTAAGGACAAGATACCTCGGCGAGACAAAATTACTCTGTGTCTCAGGGAGAACGAAGAACCTAGTAGAAAAAACAAATTCACACTTGCACAGAACAGGTAACACTTTGGAACAGGTTTTTGCACTAGAGGCTGAACTCAAGGGGACTGTTTTTGACGTGAATATAAGCACTGAATAGGGTCAACTAGAATGTATGCCTATTCATCTGTTAAATTGATTTCTCTAAATATTTCTAGGGTATCTGCATAAATCGATTTTCTTCCTCAGAAATCGAGAGAGTGTCTCCGTTGATAAATGAAAATTGAGAAGGGTGAAATTCTTTTTATTGGATTAAAGGAACATAATATTCGAAACGGAAATCTTTTTCTACAGTAGAATTGATATTGGTTCTGGTTCTAAAGAATTCGTAGGTTCAGACATTGTTAGAACAATTTTGTAATGACAGTCGGCTGTTAGAATAAAATTCATTTGGCACATTCCTTATAAAATAATAATGGTTTATTATTTCGTACTCAGCAAAATGTTCTCCAAAATACTCCCGAGACAATATATGGAAATATTTGATAAATCAAATTGTATTCAAATGAAAGACTTGGACATAGAAAATTCATTTATTTCAAGAAGTGTAGTCAGAAAAAATACATAATATCTATCTTTGTGATTTGGGTAACATTTGATAACAATGAGATCTGTTATATATCCTGAGGCTACATTTTATCATATTGATGAAAGAAATTTCATTCAATTATGTATTCATTCATTATATATACATATATTTATATTCATATACATTAATCTGTATAAAATATCTAATTATTAAAAGACTTAAGAATTATTTTAATATTGTTCGACGACTATTCGAAGAAAATGACTATATAACTATTCAAGAATATGCTTTTAAATTATAAAGCTACAAATGGGATTGAGAGTTATGAAATTATTTAACGGAAGATGTTACGTGGAAGTAAATAAAGCATTAGTGTTGTTTGTAATATAATAGTTAAGTACTTTTACACATATAGGAACAATTTTGAATTAATTACTTCCATGTAAATCTCTAAATTACCTTACATTCCAATAAAATATTTCATTAACGGATTGCATTAGTGATTTAAAACTATAAAAATATTAGAAATTGTTTTTAAATATTTATTTTCTGACATTTATAAGAATTCAGCAATATGTATCAATGAAATTGCATTAGCAGACAGATGTGATTACCCAGAGCGATTTGTTAAATGGATCCGGTACCCAAAATTCTAAAAACTTCGATTTTTAAGGAATTGTCTTGAAATTTTTTTGTTGATCAGCCTTGTATTGTGTAATTAATTAACTAATTTATGTAATAATTTTTAATTATATTTTAAACATAATTTTTAAAAGTGCAAAATTTTTACTATGTTAAAAATTGACATATTCTAAACTTTTGTGTGTCAAATTACACAGTTTGTGTTTCAAATTACTTATAACAATACGTATTAAAAATTATCTTCGTGAAATTTAAAAAAAATTGAATTCAATTTTTTGTAATATTTAACCTTAAAAGTACAAAAAAAGTACAACATAAAACTTTTGAAAAATTATGGAAGTATAAAAAATATACATATACATAATTGCCGAAGACAAATTAACGATATATATTTGGTAAAGATGTGCAGAAAATTTCATACAATTATGGCAAATAGTTTTTCATTTATATCAATTTAAAGTAAGAAAATTGCGTAAAAAGCATTCATGAGAAAAAAGTCGTTAAAGTTTTAAATTGGTAAAAAACACTTTTACGTACTTGAATTTTATTTAAAATTTTTCTGGAAGGTTTTTGTGCTTTGCTTTTTACATTTAATACTTAATTTAATTTAATTTAATGCTTCATTTACTTTAATTTGGCAAGTTGAACTATTTTCTGAGGTTTTGTAGGCAATAGTTGACTTTATCGCAGCTTTCATGAATTATCTGCAGTCCTTTCGTTTGGACAGCATTAGAGATGTTTTCCCAGTTACAAGAGACGAGCATTTCAGCACATCTTTTATACTAGACATTAGTCTCTTGTTGAAGTCCATAATGGTTCTGGCCTCAGCAATCTGGACTCGAATATTCGAAACATTTAAGTTTTTAGGGCAACGGCTCCAATCCATGTTATGAAGTTATTCGTTTCGATTTTGAGTTTCCCCTTTGCTACTTCTTTTCAACAAAGAATCTGAAAATAGTCTTTGAAATATTGGCATCATTTTGCAATGATGACAGATGTCAAAGAGGTTTTATACCTACTTTGTGCGATTTTGGCCTTTTTTTTTGTTAAAAATGGCGCAATCGTAAAAACACTACTAATCACTTTTGTATGGGCTCGTCCGATTCACAGATGTCAAGTTACAAATTTCACATGCTCTTAGAAGACAGAAATTAAATTTGTGTGTCAATTTATTCAGAAATATTTGCAGTAATTTTTTAATGTTATAAAAAAAATTTAACACTTTTTTTGAGACATTGGGTACTGGCCCCCCCTATAAATGTCTTTGATCATATATTTCTTAATATTTTATATATTTGACGATTTGATAGCCTACATTTTTGTTCCTTCATGTACACGAAAAGAAAACCAATAGTTCAACCCGGTCAAATTAGGTGATCGAGGTGCCCAATCACTAGATTTTGACATTATTTGGACAGAAAATGCGTCAAAGACTGTTATCGGACGTTCATGCTTACAGCCTATTTTGAAGTTTACTTTCGCCTCCAGGCATAACCGACAGTACCAGCTACAGTGAATTGGAGATATTGCTGGGCAAGAATTACAGCCCTATGCCCTCAGAAATTGTGGGGGCATTTAAATTTAATACCCGAATGCGAAAGCCGGAAGAGAGTGTTGCTCTTTACATGTCAGAACTTCGAAGGCTTTCTGAGTTCTGCAATTACGGTGATATACTGAATAATATGGCTGTGGGATCGACAGGTGTGCGGTATACAAGACAATGCAATACAGAGTTGACTATTATCGGAACCACAGCTTTCATTACAGACAGAGGTAGACATTTCGGTTTCAATGGAAACGGCAGATCGAGTTGTTTTATATTGACAAGCTTCAAAGGAACTCCATGTGCACAAGCTCTAATCACCGAAAAATATGAGAAATTGTTAAAATTCCAATTTCAGGTCAAATGTCAAACATTTTTAAAACTTTAGGGAGTATAGCCGACGTTGTAGAAAGGATGTGGTGTTAAGGGTCATTTAAAAAGAAATGCCTAAATAAGAGAATAATAATAAGAGAACATATGAGAATTAGAAAGCTTCCAGCCTTACATCCAGAGAAAAATGTTCTTGCACCTATTACTGGTCAACCTATCTGCGTGTTGGGCTACATTACCTTAGAAGTTGAGTGCAAGAACTAATTGAAAAAATTACCTTTGTTGGTTGTAGACAGAAAGGAACCGAATTTATGCTGTCGTAATTGGATTGACTCGTTAGACATTTTAGAATTTCATACACTATGGCCAAGCTACATGATGTGAAAGTTCAACTGCTAAAATATACAAGGTTGTTTTTGGCTGTGGTGATTTAGGATATTTTAAAGGAATTAAAGTGGACCTAATCAAGAAAGGAAATGTACAATTAAAATTCTTTAAGCCTCGCTCATAGCCTTTAGCCTTGGGATAAAATGTTAGTGATGAATTTGATCGATTGTAACGCCATGGCGAGATATATCCTATTCGGTTTACAAGATGGGCAATCCCAATTGTACACCTGGTTTGAAGTCTGATCGAACCTAGGTGAGAATCTGTGATTATTTCAAATAAACAGCGAATACAGCTATTGACACATTTATGTACCCATTGCCAAAGACGGGTGATCTTTTTATTTCAATAGCAGATGCCAAGTTAATTTTTGGAATTAGTAATAAAACTTTACTGAATTAAAAAAATCCATGATTTGAAAATATGGAAAAACAAAATGATAATTTTAAAGTAGTCAAATATACTTTATTTTTAAAGCATTGCCAATTTATAACTAATGGCAGATATAATATATGTATACCTATTAGTTGACATTAATATACAGGGTGTCGCAAAAAGATCAGTACAACCTTAAAAAATCTATTAAAAAAATAGGCTTACAGCAAAACTAGTTACAACAATAGATGGAATAACTCAAAAAGTTTTTCCTACTACCTTAGTAAATTTACACATGAGATCCTTTCGTAGCACGAAGAATACCAAGACGATATTCCAATTCAATCCACGAACGTTTCAGAGTGCTAAGATCAACAGTAGAAACCCCCCAGCTGTATGGATCTTCTTTTTTTTGTTTCAATTTCACGACACTATTAACTTTTGTCCGGTACACAACATCTTTTACCTCACCCCAAAAGAAAACGTCGAGTGGCGTAATGTCAGGAGACCGGGGCGGCCATAATATGTGGCCCTCCACTCGACACATTGAGCTTCCTTCACGGGATCCGCCGTTTTGAATAACTGAATTCTTTAATAATCGTTTGCGTGTTGAGCAGCGATATCTATAATCATTCTGTAGCTCAGCGCGTTTGCAACATGGTTAATTTTAAACTTTCGTTTTCTGGTTGAATACATCAGTTTTTTATTTTGCTCTTTCGTCAATTTGCGTATTGTAATGATATATATATCAAATACGCAAATTAACGATTTCTTTCTAACGTGCAAATTAATTTTCGTTTTCTGACACAATGTAATGTAACAACAATAATAATAATGCAACGAAAATGTAATAATACAATGTCCGAAACTCATTAGACTTTGGGAAATTCCAAAGTTCTGTAACATACAGGCCACCAATGTCCAAACTCTGTAACCTACAGGAAAGCAATGTCAAAAATCTGTAACCTGCGGATCTTTAAATTAAATATTTTTATAGTAATTTTGGAGAACAGTTCCTGTTTTTGAATAATTGTATATTGTATTCTAAGCCTACCAAAAAATATTGATGTTAAACTTCAAAATTTTAAAAATTACTCATAGTTAACATTTAGTGTTCCCACATTTTGAGAACCACCCTAAACGCAATGGTATTCAGCATTTACTCATAGCCCCATACCATCCTTCATCAAATGACGAGGGGGATAGAACGGTTCAATTTATGAAGAAAGGACTGAAAAAATTACAAGGTGATTCACTAAATGTTAGACTAGCGAGTATTATCATGAACTACAAGCACCTTTAACCTTGTTAGGATTATCTTCGGCTGAATTACTATTTGAGAGACGGATTAGAGGACGAATACAATCATCGATATCTGTGAAACAAAGCCCAAATCATCATTCAAGCTTAGAGATTCTGTTTACGTAAGAAATTTTGGAAAAGGTGACAAGTGGATATAAGGTGTAATCTTCTCGGGTATAGGAAACATAATGTTTCGTATATTACATCCCCCTGGATTGTCAATAAACCGACACCAAGTTCAACTACGTCACAGAAGTGTGCTACCTAATACATTCCTGGTGTTAACCCAAACATTTCAACACCAATGTTACCAGGCATGATTACATCACAAACAGTTACATAGGAAGTGGAACATGGAAGAGAACAAACTGAACCTAGCTCCTTTGCCTAATAATTTCACCGAATATAAGGTTACTATGCACGCAACGTGCTAGACATCCACCTTAGAGACTATAGGCAATGATTGAACTTCTTGAGGAAAAGAGGAATGTGGCATATTTCTTTCGAATGTTTATGTTATGCGTGTTATAAATCACCAATATTTATTTCCTGTTTTTACATTATGTTTTACTATTTATGTATTTTTATCAGTTCGTTTGTCTGATACAATCATTTTAATTATGTGCAATGAGTCACAGTTCCATCATAGTCTTGACGCTGTTTGTATCGTTCTTATGCTTGTCTGTTGCGATGTATCTTTATAATTATTAAATGTCTTACTGGACTTGGAGTTACATCTTATTTCAGTGCTACAAGACATAAGAAAATGTTCATGTGTTTGAACTAAATAATAGATTTTGATATTGAGATACACTTAATCCTCCAAGTGTTTTTGACGAGATATATCTTCCATCAAGATCCGACCAATTTTGAAATAAAAATATATCTCATCTTCAAGAACACCGATTGAATTCCGAATAAAGATATTTCTGCGTTTTAGCAGGAGTAGGTCCGTTTTCTAATGATGATGATATATCTGTCGATAGTTCTGATTAGTTTTGTTAACATCAAGATATCTTGTCGAGACGAACATCAAGAGGGTTAATTTTTCATTTACGCAATATTTTGATTGCTTGTTCTTATTTCATGTATTTTTCCTTTATTTTGTTTAAAATGAATAAGGAAGTTGAATAAAGGAAATTTTCTTTACAAGCAAACAATTAAGCAACATGAAGCATCGATTTCTTCAAAACAACTTACACTAAAGATATGCTGTATTAATTTTGGGAAGCATACTGTAACATTATGTTTAAAACAGAACATAAAAACTAATTGAATTTGTATCAAAATAAGTACCTAATCTCTCATCAACTCATTTGATTATTAAATAAAATAAAGTTCATCAACGGCCTAAGTTTGTTTTTAAAATCTTAAATATTGCTAATAAAGGAAATTAATAAGCCATACTGTAACACGGCGTCAAAAAAAAGTGTCACTGTTAATTAATTTCAAGCTTATGTCAAGTGCAGGTTTTTGTGGAGGTTTCCGATGGAATTTTAACAAAATAACACCTAACTATCTAATAAACTTAAGGAATTAGAAAGCTTCATTAACAGTGTAATGAGAAACTTTAAACTTGAAGGCATAAAGTTGTTTTTATGACATAAATTGCGGATCCTTGCGATTTTTTAAGTTGAATTAATTTAATCATGCAAAACTGAAGTCAGAAGAAAGTGGAACCAAAAGTCTCCGATTAAAAAAAAACTCGGCATAGCATTCAAAGAAATCCAGCTTCTTAACATGGCTGGGATACTTTTTCGGTAGCTTATAAAGCATCCAAACTTAAACTCTAATAACTTAATCATCGTTGATGGGGCTAAGAGCATTTCATGCTCAGATTAAAGAGAGCGCCATTTTTTTTAGAATTGATCTTAGAAATGTCATCTTCACTTTAGCTCCCTTTAGAGATCTTTTAAACAAAGTCCGGTTAGTTTGGTAAAGAATTGAACCGCTTTTTACTCTACTACATAGTGCTATTCACGTTTAGGTGACTCATGTGACTTCTCTAATCAAGCGATTAGTAGTTTCAATTTTATTTTAATTAAATTCAGACACATAGTACCGGCCTTCAGTCAAATTGGCAAATAAAATTATAGTCACCAAACTTCTAATTCTAAAGTAATTATATCGATTTATAATATTCCAGAATTTTCGCCATTTGGTGATGGTGTCCTGGCCCTGTTCTTAAGATTGAGTACTTAGCTGTTCAAAACGTATACTTCAGGCGTTATAGGCAATTATTTATAGAGTTGTTAGAACATAAAAACAAAAGAAAAATATCTGAACTTCAGGTATCCACACACGCTGAACGTCCCGAAAACAGAAAAGTAAAAATATGCTTCCAGCTTTATACCAATTTCGCCCTAATCAACACATTGTTTTAAATGTACTTTATTAAAATCAAAAAGATTAACAACTGGATGGTTACGAGTTCGAATCCAACCAGAAAGACCGTAATGTACAATAGGGTGGGCCGAAATTTTTTTTTTCTATCACATTCTAATAGTGCGAAAAAGTTGGCTCATGCAGTAAAACTAATGTGTAAAAAATTTCATTCCGATTTATTGATATTTTGCCTCTCCAAGGGGTTCGAACCCTCCAAAAAGATCAAAATTAAGGCGTTTTTATAAAAAATAAAAATGTTTACAATTACGTTCTAATAGTGCGCAAAAATAAGCTAATACATTTAATAAAAACGGTAAATAAAGTTGTTTAGATCAGTACATATCTTCTGGCTCCCGACGTGTGCCAAATAGCAGAAAAAACTGATCACCAATTTTTACCGTAATTGCAAAAGTCGATATTTTGCAAAAATGTCATTTTTCAGTTTTTCTGCTATTTGTCCTCTGTAGGGGAGGCAGAAGATATGTAGTGATCTAAACAATTTTCCCCCGCTAATATTGAATGTATTAGCTTATTTTTGCGCACTTTTAGAACATACAAAGGGCGTTCCATGAAAACTGAGAGTAAAGTCATAAAAAATCAAGAAATATATTTACAGAAAAAATACACCATTATTTTTCAAAATACCTTCCCTAAGATGATATGCCATAAATATCATATGTATGTAAATTTAAAAATAATTTCGAAAGTAAATAATATTGAGTATATATGTAGTAATAGTAGAAAAGTAATATTGAGAATATGGTTACATAAATAAATTTATCTCTTTTATGAAACCAATAAAGTTGCCCATCCTTGTTCGAAAGCAACCACTCTTAATTACGCGTTAAAATTCGGTAGAAAACATTGTTCATTGTCACTTATTTTCCCCCTTGTGTATGAAAGTGAATTTTTTCTTTTGTTTTCCCAGTGATTATTGATTAGACACTTTATCTATTCTGTAAATTTCATAGGGATAACGTCCAAAGTAACTTTGCTTTATTCTTACTTATAGATGATAATTTTTTCGTTTGTTTTACTAGTGATTATTGATTAGACACTTTATCTATTCGGTAAATTTGATAGGGATAACGTCCAAAGTAACTTTGCTTTATTCTTACTTATAGATGAGAATTTTTTCGTTTGTTTTACTAGTGATTATTGATTAGACACTTTATCTATTCGGTAAATTTGATAGGGATAACGTCCAAAGTAACTTTGCTTTATTCTTACTTATAGATGAGAATTTTTTCGTTTGTTTAACCAGAAACTATTGATTACGGTTAGACAGCTCTTATATTTATAGTGATGATAAAGAACCTGTAAGAAAATGATGTGATCGTCTGTGAGACGTTCTCCAGCAATTTTTCAATTTTGTTTTTTTAACTAAAATAAATAAATAATTTTAGTTTAAATTGTCTCAGGTGTGACGGTTCGAATGTGTCGGAAACGCTCAGACCCAAAAAGCCTAAATACACCAATGGAGAAAATGTCAGTGACCAATTAGGAAGGAAATATATTTATCTCTTCTCTTTTCACTGAATTTGAAGATCAATGCACTCTCTTCCCTTTCTGAATCACGCTTTGTACAAAATTATGAGTTATCATCGGATCTTTCATTTAAGGATTGATTCCTGACCGTTGCCAATAACAGGTTCTCTTGCTCCAGTACGGCGGCAATTCAGCTACTTACCTTACCCAACAACTACATGAATCCTGTCCTCGTATGTCTTTTCCTGAATAGCGTTTCATCGCAAGTTTTCACTTCTGTGCGTAAAAGATTGTTTCGAAATCTGACTAATGTGATTTTTTTTGGCCTACAGATTTTGTGTTTTTTTGGGAGAGATGTGTTTGGGACCTACAGATTTAATTTTCAATACGAATAAAAACTGGTATTTTCTTGATTTTTGATGTTAAGAACTTTACATGGGTGTTTGTAACTCATCAAATGTAAGTAATTAGTGGTCAGAATGAGGTATATTTACAAAAATATGCACAAATCAATTTGACGAAGTTCACTTGAGAAGACTCCAATAGAAGATTTTATTAGTATAGCGATTGATTACTACTTCAAATATCATTTTATATTTTTTCAACATGCCAGAGCGTATGCATAGATGTGATAATGCTCATTATAGTATTGTCATGATTAATACTTATGTAAGTTTAATGTATGAAGTTGGAGAAATATTTAGAAGTGAATTTATTGGGTCCACGTCTTATAAAAATACAAGACAGCTGTCACTGAGGGATAGAGAATCACTTTAATATGTAGTTTCGACTCACAGAATATTCTCCAAAATCTTTCACGTTCAGCTGAAAACAATGCTGAAGAATTCGTAATGCAATATAATTCAACTTCGATCTCTTTATGAATTGATGAAAAGGTCACGTAGACGTACTTTGTTCTGTTCATTCATCATTCTTTTAAGGCCATCTGTGAATATTTCAAAATTTTCGTATGACGGGAGTTTTCTGTATGAAATACGGAGATTTTTGATTGGTGCACGGATCGAAGTAACATTTTCCTTTAGAATAACTTTCGATAATCCAAAAGGGAAACAGAAAACACTATCCAAACATATCTTAGAGATTTTTCAACAATAGGTAGTTGAATTACCGTCGCACTGGAGTAACAAAGCGGGCAATTGCCGACTTTCCGGGATCAATCCGGAGAGGATGAACGTCTTCTCCCTTTCCGTGGAACAATTAGATGATGAATATTAGTTTCCCCTCAACAGATGAAAGCAGTCTAAAAGTCAAATTACTACTAGTTTTGGTCTTATAAAACAGTGCGAGCTGGAACTCCACTCTTCAAATTTGCATACTATTCCAACGTGAGGACATGTGAGGCCACCACAGATTTCACATGCTCTAGTCCCCACGTACAAGAAGTCATTGGTTGGACCGAGTTTTTAACTAGCAACCCTCCAGTTGTTAATCCGCTAATCTTGGAATAGGACTAACGTTGCCATTCAAATGTCGTATTTGTTAGCAAAGCAATATGCTAACTATTATACTTCAGACAATACCATTATAATCATTAGGCCTTTGAAATGGTTTTGATAAAGTTTCTCGTCCATGAAAATCTGACGAATTTTAATGATGAGATATCACGTCATCAAGATATTGCTAATATTTAGAATGACGACGTCAAGATCTAGTTAGAGCTCTAATGAAGAGGTATCTAGTCCATCAAGATCTGGTTGGTTTTGAACGGCTCTAATGAATGACGAGACAAGATACCTCGTAAATACATCCACTAAGAGGTTAATTACAAAACTCCATTCTTAAAATTAATCATACAAAAGACTACTCTAACCTATCACAAGCTTCAACTCATTCTGAAACTAAAGACCAAGAGACTGGAGAGTCCCAGGGTGGGAATTACTAATTTAACCCAACCTGTATAAACAGAGTAATTTTCGCTATATGTACATAACCGATGAACGGAGAACGGAATAAAGTATAATTGGTAGTCATGACTGATAAAGGAAAGTTGCATAGAACATTTGAAGGATACTGTTCATTATAAGTTCAGACAGCTCTGAGACTCGACAAACTAATTACCAGTAGTCTTCATAACATTAACCAAAATTTCATGGACATCTTATAAGTTAGCTTCTCCAATAGTACGAATACAGAAGGTATAGAGATTATAATAATTGATGAACGCAAACAAAAGGGGTATCTACATTTCAATATTAACAAGGATGCAAATACCTTAACTCCCTCTGGTGGCTGTCTGGTTTACTAAGTAAACAATTCAACCAATTCTCAAAGAATGTTTTTATAATGATATTAAAAACCAACTCCAATGGAATAGGTTGTCTGATGCATCTAAATGATCCTTTATGTAAGTTACCTCTTAGATGTTTCTGCTAATGCGCATATACTTAAGTCCTAATATTTCTGCTTGACGTAAGCTAAAACTATATGCTGTGAAATAATATAACTCTCTTACCAAAGAGATTTATTATCAGTATTATATTATGCGATAACACATAAAATATAGAAATAAATTGAACACTGATTTCGAACGAGGCACCATAATTGACAAACTATATAAGTTAAATTGTAGAGTTATAATGTAACATAGAATAATTAAATTTAGAAATTAATTTAAAACTGACTTCGAATGCTATACTATGATTAGGTAAGCATGTAATTTCAATTGTATATTAACAGTATAGCCCTGATAGATTGAACAGAGAAATTATTTTAGCATTGAATTTCAATGCCATACCACTAATAAGGAACTATGTAAGTTCAATCTAATAAGAATCGTATGACACGGATTGATTAATTATAGAAATAAATTCCACACCGAGATCAAATGACCAATTGCAATTAAGGAACCACGAAAGTTCAATAGAATAACTATAGTATAGCACACTGATGGATTAAATGTACAAATTAATTTAAAACTGATTTCGAATGCAAGACCATGATTATGCAACTAAGTAAGTTCAAAGAATAATAATAGTAGAACACTGATGGAATAAATATGAATGAATTTACCACTGATTTCAAATGCCGAACCATAATTAAGGAACCATGTAAAGAATACAAAGTATCCTATTGGACAAGATGATTCGATTCATCACCATTTTCATCCTCATCCGCCTTAACACTGAAGTAATTGTAAATATCATTTTAAAAATCTCGGAATGGAACAAAAGTTATGTATTTCAAATCTGTACACATAAAACTTATACAATCTAATCTGCCTCTCAATGGATGAAAGACTGAATAGCAGTCTCATCTGGTTTGCGGGATGTGCAGAAACTTTAGATGACGAATACTTATAACTCCATGTACAACAAAGTGAGACTGATTACAAAGATAATATACAATCAACTTTTAAAGTTGATTACTGTACCTCTGTGTCACTCTGTGTATCATGAAGATTTTTAAGAACCACCCAAAACTTAAAGTTCGTATGTACAAAAAAGTAAAAGTGAGATTCAATTGTCTCTCAATGTAGCAAAAATGATTCAGCAAAACGATAACTAGTCAAATATTAAGTTTGAAAATAGACTAACAAATATGAATAGAAGATTATAAATATCATCTACAGGTATTTCAGCTGAAAAACGTTCCATTTATCTTCACTACAAATTAAACAAAATTATGATCCAGATGACGACGAACGTCAGATTCCACAAAAATAGTATTGACCATTTTTATCATCATGTTTCCTTTTTATTCATTGAAGCTTTTGTTGCATGACTGCCAGCTTTTGTAGTTTTTTTATAATTTCCTCCACACGAAAAAAAATTATTCTATTAAACCCTTAGTAGTATAACATTTTCAATAATATCACTACAAATTTGTCTGTAATTTATTCGACTCCTTTATTGTTAAGCTGTGAAGGAAATCAAAGTGTACAAAATTGGAAATAAAATGTTAAATAATTTAACCAATAGAGTTGGTTATAGAGGTAGTTATTTAATGCAAACTGGACCAACAAAACGGGCTATTAACGAGGGTTCTAAGATCAATGATACGGAGTGAAATATCCGAACACCACGTAATTTTGAACCTCGAATAGATGATAGTTCAACTCTTCAGCTGGTACCTCATTCTCTAAACAACTGAATCCCAGTGACATTGGTGGATGTTTACATAGAGAATAAAGCTGGATAACATTGTCACGTCACGTAAGATTTATGTTTTGCAAATACATCCCGATTACCAGCAGTATGATCATACAGTGACACAATAATCTAGGATTCGATTATCATCTGGCAATACACTTCAAACTTTAGATTAAATTCCTCTTCAAGAATTAATTTCCATCAAAAGTTTAGTCTTTGAAAACGTTTGTTTAACTTTTAACCCTTAACTGCTATGTCACTAGTGTGAAGGGTCTCTCAGACCACGCTCACTGAAGTGCATATAAAGTTCATTAATATAATATATTAATAAATTTTCTTTAGATAATTACTATTTGTACATTTTAAATTTAGATAATTCAATTCTTATCATGAAATACATTTTATCTCTTATATTATAAAAGGAAGTGTCTGTCTGTCAGTTTGTTTGTTCCTTGCATGTAAAGTCTTGACGCATCTATGGCACTTATAGTAATGGGATTTGGCACATAGGTAGTCCAAATTTTTTTCATTTTTAAGGTCTCGGCGAATTTTAAAATTTAATATAGAACATTTTTAAAGGAATTTAATGAAATTTAATCATAATTGAATGCACCAGCATAGAAGAGATCACAGATTCTAAATTTATTGTTTTCATTTCCATTTTGATTTTACGCTGATGATTGATTTTCCAGCCAGACGATAAAAAACAATAATCATTTAACGGAGTCACTTAGTTCTTTTTTTCTATCTCCTAGACCGTTAAAGATAGAGAAAAAATTTCAATGGATTTGAAATCTGCGGAACATTTCACTTTAGATCGATACCTAAAAATATGATTTTCTTTAAATAAATAATTTTTTAATTGAATATATCTTTTATATTTTCGTAAGAGATTGTGACGTCACGTGAATATTTCGCTTTCCAAAAATAAACAGATCTCATCTTCTGCCTTTCGCGTTAAAAAAAAAAAGAAATATATTACATTTCCTGCCCTATTCCCTCTCAGCGAATGAGAGCAAAAAAATAAAAACATTTTGACTGGGATTATTAAGTTCCTTTTCGTAAAATCGGAATCGTTAAAGATAGATTAAAATTTTCAACGGATTTGAATTATGCGAAAAATTTTACATGTTTGCTTCGTAAACACCACGGGCACGGACAACGTCGGGATAGCCACGCAGTGGCTATTATTACTTTATAAGTTAAGTAGATTCCATACCTCTTCAGGCTCAGCTTTCGGACCTAATTTTGCAGCACTTTTTAACCCTGGAAACTGTAAAACTATGTTGTGTTTTGGTGTTCTAAAGGCACGCTTAGGTCCCCCCTCCCCCGGTTATCCCATTTGAAGTTATATTTTCCGTAGAAATATTATTCTTGTGAAGACGTACATAAAATGTCTTCATCTTCATCTGCATAAATTTCCGAATTCGTTTCGTGTTCGCTTTCAATAATATTATCTGAAATATCAATGTCCCGGTACACTAATTCCGACCAATTTTAAACAATATCCTGAATTTCTTTTTTGTGTAAGATACACTGGTCGCTTTTTAGTAAAGTTTGGTGCCATTTTACGCTCTCTGGCCGAAATTCCCTACTCCAGCTTAAGACGATTTCATTCAGCAAGAAAGGTAACGCAAATGGTGTGAAGGGGTCTAAGAGACCACGCGGGAAATGCAAATAGTGTAAAACACGAAATAGTTGTTGCAGCCAAACCAGTCTTTGAATGTGTCTTCTGTTGGACGTAGTAGGAAGGTACTGAATAGGACAGGGACCAATATTCAATTTGGGGTGGAAACGACCCATCAAAAATGACTCGGGGTCTGTAAGACCCATAACAGCATTTAAAGTTTTAAAAAAATTTGGTCACCTCCAAAAATTTTAAAACATTTTACTTTTAGTTTTAGTTACTTTATTTTGTTTCGGTCTCTGATTTGGAGATTTTCAGATATTTCCGTACATTTTTGTCCTGATTTAAATGTTTTATTTCTTATTTCTAAAGCTAAATAACTATATTTGCTTTCTAAATTTCCCAAATTGATAATAAGGCATTGTTATATAGACACTTCTCAAAGATAGGATTTATATTTTCGTGTGAAAATAACAGATATGAAAAATAACAGAAGCGATAGATTTTAAATCGTATTAAAATGACGTGAAGCGAAAACACCCATGTACGTTCAGATCAAATTCCTCAGCCTACTTTGCTTACATTCAGAAAAATGGTAAGAAAAACAACCACTAAAGCAAAATTATTCGGTTTAAAATAACATAAACTTAATTATTCGCCAAAATTTCCGTTACGTATTGAATATTTTAAGGAAACTACAATTTTTGGGATCCGGGTCAACATAGTGATAAGTATAATCCATAGAATAAAAATTCAGTACTGAAAAAAATTATTTTAAGTATCTAAGAGAATTGAAAGAATTTATGATATTTGATAAGTTTGTCTTACTTGAAAGTTTAAGATAACATGACCTCTTAAATATAAGGAAAAGCTATTACAATTTTTTAACTTTCTAAAACTTAAAATTGCTAACCTGGAAACTTTGGAAAGCAGCCTATTATGATTCAAACCCTTCAGATGTTTTTTTTATCACCCCGGATTTAAATTAAGTCAGTTCCTGGTCTTCCTGCGAACAGTTCCCAAAGGGTATATCGGATCATCACGAATGTGTTTCTTTTTCAGCAGTATGGTGGTCAAGACAAATAGACGTGGATTATAATTAAACAGCGTTGGTATTGTGAGGAGCTTCAAGACGTGTGGCCAGCATGTCGACTACCAGTTGACGATTTGGCATCTTATCACCTGGTTTGGCGATATAACATTTTATGACAGGTATGTGTGTGAATGCGCATTTGTATCGAGCGGCGACTGAAGTGGTAATATTGCCAAAGTATACTACTATCAGATGCTCAATCAATGAACCCATGAGATGATAAATCAATAGACGGGTATCTTCTTCCACCCCTTGCACCAATTAGATGATGGATATTTGGTTCCACCCAGCATACGATGTAGTCTAAGGGTTACTTTGCTACTAGTTTCAGTCACCATGATCCTGATAAAAATGTTAGTATTGCTTGCTCTTGTTTTATAGCTCCACTATGGGTAAGATTAATTATTCTTTCACTCTAAAGCTTACAGTAGATAGGAAATTGTATTATATATTAAATCTTTTTTCCTGCTACATATTTCGTTCTTTTGGTTTGACAAGTTCTAAATTTTAAAAGTATGCCTGCTCCTCTCTACATAACTTGAAGTAGGTTATTTTTCCAGGGTTTGTCCACAATATATATATATATATATATATATACGATGTTGTTGCGGTGCCCTATCCCAGATATTCTTTTCTTTTGATATATATTTTTAAAGCGAATGGGGTTTCCTCGGACAAATTTAAGTTACAGTAGGCCCTCGTAAGTCCGTCTGCCATTTCTTTACCCGGTATCCGCACGTTACAAGCAATACCAGTAAGATGTACAGGGAAATGACTTGAAAGCCTCGATAAATCTAGTATCACCATGGAAGTACGTCAATAAACTTAACTATACGTTTTGATTTCCTTAAGGCAAACGCATTAAAACACATTGGATATACATACGAGGGTTGTAAATAAAGTAGTGGCACCGTTGCCCAGAAAGTCGCAGAACATCGGGCATACGCAAACAGGATATCGGATCAGTGAGGTGGCGCTGTTGATGTGTAGAGTACATAAACCCGTCGTTCCAGTAGAAGGCATAGTTGCTGCATGGCGTTGAAGTGGACAGTTTCGTTTCTACAGCTCTAAATCATGTTTACAAAAAGTGATCAGCGTTTGTGGTTTAAAATCGAGGTTGCCCGTGTCAGAAATCAGTCAACCATTCCTCAACATCATGTTGACATCGTGAGGGGTCTCCTTTCCATAGACTGTCGATGGACTGTCCGGGAAGTATTCGTTGGAGTTGGGCTCAGTCATCAAACGGTATGGCAGATACTGAAGACAGGTCTTAACATGAGGAAAATTGCTTCCTCCTGGGTTCTACATCGACTCACGGACGTACAGAAATGGCACCGGTATGCACTGGCTGGTATCCACCTCGACATATACCGCAATGACGGAGGCACATTTCTACAGTGTATTTTCGCCACTGATGAGACGTGGGCTCGAGCCTACGAGCCTGAATTAAAGCGTCAATTTAATGAATGGCGTCACCCAGGTTCGACACGTCCACAGAAGTTTCGCCAGGAACCCAGTCAGGTGAAGGTTATGCTGATTGTGGCATGCAACTACGAGACTGTCATTCTTACGCATGCTGTGCCTCAAGGAGAAACTGTCAACGCAGACTACTATTGTCGATTTCAACAGCACCATATGGGCCCGGGCTATATGGCGCAAGCATTCACGTTTATTACGGGACAATCTCCCTAGCGTGTTGCATGACAAAGCTCGTTGTCATGTTGCGCAAGTTGTAAATGATCTTTTGCATCGGTGGTCTTGGGAGGTGCTGGAACACCCTCCGTACTCACATGACATGAATCCTTGTGACTACGACCTTTTTACTACGTTGAAAGGACCCCTTCGAGGCAACCGATTTCCTGACGTGCCGTCTGTGATACGAGCAATAGGGCTCTCCGTCGCTGACATCAACAGACAACATCTTGCCAACGGTATCCTACCGTTTCCTGACATCTGGTAAAAGGTACAAGACTTTGCTGTCGATTATTTTGAAGAAATGTAATGGAATTGTGCTTGAACGTTCATTACAAATTGTTTTCCCGTAATGTTGCCATAACTTTATTTACAACTCTCGTAGTATATGAAAAACAAAAAAATCTGTATCAACTGAAGGAATCATCCATCTTAAATGTAAGCAGGAACTGAATATTTCATATCTCTTTAGCTTAAAATACTTGTTGGAAATGTAAGTGGTGTAGTAGGGATGTTGAATTACATTTGAAAAGAAACAACACGACGGGCTATTGGTGATGGGCCGGGATCCATCGAGATAAGAGGACAGCATCTCGTAACTCTGAACCACGGTCAGATGACGATGCAACACCTGAGCTGGCACCCACTCATCAAACATCCACACCACACCCACGTATGAACATCTGAGGAAGCGACAAATGTAATGTATAACAACTCCCAAGTACACGACGGTCTTTGGTTGGTTTGAGTTTTGAACTCGCAACCCTCCTGTTGCTGATCAGTAGGCTACTTTTTGCAACGAATCAACTTTTTTTCACACGTTATACGCTGCATGTAAAGTACTAAAACCAAAATTCCTCCTACATGAGATGTATTGTAAATGAGTTATAACAGCAATATAAATGCAACTTTTAGCAAAAATGCTACTACCTAACACTTTTTAAAATTTAGCTTAAAATTATTTAATTTGAAATTACTATTTCACTCTTTGCTCTTTGAAGCAACAATCGATCACGAGTGGCTGAACTTGCGAAGCGCCAAAGTATTGCGGATCAAACACGAAGTTCATGGAAAGAAGGCGTTCGTCCTAACAGACAAAAGTGAAATAAATGGCAAGTACTTTTAAGACATTGGTTGGCACTCTTGATAATCCAGAGGAATATTGCGTAATCGACTACAGAGTTTGCGAGGTTAGTGTCGATCATCAATATGTTGTTCGCCTTGTAAATGACGTTTTTAAATCTCTGAATGTTGAGTGAAAGAATTTTGCGCTTCTGCTATCCGATACAACATATTATACGACTACGGTTGATGCAGTTTTTCAATGTTAAAGAAATTACTGGCCAAGGATCGGCCATTCAACGTTCTTCTGTATTTGAGAATGTATTATAATACTGTTGTATACGACTAAATATGTCAATATATATTGGATTTTTTCATTTTTTTCGAAAAATTTATTTTAGAATTTAGTGTATCAAAAATAAATGCAACTTTAATTCCATAAATGCAACTTCAGGGAATGATAAATGCAACTTTTCCCATTTTTACTGCAACAAAAAAGTTGCCCTACTGATCAGATACTCTTTCAACCACGATACTACCATGGCCATTGCACAATGACCCTCAGGGGCACAACTTCTTAACTCTGAACTTTATCACTTTGGCACCACAAGCCTTAGTGAGCCCGAGTGATAATTATTCCTTTAATTTTTACCTATATTTTATTTAGCCTACCTTTTTTGTTTTTACTTTTAATTTCTTGATATTGTTGTATGTCTTGTATTGGTACAGCTTGTCCAAATGTGGTCTTTGCGCAGTTAAACTAGAAAACCAACAGCCAATCTCCCTAATATTGTTGTTTGTCTTGCTTTTGGTACAACTTGTCCAGATATGGTGTTTGCGCAGTAAAATCAAAAACAAACATCTATCCAACCTACCACAATATGTTAGCAATATAGATTACTTCGTACTTCCTTTTTACACTATGCGTGTACTTTTTAATACGAATGCAACAGTTATTTTAGATTTATTAGTAGTAGAAATTTGTTTTTCGATTAATAATTATATATACAAGATATTTGGAAATTCCGGGAACACAGGTTATGAAATTTTTGATCTCCTCGCATAGAGTAAGATTCGGTTATTATACGGAGTTATTTACAAGAATGGAAATAAAGCAGATACGAAGTATAATGTACCTGAAATTTACTGAAATATTTCAAATAAAAGAAAATGGATAATTATTCTGAGAATGTAACTAAACACCGAATTGTAGCGAGTTCCTGTTTCAATTTATATTTTACAATCGTGCACGAACTACATGCTAATTTCTTGTCGTTGACGTTAGAGCCAATTTGAGCGAGTTTCCGAAAAGACAAGGAGATAGACATAAGGAGTAAATCAATTTGTTTGAAAATGTCAGTGTTTATACATACGACAAAGGAGGTAGGTCACTGATCCAATTACAGACAACTAATCAAATACAAATACTGATTGGAATAAAAGGATTTTAAAGTGACTTCGTTACTGAGGATTAATTGGGTTTATTTAAATCTTAATTTTACTACGGAATTGCTTAAAATTGAATGAGAGGTGTTTTCTGTAAAGCTAAATGAAGAGAGCGCTACTTAAAAGATAATTATAAGATTTCGTAAATATTTCCTAACTTGGCATACTACTAGAATGTAATTAAGTTCTCCTGGTGGTTGTATCGACGTGTTATCACGTCATTTGAAAATCTGAGTAGATATTAATGGACAATATATCTCGTCATTGGAAGAAAATTGGCAGTCTTGATAGTGTCATCATCACAAAAGGGACATCACAAAGAGACATCCCATCATCAGTAAAACTGGTCATACATTATTGGCGAGACATCCCATCATTAATAAAACTGATCATATCTTGATAGACGAAATTTGTAGTCCAAACCATGTAGGTATAAACGTGCTCTCTTAGATTGGAAGTGAAAACCAAACACCATTAAAACGACGGATTATTGATTTTGATGGTTATATTCAATGATATTTCGTTGTTTTTCATACAGTTACTGTTTTGCTCGGATCAATCCCTTAGGGATTGATCCGGATCGTAAATTGTAGATCGTTGTGTTACCCTAGTGAGGCTTTAACTCAACTATCAACTACCAATCTATTAGGCAAGTTTATCAATTCGTTGAGAAACCGTTGTAGGTCAATTTGTATAATAGCGGATTACCTGCCGAAGGGTTGCGAATAGAACTAGATTCCATCAAAGATCGTACAGGGGGATGAGAGATGTAAAATCTGTAGTGGTTTAAAATGTCCTCAGGTTAGCGTTGTGTGACGTTTGAGAGTCTACGCCAGAGTTGGTGTAGATTTCGTCATCTGACCGTGGTTCAAAATTATTAGGTGCTGTCTTCGGATCTTACCGTTTGTGGTTGATCCCGGACCATAGTCGATATCCAATTATATTTATCCAGTGCGATTTAAATACAACTACCACCAAATACAACCTACCAACAACCTCATTAGGTTTGATTCAAGATAATACTACCTACGCAATAGCAATATTCCTTTATTTGATAGAGCCTAATAGGATTGCTTACTCAGCTTGCAACCTGCCAGTTAAAAGAGGATCAAGATGGATATATTTGACTTATATTCAGTGTATTTCTCTTCAGTGAGAGAAAAATTGTCTTTGTATTTGTCCATTAATTAACGGTGTCTGTCTTGTATTTGTCCATTAATTAACGGTGTCTGTCTTGTATTTGTCCATTAATTAACTATATCTGTCTTGTGTTTAGCTCAATTTGGTGAGATAAGGCCCTTGTATTATAAAATTAATTTCAACCAATCTTATTTGGTAGATCTTTTAGTTCGTTTATTTTTTCATTGATTTCAAATAGTCACTCATTATGACTCTTTGCAATAGGTTCGCGCTTGGTGCGACGCTAATGTTTATGAAGTGGAGGATGTTTTAACTAAACTGTCAACAAAATGAATCTAGTTCATATAGATACGATCACTCAGAGATAATACTTAAATACTAGGGGGCCCGCCCCCTGCTCGCTAACGCTCGCCAACCCCCGGAGGATTGCTTCGCAATTCTCATTGGTTCGCTGCGCGAACCTATTCTCGTTTCGCTCGCATCAATGAAGACACGTGTCCTAGCAGAAGGGATTGATTACAAAATAAGATATTCCAAAAAAATATTTTTCAAATCTAAATTTGTTGTATTACATAAAAGATATATACAGTACCTCTGGAATCAGAATTTAAATGAAAACTTTGAGCAAATTTTTACTCGCAATGTGAACGCTGCTTTGGAAATTGAATACCCAGCATGTTGTTTGTGTGTACATTTCCCCAGTACTCGAGCCACCCATACACTTTTTGACTGAGTTTGTTGTCGAAAATTGTAGTGCATGCGTCTTGTTGTACTATAATTGTTAGCCTTGAAAAGGAACGTTTTTTAAATAGCCCTGAAAAGATCCTCCGCTTTCTTAGATTTCTATTACAAACCGCAACAGCTCGTCTAAAATTCATTTTTTTCAATAAAATTTCATCCGCGATAACGCTATAGATTCAAATGAGGCGCGAGGCTCCTAGTGAACAAACAATCGCACAATGTTGCCAAAACGCGGTAACAAATAACGTCGTTTTGGCGTGCCACGTAAGAGAAATATATATATAGATAGATGAACATAAGAGAAGCTTAAGAGATTCGTGGAATTGTACTGGTGTGTATTGTTACGTTTTTCTTTTTCACTTGCAGCCAAATAACCTTATATATTTTAAAAACGTTCCTCCTTTGCTGCCAAAGCTAAATAGATAATATTTTATTTTCAACTCAGATCTACATATAGATTCCCTTTCTATTGATTTATATAAATGTCTTATTTTCCTGGAGACCATATCGCGTCGGTATCCTGGATGAAAGACTAGTAGGCAAGTAAATTAGCAACCGGAGCTTTGCGAGTTCTAGTTTCGATCCAACAAAGTACCACCGCGTACGCGGGGTCTAGTGCACTTAAAATCTTTCCTGGCTCCAATTTTTTTGCTCTATCTTAAGCAGTTTCGGTTTCACAGCCTGTTAAAGTTTTTGAGTTTCACGGTAGTATTTTAATTTATCGGGCGGAGGAAACTCAATTTGTTATTTTATAGCGAATAAATTATATCTCCCGTGTTTACAAACTAATGTTGATGAAATTGTTTATAAGTGTACATCAATGTATAAGGAGTCTAGAAAAAAATTAATTATACCTGCAAGTATCTTACACAGGGTCAAAAAAAATTTCCAAAAGTTATAGTTACAGATTTTAAAAATAAAATGGTGAGTTCTACGCTAAGTGGAATATCTTCAAAAGGGTTAAGGAAAATCAACAAAAAATTGTTTTCTTGTTCTAAAAGATATGTTCTACCATATGAAAAAATAAATTAATGGGTTTTTCACTCCTTTATTATTTTTCTATCTTCAAAGATAGAAATCACTTGACTCACTCTTTTTCTTGAAATCATTAAATTAGAATTATAATTTTATTAAAATTATAATAAAACTTGAATATTTATAATGTTTGTTGGAATGGGAAAATGTATTACAAAACTTACCAGTGAAATATTTCAAATTCTAGGTAATAATTCTTTAATTTTCTCCAGTGTTTTCATAAGGTTGATTGAACATGTATCATGCATGAAAGTATTCGTAAGTTCTTCCAGTCATTGTTTTTGGGGTCCCACAAATGCAATGTCATGATGGATGGGTACAACACATTCATTTTTTCTTTTGGGCCAGAAAAATTATGGTGATGGTCTACGAGTATGTAAAAACTTTACAGTGGCATCTTCTTCTGCTTTCACCTCACTCACCATACCACAATACCATATGCTGTCATAAACACAAGCAATAAAACAGCCAGGATACAAGTCTTCTATTTTCACAGGTAAAGTTTTCTGCTTGATACATAAGTTAAATATGAGAGCTGGTGTTTCATTACTGCTGATTCTTTTACCCTTAATCGTTTTCAAATCGTCTGTTGTCTGAAAGCTGTGGAATGATCTTGTTTCTGGGTACCAATTGAATAGTTTCAGGACTCAACTTTTCCCACGTCTTAGATCTGGTTCAGATAAAAAAAACCTTTATTTTAAACCATTTTGTCAGCCTTACGAACAGAATAATCAGATACGTTGAAAGTCTCTATCATTTTTCTTCTAGACCACATTAAGGAAGCTGGAATTGTCAGCATTTGAATCTGTTTGTTTCTTGATGCACCACTTAATTAATTTTTAATTATATCTACAAGCTTGTCCAGATCTTCAGGTCATTTTTTCCTTTGGAAAATCAACTTCAAGAATATTTTCAATTTTTTTCTTTCGGTTTTCACGTACTCTGTAATTTTTTTACCGTAAGATGGTCTGCTATGTTCACCAAGATCGTGTAATTTCATTGGGGAACATCCAATTTCATGGAATGAAGAATTTAGTTCATCAACCACAATTTTTTTCTGTAATGGGAGTAGTTCATCAGGATCTAATCCCACATCAACAACTTCTTCATCTTGGGCAAAAGCTATTTTTGCTTTCAACATTACTCTCATCAATATTTTTTTGTTTTGTTTTTAAGTAGATTTTTCCTGCAAGATGCGCAAAGTTCTTGTCTAGGTTTCACTTTGTAGCCCTTTGATAAAATTATCCTTCTCTGCTATATAGTTACAACACGAGGTCTTTTTTTAATCAAAGTTTTGTTTTCTAAAAGGGTCACAACATACCTTTTGTATAATTCATACTTGTTCAAAAACATACTTTTATGATGAAGACAAATATTTATTAACTCGTAACTTCATTCTGTTCGTAATTTTAAAAGAGTTAAATCAAATTTTTTTAATAGTTTGTATTGATTTTTACTACACATAGGGCAAATGACAAACACTATGAATAATTTCCCTTACACTGCACTTATCCATTTTTCCAAAATTTTAAAAATACTTAAGTTTTTTTAAAAATAACATTAATATCAGGTACTAATCAAAATTGAAGACACATCTTAGTTGAACATACATAAATGTTAACCAAACAGTTACAGTAAAAAAAAAGCCCAATACAGTTCATAAAAAACTAAATCGGATAAAAAGAAACCTGTTAAACATAACCACAAACTATGCATGTTACAATTGCAACATTCGGTGTCTGACTGTTTGTGGATGCCAAGTTCTGTTCTGAGCAGGCTCACTTGTTTAGACTTGAAAATTCCAGACTAAACAAGTTTAGACATGCAAGTTCCGTGTTTAAACAAGTTTAGACATGTAAGTTCCACGTTTAGACAAATATGCTTTCTCAGTAGATAGAGCACCATTTAATAGTTTTGTCACAGCTAGAGTGTTTGGATTTCTTAATTTCTTGAACTATGTTACTGTTAATAAGTTGACTAGCTTAGAACTAGTTTTTAAAACTAAATTTAATTTGTAATGTAATTTTCTTTTCTTTAATTAGGCCTAATTGTTGAAAAAAAGGAATATATAAGAAAAATTATCTTATTTCTAAATAATCTTAAGATATAATTATGGATAACCTATTTAAAACAGATTTTTTGGACACACACAAGCTTGTGATTAACAATATTAGTTATACTCTAGTTATTGTTTTAATCACATGCCAAAGGCCACTGATTCATTAAAATTTTTGTTTGCCTTGTCTAATTTTATTTGAAAGTGGTTGATATATATGACATTTTTAATTAAATTTTTCTAAAATTGTCATTTTAATTTAACGATTTCAAGAAAATGAATGAGTTAAGTGAATTTAATCTTTAAAGTGAGAAAAATAATAAAAAAGTAAACAAAACCACATTCATTTTATTTTTTCATGTGGCAAAGCCTGGGTTTTAGAACAGGAAATAGTTAGGGTAATTCAGAACCACTCGTAGCTAATGTAATTTTCGCCAATTCATTCCTATGAATACCAATGATTGGAGATTGTACTGCATTGTGATGAGTCGAGTCAACCACTGATCCTAATATAATTTGCTGTAATTTGGCTCCTGGAAATTATTATTGAGCAGATAGGAGACACAAATGCAATTTCCTTGATTGTGGCTTGAGAATCAACAAAAACGACACTAGGATAGATTTTTTCTGGATATCTTTTCAAATATGAGGATTAAGACGACGGAATTCTTGCGGATGGTGTATATCTACACTTAGGAAAAGTCAGAAAGCCTCTTTGATTTTTGTTCCATAAGAAGCAATCATATACAAAAATAATTCGAAAAGGGTCAAAATGACCTCATTGAATTTTTACCTCACACCATGATTCCTAATCTACGCCGTTGTACTCTCGTTCACATTCACTTCTTCTCTCTCACTTCTTGTTCACTACACCCCTCAAAATCGAATACTGTGTGTGTGTGTGTGTGTGTGTGACTCCATCTTCTTTTATTCAAACTAACCATAAATCGATTATAGTTTTCACTCTGACTTCATTACCTTTAGGTTTGTAGTTAACCTCAGCGGTCGCGCGTATGTGGGAGATACACTATAGTTGATTTTAGTTACTTATTTTTAGAATAAATAGCACTACGAATACTCGCTCGCTTGGCTATTCCTCCCGCTCATTTAGAATTACTTTCAGAGTCATAATTTGAATTTTGAGGTGTTGATAGGTCTTCTGCAGATCCGTCATTTGTTTTTAACAGATACACGCGACCCGTAAGATAAGGTTTTAGTATATGTGTTCTTTTTTTGGTCATAATAATTCTTTATTATGTTATTTATTACTTTATTATGTTACTTAAATGTAAATAATTCATAAACTATATCGACAATTTCATTTCTTTGTTTCACCTCATTTATACAATTATTTGGACATTTTAAATTGTTTTAATGCCTTATATTTAAATTATTTCTATTATATATTAAATAAAGACATAATATAGAAACTTGAATAGCATTTCTTTAAATAAATTGTAGATCGGAAGGTTCCTGGTTCGAATCCGGGTCCGGGCATGGATGTTTGTAAACGTATGGTGTAGAGGCGGCTGGTGCACCTTAAATCTGTCGTGGCCGAAAGTCCTCACGTTGGGTTTGCGTGGAAGTTTGGGATGCCAGCTCAGGTGTTGCTTCGTCATCTGACCGTGGTTCAAAATTACGAGGTGTTGTCCTCGGATCTTTATCTTAAGGGACTGATCCCGGACCGTCGTCAATAGCCCGTTGTGTTGCTCTAGTACGACGTTAACAAAAAATTACCAAATTACTTTCATTAATTCAAGATTACAAAGATTTAAAATCTGGCAATACGTCAGTGAAATGGAACACTTCAAGGCTTGGATTGAAGACATTTAATATTCAGACGATAGGTTACTTTTACAACCATGCCATGTTTTCATAAATATACATATATATATATATATATATATATATATATATATATACACAAATAGAAAGAAATAATTTTGTTTTGAACTTTCATGTAATCACATTAGGAGGCACAGCATAAAAATAAGTGATCCACACATACACTTTGAACGAATATAAATGTTATCACGAGGAAATGAGACAAATGTGTTAATGAAGATGGTATACTGGGATGTTTTAAAGACGACTGCACATGTAGCGGGGTGGTTGGATTGTTCCGTTTGTGCTCCTCGGCAGTGGTAAGGTGACTCGACAGGATCGAGACCGGGTCGAACACGTAAATGTGGCTGTTTTCGGGATCTTTGGATGATCTTTGCACCATCCGGTCCTCCGGAAACCACGTCTTGGTAAACATAGCACCGACCGGAAGTAATCTCGGAACCTGTGGGAAAATAAACACTGTTAGTTAACTTAATATTCAGATAAGAAACAGGAACATAATTATTAACCGTCCATGTGGTATCGGAGCGATATATCGTCCATCAGGATCAGGCAGATTTTGCTAACGATGAGATACCTCGTCCATCAAGATCTAACCAATGTTGCTAATGACGTAATTACTCTGTCTTACAATCAATATATTGCCGATTTTTTGTGATGATGAGGTCTTGATCTCTTCAGCTTTCTTTTTATGACGAGAAGCAGTGATATTTTTATGGCGAAGATATATCGTCCATAGGACCTGGACAGTTTTGCTTCAACGATAATACCACCAAGAGGATTAATTGTGTTATATATATGTAGGAGTGAAACTACTAACTTCCCTCGGATGTTCTGAAAGGACTTACTTTAATGAGCAAGACGTGCTCACCGACGTTTGTGGTTTGTGCCAGACGGGCATTGTTATTGTATATTTACCATATGAACATTCACCTGTATAAATATTCATCAGCTTCACCTCAATCATTAATTAAATATTAGTATACCGGAACTGTGTGTGAGAGAGAACTAAAACAAGAGGAAATTCAATAGAAAAACAAAAGGAAATTATTGAGAATGAAAGAGTTGGTGGATCAGGGCGCATCGTCAATGAGGAGCCTGACCCATACAACACAAAATGGTCATGCTCCTGCGAACATGGGCATACAATCAAATCTGTGAACATGGGCAGCAACAGCAAAACGCTAAGAAATTACTCATATACACCCACCCCCCAAACAACATTATATATATATATATATATATATATATATATATATATATATATATATATATATATATATATATATATATATATATATATATATATATATAATTTCAGGGCTCGAAATACCCGGGTGCATATGAAAATAAAATTGTGCACCTAATTTTCTCAAGCCGGGTGCACGCAGTGACCCTAACGTTAAAAAAGAACGAAGGTGAACGTGTTTTATGCTGTTTTGATGTTTGAACAAAATAATAGTATCGACCTCTCTCGCTCTAAAATAACGTAATTAAAATTTCTAAATACACACTATGCAAAAACAAAATCACTGGGCCTTAACGGGTTTATACATGAAGGTTTACTTGTGTCTCTGCCACCAGAACTTTCCGATGATCGAAACTTTTTCCAGATGGCTCTGCTAAAGCGACTGTCGCGACAGCCGGAGAAGGGATAATTTAAATCACTTGACCACCCGCGAACTATAGGCATCCCACATTTCTGTAAACACCTCGTGTTTCAATAAAGTGTAAAGCCGTGGGAATTCCCAAGAATTGTCTGGCCACTGCGTGTCGTAAAGAAATATTTTTACTATTTATCTTTATATTCAGATTTTATCTACTTAAAATATAGTGTACTCGTTTATTTTTTATGTGTTTTTTACCCACCAATGTCTAATGACTGAATATTTGTAAGTAATAATTTCACAGATAAATAAAATTGTATAAATATTTTTATTTACTATCTACTACTAACCTATCTAAACATACCCAACAAATAACGTAGTTTACATTACATTAATGCTCTTACATTACGTTTTTTTAAATGTGCACCTAAAATATAATCTGTGCACCTCATTTAAAACTTAGGTGCACCTTGTGCACCTGTATTAAAAAATCTCTTTCGAGGCCTGTATTATTTGACACACCGTATAATTTATTTAATTTTTATAAAAATTAGAACCATATAAGGACTGAAAACATTATTACAAACAATGAATACTATTGAAATATTATAACACTGATGGTTTGGAAACGTTTATTTTTGTGAATATGTTTTGCTGAGCAATAAAATTGTTCTATAAACATATTATAATTCATATTTTTAATGACGGGTACCGAATATGCATTAACCCTTCTTTGCATGATTTTTTCTTTATTGGTGAAATAAATCAAGGTGATATAATTCATGTTCAAAATTAAAGGAAAAATGGTTAAAAAAATCTTAGTATATATTTATAGTATAAATTTAGCAAAAAACAATATGATAGTATCATGTGATATTTTTTAAATTAAACGCAAACTTTTTCAGAAATTGCTCTAAAAATAACAGAAACACATGTTACAAACCTTTCTTCCACTCATTTTTACTTTTTTAGCTATAGAAACTCAAATATGATAAAACAAAATTAAAAACGAAATCATACGTTTATTGCAACTACAACAAACAGCGGAATGACAACTTCAAGCTCGTTTTACTGATAGTGACACTTGCTTATTTTTGACAGTTACGTTTTTTTTTTATGCAATGGACATTAAAAGGTATCCAGACATGATCAACTTAAAGTGAACTTGTTCTTTTATATAATTTTTGGGCATTCAATGTTATGATGGAAATTTCCACCACTATGCAAAGAAGGGTTTAAGAACACGGAAATTTTTAACCATTTTTTGAACGAAACGCTTTAATAAGGAACGTAACCGCTATCAAGGTTCTAAAATAAGGAATGAAACGAAACGAAAGAAAAATAGAAACTTCAACATACATTTGAATTCGGAACATCTCTCACCGTACTAGAATAAACATGCAAGCGTCGTGTTACGAGTTGAAACAGATTTATCATAAGGCCATAATGATGTAGTTAATTATGTCACGTAAGTTTAAAATTGCAGGTTAAGACTCCGGTTATGCAAATTGTGATCAGTAAATCCGTACTTATTACAACAGCAGGTTCCAGTAATTTAAGTTCAGTCGCACTCAATGCATTATGGCAGCTGAAAATATAGTTCTTAATAATGAGGTAACGTTTGTCGTATGCTGAATAGTGTTTGTTACACCAGGAATTTTATGGTTCTTCATAATTATGGATGACTTGACTGATATTTCGGCCAAGTCATTCATAAATTGATGGTTTTTGTGTATTTTTCTAATTTATTAAACTCCTAAAAAAATCCTGTTTAAAATAATATCATTTAAGATGTTATTTCTGAATATTTTTGCGCACTGTAAATGACGTAGAATCGATTCTTCCAGGGTGTATTTTTTATTATTTTGGCGTCAGTTAAACTTTTCTTGTGTGTGTTTGTCCAGTTACCTAACGTTACTTGACACAGCTTGGAAAAATATGTCCTCTTGCGCCATAAAACCCAACGACCAGAATTGGCTGTGAGATTTCTTTAACCATCCAAATAGTTACGACGCAATATCTCGTCAGTCAAGGTCTTACACATTTTGATAAAGACGAGATACATCATCATCAAGATAGAGCCCATTTTTTTTTTATCGTGACGTGATCAAGATCTGGTCAGTTATCTTCTAATTACAGATATCCCGTACATCAAGATCTGGTCAGTTAACTTCTAATTACAGATATCTCGTACATCAAGATCTGGTCAGTTTTCTTTTAATTACAGATATCTCGTACATCAAGATCTGGTCAGTTATCTTCAAATTACAGATATCTCGTACATCAAGATCTGGTCAATTTTGCTAATGAGACAATTTACATTGTCGAGACAATCACCAGGAGGAGTAATCACTTCCTGGAGTGGTAATAGTCGCAACCTTTTTACACTGAAATAGAAATTCGTCTGATTTCATTTACAAATAGTTACATCTAGGTCTCGAAACGATAAGTAACAATGATAAAAATTAACCTTCAGTGCAGTGGAAAATTTCCAAATTTTCACACCACGTTAACGAGAGTACATTTGATACCACGGTAGGTTTAACGTACACCAGACTCCTTCGCGGAAGAGAAGTAGAAAATTGAAAAACGAATGTCTATTTGTTCAAGTGGAAATAGCGGTTTCTGCTCCAGCTTTACTACTGCTTAGGAATGTGTTTCAAAAATTATTTTTAGGAATTCTAATTCAAATATTCAAAATAATTTGAGCTATTTAAAAAAAAAATTCTAAATACCGACAATTTTCGAATAACAAAGGTGAAAAATAAATTTAAAATATTTCATCACGAAACTAAAATTAGTTTTAATTATATTTCGAATTTCAGTTGTTTAATTTTATTTTAGTTGCAATTAATTTAACTTTTGCTTTGAACGAAACGAATAATTCTTTAAGAAAAGTGGTAGGTAGTTGAATTTCCGTCACACTTGAAAAACACAAGAGGTTACTGGCGACAAACCGTGATCAATCCCGAATTGAAAGGTATGTAAGTATTATTTAATTTAACGTCGCAATGGAGTAACACACCGGTCTATTGTCGAAGGTCCGAAATCAAATCCGAAGACAACACCACGCAATCTTGAGCCACAGTCAGATGAAGAGGTCACACATGAACTGGCACCCCACTCTCCAAACTCCCACACCACGTCAAAGTGAGGACCTTTAAGACGACAGATTTATTGGGCGTCTGCCCCACTTTGTTCACGATGGTCCTTAGCTGGATTCGAACACACAACTCCCCGGTTGCTAGTCAGTTACTCTTCCAACCAGGCTACCACCCCCAAATGGAAAGAACCGATGTCCACATCTCGTAATTTGAACCACTGTCAAATCGCAAGTTCAATATCTGAGCACGCTCCTCATTCACCAAACTACCAAACCACGGCAATTGATGCCATTTAGGGCCACGACAGATTTAACGCGCACCAGCCACCATGTATACGACGATATTTTGGTTGGATAGAGTTTCGACCTCTGATCCCTTTTGTTGATAATAAATGATTCATCTAACTGGACTAACGTTCACAGAAAACATTTAGTAAGTTGGTAATTTTTAATTAACGTCGTACTACAGCAACACAACGGGCTATTGACGAGGGTTCGGGATCAATCCCTTAAGGGAAAGAACCGAGGACAACACCACGTAACTTTGAACCACGGTCAGATGACGAAACACCTGAGCTGGCACCCCCACTCTTTAAAATTCGACACCAACTTTTTACTTTAACTTACAACTTTTTACATAAAATCTTCATATAAAAGTTTAACGTTTTTACTTAGTATATGGAAAGGCCACAATTAATGTTTTATTTTTAATTACATTAAGAATTCTGAGTTTATGCATCTGAATTAAGACAACAAAATAAGTAGATATTTAATCATTGATAGACATTATAAATTTGTGTTCTATTTGTTAACTAACGCATACTGCTCTAGTTTTTATGTGGCCGAACCTGCTGTCTGTTCGTACTTCGGTTTAGGTAACCGGAAGTAAAATTATCACCTTCCTCTGGTTTTCTGTACTGAAACCTCTCTCATACGCAGCCACTAAAATTAATAAAAGTATAAAATTTCAGTCTTAAAAAAAAAGCTGCATAAAAATAATAAACATATGACTAAGCTGTTGTAGTTTAATTCCAGTTTCTAAAACCGTTCACACAAATAGAGTTCGACATTTATTGCGAACATCTCTAAACTCAGTCGTCCCTATAAAGCCCCGTTCGTACCTGACCATTTGGTCGGGATATCCTCCCATTATTCCTTACATGTATTGTAATCACACAGAAACACTTGCCGATATGTTTCAAATTATATCTTGATTAAAAACGAGGTTCTCGGTTTTTCAATTCTACTGAAAGAAGAAAACAGGAAATAGAATATTCCGCTTTGATGGCGTCTTTATCGATATAATCTCAACTCATCGGAGCAAGTGTTGCACGAAGTTGCAACCGGTGGCAATAGCAGGACCTATCACCATCAAATCGAGATCAAATACATGGAATAGGATGGTTTTGGGACATAATTAAGCTCAGCTCTTGATAAAAAGGACTATTTGAAAAGTGGAGTTGGTATTAGCATTATGGCGACAATGCGTGTACGTTCGTTCCATCCGTATCTCAGTTTCATTCTACTCATTAGGCAAGCTTTCGGAAAATAAGAGTTTGGTGCATTTTTGTTTGTTCGAAATTTATCGGAGAATTGCCACCAATTGCAATTTCTAACAATGTGAGTATTATCGATTGAAGATTATCCAGAATGAGAGGAAGCTTTTCCTCCTTATAACTCTTGAAAGCGATGTACCATAAATCTTGAACCGGTATAGTGGTTAATGAATTAGCCTCTGGATCGGAAAATTCCTGGTTAGAATCCAGGTCAGGGCATGGATGTTTGTAAGCGTAAGGTGTAGAGGCGGCTGGTGCACTTTAAATCTGTCGTGGTCGAAAGTCCTCACGTTGGGTTGGTGTTGTCGTTGTTGTTTCTCATGCCTAACACTGGCAGACCGGAGGAGTGCCAGGCCCGTCGAGCAAGAGGCGAGGGGGTGCGCCTCCCATGTTTTTGAGCCCCATTGGGAGGAAGTCCAACTTTGCTCGACATGCATGACACATCCGTTTTACAGGAAGGCCCCTTTCATACATCCATTCACTCACACATATCGTAATTTTGATCCCAATCAGAGGCCGATAACCCCCTGATCAGGTACCCCCAGAGGTATTGATTTGGTATGGGAAGATGGGGGACTTTGTGACCACGACCTATTTAACGTGCCCCCGTCACCATTAGTGAACACGACGGTCTTCAGCCAGATCGAAGCGCCGATCTCGCAATCATCAGAATTGCAGGCTCCGCCGAGGACAGAACCCACAACCCTTCTGATGCGATCCCGACGCTCTACCGACTGAGCTACCACGGCTCTGGGTTGGTGTGGAAGTTGGAAGAGGGGGTGCCAGGTCAGATGTTGCCTCGTCATCCGACGGTGGTTAAAAATTACGTGCCGATACACCGAATGGCCTAGGCTGGGACAGTGGTAACTACTTGAATATCGTAAGTCTTGGAACGAAACTTTTACGAAGGATACATAACTATATGTTCGCCCTCCCCAAATTTGATACGTTATGAGAAAATCTACATCAACAGATATAACTAATATACACTTTGGAAAGAAGTTTTGGAATATAATTTGTCACCAAGTAATCTGAACACTTCCTAAGACTATACAACAATTTACAAACATTCTGGGGGCTGTCTCGTTAATTTATGCGTCAAAAATGCAATCATTAGCAAAGCTGAGAAAATTTTAAGGGGCGAGATATATTGTCATTGAAATAAAAAATAATAGTATCCTGATCTCGTCATCATTAACCAATCGTCAATAGTTTGATGACGAGATATCTCGTCAATAACAAGATTGGTCGGATCTTAATGAACGTGATATATCTCGTCAAAACCACTTGCTTGGCTAAAAGGATTTGATAATAAAACGAGGATATAATCATTCTTTGAAAGTATGCTAGAATGTGCCTCACGTTGGGTTGGTGTGGAAGTTTGGAGAGTGGGGTGCTAGCTCAGGTGGTTGCTTCGTCATCTGATAATGGTTAAAAATTACGATGTCTTGTCTTCGGATCTTTCCCTTAAGGCATGGATTCCCAACCGGTGGTACGCGTACAACTGGCAACAACAGGTACAACGTTTCAGTTGGTACGCAAAAATGATACGAGTGACCCAAATATTCTACGAAGTTTGTTCGATTTTTTAGTATGTACAACCACGTTATAGGAAAAATGGGATTATATGAAATCAATTTGGGATTAACGTTTTTATTACATTATAATAAATAACTCTAACAGTAGCAAGTTATTTAAAGATAAATTTGTTGCTGATTATCTATTTATATTCAATGGCTACCTAGGCGAAATTAAGTTGATATCTCTCCCTGTCTTATGCCAATTGTTACTAGATACTTGTGTGAGAGTGGTTTTTCTGAACTTTTGTGTATAAAAAATGAATATAGAAGCAGAGTAGGTGTTGAAGAGGACTTAAGAGTGAAGTTAAGCTCCATTGCTCCTGATATTGATATTTTAAATAAAGACAAACAACAAGCTTAGCACTAAAAATTGATTTTTGATTATGTTAATCATTGTTTGCTTAATTTGTACTAATTATTTAAAATTATTTTTTTAGATCTGTGAGTAAAAATTAAAACTGTAATTTTCAATAATCGTTTAATTTTTTCCTTTATTAAAACATCATTAATACGAAATACAAGTGCATTAATCATAAAATATGGAGCTTTCTTAGTATTTTAATTAAAATAGAACAAGCCATTGGGCACTGTTCTGACATAAGTTATAAGTTCCTAAAAAAATATAAAACTGGTAGTACGCCAAAAATTTCTAAAAATTTCAAGTGGTACGCAGTTACTAAAAGGTTGGGAACCCCTGCCTTAAGGGATTGATCCCGGACCGTCGTCAATAGCCCATTGTGTTGCTCGCTCTAGTACGATGTTAATTAAAAATTACCAATTACTCGATGGAATGTGCAGTGGATAATTAAAGTATTCAGTGGTGCGTTATTCTCAAACGTTTTGGTCAAATGTTTAGTTAAAAATACAAATAATACTTTGTACTTTATGTTTGTGCTCTGGTGTTATGCATTTAGTTAATACGAATAAACATAAAGTACTTGGAATATTAAGCCTTTATAAATCTTAATTCACTGAAATAAAAGACACTGAACCACATAATCGTGTATATCAGTAATAATAAAGTACAACTCTAAGAAAATGAAGAGACATCTGTTATTCACAATTTTGTAATGCAGTTTCTCTGAACTTATAATTTTTTTCAATCCTAATAGCATTATTTGGCAGGTAGGTATTTAACTAGCATCCTACTCTAGTAACATAACAAACTATTGGCGACAGTCCGGGATCAAACCTCAAGGGAAAGATCCGACGACAACAACACGTAATTTTAAACCGCTGTCAGATTAAAAGATTGCACCTAAGCTAGAACCCCACTGTCCAAATTTCCACACCGCGCCAATCTGAGGACATTTGTGAGGCCGCGATACATTTTACGTGCACCAACTCCCTTTGTACACGACGGTCTATAGTTGGACTCGAACTTGAAACCCTCCGGATGCCAATACGTTACTCTTTCAACGGGCCTACCTTGAAATTCCCAACGACATAATTAAACCAATTTTGTTCTGTTATGCTCAAAGATATATCATCTGCGAATTTAATAATTTTGTGAATGTTTCACCTAATGATTTGTTCTACTTTTCTTCCTAAGGGTTTCACAGAAAAGAAATATAGAGATAGAGGTAAGATTTTTCAAGACATTTGTTTATACATTATGCATCAGCCAGACCTTTGTTTTCAAAGCGCTGTGTGCTTAAATTATTTTTTGGCACTCTAAAACTCGATAAAATAAATGTTGTCTGTTATGAATTACAGATTTCTTTAAATAAATCTGAAAATATAACGCAATTTCAATGTTTCATAATGACAGGTTTACTAAATCTATAATTTTAAGTAATAAACGACGGTCGATAGGGGAGTAGATAGTTGAATCAACGTCGCACTGGAGCTACCGTAGGGAAATTTCACGGACAACCCCTTTCAATTTTGAATCAAATTCAGATGACGAGGTAAAGACCTGATCTGGCATCCCACTCTCTAAACTTCTACACCCCGCAAAGGTGAGAACATTTGAGGCCACGGTAAATTTGACACGCATCAGTCTCCCCCGTACACGACAGTCTTCGGATGGATCGGGCTTCGAACTTACAACCCTTCGTTTTCTAATACACGAGTCTAACATTTGGGCTATCTCTTTTCTTAATGTTGGTTGAATACTTTAATGTCATAGTTATTGAGATACATATTAACTATTTTCACAGCTATTTCATTGTTTTGACTGCAGAATAAATGAAAGAAATAAAGTTTCTCTCTTTAACCTTTAATTAGCAATTTTAACAAAATCCTAATAAAATAATAGAAATCAAATAAATGAAAACTCGAGAGATGTGCAAATACTTTTGTGGCCCACTGTATATTTCTGCATCTGCCAAATTGTGCAATGATTGATACAAATATACACAATACTTGCGTATTTGTCATTTGATCAATTTCTCGAAAATAACAGCATTTAGTTGAAATTACATATTCGAAATAAGAGCTATGCAAATGACTGATATCACCATATTTCGTGCGTCATTTATTGCTATTATTTCCACTCAAATTCACCATTTGTTACCATGATTATATTATATCTTATAGAAATATATCTTACAGAATCTTTCTTATCACGCAGAGCGAGGAAATAAATAGAACATCAGAACGTACGATCACACCATGCATTAACGTTTTCAAAGATTAAAAATTCTTTATAGTTAGTGAGAATTTTACAGTCAACATATGAATGTATTTTATAGTTAAAGAACCTCTCCCCCCTCCAAGTACGTCATTTAAGCATGGGAATGGAAGTAATTTTCTGTATCATCAAATTATTTCTAACTGTGGTTACAAATAATGCTGAGTTTCTGAAAGAAGCATTTGAGAAAATACAAGAAATGATAATGGTGTGCCATTGTGAAATCAAATTTTTCATCTAAGTAAAATGAATATAACTGTTAGATGTGATTCAAACATTAATTACAATAGTTTTGTAATTAGCGGTACAACTTCGGTAGAAGCCTAACAGGAAAGCTTGATGAAAAAAAATAGTGATTAATCGTGCATATGCTTTTGCCTTAATTTAATTAGGAAAGTTTTGAAAGCGAAGTCATTGAAACTAGACGGATTAAAAATTTCATCTAAACCTTCAGCTTAATTCTCGTCACGAAATATCCCACCGCAAATTGTCTCTCTTAAAAACATTCTCTATGAGCTCAATTAGACGGGGAGTGGGAATTAAGTACATTTTTTAAACACACTACAGCTACATGTTTTCGGAAAGGTTTTGAAATTAAAAATTAAAAATTCATATGTGTGCAGATGGCGAAAAGTTATCTTTCTATGAACACACTTACGCTTTTCCAACATTTCCATTTACTTCTCTTATTTTTGGGATATGAAATGAAACTTGGCTATATTTTCACGTGAATAGGTTCAAATTTTACATAATTTCGGATGCTATGCTTAAGTAAGCACAAATGGAAGGTAATATTACTCCCCCATAGTAGTTATTTTTGCTATTTGGAAATTTTTCCCATTAGGGATATATTTTGTATCATCAAAACTGTCTCCGCTTCTTTTTGTTAAGAGTTTACTAAACTAAACTAAAGAGAAACTTTGTGGTTTGAGTACCGATGGAAAATTTTAAAATGAAATATTTATCACTCATCTCAGAATAAATAGATAGATACACAGATGAAACATAAGTATAAATGATAGTGAAATTATTTTGAAATTATGACGAATAGAGAGTGAAATATGTGGCAAAATATGGTCAACAGCTGTTTTTACATATTTTATATATAGTCAATTTTAGAAACTTTTTATATATTGCAAAGAGTAAATAACAAACAATTAAACGGGAATCAAGAAAAAAGAAATGGTGAGTAATTATTCGGAAATTACAATAATTGTAAAATTTTTCAATTGGTAGAAGATAATTTCATATCCAATGAATTTCTAATTTTCTTATGAGACTCTTTTTGATTTTGGACTAAGGGAAGAAAATCATTACGAAAAACATATCATCGATAAGTTAAATAAATATGACGTTATTGACCCTAGAAAATACTAATTAAAATTTTAAAAAACTATATGTTACTTACTATACGTCTCTTAGACGTATACAGGGTGGTCCCGAATTCATGGTACAAACTTTAATGGTAGGTACAGGACATTGTAACAATGATTTATTGTATAGGAATGTATAGTCGCAAGTGACGCGGTGAGGCGTAAACAGGGGAAATAAAAGGAAAGAGAAATGGAGTGATCGGTTGGTATCATTGCCGGTAGAGGGCAGTAGATGTCTAGCCGCTGTTGAACATGATGCATCGCAGTAGGGAAAAGCGCCATTCACAATTGTGCTGCCGTAGACGATGGGTGACTTTACGTATGCAGAAAAAGCAGACATGCATTACATGTACGGCCGTGCAAATGGTAACGGCAGAGCTGCGTTACGAATGTATCGCGCGGAGTATCCTGATCGACGAATGCCGGATCATAGAATTTTTCAACGGTTACATCGTCAACTTTGTGAAACAGGTGCGTTCGACGTCAACAGACATGGCGCTGGTCGAGTAAGAGCTGTACGCACTCCAAGGCTGGAAGAAAGCATCTTGAACATTGTGGCTGATAGACCCGAGTCAAGCACAAGAACTGTTGCGCTTGACGTAGGTGTGAGTCATCAGACTGTATGCAGAGTGTTAAACGAAAATCGCTTACACCCCTTCCATTTTCAGAAAGTACAAGCATTGAATCCGGCAGATTATCCTCGCCGCGTAAACTTCTGCCTGTGGGTGATGCAGCAATGTGCGTTGCAGCCGGATTTCGTAGATTATGTGCTATTTACAGATGAAGCGACATTTTCACGCGAGGGTGTCTTTAATGCGCACAATTCCCATGTGTGGGCAACCGATAATCCACATGCAACGCGTCGACATGCGTTTCAACAACGTTTCAGTATTAATGTGTGGGCTGGTATTGTGAACGACTTTTTGATTGGCCCATACTTACTACCCACGCGGCTCACTGGCGGAAGCTATCTTATTTTTCTGAAAGAAGTGTTACCACAACTGCTGCATGATGTTCCGATCGCCATTCGTAACCGCATGTGGTTTCAGCACGATGGGGCGCCAGCACACTTCAGCATTGATGTACGGAATTACCTGAATGCCACGTTTGGTACTCGATGGATTGGGCGTGGTGGACCAGTCCCTTGGCCACCCCGATCTCCCGATTTATCGAGCCTCGATTACTTTTTATGGGGACATCTAAAGCATCTTGTTTATGAGACTCCAGTTGACTCAGATGAGGATCTCGTCGCTCGCTTATCTGTAGCTGCTGCAGGTGTGCGTGAAATACCAGGCATCTTTGAACGTGTACGCCAATCGCTCCACCGACGCTGTCAAGCATGTATCGATACTGGTGGACGCAATTTTGAACAATTACTGTAAACATGACACTTGTCAACAACGCTTTCAATAAAATCTTTGTTTTTCCTTTCGGCCGTTATTTCCCCTGTTTTCGCCTCACCGCGTCACTTGCGACTATACATTCCTATACAATAAATAATTGTTACAATGTCCTGTACCTACCATTAAAGTTTGTACCATGAATTCGGGACCACCCTGTATACAATAAAAACCAGTTGTGCTTCTTGAAATTATTGTATTTATTATTAGGCTAATGAGTTACTGAAACCTAGAATGCTAACCAAAATAAGAACTGCATGTTACAGAAATGGTACAGTAATGCCCATGAGTGAAGCAAACTGCGGCTGGAGTAATTATTCGGAAAATCTAAACACAATAATTGTAAAAATTTTCGATTTGTAAAAGATAATTTAAGATCCAATAAATTTCTCATTTTCTTATAAAACACTTTTTTATTTTGAATTAAAGTAAGAAATTCATTACAAAAAGATATAATCGATAAGTTAAATAAATATGATGGTAGTGACCCCGTCTATTCTAGGCTCATTTCAAGGTGACCCTAGAATACTAACTAAAATAAAAAACCGCATGTTACTTACTATACGTCTCTTAGACGTATATATAATGAAAACCAGTTGTGTTCTTGAAATTATTGTATTTATTATTAGGCTAATGAGTTACTGAAACCTAGAATACTAACCAAAATAAGAACTGCATGTTACAGAAATGGTACAGTAATGCCCATGAGTGAACCAAACGGCGGCTGGAGTAATTATTCGAAAAATCTAAACACAATAACTGTACAAATTTTCGATTTGTAAAAAATAATTTAAGATTCAATAAATTTCTCATTTTCTTATAAAACACTTTTTTATTTTGAATTAAAGGAAGAAATTCATTACAAAAAGATATAATCGATAAGTTAAATAAATGTGATGGTAGTGACCCCGTCTATTCTAGGCTCATTTCAAGGTGACCCTAGAATACTAACTAAAATAAAAAACCTCATTTTACTTACTATACGTCTCTTAGACGTATATACAATGAAAATCCACTTATGCTTCGTGACATTATTGTATTCATTATTAGGCTAAGGGGTTACTGAACCCTAGAATACGAACTAAAATAAGAACTGCTTGTTGCTGAAAAGGTACAGTACTCTCCGTGAGTGAAGCGAACGACGACTAGAGATAGACTAATCGAAAGAAGACGACTCTCTTCTCTTTTTCAAGGTTAAACGGTAAGAGAGGCTCACTTCAAGGTTAAACCGTGCACTGTTCGTTTGAACTTCGGACTACGTTTCTGAGATGTATAGTTAGTAATCTAGGGTTTAAAAAAATGTTTTTTATTGCCTAACAATTCAATTTTATTATACATTTCTAACATTGTGCCATTTTCAAAATTTTAATCAGATCACACCAAAGCAATGAAATATTTGGAAAGAAAAATATTTACACTGACTATCACAGCCATCAGGGTAACAGTATAACTAGAACTGACAGTTTTATTACGACGTGCGCCACAAAAGTATTACCATGTATAGATAGGATAAATTACAACAGTGCAGTTTTTTTTGTAAAATATTATTCAAGAAACAAGGAGAAATAGTAGGTTGAAAAAGAAATCCTCTATCACAATGAAGCAATGGGTAATGACAGATAATGTAACCAATGTCTTGAACAGCATAGTTCTCAGAATTGCATAATGGTGAATCGATGAGGTCGAAACCATTAGTCCTCACCATGTATTACAGTTTATCGAGGAGTCGACGAAGAGGAATAAATGACCCGCCAAGTGGTTTCGACTAGGGATGCGACATTGATGTCGATGTTTTATAAAAAACATCGATTTATTTAACTACAATTTATTGGAGCCCATGTTTGTTAAATATTTTTTTTTTTTACAATTTAGATGTTTTGACGTTGTTGGTGTTTTATTTTTGAATGACAAAAGTATCATAGTAAAAATTAAGAAACAAAACCTAAGTATTTGTCAGTGATGGCGACATCATTGAGTAGGTATAGCCTATTATTCCTACTCTAAGGGCGACATCTATCCCATTCGAAATAGCTTTTTCCTTAACAGGTGGGATGGTTAGTTAAAAAAAAGTCGGCTTAAGATTTAGAAAGTTAACAAACTGCTTTTTTTGCAAACTGTAAAGAACAAATATTGGAGCAGATAATAAAATTTTTTTACAGTAAAGAAAAAAAAGTTTTATTTTTTTATTTTTGTTTCCTTCCCATAAGTTGATAAATAATTAATAATAACTAAGAATAATTATTGTTATGTACCTACCTAATTGTACTTATATTTAGTAGTACCTATGTCAAATTGTTGAAAATATTAATTTCTTCTGTATTAATCAATTTTAAAACAAAATATTTGTTAATTGTTCTTATTATTTTTTACTTTGTTTCGACAATTAAATATAATCTTAATTATAAATTAATAAACACGGCAACTGAAAAATTAAATCTACCCCGTCCCAGGCCTTAATTATTTCAGAGTTTATTAAAACAGTTTTAAGAAATGGGATAAAAAGTTTAAATACATCGATTTTTAGAAACATCAATGGTTTTTGAGTAATGTATTATTAACATCAATGTTTTAATATTGAACATCGACAGCAAAAACTCGATGTTTTGAAACATCGATGTTCAAAATTAAAACATCGATGTTGATAATACATCGCCCAAAAACCATCGATGTTTTAAACTTTCAGTCAAGTTTAAAACATCAGTGTATTTAAACATTTCCCCCTATTTCTTAAAACTGGTTTAGTAACCTGAAGTTTTAATGTTCGCCGGGAGGAGGTGCTACTTAATTTGTCATTTGCTGTGTTGATTAATTTTTAACTAAGATTTTTTTTAACTGTCAAAACAAAGTTAAAAAAAATTAATAAGAACAATTAACAAATCTTTCATTTTCAAATTGAATAATAAGAAAATAATATTTACAACAATTTGACACAGATACTACTAACTATAAGTATACTTAAATATGTACATAATAATTATTATTATTAGTTGTTATTAATTATTTATCAACTTCTTATTTACTGTAAATAAAAAATATTGGGGCTTATACTTATTATATCCTCAATATTTGTTATTTACAGTTTGTAAAAAAATAAGTTTGTTAACTTTCTCTACCTTAAGCCGACTTTTTTTATTTTACTAACTATCCCACCAGTTAGGTATTAACTATCCCACCACTTTCTAATGGGACAGATATCGCCATGACATACAAATACCTAGTGACACTGTTAGTCTTTCTTAATTTTTACAATGGTGCTTTTTTCATTCAAAAATAAAACATCGACAATGTCAAAACATCGATGTTAAACAAACATCGGCTCCAATAAATCGCTGGTAAATACATTGATGTTCTTTTATAAACCGCTCTCGTTAACAACACTTTCTACAGAGCGGGAACATTCCAAGCGCTCAGATTGGTTGTTGGTTGCCATTTGTCTCGTTGCTAGAGGAACCGTTCCCCCTTCTATCCTCGTTCTTTCGAGACCCTCCCCCCTTGGGTACTTTGGTCTAAAAGTACGTTCAATTTACTGATTATAAAAATTATGCTACTTGGTTATTTTTTAAATTTTTATAATGGTCATTTTTTCATTTTATAATAAAACATCGACAAGTTTAAACATCGATGTTAAAAAACCAAACATCGATGGTAAATAAATCGATGTATTTTATAAACTATCGATGTTTTGAAAACATCCACATCGATGTCGCATTCCATAGTTTCGGCGAGACATGTCGTCAATAAAGACCTGACCAATTTTTCTTATGACGATGTAGCTCGTCATCAGGATATTACCGATTTTTTATGATGGCCAGATTAAGATCTGGATAGTTTTTTCTTAAGGACGAAATATCTCGTCCATTCAAGATATAATCAGTTTGCTAATGACGAGATATCTGATCGTTACGACCACTAGATGGGATAAATGTTCATTCATTATGGTTCGAGATAATGTTCGCATCATAGAGCGGATCTAAATTTGATCTCGGGATAAGATAATAGGAAAAATCCATTCTGCTAATTTAAAGTACAACTCTTCACATTCTAATAAATTCCATATCTTCCAGTCGGTTTCAGGGTATTACCTAGTAAAGAGCGTTTCTGCTGATTAAATCTCTGCTGAGCGAGCTGATTAAATCGTCCCCAGCTGTAAAGTCCATTGATATAAGAATGCAACATGTTCCTGAAATCACATATTTCTATTTGAGTGAGAGTTATTTTCCTATTGCCTCTGGGGTACGCCTCCTTCAGGTGAGCATTGACTTGACAGACTCGAGAAACACTAGTGATCTGTTCTTTCCACGTGAGTTTTACGGTTCTTATTGTAAAAACGTGGGTCAAACACCAGGGAATACCCAATCTGCTAAGTCTGCTTTTAACCCACTACGTTCCCAATCGCTTTTTTTCCCTTTCAGGACATTTCTTATTAGACGTCGTGTTTAGCTTGACGCAGCTTGACCAAATATGGCATGTGGCAATTTACCGAATGATTTTATGATAATCCCTATGAAAGGGAATTTAAAACGCGCATCTTCCTTACCCGATGGGGAATTCTATCAGATTGATTAGGGACGTGGTTGTAGGAAGACTACGCTGAGATGGACCTGTCCATTTTCTTTGTATTTCTTGTCATTGTGTTAGTGTTCTATCATCTATATATATATTTATCTTATGTGGCACGCAAAAAAGACGTTATTTGTTACTGCGTTTTGGCAACATTGTGCGATTGTTTGTTTACTAGGAGCCTCGCGCCTCATTTGAATCTATAGCGTTATCGGATGAAATTTTATTGAAAAAAATGAATTTTAGACGAGCTGTTGCGGTTTGTAATAGAAATCTAAGATAGCGTAGGATCTTTTCAGGGCTATTTAAAAAACGGTCCTTTTCAAGGCTAACAATTATAGTACAACAAGACGCGTGCACTACAACTTTCGACAACAAACTCAGTCAAAAAGTGTATGGGTGGCTCGAGTACTGGGGAAATGTACACACAAACAACATGCTGGGTATTCAATTTCCAAAGCAGCGCTCACATTGCGAGTAAAAATTTTTTCAAAGTTTTCATTTAAATTCTGATTCCAGAGGTACTGTATATATACTTTTATGTAATACAACAAATTTAGATTTGAAAAATATTTTTTTGGACTATCATATTTTGTAATCAATCCCTTCTGCTAGGACACGTGTCTTCATTGATGCGAGCGAAGCGAGCATAGGTTCTCGCAGCGAACCAATGAGAATTGCGAAGCAATCCTCCGGGGGTTGGCGAGCGGTAGCGAGCAGGGGGCGGGCCCCCTAGTTTTAATAAATAGATGTTAAAATTAGAACTGAATTGGACTTGGAAACAAATTCCACGACACGCAACTTGTTGAGCAAAATTATGAACTAGCGTGTAATATTCTATTACATGGCCCTTTCGCCATAAGACACCAAATCAACCAAGTACATACAATATAGGGAGTCATAGTAAAAATAATTGAAACTCCCTCTTCATACGTCGCATTGCACTTGAATATTTACAACTCAGAATAGTAATTGAAATAATCCATCTCACAGAGCAAAAATATTTTTGGAAAAACTAAGTAATACAAAACACATAGCTCAATTAAACACAATAATACAGAACTCGTAGTTAAATTAAAGTCACTCAGAATTGCATCTCCAGATGGATCTAAAAGTTAAACACATTACTATCGTTGTCAGATATCGAAAGTTACAAATGTATTAATAATCTAATTATGATATGGTATAGCTTTTCACTAAGTTTATACAGTGAAACCTTGATTTAATACAACCCCAATTTAACGATTTCCAGGATATAACGTCCTTTTTTATTGGTCCCAAATAATTTTCTATACATTCACTGTTAAAAAATCCCGTATCACTTAGTGTTATCACTTCGAAATATTTCCCGCATTTAACATTTTTTCAGTGTGAAGAACTCTAAGCGATTTTCTTAAACTAGTCATATTTTAAAATAACAGTCGTTCTTTTCGTGTCTTTACTGATACTGAAAACACGAAAAAGAAAAAAACAATAATTTTAAGAATAAGTAATACCTCCACACGACATGACACAGGTATATCGCAAATTCTCTTAAAATTTGAACCACCTGATGTATCAAACTGGTGCGAAATTTTCCGCAGATTTCACATCCATTGAAATTTTTACTATCTTAAAGGATCGCGAAGATAGAAAATCTCAAGTAGTTCTTTTTGTGTTCTTAATGATTGTATTCGTTAAATGCGTAAATTGCAAATTAGACATATTAAAGAACATACATAAAATCATATCTGTGGCGAATGATGTTAATGATTTAGCTAGTAAAAGCAAAACAATAACCGAAATAACAGATTTCTTTAAACAATTAACTATTGTAAACGAAGATGTAATAGATATGTTACATTACTTAGTCATTATTTCAAGCTCTATGTTTTGTTTTTCTCCGATCATGATTTAACGTTTTCCCGTATCTTTCTATTTACCAATGAGTATTTGGACACCCATACAAAAATGACGATATCTGCGGTCCTGATATATGTCACGCCCTCCGCCATTAAATATCGTGTAAGAAACAACATTGGCATTAGTCACATGCATCGGGTTACCACAGAAATGACAGATCCTTAAGGGACCTATCCAGCTAGCTCAATTACACAAAATTAAAAATGGCCTGTGTGATTCAGAAGTGGAAGGTGAGCGGTGACTGTCGGAATGTCTCACAGACTCACGAAACTGGGTGAGAGGGACCGAAAGGCGCTGTCCAGAAAAATTCGAAAGAACAGCAACCAACCGATGGCCCACATACTCCAGGAGATTCAATAGGCATCCGGGAGTGTTGTTTCGATTAATACTATACGTAAGGAAACACATGTGCTTGTTTTTCATGGTCGTGCTGCCGCCCATCAGCCTTTTATCACAAAGTCCAACCTCGTTGCACGGTTAATGTGGTGCAAAGCACGTCGAAAGTGGACCGTAGATCAGTGGAAACGGGTTCTCTGGAATCAAGGTTCACTCCCTACTGTTCGGATAACAGGGTCTGGATCTGGCGCCCGCCTGGAGAACGCCGCCTGCCAGAATGCAATTTGCCCACAGTAAAATTCGGCGGAGGAAAAAATTATGATCCGGGGTGTTCTCCTGGTGTGGACTGGGACTTTTGATCAAAATTTATGGTAAGGTCAACGCCGAGGCGTGCTGCACTATTTTGGAAGACAGTGTGCTTCCTTCGTTGTGAAAGTTTTCGTCCAATGTTACTTCCAAGATGATAATGCTAACTGTCATGCTGCGAGGTCCACCATTGATTGGTAAGGTGACAATGGGGTTAACCGAATGGATTGGCTTGTCCAGATCCGAGACGTGAACCCTACCTCTGGGACTAGTTGGATCGCCGAATTAAGGGGTGCAACAACCGTCCAAAATCGGTGATTGAACTTACATGTCTTCTCCAAGCCGAGTGGAATATATTACCACTAATAGTCATACAAGGACTTGTGGAAGGCATGCCACGGAGGGTTGAGGCTGCAATTGCCTCCCGTGGAGGCTCTACCAACTATTGAATATGAATATTTTTTTCTATCACAGGTGACCAAATACTTATTATTAGATAGTGTGTAACCTTATTTCTTTCTAGTCCCTTCAAATAAGTTAAATTTGGGTTTAACTGTATTAATACTGCTTGTATTTTCTACTATATTAACATAAATATTATCTCGATTACAATACTCGTATACTCATATAATGTAAAGATTTAATTTTTATTTACTTTGCGCGAGGAATGCTTTGTGAAATTATTTAAATATTTTATGACTTTAACCTGTGATAGGGAGAGAACGATTATTAAAGCAATCCAAGACACCGCAAGTTTTATTTGCCTTTTATTTAATACAAAACTTGCAAATGAGATGGGTGGTTTCAACTTGTGTTTTCCGTATAAGTACAGAGATTGACTTGCCTTCTCTTTAATCTCTATCTTTCATTTTCCCATTCACACAGATCATAATAGCCGAAACGTCAACATCGTGGGCGTAGGATAAAAATACTTTTTGTCAAAAGAAATGAAACAAAACAGCAAGTTTTTGTTGCCAACAAACTGAAAAAAGCAATTCGTTCAGTCGATCAAGATGACTAACACGAGATGAAGAAAGTACACTATGTTTGATATCAAAATATGTGATTGTTATGAAGAAAGATAGTTTGTGACAAAAATAAACTTGGAAAAATGAGGACACTATTTATAGTTCTCTGTGTCAAAAGCTTACAGTGAAATACTTTCTAAAGTTAGGTTACGAATAGGTTTTAATTAGAGCTTAATGTCTTTAGTTTAATGTACTTAATTTAATTCTATTACATATGAGGCATTTTCAGTCAAGTTACATGTAGGTGGTATTCTTTTTTCAGCTGGGGAACATGTTTCGTCTACGCATTCCAAACGTGAAGTCACTTATTTTTCGCATTCGCTTTCAAGACATGGCCAATAGATATTCTAAAGAATGATTTCCGCAGTGTGATGATGCTATAATTGCTGATTGGTCAAGGTCAATTAGAGATTAAAAGCCACATGTACCCAAAACTTCGACATAATCATAACAAATTTCACTGCAACACCGATGCGCATCATAGGAATGCACGCAGGTAGCGAAAGTTAAATCTTCTAACTCCATTTCGCTTGATTTGCAAGATTGAAAATCACTCACATAATTTGATATGATATTTTGACCAAAATTATTTCAATTTTCCACTGCTAACCCACTACATAACATTAACCGATGCCACGACTAATGAATAAGATACACCTGTTGAGTTTCAGTCAACTTGTCAACAAGAAAATTCAACCTAAACTCGGCAGCTATTCATTTGTACTTTTAAACCCATTCTCTGTCAAGCTACTTAAGGCAGCATAGTGCGTTACAGCAAAGCTGCTATTAATAATTTCTAAGGCGGCAAAGTATTAATCAATTATCCTAAATCTATTGAATACAAATTTTGTACTTTTTTTTCAAATAAAAAATTTCACATATGACACAAAAAATTATTATGCAACGTCAAAGGAGAAACGGTGCTGAATAGAATCAACCGCAGATTGAGGAGTTTGAAAACGGCACAAATTTGCAGCAAACAACGGTAAAGGAGATATTATTGTCTACAATACGTTTTTTGGATGAAATAGGAAACCATGAATAATTGTACAAATCTTGGCAATATATTTATTTCTTCGGAAGTATGGGCAAACTGCAACGTAGCTTAATATGGAGTAAAAATCAAAGAAATACAAATCAGAACATTAATTTATTAGCTGATTAGAAATTTATAAAAACCAATTTAAAATTTTTAAATATAAAATTAATAAATAGTAAGAATGTAGTAATGGAATAAATTGCCACATTGTCTCTACATTTAAGCATTCTCATGCATGAAAACAAGTTTAAAAGTACACTACCATGTACTTTCCCTTTTTAAATATTCATTCAATACAAACTTTCACACTCCAACTTAATGTTTTTGTCATCACGCGTTCTGTGTTTCATCATGCTATTTAATTTTGTACTTATCTGTCAAGTACATAAAAACATCAAAGCAGTTTGGTTTTCAATGTTTCATAAAACATTTGAAAAATCGTCATGTTCATTCAGAAAAATTTAAAAAATTCGTTCAAATAAAGAAGCATAATCCAAGACCTTATCAATAGTTTAGAAGTCATTCAAAAAATGCAGTATTACTTTTATGTGGAGAAAATAATAATAAACTTTAAAATATCAAATTTTGAGTGTTTCGAACAAAATTTACAACATATAGTTATCTATATATCTAAACTATATTTGTAAAACATGTATAGAAAATATAGTTTAGAAAATTGTAGATAGAAATTTATGAGAGTGAGAACATTTACCGAGAAAGAATGTACTTACATATAAATGGTTCAAATTTGGAAGTCTGCCCGCCTGTCTGCTTGAATAACATTTTATGAAAAAGTAAAAGAATCTTGTCGTAGTAACAGATGTTGTTAGTTTTACGAGTTGAAACGAAATTATCTTTTCAAACTAAGTTATCTGAAAAAATGTTTATTGAACACTGCTCTTTTTATCAAAAACTTCGAAATCGATAGTTACGATAGTTAAGTATTGGACGCAATTTAATATCAATATATTTTTGATTTCATGATTTGAAATTTCTAGGCGAAATATATTTAACGTTAATGATATCATGATTATCTTTATCAAATTATTTTCGACATTTGTCTCTAACAATATGTTGATGAAATAAAAAGTGTAATGACAGATAAACTCATTGAGATATCTGGAAATTTTCGATATGTTAGAGCTTATATTAGGTAAGTTTCACAGAAAAATTGATAAATTACTATATTATTTGACAAGAGATTATTATACAAATTCGAGTACTACTTTAATTTGAATAAGTTCATATGAAATTCAGTACCTTGCTGAATCAAAATTAATGATAATTGGATTTAAGAAAACAATATCCCGTCACGAATTGACAACCTACATCAAAGTTGGTCAATATTTTTTTACCCCTTAACTATATATATATATATATCAGGGCGCTCGAAATACCCGGGTGCACAGGTGCACTGTGCACATGAAAATAAAATTGTGCACCTAATTTTTTCCCGACAGATGCACGCTGTGCAGTTAATGTTAAAAAAAGGGTAGCGTGTTTATGTTATTTTGATGTTTGAACAAAGTATTAATACCGACCTCTCTCGCTATAAAGGAACGTAATTAAAGTTCATAAGTACACACTATACAAAAACAAAATCACTGAGCTGTAACGGGTTTATACAGGAGGACGTTTTACTTGTGCCACTGCCACCAGAACTTTGCGATGATCGAAACTTTCTACAGATGTGTCTGTTGAAGCGACTGTCCCGACAGCCGGATAAGAAATAATTTTGTTCACTTGACCACCCGCGAACGATAGGCATTCCGCATTTCTGTAAACATATCGACTTTTAATAAAGTGTAAAGCCGTAAAAATTCATGAGAACTGTCTGGCCACTGCGTATCGTAAACAAATATTTTCATTATTTATTTTTAAATTCAGATTTTATCTACTTAAAATATAGTGTACTCGTTTATTTTTTATGTGTTTTTTGCTCACCAATGTCTGATGACTAAATTTTGTAAATAAAAATTTCGCAGGTAAAAATAAAATGTTTCAAACATTTACTATTAACCTACTTTTAATTACTATCTAAACATACCCAACTCATAAAGTAGTTTACATTACATTAATGCTCTTACATTAGGTTATTGTAAATGTGCACATAACTATAATCTGTGCACCTAACTTAGAAACTTAGGTGCACAACGTGCACCTGTATTAAAAAATCTATTTCGAGGCCTGATTTATATATACTAGCAGAAATACCCGGCTTTGCTCGGGTTGAATTTGTAACACATTGATTGTATAGTCATCATCAATTTTTTTTCATAAAAAAATGTTAGCATCATTTAAGTGTACGGGAAAAAAATTTAACTTCTCCATCGCTTCTACAATTTACTTCGGATGCAAATATGCATATATGTTGTATCTAACCATATACACCATTTCATATTCGTCACACTTCTGCCGAAGTTGATTTCAAGTTTTCGAGTGACTACGAATATTCCCGTGCATTCAATTTCAGTAAATATGGCGAAATATCGGTGGATAGTCTTGCATTTAGTTTTCCTATGAATATGTTTTCATTGTGCCATTCTTTCACCTAGTAAACGATATTTTCGAACTTCATCATCAATATGAGAAGATGGTAAGTTAAATTGTTACAGCATTCGTTACTAATTTAGTTTGAAGCAAAAAGCAATTTTTCTTGAAAATTACATTCAGCGGCAGGTGGAATAACGGAACTTTTGTTAGACATATAAAGCAGAGTTGACGTTTGTCTGTTCTCTACACTAATCCACCTTTTCACGAATCAACACATTTGGTACACATATATTTCAAAACCCTGCGGATATGAGAGGCTACATATTAACCCGGGTTCTATTTGTTCAAAGAGGGTAAAAATTTACGGCATTCGTGACTAAATTTGAAGCAAAAGCACTTTTCCCAAAAAATTCCACTCAGTGGCATGTGGAATAACAGAGCTTTTGTTAGAAATACATGTCATCAGAGTAGACAAATTAAACCCAATCGATAACAATTTTTTAATAAAAAGAAGTTAGATTTTACAGCGCTTTTACAAAAATAAAATCATTTTCAACGAACGATTCACATGCATCTAAGTTGCGTAAGAACAGCTTCAATAAATAGGGTAAGAAACCTCGACTTTCCGTCTCTTAAGACATAAAATTTCAATTTTTCAAAATTACTTAATGTGATATTATTCCAAGATCAACAAAGTCTTCTTAAAAATTCCCTTTTCTCCAACTATGGAGTATAGCTTTCAATAACACCCATGAAACACGAAAAACAAATGAAATTTAGTTTATTTTAATCGTCTTTCAATGAAAAGCTATATCAAAATCCTGAAATGTATTTTGAACTACAAAGTATGACTAACAAAGTATGACTAACTAAAGATACCAGTTTTAATTTAAAGTAACCCATCTTATTAAAAGTTATTTTTGAAATTTTTCATGGCATTTTAAAAAAACAAACTACACACTTAAAAAATATTTTGATTTGTACATTTTATTTGTTTATTTTTTATCTACACACTATCACGTATTCAACCAAAGATTTAAAGAAAGTTAGTGGAAATAAACGTATACCACCACGAAAGTACCCATGTCTAGTGATATTTTTCAGGAAATAAATAAATAAAATCCAACTCCTAAATAATATTTCTGGAATAGGTAATATACCGGAACACATAATGTAAACTGAAACTAAATTCCAATCCTTAAAAAAGTCAGAATTTTGAAAAAAAAAACTTTTTTAGCGTGTTCAATTTCGACTTCCATAATATATTCTGAAGTAAAACAATTCGACAAAAAACTTGAACAATATTGATAAAGACAATGCTTTATAAGCAAAAAAGTACACATATTTATAATACTTGAGAATCCTCAAATATGACCGCAACCATCTCGTTTTCAATTCAAATACCCAAAAAAAAGAATTATAAATCAAATAAAAAAAATTTGACAGTAATTCTGAGGTTGCCAGATACTGAGTAGCAAATTTACGCTATTATAATCAACGAATTTATCGTTTGGGCTTTTCGTGCTCCATTATAAAATTTAAGTAATTACAAAATTAAATGTTCTAAATATTATTTCTTCATCAATCAAATATTTATAAATATTATTTTCATCATGGGAAGAAGTAAAAATTAAGTTCAAACATGAACATTATAATTTAATTTGTTTTAAGAAAATTGTTTTTCGATCAACACTGGTAAAGCACGTTTTATACTCAATGTTATTTCTATGGCGATTTTAAATTGCTTTTGACTTAGGCCTTAGGTCAATTTTAGGCCTCTTAGAATTTGAATTTTACAAAATTCTTTCTTAGTGCCCCCCTACGGTATAAGAAGAATCATTCTGAAAATTTTCGGCTTACTAGGACTTGTAGTTCTTGAGATACAGTGATGAGTCAGTCAGTCAGTGAGTGAGTGGTATTTGAATTTTATATATATCTTACAAAAACATCTTAAATTGTCACTGTTATATAGTGCATTGAAATTATATATATATATATATATTAGGATAAATACGTTATCCTTTTATTAAGCCCCAAAGAAAAAAGGCCTTTGGTGTTAAATCAGGGCATCTGGGTGGCCATCGGGTTAGTGGCATGCTGTAGTCGACGCTTCGTCCAATCCATCGGTAAAGAAGATGTTAATATAAGTAATGTCGCATGCACCTGACCAGTGTAGTGGTGCACCATCCAATTGGAGAATAAAGTTTTTTGACTTATTAATTTATTAATTATTATTAAATTCACTAAAAGTTTAAAAGATTATTTTTCTTTTTGAATCTATCTTGCTTTAATTTGTGTAAATTAATTGACGATACGTTTTTGTGCTTAAGACTGCATGATGATACTGCATATTGTCATTTCTAACGATTTAATCTGCTATGATACTGTCCCAATAAATCCTTGATGCAAGTTGTTAAAATGAAATATTGAATGTGTATCAATCAATACAAACTTTATGAGAATGCTTAACTAACAGTAATTTGGGGACCGTGTCATAAATTGTTCATGTTTTACAACATCTGGAAACTGTATACATACTTATGTACCACCCTGGATATACTCTGAAGAGTCAAAACATTAAGACCACCTACTCAAGAACGCCTTGTGCCTCCTTTGGCCTGCAAAACAGCTAGAACTTGCCTGGGCATAGATGCCACATGTTCTTGGTACATGACTGGAGACAGGTTGTATCAAATGTCTAAGCAGCGGTTACGCAAAGTCGAGATATTCGGACATTAAGCTCTGAGCTGCCGCTTCATGACACCCCAAATGTGCTCTATCGGATTAAGATCCGGCTAGTTAGGTGGCCAGGACATTAAGAGGAATTCTTCAGTATGCTCCTCGAACCACTCCAACAGACGCCATGTAAGGGTGCAACTAGATCCGCAATGATGTTCAGATAGTTCGCAGCGTTCATGGTATGTTCTACTACAACTACGGGTCCCAGAGTCGCCCACGAGAACGTGCCGCTAAGCATAATACAGCCACCGTCAGTTTTTTTGACCTGCTGTTCAAGAGAGGAGTAACTGTTCGCCTGGAAGACGGGGTACCCTGACATGACCATTGACGTGATGAATTCGACCAGGCAACTCTCTTCCACTCATCCATGATCCATTCTCGATGTTTCCTAGCCCACTGTAGGTGAAGTTGACGATGACGCTTGGTCAACAGAAGCACACACGACCGATTCACAGTCCCATATCCAACAGTGTCTGCTGAACTGTGTGTTCCACAACACTTGCGCTTGTAACTGTATTGTATTGGGCTGTCAGCTGAGCCACTGTCTTTTACCAAACGGGACAGTCTCCGACGTCCTTTTTCTTTGATGACGCATGGCCGGCCAACACCTTGGCGTCTACTGCTGGTGTAACCGCAGTAAACACAATCTGCACGTCATCCAGACGAGTTCATTGAAAAATGTGGGGATGGTCATAAGGTTTTGACTCGTCAGTGTGTATATATATATATATATCAAATTCGTAGGAAACACCATATTGTGTTGCATGGGTCAGGCTCCTCACTGTTGACGGGCTGATGCACCAACACTATCATTTTGAATAAATTGGCTTTGGTTGTTATTTTCGGAATTTCCGTTTAGTTTTTACTTTTTGAATTTCCCCTTGTTTTAGAAATTATATTACTTATGATGCTATGTATGCAGCTATCAGCGTGCTTGCATGATTACTTTTAAATTTCGTTTACTGGTTGGATACCCATTCTTTTAATTTTGATGTTTCATTAATTTACGTATTATATATATATATATATATATATATATATATATATATATATATATATATATATATTTATTTATTTATATATATTGACCAAACCCGAAGGAAAAGATTGGAGTAGAACTTCACATAATTTTAAACAGCGGTCAGGTGGCAAGTTTACTCTTGAGCTGTCTCCCACTCTTCAGACCTCCACGTCCCGCTAACGTGAGTACAATTGATGCCACGACAGATTTAACTTGCAAAAGTTGGATTGAACACTACAATCTACCGCGTCCTGTTCAGTGACAGAGGTTTAGCAAGTTAGTCCGATCACTATTTTAAATCTCCGAATATTCTGATAATCCACATCAGGCATTGAGAAAAATTAGTTTTACAAGACCTCTTGTATGATAATTTTAATGTTCTTTGAAAGAGAAAATAAGTTACTTGAGCCCTCTTTTTAATCTGTGTTTTCCTTTTTCACAAATCTCAATTGCAGTTAGTAAAATGTATTTTTTGGACGCTAATATGATAATTATAATGTTCTATGAGAGAACCTGTTATTATGAGCCCTCTTTCCAATCTTCATTCATTTCAACCCGTGCTGTGCCCAGGTAATTTTATCTTCAATAAATACACTGCTCAGTTGGAATCCAGTTTTCAGAAAGGGAATACAAGTTTGTCCACTATTGAAAGTTATTTTTGCAAGATTAACTTGTCGCTCTGAGCTTATTTGATTTTTGCTTCAAGACGGCTGTTTAACTATGACCTATATGAAAGTTATTTTTGGACAAGTATAAAAGTAATTTCATAAAATTATTTCCAAATAATCCAATATACAGGATTTTTCTATCTATGTAGTCATTTATATTAACTAAGAAATTTTCGATTTTCAATTGAGGTTTTTAACCAATATATATTGACAACAAAGAATGTCCGAATGTTTGTGTGTCACTAATGAATATGATTCCTCTCTTAAACGTGCTGTGCCTAGAATAGAGTATGGTGAGGCACAGTGTTACTTGGGGTTACAGTGTTACAGTAATTTAATTTTAAAGTGGTAGCAAAATTAGCTCCAATTTGTTAACAATCTTGTCACTTATTTTGTTTTCCAGATGTCCATGTGATTTTGAAGAATTTGCATCATTTGTTACATTTCTGTAAACAAATCTCTATTTTTGCATTTTAAAAGTAAAATTTTGAGTTAGTAATGAAATTATCTTTATTCATGAGTGGTGATTATTTTATAATGAATAATATTTTAGGAGTAAAGCTAATTGTGTTTAGGTTCTGTTGAGTTAAATGAATTATCTAAATTTACATTATACAGTCATAAAATGTTTTGGTTACAAGCTATGTCAGATGGGGCACAGTGTAGCAGAATGAAAAAGGACGCACTCTTACATACATAATTTGTCCATTTAACATATTACAATCAAGCATATGTTTCAGAATGCAAATTTTATTACTCTTATACCTCTACGTTTTTTGTTTTTAGATGTTTAATTATGAATATGAATAATAACATAAATAAATTGGTTAATATTTCCAAACGCCTTTCCTCCGTATGGATTTTAATATCTTTTTATGTAATGTTTACAATCTTTCCTTACTTGATAAGCAGTTTTCTTTTGTTAATTCATTCGAAACATTCACAAGCTAATAAAATTATGTCTCCTTAGAAGTAAGGTCTTTCCCTAAGGCCTCATCCTGTAAAAAAATGCACAAAATAGAGATGACGTGTGAAAAGCTGGGTCTTGACAGATACGCCAGTTTAAAATATGATTACAGAGGAAATATTGAAGAGGAAAAAAGCACTAAACCCTAAAAAGTACGAAATTCCCAAGAAGCGAGTCAAAGTGAACATGAGGCTTAAGCCTACCGAGATATCATCAACAAAAGATGAAGATTCATTATTTTATGCTGATAATGTTAACGTCTCTTTTTCAGAATTGCAATCAACCATTGCTGCAGACGACAGCAATTAACAATTGTAATTAAGTTATAGTTGAACGACCCCTTAAATAACATAAAATTCGTTCTATTGGGGACGTTGTGACTCAGAAGAATGTTGGTTTTGAAGTGCTGTACGTCTAAACAATTTCTTTATCTTATAAATTTGCACGAACAAATGAAGTTTATTCATTTGAAAAATCAAAAATCTTTGCGAAACTACCGTTTCCAATTCCATAAGGAGGGACAATGAGAAAAGCAGAAATGTGGATTTAACTTCCTATCAAAATTATAAATAAGTTAACAATTTCTTTAATCTTATTTTATCATCTACTTTATAACTGCAAGCTTAAATAATTGCTAATGTTTTCCTCGCCTTTAAAACTCTTCAATTATTCTTAAACTAATGAAAAGTGATATTTTTTTAAGCCTGCTTAAGATATCATCTGATACCTGTATGTATTCAAATAAAATGTATTTTAATTATAGCCCATTCTTTAAATTTAATGCTGCTGCTATAACCGTAACACTGTACCCCGACAGTGGAGCACAGTGTTACAATGTACTGTACATCACTACCAAAAATATTAAATACTGGAAATAAACTTTATTATTTTTAATTTTAATGATACGTAGAATGTATGTAAGAGATCGAAGGTAATTTTCAGTCTTTGTTTGCTTTATATAGATGCATAGATTGATGCCACATCTGAAAATAAAAAAAAGTGTAACACTATGTCCTACCTTCCCCTACATGGTAGAAATGAGAAATGAGGTAACCCATTGAGTGGTGTACCAAGGTAAAGTCCTATTTACAAGAGATTAGTGCAAATCATTGGTACTAACCACTCGCGCTAAACACTTAGTTAAATAAGATTCCCTTCTATTCACTCTCACTCGTATTTTCACTAACGTTTATACTAATACTTCGGGTTTACATAGCCCGACATTAGTGCGAGTGGTTAGTACCAATGGTTAGCACTAAGCTTTTTAAATAGGGCTTAACGCAGAGTGTTTCACAAATACATCTATGAAAGCATGATTGAATTGATTGGACAGTAGGAAACAAAATCTATATATATAATTCTCTTACGTGGCACGCAAAAAACACGTTATTTGTTATCGCGTTTTGGCAACATTGTACGATTATTTCTTTTTCACGAAGCCTCGCGCTTGAATTGAATTTATAGCGTTATCGGATGAAATTTTATTGGAAAAAAAATGAATTTTAATCGAGCTGTTGCAGTTAATAATAGAAATCAAAGAAAGGGGAGGATCTTTTCAGGGCCATTTAAAAAAAGGTCCTTTTCAGGGCCAACAATTATAGTTCAACAAGACGCTTGCACTACAACTTTCGACAGCTAACTCAATGAAAATGAGTGGGTGGCTCGAGTGCAGGGGTAAATATACACTCAAACAACATGCTGGGTATTTAATTTCGAAATCAGCCGTCACATTTCGAGTCAAAATTTTCTCAAAGTTTTCATTTGAATTCAGATTTTTTCGGTACTGTATATATCTTTTCTGAAAAATAGCAAAAAAATTTAGATTTTAAAAATATTTTTTTGGAATATCATATTTTGTAAGCAATTCCTTATGCTAGGACACATGTCTTCATTGATGCGAGCGAAGCGAGCATAGGTTCGCCTAGCGAACCAATGAGGATTGCGAAGTAATCCTCCGGAGGTTGGCAAGCGTTTGCGAGCAGGGGGCGGGCCCCCTAGTAATAATAATAATTGGTCTATGAGATGAATTTTCTGCAAGCTAAATATAGATGGCGATGGCGTTTCTTCGATGTTTTTTTAAAGCATTTAACGTATACTAAACATGAGATCAGTTGGCTTATACTCTATCTACCAATAAGAATTTTGACACCTGTGATAGAAAAGAAAATCAAACTTTATTCATATTCAATAGTTGTTAGATCCTCCACGAGAGGTAATTACGGCCTCAATCCTCCGGGGCATGCTTTCCACAAGTCGTTGTATGAAGGCTAGTCATATTTTCTTCCACTCGGCTTCGAGAAGAGATGTTATTTCCATCACCGATTTTGGACGGTTATTGCACCCCTTAATTCGACGATCCAACACGTCCCAGAAGTTCTCGATAGGGTTCAGGTCTGGGCTCTGGGCAGGTCAGTATATTCGGTTAACCCCCATTGTCGACATACCAATCCATAGTGGATCTCGGAACATGACAGCTGTCATTGTCGTCCTGAAAGTAATATGGGTTCATCCCGCAAAACTGCCACAACGTGGGAAGCACAGTATCATCCAAAATAGTGCAGTAGGCCTCGGCGTTGATCTAACCCCACATGTGGTCCAGACCATAATTCCACCTCCGACGAACTTTACTGTGAGCACAATGCATTAGGGCAGGAGGCGTTCTCCAGGCAGACGCCATACCCAGAACCTGGTATCCGAACGGTGGAGGATGAACCTCGATTCGGCGCTCCAGGGAACCCGTTTCCACTGATATACGGTCCACTTTCGACGTGCTTTGCACCACATTAACCGAGCAGCGTGGTTGGACTTTGTGAACAAAGGCTTATGGGCGGCAGCACGACCATGAAAAACAAGCAGATGTGTTTCCTTACGTATAGTATTAATCGAAACAACACTCCCGGATGCCTATTGAATCTCCTGGAGTATGTGGGCCATCGGTTGGTTGCGGTTCTTCCCAATGTTTTTGGACAGAACCCGTCTGTCTGTCTCTTCCCGTTTCGTGGGTCTGCCGACTAGGGCCCCATTCCGACAATCACCGCTCACCTTTTACTTCTGAATCACATAGGCCACTGTTAATTTTGGATATATGTTCCATAAGGATCAGCCTGTTATGTGATACCCGACGATTACACCTTTCTCGAAATCAGATAACTCTGCACGTCGATAAACCTTGCATGCGATTAATGCCAATGTTGTTTCCTGCACGATATTTAACGGCGGAGGGCGTGACGTATATCAGGACCGCAGATATCGTCATTTACATGGGTGTTCAAATACGTATTGGTAGATAGTGTGTTTCGAATACGATTTCATCACTTCGCCAATAAAATGTGCAAAGAATAATTTGCGAATGGTAATGATCGTTGATAGGTCAACACCAACTATATTAACCCTCTTGTTGTTTGTCTGGACGAAGTGTCTAGTCTTCAGAATAAAAATAGATCTAAATAGATCCTTATTTCGTTGTCGTCTAAAAAAAATGTGTAGTTTTTTTTTTATGATGAGTTTGGTCGCCATTAGCAAAATTGGTCAGATCTTGATAGCCATTGACTTGAACTACATTTCAAGATACCACTGCATTAGATGGCATTTGGGCAGCAGAAGTAAAATCTTCCCAGACCATCTGGTTTGTATGTTTGCTCTGGCAATACGTCTGGTAATGAGTTTTCAGGGTTATTCAAAATGAATCATCCGATTTCAAAATGCTATATTTTCATAAATAAACGACACAGTATAAGTAATACATGAATACAAAGGAAAAAATACGGAAGTTTTTTTTACAAGTATTCGATATAACTTCTTTTATTTACAGATTTAATGTCAAAACGGTATGTAAAGTCCTGTCAAACACGTTGAAAAGTGTAAGTGGTAATAAATTGTACAGCAGCAGAAATACGTTAAGTTCACATAAATTTGTGGGTAATGGTGGCACATACACTTTATCTTTTACAAACCCTCAAAAGAAGAAAACGCATGGGGTCATATCAAGTGACCTAGGTGTCCAGCTGTGTAACATCAAGTCATCTGATCCCCTGCGACCGATCCCACTGCGAGATAGCTCCGTGTTAAAAAAACGACCAACCTCTGTAGCCCAGTGGGAGTGATGCCCCATCTTGTTGGAAAACGAAATTGAATAGATCTCCCTTCATCTGGAGGAAACCCCAGATTTCCAACATATCTAAATAGGTTTTGCCAGTGACTTTTTTTTTACGCCATCTATTCTTCACAGCATAAAACTTCCATGTTTTCTTTGTATTCATGTATTACTTATCATGATGTGTCGTTTATTGTTGAAAATATGGAATTCTGAAATCGAATAATTCTTTTTATATAACCCTGTATATTTACATTAGCAATAAAATACTCTGATTGGCACATTTTTGATGAGAAACACAAAGACAGAAAGATTTGAAAGTCGTTCAAAATAGAAAACAATCTTTTCAATTATTGTTTTTGGGATGCACTAGAAGTTTGTCGCTGGCATTTTACGATCAACTGGGAAATGGAATTCACGACTGAAGTGCAAAAACGGTTTGTACATTTGATATACTCGAGTTGTAAAGGGAATTCGAGGTTTTACAGCAGATCTGGATTTCCTTCCGAGAGGAGAGTATGAAGGACACATACTACCAAATGTTGTAAATGGACACGCACGTACTTAAAATTCTATGTACTTCGTTTTTAGAAAACCGCTATTTATCGAGAACCCTTGATTGAAAAGTGAAATAAAATCAAGTGGATGACAAAGAGCTGACTGGAATTACTAAGTAGAAATGCTCGTTTATGGAGACTATCTATGTTGAAGTTTGAAGAATGAAAAGAAAACAAGATCATAAATATGTAAATAAATCACACAAATTTAATAGATACATCCCAAACAGTGAACGAGGCTATTTTAATACTTTTACTTTGCGAAATGACAAAATGGATCCATAGGCCCATAAAAATGTCCTTTCGTTTCAAAATTTTATTACATTTTGTGGTTATAGATTTTAATTAATTCACTGATGCGTATATAATTTCAGTATTTCTCTGATTCACAATAACAGAATGCCTAAAACACAATAGAGCGTACTGATAAAGATGTGAAATAGAAAGTGAAAACGCATTTTAGAATTCAGACTTGAATTGAGTTTATGACGTTAAGAATTTACGAATTAAATTTGTTTCCGACATGCGCGTCTTTTTCCGTTAGAAAACTTGATTAAGAGAGAAAAGAGATACCATGAATATAAACAAGAAAAATATACATGATTTCCAAGTGAGTAAAAACAATTTGTTAATAAGGTATAAAAACTCTGCTAAAAACAAGACCTTTCCAAAATACCAAAATTAGATGAGTTTCTTTGTCCCCTCCCATGAATAACTATTTAACATTAAAATCTATATACTATCAATACTTTTTTTTAATAACTTGCTTTTAAAAGTATATTAATCCGATTCTAGAAAGGTAAAGGAATTAATGCAGTTTGGAATAACAAAATGGGCTATTGACGACAGTCTGGGATCAATCATAAGGGATCCGAATATAACACCTCATAATTTTGAATTACGGTTAAATCACGATCTGATCTGATCTTCACCTGACCTGACCTTCTACACACACCTGATCTTCTACACAATTCTCCAGGCTTCCACACCAGGCCAGTGTGTGAAAATTAGAGGCCATGTATACGACAATCTTTGGCTGTGTAGAGTTTCGAACTTGGAACACTCCTGTTGCTCATCCTCTACACTTCCGAACATAAAGTTTAAAGAAGAAAAATGATAGGATCAAATTATAAAACATCTTTTGTGTCGATGTTAGAAAATACTGAAATGAATACCACTTTTAAAAACAGACGTTTCAACTGACTGAAATATATTCGATATATTAAAAAAGCTATAGATAATTTAATTTAATATCAATCTCATAGTATGACATAACTACAAGAGACAGCATGACAGCGCAAGATGGATGTACTTCAATTCTGCGTAGGAGTAACATCAATTGGTTGGATCGTTATTGACATTTTTCTGTTTGGACAGAGAATAAAATTTTTATACTTCACTGTAAAGTGGTATGTATTTCTGTTAAGATCATTGGGGGCTCTTTAGTATGAAGGATACATGTCTGGCGTCATAGATAATCGAGCGTTAGCAAAATCAATTAACCCAGACAGCAGAGGGAATGCGATCGTCCAATACTTTGGTTGCTGTTGATTATTTAGTAAATAAAATTAAATGATTAGGCAACTTTGCTGATTAGCTGCAAGATCAAACGGGTAAAAATTATCAGAATAGTTAATAAATGTTGCTTCTGCATAGAAAATGAATGAGTTAATTCCCTTTCAAGAAATTCGTAACAGATTAAAGAAAACTCCCTTAAGACGATTAGGTTAATTAATGACAGCAAATGCTTGGTGGGAAGTCATCACCAGATTTATTTATGAAAATCCCATTTACTGAATACATCTAATCAATTTGACCAATCTTACAAATACTACAGCAGAATTTTTTTAATAGAGTTTATTTAATCTGCTTGATGCAGATCTTTTAAGCAAGGATAGTAAACAGAAAACGTATGGGAGAGATTTTCAGCGTAAGCAAATGACCCAGACGGTCCCCGAAGATTTGACGTCTGTTCTTGAATTGCTGTAGCGGAACACATATCAAGACTTCTTTAAAATATGCTTTCCGCCATTTTGGTTACCTTTAGTTTAATAAGCATTGATTGACCAATCATCTGTCATACCATTTCGTAATTTATTATTCTGAATTTTTATTTGAGAAGTGCTGAATCTATAAAAAAAACAAGTCAAGTGACATCACGAGCGGAATACGTATAGCAAGCAGGTATCGTAGCAAAATCACTAACCCCACCTATATTTAGCTTTTTAAAAAATGCCTATTATAAGTTAAGTGAGTATCAGATTTACGAAAACTTCTTTTGCTGTAAATAAATCTAAGAATATTTATTTCACTAAAAGTTTAAAGGACAATTTTTCTTTTCACCTCTATCTTGCTTTAATTTGTGCAAATTACTTGACGATACGTTTTTGTGCTTAAAACTGCATTATGATATCGCATATTGTCATTTCTAACGCTTGGACCTGCTATGATACTGTCCTAATAAATCCTTGATGCAAGTTGTTAAAATAAAATATTGAGTGTGAATCAATATGAAAGTCTTTTCACATTCTATTACTTTTCTCAAAATCCAAACGAGCATATTTGAATTTTTTTTAAGGCTTGAGATGGAAAACGAATTGTAACTGAATGGATGAAGAATCAGAATAAAGAGGAAATCAGGAATCGATTGTTTGGGAATCAATTTTACGGAAGATAAAAACACCCTTGACACATCACTGTTGTTACTAAAGTTGAAAATTAAATGTAAAAGATGATTATACTTTTGGAATAAAAAAAAAGACTTTTATCGATTTAATGTAGAATACAAAAGAATTTGAATATATTATAATCGCCTCAGCCAACAAAGTTAATTACTGAATACAATCAATTCTATTCGACTCCAGAATTATGTCTTCTTGAAATTAAATCTTTAATTAAGATTGCGTTTTATTGTATTCACGCATTACTGTGCATTTAATTCACGATTTTCATTAAGCTAGCTGACTTTACCCATTACTCACTAAATCTATCGCCCAGATAATTATTAATATAATGCCGATATATGCATTAAATCAATAAATGTCTTGACAATATGCCTATTATTATATGCCGACCAACCGGTCTAGTGGTCAAGGTGTTAGCCTCTGGATCGGAAGGTTCCCGGTTCGAGTCCGGGGTTAGGGCATGGATGTAAATTGTGCTGTCCTTTGTTAGGGACAATGATTGTCCACCCAATGGGTGCCTCTTCACAAGTGACCATCACTTCTGTCCTTGTAGAAGGCTAAAATGACCTCGGTCAACTCTGCACTTTGTATTATATTGTATTGTATCTGTATTTGTCCTCGCAATTGTACTGCCTTGCCATTCGAAATAAAAAAATATTCAAATTATACAAAATTATACATAACAAGATGTTAGATATTTTTATTGTTGTTGTCGTGCGGGCCATATATGGCGCAATTGGGGGTGCCATTGCCCCTGAGGGTTGGACTTCTTCATGCATGACACATCCGTTTTACAGGAAGGTCCCTTTCACACATCCATTCACTCACACATATCGTAATTTAGATCCCAATCAGAGGCCGATAACCCCCTGATCAGGTACCCCCAGAGGTATTGATCTGGTATGGGAACATGGGGGACTTTGTGACCACGACCTATTTAACGTGCCCCAGCCACCATTAGCGAACACGACGGTCTTTAGCCAGGTCCAAGTGCCGATCTCGCAACCATCAGAATTGCAGGTTCCGTTGAGGACAGAACCCACAACCCTTCCGATGCGAGCCCGACGCTCTACTGACTGAGCTACCGCGGATCTATTTTTATTCACGTTACATAATGATGTAACTTGAATATTAAATAACATACAAGGGTTGTTCAAATGAAAAGGTACGAAATGACACTGTGGGAATAAATGAAGACTTTATTCAAAGTATACACCTTTATTCAAAGTGGACACCTCGCTGTTCCTCAATCGTGAGCACAACGATCCCATTGATTAACGAGCCGAAGGATTCCTTGTTTCCAGAATTCCTGTGGCCGTGACGACACCCAGTCCTTCACAGCGTCCTTGCGTTCGTCGTCCTAGTTGAAGCGCTTCCCTTTCAGATGGTTTTTCAGGGGACCAAACACATAGAAATCGCAGGGCGACACGTCCGGGCTGTAGGGCGAATGGTCAAGCTGCTCCCACTTGAACTTGGCCAGTTCCGCGTGTATGACCTTGGAGACGTGTGGACACGCGTTATCATGGAGCAGAACCACACCCTCCGTGAGCAGCCCCGGTCTTTTGTTCTTGATGGACCTGCGTAGGCTTCAGAGTGTTTCATAGTACACATTGGAGTTAATTGTTCTTCTGTGCTCGAATAATTTAACAAGCAGCAGACCTTGGACGTCGAAAAAGACGGTGAGCAACACTTTCCCTGCTGACGCCTCAGCTTTGAACTTTTTAGGGGGAGGTGACGACGTATGCTTTCACTGTATGCTGTCCCGTTTTGTCTCTGGCTCGTAGTGATGGCACCAGCTCTCATCACCTGTGATGATCCGCTCCTGGAAAGCGGAGTCTTCATGATACCGAAATAGATGTTGAAGTGCTAGCCCCATACGCAATTCCTTTTGCTGGTCGGTGATCTGCCTCGGAACCCACTGCGCTCACACCTTCCGATAACGCAACCTGTCGTGAACAATTGTCCACACTGTTCCAACACTGGCATACACCTTCACCTCCAAAATTCGCATTGTGACACGCCGATCACTTCTCACTAGGTCGTCCACCTTGTAGATGAGATTGGCCGTGATGACTTTGTTTGCCTGGCCTGGTCCCGGGTCACCGACCAAACTCTCACGGCTTGCACGAAAACGGGCACTCCATTTTCTCACTGACTTGTGGGATACAGTCTTCCCCGTATACGGTCACCATCCGGCGATGAATAACGGCCGGTTTAACACCTTCCGCTGTCAGAAATCGGATAACGCCTCGCTGCTCCTCAATCGTCGAATTTTGCAATGTGAACGCCATCCTGTCCTCACACGCAATGCCGCGTCAATGAGACGGCGCTCTTTATAAGAGCCTCTGCTCTCTCCTGCGCATGCGGGCGTCCGCGCATGCTCCGATCAACGCCAGAGATTCCAATCGTATCCATAGATGTCTCGCTACTTTCTCCCATAGCGGCATAGGCAAATATGTTAACGTTTACGTTGTTACGACGTTTCGTGCCTTTTCATTTGAACACCCCTTGTACTTTATATATAATTGTAATTAAAATTATGCCTTTTGGGAGAGCATCCACGGTTATTGAGCAGCTCTTCCTTTTCCTTTTACAAATATTCATGACAGGTGCTTGTCAGCCATATTGGAAATTGTATAATGTTCGAACGCGAGCAGAATCCGCATAGCGAAAGTTAAAGTTTAAGCAGAGTACTTTATCGAGGGAGTGGAATTTTGTGGTGAGGGTTCCTTCTCAGGTGGTGATCTCGTTATTTGACCTTCGTTCAAAATGACGAGGTGTTGTCTTTTGAATTTCGCTTCGAGATTGATCCCAATAGACCGACGTGTGGCTCAAGTGCAACGTTAATTAAGATACCTACCTAATCACGTATGTGTTTCGGTATTTTAATTTTCGATAACCATAAATTTAATTTTGGTTGAAAAGTATACTTTGCACCGTGATAGATTTATTCGAACTCGGCTCGTTCATTGCTAACGCCCTCACCGATGCGGATGGAAAACTTCAGTTGGACATTATGTTGCTCAAGTAGTACTTTGATTCAACTACCAACCTACCACTGTCTCTTCTAATACCTGATCGCTATAATCGAAGACATGCATTCTTTTACACAAATATTGATGTGGTGCACCTTAGCACACTTTATCCCTCCAAGAGGTTTCAATAAGGTATCTGTTCTATCAGGATCTGAACGATTTCGAAAATGACGAAATATCTTGTCACGTTGTATCACCAATATACACTCTACAACAACAACAAAATCGACGCACCTAGAAGGAGTTGTCCAGGAGATGTGCCGGGCTCAATCCACTTGGAACGGCGATGACTGGGGACGTATAGTCTTTAGTGACAAATCCCGTTTCCAACTGTGTCCTGATGACAACCGCAGACGTGTCGATAGAATTCCAGGGCGCCGCGGAGATCCTGCCTTTACTATCGTACGCCAAACATGCCCACAACAGGGCTTTATGATCTGGGTTGATATTTCCTTTGATAACTGGACCCCTTTGGTAGTCGTATCTGGCACACTTACAGCACAGCGATACCTAGACGACATTATACGACCGGTTGTGTTTCCGTTCTTTTGCGACACCCCGGATATACTTTTCAACAAGATAATGCCCTTCCTTCCTTCGAATGGAAGCAGACCCCTCCGTACCGAGTTACTGAAAACCCACAGCGGATTAGCCGAAGCTAGGGAAAGCCTCTAATGAGATGATGGAGAAGTGGGCCTGGTGACACGCCGTCCGAAAAACCCTTATCTGCCCAGGATGAACACGATAGGGCGTGGACGTGGTCGACCCCGGAATGTGTGCGCTGAAGATATGTGGTCCGGCTCAAAGATATCAGTCAACCTTAGGTCCGTTTCGAGCCGGAAAAGTTTTCTTCATAGATTCGTGCCGAGGGGCGTCAGAGGCGCACACCCAGGCATCTCCTAGGAACCTATCGGCATTCCTGAGTAGCCCAACGGAACAGCAGGCTGCCCCAACATCCTGTTTATCCGGTACCGTGGGCAACCGATACCATCATCTATTGAGTCTTGCAGACTCTTGCCGTCCGCCAGATAGCCTTCTTTCGTTAGCGTACAGGTATTGGCCTAGGGCAGCCGGGGAGTGGTCCCGACACCGCTAGTTTCCGTGTGGCACCTAAGGAGGTTCCTGTCGCTACTTGATCGCAGGAACAGCGGCATCGCCCTGTGCCAGTTCCTACGACCCAAACCGATAGCCTGCTGGCTAGAGCGGCTTTGCCACGTTAGAGACTGACATATTCCTCCAACACGGATAGGACAAGATAATGCCCGGTCGCACACAGAACGTGTTGCTATTAAGGTGTATGTACACACTAAAAATCTTGAAAATTCAACAGAAGGTCTAACTTTTTTTTATTGCTTCAAAATATTCTTCAATTCCTTAGCTTTCAAACGATGCCAAGATCTTCAAAATATTCGAAATAGTTTTCTAGTTACAAGGGTTTTTGTTAGGTACTGTCACCACAAACAGACGTGTTTCCAAAACTTTAAACTCAATTTCTGAAGAAACAAATTTTTGCAATAGGATGCTTTGTTCAAACAGTGATAACTCAACAATATATGAATCTATTATAATTATTTTTGTATCATTATAATCTACATAATACAGCGGATGTTTTGACCCTCAATCAGAGTTATTAGTTAATAAATAAATTTTTAATGGATTTTTAAATCCTCAATTTGCAGAAAAAATCGTGATTTTTTATGCATTCTTGACGAAAAAAGTTGTAACAGAAAACCTTTTCTCTCAATAAACTTGATGGAGGGTCAAAACATGGAGAATAATATTGGAAATGATTTCCAACTATTATTGTATTTCTAGACAAATTAGAATTTGTGATATCACTGTTCCAAAAACATGCTAATTAGCTCATTATATCTTAATTAGTTAATTAATAATTAGTTTAAAATGATTTTTTTTTCACTGAAATCATTTTAAGCATAAACCAATGACCTACTGTGAAAAAACTGGATTTTTAAAGTCAAAATTAAAAAAATAAACTTCTAGTGTGTACGTACACCTTAATTGTATTCAAGTTTTCCTAACACTTCTCTCCCATATGATCTTCCTCCCATAGACCACATTTAGGACGTTATAGGAAGACGATTGCTACCATCCCGGAAGGTTGACCATTTAGCCCTACAGTTGGTGACAATTTGGTAAGAAATTCCGCAGGACACCATTCGGGAACTTTTTCGATCTATACCACGCCGGGTGACAGCTTGCATCCTGGACAGTGGTGGACCAACGCCTCATTAACTTCCTCCCATTGTTACGGTCATACTCTCAAATAAATCATTCAATTGTTCTGAAATTTTAATCGTTTGTTTCTCTATGTACACTGGTGTAAGAAATTAGGAGAATTTCCAGACTTGGTCGATTATCTCTAGAACTACTGTACCGATTTTAATGAAATTTGATTTGTACATACATTGATACAATACAAAACAAATAACCATTCAATAACTGTAATACACATGCATGATCGTGCGTAACACTCGTTGGAGTCGGAAGGTATGAAACAACGGTTGCAGAATAAGCAAAAAAAATGGGTTAATAGAGGGTATGGTCCCCTCTTACAGATATACAGGTCTCGCAGCGTGATTTCATACTTGAAATAAGGCAGTTTATCATTTCCTGTGGAAATTGGTCCCACGCGGTCAGAACCGCTGCTTTTATTCCCTGGATGGTTCTCGGAGGGGGGTTGCGAGTTGCAATTGCCCTCCCCAGAGCGTCCCAGACATACACTATAGGGTTAAGGTCTGGAGATCTAGCTGGCCAATCCATCCGGCGAATATCCTCACTCTCTAAAAATTCGTCGACCAGAAGAGCTCTATGTGGCCAAGCGTTATCGTCCATTATAATGAACTCAGGACCTACTGCACCCCTGAAAAGGCGAACATAGGTCTCCAAGACCTCATCCCTATACCTCAAACCAGTCATACTGCCTCTTTCAAAGACATGGAGAAGTGTGCGGCCATCCAACATGATGCGTGCCCATACCATTAAACCTCCACCGCCATAATGGTCTATTTCGCGGACATTGGAGGGTAGGTAGAGGGTCCCTGGTTCTCTCCATATGAACGTACGGCGAAAATCGATGTTTAGGCTGAACCGGGACTCATCAGTGAAGAGAACGGTCGCCCATTGATCCATACTCCAATCTCTATGCTCTCTGGACCATGATAAAAGGATTATCCTGTTCGTAGAAGTGAGCGGGACGCAAACAGCAGGTCTTCTTGCGAACAACCCTTTCTCATGAAGTCTTTTGGAAAGAGTCACCCTTGATACACGAGTTCCTGTGGCTGCATGCAGGTCACGAGAGAGCTGAGAAGCTGTAGCACTTCTGTTACGCCTCGCTATAATCGACAAATGGCGATCTTCTCTGGCCGTCGTGGCTCTTGGACGGCATTACCCAGGCTTTCTCTCGATGGATCCGGTATCCTGGAACGCTTTCCATAAGTTAAACACGACGCTGGGCATTAAAATATACGTTGGGCATAAATTGAACTCTCTACAAATTTGGATTTGAGATTGCCCTGCTTCTAGCCTCCCCACAATTCGCCACCTCATTCGATCATTTAAATGTTGGTGGGTACTAAATTTTTCTCGTACAATTTGAAATTAACCGGTTGCTGCAAAATAACACCAAGAAATTCGCCAAGGTGTGCTAGCGAACGAAATGGGTATTAACTTACGCGCGCTTGTAAAGCCTGTTTCTCTACTGGATCCGTCTACACACACGTGTACGCTTACGTTTTTGACGTACAAGATTTGCATTTTTGTCTAGAAGCAGTGGTTTTACATTCAGTTCAGTTCTTTTCAGGAAATTCGATAAAATATGCAAATTTTCTTAATTTATTTCACCAGTGTATATTTTTCACATCCACTGTTTTTTTTATCGCAATCGGACAACCTCTTCTTGATGCGTCGATTTTTTTTCTATAGCGTATATTACCAATTTTGTGATAACGATGGGATCAATACCTGATCAGTATTTTTTTTCAAAAGGCGAGATATTTCGTCCAGCAAGATCCGGCCAGTTTTGCTAATAACGAGATACTTCGTTCTAGACAACCACCAGCTGGGTTAATCTTTCGTGAAGAAAGTTTGTCTGAATAACACTGTATATGAAGTATACTATGGTATATGAGACATTTCCAAGTGTTTGATAACTAGAATTTTGTAGGCCAATTCAAACTAAAGTGTTATACAAAACAACACATTTGGTACATGAACGGACATGATTCATTGGCTCCTGTCTGAAAATATTTCCAAATGACGTTAGGTAGGTATTTGAACTTACGTTGTGCTGGAATAAATAGCACAACGGGCTATTGGCGATGATCCAGAATGAACCTCGAAGGGAGAGATCGGAGGATAATACTACGTGAATGTGAATCATGGTCAGATGTAGAGATCCAACACCTTAATTGGCACCCCACTCTCCACTTCCACATCACGCAACGTGAGGTGCCATTTGGGACTAAGTCAGATTTATTGTGCACTTCCCCCACGTACAGTACGGGATTTGCTCGATCAAGTTTCTGTCTAGGTACCCTCCGTTTACTAAACCACTAATCTCCTAACTAGGCAACCCCGGGCACCAAATGAGTTAAATGAATACGCGACATTTTTTAGTATGTCTCCCCTTACGTTTATAAAATAAATATCTAAATATCAATTTAGTTGCATCTATTTGACAGCTCACAAAATCATTGCAGATCTTCCTCGAGTATTCTAAACTTTATTGCGGTTTGTTATGCAAGTTGTGCCACTGAGGCTGGAATATGTCAGGCTCTAGATTGAAATTTAATACCAAGAATATTTTTGCAATCGCTTTGAATTTCTCTCACATACTTTTGTCCTTTGATAAAAGCTGTTTTTGTGATTTTAAATGACCCTTTGTAATTTATGTATTTTCATTTCCGTTACTTGAAAGTACGTTTAAAAATAGTTCTTGATTGAGCATGGAGACAAGATATGCTCGTGATCCTTTGTGTCAATTTTTTTCTCTTCGTACACCTAAAGTGATTTCTAGATGTTTCAAATGACTTCATTTTCTTTTCTATTTTCTATGCGAACTGTGACTGTTGTATGAAACTGGTGTAACGGTAATTATGTGGTTTTGAGAACGTCACTTATTAACTTATTTTTAATAATTTAGTACAGTTAAGCGCCAGAATTAGAACATAATCCATGGCCGAATGATAAAAATAAAATATAGTTTGCACCTATGAACATAAAATAAGTTACTGGTGTAAAGGTAGGAAACCTGAAAACATTTTTGTCGCATAAAAAGGCAAACTAAACTTTCTTTGAAATATAATTTCGTCATTTTTTACGAATAACAGCAATACTCATCACTAATAGAAACCATAACATTTTTTTTGCAACGTGGGTAGTAGCGCGTGCAAGTAGTTCATTGTTTTCTGTATTGCAAAAATTAATTACTGACTTATGCAGAAACATTAGCTATTTATGATATTGGAAAAAAACTGGATTTATTGCGTAGGAATTTTATGACATACTAATAATTGTTTTTATAGTACACGATGTTATAATCTCTTTTTAACCAACCAAATTCACTTCACTTAGTTAGTGTACGGTACGAAACTAAAGAGCATGGGACGCAATTATTTTTAAAATGTTATCAGATACACTTCAGTCCACCGCAAAAAAGCTTTATAATGTATAGCTCCTCAAAAAAGCGTATATACGTATGTTACTACGAAGAATATGATTCGCCCAATGTTACCATTGCGCGAGATAACAAAGTAAAATACCAAATAGTACACAAAGGAATGTGGTTCCATGAAGCATGAATGCATAATCGAAACTCAGTAACGAGCACTAGGAAAAAAAAATTCGCAAAAAGCAAAGAGAAATTGCATTGCTTCCAATTTCCCTTAAGACATGTTTATGATAAGATAAATGTGGCGTCAAGCAAGTCATTTTAGTTTGTTTCAAAAATATTAAAATTTTTGTACTTATGTTCGATGATAATAGTTCTTACAGGAATATGTAGTAAAGAACGTAATATGGGGGGGGGAGGGACACACCAAATTGTAAAAAGGAATGAGTGTTTCTGGATACATAAAACGAGCCCAATCAGGACATAACTAAGACTCTCGTGTGAGTATATAACCTATCAAACATAAACAATTTAACTAAAAAAAGTAAAATGAATCAGAATTGTCAATTTGAAAAAAAAAGTATCTAATTGTAGCGATTAACGAATAAATCGGAAATACACAAAACACTTCTAATTTTACATCAGAGATGTATATCTTTTTGATCTTGAAGGAATGAAAATTAATGCATTTCATATTTTAATGCTTCTAATTACATCAAACTTTTTACATTGGAGAGAGTTCCTAATTTGTTTTTTGATACCACATTCTGAAAATTTTAAAAGGAAATTTTTCTCTTTATACCAAAACCTGTTATCCAAATCAATGTGTTATATTCAACAAGATTTGCTTCTAAAACCTCAAGCGATGTAGATTTAGCTATAATGAAGTATTTGCTGATGTTTGTTGAACAATTGCCGATATGATCTCAGACATCTTCCAATCATACTTTCATCTGATGATTTTATTTTTAAGTATTTATGATTAAGTTTCCATATGGCTATGTTTGTGAAAACGTATAATTTCTAATGAAATAGACATTTGTGAGAAAGTACCAATCCTAATGCAGTACTAATTATTGACTGGTCGTGTGTGTTTACAAACCCGTGTTTGCGTTTCTATAACCAATTGGTGAAAGCTGATTCCCAACCCCACGTGACCAACACTTCTGCGATTTTACAACTACTGCACTCACACAACACACATTCTCAGTCTATTTCATTAGAAAATGAATGCGTGCACACAATTATTCTAATGGAACTACTTAACTGTAGAATATACTATTATTTAATCATGTTCAGATTATCACGGCTATGCATATGTGTGTCAGTGAATCCGACAAGTGCATTTATAGTACTGTAAAGTCTTGAATTCCATATCCCGGCTGATCATAACTAACGTGAGCTGTTCTCTAGTGAGCAATGTATTGGTCGTAACGTAACAAAATTTAGTGGGTGTACACAATGAAACACGGGATTTCGATTTTTAAAAAAATTGGTACAAATGTCGCCTTTACGGGATATTTTGGTTCTTGAAAGCAGTGTGCAATGAATTGGTAAATGCCAAATGAGACAGTACACATCAATTTTGGAAATGTTAGCAATGAATAACTATGTTTATTGTTAATTCCAAATGAGATTCAACATGACCATCATTGTGATGTTCTAAGAACTGCATGCGTTGCACGACATTTTCCACGTCGCCTCTCAATGCGTCAAAAGTGATTTGTATAGCCTATGAGCACATCGTAGCTTGATGCGTCGGTGATTCAGCATCAATGGAATCCTGTGCAGAGGATTCCTTACACATATCAAATGGCGCAGCAGAAGTCGACAAACCATGGTACAGACGATTACACACTTGTAAACATGATCCAATGTTGAGCCAACGCACGAGAGCATGCTGTACGGTTCGTCACTGCCATGCGGATGAGGTATCTGTCGTCGTGTGGGGACGTCATATTGCACTGCTAGGGTTTCGACTTGTCCGGTCCTCCATGGTCCATCTCTTCTACACACGCATCACTGTTGTGGCATTACGCCTAATGCGAGTGGCGGTTTCACGATACGAAAGTCCGCCTTCACGGAGGCCGATCATGCGGCCCCGTTCGAACTCCGTTAGTTGCTCATGTGGTAATATGCATTTTTAAAGAGGCATGTTGACATCTAATCAATCATTTATAGCAGTGAAACGACGATATACACATTTCAACGTAACTTTACATTGCTTTTTATACACGGCTCACTTGGAAGTTTAGAGGGTGTTTATCGGCCCCCACATACCCGATCGCTTTGTAATTCTAATCATTTACATATTCTAACCTGTTTTGCATAATCTGAAAGTTTCGTTTAATTTGCATGATTCCTTCATGGAATTGCAATTTTAAAAATAGTAGTGCATTTTGGAATGATTCTAAAGGTTCTTTCTTTCGAATAAAATCCTTCGATAAGATTATATTTGTAAAGGTCAAAATTGGTTGGAAGAGCGTGTGAACCCCTCAGGAGGTACAGATTGGATGAAAATAGAAATAATTGCACTTGTGTTCATAAAAACCGTAAAGTACATTATTAAAACCTTACTTCTTTTATTGATGAAAAAACTGTGGAGTAGAAAATTGCTAAGCCAGTAATTTTAATTATTTGTTTTCGCTAAGGATCATCAGAGTAGACATTTCCATTTGTACCAAACAAAGAAATTACGCTATTTCAGTTTCTAATAAAAAGTAATTGAGAGTAGTTTAATCGATATAGTAATGGAATCTGAATTAATAAGTTTAATTTTCGTTTCAGGCTTTAAGTTTGAAAAAAAAATCTAGGGAATTTGTAACCGTCTTAGGAGATAATTCTAAGTGAAGTTTGTTTACCTCTGGGGATAGGTTAACAGAAGTATCAGAAAAACAGAAACTGTTTTTTTAAGAGTTTTCAAGAAGATGCAAGAAATATTTTATGATAATTTCTTATGCCATTAACCATTTACAAGTAACTGTTCATAAAACACTGTAAATAACTTTAAACTGCAACATCATAATTTACTTTTGTAACTGTTTAGATAAATAATTTTCATAATGATTTAAAAATTACATATCATGTACAGTAAAAAATTAGTTATTATAAAAACCCTATTTATGATTGCATAACAAAATTTAATATTGTTCCCATAAATCCGATGAATTACAAACGTCTGATTTTTACATGCATTTTATTATACATACATTTTAATATGAATCAGCTAATAGCATTTGGCAGCTTCAAATTTTTATTATAGTGTATTTTTAAAATTACTTTATCAATAACTAAAACAAAAGACTACTAAATTTTGAAAATATTTCCATGCTTTTATAGCCTCGAAATGTTATTTACGATTAAGTTCTTCAAAACGTGAGACACAAAATGTCGTGCTTTTGTAGACGTAAACACAACCATCTATTCCTTGGGATTATATAAACACTTTTTTGAAAAACTATAAAGTCTAGAAAATTGAAGTAAAGAAAGAATACGTTTTTTCGAAGAGCTGTGACTTAACTGCATTTAAAAAATGTTATAAGCTATGGGATAAAAAATCTAGAATGAGATTACTCACACTATTGAAACGTCGAAAATAGAAGACAACAGGAGAAAATAGTTTTTGCCATGTAATAAAAGAAATCATATATTTTGTTGATGCATGGGACTGGTAAGAAATTGTTGCTGAAAGCACATCAATTCCACTATACATTTTTTTGGTGGATTGTTTGGTTGGAAGTCGCTTTTCTCGGGAGTCATTGATAGTTATTTATTAGAAAGCCCCAGATTTTAAGTTTTCTGAACGTATGTTTCGGGTTTTTCTGGGTTTTTAAGTGGCTGTATCAGGTTTCTATAGGTTCTAAAAAAATATCACTTTATACAGTAATATGGAAAGATTAAGGAACTTTTTCACTGACATAATAACAATTTGTAAACCATTTACTTGGCTTTGTAAATAAAAGTGTAAAATTTGCAATTCGTTACAATGGAATAACAAGCAATTATACGATTTTATTTTGATTATTAATTAATTAAGAATAACTAAACATATTTAAAAACAGGTCCAGAATTTACGATAAATGTTAGAGGTGAGTTTTTAAATGATACGGCCAAATACTAGTACTGACATTGTAAACCAAATACAAATTTGCATTGAAACTTGGAATACAAGACAGATTAGAATATTCGATTAGATTGTGTGTCAACAAATTTATCTCTATGTTGTGATTAACGAATAATTATTTATAAACCTTTAGGTGACTACACAGATGCCATTTTTCACTCGTGTAGCAAAAACGATGAAAGAGTGGCAAACGAAGCTAAATTTTATATAAAAGCCAATATTTGTTTGCATATGTGTGAGTAGGTTTGTACAATCAAATACTTTTTAGGGTAAATCCCCATTTATTTTCGAATATAATTTATTTCAGTCCTGAAAAAACACATTAAAACATGATGTCAGGGGATATACTTCATTTGAGAGATATCGGTGGCTGTCTACCATAAATGGTTTTACACGTTTCCACGAACTCGGGACATATTAACACCTTTATTCAATCAGTAAGAGCTTCTTGCTAAAGCAACCTCGAACTTCTTGAATACAGCATGATAAACAGACCAGTGATAGCGGATTCATTTCGTTTTTTTTCCTGCATCAAATCTACAAATTCCATAAAAAAATGACGCTTCTTCAATTTTGAAATGGTTGAAGCCTAGTAGCTGTAGTGAGATTTTATGAAATACAGAACATTATTAGTCAAAGTGACATCAAAGCCTATTTTAAGGCTGTGATGGCTATTGTCCCATCTTCTGATAGCGAATTCAATACACTTTTCATATCCACAGGGATCGGCATAGTATAATGCCACCCTATTATGTCGATAAACATATTACTCACCGATTATTAATCGGCAGTAGATAGTATTCAGAAGAACCTCCCTGAAATTAGACACACGATTAGGAGTTTTTTAAACATTTTTTTACAGGTGATACCAAAGCATTTACCGTTGAATGTAGGCGTCTTATCTCCTCAACAAGGCTGTAAGAACCATGAGATATGCAATTGACTCACGGGAAAAAAATAATCTTCGCATAAAATGCCTTAAGGAATTTCCCAGCTTATAGCGAAAGATTGCACTCTATCGGTCAAAAGCAGCCTAAGCGAGTGTATCATTTCTTGATACCACATATTCAGAGAATATTCGAAAATATTTTAAAAATCCTACCTGCGGTAGGAATTTAAGAAATACCAATACACATTGTACTTGTTACCCCTTGATCCTGTTTAATAAATTAGTGTACCACATTTTATGTAAATTTTTTAGCTGATTTTATAAATAAATTGTAGCATGGATTTTAATAACGGCGATTTTATTATTATATTCTATTTTTTTAACCATTCGTATAAATTTTATTACTTTAACAGGGAATTTATTAATAATAATATTTAGTTCACACTCTGGTTTTTGAGTTTGCGTTCTCGAACTTAGTTTTTCAATAGATAGATTGAAATGATGAGACTTATTTTTATATTAATGAAAATTACTTGCACACAGGTTAGTGTGTAGCCCTGCTTCATTAGTTTAGTATATTTAATCTCTAAAGTGAAAGGGAACTCCTAATTTTCAACAAAATAGCAATTTTCTTTTGAACATGGAACTGTATAACTGGTAATTAGATTTTAAATTTCGTTTTACCCAATTTGATTTAATTTAATTTATTTTTTAAAGTTGGAACAGTTTATGTTAAGGGGTTGGTTTGGGGGTATTTCAATGACTTAAGATCTTAGTAATCAAAACTGCTAAAAAAAAAAAAAACTGATTCCTTCATCTATAAAACACCATACATGATACTCGATGACTGTACTATCCGTGATTAACTGTACCAATTCGAACGACGTATTATTTACTCCTGGTTAATTCAATCGGTGAACAGTTCATCAGATTTCTTATAGAGTTAAAGTTTCAGTCATTATACGTATGGCTATAATTTAGCTGCTAAATTTTATTTTTTAAGTGTCATATTAAATGAAGCAGAAATAAGTATTGATATGTTTTGCAAACAGACGTACACATGTAATGTCCGTTCATATGTACTTCTGAAGGATAGATTTTTAAGCTAATATATTGCTTTTGTATTTATTTTTCAGATAAAAAACTATTTCATAGCTTACTATAAGATTTGTAAGAGTTGGTATTTTGCAATATTTCTGTTTCTGACGAATATCGATGGCATTTATTTTGTCTTATTACATTAATTAATTATTGCTGTGAAAAATTTGCTTATTTTAATAAGATAGTTATTTTATGTAATTCAATTAAAATAATAAAAGCATTTATAGTAGGGCGCTGCGTTTATGCTTCTTTCGACGGGAGAAGAAATGGATAACGTAATGTCTAGCATCTACATTGTGTACCTCTATTTTTAGAAAATTCGTAAGATCTAGATACATACCCCATACATATCTAGATACATGAAAATTGGCACAATGGTAGTCCTAAACGTGACTCTCGAAGCCCCAATTTTAAAATATAAAGTTTGTTTTTCTGCAATAAATGGATGTCGACAATGAAACACGTTCTACAGGGTTTGTGTATATGAGTTAACACAGGAAAATATCAGTCATATTTTAGCTGTCGCGGTAGGAAATACGTTCTACAGAGTTTGAGTATTTCGGTTAACACGGAGAAATGTCGTGATCATATTTTAGTAGTCGCTTGTCATATTTAAAGCCCGAGTAACTCCGGGTTATTTAGCTAGTTTTAAAATTTAAAAGGTGCGTTTCCCGCTTCACACATGCCGTCAGTAGTAAAATTCTTATCGCTTTGAATACAGCTTCATAGTACTTGTACTTATTTTGTTTTTCCACTTGTGCTTTTAGAATTCTGAACAGCCTTTTGGCATCTTTTTAAAATGCTAGTTGACTTGAAAAAAATTATGTAAAAAAGAGTTCACTTCCAAATTCATAACCAAGACAAATATATAAAAGTGGAATAGAAATGAACATGATATAATTGATTGTGAGGTACGATTGGCTGACTGAGACTTTGTTCTTGTTGTTCTTTTTCTTTGTCTATAAAGTTTTGTTGTGAAAATGTATTACAATTAGGCATCACATATATTAAAATAAGTGTTCAACTATTCTGGCAGCTTTCAAAAAATCATTTTCCAAAGTTTAAAACTCATCCAAACTCTTGTTTCAAGTTCTAGTTCTTTGAATGATTCATACTCCATTTATGAGAGGTGTTTTCGTATAAAAATTTCGTTATTATTCTTTGAAGTTTCTATTGGCGAAGTGTCAGAATCGTATTAAAATAAAAATCAAATCAGCGTCACGTCCGCATGTTCGCCACAAAAATATGAACGTATCCTACATTTAGATTACCAGAAAAAGTTCCATGTATATAATTATAGAAAATAAAATGATAACTTCCCAGAAAGGAAATTTTCTGTGAACAATTGTACACATTATCTAACAAAAATTACCTGGAATTCATCCAATAATATACAATGGGATTGTAGCATGAGTTTGACATGGCTAACCAGTATATGGCTAGGTAGACATGTTGTATGTAATCGGACACAATGGCTTCTTGATGATGATAAACATAGAGGAAGTAGATATGATAGGGTAGCCAGCACACTCCAAAAAGGACCACTATCGCCACTAGCATGTGCACAACCTGAGAGGAAAAGATAGAAAGTATGTAATTTTTGTTACATAGATAAATTACATACATGAATATGGTTAACTCTCCAAATGGTTCGACGAGATATCTTATCCATTAAGATTGGACACATTTTGCTAATTATATGATACCGCGTCATCAAGATATCGACAATTTTTTTTATGATAACGAGATCAAGATCTGGTCACATTTCATTTGCTCGTTATCATCTGAAATGAATTGTTGCAAAAAAAATCTTCGGAACTACTGCTCAAAAAAAATACACAAATTTTCCTATATCCATGATATTGCGTCATCAAGATATCGACAGTTTTTTTATGATATCGAGATCAGGATCTAGTCTAATTTCATTAGCTCGCTATCATCTGAAATGAATTGTTGCAAAACAATATATTGAACTACTGCGCAAAATAAAAAACATATATTAATATATAATTTAGGAAAGTACAGCTTTGTAGGTAGCTGAATCTACGTCGAAATGGAGCACGGGCTATTGACGACAATCTGGGATCAATCCCGAAGTTAATGATCCAAGGGCATAAGTTTGAAGTTTTGATTTTTGTTTTCGTTCACGGTCAGATGATGAAGACAACATCTGAACAGCATCATAAGATTTTACGTGCAATAGTTCTCACGCACGGAAGATCTTTAGATCGAATTTCGAACTAGCAACTTCCTTATACAATACACGACCTAAACAACTGGGCTTCCACGACTATATTTTTATGAGATTTCGAAGAAATAAAGTGGTTTCCTGGTTGCTTATGAATTTAAAAAATTGTATAAGGTCCCTCTTCCATCAAGAAATAAAACTTCTAAGATACGTACTCTAGTGAAGATATTTTACGTTTTTCAAATTCTTAGAATTATCATAACACATGTAAGTGAAACGGTGTATGATGTTTTCTTTCTGAATAGCCTATCTCGTAATGCTGCTTTCAAAGAATATTCTTACGAATGTTTGGAGAAATGCATTTCTCAGTTAATGCTGTAGTATAAGAAAGGAGAGTTACTGGAGAACACTATCTGCTAAAACGGGTAAAAAAATGCACAGAAAAAACAACTCCAGTATCAAGTTTTGTATGAAACGAGACGGCTTCAAAGTTTGAAATGTTTTCGTGGAAAAAGGGGAAGACGGCTTTATGGCTCAATAAAATTAAATGTCGGAATACGCTGAAACGAAAAAAAAAAGGTATAATCTGCCAAAATAACATTTTCACATCTATTTTACTGACTGCTAAAAAAACTTTCTATTTCACTATGCAAACGAGACTGGAAAGTGAATTTATAATTTTATTTTTCAAATTCTAAACAAACGTTCTGAACATCATAAGTAAAGCATAGTTGGAAATAGAATAAATTCATATTGAAGTGTTATTGCATAAATAATTGTGTAATGTTTATTTAAAGAGTAAATTTTAAAGTTTTTGTTTTAATAATATTACTCCAATTTAGGTGATTCCCAAAAATATATTTTAAGTCATAGCTTATCAAGCAAATGATTTAATGTTCATGGTGGTTGTCTTTGGTTGGGTGGTTCCGAGGTTGGTTGTCTGAACGAGGTATATAGTCATTATAAAAACTGACCAATTTTTCATTGACGAGATATCAGATGAAAACCGACCACCTCTTGATTTTGACATCCTTCAGCAATATCTTGATGACGAGGTATCTCGTCATTAGAAAAATTGGTCAGTTATTGATGAATTAGATATCTCGTCAAAACCACTTGTCTTATTCCCCTCCTTGTTGTCTCAACGTCGGATCTCTTCATCATCAAAACTGACAATATCTTGATTTCGTCGTTATCCAAAAATCGGTAGAATCGTGATGACGAGATATCTCGTCATTAGCGAAATTGGTCAGACTTGATTCCCGAAATAACTCGTTGAAATCACTTGAAAGATCAAATGGGATTGAATATCCCAGTTCAACCAAAAGAACCGGCGTGACCTAAATAATAAGTTAGTACAATCTAATTGGGTCGGATCCTCAGATCTGATGTCAATCCCAGACTTAATGTACTGAACTTCTACACTATTCTTGTTAACGTACCCAGTTCCTTTCATTTGAGATCAATGCATAACTCATTTTCATGCTCATTACAACCATTAGAGAACACCCAGAGGGTACAAATATCCATTTAGAGCACTTCATCTGACGAGTTTGAAGAACACTAACAATCCACAATTTGATTGATAGCCTTTTAATGAAAAGGAGGCATACGTAAATCTTTATATACATCATGCACTCATAAAGCTGTCCCATCTGTTATCTTCAAAGGAGAATGTTCACCCAGTAATGTCCAGGAAATGCGACTTCCCAGGAAGCAAAATGATCAATGTGCTCATTACAGTAGTAAGCGATGTCTCTTAGCGCCCTGTCCCATTAAGGCTGGGCAACTTTCATCTTATCCCGCGTGTCTTCCGGAAGGGAAGTAGTCCCCGAACGGTAGTTTGGGACCTTTGGGGGTCAGGTTAAGTACCCGGTGTTGATTTCTCATTTTCTAACCTGTATCGCCAACACAGTTGCTTAGTGAGTAGAGAACTTGGAAGAACTCTTGGCAATATGTTTCTCGTTGTTCCAAGATGCGGCTTTTCCCTAAGATGCTCCAGGTCTTTATGACCCACAGAAGCTGCAACACTTCCCCCTTTATCATGAGTCATAAGTCAATACTTTAAAGAATGATTCAATGACAACTACTAAATTTAATTTTGAATCAAAGTCAGATAATGACAACAACACCTGAACTGGCAAACCCACTCTCTAAACTTCCACACTCCGCCAACGTGAGGACATTTGAGGTCATGACAGAAATAGCGTGCATCAGCCCCCGTGTACACGACGGTGTTTGGTCGGACCTAGAAATCAGAGATACGAGGAATAGTTAAAATTTAATTATGACCTGTTTGGAAAAATCGATGTTAAGTTCGACTACCATAGCAGCGGGAGAGTGGTTAGAACACTCGCTTACCCAGTAGATTGAAGGACTTAGATATAAGTTGGGGACACTCATTACGATGTCAGGCTGGATGCTTGAAGCTCTCTGAATACTTCGAGTCGACATGCAAATGTGGCTGATCTTCCTGGTTTCTTCTTTAAGTGGGCATATAAATTTGGGGTACTTACTATTTTCTATGAGATGACATGTAAATGTGAGTCATTTTGTTGATTTGATCGAGTCAACAAATGAATGTGGGCTATCGTCGTAGTTTTTTGTTTTGACAAGTAAATGTGAGCCAATATCCCGGTGTCTTCGACGGCATAGAAATATATCAGGTTTCCGACAAACTCTGTGAGGCATTTAGTACCATTTAGTACTAAATTTTGGAAGAGCTTGATTCTCTTCGAAAAAAATTGCGACAGTTTGGAAACTAAGTAAGTAGAGATAGAATCTTGGTTTTGAGTTCGATTCCCTATCACACTAAAATGTATTACCCTTTGGAAGGAATAAATTGGTACTTTCTTTGGAATGGAATCCTTTGGATATATTTGATTGGTCAAGATCAAAGATCGTTAGAAATCCTTCAGGGAAGAAGGTAGAATTATACGTTTGTACACCTCAGAGGGTTAAAACTATTTACTTCACATTGACCTAGAGTATGAATTTCCTTGCAACGCTGAATATTTGAATCTTTCAAGTATACACATCTGATAAAATTCATAAAACATAATAGTTAGTCTTAGAAAAAGTTTCTGAATTTAGGAGGCAATTTAAAAAACTGGCGAAGAAACATAATATTGAATTTGGAAAAATTCCTATTTTGAAATTTCGAGTTGTTGGTTATAGGCACTGGTGATTTCTCAATGTATTCATGTTACATATGTGTAAAATTATTTAAACTATTTGAAAGGTTTTTATATGTTACCTCAATGCACTTTTAACTACTTTCTCAAGAGACAGAAAGGGATAAATTACATTAACTTATCTCGTGGATGTACTTTAAGACTAACAATAATAAACAAAAATGTCCACGATTGCTGCAAGATACTTCTATTTTAATCGATTGAAGTGTCAATAGTTTCAATTCACTGTCTCTACAGAACTATATAAATAAAAAATGGAGTGTATTGTTCATTGAATAGTTTCGTCCCATATTAAGTTATTTGTCTATTTTTGTTATTCCAATGCAAAATCAGAGGTTTCGAAATTTTGTGTTTATTTGTGAATGTGTGTCCGCACTACGTCCAAAAGGCTGGATATATTTTTATAAATTTTAATATTTTTAGTCCTCACAACAAGTAAGTGGCAGAACTTTACAACGTCAGTTAGTTCATCTGTCTTCCAGCTTTAAGTATGTCTGAGCATTTATTTGATTAAACACAACATTTTTTATCTCCGAAATATTAAATATTCAATAAAATATATCCTAAATAAATAATTTATTCAACATTCCCCGATCGGAATTTGTTTAGTTTAATGAATTATCGAATTACTTCATCTTTCGGGATTCCATAGCGAAGTGTATTTTTTCACTGCGCTAGCTACCTGCAAGTTGAAGATGTCATCTTTTCCATTCATGTACCCTAACCTGGGTGTAACATAGAGCAGATATAGAGTGAGAAATGGTTACCTTTTATGCGTCCAAGATCACGTAACCAAAACTAGTAGTAAAGGGACTCCAAACCACATTTTTGCTTGCTAGCTGTAAATGAACATATTATATCATCTCATCACTCATAGGCATAGATTCCTCTTCTGATTGGTTTTCCATGCACAATGGGTGCCTACAGTATCAGATTCCCCTAAATATTTAACCACTGAAACTAGCATCCAGTGTAAATAGTATTCACAGTTGGTACTTCGCGACCCTCCTCAGGCCCACTCACAGTGAGGTTTAGAGTGTTTTCATGGCACGGAGGGGAATATTGTGATTCCCGAATGCACTTGAAGGAACACAGAAGAGCCACCAACGACTAAATGGTCAGAAGGCACAAGCCAACTACCACAGAACGGCGCGCGCACGGCTGTTTATTTTTTTAAATTTTGTTTCACATGGGCAAACAAGGCCAGTGCTCAGTAAGTATGGAGCGAACATTTAGAGTTTCTTCTTTCTGAAAAGAGCAATAGGCCCCGAACATATGAAAACAAAGAGTTGCAAATAGGCAACAAGATAAAAAAAAAAGAAATCGCGCAGTAGCGGGTTACAATGTTATAAAAGTTATATTGCGTAAAATCTGTTGTGGCCTTTAATAAAAACAAAAATATCTGTCTGTGGCTACATGTAGTTTGGTCTATGTTAAAATAATGTTTTATGTCTAGTATATAAAATATTAAAATATTGTGACTGCCGGTGTGATTAAGAATCCAAAGGTGAGAACTTTACCTATTTCTTTTTAATATAACCGGAGGGGGGGGCGGTAGGCCAAGTTGAATGGCCATCCAGGACACCACACCGGGAAATAGTCGTGACCCAGACGGACCCGGTGACTTAGAGAGTAAGTCGGCGGCCTCTATAGGCAGGTTGAATTTCATGGAGCCTGTTGACCGTCCGGGGATGGCGAAGTAACACAGTTGGTACTTGCCTATGCCTATCTTTATCACACCATTTTCCCGCCTTTGTAAGAGGATGCCATTAATAGTCAAGACAGAGTGGCCAGAATTGGACGCCATTTCACCCTCTATCAATTTACACTTAGGGCTAAAAATTTTACTTGCATTGTACTTCGTGAAAGAAAAGAGATCACAGCGAATGTAGTTGACTCGTAAATTTATCTAAACAAAAGCATTACATTTTTGACTTTAATGCGTCTTTAAAATAGCAGAGGTAGTGGGGGGGCATGCTTGAAAATTTGAGCGTTACAACTGTTTTGTGTTTTGATTTCGGAACTAAAAAAACATCCAGAAAGCAAAAATAGAATCGTGAAGACAAATTATATCCGTTTCTGATATGATCTTCGGACCCAGTACGAAGGCATATTCAGAGCGGTGAGAGGATTCACAATATGTCGAAATTTATAAGGTGCTGGGCGAACTTTAGGCTAATGTAACAATGGATTGTGTGAATAAGGATGGTGTAAGTGATGCATTCGAAAGCTACCGAACTAAGCTACAATTAATTTTGAACAACGATTACATACAAGAGCTTGTGTAAAATTTATAAGAATTAAAACAACTATAAACATTCATTTGATTTCATAGCTCGAAGAAACATCCAGAAGACAAATATAGCGTCGTATAGATAAATAATATCCGTACCTGACTTTACCATCAAACCGAGTGCGACCTTTTAATAGGATATCCATAATGACTGCCAGTATAGCAAGTTGAATCAGCGGATTGACAGGTTTATAAAAATAGTACCAACCCGTTATTAGATAGGTGTAATAGGATCCGGTTCTTTCAGTGTATTCTATATCCTTTAGCACGTTGGCGCATTAAGCTAAATTGATTATTTTAATTGGGTTTCTGCTCTATTTGACTACCGATTGCAGAACAAAGTTTTTAGATTCATTCAAACTTTTTTCGTAGCCTTAATTAATTTTTTACTGGATGGTGGTATTTTTTTTAAAGACATGTCACATCTAGAAGCTAATTAGTTTTCATACAATGAAAATATGTTATTAAATTATTACTCAATTTACCTTCTAGCTAGAGGGAATCAAATTATTTTAATTAAGGGATTTAACTATAGTTTTTTTAAATAACTTTGATTTGTGGTTTGTTTTTTTAGTCACATTAGCAAATTATATATGTGAGGTAGGAATTCTGAGAGTGATCGAATAACACCATTTAATGTTCATTTAGTATATTTACTAAATTACCCCTCTAAGCATAAAATATTACCGAGTTGTGTATTACTGTTTTTACTCCAATACACACACAATGACTAAATAATAACACTTATTGGTTAACAAAATCTTCGGAAAGGTACTATTGAACAAGAAGGTCAGAACTGATTAGAAATCATACAGGGTAAAGTGCAGATTGCAGAACGGATATATATGTGGGAATTTATCAGATGGTTAAACATTAATTCCTCAAACATTCCTTATCTTTTTATCCCTCGATATTAAAAAAAAGTTACCGCTGACGCAGCCGTTATCACAGTATTGAAAACTTATAATGCTTAATGAAATAATAAGGTTTTGCCTTTTCTTTATAACTTTGAAGTCTGCTAGTTGAATGTGATCACGGAACATAAATAATTAAGTCTTTTTTGAGGAGGATATCTGCAGATTTTCAAAATGAAGAGTTTTACTCCAGATAAATTCCAAAATATCTTTTGATTGAAATTGAACGCAGAAAGAAGAATGGATTTAAGATCTCATTAGATCGTAAAATCCATTCTTCTTTTGAAAATCACTACCCGTGTTTTGTTTTTTATTAATAACTAATCTAATTTTCTAAAACAAAACACCCGCTAATTTCAAATGAAGGTGCATGGCATTAAGACATTGATTTTTGGCTTCACAATGCCCTTTTAATTTATATAACTATTATAGCTACTTCTGCTCGCACGTATGCTATAATCCCCGGATGATGTTGCACTAAATTTGGATGTCCTTTTGTTGGATATCGTGAAGTAACTGATGAGTTAAGAATGGATTTCCGTTGGATAATGGTTCGACGGAAACATTGCCATTTAACATATTCAAACTAGCTTAATACAGTTATAGTGAATGGACAATAGTGTCTGAATTGTTAATTCGATTGATTAGCCATGGGGTATATGCATAGCACTTAATTTCGCCATGTATACTGTATAATTAAACGATGTTTTAATTTGAGACACCATTTTCAGTGCAGCATTGATTTAGAACTTAGAATCATATAGGACTATAACCAATGTCATTTCAAATAGACAATTTTTTTTTTCAATTTTTAACGCACACTTTAGATATGTATATAATCTTCAACGATTAGTTATGTAGGTAAGTATTCTTTACGTCACACTGGAGCAAAACACCGGGATATTGGCGACGGTTAAGGATTAATCACGAATGCGAAAAATTCAAAGACAGCGCTTCATATTTTTGAACCATGGTCAGATGACAAGGTCACATCTGAGCTGGCACACCCCACGCTCTATAGTTCCACACCACGTCAACGTGAGGATATTTGAATTCACGACAAATTTAACGTCCACCAGCTTTCTATACACAAATGTTTTTGATTGGATTCGAATTCGCAACCTTCCGGTTGCTAATCCATCACTCTTCCATACGGACTATGATTAGTTATGGAACGTTTTGATAGAGATACGAGATACGTAGTTTAAACGACCAGTGATTTTAAACTGGTGATTGTGAAACGTTTTTACCATCCAAATGGTTTTGAAAAGATATCTCGTACATGAAGATCTGACCAATTTTGCTAATGACGAGATATCTTCTCATGGATGCCAATTAAATTTCCAATGATGGATATACTGACCTTTTTGGTGACGCCAAGATTGGTATGAGGTCAGTTTTTTCCAATGACGAGATATCCCTTCCATCAAGATCTGGTTAGTTTTGCTAGTGACCAGATGCATCGTCAATACAACCACCGGGAGGGTTGAGTATTTAAGATTTATTTCTTTTCTCGAGGTTTTGTTTTAAAATTTTGACTTGCATGTGCTCACATATAATTTTAAGTAATGCTGGTATATATGTTTTTAGTATTACTTTTATTTACAAAGTATAAATAAATGGTTTCAAAAAGAGCTTTTTCGAAGCCAATCGTTAGCAAAAGAGGTAGGTAATTACGATTAGTGTTTTTTTTTTAGAATAGTGTAAATTTGTATCCATTTTTTAAACATATACATAAGATGAAAATTTTTTTTTGATGATTTGTAGTGCTTTAGAAAATGGTTAAAGTGTGAAAAAGATTAAAATCTGATGATCTAAAAAAGCAAAAGAAATCTGAAAAAAACAAAGAACATAATTTGTTTACTTTTAGTAAAAAAATTATGTTCTTTATTTTTTTCTGGCGCATCTAATCTTACCCATCTAAATTTCTTTATTCTTTTAGAATAAAGAAATTTAGATGCGCCAGATTTTACTATGTTCCTTGCGATGGACCTTATGTTACTTTCCCAAAAAATAATGTCATTTGAAAATCATTTCAATGGTAGTCTGATGACAAATTTGAATCAACTCTATGCACAATATTCTTAATATCATTATACGACTGAATAAAAAAATTAAGAAAACCACGTAAACATGCTACCATTTTTAAGACACTCTACATTTCCATGTAGAATTAATGGATACATCAAGAGTTACATTGCTTGGGTAATTTATTTTATTGCAAACGTTTATATTTATTGTTACTGGGAGAAAAGCTACGATCCAAGATTACAATTTATAGTTGCTTCAATAAAGTGTTGTCTGAATTATGACTTGCAAAATACAGCGACATTCTTAAAGATTCATTTGATAGAACACGATTATCTCGTGAGACAAAGTGTACATTTAAAAAGCAGCTTCCCGCTTGAAAAAATGTCTCTTATGTTGTGCGGAAGGCATTGGCCCTGGTAATTTGTTGACGAAGTGATAAATTATGCAGCACTCTAATATATGCGTCTGAAGAGAATGCAGTTTTATCATTAAAAGAACTTCTCCAGAAATGCAAACAACGCAAGTTTTATCATAAATTCTACTGTAATTCCAGTCGTGACGGTAGAGCATAAAATACATTTACCAGATGTCTTACAAACAGTTGTTTAATGACGGTTGCTGCATTTGTGCAAAGTGGTGCGAAATCTGAATTACAGTTATGACTTCATTATGCGTGTCCAAATAAAGACAACAGTTTGTGGAAGACTAAAGTGCAGTTGAAGATTAAGTTTATAATTCTCTTTGTAGCATCTGCTATTGTTGACAGATATTTTTTATTTGGTGTGAAAGTAAACATTCTACGAGTTGTCAAGTTTAAAGTAGGACATTGAAACATATATTTTCAGTACAACAGTGGTGACCGTAAGAGAGTCGTTTTCTGTCAAGATAAATGTTGGTGAACGTATGGTTTGTCCGGAGAAAAGTATTTGCAGTACATATTCCGAAAATGTCGTCAGTCATTTCTGCAGTCAAAATCGTCGACAGTAAAAATCTTTTTGATACGATTTCAGTACTACGACAGTAGAAATTTGACAGAATGAATTTCGAATTCCTTTGTGATAGTTGATCTGTCAATGTCAATAAATTAAATGTCAAAAATATCGGCAAAATAGTACTAAACTCTATTTTAAGGCAGCACCTATGCTTATCATGCGATAACATTTGATAATTCGATATGGGGAGGTTTCCGTATGATTCGTTTACACCGATAATCATAAACGAAAATAATTGTTAAAACGACTGCAAGAAATAAAATGCTGTGTGCAATTGATATGATAGAGTTTATAATTGTTTGTTTAGGGTTTTATGACGAAAGGGCTATTATATGTAATGCATGAAATAAAAAAAGCGATATTCAGAAGAAAATTTTACACTAATTATATGTGGTTACTGCTCTTCGTAAGTAAAATTATTAATTGTTATAAAATTATTTATTTGTGCCCCTCTATAGTCTTGAATTCTAAAGGAATCTGCAAGTGGTGTGCCAGCTCAGTTGTTAAACTCGTCATCTGACTAAGATTCAAAATTATGTGGTGTTGTTCTCGGATCTAGCATCTTCGTGGTTGATCCCCCCCCCCACACACACAAAATGTCTACATCATTCCAATGAAAGGGAATTATAGACTACAACAGATTTAACGTGCAACAGCCCCACATAAAACATGGTGTATGGTTGGAGCAAGTTTCGAACTCGCATCCCTCCGGTTGTTCGTAAAATAATACTGAAACGTTTATTCTGTATCAAAAAAGCAATTTTCTTTCATACTCCAAATCAGATTAAAGTATGGTTCAAAAGCTTTAATAAAATTAAACCGAAGTAAATAATGACACTCATACATTTTATGTTTAAATCGTAAGCAGTTTATTTATTAATCATTAGGCTTTTTAAAATGAACTCCAAAAAAGTATTCATTGACATTCAGTAATCTTCATTGGAAGTTATTACGTGTTGAAAGTATTTGATAAATAAATTCGGAATTCCCTTACGGGGATTTCGAGGGAAAAAATGAGAAACCACAGCGCAATTAATTATAAGCATGATTTTATAGAATTCGCCACGTCGCTAATATTGACTATTCCCAACAGTAATCTATTTTGTAATACATAGGGGACTGGTGGCATCTTAATAATCACATATACTTACTTATATTTGTGCCTTTCGCCTTTGGGGAAGTACCTTCATTAATTACACCAAAGAAGGAAAGCTTTTACTTACGTTCCCTCACGTTTGGAATTAACTTGATAAAGAGTCCTGATTGCTGGAATATTTTTAGTAATGTCTGCCTATCACAGGAACCTTTTGAGATAGGGTAGATTATTGAGTTGTACATATTTTTCTGATTAATGTATGTAAGCAATTGTATAGAAAAGTGTTATGTTCTATTACAATTAGTGTTATTGATAATAATGAAACGCAATTAGCGTTTATAAAAAATTATTCTTATGGGATGCGCTTGGAAACTATAATTATACATTACAAAATGGTGCAAAGTCCTCTATCTCTTGAAATCCTTGTCTTGTGGATAGTCCAGCTGGATTGCCTACCCGAGGGTTGAAAGGTCGAAACTGGGTCCATCCAAAGACCACCGTGTACACGCGGGCTGGTAATCGTTAAATCTGTAGTGGTGTCAATTGTCCTTACGTTGGCGTGGTATGGAAGTTTGGAGAATGGGGTAAGAGCTCAGCTGTCGTTGATCTGTATGTTCATTGGTTCTAAACCAACACATATACCATGTTCATCAATCAATACAACTGCACCATTCTCAATATACCCTAAAAATCTAATTTTCTGAAATAATGAGAAATATGACATACTTACCCTCTGCTTAGAGCGAATGACGTCATTCTGCATGACCGTGTGCTCGCCTATAACTTTGCTTCCCCACAAAACGCAGCCGACCCAGCTGTAGGTTATGGCCATAGAACACATAGGCAAAACATAAGTCACGACGAGGAAAACAATGTTGTATCTGCAAACAAACAAAGAAGCAAATTATCGCATCGGAATGACTTTTGTCTTGGATGGGAAAGATAATAATGAAGCGTGCAAAAAACATTATGACTAAATTTTTTTCTATCTATTGACGTCAGCGAAATAACGCGGAGCGGCCTTCGTGAGAAATGTTTTCATTTAATATGCAAATGCCTTATCCCATACCATTCAGTTAATAAATGACATGATGGAGTGAAAAGAATGTTGAATCAGAAAAACTAGGATTTTCTTGTAAGCATGAAACACGGAATACCGTATTGACATTACGTTTTCGAATTCTGCAAAAATATCATTAACTTCGGGAAAAACTGAGATTTTTTTATTTTCCTCGACTTAAATTCCTTCTTTTCATCCACGTTTCTTTTTACTTTCTTTGGTAAATTTACAAAGAACGTGAAAACATTCACCGGTCTGTTATTGTTCTTAAATAAAGAATTGTTGAAGGTTATTACAATAATTACTGCACTTCTATTTAGTTACGTATCTCAGTAACTTACGTAACACTGAAATCGCCAGTATAGTGCATTAACGAATGGTAAAATAAACGAATATGAACTATTTAAAATCAACCATTATGGAATTTTGCTGATTACATAAAAGGCGGTCAAAAGTTTAGTATATTAGTTAATATTGATAGGTCTTTAGGCAACATTTAAAAAAAAAATTTCAAAATTTTGAAGCATTTGGAGGAATTTCTTCTTTGGCATTTAAATATATAAAACAATTTTAAAAAAATCTTCAAAACGATTTCAATTAAGTTAATTAAAACCAGAGCTAGCGAACTATTTTGAAATCAGACAAAATGTCAAAAAATCTTAGATTGCAGAGGTGAAATGGACTTGCTATACTTATCTGTTAATCATATACTGTGTGTATGTAACTGTATCAAAATTGATACTAATTGAAAAAATATTTTTGCCATCTTCAGAATTTGATATAAGAAATTGATTTTTCCATCGGTTTAGGTAATTTTCTATCAAATAAAAGTCTACCACTATTCTCCCAAAGGAAATGCTGTGATTTTGTTATGCGAGGATCTGCTGGTTTAGTATATTTTAGAATGTACAAGAACTATGTACAATGATTACTATACAGACAATAAATACGTAATTAATTAAAATTCAAGCCCTAATTAATATATTTACAATATTTAAAATACTGAAATACATAACTACGAGCAGAAAAGAAATTCGGGTCATTATCGAATACGAAGTTACACATATAACCAAAAAAGCTTGTTTTGTATATTTTATTTATTTATATGAAACATAATTCTACAAATCATTACGTATCCAATTAAATTTTTAGGTACGTTGGTCGACATACACATTTACCCCAAAGAAATTACTCATGTCTGATATTTTGCAGGAAAAAATATATCCTTAATATCCAACTCCTAAATATACTGGTGTAAGAAATTAAGAGAATTTCCAGACTTGATCGATTATATCTAGAACTACTGTACCGATTTTAATGACATTTAATCTGTACATACATTGATACAATACAAAACAAATAACCATTCAATAATTGTAATACACACGCATGATAGTGCGTAACACTCGTTGGAGTCGGAAGGTATGGAACAGCGGTTGCAGAATAAACAAAAAATGGGTTAATAGGGGGTATGGTCCCTTCTTACAAATATACAGGTCTCGCAGCGTGACTTCATACTTGAAATAAGGCAGTTTATCATTTCCTGTGGCAATTGGTCAAACGCGTTCAGAACCGCTGTTTTCATTCCCTGGATGGTTCTCGGATGGGGGTTACGAGTTGCAATTGCCCTCCCCAGAAGGTACCAGACATGCTCCATAGGGTTAAGGTCTGGAGATCTGGCTGGCCAATCCATCCGGCGAATATCCTCAGTCTCTAGAAATTCGTCGACCAGAAGAGCTCTAAGTGGCCTCACGTTATCGTCCATTAAAATTAACTCAGGGCCAACTGCACCCCTGAAAAGGCGAACATAGGGCTCCAAGACCTCATCCCTATACATCACACCAGTCACACTGTCTCTTTCAAAGACCTGCCCAAACCATTAAACCTCCTCCGACATAATGGTCGATTTCGCGGACATTCGAGGGTAGGTAGCGGGTCCCTGGTTCTCCCCACATGAACGTACGGCGAGAATCGGTGTTTAAGCTGAACCCGGACTGATCAGTGAAGAGAACGGACGCCCATTGATCCATACCCCAATCTCTATGCTCTCAGCACCATGATAAACGGATTCTCCTGTTCGTAGAAGTGAGCGGGACGCAAACAGCAGGTCTTCTTGCGAACAACACTCTCTCATGAAGTCTTTTGGAAACAGTCACCCTTGATACACAAGTTCCTGTGGCTGCATGCAAGTCACGAGAGAGCTGAAAAGCTGTAGTACTCCTGTTACGCCTCGCTATAATCGACAAATGACGATCTTCTCTGGCCGCCGTGGCTCTTGGACGACCTTGTCCAGGCATTCTCTCGATGGATCCGGTATCCTGGAACTGTTTCCATAAGTTAAACACGACGCTGGGTATTAAATTAAACTCTCTACAAATTTGGACTTGAGATTGGCCTGCTTCTAGCCTTCCCACAGTTCGCCACCTCATTCCATCATCTAAACGTTGGTGGTTACTCATTTTTACTGTTACAATTTGAAATTAACCGATTGCTGCAAAATAACACCAAGAAATTCGCCGAGGTGTGCTTGCGAACAAAATGCGTCTTAACTTACGCGCGCTTATAAAGCCTGTTTCTCTACTGGCTCCGTCTGCACACACGTGTACGCTAACGTATTTGACGTACAAGATTTGCATTTTTGTCTAGAAGCAGTTGTTTTACATTCAATTCAGTTCTTTTCATGAAATTTGATAAAATATGTAAATTCTCTTTTATTTCACCAGTGTAATATACACTATATGAACAAAAGTATTTAGACACTGCAAAAATTCGGAGGAAGATCCACCATAGTGTGGGGTTGTTTTTCCTAGTTAGAATTCGGTCCATTGCTTTATGTACCTGGTACCATGAACACTAACGTGTACCTCGACGTTCTGGATAATCGGCATTGCCTACACTATGGCAATACTACGGCGAGGATGGTTGTTTATTCCAACAGGATCGAGCTCCAGGTCATACTGCAAAATGTGTGCTAAACGTGTTTCCAGAAAATGAGGGTAATTTGTTTGACTGTCCTGTTCAGAGCCCCAATCTTAATACTATAGGACAAACTGGAGCGACGAGATCAACACCACCACGCACGGCCATCTTCCCAATCTCTTCTCACAACCTTGCAAGATGTATGGCGAGCTATTCCTGTCCATACGTACAGAGAAGTTGTGGAAAGTATGCTTCGACTTGTTGTAGCTGTAACACAAGCAAACGGAGGGCCTGCCCGTTAATAAAGAGAATTACAAAGCATTTTACGACTGGTCCATCTGGCTAAGGGTGATTTGCAGCTTCTTTTTGTTTAGAGGAACCACTAGGGCAGAAGACTGACTTGACCTCTGAGTACGCCTGCAGCCGTTAGCTGAGCATAATAGTAGGAGTGCTGATAGTAGGAGTGCTATACAGTATTTCTAAAATTGGCCACAAATTTTTGACATCCCAGACCAGGATATTCTGAAGCTTCTCTGCGAGATTGGCCTGAAAACACCAATAAGCCTCCAATGGATTCCATCGCATATCGGGGTGTATGGCAACGAGACAGCCGATGTACTCGCCAAGAATGGCTGTGATCTCCCTATGGACTGTTTGAATCGCCTCACTCCCACTGAGGTCCACTCCCTGGGAAAACAACGTTTGCTTTCCTTGTGGCGCCGTACGCCATCCCACCATTGGTATGCTGGCAATCACCCTGGACTCTCAATCACATGCTGTGGCCCTCGGCCTTTTCAATCGGCCATGGCCAGATTTCGAAGTGGCCATCTTAAAAGTATCAAATTTCAGAACGGGGAGAGAATTTTCCCTCCTTGTTCCTGTTCCCTACCTGCCAGTCCTGATCACCTTCTTCTCTGTCTTGGCGCTTCGTATAAGCAGCTGTTGGTTGATCAGGACTTTTTGCAGGTATATGGGGATCTGGCACGACGGGGCCTTCTGGACCTGGTGTAGGCTTTCCTACACCAGGGGGATGTGCAACAACAACAAAGCATTTTTTCTAAAAACATGCGGTGTTCAAATATCTTTGTCCATATAGTGTACAATCTGCAAAAAGTAATATAACGGAACACATATATACAAATTGAAACGAAATTACAATCCTTGAAAAAATGCAGAGTTCTGAAAAAGTTATATGTTAACGTTTTGAATTTTGACTTCCTGAATACATTGAGAAAAAGAACAATTCAACAAAAGACCTTTGAACAATATAGATGAAGACAATGATGATTTGCTTAATCGCTGTCAACTCAAATATTTAAGTAAAGATGTTTGAAAAATACACATGCCAACATGAAATTACCCATGCCTGATATTTTGCAGGAAATGAAAAGTTCAATAGATTGTGACTTTTCAAAAATTATCTGCACTAGGTAACTTATCGAAACATAAATACAAACAGAATTATAAATCAAACTAAAAAGATAAACATACATTATGGTGATATGTATATATATATATATATATATATATATATATATATATATATATATATATATATATATATATATATATATGTATAGTATTCAGTTTGTATTGCAGCGAAATTTGGCACAGAGATATATTATTATGAAAGAAAGCATACAAGAACATAAGAGTATGAAAAAGAGTTGAATTGTTAGTTAAGTTACAGGTTATATTAAAAAAGGTCAAATTATATGATGCATTTATCTCGGGATAGGTCCGTTTATTGTAGAATATAGCCACCATGCACTGCAATAAAAGTCTCACAACGAGCCCTCATCCTGTTAATGAGGGTGTTGAGAAATGCTTGTGGTAATAAATCTCATTCTTCCAAAAGCGCTGCTCTTAAAGCCTGGAGGGTCCTGGAAGAAGGGTTGTTGTGTCTAATCCTTCAGGATCTAGAAGCAGCTAAATCAAATCCATGAGACCATGAACTCTAGCAAAGTCAAGCACCAGGAGTGGGCAATCAAGGACATCCGCCAAAGTGAGCCCCAAGCAATCGAGGATATGTTCGGGGGAAGCCGGTAACAGTTTGGCACTTGGTACACGTTGGGAAGACCCTGCGGCCAGAATCGAATGTCATGCATCTTAGGCGCCCACTGATAAGTCTCGAAACAGCCGTTTGATCTTGTCTGTCTTCGCCGAAATCCAATACGCGTCCTGGTCTTTTCCTACCGTACCAGGGATGGGCAGGGGGGGGGTGAGCCAAACCTGCCGGTCACTATTTTTCGCCATGGAGAAAATCTCTTGAAAAGTAAGATCATAGTCTGTAGTTGTCGTTGCAGAACAACCATTTTTTGCCAAGATATCCGTAACTTCGTTACCAGGGACGTCGACGTGGGAGGGGATCCACTGAAAGTGAACCTCCCTACGCTTTGTAATAATTTTAAGGTTATTGAGGATCTGAATGCCTACGAGGTCATTAACCCGTCTCCAGTCCTGTAGATGTTGGATCGAGCTGAGGCTATCTGTAAAAATCCATATATCGCTAGAGTCTGTGGAGTGGAGGATGGTCTTTAATCCCTCCCCGATGGCAATCAATTCGCTCCTAAAGACCGAGCAGTTATCTGGGTTTTGTCTGGAGAATCGAATAAAGAGATTCTCAATATAGATATCGCTCCCGGTGTGATTTGACTCGTCTTTACTGCCATCGGTATATATATCAAAGTGTCATCACTAGGAATACAATTAATAACCTCAAGAGCCAGCTGTCGTAGGTATACAGGGACATCTGAGTTTTTGTTTGTGTTGGACAGAAGTTCAGAGTGGAAGTGAACTCCGGGTAAACCCTCAATCGGACTAACACAAGGTGTTAGAGATGAGTACTCCACCGGTTGCAAAATAATCTTCATTTTATCGGCCAGACTAAATGGGCTATTCCTTTTGAGTCTCTGGTTATTACTCCAGTTAGATAGATATTCAGAGGTTCTGTTCTGATATTCATAGCTTCTCAATTTGTTGAAATATTTTACCAAATTCGAGTTTCTAACGAGACTAAGGGGTGGAATATTGGCCTCGTAAAGTACTATATCATTTGGGCAGCTGTTTCTCAGTCCCGTTATAATGCGAGCGGCACTCAATTGCACTCTCTCTAATTTGAGGAGGTTAGATGTTGAGGCGCAGAAGTACACTGGGAACCCATACTCAAGGATGGGCCTGATAAGCGCTATGTATGTAGCCCTGAGTGTATTATTATCAGCTCCCCAGTCTCTGCCGGAGATGTACTTGAAAATATTCAGTGTCTTACGGCTCTTGTTAACTAGATTTAGTATGTGCGCGTTACTTGTGATCTCCTGATCCAAGACAAAGCCCAAGTACTTTGGGTGTTTAACATAGGAAAGTGGCTGGTCCTGAAAGAGGACCTGGGGGTGATACGAGTACAAGTGTCTATTGATGGTAAAGAATCCAACATATGATTTTGAGACAGTAAAAGTCAGTTTGTGGTCGTTCGCAAAGTTTCACACATCAATTAACGTTGAATTTAAGGAAAATTCTATTCTGTTCACATCAGAACCAGAGCACCACAGCGCAATGTCATCAGCGAACATTCCGACATCACACTCCTCAGGAATGATCTTTTCAAACCCAGCCAAAAACAATGAAAACAATGTTGGGCTAAGGACGGATCCCTGAGGGAGTCCCTGGTGAGTTCGATACCAGTTGGAAAGGGTTTCTTTATACTTGACACGAAAGTGTCTATCTTTTAAAAAGTCAGCAATCCAGGAAAGGGCGTTGCCCTTGATTTCAAATTTGTCATGAAGTTTTATAATGAGTAAGTTCCACCAGACTCTATCAAATGCCCTTGAGAGATCCAGGAATACCGATACGGTGTGATTGGTTGGTTTGATGTTTTGGGAGCTTCTGATTTTTTGACCAAGTTACAAAACTTGATCGGTGGTACTGTGGCCTCTCCGGAAAGCAAACTGTTCTCTTAGTAGAAGATTTTTGGAAGTGAGATAAAAAGTAAGTCTGGTGAGGATAATTTTTTCCATAATTTTGCATGGAATGCTTTTTAAGGCAATAGGTCGGTAACTATCAGGAGAATTTGCATTTTTGTCTGGTTTCCTGATTGGGATAATGGTTGCCTTTTTCCAGTTTTTGGGTAGTCGACCCTTTCTCCAGGAGAGATTAATGATGTCACGCAATCTCTTCTTTGCCTGCACACCAAGATGCAAAATCATTTTTACATAGATGCCATCGGGGCCAGGAGACCTGAGAAGATTCAGATCTCCGATAGCGAGTTCTAAATCTTGCCGAGAGAAAAGATTGCTGAATAAGGGATTTCTTGCCCTCGTGTTGCGGTGTCCATGAGCAAGATCTCTAGCCCTGCGCTCGATGGTCTTGTCTTGGGCAGTGAAGGACAGTTTGCTTATATTCTTGTAATGTTGGCCCGAAATTACAGCTTCTTTATGACTGCGAGGGACACTCCCGTCTTGGGCTAAAATAGTGTTACAGCTCTCAGTTTGCGGTTGTCTTTTGTTAATATTCCTTACCAGTTTCCACAGTTTGGTATCAGAGGTTCTAGAATCGAGAGTAGTGCATAATTCGTTCCATTTCTGCTGCTTTAGAAGGGCGTACTTGCGTTTGATCTCTGCATTTACTCTATTCAATTCGGCCCTGTCGGATACATTTAAGATGTTAGAGAGATTTGACAATGCTTCTCTCTTTTTCAGAAGTGGCTGCAATGTATCAGAGTTGTGAGAGAAGAAGGGTGTGTACTTTTTGACTTTACCCCGAGGGACCGAATGCTTTGCTGCGCTGAGAATCCCATTTGCAAAGTTAGTCCAATCATTGTCAATGCTATTGGTAAGAGGGGCAGCAAACAAACCAGAATTTGTGAGATCTTTGTATTTCTTCCAATCGGCTTTCCTGAAATTCCAGTAGTTCTTACGATCTGTAAAGGCCTTTTGATTTATATCCAATTCAATAAGGATGGGATAATGATCGCTACCAATATTGTTTAACACAGTCCATTTACAGTGTGGGTAAATATCTGGACTGACGATGGAGATGTCCAGCGCTTCTTTAGAATTGTAGCTTGAATTGAAACAGGAATTTTTAAGTCTAGAAAATCAGCCGTATTGTTATCTAGATTGGTTTTAATCAACGAAAGTTCGTCTGAAGAGATAGATTTCCAAATATTAGAAAATATTAAAATAATAACATAAAATACATTTAATAATAGTAACATAAAATACACAAAATAACAATAAAAAAAAACCAGCCAAGGTGCATTAAACCAGGAACCGAAACTAGCCATGCAAGCGCGCTGGGAAATTATCTTGTATCTTGAATTTATATATATATATAATTCAAATACGTAAATTAATGAAGGATCAAAAATTCAAAGCATGGGTATTCAACCAGAAAACGAAAGATAAAATTAACCATGCAAGGGAGCTGAAAGCTGCAGACATAGCATGGTAAGGAATATAATTCCTAAAACAAGTATATATAACAAATAAAAAATAAAAAGCAAACGGAAATTCCAAAAATAACAACCAAAATCAATTTATTGAAAATTAAAGTGTTGGTGGATCAGGGCATCACCAGGAAGTTTGTCTGACAAACGCAACACAATATGGTGTTTTCTACGAATATCAGTCACAAAAGGCTAAGAAAAAGTTATAATTTTTGTTATATATATATATATATATATATATATATAGTAGAATGTTATAACATGTTGCAAAAGATTTTACAAAAGAAGCAGAATCTCCCGCTAGTATTAAATATTTAAAATAAAATAAAATGTTTAAGGTTAAAAACATGCTGAATAGTTTGAATTCCTATTTCTGTTGATTTTTGGAGCCGCGATAGCCCAATTGATAGACTGTAGCGGTAGATAGTTAATTAACATTGCACTGGAGTAACACAATGATATATAGGTCGATCAGAGGTCAATCAATTAGGGGCTGGTAGGTATTTTAATTAACGCAAAACATTGGGCTATTGGTGACGCTCCAAAATCCAACCCGAAGGAAAATATCCGAGGAGAGCACCGCGTAATTTTGAACCTCGGTCAAATGTCGAGGTAATGCCTGACGTAGCACCCCACTCTCCAAACTCCCACACAGTGCCAACACGACAATAATTTGAGGTCGCCGCAGATTTAACGTACACCAGCCCCCGTGTCTCTTGTGGTATCGAGTTTCGAACTCGCAACTATTCCGTCGTTAATTCGTTGCGCTATGTGGGCTGCGCCGGTGTCACGGATTACCTACAAAGAATTCCTAAAACTTAATCCAACCCAAAACTGTCGTGTATGAGGTGTACGTTACATCTGTAGTGGCATCAGATGTCCTCACGTTGAGTGTATGTTAGAATAAAGTGATAGAACGAATTCGCAATATAAAACGTATGTTATATTTTATATAATACATAATTTTTATTTCTTAACTTTGAGATAATCTCCTACGTAGAGTACAGTCGATACATTTTATATCTTGAAAACTTACAGAATCTTGTAAACGAAAATTGAAATCAAGAGAGTAGCTTTTGAATTACGGAGTATTTACAAATATGAAACGAGTTTCTTTGATATTATACTGGGGACAACTCATCTAAAATATTGAATTTTCCAAAAATATCCAAAAATTATGTGCAAAGCTTTCAGCGAATCTTTTATAAGCTATATTTTGAGTGAATGAATATGAAAAATCGAATATTCATAGACATACTTCACGCTTTATGTTTAAATTTCTGTTACACTTTGAAATATTTAGAGAATTTCTAATGCATATAGTAGAAGCTGTTCCCTGATCATAACAAACTTTCTAACTTTTCAAATAAAATAGTTTTAAAATTATAAGAAGAAAGGTAGATTCTGAGTTGCGATTTTATTAACATAAATATTGGTAATTTTTGTTAGCAAAAAAATATGGAAAATTGTTGGAGCCAGAAGAATGAATAAGGCACCACAGTAAAACTATTCAAGTTGAGGAGTCGTTATTTAATGTCTAGTAAAAAATAAATCAGCGAAAGTTTTAAATTTCTGCCATTTCCAGAATTTATACACTCCAGAAAATCCAAATAAACAACCAACCAGTTATACATTTCCAAAAGGAACCCTTGAAGTGCCTGATAGAAACAAACGTGACGTTTTGAAGACTAACTAGCCTGAATAAATGAATTATCCACTGTAGCAAAAAGTTTCAATGTGCAAAGCATTCGAAATTGATTTTCAGAACACAGGTAATGCATAAATTTAAGAAACGCAATGTGTATTAACAAAAGATGATATATGAATGCGAGCATAGCAATAAATAGAAGATGTGAAAATAAATTAAATGCAACAGATCCAGGAAATATTCGCAAAGCTTAAAATTCTTACCCGTATCCTGAAAGTTTATAAATTCTTTCCCTACCGGTAAGTGAACGAAAACCTTAGGTGGAATGAAGTCCATTTTGATAGACCTGCATTCCAGAAAAATTCAACGCTAAAAACAGATCCGCTTCAACAGCGAAATAAAATCCACACTCGCTTCAACTCTAGGTACTGCTGGATACAATCTTATCATTTCCATAAATCCCTAGCCTTTGAAAATTTCAGGTGGCGTTTATCGTTGAAAAACATGACGGCAGCTTTAGATTTAAGCTGCAGGGCGATTCTGGACTGGGGACTTTATTTTCACAATTTAACAGCAGTTCCACCGCCAAAAAGTTTATGGCTTCGTCGGGTGACGTTTTATCATAAAAAGGCGACTGATATGCTGGTCGCACATTCTTTGTCGCGGAGTGAAGCAACAATCAGAGAGGGATTGGGGATTGTTTGAACACGAGAAAGCAATAAAATTGCGATGATGTAAAATAACCCGTTAGAAATTTTATGGATTTCATAGAATGTGAGAACTTTTAAGTTTTGGGAATTGTCCAAGCACCATAAAGAAAATTATAGTATAATTTTACTCAAGAATACTAACAATCAGGAGGTTTAATCTTTAAATGTTTTTGACGAGATATTTCGTTCAAACAGATGTGAGCAATAATAAAAAATGACGAGATTAGCATCTGGTCAGTTTTTTCAAATACGAAGTATCTCTTCCGTCACGATCTGGCCAGTGTTTCCAATAATGAGATATCCTATCTGTCACGATCTCGTTGGTATTTGTAATGGTAATATATATCTGGTCCATCAAGTTCTGAGTAGTTTTTTATAATGACGAAATATCTCGTCCATCACGATGTGGTCGGTGTTGGTAATGAAGAAATATCTTATACATCGAGACCTGGAAATTTTCTTTCTAATGACGAGATACCTTATCCATCACGATCTGATTGGTTTTGGTGATGAAGAAATATCTTATCCGCCACGATCTGTCTAGTTTTTTTTTTATAATGACGATATAACTCGCGCGCGCGCGCGCGCGTCTATCATGATCTGGTCAGTGTTTCCAATGAGATATCCCGTCTGTCCTTATCTGGTCTGTGTTTGTAACGATGAGATATCTGGTCCATAAAGATCTGAGTAGTCTTTTTATAATGACGAGATATCTCGTCCATCACGATGTGGTCGGTGTTGGTAATGAAGAAATATCTTATACATCGAGACCTGGAAATTTTCTTTCTAATGACGAGATACCTTATCCATCACGATCTGATTGGTTTTGGTGATGAAGAAATATCTTATCCGCCACGATCTGTCTAGTTTTTTTTTTATAATGACGATATAACTCGCGTCTATCATGATCTGGTCAGTGTTTCCAATGAGATATCCCGTCTGTCCTTATCTGGTCTGTGTTTGTAACGATGAGATATCTGGTCCATAAAGATCTGAGTAGTCTTTTTATAATGACGAGATATCTCGTCCATCACGATGTGGTCGGTGTTGGTAATGAAGAAATATCTTATACATCGAGACCTGGAAATTTTCTTTCTAATGACGATATACCTTATCCATCACGATCTGATTGGTTTTGGTGATGAAGAAATATCTTATCCGCCACGATCTGTCTAGTTTTTTTTTTATAATGATGATATAACTCGCGCGCGCGCGCGCGCGCGCGCGCGCGCGCGCGCGCGCGCGTCTATCATGATCTGGTCAGTGTTTCCAATGAGATATCCCGTCTGTCCTTATCTGGTCTGTGTTTGTAACGATGAGATATCTGGTCCATAAAGATCTGAGTAGTCTTTTTATAATGACGAGATATCTCGTCCATCACGATGTGGTCGGTGTTGGTAATGAAGAAATATCTTATACATCGAGACCTGGAAATTTTCTTTCTAATGACGATATACCTTATCCATCACGATCTGATTGGTTTTGGTGATGAAGAAATATCTTATCCGCCACGATCTGTCTAGTTTTTTTTTATAATGACGATATAACTCGTCTATCATGATCTGGTCAGTGTTTCCAATGAGATATCCCGTCTGTCCTTATCTGGTCTGTGTTTGTAACGATGAGATATCTGGTCCATAAAGATCTGAGTAGTCTTTTTATAATGACGAGATATCTCGTCCATCACGATGTGGTCGGTGTTGGTAATGAAGAAATATCTTATACATCGAGACCTGGAAATTTTCTTTCTAATGACGAGATACCTTATCCATCACGATCTGATTGGTTTTGGTGATGAAGAAATATCTTATCCGCCACGATCTGTCTAGTTTTTTTTTTATAATGACGATATAACTCGCGCGCGCGCGCGCGCGTCTATCATGATCTGGTCAGTGTTTCCAATGAGATATCCCGTCTGTCCTTATCTGGTCTGTGTTTGTAACGATGAGATATCTGGTCCATAAAGATCTGAGTAGTCTTTTTATAATGACGAGATATCTCGTCCATCACGATGTGGTCGGTGTTGGTAATGAAGACATATCTTATACATCGAGACCTGGAAATTTTCTTTCTAATGACGAGATACCTTATCCATCACGATCTGATTGGTTTTGGTGATGAAGAAATATCTTATCCGCCACGATCTGTCTAGTTTTTTTTTATAATGACGATATAACTCGTCTATCATGATCTGGTCAGTGTTTCCAATGAGATATCCCGTCTGTCCTTATCTGGTCTGTGTTTGTAACGATGAGATATCTGGTCCATAAAGATCTGAGTAGTCTTTTTATAATGACGAGATATCTCGTCCATCACGATGTGGTCGGTGTTGGTAATGAAGAAATATCTTATACATCGAGACCTGGAAATTTTCTTTCTAATGACGAGATACCTTATCCATCACGATCTGATTGGTTTTGGTGATGAAGAAATATCTTATCCGCCACGATCTGTCTAGTTTTTTTTTTATAATGACGATATAACTCGCGCGCGCGCGCGCGTCTATCATGATCTGGTCAGTGTTTCCAATGAGATATCCCGTCTGTCCTTATCTGGTCTGTGTTTGTAACGATGAGATATCTGGTCCATAAAGATCTGAGTAGTCTTTTTATAATGACGAGATATCTCGTCCATCACGATGTGGTCGGTGTTGGTAATGAAGAAATATCTTATACATCGAGACCTGGAAATTTTCTTTCTAATGACGAGATACCTTATCCATCACGATCTGATTGGTTTTGGTGATGAAGAAATATCTTATCCGCCACGATCTGTCTAGTTTTTTTTTTATAATGACGATATAACCCGCGCGCGCGCGCGCGCGTCTATCATGATCTGGTCAGTGTTTCCAATGAGATATCCCGTCTGTCCTTATCTGGTCTGTGTTTGTAACGATGAGATATCTGGTCCATAAAGATCTGAGTAGTCTTTTTATAATGACGAGATATCTCGTCCATCACGATGTGGTCGGTGTTGGTAATGAAGAAATATCTTATACATCGAGACCTGGAAATTTTCTTTCTAATGACGAGATACCTTATCCATCACGATCTGATTGGTTTTGGTGATGAAGAAATATCTTATCCGCCACGATCTGTCTAGTTTTTTTTTATAATGACGATATAACTCGTCTATCATGATCTGGTCAGTGTTTCCAATGAGATATCCCGTCTGTCCTTATCTGGTCTGTGTTTGTAACGATGAGATATCTGGTCCATAAAGATCTGAGTAGTCTTTTTATAATGACGAGATATCTCGTCCATCACGATCTGCTTGGTGTTGATAATGAAGAAATATCTTATACATCGAGATCTGGGCAGGTTTTTTCTAATAACGAGATACCTCGTCCATCACGATTGGGTCAGTGTTTCCAATGAGATATCCCGTCTGTAATTATCTGGTAGGTGTTTCCAATGAGATATTCCATCTGTCATTATCTGGTGCGTGTTTCCAATGAGATATCCCGTCTGTCATTACCTGGTCGTCGTTTCCAACGAGATATCTCGTCTGTCGTTATCTGGTCGGTGTTTAAAATGAGATATCTCGTCTGTCATTATCTGGTCGGTGTTTCCATTGAGATATCCCGTCTGTCATTATCTGGTCGGTGGTTCCAATAAGATATCCCGCCTGTCATTACCTGGTCGGTGTTTCCAATAAGATATCCCGTCTGTCATTACCTGGTCGGTGTTTCCAATGAGATATCTCGTCTGTCATTATCTGGTCGGTGTTTCCATTGAGATATCCCGTCTGTCATTACCTGGTCGGTGTTTCCAATGAGATATCCCGTCTGTCTTTATCTGGTCGGTGTTTCCAATGAGATATCCCGCCTGTCATTATCTGGTCGGTGTTTCCAATGAGATATCCCGTCTGTCATTACCTGGTCGGTGTTTCCAATGAGATATCTCGTCTGTCATTATCTGGTCGGTGTTTCCAATGAGATATCCCGTCTGTCATTATCTGGTCGGTGTTTCCAATGAGATATCCTGTCTGTCATTACCTGGTCGGTGTTTCCAATAAGATATCCCGCCTGTCATTACCTGGTCGGTGTTTGTAATGAGATATCCTGTCTGTAATTATCGGGTCGGTGTTTCCAATGACATACCCAGTCTGTCATTACCTGGTCGGTGTTTCTAATGAGATATCCCGTCTGTCATTACCTGGTCGGTGTTTCCAATGAGATATCCCGTCTGTCATTACCTGATCGGTGTTTCCAATGAGATATCCCGCCTATCATTACCTGGTCGGTGTTTCTAATGAGATATCCCGCCTGTCATTACCTGGTCGGTGTTTCTAATGAGATATCCCGCCTGTCATTACCTGGTCGGTGTTTCTAATGAGATATCCCGTCTGTCATTACCTGGTCGGTGTTTCCAATGAGATATCCCGTCTGTCTTTATCTGGTCGGTGTTTCCAATGAGATATCCCGCCTGTCATTATCTGGTCGGTGTTTCCAATGAGATATCCCGTCTGTCACTACCTGGTCGTCGTTTCCAATGAGATATCTCGTCTGTCGTTATCTGGTCGGTGTTTAAAATGAGATATCTCGTCTGTCATTATCTGGTCGGTGTTTCCATTGAGATATCCCGTCTGTCATTATCTGGTCGGTGTTTCCAATAAGATATCCCGCCTGTCATTACCTGGTCGGTGTTTCCAATGAGATATCCCGTCTGTCATTACCTGGTCGGTGTTTCTAATGAGATATCTCGTCTGTCATTATCTGGTCGGTGTTTCCATTGAGATATCCCGTCTGTCATTACCTGGTCGGTGTTTCCAATGAGATATCCCGTCTGTCTTTATCTGGTCGGTGTTTCCAATGAGATATCCCGCCTGTCATTATCTGGTCGGTGTTTCCAATGAGATATCCCGTCTGTCATTACCTGGTCGGTGTTTCCAATGAGATATCTCGTCTGTCATTATCTGGTCGGTGTTTCCAATGAGATATCCCGTCTGTCATTATCTGGTCGGTGTTTCCAATGAGATATCCTGTCTGTCATTACCTGGTCGGTGTTTCCAATAAGATATCCCGCCTGTCATTACCTGGTCGGTGTTTGTAATGAGATATCCTGTCTGTAATTATCGGGTCGGTGTTTCCAATGACATACCCAGTCTGTAATTATATGGTCGGTGTTTCCAATGAGATATCCCGCCTATCATTACCTGGTCGGTGTTTCGAATGAGATATCCCGTCTGTCATTACCTGGTCGGTGTTTCTAATGAGATATCCCGCCTGTCATTACCTGGTCGGTGTTTCTAATGAGATATCCCGTCTGTCATTACCTGGTCGGTGTTTCCAATGAGATATCCCGTCTGTCATTATCTGGTCGGTGTTTCCAATGAGATATCCCGTCTGTCATTACCTGGTCGGTGTTTCTAATGAGATATCCCGCCTGTCATTACCTGGTCGGTGTTTCTAATGAGATATCCCGTCTGTCATTTCCTGGTCGGTGTTTCTAATGAGATATCCCGCCTATCATTACCTGGTCGGTGTTTCCAATGAGATATCCCGTCTGTCATTACCTGGTCGGTGTTTCTAATGAGATATCCCGCCTGTCATTACCTGGTCGGTGTTTCCAATGAGATATCCCGTCTGTCATTACCTGGTCGGTGTTTCCAATGAGATATATGTTTCATCACGATCTGGATAGTTTTTTCTACTGATGAGATACCTCGTGCATCACGATCTGGTCGGTTTTGGTAATGAAGGAATATCTTATCCTCCAAAATCTGTCTAGTATTTTTCTAATGACGAGATACTTCGTCAATCACGATCTGGTCAGTGTTTCCAATAATAAGACATCCTGTCTATAACGTCCTTGTTGGTGTTTGTAATGATGAAATACCTGGCCTATCAAGATTGGAGTAGTTTTTGTAATGACGAGAAATCTCGTCCAACACAATTTGGGTAGTTTTTCCAATAATGAGATATCCCGCTTGTTACGATTTGGTCGGTGTGTGTAATGATGATATATATCTCGTCTGTTACGATCAGATCAGCTTTCCCAATGACGAGATGCCTCTTTCAGACAAGCACCAGAGGGTTATGTAGAAATTGGAAATTCATGTTACTTTCACACCATGTCAGTACATATTTAAACCACCAAACTAAATAAACTGCAGCATTAATCTTCCGTCTCATCTACCAAACGCTTGTTATTCACTAAACACATTTGTTATATTGCTATATCATTATAGAGGATAACTAGTGAACATGTGAAAAGCTCATTTTACAGAATCGTTTACCTTAAAAGTGGTGTTGACAAGATAGTTCGTCCATCCAGATATGTCCTATTCTTCTATTAACAAAACATCTCACGCTATTGTCGATTTTGTTAAGATGACATGATCGAGATCTGGTCAGTTTTTGTCTAATGACCAGATATCTCGCCCATCACGATCTGGTTAGGTTTTCTAATGACGAGATACACCGTCGAGAAAATAACCAGGATGGTTAAAAAAAATTGAGAAATTCATGTTACTTTCACACTCGCTAGTACAAACGTAAACCATTGAATTAAAGAAGCAAAAGCATTAGCATTAGCATGCAGTATTTATCTGCCTCTTTCATTTATGAAAAATAATATAGATAAATGCTTGACATTATAATCTAAATGCATTTCTCAGCAATGAGAACCCTGAATCTGTCTGTGTGTTATTTAACTTAATTAAGCTCCATAAAGTTGTTTAAATGTCATAGGCTAAGATCAGAACGAGGTTTTGACATTTTATTATTTGAAAATCTCAAAGGGGGAAACAATCATGTGTCTAGTAAAGAAGATTATCTAACTCCTATTGTGATCTTTGGATTAGTTAACATTAGCACAAGCATTATGTCCCACGCCTTTTAAATTACTTGTACAAACAATTTACTTTTGCATGTACTTAAAAGGTAGGTTCTTATTTAACATGGCAAAAGAACAAAATAAAGGTGTATTGGTCAAAATAAAGGTGTCAAGGATCAATCCTCGGACAGCGCCTCGTAATTTTCAACCGTGGTCAGATTACGAGATGGATACCTGAACAGATACCATACACACCAAACTCGCGCCACTGTAAGAACAATTGAGACCACAATATATTTTGAGTGCGTCAACCCCCTCCCCCTGGTGCATAATTATATTCATTATCCTGCAACACAACTCTAAGTAATTGCAATTTTTCTGCAGGCATTTTGTCCAAACTTTGAAAACTGCAGTAAAATTTAAAAAAAGACGAAAAACACAGTAATTGGCTAAATATTTATTACCTATTTATAATAAAACATTAAAATTAATTCATTTTACTTTATTTAAGACCAAATCATACTTTCAGAATTTGCAATTCTATCGATAACTTTTGAAGTTAAATATTTTGTCATTGACATAGAAGAGGTGTTATTTATGAAGTGATTGTGGTAAATTGGGGCGGTGTTGGGAGGTTGATGCGAAAAAAGGTGTGTCAAGGAGCACGCTTTGCACTGCAGAACATCGTAACTTATGATTTAAAAAAAAAAAAAAGCCAAAATGGTTACAAAATTAAGGAAAAATTGTTCTGTTAAGATTTTGTTTTTTTCTGTGACTTACGTCGCAGTGTTAAGAACTTTCCGTTCCCGGGTCAGCCCTTTTGTACACAACGGTCATTCGTTGGACCCAGTTTTGAACTTTCTGGCTAGCTAAAGTGCCATTCCATATGAAAACACTCATCTTGAGAAAAAGTTGTTGCACCAGTCATGTATTTTTGCAAATTTCTACCATAGATAGACATGGCAGTAAAGCCCAACAATTTCAATTTTTATAATATTTTACCCAATATTAGATGAAAATAAGGGGGTTTAAAAAATGGTTGATTTCTCAAAATGGCGTACATTGTAGGTTTACCCCACTGTCAATGGCTCTAACCTGATAAGTAATAGTTCATATTTTGTATATTTTGTACCAAATGGAAGCCATTTATTTCAGGAGTATACGCGAACTACAAAAACATTGGAATTTTACATTTTAGTGATATTTTTACAGGCAAATTTACATGCACTTTTAAAAGCATTCAACTTTAAAGTGTTATGGAAAGAATAAATCCTCTTATTTTTCTCTGAAACTTCGGAATAAAACCTGTTATCCTATGATAGCACAATTATTTGAAAACAGTGGTCATCTTAATTTTTATCACAGTAATGTATTTATCTGACGTATGGAAGCAGAAATATGAGTTGTGCTATTGAATCCACATGCCTGTGATGATACATCTTTTCCACATACCAAATATTTCCGATTACTTAATATCGTGTATTCTGTCTGAAGCAGCATTGCCAAATATGGTCCAACCGCCATGAAATCCCAAACACAAGCCTACTAAATATTTTCCAAATAGCCGAAACTAAACTTACCACCACATAAAAACTCTTTTAGACTGAGTATTAAATGTAAAACTCTTCAATGAACAATGAGATTGCTTCTATTTTTTCCCCTACGACGCGACATGTTAACCAATCAAATCACCACCCTCTTATCCTTCTCAGGGAAATTTTCCCTCTGTCAAATTTACGAGGTATAAATCCCACGAGTGAGTGGTAGTAGGAACAGATTTCAAGCTGATTCAATGAAAATTAGAATTCTTAAAAAAATATATTTGTGTCAAACAAATTATTTCAAGTGTCATATTCTGATTTCATCACAGACCGGATTCCCCTTTTGCCCTGAAAACCTCTCGGCTTGATACTTACTCAATTTGGCTTGCTGATTTGTTCCGATTTCATTTTATGAATGGTGATAAAGTAGAGTGCTAAAGATGTAGGGGAGGAATGGGAAATTTGTATCTCGGTTATAAACACTTTTTCGCTGTTTCACTTTATCTTTATTTTCCAGAAATTAAAATAACGCAAAAGGTACTGTAATAAATTCACGAACAAATATGTTATAATATTATCATTGTAAAGAAATGCATACTATGAATGAAGCTCTGCCTCGGTTCAGGTTTTCTTTTAACAGATTACCTTATATAGATCTGGTTTCTGTGGCTAAATCTTTCTTGAAAAAGTGACCTACAACACTATAACTTTTACCCGCCCATATTTCCGTAATGTAATAAAGCATTGGGTTTTCAATCAACATGCCTGTTTTATGATAAATATTTTATAAATGCCAAATATTTTCCAAATAGCCGAAACTAAATTTACTAACACACTTATACTTCTTTTGGCAAAGTATAAACTCAAAGTTCTTTCATACACAATGATATTACAGCTCCATTTTTCTCTACCCTGTGATTTTTCACACGACCTGTGAGCCAACAAATTGCTTCCCTGTTTCCCTACTCAAAGAAACTTCCTTTTTATCAAAAGTACTAATCCTAGATTCCGAGTCTGAGTAGGTAGGCTCAAGCATATTCGATGCAAATTATAATTCTTAGAAAATATATTTTTGTGTAGGACAAAAATATTTCACGTGTCATATTCTCATTTCTCTAGAAACATAATTTCTTCAAATTCCGACAGTATCTATGGTAAGAGGTTGTACAATCTATTTTCAACAGTTGTATATGCAGTTATACCAACAAATTTCCTTAAAAATATGCTTATGCATATATTTCTGACGCGAGCAGAACTAATATAATATTTGAATTCATCTGGATGTATAGGTTTTTGTCCAAGTTCCTTCAATTCAAAATTCATTTTGGCTAGTGACTTCTTTAACCCTCCGTGTGTTTGTCACGATGAAGTAACTCGTCATTAGTAAAACTGACTAGATGCTAATGGACGAGATATCTCACCATTAGAAAAACTGACCAGATATTAATCTATCCACTATAAAAAAAACTCGGAAGACGAGGTAGTCAAAGTTAGACACACGATTATTGAAATTACTAACGAAAATATAAGTAAAAAATAATAGGTGTTAAATATAAAATTTAGAATTTCAAACTCGATATTCGTGTTTACAAACTGAAAAAAGTGTAATATCCAAGAATTCTGCATTATATAAATGTACAACTGATGGGAAACCTTCAGAATGGTTGTAGATGTTTTCTGAAGAAATACAATTTGACACACCAGTGCACCAAGCACCATTATAGTCATAAATATGAATTCCGATTCAATGACAAATTTTTTAAGAGGTGTATCCCGTTCCTTCATCACCGAGAGCAAGCATATATTCTATTGTAAATGGGGTCTAAGGATATCATATTTTAGTGTAAAAATACTATTTTGGTCTGTCTATATCTATCATAAACTACCACAGCAAAACTAGTCTTTAAACCTAATATTTCGCATTTCTATAGAGATGGGTTAGACAAAAATCAGTTTTAAATCGAATCTAGGCCCACAAAGGATAAGTGCATTCCTTAGACGAATAACAGTTTTATTTGATATTCTTAATTCGAGCTCCAAGACTGCTCAAGCCCTTTAACTGATTCACACTCGTAATTCCCCATTGAATCTTGCAGTCTTCCCTGATCGACTTCTGACCAATTTCCATCTTCTTCATCAATAGAAACTTTCTAAAGCACAGGAGCATTAGAATCTTTTCAAATGATTATATTCTAAGGAAATGAGAAGTAGAATTTTTCCAAATGATTATATTATATGGAAATTAGCAGCATAATATTTAAAGTGATACCATTTTAAAGTCAGGACAAATAAAATATTTCCATATGATACTATTTTAAGGACGGGAGAAGTCGAATCTTTCCAAAATGATTATATTCTAAGAGAACGAGTTGTAAAATATTTCAAAAGGATACTATGTTAGCGACAGGAGCAATAGAATACTTCCAAGTCATTATATTTTAAGGAAATGCGCAGCATATTCTTTTTAACTGGTGATATTTTAAGGTAAAGAGCAATATATTCTTTCCAATAGATTCCCTTTTCAAGAAAGTACCAACATAATCTTTCTAAAAGTTAAAAATATTCATTCATTCTTTAGACTAATAGATGCAGTTATTTATGTAATTAGTATGCTATGGGGTAGAAGCAGAACTGCTCAACTCGGAAATCCACTCAGTGTTAATTTAAAAAGTTTTCAGAAGGCACAGCGCAATCCGTTACATTTGAAATTACCTTATGTGAGACTTTTCCTTTCGTTAAGTGCGATGGGTTTTGGCACGTGTTCTGTAAATTCTAAACTTTTTGTTATCGGAGGCGGTCTCTAAAAAGATTATCCAATTATCAAAAGCGTAATTATTTTCAAAAATTTAATTTTCACCTCGCTCATCTTGGGCAAATGATTTACCTCTAGACAAAAATATATCTCTCTCCCTCTGCTTGCTCTAATCCTCTAAGATTTTTTCTCTAACATACCTCTGTAATTATTACTTGATTAGATTTTTTAAAGCACATGTTTTCTTAAAATAACTTGGGATTTCCAAGCAGAGGCACCTTTTTTGTGACATGTTCCTACCTAAAAATAGGGTGATTAGAAAAATATTGAAAAGCAATGTAAACAGTTTATTAAAATGTTTACCAAACTACTTGTGTATATATCTTGTAACAAAATGCTCATTAAAAACACCTGTTCAAATATTTTCAAATTTGATCTTAATCTAAAGTAATCTTGCTGAAGCTTATTGTTTGCTCCTTTCAATACGGTAACGCATATCTTACTATAACGCAAAACAGTTTAAGAATTTTAATTTATTAAATATTTAATTGAATTTCTTCTGAATTAAATTCATATATAAACTTGCAATATATGCCGTATATTTATAAGTATAGATTGAATAGTAAATGCAAAGATATGCTAGCACAGTTTGTTTATGTGTTTTCGATGTCTCTAGGTAATTTTCACCATATGCTTACAAAATTGTGTAGAAAAGTAAAAGTATCAGTGCATGTGTTCCTGTTTTCTCAGTTAATCTAACAATTGTATTCTCGTCGATGCAAAATAATATATTTATCAAAGTATATATGCGGATTCATACTCATACAACTAATTTTAAACAAATAATTAATAGTACATATGATAAAAGGTTCAAGTTTCCCATGATTTATTACTTGACGGGAATTCAGCTGTTGTTGATAACGTTTTCATAAACGAGCATTTTTTTAACTATTACATACTTTATAGTCTACATAAAGCAGTAAATTAAAGCGCTCGATGGAATTTGGATAAATTAAACAGATTAAACTATTTCAAACATTAATAATAACATATCATATTAATTTCTTGTATACAGCATTGTTCAATTAAACTTTCAATGAAACTTTATTTCAAATCTAGTTAACTAATGTTGTTCACTCTATGTAATTTGAGAAGGTACTGGGAAAATGAAAAGTTTATATTCCTTTGTGCAATGTTCATATTAGACGAAATACAAAGGACATTATTATTTTTACATCTTTGAATTCAAGTACAAAATATTTGCATAGAAGCCGAATTCGTATAACTTTGCTTTTCTTAATTTTCCAGTCTATCTATTACAAATTTGCATCAAAATTTTGTACTATTTGATCCTATTCTTCCTGAATTATGAAAATGTAAAGATATTGTGCTTATAACCCGCCGTTAGTCGCGCATTGATCTTTTCAATGCACGCGCATGCTTTTTCCGTGATACCTTCCCGTACTTTTTAAATAGAGAAAAATGCCTATGTGTAGCTGACCTTTGACGTGACGTGAAATTTCTGGAAGTTATGGCATCCGAAAGAGAAATTTGGTCAAACAAACCGTGGTGCGCCTACTGACGTCAGTCCAAATTGGTCGGAGAGCACGTATTCATTTCTCTATGTTTTAGTGGTGCGGACTGGATGTTGGTAAGGTTTCAAAATGAAAAGGTATTTGATTCATGTTATGTTAGATTAGTTCATGTTTGATTAGATTCATGTTTGTTTCATTAGGTTAATTCATGTGCGCTTAAAGCGCACATGAATGAAAGAAAAAACAATCAGTGTTTACCAAATGCTCTTAAAAGAAAAATCAATTCATTTTGTGGAGAAAATAAAAGACCCTGCACTGGTAAAATCGGAAGTGGTTATCGCTGCTCCAACATAAAAACCCGAAAAACACAGTGAATTTGTCGCGATTCTTGCAAATATATTTGCAGGGAACATACACCAACGGTTTTTACTGAGTGTTCTCAAATTGACAGAGCAGAATTCGAAATGGAGAAAAAAATATACGTCTGTAAATGAAGTTTTTCTTAATTATAATAAATATTTGGAACATAATTCATGACAAAATATTTAAAAAAATTTTAATTGTATTTTACAAAAAAATGCATTTATTTGTAATACTAGGGGGCTCCGCCCCCTGCTCGCTTACGCTCGCCAACCCCCGGGGATTGCTGCGCAATCCCATTTGGTTTGCTTCGCAAACCAACACTCCTTTCACAGATGTCATTTGGTTTGCTTCGCAAACCAACATTCCTTTCACAGAGTGAAACTATCTGAATAATTCGTATTATGCTGATTTCACTTTCCGGTACATGACGTCACAGCGAGGGCTTCGCGCCCTGCTCGCTTACGCTCGCCGACCCCGGGGATTGCTACGCAATCCCGTTTGGTTTGCTTTCTCAAACCAATACTTCTTTCGCAATTGATTTCACTTTTTTTTGCTTTAACACTTAATGCACCCTAAACTAATAGCCGCATCAGTAAAAAATCTTCTGTATCTTGTTCCCTGTACAATTTTAAGTAAACAGTGTTAATATCAATACATTGTACTTTGTCGGTAAACTGTCTTGAGAACAGAGGGAAAAAAGCGAGCCTTTTTCCTCGCCAAATAAAAAGAAATCGTTTTTATGGCAATTGTTGCTACGATAAATTTGATATCTGGCAAACCCGATAGTAGGAAATGCAACCCACTGCTGTTTGCCAAACCAGCTATGCGAACTGAAAAATACGAAATTTGTGTCACCAACTTTTGATTGCATCGAATTTATTTATGAACCAATTTTAAAAATAATTGTACCGTAAGAAAGAGTACATTGTGAGGTATACTGCAATATTTTTAAAATTAAAAACTAACAGTAATACTATATAGATATGACCATTTTAGTTTTGTATCGGAAGTTACGATCTGAAAGTTCCGAAAATTGTATGACCTACTTTTAATTGCATCGATTTTGTTTATTAACCAATTTGAAAAATAATTGTACCATAAGAAAGAGTGTAATGTAGTGTATTCAGTGATGTTCTCAAATTTAAAAAATAATGGTTTTTGCCGTAGACATAACGGTTTTAACAAAACGTAGCGAAAATATCTGAAGATTCCGAATTTTGTATCACGAACTTTTGATCGCATCCAATTTAATTATTAACCGATTTCAAAAATAATAGTACCGTAAGAAAGAGTATATTCTGAGGTATACTGCGATATTTTAAAAATTAAAAACTAATAGTAATTAGATATAGATACGGCAGTTTTAAAAAAAAGTAACAAAAATGTCCCGATTTTTCCCGAATTTCAAAAAAATATTATCAAGAACCACATTTAAATTTCAAAAAAAACTCGACGAGCTGCAAAAATTTACGTTGAGAGGTACTCTTAAAAAAAAACTCACGACTAAAGACTGAAATTTTGAATGTGTTTTGCTCACTCGCGGAAGAAATTTCACTTCTTCAACTTTAACACTTAATAAAACCTAAACTAATAGCCGCATCGGAAAAAAATCTTAATAATTATCCAGGGAATACGATGAAGAACAAAGCATGTTAATTTCATATTTTTCCGATCAGTACTTTCTCGGGAAACCGTCTAAGAATGGAGCTAAACAACAAAAATTTCAATTCTTCGGCGGCGGCGGCGGCGGCGGCGGTAACTTTTTTTTAATATAGAGAGACATCATCTTATACTTGATTTTTTAGAATTTATGCATTTTCCACTTGACTGCCCATCGCGATTTATGCTTAAAAATAACTTTTTAAAATACATTTTATTGATATGCATCTATAAAAGTGTTCGGTTATTCCAGAAACAGTTCCTATCTGATATAAAAAAAATTGTCTGGTCGAAAATAACGACGCGCCTACCCATGTTACAAAAATAGCGGGACTAACGGCGGGACTAACTGCCCATAAAACCCAAACGAACCGAACTAAATAACCTTCCAACGGAGCAAAGCTATTACTTTATTACTATTGAAGGTTCCACACAAAATCTATGCAATGTTTCTTTCAAAAACAATTTTGAGTACACTTTGTGAAATAAGATATCAATATTTGGGGAATAATCGAAGCTGGTAGGTAGTTGAATCAACATCACACTGGATCATCACCACAACGGGCTATTGACGACGATCCTGAAGGGATCCAAGGACAAGAGCTTGTGACGCAAAATGGCAGGATTCCTAATATCGAATTGGTTCATTGGTATACAAAATGACGATTAGAGATTCTTTCAGTTAAATTAAAGTTTAATTACTATTTACACACTATTTAGAGACATATAAAAGATTACTTATTAGTGCAAATCGAGATTAATCAAATCAATCAAATTAGGAACACTTAGGTTCTTTCGAAATCGAATCGAGTCGAACTTAAACTAATCAACAGACAAAAGCTGCATGTGTGTGTGAGCAGGAAAGACGCATGACGTCATCGACGCCAGCGAAATCTAAGATTCAAATAATTTCCATAGCTTGAAATTTGGAACCACGGTCTGATAACGAGGTCAACACCTTAACTAGCACATTTACTCTTCAAACTTCCACTCTAAACTAACAAGAGAAAACTTGGGGCCACTACACATTGAACATACACCAGCCCTACGCACACGGCGGTCTTTGGTAGAATTGAGTTGCGAATTCTCCACCCTCAGCTTGCTAATCTGCAACTTCTTCTTCTTCCAACTCTCCCCACCTTCAATTACCGCGACATTTAAAGACTATTATATATTTTATTTGTGCTATATTTTGAGGATAGCTATATCTATATTTTGAGGATCTTATATCGATGCGCAAAATTTGATCTGTACTCTCCCCTGAACTTTGGGAAGATGTAAGGCAATCGTCCGAATCGCGGATAGTCGACCTCAAAGTTGTGATTTCGGAACTCAATCCAACCCAAGACCTTCGTGTGTGTGTGGGCCGACCAACCGGTATAGTGTTTAAGGTGTTAGCCTCGAGATTGGAAGGTTCCTGGTTCGAATCCGGGTCCGGGCATGGATGTTTGTAAACGTATGGTGTAGAGGCGGCTGGTGCACCTTAAATCTGTCGTGGCCGAAAGTCCTCACGTTGGGTTGGCGTGGAAGTTTGGAGAGTGGGGTGCCAGTTAAGGTGTTGCTTCGTCATCTGACCGTGGTTCAAAATTACGAGGTGTTGTCCTCGGATCTTTCCCTTAAGGGACTGATCCCGGACCGTTGTCAATAGCCCGTTGTGTTGCTCTAGTACGACGTTAACTAAAATTACTACTTACTCGTGTGTGTGTGTGGGGGGGGCTCCTGCACGTTAAATCTGTCGTGGACACAAATTTACGTTAGTTTGGTGTAAAAGTTTGGAGGGCGTGGTGCTAAATAAGGAGACCTAAAAATCTGATCGTGGTTCAAAAAGACTTGTCTTTCTATTCAGAACAGATCTTGCGTCGTCACCAATAGCTCGTTGTGATGCTCCAGTGCTACGGGAATTAAACTAACATAACCTTACTCGTTTTTTCATTCCATCAAATTCTGAACTTTATCAATTGTTTGTAAAACAGATATAGCGAGAAAGAAGGATTACAAATCGATTTATAATACTTATATCTGATTGGGTTGTTGTAGATAGGTATTTTAATTAACATCGTAGGTTAGCAACACAATGGGCTCGTGTTTATAATCTGGGATCACGCCTGAAAGGAAAGATCCGAGGACAACCCCACGTAATTTTGTACCACGGTGAGATGACGAGGTCACTGGACTTAACTGGTACCTCGAATCTCCAAATTTCCACACCATGCCAATGTGAGTACATTTGAGGCCCCTAGAGGTTTAACGTGTAACAGCCCCTTTTGTACCAGGCGGCTTTTGGTTGGATTCGAACTCGCAACCCTCCGGTTTCTAACCCGTTACTCCCACCGGTCTACCGCGACACCATAAATACATAATTACGAACTCTTGCATTCATTTCCTCAACCACTGCTCATTTTCTGCTGTGCCACCATACCAATCAACGGCAGAGTGAGTGAACAGCTTTCTGTTTGTTTTGCGATATGACCAGGATGTTTCATTCATGGATATCATTTTACGAAATGCGTGTTTTATGGCAAGGAACCCACGGTTGGTTATAATACTACGGTAAAGTACATAAAAGGCGACACTCAAATATGATTTTTATTTACTCTAGTTATGTTTTTCCTCCTTTATTATTCATGCTGTTGCGTGCATTTATTGTTCATTGTTGTAGTAGAGACATAATTTAAAATGTCACTTTTAATTAAACTTTGATGCAATATACAGGATTTAATTAGCTTTATTTATTTATCTACTTATTTAAAAATCATATTTATAACATTTGCATTATCATATCAATTTATCAAGAGTTGTTAATCACATGAATATATTTATGTCTTCATGTAATTAACGTAAAATAACATTTTAAATGACACATTCAAGTGAGATGTCATTTTAACGACGCCTTCACGTAAAATATTACTTTAATGACGCATTTATATCGAGTTACTCAAAAAAAATTTTCAAAAGCCTTTTTAATTATTGAAGATTACAAACAGTTTACCACCAATTCTGGACGTTTTTTGACGATTCATATGGTCCCTTAAATTTTTCTATATTGACTATTTAAAACTTAAATTTTTTTTATTGAGTATATGTTTTATTCTTTGGTAGGTTTTAGTTTGTATTAAGTTTTGTATTTTGTTATTTTTATGACAGGTTTTATCTGTCAGACAAATGAATTTTTTGTATGACTATATGAAGAAAGTTCAGAAAAACTTAAGTTTCATGTTCAGTTAGGTTCTGTGTATTTATGTATTCTCTTCTTTTATAAAGTGACATATGAATGTATTAATGAAACAACACTTATACATGAAGTAGAATCAGGATTAAAAGTACTTTCATTATTCACAGTCCAGTCACATTAATGTGACCACCTGCCAAAAGCCAGAATAACCTCCTTTGGCAGAGCGGACCGCTGCGAGACGTGCAGGAAGAGAGTCAATTAGGTTTCTGAAGGTGTTCACTGGGATGTTCAGCCATGCCGACTCCAGTGCCGTGGCCAGCTGCGCTAGATTACGTCCCTCCTCCAGCCTGGATTTTTCCGTTAATTGTTACAGGGTGTTTGCTTTCAGACGTTTCACGCCGTATACGCCAACGTCCATCTGTCCGATGGAGCATAAAACGTGATTTATCGGAAAAAGCCACCTGTCACCACTCTGTGGACGTCCAGTTGCGGTACTGGCGTGCAAATTCCAGCCTTCGTCGCCGATGAACAGCAGTCAACATAGGTACTTTAATCAGGCGTCTGCTGCGGAAGCCCATGCGCAGCAACGTTCGCTGAACCGTTGTTGAGGATACACTCTTGGTAGCCCCTTGTTTCATCTGGGCGGTCAGTTGCTCAACAGTTGCATGTCTTTTCGCCCGAACGCATCTCCGTAGCCTTCGTTCGCCTCTGTCATATATAGCCCGTGGTGCATCATATATGCCGCGCCGCTGATTTTGGATAGTGCCATTTTGCCATGCACGGTATACTTTTACCAAGGCGGCATGCGAACAGTTCACAAATTAGCCGTTTCCGAAATGCTTCCACCCTTGGCCCGAATGCCAATAATCATGCCCTTTTGGACGCGGATAAATCGCTACGTTTCTGCATTACGCCAACGATTGAAATGCTTTCCAATGCCCTAGGACATCCTTTATATGCACTCCACTGCAATGTGCGGCCACCTGCTTTTTATGATTGGTTATTTCACGTTGACGTCGAAAGTAGGTGGTTGTCACATTAATGTGACTGGACTGTGTATTACTAAGCTGTAAATAATGCTTGCCACTGTAAGTGAGAAACAAATTAAATATTGGCCATTATATGAAATTATGGTTATTATAAATAGTTAAGTTCTTTGAGAAAAATATGAGAATGTTTAATACATTTCGGTCAGATTACAACTATCATTACACACATTATTCTCCTGTACGAAACACATTTGTTAGTATGAATTTACTGAGCACTTCAGCAGTGTAAAATTGTAATAATTTCCAATGAATTTTTTTTTTGAATATATGACAGTTAACAACACGTTTTCAGTGCTATTATAACTAAACTGTATAGCTCGGTTTTAAATTTAGATTAAACAGATCTTAAATTTGATTTTGTATACAAAAAATTAAACGTGTGCAGGTATTAATGCTAAGTACTACAGCTTCTTATCAGGCGGTTTATAGAGTTCTATCTCATGCATTATATAAGTAAAACACTTAGAAATAAAGTTTACATTTAGTGAGCCTAAAGAAGACTACACAGATAAATATTTTTTGGTGGAATTGGACATTTTTTAAGAACAACGAAACAGTCACAGACGGATAAAAGGATATAAGGGTGCTAAGGAGCAGGGATTTGTTTCCAGAGAGAATACACAGAGACGAGATTTGGGAGAAGACGAGATGTGAAAACAAGGAAAAAAGAGTAAAGGAAAGTAAAACCGGAGATATAAAGATAGAAGTAACAAATAGAAATGTGTAGAAACAGTGAAGTATTGTACATTTATCTTTATATACGAACAGAAAACGTATACTATTGAACTCAATAGAGTAATATTAAATAGTCACATGGGATTATAAACAAGATTTTAATAGATTTATAAGTTTAGGGGTAACTTTATTAAATTACACTGCTCTGCATGAAAGTCTGCCCCGACACGATTCCTGCTGATTCTTATGTTAATGACCTCCTGAATTCGAATATGACCCCCCGTTTTCCCTCATCGCCCACCGTTTTCTGGCGACTCACCCCCTATGTTTATCACTTTCGATATAAGTTTATGGACATAAATTTGATTTGGAGTGGGGAAAAGGATTATTTCAACCATTAAATTTCTTCTGAGGGGCTAGAGAAGAGAAAAGCTCTAAAACATGAACATTTGTAGCAAAGAGGTAGATTTGGAAAGGATTTGTCCCCTTAAATTGTAAAAAAAAATCATTAAAAACTATCGTTTTTTCTGGGTTTTTTCTCCGCAATTTTTTCATTTATATTTTGCATATTCCACCTTCTAGCCTCCCCCTTTCCTCCCCCAACTAATCAAAATACATAGCAACAATTTTGGCTAGAAGCAGGAGAGGTCCCGAATCCCTCGCAAGAAAGTTTGGAAGATTCACTATACGACGCTGACGCTCTCAATAACTGTCGCGTCGTGTTTTGCGCATTAATTTTCATGCTTTGACACGTTTAAACTTGCATTGCTTTTATCACTATAGTTGTGAACGGTGGAAGTCATAAAAAGTAACAATCTGTAGATGACAGCGAGGTTCGCGCCAAACCATGGACACAGCAAATGACATTGATTTACGGGTACCTTTGAGCCATCTGGACAAGCTACTATAACAAGTAGTGTAGTAAAACTTTGGAGCCCTATACTTGTCCTGATCGCCAACTTCGCAATCAAAGTAAAATTGATAAGCAGTTTTAAGAAGCGGAGAAAGGGGTTTTCGTTGGGCTTTTAAAGTCAATTCACCGCAAATATAGCATGAGCTATCGGGATGATTTTTACACTCCCGTGGGATAATTAAACAGTAAATCAATGCTAGGTATTAATCATAACTTACACTTAAGTAGTGTAATTCACTTTGAAAAAGCCGGAGCAAAAAACAATTGGACCGTTTTACACAATCTAAACAACTTGGAAACACAGATTCTCCGCCTAGAATGACGAAAAGTTGACTATGATGGCGAAAGATGTAATGAGGGAAGCTAACGATTACTGTTCACAACTATAGTGATAAAAGCAATGCAAGTTTAAATTTCCCAAAGCATGAAAATTATGCAAAAACCACGGAGCTCGCGAGTTATTGAGAGCGTCACCGTCGTAGAGTGAATCTTCCAAACTTTCTTGCGAGTGATTCGGGACCTCTTCCCCACCCCCCACCCCCATCTCTCTTTTAGCCAAAATTGTTGTGATGTATTTTTATTAGTTGGGGTGTTTGGGTGAGGAAAGGGGCAGGCTGCAAGCTGGAATATGTAGAAAATAAGTGAAGAAATCCAGAAGAAACGATAATTTTTAATGATTTTTTTTACAATTTAGGGAACAAATCCACTCCAAATCTCCCTCGTTGCTACAAAGGTTCATGTTTTAAAGCTTTAACCTCCTTAGCCCCTCAGAAGAAAATTAATGACTAAAATAATCCTTTTCACCACTCCAAATCAAATTTATGACCATAAAATTATATCGAAAGTGATAAACATTGCGGGGGGGGGGGGGGGTCCCCAGAAATAGGTGATGGTGGTAAACGGGGGTCATATTCGAATTCAGGAGGTCATTTTACTTAAGAATTAGCAGGAATAGTGTAAAGGTTCTATATATATATTTTTTTTTTGTTGCAGAGCAGTGTTATTTACACAAAGCATTTAAGTGCAAAAATAAACATACTTATGTGTTTAGTAATGACAAATGTATTTGCAAACACTATATCTTGCATTATTTGTTTACGCACATATAAACTATCTACTAAAAAGTATTTGGACACCTGTGATAGAAAAGAAAAACAAAATTTATTCATATTCAATAGTTGGCAGAGCCTCCACGAGATGACATATAAGTTCATTCACCGATTTTGGACGTTTGTTGCACCCCTAAATTCGGCGATCCAACTCGTCCTATAAGTTCTCTATAGGGATCAGGTATCGGCTCTGGGCAAGCCAGTCCATTCGGTTAACCCCATTGTCACCTTACCAATCCATGGTGGACCTCGCAACATGTCAGCTGGTGTTGTCATCCTGGAAGTAACGGTGGAGGATCAACCTTGATTCGGCGCTCCAGAGAACCCGTTTCCACTGATCTACGGTTCACTTTCGACGTGCTTTGCACCACATTAACCGAGCAGCACGGTTGGTCTTTGTGATCAAAGGCTTATGGGCGGCAGTATGACCTTGAAAACAAGCAGACGTGCTTCCTTTGGGATAGTATTAATCTAAACAACACACCCGGATACTTGTTGAAGCCCCTGGAGTATGTGGGCTATCGGTTGTCTGCGGTTCTTACGAATTTCTCTAGACAGCACCCGTCGGTCTCTATCTTCCAGTTTCGTGGGTCTGCCGACTCGGGGCACATTCCGACAATCACCGGTCCCTTCCACTTTTAAATGTCATAGGCCACTGTCGATTTTGGTTAAGGTGTACGTACACACTAGAAGTTTATTTTTTTAATTTTGACTTTAAAAATCCAGTTTTTTCACAGTAGGTCATTGGTTTATGCTTAAAATGATTTCAGTGAAAAAAAATCATTTTAAACTAATTATTAATTAACTAATTAAGATATAATGAGCTAATTAGCATGTTTTTTGAACATTGATATCACAAATTCTAATTTGTCTAGAAATACAATTATAGTTGGAAATCATTTCCAATATTATTCTCCATGTTTTGACCCTCCATCAAGTTTATTGAGAGAAAAGGTTTTCTGTTACAACTTTTTTCACCAAGAATGCATAAAAAATCACGATTTTTTCTGCAAATTGAGGATTTAAAAATCCATTAAAAATTTATTTCTTAACTAATAACTCTGATTGAGGGTCAAAACATCCGCTGTATTATGTAGATTATACTGATACCAAAAATAAGTATAATAGATTAATTTATTGTTGAGTTATCACTGTTTGAACAAAGCATCCTATTGCAAAAACTTGTTTCTTCAGAAATTGAGTTTAAAGTTTTGGAAACACGTCTGTTTGTGGTGACAGTACCTAACAAAAACCCTTGTAACTAGAAAACTATTTCGAATATTTTGAAGATCTTGGCATCGTTTGAAAGCTAAGGAATTGAAGAATATTTTGAAGCAATAAAAAAAAGTTAGACCTTCTGTTGAATTTTCAAGATTTTTAGTGTGTACATACACCTTAATTCAGCTCGCTAGATATATTCCTTAAGGATTCTACATTTCTGTGATACCCAATGACTACACCTTTCTCGAAACCTGATAACTCTGCACTTCGTGGCATCTTCCATGCAACTAATGCTAATGTTGTTTCCTACACGATATTTAACCTGTGGAGAGGACGTGACGCATATCAGGACAACATATATCATCATTTTCATGGGAGTCCAAATACTTATTGGTATTTAGTGTATAACTTACACTTAAAATGACGCAGGAAAAATAACCAACTTCAAGTTATGTAGAAAATTATAGACAACATTTTAAAGATTTAGAAGTGGTCAAACCAAAGCTATGAAATACGTAGCAAAAATTTTGTTTCTATATCACTCAACTATCAGTTTACTGCATGGCTAGTCCTGACCATATACTGTAGTTATGTAATGAATGCTAGTGCTATTTGAGTATGTACTATATTTTATTTCAGCTTTTAGACTGTACAGAACTATGTCTGAGGTTTGAAGTTGGAAAAAAAAATATCGAACCTTAAGACAGTTTTAAAAAGAGAGAACTGTTTGCTTACATGTGATCAGAGTAAGAATGACCAGCTGGTCCATCGGGCCACACCAGGTAGCAGATAGTGCGATGACCTCTATCTGCATACCTGAAGGTCATTGTGGTGGAGTAAATGAGGGATGGGCATGAGAGGACGGCCCCTGCCAACCACACTGTCGTCAGGATAGCGTACGCAGACAACTTAGACATGCGTGGTCTTAGTGGTCGGACAATAGCCACAAACCTGAAAGAAAAAGAGGCGATTCAGATGGGTCATACAAGTAAACTATTTCATTTACTAAAATTTGAATTTAGGTTAGAAATAAATGTGGTATTTATGAAACATGGTTAGCTGAGATGATATATCATGTCTTACTTTCCAAAGGCATGCTTCCTCCCAAATGATTTTGTAAACAGCCAAGATCGAGTACTCTCTGATCACGACAAATCTGCTCCAGACAAGAAGTCTGCCTCTGTAGAAACTGACGTTTATTCCACTAGGGTATTTGGTAGATTTAATTAACGTCACACTGGAGCAACACAACGGGATATTCCATTAGGGTTGTTTTCAAAAGATATCCAAGTTTCCACACTAATGCACTTAACTACAATTTGGAACTATATGTTATAAGCAATTGCATGATAACAGAGTAGGTTGCTAAATCATCTAGAAATGAAAACTCTCTCCAGTCACTTTTTGGATGATCCGAATGTCAGAAAGATACATTGAGTAGTTGTAGATTAGGAATACTATGCCCGTCTTCTTTTCAATATTCCCGAAACTCGTTTTGAGGTATTGAGACGAACACGTGTTAGATAAATTTAGACCTTTGTTAAGCGTCCTGGTAGTTGCTACAACGAGGTACTTCGCTACTATCGGAACTGTTCAGATCTTTATGGATGATATATCTTGTCAGTAGAAGAAAACTGAACAAATGTTGATATCGTCATCATAAAAAATCGTCAATATCTTTATAATGATAGTTCGTCATTAGCAAAATTAACCAGATGAAAGACCCCCTTTGCAATTAGTTCTTGGAAAACTATCTTAAAAGTCATTTGACTTATCTTTGTTGAAATTATATTTTCATTTTAATTTTACATCACGTACTTTCCAAGAATTTTGAAAAGCTCTATCTATAATTAAAAGGAAACATTTAAGATATAGAGGTTAGAAAAAATTCCTTCCAACTTAATGCAACCTTTCTGATGTATGAAATATTTACTTTTATCGAAGCAAATATTGTCTTCTTTAAGTGAGCATGGCTTAAATATAATTCACTATCGTATAAAACTAGATTTATTTTTAAGAAAAACTGAAATCCCAAAATTAATGGATTTTATACCAGGATTCGAATTAATCCTATAAAATTAATTTCCTTACGAAACGCTTTACTATTCTAAATGATCCACTGGGAAATCTAGTTTATTCACAGAAGAAATTCGTTTCTTTAGCTAAGTTTAGCAATATTCTAAAACCATTAGAAAAATAAATTTCTAATTATTTCCATACAATGTTCTTCACTGTTGAAACGAGAAAATTATTTTGAAGGACATTTTTAAATCCCTAGATTGAAATTTTAAGATAATTTGTGCTTGTATATATGATATCCTTCGAATAGTGGATATATTTTTCGAAACATTTCGATATTTCTTCTTTTAACTTTAGGTATTTTTTTCACCACTGACATCAATATGCATCCACTATAAATTATTGACAATTACAGCAGTGTTTCTTGCCTTTATCATAATTTTTCTCGCTGCAGTTATTTTACCTATCCAGCTAAGATTCCAAAAAGTTACAACTTGGATCAAAACTAACGAAGGATGCAGATGATTTTTCAAGCGTTCCTTTTTAACAATGTCGTGGGATCAGGTATCGTTAGATACCATTACGAACAGCTATATCCTCAGAGGATTGTAAGACGAGGGAATAAAGTGAACGCGTAACGGATAATTCCTTTGAATAAAGCTGCAGAATAAATATTATGTATGGTAGGTTTTTCTGTTAAGATAAATGAATGTGGTTGTAGTGTTTTTGTGGTGGAAGGTAGTTCCTGTACGTATTCCGGATGTGACGTCACTTGATATTCGAGATCGATAAACAGTTTCAGCAAGTTGCAAACATAATTTATCATTAATTATCTATGATCCAATATTTAGTTTTTATCAAAAATGCCTTAAACGTTGAAAACATATATAAGTAACTGCCTTGTCTGTCTCGCTTACAATTGAGTTGCGGTTTCATCCACGTTCAAACCCTCCAAGTTTTTCGACGATTTATCCTGTCCAGTATCTGATCAATTGTTTGAAGATGATGTATATCGCCGAAACAAAACTACCCTATAACTTCCAAAGGGAACGAAGATCCAAGTAAGAAAAACAAGTTGTCCCCCTACATATAACTAGTGACAGTTTGAAACCAAAGCACCAGAGGCACCGCACGATTTTGCAATAGAGGGTTTGCATTAGGGCGTATCGAAAAAATCGAAATTTCTTAGATCTTTTTGCGGTAGTGCGGAAAAGTTGTGAACTCCCATCATCAAAAAGTGTGCGGAATCTTAAAACTGTGGGTTCATTTCTTCTGTCGCCTCAGCTGGCCGAAAGTTCCGAAAATTGGACTAAAAATGATTAAAATACAAAAATTAATAAATAATTACACTCTGGCATTTATTTTGATGGACGGCATGACAAAACTTTAACATCAGAAACACTCGAGAACAAGCAGTTCCAAAGAACAATTGTGGTAGTGCATCACTGTATTGTATCGGAGCCTGGTTCTACGTACATGGGACACGTTACACCTGAAAGTTGATCTATCCTTGATTTATCTAATAGCATTTACGAATATGTAACAAGTGCTTTATTGGATGATTTTAACAACCTTATTATTATCATGTGTTATGTGACATCACCTCCAGTTCTCAGAGGGATCAGTTTTCAAGAACTTCTGAAGATGATGCAGGTCCTTATGCCAATGGACTGCTGGGACTTTATTAAATTTCTTTCACACACGCAAGTAAAACTAGTTACTGCAGCCTCCGGAAAAACAGTTGGGCCTCAGAACAGGAATGGATTTATTAGACCTACACTAGAATCCAGAAAACACATGTCTAAATTTGAGACCAAAAATGATGACAAGCATTAATGCTTTTGTCATTTGTATTTTTGAAAAATAAAATAAAATTTGTGTTCGCATTAAAATGAGGTAAGTGTAACGTGTACTTGTTTAAAATTTTGCCTTCATTTTCCAAAATTTGGTATCGTTGAGGCGGCAGATGATATCTATATATATAATTCGCTTACGTGGCACACAAAAAAGACGTTATTTGTTTTCGCGTTTTGGCAACATTGTACGATTCTTTGTTTATGCCAAAGCCTCGCGCTTCAATTGAAATTATAGCGTTAACCGGATGAAATTTTATTGAAAAACAATGAATTTTAGTCGAGCTGTTGCAGTAAATAATAGAAATCAAACAAAACGGAGGATCTTTTCAGGGTCATTTAAAAAAAAGGTCCGTTTCGGGGCAAACTATTATAGTTCAACAAGACGCTTGCATTACAACTTTCGACAACAAACTCAATGAAAAAGCGTGGGTGGCTCGAGTGCTGGGTAAATGTACACACAACCAACATGCTGGGTTTTCAATTTCCAAATCAACGCTCACATTTCGAGTCAAAATTTGCTCAAAGTTTCCATTTGAATTCTGATTCCAGAGGTACTGTAAATATCTTTTCTGAAAAACAACATAAAATTTAGATTTGAAAAATATTTTTTTGGAATATCATATTTTGTTAACAAGTCCTTCTGCTAGGACACATGTCTTCATTGATGCGAGCGAAGCGAGCATAGGTTCGCGCAGCGAACCAATGAGGATTGAGAAGCAATCCTCTGGGGGTTGGCGAGCGTTAGCGAGCAGGGGGCGGGCCCCCTAGTTAACTATAATTCTAATACATTTTATAGTTATTGTTGTTAGTAAATAGTAACGTTAAGCACACACGCACTACTCCAAACCGATCAACGAAATCTGTTCGCTGATTATTTATTAATTTTTCTATTTTAATCATTTTTGTCCAATTTCTGGAATTTTCGGCCCATTGAGGCGACAGAAGAAATTCACCTACAGTTTTAAGACTCCGAACGCTTTTTAATGATGGGAGTTCCAAACTTTTCAGCACTACCGCAAAAAAATCTAAGAAATTTCGATTTTTTTTCCATACGCCCTACTGTACATAACAGGGGAGTTTTAGAAGCGCTGATAAATAACCAAGAGGGTGAATACTGTGAGAGGTTCATACGCATAATTTCATCTTATCATTTGCTGTCTCCTCTGTATAACTTCTAACCAGTTTTGTAATTGACCAAATGATTTTGTTCGAATGAAATTAGTAGTAGAATATTTCCAAAGGATTACATTATAAGGAAACAGCCAACAGAATTTGTGAAAAATTCTAGTTGAGGAAAATATAAGCAATAGAATTCTTCTAAAAAAATTCTTCTAAAATAAAAAATAGGCGATATAATTTTTCAGATGGATTCAATAGAATATTTCCAAAGGATTTTATTATGAGCAAACGACCAACGTAATCTTAAAAAAGATAAGATTCTAGTCAAGGAAAAGCACCGAGATAATTCTTCTAAAATACAAAAAGAGCAATACAATTTTTCCGATGGATTCTATCTAAAGACAGGTGCCGCGGTATCTCTGTTGAAATAATTACGGATTAGTAACCGGGGGGGGGGGGGTTGGTATGGTAGGGTTGCTAGTTCTAATTCAACCATGGACCATCGAGTACAAAGAGGGCTGGTTGATGTTAAATTTGTCCTGGCCTCAATTGTACTCACATTGGCCTAGTGTAGAAGTTTGGAGAGTGGGGTGACAGCTCAGGTGTTGCCTCGTCATCTGACCCAGATTCAAAGTAACGTAGTGTTGTCATCGGATCTTTTCCTTCAGGTTTGATCGCGGACCGTCGCCAATATCCCTAATGTTGCTCCAAAGTGGTATTAATAAATGCTAACTACCTATTCTAAAGAAAGAACCAATATAATCTTTCTAGAGATTCAAAAAGCTTTGGATGCTTTCATCCAATAGATGTGGTTGTATAGTCATTAGGTGTGTTGTTGTGTAAAACCAATACAAAATTACTCGGAAAATCTGATGATACTATAAAGGGTAAATAATGCCACAGCCCCCTTATGCATTTATTATTTTCATCTATATGATTTTGCGGTAGATAGAATTATTTTCCATTTCGTCTTTAATAACAGCCTAAATCTAGATGCTTCGATTCCCTTTTAAAATGTTTAGAACTTGGTTAATTTTGTTTTGCTTGAACAGTGTTCCAACAAATTCCATTTATTGCTTTTTTATTTTTCGTTTTGCTTTTCCACCAGTCAGCTATTGACTATCTAACTCTTTCTCTCCTAATTCTAATATAATCACTTTATCGTTCCTTTTAATAACTAAGCGCATACGTACTTGAATATAATGTTTAGAAACGTACAATGGTGTGTAAGTGAGATTTGTAATGCGAAATTACCAGCCGAATTGCAATGAGCTGCATGTGAAATATGGCAATTATGTTCACAAGATACATTAATCCTCGGTAAAGGCGTCGATTTTACCTAATTTGAAAATGGAAGCACTTCGTTACGAGTTCAAACATCGTATATGCATAAGTCGGGATTGAGATGAGTTTGAGATTTCCTGGTTTTTTGAAGACCACGAGTCCTCTCCTTACGCTCCTCCAGGAAGATCACGCAGTCCCTTCCATATTACTCGTTAGAGTAATGTGATAGCACATATTATTGTATTTTGCCCCGAGGTAACCAGATATTACCAAGTTGTCGCCAATTAGCCCTCTAAGAGGTATCGACAAGATAGCTCGACTAAAGCGATTTGACCTATTTTGCTAAGGAGGAGATATTTCGTCGTCATGTTATTGCTGATATTTTATGATTACGAAATCGTTTCAACGTTTGGTGGTAACGGCGTCAAGGGTCAGTTTTCTTCTGATGACGGAGATACCTCGTCCATCAAGATTTGATAGCTTTTGCTCATGACGAGATATCTCGTCGACAAAATTACCAAGAGGATTAATGTTTGAAAGGTCACACGACTCATAAAAGTTATTTATACATAAATAACACTTTTGTGTCCGATATTTTTATAGCTCGGAGAAAAATGTTTGCTTTCGTAATGGTTCTGAGAGCTTATCTTATGAAACATCCAGCCCTTAAATATGTTATGTATAATAACGGAAAATGGGCTTACATATTTCATTTCTTGTGTATTTACTGTCAAGTAATTCCTTAGGAACTAAAAACTCGTTACTTGAAAGATACTTTTAAGGTTTGAATGAGAAGGCTGACTTGAACTATGTTTCAAAGCGAATCATTTATTTGAAAAGCCTGACGCATCTTTGAAATATACTTGAGTCAACGATAAAATGTCATAACAAATTATCTTCCGTTTGACAAAAGCAATGAATAAAACATTCCAAGGACCCCCAACTCAGATTTCAGAGGTGTTTTGACAAATATGATTCAATTTCAATGATACCGTCAATAGATAATTAGATCTAATTTACACGACAATGCCATTTTCAGGTTCTTTGGCTTGATGGAGCAGTGGCCATATTTGGCCACGTTACACCCAAAACAAGACATAAAATAAAAAATGTACAAGTATGAATAGCGTAGAGGTGTGAAAACAGAAAAAAGTTTGCTTTGGTATACCAGAAGCGTGACCCAGTGTTTACTATACTGTAAACTACATGGGAAAAGAAAATATCACTAGACTATCTTGGTTCTATGAAGCACAAAGAAGATATATCCCTGAAAGGGCACAGTTGAAGGCAAATCTAATGTGATAGAAATGTTCACTTACTTCACTTTGTTTGGCAAAATATAAATTGGAATCTCGAAACACCAAAATGTATGAAACAAGTTATGCTATTCTCAGAAATCTATGGAGGTTTTGATTCTCGGTAAGAACATTTATACAAGAGATCTTCCTAGGAAATCTCTGTCACTTTTTTGTAATTTTGACGATAAAAGAGTTCACCATTGTAGTTCAAATTAAAGCCTGTATATGGTACAGCTACACTCTACGTTGAAAGCGGTGGGAACGGCCTTGACGATCTTTTAGGCGCACTTCTAAAGTCGCAAAGAAAATAATTATTTCAAAAATATTTTTCTTTCAAAGATATTTTTTTTTTTACAACGGAAAATGAAAGGGTGGAGTGGTAGCATCCCATACGTTAGGCCGCCAAAGCGATTGTTTACGCCAAATCAACATGGCGGCCGATGTAAGCAATTCCAAGATGGCCGCCATATACAACGTGAACCTTTGCATACAGTGCATAAATAATAATAATAATTTGTTTAAAAATTAAGAAAAAAGCAATATAAATTTCACTTGAAAATTTTCTAATATTTCAGTCTGGTTTTCTCCGAACATGTACGCAGTTTTGCGTCAATTTCATCCTAGTTTTGTCACTTAAAAAAAATTTTTAATAAAAAATAATAATTTATAATTGTTAAAAAAATATTTAATAAAAAAAAAACCGCGATTTTTTTAAAACGTCCGGATTTTTATCAATTTTGAATTAGAAACTTTGCAATGCATAGAAAATTCAAAACAAGAAATCTTTTTTTAATAAGGTAGTTCTTTTCTGTGATCATAATCCACACAAAGGTTTTTGATGAGAAAAGAAAAATCTAAAAATTCTTCTGCTATGCATAAGTGTGAAAAAGTATTTTTTCACAATTTTTCTAGCAATTAGCATTATGTGAGCAACTCAATGGGGATATTCCAGGTTATAGAGCCATATATGGAAAAGCAAGACAAATATTTTTATTGTAACGACTTTACAAGAGGAAATTGTTTTTTAGAGAAGTCAAAGCGTATTGTGCTTAAGGTTTCAATGCGTTTAAACCAGTATACCGGGAGAAATTTGTTTGTAGATAAGTCACAGCGTATAACGCGCGATCCCCGCCTGCCGGCTACCTCGCCGCCCCTCCGGGGCCGGCGAGGACCTTTCACCGTTGGCTTCCATGCGTATAAGTCACCGTATTAGGTGCCCACCCAAGCATAGTCCAGTGTTTGTAATATAACCAAAAGCTAAACAAAAATCAAACTTACCCTCATAGCCGGGTCCTTGAAATTCTGACTATGGTTAACAGTCATATGCTCGAATCGATAACCCTTGAACTCTTTGTCCTTCGGGTATTGATACCAGCATATGACTTCCAATAGTCAGAAATTTTTGTAGTTCCTTGCAAAATTCAGCTCTGAATTACCTCAGCCAAAACTTTCTGGTTCCTATTTTTCACCTCAACCATAAAACATTTATCAGTCCCTCGTTCAAGTCCTCCAAACACCCATTACTACTTTCACAAAAGTAGTAAGCTTAAGCACATATCAAAACACATTTGTGAACCAGCAGACAAACTAAGCTACGAATGTTGGGTAACAATACCCTGAAAATTATCAATTACACTAAATACAGTGGGTATGTTGAAAAAGAAAAATATTTACAAAAGAAAAAGAGCAAGAAATATACAACCTGATAACGTCAGAATTCTTTCGTGAAAAAATAATGAAAACGAATATGGTCGAAAAAACAAAACTCTTAATCCTTTCGTGAAAACTATTACAATAAATTAAAAATTCCACAACTCTCAAAATACAAATAAATGGACCAATGGCATCACAGAAAACGATTTAAAAGGACCAATATGTTGAAAGGATATTTTAAAAACAAAATAACCAATAGGAGGAAAGAAAATATTTCAAACGAACCAATGAAATCAAACGGATTTTGGAAGAACTTTCTAGAATATTCAAAATGAAAATTGAAAGTTTCCATTTCCCGAGGTTGCCATGAAAACTCCAACAACCGTAACGAAAGATGGGTTGCCTTAATTTATCGTAACTCGCTACTAGAAGTGCGCCAAAAAAATGGCCAAGCCGTTGCCATCACTCATAAAAGTAGAGTGTAGCTGTACCAAACCGTGTGTGAACACCCACTTGCCGTTTTCTCGTTTAGTAGAGCTACTAAATCACTCGCTACTCGACAAAATTACTGGCCTAGTGTGTAGCAGCCTTAAGAGATATTAAAGTTAAATGTTTGGTAATAATGGATTGTTTTGTAATTCAATTATTTTTATGCATAAATTACTACTGTGCGTGGATCGCACATAAGACAGCGCGGCAAACTAAGAATCAAAAGTAGCAGCTGAAATCAAAATTAAAATAGGTTTTTAAATCCTAATATATGGATAAAAAGCAACATAATGTTTAACCGTGTATGATACAAGTTAGTAACAGGAAGTAAGAATTTAAAATTTTATTAAATCTCTTATGGTATTCCGGCTCTTTTCGAATTAATGTTTCATTTAAATTATAATTTATCGGTCCATATTAACAATTACTGAATAATTGTGGATTTATGTAGCTGAATAAACACACATGGAATATATTTATTAGAAACTAATCTAAAATGTATTGTATTGAAGCTTCCTGAATAATAGATAGATGTAAAATTTAAATGTAACAACACATCCTTTGTATGGTTTAAACGTATTATTTCGTTTTAGAAAATTAAGTTTGCCTTAATAAATTGTTGATAATGTAAACCAATCCCGAGCTATGAAAAATCGTGAACATATATTTTGCATTAAATATTGTACGACGTTTAAAATAAAGGAACTTATATTTTTCTCTTCTAACAAGACTGGTAATTTTGAAGTCATTAGGATAATTATTCTTTCGGAGTTCATTTTCCCAAAAGAATTGTGCAAACAGACCATTTGATTTTAAAGCTCGAAATAAAATAATCAAACTTATGTTTCGGGGCGCATTAAATTCGATATACATTTTAAATACCACGAAACTTGAAGAAATTCATAATATTTTTAGCGATTTATATTTTGTCGAACGTTAAAAAAAAACACAAACATGAGTTGAAAAGAACTATTTTACACATATATATCCGATGGGAAATGATTTGCCGGGCTCATGCTTTAAAGAACCAACTTTATGTACTACCTAGTGTTTACAAGATAACCACTACGAAAAATGAATAGTTAATTTTGTAAAGAACACAATGAATCATTGCTTAAAATTTTATATCCTCCGATAAGGGCTATTCAAATGCCAATTGATGTAGTTCCTCACTTCTGTATATTTGAAAAACATTTTAAGCGAATACGATACAAATATCAATATAACTGAGGTTATGCTCAAGGGAATCTAGTAGTAGACTGGAAAATAAAAATGGAGGCAGAGTTGAAATGCTTTATTTTATTGATTACTGATTCAAATTGTTTTTAATTATCTTTTAAATAAAGTATCATTATAGTCAGAGGTGATAAGTTTAACTTTAGTTAAACATAAACCTTGTAAAACTACAAAGTTTATTTATTCATTTTTGATTGAATGAACGGCAAAGGAGCACTGGAACAAATATCCAGATTAGGAATTTCCTTTCATTAAAAAGATTAAGCAAAAGATTAAGTATGGAAAATTGTTTCCTCTGAAAGTAGTAAAATAATTATGTATGTCGATAAAAATGCTACATTAAAGCCATTTAGAAATTCTGAGTTATAACATATGGAAGAGTACACTCAAATAAAGTTAATCTTTCAAGTGGTTTTGACAAGATATCTGGTACATCAAAATCTTACCAATCTCACAAATGACAAAATATGTCGTTATTACAATATTGCTGATTTTTTTTCATGATGACGAGATCAAGATCTGATCAGATCTGCTAATGATCTTTGATAATGTTTTTTTCCAATTATCTGTTCTGAGATCTGGTCAGTTTTGTAAAGTTATCATGCGATTTCATGAGTTCACGAATTGAGTGAGTGATTTCACGACGAGATACCTCTCATCGCAACAACCGCTAGGAGTGTAAATGTACACTGCAAATTTAATCAAAAGGAGAATTACATAATATTAAATAATTTAGGATTGAAATTTTAAAAAATTGACTAAGTAGAAATTTTCGGTATTTTTTGAAACACTGTAGCTTTGAAGTATTACTCTTCATTTAATTTGTTACCTTTTATTATTTTACCAATTATCTCTACCCCCAGATAAAGATTTCTTGGATTACCGGTATAGCCATCAAATTGTATATTTCGCATTAAAAATCAACGCTATTCGTAGTTCCTGTACTCAATTTTTCTTTTACTGTAAAATATTAAGATTTCTTGAAATGAATTCAGTGTTTTAGGTATTGAAGTTTCATCCACATTTAAAATACAATTATTCTTCCATACTTTTAGGTAGGAAGGTAATAATAAGTTCGCACTGAAGCAATACTACAGGCGGTTGGCGACGATTTGGGATCAATTCCGAAAGAAAGATCACAGGTCAAAACCTCGTAATTTTGAGCCACTGTCAGATGACGTAATAAACAACTAATCCGGCACCCCATTCACCAAACTTCCATTCTACGCCAACGTGTGGATTTTTGAGGTCCCGAAAAAATTAACGTCCATATACACACTTTGGATGGACTGATTTTGAAACTCGCCACCGTACAGTCTCTAATCCGTTTTTCTTCCAACTGGGTTACCACAGCTCTCCATAAATGTAACATTCGTTGGATTGCAGCTATACGACTTGATGATCTAAATAGCCAACACAGGAAAAGCTTGATTTTTTTACATTGCAGAAGATGAAAATAATGCCAGATAAATTAAAGTTCTGGAAGTCAAAGTTTTACGTGTGATTTGTTTTCCAACACCCAATGGTCCCTGGAGAGAAGATAACGCTGATATAGTCCAAGCACGTTCTGGTTCGGTGCTAATCGGCGGCCATTTAGGGCAGGAAAGGGGATTTAGAATACAAATTCAACATTACCGGGATCCATAGAATATCTATTCTTAGCGTTTAGTCACAGAAATCTGTTTGCGCTGTCGTCATTGGGAAAACAAAATAGGCATGGTGCTTGGAAATTAATGATATACTGATTACTTTTGATGCATTGCATAATCTTTTGTTCAAATTACGAAGAAATTTGTTAAACTATTGAGTTTATCACTTATGAGTTTGTGTAAAAATCATGTTCTAAAACTTTCAGTTTTACATAAAAGAGGAATTCTAAAGAACTTAGAAATATAAATGCGAAGTAAATTTTTCATTACACAAATATAGGTTTTATTAAAACATCTATAACCCTATAAAGAGTTCACAAAATACAATAAACGTCATATATTCTAATATTCTCTGCTTGACGCGTAACCAGTTTTGACGGCCCTGACCTATAGAATCTGTCCAATGATTATTTCACCAAATAGAAGTTATTGCTTATTCATCTTGGGGTCAACACAGTTATAATTAACCATCAACTGGGATGTGTGGTAAAAGCAATACTACACTACTTTAAAAACTATTGACGCTCAGAGAGGTAAGAATAGGTTCGATCTCTCTGATCCTTTCGTTTCACTTTGACTTTACATAGCATGTTAGCCGTACTATGTAATTTCAGGTCATAAATAATTTTTTTCAAGTTTCTGAATAGTGTAAAAGTGGGATATAAATGTTTTTTATGTATTTATATTTAGTGACAACGTAAGTGTAATACATATTTAATCTTTACCTTCTTGTTGGTTGTATTTAACTCAGAATGCACTTTTAAGGCCGTGTATATATATACATATATATGATGTATAAATGGTTTAATGTATATGAGGTGATAAATTTTATAAAATGAATTCAATAACCTGCATCAAGGACATCTTTATTACTGCTTTCGTCACTTGGTTCAACGAGTGTGTTTTCTTTGGATATAAATGTTCGTTTTGTTTTCGGGGGGGGGGGGATGGATGAATTGAGTTAGACAATATTCCCGCCATTATTTTAATTTGGTGAACTGAACATTTTAATACATTGGGAAATAATGCTATTTGAAGACGGGTTAGTTTTCTTAATAAGAGATAATTTACTGTTGTCAAAATGTTTTTACTGCAGACCATTCTGTCTACGTATTGGACATGAGTACTTTTGCCCCTAAAATTTGTCTCAATGCATTTCTATTGGTTTGAGTATTTGCCATTTTCTGAATTTCCAATGGAATTCATTTGGTCAATTCTATGTAGGAATAAAACTGACAGTTTTCTGTCTCCCCAAATGGCAGCGATGTCTGAAAATGTTTACAATACTATTATTTGAGAAAAAATTTATTTTTTGAATACCCTTCAAATCCTTTCACTGTATTTCAAGTTTTATTTGTTTCGTTATTTTGTTAAAAAGTCCTATGACTGGAATTTAAGTTCGATTGCTTCTTTGGTGTTTGAAGCTCGAAAGTCTAACAATTTTACATTTACAAACATATATAACAAAAATTTATGTATGCATTCTGTCAATTTTTCGAATACCTTTTTTTATAGCTCAATAGTACGTTATCACAAATTCAGTACATTTCTTTGTCAATGTATGTAATGTAATACCAAACAAAAATGCATGTATATTCTTCAAAATTTCAATGGGTAAAGCATAAATTTTTGTTACTATATAGAAGTAAGGCTTAACTCGACATAAAATGATTAGATAAATTATTTACTTGTTATTAATTGCTGTCGTTCTAATTGCATGTTTTGTCTCATAATGTAAATTACATCATCTTATGAATAATTCATTTTATGGCATTTTGAAGATATTTACAAAATTCAAATATCTATTGTTATTAATTTTTACCATAAAGTTTGAGCCTAATTAACGTAAAAAGAATAATAATACTAAGAATTGGTAAAAATTCAACTCTTTAAAGAGCGTTGTATCTCTAATTTTAAGCAATTCAATCGCTGTTGGAAAGGAACTTTTTAAAACTTAACAGGCTTAATTTAATCCAGGTTTCATTTTGTTCATTGAAGTGGAAGCAAAAAAGTTCATTGAAGGAATGACTTTTGGTATAAGTTTAAGAATCCATTTATTTTCGACTTGTGTGTTATCGACGTGGTTCATCGTGCTTTAAATAAGTTAACTAACTTTTGTTACACAACCCTAAATTTTTTTTTGTGAAATAAAATTATATTTATTCGAAAATGTAGAATGGTTATTTAATGAGCTTCATTTGGAATTAACGTAGCGTTTTATGGAGAAAGATCTTTCATAATGTATTCAAGAGCGTAAAATATATTTGATATAGTCATATTTCATTCAATTATTTCCATGGAGATGATTTATTTGTATTTGGTATAGTAAATAATTATTTATTTATATTTGGAAGAATAAGAATTTATTTATTTGTATTTGAAATAATAAGTAGTTATTTATTTGTATTTGGAAGACTAAGTAATTATTTGTTTGTGCTCAGAAGAAAAAGTAAATATTTATTTGTATTTGGAAGAGCAAGAAATTATTATTTCCATTTGGAAGATGGATTACGTTTAATAAATAGTGGCCTCCTGAAATTGGGTATACTCGTAAAGAAATTTACTTAAAAGTCTTACACAGTGTTGTAAATTAATTGTCAATAGGGAATGGTGAAGTATACATTAAAAAATATATTCGACTAAAAATACAATTTTAAATTACTATAATATTACAAAGATTGATTTTAATTACCAAATTTACAAAATTGAGTAAGTACTCATACTCTTTCGTAAGAATAAAGAATAAAGATGAACGGGTTGTTAAGGGATTTGTGTGAGAGGGAGGAGGTTAGATTTTTAGATGTTTAGAAGGAGTGTAGAAGGGATTGGATGAGCAGGGACAATTTGCATTTAAGCTTGATAGGTAATAGGGAGGTTGGCAAGCGGGTTTTGAATATTCTGGAGTCAAAAAACTAGTATACAAGCAGGGATGGGAAGGACATAGAGGGTTGACAGTACACAGTAATTGCTTAGGAAAACTAACAGGGTCTAAATTGCAGAAGACAAACAATACAAAGGGAAAGTGCAATGTAAGGGAAAAAAACAATACCAAGACAAATAATACAAGGGGAAAGTGCAATATAAGTGTAAAAAATAAGCTCAAAGTATTTTATTGTAATGCTCGCAGTGTGAGAAATAAAATGGATGAGCTCAAGGGAATTGCACAAGCAGAGGATATAGATATCATTGGGATTACTGAAAGTTGGGCAAGCAGTGAAGATGCACAAATTTTAGAATTAAGTGGATTCACAATGTTTAGGGAGGACAGAGTGAATGGGAAAGGGGGTGGGGTTTTGATTTATGTGAGAGAATTCTTAAACTGTATGGAAATAAAATAGTAAAACTGAGGGGATAGAATCAGTCTGGGTGAAACTGAATACAGACAAAGGCAAAGGACTAATTCTGGGCAATATATATAGACCTGTTTGTAGTGAAGAGCAGGAAAAGGGCATGTGCAATCTGATAAACGAAGCATGTCAAAAAGGAGAATTAATTTTAATGTGGGACTATAACTATCCAAATATTGACTGAACAAACAATCTAGCTACAAATGGGAAAGGGGCAGAATTTTTGGAAGTGATTTTGGATTGTTTTTTGTACCAGATGGTGTATGAGATACTAGGGACAATGCAATATTGGATTGGATTTTCAGCAATGATGAGGATAGGGTGCAGGATTTGGTTATAGGTGAGCCACTGGGAGAAAGTGATCATAGAAGTATCAGATTAAGTATAAATTTTCAGTCAGCATACACAATCAATAGTAGGATAATTCCAAATTTCAGAAAGGTAAATTTTCATAAGATAAGGGAAGAGTTAAAGGAAACATTCAGAGGGGGATTATTAGCACCGCATCATTCTGAACAATGGGAGGAATTCAAGAATAAGTTAGACAGGGTGTTAAAAAAACATGTAACGTTCAGGAAAAAAGGAAAATCTAGAAAATTGCTCCCTATGTGGTTTTCAGGGGAAACACACAAAGTTTTAAAATTAAAACAAAGAACATACAGGGTATATAAAAGCACTGGTAACGACAGGGACAAGGAGGCATATCAGAAAGCCAGAAAGGAGTTTAAAACTATTAGTCCGAAGCAAAAGGTGGCCTTGGAGGAAAAATTAGCAAGGGAAATAAATATAAACCCAAAAGAATTTTTTGCATATGCAAGTGGTAAAAATAAATTTAGTACTACACTGGGCCCATTGGAGGGGAAGGGAGGTGAATTAATTCAAGACGAGGTGGGAATGTCAAACGTGTTAAATCACTTTTTTCTGGGGGTTTTCAATGGTAACTATAATTTAAAAAAGGATCCCAAGGATGGAGCCTTTGCAGGGGGTATAATTAAAGAATGCAAATTCTACAGAGAAGAAATAGTACATCAGTTGAAAATAATTAAACCATCTAAAGCACCAGGGCCAGACGATATTTATTCGAGAGTACTAGTGGAATGCGCGGAAGAACTGGGGGAAGTAATTCACACGATATTTAATTCAACATATAGCACAGGTTGAGTACCAATGGATTGGAAGTTGGCCAACATAACTCCAATTTTCAAAAAGGGAATACAAAGTGATCCGGGCAACTATAGACCAGTAAGTCTAACATCAGTAATTTGCAAAATATTTGAATCTCTGTTAAAAAAGCATATAATGTTGTACTTGGAGGAAGGGGGACTGTTATCAGAGAATCAGTATGGGTTTAGGAATGGCAGATCCTGCTCTGCAAACCTTTTGAAGTTCTACGAAAAAATTACTGAGGAGCTGGATAATAAGAGCAGTGTGGATATCATGTACATAGATTTTCAAAAGGCTTTTGATAAAGTACCTCATGAGGCATTACTGTTTAAATTGGAAAGGCTGGGGATTCAGGGAAAAACATTAATATGGATAAAGAATTGGTTATTGGGTAGAAAGCAGAGAGTGCAGGTAAAAGGAAATTATTCACAGTGGACAGAAGTTATAAGTGGGGTGCCTCAGGGATCAGTTTTGGGACCAATTTTATTTATAATTTTCATAGATGATATAGGTCAGGGGATCAAGAATAGAATCAGTATATTTGTAGATGACTTAAAAATATGGGGGACAGTGGATACCAAGTTACAGATAGAAAATTTACGAGGGGATTTTGATAAGATATCCGAATGGGCTGCAAAATGGGGTATGTCATTTAACGTAGAGAAATGTCAAGTTCTGCATATGGGTTACAGGAACAGTGGAGCCGAGTACAGGCTGCAGGGAGTAAAGGTAATGGAGGGAGAAACAGTCAAGGATCTTGGGGTGATAAATCACAGGGATTTTAAAATGGGTCATCAATGTTCAGCTGCGGGTAAAATGGCTAATAGGTTATTGGGGGTGTATTAAAAAGACTGTAACTTCAAGGGATAAGAATATAATCTTGCCGTTATATAAGGGTTTAGTAAGACCACATCTAGAATATGCTGTACAATTCTGGGCTCCATATATGAGAAAGGACATAGAATCAATTGAAAGGGTTCAGCACCGAGCTACAAAAATAATAAAGGGGCTAGCAAATTTCGACTATAATGAACGTTTAATTTCGCTAAACATGTATACACTGGAAAGAAGAAGGAGGGGGGATTTGATTCAGCTTTTCAAGTTTGTAAAACAAGGGGACACATAGGGCTTAAATTTCAATAGGGATAACAGAACAAGGGGCCATGGGTATAAATTGAATAAGACACATTTTAATCGGGATTTAAGGAAAAACTACTACTTTAATAGGGTAATAGACAATTGGAACGCGTTGCCAGAAAATATAGTTAATTCAAAGGGAGTGTACGAATTTAAGACACAATTGGATAGTCAGTGGGAATTGTAGAATTCATAAACAAAGGACCAGCCTTGTTGGGCTTGAGCCTGCAGCTGGTCGTCAATATTTGTATTTGTATTTGTAAAGAATCAAGATTAAAACATTAAACAAATATTTATTTCATATATCTTTCCCATTTAGAACAGCTTCTAAGAGAAGAGTCAATGAATATGTTTTCAAAGGGGTGACCGGTGGTGGGACTGCACAAAAATTGTTGCAATGATTTTCAATCCTTTTATTGATTTAAAAAAATACATAAATGTTTTAGGCAACTGAGAAACTAAAAGGTACAAAATAATTTTATTTAATCCAAATTATAGGAAATTATCTTCTTTCAGCTATGTCTGTTTAAAGATATACTATTGTAGATATTATATTAGAACCTCCTTTAGCTTAACTCTTTCTAAAACTATTCTATGAAAATTTCAATTCATACGTAAACGCAAAATGTTAATCATAAATCTGCTAATATTAAACATAATTAAAATCATAAAAATTAATTTAGCTTAACGTTTATATTATATTTTAAACTATGTTCAAACAGTAGATTACATTTTAAACATTTCCTGATATCATCGAGTTCACCGTAATTCTCAGTGTAGGAGAAGGTGTCGTACCTTGGAACAGTTTTAAATAAATATTTTTCCTGAGGCTATAATGTAGCTGAAGTTTGTTTTTTCCATTAACTATTTGCATTCATTACTTTCGGAAGAATTTGCTATTTTTATTTATTTGTGCCTCGAACACCAACTGTTTAATAAATTGTTTTGTTAATCTATTCAAATGTCCCAAGGTTCAACATACTGTTGTACCTTGGGATGCATGTTGTTTTGCCTTAGGATACATGTTGTTATACCTTGGGATACTACTGTTGTTGTACTTTGGGATACATGTTGTACCTTGGGATACATTTTGTACCTTGGCATACATGTTGTACCTTGGGATACATGTTGTACCTTGGGATACATGTTGTACCTTGGGATACATGTTGTACCTTGGGATACATGTTGTACCTTGGAATGCAGAGGTTCCAACTTTACTTTTAGATTGTTTGAAGTAGACTACATTGATAATAAATCAATTCCACACATACTAAATTCCGTATTTATAAAAAATTACACCGTTTCAACATTTTTTCGCTTGGACGTTATTTTAGTGTTTCTCTTGCTGTGATACGCTGTAACGTAGTCGGCCGAGTGGTATGCCTGTCAACACAACGAAACAGCCTAATTTACAAATAACTTGTACTTATTTTTCCAAAAAACTATATATAGACTATATTACAATAGATAGTTGCATCTCTGTGTCTTGGGCGCTGCAAAACAGGCAAAAATTCAACGGCCGTGGCCCCATAAACGAGATTCACAAAACAAACACCTCTGTTCAGCTGGAGCTCTCCAGCAGATATCTCTGTGTCATCAAATTTTTCAGGAAATCAGTTAAAAATCACCTGCACTCAAAATCAATGGGATGGCTGTCGAAGACCATCTGCGCCGCACGCCCATTAAGAAACCATTGACTCCAATGAACAACTAGGTATAGATACAAAGCAAAGAATAAAAAAATATATAAGCTTGCTACGAAGTAATTCCGCTAGAAAAAAAGAAGGCACTGTGTCGTCAGACGAATTTGTTATATTTCATGAAGCCATCGACATCGAAATAACTTTTTTATGTTTCACAATAATTATTTTAACATTTTGTTTTTAATCTGTATAAAAAGAACTGCAATTTTATTAAATATTTTTCTTCTAAACTAGTGTTTTTGTTGGTCTCAATTAAAAAAAAATTATATGCCCCGACTTAATCGATAGGTAATTTTAGTTAACGTCGAACTAGAGCAACACAACGGGCTATTGACGACGGTCCGGGATCAGTCTCTTAAGGGAAAGATACGAGGACAACACCTCGTAATTTTGAACCACGGTCAGATGACGAAGCAACACCTGAACTGGCACCCCACTCTCCAAACTTCCACGCCAACCCAACGTGAGAACTTTCGGCCACGACAGATTTAAGGTGCACCAGCCGCCTCTAATCCGCCGACTTAATCGAATTCGACTTACGCGATTTTCCGTCGGTCCCATCTATTGTGTAATTTCAGGGTATTAGTGTATTTGTAAACCCAGACTGTTGTATCAAAAGACAAAATACATTGTTGTACCTTGGGATGTCCCAAGGTACAACATTTATTTTGTCCCAAGTTACAACTGGTTGCCTTTACAAATTAAACAGTCTAGAAAGAATTATCAGGTTTATGTTTACATTGAAATCGTACCATCATTGAGTAGAACATATTATTAACTAACTTTACCAACCCTAAAAAATGTAATTGTAATCAGTGAAAACACAAGAATCAAAATTGAAAAATCCTAAATATTTACTTTCTAGAGGGTACATTTCAATTAGTTGTTTAACAAACACAACAAACACATGTGGATGCCAATTTTTGTGAGCAGGTTCTCTGGTGGCAAATGGTAAACTACAATGTGTTATATTGCTACTTACTCAAAAGGAGTGAGCACAATATAAACTGTTTCAAGGTACAACTGTCCCAAGGTACGACATCTTCCTCTAAAGGTTGATAACGTACATAAATGAGCAAATTTTGAGTACGTCAAATACTTCTTCTTTCTTGTCCTCTTTCATAACTTTAAAATGTAATTAAATGTGATAAAATGCAATAAGAATTTGAGTTTATAAAATAACGAAGAATGACATCCCCTAATAAATCCTGCGTAAGCAAATGAGAAAAGAAACAGCTCTTTACTTATTTATGTAAGTAAATGGATGTACTATAAAATAAAAACTCCTCTTTAGCTAATTACAGTTTTTAACGCAAACGTATTGGTACGATGTCCAACCAGTTGAACTAATAATTTAGCTGCATAGTATAAAAAGTTTCTTTATAAGTATGCCGTAATAGATGAATTGCTTTACTATTACTCAAGATTTAAAATTCACTTTTTTCATGTAACGAAATAATATTTTTCTATGACATCAATTAACGGAAATCATTGCAGCTGAAATATTCATATGTTAAAGAACTAATTTTGTTTATCGATTTTAAGTGTTATGCGCATAAAAAAAACTGTTGTTACAGCTTAAAGGTTTGTGAAATATGGGAGAATGAACGAAAATTCATTTAATTTTGTTCTGCTTTCCTCGTAGAAAGAACATTTTGACTCAAAATGTTTTAGTAAAATAGTCGCAAGGTCAATAATTAATAAGTTTGATTAACTGATTTTCAGTTCAGAATTTTAAATTACAATGTAAAAAATAGGACACTTGAATTCTTCCCGAGTGTTTTTTTTTGTAATTGTGACTCAGACTAAATAAATGTTTAGAATGCATTAAAAGAATATAATTCAGAGATTAAAAAAAATATGGTGACATGTATTTTACTTAGACAGTAAAGTTAGTCAGCCGTAAAGATTAATTTTCAACAAAATAATTCACAACGTTTATTAAGTGAATTCACTAAAAGTTATAAATATTCGTTACACTGGAACGTGGATCACGAAAACGTAATATCTTTCTTGATAACACAAAGCTAATTTCACCAATTTAAGTATAATTAAGTGACTTCCCCCCTTCTATGTTATACACTTTATCAATATATAATTCAAAACGAATAATAAAGATGTGCACATTTATACAGCGAACATTAAAATATATTGTAATTTGAATCACGGAATGTGGATAACTCCAATACAGAGGATTAAAAAATATTGTATTTTTATTTTAAATATTAGTAAAACATTTCAGAATTGTCTTATGCTCACACTTGTTGATTAATATTCTTTCATTTTACATTCAGATTTTAGAACCATATGAAATATGACTTTAAATTAGAACTGAAGAATGAAATATGAGGAAAAGTTTAGCCTCCTCGTTCGTCGGACTTGTGGAAGTGTGATATTTACCTGTGGGGAAATTTAGATAAGAAAGTGTATGCAAACAATCCCAAGACAATTGACAGACAAAGGAAAACATGAAAACATCAGGTTGGTTTATGGAACGATGAGTTGCAATCTTGATCTCGTTCGTCATGATCAGAAAATCGGCAATATCTTGATGACGATACATTTCATCATCAGCAAAATTTGCCAGGTCTTTATGGACGAGATATCTCGAAAAAACCAATTGGAGGGTTTAAAGGTAGGTGGGGATACTGTATGTCTTTAAATCACATTTCGTGTGGTACTCCACACACAGAACGGGAACGAGATGGCTTGCTTTTTCATAGCTCATTCCATGGCTCATTCTGTACATTTTAGAGAGAAATTCCACTCATTACTGAATTGTAAAAAGCAGTTAGCTACGTCAAAAATCGAAAATGTAGTGTACTTTTTGGAGATCGAAGGTGTTTCCTTTCCCTTCTGGTGACTGACATTTATCATCAAGCGAAACATGCTCCTTGGAAATACTGTGAACAGTATAGACATTCTTTAGTGAGTTATTTATGTAATACTTATCAAAAATTACCATGTAGAACACAATCTGCGATGCCTTAGTGGCCACTGTGGATGCATAGTGTTCATATTACAACACACGGAATTTAGACATCAACGAATTTAAACAAAGTAGATATTGTAAACAAAGTTAAGAAAATATAGTATTATGAGTGCAGTAGAGTATTACAACATAGCATTTGTGTATCTGAGTCTTCAGCATCTGATACCTTTTCTTGAAGATCCTGACTGCGCTTTGTCCTATGGGGCACACGGCCTTTAGGAGTGTTAGATCATCATGGACCCGACATACATACCGACATACATACTCTTATGATATTTTGTTTTCCCATTGGTCTTACTATCTTTAGAAACACGGTTATCGCACCCCCGGCATACCCAAGCGATCCTTTTTGACTCAATATTATATTTCTCAATCCCTCTTTACTTCCCTTTCAAGACATTTTTTAATTTAAGTTGTCTGTCTTGTGTTTGGTGCATCTTGAATATGGCGCTTGTCCATAAAACTGCCAACCAACCAACCGGATTGGGTCAAAGAAGGCCCCTAATTTTATAAACCTTACTGAATCAACCAAACTTTTAAAAGGGTTTTTAGTTTTTAGTGTATATTTAAAAAACATTCACCGCTTTCCTCCAGAAACCAAGAACACGAGCAGGCAAATTGAAACATCCATTCTTCCTCACCAAGTCTTACAATGTCAAGTTCTGAGAAAGTAAAATATTTCACCATCATGGATTGCTTTGATTGATTTTCTACCACCACACAGCTAACTAATTTCCCCTTCACATGTCGGGGATGTGAAAATCGATGAAGTTAAGACATCCAACGCATCACTCACATCAATGCATTTTTTTCGAAAGTGCTCCTCACACCACAAATGTAATTATTTTTACCTTAATGGCATTTCTCTTGGGAACTCCTATGCCTCTCTACTGCCATTTATTTCTACTCGAGGACTAATTGAACCTAAATTACATGGATCGAATAATGACAATTTTATAGGAACCGTGCTGTCGTACTTTCAAAAACATTAACTATGGTAAGATTCTTCTTATACATACATAACACTAGCCGACTGGAGCATTGTATATGCGCTGCATTTTATTAACCCCTCTGGTGATTGTCTAGAAGAGGCATCTCGCCACCAGCAAAACTTATCAGATCTTGATTGACGAGGAATCTCGTCATTGTAAAACATTTGTCCAGATCTTGATTTCGTCATCACCAAACAAACAAATACATCATTCGTAATTCAATCAACATTATTGGTGACAAGATATCTAGTCATGGTCAAAATTCATCACATCTTAATGGACAAGATATCAATTAGAAACCACCTGAGGGTTGACTGATGAGATCCATGGATGACTTTGTCACTGCTTACATTTCATACTTTATTTCGAGGGCCATGTAGCCCAGTTGGAAGAGTATCGGAATAGTAACTTGAGGGTCACAAGCTCAGAACTTGGCCAAGCCAAATGGTATGTGCACATTAAAGCGGTCGTGGCCTCAATGTTCTTATGTTGGCGTGGTGTGGAAGTTTGTAGAGTGAGGTGCCATCTCAGATGTTATTCTTGTGATCTGAAAGGGGTTCAAAACTACGAGGTGATGTCCTTTGTTATTTCCCTTCGGGATTGATCCGGGAAGAAATTATCAAACAAATTATCAGATTGTGAATTGAAAGGATACTAAAACGCCATCCATTCAAAAAATTTGTAAAATAATTTTTACAAATCAAGATGGGGTAGTTTATTAGTTAAATTAATGTTGCACCAGAACAACACAATGGGTTATTGACGACGGTTTGAGACACATACAAAAGGGAAATACCGATGGCAACAATCTGTCAAGGGGCATTTTGAACCTGTCAGATGACAAGGTCAGCATATGAATTGGAACCACATTCTAAGACTTTTAGCACCAGAGTAATATATATGTGATGTCAACACTGGAATGGCACTGTAGCTATTACTTGATATGGTATTTTGGAATGAGTCCACGTGTTGTAAAACATAACATTTATTACATTAATTGAAGATGGTACACATATGAGCCACAGAGGTCTCAATAGATTCGCATAAAAAAAACACGGAAGAGCGGCCACACAGGTCTCGACTCTCTCCGATCACACAAAAAACTGAAGACCCTCCGCCGCGGGCAAGGGCTCAAGCCTTTTTCCCCCTAGCGTTCGTGGTGTTCCGTTTCCTGGATGAAATAGTCCCTTTCTCCTTTCGGTAGTAGGTGGGGAGGCGAAAGAATTCCGTTCCTACACTGGGGCATCCTGACGGTGTTCGCCCCGAACATCACTGCACTCATTTAGGCACGTACAATGGGACCTGAAAAAAATTAAAAAAAAACAAAAAAAAGTATCTATTTCACTTTTGAGAGAATTGCTGAAAATAAACATAATTTTTCTCTCCACATTAGTTTCTCTTTCCCAGAGTTCTTTAAAGTTAATTAGTCCATGGTTTCATGTGTTCGGCAGCAGTGGACGTGTTGATAGGTCCTTCGTGACTGCCCACTTTCCTCACCTCGTAACGGTCGTGTGGTTTCCTGTTGATAATTTCGTATGGGCCCAGATATTTTGGTCGTAATTTGAGTCCTGCTCCAAATTGGGTCCTCTGTATCGCTACCAGGTCTCCTTCTGCATACTTTCTTGCAGGTTTCCGCTTCCGATTATACTGTTTTCGGTTTTCTTCTTGCATCCTTAGGATTTGTTCCTTAGCTTCTTCCCTAAGTCCTTCTCGGTTTCTTATGAACCATTCTTCATATTCTTGTTCCAACATTTCTCTGACCTTCAGATCTTCTTTGTTCTTCATTGATACTCCTGTTAGCAATTCAAATGGTGTGATTTTTGTACTTTTACTAGAGGTGCTGTTCAAAATTCTTTGAATTGAGTTGACATATTTAAACCACTTTTCTGGTTCGTTGATCGCTAATTTCGTCAGTACCGGTATCACAGTTTCAAATATTCGTTCAACTTGACCATTTCCTCGAGGTACTCCTGTGGTGATTTTGAAGTGTTCAATGCTTCTTTCGTCGCAGTAACCTTCGAATTCTTTGGATGTGAATGCGGTGCCTCGATCTGAAATTATTCTTGACGGATTTCCGAAAATATGTGACTGCGATTCTAGCTTCTCCAACGCATCACGTGTAGAAGTTGATTTTACTGGATATAGCCAAGTAAATTTAGTGAAGGCATCTATCACAGCGAAGATGTGTTGATAGTGTTTATTTGTTGTCGCCAGAGGTCCCAGAAAATCAATATGGTATGTACTAAGCGGTACACTCCCTTTGGGTATTGGATTTAATTGACCCTCTTGCTTGCCCCTTTTCTTATTCGTCAAGATGCACTTAACGCAGTTCATTATGACGTTCTCCACTTTTTTCCTGAGTCCTGGAATGGAAAAATCTCTTTTCACTAACTCCTCGGTCTTCGCCACGGCAAAATGTCCTTTTTGATGGAATTCCTTTATAATATCTGATTGCATCCTCTCGGGGACGACAGGCAGTTCACTTCCGTTTTCATATCGATATAATACATCGTTTTTGATCAAGTAGTCGTTCTTCTCCCCTCTCATCAATAATTCTTTAATAACTTGAATATACTCATCTTGTCGTTGGGCTGCTGCTAACTTGCACGTTATTTCTTCACCCGTTGGTTGCGGTACTATCACAGCGACATTTCGGCTCAAAGCATCTGCATGTCTCATTTGAGCACTTGGTCGATGAATTATTTCGTATTCGAATTCCTCCATGATTAACGCCCATCTCGCTATCTTAGGGGTTAAGTCCTTCTTGCTCATGGTTTGCTGGAAGGCTGAGCAATCCGTCATTATTTTAAATTTGGTTCCGAGTAGATAATTCCGGAATTTTTTCAAGGCTTCGATCACTGCTAGAATTTCTAATTCATAGCTGCCGTATTTTTCTTGTTGTGCTGTTGTCTTCTTACTCATGTATTGAATTGGATACATCTTTCCGTCATCTGCCTGTTGCAATAGTACTGCTCCGAATCCGTGTGAGCTTGCATCACAATGAAGTTCCAGTGGCGGTCCTTGTCTGAAAATTTGTAGCACCGGCTCGCCAGTCAAGGCCTGCTTTAATTCGTGAAATGCAGTTTTCTCCTTCGACCCAAAATGGAATTCCCTATTATCACGAAGTAAATCACTGAGGGGCTTCGCTATCTTGGCATAATCTCGAACAAACTTTCGAAAATAACCGGTCAATCCCAGAAAACTCTGTATTTGTTTGGCATTTTTGGGCTGTGGGAAGTTCCGTACGGCTGCAGTTTTTAAAGGTGAAGGCTTTATAGTTCCTTTTTCTACTACGTAACCCAAGAATTCTATCTTTCGTTTTAGAAACTGACACTTTTTTAAGTTTAGTTCTAATCCGTACATTGACGCTGTATTTAAAACACGTTCTAATTTTTCTAAACCCTCTACCTCATTCATGGCTGGTATGATAATATCATCTACATAAATAATAACAGTTTTATCTTTTAACAAATCCTTAAAAACGTGAAAAATATATCTTTCAAATACACTTGGACTGGTTGACAATCCAAAAGGTGTCTTTAAAAACTCATACTGTCCCTCGTGGGTAACAAAAGAGGTGTACTTTGTACTCTCCTTTTCTATGTCGACGTGAAAAAAGCCGTTTTTCAAATCTAACGTTGTGAAGACTTGCGAGTCCTCCAATTTGTCCAACACGTCTTCGATTAGAGGTAACGGGAAACGGTCCTTAATTATTTTTTTGTTGAGCTTTCGGAAATCGACACAAAGTCTGTGATTCCCATCTTTTTTCTTACAAAGCACTATAGGGGCAGAATATTCCGAACAGCTGTTTTTAATTATCCCTTTTTCTAACCACTCTTGGATTTGTTTTTCAACTATAAGTTGTTCAGTAATCGGCAACCGCCGAGCACGCTGACTAACTGGAACTTCGTCCGTCAGAAGAATTCTCATCTTAACATCCGTGTTTGTTACTTGCTGAGGCACATAATTTCCTACAATTTGACAGATTCTTTCTCGTAAACAGGGATTCATTATATGGGAGAGATCTGTCTCTTCGCTAGACATATCCAACGCTACGGCGCCTAAAGTGTAAACAAAAGCACCTGCTGATGAATCATTTTCATGCGCCTTCGATACTTGAAAGTCTACGAGGGGATGTTGAGGGAAACTCACGCGCTCTTCTTCCCCGTGATTTATGACAACGCCTGAAGTTGTTGTTGCTTTGTTTTTTATTTCGCTTCCGTTTTCGCCCCTTACTTCTGACTTCCTTATTTCATTTATGTCTCTATCGGTAACGTTTAATGTTCCCCCAGAAAATGCAAACTTTACCCTTGATAATACGTTCATACCAATTATTGCTTCAAATTGTAAATTCTTAACGACATGCACATCAGAACACAAAGAAATATTATCAATAACAATTTCTGATCGGAAAAACCCTTCGGTACTTATTTTGTGTTGACTTATTCCATTTAAATATATCTTACTACCATTCAATATAGGAGATCCTATTTTATGATAACATTCCTCATTAATTAGAGTTATTTCAGATCCAGTGTCTATTACTGCATTAATATAACACTTTTGAATATAAACACTCTTTTCAATTTTCTTAGGAGTTGCTACATATATTTGGTTTACAGTTTTATTCACATTTGCATTTTCACCTTTAAAATTATATGTACAAGTATTACTCTTATGCCCATAATTTCCACATGCATAACACTTAATTCTATTACTTTTATATGGATCTCTATTTGGTACATCATAATCAACCTTATTAACATACTTATTGACATTTGTACTATAACCAACAGTTTTATAACAATTATCAACATTTCTACTATTCTGGTTAGCACGAAAGTTCGACGATTCACCTTTATATCGAGTTTCATCTTGCGAAACATTTTTTCTGTATTTATTTACATTCCGTATCTCCATTTTTCCTAATTGCAACCTCGCACTCTCATATTCCTCTAACTTTTTCACTATAACTTCTGCGCATTTTAATTGATGCCAGTCATCTATGAAGTGTGTTTTGATTTCAAACGGCGCTCTACGTTTTATCTGCTCGGATACCATTAGTTCCCTGAGCTCGTCAAAATTTGTTATTTTGAGTCCTCTTAACCATTCGTCAAAATAATGACTTATTTCAAACGCAAAATCTCGCCAAGTGGCTGTACTTTCCTTTTTATGATTCAGGAATTTTTGTTTGAATTGTTCAGATGTAAGTTTAAATCTTTTGAGTAAGATTTCTTTTATGTGTTCATAGTCATTAGATCTTTCCTCCGGTTCGCGAGTTATAATCTGTGCTATCTCTAAGGGTAATAAACCTAGTAAATGCGTTACAAAATCTTCACTTTCGATTTTGATTTTCGTCGCTTGTCTCTCGAACAGCGCTAAATACGTACTTATATCATTGGATTCATTCGAATCAAAACATTTAATTATCTTTGATAATTCCTTTCCTCTATCCCATGCAGTGTTCGATTCTGTCATGTGATTTTCCCTAACTGTTTGTGTCGCATTTTGCAGTTTCAGTTTTTCCAATTCAAATTGGCGTAATTCTTTTTCTTTTTCCCTCTCTAACTGCTGTTTGTCTTTCTCCAGCTGCTCTTTTTCGATTCTTTCAACTATTATTGTATCCAGAAGTGTTTTTGTATACTCCTCATCGTAATCGAGTTGGTTCGTCACTAACTTTTTTAATTTCGAAATTGTCGCATTTGAGGGTATTTCTATGTCTAATTCCGTTGCAAGACGGTAAATATCGTCCTTTCTTGCTTTACCAAAATATGACATCTTTATCTTAAAAATGAGCAAAATGTACTCACAGTTTGCGATGATGATGGCTCTCTAGGGTTCTAGTCCACGTTCAATTTGCATGGGGCAATCCCGGCACCAGCTCCCATTTTGTGATGTCAACACTGGAATGGCACTGTAACTATTACTTGATATGGTATTTTGGAATGAGTCCACGTGTTGTAAAACATAACATTTATTACATTAATTGAAGATGGTACACATATGAGCCACAGAGGTCTCAATAGATTCGCATAAAAAAAACACGGAAGAGCGGCCACACAGGTCTCGACTCTCTCCGATCACACAAAAAACTGAAGACCCTCCGCCGCGGGCAAGGGCTCAAGCCTTTTTCCCCCTAGCGTTCGTGGTGTTCCGTTTCCTGGATGAAATAGTCCCTTTCTCCTTTCGGTAGTAGGTGGGGAGGCGAAAGAATTCCGTTCCTACATATATATATATATTATATATATATATATATATATATATATATATATATATTTGAAGCCGCGCTTGATTTAACGTGCTTCAGCTCCCACGTTCACTACGGTCTTTTGTTGGAACGAATTTTGAACTCAAAACCGTTGCTAATCCGTTATTCTTCCAACCGGGATATTGTTGCTCTTTAAATATCAAGAATGCCAGCTTTTATAAAAAAATTTGTGAAATGTTCAGACCATATTAAGGTATGTTATTGCATTGAGTAAAAATGAAATGGTCTGAAATTTTAATTTTGAATCCCTCTACGAATGCGAGCATTGTTGGAAACTCTAGGCTTCATATAGAGTTAACGGACGTAGAAGCTGAAATCTTCCAATTAGGTGCACAGGTCAAATATTTGAGGTACTGCAATTTTCTCTTCAAGCAGATGTTCTCATTTTTCGTCCAAGGTTGCAACACCCAAGGCAAGACGGAGTTTCTAAAAATAGGTCGTTTCGAAGCCTCCCACAAAAAGGATTTATCTGCCATTCTATACCTACTTTATCTATTGGGTGATATTTTAAGCGAGACATTTAGAGATTTTCGGCTGTTATTAGTGAAATAAAAAGCTTTGTAAAATTATATTTGTATAGCTGTATTAAAAAAAACAAAAAAAAAAAAAAAAACAAGATATATAGTTTTTTACCTATTTACTTAAACACAAAACAATTTAGCAAAATAATTTTACTTCCGATTTCGTTTCTCAATCTTTTTTGGTTTTTTTAGAGTTTATGTATAAGTAACAAAACCATTATTCATAACAGATGCTAACGTTCGTGGTGGTTGCCTCAACGAAGTATTTTATAATAAGCAAAACTGACTAGATCTTGGTTGATGATATATTGTCATTAGCAAAACTGTCTAGATGTTGGATAAAAAGCTATCTCGTTACTAGCAGAACTAACAAGATATTGGTAGAAAAGATATCTCTTTAATAGCAAAACTGACCAGATCTTTGTTGAAAATATATATCGTCATTAATAAAACTGATTAGATCTTGGTTAAAGACATCTCGTTTTTAGCAGAACTAACTAGATCTTAATAGAAACGATATCTAGTCATTATCAAAATTGGCCAGATCTTGAGAGATACTACGAGATATCATCGAACATGCGTCTTTTTGAACATCGTTAACTCCATAAAGTGCTTTCATTGATGTTTAGCTTTTTTTACCATGCGTTGACGGAACATATATGCTCTTTAAGTCATAGTAATGATCTATTGCTACATTTTATTATGTTGGGTAGACAAAAACATGTAGTTGAGCACTATAGTGATTTTCGTCCTCAAATACTTATGATATTTTTTATGCTCTCAAATTTCTGCGTTCTGAAAAACCACTTTAAGAGTTGAAATCCATGGTAAAAAAAATGAGTATCTGATAGTATTGCGTACCATTGAAATAAGCATTTAGTGTAAAACATGCAGTAAAAAGCCGTTAGTTAATAATTTTCTGTGTCTTCACTTTACACACTGATACCACAAAGAAATTGCTTACTTCTTATGAATGTATGTTCATTGATTTTTAATAAATGCTGAAGAGTTCAGACGATGAAAACTTGAAAGACTGCAATATTTTAATTTAGCTCTTTCCGTATGTTTGAAACTGTTATTTGAAAAGCAGATTTTTAGAACGAGCTACTTTATAGCGCAAAAAAAGACTACGAGATATTATCCTCTTTATCCTTTCTTGCTGTCTTGTTGCATAAACATTAAGCTATAAGTTTTATTTCTAAATCTATACTAGAACTCTACCATCAAACCTACCATTATGGTCTGCATCTATGGGCAGATGGTTCTGAAAAGCGCTCGATCAAGGAAGGTAGATTCTTAATTAATGTGGCAAAAGCAACACAATGGGCTATGGGCGAAGTTCTGGATCAAACCCCGAAGGAAATCTGAGGGAAATTCCTCATAATTATGACTCACGATCAGATGACGAGGTCATTTTTGATCAGGCACCTCTCTCCAATCTTCAACACCACCACAACCTTAGAACATTTGAGGTCACGACAGACGTGTTACATCCTCTCTGCACACGACGGATTTTGATTTAATTCGAACTATGGATGCGACATTGATGTCGATGTTTTAGAGGTTTTTTTTTACATAGATGGTTATACTTGTCGATGTTTTTACGTTGTTGATGTTTTATTTTTAAATGAAAAAGTACCATCATAAAAATTAAAAAAAAAACAACCAAGTAGCATAATCTTTATGATCAGTAAATTGAACATACTTTTAGACCAAAGAGGCCAAGGTGAAGGGTCTGAAAAGTAGGGATGCGACATCGATGTCGATGTTTTCTAAACATTGATGTATTTACCATCGATTTATTGCAGCCGATGTTTGTTAACATGGATGTTTTAACAATGTCGATGTTTTATTTTTGAATGAAAAAAGCACCATAGTAAATATTAAGAAAAATGACCGTGCAATTAAGTATTTGAAAGTGATGGCGACATCTGTCCCATCAGAAAGTGGTAGGATAGTTAATCCTTAACTGGTGCGATAGTTAGTGAAAAAAGAAGTCAGCTCAAGAAGAAGAAAGTTAACAAACTTTTTTTTCACAAACTGTAAATAACAAATATTGGGGCATATAATAATTATAGGTCCCAATATTTTTTATTTGCAGTAAATAAAAATAAGTTTGATGTGTTTCCCCCCATGAGTTGATAAATAATTAATAGTAACTAACAATAATTATTGTTATGTACCCACCTAATTATACTTATATTAAGTAGTACCTTTGTGAAATTGTTGTAAACATTATTTTCTTTTATACTATTCAATTTGAAGTTAAAATATTTGTTAATTGTTCGTATTAAGTTTTTTTACTTTGTTTTGCCGGTTAAAAAAAGTCTTAGAGAGAGTTATAAATTAACTAACACAGTAAATGACAAATTATATATCCCCCCTCCCTGTGAACATTAATGTTTAATGTTGCCAAACCAGTTTTAAGAAATGGGGAAAAAAGTTTGAATACACTGATGTTTAAAAACATCGATGGTTTTTGGGCGATGTATTATAAACATCGATGTTTAATTTTGAACATAGATGTTTCAAAACTTCGATGTTGCATCGATGTCGCATCGCTAATTCGAACTCGTAACTCTCCGGTTGCAAATTGGTTATTCTTCCAACAGGGCTATCGTGGCCTGGTGCGCGGTGAATCTCGTTCATCTCGAATCTATCCACATACATCCCAGTGTATCACATACTGTGATTGAAGTGTTTATCTCTCTCTCTCTCTCTCTCTCTCTCTTTCAAATGTTTTGTAAACATTCAGGAAAATTATATTCAATGTTACTCCAGATACCAATGTACCTATTACGCTCACTGATGATCTCACTGTCAATATTACTCAATAGAAATTACTTAAAGGCTATATCCAACGTGAATTTAACTTGAGTTATATTTCTTTATCTTCCAGTAATCTGTAAAAATTTTGTTTAAATTTAACTTTTGCAAGAAACATCGATGTATGTAATATGCCATGCGTCTTATACCGCCTGTGTCATCAAACTTTGATAAATAAATTTAACTTTTGCAAGAAACATCGATGTATGTAATATGCCATGCGTCTTATACTGCCTGTATCATCAAACTTTTATAAATAAATTTAACTTAACTTATGAACCGCGGTAGCTCAGTCAGTAGAGCGTCGGGCTCGCATCGGAAGGGTTGTGTGTTCTGTCCTCAGCGGAACCTGCAATTCTGATGGTTGCGAGATCGGCGCTTGGACCTGGCTGAAGACCGTCGTTTTCGCTAATGGTGACTGGGGCACTTTAAATAGGTCGTAGTCACAAAGTCCCCCATGTTCCCATACCAAATCAATACCTCTGGGGGTACCTGATCAGGGGGTTATCGGCCTCTGATTGGGATCTAAATTACGATATGTGTGAGTGAATGGATGTGTGAAAGGGACTTTCCTGTAAAACGGATGTGTCATGCATGAAGAAGTCCAGTCTTCCCGGGCAATGGCACCCCCAATTGAGCCATATATGGCCCGCACGGCAAAAACAACTTAACTTATAACACCAGAAGACTTTATTCAGTTACATTTTAACTTTCTTCTAATAACACCAAGACCGATTCATAACTTAAATCTCCAATTATTTCGACGAGATATGTGGTCCATCAAAATGCCGTTGCCGTTTTATAATGATGATCTGGTTTGGAGATGAAGATCAGGTAAATGTTTTCTAATAACGAGATATCTCGCCCATCAAAATCTGGTCAATTTTGCTAATGACGAGATATGTCGTCTAGACAATTATATCAGGAGCGATAAGCAATTGTGGTTGTGTCCCACTACATGATCCTCCATCCATTTTCCCGTCAAGTAAACGGACTTAAGGAAAGTGTTTACTGACACAAAAGCGATAAGTATTGTTACAGGAATCGAACATTAATAATATTAATAAACCAGAAAGGAACATTAAAATAGTATGGGAATAAAAATTATCATTTTGAAAATACTAGAAGACTCCAATAGTGAACATCAACGTTCTGAAAATGTTAAAAGTTTCCATGAATTGCCATCAATATTCTAAAAGCATTAGAATATTAGATGTCCAGAAATATGTTTGCATAATACATTTAAGAACCGGAATGCAAAATTTAAGTATCGGGGGGAATCTGATCATATTAAACATTTTGAAGTAAAAGTTATTAAGTTGAAGACATTTTAAAGGACGAAGAAGGCTTTACATTTAAATAAAAGGTGGTTATGACGAAATGAATATGGAATCATGATATAATTTAATATTTTCCTAGAGGGTTCAACAAAGAATAATATAAGTGTCATATTGAGAAATTAGTTTGAGATTGAGAAATATATTATTATACAATTATTGGTAATTTATCTTTTTATATGCATAATACATTTGAGAACCGGAATGTATTATTTAAAAACTGAGGAATGATTATTTTGACTATTAGACTGACGCAAGCATAAAGGCTATATTTAACTGTATGTTTTGCTAACAAATTAATTCAATATTATCTCATGAAATTAATCTTCTTTCTCTCTTGTGTTAAGGTAATTATAATGCCTACAATCCATTTCATGAGTGGGTTGTTTTAGAAAATTCAAAACGTTCATGTGTTATTTGTCCTTGAAGTTGAACGATAAAAACAGGTTTGATTATGCAATAACACTCGCATAGCTTTGATAAATATTTATTTTAATATTATATCTTATCTTCTCTCGACTGTACACTTTACATTTACCAAACATTTCTAAAATTGATGGTAAAAAAATACGATGATTACAATTCAGTAACAAATCATAGGATTGCTTATACTTTCTTTGAAAGTATAAAAGGAATCTAAGATAATAATTGTAATATAAAGACTATTAATTAAAATTATTTTGATTTTCATTTGTGCAAAAATAACGATAAGTAGGAAATTACTCTTATGTTATTATTTAATGGAATCTAAGGAATATCTTAAGAATAGAGTATTATGTGTTCACAATATTTCTATAAAATGCTTTTCTTAAAATAAGGTTTAAAAGTGATATTCTTATATAAATATAGAACTTTGAATAAATTCAGGACGATGTAGTTTTTAACTATGAAGCTGTGTTAAGATCCTTATGTTTGCTGATAGTAAGAATATCTTTATTTTTTAATATGTATTTAAACTGCTTTTTAAAAGTATGAAAATGTAATACAGACAAGCTCTACAAGGGCAAAATGAAAAGGTTAAGACCAAATCGAAAGTATTCAACAGACATCTTGAACGTATACGTAATGTTGTATGTTGATACAGCACGTGTTACTATTATTATGGTATTTTCATTGATATCTCAGTTTCTAAATTTTAATATACTAGGGGGCTCCGCCCCCTGCTCGCTTACGCTCGCCAACCCCCGGGGATTGCTGCGCAATCCCATTTGGTTTGCTTCGCAAACCAACACTCCTTTCACAGATGTCATTTGGTTTGCTTCGCAAACCAACATTCCTTTCACAGAGTGAAACTATCTGATTAATTCGTATTATGCTGATTTCACTTTCCGGTACATGACGTCACAGCGAGGGCTTCGCGCCCTGCTCGCTTACGCTCGCCGACCCCGGGGATTGCTACGCAATCCCGTTTGGTTTGCTTTCTCAAACCAATACTTCTTTCGCAATTGATTTCACTTTTTTTTTGCTTTAACACTTAATGCACCCTAAACTAATAGCCGCATCAGTAAAAAATCTTCTGTATCTTGTTCCCTGTACAATTTTAAGTAAACAATGTTAATATCAAAACTTTACGATTGTACTTTGTCGGTAAACTGTCTTGAGAACAGAGGGAAAAAAGCGAGCCTTTTTCCTCGCCAAATAAAAAGAAATCGTTTTTATGGCAATTGTTACTACGATAAATTTGATATCTGGCAAACCCGATAGTAGAAAATGCAACCCACTGCTGTTTGCGGAACCAGCTATGCGAACTGAAAAATACGAAATTTGTGTCACCAACTTTTGATTGCATCGAATTTATTTATGAACCAATTTAAAAAATAATTGTACCGTAAGAAAGAGTACATTGTGAGGTATACTGCAATATTTTTAAAATTAAAAACTAACAGTAATACTATATAGATATGACCATTTTAGTTTTGTATCGGAAGTTACGATCTGAAAGTTCCGAAAATTGTATGACCTACTTTTAATTGCATCGATTTTGTTTATTAACCAATTTGAAAAATAATTGTACCATAAGAAAGAGTGTAATGTAGTGTATTCAGTGATGTTCTCAAATTTAAAAAATAATGGTTTTTGCCGTAGACATAACGGTTTTAACAAAAAGTAGCGAAAATATCCGAAGATTCCGAATTTTGTATCACGAACTTTTGATCGCATCCAATTTAATTATTAATCGATTTCAAAAATAATAGTACCGTAAGAAAGAGTATATTCTGAGGTATACTGCGATATTTTAAAAATTAAAAACTAATAGTAATTAGATATAGATACGGCAGTTTTAAAAACAGTAACAAAAATGTCCCGATTTTTCCCGAATTTCAAAAAAATATTATCAAGAACCACATTTAAATTTAAAAAAAAGACTCGACGAGCTGCAAAAATTTACGTTGAGGGGTACTCTTAAAAAAAAAACTCATGACTAAAGACTGAAATTTTGAATGTGTTTTGCTCACTCGCGGAAGAAATTTCACTTCATCAACTATAACACTTAATAAAACCTAAACTAATAGCCGCATCGGAAAAAAATCTTAATAATTATCCAGGGAATACGATGAAGAACAAAGCATGTTAATTTCATATTTTTCCGATCAGTACTTTCTCGGGAAACCGTCTAAGAATGGAGCTAAACAACAAAAATTTCAATTCTGCGGCGGCGGCGTCGGCGGCGGTAACTTTTTTTTAATATAGAGAGATTTTCATCAGTTCTTATTCAGTTAAATTTCATAACATATCTTGTTCAAATAAAATTTAATAAAAAACACATAACTTATATCAATACCAATTTATTTTTATAATATAAGAAAACGATTTAGTTGGTGAATTTTTTCTTCTATTTTCTAAATATTCATGATTCAAATACATTTAAAAAAAAAGTAATTTTAATAAAAGTTATTTCTAACTAATACAGAATTGTTGCAAACAATTTATTTTTAGTAGGACTAAATTAATTTTACATTAATTTAATTATTGCAAAAACCAATAATCCGCTTTAATTCATTTTTACGTGATAAGAATTAAAAATATTTTATTGAATCCATGTATTCGTATGGTTTTTACCTAAAAATAAATACCAACAAATACTGTATTGTTGGATATAACTTATTTATACCACGATCCAATCAATAGGATATTAATCAAAGTAACATACACACACTAAAGCCCTATATACTTGCCATTAATTTCGGAAACAAGGGAATTATCTACGTCATGATAAAGACTATAACAGATTATCTACTTTATAGAAGTTTTTCTTTTCTTTTCTTAAAGATCTTCGGTCAGCGCTTTTGAAAGAAATCCAGAACTTGAAAAGATTAGTTGAGCTATGTCCTCACTCATAAGTTTTTTAATGATAGTATCAGCAGATTTATATCTAAGCCCACATTAAACTATTACAAATAGCACTGAAATGTAGAAAAAACTATTTATAATCCTTAAATTCAAGACGATTTGTCTAACCAAACTTTAAGAGTGGGCGTAAGGAAAAGCGAGATAATTATATGAACAAATTTTTCTATCAACTGTCATTTAATTTAAAAGTATGAAATTAGCAGATGAAAGACATTTTGAGACTGGTGTGCATAGTTGCTGCTTTACACGGTCAGTCCTCCGTATTTTGAGACCAGTTACAAAAATATGACTCTTTATTATTGCTTTAATTAAGGCAAAACGTTTTCAAATTTTCTTTACGTGCAATCATCATATTTGAGCACCACGGATTGGAATTTAGTACTCTCAGCTGCAAACATTGTTCTGCAATAAATCCATTAATAATCCACGTTGTTGTCCCGACAAGGCATCTGGTCATTACCAAATTTGACAAAATCAAGACGGACGAGATATCTCGTCATTAGAAGGAAACTGACCATATATCGGTGTCGTCATCATAAGAAAATCAGCATTATCCGGATGACGAGATATCTCGCCATTATAAAGTTGAGGAGAACTTGATGTGTCAGACAGTTCGTTATAAGCAAAGTTGTTCAGATCTGTCTGAACAAAAAACCTCGTTGAAACTGCTTGGAATGTCAAATTATAACACGTCGCCTGTGACTGTGTGTCGCATAAAACAACTAATCACGTATCGTAGAGAATTATTATCTCTTATTAGAATTTTATCAAATTACTTTTGCTTCTCCTCTTACCATAACAATTTATATTACCATTCGAACTATCTGTACTTTTTAGACTGCAAGCATACTTGCCAACTTTGAAAGCTGTGCATTAGTAAAACTTTTGCATCGACCGCCCCTTGCCATAAAACACGACATAAATGCATGAATTAATGTTTATTAGAAACATACGTACGTTACAATAACTGGTAATATTAGTATTTAAAAATGCATAAGTAGAACTTCACATTTTTATCAACTTCAGAAACATCGCAAAGCAGTGGTGTTTTAAATACCAAACTGAACACATCCACTGTAAAGAAACATATTCACTTCATGAGTACTTACACATTGCATCCCATACTGCGTGTTACATACCATTTAGACTTGTGTCACGACTACACGTAATTGGTGTTCATAAAGCTTATTTACAAGCAGATAAAAGGGGAAAAAATCAATGTTCTATTTACAAAGTTTTTACATTTAGTATTCTATCAAATCAAGCTGTACTAGCTTTAAGGTCTTCTTTAATAACTATGCACTGAATATCTGCTCGAAACAAGATTTGGGTTTTTATGGATTTATGGACAGTAAAAATCCGTTAGAAAGGCAGAAATATCCGTAAATCAGTAAAATTAAGTGGAAATCCATAAAAATTACGGATAATCCGTGAAAGTTGGCAAGTATATGAAAGGACATATATCCATAAGGTAGGTGTTCCAAATATCGCCTATCCTAACTATTCTCTGTATCTTTGCCTTCTGGGTTGGACAATCAAGCTGGAAGCAAAATTAATATCACTAGTAACGATGCTCCTTTAGTTTCCAGATATCATATACCTTCTTTACTTATGTCAGTTTAAGTTAACTAGTAAAACTTCAAAAAGTTTCCCAAGATAATTTTCAAGAATGGGTACCTAATATAGCCTACTTATGTTCCTATTACCACCAACCAGACGAAATTAGGAGTTACTAGTAGAGCATACATACCTGCCTTTAGTATTTAATGTACTTTCAAGTCATATAAATAAAATTATGATTTGGAAACATTTACATGTATATTTCATGATTGGATTGAAGACAAAAAAATACGTTGATCACAGCCTCAAATACTTCAAATGCAACATTGTTGTTGATATAACATAAAGGAAACTTGTCGGTGGCGTTATGTGAGGCAAAACCCTAGACCGCCAAGGTAACTACATTGACTTATAGATGTCGCGCATAGTAGCTTGCAAACACGAGTAGGCGATATTAAGCACAGGGGTTATATTTGGAACACCTACCCAATACATAGACTTATAAGATGATTTTATTTGGGTTTAATGGGTAAAGAACAGAATTTGCGAAGTTGTGTCAAGCGCAAGTTAGAAAATGTTAAGTAATTGTGAAAAAAAAGGACGGAGAGAAGAAAGAAAAAGATTACTTGGACATCCTGGAGTCACAATATCCATGTTAACTGAAGGCAGTAAACCCCATAGGAAATTATAAATTAATAGGGCATCGGGTTCATGAAGACAGTCACAACTAAAGATGAGACCACGAGGGGAATTACGAAGGATTTATAATAATTAATGAGAAAATACATTTCCGCGTGTACCTAAATATAGATCCATGGATTATAGACAACAATTTTAGCAAGAGAATTTACATAAGATAAAAACATTGAAGCACTGGTTTTCTTTGTTATGTTATTGTCTTTACTCTTGTTTTATCATTATGTATGCAATGAAAGCTGACTAACCTTGTTGGATTACGAGTCGAGTCAAGCAATTTTAAAACGATCATGTTGAACACTCCCTAAAGACCAAAGGTGTAAACGCCTTCTGCGAATATTTATCACATTAATTAAAATAACGTAAATACAACATAAAAACTTCTCCTAAATTAGAATTCTCAGTGTGTTTACAATTAAGGGGTTAATAGTACTTGGAGTCAAAATAAATCCTAACATCTATCTTAATTAAACTAGGGTAAACAGTGTTTTTAATTACCTCCAGAAGCACGTCGATTGTTTTCATTCATCGTGCATTATATTCAGCTTCTGTTACTTAAAACGGTACCAAACTGTTTAGAATAACAACTGCGTTTTATAAAATTCATTCACCTGTACATGTTTATTATGATTTAGTTCGCGTTAGATAATTAAATTTATCCTTCTTCTATCTACTTTAAACATCGAATAATTATTAAAATGTGTGTTATTTTATGTATTAGAGTTGAAACTGGTATGGAATGTCAGATTGGCTATGTGAAATCTAGAATGTATTGAATGTTATTGACTTCTGATTAAACATATCATTGACTTCTGATTAAACATGATTCCTTTCTAATTCCGCATACTATTCACCTGATTAATCTGATTAAATATATAACTGACTTCTTATTAAGCATGATTCCTTTCTAATTCCACATACTATTCACCTGTTTAATCTGATTAAATATATAACTGACTTCTTATTAAACATGATTCCCTTCTAATTCCACATGTTATTCACCTGATTAATCTGATTAAACATATAAGTGACTTCTTATTAAATATGATTCCCTTCTAATTCTACAGACTATTCACCTGATTAATCTGATTAAACACATAACTGACTTTTGATGACACATATAGCTGACTTGTCATGAAATATCTGATTAACTTCTGTCTAACCCTCGTGGTAGACGTCTCGACGAGTTATCTCATCATTAGCAAAATTGACCATATCTTCATGGACGAGGTGTTTCGTCAGTATAAGAAAATTTATCAGATCTTGATCTTTTATCATCAAACAATCCGCAATGTCTTGCGAACGAGATACCTTGTAATTGCACAATTGATCAGATGATTCTTGATGGGCGATACACTACTGTGATCCAAAGGTATCCTAAATGCTTCCCATAAAATACATATATAGTAGATATCGTTATCACATTTTTATAAAATATTTATACGACTTTTATAAACACGTGGCAACATTTAGGGAATTATTTATTTATTATCAGGGATTTATTTCCTCGGGGAAAACTCCCTCTTCGTGGTCACCATTTTGAGTTCATTTGAAATTAAATTTGTGTTTAGTAAGCGAAGAATTTTCACTTCGTTGTTTTTCCAAAATGTCGAAAAGTAATTGAGCAAAAAACATGCATTAAATTTTATTTCCACAATGGGATTTCTACTAAAAACACATTTAAAAAGCTGCAATTAGCTTTTACAGACGACTGTTTGTCAAAAACAACAGTGTTTTATTATTATAAAAAGCTTACAGAAACTAGAGAATCCGTCGTAGATGATTTGTGATCTGGTAGAGCATCCACTTCAACTAATGATCTCAATCAGGTCAGAGAGTTGCGATTCCTTTTCAAAACGTATTAATACCTATGATGAAGCTGCTATCTGTACTTTGATACAGAAACATCTCAACGGTCAAGTGAATAACTTTGAAAGGTGAAGCATAACCGAAAAGACCACCTCAAAGTCACTCATAAAATCAGGGTACTGTTGACTGTTTTCTTTGATTGTCGTAATCCTGTGCACTATGAATTCCTACCAACAGATCAGAGCGTCAATAAAGATTATTATTTGAGTGTTTTAAGCCGTTTGCGTGAAGAAATTCGTTGAAAATGATTCAACGATATCCAAATTGTGTAGATACCTCATACGTTTTGCATAATGATAATGCGCTTCTCACAATGCCACTATTATTCGTGATTTTTTGATAAAGTATTAAAAAAATACGGCTCCACAATTTCCGTGTTCACCTGATATGACAATGTATTTACACGGGTGAAACTCCCTCTTCGTGGTCACCGTTTTGAGTCCATTGATGCAATAAAAGAAAATTCGATACGAACCCTGAAGGGATTTCGCAAAAACATCTTTGAGGCATGTTTTGAGGATTGGAAAAAACGTTGGCAGAAGTGCATTGAAGTCGTATGAGATTACTTTAAAGGAGATTCAATACATTTTGAACAATAAATTGATATTTTTTGTTTTTGCAGCATTCCGGGGACTTTTTGATCACTGTAGCATGTCGTCGAATAAACTTGAATAGTTAAACTACTTCTGATTAAACATCCGATGAACTTCTGATAAAACAAATAGAAACTGTCCATTCCACGCTTTGTTTAAAAAAATTGAACTAGGTAGATTTTGTCTCTGCCAAAGAATGTTTAAAATTGGATTAAGTGCCTCAGTTGAAATCTCATAGTATATAAACAAATTCATAGTAAACAAGATCCGATCTTAAATTTAGAAATGTTTTCTTTATCATTGAAAGTTTATTTAACGGAACACTAGTTAGTGAACTATTGCTAGGATTTATAAGTAATTCAAGAACTACATCAATTTGCTTTGAATCACTTATCTGTTCCTCAAAAGCCAAAGATTTGTCTGAAAAATTCCTAAATAAGTTTAGGCAATTCCAACACTACATGCTTTGATTTTCCTAAAGGTGTTTGTCGAAGAATAATTGATGAATTTAAGAATGAAGTTAATTATACTTTCAATTATTGAATAAAGAATGAAACTCTTGTAGATCACAACAGCGGATTTTGTTGAGTAATCCTGTGAGCGTAGAACTACAAAGAATAAATGTTCTTAGTATTGCATAAATGATTAAAATCCACGATTGACCTGAGTGTAGTAAAGACCTTTTAAATTATGTGGACATTTTAAGGAAACCAAATAAAACAAAAATAATATCGCTTTTCTTTCCATAAGACATCAAAACAAAAATGATAAAAATTTACTATACAAAAACCGAAGTACTATACGGAAACAAACAAAAGACAGCATAAATGAAACAAACCAGAAATTGCACAAAAGTTTAAAAAAAATATCGCTAGACTTTGAAAGAAATATCCAAATAATCCAAACTAAAAGTGAATATGCTTCAAAAATCAAAATCCAAACTATCGTATTCTAAAAAAGAAACAATAACAAACGTATTGCACAACCGTTATCTAGTTCGAAAAATGAAGTAAGAGCACAATACAAAAATACAAATATAAAAGATTAAAAGTTAACTCTAACTAAAAGTTAATATACTTTTAAAAAGGCAATAAATTTCATAAAGTATATTCAGTAATACTAAAAGTGAATATATTTCAAAAATCAAATTCCAAACTACAATAGTCTAAAAAATAAACAATAACAAACGTATTGCACAACCGTTATCCAGTAGCAAAAATGAAGTAAGCACTATAAAAAAATTCAAATATAAAAGTTGACGCTAACTAAAAGTTAATATGCTTTTAAAAAGGCAATAAATTTCGTACAGGATATCCAGTAATAGGGCGGCTACACACGCGCAGAAAATACGGATTCATTCAATACCGATCACGACTGTTGCCATTCGGAGGAAAGGGAATAATAATTAAACATTGCATTAAATTAATTTTAAAATTTTCAAGATTAAATTTTAAAAATCGGGCTGGTCTATTAAATTGCTAAATAATTCGTACTACATGTGTGCCAAATTTCATTAGTGTGAATGCCATAAATTCGTCAGGGCACCCCGTACACACCCGACACACATAAACACAGAAACTTCATTTTATAATAGTAGTGAAGACTAGCAAACTTAGGAAGGCACAGAGTACATCAATATTTAATTGATCTCTTAAGAACCCCAGACGATGCGTTTCCAAAGTGCACCCACTTTCAAACGAGATACATTACTGTTATCAAGCCTAGATACCGACAAGCCTGGGAATCGCAGCATTTTTGGACTTTTAAAAAGACACCCCCTCATTCACAACAAAATTGTCACCCATTCACGCTAATTAAGCTACCAAAAAATTGCTAACTTCACCAATTAACATCGTATCGATTTGAAACCACTCTCGAAGTAAGTCAATATCAAACAAAAAATTTGATAGTGATTTCAAATATCTACGTTTAGTCAAAATTTAATAAATCCAAGTTATCCAATCTGTCAACCTCAACAACACAAATATGGGAACTTGATGGTCGACATCGTCGGTGATTTTTACTTTAACTGAATGATGTAGTTATCTCAAAACGAGTGAGGAATCCTCAATTGTCCAGATGCTAGGTGTTCCAAAAACCTTTCCATGTGTGGCTTAGTTCTTCTGCATTACTAATGAACGGCCTTCTTAGCGCTGCGCGAAATTTAATTTTCAAAAATTCATATCCTTAGCAAGAAACATGGTAAATTCAATCTTTTTATATCTTTTTTATTATATGTGACAGTTAGTTTTACCTATAGTACATCCCGTAACGGGATCGTGTATATATATATATTCGATTCAAAGTTTCACTACCAACTCGGAAAAATATTTAACCTTTAAACTACGGTTGGCACAGCAAATGTACCTTGATAGTGCCCAGAAAGAATTTAGACTACGGCCGTTACAGCAGTGGTACCTTGAAAGTTATAAGAATCGCTCCAAGAAAGATAAGTCCCAGTTATATCTATAGCCATGATCTAAAGGTTAACATGTGATGTTTCAAATCGACATACATTGACATTCGCTTTTGTTTGAGACCAATTTTGAAATCGTAGGTCTTAACAGTTTCGAGTTATACCAATTTAAAAATCTCCCGGGGCAAAGAAATGCTCCGTTAATACCTTTCCCTCACTTCCTTGCCCAATTATCCCAGAGAGCGAACCCATGGTCACTAACAAGTATTCTCTCCTACAGCTGATTTACTAGGTTGGCTTGGTTAGCGTTTGCTAATCAAGAAATTATTTTAGACAGATGCTCATTTCCCCATAACGCTCAACTTTCGACCCTGGTCACCAAGCATTAATTTGACTTAAGGAAAAATTCCCCTCAAAGAATTATAAAATAGTTTAATGGATACCTCGTTGAAGAGATTAGAAAGTTTGTATTAACCAAACGGGGGGGGGAGGGGGCTTTTGATTCAATTAGAGCGCAGTATGTCAAATTCATAAAATCATTTTCCACGCTGAGAGTGTCGAATGTATGAATTTGTGACTAAAACAAATACTTATCCTATTAGTTAAAAAGTGGTTAGTTACTTAGCGTCCGTTTTATATTTGAAATTCATCCACTTGTGAGATAATGGATGAACTCGAAGTTCGACCAAAATGCGTGACTGCAGGAGACGATTAAAAAAGGGAGAATAATACTATCAGTCGATACTCATTTTAAGTTAAAGTAATATGGGCAGAGAGAGAAAAAGCACTTCATAAGTTTTAAAGTATCTAATATCCGTTTCAGTTTCCTGTCACCATCAATAGGTTATCGGACGAAAAGAAAATCATTGGACGCAACACCGGTTAGGGAATCTGACAAGCAATTTCGTATATCAATGGTGAGTGTTATTTTAAGAAAGGATCACATTATACTCTTCGTTTCATTATAAAGAATATCATATCCGATCCCGAGACTAATTTCGACTTGCATAATAGTAAAGGTAAAATATTTTCAAGCGGATTTGCAAGGTCGATTTTAATATTTAGTCTTCTGATTGTGCACGTCTTTTCCTTCGAAATTAATCCCGAAGTGTTGTTAGTAGCCCGTTGTGTTGCTCTAGTGAGATGTATACTCAACTATCTACCATCCTGACCACAATGCAGTTTCGCTAAATTTGGACCAGGTGCCAAAGCACCCATTAGATCAAACCCAGTTTTCTGGTCAAGCCTGAAACATTAAACTCGAAACCACTAACGAGAAACATTTTTATTCTCTTACAGCAAGCCTCGAAACAGATTTTTTAATACAGGTGCACACTGTGCACCTAAATTTCAAATTAGGTGCACAGGTTATATGTTAGGTGCACATTAAAAAAAAAACGTAATATAAGAGTATTAATGTAATGTAAACTACTGTATTAGTTGGATATGTTTATATAGGTGCGTAGTAGACAGTAAATAAAAAATATTTAAAATATTAATTCTGTAATAAAAAATATTAATCTGTGTAATAAAAAATATTAATTCTGTCGCGACAGTCGTTTTAACAGAGCCATCTGGAAAATGTTTCGATCATCGGAAAGTTCTGGTGGCAGTGACACAAGTAAACCTTCTTCCTGCATAAACCCGTTACAGTACAGCGATTTTGTTTTCGCTTAGTGCGTATTTAGGAATTTTAATTACGTTCCATTAGAGCGAGAGATGTCGATACTAATATTTTGTTCGAACATCAAACTAACATAAAACCGTTCCCCCCCCCTTTTTTTTTAACGTTAGGTACACTGTGTGCACCTAGCGGGAAAAAAATTAGGTGCACACTTTTATTTTCATGAGCACAGTGCACCTGTGCTGCCGGGTATTTCGAGCCCTGTCTTAGAGCAGTGATTCTCAACCACTGTGCTGCAGCACTTTTGTGTTGCGCCAAATTTTAGAAATGTATATAGTAAAAATTAGAATGCTTTTTTTTATTACGAGTAAAGTTTGTTTAAATTAAAGAAAAGTACACTGTAAAAGAAAACTGTTGTTTTCACACTTAAATACCATATTTTTAACTGTTTTTATCTTCGATAACTGTGAACTTCCATAAAGTGAAATATTCGCCTCAACGTAAAGAAATTTCTCTGTGTGCCGGCAAATTTTGAAATCGTTAAAAGTTTGCCGCGACAAAAAAAAGGTTGAGAATCACTGTCTTAGAGGTTTCAAAGAGATATATCGTCCATCAAGATCTAAACAATTTGGTCAGGATATGTGTAGCCAATGGCGAGATATGACGTCATCAAAAAACACATAGCCGATTTTTTATGATTATTAAAGACCTGGTAAGTATTCTTCTAATGACGAGATCTGTCGTCATCAATATGTTGACGATTGTTTGGCGATGAAGTCGTCGAGATCTGGTTAAGTTTTCTTCTATTGACATGATATATCGTACATCAAGATCTAAACAATTTTGTCAGGATATGTGTAGCCAATGGTGAGATATGACGTCATCAAAAACACATAGCCGATTTTTTATGAATATGAAAGACCTGGTAAGTATTCTTCTAATGATGAGATCTGTCGTCATCAAGATGTTGACGATTGTTTGGCGATGAAGTCGTCGAGATCTAGTTAATTTTTCTTCTATTGACGTGATATATCGTCCATCAAGATCTAAACAATTTTGTCAGGATATGTGTAGCCAATGGTGAGATATGACGTCATCAAAAAACACATAGCCGATTTTTTATGATTATGAAAGACCTGGTAAGTATTCTTCTAATGACGAGATCTGTCGTCATCAAGATGTTAACTATTGTTTGGCGATGAAGAGGTCGAGATATGGTTAATTTTTCTTCTAAACAAAGTCGAGATCTCTCATCCATCAAGATCTAACCAGTTTTACTAATGACAACATATCTCGCCTAGACAAACACCGCGAAGGTTAAACTCTGGAAACCTTATCGAGAACTGGTTTTCTTTTTTGTATACAAGTGCGTTTTTTCTAATATGCTGTAAAATTAATAAAGAAAAGAGACCAGCACATAGCTTCTGAGTAAAAGTTCCTACTTATATACTTATTACTTGCTCACTCTTTATGCCCTATTTATATCCGTTTATGATCAATATAAGCATTGATATGTAGCTCATTAGTTTTACCACTATTATCTTCTGGGCTAACTTCCATACTATTTCATTTCATTCACTTGAATGGAGTTTCTATGTATTTTAACATCAGTCTGTTTATCTCATTAGCTCACATTTTATATTATGATCTAATTTATATCGGTCAGATTCCTTATTGCCTTCTGTTATCAGACAAGTGATCAATTTCACTGCAAGCCAGATGACGAGGTCATACCTGAGCTGGCACCCTACTCTCCAAACCTTCCTCACCCCTCCAACGGGAGTACATTTGAGACATTTACTGACTGATTTAACATGCACCAGCCCCTTTTGCACACGACGGTCTTTGGTTAGATTCGAACTCGCAACCCACAGATTGCTAATATGTTACTATTCCAACCGGGCTACCACGGTCCGTGTTAAGAGTGAATATACTGTCTAATATCTGCCCAACTTTGCTAACGGGGCAAAACTGCCCCATTTCTCCTAGGAGAAATAAATATCCAAAGAGGAAAAACAAATAGTCCCGTGCTCAGAACTGGTGACGAAAACATGTTTTTGTACAAGTTTTGGTTCACTTTCAAAATGTTGATAAATCACCGGGGGTGTTAAGGAATAATGTTTAGGAAACTTTTACATGACCCTAAACAATGCATTATATGGACTACAGCTATTGTTTCGAAAATCACGTAATTTGCTAAACGTTTTTCGATAAAAAGTCATTCCACATTAACGGGATGCAAGACTATCTGCTCGCTATTATGTATCTTATGTGTCCGTTACCCTATAAAGTTCAGAAAAGAGACAAAAAATTTAGTAATTTGTTTATTCAATCCACAATAATCTAAACCAGGGCTCGAAATACCCGTGTGCACAGGTGCACATGAAAATAAAATTATGCACCTAATTTTTTCCCGTCAGGTGCACGAAGTGCACCTAACGTTTAAAAAAAAGGGGAGCGTGTTTTATGTTATTTTGATGTTTGAACAAAGCATTAGTATCGACCTCTCTCGCTCTAAAGGAGCATAATTAAAATACCTAAATACACACAATGCAAAAACAAAATTATTTGGCCGTAACGGGTTTTACAGGAAGAAGGTTAACTTGTACCACTGCCACCAGAACTTTGGGATGATCGAAACTTTTTCCAGATGTCTTGAAGCGACTGTCCCGACAGCCGGAAAAGTGACAATTTAGATCAATTGACCACCCGCGAACTGTAGGCATTCCGCATTTCTGTAAACACCTCGACTTTTAACAAAGTGTAAAGCCGTAAAAATTCCTGAGAATTGTCTCGCCACTGCGTATCGTAACAAATATTTTCATTATTTATTTTTAAATTCAAATTTTATCTACTTAAAATATAATGCACTCGTTTATTTTTTCTATTTTTTGCTCACTAATGTCTTATGACTAAATATTTGTAAGTAGTAATTTCGCAGGTAAAAATAACTGTTTAAATATTTTTATTTACTATCTACTACTAACCTTTCACCTAAATATTTACTTTAACCTACTTTTATTTACTATCTAAACATACCCAACTAATAAAGTAGTTTACATTACATTAATGCTCTTACATTAGGTTATTGTAAATGTGCACCTAAAATATAATCTGTGCACCTAATTTAAAAACTCAGGTGCACAAGGTGCACCTGTATTAAAAAATCTATTTCGAGGCCTGATCTAAACATATCTATTCAATTAAATATAAACAAGTCATTTCTTACATGGCATATGAATATACATTAGAAAAGACGTAAACAATTGTCGGATACAGGAAATATATTCTAACGTAGCTGTTTGTACTTGCATTTGAAATAGATAGGTCATGTGAAGCTTTCATTGCCACATACGTAATGAATAATATGCATTAAAGGTCTTCGTAGGATGCTGAAATACAGTTGAAGTTAAATTGGGTTTGCATAAGGGCTTTTCTACTTCAGAAAACAAAGCCACCTAATTCCTTTCCTCGCCACGAGTGTCATTCCTTTAGAATTTGATGCGTCGTTTTATTTTCAAATATTTCCTAAGAGTTTTGAGCATTCCATTGCGTCATTAGTCATTCAATGACTAAGTACTAACTGAGCTGTATTTCACAAAAGAGCTACTCGGAAATGGGAATAGCGAATTACGGTCTGCTTTTATCATGCTACTCGATTTGCATTTACTTCAAAGAAAGATGACTAGTATCGCTTAAAATGTTCCTTTTAATATATTTTAGCCACATTGGATGTAAATTTAACGAATTTAATGAGATTTCGTGTTGCAATCGATCCTTTTCATTATTTGTATCGGTCTGAATTAACCCAATGAGTAAATTTTTTAAAGGCAACACTAATGAAGCTTACGTCGTATTTGCGTGAATACCAATAAAGAGATTGCCATTTTATGTTTATTTTTCCATTCCAAGGGAACAGCATGCTTTGCCGAAGATAGAAATTTACGCACTTTTTACCTCGAAGCGTAAGATCTTTAAAATAAAAAGCAAACGATGGCTTATAGACACGCATTGATTGTGGTAGGTTCTTGAGTCCATATATTCTCTTTCGAGATAGAACAGGATTGCGTGATAAAAGGTAATAATTTTTAATTTAACACTAGCAGACCCGACTCTACATGAGTTAAATTGGTAAATTGTAGATTGAAAAAGTGACATGAATAATCAAATTTCCTCTTTCGTTTAAAAATGCACACATCATTTCAGTGTCAACAAAAATAATTTTTTACGGATTTCCGATATTTTAACAGTTTTACAACTTAGTTTGGACGCAAATCGTTGGTTTGTTGTATATTTTGTTGCGTAAGGAGGTATATTTGATGAATATTTGAACGGATATTAAAGTACATTTGAGACTATACTCAGCCAAACACAATGCATACAATGTCAAATAATAGACATACACACGCACAGTAGGTAGGTTGGTAGAATTAACGTCACTCAAGAACAACACAACGGGCTATTGGTAAGGGGAGGGCTATTATTAGGGATCGTTCCAGAAGGAAAAGATACGACACACACTAGGACAATTTTACTGACGCATAAAACTGTGATAGATTAAAATATTTTGATATGAATACGGTCAAAGGATTAATCGAAACTGCCTGCCTACATATCGCAGGTTAATGGGAACATCCCTGAGCCACGACAGCTGTGGACGCACATCGAATATGTGGCCATATCCATCCATATAATACACTTCTCATACATCGCACCCCTGTTGTATGACAAAACTACACAAGGTGATACTAAGATGACTTCAGCAAAAGTCGCTTTTGCGTTTCTTCAAGGAAGATTATTCTAAATGCCTCTTCTTAAGTTCTTTTGATGTAAAATTGCCGAAAGTCCATTTGTAAGAACGGCAACTTCAAGGGGCAAATAATCTACCACTCATAGTTTTCATAAGTAAAAGTTTTAATTTGTTGCAAGTATCTTTATTGCACCTGGCATGCCATATTATCGAACTTTGTTGTATTTAAGGGTATTAAGGGTACGTGCAATAACACAATTTTTTTAATTGAATGTCTTCAGTACAGACAAAGCAAATACAATCAATTACTACTTTTAAAAAAAGCTCGGGCGATTGGAAAGCGTTCTTCTTAAAGCATTAATTTCAACAACCCCCGAAAGGTTATAAGTTGCATAAATATAACTTCTACCGTAAAATACCAATCTTGATTGATCTTGTACTGTTACCAATGATCCGTTATGTCACTTCACTGCAACGTAAGTACAACTACCTATCTACCAATGCATTCGAAGTTTTAAATTAACTATAAAATACTTAATGCTTTATTGAAAGCGTTTGGAAAGCGTTCTTCTTAAAGCATTAATTTCAACAACCCCCGAAAGGTTATAAGTTGCATAAATATAACTTCTACCGTAAAATACCAATCTTGATTGATCTTGTACTGTTACCAATGATCCGTTATGTCACTTTACTGCAACGTAAATACAACTACCTACCTACCAATGCATTCGAAGTTTTAAATTAACTATAAAATACTTAATGCTTTATGAGATTTCTACGAATTTTGAAAAGTAGTTAATTAAAGGTAGGTAGGTATTATAATTAACGTCATACTGGAGCTAGACAACGGATTATTGATGGCGGTCTGGGATAAATTCCTCAAGAGTTAATTAAAGGAAAAATACAGTTAATGTTTTCTTTTTATATTTGCGGTAGTAGCATGACGCAAGAAAATTATACTTATTGAAATTCAGTTTTTGTACAAATTATGTACTCAGATATAAACATGTCATTCACGCCTTTGCAAGCAAAGCGAAAAAGAAACGTACGGTATCGTTTAGTAGACCAGACTAACAAATCCTCTTATTTGCATTCCCTTGACGGTTTCTTTGTCATCCTTGCATGATTAAAACCGTGATAGCTTAAAATATTTTTCAAAGACTAGGAAGGTACGTATAGAAAATTAACTAAACAAAGTTACGTATACTATAACAAGAGATTAATATCAAATAAAACAAAGAAATGTCATACTTTTCAAACTACAAAGACTAGAGTACATCAATATTTTTAAGCATGAGCATAATTATACTGCTTCAGCAAGCAGTAAAAATTAATTAATTTGTACCTTGCTTATGATTACCAAGGCAACGTCATTGTATAAGCCGATCGTTTTACAACTATTCATCGAAAAGTTTGCGATAATCATCAGTAAGGCATTGTAACCTTAAATTTAATTAACCAACGGACCGTTAAAATAACACTCATGCCAACATCATTATATATTTCTGTATCTCTCTTCGATACTGTTTTGTTATTCAGCAAATTTTTGGGAAACAGCTAGAGACAGGCAAGAGTTGCACGTTCTATGTTGAGAAATATTCCATAAATAAGCTATCTCCCAGACCACTCAGATATATTTTAAAATCCTTTTACAAATTGAAAATCACTCAGTTCTGACGTTTGACTTATCCGAGATCAGCTGATAGCATCCATCTTGACACATTTCCTAACTCAGTTCTGTGCATTTGAAGGTTTTGGAACGAAAGTAAACTATACCATGGCAGCTAAATATTTTTAGGGTGTTCTTTCATTCACGTGTAAAAAACATTAATCTTCTTGGTAAACATTAAACGATGTTATACGAAACTACAAATAAAAACTCAAAGATGTTCTTGAAAATAATTCTAAAAATAATCTTTTATTGTAATTAACCCTCCAAGCGGTTTTGACGAGATATCTTGTTCACCAAGATCTGACCAGTTTTGCTAATGACGAAATATCATATCATTAATAATGCCGATTGAGATCCGATTGATAAATATATTGACAGTTTTTTTTATAAGATCAAGATCAGTTTAGTTTTTTCGCTTATGAGGAGATATCTAATCTGTCCTGATCATGTTGCTAATGACGAAGTATCTCGTCAAGAAAAACCACCACGAAGGCTAATACGAACAGTCATTAATGAGATTTTATATTTAAATACCAGGAAACTATGCAGAAAAATATTTCGGGAGAAGAACCTCTTATAGATTCTGAGTGTAAAAAAATAAAAAAACGTTAGAAAAATACTTCTGGTTCTTAACTAATTTAATTTATCGCCGCTTTTATAGTTTTTGGCATTGATTCCTCTTGACACTGAATTAGTCATATGTCATTTAACTTTTCAAGAGGTTTTTTTTTGACAAGATAATCTTGTCCATCAAAACCTGACTAATGTTTCTGATGATGACATATGAATACTGTTGAACTTATGCAAACGCTGTTGCTCTTTAACGCTCCAAGTGATATCGACGAGGTATCTCGTCATCAATATACTGCCTATTTAATCATGGTGACTTGATCAAGATCTGATCAGTTTTCTTTTATGGATGAGATATATCGTCCATAAAGATTTGGTCACTTTTGCTAAAGACAAGGTACATCGTCGAAACAACCACCGGGATGTATGAAAACAAACAATTCGTAGAATACTCATGTGCAACACACGTGTACGCTTTTAGTTGAATTCTTAAGAGAAAATCAAGTTTGGCTTTTTAAGGATTCTACAAGCAAGATTCGTGAATCGCATTTAGATGTCTGGCAAAGTCAAGAAGTCCTGCGTGATGGAAGAGTAAATAGGTACCTCCACAAGGCACTAGGTGTTTTACACAAAAAAAACAGCGTATACAGAAGTAAAATTTAACCACAATTATTTAAAGTAGCGACTGACTTGCTTTCATTCTAATTCCTAATTCGTCAAAACGGTACGTGATCTGAAGTTAAAATGACGAAAATCTCTTCAAAAGTACTTCGCTTCAATACATCCGTTGAAAAGGGGTGTATAGAGTTAGTCTCTTTTCATTTAACTATCTGAACAAGTGTCAACATGCCATAGCTATTTAACAAAAATGGTCAATTTATATTCAAGCAGAGAACTAAACCGTAATGATTATTTGAAAAGAGAAGTTTACCGACGTAGTTTCAAGTTGATTCTATTTATCACAGTATAGATACTAAACGGAGTTTTGTAGATACTCTCCACAAATGATTTCGGTGATGAGTGACTTTTAGAAAGAAGTAATCGAAAAAAAATAGTTTTGTTAATTTCGTTGGTTGGACGCTGTAGTTTGATAAGAACTTAAAGAGTACTTACAAAGTAGTGTTTAAGACACTACTTTTCCTATGTTTTATTGTATAAAACAACTGTTGACTAGAACGTTTCTTGATCTCTCTCTCTCTCTCTCTATATATATATATATATATATATATATACAGGGTGGTCCCGAATTCATGGTACAAACTTTAATGGTAGGTACAGGACATTGTAACAATGATTTATTGTATAGGAATGTATAGTCGCAAGTGACGCGGTGAGGCGTAAACAGGGGAAATAAAAGGAAAGAGAAATGGAGTGATCGGTTGGTATCATTGCCGGTAGAGGGCAGTAGATGTCTAGCCGCTGTTGAACATGATGCATCGCAGTAGGGAAAAGCGCCATTCACAATTGTGCTGCCGTAGACGATGGGTGACTTTACGTATGCAGAAAAAGCAGACATGCATTACATGTACGGCCGTGCAAATGGTAACGGCAGAGCTGCGTTACGAATGTATCGCGCGGAGTATCCTGATCGACGAATGCCGGATCATAGAATTTTTCAACGGTTACATCGTCAACTTTGTGAAACAGGTGCGTTCGACGTCAACAGACATGGCGCTGGTCGAGTAAGAGCTGTACGCACTCCAAGGCTGGAAGAAAGCATCTTGAACATTGTGGCTGATAGACCCGAGTCAAGCACAAGAACTGTTGCCCGTGACGTAGGTGTGAGTCATCAGACTGTATGCAGAGTGTTAAACGAAAATCGCTTAACACCCTTCCATTTTCAGAAAGTACAAGCATTGAATCCGGCAGATTATCCTCGCCGCGTGAACTTCTGCCTGTGGGTGATGCAGCAATGTGCGTTGCAGCCGGATTTCGTAGATTATGTGCTATTTACAGATGAAGCGACATTTTCACGCGAGGGTGTCTTTAATGCGCACAGTTCCCATGTGTGGGCAACCGATAATCCACATGCAACGCGTCGACATGCGTTTCAACAACGTTTCAGTATTAATGTGTGGGCTGGTATTGTGAACGACTTTTTGATTGGCCCATACTTACTACCCACGCGGCTCACTGGCGGAAGCTATCTTATTTTTCTGAAAGAAGTGTTACCACAACTGCTGCATGATGTTCCGATCGCCATTCGTAACCGCATGTGGTTTCAGCACGATGGGGCGCCAGCACACTTCAGCATTGATGTACGGAATTACCTGAATGCCACGTTTGGTACTCGATGGATTGGGCGTGGTGGACCAGTCCCTTGGCCACCCCGATCTCCCGATTTATTGAGCCTCGATTACTTTTTATGGGGACATCTAAAGCATCTTGTTTATGAGACTCCAGTTGACTCAGATGAGGATCTCGTCGCTCGCTTATCTGTAGCTGCTGCAGGTGTGCGTGAAATACCAGGCATCTTTGAACGTGTACGCCAATCGCTCCACCGACGCTGTCAAGCATGTATCGATACTGGTGGACGCAATTTTGAACAATTACTGTAAACATGACACTTGTCAACAACGCTTTCAATAAAATCTTTGTTTTTCCTTTCGGCCGTTATTTCCCCTGTTTTCGCCTCACCGCGTCACTTGCGACTATACATTCCTATACAATAAATCATTGTTACAATGTCCTGTACCTACCATTAAAGTTTGTACCATGAATTCGGGACCACCCTGTATATATATATGTATGTATCGAATTTGTATAGAGCATTTGAAAAGAAACATGATCGAAATTAAGTGTTTGTCTAGGGTAAATGGGGCATGAAATATGATGAGGCTTACTTGGATAAAATTTCATGAAACACCCCTTTTTCTCAGCTTAATCCGTAAGTGCTTATGGAGTCAAATTGTATCTGCGTCGATCATTGACTGTAATGGCACGGGTTGTTTATTCTTTAAAATAATCTCAGTAACTTTTTGTTCATTATTGATAATATAGTGGCAAAAAAGTGTCAAGCGTGCACCAATGTTTATTGCTGATTTATGGAGGATATCATTATGAGTGGCCTTTTTAGTTCAGCAATTACATGTTCGGCATGTTAATCATTCTAGAGATTTCGACGAAGATATCTTGTTCCTTAAGATTTTACTAATTTTGATAATGATAACATAACTTGTCATCAGGATATTGACGTTTATTATGACTAGATAAAGATTTGGATCTTTAAGCAGCATATGTTTCAAAATGTGATACGTCGTCTGAAATGAAGTAGGTATTCAATAAAGTATTTCTGAGTACAGTTTTCCAAACTTTTCAAACTTTTTGAAATTGCGCAATTTCCAGAATATCCTGTTTCCAAACTGCATTTTATGTGAATTTCATGAAATGTAAGATATAAATATATCAATGGGAGTTATTTTGTATCCATCTCTGCAGGCAGACAAACAACACAAATTTTTGTCAAACACAATGTTACGATTTGACAAATTTTACCGATTAAAACTATTTCAAACGGTGAATTAATTGTCAACTATTTGAAGTAAATACACAAATTGATTTTGGACTTCCATGTACAAATATCTTGCAGGAGATATATATTATTTATAGAAAGCATATTCTCCAAAAAAATTGGTATCCGAAATTTTATTTTAAAAGTTGTGAGAAAGACTGTCACACTTTTTAAATTTCACCGTGATTGTCTTTACGAGGAATCTTATTGTTAGCAAACTGAAAAGATTTATTGATGGACGAGTTTTCTCGTCTTTAGAAAAAAATATACAGTTAAAACTACACTCTATAGCAAAATAAATCGACGCACCAAGAAGGAGTTGTCCGATGGAGACAAAAATTGGTGGATAGGAAAATTATGTACAGAATAAAAAATTATTAAACTTTCAGAAGAATTGAATGATTTATTTCAGAGTTACAGCAACGAGCTCAATAAGGTGTTGACCCAACTCTAGCCTGGATGCAAGCTGCCACACGGCGTGGCATAGACCGATAAAGCTCCCGGATGGTCTCCTGCAGTATTTCTTGCCAAATTTGATCCAATTGTCGGACTACGTCATCAACATTCCCTACCGAATGCAGTCGCCTTCCCATCATATCAAAGACATACTCGATAGGAGAGAGATCTGTTAATCTGGCTGGCCAAGAAAGTGTTTGACAAGCTTGAAAACAGCTCATAGCAACACGTGCCGTATGTGGTCTGGCATTGTCTTGCTGAAAAATAAGTCCAGGGCGAAAGGAACGGTAGCAAAACAGGTCTCAGAATGTCGTTACGTACCGCTGTGCAATAAGTGTACCTCTAATGATGACCAAAAGGGTACGGCTATCAAGGAAAATGGCACGCACCCCAGACCATAACTTTTTGTTGAGGGCTTGTGTGGCGTTTAATAGTGAAAGCAGGATCGGCACGCTGCCCTGTGCGTCTCCACACACGTCTTCGATGATCGTCAGGACACAGTTGGAAGCGGGATTCGTCGCTAAAGACTATACGTCCCCAGTCAGCATCATTCCAGCCTGATCGAGCCAAGCACCACTGTAATCTGGCTCGACAGTGTGCAGGAGTGAGTGGCAGGTGGCGTAACGATCGCTACGAGCGTAGATTTCGCTCTCTCAACCGTCTGTGAATGGTCATGGTGGACACTTGTGTGTGGGTCGCAAGACCGATGTTTGATAGCGATGAATCAGGCCCTGTGACAGCTGATCTGACAATCACTCTGTCCTCACGATCTGTTGTGGCCCTACGTCGACCGCTACCATCAAGACGCTGAAATCTGACACTGTCCACCCACTTTTGCCAGCATCTTCTAATCGCCGCATCGCTTCGACTCACATGACGAGCGATTCTCCGATTTGCCCAACCTGCCTCTTTCAATCAAATGATACGACCTCTTTCAAACTCTGAAAGTTGCTCGTAATGAGCTCGAATCCTGCAGCGAGGTATTTTTTCAGTCGTTGAAAGGTATCCTAAATCGCAATGCAGTAGAAATTTTTAACAACAGTTCAAGAACAACTCCTTATATACATCTGCTGGATGCGCAGTTCCGATGCGCTGGAGTCAGCACTATTCATTCATTGGACACTAAATTTTAATCATATGCATATTTGTTCAAAACATTTTTTGCATACGAAATTTCAAAGCAATCGGATGATTCCTTCTTGGTGCGTCGAATTTTTTTTGTTATAGAGTGCAATTTAAACGATGCACACATCTTAATCTCGTCATCATAAAAAAACAGAAATATCTTAATGACGAATTTTCATGATTGATAAAATTGGTCAAATCCGTATGGACGAGATAAATCATCGAAACCACTGCACACAGAAGGGTTAAATCAATAAAAAATACTTAACATTTCTTCTCTGGAAACACCTGAATTGCTTATCTATGACCTTGTTTAACGTATTTCAAAATAAGTAACAGCAAGCAAAATACTTAGATACATGGAGGATTTATCATCATAAAGCTCAACTACATAAAGAAGACCAACACTATTTATAGCATCCAACTATTTTATCGCGTTTTGGAGGGTGTTTACATCGTCATAAAATACATATATTTGCAGATATTATATTTATGCGTTTCACTTCTAGCAGATTTATAAAACATTATATTGAATATTAAATATACCAGATGCCACAACGACAAGACAGGATTATATCTGTTATGCTATTTTCACCTGCTTTTTAGCAAATAACCTAATAACGATAGCATGAAGTAGCTTGTAGCTAAATATATAGATTCACTTCAAGGAATGCTTGTTGTGAAAGTGTATTTCGTTTGAACAGATGTATGGGATCGGTTATTGGGTCGTTTGCTGCATAAACATGTGCCTCAAATTTGCTTGCATTGAAGATTGTTTCGTGTAGTCTGAAAAAATATTGAATGTTGCGGAATTTGAGAATAAAGGTCAGCTGAATAAAGAGAATGGAGATCTTCTTAAATAGGGGATATTGTTCATCATTCAAATTTTGTTATCGGCATGACCATCTCTAGTTTTATTACTCATGAGGTGTGATCGAGAAATATCCGGAGTGCTTGCATGACTTTGGAACCGCAGAATATGAAAAGAAATTGATTTGGCACTGATTGACCTTGGAGAAAAATCCCCTATGAACCATACAAAACCGTTTATTTTCAATATTGTTCAATTCAGCTCTGTTCTCGCGTTAGCGCAGAAGCTTATCAAATTTTTCATGGTGAAAAAACAAATAAAGAATTTGCATCAAGTTTTGTCAGAAACTTCTAGAAAATTTCAAAAATAAAAGTTTGAAATTACAGAGAGTCTAAAGGGATCTGAATCAAACGCAAATTTATGAGAAGTGTAAACGTCTTAAGAATGCTTATGAGAGTTCTGATTGTTACATTCTTATCTGTAGCACAATAATTTTAACGGTCAATAGATGACGCTGGAGTCATCAAACGTATGCATGGGATTTGTAATGACGATTGTATCAGAGAGAGGGAGAATGTATGTATTAGTATGGAGACACGTACCGTACTATCTCGTGTGATCCGCTACTTTGTATTCGGGATGTCATTTCATTAATTAATAAACTTGTTATCTGTTATCAACAAAACGTCTCCTCCTCTCATGCCTCCCCTGATAGTTTTAAGTAGAAGCCAACATGATAATGTACGAATAGTTCTGAGACGTTGATAAGAAGTTCTGTAGTCTGTAGAACTCACAGAAGCAGAAGTAAAAACAATGTAACAGTTATATTTAAATTGTTCAGTTATCAGGACAATTTAGAATCAGTTTTGATTGAATTCACATGGTTTTCGAGAGAAAATTTTCTTGTCGGTAGAATTTGTACAAAATTGCTTATAAAATTGTTTATTGTATATTGCCAGCAGACACGATACGGTCCTTGGTAAAGGTTTACCGAGGACAGCAAATGTTTACCGAGGATAGATAGACGTGTTTGGATGGCTGTATCTCATCTCATACAAAACACTTTTGAGGGATATGTATCTAAAAAACCATTTAGAGGGGCGTATCTGGACTGCGGTCTAAGGTAAATCTCTTCACTGCAACTCATCTTAAGTGTACTTTGCTATCATTTTATGGTCACCACATGACCCCCCAACAAGAATAACTATTTCTAAAATACTAAAAAAACATTTTGAGGTCGTGATGTATAGTTGTACATTGGTTATGATTTCGCACCTAAGGCTCAGCCAAACAGCTGAAGACCCTAAATCTTGCGAACCCCCCTCCCCCCCCCTCCCCGAAAAAAAGAAAAAAAAAAGAAGAAAAAAAAAAAGAAAATGCAGCAGCAACGACAAGATGATGTTAACCTGCAGACTCCTATTGGAACAGATATATCGTCGAAACAACCTATATAGTTAAATACAGATTCAAATAAAAAAGTTGGGCATTGCTATAAATTTATATATTTGTTTTGCTTAGGAAAGTTTTAGAATGTCCAAGCACATTTGAAGATCTTTATTACTTGTAATGGTACTTTTTGTTAATCTGTTTAGCATTAGAAATCCTTAACAAAAAAATTGGAATGAATCAATATATGCGTTTGATGCCTCAAAACCTATTACCTACAATAGTCATAGCTTACTTATAAAAACCCTATTCATGCAAAAAAAAATGGAAATAAAAACATTGCCTTATTTCAATTTCGAATTCCATGAAAGATCATAACGTTGATAAAAAAAGTACTTAATCGCGAAGATATAGCTAACGGCGTAATAAACTAAGCCGTAGACGTCTGAAACTATTAAGTAAAAATTATTCCAGTTTAGGAAACGAAAAATAAACTGCTTAATGATCACTTCTATATTAGAAACAACAAACTTTGTTTCAGAATAGAAAAAGAGGTATGGTATTCGTGCCATTCTAATAACCCAAACGAGTATCTTTCGTGATCACCATTGCTGCAGTATATAGAGTAATTTGTAAAACAAACGAATAGAGATCTCATGCTTTTTTAATGTTCAAAATAACCATAGCAATGACAACACACATTTGAAAATGCTACATCGTCCTGCCTCTAGGCTAGCTGTAGAAAAAGGAATATAACGTTTGAAAAACGCCATAACTAAAACGAGTACCGGAGTTTATTGGACCTTTTTAATAACGCCTTACGAAAAAAGACAGCATGATTTGTTTTTGCTTGAGATAAATAGAAAACGATCCATGGAGTTTGTTCAGAATTTTTCTTTTTTTGCAATGTTAAAAAAAATTCGAAACCCTTAATGAAAAATCTATGTAGCGTGATTTATTACTCGGTTGTTCATTTGATTACATTAAATACATATTGTTTTCCTTTTAATAATATTAAGGAAATAAGCAGCCATGAAAAGATATGCAAGGAATCCTGAATTCACAATTCAGGATTTCTTGTTTAATCTCTTTTTTGCCTTGAGGTATATATATTGCTCTACGCAAACTCTTAAACAAAATTTTGCTTGAAAATGAATTGTGATTACATTCATATTATATTCAAGAAAAGACATAAATATCTCCAAGGAATAAATAAATAGTTTGTTTCAAACCACAATGATGAATAAAGTAAATATTTGGTGGTATGTCTTGAACATTTCTTGATTACATATTGTGGACATCAAGGGCTTTCATCAATGTAATCTGATTCAATACTCATGTCTTTAATGTATTATAATCATGCACGATGTCATCCGAATTAGCGGAATGATCTGTCCGCCCTTCGTTTTTACTTGTCTTCGATTAGTATTTTCCCCCATTTCATCGTTGTCTAGTTTTTAGCGCAGCTGGTAAAATTTGGCCCTTTGCCACAATGCTCAAAATCAACTAACCAATGAACGTACATACTGTTGAGGGTTAATAAAGCATTCGTAAACTACTTTCCTGACATTAAGATACTACTATTTTGAAAAGTATTGTTGTATGTTCCTTCAATGTTTATGTTTTTCTTTTCTGTTGAGTACGTTTATGAAAATCAAAATTGATTTACTATTTTCAAAGAAATTTTATTTCACTTTTGCAATATTTCCATTTTCTAGTTAAACATTTCACTACGACTGTAGATATAACTGGCGCAATTCTTGTGACTTTCAAAGTAGATCTGCTGTACTGGCCGTAGTCGAAATTCTTTCTTGGCACGATTCTAATAACTTTCAAGGTACAACTGGCTACACTGGCCGTAGTCTAGATTTTAAGAGAGATAAGTAAGGTTAAAAACATGATTTAAATCGGAATATGAAGAAATAATAGTAAGTAATTAGAACATAAGACAACAAGAATTGCAAAATTAGATTTTCATGTTTTCCACCAAGCCCCTTTTCCTTTCAGTTTTATTGTAGTTACTAAAAATGAAGAATATAAGTGCTATAGATTGTTATGTTTTGTTTCTTAAAAGCTCGGTTTTTCATGTGAAAAAATATTTATTATTCATAAAAATTAATTTTTCACTACAAATTCTACCTCAGATCGTTCTCTTCATAAACTCTCCTAGTGGTTGTGTCAACTATGCATCTGTATATGTCTCTTTATTAGAAGATAACTGCTCAGAAATTGATATCGTCACCATTAAAGCTTCGACAGTATCTTGATGACGAGGTCTCTCGTCATTATGGAAATTTTTCGGATGTTGGTGGACAAGATATCTCGTTGATTTGAAAGGTTAATATCTATATTTACATTAACCCTCCTGGTTATAGTCTCTATGAGCAAGCACAACATTATCCACCTTCTTCACTTTCATGGACGTGATATCGCGTTGATTTGGAAGGTTAATATCTATATTTACATTAACCCTCCTGGTTATAGTGTCTATGAGCAAACACAACATTATCCACCTTGTTCACTTTCATGGACGCGATATCTCGTTGATTTGGAAGGTTAATATCTATATTTACATTAACCCTCCTGGTTATAGTCTCTATGAGCAAGCACAACATTATCCACCTTGTTCACTTTCATGGACGCGATATCTCGTTGATTTGGAAGGTTAATATCTATATTTACATTAACCCTCCTGGTTATAGTCTCTATGAGCAAGCACAACATTATCCACCTTCTTCACTTTCATGGACGTGATATCGCGTTGATTTGGAAGGTTAATATCTATATTTACATTAACCCTCCTGGTTATAGTGTCTATGAGCAAACACAACATTATCCACCTTGTTCACTTTCATGGACGCGATATCTCGTTGATTTGGAAGGTTAATATCTATATTTACATTAACCCTCCTGGTTATAGTCTCTATGAGCAAGCACAACATTATCCACCTTGTTCACTTTCATGGACGCGATATCTCGTTGATTTGGAAGGTTAATATCTATATTTACATTAACCCTCCTGGTTATAGTCTCTATGAGCAAGCACAACATTATCCACCTTGTTCACTTTCATGGACGCGATATCTCGTTGATTTGGAAGGTTAATATATATATTTACATTAACCCTCCTGGTTATAGTGTCTATGAGCAAGCACAACATTACTCAACTTGTTCACTTTCATGGACGATATATCTCGTTGATTTGGAAGGTTAATATCTATATTTACATTAACCCTCCTTTTTATAGTCTCTATGAGCAAGTACAACATTGCCCACCTTGTTCACTTTCATGGACGAGATATCTCGTTGATTTGGAAGGTTAATATCTATATTTACATTAACCATCCTGGTTATAGTCTCTATGAGCAAGAACAGCATTACCCAACGTGTTCACTTTCATGGACGAGATATCTTGTTCTTAATAAAAACCTCTCCAGACCTTGTTCCCGTGAATATAAGAAATTTGCAATATCCGGAATACAAGATATTTCTGCGTAAGCAAAAATTTCCACATTTTCATTGACGGGATGTATCGTTTTTTTTTTTTTTTTTTTTCATTTTATGAGAAAACAAAGGTGGGAAAATTATAATAAATCAAAAACCACAGAGCCACATGTTGAATCTTAAATTTTAAAATTGACGACACGAAAAATTAAAAAAAGTGACTTCGAACATTTTGCCATCTGAGCACAGATTTGATGTTTTTAATAAATTTCTTTAGAATGTCATACATTTTTTGCAAATTTATTAATACATATTTTTAATATTTATAGCCCAATGCTATTGTTTAATAACACTAAACATAAAAATAGCATTAAAAAGTTCGTATCCACATATAAAATAAGTTCTCAAACTTTGTCCGGTAACTAAACATTATAATAATCAGACAGAAAGCAAAGCAATTATTTTCTCCTATTTCTATAGAGCTTTACAATTTTATTTATGTGTCCCTTTATGCGTCAATCATAATTTTAACTCCATTTCGTAAAATTAAAAAATAATTTACTTTAAAATCAATTTCATATTAAGAACAAGAATCCTAATAAATTGCGTTTTAATTTACCGGTTACAAATTACAAATAAGCGTTTATCTGAGGTAACAAAACTGTCGTTTGCGAGAAAGAATAGTTTCAAATTACCTGTTTCAAAGAAACCAATCTTAAAATATATATGGTGTTCTCATATCCACATGAAGTTGTTGACTGATTCTAAGAATAACGAGACAGGCTAAAATGTAACTTTAATACATATTCTTAGAAATCAAATAAACATAATACGCCTGACTAATCTTACAGTATAGCGTCTTTTCTTAAAGCATAGCGTCTTAAGTAAAAAACAGGCTTAACATTAAGTCCAATAACTCAATCCTTCTTGATTGCTGCGTTCCAAATATACTTTTATTTAGTAGCCAACACGCGCAGAATGAAAGAAAAAATAATAATTTTATTAGATCCATTTCCAGTGCCGCTTGACTTATTTTCATGTTTAGACTTCCATCACAAATCAGTTTTCTTACTTCTTTCAACTTCATTTTATTTATTTGTGATATATTGAGGATACCTTAAGATGCAAATTAATAAATTAGTTATTTTAAACCACCATTATTTCCTCGAACCACAAAAATAAACGAATTACTTTTCGGTTCCATTTCGTCAAGATTGCCTTAGAATAAAGTACAACCAATTCATCTGGCAAAACAAACTTCCTTGAAGAATAGGATAGATAAGCTCAAGTACTTATATAACTAATTAGATATGTTTGTGGGAACGCTATGTCAGCTGTGATATGCTTCGCTACGACAGTTTTATTGATATGGAATAAGAAAGCAATATGGTACTTATAAGAGAATAGGGAATGTTTCTATAAGAATTTTACATACTATCGCGAAAGGATTAAATATTAGGATGTATACTAATTGGATGAAAATAAGTATATGCGTATCAAAAATACGTATGTTGTATTTAAATGTTTCATTAATAATTAAAATATCAATATGTCAAATTTTGGAAACCCAAAAATTTTTAAATATGAATTTTCTGTTATTTAACCCTCAAAGTGGTTTCGACGAGATATCTCGTCTATAAAGGTCTGATTGACTGTGTTAATGACCAGATATCTCGTCAGTAAGATGTTGCCGAATTTTTATGATGACGGTAATAGGTTAACAGGTAAAATATTAAAAAGACTGTTACTTCAAGGGATAAGAATATAATCTTGCCGTTATATAAGGGTTTAGTAAGACCACATCTAGAATATGCTGTACAATTCTGGGCTCCATATATGAGAAAGGACATAGAATCAATTGAAAGGGTTCAGCACAGAGCTACAAAAATAATAAAGGGGCTAGCAAATTTCGACTATAATGAACGTTTAAGTAAGCTAAACATGTATACACTGGAAAGAAGAAGAAGGAGGGGGGATTTGATTCAGCTTTTCAAGTTTGTAAAACAAGGGGACACAGAGGGCTTAAATTTCAATAGGGATAACAGAACAAGGGGCCATGGGTATAAATTGAATAAGACATTTTAATCGGGATTTAAGGAAAAACTACTACTTTAATAGGGTAATAGACAGTTGGAACGCGTTGCCTGAAAATATAGTTAATTCAAAGGGAGTGTACGAATTTAAGACACGATTGGATAGTCAGTGGGAATTGGGGAATTCATAAACAAAGGACCAGCCTTGTTGGGCTTGAGCCTGTAGCTGGTCGTCAATATTTGTATTTGTATTTGTATAATATAATCCACATACTTGGAAAAAATGTCATAATTTTTTTAATCTTTCGAAAGTTTATAAAGTTTATAAAGAAAGTTTCATCATAGTTATTAATAAATATTTTGCATTTGATGAAAGCTACTGGCTGTAGTTTTCTTTTGCCAAAGCGATAGTACTTTCACATTCTTGTAAGAGAAATCATCGTATTAATCAAATACTTAGATTTGAGTTTTCCTCTCTTTTTCAGAAAAACTACTTCTCTCCTATATTTACTTTTAAACTAGTTAAATCCAAATGCCATTCTGACTGAATATTTATTCCATCCTTCCACTAATTTGAAAGAGTTAAGAAATAACATCAGCTAGAAAAGACATTACTTAAAGATTTGTAAATAAGTATCTTTCGGACGTGACGCAGATGTTTTACTCAGTTGGGATTGAAAATGCAAGATTTGAGAGAAAAATAGGGCTTCTCAGTTTGGATCGATAAGGAATCGAAGACCCCCAAAAGATTGTGATTGGGTGTTATCCAATTTGTTCCTTATTCGGAATCATTTGTACGCTCATCTTTAGATCTTCTTCGTTGTTTACTCATTTGCATTATTTGAATTTGTTGGGCAATATTATTACTTCATTCAAACCATGAGAAAAAAAGTTATTATAGTATATGTAATTGTACCCGTGGTTGTCCCGATGAAGTATTTCGTCATTTGAAAAAGTAACCAAATCTTGATGGACATAATATCTCCTCCAAACAATTTGGAGGCTTAATGGCTGTATTTATTGTTTGGGTATGGATTGTGAGAGAAATAGTAAATTCATGCTTGTTGTTATTTGATCCCAATAACACCATGAACATATTTTCAGATATATTTGAACACAATAGGTAATATATTATCCGATAGTAAAATAAAAACCCTATGATCGAATTAAAATTGTGAAATGGTTTCACGCAAATATTGCAAATCTGTGCGTGTAATCTTTTCATAAAACTTATAAATACAGTTATCCGGACGTTTAGCAAACCATAATTTTTTTTTCTCATTTTTTTACACATCTTTCCGATAATTTGTAAAGGACAATGAAAAAAACCTGAACCTTATTGATGAAACAACTCAAAGAATAGAGATGTTTAAAGTAAATACCACACAGAAGAATTAGTTTTGCAAGTAAAATGTGTTGCACTGTATTACAAAATGTGTTTTTCCTTTTTTTAAATTATTCCTATTTATATATATGCTATTTTACTATTGCAAATGCAAAATTCGCTCGGGGGGATGTTAGATTAAGTGTTTTTGGACAAAAATGCAAATAATCCAAAATCCGGAAAAGTCCGATATCCGGAATGGTCGAGGTCCTGTGGGTTCCAGATTTGGGACTTTGTACTCTACTACATAAAAATATTTTCATTCAAATAATATAGAATGAATAAACATAGTTTAGCAAATACAAGTACTTCAACCACTGAGCATAAAAGGAATTGTTCGAGTTGTATAATGTTGATTTTGTCCTACATCATACATAATGTCCACACCAATTGCTTAAAAAAATCCTAAGAGTGTCTGCCAAAGCAAAAAAGGTTTTATGTCATCCAGCTAAAACTACAGATTGCATGGTGGACCAAGGAGTGTCAACCCCCGAGGGAAAATGTGGTTGACATTCCTAGTGGTTTCGACGAGATATCTCGTCCACCAAGATCTCATTAATATCTCGTACATCAAGATGTGTCCCATTTTGCTTATGACATGATATCCCGTCATCGAAATATTGCCAACTTTTTTATGATACGAGATTGAATGTGGTTAGTTTTTTCTAATGACGAGATATTCTGTTCAAAAAGATCTGGTCTGTTTTGCTAATAACGAGATATCACGTCGAGACCATTACCCGGAGGTTAAAAATATAAGTGTAACTGATCAAAGAAATATATTTCAGCCCGATCTCTTAACCCTTCTTTGCATAATGGTGGAAATTTCCATCATAACATTGAATGCCCAAAAATTATATAAAAGAACAAGTTCACTTTAAGTTGATCGTGTCTGGATACTTTTTTAATGTCCATTGCATAAAAAAAAACATAGCTGTCAAATATAAGCAAGTGTCACTATCAGTAAAACGAGCTTGAAGTTGTCACTCCGCTGTTTCTTGTAGTTGCAGAAAACGTATGATTTCGTTTTTAATTTTGTTTTATTATATTTGAGTTCTATTGCTAAAAAAGTGAAAATGAGTGGAACAAAGTTTTGCAACATGTGTTTCTGTTATTTTTAGAGCAATTTCTAAAAAAGTTTGCGTTTAATTTAAAAAATACCACATGATACCATCATATTCTTTTTTGCTAAATTTATACTATAAATATATATTAAGATTTTTGTAACCATTTTTCCTTTAATTTTGAACATGAATTATATCACCTTGATTTATTTCTCCAATAAAGAAAAAATCATGCAAAGAAGGGTTAAGAGATTTTGAGCTTCCGGCACCGGAATAATTCCGGATTAATTTCTTAAAACATACAAATGATTTAATTCCCTTACGTGCCTGTTTTTAGAAAAAAAAAAGCGATTTTGTAAGACTTTTATTGTTCTAAGAATAGCAACGTTGATCAGGTATAACTGATTGGTGTATCCCTTGAGAGAAGCACACCATGCTCTTACGCAGAATAATCATTCTCAATTAGTAGTCTCCTGTACCAGGCAGACAGCGAAAACAGTACTTTACCTTATGGCAGATGGAAACAGTTTTAATGATTTTAAGTGAGATTAATTTCTAATATTTGATTCACAATCTGCCTACACCAATTCAACCTTATTTCTCAAATAACCATTGGTTACTTAATTGCGCTTTGAGTCCAATGGATATCAATTGACGGACACACGTTTATTCCTCATTCTCGAGGGATATTTAAGGGATTAGTTTTCAGTTCAGAGCATTTTCCTCTATTCCTACCGTTTCAAATGGGTACTTAAATAATTAAATACGAATTTTGAAACAAAGTGTAGTAATTGATTAAGCAAGATAGGATCTGGCTACTGTATCCAACTGACCATTAGAGTGTTAAATTAAATTGTAAGTAATTATATCAACCAAACTAGCCCTTTTGAAACCAAAATATCTTGCTATCACGAAAGTGAAACTCTATTAAGCTGAATAAGATCAAAGATTATAAAAATAATTTTATTCCCCTTGATATTAACCATTGTAGTCCTATAAGCGATATATTCGTCATTTGAAGAACGCTTACCAGATCTTAATCTCGTAATCATCACAAAAAGAGTAATATCTTCATTATTCGGTATTTAATCTTGATGACGAGATATTTTGTCAGCAAAATTAGTCTGATCTTGATGTACGAGGTATCTCTTTGAAACTACTTGGAGGATTAAAATTTATTATTTTCAATATCCATCGAGGTGAAATATCAAAATGATTTCGACGAAAATTGGTCAGATTTTAATGAACGAAATATATCGTCGAAACCACTTGGAGGATTAAATATTTATTGATTATTTATTTACATTATCGAATAAACTTTCCACCTGAAAGTGGTTTCGATGAGACATATTTTCTATCAATATCTGACTAATTTCTCTAATGAGGAGATATCTAGTCAATATATTTTAGATTTTGTTTATGATGATCATGGATATCAAGATCAGTTCAGATATTTTCTAATGATTAGATATATCGTTTATTGATATCTGTTTATTTTTCTGATGACGAGGTACCTCGCGGAGACAACCACCAAGAGGGTTAAGGGAAGTCACACACTTTTAATCTAATTTTATTTCTAGAGTCAGTAAAAATGTCATGGACAAAGAAAGCAATTGTAATTTTGTCAGCAAATTTTTCACTCATCTGATTATACATTAATTGGAGGTATAATTTACGTTACAAAAATGATAAAAGTATCCATATATTTCACTAACGTAAGTGGCACATAAATCGATATTTTTGTATTCGTTGTCAAATATCGATAAATGATACAAATATAAACAATAAAATAATCAACATAAAACCAACCTCTAGTCCAGTTGTACCCAAAGTGGTTCCTACAGACCCCCAAGTGTCCTTGTGACCGCTAAGGGGGTCTATAGCAAATTAAAAGTAATTTGGGGGTGTGGAAAACATCGGGGGGTCCGCGAAGGGTTTAATATAAAGTAAAATAATTGTGATCAGTTTTCATTATGATGAAAGTTAAATAAATAGGTAGCGATTTTTTATAAAAGAAATCATTTGTGTGTGTATTATTTTCTTATAGTGTATGAAACATAGTTCCATAATTTGCCGTCCATTGTATATATCAGCAAAATATGTATTGTGGATCAAGCTGTATGTACATAGAGCAAATATAAAAATATATTTCCATGTCTCTCATAGAGTAAATATAAAAATATATTTCCATATGTTTCTCATAGAGGAAATATAAAAATTTAGTGAGCAAAGGTAACATTTTTATGTGACCAGGATCATATGACCACAAGGAATAGTAACATGATTCTTAGACTACCTTCATCTGCTGGGTGGAAACGAACATTCGTCACTTTATTGGTCAGGGGTGACGCGACAATACACCCATCGATTAAATCACCATCTGATTAGTTCGCACGACAAAGAAGTAGACAGGTGATTTCACCACTTTTGTCACCGTAAACCAAAATAATTTTTCACAGTTGGCAGATGATTCATAGAGGCAGTGTAAAAGTAGAGAGAACAATGGTAAACTTTTTAGGTGCTCGGGATAATGTGACCAAAATTAGTAGGGACGTGACTACTTTCGTCTGCTGGTAGGAATGAACAGAGACGATAAAATGCCAAATCAGCCACCGAGTTTAGTTTTCATATAACTGTCACGTGAATACTAGTCTACATGGTCACACTATTTGAACCACCTCTCTATAGTAATACTTAGTCCAATTTTATTACACGTCCCATTTTCCTTACACGTGTCAATTGATATTGAACATATGCCTCTACATACACGTTCATGTTTCAAAATGAATTAAGATCAACCGAACATACAAAGCAGCATTTCGTGTTCTTATTGGTGTTAATTTCTATTTTGGATATCGTGCGTGGCAAAAGGGGCACACCCCCAGTTGTAATTATCACAACTAGCGTCTGAACGCCCACGTGACAAGCATCAGGTGGTCGTTCACTTCTTGGAAGTTGGTTCGGTATTTTGGACGTTTCAATCTGTTCTTGCATTAGCTTGCAGTTTCTTTCGATTTTCAAAACTTCTCCTTACTTTCTGTAAACAGATTGCTGAATATTTTTTATTAAAGAAACGAAACCTAATGTGTATTTTCAGCAGTATAATGCAGCATTAGAGCTCACATCATGTTTTTCCCCTCCACGTTGTTTTGACGAGATATCTCGTCTATCAAGATATGATCGATTTTGTTAATGACGAGATATCTCGTCTATCAAGATATGATCGATTTTGCTAATGACGAGATATCTCATCATCACGATATTGCTGTTGTTTTAATGAAGATATCAAGATCTGGTCAGTTTTTTCTTCTATTGGAGAACGATCTTCATCAAGGTTTAGTCAGTTTTTCTACTCATGAGACCATACGTCGTCGAGACCAGGAGGATTAAATCTAAGCGGTAAAATTTGTGAAGACTTTAACTTTTAGTTATTTATTTGATAGTTCGTATATAACTTTATCGTTGTCCGTAATTGTAAATAATGTCAATTTCTATGCCACATTTTTTGGGAGAAATAAATATATGGAGATTAGAAGCTTCCATGAATATACACAATTAATTTATTGCTATAAATAAATAATTTAAAAAAATATCTTTTACATAAAGAACAAAACAAGGGTCTAAAGCAGTCGTGTAACTTGTTTTTAGGCATATAAAGTTCCAAATGAGAATCAAGACATTTAAGTTGTAGTAACAAATATGTATCTGCATTTACCTTTTAGGATTTTTATCATAAAAGGAAATGCAGATTCAGACTTTTAATCTTTTTTTTTAACTTAATATTTTTTAAACACTTCAATGTCTTGTCCATCATTTTTCTTGCTTCATTACTGAATTGTTTATCACATCGATTAGATCATCACACGAAAGATGGAAAGAAAATTGAGAAATTGTTTTGCTCATTTATTCCAACAAGTGAATTTCAACGGAGTGAAGTTTATTCATATTGTGAATACTGTGACTACTACGATTCAGGTAATAGTGGTATATGAATTTATAGAATAGTTTTGTTAAACTGAACTCAATGCATGCCTATGCTTCACAACTAATTTAACTTGCTGAATCCCATTGTATTGAATATCCCATTGTATGAATATACTGACCACATTGAGGATAAAGAATCCATAATTTCGAAATCTTCGACTTATTTATGACTAATTTATAGCTTGCTCATGCTAGTAGTAATTGAATCAGCGTCACACACTGGTAGGTATCTTAATCAACGTTGTACTGGGCAACTCAACGTGCTAGTAATCTCGCACTGGAGAAAAACAACGGGCGATAATCGACGGTCCGGGATTCATCCCGCACTGGAAAATCCGAGAACAAAACTTCGTAACTTTTAACTATGGTCAGATGACATAGTCAACATCTGATCTGGCTTCCCCTCTCCAAAATTTTACACCAATCCAACGTGAGGTCATTTGAGGCCACTGTAGATTTAACATGCATTAGCCCCCCAGTACCAGATGGTATTTGATTGGACCTAGTTTCGAACTCGTAGCTCTTCCAACCGAGCTACCACAACCCGTAATAATAATGGAAGTGCAATCCATGTAAAACAAATCGAGGGTTTACTAGTAATCGGATTGAATGAGAAGGAAAAGAAATGATGTCTAGGAAGTAAAGTAACTCGCTTGTCAGTAAATAAATCACAGCTGCCTGAGATAGGAGATTAATCTTAGTCGTCAGATTAGTGCACCAGATGTAGACAGCATCGATAATACATGTTCTTTTCCAAGAAGCTACGGATACTGATGTTCATTGAACTCATCTTAGATCATTCAACTTAAGATTATGAGAAAAGTGGAGTTTGCAACACATCCAATATGAAGATATATTTCATTCTAATAGAAGTATAAGAACTTAATTCTAATAGAAGAAAGAAATTTTTTAGTACTTTCTGATTTCTATTATTTAGATAATTGTTTTGTAAAGTAAGCATTGAAGGAATCTAGTGGTGCATTTCAAGTCTGAAGGGATTAGGGGACTAGTTGATGAGCAAGAGTGTGAAACTTTGACCTTCCTTCTTTGTTTTCGCGACGTGGTATTATGTCCTTAGCAAAACCCCACCAGAACCTTACTGGCGAGATAACTCATCATTAAAACAAAACTGACCAGATCTCGTCATCAAAATCGGTCCGATTTCTTTATGATGACGTGGTCGAGATCTAGTCAGTTTTCTTTTACAAATGAAGAAAATTTTAGTACTTACTGATTTCTATTATTTAGATAATTGTTTTACAAAGTACACATTAAAGGAATCTTGTGGGGCATTGTTAGTCTGAGAGGATTTGAGGAGCGTTGAAGATCCAAAGTGGAAAACTTTGAACTTTGAAACTTAGACAAATTGGTCTTTACCTAGTAGACTAGATATCTCGTCGAAACTGCTTGGAGAGAAATGTTAGCATTTAAGGTAAAAAAAGGTAGACGAAACAGCCTGTTATGGCGATACAGGTTGGGAAATTATAGATTAAGTACATTTTGATCAGATATAAATTTGTATTTTTGCATATTTTAAATTGGTGAATACTGAGGCCGTGTTCGTAAACAATTCTTTGAAAATAGTGTAAACCAGAAAATATTCCGTCATGCCCTCCATTTCACCAGTTCTGAAGTTGCATTGACGAACGCTTTCAGCATGAACTGATGAGACACAGAACAATCTCGAAAATCTATTTTTACATAATTTTTTTACGTTTTTATTCCTGTGCACATCTTGTTTTGTTGCAGTGCCTATCCTTTGAAAAAAAGACTTTATGTACTTTTCGGATCAAATCAAAATACCAAAAATTTCAAAAACCAAGGTAATAAAAACATTTTATATTCTCTATTTTTGTAGCCTGCATGGCTTCTGAGAGACTTATATAAAGTTACGCTCTAAGGATATTTTCAATCTGAGGGTAGCCATTGTAGCGATGACAACATCACCCTATTCAGTTCTAAGAAAATAAAAATTGTGTTTCCTGCTAAAGGAATAGAGCAAAGAACATACGCCTACATGTATACGAAACACAACAAATATTCGTATATGTAGATATGCTATGTAAATGTATACACACATATTGTTGTAATGCCAAAACAAGCGTTACATTTTTCAATACCAAACGGACAGAGTGATTGTTATATCATATATAGGAGTTCCTGTATGTTGTTTCTGGAAATCCACCTTTTCCATTAGTTTAATTTTGGAGTAAAATATCTTAATACGTGGATGGAAATATTTTCATTTATATATTTATCTATATAAGAATAACACGCATTCTCGGAGAATGTAAATCATCTCAAAATTAAGATTCCATTTCTCCAATTCACAAATGATTCAAATAATCAAGAAAATCATAGAGAAAATGTACTATACATTTTTAACCTCATGACTCACCCGCATGTTTCCATATTGCAACCAACAGTGTCTGCATGACTTCTAACGAATTGTGAAATGTTTTCACCCATAAAATCGTTCCAAAGGATTCTATTATAATGAAAAGAACAGCAGAATCTTTTCAAAAGATTTTATTCCAATGAGAGGAAAATATAACTTTTAAAGGAATTATATTCCATGGAAAGTAACAATACAATCACAGAATCATTCCAAAGATTCTATTCAAAGTAAAGGACCAATAGAATCTTTATAAAGGTTGAATAAATACATGGATACGAGGTCCGGTGTACAACTCGAAAATCCCACGGCGGTTAATTGATTGATAAAGTTATAACGGATATATGTATTTAAAAAAATATTTGTTTTTTAATCCATATTTAAAATACATACATATCATTTTAGAATTTAATATAGATTTACCTACAAATTTCCGACTGAGACGTAAGCTGTTTTCAATATTTTTCATTCCTTTCCTTTAAAACTTCCATCTTTCGACTTACGCCAGTCTGCCCGAGAAGGTGCGAAATATTCTCAAAAGGATGAGATGTACACTTCTACATTTGCTTTAGTTCCCGCAAAGTTATCCAGAACAGGCGAAATGTTCTGGAAAAAAGGAAACTTCCCAACACAAAGAAACCGTTCCCTCCAAATATAGCCCCTCGGATCGAAAACAGAATTCCCACTCCGTACCATACCGCTTAAATAATTCGTGTTTTCTAGTTATTCGTTTCCCGATGTTTTTTTTAACAGCAGGGAGCCGAGAGTACTTTGGAACACGAGATTGTGCAAAGCTACTTTCCTGGGAAAAGGAACGGAATTGTACATATCGTCTTTCTTTTTGAAGTTCGTTACTCTGGATTTATTGGAGACACATTTAATTCAAGAGCATATGGGTTATGTTAGTAAACGTACACGCATTTCTTCTTAGTGAACTTCAATTTAATTTTAAACATAAGCCACGGTGCACACATCCGGTTTTTCAACGTTCGGCGCCGTTACGGCATCGAAGCCCAACTATGCAAACATAACCATGAAATGACGCAAATTCTCATTTAGCGCCATTTGCGATTAATATTCTACTGAAGAAAGCGTGTTTATTTCGCTTACTTGGTGTAAAATAAGTATATTTTGTAACAAAATAGAGGTTATTGGATACAACCATTTATTAATTATCTATATATATACTTATATTAATTATCTATATATATCTTACGTGGCACGCAAAAAAGACGTTATTTGTTACCGCGTTTTGGCAACACTGTACGATTGTTTGCTTATCACGAAATCTCGCGCATCAATTGAATGTACAGCGTTATCGTATGAAATTTTATTGATAAAAAAAAGAATTTTAGTTGAGCTCTTGCAGTTTATAATAGAAATCAAAGAAAGCAGACTATCTTTTCAGGGCCATTTTAAAAACGATCCTTTTCAGGGTCAACAATTATAGTTCAACAAGATGCTTGCACTACAACTTTCGGCAACAAACTCAATGAAAAAGTGTGGGTCGTTTGAGTGCTTGGAAAATGTACACACAAACAACATGCTGGGTATTCAATTTCCAAAGCAACGCTCACATTTCGAGTCAAAATTTGCACAAAGTTTTCATTTGAATTCTGATTTTAGAGATACTGTATATATTTTTTCTGTAATACAGCAAATTTGGATTTGAAAAACATTTTTTTGGTAACATATTTTGTAAACAATCCCTTCTGCTAGGACACATGTCTTCATTGAGGCGAGCGAAGCGAGCATAGGTTCGCGCAGCGAACCAATGAGGATTGCGAAGCAATCCTCCGGGGGTTGGCGAGCGTTAGCGAGCAGGGGGCAGGCCCCCTAGTTATTTATATTACATTTATATCTGAAAACAAGGTACTTCAGAACGGAGAAGCGTTTGCGGCGTCGTGGGGAACCGCGGTACAAATTCCACGCAAGTTGGACGTGCGTCACAGTAGCGGCACCGGAAGCATGACTGTACTACTCCATTGGATAGAATGTATCTCAGACCGCACTTGCGTTGCGGCAGCGGCGCCGCACTTTGAAAAACCGGATGTGCGCACCGGGCCTAAATGCCTTTTGTAATTATGTGGCCGCGGTAGCCCATTTGGAAGAGCAACGGATTAGCAACCGGAAGGTTGCGATTTCGAAACTCGTTTCAGCCACCGCTGTGTACACGGGTGCTGACGCAAGTTAAATCTGTCGTGGCCTGAAATATCCTCACCTTGGCGTTTGGTGGAAGTTTGAAGAGTGGGGTGTCAGTTCGAGTGTTTACCTCGTCATCAAATCTGGGTTCAAAAATACGCGGAGTTGTTGGATACTTCCGCTCGGGATGGATCACCAAACGTCTTCAATAGCCTAGTTGGAAAAAGAATGGGTTAGTAACCGCAGCGTTGCGAGTTCGAATCCTCTCAAAAAAATCGTTGTGCACACGGGGGCTGCTTCACGATAAATCTGTTCTGGTCTCAAATGTCCTCACGTTGGCATGGTGTGGAAGTATGAAGAGTGGGGCATCAGCTCAGGTGTTGACTTCGTCATCTGGCCATGATTTAAAATTACGAGGCCTTGCTTTGGACATTTCTTTTAGTGGATTGATCCCGTACCGTCACCTATAGACCGTTAAATTATCTATATACCTACCTTTGTATAACACACATACCCAAAATTTAAGCTTCATTGAGTTTATTTTTATGGAGTAATAGTCATATTTGACCACGCTGCTGAACAACGTCATGTAAATGGACATACATACACAAGAAAAGCCTCCTGTTACATAAAAGAGAAATGCACTCAGCAGGAATCCAAAGTGCATACCGGAATCATGCATACGCATATATTTCGAAGCTCTAGCTTATCACTGTACAATAAGATTATGTTTTGTTTCATAACATATCGCACCCCGGCAAGAAAAGTGACACAACTCAAAAAATAAAAAAATGTTGTTATGTCATAGAAAAATATACATGAGGTGCCCCAACGTGTTATATTAATATTATATAAAATATAATAGATGGTAATGGTAATGGTAATTTTAGTTAACGTCGTACTAGAGCAACACAACGGGCTGGATATAATAGATTTTACCACCATAAATACTTACCTAAAATTTAAAAGAAACTTACTATTTCAATATAAGTTTTATAGTATCCTTTAAGTTAATGTTTCTCAAATTCTACAATTTTGAGTTATGTCACTTTTTTTGCTGGGTTGCGATGAAAGTGCGATATGCTTGCCCCGATTCAAGGAAGCTTGGAAAACCATAATTTTAAAAATCGAACACATTCAGTATTTTCCTTTGTCATGGGCTGGTGCACTTTAAATCTGTTGTGGCCTCAAACTGATGTGGTGTGGAAGTTTGGGAAGGTGAGGTTCCAGTTCAGGCGTTGACCTCGTCATCTGACCATGGTTCAAAAGTACGAGGTGTTTGTTGCGGTGTTTCCCTCTCAGAATTAATCCTGGACCGCTGCCAATAGCCCTTTATATTGCTTCAGTGCTTCGTTAATTAACTACCTACCTACCCTTTCTTTAAAAAGAAACATTTATTTCAGTATTCATAAAGCTTTTTAGATACTTAACTGTAAGTGATTTGAAGATAATGAGAATCCTCATAATATGCTTTTAGCATATTGCAAATATTTCTATGAATATTAGAAGGATAGTTTTAAAATAATTACAGATAAATATTTAAAAAGTAATCGTTCTTTTGTTAAAACTACAAAGCATTATTTAATAAGAGAGTCAAATGGACTACATGCAGTTATAACTATAGTAATCAAAAAGGATGTTATTAGTCATTGATTGAATAGCACATGAATAACTGATTACATTGGATGCTCGGTTGACCATTGCATGAATCAGTTACTTATGTAGTCAAGTCATTTATCAAATCAGACAAAAATAATCTTTGGTTTAACTCTATTAATAAATATTCGCATGAAATCAAATAGAATTGTCATTTTCCTGCACCCCGCCCCTTTGATACTATAGAATCCTGTCTATCTTCCTATGAATATACATTTTTACGTCACTATAATAGTTTCATCTCCAAACTGTCTAGTATATTTTGGTTGTCAATATGAATCAAAACAAAAAAATGTATTGAATTGAATCGTTTTAACTTATAACTACCGGTATATTTTCCTTGCATTGATTTTAATTATTTTTTCATTATCGCTTAATTTTAGTCTCACAGTTTTAGAAAAGTCGTAGTGCAAGAACTGTTACACTGGAATGATTAACATAGATTTCAAAGAAAAAATTGACGCATTGTATTGCAATTAAAACACAATTTATTTGCGTGAAACAAATATCTTAGATCAACAAAAAATAGAATTAATTCTCATTTAATGGTTTTAGGTATCAGGATACTCTCTTAAGCCTCCTATTTTCTTGGGAAGTAAGACGTCGTATTTTCTAATTAGAATGGGATGGTAACATTATTTAAGATTACGATTAAATTTTAATTTAGAAATACTTTAGCACTAAAGAGCGACAAACGTATTGTCGCGGCTTAGAAACAATTAAACAAATCGAAAGAAAAAAATGTAATGGTTGTTTGGAGAAAAGATAAACAGTAAAGCGTAAAAGAATTGGAAAAGAAGCATAAATAAATTTTAAACAACTTCGATAGAAACGTAAACATTGTTTGATGTTTTATCATCGAGTACAAAAAGCTTCTATAATTCTATTACCAGAAATAAAAAATACTAAAATTTAAATGAAACATTGGGTTGACTGTCGAATTTTAATGGACGATATATCTCGTCAATTGTAGAAGACTATTTCTTGATGAAGGAGATATATCGTCAATAGAAGTAAACAGGCCAGATCTTAATATCGTCATCGTTGACAAACAACAATATCTTGGTGACGATAACTTCAAGACGTCATGATGTACGAGATATATCATCGAAAAAATCAGTGTAGGTAAAAATATGAACTTTTATTTTATCTGTCGGGGCCCGTTTAGTATGAACATTTAACTGAACCTAAACGATGAAATGTTTAGGGGTTAACCATGTCGGGAAAAGAATGGATACTGCCCTTCGAAAACTTGTGGAGTTTGAAAAGAAACGGTGCGTAACATTGGGTGGAAAGAAACACGGAAGTTTAACCGATGCTGCTATAAAAAAATCACTCGCTACTACCAGAACTCCATTCTTTGAAACAAAAATAATATTCTGAGTATGAAACGGGATATTTATGCCATACTACAGCATTGTTCTTCTACGGACAGAAAACCAAGACACAAAACATGCCCTACAGGGAAAGAGACGTGGTGTTTCTACAACCGAGCACGCCCTCAACAAAACACCCGTATCTCACAAGTCCAGTATGAGTACGCCTTTGAGAGAATATGTTGTTGCGAAAATGATGCCTATTTTTCAACGGCTAGCATCAGAATCTCTGCTTTCCAAGTGTTGCAAAGGCGAAACGCAAAATCGAAATGAGTCGCTACATAGTGTGATTTGGAGCCGTTGTTTGAAACAAATAAGCTGTTCAAAGGTACGAGTCGACATTGCTGCTGGCAGGGGTGCTATGGACTTCAATGAAGGAATCAACAAATCATTAGTCCAAGTGATGAAATCCTCTATCATGTCTCCTGGCAGCTCAACTGTTAAAGTTTTGAAGAGTAAAATATGTCGACGCATCCGAAAAGCTACTAACAAAAATACAGTTGCTTACAAATTGTACCGTAGAAAGGTACTGTTGGCAAAAATAAACATAAATCAAAAGTCTAAAGACAGCAACGGATTTACTTATGTACCCGGAGGTTTCTAAGGTAGTAAAATTTCACTTTTGGAACTGATTTTCAATAATGAAACTTTAAAGTGATATTTCTCCATGATGGATTTTTCAAACTTTTCCCAACTTTAAAATGATATAACTCAAAATCTATTCTAGACAATTGCATGAAATTTGGTATGTATGTTCTTCATACATGTTTAAGTGATTTTTCATCAGGAATTAAAAAACATTATTGATATATTTAAAAATATAAATGTTTTCATACATTACAAATTCAAAAAATGCTAATTTTCTATTAAATATTTTTTTATATGCATGTATTAAAAAACTGTGAAGACAAATTTGTAATTATATTATCTGCTTTTAGAAAATGTATATATTGTGTCTCTTCATGAATAATTTCTCAAGTTATATAAAAAGTAAACACAGTCACTTTTTAGAAAATTTTTAAAATTTTTCGAACTGATATCAAATTATTTTTTTGCTATTTTCTATTTGTAAATTGGATGTTATGTCTGCATTAAAAAATTCAAAGCAATATCTTTATTAGCAAAAAAAAAAAAATAGAAAACTGTGTCCCGGTCCCCCTTAAAAACGTTTCTCCATATTACAATTTCAAATAAATGCTTTTCATATTTACATAAGATACTACAGTATTACTTATATGGATAATTTTAATTTGGGAGTTAAATTATCTAGGTTAAGAACGTTTCCTTATTTTAACGAATCTTCGTGTTGGATAAGTGATTTTAAATTTCCGTGAACCCAAATCAAACATGCGCGACTCAATTTCAACTAGATTTATCTTTAATAAAGCGTAGCCTCTCATAAATTGAGAAGCAATACGTTTCTCATTGTTACTTGGTACGGCCTTCCAATGCCGATTTGCATTAGAACGATGCTCGCTACCCAGAGAGTATTCCAAGAATTCTCAATTCCCTATAAATTATCGAGTCATCAGAACCTACCTTCATCAAGGAACACGACTGCAATTTAGATTAAGCGGCCCGGTGCATCAACGCGAACCTGGTTAACTGATGTCGTCCATACAGTAACTACGTAGTTAAGGTTCGAACAATAATGTCAAAGGTCAAAATTGAATTGGAATGTCGAACTTGAGTAGTTAGAACCGATTAAAAGGAAAGACCATCAAGCTTTCTGCCGACATTTATTACATTTACGGAAATATAACCATGGTAAATGACTTTTAAGTAGTAGAGTGTCACTATAAAGTTGCCTGCTTAATGTTCCTTCTGGATGTTTTGAAGTATTAATGTTATTAGAAAAATGACGAGTTCTTGATGGAAGATATATCTCGTCACTAGAAAAAAGCTGTCCAGGTAGTGACCTCGTCTTGAATCAGAAATATATTGATGACGAGATATTTCGTCATTAGCAAATTGGTCAGATCTTGAGGGACCAGATATATCGACATTAGAACAGAACTGAATAGAACTTGATTTCGTCTTTATAACAAAATATAGCAATATCTTGATGATGAGAAAATCCTTTGATTAGCAAATTGGTCAGATCTTGATGAGGATATATCTCGTCATTAGCAAATTAGTCAGATCTTGACAGACGAGATATCTCAACATTAGAAGAAAAATAACCAGATAGTTCTATAAAAAACCATTGAACCATAAAAAATTCAGCAATAACTTGATGACGAGATATCTCTTCATAACCAATTTAGTCAGATATTCATAGACGAGATATCTCTTCATAACCAAGTTAGTCAAATATTCATACACGAGATATCTCGTTGCTTTAAGGGTTTGAGTGTGTAAGTTGCTGCGATTTTTACAGTAAAATAGAGCTAGTATTATATATATATATATATATATATATATATATATATATATATATATATATATATATATATATATAATAGCAGTTAACAAATATTAATTAAGGGTTTATCAACTTCCCTAGAAGAGTATGACCGTAGGAAGATTATGAATTTTTTCTTCTCTGACATCGTATTATATTTTTTCTCACGTCTGGCTATTGTATTAGCTCTTTAAAAATCACAGAAAAATAACGTGACTGCTCTGTGAAAATTGAAATGGAAGGTTGATTTGGAATTTTATAGCCTCTTTTGGCAATATAATATCGTATGACATGGTAGATGTGTGAATACACATTTCTACAAAGTGGCGTCAAAAATGGGGAAATTGCGAAACAAATCAGATGATGAATCAATGGATGAGCATTTCCTACCGTCCAATCAGATGATAATGTTCGTTTCCAACTGACAGATGAATGTAGTCTAAGAGTCACGTTACTAATAGTTTTGTCACGTAATCATAGGCACATAAATACCATTACTAGCTATATGTTTATATTTCATCTACCAGACTAGTGGTTGAATCACAAGCGCCCAGCCTTGTAACCTAACTTTTCTAATCGTTCTAAGAGACTACAATCATTCCTCTTATGAACCTTTCTATAGCAAGCTTACTGTATTTATTCATTAAATAAATTTGTAATGCTCTCTTGTATAAAGTAAATAAGCTTGTTAATAAAGTTAGACATTTTTAATTAACATTTTAAAGACTTGAACGACTAATTTTTTGCTAGAAAAGTCATTTCCCTGTCCCTAAAATCATTCGAGTTCCTTTTTTGTATAAAATAAATAGTAAGATATAAAATTTTCATCATCTGAAATCAGAGCACAATTTTAACACTGATATGCATTTTTTTATTTCAAAAGAATTCCTTAAAAATTTATTCTGATGACTAAATATCACACACACAATCATTATAAGGCTCAAATTTTGAGGGAAAAAAAGCTGCCCAATCTAAAATTAAATATTGTCTACTCTATACCGATCACAAAAACGATATGCGAACTTTAGGTTTTCATAAACTACTATGTAGTGAACTAAACCTTTTCTGTATGGTTCTGTATGGTTTCCGTTTTTGAAGTACCCAATCGAAATCGCTTGGATGCAGACAGACCTTCCTTATCAGATACAGTTTGATACGCTGTTACTTGGAAAGTGCAGGATATGCAGCCCATGCCATTTAGACAACATAAACAGTTACTAAAACCATTACCAAAGTTTGTTTAGAGCATCACTTTCCTCTAGATATCGAAAGACTCTTTATGGTTTAACAACTACGTGGGATATTTTGGGAATTTATGCTTTACATGGGACTTTTTTTTAGGGTATAATATTCCGAATAACCGAGTGAAAATGCAAGACAGTTTGGGTAGGGTGTAACATTTTTTTACAATATTTGATGAAATAAACATTGGAGCTAGTATTAATAGCGTTAATTTTACAACTGTCTGAACTAAAGTGCAACCGAAAGTGTGCCAAGAGGTAATTTAGATACTTCCATTGGAATATTTTCCTTATACACAGGGTGTTTCGAAAGTATCTGGCCAAATTGTAAAAAGTGTTAGAAGGGCCCAAAATGAAAATAAAAGATAGTGTCGAAGAAGTGTCCTGAAATGTGGTTGGTAATCGTGCAATGTATAACTTTTCAACAACTCGTTCATTTCAGTTCATAACACCATTCATCAGATTGTTACTACGACCTCCGAATTAGACGTTAGTAATGTAATTATTAATTAGTGTAACGATACATGCCTTTGAAAATCCGAGAAGGGACCTTCTTACGCCACAGAAACGATGTTATTGACTGACCTAAACAGAGCATCTACCACCCGAACTCGGCGTTTGCGGACACACATTATATGACAAAAATGTTTACATTTGGCCTCTCTACCATCCTTTACAATTTGGGTAGATATTTTAAAATCCTCCAGCACATACCTGTTTAATAAACTTTAAAAAAATTTTGATTCCTGTTTTTGGTTTAAATTTCCGTGTAAATAATCAAGGACTGAACTTTATTTTGTAAAAAGAATTTTTCCAGTGAAACATTCTGTTTTTATAACAAACTTTAAAAGCTTTTACAGAACTAGGCCACCGTCTACAGAATATAGTTCTATCTCTGACAGAAAATTTATTCTAGAGTTTTGGAACAGTTTCTTTTGGTATTGAGATAGTCAAGAGGTTTACGACTTCACCATTATAAATGATTTTCTTTGTATGCATTTATTCACGAATATTTTTCTAAAACTAGTGTTTCCTAAAAGTGGAAACAACTTTTGTTTCAATTTGTAGTCACACAAATAGTGGTTTTTTCGCAAAGTAAGATACTCTTTAGCTACACTGATGACACTTTATTTATCTCAAATTTAGTTAACAAGTCGTTCTAATAAAATTTTAAAATATTAAAGATAGATTCCAACCATTAATTTACACTTTCATTTTTTTACTTGCATAAATTGTATCGTAATCATTACAAAACACTTCATAAAAATTTTGTTGGTAGTTATAGAAAGAATTTGGTTTTTGCGTTACAAAACAAGGTCTTTTTCGACTTTACAAAAGTCGTTCTGAAGATTAATTTAATTTAGTCGATATAAACTGATTAGTGATCCAGCTTTACAGAATCGGTTTTCACCTATTTTTCTCCATTTATTCAAATATTTCATGATTTATAATAACGCTTGATGGAGACGTTTGTTGACACTTAAGAGCAGTTGGTTCACAAATTAAAATAATGTGACCATAGAAACTCTATGTTGATCTTACCCATTAGTGAAACGGTCAAAGCCGTGGTCCCAGCTGATGACTTGTACGATGTCGCAGAATGTCTTTACTAATGTGTGGTTCTTGTGCCAATAGCGAATACAAATGGTGCACAAGCATGAAATTTCCATTCGCATGCTTTTACGCATATCCATAACAAGAAACTTATACAATTTTTTAAATAAAAAGTAACCTCCTCCTTTATGAACATTTAATGAGCCTAAAGTAATTTTATATTTGTTAGTTTGTTTGTTTTTTATTTTATATATAACCTCCTCCTTTATGAACATTTAATGAGCCTAAAGTAATTTTATATTTGTTAGTTTTAACACTATAAAGACGGAAAGTTGCTTTATACCTAAATAGACGGAAAGGACCAATCTGGCTCGTGTTGAGCGTTATATTGACAATATTATACAGTTTATTTTAGGTTTCAAATGATATATATATATATATATATATATATATATATATATATATATATATATGTAGCTTAGATGCTTTTAGTTTGGATGCTACCTATAAAAGGGGAAACATTTCCCCCAGACATGTCTAAAATATTGAAAAATATTTGCATAGGTGAAAAACGGGATCTCTATTTTGTCGTGTACAAGCGTTCCATTTGGTCTATAATTTCAACTCTGTACTTAGTCTAGTTTTAAAAATGCGCAGTTTATGGTGTTATTATTTTCAATGATAACAGTAGGACGAAGAGTAGTGAATAACAGAACACTTTTGTTCATCTTTCGATTATAAGCAGTAAGGGTTATATCTGAGCCTCTTCTGAACAATATTATGGAATGAAGAGGTTGTTTTCTCAACTTTGCGGCTTAACTTGCCAACTGGCTCTGTGTGTTTTTTTGTTCAGTGTTTCTGCGAGCCTTGTGCATTTTGATTTCAATTGTTCAATCAATTTTAAGGATGTAAAGTAGTTATCTGTTTCTCCCTTTTCACAAATTGTTTCGCCAATTACTACTGAATCATATTTTTTGTGTTACTAAACTTTGCTCACAGATGGGAAGGGCTTTTAATGCTTGTAAATAGTATGTAGAAGGGGAAGACACAAAAACTACTTAAAATGTCGTTACGAGGTAATCATAGCAATCAATCAGGAAAACTTTCGCATTATCAGTGCGAATTACGGTATGAGCCATTTTAGCTCCTACCTGTCTCTCTAGGTAAATGTTTAATTATATCTGCTTCTATGACAGCTGGCCTAGGTGACTAACTACAAATTAAGTATAAACTAAATAGTTGAAAGTCATGAAATTATCAACTTATTAAATAGGCAAGGAAGATGAAGCGGGAAACCAAGCGAGGGACCTAAAAGGTCCTTTCGGTCTTTCTACTGTTACTTATATATTTTAAATTTGGGTATTTAAAAAGTTAAATTGTCCCAGCTTAATAAATTAAGAGCAACTAAAGAGCTGAGAAATATTGTATTTAAGGTATAGCTTTAGTATACGTTTATATAGGTGATAACGGCTTTGGCGCTTTTTTTTGCCTCACTTCTAGTAGCGAATTATGGTAGGTTAAGGTAACCCATCTACATACCCGTTATTGCGGTTTTTATGGCAACCTCGGCAAGAGGAGATTTCAAATTTTCTTTTTGAATATTCTAGAAAGTTCTTTCAAAATCCGTTAAACTGTCGTTTTATTTCAATGGTTCATTTAAAAAAATTATTTCCTTGGCGACTTTAGAAATGCATCAAAAAAAGCGCCAAGGTCATTGCCACCGCGATAAACGCAGACTGCAAGTGTATCATCTGTAATTTCATCAAACATGCGACAAATAAGAAGTTATTGCTTTTCAGATCACTGCCTATCAACTCAATGCACGGGTCCAGATAATAATAGGACATTTCTGAAGTTCATATCCTTAACCCTCCAAGCGGTTTCGATTTAAAATCTCATCAATCAAGGCATGAACAATTTTGCTAATGACGAGATATCTTGTTCTCAAGATATTACCGATTTTGAATGATTAAGAGATCACGATCTGGTCAGTTTTCTTCTGATGTCAAGGATTTTGATCTGTCCAGATCTGGACAATTCGGTAATGACGAGATATAGCATCAGCAAGATATTAATAATAGTTCATTGATGACGAGATCATGATCAAGCAGTTTTTTTCTAATGTCGAGATACCTCGTCCATCATAATCTGATCAGTTCTGCTAATGACAAGATACCGTATCGAGACAACCACCACGAGTGTTAAAAAATATCTGAATGGGAAAATATTTTCTTAGGAATTGCATACAAATGTTGTATCGTGTTCTACATCGCAGTTTAAGTGAACAAAAAAAAAAACGAAATTTTTAACTGAAAACTGAAACTTCTTTGAGCTGTTTGTCTCTGTGAAAACCAGATTCAACGAGAGAAATTGAGATTTTTTTCCAATATCAGAGAATAAGACAGACGTTACACAAACCGAACAGGATCTGTGAACAATAACGGAGAAGCCAATATATCATACAAGACCGGAAGGGCTGGTCTCTTTTAAAGTGGCACCCAATAGGAAGATAATCATTTCCAATAACGGAAGACAGCACAATTCTACGTCCAAGAGTTACCCGAGATTTCGAACCCACCCCCATCAGCGTGGCAGGTGGGTGCAATAACCACTATGCCGACTGGGCTTCAGAAATTGAGTGTTTTTAAGATTATTAAAATTTAGTTTTCGATAAATTAAATTCTCAGAATGTACCTATAATCTCTTTAGGTCCTACATTGAAATTATTTGTTCAACTTCCTACAACTAATATTTGAGGATTATCATCCAGTTTTATAGAAAAGTTCATTGTAATGTGTTACAAAGTCAAGTAATGAAGTGTAAATAATTTAAAACACAAATATTTGAAAATAGTTGTACAGATTGAAAATTACTGTCGTAAGTGTATAAAAAAGGGTACTCTCCTAGTCGCAGTGTTATCTAATAATTTGATAATTCCTAAGTCAATTTTCGTCACTATTTTAGTATAATCAGAAACGGTAAGCATTCACTGGTAACTAAATATTTCGAAGTATGTGAATGAGAGAAGGTCTTTTGATTGAAGCTTCAGTTTTCATCTGTAACGCGTTTTCACAGAATTAATAAATTATTCACAAAATCGGTTCAAAATAGCAGTACTGTGCATTAGCCTTCCTAGATGTTTAGCGTGCCGAGTTACTGTCATTAGCAAAACCATTAGTCGGTCTTGATGGACTAGATATCTCGCACTTTAAATCTGTCGTCGCCTTAAAAGTACTCACGTTGGAGTGGTATAGAAGGTTGTGGAGTAGGATTCCGGATCAGGTGGGTGATGTTGTCATCTTACCGTGGTTGAAAATTATGAAGAGTTGGCTTCGGATATTTCCATTCGGGTTTGATCCCTGACCGTCACTAATAGCCCGTAGAGTTGATCCTGTTTGACGTTAATTAAATCTACTATATTGTCATTCTGATTCACTTACAATTCGAACAAAAATTGCTTATGTTGAAATTGAGCTATTCTTATAAATGCCTATTAGCCAATCATACTGAGACAGATGTGCCATTTTGATTCCGTACCACAACCGAACTGTAATCACACGAGCTTCTACTGCAGATGCATCGCTCATTAAACCCCAAAGTGGTATCGACGAAATAAATCGTTCATCAAGATCTTATCGATTTTGCCAATGACGACATATCTCGCCAACAAGATATTGCTGCCTTTAATATGTTAAGGGGGTCCAGGACACATTGAAATTTTTTTTTATTAATTAATTTAGAATTTAGAATTTTTTGTACTGATTACCCATCTAACTAATAAGCAAAATCACAACACAAAATTTTTTCCAAAATTTTTTTAAAAATTTTAAATTACAATTTTTTGATAAAAAGAGGGGTTATATTCAATTGCTAAAACTCAAAATATTATTGATCCATTTTCAAAATTCTTGCAGTAAATTATTCACAAATTTATAAAATTTCATTTTGATTCAGCAATTTAAAAAATATTAATTTAATAAAAAATAAAATATATTTGATTGAAACTTTTTGAAAATTTTAAGGTACTTTTTTTTTTAAAAGTCATATTTTTAAAAGTTAATATTTGTTTCAAATTTTCTGAATCAAAATTAAAGTATAATGTTTGAAAAAGATATATTCCAAATTTCAACCCTTAAACTTTATCGGTTTTCGACTTATAGCAATTTGAATACAGGAAATCTTGAAAAAATGTATCATGGAGAAAAACGCATTTAAAGTTTTAAAGACAGATGCTGTTGCCATGACAACAACTGTCAAGAGTGTTAGATTTTCAAAACAACTCACCACAAAAATTATTGTATCTCTAGTGCTAATTAAGATAGAAACATGATTTAGACGTCATTTTAAGCAGAAAAACACAGAGAATTTCTTAAAATAATAATTTAAAAAAATTCGAAAATTTGACGATTTATGTGTTCCAGACCCCCTTAAAGAGAGGAAGATATATGACCTGTTTTCTTCTAACAACGAGATATATCGTCCATCAAGATCTGGTCAATTTTGCTAATTACGAGATACTTCGTTCATATAACCACTAGGAGGAGATTAAACGATATCACACCAATTCCGCACCTATATCTTGAGAACAAAGCTTTGAAAATTTATATTAACATGCTTTAAAGATATTAATATGCTTCGAGAACGATGTATATAGGCTTTGTAGCTATGATGTTGTGATGTATTGATGCCGGGTATATATGATTTATATTAAAAAATGAGGTAGGTAGTTGATTAACGTACCATTAGAGCAACACAGTGGGCTATTAGCGAAGGTCAGATATCGATCCCGAATGAAAAAAAAAATCTAAGGACAGAGGCTTTTTTATTTTAACCATAGTCAGATGACGAGAGCAACACCTGAGCTGGCACCATACGCTCTAAATTTTTACCACACGCCAACGTAAGGTTCAGGGTACACTACAGTCTTTGACTAGGTCGTTTCGAACTCGCAACACTCCTGCTGCTAATCAGTCGCTCATTCAACTATGCTACCATGGCCCATCTAAACCTTAGATGCACTCACATGGTAAGTGTTATTTAATTAAAATAATATACACACTACGCACAGAATAGCATGCTTACAGAAGTCGCATAGCACATGACAGATGTTGGAGACTGATTCTATCCCTGAAGTGATCTTGACGGAATATCATAAAATCAAACATGTTGTCGAATTAACCCTTCTATAGTCTTATAAAGAGCAAAGTAATTTGTAAGTATTAAGTGCATGACGTTTATTAATTGATTGGTTGTTGAATTTACTTCGCACTGGAGCAACACAAGGAATTATTGGCTAATTTCCGGGATCAATGTCTAAGGGAAAGAATTGAGGACACCACGTAATTTTGAACCAAGGTTAGAAGACGGGGTTAACATTTGAGATGGTACTCCAAATATCCATACCTTGCCAATGTTAGGATATTTTATTCCTAAGAGATAGATTTAAAAGTCCAAAGACGGCATTTTACTTGAATGGTGATTATAGTAGGCTCTAAACGTAATGCTTTAGACATCTTTGAGGGGTATTCGAAAACGCGTAACGGGCAGTTACACGAAAAATGGGACATGCAAGTGAAAACAAAATGTTTTAGAAAATTACCTCCAACTTTACCTTATTTCTTTTCTAGATAGTTTAAAGATTTCATACTTGAATATGACAACAATATTAAGCAAATATGTTATCAGTACATGGTTGATTGTTCAACAGCCAGTTTTTTATTGATTTTTTTTTGTACTATGAACTTGGTTTTTTGTACTATGAACTTGGCTGTCTTTGCAGGCAATTTTGTAGCGACATTAGTGATTTTCATGAGGGGGGGAGGGTGCATATAAGAAAGATGTATTTAAGTAAAGAAAATCTTTTATAATATTTTTAACAGATATAGATGTTAGTTATATTTACGGAATGACTTCGAATAAGTGCTAAATACAATGTAACGTAAATCACGAAAAACTTACTTAACTTTAAAAAAATTATTTTTTACAATTCTACGCTTAAATTTAAAACTTACATTTTTTCTCTTCCTTAGTATGAATCCTAAGCGTAACTGAAAAACTTTATTTTAATTCATGCGTTTCCTTAAAAGATATAACAGATTTAATTTTGTAACGTGTATCACACATAACCTGCCATTAGATTAAGTGCTGCACATGGACTTTCAATTTTCAATAAAATTTAAAATGAAGGCGATTCTGTGATAGATTAAGTTTTATTAAAACATGTTCTTTTTCTATATACCGTATACAAATTATACTTTTGCATCTACAGCAGTTGTAGAAAGGGGAAGAAAGAACAGAGTAAAAATAAAAGCAATAATGAAATTAGGACGTTTATTAAGAAAGGCACCGATGAAAAAGGAAATCAAATCAATAAAAAAGCCAGTAGCTGTAAAAATGACATAAAATCGAAAGAAAGTAACTAAATTTAAAATAAAGTCTAAAAGTATCGCGTTTTAAGGTCAAAGAAACTTGAAAGAAACAAACACGTCAATAGTACAAAAATTTAAACACAGCAGTCAAAGTTATAAACAGAGCAAAACGAATTATATCTAGCACACCACGTCATAAAGAATTTGAAATGAAGAGTTTTTTAGCAGCATTTGTAATGACAGTTTTAATTCAGTTAGTAGTCATTACAAATCATCAGCTTTGATAAGAGGTACCGTAGACAAAATTATATATTGTGGATGAAATGTTATTAGACTAAATGAAACATGGCTTTAAAACGTCCCTACGAAAGATGTGTTTAGTAAATAATGAGCACAAATTCATAGAAGTTGCCAAAAATGTTAAAGACGAGCGTTTTTTAAATTCTAATGGATGGAATAGCAAAGAAATTCAGGTATTCAATTACAGCATTTTCGGTCTATAGAACTTACAATAATAAGAAAAAAAGATTTAATGTTACCAAAAGGTCATCTCCTATAGTTAAAAAACGAAAGTTGAACACTGAGTTCAAGTAAAATATGTAGTGATCGGTAACCTAATATATAACGCGAATAAGATAATCTAAGTAAAGAACGGTATTGAGTTAAACACCTTTGTCGTAATGAAGTTGAAATCATTGCTATGGTCCCGATCGGGAAATTTTTCATTCATTATTATTTAATACCATTTATGCTTTGAAATGATTTTAGTATGTTGTTCATTGTTAAATACGCTGTAACTTCATATTAAATTGTGTTTTTCTTACATCTACATATTTTTTATTTAATGTTTAAGGCAATTTTGAATAAAAATAACTTAATTTACATTTTTAATGCACATACATATGCTTATAGGGAATTATTGTTTTTAGTTGCCATTTCTCGTTCCTTAAAAAGCAATTATTCTAAAACATTTAAAATTTGATTCCTTCACAGATTAATATTTCAAAAAGTTTCTTATTAAGCATTCAGTCTTCGTAATTTACCAATGTAACGTGAATCAAAATATTATGTAACGGGATTCACATAAAAAATCAACATATTTTATTAATTAATGGAACAATTTAATTTTGTTTATTTGCCATGGCCTAGTAATCTCAGTGAATCATCAAAGATTTATAAACTTGTTTTCGAAGAAGAGAAAGTAAAAAAATGTATGTACTTTTTTTTATGTAACGTGAGTCACAGTCTGACATGTTGCCTTTAGGGAAATTTAATCCTCAATAAAGTTCTAAATTTAAACACAGATGATTCAGGGATAAATCAATTTTTGTTTAGTAATCTTAATCCATAGTTTATATACATAAAATTTAATGTTTAAAATTGATGTATGACTGTGACGTGTCACATGGAATTGCCCCTAACATATGCATAATATCTTGATATTGATATTCAAGAATGGTAGATACAACTATGTAAAAGTCATAAAAAAAAATGCACAACAGCACTTTGCAAAGAGAGGGCCGCGAAAGAACGATTGAAACCAAAAACCGTAGAGTACAAAGGGGGCTCGTAAACGTTAAATTTGGCATGACCTCAAATGTCATCACGTTGACGCGGGGTGGAAGTTCGGAGAATGGTGTGCCAGCTCAGATGTGTCCTCGTCATCTGTCCTTGTTTAAAAATTATGTGGTGCAGTCCTCGATCTTTCCCTTCGGGTTCGATCCCGGACCGTCGTCAATAGCCAGTTGTGTTTCTCCAGTGTGACGTTGATTATGAAACCTACTTACCATTCACTTCATTAGGGCCATTTTACAGAGCACCAACCTTCCGAGAGCTTAAGGGGGTCCGGAACACAAAAATCGTCAAATTTTCGAAATTTTTTTTATTATTTTAAGAAATTCTCTGTGTTTTTCTGCTTAAAATGACGTCTAAATCCTGTTTCTATCTTAATTAGAACTAGAGATGTAATAATTTTTGTGGTGCGTTGTTTTGAAAATCTAACACTCTTCACAGTTGTTGTCATGGCAACAACATCTGTCTTTAAAACTTTAAATGCGTTTTTCTCCATGATACATTTTTGAAGTATTCCTGTATTCAAATTGCTATAAGTCGAAAACCGATAAAGTTTAAGGGTTGAAATTTGGAATATATCTTTTTCAAACATTATACTTTAATTTTGATTCAGCAAATTTGAAACAAATATTTACTTTTAAAAATATAACTTTTTAAAAAACAAGTACCTTAAAATTTTCAAAAATTGTCATTCAAATATTTTTTTTATTTTTTATTAAATTAATATTTTTTAAATTGCTGAATCAAAATGAAAGTTTATAAATTTGTGAATAATTTACTGCAAGAATTTTGAAAATCGACCAAGAATATTTTGAGCCTTAGCAATTTAAAATGACCCCTCTTTTTTTCAAAAAATTTTAATTTAAAATTTTTTTAAAACTTTTTTAAAAATTTTGTGTTCTGATTTTGCTTATTGGTTGGATGGGTAATCAGTACAAAAAAATTCAAAATTCTAAATTAATTATTAAAAACATTTTTCTGATGTGTCCCGGACCCCCTTAAAACGGAAATATTCGTTCTGTAATCTGCAGTCTTTACTGCATGACTTAAAACCAGTTCCGTTCTGCTTTGACTAATTGAATCATTCCTACGAGATTTTTCAATCAATACTTATGGTTATTTCATCATTGTATTGAGATTAGTGGATGAACTAATGTCGCACTACAGCAACGCAACGGATGTTGATAACGGTCCGTGGTTAAACCCGCAATGAAAGATCCGAGGACAATACCTCCAAATTTTGAAGCACGGTTAGAAGAGATCAACACCTGATCTACAACCCCACTCTCGATACTTCTACACCACGTCAATGTGTGTGGACATTTGAGGCCACGGCAGATTCAACGTGCATCATCTTCTTCTGCGCGACGATCTTTGGTTGGACCAAGTTTCGAACTCGCGACATTTGCTAATCCGATACTCTGCCAACTGGTCTATCGCGGACTCTATAATTTCACAGGGGTAATTAGTTTAAGTACCCTATTCTCAATTAATTTGCTATTCGAGAATAGTTTTACTCATATTTAAATTTGTATGCACAATGGACTCGCATTTCATTTATGCTCTTACCAACAGAATTGTCGTCTGAACGTTGTTCAGAATTTTGTTGTGTTGTCTTCATATCCTTTCTTTCGGGTTTTATCCCGGACCATCGCATATAGCCCGTTTGTTGCGCTCCAGTACAACGTTAATTAAACACACCTACCACACCAAAAGAAACAGTTGAGTTGCTCCAGTGCGACATTAACTAAAATATCTACCTACCTAAAGAAACATAAAAGTGGTCCATCGACTCGGAGCTACCTATAGTTGAAATTTACACCCCGAAATCGGTCAATTTAGTTTTAAAAAATTCAAATTTCTGGTAGTCTACAAAATATCTAACGCTCGAGTCTAACAATGTATTGTGTCTCGATCAAAGTTGTAAACAAGTGAATCGGTCCCAGTAAAAAATTCTAGATGTTCTGTGATCCTCCATGAATTTCTGTTCTCAACGAAACTTCAGTCATATGCTAAAAGATTGACAGATATATCTTCGAATATCTCATCCCAAAAGTATAACGAACATCAATGGAAATCTGTGGAAATCTGTGCTACACACCATCATGAACAACGACAGTTCAGTTAGAACTGAGCAAAATTGGTGCGTGAGAATAATGTAATTTTCTCCCAGTCTCCAATGCTTACTCCTCCAGCCAAATTCCGATCTATGTACTTTACATCTGACTTGAAGCTAGCTCTGTAGGTAGTAACTGATGATGAAGACATGCACTGCTAGGTCTTTTAGTGTCAGATAGGGATCGAAACCCAGAAGCTATTGATTGCATCAATTTTGGATGGCTGTAACCTGAGGCGAGTCCAGCGTTACGTTTATTAAGGCTTTAGAGTTGTCGAGTATGTTTAAAATAGCGATTGGGGACAGTGGAAATAATTGAGAACTGGGTTTGAGCAATTGAAGATAATATCACCAAATGGACAATGATATTTCATCTGTCTGAGAGTGTAGCCGATGACAGAAATACACGTGTGTATAAAAAGGAGTGCGTGAACAATCATTAACGGGACAGTAGACTTTCAAAACACTCAAATAAGTCCAAAATATCGAATTTTTGAATTTGTTATATTATTAAACTTGACACTAATAGCTACAATTGTGAAAAAGTATTTTTCACTTTTGACACTTTTCAACTGACTTGTGGTCCATTATATTGTTTTTAAAAGGTATTTGTTTGATGCAAATTTCGTTTTCTCACATTTCAAATTTTCATGCATTTTTGGTATTTGAAATGTTTTACACGCAATTATAATCATCGAATTCAACTCAAAATCTGCATTTTCATTCTTAGTTAAGTTAAAAACAAAAGTAACCCCAAACGAATGTTATAGCTATACTATTTATATGAATTTCGATTAAACATTTAATAAATATTTGAATTTTGGATTGTAAAATTGTGTCTTTTGATAGGAAAATAAGTTATTGAAAATAAATAAAAAGAATTACATGTTAATGATACCAGTTATGTCTTTGGTTGGATTATAACTTACAAATCTCCTGTTGATAATCCGTTACTCTTCCAAACGGGCTACCCTGGCCCTGACAGTGTCATGTGATTAAATTATGAAATTATTTGTTATCAGTAGTGGATTTAATTTCGTACTGTAGTGATACAGCGGGTTATTGATGACGGTCCGGGATCATTAAAGGAAAGAAAATATGCGACTACAGCACATAGCTATTTTTCACCACGGTCAGATGATGAATTGAACACTTGAGCTGATAACATGAGGACTTTTCAAGCCACGATAGGTTTGACATGTACAAACCCTTCAATTATAATGTCATCGCCCCAAAACGGTACCGTGAAAACAGTACCAATAGTACACAAGGAGAAGACATCCAACAGCCATGATATTTAGGTTCTTATGATTCCAAGAACATTAATAATACTTAGGGGAAGACGGGGTACAATGAAACATTACTTCTAAAATCAGTAAAATTTGTCACAGAAACTTGCAATTTATATATATGTTATGCAACTATATGTTCCAATTACTGATGTGATTTGGATACATTCGCACTTCTATAACATTAGAAATAGAAGATTATTGGTTTTTCACCATTGAAAGTAAGTTTATTTACTAAAAGTAATTTAGTTTCTTTTTCCTTTTTGTTATATGTAATAATTATTTATTCTATACATTGTTATCTTTATGTTGTTGTCTTCATACATCCAAAACCAAAATTAAAAATAATAATTATTAGAAGTTTGAAAAGGTTTTTTTATTTTGTAACCTCAGTATGGGGTACAATGAAACACTTGCAGACGGGGTACAATGAAACATGTTTCATTGTGCCCGGGAGAATGCATTTACTTGAAGTAATATATTACTGGTAAATATAATATCACTGATATAAAATAACATATTAATGGTTGTTACTAATATAAATAAAAAAACTTTTACTAAGGAAATGGCAACACCTAACATAAATAGGAAAAGGCAACACCAAATAAAAACAGTAATTTTGAAAGCATGCCAAATTAATAATTTTTTTCCTTAAAAAAAAAGTACAGATTTCAATAGTAAGTTAGTTTTTTTACATCAAACATTTAAGAATAGTTTATTTATTTGATAGGCCTAAGCTGCACTTACTACAGTTCACAATCCTCCTAAAGTTCTCAGTCAAAGGGGCCAAAAAAATAGGTCAATTAACTTATGGTGAAAAGGGTGTTCTTGTTACTATGTGTGTGGATTTATTAATGCTTCTGGAAATTCTATACCCCATTATTTAGTATTTCCTAGAGTAAATTTCAAGTTTTGCATATTGAATGGAGCTCTGCCTGGGACTGCAGGTGATGCAACCAAATTGGGATGGATGAATGGAGATATTTTTGTTAATGTTCTAACACATTTCCATGCACATACACTCTGTTCGAAAAAAAAATCCAGCTGTACTAATAATTGACAATCATGAATCACATATTACGATTTCCAGTCTAAATTTTACGAAAGATAATGAAATTGTTGTTGCAACCCTGCCTTCACATACCAGTAACAAATTACAGCCTTTAGACAAAACTGTGTTCAAGTCACTTAAAAATTTCTTCAATCTAGCTGCAAATGATTGGATGCTGTGTAATCTAGGTCGTACAATCTCTATCTATGAATATCTTTTTTTGCTTTGAACTGCTTATTGTAAGTGTTTCACTCCACAAAATATTACAAAAGTTTTTTCAGCGACTGGAATATGGCCTTTCAATAGAGAAATGTTTTCTGAAGAAGATTATTTGTGTTCGTACGTGTCAGTTCGCACGTCTTGTCCTCCTGAAAATTATTTCCATGGTCAGATCAATGAAACTGAAGACCAGACATACAAAACCCAAGAATCAGAAGTGGTGGATCTTGCCATTAGTAGATCAGAATCGCCGACTGCAGGTTGTTCAGCGACTGTTCATGCACTATCTCTAAACCTGTGAGGAAATACATTTCTCCTCAAGAGATTAAACCTTACCCCAAGGCTGGTCCAAGAAAAGAACTAAGAGTAGGAAAACAGACAAAAAAAAAGAGTTTTGTTCTAACCACGCCAGTAAAAAATGCTCTTGATAAGCAATTAAAAACTAAGAAGGTATTGGTTTCAAAACAAACTACCTCCTACAGACTCAGAAGATGACGATGATCTAGATTATTTTCCAGCTCCAGCTGATCACCAAAGTACTGAGAATGAGATATCCACACATAACAGGTGTGACACAATCAGTATCTGTATAAATGATTGTTTTAATCAATGAGGGAATACTGAAATGCATGGAAATATATTCTGTTGAGAAATCATAAATGTAAATGAAGTCGAATGCGACTAAAATAAACTATATAGGGTGAAAATTGCTTGCATCATTTGGAGTGTTTCATTGTACCCCAGTATGTGTTTCATTGTACCCCGGCATACGGGGTACAATGAAACACTGTGAGACATTTACTTTTTGTTATTTTTCAAGCATAAGGATATTGTTTAGAACCTAATAAAAATTTATTTAGATGGGGAAAATACAAGATTAAAAGTATGCATTAATTATATTATTGTGCATGCAAAATTGTGGACAGGAAAAAATAATAAGTAAAATTTGTTTCATTGTACCCCGTCTTCCCCTACAGTATTTACATCATCACATTAAAATTCATTACTCCAATATATCAAATATGTATCGTCAGTCCAGCGCGGTTAACCACGTGAGCACGTTGCTTCTCGCTCTCTCCAACCATCTGTAACGTCGTCTCTAACTTGCTTTTGAACCGTCGTTCATCCGCAGTTCAAAAGGAAGCCAACGGTAAAAGTCACCATCTAATCAGAGATCTGGACGAACAACATCGTTTCTCATGTCGTTATTCAGCGCGTGACGATAAAACAGCAGCTGGCGCGAAATAATAACCAGTCAGAATATATTCGGCATTCCGACAGGTGTGAGAAGGTATGAAAGTCTTCACAACATATACGACCGGTCGTTTCTCTTCCAATACTTCTACCACGACCCCTATGGTTAACAAATCGCTAAACAACCACAGCTATTGGATAAAAGTATCCAGAGCTTTTTGAATTTCTAGAACGATGATAATGGTTTTTTATTTAGAGTAGGTAGTTTGTATGTAATTAATTCCACTCTGGAGTAACACGAGGGCTATTGGCGACGGTCCGGCTTCAAAACTGAAGAAAAAGATCCGATGACAACACCACGTAATTTTCAGCCACCGTCAAGTGACGAGGCAACACTTGAGCTGGCAGCCCTCTCTCCAAACTTGCACATCACACCAACGTGAGGACATTTGAAGCATTGACAGATTTAATGTGTACCACACCCTTCGTATTTGACAGTCTTCAGTTTGAAATTGGAATCAGAAGAATCATGGGTAAAGAAAAATCAACGTTATGAATACAAAATTGAAAATCGATTGATGTTTTAGAGTTGGCTACAATATGCTTCTAGTAAGTTCGATTATGGTATTAAAAAAAATATAAAATGAAAAATATAATTTTAAATATCATAGATTATAAAAGTTAAATGTCATTTTTGAATCTTAACCGCTTTTCTCCCTATTTATTGCTTACCAGTTTACTAGTTATCAGTTATCGTTTTCCATGGCAACATACACATAAATTTCCTGGTAAAAGTCATTCATGGGTATGTTGGTATTCGGGTGGAATTTGCTGTGAAAAACTGACCAGAAAAATCACTTTTCTTTTTAAAAAGAAAAATACAGATATCGTTAGCGTCCAAAAATAATTTTACAGCTGCTTCGATATATTATTCACCGTTCTATATGTGTTCACATTTTCAATTTCACATAAATCGTTCTATCCGGTGAGTTACGAGTTCTAAACTCAATCAAAAGTCCGTCGAGAACACGTCGGTCGGTGCACGTTAAATCTTTCGTAACATCAAATGTCCTCACGTTAGCATGGTATGAAAGTTTAGAGAGTGGGATGCCAGTATAGGTTCTGACCTCGACAACAGACAGTGGTTCGAAATTACGAGGTATTATCCTCATATTTTTCTTTCGGGATTAATCTCGAACAGTATCCAATAGCCCATAGTGTTTATCTATAGCGACGTAATTCAGCTAGAGACACAATTGTTAGATTTGATTTTTAAAATCTGACAATCAAATATCTATGGCACTTCGTATATTTCAATTGCGTTGATTAGCAAGTTTCGTAACTACTTATGTAGTCTAATGAATCTGCAAGTGTAATAGATTTGTAATTGAGTTACAGAAACTGAACATGCACATCGTCTAGAACTGGTAGAATGCTAGTGCAGTGGAAAAACGTACTGAGTTTAGGCGACTACGGATTTTGGGGGCTCTTTAAAATAGTTTGTAATAGTAAGTTTAAAATAGCTGGTAGTACTAGGCTTAGTTGTAAATAGCTAGTTAACAAGCTGAGCGTTATTTTTGGAAAAATGGTTGAATGAAAGGTATTGGTAAATGAACAGGAATTGGTACAAGTAATTAGTTTGACAAAAAAAAAATGTTTGTCGTATTTTCAAAATGAGTCTTATTAATGTTTAAATTTAATCATTTATCTTTATTGATAGTCTTTTGCTCTGTGGCTATAAACAGACGATAAAAATGATTAATCAGTAAATGTAAAAAAAAAATGAAAATTTTATTAATTTTTTGATATGATACCAATGTTTAAAATATAATTATTACCTTTCATCACGCTTTAAGATTTTGTGCTATCACCAAAGCGAGTAATTCACTTAACAACTTATATTTCTTTAAAAAATTTTTAATTTGACTTTAAAAAAAAGCACTAACTTTCATTGAACATTATAAATGGATCGATTATTACCTAAGTTGAACTGATATCTAGAAATTTAAGAGATAATACTTAAGTCTACTTCACATCCGATCAGCAAACAGTCTTTTGTCTGAAGGGTTAATTAAAATTAACACAACATCTGGGTGTGACGTAAGCTTTTAATTCTAGCATATGGAATGCAATAAAAAACATTCTAAGAAAGAAAATAAAATGATTAAAACCACTTTATAATCTCAGAAATCAATTCCATTAAAGGAAATTCCTTTCAAAAGATACCGACTCTGATATGAGAGCAGAAAATATTTTTAGAAGTATTTAAAATAAAGAGTTTGTTAATTGAAAGGTCGCCTTTGAAAATATACTTAATTACAAGTCCAAGTGTTCTCAAAGCGTTCTCGTAAAATAAATGAACGATTTTAATGTAACAGTATTAAAATATAAAATGTGAATGATACTTTTTTGGTTCAATTGCTAAAATTTGACGTTCTTTCCTTGGAGATAATTGAGCTCATAATAGCAGAAAGTTGTGTTAAACACGCTCTAATTAAATAAACTAATAGTACTCTTACTTTTTGACAACGAATCCTCATGGAATAATTGAAGTCATTAAATTACCTCATTAAACCGGAAGAATAAACAAATAAAATTCCTTTTATGTTAAAATTAGTTATCTTTTTAAAATGGATGGATAAAATTTCATTTATATTGTCAAAAATTCAAAAATGTTTATTATTCTGTTGACATTGCATTGCGTTCGTTGAATCTTTTTAATACGGATTGAGGCGTACGACAGAGTATTATGCTTGTGTGTGCAAATATCTTTTAAACTATAGCATTTTTAATTTCTAACAATCCATACCAGTCCTATCAAGGGCAATAAATTGATAATATGTTTAATAGTCCTTTAGAAGATCCAAGATTGTTCATTAAAAGTACGATTCTGGTATAAAGAGAAAAACTAGGGAATTAGATATAAAAAAAATTGATTCTCATAGTGGTTTCAACATGATACTCTCGCCCATCAAGATCTGTCCAAATTGAGATATCTCGTATATCAATATCAGATCAATAGGGTTGATGGCGAGGTATTTCGTCCATCACGATTTGACCAATTTGCTAATGGTGAGATATCTCGTCCATTAAGATCTGAACAATTTTGCTAATGACGAAGTATTTCGTCCATCAACATTTGACCAATTTTGCTAGTGGCAAGATATTTCATCCACCAAGATCTGAACAATTTTGCTTAACACGATACATCTCGCCCATTAAGATTAGACCAATTTTGCTAATGACGATATACCTCGACATCAAAATATTGATGGTTTTTTTATGACGGATTCAATATATGGTAATGTTTATTCTATGGACGAGGTATCTCGTTCATCGAGATCTAGTTAGTTTTGCTCATGATTAAACCCCTCTCGCGACAAGCACTAGGAGGGTGAAAACCGTATAATTAATAATTAAGATAGGAAAATAGTTACAAACATATTGATATATTTTATACTGCTAAATTCTTTTACTTCAAAAAATGCATGTTATTTAACCGACGACTGACAACTTTTTCTCAAGTTTGAAAATAAAGATAAATACTCTTCACAGACTCAAAGTCGATTTGATTCAGGTCGATTACGTAACAGCAATCAAAGTATTTTCACTGCATAACCTTCAAACACTCGAGTTCAAATTATGTAGAGGATAAAAAAGTCTTACTCTTTGGAATGGGATATTAAATCTCTATAAGTATATCGTATTTTTTCCTATGTACAGCAAAGATACATTGTAAGTACTTTTAAGCCGAAAAAATGCCCACTCATAACGATATTAGGGCATATATCAAATATATTTTTCTAAAGAAATAATTCAAGGATAGATATTATAAATAAAGCTTAGTGCTTACTTAATACCATGTATTAGAAATATGAGTGAGTGAGCTACAGTACATTTAAAAAATATTTTCTATACGGCGTAAAGCAACTACAATGAAGTAAGTTTGATGTATTATTTTCTATTTATAGTTTTTTTCTTTTTAGGTTGATATAACTTTTGCATTTAGGCTCGAAATAAGACTCACGGAAATTATTATGTTAGTCTTAATGTCATGTATATCATTAGGTTTATCGAACAAATAATTTTTTTGGTAGGTACTTGATTTAACACCACACTGGAGCAACACAACGGGCTATTGGTGACGGTCCAGGATCAATTTCAAAGAGAAAGATACAAGGACATCACCACCGAATTTTAAGCCACGGTCAGACGAGATGGCATCTCAATCTCCAAACTTCCACACCACACTAACGTGAGAAAATTTTACGTCATGACAGAATTAACGTGCACAAGCCCCTCCCCACATACCCGACTGTTTTGGTTAGATTGAGTTTTGAACTCATAACCTTCTTGTTCCTAATCAGTTACTCTTTCGACAGAGCCCCGTTTACCAAACAAAACGGGCGTTTTAAATATGATGCATATAAAATAATCTTTGAAGGTAAAACTAGACAAGAGTAGTCTGTTTCGATTTTCCATTTATATATAACTGAAACATAATACTTAAATCAAATATACAGAATGTTTATTGAATGAAAATATTTTTCCGACACCGTTTCGGTTTAAAAAACAAATGCTGCGTACAACAGAACGACAGACTACTATTTCGCAAATTGTGTATCAAATTCACCGATACTACTGTTAAAAATCTATACAAATGTCACGCGATAAGCATCAGCGTGTCATGAAACAAGGACCACTTATCAATGCCAGTTAACAATTCACTATTGAATAGAATTCGCTATTGTTTAAACTATATCCTTGACAGTGAATCGATCAATCCTTTATCTTTCCGATTCCTTCATTTGCGCAGACATTTTCACGTGTGTTATGAGTAAAGCAGTTTAGGACAACTGTTTGCATTTCTAATATAATGGTATAATAAAATATCAACATATGAAAGTCTAGAAGTGGTGTGGAAGTTTGGAGAATGGGGTGCCAGCTCAGATGTGGCCTCGTCATCTGACAGTGATTCAAAATTACGTGGCGATACACCGAATGGCTTAGGCTGGGGCCGTGGTAACTAGTTGAATATTAAAGTCTAGAAAATCCTTGTCACCCCCTCCTTTCAATTAAGAATAAAGACTTAAAACCTCAAAAAAAACATATTTCCGAGGTCAAATTTACTATGATTACCGACTTCAATAGAAGAGGAAAGAGTGATTTTTAATACTGTAATGGCAGACTATAAGAATTCTTAACATTGTTTGAAAGTGTTAGTGCTAGTAGTTGTGACACTATGTGATGCCACGTTGTAGGAATCCGATTATTCTACGATTCATATGATGATGCTTTATGATTATGATAAAGAAGCACTGTTGATGAGATGAACACTCATACAATCACAAGAACCTTTAAATAAATTCATCATTGAATTCTATCATAAAGTTTTGAAACTGTCTTACATAAACTTTTTATAATTTTCCAGTAGGTGGTAAATTGATTTTAAGTCAAATTCGGGGGAAGGCACAACGCAATGGGCTTTTTGCTATGGTCCGGGACCAACGAAGGAAGTGATCCGAGGACAAAACCTCGTAATGTTTAATCACGGACGACATCAGCAATTGAATTGCCACCCTACTCTTCACAATTACACACATCCCGCCAATTTCCTCCAATAAAATATAATAAAATGTGTGCTTCGGAAGACCAAACTAATCTTTTATTGATAATTCTAATAAAAAAAATTCGAATATTATCAAATTTTAACTTCTAAAATACATAATTATAAAATTATTGTTGCATAAACATACCACATTATATAAGCATCCACATACAACAAAAGTTTGAAAAATGTAAAAGTAAACGTTTCACAATGGAATGCTCGATAAAGCTTTTCGTACGTAATATTTAATTTAAATTTGTTTTGATCGTAATTGTAACTTCATATTAAAGTTTTTGGAACGTATTTTTCAATATTAACGCAAGAAATAACAGATTACAGATTGCAAACCTTCATTCTTTGTTGTGCGAATTCAGTCATGCAAAACTAAATTGCAGGTAAGATAACCATAGCAACGGTGTTCTAAAGTATTCTTCGCCTTTGTTACTTAGTCTAAATTTATTTTTCACAGTTACTAGATAGAGAATATTAAAATGCGACAGCTGCTTAGTAATGATTTGTGTCATCGTACGATATTTCTATACAAAACGTATATTTAGGTTTTTATTTTTTGTCTCAAAGTATGAGTTCTTTAGTAATGATTTGTGTCATCGTACGATATTTCTATACAAAATGTATATTTAGGTTTTTATTTTTTGTCTCAAAGTATGAGTTCTGTAGTAGTGATTTGTGTCATCGTACGATATTTCTATACAAAATGTATATTTAGGTTTTTATTTTTTGCTTCAAAGTATGAGTTCTTTAGTAATGATTTGTGTCATCGTACGATATTTCTATACAAAATGTATATTTAGGTTGTTTTTTTTGTCTCAAAGTATGAGTTCTGTAGTAATGATTTGTGTCATCGTACGATATTTCTATACAAAACGTATATTTAGGTTTTTATTTTTTGTCTCAAAGTATGAGTTCTTTAGTAATGATTTGTGTCATCGTACGATATTTCTATACAAAACGTATATTTAGGTTTTTATTTTTTGTCTCAAAGTATGAGTTCTGTAGTAATGATTTGTGTCATCGTACGATATTTCTATACAAAACGTATATTTAGGTTTTTATTTTTTGTCTCAAAGTATGAGTTCTGTGAATATACGTGGGTAGATATTGGCATCTGTGCTCATTAATTACAATAAAAGCTACTCTTCGTGAAAATTGCAACACAATGAAGGAATCATGCAAATTAAACGAAACTTGCGGGAAATGCAAAACAGGTGACGATATGCAAGTGATTAGAATGGCAAAGCGATCACGCATATGTGGGCCGAGAAACACCCTCTTAACTTCCAAGTAAGCCTTGTAATAAAAGTACTGTAACGGAGCGCTGAAATATGTGTCAGGTAAAGCTATGAGAGTCTGTGTACATACTCTCTACTACTTGAACTACTTGAACTTGTGTACTACTTGAACATAATAATAAAAAACAATCGAACTATCAATTTTTTGTTAAACTATTCATGAATAATTGTGACTTCATTTGTTTTTTATGCATTTTCATTGATATTTTGCTGTTATGCAAAAATATAATACAACAATTGTAATAAAACCAAGAAAGCTATTTTGCGTAATCTGTCCTTTTAGGGTAGGAGAGATTATTCTTAATAAAAACTACAATTAAATTGTTAACAATAATAATTACACTTAAATGACTATTGTGAGGCTTTCGTAAACAAATATTATTATATTGGGAATGGATATTTCAACCTAATGATTAAAGGATCAGAAAATGAACGAATTTTAAGAAGAAAGAAGACATTTTAATTAAAGAAAAGAATTTAAAGAAACAGAAAAAGGAAGCCAAGATAAGAATTACAAAATTACATTAAGTTACTTTATAGAACGTTTAGCTTAAAATTAGTTCATTTTCATTTCCAGTTTCAATGTTTTCTTGTTTGCTGACCGAAATTGTCGTCCACAATCGATGCATTTATTGTTGTAAATTGTGTAGCTTTCGTGCAATCATCTGCCACAAGTAACACATTGAATCCAGTCACTGATCGAAGTTGGCTCCTGGTACAGTTCCAGACTTTCAATGTACTCATCCTCATTGCTCTTCGTTTTGTTTCCTTCAATTTTTTTGCATCCCACTTTTTTTGGAATATGGGCTCTCTTTTTTCTCATCTCAATTAAAGTTCCTGGTGGTGCATCTCTTGCGTACTGAGATTTAACGTAGACTCCTTTAAAAATGCAGAAAGCATTGCAGCAAGCCAAAATAGTTACCATCTCACCCTTTTCGGCACTAGTGACAACATGAACATCTTTACTGCGTTTTGCAGCAACCACTTTACCAGGATCATTGTTTAGCGAGATTTTTTTCTTAGATTTTTTCAATGGTCTCCAGGAACGGCTTTTATCCTGATTCTCCGAGCCCCCATACCTAAATGACATTTACAACTGACGCTTTCCTTTCATAGTATCCTTTGGCGTAAGAAGATATATCACCCGACGACCTTCTGCTTTCCCCAAACATCTCAAGATTGGCAGGGTAGGGGACCAACGAATAAAAGAAGTCCTCTATTAGTTCATTCGCTGATAGCTCGTAAATGGTGATCGATGCCAGGGGTCACATAAAGGGGGTTAACATCCACCATGCCGATGGTGGAAGCGATAATTTAGTGGTAACAAAAGTTAATCTGCCTGCACTTTCAAGTAGACACTCCACTAACTGCTGTACTAGAATTATATGGAATCGCTGAGCGCGCACTCAACTCTTCCCCCCCCCCCGCGTCTCTCTGTGTGCAATCACTCATCAATCTCTCCTCACTTTACCTCATCGTCGTTCGATTGCTGTAAATGATTGATTAGAAGTCAATATGCCTTGCCAAAAACGCAGAGTACCATACGAGCAAATAACGGATCTCATAATAGCAATAACAGGCATGTTCGGCCTCCGTGAGGGTGAACTTTCGAATCGTGAAATAACCACTCGCACTGGTCATAATACAACAGCAGTGATGTGTGTGTGGAAGAGATGGACCAGGTTAGAACCGGACAAGTCGAAACCCCGGAAGTGGGAGACGCAATATGACACCTCATTCGCATGGCGGCGAAGAACGGTAAAGCTTCTCTTGCGTTGGACCAACTTTAGAGGACGTCTTCTGGCGAGTCATTGTCTGCCCCCACGATTTGTCGACGTCTACTGCGCCATGGGCTACGTGCAGAGTTTCCTCTGTGCAGGATTCTCTTGACGCTGAACCACCGACGTTTCCGTTGCAATGGGCTCATCAAGACAGCCAATGGCATGCCGATTGTCAACAAGTCGTCTTCTCAGATGTCCCGCTACAATCTGGACTATAACGATGGACGCGTACTCGTCAAAAGTTACAGACTAGAACGCCTCCTCCTGGAGTGACTTTTTCAGCTTCATACAGTACGAACGCCTTACGTTATGGTCTGCGGCGCTTTTGGACGATTGTGGGGACGATTGGAAAATTGTGGGGACCCTGAACAGCGGGCACTATTTTAGGGAAGTTTTGAACCCTGAGGTCCTACCCCTCCAACAATGCATTCCCAGAGCTGTATTTCAGCAAGACAGTACTCGTTCACATGTTGCTAGGAATGTACAAGCTCTTTTCAGTACACGTAAGGCTTCGCTTCTTTCATATAATCTGCCCAACCCCGGAAATGAATCCAAATTGAGCATGTCGGAAATTACATCGGTCGACGACTCGCTCGTACCACTCGTCGGGCAGACAGTACGTCTGAACTTTGGAATCATATAGAGGCCATCTGGATTGCCCTTCCTCAGCATGACATTCATAATATGTATGATTCGGTGCAACGACGTGTACATGCTCTCATCGCTGCGCAATATATTGATTTACAGCATTATATTTATTATATTGCTGTATAAATTTGATCGTTTATTTAAACAACTATAAATAATACGTGGAAGTAATTTCATTTATTTCTGATGATTCTTTCATAGTGTTGCAAGTTTCACAAACAGTAGTGCATAATAAAATCTAGGGATAATAACTAATTTTACAACATGGAATATATTGATCAAATTCTAAAACACGGCAGAGAGCATAATATACGAGGTTAGTCCCAGATGTATCCGACCTAACGTATAGATGGTGGTTGTTGTTTAAAAAGAATGACTATGGTAGAAAGTGGCAACTTAAGTTTGAAGTTTGGCGACGCTATGTTTAGTATTTGTTTGGCAGTCATCAACAGTGAACGCTATCAGTGTATTTGCAAACATGGAAAATATTGGTCACCATTATGTGATACAATACTTTCATTTGAAAGGCCTCAGTCCAACCAATATCAAAGTGGAGCTAGATTCTACTCTGAGGAAGACTGTTCCTTCGCTTACAGCAGTAAAATATTGGGTGTCAAAGTAGAAACGAGGCCGTGCCAGCTGCCGAGACGGAACATCATATTTCTTTTTTAACCTATTTTTCCAAAAATATTTTAAGTTTTCATTGTTAGGTCGGGTACTTTTGGGACTACCCTCGTATATGCATATACTTTACTGAACTAAAAAGTATGTAACTCTAATATTTTTTTTGTCAAACAGTCACCTACATTAATTATAGGTTTCAACGTATTGTAATTAAATGTAATTAATGTAGGTATATTTAATCAACATAAATGCACAGATTTTTCAACAAGGGAAGTAATGGCCAGAGGATGGAAGGTGGTTAAATCCAACAGATGTTGTCGAAATACGCAGTTTCAACAGCTGAATGTAGAATAAATTACGGGATCTGGAACGGTTAATACAGACGATGAGGAAAATGTAGGAGTTAAGTAGTTTATTATTAGGATTTAAGCGTTTTATTTTAGAAATTACTGTTTAACAACTTTTAATTGCAACTGATAAAGTTTTCCTATAAATAAGCAATGTGTGTTTCGCAAAGTCTTGTCCAGATACATCGTCCAAGATCTGGTCAATTTTCTTAGGGATGCAATATCTCGACCCTATAATACTTCTCAATGACTCCAGGGGAATGAATATCCAATTAGGAAAAATAAATTGATCATTGCAACTACTACCAGACAATCTTTACAACAGAGGTTGGCCACTACAAGACAGTTTTCGACGCAAAGATAACCACTAGGAGGGTTAAATATCACAACTCCAATACGTTCTTTGTCACATACTTCTCGTGGAATCAACAAAACGTTTGTCAACCAAAACGAGCTTCATCAGCATGCGAAGTGCTGTTACATCGCAAGAAAAGAGTACCACCTCCCCCCCACCCTTCAAAAAAACCCTTATACGTATAAACATAAATAATATACACATAGGGGGGAAAATTCATAGGTCATACGTCCACTTACGTTTCATTTCTCAATGTGATGTTATGTTATGTGTAAGAAAAAGCGCGCGCGCGTGTATCTAAAAGTAGTAAATTTTAGAACCAAAATTAATTGTTCTAACTCTATTTCTATTTATGTCCGATAGTTTATGTGTAGTGTTCAAGTCCTCGTAGTTGCGCTTCGTGTATTAACTATAATTCAGAGAACTGATTACTTAAGCGTAACAAATGGTAAAGAAAACTATAAAAAATTTTGACGATTTCGTCAACACTGCGTTATACCTTATCTTGATGCATGAAATCCATTAAATAATTTGAATTCTATGAGTAAGATAATTTACTACGCTCTAAATAATCTCTTAGAGTCATCAATATATTCTCGAGTTCTGAGCCACGATTAAAGACGATCCTGCACTTTCTATAATTCTCAAACCAAGTAATCACCAGTGCCAGATGTAGTTGGAATATTTTAGAGACAGCATATGTTTCAAATTAGTTAACTGCGTTATGCTCGAAATGGTAGATTGTATTTCATATCCAGCATACTTCATTGAATACCCTTACTGGACAACATCTGGCGACTATGTTTTCGCATTGCTATTCATAGTTCCACTTAGGCGATGAGGGATAAGAATAAATTAGTGTTATTTGAGAGTAATAAATGATTCGTGTGGATTGGAGTACTGCCCAAGGAGAGCGTTTGGATTAAATGGAATCAATGGACCCGTGGGCAAACTTTCTCGCACTTGTCTATTGTATGGACTGTTGGAGTTGAGAATGATTGGAAGGATGTTAACAAATATTTCAAAGACGATTGTTTAATCCTAAGAGCGTTTGTGAGTGGATTATGGTTGGTTGCGTTACATTCAATTCTAAGACGCCTTATGGATCCATATTACATTTTCAGAGGTATGCTTGAGGAGTTTTTAATTAGTTTCTACATGTTCTAATACCTCATGGTGGTTGCATTCCGAGATATGCCATCAATAGCAAAACTAGAACTTGATGGACGAGATATTTCGTTATTTCAGAAGAAAGCTAACTAGATTGTGCACTAGTAATCCTAAAAAATAAGGCAATATATTGGTGAAGAGATATATCGTCACTAGGAAAATTGGACACAGAACGATGTACAAGATATTTCATCAAAACCACTTGGAGAACCAAATTCAGTTTTAATTTCAATTTAAATCTTTTGATGGTTAAAATTGCATTTATAGTTGTAGCATTCAATTGTTAACGTGTCTAACGGTTTTAATTATGAGAGAAATGTTTTAACTAGCAACTCATATAAAAACCTTTCTGAAAAGCATGTTGAACACGTACTATATGAATAATTTAACTTTATTTATCAAACGAGTTTTTTTTTTTTTTCATTTTTATAATGGTTGTCAGCTTAAGGCAGAAAGTCATTAACCGACAAAAAATTTTTTTACTTTATAGATAATTTTAATGTACAGATATATGCCTTTTCATAGCGTTATACATATTTTAACATATTGCAATATGATAACGTTTTCCTCATAAGTATGAAAAAGAGCATTTACTGTGTTCAAAAAAATATCGTTTAAATGGTTTGTGCTCCAAAACTGAAGATATTAAGTCTGAATTCTGTCACTTTAAGCAATTCACTATTTATTAGGTTCGTTCTCAGATCCATAATTTTGTTGTTTCATAATTCTTGTCTAATTTAAGATATAAAGTTATGAAATGTATCGACATTATCGTTGATATATCAATACTACAGGGGACTGGAGCTTTGACTTCAGTGAACTCCACACATTATTCGACAGACTTCAAATTCGAATACAACTCTATCATTAAAATTGCACGCAACTGTTTAGCTAACTTATTCTGTATTTGAATTTTATGACCGAATTAAAGATAAATTAGTAAATACATTTACAGGAGCGATGAATACTTCCATTTCGTGTTGGTTTACGACAATCAGTTCCCAACTTTTCCTTAATGTCGTGAGGAAAACCATAATGCGTTTTAGATGCTTTGGAAATAGTCCAATGGGGAAGTACTGGTTTTTGTTATGCGAAGCAAGCGAAAGCTTCATTTCTGTGAAAGCAGTTCAAGAGTCAAGGTCACTTAGCCTTAGGCTCTAAGGCGCAAGTGCAAAGGAGAAAAAATATTTTATCCTTCACTCCACTGATTGCAAAATACACTCAAATCACAAAGAATACGCTATTCTTGTATTAAAACCATATTCACCTTCAATTTTACAGAGAGTATTTTTTACTGATTTAAAGTACAAAAGAACATATTATCCTGTTGGGTACCAAACGGATTTAGATTAAATGACTTCATCATTCATCATTGAAGTTTTTATGTTAACAGATTGCTTTCTCGTACCATTCAATTGTGAAGAACGTTTATTGAATGTAGAGACGAATATAGCATATAAGATTATCGATATTTTTTTTCTGCCTAATCATTCTAAATAAAAATAGGTTGATAGGTCTTTAAAAAAAACGTCACACTGGAGCAACGCAACGGGCTATTAGATACGGTCCGGGTTCAGGGAAAGATCCAACGACAAACCCTCGTAATTTCAAACAATGTTCAGAAAACGAACAACATCTGACCTAGCACCACGCTCTCTAAACTTCCACCCCATGCCAATGCTAGGACATTTGAGGCTACGATTTATTTATCAACCCACTTCCAAACGAGCTGCCGCGGTTCAATAAAAATAGATAAAATATGGTTTTAAAATAAAATAAACACCTAAAAATGAAATAAATATACAAAATAAAATAAACACCTAAAAATATAATAAATAAACAAAATAAAATAAACATCTAAAAATATATTTAATAAACAAAATAAAATAAACACCTTGACGGGAAACGTTTCAATCTTAAAGCTTTAGGTTACCTAATAAAGTAAAAATTAACTGTTCGAAGTAGAGAATTGAATACTTTAATTATATCTACGATTATAGTAAAAGGAAGTGTTTGTCTATCTATCGGCACACAGTGTCTTGACGAATCTATGGCACTTACAATAACAAAATTTGGCACACTGGAAGTCCGAATATTTTGCGATTTTTGTGTCCCGTCCGAATTTTCAAATTTAATCTATAACATTTTAAAATGAACTTACTATTATTTTTTCGCCATTCTTTCTTCCCTTCCGGAATGTGATGTCAGAAAAAAGAAGAGAGCCGATTTTGCGATTTTCGACCTCTGACGTATTAAGCGTTTTTCGTCCAAATTGCCTTTGGAAACAAAATGCCAAATTTTACGATTCTAGCGTGTTTTGATTTAGGTTCTTGATAACAGTCACCTCGGGGCCATCTTGGCGTTTCCTTTGCGAACCAAACTAAATCACCGGGGATTGGCGAGTGTCAGAGAGCAGTGGTCTCACCTGACCCCACGAAAAGAACTGTCTCGGGCAACGCCGTGCTGGCCACGCAATGTCTAGTCATATATGAGCGGTTATTTTTTAAAGTGGTATAAGTCCACTTTGAAAAAAAAATTATTTTCTTTAAAATGTATGTACATACTAGAAATCCTGAAAATCCAACAGAAAGTCAAAATTTTTTTTATTGCTTCAAAATATTTTTCAATTTTTTAGTTTTCAAACGATGCCAAGATCTTGAAAATATTCGACGTAGTTTTATAGTTACAAGGGTTTTCGTTAGGTACTGTCACCATGAACAGGCGTGTTTCTAAAACTTTAAACTCAATTTCTGAAGAAACAAATTTTTGAAATAGGATGTTTGTTCAAATAGTGATGTCAACAATAAATTCATCTATTATAATTATTTTTGTTCATTATAATCTACATAATACAGCGGATGTTTTGTCCTTCCATCAGATTTATTAGTAAAGAAATAAATTTTTAATGGATTTTTAAATCCTCAAGCTTTTTATGCATTCTTGACGAAAAATGTTGTAACAGAAAAATTTTTATGAAACTCGATTGAGTGTAAAAACATGAAGGAATTGGAAATGAATTCCAACTAGAATTTTCTTTCTAGACAAATTAGAATTTCAGGTATCACTGTTCAAAAAACATGCTAATTAGTTCATTATATCTTAATTAGATGATTAATAATTAGTTGAATATGATTTATGTGCACTGAAATAGTTTTAAGCATAAACCAATGACCTACTGTAAAAAAACTGGCTTTTTAAAGTTAAAATTTAAACTAATAAACTTTTAGTATACATACACCTTAATAGTTTTAATAATTATTATTGCATGATAAAATTTAACAGGTTTATAGCGCTAAAAACATTATCCAAATTGAGTAACGTTTGCCCCTATTTTCAAATTAATTTAAAAGCAAACCGTTAAATTTCTCGATCTATGAAAAAATGGAATTATAGCGCTTTAAAAAAAAAAGGCTCATATATTAATTAAATGCTGAAAATGAGATTTCAAGGGCAATATAGGCGCAATGGGTAGGCCCAGTAGGCATACTAGCTGACCTGCAAATTGTAGGCACGTTTATTCAATTATATCTTGTGTGTGTTACTTCTGTGTCAGTAAGATTTTCTTTGTGTATATGCATGTTCATTATTACATGATGTATGTCTTGTATCTGGGGCAGCATGGGACCAAATACGTTCCTTGTGCCAAAACTAACAAACTAAATTAAGTCACATATAAATTTTCATTTGTATGTTCTTAAAAATGTTAAAAATATTAGCAATACAGTTTTTCTGTCTCTAGAATTCAACTTCTCTGCAGAATAGGCTTAGAAAAGAAACTCGTTAACTGTTAAAAAAGCTTTTAACTACACAATTATTAAAAGACTAGGTTTTAAGTTCAAAAAATTATACTCATTTCTATTGTATGTATATTGTAAATACAGTTGGACAATGTATTATTATCATCATGAAAATAAAAATATAATCCAATCTCAAAAAAATCAGTCAGTTAATGAATTTATGCTCTAAGTGGAGGAATCATATTCTCTGTTTCATTGATGAGAAAATTGTTTGCTCTTCTTTAACTGGATAAGATATGAGAATACCGATTGTAAAAACTGAGCATGAGTAAGTCGATGTACAGGATTGTATTTCAGAAATATTGCCTAGTACAATGTTTTATTTTTGCAACAGAAACATACACGAAAGGAATCTTTGTTTTAAACACAAAAAAATTAACTTGTAGGAAATGTATTTTATTCACAGAAAAAAATCTAGTAAAAAACTACATGTATCATCAAAATGACAAACGTCATATTTTGTTAGACTCACAAAATCATAAATATATATATAGAACTTTATAAAATGGATATTTTATTTCCAAACGTGTAAATGCAGTCTTCTTTCATTGCTAAGTTAATTAGCTGTAGAAGACTCCCAAAGGCCATAATAGTTGGGAAATATATGTATATATTCTCAAAGACAGTGAAAAGGAAATCATTGCTGACAGTAAATCCCAATGTTGTATGAGATCTGAACTTTACAGGGAGTAATTTTGAACTGAAACAATTAGAGGCGAAAAATATTGATTTATCGTTTTCTATAATCTTTCCAATTTTAAGGGAAAAAAATTTCATTACTGTAATATTTTAGCTTTATCAAAATCTTTTTTTTGTCGTTTCCCCTATGAAAGTAAAACGAAATTGCTCAAGCCCCTATTCGAAGAATTCCATATTTTTCATGAAATATGTACGTTACCTCGTTATAGTAAGAATAAGCTACATTCCAAATGATATTTATTGAAAATGTGGTTGAGTTTGATAACGATAGAGCATACTTGTTCGAAAGAAAATGTTCTTTTTCCCAGAAAGTTAAAATGACCGTCTACTCAAAAACCATTTTTATCTAAAAAACTACTTTTCTATCAATTGCACATTTGTTCGTGAGCCCTTGTTATTCATATAAAATCTCAAATAATTCAGCTCGAAAAGATGTCTTGTTTATATTAATTCTAATACATAAACGGTTTTTCAAATACACATACATTTTTAAAAAGAAATAGAAGATATTTTTGCATATCTTAGTTTTTATCGGAAAATATGTAAAGAACAAAGAGGTACACTTTTCTAGAGAAAGAAGATGTGCTCCTTTTATGTATAATATTGGAGCAAGTGCTTCTAAAACAAATCTATCTTTGACAATTCCATCCTATTTAACTTATCGATATGTTATGCATTACATAACGGTGAACATACAGCTGCTATAACCTCCCCATCAAAGCTAGTTAGCACTTTATTAAACTGTTTCTATAGTATAACAGTTAAATTTAATATTATCCTCTAAATGACGAATTGATATATTTTTATAACAATGTAGCAATCGTATAATACTTTATTTCTATGCAATACATTTTATGTAATTTGTAGAATATAATACTTTATTTTTGACATTTATAGTATACAATGGTTAATATTATGCAAAATTGTATAATAATTACTATTTTAACCCTCTTGGTGGTTATCACCACCAGTATGGTTACTAACAAAACTAAACCAGATTTAACGTCAAAACCCTTTGGAGGATTAAAATTAACTATTAATTTTTTAGGCTTAAAATTGAAAAGTGTAGACAATTATTGTTTGACCCCATCACTGCACTGAAACCAACTGCTTCAAAAAGAAAACTAGCTCTTGAAGTGAAAACTAAGAACGCCATAAATGTAAATATAAAATTGTAAACAAATAAAAATGAAATCATTTACTCGATTGCTTATACATGGTCGCCCTTTTCTGTATTTCTTTAAAAAAGAATATTTTTACACGACCATAAAATATTTCAGAGGTACTGATAACAAACATATTCAATCCTCCGTGGACTTTATGTGTATATTTTGAAACGGATATTCAATTTTCTCAGCGCGCACATAATCTAGAAAGGTTTCATCTAGTATACAGTCAGTGTACTTATATGTGGAGTTGCAAATACGACGGCTAGAATCACACAAAAGATTCAATACCTGAAGTAAGATTTCATATCTTTCTTAAAAATAGAATTCTTAAGAAGAGAGAGAACCAAACCAAATACTATATTGTTGCGATGTATCATTAAAAATTGATTTGTTCCTCCTGATATTAAAAGAAGGATTGTGTTAGAAATATATATTTCTATATGCACTTGACTCTAACAGCCGAGTTTCAAAAAAAAATTTAAAATAGTTTTTTAAGGAATTGAAAAATAGGCAAAATATTTCTGTATTCACACGATACCTCAGGTATTGGTTCTCGAACCCACTTAACACAAAATAACTCATGATTCTCAACTCAAGGAAGAAAACATAATTTGGACTGTAGCTTATTTATTTTTCAATCTGAGAGCTGAAATATCTCACACCGTTCGGTGACTTCACAGAACACACACTGACACTTACAGAACAATTACACCCTTTACAACAGATGGCGCTTCTGGCGTCAACATAATGTTGCAATCTTTTTCAACAGATGGCGCTTCTGACATCAACAGTTACTTAAAAAGTATACAAAATTATGATTGCTTGCTTGTGGGTTTTTGACAGGCAATGTTAAGTAATTGTGAAAAGAAAGGATGGAGAGAAGTAGATAATGATCACTTGGGAATTCTTAAGTTCCAACTCCCCCATGTTTTAGATGCAATAAACCCCAACCGGAAAATATAGGTAACTCATGAAGCTCGTAACATCAAATATATCCGTGCCTTCGAAGATGAAAATTTATGGTAAGTGGCAGTGTTTTATTAACATCATACTAGAGTAACACAACGGGCTATTGTTTTTAATTAACGTCGTACTAGAGTAACACAACGGGCTATTGACGACTCTCTGGGATTATTCCCTTAAGGGAAAGATCCGAGGTCAACACCACGTAATTTTGAACCACGGTCAGATGACGAGGCAACACCTCAGCTGGCACCCCACTCTCCAAACTTTCACAACAACCCAATGTGAGGACTTTCAGTCACGCTAGATTTAAGATAAACCAGTCGCTTCTACACCATACACTTACAAACATCCATGCACTGTCTCGGATTCTAATCAGGAATTTTAGTAAGAGAGACGCTAACACCTTAACTACCTGACCGGTTGGTCGGCGGAAAATTTATGAATACTATGTATGCATTCAATTACAATTCAAAATGTTAATCTAAAGTTTGCTTATCGTTGATTTCAGTTAAAATACTTCAATTTCCTACACACATTAAATTTCTTAATTGTTATAATAATCTAATCACCTAATTAAGTTGTAGTATATTCATACTTTTGCAAATCAAATGAAAATATCCAAGTTCTCCTATTCCTTTCTAGAAACCCAATTCTCAATGAATGGGTCGTGAACTCAATGTAATATATATATATATATATATATATATATATATATATATATATATATATTTCAAAACTAAATCTCTGAAATGTTACATAGGCGTTTCTAAAAATTTCGATTTTAAAGGTAATTTTACTTTAAATGAGCGATCCTAATGGATGTGAGGTGTAATTGGAGAGAAGGATTGTTTACCGATTACAAAATTTTCATACACATTCATATTATACAGTGCAAAATGAATTACATTCCAACAGCTTGCATATTTGACAATAGTTTATTTCCTTCAATCGGTCAATTAATTGAACACTTCCATCACTACAAGGTCCTATTAATGAGCCATTTTGCCTTATCTTGTTGCACCAAGGGGATAATTTTACGTAACATCTTCGAATTATTAACATGTATTCTAAACACATCTCATTTATATAAATTCGATCAGGGCGGAGTAACATCTATTCTTTACCTCTCGGATTCGAACCAGTAGCCCTTCAATCCAGAATCCAGCAATCTGACCAAAGACTAATTGGTTGACTTTGGTTGGTTATATTTTTCAATATAAGTTATGATGTTTTGACATTAATTCTGACTTAACGTTATTTGTTACTGATTATACATCACCACTATACATTTTACAGTGAAAATTTCAAAATAAAAACCAAAGTTGCGTTAAAAATCAGGCGAGACCTTATAGCGGATACTTTAGTTAGAACATTAAAAAATTAAATTATTTCGTAAGCTCTCGGACTTAGTTTCCGTCTTATTTCGGGGCTCATGACAAGATAATTCGTCGATACAGTCACCAGAAGGTAAATGGTATAACGTTAATGAATATGAGTGCCAATTTTATAGATGGTACTACATTGTTTTGACAGTCATTAAAGTTTTTCCATCAAATGTAACCTCAGTGAAACCGACTAATAAAATGGTAGAATCGCTCTGGATGTCCATTAAGTGGCATTCATATTTAAAAAATATATAAGTTGTTATTTTAAACTTTCATGAACACCATAAAGTTGGGTTACAAACATATTATATTTTAAAATTTAACATCCTTACACAATGTTAAGTATAGAAACAATGTTCTACGCTTACCTTATATGTCTAAAGTCCACAATTTGGTGAAGACACTTCAAAAAGATATTTTTCACTTCACGTGATTGGGTTCCTGGAATTCTGAACGATGAAGATCGAAAGTGACCTTCCTTTTCCCGAAAACTCCAGGACAAGTTCGGATGGATTTAATCAATCTTGAAAACAGATAAGGTGCTGCAAAATGACAGGGATAGCATTTTTAACGGATTTCTCACTACTTCGGCAGTTGAATTTGATGTATAGTTCTGTTGTTTTTAGAATAAAGGATGTGCTGGGTGTTTTGAATCACAGTTCCTGCCCGGAAGACAGAGTACTATAGAACCCTCTTGATACTACTGTTATTTTTGAAATGAAAATCTGTTTTTAATTCCTTTTCTGGGATGTCAGTAAAACTTAGATTTATAACGTTCCTGTTTCTGTCAAAACAATTTCTTAAATATTCATTTACTCCATGGTTTCTTTTCATTCCAACCGGAGCAATACTTTTCAAATCCTCTTTATAAAATTAAGTCATACATCACTTATCAGACAGATAATTTATAAAGCCCTCCTAGAGCTAAGGGAACTAAGTTTTCTACAATTGACTAAAAATGTCAATATGTTTTATTGGATTGGATTGTCCCTACAAGTGCTACCGACGTGATATCTGGTCCATCAAAATCAGACTAATTTTGATAGTGAAAAAATCAAGATCTGGCCTGACTTTTAATGATGAGATATCTGCCATCAAAACATTGCTTTTTTTATGATGACAAGATTGAATTGTGGTCCGTTTTTATTGACGATATAACTCGTCCATCAAGATCTAGTCAGTTTTACTAATGGCAAGATAATTCGTCTCGACAGTCACCAGCAAGTTAATTGTACGTTTAAGGAATGTGTGTACAACATTTCTTAGATGGTACTACATGCTTTGCAAGCCATTCAAGGTTTTTCATCAACTACATTCCCAGTGAAACCGATTTACTTTAAAACTATGAAATACTCGTTCAATTCTTTCGTATTTTCATTACGACTACATTTTTAACAATGAGGTATGTAAAATGGTGCATATTGTTTGTAATACTATTTGGGAGAAAATGTTCAGTTAAAAAAAAAATTCCATCACGGGAGGTTATTACAGACATAAATCCTAAAGTTAAAAGAACAAAAGTAGAAAACAGAACTGAAACAAAATGCATTCAAGGATAAAATACAGCAAATGCAAATACAAGCTAGAAAAGCTGCAGGGTAGAGAAAAGCTCTCACACCTGCCAGTAATTTCTACTGAGAGTTGTTTCGGTTTAAGCTGCATAGATTAGTAAGTGTTCTACGCACATCAGTACATCACCCGTACAAATAAGACCCAAGGGGCTATTAAGAATACCAAGCTTATGTAGATGGGAAAGCAAGGAAAGAAACTGTTCATTTATTTATATTATCTGACCAGTCCGAGGAAATGTAGAAAACATTTGTGTCTTATTCGTCAAAAAATTATTTCTCCAAACTGAATTAAACAGCTATTGGAAGGGATGGATGAGGAGTCGAATTCAATCAGTACAAGGTTATTTATGATGATTATACGTGGGTTTATTTATGTCGTATGAGGTCATTCATTGCCATATCTACAATTTGGACGGAACCTTGCTCTGTTCTTTGGCTGCAGTGGAAGATGTTCAGCAGTATACTTGACACTGACGGATACTGCTTTTTAATAAAATCTATTTTGACACTGACAAAATAATTCAACAGGAAATATATTATATTCATCGATATTGCTGAACATGGATTGGGTAATCTTATATTTCATTGCAGATTGTCACTGCTGATATTATGAGGTCAATTTATATTCGGACAGTCAAGCATTCCATATTTGTGCTCTTTTATAAATCATGTGATCATCGTTCGAAGCATGCTCTTCCGACCCTGGAGCGCAACGGGACACATAGTTTCGGTAGCTTCGGTCCTTCCAGCGAATTGTAGGTGGCAATAGTGTTTCTTAGGAAGCTAAGGTGACGTCACTTATTTTTCGATTTAGGTTTCAACGCGTTGCTAAAAATAGCTACATAGAATGAATTTTTGAAACGTTATAGTGTATGGAACAACACCAATTATATGGCATTCTGAAAGTTAATATATTCTTTCTTTTCTATACTTTAGAAACTCCTAAACGTTTTTAACAATTTAGTTTAGGGTAGTGACCTAAAACAAGTGAACTTTAACTTGAATTATCAAGAAAAATTAAAATTTTATTTGCTGTTCGCCAACTTAAAATTTATTGAAGACAAAAAAACTGTATATGTATCTATCCCAAGGCGTGATGTGATGAGGGGTTATTATGTATGTAAACGGTAAACACAAATATTTTGTCAATTAATTTAAAGCACATCATATTTTTATAACTGAAAACAATCACTTTTACGACCAAAATATCGCTCATAAGCTGTAAAAGCGGCGCAACTAAAAAAATTGGTACGCTGTGTAGAAAACACAAAACCGTAATTTTGACATGAATACTTGTGTCTGATGCTGGATTCTTTAACGAATAAAGCATACAGAGAAACTGTGAACAGCCGTTTATTGTGTATAATTCAATATTAATCTACAGTTTGTACGATTGAAGTGCAACTTGATATTTATATTGAAGAATAATTTTACTGTTGGTATTAATTTACGTACTGGAGCATACATTGCGCTATTGGCAATGGTCCAGGATAAAACCCGAGGGGAAAGATCCGAGGTCACACCTGAACTGGCATCCTACTCTCGAAACGTCTACACCATTTGAGGCCACAACGGATTTACCATGCATCATCCCCCTTTGTTCACGACGGTCTTTGGTTGGAATCGAGCTGTCAATCTATCGGTTGTTAGTTCGTTACTATTCCAACCGGGTTACCACGGCCCTCGTGGGCTAGTAGGTTCAGTAGCTTTCGAATGACGCCACTTACGCAATCCTTTCCCCACGCAATCTAAAGTCACACTGGCTCAAAGCTCGCCCAGTACCATATAATTTCAAAATATTGCGGAACTCGTGCTTGCGCAGAGAACTCTTCCAACCGGGTTACCACGGTTCTCGTGGTGTAGTAGGTTCAATAGCTTTCGAATGACACCAATTACGCAATCCTTTCTCCACGCAATCTAAAGTCACACTGTCTCAAAGCTCGCCTAGCACCATAGAATTTCGAAATATTACGCAACTCCTTCCAGCGCAGAGTTTGCCTGCTCACTTTGTCCAAAGGTCATGTACTTTACTTAGTACCTTAGGTCATGTACTTACTTAGTACCTTTACTTAGGTCCTTAGTACTTATACTAAGACATCCTTCGTAAAAAGTAATACTTATAAATGTATGAATTGTTTTAAAAATCAGAATGACATTAACGAGCAAATTTGTTGGAACCAGGCCCTCTACGAACAAAACATAATTTACTGAAACGCGGTCTTACATAGGTTCAGAACCACAGCTCTAGAGTGGCTTGTACTAATTCTGGTGACATTTACCCATTCTAAATGGTGTCCACAAACAAAGAAGACCAAATGGGGAACATAAAATAACATGTCTCGATTAAACATTTTGTATAACATTGTTATTACTGAACGTGTTATTTATATACTTAGCACAAAGCCAATCACTATTGTGTGCGAAGTATTCGGTAGTTATGTCGCATATTAAGTTTCGTGCAAAAATTCTAATTTCTGTCTCGTGATTTAGTGATTATAATTTTTATTTTAGACTCACGTTGTCGAATGATTTTGAGTGTGATTAAGGGCACCGGGAAGTCGTCAATGGCCAGAAATCATGAAAATGTGACCAATATTCGAATGCATATAAAATTTAAGCTATTATAAGTGCCAATATAAATTTTTGTACATATGTTTGTAATGCCTTTTAAAACTAATTCAAGCTAAAAAATAAAAAATTTTAAAGTAAAAATATTTTGTAGAGAGCATTTATATAGAACTCGGTGAAAAAAAAATTCAATACAGTGAGTTCACTTTGGGTGCGCTCTGTAAAAAAACTTTAATATATATTGAGTTGCAACTTTTTTCCCTATCATTGGAAATGTTTTTTGAATTCATTAAAGTATTTTTTGTTGAAAATAACCAGGAAAAAAATTTTTTAGGCCCAATTTAAATCAGTTTATGAAAATTTTGTGATTTTATACCTACTAATCACCCATTAAAAAAAATTGTGTTCATATTTCGTCAATAGTTTATATTTTAACATAATTGCTTAATATAAATGCATGTGTATGCAAAATTTCAGACTGATAGCTTTAATAGTTTTTTCACAGAGCGCACCTGAAGATGAAAATTTATCATTTTGAGAAAACGACAAAAAACTACAAAATAGCATCTCCTTACCTTATTGATAAGAACTTTCCAAAGCACAAGTAAACAAAATTTGCGGTTAAATATAATAACAGTCGCAGTTAAACCTGTTACCAATCGATTAAAATGTATATTTACACAAAAATATACTAAAAATATAAAATATTTTAAAAAATATAATTCATTGTCGGCAAAATCAAAACTTCAAACCTGAAACCGAAACCAAAAAGGTTAATTTCAAAATTAAATTTTAGTAACTTAAAATGCATTTTACGTAATAAGTGATACATCAATCGATTCGTATTGGTGCACTCTATTAAATGCAATTGAAATCAAAAATTCGATTTTTTGAAGAATTGTGACTTCCCAGTGCCCTTTGCTTATTGATATTTTCTTCTTTCATGAGGCAACGAATTCTTTTGGATGACTTAAAAGCGCCTGATGTTGTATGACTGTGGTATCTTTCAATAGATGTATTATTTTAATACTGATGAAACTAGAAGATTCATAATTTCACTTTTACCATTTCCATCTGTAGCCGTTGAATAAATTTCACCAAATATTCCAAAGAAAAATATTTCAGTATCACACAATAACAGGCTTATTAGCAGCATGAATGTTTTGTGCATTCGTATTGCACATATATTTGTCTTCATATGCATTTGTTTGCATATGCATTCTGTCTTGAAGAAATTTTTAATCTCTAATATTATAAAAGGAAGTGTTTGTTTGTTTATCTGTTGGGGGCCGCAAAATCCTGACGATTTTATGGCAATACAGCAATGAGATTTGACACACAAGTAGTCTAAATTATTGCAATTTTTGGGTCGCGGCAATTTTTGGGTCGCGAGCAGAAAGTGCATCAAACTGTAACGTACGTCAGAGAACGTACAAACTCTTTCCAAAACAAATTTTTCCTTAACTGCATCAAAATTTTGGCCTGTGTTTTTTCAGTCAAACATTACGATATTCTGCAGTGGAAAGCGGGCTCTTTACCAAACCTTTTTTCTTCTCTACCTACGGAATAACCTCCCTACACGGCCCCAAATTACCACAAACACTTTATAAATAACATATCTTCTAATTCAATGACAAAATTTTTAACGTCAAAAGTGATCAACAGAATTACAAATTCTGAAAGAATGCCTTGGTTTTAAATAGATTAAGTTAATTAATTTTGAAGTTTTATTATCAATATGTAATATATATTTAGCCGGTAATTGTGTTTTACGTCTGTTTCTGATTTTACTGCAGTTTGCAAAATTCGGATAAAATGTCTGCAGAACAATTGAAATTGCTTAGAGTTGTGTTGCAGAACACTGGTTATAATTCCACACCTGAGACAATACCCTCAGGACGCTGATATGCACTACTCGACAAATGCTAAGGATTAAGTGAAAGTTAAGTCAAAATCATGTTGTAGGTTTTGAAGATAGCGCTGTAAAGTTTCACTTTTTGCTGTAAATATTGGCTTTAGAATGCATCTAAGACATTATTGGAGTTCATGTGATTGTGGACGAGTAGTTGGATGACTTGAGATGTACAGAATATCTCTGTAGGTGCCACAGCAATAGGCGTGTCTAAAGGTATGATTTTGCAAGTAAGAAAATCTGCTGCCAAAGGAAGCTTCGCAGTACCTTTTTTTCTGATTTACTAGTTGAGCAATAAGACAGCAATATTCTAAAGAAAGAAAGGTTCAAATAAAGAATAATAAATTAAACGATGTTAAGAAAATAAGCGAATTACTCTGAAATATGAAAAATAAAAAGATTGTAGGAGTGATCTAAAGATATGCAAACCTTCCAAATGGAATACTGTATTAGTTAAGCAATTTCTTTCACATAAATTTTTCAATTACTAATATGTCAGATGCTAATAAAGTAACTGCCTTTTATAGTAAGAAATAGCCACTCAATTATAATAACATGAATATGTATTCTTTCAAAAGAAATACGCGCCGCTCACATAAAAATATTAGATTGAGCCCTAAAATATGTATTTATACATACTTGGCTTTTAGTCTCGTACTGGTAATGAACTTCTCTCAGAATAGCACTGTACGCACCAAGAATGTCACTATAGTTAAATGCATAAACACGCAGGTTCCATATTCAGATAAAACGTGTCACACATATAAAATATGCATACAGCGCATTTAATATTTAATCACAGAAATGAAATGAGGAATTAGGATAGTTCAGTTGATCAGATTTTTAATGAATTGCAATAGGTATGAAAACATGCCATTCTTCTCAAGGAGTATCTTTTACTATCTACATTTACGTAGATCGTATGATAATATATGTAATCATGCAAATTCAGAGAGATGAGGTTCTAATTTATACGGAAGAAGTGCACTTATTTCTTCATAAGTGAGAAGCGTTGATCAGATTAAGCTCATGCATCCAGAGTGTCTCACTTTTCAAAACCAAGCATTAACCCCTGAAAACCGCCGTTTCTATAAATACCAGAGTACGTGATATTATTAGAAGCGTGTATTTTAATCTAGGCATTAATAAGAAAGTAGAACATATTTCCGATGTATGTGACTAGTCCTGGTAAAAATATCCGCACGTGTCCAATTTTTAGAGTCACGAAACGTTTGCTAATTGGATCCTCCCGACCCAACAACCACCATTTGAATTATAGTGCACTAATCAAGAAGACGACACATTCAAACACGCATATTGGGTCTGCCATTAGCATATTGAAGCTTATCACAACGACAACGTAGAATTACAAGGGTTGGGGGAGGCATTAAAATATTTATGAGCATGTGTATCACGTTTGTTTCTCACTCGTGACCTTAAGCCTAATAGATTGGCATTGTGGGCTCTTTCGTCGACGGATTGATGAGAGCGGTGCTTTCAGCCAATAGCGTGAGCGATAATCGAGGAGAAAGAATGCAACAGATGAATTGTTGGCAATCTTCCAGAGGCAATAATCATCAGCATTGATCTCGACGAAAAGAAATTTAGAGTAAAAATTAATCAATCTCTGATGAGGCTCTCAGAATCGATATTTTAGTAAAACGATGTTATGTAACGCAAAGTGCATCTTAAAGGTTCCCTGTGGCAGACACACGGTGACCCCTGAGGTCCTGTGCAGGTACGATTCCTGCAAATTACCCTAGGTGTATTCTTCTGTTCCATCAGAAAAATATGCCTTCTGTGTGCTCGTCTATTGCCTTACTTGTGTTGTGTTTGGCGCAGCTTGGCCACGTTTGGTCCTTTTGTCATTAAACCCAAACAAACTAACTAATCTATGTGGAACTTAAAATTTCTGATGAACATTACAAAATTAATACCGTGAATTTTGGAAAACGGAATCATGGCAAGATATATTTATCTTACAAGTGGTTTCGACGAGATATCTAGTCGAACAAGACGAGACTAATTCTGCAAATGACGATCTAGCTCGTCACCAAGATACTGCTAATTTTGCGATAGTAAAGAGTGATGAAACCACACTCTGGAAAGGTTTCTAAAAAATGATGAGATATTCAGTTCTTCAAGCTCAAGTCAGTTTTGCCAATGACGAGATAGGATAGCCCATAAAGACCAATACCACATCACCATGTCACCAGAAGGGTTAATATCATTAGTTAGTTTGAGTGTACAATATTACCAGCACACGTAAGGGGATGATAAATACGATCAGCTTTCAAAAGTTCGCAAATCTCAGATTCAAGCTACCTATTGATATATATTAAATCATAAATAAAAGAATATTTAACTTATGTACAGTGCAGTTCTAAAGGTAGACAAACATGGCATAACTTGTGGCTTATTCGTAATATAATTGGCACTGTTTGGTTCCCAGAGCCCAAAGGTTTCTTTCACAAACTTCTTGCATAGCAAGAGCCATATTCAAAGATCAACCATAACATTAAAAAAATTTCCAGAAAGCTATTCTGATTCAATAATTAATAAAATGACGAATACGTAACAAGTAAATAGAAAGTAAAATTCGAAATAAAATAATTCAAAACACTCTGAAAGAATAGCAGTTCTAAGCAAAAATATCGCCGTTAAAATAAGTAGAATTGAAAAATATTAAATAACATAAATAAATATATGACTCAAATATGAAAAGACGATTTCACCACTCTTGCTATATGAATAAAATATATGCATCACAAACACAAACAGAGTGAAATAATAGTAAGTTCCTGAAACTATAAGTAAACATTGAACACAAAAAGGAAATAATATTCAGCGAGCAAAGTATTTTGTATCGGATGAAACCAAAACTTGCAAAGTGAAATAGAAATTCAGGACAGGTAAACTAAGATCTCAAAATATATTCGAGTAGGAAAGATACAATTGTTAAAAATAGACCAGCATATTTTTGGAGCCATGGCCGAAGATCAAATCTGCAAAATCTTTGTTTTGGATAAGTGATTCAAGTTTCTTAAATTCGATATGAAATATCGTATTATACGAAAGCACAAGTGTCAATGTTTATTTTGGTTATGAATCAAAATTCCCTAGTTTTGTTTAGTATTTGAGCCCTGGTTTAGGTCAATGAATAACATCGTTTCTATAGCGTAAGGAGTCATTCCCCGCTCAGATTTCCAGCGGCTACCTCCGAAATCGTGTAGGGATACATGATGTTGAAAATCCATGTGGGTTAGCACACCTTGCGGACAATTTTATCGACTGACCTAAACAGCACTCTCTGCCACCTAAGCGGGATATTTCCGGACAACTAATATTTGTAACAAATGTTTATTTTGAGTCCCTCTACACCATATACAGTTTGATATTTTGTTCATGACTCTCTGTATATAAAACTGCTTTTACTACATTAGTGTGCTTTGAACTGAAAACCGTACAATGCATTCAATCAGTATTTATTATTTGTCGCATACAGCACTGAAGGATGTAAGGAAAAAATCAATCAGTCTTTACTAGATGCCTGCTTTCCGAGGGTTTCAATCACTCAACTTGTCCACTTAGTCCAAAAAGTTGCCCTAAGGGGGAAAATATTCAGTTTTTCCATAATAGAATACTGCCTTAGTATGTAATCGGACAGAAAGCAATTATTTTCAAAGAAGTTTGGAAACGGTTGTAGAGGTGGAAATGGTCAAGTAGAATGGAAGGCGAAGATTATTTCAAGATATGAATCATAAATATTATTTTAATTATCCTACACATTCTTTCTTAAAAAAAACCTAAATGATTTAAAATTTTTTGTAAATATGGAAAAGTCGCTTAGATTGCATGGGAACACAATTTCTATATATGGCACTCATAAATTAAGATATGTTTTATAGTAAGCAATCTACTGAAATACTAAGATATTATTTCAAGTTATCCAATGCTCTCGCTGATAACGTAGATACCATAGAGCTAAAGCAACTAATTAATGTCTCTTCCGGTATACATACATGAAATTCTACTCAAAACACTAACACCATCCATATTTAGCTTTGCAGGACATTCCTTCACATGGGTTCATTTTCAATTAAAACTAGCACATATATGACCTTGAGTTACATTTAAATCACATTTGAGCATCTAATTAAACCCAGATTTAATTTATAACACTTTTCTAAATTAATTCTACCTGAAACATTAAAAGGTATAAATGATATATTAACAAAAATAACCGGTTATATATTACATCGTAATATCGCATCGTGTTATATGCTAACATATGTGTGTAAGAACACATATATTTCTTTGTATACACTAGTATTTAGACACCTGTGATAGAAAAGAAAAGCAAAATTTATCCATATTCAATAGTTGGTAGAGCATCCACGAGAGGCAATTACAGCGTCAACCCTCCGGGGCATGCTTCCACAAGTCTCTATTTGACGGTTAGTGGTATGTTCTTCCACTAGACTTAGAGAACACATGAGTACCGTAGGTCCAACCCGTAAAACTGACACAACGTAGGATGCACACTATCATCCAAAATAGTGCAGTAAGCCTCGGCGTCGAGCTTACCATGAATTTGGACCAAGGGTCCCAGTCCATACTATTAGAAACACCCCCAGACCATAATTCCACCTCCACCGAACTTTACTGTGGGCACAATGCATTCTGGCTGGAGGCGTTCTCCAGGCAGGCAGACCACATCCAGACCCTGCCATCCGAACGGAAGAGGGTGAACCTTTGTTCATCGCTCCAGAGAACCCGTTTCTACTAATCTAATGTTCACTTTTTACGCGTTCCTTGTAGGGATGCGACATCCATAGCAAAACATCGATGTTCAAAATTAAAACATCGATGTTGATAATACATCGACCCAAAAACATCGATGTTTATTAACATCGATGTTTCTAAAATTCAGTGTATTTAAACTTTTTCCCTCATTTCTTAAAACTGGTTTAGTAACTTGTGATGCTACATCTACAGCAAAACATCGATGTTGATGCTACATCTACAGCAAAACATCGATGTTGATAATACATCGGCCCAAAACCATCGATGTTAATAAAATTCATTGTATTTAAACTTCTTCCCCATTTCTTAAAACTGGTTTACCAACTATTGATGCGACATCGACAGCAAAACATCGATGTTGAAAATTAAAACATCGATGTTGATGATACATCGTCCCCAAACCATCGAAGTTTTTAAAATTCAGTGTATTGAAACTTGTTTCCCCATTTCTTAAAACTGGTGTAGCAACTAGTGATGCGACATCGCCTCCAATACATCGATGTTTTTTTTTATAAAACATCAATGTTTAGAAAACATCGACATTGATGTCGCATCCCTACTTTCAGACTCTTCACCCTTGGTCACTTTGGTCTAAAAGTGTGTTCAATTTGCTGATTACAAAATTTATGCTACTTGGTTATTTTTTAAATTTTTATAACGGTACTTTTTTTTTATTTAAAAATAAAACATCGATAACGTAAAAACATCAACACGTATAAACATCGATGTTACAAAAACATCGACCCCAATCGATGTTTTTTAACATCGATGATTTTTAAAAAACATCGATGTTTTGAAAACATCGACATCGATGTCGCATCCCTAGTTCCTTGCACCACATCAACCGAGTAGCGCGGTTGGACTTTGTGATCAAATACTTATAAGCGGCAGCACGAACATGAAAACGAAGCAGATGTGCTTCCTTACGAATGGTATTAATTGAAACAACACTTCAGGATGCCTGTTGAAGATCCTGGAGTATGTGGGCCATTGGTTGGGTGCGGTTCTTACTAATTTCTCTAGACAGCACACGTCGGTCTATGTCTTCCAGTTTCGCGGGTCTGCTGACTCGGGGCACATTCCGACAATCACCGCTCACTTTCCACTTCTGAATCACACAGGCCACAGTCGATTTTGGGTAATGCAGATCGCTAGATATGTCTCTTGAGGATCGGCCATTTCTGTGATACCCGACGATTACACCTTTCTCGAAATCAGATAACTCTGCACTTCGTGGCATCTTAATTGCGATTAATACCAATCTTGTTTCCTACACGATAGTTAACGGCAAAGGGCGTGACATACATCAGGATCGCAGATATCTTCACTTGCATGGGTGTCCAAATACTTATACATAGATAATGTATAATGCATTACCATATATCCCTCCAAGTGGCTTCTAGTTATCTCGTTCATCACGACCTCACCAAATTTTCTAATGACGAGATAACTCCTTATCAAGATATAGCTGAATTTTTTAGAAGATAGGATCAAGATATGATTAGTTATGTTCTAATGACGAGATATCTCGTCCAACAAGATCTGATCAATTTACCACAATACTTTAGATCTAGAGCCGCGGTAGCTCAGTCAGTAGAGCGTCGGGCTCGCATCGGAAGGGTTGTGGGTTCTGTCCTCGGCGGAGCCTACAATTCTGATGATTGCGAGATCGGCTCTTGAACCTGGCTAAAGACCGTCGTGTTCGCTAATGGTGGCTGGGGCACGTTAAATAGGTCGTGGTCACAAAGTCCCCCATGTTCCCATACCAAATCAATACCTCTGGGGGGTACCTGATTAGGGGGTTATTGACCTCTGAATGGGATCTAAATTACGATATGTGTGAGCGAATGGATGTGAGAAAGGGACCTTCCTGTAAAACGGATGCGTCATGTAAGTAGAAGTCCCACCTCCGGGGCAACCCAATTGGGCCATATATGGCCAGCACGACAACAACAACAACTTCAGATCTAGTCATGACAGTCTAATTTTTAGCAATATTAAAATTCAGAGGCCATATTTCACAAATCATATCAGTCAAATTTAAAATAAATCATATCAATAAGCAATTCATATATGTATTTCCATCTGTATATATAATACGTACATATTTCTACTTTAATTTATTTTTCTAGTTTTAAGAACCCGCATATATATGATAGTTTGGACATGGGTTATAGCTAATCATTCAGTATATTCTACCATATGATTGTAATAGTTTGGTGAATTGTCCTAAACCGATAATCGTTAACCTATCATGAAAGTTAAATTAATCGAAGTCTACTTTTCAGCTGGTAATTCTGAGAACCCACAATCATGGTTTTGAAAAAAAATCGTCATGTGCTAGTCAGTTCATTTATAACATTCAAGGTCCCCATTGTATGAATATCTTCGGTAAGATAAATACAGGGTTTGAAATCAATGCAAAATACGAACAGAAATAACTCCTAAAACTAAAATGAAAAAGAAATATATACGCGAATTATATATATTTCCTACGTGTCATTAATATATCTGGTAGCCGAAAAAGTTTTTACTTCTCGGGAATTGTTTCAATCTATGATCATCAATCATTGTTGCCATCACTTCCATGAGAAATATTCCTTTCTTGTATTTGACGAGCTTCATACTTTCCTGTGCTTTTAAACCCTTTTTTGATCAGTAATGCTTTATGAAGTAGGAATTTACGGTAATGGAAAAATTATTTTTTCATCCTAAGGAGCAAAGTTAGTATAATTCAACAATGTCCTTTTCAAGAAGAAGCATCTAATAATAATGTTTCTAGTTTCTTTTTCCAATGGAGAGAGCTGTATTTGCTAAATTATCTGTTTTTGCTCAATGATGCTCCTGTAGGAAATTCTTTCATAAATGAGGACTTTTAATTAGAATTTTAAGAATTTTTCAAATACCATTGTAGCAATAATCATTAGGTAAATTTTAAGCACCTACGCACGTTGCTGCCTTCTCTCTCTCTGATAGCTCTGAAGATACCTAATATAAACCTTTTAGTGGCCGTGTTTTTTTTTTCGTATTCAAAATATGATTTCTGTTTTAGATATATTTTCTCGAAAGTGTGATTGTCAGACCATTTAAATTTTATTATTTATCATTGTTAACAATTCTAATTATGTTACAGAATAAATTATGTTTTCTTGTTGCTGGGATTCTTTTTGCACAGTTGATGACATGCTGGAATAACAACGAATAAAGGATTAATGCTATCCAGCATTTGAGTTGGATATCGTCCAAAAGCTAAAGTCGGAACCGCAAAAGGTGGAGTACCCAAAACATGAACATTTATTAAGAAGGCAAACCTTTTATAGTGTACATCATTATATTACTTGTTTCAACATCTGAACTGACATCTCACTCTCCAAACATCCACACTAGACCATAGTGAGTTGTTTCAAGCCACAAGATTTAACGTGCACTAGTCCACACGAATATGACAATTTTCCGTTGGATTGAGTTTCAAATAAGCAACTCAATCATGATAAGGTAGTGTCGTGGATAAGCAACTGGTGGGTTGTGAGTTCGAAACTCGATCCAAACGAAAACCATCACAAACGTACGGCTGTTGCCATCTAAATATCTCACGTTCACCGGTGTGGTGAGGTTGTTCGGAGAGTGGGATCCCGGCTCAGATTTTATCATAAAAGATACTATCCTTATATTATTTCCTTATTTTACAGATACTATCCTTATATTATTTTCTTATTTTACAGATACTATCCTTATATTATTTCCTTATTTTACAGATACTATCCTTATATTATTTCCTTATTTTACAGATACTATCCTTATATTATTTCCTTATTTTACAGATACTATCTTTATATTATCATTATATTATTAATTTTTTTTTTTTGCAATTCTGGAAAATGCATTAGAATTTATTTTCTTGGTGATGTACTGCATCAGTTAATATAATAGATGCCCACAATTCGACATTTGTAACTAAAGAATTTAATTTTACCAAACTATTGTAGTAAATAATTCTAGTTCTTGTCTCGAAACAGAACTAAAAACCCATTGAGATAAAAAAAATTAATTGTAAGAATTAAGTTTATTTGCTGTCAAAGCTTAAGTTATGAAATGCGTCTTGTTCCCACCTTTTGAGACTTACCCTATGATCACCATGCGAGTTAGGCGGCACTAAAACTAAATAAAGGCTTTTATATGTTACCCATCCTCCACATTTGTATTCAGTGTATGTTTGAGCTAGACGAATATTACATTTCCTGTATAATCCTTATATAAATTATTCATGAATGGTCTGAAAGAGACATTTTATCACAGACTCAAGTCTCCGGTTGGTTGTCATGACGAGGTATCACGTCATTAGCAAATCTGACCATTTCTTGTTGCACCAAACATATCGTCAAAAAAAAAAAGCTGACAAGATCTTGATCTTTTCATCATAAAAGGATCAGCAATATCCTGATGATGAGATATATCGTCATTTGCAAAATTATTTAAATATTTATTGACGAGATATCTCGTCAAAACTACTTGGCGGGTTAAATGAACCTCCTAAGTAAAATAAACCCATAATAAGAAAATAATTACCATTAAATAGGTTAAAATACTGGAGTTGGATTTTTGAATTTAAATTCCTGTTCTGAAATTTAGATTTGTTTTCTAATATAGTAACGAGCTTACGAATTACTCATTTTTTCGGTTATGCGACTCGTTTATTGAAATCATTACCTTCACAGGGAATAAACCCCTTTACTAACACCGATTCTATATTATCTGATAAGTTTCACTTTACAAATCTGCAAAGCAAACTCCTCTGAATCAGCGCTTATGAAATTTCGGAGCTGGTGCTCATATTCATTCCAACTCCTGCATCCTAAAACTGGAGCCATAAATATCCCGGAACGATTCCTCCAGAACAAATGGTGCCATTTGTGCTGCTCAAAGAGGGTGGGTGACTGCGAGATCACAAACAAGCGCACACTAAAAGCGATCAATTTATAGCTTGGGCCTTCGTTCTGCTCCTAAGTGGTTAAGGTGTCTTTCTAGAATAGCAATGAGAGTATACTCATTAATTATATGGTGAGGCTTGGTTTAAAGAGACATATTCACAGATCTTAAGCAACTTGTGAGAGGGAATATGCATCTTGTTATTCCCCTGGATTTTCATCAAATTTTATTTTTAACAACGAAGTTATCGGTAGATACGAGACACAATGGTAAATTAGTTGGTAGGTAGTTCAATTTATGCCGCACTGGAACAACAAATAAATTAGCTATTGGCAAAAGTATGAGATATATTTTGAACAGAAAAATTGCCAGGACAACGCCTCGTAATTCTGAACCACGGTCATAAGACAAGATCAACGTCTGAACTGACACCCAACTGTCCAAACTTCCACACCATGCCAACAATTAGCTATCAGCGGACATTGAATTTGACGTCTAGTTGGGGTGACCTTTTAAACCTACAGTTGGTTTAGACGAGATAACTCGTCCGTCAATATCAAACCAATTTTTAAGTGACGACGAGATCGGTCAGTTTTCTTGTAATGATGAGATAAATCGTCCATCATAATCTGGTCAACTTTGTTATTGACAAGAGCGGTCTAGATAATCTCCACGTTCCCTGTTCGCATAGTTTGTTGTCAATTGTAATTTCAGGAAAATATATATTTTTTCTATAACATCACAGCTACAACAGTTCAACTCAAATGCAACACCTAGATAGGATACTTTGCAAAGTTATAATTACACTTTAACACATTAAACAAAAATCGATTATGTAAAGTTAACCGTCTAATGGTAAAGAAGCGGATCGTCTACCCATTTTACATTTGATATTTGAGCGTACAGAGGTTCTGGGCCTTTTGCGGACACGAGTCCAGACCCGGATAGACTAGGAGGTGACGCTCATTCATGATGGAAGTGGAAGTTCTGAAATTCTGGAGGAATATATTCCAATTATCTCCAGGTGCGAGCTGCACGATAGTCAAATTCAGTTTTATGTCTGAACAGAACCACTTTCTCTTTTATTGGTTTATTTTTGTTATACCGTCATTTTTGTATATTGTTCCATTTCTTTGACACAAATATTAATTAGACCTCCCTTTACAATCTGGAAAGATACTTTCGAAGCACCCTATGTATGGAAATTTGTGGAAGTGTAGATTGTGAAGGGAGACAAGGGATGGGAAATGTTTCCAACTCTTTTGTTCTTTTGTAAGGAGAGTTCTTTGCACCGTCAGGTTCAATCAATCAAAGACAAAAGAAAATCGAGTTTCTTTTCTGGAACTTAAAATATCACACCACCTGAAGACGTTTTAAAAATCAATTCGAGTAATTCTCATGTAGGAAAACTGTCACACCTCTGCACTTCATAACAGTCTACCCTGACAGCCAAGGCATATGAAACACCTGCCTACCATCTTAAAATCGCGTGACTCAGGAACATAAGAGGTGGAGGGGCGAAATTTTATTGACATGATGAGATTCATAAGCTCATCAGAACATGATAAATTTGAGATTGACTTTTACAATGTATGGTTGTATTTGTAGATATTATGGCATATGTATAGGTAGGTATTTAATTAAGGTCGGCAATGGAGCAACACTACGGGGTAGGGACGACGGTCCGGGAAATATACAACTAAAACGCCTCGTAGTTTTTAACGGTCAGATGACGAGGTCACACATGAGTTTGTACCGCACTCTCCAAATTTCCTCACGTGAGGATATTTGAGGCCACGACAGGTATGACGTGCACCAGCCACCTTGGTATGTGTATAGGATGTAATATTAAGGGGGTACGGTACCCAAAATTCTAAATTTTTTAATTTTTAAGGGATTGTATTGAAATTTTTTTATTGATCAACATTTTATTGTGTAATTGAACAAACTAATTTATATATTTTTTTAAATTATTTTTTCAATGAAATTTTAAAAAGTGCAAAATTTTGACTACGTTAAAAATTGATGTATCTTAAAATTTTGTGTGTCAAATTGCATAATTTTTGATTTAAATTACTTATAACAATACATATTAAAAATTGTCCTCGTAGAATATTTTTTAATTGAATTCAATTATTAAAAAAATATTTATACCCATAAGTACAAAAAAATACAACATAAAACATTTGAAAAATTATAGGAGTATAAACAATATTGTCGTGTAGATTTGCAAAAGGCAAGCGAGGACAAAGATTGCTGATCTCAACTCGAGACTTTATTATCTTTGAACTGAGTGATACATCTCCTTTTATACCTTTTCCAAAAAATGAATCGAACATTCGAGAATTCGAAAGTTCTAGAAATTAACATAAGTATATTACTGAAGAAGTGAGAAACAAACAGAAAGGGAACTTTAAAATGAAATCTACTTTTAGGCCACTTGCCTCTAGTGGGATTGGAACTCCGTACCTTCCAATTTGCAGTAAGGTGCAATACCCGACTGAGCCACGATTTTCAGACGAAGTGAATAAGTTTCGCTACAATATACATAAACATAATTGCCGAAGACAAATTAAAGATAAATACATGGTGAACATGTGCAGAAAATTTCATAGAGTTGTGACAAATAGTTTATCGTGCGAATGTGCTTGCCAACAGCGCAAATAAGCCTAACACTATCACTTATTACAATCATACTAAATGTGGCTTAAATGTAGTAGATCATTTTCTCAGGAAATATACTACGAGATGTGGAACTCGTAGGTGGCCTCTTCATGTCTTTTATAATGTCCTTGACATTGCTGCACTCAATGCTTTTCAAGGAAACCCCGGGCTCCAAAATTTTACAGGGAGAATCTATTCTTGTGCTTGTGGAAGAACTACGAATGGTGCTTTGCGCAACAGATGCCCCCAATTGTTTAAGTACAGACCCCAAAACAAAAGAAATGTGCCTCTGAACATTGCAAGGGACATAGTAAGACTTAGTTGTAAGGGATGCCAGAAACCAATTTGTGATAAATATGTTGATGTCACTGTCAAGCGTTCATATTGTTCCACTTGTGCTAATGTCTATTGAACTTTGGAACACATTATATTTATTCATAGTTTATGTATTTGTAATCTCACTTTGAAACATGTGTGCTAATTTGTACTATTTGCATTTGTATCGTTTGTCTGTTTTCTTATCACGTATTCCTGCCAAAGAATATTGTTTATATATTCCAATATAGTATCATAAAATGTATAATATTGTGTAACATTATACATTACATTATATACTCGCATACATTATCATTTTTTTTTTCAGTTTCAAAAGAATAACTTTTAAGCAAAAAAAAAAGGAATAAGCTCTAAAAACTAAAAGAAAATTTTAAAAAAAAACTAACCCTGAAAACTAAAAAATAATAATCTTATGTATTGTACTTTCAATATCCTTCATCAATTACAAAAAATTTAGTTTGATATGGCCTACATTTCTTATGAGGGTCCAATTGATTCCAACGGCGGTTTTAGGTAAGTCTAAAATCTGGCTGTCCTAGTGTTAAAACACTATTTTTAACAAATGTGCGATGCTTATAAATATAGAATATTTGGAATTAGTTATCTGAAAACAACCATGATTACTAAACCAACTTAAACTTATTCCATTTGTAAAATTTAAAAGACTTCCTTTTGGAACGTGGAAATCTCTAAACGAATCCAATATCGTTGAAAACTAACTGCCATTATCATAATAACTATAATACCAGATTCTCATTAGGTTATTTTAACACCTCTTAAAATTTCCAAATGTATTTTTACCAAGCGAAACTATACTAGTCTTCTTAAAAGTATTTATTAATTCTTGAAGATAATAGTATAATATTACAGGTCTAGACTTGATAATAAGTGGTAATATAATAAAGAGATGAAGAGCACTAGAAAGACTGGTTTTCTGAATTTCTTTTACCCCATTTAATTAATAATACGATGCATGTGAGAATTTACAAAAACATATCGAATTACTGGTTAAAAGCAATTTTTCTGTATTTTAATACCTGTCCCCTGATAGTATGAATAATACTATGAATGTGAGGAATCTTAAAGTATCCAGAAGTACTAGTTAGAAGAAGTTTTCCTGTATGTTTAGTCAATGTAATCGATTCAAGTTATTGGACTGTAATTAAAAAACACCATTTATATTTACAAAAGTATACGTTCATTAACAGAGGTCGTGGTTCTAAAGCAATGACACCGTTCAAAATGTATTCTAAGGTATAGAATCGACATACAACTAGTCGAAGAATTCTTATAAAGAGCAGTTTTAACTATGACAAGAAACAAAATTCTAAAGATATCTTTTAAAATGTTGCCACAACTGATGTCAAAAAAATTAAATCGAATATAATTATACTCCAAACGATTTTTAATTATTCCCGAAGCAAAATATCAATGAGTGCGCGTAAACGATTGTCAATATCTATGCTAATAAGTAAGCGGTAATCATAATTCAAATAAGAAAAATCACAACATACAGAGAATGTAGCGATTATTCAATCTTCTGAGAGCATGATTACAAAAGAAACCGAACAATACAAAATTCAAATTGATTCCTTAAAAGACTAATTTCAAATAATTTTAATTTAATTCTTAGGGTTTGTTCATATACATTAGTTTCGTGTTCCTTATTTCTCGTAAAGTTAAAAAAGATGTTTTGAATGAGTATCTCTTTGCAACATACCTACTGTACCAAATTTGATACTTAAAGTACTTTTATCTTTGTTATTTAATTAAACTTTTGATATGATGTATGAGTTTTCAACTCGAAATCTAATAAACACTATTGCTTCTCTGTTCAGAATAGAAAGCATTACGCGTTATCAGAAGGCTAGATTGTTTGATTCTGCAAGAGCAAAAAGGTAAAGTCAAAAGGTTTACTGGTAATTTTTCATAGTCTTGCATATTAAATGGTTTTATACACCCATTAGTAAATGAACATACCTATTTTTTATTCATTCACGAAGTCAAATATAGACACACTAACTCAATTGTTCACAAAACAATCACGTGACTACTAGTCGACATTTGATCTCTTTTTTTGATACTAATCTCAATATCATGTCTCAGTCAATCAATTTCATGTCTACGACTGGGATGCCAGCTTAGGTGTGGACCTCGTTATCTGACTGTGTTTCAAAAGTAACAGATGTTGCCCCCGATTATTTTCCTTCGGAATTGATACCGGACATTAGCAAACCGTTCGTTGTGTTGCCGCAGTGGACGTAAATTCAACTACCTACCTACCCTATAAATGCAAGTCGGATATTTCCCCTTTGGGTTTCATCTCGAACTGTCGTCAATAGCTCATTGTGTTGATCCAGTGCGACGTTAATTAAATAGTACCTACCTACATATTAATACAAGATTTGAATATTTGGAAAGATAAATAATATTAGGCGTTTAGTCATTTAATTATTTTAATATGTTCTTCATCTACCTAGTGATTACTATACTTCAATTTCATTTTCATAATGATTCTTTCGACATATCCTTTTTAACATTCAGGGGGTTCTGATAACACCAGGAATCAAACTCGAACCACCTATGTGCACGCATACAGCACATCGAACATGTGACATGTTACAGTTAATCTCAAACGACTACGTCATCGGTTAATCTCAACCAATCAACTGTGTTTTACATCAGCAATCGACATCATCACCTTTCAGTCAAATGAGTTTCTGCCATGTCTTTCGACCACGAAGATTGTCGTATCAAATGCAAAACATTTAAACTATATAACTGCCTTTCATTTTGATCATGTTGTAATTGACTATCAAAGCCCCAATACTAATCTAAGTAGACTAAGTTGTACTACGTTATATAAATTTTATGCGGTTATATGTTGATCAAGTTTTACTAGCTGCCATATTTTCATATCATAATAAGGATTATATAAATATTGTAAGTATTATTTGATATTTATTTAATCCTCCAAGTCGTTTCGAAGAGATATATCGTCCATCAAGTTCTGACCAATTTCGCTACTGGCGAGGTATCTCGTCATCAACATACCACCGTTTGTTTTTTTATCATGGAGAGATCAAGATATGGTAATTTTCTTTACTTTGACAATTTTCCTCATCCATCAATAACTCGACAGTCTTGCTAACCACGCAATACCTCGTTGAGGTAACAGACGGGAGGGTTTAAATCATCTCAAATGCTAATTTGACCTTATTCTAAAGTCCTCTAACACATTCCTCAATTAATAAAACAATTTTCGAACCCCATCACCAACAATGGTATGCGACATATTTAATGTGGGTGCTTTGAAAAGACCTTAACCTCCAAGGTTCTGTTAAACGGGATGTGTCACATCGAGCTATCTCTTAATTTATGTATCTAAAATTGCTCTATAATGTGACAAAATCTATGGTATTCAAACAATTATTTGATTCCTCGATCATAAATTTAATACTACACTATTTCGTATCAAAATTTTCACGAAACATCTACAACGCCAGTGAAATCAGGAACAATTTAATCCTCAAATCCATGCCGCAAACTTAATAATCCAATCTCCTCAAATATTTCTACTGGTATCTCTAAGCTAAGGGTGTTTCATAAAGTGAATCCAGTTTGTAATGTCAGTTTAAATAATTGAAACTCCATCTCTAGGCCCTGAGACAGCTACTATTACAGCGGTCGCACAAGGCATTGAGGCAGGTTTAAAATTTATCATTAAAATTTGGCTAAGTTGTTAATCAAATCCATTTCCGAATTCTCATTCTGTATTAAATACTGCAGTTGTTTAATGATTTCGACTGTTCAGACTACTTGAAGCGCTTGAAACTGAAATTGCGCCATGCTCTTAATTAAAGGAATTTCGTGAAGATAATGACGTGGAAGTGAAATTGTTGTGGTATAATTGTGTGGGTAATTTTAAGATAAACATGATAGGAGTCATACAAAGGGCGTTAGTATTTTATTTATTAATACAAAGTGCAAAACTTATAGTTTTGAGGAACGATGTATATAGTCGTTATAGTACGACACTTAAATCTTGATTGATATAAAATATCTCGTCAATAGAAGAAAACTGACCAGAAGTTCATCTTGTCGCCATCAGAATATTAGCAATACCTTCATGACTATGTGTCTCGCCATTAGCAAAATTTTTCAGATCTCGATGGACGAAATATCTCGTCGAAACTATTTGGAGGTTTAATTTTCATACTAAGTAACGGACAAGGGATGCGACATCGATAGCAAAACATCGATGTTCAAAATTAAAACATTGATGTTCAAAATTAAAACATCGAATACATCGCCCAAAAAACATCGATGTTTTTAAGCATCAATGTATTTAACCTTTTATCCCCCCCCCATTACTTAAAACTGAATTAGTAAATACAAACATTAATGTTCGAGGGGGTAGGAGACTTAATATGCCATTAGTCATGCTTATTAATTTATTACTAAAACTTTTTTTAACCGTCAACACAAAGTAAAAAAAAATTAACAATAACAGTTAACAAATTTTTATTTTCAAATTGGATAACATAAAAGAAAATAATATTTACAACAATTTCACATAAGTACTAATTACTATAAGTACAATTACGTAGGTACATAACAATAATTATTGTTATTTATTACTAATTATTTATCAACTTATGGGGAAGAGGAAACAACAAACTTATTTTTATTTGCTATAAATAAAAAATATTAAGGCCTATAATTATTATAGGCCCCAATATTTGTTATTTACAGCTTGTAAAAAAAAGAATTTTGTTCACTTTCTCCACCTTAAGTCGCCTTCTTTTTCACTAACTATCCCACCAGTTAATGAAAAAACTCTTTCTGATGGGACATATGTGGCCATCACTAAGAAATATTTAGTTGGGCGGTTATTTTTCTTAATTTTTTGCATTCAAAAATAAAACATCGAAAACGTAAAAACATCGACGTTGTTAAAACAGCGATGTTAAAGAAACATCGGCTCCAATAAATCTCGATGTCTCGAAAACATCGATGTTTTGAAAACATCGACATCGATGTCGCAACCCTACTTTTCAGACTATTCACCCTTGGCCACTTTGGTCTAAAAGTATGTGCAATTTACTGATTATCAAAATTATGCTACTTGGTTATTTTTTAAATTTTTATAAAGGTACTTTTTTCATTTAAAAATAAAACATCGACATGTATAAACATCGATGTTAAAAAACATCGGCTCCAATACATGGATGGTAAATACATCGATGTTTTTTTATAAAACTTCGATGTTTTGAAAACATCGAGATCGTTGTCGCATCCCTATTACGGACATGCCGAATATATTCATATCATGGTTCAGGTGAGTTTACATCGCGATCACGATGAAAAGTCACGATCTCTCTCAAGGGTGACCAAGATTTTGCAAACCAAGCGCCAATTTACGCTCACACACTCGTATTGCTATTGCGTTCTTCAATAATATTTAAATGTGGTTGTCATATTGATGTTAATGTGTCTTGAAAATTGCAAGAGTACTGGGGGACATGAATAAAAAGTCTAGCGATAAGAAAAAGTGTTATAAAAGTTTGGTCCTACGATTTCAGAACTGGAGGTAACACCCCCCAGAAGAGTAATATAGCGAAGTGTGTACAAATGTTCGTACCCTTGACCTGACCTTCAGATCGAGAGGGCAGGTGCACTGAGAGCATGGAGGAGGTTTGAAATATGTCAAAACTCTACGATGTTGTTTGAGCTCTAGGCCTGCGAACTTTAAATTACGCAGTGAGGACTGTGAAAGGGTGTAATTGAAAGCTACAGAACTACGCTGTAATTAGTATTGGAAAATTTCTCAATGACTAGCAATATCAAACTGCACTTTAATCTTTCCAACTGTAGATTTATTGTTGTGTGAATAATAAAAATAAACAATCGTTCAAACTTCCAATGTCTGGACTTCATTCATTCCACATTTCAACATCCGACCCAAGTATTCACATCAACTTTGGTGCGTGTTCTCAACACACACAGCCACCAATGTTTGCACATATTACCAAACATATGTTGCCAAGGCATATTTTAGAGAAATGTCATTTCGAATTTCTTGTTTACTTTCATTACCAGTAGAAAGTGTGTTTTAATTTCTGTTCTATTTTCGATTGACTGGATTAAAAATAGAAGAATCGTTAGAAATTCAAGGGGTTTGAAATAATGGCCTTGTATTTTTACATCTGCTGAGCTGGAACATATCCATATTTTCACTAGAATTCCAAGTTGTTGTCTATGCATATTCTCAGGAAGCATACTAAGAATAATAGTTTAGACAGATCGTTGATCTCATAACCAAGAAAGGAAAGTTATTTTGCCTTTCCCTAGAAAATAATTGTTTCCTCTTTTCCCATCTGATAACATTTTTTGTTTGGTGTAAGTATATCTTAAGTGAATAGCAAATCTTAAGAATTCATTAAACATCTTCACCCTAAAGTGCACATTGAGCGCATAAAAGTAAAATACAACCTCTTACTCCTAACAAAAGAAATCAATCAATCACACGTAATCCGCTTAAGTAGTGCAATGAAGAAAAAAAACTTACATTTGTTATAGAGCAAAAGAATAAATTCAAAGAAATTTCAAGTTTTGTTCTTCATATTTAAAATGATACAAAGGAGCGGAGATATTATTATGTGTTCAGTGAATACCTCAAAGTCTTACGCCGAATAAAAACCACTTCTAGATCCATTCTCAAACGAAAATAAATGCATTTTACATCCTATAACCTTTGAGGCTTTGTAAGGCATCGGGATAAAGAATAATTTCGCTCTCTTAGAATTTCAGTCGATACACAACATATAATCCATCCAAATTTATTGAAAACCAACCGTTATTTTTTCTTAAGAAAATATGTTTGTATGTTTTTTTTTTTATAAATCTTTATATTTATGTTTCTAAATGCCATCACACATGGTGTATTGTGATTTTTCATAAGAATACTTCCTACAGTTTTATTTTTACCACAGTTTCTAAAGAAAAGTGCGTAGATTTTATGTATTCAATTAAACTGTTTCACTATACTCGAACCAGGAAAACAATTTCAAAGACTTTAGTTTTATTCCAATTTATAGCGAAAAGTGAATCAAAACGCAATAAAGATTTTATTTGGTCAATTAACAACATTTACTATTATCGAGTCTTGAAAAAGTTTTCTACGGCTCTATTTTTATCCAAAATCCTGAAGAAAAGTGAATCAACTCAAAATAACACAAACTTTTAAAAAACGATTCTACTACACTCGATCAGGAACATGTTTTCTACTGCCTTATTTTTATTCCATTTTCTGGTAAAAAGAGAAGCTACTCAAAATACAGATTTTATTTAATAAAATTAGCAATTATTCTAAACTCGAGGCAGAAAAATGTTTCTACAGCTTTAATTTTCACTATAATTTCTAAAAAGTGAAACAACTCAAGATAATGATTTCATAACAAATTCTTCGCAACCCAAAATAAAGATTGTATTCAGGTAACAAACGATTATTCTATTCTTTAATGGAACATATTTTCAACGCTTTTATTTTAATCCCGATTTCTAGACAAAATGAAGCAACTCGAAACCAAGGTTTTATATATTCAATTATCAAACTATTCTACTATACTCGAGGTAGGAAAATGTTTTCTGCATCTTTATTTTATCATCATTTCTAAAGAAAAATTTCACCATTTCTTTAGAAAGATTTTAGTTTTTTTATTCAACAGACAATACTACTATAACAATCAGGAAGCATACTAAATTTTAATAACAATATGACATACTGTGCATATCTAAAATTAGATACAAAATAGGAAATTTTCTTTTGGCTTTTTTATAACCGTTCTTTTTTAGTTCTCCCACTTTTTCTAGTAAATTTGAGATGCAGAACAAAACCTCTTGTAAACAAATGAAATCAGATTAAAAAAGAAGTTTATTTTATATGCTTTGTCCAAAGACAGTACATCTGAAACATCTATTAGAAACAAAATAGATAGTTCCATTTACTTAATTTGGTAACGTTCGGCCCAATTAAAGCTCAATCACGAAAAAAGTCACATATAAAAGTACAAAATATATGTAAAATGTACTTACAAAAGAGCTTTTTCAGTATTTCCTTTAAGAAATTCTTTTAAGCTTTACTGTCATCATCCTTGATGTTACCAAAAGAACGTTCTTTGTTACAGTATGCTTCAGAAACTATATTAGAAAGAAATTCTCTTAAGAATTTCATCTCTTAAATTCGTTCACTTACTTAGAGGTATTCTGGATTTCATTCTATTCCTCTATTCTATAAAATAAGAGCTAAATAGTTTGAAGTAAAATTCCTTGTGAAACTAAAATCTGACAAAAGATTTGTGGACAACAAATATTTGGCATTGAACTAAGCTCTTCACGTAAATATTTTATTTCAATTTATAGATTTTTGTGGTGATGAGTCCAATCTAATGCAGAAAAATGTGCAGATTTTGTAATCGAATTTATCCTATTTCTTTAAGTTACATAACAACAAAAATGGAAAACGATAGTTAATTAACGCCGCACTGGAGCACAACAGTGGATTAGCGATAGCCAGGGATCAATCCTTAAGGGAAAGAATCCTCGTAATTTTGACCCAGTCCGATAACGACAAAATAATAAAGTATGTACGTAATACATCAAAAGAAATTTGTAATATATTGTGATACAGCGAGTAAAACATGTATCTGAACAATATTGTTTCGAGAAAACCACTTTATGTGAGAAATCTAGTTGACTTCATTTCGTGGTCCTTTTATTTTATTTGGAGGTTGGAAATGTGATTATGGATGCTGTATACATTTTTAATAAACAAATTTAAACCAGATGTGAAATCTGAAAAATGACGCTTTGCTATCAATAATTAAAAACAATTGAAAGTTTATAGCAGATGTTATGCGTGGGTTTGCTAGTTTATAATAATGCGATTGGGGGAAAAATGTTAAAATCTGGCTATTCTACGCGATAATGGAAACATACTAAAAACAAATAATAACACACACTTTAGTTTAATCGTAAAATTAAAAATTAAAATTCCTGTATAAAAAGGGATCACGATCGAATCTAAAATATTTGAATAGCCATTCTTAGCTGAACTTCTATTCAATGCTTTTCTGAAAGAATTAACAATAATTGCTAATTAGGTCAGACATAATGATAATTAAAAAAGTTCCCCTAATGGTTATCGGTTTATTCAAATTGCCAATTAGTGGTCTAGTACTTGCACTTCATGATGCAGATGAACGCATCGAAAAATTATGGTATGCTTCGCAGTTTTATCGAAAAGAATATTTTCCTAGTTCGTATGACAAAATTAAACTATTAGTAAAATTTCAATAAACTACATGGAATTAAATTATCTTTCTGTCATCCACTTTTCAGAATCCGAATAACAGTTGGAATTATTTCCGCTTTGACATAGCGATAACTTAGAAATTCAATGCTAATATTTTCAAAAATTCAATGCTAATATTTTCAAAAATTCAATTACATTTTTTCAATTATTTTGAGTGCATTATAAGGAAACGTAAATCACATACATTTTGTCACCAATTTGTGAATTTTTTACAATTCACTAATACACTCAAGATTCAATTAGTTACCCGGGAAACCCCATGTGACTTTATTACGTTTACAATTGGATAAGGATGGCTCTATTCGGTCGGATCAATTTCTTCTCTGTAGAAAATTATTATTTTTTTTCATTTGAAAGATTCTATTAACTAAATTACCATCTTCTTCAATCCTTTCTCTCAAAACGAAAGAGTTACTAGAATTCCAAGTTTATATTCCTGAGCTATTCCCGCGTTATTAAAACTCGGGAATGCAAAACTTTTAGAGACGGAAACTTTTCAGTCATGCAGAATTTTTAATTAAAAGAAAGGAGGCATTTGGTTTCAGATTAAAAGGAATTGCCGCTGGTTAAAAGGAATGCGCATTTTTTTTACGTAAAACGTTGCTTAAGTTTTGGAGAAGCATATTATATTTAGATCCAGTGCGTCCAACTTTATACGATATTATGAGCAAGCAATTGCTCAGTGGATTATTTGTGTCAAGATTTCTTTGAAGTTTACAGTAGTTAAAAGAGGATTATAAGGGCTGAAGTACACCGAGGAATTAGAACTGTACAACTCGGGCAAGTTTGTTTTTTAAATATAATTAATTTTCTGTTGTGAGATTAGAGCTTTAGTGATAAAAGTTCTTATCTGGTCCCTGTGTTTTCGTTCTTTTGTCCCTATCTCATCCCTGTTTTTTCTGTCTTTTGTTCCTGTCCTGTGTCATGCTCTCTCTCTCTGTAAATGCCTCTATTTAGAGGTTCTCCCAGACATCACGAGAGTCTCGAATCATTTTAAATTTTGAGGCACTCGGAAAAAAAAATAAGAAATACTGATACGAAACTAATTAGATAATACTTTATACAATTAACATTGCTTAAAATAATACAAGTGTACTGTATAAAATTTACGTTGCTGTAATATAACTGTGTCCTACACAATCAACAATGTTACAATATAATTGTATGTGTTGTACAGAATTAACACTAGAACGTCCGCCATTGCGATTACCCTTAAACGTCCGCCGGTGTCATTTCGACACCGGTACATAATTCGCATAAAATAATTGCAATAACTTAATATTACCAAGACTAATATTCAGTTGAGTTAACGTTTATGATTATTTCATGAAATTTACATAGAATATTACCCTAATATACCAAATAACAATATATATATATATATATATATATATATATATATATATATATATATATATATATATATATATATATATATATATATATATATATATATATATATATATATATATATATATATATATATATATATATATATATATATATATATATATATATATATATATATATATATATATATATATATATATATATATATATATATAAATAAATAAGTTTCGGAAGTTTGGGATAAATCTATCCCAAACTTCCGAAATCACAGCCAAATTGTTAGCTCGAATTCTCTGAGAACGTGTGAATTTTAAATCAAATCTTACAAATCTAATGATTTCTCCAAATTTATTTCGATCCATTGTTTCTTTACAGAAGTTTTGGCTCCACGAGTCAGACCTTAGGAAATGCAGTTCAATGTTCTTGGCACCACTTACTCCGCAAGCATAGAATATGGCATGAAAAGCAAATTTTTTACCAATGGATACAGACCAGCTGATATCGCTCAAAATTCATCTAGCTTCAACATTTGTGCATTTTATTATGTATTCGAATATGTAACTGTCGATGGAAAGTAACCACGAACAAATGAAGTAGTCATTGACGTTTTGTTTCGCACAGTTAAGCTCCGGTTTCCCAAGAAAGCGTAGCCGTGATGTATCGGTGGGTGATGTCACTAAAACGTTGTTTATACTAACACATGGTGATGGTTTCCTAGAGAGCGTTGTTTGTGAGCGTAACGAAAATGATCGGATTTCTATTACTGTCGTCATAGCGGTCTCAAACAGTTGGGGAACGTTTTTTCTCTTAGAGCGGCAATATTTCATTTCCTGCTCCAAACGATTCCAGCGAAGTGGAGCAAGATAAATAAACATTTTTGACTGCCATTGATTAATTCGTTTTTGTAAAATCGGGATCGTTTAACACAGAATAAAAATTTCAACGGATTTGAAATCTGCGGAAAATTTGACATCAGATCAATACCTTAAATGTGATTTTTTTTAAATAAATAATTAATTATTTAATAAATAATTAAATAATCAAATGGTAAATAATTGAATAGTAAAACTGTTCTTGATATCGATCTGGCGTAAAAATTAACACTGATTTGAAATCTGTTAAAATTTTCACTCTACCTTCAACGATCCCGAAGTTAGAAACTTTGAACTAGAGAATAAAAAACCACTTTGTTTTGTTTCTAGAATAAAATAAACCACGACAGTCATCTGGGTTGCCCATTCTCCAACGTATTCTGTCCTTCTAAGTTGACACCTCTAGATTCTTGTTTAGACGGCCGTCTAGTTATGCCCGCGGCATCATGACGTTTCACGGCTGTTTGATAACCGCTCCACTTTCTTAGGAAACCAAAGCTTTAGTTGGACAACTACTTTGAGGTAAAAAAAAATCTGCTTGTGATATTGCCATTATGCGGTATCCATTATGTGCCGTCTCTAGCGGCACATATATCCTGATTAGTTGGGATATTATCAGTTTCATCTGTACTTTCTTCAGATTCTTCGAATTCACTTCTATGTAAATTGGGGGCATCAGAATCGAAATTCGAACAAGAGAGCTTCCTACCATCCAATTCATTTTCAGCAAGTTCTCGCAACAAAGTATTAAAAAAAAATTTCAGAATTTTGACCTTTCCGACGAGTTATCGTTTCTTTTGTCTGCACTACACGTACACAAGGTTCGAAAATCGAATCTGTTGATTTGATAAGCATGTAAACAAATGTAAACGACGAAACACTAAGACCCAATCACACTAGTATAATTTATTATTTTCCGCTATGAACATGTAAACATTTTATTCAATGTCAAACAGATGTGCGATAAGAATTTGTTTGGTTAGCTAATAATGTTTGCTATTCAATGATTTTCTATCAAGTTGAACGGAAGCTATTTGAGTAATAAATTCACTTGGTGTCGAAACGACACCAGCGGACGTAAATTTAGCTGTAAAATTTTTGTAAATGAATCTAGACCAACGAAAATTTTACAGTGTATTCATCTAGGAAAATGATTAAAAGCCACCAAAAATTTTCAAATTCAATTCACAAATGCGGAAAGGAGAACGAAATATACAGTCTCCGGTGTCAAATCGACACCGACGGACGTTCTAGTGCTAACACTACAGCAATAAAATTTCGTGTATACAATTAGCGTTACTGCAATACAATGGTATTGAAAGCAGTTAACTCTCATACAAGTAATACAATACAACCAACATTCCTCCATGAGCAATACAATTGTATTGTATACAATTTGCATTGTATTTTTTAAGAGCAATACAATTGTGTTGTATTACTTGTAGCAATTTCATAACACGGAAGAAACAATAATATTCTGACTAATTTTTGGCTGCTTAATTCAAGTAGTATAGTATAAAGGCATTTACTTTTAGCTCCTGTAAATCACAAAGTGAGCTAAAATCGATGGAATTGACTGAAGCCGTGCAATTGTTTTTCTTATGTGTATCTGTAGTCATAAAATTTTATATTGCCTTGTATTACAAAATAACTTTTAATAGCTATAAATACGTTGCAAGCATATATTGTAGATTATAGTTATTCTATGTAGACATTTTATCAGGTTAAAATTTCCAAACTTTTCAAACCAAGCTTTTCAGCTACGTTTCTAAAAACATTCTATACATAGGAATGATGAATTCCTCCAGATGTTTCACTTTTGTTTTGATTTTTGTAAAACAAAAAGTGATACAAATGTATCTAATAAAGGCCTAGATCACTTTCAATTTCTAATCACATTAATAATGATTTTTGTTTCACTTCTTAATCACAAATTTCTCTGATATCATCAATTAATTGAAAAACTAAATAACTGACCAGATGTGTATCAACGAAGTTTGTCGAAGTTTGATTTTCGGTATTGTAATTTGGACAATGAAACAGACCTATAGAACATTTGATGTAACCCAATACGCGATGGGAATTGGAACGAGCTGAAATTGAATAAGGTATACTTTTTCTGAGATCTGATACTGTAAATTGCAAAACACAGATAATTTAGGCATAAATCTGAACTGTTTCGTCATCATTTCACTCAAGGGACACTCAAGACACACTTCAATATTGATATTCCATGCACATTCCATATTGATTTCACCCACACTAGCTTAAAATAGAGTATGACTTCAATTTTAAGTAAGGCAGATTGGAGTAATCCTGCATACATTCCAAGGGAGATAAGTAACAAAAATTTTTTGATGTTTATAGCAATGGATCCATCCTCTCAGCCCGTAATATACTTTCTTAACTTAGTTACTTATTAAATATTGACATCCAAGTATGTTTAGCTTTCATATCTAGGGCTTTAATGTAGTGCATATCGGGTATTGCTAAATGTACAACATCCATTTCCTTGTTTGTCTTATGATACTGTATCAGATCGGACATTCTAACTCAGCGGTAGGAAGATAGTTGAGTTATATCACACTGGAGAAACACAAAGTACTATTGGCATCAGTTCGGGATCAAACCAAACACAATGGAAAATATCCGTGGAGATCTCGTAATTTAGAACCACGGTAAGATGGCATTTCCGTCTCTCAAGGATTTGTTCATAAATTGACGGGAGAACTGCCCTGCATCTTTATCTTGCATGTATTTCATCTTTTTATGTAGCATAAAAAAACTGCCAAATACATACACGCCCCTGTCAATATTTTCCATCCCCAAACAACTTTACAGCCAGATTCCCTTCTCTTCCTGGCTTAGAGAATTCAACTTTAGCTAACAAATACTGGAACTCAGCTAGGCACGTTTTGAGAGATATTGAATACGTGATCTATAAAACAGCCATTAAACTTATCATTAAGGGTTCATGGATTTCTTGGAATCCCAGAAAAGGCTGACATCGGTAGAATAAAGCAGTTAACCTCAAAGGGAAATTCATCTACCAGGTAATGAAAAGAGTTTAGTACAAATTAACTCTTTGTAGTATACGATTTCATATACTTGATTGCTGAGTAATGTAAAATTTGAAGACTCACGTTAAAGGATACGTTACTAATGAGCTTAATTCGAAGAATTTATAATTTCATTCGAACATTGAACTTTTATAAGTGGTTGCCATGGTTTACACTTGCAGTAAAAATAATAATAACCTTTTAGCCATCATCATGATTCCGAGTCGTGTTATTATGTGTGTCTTTACCCACAACATCCATGACTAAATAACCGCATATATAAGGCTCAGGTCCGGAAAGAAAGTTCCGTTTTGTTAAGAGAAAGACAGAATAATTGTTTTCAAGCCAATTTTAAGTTTGCATGAAAGGTCATTTCTTGAACTATTTTTCTACATAGTTTCTACCGATGTTGAGATATTTGTCGTAACGGGTGACCAACGTACCTATACTTCCTCAAAGAAAGTTCCCGACAGTGATGTGATGATAGCCATATCTTTAGAGCATTTTTTGTATCGTCGTCGCTTCTAAAGCGCTGAACTCAAATGGCACGCTTCATGTACAGGAACACATGAACACGGTGGCAGGTATGGGCTGAAGGTGGATGATCAATTAGCTGCCAACCGAATTCCTCAATTTGCCTTTGGGTGGTATTCAAGGAACGAATTACATACCGAATCTCACAATCGTCGGGTTTTCAACTGTCTTAAACATTTTTAGCGATCACAACAAACTGAAAACACAACATAGATTGACTGTAATGGTGTCAGTGCAAAGGTAATGGACAAGGAAGACAATTGCTCATGCGCGGAACACTGTCGGTAGTGACCGGTGGCTGAAGAACGAAACGCAACTTACTTTCGAGTCTCGTAATTGATTGAAAGATTCTATTGGAAGGTAAAAACTAGATAAAAGTAATACAAGGAAGACTAAAGGGTGGAATAGGGATATATGCGTGTAAACACCCAGAGGGTTAACTTTAGAAAAGTGGAAAGGAGAAATAACTGCAAAAATAAATTATCTCGGATTTTTAACGATCAGGGTGATTGTCTTGTAAAGATATCTCGGCATTAGTAACATTAACCAGATCCTGATAGACGAGATATATTGTTCATTAAGATCAAATCGTCTCTCGTTATTTGAAGAAAACTGGCCACAGTTTGATCCTGTCTTGATAAAAATAAGATGTGGCCATCATCAAAAAATATCAACAATATCTTGATGACGATATATACTCGTCATAAGTAAAATTGGTCAGATATTGATGAACGAGATATCTCGTCGAAACCACTTAGAGATGTGATTTTCATATTCTTGGATATCAGCGTGAGAAAAATACAATTTCGTTTTTAGTAAAATTATATAAACAACAAGTTGTTAAAAAAATATTTTAGCAGTTGGGAGAATTGTACAGATCCCTGATACTGCAAGAGAAATGTATGGATTATTTTCCATTAGCTACGGATAAAAAATTGGCAGCCATGTATATAATTTGAATTAATGTTTCTTGATAAGATTTTAACTGCCATACAAAACAATTCTTGTACCGTTCTTCTGCGTAAGATAAAAAGAAGACGACGGAAATGATTTCCGCCAAATTTGTACACAAATTTATTTCTTTTATAAAATCATTTTACCTTTCCTAATCCTTTGTGCGCAAAATCAAAATTCCAATCTTGTAAAAAAAAAGCAAAGCAATGCAATTTGACATTAGCATTTATAGTTACACTGTAATGTAGAAAAAAAATATTTATATAACAGTTTTAATGAAAACCCAGGGTAATACCAACCAAACTCCTTTCTTTATTACTTGTTCGTAATAAATTAATGTACAAATTAACAGTCATCATCAAACATTGTTTATAAATCTATTCCATTTCTTAATGAAATGAGGTTTGAATTGCTGGACCATTTACGTTTATAAAGCACTTGATTAATTTTAATGAAGGGATCATTATTTTTAATTGAATTAATTATTTTTAGCAAAACTGTTATTCGTTAATTTACGATCTTACAATAATTATTTCAATCATGATACAGATTTTTTTAAACATTATTTTTAAAAACCCCGAAACAATCTTACTTTACAGATCTTCTGAAGTCGCATTTCTGAAAAGAAGTAGGAAGTTCATACATTTTTTTTTAATCGCAGCTTGAGAAACCTAAGCAACATATAAAAAACTTTAATAAAAAGAGATTAATATAGTCAGATTCAAGTTTAAATTGTTTAACTGACATTACTTCAGAGACAATAAATGCTTATTTTTAGGGTAATGATAAATACATCGTCACATTCAATATACATGTCAACAAGCGATAGGGCAGGCTAGTTATTGTTTTATAATGGTATTGTCTGGTATCCAATGGGATCCTTGGTGAGTCTAGAAACGTCTTTGACAGGTGAAAGATATGTAGGTATCTTTTCTGACGAGTTACATCCGTTCCTGAGTACATTCTGTTGGGTTTGGTCTCTTCCAACAGAACAATGCGCCGCCTCACAAGTCTACACGCCAAATTATGGTTCGAGGAACACTGCTCAGAGCGTTCCTCTAACCATAATTTAGATCTTGTATTCCCACCAAAGTCACTAGAACTCAGCGTATCTGGGATGCCGTGCAACCCGCTGTGAAACCCATAAACCCTATCTCGGACTATAGTGTTCAATGCTACATAAATCTCTCCTTCCTGCCCAGATGGTTAAGGGGCATAAGGCGTCCCCCTTGTAATTACTGTTATTCATTGTCAACTGGGAGGGCGAGAGAAAGGAGACGATTTCAAGAGAACGAACTGGGTAGACTTATTTTTTGGGACGCCGTCGCTAAGCATTCGAGTGGAATCAATTTTCAAATTTTTGAAGCATCCCAAACCTAGGGACCCCAGAATCTAAATTAACTGTGCACGTAGTGTTTACCTTCCTTTTAAAATAAATAACTCCTTTAATTTTATTTTGGCTGTCACCGATTTATTTCTTCGCACACTACTGGGACTTCACACACTACATTACAAAGCCAAATAGGTAACGAGTAGATCAGTTCCAATCTTGGTGCTTTTGTTCCGTTGTGGTGCCCTCCATTTGCTAATCTAACTGCTTCTTCATTTCCATAATGATCCTCCGAGTGGTTCCGACGAGATTTTCCATCCATCAAGATCTGATCGACTTTGCTGATGACGATGTATCTCGTTGATGAAGATCTGATCAGTTTTACTAATGACGAGCTACCTTATCGAAATAAAACTACCCTATTACTCCAAGTAGGAAAAGCAAATTCTACCTTGCACATAACAGAGTGTCAATTAGAACAGGCTTTTGTACCAGAGGCCGGGCACTTCAGGAGAAATTTCGACGTGGATACAAATCACCGGAGGGTTATTCCACCCTATGTTAATTTCTTTCTTGTTCAATAGTATACAATGTATTCTATGCGTTTGTTAACATAGCATTTGGGGTGTTTTAAGTGTCAGGCTAGCAACCCATATGTCCTGGTTTTTGTTTGTTCGAACCTAACGAACAAAGAACACTTCCCATAACATCTGCAACTATATTCCATCTCCTGCCTTCCCCATCTCTATGTACTTGCCTAGGTCACATAGGTCATTTGAGGCACTATTCGCGATCTGCAAATTTTTATAATGTATTTGTTACGTGTAGGGGTAGAAGCAAAAGGTCAGAAGACACACAGAATGCCCGAAAATGGTACTAAAATTGATACCGATGGAAAACCTTTTTTCACGGTTACGATTAAAGGCTTCTGATTAGAAACCAAACATCCGAGATAGACAAAAAAGAATCCCCAATAAGTAAATAAGAAAACCGCTTTCAGACTTGTAACTTGATATAGTTGTTTTCTAGTTCACCTAAATAGATTTGGAAAATTACCAGTTGTGTTGCACTTGTACAGTAACAGATTTTCATCTTAATATCACCGTTCATCATTTTGTAGTAGAACAGAGATGCGATGTATGGGAAATTGATTATTTAATGGATGTGGGTGTGTATACGATTATCGTCTAATGTAGAAATTATACTAGTGTCGAAGAGCAGTTGAAAAAATTATAATCCAAACATAGAAATAATGGCTCTCTTCTTCGATAAAACGCGTGATTGTTTTGATCAATAATCTTGTAATTAATTTCTTTGATTGAAGCTTCAAATGCAAATATTAATTACAATTTTGAAAATAAATATATTTTATAAAAATTAAGTTATAATGCTCGTATATGTAAAGGATATTGGCACTGATATTTACCATTTTATTTTTATGAAACCTTCTGGTTAGGTATATAAGAATGGATTAATATAATGGAGAGGATAGATCCATGCAAAAATGTATTTCTCTTTTCTTTGTCCTTTCACATTTCTCGGAACAATTCATTGTTGTGTATGCGATTTGTTACATACTTCATTTCTCACTAAGTAAGACATCATTCGAAAAATACTGATCATTAGCTATTCTTGATTATTTTCAAATATTGCCTTAATTCCCTGCTATTCTGACAAATCTCTCTATATTAAAAAAAAGTTGCCGACGCCGCAGGATTGAAAACTGTGTTGTTTAGCTCAATTCTTAGACGGTTTTCCGTGAAAGTACTGATCGGAAAAAAAACGAAGTTAACATGGTTTGTTCTTTATCGTAGTCCCTGGACAATTATTAAGATTTTTTTCCGATGCGGCGATTAGTTTAGGGTTTATTAAGTGTCAAAATTGAAGAAGCGAAATTTCTTCCGCGAGTGAGGAAAACACATACAAATTTTCAGTCTTCAGCCGTGAGTTTTTTTTAAAGAGTACCTCTCAGCGTAAATTTTTACAGCTCGTCGAGTTTTTTTTTGAAATTTCAATTTGGTTCTTGATAATATTTTTTTGAAATTCGGGAAAAATCTTGACATTTTTGTTACTTTTTTTAAAACTGCCGTATCTATATTTTATTACTATTATTTTTTAATTTTTAAAGTATAGCAGTATACCTCAGACTATACTCTTTCTTACGGTACCATTATTTTAAAAATTGGTTCATAAATAAATTCGATGCAATCAAAAGTTGGTGACACAAATTTCGTATTTTTTATTTCGCGGAGCAAATTCGCGGAGCATTGTACCTCTTAACGTAAATTTTTGCAACTCGTCGAGCTGGCGAGCGTAAGCGAGCAGGGGACGGGGCCCCCTAGAGTTTAATATAAGTGCAAATGAGAAAGGATAATTGAATCGTTCGAAGGAAAGTAATTACACATAAATTAGATTAAGAGGAACAATATAAACTGCCAAAAGTTATTTCGAAAAACATCAGAATCGACTGTATTTATTATGTGTACTCAAACAAAGACATTTTCTTTAAGACTTTGGAATATTTACCCTTTTCGCATCTTTAAGCTAACATTCATTTACCAAGAACATTAAATATACATTAACCTACATAGCACCAGTTTCTACAAAACAATTCGTAGGCAATAAATATCCTGAGTCATGAATTACTTTTTCAATTTAAAGGTGTTTATGTTTCCGTCCCTCTTCACTTAAGCAAAGTACTAAACAAAATTTAAGTAACCGTAAACCGATAAGGTGAGGTCGTTAGTTAAATTTAAGGATACTTTACTGAATGTCAAAAATTGAAAAAATTATACTCCCTATTGATTGTTAGATTACGAAGCGTGAAAAAACCAAATAAATTTAATGCCTGGTCATTATGTGCGTGAAAAAGCTATCAACCAGGAACAATCACAAGAAAAAGTCTCAAAACGACTTAAAAATTCGGAACAAAAGTCACCAATCGCATTTACGAATGATGAAAAAGCAAAGTGATTGCTTAAAGCATAATAATTTTTCAATAAAATATACAAACAACAGTGTACATATAAATAATCTTGCTCAACTTTAAACACGGCTTTTTGCGAAATAACACAAGGCCCAAGGTCACAATATCTTACGGGTACGTATTTTTTGTAGACGTATTTAAACCTCATATACTAAAGCGAACAACTATAACTTCCCAAATAATTATTAAACAGCACTGTCGAAAACAGGAAAAAATGTTGAAAAATCAGCAAAAGATATTTCATTAAATAGCTTCATATAAGTGGTTGAACAGCAGGCTTAAAACTAAAAACCAGAAACTAAGCTTCAAAAGTCTAACTTTAATCGAAATGTCATTCTTCATCACAACGAATTCTCAATTGATGTACAAAAAGCGGCAAGTGTGAGAGTAAAAATGCAATCGTTCACTGACCCGAATAAACTATTCACGAGCGATATTCATCCCGAGGAGGATTTCGTTTCTGAACTCAATAACTAAAAAGAGCTTGTAGATTCTGAATAGTTTATTCTCGAGATCATGCACTTATATTATATTCTTGTCACGTATTGTTGCTATTTTTAAAGCAAATATTGGAAACTTGTAAATGTAAGTTACACTCAGCCATTTGTACTGATGGTAGTAAAATGTTTGAATAATGATACAAGAAAAGTGTATTTTAAAATGTACTGATAATACAAATTTTTAAGGTAAATTAGGTTAGACTGCCATATATGTGTAGTCAAGACCGAAAGAGTTTATAATACAATATTAATTGTATTATAAACTCTTTCGGTCTTGACTATACTTAAATATACACTACCCAACAATAATGGACTGGACAGCAAGATGTGATGTTATAAATAAAATAATACATGCTTTAATAGGGGGATGATTTCCTACGTGCTGCAATTACACTAGCAACCCTGTTGGGCATACTTTCAACAAGGTATTGATACTCAGCTATGGGTATTTGTGTAGATTCCTGCTGCAAGAATGTCGCCAGTTCAGCTGTAGATGTCGGACGTGGTTCCCTGGTCCGTAAGCGTCGATCTAACTCGTCTCACAAATGTTCTATGGGGCTTAGGTCGGGAGTCTGAGCAGGCCAGGGAAGGCGTTTTACATCTATATCTTGATACCACTGCTTGACAGAGGCTGGAAGATGACATGGAGCGAAGTGAGATTAACATTTGTCCTTTCCATAAAATTGGCAGAGCGTAGGAAGAACCTGATTGTCCAAAATGTTCATGAGGCGTCGGCGTTCGATTTACCAGGAACAACATGCAAAGGTCCCATGCCATACTGCAAAGAACAACATACTCTTTTCTGTCATATACGCACACATTATTGAATACGATATTGATGATGTTGGGAATATAGATTGCAGTCAACAAACTATTTTATCAAGGCAACTACAATTCAAATGATAGAGAATTCCTTGTTTTTTCAAAATTTCAATTTCGTACATATAATAGGGAATGTACGTCATAAGATGGAATATCAAACGAAAGTTAAAATAAAAACAAAAAAATTTCATGAAAAGAATTTCTCTGTACAAAATTAGACGATTATATTAAAGAACAAAATGATATAGGAAGATAATATAAAACTTAAACAAATTCCTTTGACCTTTTAGCAATAATATTTCAAGTGTAACCCACATGTTTTGTCCATTTTATACCATTAAAGTTACATCAGTTAAGCAATTTAACCCCCCCACCCTCATCAACATTTCCCTTCAAACCATTCAAACTCTTCTTTCTTGTCATGTCAATGACAACATGTGTAATACATTTATACTTTTAAAACGCGGACGCTGTAGACCCGGTTAGAAGAGAAGCGGATTAGAAACCGTAGGTTTGTGCGTTCGAAACTCTATCGAACCAAACACCGTCGTATACGATGGGGCACATGTATGTTAAATCTGTCGAGACGTCAAAAGCCATCACGTTGGCGTTGTATGGAAATTTGGAGTGTGGGATGTCATCTCAAATTCTAGCCTCGTCATCTGACTTATTCGAAATTCCTAACTGTTGTTCTTGCATTATGTCCCTTCGAAATTGATTGACCTTTAAACACCTGATGATTTTTTTTTCTTTTCTGATCACGTTGTACCTCTAGGTTTTACCACTCTATTAATATTGGTCTGGTTGTTATTCTGTGGTATTCTTACATATACTATTATTGAATTTATTTCGCTATACGTTTGGCTTAGTGTGTATTGTATTAATCCAATCTTTTAGGAAATTAGATTCAACATTCATTAAAAAATTTTTAAACACAGACGAAACAATACATGTTTTTTTTAGGATGCTGGAGAGCATTACAAATGCTAAAATCCGAAATAATATTCCGTTGCGACGGATACGTCTCCACTAGACGGAGTCCGAGGGCAAATTGCCTTATTTTTTCATGCGTGGGAACAAACATCATCAAGCGGCCGAAAACTTTTGAGTGATTTCCGATGCAGCTGGTCACTTATGCAAGACATCTGGCAGTACTTAACAGTAGCTTGTCCTCCACTGGTTCATGCGCTATAAAACCCAAATCCGCCAATCTTCAAACAGCTACTGGTACAATATTATAAACTTAGCCATCACTTCAAAAATTAAATTAAAATACAGTACACAATAAAATAGTAGTGTAACTAGACTCTACGAAAAAGTACTTCTTGATGTAGAGTTGTGTTACATTGCTGCTTGTATTGTGTTCCTTATATTGTTGTTCCGTTATATTGTTGAATTTTTGTATGTTTGTCTACGTTCACACCACAATAACCTCCTCCAGATTTTAAGCGGTTAAAATTTGATAGATGTTACCGCTAGTTGAATTGTAGCCAGTTGCATGAGACGGTAGGAGCTGTATTATATCACGGATGTACTTCCGTGTGAGTGGTCAATCAATGGAATATTACGACAGAAGACTCCTGTATTGCTTTTAACAATTAAGTGTGAGTTCAGTTTGTTAAAATGAGGCTTAAAAGCATTGAATAGTGAAGCTGTGATAGGGAATAAGGCCAATGTTATTGTATGGCTTCAAACAGTTGTTGAAAGTGATTATCAACCCAACGGAAAAACAACTGTTTATCGTTGACCATCCATTGAACTGAGTGCTGATTGTTGTGAGCGCCATGTGTGGCTTGTATTTCTTAAAGTGAATACGGCTTCAAAATCGGAACAGTATTGGAGGACATGCATGGAAAGTTGAACGTTACAAGAAAAAGCGTTACAACACTTTTGTCTTATGATTTAGCTTAGTGTAGAAAAAGGATATATGTGGCTGACATGACCATTGGACCTAGTAAACATGCGCGTTTGGAGGGTAGAGGGGCCCGCAATATGTCAAACCTACTCTGCTGAGAGAGTTTGGGGCCAGTGTAATTTTGGATTGAGTGGAGTGAGGACTGCGTAAGTTGTGTCCTTGGAAAACTACCAAATTAAACTATAATCACAGGTATTTATTCGATCATGTTATCCTTCAATATTAATATCAAGCAGCACTTTATATTCGACCAAACTGTAAATTAATTTCTGAAAATATCCACACGATAAACAATCTTTCAAACTTTCTGTTGCGTCATGCATTTCACAATCAGGCCCGAATATTCGATTTAAAACTAGGGTTTGTATCCTCGAAGAAACCTACCAATTTTTTAATGCTTGTTGTGTCTCATTCACATCACGTCTAACTGTTAACAATTCAACAATACGCGTGAAAGACAGTGCAACTTCGTCTACTAAAAAGTTCTACATGATTCAGTTGGGTTATGCTACTTTTGTGATGCGTGCTGCTTTCTATTGTTTTGTTTGTTAATTTTTGTAGTTGTGGCAAGTTTGCTATAAACTCATGAATGTAAATAAATTCAACACATTTCAGTAAAATGGTGCTAACATTGAAAAGTAATATTTGCACAATTCTAATATATATTTTACTAATTTCTAATGTATTTTGTACGAACACATTCTACTAATCTCAAATGTACAAGGGGTATTAAAATGAAAAAGGTACGAAACGTCGTAACAACGTAACCGTTAACATATTTGCCTATGACGCTATGGGAGAACGTAGCGAGACATTTAGGGATGCGATTGGAATCTCCGGCGTGGATCGGAGCATGCACGGGCCCCCGCATGTACAGAAGAGAGCAGAGGTTCTCATAAAGAGCGCCGTCTCATTGACGCGGCAGTGCGTGTTAGGACAGGATGGCGTTCACATTGCAAAATTCGACGATTGATGAGCAGCGAAGCCTTATCCGATTTCTGACAGCGGAAGGTGTTAAACCGGCCGTTATTCATCGCCGGATGGTGACCGTATACAGGGAAGACTGTGTGTCCGACAAGTCAGTGAGAAAATGGAGTGCTCGTTTTCGTGCAGGCCGTGACAGTTTGGTTGATGACCCGAGACCAGGCCAGGCAAACACAGTCATCACGGCCAATCTCATCGACAAGGTGTACGACCTAGTGAGAAGTGATCGGCGTGTCACATCGGGAATGTTGGTGGTGAAGGTGGATGTCAGCTTTGGAACAGTGTGGACAGTGGTTCACGACAGGTTGCGTTATCAGAAGGTGTGCGCGCAGTGGGTTTCGAAGCAGATCATTGACCAGCAAAAGGAACTGCGAATGAGGCTAGCACTTCAACATCTGTTTCGGTATCATGAAGACCCCGTTTTCCTGGAGCGGATCGTCACAGGTGATGAGAGCTGGTGACACCACTACGAGCCAGAAACAAAGCGGCACAGCATGCAGTAGAAGCATGCGTCGTCACCTCACCCTAAAAAGTTAAAAGCCAATGGCATCAGCAGGGAAGGTGTTGCTCACCGTCTTTTTCGACGTCCAAGGTCGGTTACTTGTTGAATTCCTCGAGCACAGAAGAACCATTAACTCCGATGTGTACTGTGAGACACTCCGAAGCCTACGCAGTTCCACCAAGAACAAAAGACCGAGGCTGCTCACGGAGGGTGTATTTCTGCTCCATGATAACGCGCGTCCACACGTCTCCATGGTCACACACGCGGAACTGGCCAAGTTCAAGTGAGAGCAGCTTGACCCCCCACCCTACAGCCCGGACATGTCGCCCTGCAATTTCCATGTGTTTGGTCCCCTGAAAAAACATCTGAAAGGGAAGCGCTTCTACTCAGACGACTAACTTAAGGACGCTGTGAAGGACAGGGTCTCGTAACGGCCACAGGAATTCTGGAAACAAGGAATCATTCGGTTCATTAATCAATGGATTTGTTGTGCCCAGGCCTATGATGTATACTTTTAATAAAGTCTTCATTTATACCCACAGTGTCGTTTCGTACCTTTTCATTTAAACAACCCTTGCATTTTACTTGCATTCTCATAACAAAAGTGAGGCCACCGCTGAGCATTTGCTAGGATGCATTGCGTTATCGCGGGAGGACGTACTGCGTAGACCTGGTGTGGTTCTAGGGAGATTGAGGGCGGAGGGACTCATGGACCTGATCTGATCCAGATCAGTGGGATTAGAAAGAAAAAGAGAAGAAGACATTCTCATACTTTCTAATATATTTTATACCAAACACATTCTAATGTATTTTATCATTATGTAATGTATACAATGAACTAAAAATAATACAGATAGAATAAGTTATATATAGTAGAACCTCTATTAAGCAGTTAATTTTAATAGTTCGAAATCGACTCGCAAATGAACGCAACGAATTGAAAAGTTTTGGCGGACAAGAGGAAGGAACGCATGTCCACGTGAGTTTTAATTTAAGCAAATTCAAACCCACCCTCATGTTGATTCATTTCGTGTGTAAATAGAGTGAAATCCGAAGCCAAGGATAATTCACTTTTGCCTCGTGGCTACGTTCTCCCACTCTTTTAAAGTTCAGCGAGTTAGGAAAGTTCACAGGGTGTGGGGCGACTCTGGTTACTCTTGTGAAATTTCAGACATCAAAGGAAACTGACTTAGGCACTCGACTCTTGAGCTCTAAAATAGAAGAGGTATTGCCAATGGCAAATACAAACAAAATTGATTTCTTCAGAAGGCGTTGACGGAATGTGGAGTGGCAAGTTGGTTCACCACGCCGTCTGTGTTATTGCTGCTACATATTATCGGTGTACACTCAGAATGTTTTAATACAACCCGGAGCTTAAGGATAAAATATCCATGTATGAAGTTTGTTCCACTAAATTTTGTTTGAGACTGAATACCGTCGGTTAACTCCAAGAAAATATTTAAAGTTCAATAAACTTTTTTTTAAACCGTCCGGGTGTTGAAAAAGCTGAAAATTGTATATTTTCAATTCTAGACGTCAACAGAAGGAACGTGTGAATGGAGTATTGACAAAGCCAGAGACGAACTCCGTTACTTTCTTTATTGAGCAATGACAGTGATTTCATGTGGAATTTTAAGAATCATGCCTGTACCATGGAATCGACCTTTGATACTACAGAGTCGATGCCAGATTGGTTTGATACAAATCGGAGTTTAAAGCTAAACATTTATATTTAGTTTAAGGTTCACAATTTAAAGCTTGTTGAATTTCTGGAAAATATTTTAAACTTTTACAAACTTCTTTTTAACTTTCTTTGTAATGAGCAATGACAATTTGAATTCTAGACGTTAACAGAAGGAACGTGTAAATGGAGTATTGACACAGCCAGAGACGAACTCCGTTACTTTCTTTATTGAGCAATGACAGTGATTTTATGTGGAATTTTAAGAATCATGCCTGTACCATGCAATCTACCTTTGGTACAGAGTCGGTACAGTACTACAGAGTCGAAGCCAGATTGGTTTGATACAAACCGGAGTTCAAATCTAAAAATTTATATTTAGCGTAAAGTTCACAATTCAAAACTTGTTGAATTTTTGGAAAATAGTCTATAGTTCTACAAACCACTTTTTAACTCTCTTTGTAAAGAAAACATTGTAAATTTTAAATCTCAAATTACAAAAGGAATGACGAATATTTGGCTCCAAATTTCAAATGAGACTTAAGTTCTAAAATAGAAGGGATAGTGCAAAAAGCAATATTAAGAAAATTCCTTTCTTAACAGAGCAATGTCAGGTGGAATTAAAACAATCGCGTATTCAACGTGTGCTCTGTAATTGCAACTATCCAATGCTAGTGAACTCAGAGTATTTTAATGTTAATTTGTAGGTTGTTAAATTTATATATACATGACGCTGGAGAAAATTCCATGACCGAGATCAATCCAGAAAGGTCCGAGGAAAATGCATACCTGATAATTTTAAAACACGGTCAGATCACGAGGTACACACATAAACTAGCACCCCACTCTCCAAACTTTTCTAGCATGCCAATTTCAGGACTGTTGAGACGACGACACATTTTTCGTCCCCACGTACAAGACTGACTTTTGGTTGAATCTAAATTCAAACTCGCAACCCCCTAGGTACTGCCGTTACTCTACCAACTAGACTATTGCACCCTTTACTAGGGACTAGGCCTCCACATTTGGACAAGGGCAATTTTCTCCTGTATTGATGAATATTTTATAACATAATCGTAGCTCATTTGATAGGGCAGTACAATTTAGTCTGGAAAAATGGTCTTCATGATTGACATTTATTAAGCTGCTTTATAGTATTGTGTATTATTGTATTCTAAGTAGATTATATTTAAGTGGTAAAGGTTCCCCACAGTGTAGAGTTTTATCTCGACAAGATATATCGCCATTAGCAAAATTGACCACATTTTGGACGAGATATCTCGTCGAAACATGCCGAGGGTTAAAAATGTGTATTATCCACATTTTTCCACGTAGATTTATTACCAATACATTGATAATATTTTAAAATTTTAATCTTTGAAAAATCAGATTATTCCTAACAGTACAAAAGTCTCATATTTTCCGCATCTCAGTAGATTTGGGCTCTTTGTACGTACGAGGGTTCATTATGGGGAGGGTTCTCTATGGGGTTTAATGTTCATCGCTTTAATTTCTGAAAAATATTAAAGTTTAATGAGCTACTTTTAAATTTCCCGTGTCCCAATAATGTGTTCAACTATTTTTTAAAGAAGCTTTTCTAATGACTTTGCGTTTGTAGTTTCATGAGAATGCTTGCAAAGCATTTTTTAACATGAATGGGAATTTTATGTAATAAATTAATTGTTTGTCCCCCCCCCCCAAAAAAAAAAAATAAACCTTCTCTCAAATATAAAAAGTAATACTTAATTATTTATAAATCTTGTGCGTTTGCTATGCAGTTAAATTTTAAATCTGTTTTCAATAGTTTTCTTGAAATGAAAATAGAATTTATATAAATCTGATGAATTTTCTAAATTCAATAATTAATGTCTCACTGACTCCAAAATATTTATATTTATTCTTGATTTTATTTATTTTTATTTATATTTATTTTTATTTTTATTTATTTATTTTTATATTTATTTTTATTTATATTTATTCTTGATTTTATTTATTTTTATTTATATTTATTCTTATATTTCTATTATTTTTCGTTCCCGTAATTTGATATTTTAAATTTGCGTTTTATTTTTTACATCAAGACAAATTATTATGTTAGTTAAGTGAGTTTCGGTCAAAACTACTCGTATTTATTCGTACTATTTATCATTCGTGGTGCAAATTGGAATTTAATATTGCAAAAGTCTAAAATCTGTTTCTACTTAAATCTCTCCAGATTAATGAATTACTTTTTAATTATACCCTTTTGTCGATTAAAATAGAGACATATACTTCATTTGTGCATTTCGAATTTATCCATAGTATAATTTGCCTATACAGAATTTTATGACTGTATATAGCAATTTTTTCATAACTTCGTTTATACACATAATAGATAAAACATATATTTTTTTTTTCAAGAAGAGTATAAATGAAAATTTAAGTAAAGGAAATTTTATTTTCTTTAAATCGTACCCCCAGATTCAAACTGTTGTAGCCACACGACTGAAAACATTTCTTTTCTATCCAATGGCGAGCATTGTTGAATGTAATCAATTTGCTACTACAAGGCCAGAAGTGATGGCCACTTGTGATAGAGCACCTAATGGGCGACGATCATTACTCAATCCCATATTCGAACCAGGAACCTTCCGATCCGGAGGCCAGCACCTTAACCATTAGACTGGTTAGTCGGCACAAAACTGACTGAAACTGACAAACACCTAGACCGAAAACAAAACCAGTGAATACTACATGGGTTTGAACTCACAAACCGGTATGCTGAAAAAATTAGCTCTAGAACTGAAACGGTAAGTCACATATAATTAATCTAATACGGACATAATAATTTATGGGCTTTGCTCACGCTCGTGCAAATCCCAGTTTACCTCCAAATTGTTATTATTCTGCGTTGAATACTATCGTACATTACTTTCGTGACCTAATTACAAAATAGAACCGACGAAAGGGTTCAAACAACTTCCTAGTCCTAGTTTAAAGGATTACTTTGGATGTAACCACGGTTTCCGTACACTCGTTAACATCATTTTAAGTATAAGTTATAGTTGTAATAATGCCTATAACCAGTGGGGTAACATTAACTGTTAAAAACTTTATTCAATTTGTTACATTTAAAGATAAACATATAAATATGTTTCTCTCGATAGATAGAAACTATTTAATTGTCAAGTTTAAGGTGCATGTACACACTATAAATCCTGAAAATCGAACTAAAAGTCAAAAATTATTTTATTGCTTCAAAACATTCTTCAATTAGTTTTCAAACGATGCCAAGATCTTACAAATATTCGAAATAGTTTTCTAGTTACAAGGGTATTGTTAGGTACTGTCACCATGAACAGACATCTTTCCAAAACTTGAAACTCAATTTCTGAAGTTACAAGTTTTTGCAACATGATGCTTTGTTCAAACAGTGATAACTCAACAATAAATTAATCTGTTATAATTATTTTTGAATCATTATAATCTATATAATACAGTGGATGTTTTGACCTTCAATCAGAGTTATTAGTTTAGAAATAAATTTTTAATTGATTTCTAAATCCTAAATTTCCAGAAAAAATCTTGATTTTTTAATGCATCCATGGCGAAAAAGTTGTAGCAAAAAACTTTTCTCTCTAGCAACTTGATGGAGGATCAAAACATAAAGAAAAATATTGGAATTAATTTCCAACTAGAATCGACTTTCTAGACAATTTTAAATTTGAGATATCACTGTTCAAAGAACATGCTAATTAGCTCATTAGATCTCAATTAGCTAATTATTAATTAGTTTAATATGATTTTTTTGACTGAAATGGTTTTAAACATACACCTACTGCGAAAAAAATTGATTTTAAAATTAAAAAAAAACTATAGTGTATGTACACTTTGAACTAGAATAGGTAAAAATGTATTGAGTTCTAATGTTAGTTTATTAGATATTACTATTTAAATGCCTTTTAGCCAACGTAACATAAAAACATGACATAAAACGAAACGAAATAATGTGTGGGCCCAAGACCATAGGCCTAAGTTGGACTGGAACTGAGCAAAAATTAGTTAGACAAAGCTTTTATACAGTAGCAAGTAGAGGCAGTGGTCCAATAAGAGTGGGTGGGTATGTAATTGGGCGGAGTCATGAGGTGAGTCCAGTTAGTGCTATACAGCAGATGCCAAGATGACTGAATCAAAGAAAAGAAAAGATAAAAAATATGCTACATAAACCACAACTACCAAAACATTTATCTTTAAGGATAAAATCTCAAACGTCTATACACACATATAAAGTATTTCTAGCATTGCTATTCTGGAATTCACTACAGCTGTTTTCATTCTCGTTCCTTCTATTCGTAGCTCTGAACGAATTTTACAATTTTTATTCTTTTTCGAATCATAATTGGGACCTTCAGACTTTTTTAATAATTGCTTCTATATTCTTCAAACAATGAACGTATTAAAAATAGTTTCTGACAATGTAGGCTTGTTATTTTGTTTTCGTTGCGCAAAACAGTAAACAAAAGATGCGTTGTGTTGCCCCAAATCACGTTACAAAATAGTTACCAAATAGTTACGAAACCTACCTATAAATAATCTATAAATGGTAATTTGGTAATTTTAGTTAACGTCGTACTAGAGCAACACAACGGTCTATTGACGACGATCCGGGATCAGTTCCATAAGGGGAAGATTCGAGGACAACATCTCGTAATTTTGTACCACGGTCAGATGACGAAGCAACACCTAAACTGGCACCCCACTCTCCAAACTTCCACACCAACCCAACGTGAGGACTTTCGGCCGGGACAGATTTAAAGTGCACGAACCGCCTCTACACCATACGCTTACAAACATCCATGCCCGGACCTGAATTCGAACCAGGAACCTTCCGATCCAGAGGCTAACACCTTAACCACTATACCGGTTGGTCGGCAATCTATAAATGGAAATTATATTAATTCATAAATATATTTTACATATATTGATATAAATATGTTTTCAGCTTCTTGCGAATGTAAATTTCACGAACTTTATGTTATCTCCCTAATTGAAACTCTGATGTTCACAATATTTTCCTAAGTATCATATTTTTAACTAAAAAATGCTTGAATTTCACAATTCAGTATTTTAAAATTAAATCATCCCGAACATTCTCCTTGTTCTAATTTTTCTCGGATTTGCAGGAAACCTTCGATGAACACACTCAATGATATAGAAGTATCCAGTGAGCATTGCAAAATTTAGGATATTGTCATATTAGTATTTTTCTAAAATCATAAAATCTAAACCACACGTAAAAATTGTTATTTACATATATAATTATATTTCGCTCTTTAATTGTAGAATTTTCTAAAAAGAATACAACTCTTTTGTTTGTATATGCACTACCCTACAATAATGGACCGTACGTCAACGAATTTGCATAAAATCCGTTTATTTGTGTTTTTTGTGGTATGGCCTGGGACCTATGCATTTTGTTCCAGGTAAATTTAACGCCGACGTCTAGTACATGAACATTTTGGACAGTCAGGTTCTTCCTACGCTCTGCCAATGTTATGAAATAGACGAATGTTTCTTCCAGGACATACAAATACCCATAGCTGTGTAACCAAACCTTGTTGAAAGTATGCCCAGAAGGGTTGCTAGTGTAATTACAGCACGTGGTAAACCATCCAACTATTAAAGCATCTTTTCTTTCCCTTATACTATCATATCTTGTTGTCCGGTCCATTATTGTAGGGTAGAATATTGCAAATTAGCTGTGAAAAAATAGTTTTTCACTTGCAAAACAAAACTGAGAATAGTATATATTAAATAAATTCGTAATTACGTGACAATAAAAGCAAAAAAAGTCATATACGAAAAACTACTTGAAATTTCTTATTTAAAAAATTTACATGTGTTTACAATAACTGCACTAAATTATGTATTTTTTTCAAAAAGTTGTATTCATTTATTTAATGTCCACCATTTAAGGTAGATAAGTCACACTGAAGCAACACATCCGCTATAGGCGTTGGCACGGGATCCATCCCTTAATATAAGAACACCTCGTAATTTTGAACAAAAAGTAGATGGTCGAGGACAACACCTGCCACCATTTTAGTGAAGAACTTCGTTACATATGTGGATGGGTAAAGTTACAGTGGTGTAAGCAACTTTTTCGAAAAAAAAAGACAACTTCCACTGCCATCAATTGGCTTTTGAAAAAAGATCTGACTGCCTTCACGTTTTCAGTTAACATATTGGCTTATTTATATCTGGTTCCTATGTCTAACAAATTGTATTTAGTTATATTTATTTGTATTATGTCTGGGTTTTTTTCTGTGTCGCTTTTATAGAAAAGTGACTTACACCGTTCTAACTTTAAGCAGTCCATACATCTCATCAAATTTGTAATTTCATGTGATCTGTTTGTCCAATTTCACAAGAAACGTATTTAAAAATCTACATTTTGATATACTTTTCAATGCAATTCAAATTTCCTGTTCCAACCAAAAGACAATACACAGTGTACCTTGTGCACTTTAAATCTGTCGTGGCGTCAAGTGATCTCATGTTGGCTTGGTGTGTTAGTTTGGATTCGGTCTCAGTGTGACTACGTCATATGACTGTGGTTCAAAGTTGCGTGGTGTTGTCCTCGGTTCTTTCACTTTGGGTTTGATCCCGGACCCTCGCCACTAGCCTGTTGTGTTGCCCCAATGTCACGTTCCTTAAAACACTCACAAACTATCCAATTTTATGATTGATTCAGTGGGTTTGTCCATTGCGCTAGGAACCTGTGAGTTTTAGGTAGAGAAGGTTCGATTTTTCATTGGGTGTATTTCTGTCCTTGTGCCCGTTAAACTCATTATGTATGAATCTACTGTCTGAAGTGGTCTGTCGTGTTTGCCTCAGCTTGGCTAAATACCGTCATTTCACCATAAAAGTGAATGAACTCAACTTCATGTCTTGGAAGAAAAATATACCGATCAGGGAACTCAATTTGAACTGCCCGCTATAATTTATAATGTTGCATATAAACTTTATAGCATACATAGTATCTGTAACTATGTTATAAAATATCGCATTTAGGAGTATCAACTTCTTTTACACATAACATTTCTATAATTTAAAAGATATGTATATTCGCAAGTCTATAGCGGTATTCTTCCTTTCAACAGTTAGAATTTTCTTTTAAGTATAAATGTGTGGAATAAAATACAGTTATAAAATTCAACAAAAAATCCAATTTAGTGCCTGTAAAATAAAGTTATATTAAATAATAAATTCATTCTCTGAACCGTTTCTTTATTTTCAGTAGAAAATACGTTTGCATTACTTTTGTTCTATATATAGTATTTTAAATACAATTATTTTTCTCAAAATCTTTTCTTTTCCTACAAAAATTCATTGAAGAGTGATTTTTTTTTTACTTTTTAATTCTTTAATTAAAATATAGCATTCCCTGCTCACAATTTCTGTGGTATATATAAATGTAAAAATGCAAATGTAGAACCGTCGTAATTTTTAATATTAGAATCTTCATACCACATCGAAATGATTTAAAGCAAAGAAGGATTTCTCAAACCAAAATGGATTTCATTTTAATAACACGATGGAATTTTATTTTTTAAGATTCAGACCTCAAAAGGCACAGAGCGTAAATAAATCCGTCCATGAAAGAAAATTCTGAATAATGATGCATGAGACCATAAATATAAAATTTTATGAAGGCCCTTTTATACGGAATTATTTTTTGTCTTTCTCCCTGCTCGTGTTAGCACAGTTTTATGTCTCAAGTTAACGAATAAATTCAGATGTTCTTTTCAAATCAAAAATACATTTTTTGACTAGAAATCTGCATAAAAATTTAATTGAAGCTCTGGGTCACACATACTTAACTTACACAACAGAAATGGTGGACGAAATCACGCGCCGATTAGTTTTATTTTTCAGCCCACGAGAAAAATAATTTGACTTTTACATTCTTTTACTTTTTAAGTCTCAGAATTTTTTACGAAGTATACGAGATAAATAGTTAACATCCATTAAAATTTTTAAAAAAGCTAATGCCATTATTAGTGCTCTTTATATAATTCATTATGAATTTCAGTTAATTTTATTAAATGTATTCATTAAGCATATTATTAATGAAAATCCCCGTCAATTAACACCCACCACATCAGAAAATTGAAAGCATATTTACTTCAACTTACAAGTGCAAAACAATAAGTCGAAACTTTCGAAATACAATTTTTCAACTTTTAGATGTGGTGATCTTAACACAAATGAAGTGTGCGTGTCCATTAATCCTCGGGATAAGATTGCTTCGATGGATACCTCATCATTATAAAAAAATAATCAGATATTGATGGAAGAGATATCTCGTCATTCGCAAAATTGATCAGATCGGGATAGACGAGATACCTCGGCTAAGCCACTTAAGTCGTTTTTCTCTGCACAAGAGTTAGGTTTCTTGTCGAGAATCAGTGAGTTAGCTTAGTGAGCAGAAAGTTTTCCTTTCTTTATTTAGTGAAACTTTAACGAGATGACAGTCGACCTTGAGCCAGTCGTTTTTAAAAAGGTTGAAAAGATCGTTAGGAAAATGTCGTCATTCGCGAAAGCATGATTGGTAGTTGTCAGTTGTGTTCAACTCCACCAAATAGTTGCCATTACTATCGTTTATTTCAGAAAGCTATAGACTTAGAACCAGGATCCATTATAAAGATTCCATATGCTAAGGGCCTTTGTATAAGTTGAAACATACACCAACAATTTTAAATAATAGACTGTTCAAAACCAACTGTGTCGACGGCCAAGAATTATACCCAAGTTTCGTACTTAAACTGTTTCCTTCTTTAGCCGGCGATATATGCTGCCGTAGTTTACATTACATAATAAAATTATTATTATTATTATCCTATAAGTTACATATCGAAACCCAGAAAGAAAAGTGACACAAATCAAAAAATAAAAATGTTGATGTTATGTCATTGAAAAATATGTATGAGGTGCCCCAGCATGTTATATTACTTTTCTATAAAATAAAACACGATGACGCACCTCATGGAATAGAAGTTACCACCATCAATAATAAAATTTAAAAAAAAGCTTATACTACACTAATGTCCATAAATTAAGGATAATGAAACAAAAAAAAAAGAACAAAAAAGATGGTGTATGTATTATACCATTCATAAAAATTACGATTTTTGCTCACTGAAGCTATTACAAAAAATATCGACCTCACAAAAACTTAACATGACATGGTTGGTATGATGGTTAATACATTGTATTTGTTGAATTGTCTTGACGCGTTGTACGGAATGTATTTCATCGTCTCCCAGACGATTAAATACATTCCGTACAACGCGTAGGCATGCTGAAGATCAAATTATCGAGCTGACAAATTATCTGAGGAAGATCACTCCACTCAGAAAGCAATATTCTCCGAAGTTCCGGTACACATGTAGGAGGTGGTTGACTGGCTGCAACTCGTCGGCTAAGCATGTCCCACACATGCTCGATCGGATTCAAGTCAGGTGAGAATGCTGGTCATTCCATACGGATGATATCCTCAGATTCAAGGCATTCATTTACAATGTTTGCACGGTGAGGAAGTACGTTGTCATCTATAAACACAAATTCTGCGCCCATGGCATCCCTAAACGTACATGTTGTTCCAGAATGATATCCCGATAAATTATACCTCTCATGGTTCCGATTTAACATGAATATATGTTCTGGAGCCCAGTATAATTCCGCCCCTAACGAGCAATCGTGCACCACCGTAATGGTGTCTTTCAATGATGTTGTCTTGGTGAGAGCGGGTACCTGGTGTTCTCCATATGAACGTCCGCCGTGAATCAAAATGCAAGTTAAACCTGGACTCGTCGGAAAACATCACACAAGCCTACTGTGACGATGTCCACATACATGTTCTCTACTCCAGGCTTACCACTGGCGACAGTGAGTTTCCGTCAACGGAACGCATCTGACAGGCCTGCGAGCATATGGACCAACATGTCCTATACGTCTGTAAAAGGTTTGCCTTGAAACTGTCGTATCCGTGGCTGAAGATAACTGACGAGAAAAGTCGGATGATGTGCTCCGTCTGCTTCTTTTTGCAGTTACTGCCAAATACCGGTCGTCATTCGGCGTTGTAACTCGGGGAAAACCTGTACTGTAACGTCTACTGACATTTCCATCATTTTTTATTAAAAAGGAATCATTTGGAATCGTCATTTGGAAAGCCTAGATATAACACTTTGGGGATTCCAAGTTCCACTGAAACTTCCGTCTGAGTACGCCCACATTCCAGGAGCGTAAAAAAATCAAAGACATGCGCATTCTGTTCCACTGTGTGGCTTATAGAACGCTTGTGAACAATTTTACTTCTTTGCTACCATTCCTTATATACACTTCTCTTACACTCTTGTCATTGTGACATACTATCGGCGTCATCTGATGGCTTCCTGTAATTTGGATATTATTCTTGAAGATGTATGCGATAATTCTACAGGTGAAATTTTTACTTTAGAGTTCGATTTCCGTGATTCTGAATTATCCTTAATTTATGGACATGAGTGTGTTTCAATATAAGTTTTATAGCATCCCTTAAGTTGATGTTTCTGAAATTCTGCGATTTTGAGTTGTGTCAATTTTTTTGCCGGGTTGCGATACATAAAATTATTATTAAAATTATAAATGAATTTTAACGTATTCGTCATATTGCATAAATTGTGAGGCATCCGCTATATCACGTAAGTTGTGAGTTATTCGTGATATTTTATGAGCTGTGAAGTGAAGAAATTGAAAAGCAAGAAAAATATCAAATATATTTATATGGGAAGCTTGAGATGGTTTCGAAGATAAGTCTTTGGTTTATTGAATTCCGATAGGAATAGATGGGATAGGGATCGCCGAGTTTTTCCCATAACTACTTCTTCAAGATGCTGCGTCCCGGCTAAACTATTTCAGCTGTTGCTTGTTACTAACAAAAGTTTTTATGTATGTGAAGAACATAACTATTTTATGTATTTTGAAAATCCTTTCCTGATTTTACTATCTTCACACTAAAAACATTCATCCGCCAACAATCGATGATTGGTTTTCTCCCAAGCAAATCTATTATACATATAAAGCAGAGGTAACGCTACACTCTACGTTTATGAGTGATGGCAACGGCTTGGCGATTTTTTTGGCGCACTTCTAGTAGCGAGTTACGATAACTTAAGGCAACCCATCTTTCGTTACTGATACTGTGGTTTTCATGGCAACCTCGGCAAACGGAAACTTTCAATTTTCATTTTGAATATTCTATAAAGTTCTTCCAAAATCCGTTAAAGTCGTTTGATTTCATTGATTCGTTTGAAATTTTTTCTTTCCTCCCATTGGTTATTTTGTTTTAAAAATATCCTTTGATTGCATTGGTTCTTTTAAATCGTTTTCTGTGATACCATTGATCCATTTATTTGTATTTGGACAGTTGTGGAATTTTTATTTTACTATAATAGTTTTCACGATAGGATTAAGAGTTTTGTTTTTTTGACCACTTTCGTTTTCATTATTTTTTTACGAAAGAATTCTGACGTTATCAGGTTGTATTATTTCTTGCTTTTTTTCTTTTGTAAATCTTTTTCAACATGCCTACTGTATTCAGTGTAATTCATGTTTCAGGGTATTCTTACCCAACATTCGTAGCTTAGTTTCTCTGCTGGTTCACAAATGTGTTTTGATATGTGCTTAAGCTTACTACTTTTTGTGAAAGTTTTTAAAAATATATACTTTTTAAAACATTCTGAAATGTGTTTAAAAAGTGTGTCGTAAAAAGAAAAAAAAATTGTGACAGAAAAAGAGTTAAGAAATAATTATTTCCTTGGCGACTTCAGAAGTTCGCCAAAAAATCGCCAAAGCCGTTGCCATCGCTCATAAACGTAGATTGTAGCTGTTCCAAAGCAGATTTGGCGTATGTCTGCTCTATACAAATGTATACCGTTGGACCTATCAACCACAAATTTGGTAAGCGTGTTTCTTAGAGCCGTGTGGGAAAGAGATGTTACATATTAAACCCGTTATATTTGTCATAGGTATGGCAGGTAGTCTAAAAAAATTTAGAAATCCGCATAGGAATAACATTGAATGTTGCTACTGTTGTATAACTTGGATTGTTTTACCAGTGTTGCTTGAGAAATAACCTTTTCCAAAAAAGTTTACATGCTAGTATTTATGTTAGAACATATTGTTTTCATTTATTCCAAAACATCATTGACCGCGGGAGCCCAGTTGGAAGGTTAACAACCGGAGCTAAAGACCGTCGTGTATACCAGGTTGGTGGATGTTAAATCAGTCGTGACTTCTTATGTCCTCACGTTGATGTAGCGTGGAAATTTGGATAATAGGGTGCAAGCTCAGTGTTGACCTCGTCATCTGACCGTGGTTCAAAATTTTAGGTTTTGTCCTAGGATCTTTCTCCTAGGGGATTGCTCCCGTACCGTTGCCAATGGCTCGTTATGTTAATCCAGTGCAACGTTAATTCACTACCTACCTTTTAAATCCGATAAGCGCAATTTTCATCTGACCGTGGTTCAAAATCATGTGGTGTTGTCTCTGGATATTTCCTTTGGGGCTTGATCCCGGACCGCTGCTATTAGTTCGCTGTGTTACTCCAGTGAGACGTTAATAAAGATACATACCGTAAAGCGCAAGTGAAAACCTCACTGGTAGTAAAAGTATTTTGTCACCTTGGCAGCGCCAAAATTAATGGATTATATTTTCATTTTCTAATTACATATACGGGATTGTTCTTTTTATGCAAAGTATAGTTAAATACATGGTGTTTACATTTTGGCAGTACAATGTAAATACAGTAGAGTCCCGATTATCCGAGTTAATGTGGACCAAGACTAACTCGGATAACCGAAAAACTCGGTTAAAGCGAAGTTGTTAATAAAATAAATCATGTAGGTTTAAATGTATATTTTAAGAAATACAAAAATTATACAGATACACAACATGCGATTCACATTGTTACGATAATTAAAGAGTTCTTACTTCAAACAGTCCTTAATTGTTTTTTCTTTTACGTTACTTTGGCGTTTTTCTGCAGTAATGTTTCGCCATTTTTTACGAATAACAGGATTGCTGATGTCGCTTCTTCTTGTTGTTCTATATATTCAATAGCACTTTCGATAGTTTTTAGTTCATCTGTATGGGCGACTTTCATACGTCGATTTTCATCGTCACTGTCTTTCCATCATCATCGCTAGATTCGTTGTCCTTATTAACGATAATTTTATCTGTAATCTCTTGTTGTTCGTCAGCGTTTATCCAGTCACGGATTTCGTTTTCCTGAGTGTTTGTGAGATCAATTTCATAATGTTTTTCGGTAGTATTAAAAATGGAAAATGTAGAACCCACAAATAAATCCTTGAAATATTTGATAGCTCGGTTGAAGCGGAAACTCGAAAAATCGGGATTCGGATATAGAGATTTTACTGTATTTTGAACAAATTTCCATGTAGAATATATTTCCCATTCCGCCACCAGAGGTCGCGCTCAGCAGAGCTGCAACTGTAATTATTTTTCGTAACTCGGTTAGAGTTGGAGTTATGACTGTGGCTAAAACACACTCTTCCACGAGCAGATGGAGGGCCGTCATTACTAGGGATATGACATCGATGTAGATGTTTTCAAAACATTGATGTTTATAAAAACATCGTTGTATTTACCATCGATTTATTGGAGCCGATGTTTGTTTAACATCGATGTTTTAACACTGTCGATGTTTTTACGTTGTCGATGTCTTTATTTTTTAATGAAAAAGTACCATAGTAAAAGTTAAGAAAAAAAAACAATGAAACTAAGTATTTGTCAGTGATGGCGACATCCGTCCCATCAGAAAGACTTTTTCCCTAACTGGTGGGATAGTTAGCGGTGGGATAGTCCTAACTGGTGGGATAGTCCCATCAGAAAGACTTTTTCCCTAACTGGTGGGATAGTTAGTGGAAAAAAAGGCGGCTTAAGGTGGAGAAAGTTCACGAACTCCTTTTTTTACAAACTGTTTGTTGTTTCTAATCCTCACTGTCTGACTTCGTCAGACAAGGTCCATAAGTCCATTGACTCCCAGAAAATCAAGCACAATAAGGGGGTCAGAGTAGATATCCTCTCTAGAGAGGCCCATACAGTCCAAGATGTGCTCAGCAGTGGCCGGCTGGGCAAAACACTTGGTACATATGGCGAAAACCTTTTCGCACTCATGAAACGAAAGGCTTTTGAGTTACAAACTGTAAATAACAAATATTGGGACTTATGATAATTATAGGTCCCAATATTTTTTTAAATTTACAGTAAATAAAGAATACGTTTCTTATGTTTCACCCCCATAAGTTGATAAATAATTAATAATAACGATCAATAATTATTGTATGTACCTACCTAATTATACTTATTGTTCGTTTCACCTCTGTCAAATTGTTGTAAACATTACTTTCTTTTATATAATTCAACTTGAAAATAAAAGATTTGTTAATTGTTAATTTATTAAATTTTTGAATTTGTTTTGACAGTTAAAAAAAATGTTAGTTATAAATTAATAAACACAGCAAATGACAAATTAAATCTCCTCCTTCCCGCGCGATCATTAATGTTTGAGGTTACTAAACCAGTTTTAAGAAATGAGGGGGGGATTTTAAATACACTGATCTTTTGTTGTCGATGTCGCATCTAGTCCTTACCATTTATATCTGTATACACGCGTGTAGGCTGACCCATGATCCATTCAACCTAATATGTACCTAATTTTAGAGCAATTAAATGTATTTAGTATTCATCTTCGTGTCATCCAACTTCGCATCATCATCACACCCTAGGCACCATACTACATTTAATAGATAGAGCAGAAGAAAAATATTCGCGGCCCGTCTGATTTATTTGTTTACACTGAAAATCCGTCTCATAGGTGAGTACACACTCATCAATAATAAAGCAAATGCGTTTTTATTTTCATAAAAGACTAAAATACTAAAACAATAAATTATTACCTAAAGTAAATCGCATAAGCAATCCTAATCGTGAGAACAAATCCACATAATTTTAAAGGACTGATCGCACAATCGATTTGAAACAATTTTTGGTTCCCGTTAGAAGGATACTAATTCAAAGCAGCATGTAAACATTTCCCCTTAAATCAAGGTAATTGAAACGAAAAACGGATATATTTTCATTAAGCTAAAGAATTCAATCTTATAAAATATTTTTTTAATGCAGATCATCTAATAAAAAGCACATTCATGCTTCACTCGCATAAAATGATTGTTCAAGGATCAAATCCTACGGATATTTTCCAACGTAATATACTGGTTCATATCTTTTAACCTGTCTACCTGGTATTGGTATAAGAAACCCTCCTTTTGTTTTTCAATTGAGTGAACAGAGATTCTTGAATACATAGTAGTCCATTAGTTTAAAGTTTCAAACACATTTGAGCGTTATAATTGAATGGTGCTCTACAAACAACTTTAATGAATTTTATAAACTAAATATGTTTTTAATGTACTTGAAATTGGTTTCCAACAATCTTCGTTCCGCATTGCACTAAATATGAAAACAACTCGAAATTTACCGAAAACAAACTACATATCTTTGAGAAGCTTAAATTATGTACACACACTACCCTACAATAATGGGCCGGACAATCAGGTTCTTCCTACAATCTGAAAATTTTATGGAATGGACGAATCTTACATCCAGGATGACAACGCTCCATGTCATGTTGCAGCCTCTGTCAAGCAGAGGTATCACGATCTGAATCTTCCCTGGCCTGCTATGAGACCCCACCTAGTTATTGACGAGTTAGAGCAACGTTTACAGTCCAGGGAACCACGTTCGAAATCTACAGCTGAGTTGGCGACATTCTTGCAGCAGGAATGGACACAAATACCAATAGCTGTGTATAAAAACCTTGTTGAAAGTATTCCCAGAAGGGTTGTTAATGTAATTGCAGTACGTGGGGGACTATCCCCCTATTAAAGGATGTATTATTTCCCTTATACCGTCATATCTAGCTGCCCCGTCCATTATTGTAGGGTAGTGTAGTTTTGTATGGTGAACATGATATGGGGATTTTTGGGTTTCCTTGTATAAGGTACGAGAAAGGACATCCTGCGTCAGGACGGGATAACAAATAAACGTTTAAAGAAATAAGTTTAAAACGACGTAAGTTTTTTAGAAGCACAAAAGTTTAAAGAAATTAACAAAGTTTTAATTTATACTTTTGGGTTTCATGACTAAATACCCAAAAATGAATAAACTACGCCAGAACACGATATGAAGTTAAAGAAATGTTTGGACCATCGTAAGTTTAAGAAACACAAAAGTGTAAGAAAATGTGCACATTTTATGTGGTCTAATTACTATTTTTCAAAATATACTGAAACTGATAAATACAACACATATATATTTTATTTTCGTCTCTATAGCATTTAGAAAGAAATTACTATTCCTTTCCGAGTTAAATATTTTCAAAATCCAATACATAAACCGTGTATCCTTTCCTGCGACACACTTTTTCAATGACCTTGTATGTCTCAACAGGTGTTTCGATCTGGAAGCTTTAATATCCCTTTGTATTTTTAGATTCAGATCGTATGGAAATTTTCTTAGAGCAAAAACGAATATAACTATTTTATTCGCTGGATATATACAGTAAAAGCCCGATTATTCGAGTTTCCGCTTTAACGAAAGCTTTAGATTTCCGCTTTAGCTCTCAGAAAAACGAAATCCGCGACTAGATAAACGCTGACGAACAACAAAAGATTACAGATAAAAATGATCGTCAGTAAAAAAAATGAATTTAGCGCTGATGATGAAATGAAGACCGTGACAATGAAAATCGACGTATGAAAATGTCCCATACAGATGGACTAAAAGCTATCGAAAGTGCTATTGAATATATAGAACAACAAGAAGCGACACCAGCAATCCTGTTATCCTTAAAAAAATGGCGAAATATAGCTGCATAAAAACGCTTAAGTAGCGTAAAACAAAAAAACATTTAAGGACTTTTTTTAAGTAAGAACTCTTTAATTATCGTAACAATATGAACTGCCTGTGGTGTATCTGTATAACTTGGTAGTTTGAAAAGTGGGGTTGCCAGAGTTGTTGAACTCATTATCTGACCTTGGTACAAAATTACGTGCTGTTGTCCTCGGATTTTTCACTTTGGGATTTATCCCGGACCGTTGCCAATAGCCCGCTGTACTGCTCCAGCGCGATGTTAATTAAAATACATTCCTACCTACATGGCTTAATCTGTTTACCGGCTGCGATAGCAATCTGCGTTGACGCAGGTTCAATTCCTCCTTGTGGATGTATTTTCTCTTGCGTCAGTAAAACCATGCTGTTGTGTGTATGTCCATAACTTAGATGTCTTTGATGTCAATCTTGTGCTTGGCGTTTTCTGTCTAAATGTGACTTTTGCCTCATAAAAACCCCAACCATCTTTTCATTTGACTTTTATTTACTAATGAATCAGTCTCAGCATACCTCTGCAATAAAATGTTGTTTGTTTCGACTCTTGATGGTGCGAAGAACATTTTTACTTAACTCCTATGGATAATACCATGGACGAATTATCCTTATACAAACCGAAAAACATAAGAAGGAATCGGATTTGGACTCCAAGCAAGATCGCCAACAACCGATCTCGGTTTAGCAGTCTCCTCTGAGCTGTCTGTGCGTGTTTATGCAAAATATTTTCATGTTTAGATGCGATTGAACACCATGTTTCGTGTTTTCAACTTTAAGCATTTTCGTACATGGATTGTAGTTTATCATCCTGCCACTTCAAGAAATGTTCAATACATCATCTTCTTTTCGAAACATTGTCCTTTTTCTAGCAAAAAGATTTGGTTTGAGTGTTCGGGGGAAATCAGGATAAAAGCAAAAAATATTCTTATATTTCCGGCTCAAGGTAGACCATACTTCATCACACTTATCATATCTTTTCTACATAATTACTTGTGATTATGCAGAATGGGCAAGGTTCTTTCACTGCTTATTATCATAGAAGTTTCTTGTGTGGTGTAACTGTGATATAAAGACTTTTTTGTTGCAACTTTTTTGGCGCGCTTTTGTAGTGAATTGTGGAAGCAAAAAAAAGGAACCTCGCTTTGTTAGAAAAATGGTAATCTCGAGATTATTTTAATATTTTATTGAATTTTGTAAATTATTATCTATTTTATTTTTTCATGCCTAAATGACTTTAGTTTAGTATAATTAATGTGACCTTTTATGGCATTCGTACTATATAGAATGGTTCCATTAGACTTAAAATAAATAAAGAACTTAAACAAATTGCTATAACAATATTTTCGAAAAATTACAGATTTTTTCATTAATGTAAAAATTAATCGAATAGTAGTAAGAGTAATCAGTTGTACGATTGATTTTTCTTGTTTTCAAAATTATTTTCGTAATTCTTTTAATTATTTCCCCTAAGCCTAAACTGATATTTTTTTTCATGATAATCTTCCTTTTGGCGACATAAAAAGCACGCCATAAGCTTGACCGCAAAAGTCTTTATATCAAAGCAATGTCATGTATTTTTAGTGAACTTTTCTGTGTACTATTAGCATTTACGGATCAAGTCAGAGCAATCCTTGCTGTAGTCATGTTCTTCTATGATGTTAATACCATCTGGTGATCCGATATTTATCGCTCTGAACAATTCAGTTTTAATGTAAATCAACGATCCTTTTAAATCAGCAAGTAGATCTAACCTTGCTCTCAGTGGTTTATGTGGTCGGTCACCAGCCATTGCTCATATACATCATGTCGTCAGCTTAGAGCAAAAATGCATTGACGTGCATCTAGTTAAATACAGTTTTTGTTCCAAAAATAAATTTATTCAACATTTTGATAGTATTATATATCTTCAAAACAGATTAAAATGTGACACTCTATTTCTCATCATCATAAAAGTAAGCATGTAGTATCTCCTAAAAATTGTCAATTTATGAGATTCTGCTCTAACCGACGACATATTATAAAAAATTCAATCTCAACCATTTTAATCCACCTTTATATATATCCTGATATGAAGTTTTTTTAGAATGAATTGGGGGGCTATGACACATATGCAACTCTTGTTCCAGGCTTGCAAAGTGAAATCATGCTTCATCGTTTGGGATACTGTAAAACAGGCAAGCTTCCCTATCGCAGATAGTTCTTACAGATGTCTTTTTGACCTTCTTTGTTTGTTCACTATTAGCAGTTACGAACCTACCAGCCTATATCCTTGCTGTTTCCGATTTCCTTTATGATGGTAATACCACCAGGTGTCCCTTTTACTATCACAGTGAACAGTTTTAATCCAATGCAACATTCCTCTTTAATCAGCGCGTGGATCCGACTCTTGTTCTCTGGTATTCTCTCGGCATTTTCCAGCCACTAGCTCTAATTGCACCCGCATCAATGAAATTTTCCTAAAAGGCTGAGAGGGGAAGCAGATAGATTTCCATAGAACATTGTTAGGTTGCTTATGTCGGATTTTATGGTGCAGTGGCTACATTTGGTCATGCTGCGTCAAAAATAAGACTACATCAAGTGAGGCGTTGAGTACCAGAACGGACCATCCCACATTTTTTTATTTTACTAAGGGAAGGCTGTTTCTACCCGTTTTGTTACAACCATTCACGCCAGAACGGACCAAAAGTGGTTTATATTTGATAAACGGTGCACCTGCCACAGTCATAGCACCTGCCATTATCATTCAAACATGTGTTACCTAGCCTCTAGTAGCATCTGTCCACATTCGCTACACTGCTATATGTAGCTAATATCATGATCTCATCAAGTACGATATCTATGTTCAAACTTTTTCACACATTCGTTCTCTTTTGACTTGTGTTGGAATTGAAGCAGCTCCCCAAGCACCCTAGGATCAGAGCATTTACCGTTGTTCCGCTTAGTGAATACATTGGTTCAATTCTTTAAGAGGTTTTGACATGATATCTGATCCATCAACAAATGATCAAATTTACTAATGACGAGATGTATGATCCATCAAGATCTGGTCATATTTTCTAAAGATGAGATACCTCGTTAATACTACCCCCGGGAGCAGAAAGTGCTTAAAACTGCGATTTGCGTCGCAGAACAAACAAAATCTTTGCAGAAAAATTTTTTGGACCGTATTATCTAAAAGTGATCTTAAAAATGTATCCTGATATATAATATACCCTGTAGCAGAACATCAGTTTTTTTTTTCTCTTCTCCCCAATCGGAACTGTTTATCAGCTGTTTCCAAGAATGCGTGTTCGTGCTCTTTTATGTGCACATGTGCCCCGTTTGAAAATGCTATCGTCTGTTTTCTGTTCAGTTTAAAAAATATAGCGTTGCTGATGTTAAGAAGAGAATGGGCAGTCTTTTTGTTGTCCGTTTGGAAAAATGCACTCGTTACTTATCTGTAAATAAATGTTATGTCTAGTCCTGATTTGATTTGTTTTACGTAACTTGTCTGAAGATATGCTATAACCCTACATAATCTACTAGATCATAAATTGGAGTAATATTTATGTGTTGTAGTCATATATTAAACCTTTTAAGTTATAGATTTGTAATAAAATGTTAGTTGTTTCTAATCTACGAGATGCAGCAACAAACATTTGATTTAATCTACGAGATGTCATTTCAAGAATTCTTACAATATCTACTATCATCCAGAAACTATTAAGGAATAAGTATGTGCACCGTTAAGGCTATCGACCTTATTTCAAAATATCATAGTTATTTGAAATGACAAAGCACAATAAGAGTCTAACTGCCAATTTTATGTCTTCACACAAAAAAACATCCAAGAAGAGTTTCTACAGGATTTTATTGGCGGAGCACCATTTTGTTTTGGAGGGACGTTTCAGTAATTTTTTGACCGTATTGCTTATTCAGTTGATGAAAACGTATCAAACATGGCATCGGTCAAATTACCGCTTCTGGACGAGCAGCAAAGTACGGGCTCTTTTGACGACGTGATTTCATCAATATATTCGTGCTTCATTTCCACATCAGTGGATATGTGAGTAAACAGAACAGCTGTTGTTAGAGATCCGGATACCCAAGTTCAATACACGTGTGTGAACGACCTATTAATTCCCTGAGAATAACTTTTTGGTGTAAAATTTGGAGTGGAGGTTTCATTTTACCACTTTTTTTTGTGGATGTTGATGAATATTGGTTATTATCAATCGTGGACGAAACTGTGTGCTTTTGCATATTTCTTTGTATGAAATAGATCGACATAAAATTGATATCACGAGAGTTTCAAAAGGAAGAACATACATTCCAAACATATCATGCAACCTTGTGAATTCCAAAAGACGCATTTCAAAATGTTAAAAATCTGGTGATTTAAACTGGCCCCCCTTGATCCCTGGTTTTATTTTTTATCCCATACGGCTACTTGAGTGAACGACTTTATTTTTACTAGCTGACAGTGGTTCAACACGTTTGGCTAATCATTGATAAAGCAATGGGACATATTCCCCAGGAAATGTCGCAATGAAATATGTGGTCGAAGAGCCCATATTTGCACTGCGGCCAGAGGCGATCATTTGGTCAATGTCACATTTGATACACAATGTCATTGATTGAGCAAATAAAAAAGCCAAAGATAAATGGTTTGGGTTAGATTCGAGTATTTTAGCGCAACGGCCATATTTGTCAAAACTGTGCCAAACACACGACAGTCAAAATAATTGTGAAAAGCAAGGTTGGTTGTTTTTGGTTTTTTTTTACTGTCCAATGCCCATATTTGGCCAGGCTATTCCAGGACCTACATATAGGCGGTGCTGCCGTTGCCATGGAAACGGAGACCGTGGGTTAGAAATGCCCGCAAAGGGGCAACAGAAATGTGATTTAAAAAATTTATAAAACTAGCAACAATGTTGAAAATAAATTTTTCACATATCAAATTAAAATGTAAAACTCCCTAAAATGTAACATTCTCCATGATGATACCAAGAAAAATGTAAAATATTATATCCATGTTTGTTTTTTAAGATTTATTAAAGTTTGAGTTTTATTTTACTAAGTTGACTTGATTTTAATTTCAATTGTAGAATTGTACATACATAAATTGCATTTTGTTGTTCCAGATTTATTTTAAAACTACGTTATTAGCAACTATATTTATTAACCAAACATTAATTTTATTTATTCAACACTTTTTTACTTAAATGTCTTGTTTGTTATATGGTATATCGTATATGTCACTCTTACAAACCTAAATGGAGTATGTCTTAAGATTTAAACTATGAAAAATGCTTAAAACAATTTCACATTGCCTTTGTTGAAACATAAATAATGTAAAAGGAACATGGTGAGGTGGACGAGTGGCCCTCCATTTCCGCTCAACGGGGCCCACAGATTGATGTAGGGGTCTGTGCTCCAGGCACAAGACGTACAACATAAGCAACGTAGAACGCAATGTACGTTTGTCTGACACAGAAGAAATACATCCAGGGCGGAATGCACCTAAACCGAATCTAACTACTCCACCTACAACTCAAAGGTTGCTAGCGCAGTGGACATTCCTACTGAGACACAACGCCCCGTTAAATGAAAAGATGGAGAGAAAAAAATGGAGAAAAGATTGCTTGGGCATCCTGGGGTAGCGACCCTATGTTTAATATATACATTGAGCTCCGTGGTAAAAGAATATAACACTAGATATTTGGTTCGTGAAGCCATTCTAATGAAAAAAGAAAAGGACCTCTTATTTCTGAAGTCCATACACATCTAAACAAGATATGGCCTTGAGAATCCAAAAGAAAAACTGTGACCTTAGATTAAAAATACCCATACCCTTACCAAAATACCCCTAAAAATTAAAATTTTATTTCTAAGATAGAATAAAATAAGATGAAAAAGAAACTTTTAATATCTCTAAGATTATTTAACAAGAAAGCAGATTAAAAATCAAACTGTGCATTCAAAGAACATACCTGTATTAGAACTCTCAAATCAGTATTCGAAGAAAATTGTCATCCTCTTATCTAAGGATACGAGTCTAATCTTCACTAATGAGTTGTCCTCGTCTCTACTGAAAGTTGTCTAGTTATTACATAACCCAAAGGAATTCTAAACTTAGGACTTCACTTAGATTTTTGAAAAAGCAACTAAAGGCATTCATGATTATTGCAGGAAAATGAACATTGTTTTATTTGGAAAAAACGAACATTGTTTTATTTAGAAAAATGTTTCGAAAGAACTGGAAAATGTTTATCTTGAGAAGGGATTAAGAATTGCGTTCTGTTTAAAAACCAAAGTGAAAGCTCCACCAAACGTAAATATTAACTCTAAAATTAGAAATGTGGCATCTAAAAAAATCATCAAATTTTATGCATAGTTAAAAAAGTGAAACAAACTACCCTTCTGATCATAAAAAAAGCAGCACCATGAACGACAAATGATATTAAACCCATATATATTTTTAAAAAATGATCAAATGTAGGAGGTTCATGTAAAATGAGCAAATTGACTGTGGCTGGCATGTCATCGATTTCAATGAAAATCAATTTTTAGATAGGTCACATATCGAAATGAGCAACTACAATTTATTAGGTTTCAGAAATATTTTATTATTTATTAGCTGAATAACCCAGCGCGTTGCTCGGGATTAGTTAAATGTTGATTGAAAAGTGTGCATTAGAAGAATCACTTTTCTTACATAGAAAAATGCAATCATTTAAGTTGTACGGTAAATACTTTTTAGCTTCTTTTTAACTTTTTCATAGATTCTACAATTTACTTCGAATGCAAATATAAACATTTAATTCCTGAATAATATATTACAATATGCAAATGACTAACACATATGCACACAGAAATTAAATTCCGATGAAAAAATATATCTTTACAATATTTAAAAATAGTTCTCTACAAACGGCAGAATATACTTTAATAGATGCCATTGCTGAATCTGAGTGATCGACGAAATTGTAAATTTTGCCAATATGCTACAAATTTCTCTGGTATCTCTAAAAACGGAAAGAAAATATTACAAATTATTCTGAATGAAGACATTTTCCTAACAAATAGCGTAACGAAATTTGGGGATTGTATTTATATTCCTTGATAGAGAAGAAAACATTTAAAAGTAAAATTATGGAAAAATACAATTTTTAAATTTGTTTAATGCATCTTTCAATGTGAGAGAAAACTCCGAAAGCAAAAAGCTTTTCAACATGTAATAGCAAGTATGCCTTTTTCTGTCCAGAAATTTCAAAATTGTAATGCTTTTTTTTTTGTTTCGGTTACACGTTTAACTAGATGTAAATTTTGCATTTTTCTACTACTGCAGATAATGTAATTTTCTAACAGAAAGAGAAACTAATTAAAAACTAATTTTTTAAGATAAACTAAACTAATAAATTTTATGATGCACATGAAAAATGTCACAAGAAATTTATTTTTAAAGATTTTGTTTTGCTTATATATAATACAAAGAGAGCTTTTCCTCGGTGAAATGATTAGGTTGGAAGTTCTTTTGTTAGACAAGTCTTTTCGATTTACTTTATCCTTTTTGAAAGGCAAATATTAAATACTGCTACTTTTTGTGAATATTAAATACGTTTTATAAATATTAAGAATTATTACACAGGTAAACACTAATTTTGAGTAAAAAATAAATTTATCGTCGTTTTCATACCCGATTCTTTCAAATGTACATAGCTCACGAATCCTTGTTCGATATTTATCAGTAATCACTAGTGAAAAATAAAAGATTTCAAAAACTCAATAGCATGAGGAAAAATTTAAACTTTAGGAACTACAAAATTGAACAAGAGACTCTCAAATTAAAAGTGAATTTGATAAAACTATCAAGTAAACATTTTAACTGTCGAAGCTTTTTCATTTGTGATTTTATGTCCTGCTTTTAGAATTTGCTTCAAAAGTTATAAATAATTTTGTATTTCGTTGTTGATTTGGGGGTTCACTGTCATTTGAAAGGAGTAATATGCATAGAATGGGAAGGAAATGGTATGGTTGGCAATACTAATCATTGGCAGTTATGTCGATACTGATAGAATATTGTAACTCATCGTAGGTCTATCCAAATAGTCGTTTGGCGACGAAACTTTCAATCGACAATTCATCGATGGAAATATCATATTTTTGTAGATTACATATATTATTATTGTTACTTTAGGACTCAAAATACATTCCAGAATTTTTTTTACGAGTACTAGACATATTAAACTATATTCTCCCAAAATATAGCTTTTATCAGAGTTTTCCTTCATTTGATTTTGTGTGCCTATTCCAAGTGGAAAACCGCCATTTTATGATTTTCCTTTGCTGTTTGAAAGATGGAGGAAATAAAAATAGCTTTCCAAACTTCAGCAGTAGTTTTATCATACATAACACTGTACCTGGTATAAATTTCAGCAATGCATTTAAATTCCTTATATTAATTCCTTTCCCCATTAAAAAAAAAAAAAAAAAAAAAAACTTTTTATTTCCATCAAAATCGGCTATTTTCCATTCTTTCCTGCTAATTATTTGCTTTAATATGATATTTAAAATTGCTGTTTCTAAATAGATGAAAATACATTTTTTCATGTATTATAAAAATATGAAATTTTTTTGTCTACATTAAGTAGTTTTTGAGAAAGAGATCTTCAATTGTGCAACGTCAAGCTATTTCACAAATCAATTTATTCAAAGTTCCACGTCCTTAAAATGCCTGAAATTTCCAAAATATTTCATTTTGAGCTAAACCATTTGGGTATCGTTATTTATACATACACAACCCCTGTAGCAAATTTTATGATAATCCGTCACGTTACAGTCATAGGTTTTTCTGATTTCTGCTAATTTCACAAGGAATGACCCATGGATGAAATTGAGATTGACAAATTCAGAAGGTTTTTTTATTGAATGCAACACACACACAGTGCAAAAGGACAGAATCAAACTCACGAAGACAAATAAGTATTGTAAAAGCTACGCTCGCCAAATGCGAACAGAAACCAAGCAGTGGGAGTGCGAAATGAAATAAGGAGATCGAGCTATAACCGTAGTTCGCTTCACTTCAGTTATCTCTCAAAAATGAAATACATTTCGACAACGAACATAAATTACTTTGGTTACAAGCTACGTGACAGGGAGAATTCAGAAGAACGAAAAAGGAATTGAGAAATGCGAGCAAAACACTTGAACCCTTCAACATTTATACGTTTCAAACAGAATTGCCAGAGCAATAAGCGACTTATATTTACAACGGACGTTGGAAACATCCAAGAAGTGGTGAAGCGTAAAACACGATATCTCCTCAACACGCTCATTGAATGTAGTGGCGCTATTCACGAAGCCACCGCAAAATGATTAAATATAACTGTTCGACTTTCGGAACATGAAGAAATCAGTGCTTGATGTAGTCGCCATTTTTGGAAATAATTGCGTCTACACAATTTAGCATTGTAGTAAAGGCTTTGGATATGTGTTTGGGGTATGTCCGTCCACCCTGCTTCTACATGTTGATAGAGATAATCTGGCGTAGCCGAGGGTGGTCTGTGGTGCTTAAGTCATTGGGCGTTTTCAGACTTTTTCGACGAACAACAGATCTGGTGAATGGGAAGGTCATGGAAGTGAAATCTGGAGAACATTCAGTTATTGTAGGCTGCGTCCCACATGCGGTCAAACATTATGCTCTCGGAAACTGGCTACAGGAAAGTCCTGTAGATAAGTGGAGGAAACGACAAAGTCCAAAACTTCAGGGATGTAGCGATGGCTGTTGAAAACACCAGCAATGTGTACTAGACGGGGGGTGCGGGAGTAGAATGCTATGTCCCCTCATACCATGACGCCAGTTGATGGACTGATATGGCGATGCATAATGCAAAGCATGCAGTCCGTAGTGACGTCAAACACAAAAAAGTAAACGATATGCTGTTATCTATTTTGAATAATTTTATTAAAATTAGAAATATTAAATCCATGGGTGCTATATAAATTGTAAATGAATTGAAATAAGATGAGATCTGAGTGACGACACTTTGCCAACAGTAAATATTGAGCAATTAAGCTTTAAAAATCAACATTGATCCGTTTCATTGATGTTAGCGGGATTTAATGCAAAAATACACATTGTGCAATACACAAATCACAGGACCAGGCAACCTAACTTGACATAGAGCACACGTAATGAAGCTTGGTAGCATCTCAAAACATTAATTTAAACGTTGTAACAACGCATCACGCTCTATAATTTTGAGCAAAACTCACAATTTGCAGTGTTAGGTGATATACTGACGCAATTACAAGCACTGAAGACAGAAAAAAAGTGCCAGCATTATTGCTACGTGATGGGACAGTGAATTAAAGTAATGATATGTTTTAGAGCATAATTAATGGTCCATAACAACGTGTGAGTCATCCAACTAATTGTAGAAATGTGTTAAACACACAGGGCTGCTGTGAATTGGGAGTACTATAAAAGCAGTTTCCCTAATCCTCAGTTACGAAGCTACTTTGCAGCACTAGTGTTAATGTCTCTTTTAAAGATTTAGTTCGATGATTCCGTAAAGTAAATTTATTAACGAAATAAACGTGTTCTAAAATACCACTCCTGATACATATGCCGCTCATGGAATATTTATGTCACTTGCCCGATATTATGTCGCTTATTCAGACAAAAAATTAAAAATTTTACCAACGATTTAAGGACTTGTACTTGTTTGAGCTGGCAAAGTATTACGTAACGGAAATTAAGCCACTGTAGGTTGGTTGTTTCGACGAGGTTCACCGTCATCACCGAAACTTCCAGTTCTTGATGCACCTGATCATCATCTTAGAAAACGGATCAACCGTCAAAATTTAGGCAAAATCTTACTGCGAGATATCTCGTTATTAACAAAATTGTTTGTACCTTGATGGACGAAATATCTCGTCTAAATTACTTTGAGATAAAAAATAGTTTACAAATTTCTTGATACACATTATGTTAGGCAATTTATCGAGGCAGGTAGATGAATGTACGTCGTATTTGAGAAACATAACGGAACATTGGTGAGCATGTAGAATCAGTCTCGATGGGAAAGATACGAAAACAATACCCAGTAATTTTGAACTGAGGTCAGATAACAAGACAACACTTGTGCTGTAAAATCAGTCTCTAAACTTCCACACCACACAAACGTGAGGACATTTGACACCACGACAAATTGAACGTGCACCAGCGCCAAGTATACGATGGTCTTAGGTTGGATCGTGTTTCGAGGGCGAAACCCACTGGGTAACTAATCCGCTTCTCTATCGACGGGGCTACCGCTGCCTAATAATAGATTAATGCAAAGATTATAAGGAAACTTTGATTGTCAGTTGTCGGTTGTAATCTCTTAACCTGGAAATGGTACGGCCATGTCACTCTTAGGGGGTGTTAGGTCTTGACATTTTCCTTGGCCCAGATAATGGGACTTCGGATAAGTTTGAGACGATATACATTACTTGGCCTCTAGTAATATTTTAGTCTTATTCTGTCATAGCAGGCTGAAATTCAAGTCCATTCACATAGTGTCTGTGACTTTAACGTCTTTGACTAAACTAAGCATCATATCAACATAGACTAGGAACGTTTAAATGAGGCAGAAGAGAGAAACCGAATCTGCACTACTTATGACTCGCAGGTTGCTAGCCCAGCCCACTGGGGCCCCCGAATGCTGTGATTAAAGATTTAACTTTATTTTTTAATTACATATTTGCAATGAAAAAGAGTGATTCACTCAGAAACAGAGAGAAATTAAATCATAGTTCTTCCTCGACCGTTTCAGAAGTCCACGGTAGACCAGTTGGTTGAGTCACGAATTACCAACTGGATGGTTGAGTTTTTCGAAACTCCTTTCAAACAGGAACGTCGTGTATGTTAGGGTCTCAAAAATCCTCAATTTGGCGTGGTGTGGATAGTTGGAGATTAGGGTCAGGTGGTTGATATCGCCATCTGATCGTTGCTCAAAATTACGTGGTGTTGTCCTCGAATCTTTCCCTTGGGGACTCATCCCGGTTCGCTACTGGCCACGATACGTCAGTTCGTAGATACACTGATTAGCAACCAGAGAATTGGGGGTTTGAAATTCGATCCAAAAGCTGTCGTATACACGGGGCCTGGTGAACATTAAATCTGTTGTTATTACAAATGGGGTGGTGTGACAGTTTGGACAGTAGAATGCCATCTCAGGTATTGGCCTGGTGTGACGTAAATTGAACTAGCCACTTACTTCTACCAGTTGAATCGTAGATATGTTTGATAGTTCGAATTTCCTCTCAGTATTATAATATTGAAACATCAGAATTGTAAGCATTTACAACTATATATATATATATATATATATATATATATATATATATATATATATATATATATATATATATATATATATATATATATATATATATATATATATATATATATATATATATATATATTAAACGCATCGAAAAATAAAACATACCAATATTTCAACGATCAACAAAAGCAACTTCTTACACCAAAATTACCTTTTTCAGTGAAAGAGAGGCTAACTAAAAGCTTTTTTATTGAGAAATCAAATGAGCTACATAATGACATGTAAAATATGATGTGAGATAGAAAAAGTCCTAAAAAACTATGAACTATTCTGTATCATGAGTGGGTCAGGATATAAAATATTTATGATATTTTAGAAGCATATTATTTTACATTTCCTTGATACTTTTTGAGGTGGAAGGCAATAAAACCTTTTTCGTAGAGGATCAACACAGTCAGTGAACATATATGGACACCCCTTTAAGAAAATATAGCGAGTTCCTTAATTTCTTATTCGTGACTTTAAAATAGAGCCTCGAAAGTCAAGAAACCACCATGGTAATTCATAACTTACCAGACCATACCAGAATACATACATTTTTATCACACTCTGCCTGTGCGAATTTGATGTTTTTCATAATAAATTTCCTTACACATTGCATGTTTTTTCTATACTTTTCTATTCGAACTGTATTATCAGGAGTTTTAACTTTGTATTTGTATGGTGCTTCGCTAGCAATATAAACTATTCGAGATAGCTGTCATTTGAATTGCATATGTATGGTTGTAATACACATTATTGATACAGCACACCCGTGATAAAATAAAGCCGCAGTAGCCAGTTGTAAGAGTAACGGATTAGCTATGGGAGTTTTGCATTCTCAAATCCAACCTAATACCGTCACAAAGAGAACTGGTACTCGTTAAATCTGTCGTGGACATAAATGTCCTCACGTTGGTGTGGTGAGGACGTTTTGACAGTGGGGTGCCACTTCAGGTGTGACCTCGTCATCTGACCGTAGTTCAAAATTATGTGGTGTTATTCTAGGATCTTTGCCTTCTAATTTGATCCCGAACCGTCGCCAATATCCCGTCGTGATTGTACAGTCCGGTCCCAATCTCTCTTAAGACATTGATTGCTGGCAAATTGTGTACGAAACCTTGGAGGGGTGTCAAGACGAACCCAACGGGGTATTTTGGAGAAGGAAGCGAAGGTTGACAGAATAGTGGAGGCCTTGCGTAGGCGTTTGCTCGGACACAATAGTTGTTCTGTAAACTAATAATTTAAGTTTAAATTATCCGGTTCTCTTGAAAATTCTCTGTAAATTTATAACCAACCTGTAAATAAACCTTAATTGTAAGTTAATCACTCCGTTCATGTTTTAATTGAGCTTGTAATCAATCATTCCTTCAAAATACTGCAAAATGGCCACGGCGTGCTTATCCGAGCACATTTGAAGGAGGTACGGAAGGAGAATTCTACTGGCGCATTCGGCCGGACGAGGCCTAGCGCAGAGCGTCAACGCAAGGTGAGAGCTCTTTTTTATGTTAAGTGCAACTCCCCTGGTAATATTTTTGAAAGCGCGTCAGTGCTGATATTTACCTAATAAAATGTGCGACAGTACTTTTAGTGAGCCCATAAGAGCAGGGGTTTCTTTTTGTGGTTGTTGAATAGCACGCCAGTGTAATAATTATAAGTACACAGTACTGGTGAAAATTTTACGGAAAGGGGTATACACAAGGACTTAGATCATTGCTGATGTGTTTTCAAGTACACAGTATGTATGAGAAATTATTCGTTCGTATGGTACATCGTTAAGAAATGAAATTTAAGTGTTATTGCTGATGGTAGTTAATATTTTAAAAGTTGATTTTAGAGTGTGTGTAAATGCAATTTGAGATAATCTTTTTCTAATACAAATTAGAAGTCTTGTCAGGTTTAGTTGTAGATTGTTTACTTGATATGAAAATGAAATATTAGGAATTTATACCCATTATTATTAGAGGTATATTTTTAAAGCTTTAAGAGTGTAGACAATGTGATTGGATAAGTTTTCTGTTCCAATTATTTGAAGTGTTCATACTTTTTTGATAGATATTTAATTGGTGACTGTTTATGACATTCTAAAAGTGTATTTAAGAGTGTAGTAAATTCGACCTGATATTATTTTATTACCAGTTTTAACAAGAGCATGGGTATGAACTGATAATTAAGTACTATTCGTGAATACATTGTTACTGAATAGTTTTTTTTCCAAACTTTCATATAATTATAATAGTGTTCTTTTTTTCAACTTGTGTAAAGAGAGTACTGTAGAATTAATGTTACGAAGCTTATTAAGAGTGGAAAATCATTGTTATTCAAATTTCCACCGAGTGAATAGGGGTAATTCAATCCCTAGGGTACAAAAATAAACATTTTCGATTTTGTCTTTCTGAGTTTCGAGAATAATATAAATCAATATGGCATTTTTATCAAAAGGGGGAAAAGATGATTTAACTCTCTTAGCAGAAGAATTCGGAGTTACTGTGTTATCCGAGCATTCCATTATTGATTTAAGAAATTCGATCCTTAATTGTCAGGGGTGTGAGGAAAAATTCGTGCGAGAACGTTTACACATAATTTTAGCCGATAGGAAGGATAGAACTGATAGGGAATTCGAACTTGAGAAAATCAAACAGAAGCCGCGTCTCGAAATAATCCGGAACACCATCCTGGTGAATGTAGGTATCAAGGGTCTGTGAGGGACTTGGAGAAAATGATTAGACAATTTGATTCCAAAGAAGGGGATATAAGCTTCTACTTCGTTTTATTCGAAAGACAAGCTAAACGAGCGCACATCAAGGAAGAAAATTGGGTGTCGTGCTTGTTAGGCTTTATTTCTTATGAAATTACGCAAATGCTTACCAGGGAAACTGAGGAATACGCCGATGACTATCGATACATGAAAGAGTTATTCCTCAAGCGGTTCAAGCTAAATCATGAAAACTTTCAATTAAAATTTGTACAACATCAGCGAACGCTGGATAGAACATGGAAAGACTTCACTTTCGAGACAAAAGATTACTTCTACAAATGGATCACCGGGTTAAATATTACAGAATTTGGTCAACTTGAGACCTTAATAATAACTGACCAGCTAAAACGCATCAATCAGAGAATCTTTTATTGACGATTGGGGCAAAATACATATACCATCATTTCTAATGAATCGATTAGACGAGTATGAAACCAGGAGAGGAGGAAGTAAAAAGTTACTACAACAGACACAAGATTATAGAACTCAAGGCAATATATGTTCAAAATTAGAAGTTCATCCTAGAAGAAAGACATTTGAAAATTAGCATATTTGCTCACCACAAAAGGAACCAGTTCCATCGAAAAGGCAAGTTAGCCAAAACAGTAATAGACCCTTCACTGGAAGTGTAACAAACGGAAAAACACTTCAAAAACATTCTTGCTATACATGTGGGAAAGAAGGCCACCTCTCTAGAGATTGCCCGACGGAAAATGGCTAGAGAAGAAATTCCAATACACAAGGAAATTTGGTGCAAGCTGCAGAGGACCTCACGGAATCTCAACTGTTAATGGCAAGGATCTCTGACCCAGTTATCAAGCCTGTTGATACTAAAACTGAAAATGATCAACTGAAAATTATAATTATTAAATGGTGGCAACAGCGTACTGAGAGGGACTGTGGATTCCGGGTCGCAAATATCAGTAATACGAGAAGACCTAGTGACAGGTATAAGAAGCGAAGGTAAAGGGAAGATTAAGATGATATCAGCATTTGGAGAAAGCGAGATTGCATTGATTGGAAAATATTTTAAATGAAAATGAACGATTTCCTTCATTGTGTAGTCCCGGTTACGTGCGCAGTATCCAAGAGATAGGTAAACGAAATGCTTATTTGCACAACTGCCTACGCAACCCTTAAAGAAAACATCTAAGGGCTTGGAGAAAATTCAAAGAACACTTTCAATGAAACACACCAGTACGGACCAGGATCAAATCTAAGGTTTCAAACGGAAGGGAGATGGGGAAGAGGAACGCAACAGCAGCTGCCACTCGCTGGGTCGGCAGCAACTACAGAACAGAGACAGAGGCGTGAACGGTTCACAAGTATCACCAGACTCCAAAACTCTTACAGAAAAAGCCCTCAAAGGATTTGATGAAATTCTTCAAAATGATACTCATGACTATTTGGACAAAGTCTCATGGAGAGATAGACTACAATGCAAAGTTAGTTTTTAGTGGTAATGAAGAATACACTGCTAATACGAAGAAATACAGGGGTACCAAATCTAACTCGTGGGCCAATGAACAAGTTTATGAAGAAAAAGCAACTGATAAATTTGATAAATCACAGGATTCTGACACCAGAGAAAAATGTACTTAGGAGAAGTCTGATCGTTCTGAGAGGCAGGAAAAAGGAAGACCCCCCTCGACCAGAGCAAATATTATCGTGCCAATCGAGATCCTGAAAAAGATGATAGAAACCTTGTTGAATGGAATGAAACCAAATGCTCACAGCCTGAAAGGAAAGGAGTAAACACTAGAGAGGATGAAGAAGATAAACCCGCTACTTTTGACTGGGGTGAAATTCCTTGTCCAACGGAGTTTAAAAGACGTGAGTGGTATCATCTTCCTCCAACCATTATTCCCAAACAGTTGGAAAGCATTGGTCTAACCAAGAAAGCTTTGACAACTCTAGGAAAGTCCAATGCTCAAGCGAGCTGGTCGAGTGTTGCAGGAAAAAATCGGACTCTAAAGAGGAAACTGGAATTAAAACTGATTTCGATTCCAATTTAAAGACAGGCAAGAAGGCGAAAGAAGAGAAAAGTGAAAAAATAAAGAGTGGAAGTTCATCAAAAGAGACTGAACATAATGTTGACAATTTCTATCAGTTGCATTTTGACAAACCCAAACAATTTGGGAAAGATAGCTTTAAAAAGGATAAAACCGAGGGCGTTAGGGAAATACGTAAGAAAGATAGTTCAACAGAAAATAGAGATAAACAGGAACATTCGGTTAAAAATGAGCAAAATTATAATAGAAGGAGTAATACTCGTAACAGGAGAGGAAATTCTCGTTCTACAGGTTCAAGCATATTTTCAAACTAGAAATTTGTGTTGATTTCGGAGAAAATACTCGCTATGACAGTTCTAGAGAATCGTACCGGTAATAAAGGATGGTTTACCTTTGGTCATGGGACTCAAAATGTACAGTCAGAAGCTTCCATCAATGGTGGAGTTGGCACCGTAGTAAAATAGTTTACAGGTGACCGAAATGGAGATACAAAGTGGTTAAATTGAAGTTTAGTTGAGCCAACGGACAATATTTTGGCTCACATAGGGATAATTCCAGCAAAGAAGTCTAAATGTAGCGTTGATAGCAATTGATTAATTCAGTGTAGGGTTTCCTATGATATAAGTTGGGGTTTCTGTTTGCCCGTTAAATTTAAGCTCTATCTAAACTAGATCTAATATGCTATAACTACCTAAAGTTCCATTATTTAAGGTGTATGATTATTTTTAGTTTGTGTTTTTTTTATTGTTCTTGTATATGCGTTTTATATATTCCTAACAAAGTGATGAGCAAGCTTGTTATATTAACCAATATTTTATATACACTTTGTTGTACCTAATGCTGACATACATTTATTTGCAGATCCCCATTCATATTCTTTATGTCTAGTTTGTAGTACTGTTTGAAAATATTATGCATTTATAGCTTTGGGTAGTTGCATATCTACCCAGAGCTCTCACTTTAATCATTTTGAAGTTTCCAGCTGTGCAGCATCGGATCTAAGGATACGGATGTGCTTCTTCAGGGGGGACGTGTACATTCTGGTCCCGAGCACCCTTGAGACATTGACTGCTGGCAACTTGTGTACGACTCCTTGGAGGGTTGTCGCGAAGAGCCCAAAGGGGTGTTTTGGAGAATGAAGCGAAGGTTGACAGAATAGTGGAGGCCTTGCGTAAGCGTTTGCTCGGACACAATAGTTGTTCTGTAAACTAATAATTTAAGTTTAAATTATCCAGTTATCTTGAAAGTTTTCTGTAAATTTCTAACCAACCAGTAAAAAAACCTTAATTTTAAGTTAATTACTCAGTTCCTGATATAATTGAGCTTGTACTCAATGATTCCTTCAAAGTACGGCAAAATGGCCACGGCGTGCTCATCCGAGCACATATGGAAGAGGAACGGAAGGAGAATTCTACTGTGATGCTCCAGTGGGACTTTAAATACAACACTTGCCTACCTGTACCAAAATAAGTGCCACATTTATTTTTTGGCTGTGAAACAATAGCCGCATTTATTTTGGTACCAAAATAATCCCCACATTTGTACAACAGAAGGAAAGGAAACAGGTTTAATCTTAAACTAGAAGACTTTTTTGTAACGTTCGAATAGAAAATATTGAGATTGCATTTGACTTTTAATATGGCTTAAAGATTTCAGGTAACCCTCTTGCTCGTTGTCTCGACGAAGTATATCGTCTATTTGACAAAACTGATCAGATATTGACAGACGAGATATCTCGTCACAAGAAAAAACTGACTAGAGCTATAATCTCGCCATCGTAACAAAATCGTCAACATCTTGATGACGAGATACCTTGTAATTAGCAAAATTATTGTACTTGTCTATAGCACCACGATACTATGGTATTGTCTCGTCATTTATAAGGACCTTGGACATGGAATTTTCAAAACTTCAGTGTATTGTTCAGATGATTCCACTAAAAGATGAAAGACTATGTGAAATATCCACCCAATCAACAACATAGTGTTGATCGTATTCCTCTTCGGGTATTAACGGGTTAACATAACCCATCGAACAACCACCATTCAGAAAATGGAAAGGTCTGCTTTTCTTTCGAACAAAACGGAGCAGCGATACCTTCTCTCGATCGATCTTGGAATGATTGTTCATCGAAGGTCCAACTACAGTAGGATTACGCAACACCGTATCTACACGGTGAATTCTAATTACGGTCATCCTGGCACTAATGAAAGATTCGCAGTCTGAGATAAACTGTTGGTTTATGGTATAACCTACTCACCTTGATCCTTGGAACAGGTTCTAGGAATTAAATGGAGCTGGTGACACTGCATGAGAAGAGAATTTAATCTCTTCATGAGATGAATATTTTTAGCGCCATTATACACGTATTTATTTTTATTCATTTCGTAAGTGTCACCGTGTGCTGCAACACGGACTTTTCATTAGTTTTGTTAATTTCAGTTGCAGTTCTTAAAATTTTCGAAACACACATGTAATACCCTTCTAGAAGATAGATAATATTCTAAGAGTTGATACATTGAATCAGAACTCGCAAAGCAACCTGTCAGGTAGAAAAATTATATAAATGCGTCATATAATGAAAAAAATATTGAATAAAATATAACGATGGTGTATTGGCAAAAGGGCATAGGTCACTAGTGAACGTTATTTTTGTGTTTTTAACAAATTATATAGATATTTCTTTCTTGAATATACATAAAAAAAATTAAGATATCAATAAATAATATTAATTCACCCTTGAAATTATTTTATCGAGATATCTCGTCCATCAATTTTGCAGATGACGAGAAAACTCTTCATCAAGATATTGACAATCTTTTGATGAGATCAAGGTCTGGTCAGTTTTCTGTTAATGACTATATATTTAGTGTATCAAGAACCGACCAATTTACTAACAACAAGATGACTTTTCATCTTGATGTAGGAAATTTTTTTTTGACGAGATAAAGATCTGTTCAGTTTTCTTTTAATGACGATATATTTTGTCTAACAAGAACTGACCAATTTAGTAATGACAAGATAACTAGTTATCAAGATATTGACAATTTTTTATGACTACATCGAGATCTGGTCAGTTTTCTTCTAATGACGAGATATTTCGTTGATCAAGAACTGACCAATTTACTAATGACGAGTGTCATTAAAATATTGCTAAATTTTTCCATGATGAGATCACGATCTGATTAGTTTTTTCTAATGACGAGAAATCGCTTCCATTAGGATCTAGACAATTTTGATAGCGACAATATACAATACTACAGTACATCAAAACAGTCACCAGAAGGATGAAGTGTTTTGGGATATAAAATCACACAATTAAATATAGCGAATCAATTGAACAAGGAAAACACTTTTTCGCTTGTCCTATAATACTTAGTAAATGTGATATACGACCTTTCAGAAAACCACCATAATTTATATAAAAATTAAAATATAAAATTTAGATTTAATAGAAACAGCTTACTGTAAATTTAAAATAACTCGTGTGAGAAATCTTCAGTGTAAGCTTAAATAAACTACGTCGAAGAAAAATACTACTTTGATTCATTGCTGTTTTTGCGATGCTTGACTTCGATTTTTATAGTTCAGTCTATAGGACAGATCTGAAATTTCATTCAATTAGCATGCCAAGTAACGAAATGGGAACAACTACCCTCGTAATTTTGAACCACTGTCACATAACGAGATGAACAATTGAGCTGGAACCCCAATCCAAACTTCCACACCACGTCAACGTGAGGACATTTCAGGCCACGGCAGATTAAACGTGTACCAACACCCGTATACACGACGGTCTATGACTGAACCGAGTTTCAAACTCGCGACCCACAGTAGAAAAGGAGCCAGTGAACATATTTAACGAATTTTATCTCTTCAAAGTAATAAAAGCAATGCCAACAAAAAGTGACATTGTCCTCCAGTCAATACGTTCTAAGTTGGCTCTTTTCCAAAAAAGGTCAAAATCGACTGTTTGCATATTTTAAGAAGGCCAATGTCCGCAATGACCTTTAAAAATTTGCTATGAGGTGCATGAGTGGGGCCTGCAAATACAGAAGAAGGTGTTATGGTAAAAGTAGAGGCTCAAAAGCAAGTATTGCGCTATGATGCGATGACCAGAACCAGCAAATCGCTAACATAATTATCAAAATTCTAGGAATAACCCCGTAATGTTGCGACTGTGCGACTTTAATCAACGCTTACCTCTAAAAATCGAAAGAAAAATGAAGACAGGGACCACATAGCTTGATCAAAACCCAAGCAATTGAAATTTACTTAAACCTCCGAGGGATTTCAACGAGATATCTCGTCCATCAAGATGTGACCAATTTCACTAATGATGAGATACCTTGCCATGACGATAGTAGATATTTTTAATTAACATCGTACTGGAGCAACACAACGGACTATTGGCGACGGTCCGCGATACATCTCTCAAGGTAAATATACGAGGAAATCACTGGAACCACTGTCAGATGACGAGGCAACACCTGTGCTGGCACCCCACTCTCCAAACTTCCACACCACACCAACGTGAAGACATTGTAGGTAAATATAGATTTAACGTTTACCAGCCCCCTTTGTACACGACGGCATGGGGTTGGAATCGAACCCGCAACCCTCTAGTTGCTTATATAATGCTCTTCCAACCGAGCTACCCTCAGACCGCTCGCCATCAAGGAATTCCCCGATGTTGTTTTTGATGATGACAAGTGCGATATATGGTCACTTTTCTTCTAATGACGATGTATCTCGTTTATCAGGATCTGATCAGTTTTCTTTTCATGATGTGATATCTCGTCAAGACAACCACTATTAGGTTAATATATATGTGTGTGTGTGTGTGAATTTCCGTTTTATTGCAAAACCTTTCAAGAAGAGAACTTCCTCCGATTTGACTTGGAACCTATTCGGAAAAAGAGTTTTGCCACCTCACTCCATAAGTTAAACGCCACAACAAAAGGCCCGATGTAAACATCCGATTTTTTAACGTGCGGCGCCGTTGCGGCACCGAAGCCAAACTATGCACACATAACCATGAAATGACGCAAGTGCTCATTTCGCGCAATTTGCGAAAAATATTCTATCGAAGAAAAAGTATTTATTTCGCTTACTTGATGTAAAAAAAGTATATTTTGAAACAAAAAAAGACGTTACTGGATACAACCATTTAATATTATTATTTATATTCCATTTATTTATGAAAACAAGGTACTTCAGACCGGAGACGCGTGCTCGACGAACTGCGGTACAATTTGCACTCAAGCTGGACGAGCGTCGCCGTAGTGGCGCCTGAGTCATGTGTGCACTACTCCATTGGATGTAATGTATCTCAAACCCCTCTTGAGTTGCGGGACAGAGGCGCCGCACTTTGAAAAACCGAATGTGTGCACCGGGCCTAAACTGAACATACACGAACTATCTGTAAGTAGTAAAAAGTATCAGGTTTGTTGTTTCTATTTCCTGAATTTTTGTACTTGTATTTTGCTAGTATTTTTTGGAGTAGCGCAAACTAAAAAAAAGTATTAGTTTCGTTTATTTTTATTTATATCCATTGTTGCCATTCGGCACTACTTAGGGAACAACGTCGTAGAGGAGAGCTCTATACACGTTCTGTGTAAGTGTGACTATTACTCTGCGCAACGATTTGAATGTCTGGGATACCGCTGTATCGAACCCTGGGAACTGTCAAATATTCTAATCAGATACTTGCTGAAATTTATTTCGGTAATCGGTATTTCGCGGATCAGCAGGAGTTCAGTACAATAGACTATTAGTCGCGGTGCTGTCACTCTTCAGAGCCCCCCCCCCCCCTTCAACAAGTCATAAGTCGTAAGGGAACAACGTTGATTTTCACGCCACGCAGTTTAGTGAAATATTACATACATGTTCAAAATATTTGCAGCAATCCAAGGAATGTTCCGGTTTCACTCAAAGTCAGACACATCTGCAGGTGTACCTTTCACGTTACAATCTCACATCTTGTCCGTTTCCATCAACTTTGCATAAGCTACGTCGATTTGAGTCATCTTCGCATTCATAATAAGGCGGACACTTGATCTGGAGCCTCACTCGAATTTCCAAATCATGCCAATGTGAAGACATTTGAAAGGTCCTGGCAGATTTTACATTCCCAGTCCCCATGTACACGACGTTCTTTTGTCCCTTTATATTTCGATTTAACTATAGAGGTAATTGTTACGGTGTCAATCGTAACAAAAGTGTTTGTATTTATATTCAAAAATAAGTACTTTAAATAGAATATTATTCTGAAAAACCATTACAAACAATCTATTATTTTGATTGATAGATTCTTAACAACGTTTGAGAGTCATAACTGACAAGTAAAATGTTGATCCACCCAACTGAAAGTATTGTAATAAATGTATCTCTATGTTCTCAATTCTTTATCACTATTTCAAAACACTTTCATGTAATTGGAAGAATGTGTTTCAGTTCAGTTTACTTCGTAAGACCACACGAAAATGGTTAAAAGATTTCAAATTGTTTGAAAAAATAAAAACAAATATCATAAAAGAAAAACACACTCATATGTTAGGGATAAATTTCCTACTTTTCCCTACTTTCGCAAATTTTCGTATGCTAATCGTTATAATTTTAATTTATTTAATGTCAGAAAAACTAAGTAGCTTAACTTTTATAAAAAATCATATTTGATTGGATTAATTTTATAATTATAATAATAATTAATAGTTAGAATAAGAATACCGTTTCCGATTAAAAACGAAACAAAATGAGTTACTACATAAAAATAATCTTTTTTATGTACATAATATTTCTTCTAAGAAATTTCAGAAATATCCAGCGACAATATTATTTTCAGAACATATTTTAACGTTTCCACAAGATAAAAAGCGCAAACAATGGTATTCCCATGAGGATAAAAGTAAAACAAATGGGGCTTAATTCCAACAGTAGGAACAATATCAAAGTATTTAACAGACCCGAAAACAATACTTTTCATAATCACGAAGCCAATAATTTATTACGCTTATAATTACATAAGTACCTTCATGTCTGGCGTTTTGGAATAGTTGGAGAAGACTGTGTGCACTCTCTACATACGCGTGCTCCAAAATTTATAATAATACTAGCCAAACTGCATGTCCAGCACGTCGTTGCACGTGGTGTTGGTTTGATTCGAAAACCAAATGGGAATTCGTAGCCTATTGGATAACAGTCACCACGGACAACGCTCACTGTCAAATGTGGCCAAATTCGAATTGCGAAGAGATCCAATCGGCGTAACGTCACAGTCTCTTGCAAAAAATATAAATATTTAATTGAAAAATTATTTATAAAATAAAATCAAATGTATAAAGTATACCATCTGGTGTAAAATGTTCCGCAGATTTCGAATCCGTTGAAATTTTAAATCTGTCTTTAACGATCTCAATAATGCAAGTCAAAATTTTTTAATTTGTTTTGCTTTCCTTGGCGGGAATCGTATGTGCGCAGGAAATGGATTTCTCGAATGCGAAGTTTGGCGTGACAGCACAATATCCTCAAGATATTCAATATACAAATTATTTATTTAGAGAAAATCATATTTTGAGGTATCAATCTAATGTGATATCTTCCGCAGATTTCAAATCGTTGAAATGTTTACTCTATCTTTAACGATCTAAGAGATTGAAAACACTGAACTACATAACTAAAGTTAGAATTTTTTTTCTTTTTTTTTCTTCAGTTTAAATTGTTTCTCCACAAAATAAAACGGAAAAAATAAATTTAGAATCTGTCGTATCTTTATGCTAATGCCATTCTAAAAAACAATAATAATTAACATATCATAAAATTAATTTTAAAATGTTCTATATTGAATTTTAAAATTCGAGCTTCTTACAAAAACAGCAAAAAATTAGGGACTATCAGTGCGCGGAATCCCATTACTGTAAGTACCATATAGATTCGTCAAGACCGTACATAGAGACACGCAGATATAGGGACACTTCCTTTTATAATAGTAGAGATAATCAAATCATTGGGATGAAAATTTGGTTTTTGCTCTACTGAACAATGCAACTTTTAGACATTCGACCTTTTGCATTTTAATAACCGACCAACCGGTATAGTGGTGAAGGTGTTAGCCTCTAGACTGGGAGGTTCCTGGTTCGAATCGGGGTCCGAACATGGATGTTTTTTAGCGTATGGTGTAGAGGCGGCTCGTGCACCTCAAATCTGTCGTGGCCTAATTTCCTCACGTTGGGTTGGTGTGGAAGTTTGGAGAGTGGGGTGCCAGCTCAGGTGTTGCTTCGTCATCTGACCGTGATTCAAAATTACGAGGTGTTGGATCTTTTTCTTAAGGGATTGATCCCAGACCGTCGTCAATAGTCCATTGGGTTGCTCTAGTACGACGAAAATTAAAATTACCATAACCATTATCTATACCTAAAATTATTTAAAATGTTATTTTAAAGTCTGCTGACATCTGCTTTTAAGGGGAGTGCAAAATTAATGATAATGGTATTAAAGTCTGCTGACATCTTATGCAAAAATTTTATTGAAAAGAGTAATAAAATATGTTGCAATCTGTTTATGCCCGAATTGTTTTGAAAATAAGCTTATTGTCTGCTGCCATCTGCTTATGTACAAAATTATTGGAGAGAAGATGAAGGTATACTGCCATGTGCTTGTGCCCAAACTTATTGCAAGTGGCATCAAAATACATCTAAGTAATGTGTGAAATGCCATATCTCTGATAAGGAAGGCTCGAACCGGAGACTGCATAATGATATCTAATTATATGGTTAATCATATCGATACAATGTGCGTTTTGAATAAGAAAAAAAATCTCTTAAGGACTTCAACGTCCTTGGCGGTGCTGAGTTAACAGTCCGAAACTGGTTTCCGTGCTCCGATATGTCTGCTCATCTTGCGGAAAAAGAACAACAGCTAGTAAATCATTCCTTTCTTACTTTGCCCCTGGCAGACAGGAAATATAAATATTCACTTTCAACGAATTTTGCTTTTACATATTACGGGATTTTCAGTTGATTTAAAGTTGGTATGGGCAACCTTTGGAAAGTTGCGGGCTAAACTTTAGGATATTAAAGAAGCCGCGGGCCATAGATAATAGGTAGTTGCAAAAAAGTAATAATGATAAGGTTTGTTTTATTTTATATTTTTATAAAGTAGAATGGAAAAGTTACATGAACAGAATAATATCGTATTGATTGATTAAGTATCAGTATGTTATGCCGGTGGGTGCCAGAAATCCGAGTATTGTGGAGATTCTTATATCAATCAGTGTGTTTTTAACAATCACATCCGCTAGTAAGGAATGGAATCAAGAGTAAAAAGCCGTTTCTCGGATAAAATCAATGCCGAAATTTGTAGTTAATATTTCTTATTATCACCGAGGTGTTGGCCTCTGGATCGAAAGGTCCCTGGTTCGAATCCGGGGTTAGGACATGGATGTAAATTGTGGTCTTTTGTTAGAGACAAATTGTCTTTTGTTAATGATGGTCCACCCACTGGGTGCCACTTCACAAGTGTCCATCACTTCTGGCCTTGTATAAGGCTAAAATGACCTCGGTCAACTGTGTACTTTGTATTGAATTATATTTGTCTTCGCAATTGTACTGCCTTGGCATTGGAAATATAAAAAAATTAAAAAAAATTCCTATTATCCGTGGAAATGAGTGGCGTGATGTGTCGCCGATAACTTGTCTGGAGACTTTATACCTCGTTTTGATTTAACTAGTTCAAGAGGCTCAGCCATCTGATATAGTCACCGTTTCTCGGATAAAATCAATGCCGAAATTTGTAGTTAATATTTCTTATTATCACCGAGGTGTTGGCCTCTGGATCGAAAGGTCCCTGGTTCGAATCCGGGGTTAGGGCATGGATGTAAATTGTGGTCTTTTGTTAGAGACAAATTGTCTTTTGTTAATGATGGTCCACCCACTGGGTGCCACTTCACAAGTGTCCATCACTTCTGGCCTTGTATAAGGCTAAAATGACCTCGGTCAACTGTGTACTTTGTATTGAATTGTATTTGTCTTCGCAATTGTACTGCCTTGGCATTGGAAATATAAAAATTTAAAAAAAAATTCCTATTATCCGTGGAAATGAGTGGCGTGCTGTGTCGCCGATAACTTGTCTGGAGACTTTGAAACCTCGTTTTGATTTAACTGGTTCAAGAGGCTCAGCCTTCTGATATATCCAATACTAATTTTTTAGTAATACTAACTATATAAGGTAGTATTGGAAATACCTACTTTTATATTTTTATATTCAGGTGTGCCGCAAATAATTTAAGATATTTTTGATGTGCCGGCAACTAAAAAAGTTTGAGAAACACTGACTCATGTGTAGTTCAGGCTTTTGTTTCTCCCCCACCCCCTCTCTCACTCTCTTGTTGGCGAGAACCGATAATATTTACTTTTTTTTCCAGCGCGATTTTAAAATGTTCCGCGTGCCGGATCAAATGCCAGGGAGGGCCAAATCAGACCCGCGGGCCGGGGGTTGCCAATATATGCTTTAAAGCATAGCTGCGTTTTATTATGTATTTACTCCTGCAATTAATAATGAAGTAATGTAATAAAAGTATAAACAGTGACAACACTAAGCCAAATCAACGAATGTTTGTCAACGGGGGCTATGTTCTATCGCATTAGGTAGAAGTGTTATATTGTATTTTATTTCACTACTGATTCGGTTTCAGGTATAATCTTTTATCAAACTTTTCTTGTTATGGACCGGTATTTCAGAGAATAATCTGAACGAATGATTTAATTGAAAAAGAACCTACTTTCCATGATCTTGTTTTTTCCGAAATTGTCTTTATCTTTGGGTTAGTAATGAATTAAAAAGAACATTATCAATTTTTATTTAACACACTCGACGAATGCCGTCTATTTATTCACTTCCTAAAAAAAATTGATTTTAGAGTTGCAATGGTAATGACAAATGCACAGTGACTTGCATCAATGCTATACAATGAAAATGATAACTAAAAATCTATTATAAAAAATTTTAAGTTACACAATTTTTACATTTATTTTTTATTGCATATCATAAAATGTTCAACGTGTTTTTAAGAAATAAATTACTATCATGTCTATAATTACGAAAGAAAACGTCACACACTCCACAGATGTACCGCGCTCTCATATGTTAACCCTTTGAGTGGTTTCAACGAGATAGCTCGTTTATTGTGTTCTGACAAACGTGTCGAATGACGAGATAACTCGTCATCGAGGTATTGCCGATTTTTTTTCTATGATAAAGAGAAGAAGATCTGGTCGTTTTTCCTGTAATGACGGGATATAGCGTCCATCAAATTGTGATCAGTTTTCATGATAACGATACAACCCTTCTACACTACCATCAGAAGGGTAAAAATAGAGCCGCGACTAACGGATTATTAAATATGCGACAGACTTAGGAGAACATTTTTTCAACCTTCAGTCGTAGAGGATGGTGCTCTACAAAAAATAAACTTGTTTTAATTTCAAATTACGTTCGTTTTGCATGCATACTCTATACTTAAAGGCAACTTAACGGACTCACATTCCTGCACAACCTAACTAAAATCGACCTCAGGAAACTCAAAAGGTATCACGATAATTAGGGAATCGACTTAATTCCCAGACGTGCCCGAGTAAATCGTCCGAAACACGTAACAAGTGCAAAGTTGGACCAATGTCAGCACGGCCAACCCTCTATTTGTAACAAGAAATTTTTATACATTTTTCTAAAATTTTCTGAGGAAAAGTGTAATTCCCCAAAGATTGGTTCCAAATTGCAGGCCTCTGCTTCCGAAGCTTATTGTTTTAGTTGATTATCTGACGTTTGTTCCTAATTATCGTGGTTTCCCAATCTTTCGCGTTGTGGGTTAAATACAAATTTAATAGGTAAATGCTCTGAAGGTTATTCTAGTTTCTTTATCGCTCTGAGAGTCACGAGGTTTCCGTTCAGCGTACTACTGATTGCTTTGACCCACAGTACACATACTGACCAAATAACCACATCGATGGGTTGAAAAGATCCTAGAAGTCAAGAGGGTGAAAAGTGGTTAGAACTCATTCAGGGCAGACAGCAGGCTGTATACATGTGATACCCTCGAAGAGTTCGTAGGATCACGTTTACACGACTGTCTATTGCTGGAACGAGTTTCGAACTTGCAAGCCTCTGGTCGATTCGCAGTTTCTCTTCCAAACGGGCTAGCGCGGGCCATTCCCGTAAAGTACAACAAAAGATAAAAATTCTTGCAGGAAGGTATTTTTGTCACACTGGAGCAACAAAACGGGCTATTCGTGACGGGCCGGGATCAATCCCCAAAGGAAAGTTCAGAGGATAAAATCCGTAGTTTTGAACTACAGTCACCAGACTTTTGAAACTTCCACACCACGCCAATATGAGGATATTTGAAGGAACTAGATATAACGTCCACGTTGCCCTTTGAACACGACGGTCTATGGTTGGATTCGTACTCGAAAATCTCCGGTTGTTAATCCATTACGCTTCCAAACGGGATACCAGCCCCCAAAACGCCTTCCCAATTGAATATTTTGATTATATATACAGGATCACTTCTATACACTTGTCAAATAACGTTGCACGTGGTTCATTTCAATCTGAAATCACTTGATAGAACTTCAAGAGACTTGCAGTCTCACAATTTAAAATTACCTGGAATAAATTGAAGCAAGCAATTGAATTTCAGAATCTTCAATGGGTGTTTCCAGTGGCCCGCAGTTCAGAATCAAAAGTATTCCCTTGATCAGAAACAGATGAGATTTCGGTGTGAGATAGCGCCTTTGTTGAAGGCAACCTGGACAGAAAATATTGACTACTGATTCAATTTATTCAACATTTATTGCTTTGGCAGGTTTTTATCAACATTTGGGAAATCCTTTAAATTCAAAGTAGTCTGTAGAGTTGGATAGCGCTTTGTGTCTGGGAATGAGAGTCCAAGCAACCCACTCAGAGTAAGGTATTTAAGGAATATAGGCCAAGTAGAAAGTTCAAGGTTTGTATAGTTTATTCAAATTTCTGAAGTGTAAATACTTCTATCGTATTCTCTTGTTGAGTACGGGTTCTCTCTCTATCTCTCTATTAACCTTTATGCCTCGACAATAGCATGTTGCATTGCTCCAGTGCAACGTTAACAACATAACTTAACCTTAAACTAGTAGTAAGACGTACAGAATTGTTTGTTAAGAGTTGTATAATAATTAACGAATATTCATTGCGTATTACTCAAATTGGTTTTCAATAACATTGCTGAGAGCATGGTTTCAATTTCAGATTATAAGTGAACAATTTGAAGCAAAATGAACATTTTTTCTATAAACTCTCATTTAGAGGTCGTTATTATTTTGGTTATCGCTTTCGTAAAATGTCGCAAAAAAAAAAAAAAACGCGAATTATTCGAATGTGATTTTAGCATATCACTTTGATTAAAAAAGAACACCAAAGATAGATAAATCAAATTAGTGTTTAACCAAAATAATTTTTTTCTTTGGTAGCTTTTTTATATTAACATTGAAAAACGCCTCTCAAGAATTAACAAAATGGTCTTTAGTCAAAAAGTTACTGATTTTCAATAACGCAAATTTCTAAATTTTGCATATTTTTTTTATTTGCATGATTATTAATTGTATTTGCCTCAAACTTTCGAATCTCTGAGATTAAAAAAGTACTTTATACTAAAATAACCTTTTGCATCGTCGTAAGTAATTAATAGCCGGTATGCAAGTAGTTGATTAACACATCACTGGAGTAACATAACGGGCTAATGGCGACTATCCGGGATCAACACCGAAGGGAAAGATGAAGGGACAGTGCCTCGTCATTTTAGACCAGGGTCAGATGATGAGAGGAACACATGAGATGGTACCCCCCTCTCCAAACCTATGGGCTATCGTGGCCCAGTAATTAGTAGAAAAGTATGAAAAATATTGTTTCTAGTCCCTTACGTAATGCTACCAAAATCTTTTCCATAATAAGAAATCTTATATTATGTGTGAATACTAATGTTCAGTCATTTCTTTCTTGATCGACTAGTAAATATATACCTTAAAACCCACAACCAACAAAACTGATTTACTAAAATTCTAGAATTAACAATAAACAATACATTCCGAAGCTACTATAACACAATACATTCCGAGAGAAACAACTTGAATTTCGACGATAATCCTTTAAAAAAAATTTTAATCTGAAAATTTTAGAATCAATGTAATTAATTTTGACTCTTACAGACCTCAAAAATTTCCAAACGCATATAGAATGATGTTATTTTTAAAGGAACAACAATGAATAACATTAGGATAAAAGCATTACTGTCTCCCAAATGTCCGAAGGAAATCTAATGAAAATTTCCGTTGTATTATATAGTAAGTCAAATTCATATCATATTCCGTTACTGTGAAAGCATCAAACTAGTGAGAAAGCGATAAACATAATATTAAAAAGCAAATATTCATCATATTTCAAGAAAATTTCCAAGGTAATGCAAGAAAAATTTCCAAGGTAATGCAAGGAAAATTTCCATTAGATTATTTATAATATAAACTCATCTAGAATACCGTTTCTGTTTAACTCTTAGTGGTTTCGACGAGATATCTCTTACATTAATATCTCTCTAATTTGCTATGACAGGATATCTTGTCATCGAGATATGTTTTGTTTACAATAGATCAAGATCTGGTCAGTTTTATCTTATACTTGATGGACGAAATATGTCGCCCATTCAGATTTGGACAGCTTTGCCAATAATTAGATACGTCATTGAAGCAACCGCCAGGAGAGTTCATCAACAGCGATGGAAAATACAACATAACCTTGATTACGGCTGCTCAATTCCGAGACGAATTTGATACTTTTCAAACTTTAAATAAAGTTTCGAGCACGAATGCTAGTACTTAGTTTTATTTGATGCTCGCACTTTGGATTATAGACAGAATTCTGCCAGTCACACAAGGCATTTTTGTCATATTTGTTTTATAAATGTTTGAGTAGCAGTACTATAACGATCACATGCTATACTGTAATATGTTTTTGTACTTCGTATAGTCTGTTGTGTTACAACGTCCGTATTACCATTGTTTTTTTTTTCTAACTATCCGAGGTGGACTGGTTTCTCATTACCTTGGATAATCAAGTTTCTACTCTAATAGGAAAGGAATTATCAACATTAACCCTCCAAGTGGTTTCGACGAGATAACTCGTCCAATTACGAATTTTGCTTATGACGAGATATATCTTCATCTGTATGCTGCCGATTCTTGTATGATGGACGATATCCAGATTGATCTTTTTTGTTCTAATGATGATATATCTCGTCCATCAAGATCTGACCAATTATGGAAGATATCTCGTCCATCAAGATCTGACCAATTATGGAAGATATCTCGTCCATCAAGATCTGACCAATTATGGAAGATATCTCGTCCATCAAGATCTTATCAGTTATGGAAGATATCTCGTCCATCAAGATCTGATCAATTATGGAAGATATCTCGTCCATCAAGATCTGACCAACTATGCGAATAACTAGATATCTCGTCATCACGATACTGTCGATTTTTGTATGATAACGATATTAAGTTTGATAACGATTGTTTTCTTCCAAAGACGAGATATCTCGTCCATCAAGATCTATCCAGTTCTTCTGATGTCGATATACCTCGTCGAGACTTGATACACAGGAGGGTTAAGTAAGATAAAAAAAGTGTACTCACCTGTCTATACTCATGGCGAGTATTGTGAAGACTGACGTAGACACTGTAAGATTCGCAAGAAAGTTACTTATGACACAGAAGATCTCGCCGAATGGCCAGTGGCTCTCTAGCATGAAGACGAAATTGAAAGCTGCATTTCCACTAGCGAGGAGAAAGTCCGCCACAGCCAAGTTCAACAAGAAGAGATTGGTTATTGTCCTCATGCGTCTGTGGGCCACAATTATCCACACCACTATCGCATTGCCCGCCACTGCCAGAGTTATCATGGCCGCAAACAGTATGGCCCAAAGGGCTTGTTGCTGCCAGGGCAACAGGTAAGGGCGACTCAGCAGGGCTCCGGGTACATAGCGCCCTAAGCAGTTAGACCAGTCCGCGTTTTCTAGATCGTCACTGTCATAGGTTTCGTTCATGCATTCGGACACATTGAACTTCACCGTTGGGTCCCTCAAATACAGCTGCAGGAGGTCTATTTCTTTTTGATGAATGTTACCCATAGTTATGCTTGCTCAATTAAATTTACTGTGAATTTATGCAAACAAAGGTGGAGATCTCCGAGTCATTGTTCTCGGAAACGACAACTTCCAAGAAATGTGTTGAAAACGTGTTTAATCACTCAATTGGTGTGCTCATATAAGTTTAATTTCAGATGATAAAATATCTTATAATCTTAAGTTCTGTAGAATGTGTATGACATATATGTACAAATGACGACATTCACTGGATTAAAGTTAAAAACTCATTTGTCAGAAGTCAAATATATTATCACTTTAAGAAAACCAATAAGGCATCCCAAAATATTTTTGTCGATGGTACCATATAATAGGATATTCCAAATTAAAATTTTAATTGCTCATAATATAAACTAATCATATTCCTATTTAGTTTAATTAATACTGATATTGTTTTTTTTTAATGTTTTAATTACAATTCAAAGGTGTGATATATTACAGTTTATTAAATTATAAATTATATTTATCAATACTTTTTAAGTTACAAAAACAGCTATAGGTATTCTACGTATTTGTACTGAAGTTGGGTAAATAAGCGTTGAATCACCTGCAGTAAAATCCAGGGGAATCAAAAGTTGTTTGAATCACTTATCACAAAAAACGATGTTTCATATCCAAATTGTGAAAAAATTGTCTCGGAAAATAATCCAATAGTTTCAAGCACCACGGAGATATCCTCGCCGACACAATCCTCCGAAATATATTCACAGCTCACACAACATAGTTTCAGAAAAGCACCAAAGTCATGGGTCCGCACGAAAGTCGCGAAAAGATCTTACGATTTCCGCTCGGTGAACTCCGGAAAAGTTCTCCGATGCATATTTATGAGTGACAAAACAAATCGCGGCGGAGGAACCATGGTTCGGAATCCAAAGTTTTACCTGTAGCACTACTGGGAGCCCGTCTTCCGTATACTTGGAAGTATCGCCACCGACTGAGGTTAGTGAATGGAGAGTTTTTCCACCTCCACGCCTCCCCGCCACCTCCACCCCGTCCTCACGTGCGCTGGAGAAACTGTTTCTACTGCGCCGGCCTCGCAATTGTAGTTTCCCGCACGTACGGAAACCGGAACGGTACCGATGCGAGGATTTTCCTAACTGTTTCGTTTTGCTAAAGTTGGTCGTTGTGTCAGATTTTGGAGGGTGACGTCAAAAACGGGGTCAAAGTTGGTATTTTTCTTTTTTTTTTCAGGGGGGTAGATTTCAGTTGCGACACACGTCATGCACGAAACCTTTTACTTTTTATTCGGCTTGAATCATTTCGTATTCGAACTGTTCATTTTGTATTGTAAGTCGTGATAGCGAAAAATCCCACCGCCGGCTCCAATTAATGTCAGGAGAAAGCGTGTTGATCCAAGTGGCTCCTAATTTCCCTGGCGTTGTGTTCCGGAGCGATGTTAATTAGAATACCTACCTAATTCATCTGTTGGTAGGTAGTAATGGTGCACTGGAGCATCACAGCGGAGTATTGGTGACAGTGCGGGGTCAATTCCGAAGTGAAACATCCAAAGACAACCTCTCATAATTTTGACGGTCAGACCAACATGATAACATCTGAGGGCACGCCACATTTTACGTACATCAACCCTCTTTGTACCCCTTTGTAAAGATTGGTTGGTTTCGAACTCGCAATCCTCCGGTTGTTAATACATTGTTCTTGAAACTGGGCTACCGACCCCAATTCACTTTGATCTCTTTTTAGTAATTTCTCTTTTTCGAATGATCCTATCATCAGAAAGAATGTTTTTAACTATTGAAAATATTACTATGGAAAATTAGTTCCACTTGGAAAACTCTGTGCGAAAGAGGTTCTAATACCACAGTGGTGAAGTTATTCAAAATCCCCACTTTGTAATTTGAACTATTTACTATCACTTTTTATTTGCTTCATTTTTATTAAATCATTTATATATTTGAGTCTCTAATAAAGTACCCAGGAGAGTACACCAGACTGACAAGTCCATTAAATGGACAGGTTCGGGGTTTGTTCTGGTGGATATCAGGTTATAGGAAAGTATGAAATAAATAGTTGTATGTTAGCTTTTTTGTATGGCACACATGGAAACGAGCACTGGTTTTAAAAACGGACTTTTTTTTAATAAAAAGTAAGAATGTTTTGAAATATTGAAAAATGGTAAGTTTTACCGAGGTTGCGGTCGACCGGTTGGAAGTGTGAAAGGTTTAGAAGCCGGTGGATTAAGAGTTTGAATCCAACCAAAGTCGTTAAAGGGGTACGGCACCTACAAATTCTAAAAAATCATTTTTGAGATTTTCACTGTTTATGAAAACTTGAATTGTCCTTTTTATAACGATACCTCATTTGTAGATATTCCTTTATTGGAAGTATTTCAAAATATTTTTTTAATAGATGTACTATTACCGCGACGAACGTCCTTCCGAAGTTTAAAGCCATATTTCTTAGAACATACTTTTATCATGATTGGGAGCACTATTACTCCCCCAAACCTATTTCAGATACATTCTTGAAAGTTTGTATGATTGTTTATGAAAAACTTTTAAACACTATAACAAGGAATAAAATATAAAATGCATACCTTTTTTTAAATATTTTATTTAAAATATTTTAATTATTTTGTCACTTAAAAAAATTTATAACTTCGTGAATTTAAAAAAAAATAAAAAAACTCATGTTAATTTCTTTAAAAGTATTCATATATTACACAACAAAAGTTTAAGATTCATACAATAATTTATGAATAAATAAGATGCTCCAAAGTATGTGAATTACACATGGGTGCGTATGGAGATGCCGGACCCCCTTAACAAGAGCGGCTAACGCGTGTTACATTTACCGTTGCTTCAAATGTTATCCCATTGGCAGGCTGAGGATGTTTGGAAAGTGGAGTAGTAGCTCAGTTGTTATCTCGTCATCTGACCGTGGTTCAAAATCATGCTATATCCGTGGTGCTATCCTCGGATCTTTCCTTTCAGGTTTGATCCCGGACTGTCTACAACAGTCAGTTGTGTTGATCCAGTGCAAAGTCAACTAAAAACTTATAAACAGTAAGTTTTACCCATGGTTGTTATGTTTGCAGAATGACTATACTCCTCACCTTACCATATAATCTATAACAACAAAAATCGACGCACCAAGAAGGAGTTGTGGGGGGCTCGATCAACTTGGAACGACGCTAAAGGCTACTGCATACTAGGCTAGTAATTTAGTCGAGTAGCGAGTGATTTAGTAGCATTACTAAACGAAATAACGGCAAGTGGGGAGTGGTTGTTCACACACGGTTTAGTTGGTGTTCGAGTGTCGACCGCTAAAGATAATGCGGACAGCAAAGCTAAATCGCGATGGAAAATATGATATGAAATAGAATATATATATATATATATATATATTAAAAATTATTTTCTGTACACTTAAATGAAGCTAGCATTCTTACGATAGAGAAGTAATAAGTAATATCTCTTTTAAATCAGCATTGTTGTTCATCAATTTGTTCCGTAAACATGCGAAGAACAATCATCTGCACCAGTCTAATCAATTTTTAGTTTTTGCAACTAGATAGTATATTTAATATACTACCTAGGTGAAAAAACTAAAATTCTAACTTGTTCCGTAAACATGCGAAGTACAATCATCTGCACCTGTCTAGTCAATTTGTAGTTTTTTCAACTAGATAGTATATTTAATGTACCATCTAGGTGAAAAAGCAGAGGATTTTACTCCGCATGATTGCGGAAAAACACAAAATCAAATTTTGTTGACATGTGGTTTCACATTTTTGTGCCGACGATACGAGTTCTTATAACAATTTACTTATTAATACCTACTATTAGTAAGATCATTGGTATATTTCTTATGTTTTATTTCAAGAATAGACCAATTGAAATGTATTCGAGGCCTAAGCGTCTCAGATGACTAAGACGTCTCACCGTGTGTCTTGATATAGGGCCCTTACGACCTAATGGGTGGAGTCGCGTCACCCATTAAATGGGTATTTCGCTGTCCGTGGTATATGTATGTTTATTCTACGTATCCTCCATGTTTAAGAGGGTGACAGTCACCACCTCAATATCATTGGGAGTGGGTGAAGGAGTATGGTTGCATAGGATGGCCCCTTGGGTGCCAATAATATTTTTTTGGTTCAGTCTCTGTGTCATGTAATCAATTGAAGTACATTTTTAAAATTTTTATTTGCAAGGGTATTTAATCATACAAGAATATCACATAATATAGGATTGTACTTATAATTCTCATGAGTGTCTAATTATTTACAGAAGCTGTGGTGAAATTGGAAGCGCAAGATGGAAAGTGACGCGGGCAGACCAATCAGATGTATCAGCACAAAAGTGGTGAAAACGCGAATGGATCGGCACATGTTGCTTTACGCCTTGCACTGTAATGTAGATAGGAAATGTTTTATTTAGTGTTCTTATGGATTTGAAGCTGCCTTTAGGCTTTTATGGCTTACATTCTGAGAGTTGGAACTAACGTTTGCATTTAGATAAAATTAAAAACGAAATTAATTAAAATTAAAGTACATTAATATTTAAATATTTAGCCACAGTCTTATTTCTTATGCTTATATCTCACTTGCCGTGTTTGTGGAACTTATTAAATGATAATAAAATTTATGGGAACAGAATTTTTTCTTCAATAATCACATAATTTTAAATTTTATTTATTCCATGTATATTTTAGAAATATTTTTTCTCGTGATTACTTTTTTTAAAAATAATCGCAGTTAATAATATATTTCAAACTGTTCTAAATTGCCCAAATTAATTTATTGTGTGCATTCTCAGCTTGGAATTATTCTCGGTGAAAGACGTTTCTATTCTTTACCTGGTATTTCTTTGTTCTTTCGTTTTGTCTTATTTATTCTTTTGTTTTTATCAAAATATATTTTTAGAAAAACGTCTTTGTTCCATCTGTCACGAAAATTACACAACATAACTAACAGAATAAATTTACGAACTACAAATCTAAATGTACATGGTGGATTCAGCGCAAGTGTATATATGATTTATTTTTCTTTTGTATTTATATAATATTTCTTTTCATTGGACTCCCCCCGTTAAAGCTCTTGCAAATTTCTTTTTCTCTGCTAAAATGAATTTATTTAAAAATAAATAGCTTATGTTTTCGTTTATGAGAAGAAAAAATAACAAAATAATATAAAAGTCAAAAAAACTTTAATTTTGAAATTCCATACAAAAAATGTATTTTCTTTCCAATGAATTTCATTTGGTGAAATGCATTCGATCGTTTATTTGAGAAATGCATCCAATCATTCATTTGAGAAAATCCTCCAGACGTTCGTTTCTTCGAGATATTTAGTCATTAGATCTTGATTTACGATATAGTTTCAAACATATTCATCTTATAAAAGAATCTAGCAGTAACTTGAAAACAATATATATTATTAGCAAGATTGGTGAGATCTTTGGTAAGCAAGAAATGTCATCGAAATTACTAGGAGGGTTAAGACTAGATGCATATCAGAAAATAACCACAATCCTGATACATGGCGATTTGGATTTATGGAAAATATGTATCCTTCAACACAAATACCTAATGGTATTTCGTTAACACACAAGTCTTTCTAGAACACAATAGTCTTTCTAATATACAAGTCTTTCCATTTCGGTCGTCATAACGATTATCTTCGTGTCTATGAGCTCAGATTTTATTCGACGGACCAGTACTTTAGGTACGCATATATTTTAGTTTAGTAATTCAACATAGCGTCATTATCTGGTAACGAAACTAGCCTAACCAGACGGTACAAAAGAGATAGATGAACACTTTTATTTGCATTGTAAACTTTGCCTGCAAATGATTTGTATGGAGTGGGAATGGAATTCATGCCTACTATTATCGCTACGTTGCCATGGGAACTCTGTTTAGTATTCAAACGCACTGCTGCTTGCCTATTTAGTGTTCTTAGTTTAAAATAGTCTTTTGATCACACTGTCGGTAGAGGAAATGAACTTTACGAGGTTGGCGATCTCTGATTCGAACACTTTTATTAAAAAAATACTTTCGCGACCATGAGTACTAGAACATTCTGCATTTGTTTGAACGACATTCAAACTATTCCAACAATGAAGAATGCAAATTATTACTCTCTCTCTCTCTCTCTCTCTTCTACATAGCTGAGTTTTTTATTCACACATTAACACGTTCGCTGTCAAAGCTGATATGGTGAGTCGAGAGTTATTGCCCCGCCGTTGAAATGGGTTTTTTCCCAGAAGCCAATACCAGTCACGCCAATACCAGAATAGATTGGCGAAATCCCAGCCAACAAATTTGCAAGTTCATCAACAGATGCTTATCAGATTAAATTTTTTTTTTTTAAGGGGGGGGGGGGGTTGTGAAGGCCTTGCAGAACTATCGTCTCTACAACTCGTATAACAAGATTTTTTTTTACTAACTAATAAAGCTATAAATTCGAAACCACATACCTTTACAACTAGCCTCTAACCTGTACTCCACGCCAACACCTAACATATAGTGAAAATTAAAGCGGAGAATAAATGTTAAGGCGCAGCACTTCCCGCGCGAACGCGTGACTGGCTACTGACGCATCATACCACACCACGCGCTGACGCGTGATTATCAGCGAAAGTGTTAAATAGCATTCGTTGTGTTACTCAATTGCGACGCTGCTTCAACTACGTGCCAACTCCGGTACGAGAACACCGATTGAAAGATACAACGACTACACGTCAAAACTGTGAACAATATCTGAGCTGGCAACCACTACCCAAGATTCCACATCACGCCAGCCTGCCAGTTATAGGTGGTGTAGTTATAATTCCAGTAATTTACCGTGGGTGCACTTGTCGGCAGTCTTTACTTATGTGTTATTCCATTACTTGAAACTTACTTGAAATTTTCAGTTATGTGTGCTATACTAAGCTAAGTACTCAGCTCAGCCAATGTACTTATTTATGTACTTTGTTTAGTATAGTTAAGGACCACTGTACTTAGCTTAGTATAGTTAAGTACTTCGCTAAGTACTAAACTAAGCACTTAGCTAAGTAATTTGTTTAGTATAGTTAAGGACAGCTGTATTTAGCTAAGTGCTTAGTTTAGTATTTAGCAAAGTACTTAACTATATTAAGCTAAGCACAGCGGTCCTTAGATATACTTTGCATAGTATTTAATCCTTATCTTATTGTACAAAGCTAAGTACTACTGACCTTAGCTATATTGAGCTAAGTACTTACCTATGGTTGCTTAGAAGCCTACTATACTTAAATAAATACAGCCTTTCTTAGCTATACTAAGCAGAGTACTCAGCCAATGACACTGTACTTATTTAAGCACTTAGCTTAGTATAGTCAATGACAACTGTGCTTAGCTAATTGCTTAGTTTAGTACTTATCTAAGTATTATTAGAAACTTACTGTACTTGGGTAAGTACAGCTGTCGTTGGCTATACTATCCTAACTACAGTTGTGCTTAGATAAGACCAGTTAGAAACATATTGTACTTATCTAAGTATTTAGCTTTGGATAGCTAAGGACAGCTGTACTTAACTAATTACTTAGCTTAGTAAATGCTAAGTACAGCATACCTAAGCAAGCCGGCTACTTATTTTTCATATCTCATTTTAAACCACTTAAATGATGTAGCATAAATATTCACGTAAATAGATTTCATATGCTATGGACGAAATAAAATGAACAACATATATACAGAAGAATTTCGTTTACTTCTAATGAGGTGCAATTCTTATTTCAAAGTAGATTCGTAATTATTTTACTCTAAATCTATTCCCACTCTTTTTTTCTTTTCATTGCTGATTTTTATCTTCCACATTTCTCATTGATTTCTACAATAAGACTGATGAAGTATTTATATGAGTGATGAGTTTTCCCGTGTAGCTTTAGTAAGCTCAAATCAATCATATACACTCATGCTCATAAATAAAGGATATATCAGAATCAAACGGCGATTGTGCACTAGAGCAAGAATTTATCCTCGAGAGCAGTCGTATCAAACATATCCTCCGGAACAACATGTTTGTGTTTCAAGTTGAAATAATCCACCATATGTAGCTGACAGGACGTCAGAAGGTACAGCAGTCAGTGAAGTGTATAAGGGAATCATTGCGGTGAAACAGTGTAGTCTACAGCCGGCGTATAAGCCTAACTATGCCATAACCGAATAGTGATGACAAGGACAAATCTGGACGATTTTTTACGTGGCCGCCATTATCAGGCGTTTGTAATTTGGGCGCACGTAGATGGATGTATCCGAGGAACTCAGATTCGCGCAGTGTGTCTTATTTAGACTTTGAAAGCTGTTCCGAGAGGATGGAAACGTAGGTAGACGTTTCAGTACAGATCGTCCCCGGGTTACTAGGCTGCAAGACGACCGGAATTTAGCAATAAATGCCAAAAGAAGTATTCGCAGTACACAATCAAACCTGTCACGACAGCTGTTGGTAGCCACGGGTACCACAGTTTCGAGGTATACCGTATACAGACGTTTAGGATAGTACGACCTATATGCCCGCAGGTCTGTCAGATTTATTCCACACACGGCAGCTCACTGTCAGCGCCGGTTAGACTGGTGCAGAGAACATGTCAACTGGAAACATTCACAGTGGGGCAGTGTGATTTTTTCCGTCGAATCCATGTTCTCAATGCAATCGGTCACACGTCGTATCTTCATAAAGAGAGCATCAGGGACCCGTTACAACTAAGGAAATATCATTGATCACGACTGTTACGGTGGTGCTGGACTTTTCGTTTCATGTGGCATTATCCTGGGTTCTCTAGCACAGAGGTCCCCAACCCCCGGGCCGCGGACCGGTCCGTGGATCAAATGGTACCGGGCCGCACAAGGAACATTAAATTATTTCCATTTTACTTATTGTGGTGTATTTCTCTCGGGTCTGTACGACTTTTCATGGACGAGACGTAACCTATAGCCGCACCAAAACCGCGCATGTGCAAATCGTGATATCGGGGCAGTTTTAGGTGACGTCTGGAGCTGAGCGGCTGCTAGCGGCAGTGGCGTTGTAGCTTTGGTAAAGAGAAGATGTGTAACGCTCTTCTCTCTGTTCACCGGAACTTTATAGTGTTTAACAGTGCTTGTTGTACGTGTGTGTGTGTGTGTGTGTGTGTATATTGTGTTTGCTCAAATTTAACACACAAATTAGCAGAAATGAGTACGAAAAAGACGTCGTCAAAAAGTTTCCTGGAGAAAAAGAAAAGGCTCAGTGAAGAGACAGAAGAAGAGCCTTCAACATCAAAGAAACATGTAACTTCTAACAGACAATACCATGAGTCCTAATTGAAATATGGATTTATCGGGACAGGTGATTCCCACACACCAAAACCGCTCTTCCTAGTTTGCTGCGACCGGCTCTCTAATGAGGCAATGAAACCTTCAAAACTGCTTCGCCATTTGAACGCCAAGCACGCTGGATTAAAAGACAAGCACCTGGAGTATTTTGAAAGAAAAAAACGGGAACACGAAGGACAGAATAAATTTATGAGGGCCACCACATCAATAAAGGAGAATGCACCGAGAACATCATATTTGGTGGCTAACCGTATTGCTAAGGCTAACAAACCATTCACTGTCGGTGAAGAATTGATTTTTCTGCAGTGACAGCAACAAAAACAATACAACGAAATAAACTGGACATAAGCAACACACTTCGGGTGCCATTGTCTCCTATTACCTCCAGATGGAACAGTCTCGTTGCAAAGAAACAAGCTCAGGGTTCTCATTGATATAGCTTTCCATTGAGTAAAAATGACGATTAAATTAAAATTATTAAATCAAAACAATCTAAAATATAAATAAATCAACGCCCCCCCCAGCGGGCCGCAGTAAAGTTATCAAACATTGACCGGTCCACGGCGATAAAAAGGTTGGGGAGCACTGCTCTAGCAGATATCCATGTCCATACCGGAACCATGACAAGCTCTATTTATCAGCATATCATTCTGTAACAACACGTGCGTCTGTTTAGGGGTGCAATATTAGCAGATTTTATCTTTGTAGATAACAACGCCCATCCTCACCGTACAAACATCGTGAAGAGTTTTCGAACCAAAGATTCGATCAAACAAAGTTTCCGACACCAAATTTCCGATTACAAAGATTCCGACAGCAAATTTTCCGACAAAAAAATTATTCCGACAGAAAGTTTTCCGACACAATATTTTTGAAACATTCTCCGAACACAAATTTTAAGACTAATAGACCATAAATTAGGCTCATGTAGGGAAGGAGAGAACTAGAATCTTTTTAAAATAGACGCTTGACCCTATCCCGTGGTTGACCACCATGAGGTGGGAGTCAACGTGAAGGGGGTCCGCGATCAATATAGTCTCTTGAGAGTTTTTGTTTTAACTTTTTTCTGTTTTTGGAGCCCAAAAAATTCGACATTTAAGAGGTTTAGGGTCTCCTCCCTAAAAAATCCCCCAATAGGGTGTATTCCAAGCCCTGTGTTTTTGAACTTCCGCTCCAAATGCAAAATGGCCCAATCGGTTCTGGCTAAATCTTAACAGGCCCGTGCGTGAACCCTGTGCAAGCTAAATAATCAGGAGGAGTCCGTCGAGCCCTGAGGGAACAAGGAGGATCAAACAAGACAAAATGCAAAAATGAGTAATATTTATTGTTTCTCGTGGGTTCACACATTTTATTCTCAATTTAATCCAATTAAAAATAATTTCAGAAATTTTGTTTTCGAAAACATTGTGTTGGAAAACTTCCTGTAGGAAAATTTGTTTGTCGGAAATTTGGTGTTCGCAACTTAGTTTTCGGAAATTTTGTTGTCAGAATATTGACGGGTTACCGCACTGAATGTCAAACAAAGACTTATTGCGTATGGCTGAAATATTTTGTGTCACCTCCCATATTCAACAGACCTTTCCCCTCAGATTTTCACCTCTTCAGGTCACTTCAAAATTCTCTGAACGGCCTGGAGATTCCAATTCTTTGGCGACTGGCAAATAAGACCTCGACAACTTCCTTACAAATATACCTAATGACTTTTAAAAAAATGATTTTCCAGCTGCATGGAAGAGGGCAAAATGCATAGAACAAAATTGTGTTGTTTTTGTACTGTATATACATATAAACATCTCGGCAATCATTCAGTTAAAATTGACTCAACGCTTGATGCAAACATAATTTTGCAATTCATGTAGAGGTTCATCTTCCAACGGTTATAATACAAAAACCATAAAAACTGAGAGTGAATTTTTTACGGAGTGGCAACACCGCGAAACTAAAAAGAAAAGTGCAGGCGATTTCTTTAAACTGTTAACTGTAAAATTATAAACATTCAAAAAGAAGCAGACGATTTCTTTTTCCTATTTTCGTGCTTATTTAATGAATTGTTTTTATCTGCCCTACAGAAATGGAGGTGAGTGATTCAAAGTTAAAAAACGAAATACGCTCTTCCTTAAAATTTTGCTATCGTTTTAGCAAAACAGCTCCAAAAATAGTTAAGTTGATGCAAGAAGCTTACAAAGACAAATGTTTTGGTGAGTCTACGATTTTTAGATGGCCTGGTGATTTCAAAAAAAGGACGTTCGTATGCAGAACTGGTTCTTAAGCCTGGCCGACCAGAAAGTGTTGTGAATGATCGAAATGTTAACACTGTGTGGGCAATATTGCAAGAAATTCGGCGAATGACATGTGAGGAGATAGCGGCATCAACTGACATTTCGAAAACGATGATATTTCGCACTCTACGCAACTATTTACAGCTTCGCCCTATTTGTTCCAGATGTGTCCCTCATCACCTTACTAAAGAACAAATGCAAACAAAAATTTGCCAATGTTGTGAGTGGAAACAGATGCTTCAAAACTATCCGAATTTCCTAAAGACCGTAATAACAGGTGATGAAACTTGGGTGCATCATTTTGATCTACTTACCAAGTCCGCAACAAGTGTGTGGAAGCACACAGATTATCCGCCTCCGAAAAAAATCCAATAAATCAAATCTGCTGGAAAGGTCATGATGATTATTTTATTTGATCATAAAGGTGTAATCTATCAGCATGTTGTGCCTCCAAAAACTACTGTGAAAGGTGAATATTATACTTCAGTTTTGAAAATTTTACGACAGCACATATGGAGAAAGCGACATGAACTGGTAGAAAATTGGACATTACATCACGATAATGCTCGCCCCCCATGTCACTACTTCTGTGTTCAGCAATGTCTTAGTAAATGCAATATTAAAATCTTGCCACATCCCCCTTACAGTCCATATCTCGCACCATGCGATTTCTGGCTGTTTCCGACGTTGAAGGAGAAGCTCCGTGGTAGAAAATTTAATACAGATTCTGAAGTTATTTCATCAGTGCTGTGTTCTTTGAAGCAACTTCCAGAAAAAGACTTCTCTACTTGTTTTGAAAAGTGGGTTGAACGATGAGACCGCATATCATCTGAGGAAAGGTATTTTGAAAAAGAATTATGTATTTTTTTCTGTAAATATATTTCTTGATTTTTTATGATTTTACTCGTAGTTTTTATGTAACGCCCTTTGTATATATAACTCTACATTAGGGTATTGAAAGCTATAGACTATATGTAATATCCGTTGAAAAAGTATCCAGCAGAATTTTTCATTAGGTTATCGAAAATTCATTGTGGGTCGTTTTGAATGAGTCATTCATCATGAGGTAATTTTAGAAAATGTTCTAATAAAGGACTTAGTAAGCCATGCAAATGTCGTAGAATGAAGGAGATTGCTTCAGATATTGAAATATGTATTAGTAAAACTTTCCCATAAGACTAAGAAGAAGTATCAACGATTGATGTCCAACAGAAAAAAATACGAAATTATACTTTCGCTTTTAATGACGAAATCATTAAGTAAAAGAGAAAAAGTTAATGATTATCGAAAAATACCTACTGCCTCCGAAAGTGCCAAAAAACGTCAATACGTTCCAGTCATCTTCGTGTTTTGCAGTTGTCCCAGCTTCATTTTGCCTTGAAGATTACAGGGCCGCGGTTTCCCAGTGCATGAGTAATGGATTATATATTGGAAGATTGCGAGTTCGAATCTCGGTCCAATCAAAGACAATTTTATAATATGGGGTTAGTGCACGTTAAATATGCCACGGCCGCAAACGTCCTCACGTTTACGTAGTGTGGAAGTTTGGAGTGCAGCTCAGGTGTTGACCTCGTCATCTGACCGTGGTTGAAAATTGCATGGCGTTGTGCTCGTATCTTTTTTTTGGGAGTGATCCAGGATTGTCGCCAATAGCCCTACTCTAACTACCTACCAATCTATATTGATGTTTCCTGATAGATATCTCAACGAATAGCATTAGATTGACGTTGACGCAGGATGCCATAACATGATATTTACTCTTTAATGGTAAGTATATATTTTAATTAACGTAGCACTCAAAATCAACATAAGGAGCTATGCACTCTTTGAGGGCATTTGTAACTAAGTCAAAGAAACGAAATGAAAACCAAATTTGGTAATACGAATTTTGAAAAAATGGAGTAGGTAGGCAGGTAGTTAATTAACGTCGTACTGGATAATCACCATGGACAACTATTGATCCGAGATCAATCCACATTTAAGCATTGAAAAGGGAATGCTTGCCGAATACGCCGTGGCAGTCAAAGGGAGTCATGGCAATGTTATATATGTCATGGTATATATCAAACATTACATCCAATACTCCACCTAAACAATTATTGGGCAAGCTACAGAGAGCTTTGGGAAGGTACTCCGAACATACCATCTCGTTCATGAAGGTTATTGTTTGTCTGAAGTTGTTGAAATAGCAAATTCAACTGCACGCGCCTTTTCTTCAGCTTCAAGCGGTAACAGCTACGTTTTTGTTTATTGTATATAGATGTTTTGTTCCTTTTGTTCTTTGTAAATTTTTAAATAAAGTGATTCTTTCTTTCGTCATTTTTTATCTTTTTGTTTACATGCTTTACCCTTCAATTACCTTTTGTTTCCGGTGTACTGTCTTAAATGGTTTATATGTATAGTGGATTGCTTGGCTCTCTCTTATCCCCGAATCTCTACCGCGAAGTGGACTATACAGCTCAAAACTTCACAGGTGAAACAGTGTCCGCCTACGGCGTCCAATGTAATTCAATTACTTCGTATTGTATGTCTCGTGTTTGGCGCAGCATGGCTAAATATGACTGAAACCCCAACAAACCAACCAACCTGAACTCAAGTTGAGCATAATGAGTCGGGTTGGAGGTCTAACAGTCCGTTTCGTGTTCTCTTTCAAGCCATACGTTCGGAACACCACCAACATAAACAAAGGGCTTCAGGTGAGCCCACAACTATAAATCACATGGATTGATGTCCGGGAAGCGAGTCGGCTTTGCCACCGTTGAGAAGTGACTGATCACTCTCTCGTTACTGCAATGTTGGCGCTGCTGTCACATACACAGTCGAAACTACATAATCCATTTTATCTGCGTTTAACGCATATGCACGCCTCTTTTCGACTCCAACAGCGTCATATTTCCCCTGTAGGAAACTTTTGGTAGTAAATATATTTTTTCGTGGTGGACACTACGCCGTGTCTTCAAGACCCCGGTAGCCCTGTTGGAAAAGTAACAGTAGCAAACTGAGGGCCCAGAGGTCGAAACTAGGTCCAGCCAAAGACATACGTGTGCACGTTGCCTGAGGCATGTTAAATGTATATTGACCTCAAATGTCCTAATGTTGGCGTGGTGTGGAAGTTTGTAAAACGAGATGCGTCAGCTCAGGTGTTCACATCCTCAATCTGATCATAGTTCAAAATTATGTGGTGTATCTTTACCTTAGGGATTGATCCCGTAACGTCGCCAAGGGTCCGTTACGTTGCTCTGCTCCAATGCGACGTTAATTAACTACCTACTTCATGTCTTCAAAAGTCACAGTATAAAATTTGGTTCCGTTGCATGTATTCGATGCAGCTACAGATGCCTCCAAATAGTTAAAATTATTTTATGGCCTAATCCTGTAGATTAGACTAATCAAAACATGTGTCCTTTTTCTTATTTCCACCTGAAAATACAGTATATTATTAACTGCTAATATTTATTTTTATAAAAGGTGTCACTATATCAATTTATATATTAAGCGATATATTTTAAACCACGTTTATATTTATATCCACTAGGAATAATGAAAATTGTGAATGTTGAACCTTAAGAACGACATGGAAACAATGTAAGGTATAATATTATGAATTTCACACGCGTATAATTCCATCTTGTAACTTGCGGTTTTCGCTTAATGACTGCAAACCAGTTTTGAACTTCATGATCAACACAATTATTCCAATTTTCCTCCGACCAATAGGTTATTTCATCATTATGTGTGTTATAGGGGAAAACCATTGCTATACTACTCAGAAACCTTGTGCTATTATTCTATTCTTTGTTTTTTCATGCTTTGTAATATTGTAATACCTACAAAAACATTAGTATTAGTACCACACAGTTTTGTTTTAAATGTAATTTAGAAGTGATGAGGCAGTTAATAGGAGATAGACATATCAAGAGAGTCATATAACAAGGAGATAGACATAACGCAGACCAAACGCAATTACATTCTTGTAAGGAACGCTTTTCGGGTGGTTAAGGGACCTGGGATGAAGGCTCTCAATCTCTTATGCTGTACTTGCTTTGTAGATAGACAGAATAGTTATGAATTTGTCGGAGGCTTTTTATAGGTTTTGCCAGGACTTTTTAAATTAATGTTTAAAAAATAATTTTTTAATTGTTGTTTATATTTCATCATTAATTACCCGGACCAAATAAACCAATTCCATGGTCCTTAGTCTGGGAACCTATTCTCAACATAACAAAAGTAGATACTTTCGGACATATTGGATCTAATGGAGCCAATTGATCTAGCTCAAATGTCCAAGGCATATGGTTGAGAACGGGATCATAAAACGAAAAGGACATCCTAAATGTGTCAGAAACCCGTAAAACTGCAGGTACTTAACTCCGAAAGAGATAAAAACAGTGACTTTGACCTTACGTATAAAGAGGTACTTAAATGACAAGATATAGTAAAACGAATCTTAGAATGCGTTTAATGATTCGATTACTTGTTTCGTATATAATGAAAAAAACGTCTTTCCTGATTTAGAATCGATGACAAATTCCTCTTCGCACAACACACTCGTATTGTCTCATCTTTTTTAATATATTCACTATTTTAAAAGTGTTTGTTAAAATCCTTTAGCCATATCGCTGTAATCTAAGAAGAGAACACGATAATTCTAACCTTCCACTGTATTCCAAGGTAAGAACATTCCAATGTTTCAATTTTTCACTGTGTTCAAAGAAGAGAAAATACTAAATTTTAACTTTTCCACTCTATTCCACGAAGTCACGTTTGGTTGGTGTGGAAGTTTGGAGAGTGGGGTGCCTGTTCAGGTGTTGCCTCGTCACCTGACCGTGTATCAAAATTACTGGTGTTATCCTCGGATCAATCCCTTGGGGAACTGATCCCGGACCGTTGTCAGTAGCCCATTGTGTTGCTCAAGAACGACGTTAATTAAAATTACCTTACCTTACATATTCCACGAAGAGAACACGCTAATGTTTAAAATTTTCATTGTATTCTAACAAGAGAACACGCAAATGTTTAACTTTTCACTGTGTTCTAAGAAGAGAAAATACTAAATTTTAACTTTTCCACTCTATTCCACGAAGTCACGTTTGGTTGGTGTGGAAGTTTGGAGAGTGGGGTGCCTGCTCAGGTGTTGCCTCGTCACCTGACCGTGTATCAAAATTACTGGTGTTATCCTCGGATCATTCCCTTGGGGAACTGATCCCGGACCGTTGTCAGTAGCCTATTGTGTTGCTCAAGAACGACGTTAATTAAAATTACCTTACCTTACATATTCCACGAAGAGAACACGCTAATGTTTAAAATTTTCATTGTATCCTAACAAGAGAACACGCAAATGTTTAACTTTTCACTGTGTTCTAAGAAGAGACAAATGTAATATTTGACATTTTCACTGTATGTTAACCTTCCAGAGGTCACGCGTATGTGGGAGATACACTCGAGTTGATTTTAGTTATATATTTTATACCAAATAGCGATACGAATACTCGCTCTTGGCTCTTCCTCACGCTCACTTAGAATTACTTTCAGTCTTAATTTGAATTGTGAGGTGTTAATAGGTCTCCTGCAGATCCGTCATTTGTATTTAACAGATACGCGCGACCTTTAAGGTAAGTTTTTATACATCTGTTTTTTTTAGTTACACACACAAGATATCTTTATTATGTTATTTATTAACTATGTATCTATAATTTCATTCCTTTAATTCTCACCTCATTTATATAGTTATTTGGGCATTTTAAATTGTTTTAATGCCTTACATTTACATTATTTCTATTATATATTAAATAAAGATATAATATAGAAATTTTAATAGCATTTCTTTAAATAAATTGTATTGATATTATTTAAAGCATATAATTTTAGTAAATATACCTTTTACATTTTAAATTTTAACACCCTTTACATTTAATTTTACATTTTAAAATGGTGTATCTAAGAAATACCCGCGACCTTTCACGTTGGTGAGGAGGGCGCGACGGCTGAAAGGTTAAGAAGAAAACACGCTATTTTTTTTTGTACTTTTTCGCTATGTTCAAAGAAGAGATGATGCTAATTTAAAAAAATCAATCACCTGCTCTGTAAACTAGTTTATGTGATCCGAGTATAGTTTTCCCTTTCCTTTTCGGTCAGCGCCTGGCTCTTATCTTATTGAAACAGTCAGTTCAGAGAAAGAATCTCCTACTGGGTAGTAAATGTCCATTATCTTGGTGGGAGTTTTTTTGACTTTCGTTCAGGTCGAAAACCTAAGGATAGTTAGAAAAACCTTTTCTAATTGTTCCTTAGCGTAAGAACTAAAAATATTATTATGGGAAATTAGTTCCAGTAGGAAATCACTTTTACGAAAGAGTTTGAAATACTGACAAATTTAATCAAAATCTTCACTTTGTAAATTAAATTATTTATCCATCAATTATTAATGGTTTGTTTTTTAATTAAGTATCTAGAAGTGACTATAAAACGGATAAGTTCCGTAAAAGGACATGCTCAGGGACTATTCACGTGCTTATTTGGTTATCCTTAACCCTCCAAGTTTTTTTGACGAGATATCTCGTACATCAGGGCCGGGTCAGTGTTGATTATGACGCGATATATCGTAGAGACAATAACAGGAGTGTTAAAATATCTCTTCGCTTCATTTTATAAAGGTGTCTTCAATAGTAAAGATATTATGTATAGAAATAAATCACTGTGTTGGAGATGTTATTTTCCCCAGTGCTAGACCAAGGATCCGTATGATCCTTTGAGAATTAATCCTCCTGGTGTTTCTCTCTACAAGATAACTCGTCCTTAGCGCAACTGACCAGATCTTTTTTTACGAAATATCTCATCATTAGAAGAAAACAAGATAGTGATCATTAGACGAAAACTGGCGAGATTTTGATACCTCGTCATTATTAAAATCCGTTTCTCTTAAAAATTCTTTTAAAAATATTTTTATTTCAAAAATATTTTTCTTTTTACAACGGAAAATAAAAACTTGAAAACACATTTGAGAACGTTTTGAAAAGTATATTTTTTAAAAATTTTCACACAAAGTAATGAGCTTAAACATATTTCAAAACATAATTTTGAACCACCAGAAAAACTAAACTGCACATGTTGGGTAAGAAAACCCTGAAACATCAATTACAATAGATACAGTAGGCATGTTGAAAAAGAAAAATATTTTTAAAAGAAAAAAAGCAAGAATTAATACAACCTGATAATGTCAGAACTCTTGCGTGAAAAATAAATAAATAATGAAAACGGAAATGGTCCAAAAAAAAAAAACTCTTAATCCTTTCGTGAAAACTATTGTAATAAAATAAAAATTCCCCAACTGTCGAAATACAAATAAATGGACCAATGGTATCACTGAAAACGATTTAAAAGGACCAATACAATCAAAAGATACATTAAAAACAAAATAACCAATTGGAAGAAAAAATATTTAAAACGAACCAATGAAATCAAACGACTTTAACGGATTTTGGAAGAACTTTCTAGAATATTCAAAATGAAAATTGAAAGTTTCCGTTTGCCGAGGTTGCCATGAAATCCGCAGCAACCATAACAACAGATGGTTTGTATTAATGTATCGTAACTCGCTACTAGAAGTACGCCAAAAAAATCGCCAAGCCGTTGCCATCACTCATAAACGTAGAGTGTAGCTGTACCGAAATAATACATTGTACCTGATACATCAGAACTCTTCCGTGAAAAAGAATTATAATAACAGAAAAATCCACAACTGGCGAAAAACCATTTAATAAACCAATGAAATAAAAGAAAAAAAAAATTTTAAAGACCAATGTAATCAAATAATATTTTAAAATTAAAATAACCAATGGAATCAAAGAAAAAAATTCAAACGAACCATTTAAATCGAACGACTTAAACGGATTTTGAAAGAACTTTCTAGAATAATCAAAAAGAAAATTTAAGCTTTCCGTTTGCCGCGGTTGCCATGAAAGCCGAAACAACCGCAAATACAGATGGGTTACCTTAACCTACCATAACTCGCTACAAGAAGTGCGCTAAAAAAAATCGCAAAGACCGTTGCCACGGCTATAAACGTAGACTGCAGCTGTTCCGATTTTCTGTTCCATTGCACACATTACGGATCATGGAACCAATAAACATCAGATTGCGAGTTGCATAACCCCAAATAAACATGCAGTGCGGTTACTACTTTTATTCAACATTCCCCAGTATGTTTATTAAGCAATGTTCTGTAAAGGAGATGTTTTTTCCAGTTGTGAAAAGATTTTCTGGCTTTCTACTTATATTTCAGGTTCATAAATTGTTTGCTTTAATTCACTTTTCTGTTCACATATATGTAAGATGGTGAACGTTTGATCTCAAAACAGTATAATTAATCCCTGGTACTATTTTAGTACTACAAGATGATTACGTATGAGATAAAAACATCCCGTATTGATAAGATCCCATTTAACGTTTATCACAATTTATTTTCATGTGTATCTTGAACACTGGCCAATGGACTTGTATGAAATAAAGTGATTTACCGTTATCGGATGCAAAAAAATCGATTTAGCTAGACCTCGACTTATGGAAAACTTTTTGGGACTTTGGCTTCGCTATTACGTATTTCAGAAACATACACCAATCACGATGGAAAATATAAAAACAACTTTCCGTGATCAGACGTAACACATTTTTGATGATTCTTCAGAACCAACTTTCTACGATTGAAGAGGACCAACTTTAGGCGATTCGGTGGAACCAATTACGCGATTTTACGGATTCAACTTTGACGATTGGAGGGGACTAATTTTCGCCGATTGGAGGGGACAAATCTTCGGTGATTGGATGGGACTAGTATTCATCAGTTGGACAGGACCAACTTTTGCTATTGAACCGGCGTTTGATTACGCCGTGAATATCGTACAACATCTATATATATAAAACACTAACGTACGTGGACCCGAAATCGACGTTATTTGTGTATCGTCGAATGGCAACAATCAACGTAAATAAAATAACCCAGATATTTTTAATTCTTGCTGTTTTCAAATAGCCGAGGTCAATTTCTTTGCAAAATAAGGAATTAAATAGTAATATTTATGTTTGAACTGACTTTTTATTTCTTCCTTTGATGTAAAAGTAATTTAAAGGTAATTTTGCTACCCGGTATCTAGCCACATCAGAATTAATGTTTACTTTTTTAATTTGATTTAGAGTTTAGAGTTTTTGATTTAGAATTCGTTTGGGTATTTGAGTTGACTGCGAGATGGTGCGGACATATTTGAGGATTCCCAAGTAGTATAAATATGAGTTCTTTTTGTTAATAAATCATTATTGTCTTTGTCAATATCATTGAAAGTCTTTTGTCGCATTATTCTATTTCACAATATATTCAGGAAGTCGAATTTCAACACGTTTGAAAAGATACGTACTTATTTTTTTTTCAGAATTTTGCCTTTTTTCAAGGTTTGGAATTTTATTTTTGTTTGCATTATGTGTTCCGATACATTACCTATTGCAGAAATATTATTTAGGAGTTAGATTTTAATGATATGTCTATTTCCTGCAAAATATCACTAGACATGGGTAATTTTATAGCGATATATGTATATTTCGACCAACTTTACTTAAATATTTGATTGAATACGCAATGATTTGAAGAATTGTTTCATAAAAATAAATAAAATATACAAATCAAAACATGTTTAATTACGGTGTGTAAAAATTAAAAAGAAAAGCACTATTACACACAGCCGAGCGCTAGCCGGCGCAGCCCGGCTAGTTCGTAATAATGACCCACACATTGTGCAGTTTACGAATTGTAGGTGTCAGAACCATATCAGCCTATAATATACTAACTGCTACTAGTTGTAACCTATTCAGAAAAGTAGCATTTAATGAGCATATGGACAGCGGTAGCCCGGATGTGTAAGAGTAAAGTATTAGCAATTGGAGAGTTGCGAGTTTGAATACCACCCAAAACCGTCATTAAAAAAGGGGACTGGTGCACGTTAAATATGTGGTGGGCTCAAATGTCCTCAAATTGACGTGGTGTGGAAGTTTCCAGAATGGAGTGCCATATCAGATGTTACCTCGTCAACTGACCGTGGTTCAAAATTAAGTGGTGTTATCCTCATATCTTTACCTTCAGGTTTAATAACGAATCGTTGTCAATAGCCCGTTGGTTTACTCCAGTGCGAAGTTAGTTAAAATACTATACCAATAGGCAGATTGGTACAAAACCTTGCAGACAGCTTTAATAGATCGGAGGAAAGAATGCAAATTCTTTTTCAAAAAGCGGGCGTTCATATTTTAAATACATGACACATTTGAGGTAGAGAAGGTAGGTAGTTGAATTAACGTCATACTGAAAAAAAGTCATACTGGACTACGTGAAATATTTAAGATTTTAAAGTTATTTTTGTATTTACAAATAGAGCGAATGAAATTGGCTAAACCAATGTCACTTATGCCGCTGCAACAACACCGACTCTATACTATGTATAGAATCGGTGTTGGCTGCATGCAAAGGAAAAGTTACGTGTCTTGCATAACCAATCTGATTGTAACTAAGTCTGGGTATAGTAATGCTGATAACTAGTTACTGTCATTCTTATCTTCTACGATGGCTATACCTTTATCGGAGCGGGATTTAGTCATAAAAATGTCTTGAGAAATCCAAAGTAATATTCTGACTGCTGCTCTAGAATTTCACCGGCGTGTGGAAGGTCGCCGCAGACCAATGTTTCCTCAAACTACCCAAAAGATGATAACGCGATTAGGGATAACTGGATTATTTCCAGTTCTATCTGGAAGAGGATAATTTATCACTACAGGAAGGCGTTGAAATCCCAACTTCTATTGAACAGCAGTAGCACGTGTCTTTAGGCTAAGTACTGCTGTGCATTTGCAAGTAAGTTAGACGAATAATTTTACGTAATGTGGAATGTACTGAAAATGCGTTCTTTTCCGAATAGATAGGTCGTATTTTAATAAATGAAACAACACAATGGGCTCTTTGTGCTGGTCCAGGATCAAACCGAAATAAAAAATCAGTTGACAACACCTGAGCTGGCATCCCACTCTTTAAACTTCCACACCACGCCAACGTGACGATATTTGAGGCCACGGCAGATTTAACGTCCATCATCCTCCACTTACACGACACTTTTGTTTGGATCTAGTTTTGAACTCGCCAGCCTCTTGTTGCTAATACGTGATTCTACCAACTCTTCTACTACAGTCACCTGGAATAATTGGGAAATACTATTTTCGTAATAGTGTCTATAGTGTCTAATAGTGTCGCAAGATACCTGATCGCCCTTCTTACGACAGTTGGACTTTCAAAAATAAACAAGCGTAGTTTCTTAAGAAACGAAGAAAAGAAAGAATGTCAGCTATTCTCGACAACGCATAACGATGACAAAATTGACGAATCGACCGAACTATTCTTAATGCCTGAAATGAGTTCGTTCTACTAATTGGTGAAACATATGTTGCTCAAACCAAAACCAAAGGAATATAGATAGCTACGCTTCTAGAATTTAGAATCAATGACCCTGGGTGATAGTTTTTACTTATTACACATGACAGCCATTAATGAGGGAGAACTACATTACTTGAAGCAGTGTCGAGAACCAAATTTCAGAGCAGAGTTGTTTTTATGAAATACTTGGGACTCAAGCTCTTAGAAGAGTAAACGAAACCAACCAACAAAACGCCAAGAGAATCTTCTCCAATTAAGATTAAAGAAGCACTCAACATGTCACAGTAATCATTAACCTTGAACTAAAAGTATGGACGCTGCACAGAATACAAAAATATATTATAATTACCCAGACGAATGTAGAAACTTACACATACTGCAAAAATATTTTAATGGTAAAAATAAATTTAACTATCTAACACTCCTGGTGGTTCTCTTAACGAGGCAGTTGATCATTAGCAAAGCTATTAGAATATCTTTATGGATGAGGTATCAGCACATTAGGAGAAAACTGACCAGGTGACTTATCATCGTCAAAAAATTGACAAATTCTATATGACGATATATATAGTCATTAGCAAAACTTCTCAGAATAAATAGACGAGATATCTCGTCAGAACCACTTGGAGGATTAATTATTTGTTTCTAATTAATTGTTTGTGTCACAGTGTAGTGTAATATGGTATCTGAATGTGATTTCCGGTAGACTACGCAGCATTTAAGATCATGGGTCTCAAGTCACCATTAATCGGCCTTCAGTCGTCCGATACCATGGATTAGTCTTAAGCTCTGGCTATTAGCCCTTGACTGAGCACTTCACAAATCTCTCCAACGTCTTCCATGGCCATGCTTAGATTAAAATCTTACGATAGGATTGTCTTGTACTATTTACTCTTAACACACGCATTGTTCCACAGCCGCGAAGTTTCTACGATTATCGATTTTGGCTTATCTTACAACACAGCAATGGGTGTTTTTCTCAAGATACATCACAGAAACATGAATGCATTTGTCGTAATTTGGGATATCTTCCACTGCTATTTGGTTTTTGGCTTAAACTACGTCACCGCTTAAATTTCTGTTAGCTCTGGCTCGAATGAATCTTTACATTTTTTAGACTCAGAAAAAGTGAAAAAGTCCGTGTGTATCGTCCGCGTTTCGGTCAGCAGAAATAAATTACCGACTGAAATGGATTTTTCACTTACGGAGCACCAGCTGCAGCGCAACTAATCGCATCAAAAAAGAGAAAGATCATAAAAGTAAAGTACTCAAATGGGAAGAGTTTTGACCCAAATTTAAGGAAAACATAATTTATCAGCTGTACGAAAGCTCAATGCTCACCTAGTAGTCACTAAACAAATCGGGCAACAGGTCGATCGCACTTTTTGAAACTCCTCGCAGTAGCAACATTCAGTCAACTTACATATTTTCATTACATTTCAGGTATATGCCCCACTCTCTCCATTCAGAGTCAATCTTCAAAACTTCCATTCCACTGGAACATGTTAACATTACAGATCACGGCAGATTTTACATGCAGGCGTCTTACACTGTACACAACAGTCTATTATTGACTTAGTTACGAACTCACAACCCTTAGGTTGCTAATCTGCAATGCAACTAATTGGCCATCCCCTGCCTCTAGGCAAAATCGCATTGAAGCGCAATTTTCCTTGTGCCTATGTTTAGATCTTGGGGTTTTACTTCAAGCCGTAACAAAGCAATATCCATGACTCTAATGTTAAATAACATGGACATGGACAAAAAAGTACTTTTTTCGGCAAAAACAATGACATGCATAAGGCATATGTTAAATCTGGACAAATGCGCCAGATAAATTCAAGTATAATATTTGAATAGTGTACAAACTATTTGATGTATTGTTCTATTTTATTTTACTAATTAACTCTGGTAGATAAGTGAATAAATGTCGCACTGGAGCAACATACTGGGTAATGGTAACGGTCCGGTATCAATTCTGGAAGGAATGATCGGAAGACAACGCTTCGATATTTTGAACCATGGTCAGATGACGAGTTTAACGCCTAAACTGACTCTCCAGACTCCAAACTTCCACACGATGTCAACATAAAGGCATTTGAGGTCATGATGGATTATACGTGCACAAATCTCGCATGTACACGACGATCGGTTGGATCGAATTTCGAACTAGTAACTCACTGATTACTTATCCCGCTACTCTAACTATTAGGCTACCACTGCCCTAGAATTAACACTGACATTAATATGCGCCATTTAAATTACGATAAATTGTTTGAGGTATGATGCAATTGTAAGTTTTATTTCTGTACTGCATTGTAACTGTGTCGAACTTATTTCATTGCGTAAACGTTTTTAAGTTGGTAAATCTTTATACAATAGTATCGGTCCATTTATATTTAACCTCTATATTCAATAAGTATTAAACAAAATCGTTTTTCATTGTGATATAAAATCATTCAAATACATTCTCACTCCAAAACCTTTAATATATTTCCTTTTAGTTATTGAAATATCTGCACAACCTCCCGTGCCAGTCCACAACAAATAACGATTATTTTCAGAATTTATGTAGAATAAAAACCTCCAAGCAGAATAGATTTTATTTAAAAAAAACAGCTGAATGATATCAAATAGTTCCAAAATACTCTTTGTACAAGTTTGCATGGTCAAATTTCAATATTTTTCTTCAAACTCCAAATCATTCATAGTTGTATTTATTTCTAGTCCGAATCTATGCTTAAAGATTTGATGTTTTTTTCCAATTACAATTGGAGGGGTTCAGATTACTTTTGACATCAAACTGCAGCTTATGGGAAGTAAAGACAGTTCACTTATCTTTCTCCTAGTATCTTCAGTTTAAGTTCAACTTTTGCAACTTTAAGATACATTACTTTCTCCCCGAAGCGAACGTTAGAATCTGATCCCTCTCAGCAGTTTGTGGAAAACTTTGAAACTACATTCCCTAATTCTCTTTATGTCAGCACAAAAGTTGAAAGTTTTTTTGGCTAGTTAGGCGTTATGTCGGAATCCGTAATCTTCTGCTTTATTTTACAAGTAGGCGTTTTTTAATAGCGTATTTAAAAGTGTATGTTTACGAATATTTTTTTGTAAAGTTTAGCACTCCCGGGGTTTGTCTCGGCGAGGTATATCGTCATTAGCAAAACTGACCAGATCCTGATATCGTCATCTTAAAAAATTGGCAATATCGCGATGACTTGATATCCCGTCAACATCAAACTTGGTCAGATCTTTATTAACAAAATACTTCTGTGATCAAAAAGTTTCAGGAATTCTTCCTTTAAAATACATATATATAGATAGTAGATATCGTCTACAAACATTTATCAAATGTTTTTACGACTTATATTAACATGTGGTAACAAACAGGGATGTAATTATGTGCTCGTGTAGTTCAAAGAAAGTCTCTGACAATGTTTTGAACGCCAACCAAGTATTCTTTTGAGAAGTTCTGTTATTGTTCCGATGCAATGTTCATCTTTAACGAGCTGACGAATCTGTAGACCATCAAACACACCGGCCTTTATCTTTTCAAATGACAGGCTAGGAAATGCCGAAATGAGATATTTTAAACAGTCTCCTTCAATATTGACAAATCTTTAACAAATTGCTTCATGAGACCCAGTTTTATATGCAGAGGTGGAAATATAATATTCTTTCTGTCGACAAGTGACTGATGTAGAATGTTTGGATCACCAGATTTCATTTCAGATCTTGGCGGCCAATTCGACTGCATCCAATGCTTCTCACTAGCTCTGCTGTCCCACATACACAAAAAACAGGGATACTTCTGACATCCGCGTTGCTGGCCAAGGTGGAGGTAAACCATTTTAAGGTCAACACAGATGATCCATTGGTGCATGTGATATTGCAACTGAATGAGGCACTGGGCGTATAGCTGATGGTAAACTAAGATACTCTACTTCACATTTTTTTTGTTATATCCGGATGTTTTCACTGTACAAAAATAACAATCCCTTGAGTGATCTCTCGACTTTCGCGTAATCATAGGTATACCAAATAGAAATTTATCACTTGTTCCCTTCGTCCATATCCCTAAACTCTCGACACACTGCTTGCACACTTTGTGAGGGGCCCATGATTTATATTGATCACCAATTTTCACTTCGAAATAGGCAAAATAAACTTGCCTGACAAATCTATATATATAAAACACTAACGTACGTGGACCCGAAATCGACGTTATTTGTGTATCGTCGAATGGCAACAATCAACGTAAATAAAATAACCCAGATATTTTTAATTCTTGCTGTTTTCAAATAGCCGAGGTCAATTTCTTTGCAAAATAAGGAATTAAATAGTAATATTTATGTTTGAACTGACTTTTTATTTCTTCCTTTGATGTAAAAGTAATTTAAAGGTAATTTTGCTACCCGGTATCTAGCCACATCAGAATTAATGTTTACTTTTTTAATTTGATTTAGAGTTTAGAGTTTTTGATTTAGAATTCGTTTGTGGGTATTTGAGTTGACTGCGAGATGGTGCGGACATATTTGAGGATTCCCAAGTAGTATAAATATGAGTTCTTTTTGTTAATAAATCATTATTGTCTTTGTCAATATCATTGAAAGTCTTTTGTCGCATTATTCTATTTCACAATATATTCAGGAAGTCGAATTTCAACACGTTTGAAAAGATACGTACTTATTTTTTTTTTCAGAATTTTGCCTTTTTTCAAGGTTTGGAATTTTATTTTTGTTTGCATTATGTGTTCCGATACATTACCTATTGCAGAAATATTATTTAGGAGTTAGATTTTAATGATATGTCTATTTCCTGCAAAATATCACTAGACATGGGTAATTTTATAGCGATATATGTATATTTCGACCAACTTTACTTAAATATTTGATTGAATACGCAATGATTTGAAGAATTGTTTCATAAAAATAAATAAAATATACAAATCAAAACATGTTTAATTACGGTGTGTAAAAATTAAAAAGAAAAGCACTATTACACACAGCCGAGCGCTAGCCGGCGCAGCCCGGCTAGTGTATTGATGTTTATCTTTTGATTGGGAATGGTAAAACTGCCACATGTACCACAAAACGAATCTTGGCTGTTTACATACGACGCGAACTAGCAAAGGCAAACATAAGGAAAAGTTTCAGTTGACATATAAATAAAAACTAAACATTGTTATTTCAGTATACAAAAAAGAACTCGAACTCCACGTCGTAATGCGCTTTACTATATCAGAGCGACACACAACATCTCACTACAGTATCTCAGCCGCAACTGAACTATTTTAGGCAAGTATAATCCTGTCGCTGGTCTCCAACGGCATCCTTTATATCAGCCAATGGGAGAGCAATAGTGCTTCCTATGATGCACGCTCGATCTCGCGGAGAATGGTCACATGAAAAAAATGGTGTAGAGAAAAAACTTGACGTGGTAGAAGAAAACTAACTACAGTTTTGAAATCAGCGTGCCTATTTAACTCTAAAACAACTGAAAATTCGAAGTCAACAGAAAATATGTTCAAAATTGGTAAATTATTGGTAAGCACACTTATCAAAAGCTCAAAACTAAACCGTTGAAATAAAATAATTCCTACTTAATTTAGGTAATTTGATTATCCACTTGTGCCAATTTTGCGGCATACCGAATGAAAATCACTGTGGTACTGTTAGCTATTTTGCGTATAGAAATTAGCATTGGTGCTTTTAAATCAGTTTAGCTGCAGTTGCTACATTCAAAAAGCTATATATTTTATAATAAACATCCAAAAAGACATAAATATGTGCTTGTATCCTATAATATACCAACCGTAAGGAAATTTTTAATAACCTAAATGAAGTTATGTTCTCTGTGAGACGTTGTTCAAGTTAATCAAACTTACGTTTGCATCATTGTTCAAGATATGTTGCTGTAGAATAAGGGATAGGGCGTCAATTCTGCATGAGAAGCAGGATTACACGAATGGTTGCGCATGCAAGTCATGCCCAAAAGGTTTCAGTAAGGCTGAGTGGAAGCGAATTCATTATTTACCAACACGATACGAAAGAGATTCAACTAACCAAGAAACAAATTTAATATGTGAAGATTACTGAATTAGGAAAGCATTTGCTTTTCCTAATTTTTAACAGTTTTAATTTCAATGTATTCTCAGTACTATCTGCAGAACTCACCAGAGGAACATGACAGTAAATTAATCGGTTGTTTGACAAACCCCATAAGTCAGGTGAGAACAATTTTTGAGAAATCGAGAAAAAACTGTTTCTGCGTTAACCGACAACCTCTTTATTATTATTTCTAATAAAATGTATTGTTTGGTGCTATATACAATATTAGTGCTCAATGAAGGTGTCAAAAGATAAATAATTAAATTATTATGTATTTTTAAAGTCAGTTGACTTATGGGGTTTCTCAAATACATATACCTTCGGCAAAACGTAATTGCATTCTAAACTGTATAAAATAAAAAGTACACTTAGTACACATCAAATATGCATTCTAAAACAAGTAGAAACATTAAATAAATATTTAATTATTATAAATGGTAATAATTATTAATTATAAATGGTGAAATAAAATTTATTCATCAGTAGCTTAGTTCTCTGGCAACTGAAAATCAGATCCCAAATGAAGAAATAAATAAATAAATATATATATATATATATATATATTTATTTCTTCATTTGGGATGTATTTCATCAGTTTATTTATGTCTTCAATTTTGTTCTTGTTGATCGGGATTTTCCCACATGGATATACTGGTAATTTTGGGAGTGATAAAAGCAGCTTTTTATTGTTATTGAATCGAAAAAGTTTAACATCCTAATTTTTGAAAGAGTGAAATCTGTATGAATTGCGAGATTTTAAAAGTGAAATCGTTCGTTTATTCGAGAAAGTCCATAAGTCAGTAAGGTATGGGCTTCGTTTATTCGAGAACTTTCATACGGGCCAACTCTATGTAAAAATGACCTGACTCGTGGTGTTTCACTTCTAAAAGATGCCTCTGCCTCTAAAGAATAGATTTTTACCAAAAACTCGATTTCGACAAAAAGTGACTTATGGGGTTCCTCAAACAACCGATTCAAATGTAGTTACTTAAATCCTATAAAATTCAGATTTAATAATTTAACAGCAACTTTCAACATATGTAAATTTAATTTCAATAGAAACCTATTAATGTATAGAAACCAGCCACTAAGTGTTCAGGTGGTAGTCTCGACGAAGTATCTCGTCATTACTAAAACCTACTCGATTTTGATGATATGATGAAAATTAGAAAGAAAACTGACCACCTCTAATCTAGTCATCTTCAAAAAAATCGTCAATCTTGATGACGAGGTATTTCGTTTATATCAAAATTGATCGGATCAGATTGGTTTGTAATGCCTTACACGATCATCTCGCCAACTTAGGTGATGCTTGAAGATAAGTCTCTCTAAAAGTGCATGCTTAATTTCACGTGACCTACCTCTTTTTTACCCTTCGAGGGGTTCTCACTCACATCCGTTCTGTGACCTGCAATCGATTCATAACTTCTTACCAGCTTTGGACATTTTCGCCAAAAGAATATTTTTTAAGGATTATTTCAACAAATAGATGTGGATATTTAGTCATTATGTGGGTTGGGGAAAAAAGCATTACTCACTACTCTGAAATATCTAGATGCTCAAAGAGTTCAAGTTTGTTCAAGCTATGAAACACCATTTACATTACCTCCTTGCTAGTATATTATACGATCCTTTTGTTGATTTACACTATGCATTAGCGGTTGCATGACAAGGCAGTCTTAATATGGAGTAATGTCAAACCACTCGATCACAGGACTTCGAGACACACCCCGGACCCACTAACCGGTTAGGTTTATAGCGTTATATATGGTCCGGGGAGGAAAAGGGGGTTGATCCCCGCTGCACAAGAGGAAGCCCAGAAGGAAACCCAACACCCACAAGCAAGATTTATTGGTTCTTAAAATTTTGTACAATGGCAAAAGGCCTGCAGAACATAAAATTTATGAAGATAAAAAAAGTGAACATCTGCCAATAGAACCAAATAGGGAAATAGGCCCTAAAATAATAAAAACTACAGGTAAAGAACTGTGTACTACTCGTAAAAACATAGAATACAAATCTCGTGCATAGAAGAGGAAAACAAAGTTCAATACTACAGATAAAAATGAACTGACATTAAAAGGTTAAAAGAACATGATGAAAAAAGCAAAAACCATAGTGAAATTAAAAAAAAAATGGTAAAAGGAACGTCAATGAGTGGGTAAAGGGGAGTGTTATTTTTTTAAATATATAAAATTGACTAAAAATAAACCGGTGAACACATCATTCGATTGAAAAAATAATCAGCGGTCAAAGGGCCAGACAAGGTTAAACTTAACTCATAATAGCAGCAGTCAAGGCATTCTCAATATGTAGAAAGCAATGCCGAATCACTTGGTCAAAGGTCGTGGTGGTGTTAAAAGAGACTAGTCATGGTGGTGTAGTTTACCTCAGAAAGTGAAGTATAATCTTTATGGTTATAACTTTCTTTATGTTTTATGTAGTACTATTTGGGAATTTATGTATTGTAGTAGTGTGTGTGTGTGTGTGTGTGTGTGTGTGTGTGGGGACAAGCTCACTAGAGTACTCTTGAATTTATCATTGTTGAATTCGATAGATTTTACAACTAGAGTGATTGAAATTCAGAGAAAAGTTCAAATACGACTGGTTAGTATTTCAATAAACATCCAAAACCAAAAACTACAAGTTCTGAAGTGTATATCGCATTTTGATTTAGTGAAAATTGATTGCATTATGTAGTAGTCGAATAACTACTTAACAACGCATTCATTTTCTCCGCGAATAGTAATAGCATTTAGTAGTAATAATGTAATTTGCAAAATGAATTCAAGGAAAACGATCTGGTTAAGGTATTCTGTCTTTCTAAAAACCCTTGATAAGGACAGAAAGTTGTATGAATGTATAATTGTTTCTGATATACGCTTTATTTAATGATATGTAAATTGTAGTTACATAATCGATTTGGAAAAAAAATCACTGTAATCATTGATAATAAGGAAATATCTGTGCTCTAATCTCAATAGCAATTACATAACGTAAAATATGCTGCTTTCGCATTCCTTAATTATACAAGGAACAAACTTATACTTTTGAAAATGAAGTTGTCCTTGGATGACAATTTTTTAAATACAAAAAAGTCTATCGTCCTCCGAACTTAAGATTTATGTTAATGTAAGGTACTCGTAAAAACTTCCTCGTGTACGAAGCATTTAAGATCAAATGTTTAATTGTTTCCACACAGCAATTCAGTTTTGGTTTATTTTTACGCTACGCAACATGTCATTCAGGTTATAAAAGGTATTTCATTCACGCATCACTGATTGTATTACCGTAATATATATTAGATGCGCCCAAGGACCCGAATTGCACCCGAGGCATCAATACAAGGAAGGACAATGGGCCTCTTGTGAAATACAAATGTGCATTCTAAATACTGCCTCTCTTTATGATTGAAAATTGGTACTATAAAAAATATAGTATAGCTTAAAATAGAACTAAATCCTGTTAAACTCTAAGAAAACATCGTTATAAAAGAGTGCAGTAAAAGTCATGGTTTTTCGATACCTAAATGTACTGTAAGTAGTATTATTAGTGAGAAAGGAAAGAAATGTATGTAATTGGAAAGTTGCAACCAAAACTGTATCCAAATCCAATACAAACGTATCCAAAAAAAAAAGAATTTCTGAGAATATTTGTTAAGTGAGATCTTTAATTTTAAAAGAGAATCCGCAAAGTAAAAGGATTATTGCAAAGTCATGAAAATGTCCAGTTTCAACTGTACGTAAAATAACTGCTGAAAGTGATTTGAATCTTATAAAAGCCAAAAAATACAACGTTCGTCTTTCTCTACAACATATTACAGAACAAGGAATTATCTGCAGACTTTTGTATGAGAAGCATTTAGCTGGAGAAAGATGGAAAAATGTTATAACAGTAGACGAGGTGTGGGTATATTTAAATGATTGCAATAAAATACAATCTATGATCATAAAAGAGAAGAAGAAATCTTAAAACGTGGTTCAAAGAATCCACACAAACTTTCTCTAAGGGATTTATAACTGTTGCCAGTTTTGCATAATGTGAAAATCAACTCCACATACCATTAAAACCATAAATCACCTCCAATATTCAAAAAAGAAATATCATATATTTACCCACAGTGCAATAATCAGTGCAGCTGCATCAGGATAAAACAAGCAGCCACACATCTAAATATACTATTAGATTCTTGAAAAAAAAATAGAACAAGAAGCTGGTATCAAGTCAATACCCTTTACAGACATTCCTGCTAAATCGTCAGATGTCTCAGACTTGGACTATTGATTTTGGAATTTTAAAAGGAGCATTATCGAAACGTCGATCAAAAACCAATCAAGGACTGGGAAACTGTGGAACAAGAATGGGACAAAATACCTCTGTTGAATATTATAAAAGTCATTATCATGAAAAGTAAGGTGTAGAAAGATGGTTACCAATAAGGGTAATCACAAATAAAAACATTTAAAACACAAAACAATTTTGTTACAAGTTCATATTCAGTTCATTAAAATCCTGGAAATAAGAGAGCAGACTATCTCGCCGCAAAAAGGAACCAAGATCACCCAAAAGACATTAAACTTTGTCTTTCCACGCTATGGAAGTAGGGTACAAGAGTTGTTCAGATACCGCCTTAAAGGATACATTTTAGAAATGGCTTCTTTCCTTTAGTGACTTCGTCTCAGACACTCAAAGGATGGCTTCAGTTGCTGAGTTTCACTTCCTTATTGGGTATAATTGTCTGCGTGCACATTTCTCCTATTCTACTATTGTTGACTCTCTTAATTGTATTTTACACAATAGGAGATGACCTATAGCAGCTCAACATTACGACACGTTCACAGTACGTAATAATTTCAGGAAACCGGAGGCGTGGGTGATTAAGCGTCAAGGGAATCCTGCGCAGAGAAAGGCGATTAGCCCATGGTGCAACAGACATCGAAGAATCGTGAAGGCAGACAAGGACACACCTGTATACGTGCTCCAATGTTGTGCCAAAGCACGAGAGGAATCTGTACGGTCTGTGAACACCATGCGGATGAGGTGTCTGTCGTCCAGTGGTGACGTCAAATTGTGTGATCCACTGCCTTGGTTTAGACCAGGCTGGTTCTCCATTGTTCATCTCTTCCACAAACGCATCACTGTTGTGGCATTACGCCCCGTGCGAGTTGTGATTTCAGGATACGAAAGTCCATTTTCACGGAGACCTATCATACTATCCCGTTCGAACTCCGTCATTTTCTAGTATGTTACTTAGCGTGTTTGGGGAGGCATATTGACTTCTAATAAATCATTTACAGCAATCAAACGCCGATACACACATTTTAACACACCTTTACAGTGCGTTTTATACCCGGCTCACTTGGAAGTTTAAATGGTGTTTCTGGTCCCACACATGCGCTATCACTTTGTAATTCTATTCATTTGCATATATCCTAACGTATTGTGCGTTTCCTGCAAGTTTCTCTTAATTTGCATGATTTATTAATGGTGTTGCAAATTTCATAAACAGTAGTGCATTGCCCTCAATATTATTACTCATTGATCAACAAGAAGAGCACGTGAATTGAGACACTTGAAAGGCTCAAAACTAATTTCACTCGATTGTCAAAAGGTACAGATCTACTAATTCGAAACATATGCGAAAATATACATATACATATACACGTTTGAAATAATAATTAATGATAAAAGAGTTAAGCTGCTGGACCGCCTGCCAATTGATTTCGTTACCAGAGCAAGTGGTGACAAAAATAACGATGCGTTGAGCTGTAGGGGTTGTTTTATACCGTTTATCATTTCTTGTAGTTAGTTATACGGATTCCAAATGCATTAACAATGACTCACATCATTTATACAATTCGTATAAGATCACGTTTATACTTTTCTTCTTCACTTGAAGCTTTTAGTTAATCATAATAAAAGTGCTATCAATAAGGTTGGTAGATAGGCAACTGGATATACAAAGCACTGGAGCAACATAAAGGGTTACAAGCTACCATCTGAGATATATCTATAAGAAATCACCTTGGTACAACTTATTGTAATTTTAAACCTTTTATCAGATGACGCGATGGTACCTAGTCTTTTATTACATATATGTCCAATTCAATTCAATTTTTTAAATATTAATTCATTGAAGCATGATTCAACAAATTGAAGAGTACGACTGTTGCCGAATTCCTGAAAATTCTAGTATGGAATGTTTGAGGAAATTGCAGAAAAAATTCTAGAATTCTTCGGAGTATTCCAAAAACTCTAGAAACGAGTGGAATGTTCTGAAAAGTTGGGAGTGGTTCAATTTCGTACATATTCAAAAAAATTCTAAAGTATTCTGAAATTTTGATCATAAAACTCTGCAGAATATTTCGAAATTTTGAAAGGGGTACGATACCCCGCATTTGATAGAGCTATCGAATAAGGCAATAAGTTGTAGAGAATATTTTTCTTAATTTTGGTATTTACGAATAGTTTCTTGTACGTCGCAGAAATGAAAGTAATTGCAACATTTTTTGTGTCCAGCATGTGAGTTAATAGTAACATGACTCTTACACTACTTTGGGCAACTGAGACTAAACGAACATTCATGATCTGATTGGTCCGCGAGACGAGAGAAAACATTCATACATTGATCCATCATCTGATTGGTCCGGGCGACATAGTAAATTTCATCATTTTTGTTATCACTCAAGAAGTAACAATTGGGATAGAAAAAGTTGAAAAAAATTACCGAAAGACCCAATTTTGTGTCCAAACAAATATTTTTATTGATATATGCCATAAATATAACAAAGAAAAATTATCCTTAGGTAAATTATCCTATGTACAGAATGAATTAAGCTGAGAATATAGTGGTTATGGCCTGAAAAAAATGTATGATTATCCCTTATTTCATTATTGTCATTTGTCAGCCAAATTTATTTATTTAATGTATCATTAAGAAGTCGCACTTCAACTTTACATGATTGTAGACAACAAATCTCCTAAACCCTAATTCTGCGTTTCCAAAACCTTTCTATAAAAACGAAATTAACATATTTTGAATGTCTTTTGTGTGAATTATTATTACACCATGAAGAATTTCCTTTGTAATATGATTTGTTTTGTATAAAAAAAACTGTTTTCCACATTGTATTGGCAAGTTATTACTTATGGATGAATAAAACGTAAAAAAATGAAACAGACTAAAGGTATTAAAAAGACTTTACTCAATGCTGAAAATGTAAAGGAAACGTACTATAACTAGAAATAAATAAATAATATTCGTATGTATATTATAATAACTAGATCAAATAAAGGAATAAATTTATTAGGTACTAGCCACGGCGTGGAAAGCACGACAGTTCTTTACGTGAGGTAAGGTGTGGCCACTGCTCGCTAAACCCGGTGATTGCTACGAATTACCATTTGGTTTGCTTCGCAAACCAAGTGAGAATTCGTAGCCTATTAGATAATAGCCCTTGGCCTCGTCATTGTCAAATGCGGCCAAATTGGAATTGCGAAGAGATCCAATCGGTGTATCTATCTAGTGTAACATTTTCCGCAGATTTCAAATCCTTTGAAATTTTCAATCTAAATTTAACGATCCCTTTTTTACAAAAAAAAAACAATGCCAGTCAAAATGTTTTTATTGGTTCTGCTTTCCTTTGCTGGAATAGTTTGAGAGCAGGAAATGGAATCTGTGATTTCACGAAAACGAAGGTCAAATTCGCATGGGGAAAATATAAAACTTACAATTTAAAAGTTATTTGTTTAAAGGAAATCATATTTTTAGGTATCGCTCTAATGTGACATTTTCCGCAATTTTCAAATCCGTGAAATTTTTACTCTATCTTTAACAATTTAGGAGATAGAAAAAAGAACTACATAATTCCAGTTGAAACTTTATTTGTTTTTTTCGTCGGCTGAAATTGTTGTTTAGAAAATGAAACGGAAACGTAAAAGATAAATTTTGAATCTGGCATCTCTTTATAGTGTTGCCATTCTAAGGAAAACAATAATACATAAATTCCAATCAATTAATTTTAAAATGCTCTAGATTAAATTTTAAAATTCGGGGGCTTTGCACAATTTTGCAAAAAATTCGGACTACCCGTGTGCCAAGTCTCATTACTGCCATAGATTCGTCAGGACACTCCGTACAACAGGCCAAACACCTCCTATAGTAATAGTAGATACGAATGACAGCCAGCCTACTGAATTCGTAACCACAAGTGTATAATATTCATACGTTAAAAAATATTAGAACTAATAGAAGCCTACTCAATTGAATTCGTAACCTCAAGTATTGATAAATCAACAGCATAGGAATTGCAGTAATTATTTGCTATTTTTACATAAAAATCTGAAACCTATATATATTATTCATGTGCGTGATTTCGTAAGCTATAACCATTTCCGCAGTGTTCGAGCTATTTAATCCACACATTTAAAAGTACAAACTTTGCTCTTTTCCAGTACTCTTTCTCTTCCTTAGTGACAAGTTTATTGTAAACCCAAACAACTTCTCTAACAGACCATTAAAACTTCTTTTGAAAGTAAAGGTAGACTAATTTTCTGTTCGTTATGGTTGCTTGTCCCTTTCGAGCTATTACTTCCCTCATACAGTTTCTCAGATAGAATTTCCATTATTTTATTTCGAGATTAAAACTCCGACCCAACCATAGACCGTCGTGTAAGTGGGGGCTGATACATGTTAAATATGTCGTGGCTTGAAATGTCCTCACGTTGGCTTGGCGCATAGGTTTGAAGAGGGTATTGCTAGCTCAGGTATTATCCTCATCATCTGACCATGGCTCAAAATGACGAGGTATCGTCCTCGGAACTTCCTGTTCGGGGTTGATCCAGACCTTCTCCAACGGCCCGTTGTGTTGTTCCATGGCGACGTTATTAGCCTACCTAGCTCGTCCATGGATCTATCCCTTTGGAATTGGTCTTGGTCCATGGCCGTGGTAGCCCAGTTGGAAGCAACGAATTATCAACCAGAGGGTTGAGAGTGCGAATCCAACCAAAGATCGTCGTGTAAGTGGCAGATGGTGTGTGTTAAATTTACCGTGGGCCCAACTGACCTAACGTTGGCGTGGTGTGGAAGTTACTAGGCCCACTTCAAATATTTCTCATTAGAGGCTTTCCCTAGCTTCAGCTAATCCGCTGTGGGTTTTCAATAACTCGGTACTGAGGGGTCTGCTTCCATTCGAAGGAAGGAAGGTGTGGAAGTTAGGAGAGATGGGTGCTAGGGATGCGACATCGACAGCAAAACATCGATGTTCAAAATTAAAACATCGATGTTGATGAAACATCGTTCCAAAAACATCGATGTTTTTAAAATTCAGTGTATTTAAACTTTTTTCCCCATTTCTTAAAACTAGTTTAGCAACTAAGGATGCAACATCGACAGCAAAACATCAATGTTGATAATGCATCGCCCCCCAATCTATCAATGTTTTTAAAATTCCGTGAATTCAAACTTTTCCCCCCATTTCTTAAAACTGGTTTAGCACCTAGTGATGCTACATTGACAGTAAAACATTGATGTTCAAATTTGAAACATCGATGTTGATAATGCATCGCCCCCAAACTTTCGATGTTTTTAAAATTCAGTGCATTTAAGGTGTACGTACACACTAGAAGTTTATTTTTTTAATTTTAACTTTAAAAATCCAGTTTTTTCACAGTAGGTCATTGGTTTATGCTTAAAACTATTTCAGTGAAAAAAAATCATAGCAAACTAATTATTAATTAACTAATTAAGATATAATGAGCTAATTAGTATGTTTTTTGAACAGTGATATCTCAAATTCTAATTTGCCTAGAAAGACAATTCTAGTTGGAAATCATTTCCAATATTATTCTTCATGTTTTGACCCTCCATGAAGTTTATTGAGAGAAAAGGTTTTCTGTTACAACTTTTTTCGCCAAGAATGCATAAAAAATCACTATTTTTTCTGGAAATTGAGGATTTAAAAATCCATTAAAAATTTATTTCTTAACTAATAATTGATTGAGGGTCAAAACATCCGCTGTATTATTTAGATTATAATGATCCAAAAATAATTATAATAGATTAATTTATTGTTGAGTTATCACCGTTTCAACAAAGCATCCTATTGCAAAAACTTGTTTCTTCAGAAATTGAGTTTAAAGTTTTGGAAACACGTCTGTTTATGGTGACAGTACCTAACGAAAACCCTTGTAGCTAGAAAACTATTTCGAATATTTTCAAGATCTTGGCATCGTTTGAAAGCTAAGGAATTGAAGAATATTTTGAAGCATTAAAAAAAAGTTAGACCTTCTGTTGAATTTTCAGGAGTTTTAGTGTGTACATACACCTTAAGCGTTTTACCCCATTTCTTATAACTGGTTTAGCAAGTAGTGATGTGACATCAGCTCCAATACATCGATGTTTCTTATAAAACATTAATGTTTTGAAAACATCGACATCGAGGGATACGACATCGACATCGATGTCGTATCCTTACTTTCAGACCCTTCACCTTTGGTCACTTTGGTCTAAAAGTATGTTCAATTTGCTGATTATGAAAATTATGCTACTTGGTTATTTTTTAAATTTTTATAACGGTACTTTTTTCATTTAAAAATAAAACATCGACAACGTAAAAACATCGACAAGTATAAACATCGATGTTACAAAAACATCGATCCCAATACATCAATGTTAAATACATCGATGTTTTTTAAAAAACATCGACATCGATGTCGCAACCCTAATGGATGCCTGTTCTGGTGTTAACCTTATAACTGACCGTCGATCAAAATGATGATCCCAGACCATCGCCAATGGCCCGTTGTGTTGCCCCAGTGCGACGTTATTTACCTACCTAGCTTGGTTTGAGGAAATGACTGACGCATTCACGCAATTATGAAACATTTCATGCTCTAGAAAAGTTCATGTGAAGCTCCGACTTGCATACTTCAAACTGAAAATAGCAGCTTAAATAAGAATCTGTATACAGTGCGCTTCAAACTTCCAGTAAAAAATTTTAAGGGAAGTAACGACCGTTAAGGAAAACAGTATAGGATACACTGAGATGGTGCAATGAAAGCCAAGTATGTCAACATTTTTATCAGCAATAATTTTAGTTTGTTTCTTCAGTGGCGCTTGGGGACATAACATCCCTATTTGACTACTGTTAAATTTTGTGTTCCCTTCCTTCCTTTAAAGTTTCAACTAGAGGTTTTAAAACATCCTGCAGAGTAGGAGTAGTTTGAATTTCAGTTTTTGAGAATAGACTGAGAGGATGTTTCTATCCAAATCCTTGTTTCACGTATTTCAGATCCCAGATCCGCTTATTTCACGTTTACAACTGATCATATCACAAAAATCTGCGACCCTGGATATATTTTTCCTTTACAAAGTTACATATGCTATTGTAATTTGGCTTTATGAACTGTTTCTACGCCTCTAACCGAAGCGAATTTTAGATTACCCACTTTGGAGCAAAATACTGACGTAATTATGGAATATATATTTCCTTAAAAATACGTTTTCTGTTTGAAGTACCGGGTGTCCCAAAAAGATCAGTACAACTTCAAAAATTTATATAAAAAAAGAATAGGCCTACAGCAAAACTAGTTGCAACAATAGATAGAATATAACTCAAAAAGTTTTTTTCTACAGTATGTTTCTGATTATAGATAGCGCTGCACGATACGCAAACGATTATTAAATAATTCAGTTATTCAAAATGGCGGATCCCGTGCAGAAAGCTCAATGTGTCAAGTAGTTTATCAAAACAAAATCTGACACTCAAACCCAAAGAAATTATGTGTTAAGATATGTAAAATTATTACGGAAAAGATGCTTTGTACCAAACAAAAGTTAACAATGTCGTGGAATTGAAACAAAAAAAGATCGAAACAGCTGTGTAGCTACTGTTGATGTTAGCATGCTGAAACGTTCGTGGATTGAATTGGAATATCGTCTTGATATTATTCGTGCTACGAAAGGATCTCATGTGGAAATTGACTAAGGTAGTAAAAAAAAAATTGGGTTATTCTATCCATTGTTGTAACTAGTTTTGCTGTAAGCCCATTTTTTTTTTAAATAAATTTTTTAAGTTATATAGATCTTTTTGGGACACCCTCTCTCTCTGTGTACAGGGTGTATACGATCCTTTTGTGCTGCAGAAAAGTTGGTTTAAAGCTACTTCCAACAGAAAATAGTAGCGTATATATGAATCCGTATACAGAGTTCTTTGAAACAACTTCCAGTTTATTATAGTTTTGTGAAATAACATGGTGCAGTTTCTGTAAATCCCTAGCTTTTTTATGCTTCAAGTAATTGGTAATTTTAAATTAACATCGTAACTAGAGCAACACAACGGGCTATTGACGGCGGTCCGGGATCAATCCCTTAAGGGACAGAACCGAGGACAACATCTCGTAATTTTGAACCACGGTCAGATGAAGAGGCACCACTTGAGCTCGCACCCCACTCTCCAAACGTTTACACCCACCAAACGTGAGGACTTTCGGCCACGACAGATTTAAGATGCACCAACCACCTCGCCGACCAACCGGTATAGTGGTTAAGGTGTTAGCCTCTAGATCGGAAGGTTCCTGGTTCGAATCCGGGTCCGGGCATGGATGTTTGTAGGCGTATGGTGTAGAGGCGGCTGGTGCACATTAAATCTGTCGTGGCCGAAAGTCCTCACGTTGGGTTGGCGTGGAAGTTTGGAGACTGGGGTGCCCGCTCAGGTGTTGCTTCGTCATCTGACCGTGGTTCAAAATTACGAGGTGTTGTCCTCGGATCTTTCCCTTAAGGGACTGATCCCGGACCGTCGTCAATATCCCGTTGTGTTGATCTAGTACGACGTTAACAAAAAAATTACCAATTACCAATTACCGTCATTTTGATTTGGTTTCTGTCGCTGCATAAAACCCCGCTTAACACAGTTAGGTTGTCGGATATGGCAATAGGGATTTAAGTTCTGTGGTGGCAATCTCAGGGTATTCCGCCATGACTTTAATCCAGAACACCGGCAGAGTTGTTGTTGTCTCGAACGTAGTTTTAAGGCCGCCTTCATTTGCAATATCCAGCAGTTGATCTTCTTCTTGCACAGACATGCTAGATTCGCCTGATTTCCTGACAAATGGGTTGCGGATCCATTCCTTACTAGTTCGTGGGTATTTTGTGGTTTACCAACCACAAAATATCCACGAAGCGCTCGAACTCTTTTTTTAAAGCAAAGACAGGTAATCGTGCACCAACTAGGATAATGAATGTTTAGGCTCAGTCTCGCCTAAAATCCCCGCTAATGTCTGAAACATGTCCAAATGCCTCTGTTCACGCGCCGTCCCCACAACATCAGTTTGGCTTTAAATGCAGCTATTTTGTCTTCCAACTTGAAAACCGTTGTCACATTTGTCAAAATTGGAAAATAGAGACATACAGAATACAGAAATCATAATTGAAGCTCTAGTAACAGAACAAATTTCAAGTTCTGCTTTACCGCCTCCTAATTTGAGTGGACATTTCATAGATAAGAACAGCACAAACCCGAGATTAATACACCAATGTAAATAAAATGGAAATAATTTAATATTCATGGGCGGCCCGGTACCATTTGATACACGGACCGGTACTGGTCAGCGGCCCGGGGGTTGGGGACCACTAATCTAGAGGATAGCACCTTAATCCCTATACCGCGTTGTCGGCTTTTTATGTTTCTAATTACAGTTTCCACTGTTTATTATTGATCATATCCCGAATTCTTCAATATGAGACTTATCTGCACCATATTATATTGCATCTGCCAAAGTGAGAAGTGCTCTTGGAGTGTTTCTGCCCTTATGAGTGAGCACTGCCTTGAATTATTGATTGTGGACTTCTTCAAAAATTGGTATCCACCCTATCTCTTGAATACCTTTGATGCGTCCACGTCTAATTAGAGATCTGTGAATTGATAACATTAGAGTTCATAAATGAAATCAGATAGCATCTCAAACATTATTAGTTGAATAACACTAAGTATTAAAGTTGGGTTGATACATCATTCCGAAACAAATTCTTATTTACTGCCAAACATGACGTATTTCGATGCTGTATGAAATAACAGCGTCTCAGGTTAAAACATGGTATGGCATAGGAAAATAAACGTTTGAACTCAAACAACTCCAAATAGGTATTTTTCTGAAACCTTTAGTTCTAAATGCGAATATTTCCAGTTTCAACTTTAACCTTTACGCTGCAGCGCTTAGATTTTTTCAATTGTCTCACAGAACGACCTTTCTCCTGATTCTCCGAGCCCCCATACATAATTACCCATCTTGAACGATAGGGCTGTGGGTAGCATTTACGACTGACGCTTTGCTTTCATAGTATCGTATGGCATGAGAAGAGATACATATCACCTAGCGACTTTCAGCTATCCCAAATTGTTCATACCTCACTGTCGGCAGGGTAGGAGGCCAACGAATAAAAGAAAGGGTTTCCTTTGATGGTCAGTCGTTGACAGCTCGTAAATGGTGATCGATTCCAGCGGTTACTTAAAAGGGATAGCAGCTTCCCCTGCAATGCCGCTGGTGTAAGCGATAGCTTAGTGGTAACACAAGTCAATCTTCCGCATCGTAAAGGTGAAGTGTCACATTCCAACCATCGAACCTAGAGTTAAAAAGGTAAACAGCTGAATACGAATAACAGCTTCCCCTACCATGCCGCTGGTGTAAGCAATAGTTTAGTGGTAACACAAGTCAATCTTCCGCATAGTAAAGGTTGTCACATTCCAACCATCGAACCTAGAGTTAAAAAGGTAAATAGCTGAATACGAATAACAGCTTCCCCTACCATGCCGCTGGTGTAAGCGATAGCTTAGTGGTAACACAAGTCAATCTTCGGCATCGTAAAGGTGAAGTGTCACATTCCAACCATCGAACCTAGAGTTAAAAAGGTAAATAGCTGAATACGAATAACAGCTTCCCCTACCATGCCGCTGGTGTAAGCAATAGTTTAGTGGTAACACAAGTCAATCTTCCGCATAGTAAAGGTTAAGTGTCACATTCCAACCATCGAACCTAGAGTTAAAAAGATAAATAGCTGAATACGAATAACAGCTTCCCCTATCATGCCGCTGGTGTAAGCGATAGTTTAGTGGTAACACAAGTCAATCTTCCGCATCGTAAAGGTTAAGTGTCACATTCCAACCATCGAACCTAGAGTTAAAAAGGTAAATAGTTGAATACGAATAAAAAATTATAAATTTCATCATTTTCTAAGCAAATAATCTCTCACATTTAAGCCATTCCTTTTGATTTTATTAACTCCTTTAATGACATAATCTAGTGAACCATGAAAGCGTTTCCTCAGATTTTTGGCGACTAAATATTGTCGATGATTGACACAATATACAGATAATACAATCAGTGTAGCCTTTTTTAAGTGTGCCAGAAAGCCTCGGTGTCGTCCTACCATTTCCATAGCACCGTCATTAGCAAAGGAGATGATATTACTCAAGGGTATGCTTTTAAATCAAAAAATATTTTTAATTCATTAAATATTGCTTCACCTTTCGTATCAGTTTCCAAACATTTGATAAAAAACAATATTCTTGACAAATTCTTTCTTTTACAAATCTTACAAAAGTTAAAATGTAAGCTTCACGGGTCAAGCTGTATAGAGAATTCAGATGTTTTTCGTACTCACATAAATAATATTCTACGCACTGAGCCATTTTGTCAATCCTTTTTTTGTACTTTATTATTACTCAGTGAAATTCTTATAGTATCGAAAGCTGGTTTATGCAGAACGGTGCGTATTACCTCAATTACAGCTGGTATAATACGTTCTTCACCAGTGGTGTGAGACTTTTCGGACTTTGCAAGCGGTAAATAAATGTTATAAGAAGCTACGCTGTACATCATCGTCACGCTCAGATGTTGTCGCAATGACGGTGTTTTTAAACATTTTTATTTGATTGTATTAAAAAAGTGAAACCTTTTATCTTTTTTTTTATTACTATGGACTCTTGTCAAAAGTTCCTTAAGCTTAGAAAGTGTTATTGATTCGTTTTGCAAAGTTTTGTTGCATAGAAGGCACATAAGTAAAGTATTGTTTCCTGATAACTTAATAATGCCACATTTTAAATATTCAGCACTATTTTATCTCCACTTTTTTTTCTTCGTCTCACATCATACTGTTATCAGTAAAAAAACAAAAACACAAATTTAAGACATAAGAAAATAAAACAAATTATTTCTTTTCTCAGAACGAAAAAATCGCTACCAATTTATTCTTATTTATTTAACTTTCATAATAATGAAAATGGGTCACAATTATTTACTTTACATTAAACCTTTCGTGGACCCTCCTACATTATCCATCCACCCCCATAACTAATTTTTATTTGCCACACACACCCTCAGCGATCTCACGAATCCCTGGGGGTCAGTAGGGACCACTTTGGGAACCACTGCTCTAACTCGTCCCACAAATGTTCCATGGGGTTTAGGTCGGGACTCTAAGCAGGCCATGGAAGACGTTTTACATCCATATCTTGATACCACTGCTTGACGGAGGCTGCAACATGACATGGTGCGTTGTCGTCCTGGAAGTAACATTCTTCCTTTCCATAAAATTGCCCGAACGTAGGAAGAACCTGGTTGTCCAAAATGTTCAAGTAGACATCGTCGTTCAATTTACCAGGAACAACATGAAAAGGTTCCAGTCCATACCACGAAAAACATCCCCAAACAGGTAGTCTGATTTTATACAAATCCACTTGAGTCCGGTCCATTATTGTAGGGTATTCAAAGGAAGTAGAAAATGATTTTGCAAACAAAAATTCTAAATTGTCGGCTAGGGAAAGATTTATTCAAAATATGCAACAAACATAATATAACAACAAAAATACAATGGCAAAACATTTATTCGTTCTGATTGGGACATGCATACTGTAGACTGTTTTACACTGTACATTGGTCACCGTGAAATTTGAAGGGGAAGAGCGATGATGTTTAAGACCCTGACTTCAGTTACTATCCATTATATATTGTACGTGCAGTGTAATTTAGTCTATTAATTAACGTTCATGTTAATACACGGATCGATTTAGTAAAAACAACGGTGCTTTCTATTTCGCTTTCTTAATGTTTTATTGAGTCTTGAGGAACAGTGTTGTTTTGCAAGTTATCATAATGCGAAAGAGTTAGGTAAGTAGGTATTTTAATTAATGTCGCAGTGGAGAAATACGACAGGCTTTTGGTGACAATTCGGGATCAATTCAGGAGGGAAAGATCCCAGAACAACACCCCGTGGTTTTGAACCGTGGTCTGATAAATATGTCACACCTGAGCTGGCACCACACTCTCCAAACTTCCATATCACAACAGCGTGAAGATAACGACGTCTATTCTTGTGCACCAGTCCCCTTTTACACGATAGAGTGCCTATATAATAAGAGTGGCGACAAGGGATCAAATTTGGCCCAATACGCATGCGCGGCAGCCATTTTTCTACCAGAATCGTCTCAAAGAAGGTTGCTGGGCGAATTAATATATCATTTCATGGAGAACAAAAAGCATATGATTGTTATAATATGGATACATTCGGTATAAAGGAATCATATAAACGCTCAATTACATGCGTAATTAATGAGATGGGTTGCACAACGCGCTAACTTAGATTGCGGGAAACACTATGTTGTTCAAAAAAAGCTATTTACCTAAAAAGCCTTCAAATTTATACTGACAAAACACTAAAATAATAATAAATAAACATTCTAGAACACGAAATGGAACATGAATAAGCAATATTTTCTTTTTAATTTAATATAGACACGTTTATCTCGAACACACAAAAAGTTCCCATGTTAAGTCTACGGGAGCTAGGAAAAGACCGCCTCGGGCGGTAGAAAAGGTCTCTAACGAAATCAGAAAGTGTTTCCCGTATGTCGCACTCTTATTATATAGGCACTCTAGTACACGACGGTCTTTGGTTGGATTTGAGCTCGTAACCCTCCTGTTTCTAATCCGTCGACGGTCCTTGGTTGGAGATTTTATGACAATTTGAGAAGGCTTAATTAAATTTACAAGGCTTCGAATCGGACATTCATATTTTACCCACCAACATTTATTAAGCGGAGAACCTGCTCCATTATGTTTTATTTGCCCTCAAGTATCATCAGTAAGACACATTTTGACAGAATTTTAGCAACCATAGAATGATTCAATTTGATGCTCCACTTCTTAACTTAACAGACCTCTTGATGGATCCGCATCACAAAAACATATTTGTATTCCTTTGCGATATTGGTTTTAGAAATCATATATAGCTTTTCTTTGATATAAGTTTAGTTTTGCAATCATGTTATGGTGCTTAACCATCTCATCGTTAAAACTATAGACCTTTTAATGTAGACAACGTTTGGCGCAGTTTGGCCAGATCTGGCCCTTGCGCCATAAAAACAACCAAACCAAACTTTGGTTGGATTTGAGCTCATAGCCCTCATGTTTCTAATCCGTTGCTCTTCAAGCCGGGCTATGGTGGCCCGAAATAAGAGAGTCACAGCATAAGTGATTTTGAATAGCTAAAACAATAGTACTCTTTGGAACGTTGAAATAACTGAAGCACGCTTTTTAACTCACAATATAAGCACTCTTAAAATATTGAGAATAATATAATTTTACGAAAAAAATCAGCGGGATTGATTCAAACTAGTTCCTTTTCCCATTTCCAACTTCGTAACTGCACATTCCCGTTTTATCGAAAGCCAAAAGGATGGAACTACAAAAAGGCATTTCAGACGGCACTAAACAGTTAAACAAGATTTGCAAACTCCTATTACGCATTCTGCGAACATGTCCTAAGGGTATATGGTGCAAGGACACGAAATAAGGCACTTGAAATAGTAGGAAATAACACCTTACGGAGCATTGAAATAACAGAAAAATCGCAAATACGGTCCATACAGCTATGACGAAAACTATTTCCACGTATCGTGTTCCCAGACGAATATAAGTCACGCACAACACTTATTTAACTACTTTTCTATTTGAAAAGCGTACGACGGTTTTTATTTTTTTGGACGTCTTCCACTGAATATTTAAATCTGCTGTTACATATGAGGATAAATAAATTACATTTTTAACCAGCGACGTGCTGAGTACTTCAATAGTTTCAATTGCGCAATATTCAATGAATTAGAAAGACTAACAAGAATGGACGTAAGCTTCGTATGATAAATGTTTTATGGCCGAATGTGTATCTGCGGAAAACACAATGAGATTTTGCTGAATCACTGAATCGAATTGTCTTCCATCGGTAAGTGATGCGTCACGATGCGGATTATTTCCACGATCGTTTTTTATAAATTTGCACCAGCTTCGAGACGTTGGGGAATAAATGTTTAACAATATAAAATAAAACAAATGTAATATACCAACTTAAGATATTAGGCGCTTACATTTTCAATGCTGTATGTTGGAGATCACGAAAAGCTTTTATGGAGTAATCCCTATTAAAACTGACAGGGTCTGAGTTGCTGATGGCTATTATGGAATTGCGTGTAAGAAAAACATTTGTCACGTGTAATTAACTTAATGTAAGATAGAACACACATTGAGGATTCACTCAAACAAATCCTCAGTACATTGCAACTATTTAATACCATTACAGAATGCTGTTGGTTTATTGCTGCAGTGAGAAATAACGTTTAGACTCGAATTCATCTTTTCTTTTTGTCTGTCAAAAAGCTTTTAGTATAAAAGGAACATATCTTAATCAGGTAGATATGGTGATGAGTGGTGGATTCTGGTTAGAGCAGTGTTGATTATAATTTAATATGTATAGTGATTGAAAACTAATGACTAAAATTTAAACATGACAAATGAGTTAACATTTATGAGGTTAACAGCCATATTCACAAGTCCGTCCCTTGACTTTTGAATATGGCCGTTAACCGCGGATCAACGATAATCCCCGGATTATCGAAAAAACCGTATTCACAATGCCTGATTTGTGGCTTAAACCGCAGTTTCGGTGTTACATTTTGATCCTCCAAAATCAGTGGATTAACACACTGTTGAGAGTTACGCATGTGCAGTACTATCTTTATGCGAAAGAAGCAAGATCTACGACACACTTCATTCTGTGCTATATTATCGTATTCTTGCAACGACACGCATTCAACTGATCTTATATAAATCGGAACGAGAACGTGATTACGTTCTCTATAAAATAGATCAGCCGAGATGTGTTCTGGTTCCAACTATGCTCTAGCTTGCCAGAGTAGAACTAAATGAGAGAACGTAAGGTAGAATATGACCTTGGCAGAAGCAAATTCATCGTGTAATAAAAATTGTTTTGTTGATTTATTACGAATGCAATAAAATTAATAATGGTGGAGTTGTCGTTCACGGTAAGACGTTTGTCGCCAACTAATTTTTGTCGCCAATGAAACAACGCAAAAAATACCATTCAGAGCGTGGAGTGCGAGAAATTTTCCAGATAGGGTAGCCATAACAAAAACGGCAGATGTGAAAAAAAAGGGCAAAGGGAGAAGGTTACCATATATGGCGACAAATCGCCTTCTTGCCGTGAACGACAGTCCCACCTTGATAATATTTATATAATTATCTTACGTGGCATACAAAAAGGACTTATTTGTTATCGCCTTTTGGAAATACCATGCTATTGTTTGTTTACCACGAAGCCTCGCGCATCAATTGAATTAATATCAGGGCCAACAATTATAGTTAAACACGATGTCTGCACTACAACTTTCGACTACAAACTCAATGAAAAATTGTATGGGTGGCTCGAGTACTGGGGAAATGTTCACACAAACAACATGCTGTGTACTCAATTTCCAAAGCCGACCAACCGGTATAGTGGTTATGGTGTTAGCCTCTAGATCGGAAGATTCCACGTTCGAATCCGAGTCCGGGCATGGAAGTTTGTAAGCGTAAGGTGTAGAGGCGGCTGGTTCACCTTAATTTTGTAGTGGTCGAAAGTCCTCATGTTGGGTTGGTGTGGAAGTTTGGTGAGTGGGGTGCCAGATCAGGTGTTGCTTCGTCATCTGACCGTGGTTCAAAATTACGAGGTGTTGTCCAAGGATCTTTCCCTTAAGGGACTGATCCCGAACCGTCGTCAATAGCCCGTTGTGTTGCTCTAGTACGACGTTAACTAAAATTACCATTACCAATTTCCAAAGTAGCGCTTATGTTTCGAGTCAAAATGTGCTCAGAATTTTCATTTCAATTCCAAATTGTTCGTGTTCTGTTACCAGAGGTACTGTATAACGTTTCTGTAATACAACAAGTTTACATTTGAAAAATATTTATTTTGGAATATCATACTTTGTAAACAATCCCTTCTAATAGAACACATGTCTTCATTGATGCGAGCGAAGCGAGAAAGGTTTGCCCAGCAAATATTGAGGAATGCCAAGCAATCCTCAGAGGATAGGCTAGCGTTTGAGCAATCCTCAGAGGGGGGCGAGGCCCCTAGTGCAAGTTACTTCGCTTTACACCAATACCCACTCATGTTGACAAGTACAAAGATAATCTGATTACATTGATTTGTCAAGGTATTGTGTACAATTCTTTCTTGAAAAAAATGTAAGTTTACATAAAAATATAATTTGAATAAAAGTAACTTTGAATTTCTCTTTCCAAATTAAAATGCCGAATGCGTTGTATTAAAATCACAATATGGAATCAATTCTGCTGCAAAGTACGTGCTTGATCAGTTATAAATATATTCACAATTATGAAATTCACTAAAAAGGTTTTTTAAGAAGCTCTTAGTCAAAATTTCAATGCTCTAAATGAAAATTAAGTTAGGAATTTTCAGCTTTTGCATTGTTTTGAATCCTCTATTCGAAAGTAAGACATTGTTGTGATGGACACAACAAATTATAATTCGAAACAGAGAGATTTGACTTTAGACTTTCAACAACTTTTTAAACATTTCTACAAAATATTAATATAATACTACCGATAAATCCTTAATATACAATCGGTACAAATTGAAAAGGGTAGGCGAGAGGCTCCAAACAAAAAATTTTTGTCAAAGAATGTGTGTTTACAAACGCCACGTTTAGAAGATTAATATAACATCGCTCTGTAGCATAAAGCGTCATTCCCTGCAAGGATTTTCAACGACAAACTAAGAATTCGAGTAACGCGGTACATGTTTATTTTTAGCCCCTTTCACCCTTTACAATTTGGCCATATGTTTTCAAAACACCCTAAAGAGCCTGAACAAAATTGGTTTTCAATAACTTTCTAGTGGACCGAATCAAAACAGAGGAATTATACTTTTAAGTAACCTTTCTTCTAGTTTACTTAGTGAACTTCCAAGAGCTAGATCTATGAATAAGGAAGCGACTTCTCTTTACATGGAACTGACTAGGTTTTAGTTCTTGGAAATGTTTCGAATGATACGGTTTTTAAAAGCTTAAATCAATTGATTTCTTCACATTACGAACTTTTCTTTAAGAAATAAAAACCACTCAAAGGAATGCTTTTAATACAATTTTTTATTGGTTTTTGTTTCAAGTATACTGTTTATATTTAGACAAAGCAAATCCCAGAAGCATTCTTGTCATCTGACCGTGGTTCAAAATTACGTTGCGCTGTCCTGGGATCTTTCCCTTGGGGATTGATACCGGACCTTCGCCAATAGACCGCTGTGTTGCTCTAGTTATTGAATTACCACTATCCAGAAATATTCTCAAAGTTGAAATTGAAGTTTTTGCTGTAATATAGGAATTTGTTTGCAGTAAAATATAAATCAAAAAGTAATTGTATCGAGTTATCCTCATCTTTATTTTATTGTACTTTTCCTCTTAAACGTATGGATAGATGGGCAATTTGTTGGGAAACAGTCGCACTGTTAAATGGAGCACAATTTCAATCATAATTTTAAGCCAATCAATTATTAGTTAACGCAGATGGTAGGTAGTGGTCTTAAACAGTGCTGAAGAAACACATCGGACTATTGGTGATGATCCGGGTAGCGATTTTCCAAACCCTCATAGGTACTACAACTGGGGGCGGGGCTAACCGTAACGGCCAATGATCGCGAGCGCTGGATAGGAATCTCCTTCATTACGCTAAAGACAACTGAAATCCTATCTGATCCTGTTTGCAGTGTAATAAATGAAACATGTTAAATAATTTTTCTGTTTTCTTCTTTTCTTTTCAGATCTATGGCTATGAGTGGGTAGAAGTGGGAGCCGAAAATTGTGTCATTTTATTATATAAGTTAATAATTAGATAAGTTAGTGTTTTATGTATGTTTTTTGTTACATCAGAATGGTCCTAAACCAGGGGTGGATACGACACCATCATCCTAAAGCAAAGGAGACGGCAGAGGTTCGGAAAAATATCATCTGGTAGTGAGTTCAGGAGTGGTTCTTAGATTATTTATGTATCATTAGGCCATCATTGCTTCACAAAAAGAAGCTCTTTAAAAAGAAGACATCATTTTATATTTGGTTGATTTCAGTGTCATTGGCCGTTATGGTTAGCCCCGCCCCCAGTTGTATGAGGGTTTGGAAAATAGCGTCCGGGTAATGGTAATGATAATTTTTAGGTAATGTCGTTCCTCAGCAACATTACGGGCTATTGACAACCCTCCGGGATCGGTCCCTTAAGGGAAAGATCCGAGGACAACCACGGTCAGATGACGAAGCAACACTTGAGCTGGCACCCCACTCTCCAAACTTCCACAACAACCCAACGTGATGGTGATGGTACGGGAACAATCCCGAAGAGAAAGATCAAAGAACAAAACGTCATTTTGAACAGATCAGATCCTGAGGTTAGCACTTGAGCTGACAACCCACTCTCCAAACATCCAACCCATGGTAACGTGAGGACATTTGAGGCGATGACAGATTTAACGTACAACAGCCCCTGCGACCACGGTCGTCTTTGACTGGGTCCAGTTGCTAATCCGTTACTGCAGCTCGTCAATAGCCCTTTGTATTGCTCTAGTACGACATTAATTAAAATACATACCTACCTTCCACTTCTGCAGCGTCTTTAGTTTCCATTAAAAAACTGCCATAAGGGTTCAATTTAAAACTGTATGTATGATGGTAATTGCTAATTTTTAATTAACTTCGTACTATAGCAACACTACATGCTATTGACGACGATCCGGGGATCAATTCCTTAAAGGAAAGATCCGAGGACAGTACCTCGTAATTTTGAACCACTGTCAGATAACGGGGCAACACGCGAGCTGGCACACCACTCTCCAAACTCACACTCCAACCTAACGTGAGGACTTTCGGCCACGACAGATTTAAAGTGCACCAGCCGCCTCTATACCATACACTTACAAACATTCATGCCCGGACCCGGATTCGAACAGGAAACCCTCCGTTCTAACACCTTAACCACTACAAAGCTATCACCTTAACCACTATACCGGTTGGTCGGCGTATGTCTGTTGGAAAAAGGGAATTTTAAACAAGACTGTTGATATTAATATTTATATCAAAATCAACCTTCTGTTAATTAAAAAATTGTTAACGATTGAGTTTAATTTGTCTACACTGATGATTAGAGATTGGATCGATGTTTAAAATTTTGACATGAAATATGCATTACAAATCCCAAAATATGCACTAAAACCCCGAAATATTCAAAATGGCATATTTGCAAAAAAAAATGTATTTGTTACAAAAAGGGTAGTGAGGAACATAAAGTGAACATGAGACACACTATGATTCAATTAATTCACAATTTTATTTATATAGCACAGATAAAGACAAGTAAAAAATACACAAAATAATACACATACAAAGTAACAAATACAAAAAAATAGTACATAAAAGAAAAAATATATTAAAATGAAACTACTTCAAAGTCCTCAGGGTCGTAATTAGGGGAGGGGGTGCAGATGTGCCAGATTGGGAAGGGGCTCCAAATAAGTCGAGTTATATTTTACTATATATATTTACGCATGATAAAAAATGAGTAGGAAAACTTATTAGTTGAGACAAAAACTTTAGAAGGAGCTAAATACTGAATGAAGTGAAGTGTTACATGAGTTTGATGTGAGTTAAGGGATGTAACGTCGTAGCGCCCGAGTGTTTAGGAAAAGTTTACTGTCTCTCAAGTGGCTTTGATACTTTGATCATGCAAACGAAACTCAACTCGGTTAGCTTTTAGATTGTCTAGTTCGATGGTTCCCAAACTTATTATGGACCCCTTCTAAAAGCAAAAACCTGACTATGAGCCCCCCCCCCCAAGTAAAATAACACTATATAACTGCATAATAGAAAAATTCCAAATTTTACTTTCATGTCTTGAATGGTATTTAATTATTGAAGTATATATTTTGTATTTTTTTTATTGTTGAATTTATTAAAATTAGTATTTTTTGACAGTTGTAGTATTTACTAAAAAACTAAAATAAATAGCAGTAGTAGTATTTTAGTTAATACTACTACTACTACATATTTACTAAAATTCTAGTAAGTAGAATTTATTGAAACTATAACTTTTGTTTTAAAATATAAAAATACAATTTTTTAAATGAGATGGGCGAACATGATGAGGTGATATGAAAATATTTATATTAGGCTCTTTGTTTGTGAGGAACATTCGTAAGTCTCCACGAGCACTAATTTCCTGTCGGTTTCTTTTTTTCTCTGAAGAAGCTCATAGCTGCACTAAATTCACGTTCTACTAAATTGGAAGACAGAAGTGCAATTAACAGCTTCTGTACATTAACCCATAATGCAGGATATAAAATTGGTATCTGTTTTGTAACCAGAATTTGTGGTATCCTTGTTCAAACAATGGTTTCGGCTCCTCCTTTGTGAATAATTCAATATGTTGCTCCTGTATTAGTATGAATTCTTCGAAGTTTGTGGGTCTACTTAGAAAAAGGTCCAACACCCAGTCGGGACAAACATGTGAAAAATGTCTTGAAATCTTTGACTGAGGCCAGAATAAAGAACCGTTAAGTGTTGACACCTCGTTTTTGCAGTATTGAAAGATTTGGAAACTGAGAGCATTCTTCTCTCCCCAAGTTGTATAGAAAACGTTTTGTAACAACGCAGATATACTTTTAATTTTGATTAAATTTAATTGATCGCCTCGTAACTTCAAATTTGTTTCGTTAAATTTTGCAAATAAGCGAGTAATATATTCTAGGTCATTTTTTAAATAATTAAATTGAGGCGCAAATCATCGTCTTTACTTTCTAGGAATTCCACGACTGAATCAAAGAGTGCATAACATCGATCCAAACATGCACTTTCAGATAACCAATGAACTTCCATGCTAAGTAGTAAACTATTCTAATTTTCATCATTTTTCAAGCAAAGTTGAGAAAATAATCTCTCATTTAAGGCATTCCTTTTGATTTTATTAACTCTTCTAATGACATAATATAGTAAGCCATGAGAAAGTTCACTCAGATTTTGGCGACTAAATGTTGTCGATTAATAACACAATGTACAGATAATACATTCAATATAGCTTCTTTTAAGTATGCCAGAAGGCCTCGGTGTCGTCCTACCATGGCCGGAGCACCACCCTTTTAAATTCATTAAATATTGATTCTCCTTTCGTATCAGTTTCCAAGCATTAGATAAATAACAATATTCTTGGAAATTCCCCCCCCCCTTTTACAAATCTTACAAAAGCTTAAAGTAAAGCTTCGTTCCCTAACAAAGTTGCCGTGTCAAGCTGTAAAGAGAGAATTCAGATGCTTATAAGTACTCACATAAAGAATTTTCTACGCACTGAACCATTTTGTCAATATTTCATACTGTATTTTTACTCAATGAAATTCTTATAATATCGAAAGCTGATTTTTGCAGCACGGTGCGTATTACTTCAATTACCAGCTGGTATAATACATTCTTCACCAATGGTGTGCGGCTTTTCGGACTTTGCAATCAGTAAAGAAATGTTATAAGAAGCACGTAGACAATCGTCGTCTCGCTCAAATATTGTCGATAAGAGTTGTCGCAATGACGGTACTTTCAAATATTTTTATTTGACTGTTCCAAAAAAGTTAAATCTTTATGTTTTTTTCGCACTGTGAACTTTTGTCAAATGTTTCTTAAGCTTAGAAAATTTCATCGATTCGTTTGACAAACTTTAATTACCTTGAAGGCACATAGGTAAAATACTATTTCCGGAGAACGGAAGAAAGCCACATTTTAAATATTCAACACTATATTATCTGCATTTTTTCTTCGTCTCACAGTTATCAGTAAAAAATATACAAATTTATACAAGAAAAAAAATATATCTCTCTCTCTCTCTCTCTCTCTATATATATATATATATATATATATATATAAATTCATTTAAGAAAATAAAACAAATTATTTCTTTTCTCAGGACCTAAAAGTCTCTACTAATTCATTTATTGTTATTTATTTTAACTTTCAGATAATAATGAAAATAATTCACAATTATTTTACTTTGTATTAAACCTTTCGCAGACCCTCCGACGTTGTGCATGCACCCCGAAATTAATTTTAATTTACCACAGACCCCCTTAGTGGTCTCACGGGTCCCTGGGGGTCCGTAGGAACCACTTTTTGAACCACTGTTCTAGTTGAAACGTCAGTTTTGCTGTGCCTATGAAATATCTTAGAATTAATTTGGTATTTTATCTTATACTAAAAATGAAATTGCTGCAAGTTAATCTTTTTACTTTTGAAATTAAATCTATACCATCTAAAAAATAGTTGAATTAGGAAAATTATGAATAGTGGAATTAATGTGTGGTGGCGATGACAGATGTTGTCGGGTTTTGGTTTCCTTGGTAAAGGTCAGGCCAACCAAACCAAACCAAATGCGTTTTTTTTCTTCTGAAAATCTCCCTTTCAAACGCATTAACGTTAAACAAAGAATGCTATAAATGCGCATTGATCCTGCGTTGCCGTCATCGGCTGATGCAATCACAGCGCAATGTTGAGTAACGAAAACACGCACTGCCGCTCACATTAATTTAGCCTAGCTCCGGCCACCTTAGTAGGAACACCACTTTGGAGGTGTCGCCTATTTCGACTCTGAGCTTTATAAATGAAAATAGAAATAAAATTAAAACATTTAATACTTGTTAAGATATCAAACTTCAAAGTATAAAATTCGCAAACATTTCAAAATGTCCAAGAATATGCATAATAAACACAAGAAGAACTATTGAAAACGTCAACAAGTCAAACGAAAGATCGAGACATGGGGAATCCAAGAAGTTCCAGACATACGCTTCTGAGTGTCAACATGCTCGGAGGTGGTTCTTTAAAGTATAGGTGTCGCACCTTCCAGGCGAACAAATACCTGATGCGAATGCGCCAGGTACTTCCACCTCTCAGTTCAACGCAAATAGCATATCTGATTACATAAAAGCTTTATAATCGTATGATGGAGCTAGCGGTTGGTAATGAGCTACAACTTTCAACGTCAGAAGCGAGGGCACCAATTGGGATATATGTGTGGAGCGATGAACATTTGATGTGTGAAATTAAAACAGTGTTTTACTGATTTCTTTCAATTCTTATTCACCTTATGGCAGGCCTCGAAATATATTTTTTAATACAGGTGCACGAGGTGCACCTAAGTTTTTAAATTAGGTGCACAGGTGCGCCTAGCGGGAAAAAAATTAGGTGCACAATTTTATTTTCACGTGCACAGTGCACCTGTGCACCCGGGTATTTCGAGCCCTGCCTTATGGTCTCACTGACGTATTATGCGCCTTAAGCCTTGTGGCCGTGTGCTGACACAACCCCGTCCGTTTTTTTTTAAATAAATGTCTTTAGTACAGACAGAACAAAGTTAATCCATTACAATTTATCAGAAAAAATTATTTCGCAATAGTTTTAAAAAAGGAAATTAATGTTTTGAATGAATGTGTGAGATAGCAAAGTTACTTATCCTTACCAAAGCCCCAAAACAAAGTCAGCGAAATAACTTTTTTGAACAGGTGAGAGAGGCTGACCTAACAACAGTCTGCTTTTGTAAGCCTTGTTGATAATTTCAGTACATAATTAGTAACTGTATTATTTTTGTAATCGGAGATTCTCATCCTTGTGAAAAATGTTTTACCTCGAGAAAAATGACTGACTGCAAAACAACAATTGTTGATGAAGAAAGGTGAAAAATTCTTTATTTGTGCTCTTTCCGAAAGGAAATATTCATATTCCGTTATTCAAACACGATGTGAGAGTCATGGTTTTGTGATATCTAAAGCGTCGATAGGTAATATCGTCAACAAGAAAAGAAAAAAACTTTAAGTGGACAAAAATTCCAAACAAGTATCCAAGGAAGAAACGGACATCTTCGACTATTGCGAAGGTACGTTTTTTATGTTAAAAGAAAATCCCCCTAGTCAAAGGACAGTTGCAAAATCATTAAATTGCTCGGTGTCCACTGTAAACAAAATGATAAACGTTGATTCAAATCTTAAGAAAGTGAAAAATCGCAATGTGTATCGTATTTCACCAAAGCATATCGCTGAACGCAGGACACGCTGCAGAATTCTATATAAAAAACACTTATCCAAAGAAAAATGGAAAAAAATTGTCACAATAGATGAATCATGGATGTCTTTAAATGATTGCAGCAAAACATAAGTCATTTATTATCATAAAAGGGGAGAAAAAAAATTAGTATTTGGTTCACAGAATCGAAAGAAAGTTTTTCTAAGGGATTCGTGATTGTTGCTGGTTTTTCATATAATAGCAAGTTAAAAATGAAGAGAGTGGAAAAAAATGTCAAGATTAACTCCAAATACTATCAGGAACATATTTCATCGCCAATTTTTCTGAATGAAATACCATCGCTTTACCCACAGTGTCATCAATCTGTGCAACTCCATCAAGACACAGCTAGCAGTCACACATCAAAATCCACTGTAAATTTCCTAAAAGAAGTGGAACAAAAAACCGGTATCAAGGCCATACCCTTCACTGATATCCCTACTAAATCTCCCGATGTATCACCTATGGATTTTTGTGCTTTCGGACTTTTAAAATCTGCACTATCCAAACGTCGTCCCACAACCCTTACAGGACTCTGGAAAGCTGTTCAGGAGGAATGGTATAGAATACCTCTTCTGACACTTCTAAAGGCATTATTAACCTGGAACAAGATGGTTCGAAAGATAGTTCAGAATAAGGGCTATCAAATAGAACATTTAAATTATTATTTATTTAATTTAGTTTTATGAATACAATATATATTCTTTAAAAAATATGTGAACAGTCTCTGTATTACAACAATAATTAACACAAAAAGTCTTCGGGGCTGCATCTACCCAATGCTGAGTGCTTATTACAATCAAATGAAACGAATTTTATGAAACAAACATAAATTTGTTAATGCTAGAGCAAACTACAGAAACTCACATACGCACAACAATCTGAAAATCGAGATGTTCGCTTAAATTACGAGTATTTATACAAGTCAATTCGAAAGATGACGTCACTTTGGAAACGCCTTTCATCTGTAAGTTACATTTCCAAGATCGCTTCATTTCTCAACAACATTTATGGAAACTTCGTCGAAAATTCTCTAACTTCCAAGAAATTATCGACCTTCTGAATATAAGAGATCTAATACAAACGGAACATGTGGGAGGATTGCCTGTCTTAATTTCTCAGAAGGTAAGTCAAGTGGGCTTGTGAATTGACTTGGATCAATTGGTTATCGAAGCGCAGACTAGTATTTTAGTTACACTGAATAATCACCATGAGCCAATCAATAATACTTTTACTAACAACCACATGACAGATCTTCAAAACCCGAGCATCGCGAAAATATATATTGAAGTTGTGAGCACATAGTCCGTTAGTTTGAATAGATGGTCGATGCAAGAAATGAACCCATGTCCTCGGCGATAGTTTACACAAAGTATGTAAATCGGCATAAAATTAGAAAATGTAACATTGATTTTGACGTTGCCAGATATCAAGTAGAAAAATGACACTTCTATAACCAACGGGTTTCTTCATTGCGCCCTCCTCTCTTTCGCATTAAATATATTCGTTTCCTTACAAATTGTAATTTATAAAAAATTAAATGCTTCGAATCATTTTAAATCATTAGTCAAGTGTTTATAAATTATTCACATTTTTTGCAAATTAATAAAAAAAAGTTCAAACTTAAGTATTATAATTTAAATTCTTTAAATATAATTATTTTAATTTCTAATTTTACTGGTGTTAATGTTCAGAACTTTAAAAAATTGTTATACGAATATAATATTCTCTATATTTAAGTATACTCTATAACAAAAAAGTCGACGCACCAAGAAGAGGCAGAATTACATTGGTGCCGGTTTGGATCAACTTAGAACGGCGCTGAGTGTGGATTTATAGTCTTTAGTGACGAGTCCCCTCCTTTCCAACTGTGTCCTGACGACAATCGCAGACTTGTTTGGAGACATGTAGGTCAGCGTGGGGATCCTTACTATAGCACGCTACTCATGCCCACGACAGGGCGTTATGGTCCGGAATGATGACCATTTAGCCCGACAGTTGGAGACAATTTGGCAAGAAATTCCGTAGGACACCATCCAGGAACTTTTTTAGTCTATGCAACCCCGGATGACAACTTGTATCCAGGCGAGAGGTGGACCAACGCCTTATTGACGCCCTCCACTAGTAACGGTCAAACTCTGAAATAAAATCATTCAATTGTTCTGAAATTTTAATTGTTTGTTTTTCTATGTATGTTCTTCACATCCATCAATTTTTATCACAATCAGACAACTCATTCTTAGTACAGTACTCATTCAATCAGCTTGTATCCAGGCGAGAGGTGGACGAACGCCTTATTGACGCCCTCCATTAATATCGGTCAAACTCTGAAATAAATCATTCAATTGTTCTGAAATTTTAATTGTTTGTTTTTCTATGTATGTTCTTCACATCCACCAATTTTTATCACAATCAGACAACTCATTCTTAGTACAGTAATCATTCAATCAGCTTGTATCCAGGCTAGAGGTGGACCAACGCCTTATTGACGCCATCCATTAGTAACGGTCAAACTCTGAAATAAAATCACTCAATTGTTCTGAAATTTTAATTGTTTGTTTTTCTATGTATATTCTTCACATCCACCAATTTTTATCACAATCAGACAACTCATTCTTAGTACAGTAATCATTCAATCAGCTTGTATCCAGGCTAGAGGTGGACCAACGCCTTATTGACGCCATCCATTAGTAACGGTCAAACTCTGAAATAAAATCACTCAATTGTTCTGAAATTTTAATTGTTTGTTTTTCTATGTATATTCTTCACATCCACCAATTTTTATCACAATCAGACAACTCATTCTTAGTACAGTAATCATTCAATCAGCTTGTATCCAGGCGAGAGGTGGACCAACGCCTTATTGACGCCCTCCATTAGTAACGGTCAAACTCTGAAATAAAATCACTCAATTGTTCTGAAATTTTAATTGTTTGTTTTTCTATGTATATTCTTCACATCCACCAATTTTTATCACAATCAGACAAGTCCTTCTTAGTACGTCGATTTTTTTGTTTTGTTTTAGAGTGTAATTTACTAGTTTTCATGACTAATTGCAAATGATTAAATAAATTAATGTATAAACTTACAATGCATTGGACACTTCTATAACACACCCATTGTAACCGTTACGTACAAAAGTTTTGAAATCACAAAGGTATGTAATCCAATTTCTTTTCAAATTGTATTGGATTAAAAAGAATCTTAGAGTAAATTGCATAACTTACTTCTAGTAATCGATATATAGAGTTGATTAGCTTTGGACCGTTAAGTCCCTGTGGAAAATAGCTTGGAGCCATCTTTGTAGAAGCAGTTAAAGACATAAGTGGGATAATTTGGTATAGTTTGTATTCAGAGTAAGCCTTTTAATGTTAATCAGAGAGAGTTTATTACAATCATATTCTAAAACTGCATCAACCACGTAGTACCATAGGGTTGTAGCCCTCCTTTAAATCCTTCTGGTTGTTGTCTGGACGAAGTCTATCGTCATAAGCAAAACTGATGAGATCTTAATGGACGAGATATCTCATTCGAAGAAAATTATCCTTGTATTGACCAGGTTGTCATAAAAAATATCGGCAATTCTTGATTGCGAGTTATCTTGTTACTTGCCAAATTGATCATATCCTGATAGACAATTTTTGACAAGATGTCGATCTTGTAAAAAACACTTTGTTGTTTCTCTCTGGATTATTGAAGCAACGCGAATAACAAACAAGATCTAGGATAATATATTCCTTAACGTGTACTATCTAGTGCAATAGTCACCAATTAACACTTTGAGCGTTGAAGAAACCCGTGAATTATTTCAAACCTTTGAAAATTTCTTTTTTTTATTTTCCTTTTAATAGTATTTTATGTTTCCTCCTTAGAATAATATCCATTGGAAATACATTGATTATTTCCTTAGAATCGAATCCTTTGGGAAGATTTTATTGTTCATTCAGAAGTGGTTAAAAATCATGCAAGAAAGACTGGAGGTTACAAAGCGGAATTATTTGTTAACAATATTGCGTAAAGCAATACTGAGATATAAGTGTAAAATAAGTACATTTTAAGAATCATTTGTCAAGCAAAGTCATGTTTATATTTCTGCATCTCTATATCCATAGTTTTAAGAAATGACTCAAGACCCGATTTTTCAAGAAAACTCGTAGTTTGGTCCTCAGTTTCTCTGTGTAGACCTGTAAAAAAGTTTTTAAACCTATAAACTCTAGTGTTACCTTTTATCCATAGAATACATGATGACTAAATAGCCACATATATTGGTGTGTGTGTGTTGAAAGATTCCTAGAAAACAGATCTATTTCGTCAAAGTCAAAGCAGGTTAGAAGTTTTAATGGGGAGATTGAAAATTGCGGGTAAAGGGTAAGGGAAAATGATCTTACTACCTTTTACGTCTCTCTATCTGTGTATGCTTGTAATATAGATAGGGTTAGAGGGGGAAATTGTAAACAAGCTATACAAGCGCCCACGTGGAATTCTGAGAACTTAAAAAGTTGTGAAATCTGAAAACTTGCAAGCCTGAGGATGTAATATAGTGATCGTATTTATTTGAACCACAGCTGATAGCAATCTGTTTAGTTGAAAAATTTGTGGTTGAAACTTTTGGGTTTTAAAGTTGTTGTTTCCTGCTGCCCTCCACAATATATTAAAAGGTATGTTGTCCCAATACTTTGCTGCAGTCAGTTATGTTTCTATTGAACAAAAACATTGACTTTTGCTTTTGAGAACTTTAATACACCTACAGTCGAGTGTTTACGATTACCCCATATTTTTCAATGGACAGGGGTAATTGTAAACACTTGTTTGCCAATAGTTTCGTTCAATTTTGATGGAAAACCAACGTGTTTTTCAGTGTAATTTTGTATTTAATCGTATTTAGTACGTTTGAATTGCGTTTTATTGCATTTTTCGTGTTCTTGGAGAGCAGGAAGACTGATTTACTAAACCGTCACACACATATAGTGAAGTTCTTACAACTGACCAAGTACTGTCAAGCTTGAAGGAGGCAGAAGAGAAAAAGAACAAAAAGGAAGCCGAGTGAGAAGAAAGTGAAAGAGCCAGGAGTTAGCAAGAATCCAACAAATAAGCAAATGGAAAGGAAAGCAGAACTAGAGAACAGCGAGGATGAGGAACTATTGAAATAATTGACTTACATTGATAGTGAAGAGTATGAAGTTCTCCAAACATTCAAGCAAAATAAAGAAAACTAGCTTCTAGGGGTAGTTAACTATTTAGGAGTCATTCATGGAAGACATTGAAACGACTACGTTTCTGCTTGTAGATGCTAAGAAGGGAAAGATAAAGAAAACCCCATTTTCGTATGTATGAAGGGTGGGTGTCGTTTCAGATGAGGAGTTTCAGATCACCGGACTCAAGAGCATTGATAATGCATAGACTTAAATACGCTGTGGTTGAAAAAGATTTATTCTCTGTAACCAAAGACCATGTCAAAGCAATTTTACCTACCCCAACCTGTAACAAAGAAGGCCATAATGAAATTTTCTAATTTGAGGGCACTGTTAATGCGTAAAAAATATAATGTTTGTTTGTTTTTTATACCTAAATTTGTATTTTTCATTTTTTTTTAATTTGTAAATTTTTTACTAAATACATTTTTTGTTCAGTAAATGTTTGAATTATTTATTCTTATGTATTCCTGGAAGTTGACCTTAGGATCAATGCAACTTTCAAGTTTCCCTATGTTTTGTAGGGGTAAGAAGTGGGAATATGGGGTGAATGTAAATATCAAAACGGGGTAGTTGTAAACATGGTATTAGAAGGGTCAAAATACCATCGGAGTTCCTTCTACTGCCATGACTACTGATCATGCTGTCATTTGATCAACATTCAATATCAGGAGAAAAATCGTGGCTTACAATTACCCCTACTTTCAGAGGTAATTGCAAACAGCCGAGTACGGTGTTAATTTTTTTTTCTTCGAACTAATTAAATATAAATGTAGCATAGTAACAAGTTAGTTTAGTAGGGTGAACAATGTTTAATTTCTTTAACAAGAGTTTGAAAATAGGGATTGAAAGAACATACAAATTTTGTTTACAATTACCCCGCCTTACCATAACAGAATTTGTATAAGCGAAACCTTCAACTACGCAGAATGTCTGGTTGACTTTGTTTCGTTTACTCGCAGAACGATGTTTGGATTTGGAATGGTCACAACTCGAGGAAGAATGTTTAGAGTTACCACAAATTTAATTAATTTCCCTTTAAGAGTAAATGCCATTTTCTTTATTAAGCAAAATTGTATGTCATTCAAATATTGTTAAGTTAGATAGTTACTTACTCTCCTGGTGGTTCTTTCTACGAGGTATATAGTCATTAGCAAAACAGACCAGGCCGTGATCTTGTCACTATAAAAAAAATCAGTAGTATCTTTATGATGAGATACCTTGTCATTAGTAACACTCACTGGATCTTGATCTCGTCTTTTTCAAAATTTGCAATAGCTTAAGGACGAGATACATTGTCATTTACAAAGATTACCAGATCTTGATGGACAAGATGTCCTGTCGTTAGAAGCTCACCAGATCTTAATTTCGAGATGAAAAAAAAAAATCTCCTCATGAGGGATAATGATCAGGTCGTGATAAAAGATATATTTCTTCATTAAAAAATGACAACATTTAATCTTATCACCAAAATTCAAAAATATCTTGTTGCAAAATTGGTCAGATCTTGATGGAAGAGGTCACCTCATAGAAACCACTTGGAGATTCAAATATCTTTCAAAATATGAATCCCTTAGAGGAGAATCGAAAATACTCCAATAGACGTTCCCACCAGATGCATGTCAAACTAAACAATTCAGGAGACTTCCTCTAAACAGTAGTCAGTTTTACAAAAGAAACCACTTTTTATAATAGAAAATAAAAGTAACACAAAGTTATGGAAGGAAAAGCTTTTGAATACATTCGTTCGACGAAATGGCAAGATCGTGTTTTCCATATAAACTGAGAAAAGAATACAGCTTTTTGAGTTCTTATGCATAGATTTTAATAATTCTCTATAGAGCTATGCTTATCGTTGTCTGTACATTGTGAAGCTTTATTTAAAACACAACGAAAACTACAACTACCGAATTTAAAGTACACCTAAATTTTTTATTCAGCATTAGTTATAGAGAGGAAATTAAGCCTTGAAGTTTTAAAACATGATAATTTTCATCTCGTAGTTCTTAGAATTAAGCTTTGAAGGCTGTGGATGCAATTAATTCAAGATATCTTATCAGATGCATCTTTAAGTTCCTTGAGTACGTGCAATGAATATATTTTAAGTTGCGAACATGTTTTTCTATCAATAGCCATTGATAATCCCCATTCTTTCTATTTTTTTTTTTGCAGCGAGATGAGATTGAAGAAACATTCTTGACTTTTTTAAATGAAGTAATAATTTTCACAATATGTAGATTCTTAATTCACGGAATTCAAATTTCAAGGCTTTTCGTCAAATTAATTACATAGTTCATACTATGCATTAGTAAATTCCTTGAATTTGTGCAATACGAAATGGCAAACACTGTTTATTATCAATTGTCAAAGATTCTCTGTTCTTCCGACTTTTTTTCCTCCAGGTTTGATAAGGTTCAAGGAATTTTCTTGCCCTCTCATAAATATATAATACGATTCACAGAATATGCTATTCTTAATTCGCGGGATTCAGCTATCAAGGCTCTAATGAATGCAACGTAAGTTCGATGCATCTGTAAGTTTATTTAATAAGTACTATGTACGAATACGAAATAGTTAACGTGATTTTCTATCAGTAGCCATTTATTCACTCATTTCTCCCAAAATAAAAGTTTTCTCTATTGTAGCTGATTCAGAAAATAAAATAATTAAAATAAAAAACAATTTTCTGCATATTCTGATTCTGAAATTCATGGAATTCAGCTTTGGAATCTGAAGTTCAAGTTACTTAAATATCGTTAACCAGATGCAGCTGTAAGCTCCTCTGAGAACATGAAATGTATGAACAGGAACATAATTTTCTATAGATGATCATTGATTCTTTCTGTTCTCTCAAAATTGTTTCTCTGTACAGCTAAAATTCATATTATTTGCATAGGGTTTTCCAGCACAAAAACCATATTTGTCTAATTTAAATTTAAAAAAATAAGATGGACAACGCTAAGTATTGAACATACACACACGAGCCATGTTTTAATGACGCAAAAGAGAAAATAAATACACTCAGGAAAAGTTGCAGAAATCTAACCTGTGCCACCTATAACTCACATACAAGATTTAGGAAAGAAAGATAATAAGTTTTTGTAATGACGAAACAATTTTCAAGAAATATCGAAATTCTTAATTCATGATATACAACTTTAATGTCACGATTCTAATAAATTAAACATCGTTAATCATATGCATCCGTAATTTTAATGAGCATGTGCATGTTACGTATACAAAGTTGCAATTATAATTCTCTATCAATATCCATTGATTTTCTTTATGAAGTAACGAATGGATCTCATATTCATAGCGAAATTATTCATTATTGTAATTCTGGAAAAGGAATCTTTCGAAAAATGGAAGAAGTGCAATGAATGTGTTTAAGGAGTAAAAGGCGAACTTCCTTTTCCGAATAGGTAGCTAAATACCAACATTTACACATCATTCTCCTTCTTCTATCGTAACCATATAAGTTAAACCAAATTGAGACCAAAGTTAATTAATTGAAACCAAAGTTAATATGACCAAAATTAATTGAAATCAAAGTTAATACGACCTAATTAAATGAAACCAAAGTTAATGTGCCCAATAGTATCACATTACTAAAACTAATCCGTCTAAGACTAAAGTTAATCCGTCCATAATATCCATTGAGGCCAAAGTTTATATGCCCCGAGAAATCTTATTGAGAATAAAGTTATTTAGTCACATAATATCCATTTCAGATCAAAGTTAATGTACCACATAATATTCCACTGAATCCGAAATTACTGTTCCACATAATATCCTTTGTGTTTTATAATAAGCCCTGTAACATACCATTGAGACTAAAAATACTATTCCCAATAACATCACATTGAGACCAAAACAAAATGCCTCATAACATCGTATTGAGACCGAAGTTAAAAACCCCATAACATCCCATTGACAACAAAGTTTTTTTCTAGTGCCTTGTCAATTTGGACATTATTCATTATGGCATTTGTGTGATCTGTGAATTTAACTGATTTATGAACGATTTTATGTAATCTTGGTACTCTACTTTCAGTGGGTTCATGTTATGCCTCAGATCCATTCCCCACTTTACGGGAACATGCCATTTAAAGAAGGCACAGGTACATTCCAGACAAATATGTATGCCTTACCAAGGAATCGAAGCAGAAATCTTTCAACCCGTAAACCAGCACCCTAATCACAAGACAAATTGGTAGTAATGAGACTACAGTTAAATGTGCCACAAAGATAGGTAAGGCTCAATGGAGCAACACAGTGGGCAATCGCCAAGGCCCAGAATCAATCTCTAAGAGAAAGATACGAAGATAACTCCTTGTAATTTTCAACCACCACAGCGGTCAGATGACAAGGTCAATGCCAAAGCTGGCACCCGACTCTCCAAATTTCTACAACACGCCAACATGAAGACTTTGAGGCCACTAAAGATTAAGCTTGATCCAGTCTCCAATTAAAAGACGTTCTTTGGTTGGACCAAGTTTCGAACTCGCAACCCTACGATTTCTATTCCGTTGCACTTCCAACTGGGCTACCACGCCCTCTAGTTATTGTGCCACATTATATAGTACAAGTGACACTTAACCCTCTGACTGCTCAATTTGTGGACCGAAATCGCTACAAAAATCGTGTAATTTTTTTTTGCATATTAAAAATCTATATATATTGGAGAATTGAAATATGCATTTTTTTTCTTTCTAGAAAAGACTTTTTATATAGATTTTTATCATGAGAAACTAAACTGTCAGAAGTTATTGTTAGCTATATGCACAGTAATTCCCGGATTTCCACGAAAAGGAACTGGAGGAGGAGGAGGAGGAATATTCTTCATATCAATTTTGCACCACTGCCTAACGCTTTGCAAGTTTATTGAATCATGATCAGATTCATCGCTATCTGAGGAGCAGTCCGAAAAATCTATATCACTATCACTATCAAAACTAAAATCACTTTCAGAATCTGATAAATCATCAGGAATATATACTCTGTCAATCGCTGAACGTTTTATAGCAGCCATTTCTGATTAGAAAAAGGCGCCAAACAAAGGCGCGAAGATAGAGCGGTAAATACAAAGTACCTTCAAATGCCGCAATTTAGTGGACGACTAGCGACAACTGTTGACTCAAATCTAAATTTAACGTCTAACACTGTATGTAATTTATTTCATTGGTTAAACGGTGAAAAAGCGGGATACGCTCCTCAATAAAGATAGAAAAACACCTGCCCGCGAAAATCGCGGGATGAGCAAATTTTGCTACATTTGTGTTGCCCGTGGAAATAGCAGGATAATCAGCCAGTGGGTTAATCCGCTGTCCATAAATCCGCTGCTAAATCCATTTGTTTAATGGACGATGCAACACTTGGTATTTATGACTCTCCTATCTTTCATATGGGGACCTCGTGACTCAGAAAGTATGCCCACTTCGCTAGCAATATTCGAGGTGTAGGCTGCGCAAGTTTAATTACTTCCTGGTTCCGATCATTCTGGTTGCACTTTCTCTTCTGCTGTAAGTAATAAAGCTTTTTTGTGTGCATGTTTATTACTTGACGACAATTTATAAGCGGATCCTTGAGATCAAGCTCACAAGTCGGATTACAAGTGATAAGAAATTTTTTTACTATCGATTTATATAGAAATTTTTTTTGAATATCTTAAGATCCGAAGCCATTCTGAGCAAGAAATAAAGTGAAACAATTTGTTGGATGCTTGCTATTTAATATAATCTTTTATTATTTTTCTGATATTTAAATATGTATAGCAATGTATATCGTATAACTACTTATGTTGCTTATTTTCAGATTCGCTGTCTCCGATTCCTATATGATCATGTGTCATACTAATAACATCAAATTGGATGAAAGGAATAAAAAATGAGTAGTAAATAAATACGGTAGCTATAAGATTTATAAAATCGGAGCACATATTAAAGACGCAAAAATGCGGGTATGTTGTCACAATAACGACATCGTCGTTGTCGACAGACATGACTTTGGCGCCACAAGTCGAAGCACGTTCAGCTGCATTCAGCGAATCTTTATCTTGTTTCTTTCAATTCCATTTCACTTATCAATGAAACCCGTTAGATGGCAGAAAGGCTTCTTGCGGAGCAAAAATTACACCCATTACTTTTTTTTTATAGCATCAAACGTAGTGAAAAGCGCTCGATATATTCCCGTAAACAGAAGTTAAATCCGAAGATAGTTTATAACATGTGATACTGAAGTCTTTTTGTATGTTTACAGTTCTCTTCTCAGTGGGGGGGGGACGCGAAAACCCGCGATTCCAACCAAAGAAGATCATCGTGTACAAAGGGAAGCTTCCATCTATCGTGGCCTCAAATGTCCTGCTGTTGGTATGATGTGGAAGTTTAGAGAGTGTGGTGCCATCTCAAGTATGACCTGGTCATCTTACCGTGGTTCAAAATTATGTGGTGTTGTCCTCGGGTTTAATCAGGGTCCATCACCAATACCCGTGTTGTTGCTCCAGTGCGACGTTAATTAAAATACCTACCTACCCACTCTAATTGAGTTCACCCTTATTCATACAAAATATAAATATTTAATTGATAAATTATTTATAAAAAGAAAATCAAACGTATAAGATCTATGGTGTAAAGTTTTCCGCAGATTTCAAATCCGTTAAACTTTGTATTCTATCTTTAACGATCTCTGATATAGAAAAAAAACAATAAAGAACGCCAGTGATAACTTTAATAATTTCTTTTGCTTCACGCAAATCCGTTTCTCAAAAAATCAAAATGAATAAATTTCGAATCAAAAGAAAGTCATTCGAATCTTTCGCTCCCAATCGAGACAGAAGTTGTAAAAAACTTGGCATAGTTCCCAAGGCTGACGTCAATAGTGCCGTGAGGGAGAAAAGTCCAAATCTGTTTTGATGCTTCTTCATTTCCGAAAGAAGAAAAAACGTGAAAAAACTATTTAAATGCATTTAAAAATGTTCTAGATTGAATTTTAAAATTCGCCGTGACCCTAAAATTACAAAAAATTTGGACTACCTGTGTGCCAAATCTTATTACTTCTAAGTGCCAAAGATTCGTCAGCACTTTGCGTGCATTAAACAAGCAAGCAAACAAACACTTCCTTTTTATAATGTTAGAGATTTGGGCGATTTTTTTAATCATAAGTAATGATTATCTTCAGAACAAAGCGCGCTCCAAGCCACACCTTTTTTTTCTTCTCAAGTTACGGAAAAACCTCCCTACCGCTCAAATTACCACACACATTTTATAAATAACACGTCGTCTATTTAATGATAAAATATTTAACTTCAAAAGTTATCGACAGAATTGCAAATTCTGAAAGTATGCCTCGGTTTTACATAAAGTAAGTTAGTTAGTTTTGATGTGGTAAATTATAAATATGTAATACATATTTAGCCGCTAATTGTGTTTTTCGTCTAATTTTGATTTTGCTACAGTTTTCAAAATTCATAGAAAATGTCTACAGAACAATTGCAATTGATTGGAGTGTGTTGCAGAACACTGAATGTAATTCCGCACCCGGGCTTCTAACTAGTTTTGACCTTCTTGATCAATAGAATCTTTCAACCTATAAATGTGGTTATTTAACCATTGTTGTTGTCGTGCGGGCCATATATGGCCCAATTGGGGGTGTCATTGCCCCGGAGGGTTGGACTTCTTCATACATAACACATCCGTTTTGCAGGAAGGTCCCTTTCACACATCCATTCACTCACACATATCGTAATTTAGATCCCAATCAGAGGCCGATAACCCCTTGATCAGGTACCCCCAGAGGTATTTATTTGGTATGGGAACATGGGGGACTTTGTTACCACGACCTATTTAACGTTCCCCAGCCACCATTAGCGAACACGACGGTCTTTAGCCAGGTCCAAGCGCCGATCTCGCAATCATCAGAATTGTAGGCTCCGCCGAGGACAGAACCCACAGCCCTTCCGATGCGAGCCCGACGCTCTACTGACTGAGCTACCACGGCTCTTATTTAATCATTATTTTTGTCATAAGATAAAAGCAACACTTCTACATTACACAAAAATATGGAGGCGGTCAGGTCTTGTGTTTGGCCCAACTTGTCCTATTTTTTTTACCTTGCGCAACGAAATCCTACAAATAAATCATCTCGACGTTCAGGTGGTGATCCCTGGACGAGGAATTGGTAATTTTTATTTAACGTTGTACTAGAGCAACACAACGGGCTACTAACGACGGTCCGGGATCAATCCCTAAAGGGAAAGATCTGAGGACAACACCTCGTAAGTTTGATCCATGGTCAGATGACGAGGCAGCACCTAAGCTGGCACTCCACTCTCCAAATTTCCACACCAACCCACAGTGAAGACTTTCGGCAAAGACAGATTTCAGGTGCACCAGCCGCCTCTACATCATGCGCTTACAAACATCCATGCACGGACAAGGATTCGAACCAGGAACCTTCTTATCTAGAGGCTAAAACCTTAACCACTGTACCGGTTGGTCAGCTGAAGGAGGAATAGAATATCCGAAGATACCTAATAATATAATCGGACGAGGAATATTGTCATTAGCAAAACTGACCAGATCTTGATCTCGTCATCATAAGAATCCGGCAGTATCTTGTTGACCAGATATCTTGTCATTAGCAAAATAGATCAGATCTTGATAGACGAGGTCCCAACGAACATGGAAACAAGCGAAGACTAACTTGATTTGAGACAAAACAGCTACCAGGCATGGTAGATTCATATTTCAATTTAGGTCACAAGTTTTGAATTACTGTTTCACTGCAAAAATGCTATTACGGTACTATTTCAAATGGACATTTCTCGTATATATTTGATAAAATTTAGGTTTATTTTTTAATCAAAATTCCTACCACCCATACCATTTTGCCAACAAAAATCTAATTCACGTCAAAAAGGTGATGATTTTTACTAGTAAACCGTACATACTAATATTCATAAGCTTCAAAAATGACATAAATATCGAAATCCAATATCTCCCTAAAAAATTTAATTGAAATGATTTTGTCACATATTTTCATGATCTATCATAAAATGCTAAATATCTAGTCTATCCATTAATCTGCCTGGAACGAAAGGTAATCCTGTAATCATTAGAAACCAGATACAAATCAAGGTGAATTTATTAAAACTAACATGCCAACAAGGTATAGGCATGTTAGTTTTAATATATTTAAAAGAAACCATCTCTCTATAGAAATAAAGGGTATTAAAGATTGCCTCCAATAAGATGCATCGAAATTCAATTCCCTTCACTCTTGTCATCTTTCAGAGACATCGTAGTTGCTTTTAAATCGATGGTGGGTTCAAACAGATGAATATAAAGGAAACACTGAGCACAGAATTTAATTTAGCTACTTGAGTGTTTTATAAATAGTGAGACAAAAAGAACTTTAAGTGGTTGCTTAAACGATAAAACATTAAAACATTTTTTTCGCTTGCGTGTGTTGTTTTGTGTACAAAAGTGATAGTTTTGATTCATCATATTATTACCTTTCAAATGTATCTTATTTTTACCGCTAAAATTATTTGTTTTATTCTTTTATAATTCACTGGCAGAATTACTTTACCGAACTAGGATTGAGTTGCGTAACTATAGATTGCAAATGTGATATTATTAATTTTTTTCTCTTCCAAAAAAGCTCGTTCGTTGTTTTACTCCAGTTAGACGCAAATGCAGCTAATTAACTTACTCAGTGTAGACGAAGCAAAGGGTACCAAAAACCATTTTTCAAACAATGGGTAGGGCAAAGAAAATTTATACAGTGCATTCTCTAAGGGAAAACATGTTTCAAAAGTATTTATCATTTTATGAAATTATATTGAAAACATTTCAAGTGATTTCTACACTAACACAAAAGCGGATATAAAACGGTAAGACAGACAGATTGACGGAAAAAATTTCAGTCGCTAAATGCGTCTAAGTACTTACAGCATACAAAGTTTCATGACAATATACTTAGCCATTTAATGTAGTAGCACACATACCGACACCAAACGCGTAAACCATTTAATTTGCCTTAGAAGGTTCAAAATTGATAAATAGCTTGAAATGGGTCGAAATTATTCAATGTCAATGTCAATGAAATATCAATTCAAGATCAGGACTTTTTGCAGGTATATGGGGATCTGGCACGACGGGGCCTTCTGGACCTGGTGTAGGCTTTCCTACACCAGGGGGATGTGCAACAACAACAACAACACTTCGTTTTCATGTTTTACTATTTTATAATATATTTATAATATTGCCATTAATTAATTAATTAATGTTAGTTAATAATATTTTTATATGTATTTTAACAGTATTATTAATATAAGTTATTAATAATTTTTATATGTATTTTAATATTGTTATTAATAATTTTTTACATTATGTTTTATATGTATTATTAAAAGATGACAACATGTCATAGCTAATACATAGCTGAGATAATTATTTTCAATCTACTACCTGTGTATGATGAGGAGAGGGAAATAATATTTGAATACATAATTCGTGAAAATAAATATCTGACTGAACTTTATACACTTTTATTCCATTAAATAAAATCATCTACGAATATTTCAATATTTTTAACAATCACGAAAAACTTCAAAGAAATATATTGCATGCACTTACCAGTGATCACCATTGTGAAATGTTTAAAAGTGAAACTAGGATTATAATAATCTCCCCCCCCCTAGTATAATTCAAATTAATTATTTTTGCTCAAAAATAAGCTCTTTAAAGGAAATGGGGGAACTGTCTTATTATTCCGAGTTATATATCTACGGATCCACTGTAGATGTAGAGAGTAATCTTCTTATCTCAAGAAAAGAAGTGTTTCACGTCCTGTTTTTTACCACGCGCATTAAAATTGCATACATAATGCATCTGGAACTGCAAAACGCTTAGTAATTTTTCAGTACTCCACGGGGAACCGCCCAAATAAAAAACTGTTTACTTCCCGTGTGCCCAGGAAATTTAGATGGGTGTTGGCTTATTAAAAAATAAGTACTGGTTAGGAAATAGTAATGTTGTCATTATAGGGCTTGAAAATTCAAAAAAAAAAATACGAAAGAATTAATTGTTAATAAGAATTGTGTTTACCTGTAATGTTTCTTCATTTTAAACGCAACTAGAACTTCACTTTTAAGGTGGTTCACTTTTGTTTTCCATAGAGAAAAAGCAAACAAAAATAAAATTAGTACAATAATGTAGTCTATAACAAAAAATACTACGCACCAAAAAAGTGTTGTCCGATTGGGATAAAAATAAGTGGATGCGAAGAACATACATAAAAATTAAAACGATTAAAATTTCAGAAGAATTTAATGAATTATTTCAGAGTTTGAAAAAGGAAGAAGGTCAATAAGGCATTAGACCACCTGTGGCCTGAATGCAAACTGTCTCCCGGCGTGGCATCGTCTGAAAAAGTCCCCGGATGGTGTCGATTTCTCACCAAATTGTCTCCAACTAGATGGCAAAATGGTCAATATTCCAGGATGATTGCCATCGTCATCCCATAACCTCCCGAATTTGCTCTATGGGATAGAGATCAAGAGACCTAGCTGGCCAACGAAGTGTTGGGAAAGCTTGAAGACAAGTCATAGTACCACGTGTCGAGTGCGGCTGGGCATTATATTGTTGAAAAGTAAATCCGGGGTGTCGCAAAAGTAACGGTAACACAACCGGTTGTAGAATGTTGTATACGTACTGCTGTGCTATGAGTGTGCCTAAAATGACCACCAAAGATGTCCAGTTATCAAAGCAGATGTCTCCCTTCCAGACCATTACGCATTGTTGTGGGCATGTGTTACGTGCGATAGTAAGGGTAGGATCCCCAATCTGCCCAGGACGTCTCTAGAAATTCTTCGGATGTCATCAGGACACAGTTGGAAACGGGACTCGTCACTAAAGACTATACGTCCCCAGTCAATGCCATTCCAAGGTGATCGAGCCCGGCACCACTGTAATTCTGCACCTACTTGGCGCATTGGTTTTTTTATAGAGTATAATTTAGGACGCACTAGCACACCTACTCATAACATCTCCGCTAAACATTAATAATTGATTCCATAAATGTGTTCTTACTGACATTTTATATCTTATTTTAATTTATTTATAACGGATTTAGCATCCATATTCTAATACATGGATTTCATACCTCTTTATGAAATAAAATTATTCAAAAATATTTCATTTACTTTGATGTTAACACTTTTTTCGAATAAAATACATGGCAAATATCAAAGCACAGTCATGTTACGGTGATTAGATTCTTAACTTTTATTTGAATATCATACCATTTGTGTTGCATTTGAACTTCATAGCATTTTTGTTGCATTTGAATTTCATAGCATTTTTGTTGCATTTGAATTTCATAGAATTTGTGTTGCATTTGAACTTCATAGCATTTTTGTTGCATTTGAATTTCATACCATTTGTGTTGCATTTGAACTTCATAGCATTTTTGTTGCATTTGAATTTCATAGCATTTGTGTTGCATTTGAACTTCATAGCATTTTTGTTGCATTTGAATTTCATACCATTTTTGTTGCATTTGAACTTCATAGCATTTTTGTTGCATTTGAATTTCATAGCATTTGTGTTGCATTTGAACTTCATAGCATTTTTGTTGCATTTGAATTTAATAGCATTTGTGTTGCATTTGAACTTCATAGCATTTTTATTGCATTTGAATTTCATACCATTTGTGTTGCATTTGAACTTCATAGCATTTTTGTTGCATTTGAATTTCATAGCATTTGTGTTGCATTTGAACTTCATAGCATTTTTGTTGCATTTGAATTTCATAGCATTTGTGTTGCATTTGAACTTCATAGCATTTTTGTTGCATTTGAATTTCATAGCATTACGTGGAGAATAGGGATAGCAATCCGATCCGGCATCTTTTGGCTACCTACCAGATCCGGCAATATCTATCGGATCCGGTGCGGATCCGAAGTACCCGAATTTTTTTTAATATAAATAATCGATAATTCAAACCCAACTTTAAAGTCGCAAAATCGTTTATTAAGCAATCGATTGGGAATTAATCAATTTTATATTTTTCAGTCATCAGTTTGCAGTATTCTAGCAAAAATAATAAATTAAACTATCAATAATACTTTTTGCAAAGGAAGGAAACTTACAAAGGTTTTAAAGTACATGTAGAAACAAAACACTATTAAATTGGCAATACATTTAAATTGACAGTGGAGGTATTATGCAGAAGATATACGACCCTTCTTACTGCTAAAACAACATTAAAATCCATTTTTAAAAAGCTGGGAAAACAAGACACTGTTTTAAGCGCTGAATTATCTGAGGCCAATGCATGTAAGGGTAAAAGAACGTCGCTGGATGATAATAACAGTAATATTACTTTATTTAAAGAATCCAAAATGTGATCAAAACATGAGGCAAACTGACAGTACGTTTCTTATGCCAAAAAAGAATCTTATGCGACAGGAAATGAAAAAAAAAATTCAACCAAGACATTAATGATAACAGAGAAAATGTGGACCTGCAGCAGAATAAAGCTTAAATTCCAACTCAGTTTCATTGCAAACTAATTTAACATTAAAAAAGGAATTAGAAAAGCAAATTCAGCATGAAAATGAAGACTATTGCAAAAAGACAAACTTTAGAAAAGAAACAGGCCGACCAACCTGTCTAGTGGTTAAGGTATAGGCCTATGGATCAGAAGGTTCCTGGTTCGGATCCGGGGTCAGGGCATGGATATAAAATGTGCTGTCCTATGTTAGGAGCAATGGTGGCGGCCCATTAGGGGGAAAAACATATTTTGAGCAAATACTGAAGCAAGAAATAACTTCATATGAAATAAAGGGAGTTAAAGAAAAAAAATTGTCTCATATGTTCGACTACTTAATGACGGTTAAACCAACTGTCGAAGCTGAGCAAGCCTTCTCGGCCGCTGGTTATATTTGCAGTTCATTGAGTAGTAGGTTTGGGGACGACACAATTAATACGATTTATTTCCTTATATCGTTCTTTCAAACTCGAAAGTGATTTTCATTACTACATAACTTCGATTTAAGCAATTAAGAATTCCCTTTTTTGCTATGTTGACCAAAACTGCCAAAGATTAAATTTTTATGTTAGTATGAGACAAGGTTAGGTACAATTTATATGTCATTTGCTCATCGACATTAGAGGTACACACTAATTAATTTTAGATAAATATAAAAGTACTACGTATAAAACAAACTGTTTTTTGGTGTGGAAACTAGTAAGACTGATCATCATCAATTAGTTTAATACTTACTACTAGTAGTGCTAGTAATTACTATAATTTACTGTTGGTGATTGGTTTCCTACATGTGGATAATTATTAATAAAGTTGATTTTCTAATGCTAAAAGAAAAAACATTTTGTTCGTCAATTTGGAATAATATCCTTTTTACTTACTTTCACTCAGCCGATTTCGGAAAAATACATACTGATTAAATAGACTTATTAACAAAGTACCGATCTGGTCGGATTCCAGCCGAATTAGCGTCAATCCGGCCGGATTGCAATCCCTAATTGGAACCGCAGTTGTCTCGTTAAAGGTGAAATTGAGGTATCAACCGGAGGATTGCGAGTTCGAATCCAACCAGAGACTGTTGTGTAGAAAGGGGCCTGGTCAAGTTAAATATGTCGTGGCCTCGAATGTCCTCACGTTGGCATGGTGTGGAAGTTTGGAGATTTGGGTGCCAGCTCAGGTGTAACCTCGTCATCTGACCTTGGTTCAAAATTACGTGATGTTAACCTCGGATCCAATAACCCTAAACCTACTTTCCTCTGCCGATTTTGGAAATTTACATACCGATTAGATAAACTTTTATCAACAAAGTGCCAATCCCTAGTGTAGAAACACTAAACCAAAATAAAATGACCGTAATAACGGATAAGGATACACTCACTAGCACCTATGTTAAATTTATTAAAGTGTTTGTCCAGTGTGATTAAAGACAATAGTTTAGGCCAGGTCTCGAAATACCCGGGTACACAGGTGCACTGTGCACATGAAAATAAAATTGTACACCTAAATTTTTCCTGTATATACAGAAGGAAGGTTTACTTGTGTATTTGCCACCAGAACATTCCGATGATCAAAACATTTTCCAGATGGCGTTGTTGAAGCGACTGTTGCGACAGCCATGCGCCAGAGAAGGTAGAATTTTGATGTTTAAATATTTTTATTTACTATCTACTACTGAGAGAGACCTTTGTAAACATACCCAACTAATAAAGTAGTTTACATTACATTAATGCTCTCATATTACGTTTTTTTTTAATATGCACCTAAAATATAACCTGTGCACCTAATTTAAAGACTTAGGTGCACAAAGTGCACCTGTATTAAAAAATTTATTTCGAGGCCTGGTCTAGGCTTCGATATAGCCGATCGTCCCGAGTCGATTCGTAAGCCGATGTGACGTATCCTTCTGAGACCTCACGACAGCATCTCTGCGCACATTTTCTCCCCCTTTCATTAGAATGTTCTCAATGACGACAAAGTGGTGGTGGTAACTTGTCCAGCTTCACATTTCATGTCTGTTCTTTGCATCAACACTGAAGTAATAATTGTGAAACTTGGTTTCTCAACACAGATACCAGGTATGTAGGTTGATATCTGAATCAACGTCGCACTGGAGAAACACACTGTTATATTGGCGATGGTCTGCAATCAATCCCGAAGGGAAAGATACGAGGATAACATCTCGTCATTTTGATCCACGATCCGATTACGAGACCAATACTTGAAATGGAACTCCACACAAAAATATTCCACACCACGTCAACTTGAGAACATTTGGATCTGCGATAGATTTAACGTGCACCAGCCCTCTCGGACACGACGGTCCTTAGTTGGACCTAGTCCCGTTACTCTTTCACCCGGACTACCGCAGCCAGTTGATATAAATATAACATGTAAGATCTCATAAAATCTTATACACGAATCTAATCAACGTTCAGTCTCAAAATGCGATATAAAAGAAAACGGTGGTGGTCGTTCACGGTAAGAAGGCGATTTGTCGCCAAATATGGTAACCTTCACGTTTTGCGGATTTTCTTCACATCTGCCGTTTTTGTTATGGCAACCCTATCTGCTGTTACGGAATTTGGCCGCCATCTTGATTTGGTGACATACGTCTTACCGTGAACGACCACTCCACCAAGAAAACAATTGAGGTTTTGGAACAATACTAGGTTGTTCGCTTAGTGCCACTTTTGTAAATATCAATATTTGTAATACAACCATTTTATTGTAATTTTGGCTCTCACACTTAGAATTTACTCCGTAGCTATATTCTCTTACGAAATGCAACATAGCAATACCTTTGTAGAATTCAATTCCGGTTTTAAAGCTCATGGTATTTGGCAAATAAAATTCTATTAACTTTGAAGATATCCGAAATAAAATCTTAAGAAATATAGAACACATTCGAGAAAATGCCCCGAAAAAAGTAGATTGAAGTTGGATAGGAAACGTGAGTGGGATTGTAGAGGATGAGATTGATAAATAAGATTGGATGTTTAAAAATAGTCATGATTTGAAATCATAAAGGCGAAAGGGTATCATTTTTTTCAAAATGATAAAAGATTGTAAGCAACCCGATTCGACGAAATAAAACTAAACACTTTTCTGCGAATTATCAGTCACAAGGCATATTTTTGGAAATAGTATGAAATGATAAAAATCTGGTCATATCTAATGTCATGTTTTTAAATAAGACTTTTAATGAGTTTATTTTATAATTTTACTCATATTAAATAATAAATATAAACAATGTAAACACAATGAAACCAAACCGCATAAACTTAGCACGTTGTAACATTATAAATAGTTACTAGGGGCCCCGCCCCCTGCTCGCTAAAGCTCTCCAACCCACGAAGGATTGCTTCGCAATCTTCATTGGTTCGCTGCGCGAACCTATGCTCGCTTCGCTCGCATCTATGAAGACATGTGTCCTAGCAGAAGGGATTGTTTACAAAATATAATATTCCAAAAAAATGTTTTTCAAACCTAAATTTGCTGTACTATAGAAAATATATATACAGTACCTCTGAAATTAGAAATCAAATAAAAACTTTGTGAGCAAATTTTGACTCGAAATGTGAGAGCTGCTTTGGAAATTGAATACCCAGCATGTTGTTTGTGTGTGTACATTTCCCCAGCACTCGAACCACCCACACTTTTTCATTGAGTTTGTTGCCGAAAGTTGTTGCGCAAGCGTCTTGTTGAACTATAATTGTTGGCTCTGAAAAGGACCGTTTATTAAATAGCCCTGAAAACATCCTCCGCTTTCTTTAATTTCTATTATAAACTGCAACAACTCAAATACAATTCATTTTTTTACAATAAAATTTCATCGGATAACGCTATATATTCAATTGATGCGCGAGGCTTTGTGGTAAACAAACAATCGTACAATGTTGCCAAATCGCGTTAACAAATAACGTCTATTTTGCGTGCCACGTAAGAGAATTATATATATAGATTACGTGAAAAAAGTATAAGGTCACAAGGTATGCTTTGGTATAATGAAATCAAAACCCTAAGATCTTTTTTCAAAGAACTGCTGTTAAACTCATTAAGACGTTTTTAACTCAAATTATTTTAATCAAATAGAAATACCTTAATTAGTGGGAATTTAATTAAGGAATTAAATTTCTTACAGCAGTTCATAATATTTATTCGCACATTGAGTTTCTTTCTATTTATGACTGAATTAAGTTGTGTTAACACAGGATTTCCAAGAAAAAAATTTTGATTTAATTCATTCCTGAACACCATAAATTGATGTGTCTTGTACCACTTCTATTTATTCAGATATAATAGATGTATGTATTCAGCCATTTTTCATTGACTGAATACCAAAGTAAATATCGTCCTACGAGTCAAAAAGACAAGATCATAGTTGAGATGAAATGGAGAAGATAGAATTATAATTTTCTAGCGATGAGAGAGAGAGAGAGAGAAAATAATAATTTTATCGTTTTAACACTTCTGTAATGCATTTTGTACTGACTCAATTTATAAGTCACTAAGAGAAGGGTACTATTATTGTATTTCTGTAGGAACTTATCAATAAAAATACAATAAATGATGTACTTGATTCATTTGTTTGTCTTCCTTTGAGTAGTTTTTCAGGTGTGGGTTTCGAGAATTTAACCTTCATGCACATAAAGAGGGATATTTCGAGCAGATCACATGTCTCTACATCACCCCATTATGGTATAGAAAAACTAAATAAAATTATGTTGTAAAGGTTTGACAATGTATTCACTAGTAAGCTGATTATGTGACATGAAACTCAAACCCCTAAACTCAAATGAATTAATTGACTACACTAAAAATAATTTTGTAGCATTATACGTGAATTAAGTTTCATTGATGACTAAGGTTACAATCAATTTAATGCTAGTAAGTTGCAAAGTAGCTACTGCGATTAAAATAGAATGGACTTTGGATATTGATAAAGCATAATAAATTACTTAAATTTGTCTATGAGGCTTTTTTTTTTGCTAATGCATGTTGTGGTGTGTCTTGAAAAGGGCCGAGCGTGACGTCACGGTTTCTTTATCAAACACGATTTCAGCACTTTGAGAATAAAAATTCCAAAACATGAATTCCGTATTTGTTTATGATAGTTGATTGATAAGCGCATATTAGATTAAACGCAGAGATAGCCAGAACGCCGATAAATTATACGTTCAGGTAGCCCCGCGGTTAGTATCATGTGAGATCATTTGGGGTAGTCTCCGCGTTCCATCTGATGTGTTAACTTACACTGAAAATCCCTCTCATATACGAATCAGGTTTAATCAGTCTTCGTGTAGAAATCATATGGGCGTAAGGTCCTTTATTATTAATCTACATTCTAAAACATGTTCAGAATGGCTGATTGATTGAAGTACCGGTAAAACTGCTTTGAAAACAGAGAATGTGTAGTCGTTGTTCTAAAGTATGAACAGTGAAGCGAGATCTTCGAAGTTACATAAAAATGTTATTTATTGTAAGCATATAATAAACAGGGTCTTTCAAAAATATCTGCTAAAATTGTAAAGGGTTGTCGAGAGGCACAAAATAAAAATTTTTGCCAAGAATATGTGTCAGGAAATGCCACTCTTAAGGATAGAGGACATTGTTTTGGTCAATACAGAACTTCCCAATTCATGTAACGATGCATGCCGCTACAAATCCGAGCAGAGAATGACACCTTACTACGCAGAAACGATGTTATCCGAGTACTCGATCAACTAAACATGGCATTTTCAAACACGCATTCTTTGACAAAAAAAATATTTCAGTCCCCTCTACCACCTTTATAATTTGACCAGATTCGAAACACCCTTAAGTATCGTTTAAGTAAAGTGTTTTATCAACATAAACAACGCTTTTTAAATGAAGTTCAACATAGATTTCCCATGCTGGAAGAAATGACACGTAATTACGGACTTATGTAACCTAATTACAGACCTAAAGAGCGCCCTGTACCAACTAAACGTGAAATTTCCAGACGCACATTATCTTACAGCAATGTTTTTTTTTTTTTTTTTTGCGGAAATCTACTAATATTTACTATTGGGCCAGATGCATTCAAAATACCCTGTATAAAAACCAATAATAGATTCCCTACTCGGATTTTTAATGGCAATTTAATACATCGCTACATGAATTTGGAGCGTTCCGTTGAAAATCCGAGCTAAGAATAACGCCTTACTCCATGGGAAATATCTTACAAACTGACTAAAACAGTTCCCTCTACCAACAAAACAGGGCATTTCCGGAAACGCATGCTCTGACAAAAAAATGTTTACTTTTCGCTCATCTACCCCCCTTTACAATGGGGTCTAATAATTTCGAAACACCTTGCTTTTAAATACTTCACGAAAAAAAATATTAACTTGGAACATATAGATGTGTAAGGAAGAGTATGCAAGTGATAAATATTTATAGTAAAATAGTGAAAAGAGCAGGCGATATTTAATCTGAAACTAAAAACTTTTGAGATAATATACTATAATGAAATTATTTTCAGAATATATATGGTATCTAATTTATTATATATACCAATGTAATAATATATTTAATTGTTTAGCACTATTTAGAGTTATTAATTGAGAGATATAGTTTGGAGCTATGAGTTTGTTTCAATCTTGAGTTTTTGTGAAATTATTATTTTGAGACTGGAGATGTATTTTTGAATTTACAATTATCAATATAATTACATTCTCTGAGTATTTTGAATTTTAATACCCTTTCTAATTTCTAAATGATAACAAACATCAATAAATGTTTCAACACTCCACTCATAATTTATTCTTGCTTCGAAAAGAATAGTAATAAGCGCCAATAAAGCAATCAGTTATTTATAAATCTCGCTGGATTCTTGTTGTACCGGCTTTACAGATAGTTTAATATATTTTGCATGAGCAAGTAATAAAAGTTGTTTCCCTTCATAAACCGAAGAAATAAGTTATGCGCATAACTTATTTCTACACCGCTTGTTATAAGATAAAGTATAAAAGAATTATGGTTGTACATATTTAACCTGACTAATAAATCGTGATAAGAGCCTTGAACATTCAGATAAAAAAATTACGTCTCAGAAAACAAACTATTAAAGGTATGCCTTCTCTGGTAATCATGTAGCTTTACAGATGATTTCATACAGGTAACTGATGATTTCGTTTCTCAAGAGGATATATATTCGATTTTATGCATCAAAGATAATAAACTATTTGAAAAACTCTTACTAAGACGAATAAAAGCAATCTTCTGTACTGAAGGCCGCTGCTGTTGCTTATTGACAGTCTAATTTCTATTTGAGAAATAAATGGGTAAGAGGGTTGATCTTGGGACATTTATTTTGGATAGTTTGGATAACGAAACATTATTTCCAATACAAATAAGCAGTCCTCATGTGGATTCAGATTGTTTAGAGTATTACTTCAACAAATTACAAATTTCTCAATTCAAATAGTAAGGTTGCCATTTCAAAATAAACAGTTGTGGTAACAATACGAGATATACCTATTTGTTTATTCTATGTTTTAATACTGCAGCACGTTAGATTGGTGCGGAATTTTATAGAGTGGAATTCTAGATCAGGTATTGTCCACGTCATGTTACCGTGACTCAAATGAAAGACGTGCTGTACTCGGACATAGATGTGAAATATGCATTAATAAATTTTTAAATGCTGTTGACAGGAGCATCAAAAAGTGTGATTGATATGTGTAGTCAAGTGAAGGTTCTGCGAACAATTTGCATGTTTGGCCTATTTGGCGTGTTATATTATCACCTGGTGATATATCATCTGATGAAAGAGAAGGTGTGTGAATGTGCATTCCCATAGACTGGCGACCAAAATGGTACAATCGCCAAGCCTTCGATCAGGGGATCAATCAATGAACCAATCGGATGATCAATCAAGAAATGGGCGTCATCTCCCGTTTCGTGGGCCAATCATATAATGAATGTCTGTTTCCACGTGGGAGACAAAAGTAATCTATAAGGGTCACAATACTACTAGTTTTGGTCATGATTCTAAGCACATAAAAAACTTATCATTGCTCACTCTACCTATATGCTTCCGCTATGTTGTCCGAGTTTCAAGTGATTCAAGATGCGAAGACACTAAAAGTAACACGTGGTCAGTGTTTTACTAATTTCAGATAATCGATTAAATATTAGTGCGATATGCTCATTTTTCTTCCATGTCTATGAGTAAAATGCTACGGTTCATTTGCTTTGATGTGCTCAAATAGTGCTTGTTCCCTCATTAGTTGCATTCATTTGACGTTTTTTATCCATATTCCGGGTTTCAACATTGGATGACAGATATTATGGATAATCTGTGCACGACATCCCCAACGCTCTTAAAATATCCCTCTTTAACCTTTTCTGTGAGATAGCGTTAAAAACAAAGTACGCCAGACTTGTAGTAATGACATTGCGACCCTTCAGATTCATATAACTCAAGCCATTTCGACTTTTAGTACCAAAATGCTTGGCTGCCCACCATCAAAAATTGAAATATTGCTTTATTTTCTGGGACGCATTTTCAGCATAAAACCGAAAAAAAGTTTTAGAGCGGTTGTATAATGTTGCAATAAACTGCACCGTTATAATCTCATTTAGTTACAACTTTATTTAGTATTGAAATACAGTGACACTAAACGCTCAATAAAATGTGACCGTGGTAGACCATATATTAGCAAGCGGAAAGTTGCAAGTTCGAAACTCGATCTAATCAAAGACCGTCGTGTATTTGGGGCTGGAGCACGTTAAATCTTCCGTGGCCTCTAATGGTGTGTGGTACAGAATTTTGGAGTGTGGAGTGCCAGATCAGTTGTTGACCTCGTCATCTGACCGAGGTCGAAAATGACGATGTTTTGTCCTGAGAACTTTCATTTCAATATTGATACCGGAGCATAACCAATAACCCGATTTGTTGCACCTGTAAGAAGTAAGTTCCACATTTTATCAATGAGCTTAGTTTGATTTAGAATTTATGTTTGGGTATTTTAGTTGACAATGAGTAGTTACCGTCATATTTGAGGATTCCCAAAATATTGTAAATATGTGTTTTTTGTTAAATTTAGATGAATTCGCAATGGTTAGTAGATTTCTGGGTACAGTTACACTCCACGTTTATGAGTGATGGCAACTGCTTGGCGGTTTATTTGGCGCACTTCTAGTAGCGAGTTACGATAAATTAAGGCAAACCATATGTCGTTACGGTTGCTGTGGCTTTTAGGGCAACCTCGGCAAACGGAAACGTTCAATTTCATTTTGAATATTCTAGAAAAATCTTCCAAAATCCATTAAAGTCGTTTGATTTCATTTGTTCGTTTGAAATTTTTTTCTTTCCTCCTATTAGTTTTGTTTTTTAAATATCCTTTGATTGGATTGGTCCTTTTAAATCGTTTTCTCTGATACCATTGGGTCATTTCTTTGTATTTCGATAGTTGTGGAATTTTTATTTTATTATAATAGTTTTTTCACGAAAAGATTAAGAGTGTTGTTTCTTTGACCATTTTCGTTTTCATTATTTATTTTTCCACGCAAGAGTTCTGACGTTATCAGGTTGCATTATTTCTTGCTCTTTTTTCTTTTAAAAATCTTTTTATTTTTCAACATGCCTACTGTATCTATTATAATTGATGTTTCAGGGTTTTCTTACCCAACAAATACAGTTTAGTTTTTCTGCTGGTTCACAATTGTGTTTTGAAATGTGTTTAAACTTATTACTTTGTGTGAAAGTTTTTAAAAATACACTTTACAAAACGTTATCAAATGTGTTTTCAAGCTTTCATTTTCCGTTGTAAAAATAAAAATATTTTTGAAGTAATTCTTTCCTTGGCGATATTTGAAGTGCGCCAAAGAAAATCGACAAGGCTGTTGCCACCGTGAATAAACGTAGACTGTAGATGTACCGATTTCTGTTTAATGAAAATAAAATACACAATTCAAAACCATTTAAGTGAGATGTGTGTAATATCTTAATTTTTTAAAGTGACATTAAATTTACAGTTACTTTTTATTTCTCATGGCTGTTATAGCGAGCTGTACTCCATAGTCAAATGTGTAATGCAACTACAACTATCATTTTTAACTGATACGTGATTTCCATTTATAGAAACCTAATCTCTGAATTTAAAAAGGGTTCGATTTAAAGCTTAATGTTGGTTGCCTTTTAAATAAAACTGATTATCTTAGAATATTATCACGGAAATTTTGATAAATTTAAATTATTTGTCCCAAATGACAGAAAGTCTAAGTTGCTTAGTCTACAAATTAAAGTTATTATTACGCAACTTAGATATACATGTGAACTATTATTCGTTGAAAGCATTGATTTTACTTTTTTTTAAATGCGTTACTTTTTAAAATAATTTTTTTTTATTTTACTTTTTTTTTTTTTTTTTTAAATCGACCTTCTGTTTAAAAAAAAATTGTAATCGATTGAGTTTGATGTGTCTATATTGATATAATTAATTTTTAAAACAAGCTCCATATTATTCCACAGACCGCTGAATGGAATTTTTAAGACAAATTGCATTTGCCTCAAAATAAATAAATCCCGAATGCCGCAACAAATTAATTTACCCTCCTCTAATTTTGATGAAAGTCAAAATAAAAACCGTCTACAGGGGGCAAGAGTGCCACAAATAAAACATATTAATAGGAAAACTGAGTGCTAGAATATCCGCCGAACTTTCGCCATTTTACTGAAAATGAATTTTTGGAGATATCCGTAATCACTTCACGACTCATAATCTACTTCTCTAGTCACCTTCAAAAACACCGTTTGTAGTTTTTGTTACACGAGAAGTGTAATGAATATGGAATAGAGTATATGGATGGATATGTAGTTGAATACTGAAATACTTTTTTTTCCTAATGGCTTGCACATTTGACCTAAGTCCTTGGCCACTACAAGGCCGGAAGTGATGGCAATTTGTGAAGGAGCGCCCAGTGAGAGGACCATCATTGCCCCTAACAATTTATACTTCGTAATTTTGAACCATGTTCAGATGACGAAGCAACACCTGAGCTGGTATACGCTTACAAACATCCATGCCGGAACCCGAATTCGAACTGGGGACCTTCCGATCTAGAGGCTAACACCTTAACCACTATACCGGTTGGTCGGCATACTGAAATACTAATCAACCTGAAATTAAAGTCCATTTTTAGTTTAGAAATTAAGTACCATGATCAATATTATTTTTTAAAAGGAAATACTGTTATTTGATTGATTATTCAACCCTCCAATTGATTTCGAGGAGATCACTCGTTCATCAGAATCCGAGGAATTTTGTCAATGACGAGATATCTCGTCATAAGGATATTAGCGATGATGACGAGATTAAGATCTGGTTAATTTTCTTCTAATGAAGATATATCTAATCCATCAAGATCTGTTATCCCGGTCCTTCGCCAATAGCCCGTTGTGTTGCTCTGGATGGCGTTAATTAAAATAACCTTACCTTACCATCAAGATCTGGTATATTTCACTAATGACAAGTTACCTCGTCGAGACCATCATTAGGAGGTTTAAAGGATGTTTGTGTATTATTAATTTGCAGCTGTTTATTATGGACCTGCAAACTGTTTTGGCTTCTGAAATTTGCAAAGACAATAATACAGCAATTCTCTTACTATTCAATCTGCACTAATTTCAGATAGGGATGGGACAGAAATAACAACCTGTTTCTTTACACCTGTTCTTTAAAAAGAAGGGGAACAGCCTGTTACCGCTTTTTACAAAAATCTGTTCTCCGTTCTGTTTGCAAGATGGAAAATTGCAATTTTATTTCTTGTAGGATTTAAAAATAAACGGGTTAAAATAGGAATTTTGCAAAGAAAAATTTCTCAAATTTACCAAGTTTGCTAAAAAAAAATCTTCTGATTTTCTAAATAATGATGTCCGAAACACCTGTTAATCCTACAGCAGTTCTTGACTCACTGTTTCCTGTTGAATTAGTCACCCGTTCTCTGTCCATGAACTGCTAAGAGACTATTTTCTGTTCGGTAATTAATTCGTACTATCAAACAGTTCTCCGTTCTATGAGCTGTTCTCCGTTCTATGAGCTGTTCTCCGTCCAAAGAGCTATTCTCTGTCTAAAGCTCCGTGTCCACGAGCGAGAAAACTTGCGCGAGTTTCAAGCGAGATCCAATCTCGCACGTGTACACAGCCTTGCGAGTCCCCTGGCGAGACGTTGTCGGATCTCGCAGCAACACTCGCGCAAGCCATAAAATCTCCCTTGTACACAAGCTGTGCGATTTTTCTCGCTGAGTTCCAGCCAGTTGGAAATATTTCGTCTTGTTGCTGCGAGTTTTCGGCTGCTGAAATGACTTCCACACATTCGTTTTCAATGAATCGTTCCTGTGTGGGATCTTGCTGGAAACTGTACCAGTGCCAACCTGAATTATGTAATCCGGGTTTGTCGGATTACAAGGCAAGGAATTTCGAGTTCCGTTAATATGTCTACTCAGAAAAATTCATAAACTGCGTTCGCAGTTCGTAGATCCGTTCTCAGAGCTGTTCTCGATGAACTGTTCGTGGAGCTGATCTCGCTGACTGTTTCTGGAGCAGGTCTTGCTCTGCTCTTGCAGAGCTGTTTTTAAATGTACCAAATTCCGACGTTTGATGAATTTGTGAGAAGACTGCCGTAATAATTTCAATTTTTATTGTTAGTCGATGACATGGTGGTGATTTGTTTTAGTAGTAATTGGTCAAGATTTTGCTGTCTAGCTTGTTCTCTAGTGGTTTTGCTTCAACTTGTTCTTGGGATTTCCAATGTTTTAACTTAATTTTACGAAGAAATGGAAAGATCTGGTGCCTATTAAAAAAACAAACAATCGATTAACAATTCGGAGAGTCCAAATTTTTTATATTTCGTGTTTTCCTGTCCAAATTGGAGAAAAACGTACCAGTTAAAAAGCCATAAAGCTAGCAGAAGAGTCATTTGTGTTTTTTTTTATGTTAGTAACAAAGATTATATGACCACTAAATTCGGTCTCTGTCTGTCTGCCTATCGCGAGAAAACAGATGACGACACAAAGTCTAGAAGGTGGAACAGCACTTGCATATTTCCAATAGAGACATGTTTTGAGAACAGTGGTCAACAGAATACCAGGTTAAAGAACAGTTCTTTTTATAAAAGAGCGGAACATCAAAGAATGTTCGCCGAAAAGAACAGTATTTTCCATCCCTAATTTCAGGTATATAATTAGAATCGGTAGACCAAGTAGTAAACACATACTCACGAAATGTGATATATTGTATCCCAAAATGACTTCCCACAAGGCTTTAAATATGGCTTAAGGTTCATCCTCTCGATTGATTTTTATCGTTAAATCGATATTAACTCTGGGACCATACAGTCACGACAACCAACCATTACCTCTTAAAAACAACATGAATTATGTATCTCTTTCTATACCAGTATATCGCCATTCCCGCATTTCCAACTAGAGGAACAGAAGGGAACTTTCAGGGTTAAGAAAATATATTTTACACCTCTCTTCATAAATTCGATCTTCCTTCGGAGCCTAAATTTTAGATGCTTCTTTAAAGATGAGTGTTGACACAGGATCATTGAGTCAGAGAAAATAAATTAACTCTTATGGTTAGTTAGACTGTATACACCCGTTAAGCAAATGTTGACTGAAAAAATTGGTGACATGGCTCTCATGTATTTTTTCGTGAGTTCATTTAAGTCATCAATTGAGTATCCATGACTAAAATGTAAAGTGGGACGTTTTAAGGCTTTTCTTTGGACAGTATTAAGATAAGGCAGTATCTATTTCTCTTATTAATAATATGCACACAGTGGCTCCAAAAATTGACGCGAAGATAGTATTTAAAAACCCATAACTTGGTATAGGCGTGAAGATTATTTAAAGCTTAAAATTGTGTAGGAACTAGCATATGAACGTAAATTTTTATGGTGACGTTAAGATACGCATTTAGGCCCGGTGCTCACATCCGGTTTTTCAACGTGCAACGCCGCTGGGCCGACGTACGTCCAACTTCGTGCAACTTGTTCCGCAGTTCTCCACAGCACAGCAGCTGACCGCACAAGCTTCTCCGTTCTGAAGAACCTTTTTATCATAAACAAATGGAATATAAATAATAATTAATAACTGGTTGTATCCACTAGCGTCTATTTAGTTTCAAAAAATATATATTTTTTACACCAAGTAAGCGAAATAAATACGTTTTCTTCGATAGAATATTTATCACAAATGGCGCGAAATGAGTTCGTGCGTCATTCCACGGTTATGTGTGCATAGTTGGGCTTCTGTGCCGCAGTGGAGCCGCACGTTGAAAAACCGGATGTGTGCACCGGGCCTGAGATATATATTATTCAGAAGAAAAATTTCATAACCAGCATAAAATGTAAAAGTGTTTATACATTTACTGGCATCGAAGCAAGCTTATATTAATTTTCCAGCAACAACACTAAGGTAAATTAAATAAAAAATGTTCTCACTATCACAAAGCACTCGATCAAATGGGCATCAGTTGGCGCAAAGCTTACATTTCAAATGAAGCAGCTTACCAACTGTCCAAGTTGGCGACCAATGGCAAAATGCCCTCAAATGGCAAAAGAGTCATTAAAACCTTCAATGAGAAAATTGGAAAAGAATGACAAACGAAATGAGAAATTCAGGTAAAGGAAGACATGTTTCCAATACTTTATAAAACGAATAAAAGTATTAAAATTTACCACCATAAATTAACTCAGTTCTGCGTCAACCATGCATCCTTCCCATTTTATCTTTATAGATTTAACATTAAGTCTCAAGCCCTAATTTCGTTTGCAGTGAAATTGGCTTATCGATTTGCTGGGTAAATAACTGTTCCATGACTTTTAAATGGTATTTAAAAGCACAAAGTGGTGCTAATATCAACGCTTGGTATGCAAATATTACAATAAATAATAAAGCCGAATAATGAAATTCATACATTACTTCGCTTCAGCATAGAAAATATCTGTGAACCCAAGTACAGTGCACATACATATCATTCTTAAACCTTCGTGTCCAAACATTCAGTGTCATTAAACATCAGTCTATCTAAAAACTTGCATTTGATTCTATCTACCTCATGCAATAGTGGTCACTTCTCCTTTACAAGTAAACAACAATCATTAAAATAGTACTGCGCAGCCCAAAACATCATTTTGGAGATAGAAAAGGAAGAATTTTCGTTTTTAATAAATAATTGCATGACATAAACTCTAAATCAACCTGGAATATCAGGAAACCCGCTACGAATTCTCAACAAAGTTATGAGAAAATTTTACGAATTTCCCACTCACAGATCAGGAACAGAGAACGGTGTTCATAGCGGAACGGGATAACAATTAAGAACAGTAAAGATCATTGAGTAGCAACAGTAGGAGAAACATCTCTATTTCGAACTCAATGTAAGTGAACAAAATGCGTATGACCCCGCCGTTTCTTTAACTTTCGCTTTGTTCTCAGTGGTTCTTATAACGATGTCATCCTTTGGGTAACTTATTTCTTTTCACCTTCATTCAAGTAATTCATACGTCGAGTAAATCTTCGATATACTATTTATTGAAGATTAGAATATTTACACATGTACAGAGGAGATGGTGGGTTCTTATAGCCACACTAAGATCTCATAATTCCTAACATTTACAAGTAACATTCTCTGCCTGTCCAGGAGGTGCCGTATAGTGCTTGTGCCACCTATCTCGGTTCTCATTGGCCGATCTACATACTAATTCTCAACATCGTTTGACACAAATTATACCAAAGGAAAAATCGGAAAGAGAGAAAATACTTTCCTTTCAAAATTAGTTTGTCGGAGAATTTGAAAATAAGCCATTTATTGATGGTAGTGCTTATTATAAACAAAATACATAGAACAGATTTTGTGAAAATTAAGAACATGTTGCTCCGGTTCATTTTACAAAAGAGTTGAAATAAGAGGTTATTTTCTTCCACCAGTCCTTCAATATTCTAGAAACAGATTTTTATCAGAATGTTCCACCTTTTCATTTCATTACTGTAAAAAACTGTTTGCTTTGTCCTTTTTAGATTCCATCATGGATGTTCAAAGAGTTTTGATAGTGCTCATTTAACAAAAATAAAGTGAACCGTATTTATAAAACATATTTATCAGAAACCATACGGGAAAAGTCAAATTAAATTTTAAAATTCTGCTTAGGACAAAAAATCTTATATTTCTTATCCCGTCTTCAAAGATAAGTCAATGAATATTTGATATCCTAACTTCATGACTGTTGTAATGTAATCGCTCTATTCGCTTTGGAAGTTTTCTCTTGGATCTTTCATTGCTTAAACTAATAGCTCTTTCAGATGTTTGAGAAACATTTGAATGTATGCTAACTTGGTTATATTTCCAAATGTATACATCTAAGAGCTTGTTTCTACTATCATAAACGGAGGTGTTTGTCTGTCTCTCGGTAGGCAGTGTCCTGACGAATCTATGGCACTTACAATAATGAAATTTGGAACACGGGTAGTACAATTTTTTTGCGACTTTGGTGCCGCGCCCGAATTTTAAAATTTAATCTAGAACATTTTAAAATTAATTTATCAGTTGTTTTTTACCATTATTTCTTCTTTTTCGGAATGTGACGTGAGAAAGAAGAAGCGAAATATAACCTGACGTTTTCGTTCAATATCAAGCTGAAAAATCCTTTGCCTGTTGATTAACACCATTCACGCTCCCATGCTCTCTATCGTGGGACTCTGTACCAATTTAAATAAGTGTGGTTGGGATTTGTAGAACAAGCCATTGCGGTGACAGGTAGTTAGGTAGTTACTCAACGCCGGACTTTCGCAACACAGTGGACTATTGGCTACTGGCAGGGTTCAGTCTCCTAGGGAAAAATATGAGGGTAACACCACGTAATTTTGAGCGATGGTCAGATGACAAGGTTAACACCTGAGCTGACACACCACTCTCCACACTTCTACACAACGACAAAGTTAGAAGATTTGAGACCATTCTGTAAGTTGTTGGTAATCTAAAGAAAAATAATTGTAGATTCAGTTTACTTTTCTTTAAGTCTTCTCATGAAAAATGGTTTTTTTTCTGAATTGTTTGTGCATCGTATTTTTTTTTCCAAAGTTAAACGTGTCGTAATCCTTTGTCATTACAAACTCCTGAAACGTAATCCAAGCATATAGCGGCTGGATTTCAGAGTGAGGACTAGAAAGAATTTTCGGTGGTAGCTGGCATGAATAAACACATTGATGGATTGAAACTTATAGCCTCAGTTTATGATCGCAAAAAACCGTGAGATTATGCACTAATAAAGATGTAAACTACACATCGATGTTTTTAAAACAACGATGATTTCTCTTTTATGCATAGCATCGCCAGAATATTTCTTGAGGATCATCGGATTCAGAAGAAAATAGAGACATGTTTAATAAAAAAAAAATGCATAGATGAGATTGATCCGAAAATACTGAAAATACGTCTATATAAATAAGAATGGAGTGTTTGTACATTAAATATTTTCGACCCATTTCAAGTGTTCTATCCGTTTTGGACCCTTCTTATGCTAAATCCGCCTCTTGCACGTTTGGTGTCTGTATGTATGTATGTATGTGCACTATACACGTCTACACGGTTTATTATATTTTCATGGAAATGTGTATACAGTGAGTACTTATCTTCATTTAGTGAGTGAAATTGGTTGCGAAAGTCTGTCCGTCTTTCTGTTCTATTTTCGATTTTGTGTTTGTGTGTTTGTGCAGGCATCACATGAATTTTATTCCAGATATTTGATTGCAACGTATTTTATTTTGTACGATATCTATTAGTTTAGAGAATGCAATATTAAACATTTCTCTATTTTTACATTTTAATCAGTTTCATGCAATAAACCCGAGTAAGTATGCTTAAATCAACCATAATTTGGTAGTTTGGGGAAGATTGGAATGTGTATTGAGTATTACGCGCGCGCGATTACTTTGATTGCTTTACCAGTACTGCTAAAAAAGCAATTATTTTTCCAATAATTTTTTAGTAGATTTTTTATGATATTTTAGCTCTGATACTTCATTTACTTCGAATCTTATTTTTGTTTTTTGGGCAATGTAAACGATTTACGAATATTTCGGACAGACAATATTTTCCAACGAACGGGAATGAAACGTAAATTCGTTTTGTTTGATTTCATACAGTAATATTTTCTGTTTATATTGCTCTAAATTAATTTCGCATTCTTAAATTTTGTGCACTTTTTAGTTGTAAGTTGTGGCAGCTGCGGGATCAAGAGATAAAAAGGAATCACAAATTAATATCTTTAGAACAATTTGTACCAGGCATCTTTTAATTAGTTTTGTTTCTCTGTTTTTTTTTTGTCATAAATATTTATCATTTTAATAAATTGTGGTTCTTTTTCATCACACGCAACACCACCACAAAGTATTCGACTTAAAGTGGCAGATAAGTCAAAATAAAGCATAAAGTGAAATTATGCCATTGTTGAAAGAATAATGCTGTTAATGAAAGAATAATAATGTTTAAAAAATCCAAACAAGAATTCCACTATATCGCATGTCGAATGCAAGAGTACTACAAGTAAGAAATATTGTTTTGTTGACTATGACTGCGAGAGCTCTCGCCGCACATCGTCGTTTTTATTAATTGAGTTGAACATGCAAAGAACTTAAGAAAGGGAATTCCAAATCTCCCTCAAAATCGGTCTTTTGTAGCAGTAACCTTAGTGTCACCTTTCGTCATTTTGTAGCTTTGTCATACCGAAACGATCTATGTGGTCGATCTGTGTGGTCGATCAATGGATATGTATGTGTAGGATTTGTGTTCGAAGTAGGTTGTAGAGATTATAAAGATGGCTAAAGATGTAAAATATTATTTTATTTAATGAAAAATGTAAGTCGTTATATTATATTGATAATCTCTTCAATCTAGATTAAGGCATCACCATTACCCTTTTTCAAAATAAAATTTTAGAGACATTTAAACAAAGTGTAAATAGCTATTATTATTCTAAAGTATGTTTATAAACATATTTCAAAAAATGAAGTCAGTTAGTTGAACCGTATTTTAAAAATTAAAAAAAAACTCAAATTTTTAAAGTTTTTTTAAACTTTTATAAAATAGTTAATTTGCAATATTTTTTACTATTTGTGTTTTTTTTTTTTTATAATTGTTGGATAATTAGAATCAAATGCTAGTTAGTTTTTATAAAATCCTTTTCTTTGTTGGACTTCAATAACGATTTTTGTACCAGAACACTGGAAAAACCTTGAAAATTTTAAATCTATACACTTTGACATTAAAAAAAAATAACTATAGGATATAGACACAAAATACTAGCAAACATTTAAAGTACTAGGGGGCTCCGCCCCCTGCTCGCTTATGCTCGCCAACCCCCGGGGATTGCTGCGCAATCCCATTTGGTTTGCTTCGAAAACCAACACTCCTTTCACAGATGTCATTTGGTTTGCTTCGCAAACCAACATTCCTTTCACAGAGTGAAACTATCTGAATAATTCGTATTATGCTGATTTCACTTTCCGGTACATGACGTCACAGCGAGGGCTTCGCGCCCTGCTCGCTTACGCTCGCCGACCCCGGGGATTGCTACGCAATCCCGTTTGGTTTGCTTTCTCAAACCAATACTTCTTTCGCAATTGATTTCACTTTTTTTTGCTTTAACACTTAATGCACCCTAAACTAATAGCCGCATCAGTAAAAAATCTTCTGTATCTTGTTCCCTGTACAATTTTAAGTAAACAGTGTTAATACCAAAACTTTACGATTGTACTTTGTCGGTAAACTGTCTTGAGAACAGAGGGAAAAAAGCGAGCCTTTTTCCTCGCCAAATAAAAAGAAATCGTTTTTATGGCAATTGTTGCTACGATAAATTTGATATCTGGCAAACCCGATAGTAGAAAATGCAACCCACTGCTGTTTGCGGAACCAGCTATGCGAACTGAAAAATACGAAATTTGTGTCACCAACTTTTGATTGCATCGAATTTATTTATGAACCAATTTTAAAAATAATTGTACCGTAAGAAAGAGTACATTGTGAGGTATACTGCAATATTTTTAAAATTAAAAACTAACAGTAATACTATATAGATATGACCATTTTAGTTTTGTATCGGAAGTTACGATCTGAAAGTTCCGAAAATTGTATGACCTACTTTTAATTGCATCGATTTTGTTTATTAACCAATTTGAAAAATAATTGTACCATAAGAAAGAGTGTAATGTAGTGTATTCAGTGATGTTCTCAAATTTAAAAAATAATGGTTTTTGCCGTAGACATAACGGTTTTAACAAAACGTAGCGAAAATATCCGAAGATTCCGAATTTTGTATCACGAACTTTTGATCGCATCCAATTTAATTATTAACCGATTTCAAAAATAATAGTACCGTAAGAAAGAGTATATTCTGAGGTATACTGCGATATTTTAAAAATTAAAAACTAATAGTAATTAGATATAGATACGGCAGTTTTAAAAAAAAGTAACAAAAATGTCCCGATTTTTCCCGAATTTCAAAAAAATATTATCAAGAACCACATTTAAATTTAAAAAAAAACTCGACGAGCTGCAAAAATTTACGTTGAGAGGTACTCTTAAAAAAAACTCACGACTAAAGACTGAAATTTTGAATGTGTTTTGCTCACTCGCGGAAGAAATTTCACTTCTTCAACTTTAACACTTAATAAAACCTAAACTAATAGCTGCATCGGAAAAAAATCTTAATAATTATCCAGGGAATACGATGAAGAACAAAGCATGTTAATTTCATATTTTTCCGATCAGTACTTTCTCGGGAAACCGTCTAAGAATGGAGCTAAACAACAAAAATTTCAATTCTTCGGCGGCGGCGGCGGTAACTTTTTTTTAATATAGAGAGATATATATTTACAAGTATATACGAACAATTTCAATACTCTGTCTTGAACAGAAAAAAAGCCTTAGGGAATAGAAAACAGTTACTATCACCAAAATAAAGGTCTGAGAAAAATGCATTTTAAGTTTTTAAAGACATCTAACAAAACATTATAATGCTTGTAGAGCTTTAATTTTTTAATATATTATTTTTCAACTTCTTACGTATCCTTAAACAAAATTTTAACTCAATATGATCACAATAAGTTTTTCTTTTATCCAAAATATCGTTGTTTTTCGTATAATTGAAAATATGGTTAACGTGACAAAAAACAGGCAATTTAGCTGTTTATATCAAACATTCTAAAAAAAAGTTGCAAAAACAATGCAATAATTCAAAATAACATTAATTAAATTAGAAATTTTACCGGCTTTATATAAAATATCTTCCAATTTTTTTTCATATTGAAGTTTACGCAGTTTTGCAAGTTTGCTTTTTCGCTGTGCAATTTTATATTTTACAGACATTGTTGTGTTTCGAAAATGGGTTCTCCTATAGTCAGTTAACAAAGAAAAGTGTTTTTATGTCAAACTAAATTGAGAAATAAAAGGTCTGAAGTGTTTTCAACGTGGCACAATTATATTTGGAAACTAATCCGTCAGGAAAGCTGTCAAATTTGATCCTGATATCGCTCAGAAAACTTCAAATATCACAAAAACTAAATTGAGTTCAGGTCTAAAATTTTGAGCATAGCTTTATAACTGTATGGGCCATAGAAAAATGTAAAAAACAATTTTTCGTTACTTTGGTCATTTTTAGAGTACTGTGATGCCATCGACACCACACTTATCGACTAAACTAGCAAAATACCCGACCTTACTCGGTAAGAATTGGTTTACTCAAGATTGAAGAGATTATCAAAATATATAATGACTTACGTTTTTTGTAGAATAAAAATTTATTTTAACATCTTTCGCCATCTTTATATTTTCTACAACTTACTTTGGACACAAATCCTACACATGCATATCCATTCATGTAATACATTTCACATACATCGCACAATTGCTGTATGACAAAGCTACAAAATGACGAAAGGTGATACTAAGGTTACTACTATAAAAGACGATTTATAGGAAGATTTGGAATTCCCTTTCTTAAGTTCTTTTCATGTTCAACTCAATTAATTAAAATTACGATTTACGGCGAGTGCTCTCGCACTCATAGTCAACAAAACAATATTTTTTTACTTGTGGCACTCTTGCCTCCGGTATGCGACATTGTGAAATTTTGCAATCTTCTCCTGTCATTACTACAACGAATTTTTTAATGTTGTAAAAAGTTCTAGTTTGGATTTTTAAACATTCTTATTCTTTCAATAACGACATTATTCTTTAAATAACGGCATTATTGTTTAAATAACGGCATTATTCTTTAAATAACGGCATTATTCTTTAAATAACGGCATTATTCTTTAAATAACGGCATTATTCTTTAAGTAAAGGCATTATTATTTCAATAATGGCATAACCACTTAAAATTTACTGAAAATGTATACTGACTTACCTAACATTTTCAAGTCTAATACTTTGTGGTGCTGTTGGGTGTGATAAGAAGGAAAACACATTTATTAAAATAATAAATATTTAAAACAGAAAACAGTAAAATAGAACAAAATAAAAGATGTCGGAAAAATTGTTCTAAAGATATTAATTTGTGATTCATTTTTATCTCTTGATCTCGCACAGTTGCCACAATTTACAACTAAAAGTGCACAAAATTTAGAAATGTGAAATTAATTCAGAGCGAAAGAAAAAGAAAATATCACGGCTCACGCGATCTTGTTCATTCTCGTTTCGTTGAAAAATATCGTCTGTCTCAAATATTCCGAAATCATTTTCATTGCGCTAAGAACAAAAATAAGACTCGAAATAAATGAAGTATCAGAGCTGAAATTTCATTAAAAAATATAATTTTTTGAAGAATAATTACTTTTTCAGCAGTACTGGTAAAACAATCGAAGTAATCGTAATATTCAATAGACATTCCAATTTTTCCAAAACTACCAAAGTATGGTTGATTTAAGTATACTTAGTCAGGTGTTTTAGCATGAAACCCATCTGAATTTTACAATAAAGAAATGTTTAATATTGCCTTCACTAAATTAATAGATAATGTATAAAATAAAATACACTGCAATCAAATATCTGGAATAAAATTCATGTGATGTGTACACAAACACACAAACACAAAATCGAGCATAGAACAGAAAGACGGACAGACAGACTTTCGCAACCAATTCCACTCACTAAATCAAGATAAGTACTCACTGTATGCAAATTTCCATGAAAATATCTTAAACCGCGTGGACGTGTATAGGGCACAACATACAGACAGACAGACACCAAACGAGAAAAAGGCGGATTCGGCATCAGAAGGGTCCAAAACGGATAGAAAACTTGAAATGGGTCGAAAATATTGAATGTACAAACAAACACTCTATTCTTATTTATATAGATAAACACACATAAGTGATCCATGGATTATTTCAACCTGAAATATTCTGTCGGTTCTTTTCCACAGAAAATAATCCTTTGGAATGCTTTTAATGGTAATGTCCTTGGAACAGAATCGTTTGGGGCAATTTTATTGATTGTTACCTTGTTTAGAATCCTTTGGAACAGTAGTATTTTTTTGCTCACACATTTCGATAGAAAAAAATCATTTGGAAATATTCTTTTGTTCATTTTGTTGGAATAGGATATCTTGACAGATTATATTGGTCAAGAACCTCAAAATTTCTCGTCATTCAGGGAGGACTGTAGATTGTAAGATTGAATTATGTGTGTGAATTCCTCAGAGGGATAATCAGAATTTATGTAAGGAGAAAAAATATTATGTCTTGATTTTAGTGATTGGTACATGTCTATCATATAAAGTAACATATTTATTTGTTAAACCACCTCCTCTTCAAACAACTTGAGATAGGGGAAATTCTTTATAAAAATGATTGGTAAGGTAAAACTGAAATAATATTCAATTATGTGATTTATAGGATAAGGATTATAATAAAAATAACTTTTGATGCATTTCAACTCATATTTCTTTATTGATCTTAAGATCCTTCAAGGTATCCAAACACTTTAAAAATATTATTTTTGGGCAAAAATTCGAAAAATCGTTTTTGATCTTATTTGATAAGAGTATTTATTTGACTTTCCACAGTATATTTTATTTTTTTCTCCAAGGTAATTATTTGCAGAGATATTAAGATTTTAATCAAGGCTGTAAAACCGGAAGTAGGTATGTAAAACACCGGATGTGGCCGTTAAAAAAACAAAACCTGTCAAAAGTTTTATTAAAAAATTACTTTTCTTTTGTAAATATAATGTTGGAAAGTTTTCTCAAATGCTTAAACAGTTTCTCTTTTGAAAATATCGTGAACAATTTTAAAGAGAAGTGTAGAACAGAATTGCTTACACAAAGAAACGCAAGGAGCAAGCAAACGATACATTTCGAACTATTTTTACTTTAAATTAATATTTATTCAATCTCCTCACTTCAAATACCATGACACAAAATGTTTTTAATGGATTCTCGTAAAACTATGCGAACTTCTTCTTTATACCTAATGGTGTCTAGGGAATAAACGAGAAAAAATTAATCTGAGTTGAAAAGTTTTTAAATTATGACCTTTTATTTAAGAAATAGGACTGTTAAACTATCAAAAATCTTATATTTGTTTCTGGATAACTTTTAAAATTTTTGTTTATTTAAATATATTTTTGATTTTAGTTCATTCCCTAAAAAGTTGCATGCAGTTTTTTTTTATGGCATTATTTTTCAAATTGGTTGAACAGATTTTCATCTATCACATTTGAAGTTTTTGTCAAATTTCTTTAAAATTTCACAAATAAGTATAATTTTTTGATTTGTTAATATATATTTAAAAAATTATATTCCAATGCTATTGTGTTTGATTACAAAAATATAAAAATATCATTAAAATATTTCTATTCATTATAAAATTTCTATTTATTTATAATAAAAAATTATATAACTTAAGTAAGTTTCAGTGGGGAATAAAATATTGGGGGGAATATATGTAGACAAATAAATCATACCAGACCATTCAGATACATTTTTCTAAAGGAAACTAAAGAAAAATTAAAAGATACAAGTGGTTATACGTTCAAATTCATACATTTGTGAAAAATTAATACACTGATAAAAACAACTGAAAGTGAAGCTAAAAAACAAAATTACTCTTAAAAAAAACCTGTTATCTATATCTGCTTAGAATGTCTTTAATACGGATATTTTATATTTTATCCCTCTATCTATGAATATTTCTACTCTAGAGTTTGATATAAAATTGTTTAGCATGATTGTACTGCTTAGAATGATGTACTATCGTGTTCAAACTCCTCCACAAAGGTTCTCTCTGAAATAGCACAAATAAATTAATAGTTTTCAGTTATTACTTATTCAATAACGTAAAATAACAATTATTTTAGGAATTAATATTAGGTATAAGCCGTATTAAGTAAATAACATAATATTCGTTAGGAAGACTGGTATGACAATGCTTATTGACATTGTTGTTTACTTGTTAACTTCCAGCGATCTTTTCGCATATTCAAATATTTACGTATCGTATCATCCTCTAATTGTGATACAAATTTCCAGAAACGATGTTTGAGTATATATTAACGATATTAAAAAAAGTATCATATAGTTAATGTAGTATTTAGTAGTGTATTATGTTAATTATTAGTTATTGTTGGTAATATATTAGTCATTGTAATTTATTTTGTAAATTTTACGGAATAAATGTTTACAGTCATTTAATTTCTTAGATCAATGGAGAAGCCTCACTTGTGATGCATATGCAACAGAGCTCGAAATACCCGGGTGCACATGAAAGTAAAATTGTGCACCTAATTTTTTCCCGCTAGGTGCACACAACGTTAAAAAAAGGGGGGAACGTGTTTTACGTTATTTTGTTGTTTGAACAAAATATTAGTATCGACATCTCTCGTTCTAAAGGAACGTAATAAAAATTCCTAAATACACACTAAGCTAAAACAAAATCGCTGTGCCGTAGCGGGTTTATTCAGGAGGAAGGTTTACTTGTGCCACTGCCACCAGAACTTTCCGACGATCGAGACATTTTTCAGATGGCTCTGTTAAAGCGACTGTCGCGACAGCCGTGCGCCGTAGAATTTCGATATGTTTAAATATTTTTTATTTACTATCTACTACGCACCTATTTAAACATACCCAACTAATACAGTAGTTTACATTACATCAATGCTTTTATATATATTTTTTAAATGTGCACCTAACATATAAGCTGTGCACCGAATTTAAAAACTTAGGTGCACAATGTGCAACTGTATTAAAAAATCTATTTCTCAGACCTATATACAACCACTTTAGGCAAGCCAATATGTTTGTCTAACACCAGTCCTATGACATTAAATTGGTTGGAATACGCATGCGTACCGACGTATTTTCTGTACAGAAACTAAATACGCATGCGCACTTGATATGTTTATAACATGCTCCTCCAGTGTGTTGACAGAATGAGAGGAAAAGGCTAAATAAAAGTAATGGAAAAGTTTATTTTGCTTTAGATGATTTATATGTTTTTCAAATTTAAAATTGTACATAAATTCCTGTTTTTGAACTTGGATCCCAACTAAATACAACATTAGAAACGCAACTGTCGGATGACACTGCATTTTCTTAATTAATGACAGTATTTTTATGCTATTTTAGTTCCTCATTTTTTACTACGGAATTCCTTAATTTTTTAAAGTGTGAACAAAAAATAATTCATTTTAAAACGAAGATTTATCTAGGTCTATAAACGTTTGACCAGTTTCAAAAAGTTTTTCACTAAAAGCATTACAATAGTTCAAATAAAATAATTTTACGTATTGTAAGGAAGTAGTTATAGACGAGAGGAATAATTCATGATTTGTTTAGAACAACAGCTAAAAAAAAATTTTTTAATAAAAAGATTCACTAAAATTTATAGAATATGAAACTATTAGCATGTAAGCTTTTGAAAATAAACTATCGCCGAAGTGTATGAATTAGACGTTCTTGTAAGACTATTAATATTCTTATTCCATACTAACTCTAAGCTATCCCCGTAATGCATTATAAACTAGTTCTAACACTAGTCCACATAAAGTCTGATAGTTTAGCGATGTTATTGTCGATAAAACGTGCCTGCGTTGATGATTTATTTTGTCACATGTTATTGCCATTGGCATTAATATAGTACCACAATTTTATAGCTGTCTTAATTATGGCCGCAAATAAAACATAGTACTAAACCTTCTCATCTATAAGTATATTGATTAAGTTCTAGTATTCCATGTTCCAGAAATACCCCATTCATCCAATATTAGTATAACAAAATTAAAACATGAATTCATGTATTTTCGTTGGATAAATATATTCTATCAAATAATCTATATTTAATGTACTAAACACTAATTATATGCAAACAGAAGTTCGATTTTTGGTATCTATAGTTTCTTTAATAAATTCAATAAAAAAAATAAAAATTGTGAAAATCTATAAATGCCTAATTTACGTGCTTTCATAACCTTTTAATATTAGTTTGGTTGTCCGTTTGAATTTTCAATCCATCTCTTGAATTTTAAGTTATTATTTGATTTTTGTTCATTATTAGGCCTTAGACTATAAGACTAGGGTGATCACAAGGTATATGGGGAAAATTTCTTTCCGCCCAATCTTCTATGGCACCCCCCCCCCTCTAAAATTTGCCAATAGGCTAGAAACTGTGATTGGCAAAGTTTCAGCTCAACCTGATAATATTAACCCGTGCTTCATTGAGAAGTAAGAAATGAGAGTTAAGAGTTAACTTGGGTTAACTTAAGAGTTAACTATGGGTTAACTAAGAGTTAACTTCATTGAGAGTTAAGAAAAACAGCAATTTTTTGCAAAAAATCGTAGTTTTTTCCCTTTAAAATCGAAACTATTCGTCCTAGAAACCTGGTTATTGTCTAATTTCATAGGAAATTTTACTGACTTGAAGTTTGATATCATCCGCTTTTTTTTTGCTTAAACGGATAGAATGGTATTTAGCATTTTACAGGTAAGCTCGTAGTGGATTATCTCAAAATTGATTTTTTATATAAAGCTCGTAAAAACATTACATTGTTCAATTACATCTGCTTTCCAGATTTTGCTTTTGTTTTTTTCATTTTCTACATTAAAAAGTCTTTAGTTGGAGGTATTTTTAAACATAAATCCAACAACATTCAAATTCAAAATGTAGGAATTGGGTGTAAAGAAGAGGCAAGGAGTAAAAATGAAAATAAATAGTGTTCAAATGTATTTTATTAATTATATAGTTGAATTATACATCATTATATTATTATTATTTAAATATACAAGTTAAGTGGTAATTACAAATTAAGGTGGTAATGTCTTAGATATTGTAGCTTTTGATGAGTTCGGAAAAATTTGTCTACATTCAAATACTGCTTGTAAAAGGAACTGCCGTTGTTCTTCGTCTTTCGTCAAAGAGGAATTAAAGTCTTTAATTAATTTTACTTCTCTCTCAGCAGTATCATTAACAACCCTTAAACCGTTTACTATTTTTTAGCTTTTAAATAACGTCGATTTTCACACCATATATCGGGATCAGTATTTAAAAAATATGTATCGATTTCAAATCTCTTAAAAAAATTTAGAATTCAAACAGAAACAAAATAATTAATTTCTTTGTCCAATGACTTAACAACTTGTGGAAGATTTAGTTTTGGTTTTACATCTCTATCATCACAATCATCTCCATCATTTTCTACTTCGTACCCTAATTTTTCAACCATGCTTGTTTTGGCATTTTTTCCCAAAGTAACATCGAAAAATGAAAATGCAACTTGCTCCGAGTTCAGATACCACAGATGGTTTATTATTTTAGACAGGGCCTTGTCTGCAACCTCTTTATCAATTTTCCTGTAGCTAACTAAAGATTTTAATAATTGTAGGTCTAGGTTGGGGGCGAAAGTGGGTTTGTGGGCATTGAACCATGCTTTTACATATATATTTATTATAAGGTCGCTAAGGTAAATAAACAAATAATTATAAATAAAAAAATATATGCAATACCTTTTCTCTCTAAATCAGTTAACGAAAATTGATCCCTGAAAATATGCATTATAAGAGAATGAATGGCAATTGCCATCCATCTGGCGTGATGAATAGCACCAGGTACTCTAAAAGTAATGTCTTTTTGAGGAAGACGCCCTAAATGAACTAAGCAAAGTTGGATTAATTCTTTATAGTCATATCTGGGCTGTCGTTATTTTAATTGTTCAAAAAAAAAACTTGAAATTTGGTCTGGATAACTTATTTTATTTCTAATATTTTCATCTTCTATACCTGTTCGTACTTCTTCTTGTTTAGCTTAGACCACCCAGTCTGGAATTTTCAAAAAATATCTGGCTGAGGACCAGTGGATGTGCCCATTTTGCAATTAAAAACTGCTTTGTAAGCAACTTCTAAAATATGGTGGCGACATGCTAAATTCAGAAAGTTTTTCTCTAATAACAGCTATAGCAAAACTCAGGTTCTCCTAAGGCGACCAGTATTTACTGCCGTTTTATCAAAACAAAATGCCTGGATTCCACCCCCCACCCCAATGCTCAACTGCTGATAATGTAGCTTTTGCCTGAATTATCCTCGTACTACTTTCAAGGATTGGAACACCTATCAACTGTTCTTCATCGCCACATGTAATCAAAATCGCTATCCGATCCACATTTTCTTCACTCAACAAATCTGGAAACAATTTCCCATCCCAGTGCATAACACCTCCCTATAAATCGGAATTTATAAATCTATTTTTGATGAGATCAGTTGCGGAGTCGTATGACACTTCTACCTAAAATTAAATTCCGTTTGTCATGACCTAATGTCTGAAAAATGCTAAATACCACTCACAAGTTGTATCTGAAGTACTTTAACAAGTTGTATCTGAATGTAGGCACATTTTTCAAGACTCTTTAAAAGCTAAAATATCTAAGACATTACCATCTTAATTTGTAATTACCACCTAATTTGTATATTTAAATAATAATAATGTAATGATGTATAATTCAACAATATAATTAGTAAATACATTTGAACACTATTTGTTGTCATTTTTACTCCTTGCTTCCTCTTCTTTACCCCTAATTCCTTCATTTTGAATTTGAATGTTGTTGGATTTATTTTTAAAAATACCTCTAACAAAAGCCTTTTAATGTACAAAATGAAAAATACCAAAGCAAAATCTGGAAAGCAGATGTAATTGAATATTGTAATTATTTAAGGCTTTGCATAAAAATTCACTTTTGAGGATATCCACTACGATCTTACATGAAAAATGCTAAATACCATTCTGTAAGTTTTAGCAAAAAAAGAATGAGATCAAACTTCAAGTCAATAAAATGTCCTATGAAATAAGACAAGAGAACCAGGTTTCTAGGACGAATAATTTCAATTTTAAAGTGTAAAAACTACAATTTTTTGCTAAAAATCATTGTTTTTCTTAATTTTAATCTCAATGAGGCACGGGTTAATATTATCAGAATGAGCTAAAACTTTGCCAATCACATTTTCTAGCGCATTGGCAACTTCTAGGGGGGTGCCGCGGTAGAAATTCGAAAGTTGATTTTTTGTGTCCACCCTACTATAAGACACTAGTCACCTAATAAAATGTTTAACAGAAATTATATATTGTTTTTTAAATAAAATTATACTTGTATGGAAACAAGTTTTGATTAGAAGAGTAAATTGTACCTGAAAATATTGAATATTATTTAAATAAAAAGAATCGAAGTATTCAAATGCATTTAACTCCTACTAATGAGCTAAGATAAATGGTAGTGCATAGCAAAATGTATTTATTTTGGTCAAACATCAGTAATATATATTTTTTTCAACTGACGGTGCGTGATCGCTGGTTATGTATAAACCTTTTTTCCCCACTATCTGTTAGGTTTTGTTGATCACAAGCTATCTACGAGTATAAACCTTTTCCCACTACTATCTGTAAACTTGCATTGCTTTCCAATGGTGTTTTTTTAGCAATACTGGTAAAACGATATTGTTGGAAAACTTAAGATTTGATAAACATTGGACATTTTTGATCACACAACGAATCAAAACTTTAATATCCAAGAAAACAGCAGATATTGCAATTTTATGTAATACGATAGTAGAAGTTCCGAAGAATTTTAGGCATTTTCAGCCAGCAGAAGGTCAACATATTTATTGTGTTTGAAATTGCCCATTCCGTTTCCTCCTTAATGCCTTCTTACGAAATAATTCAACCGCAACATTCATAAGATAAATTAACAATCAAAATGCAAATAAGGGATGTGCAAAGCATATGAAAGGTATAATGTATGGATGTAATTTAATAAAGGATCATTTTAACATTTTGCCGTCTGTGATGCATGATTCGAAACTTTCTAATTTTGGATCCAACAATCAAGAATAGGGTTATACGAAACTATTCATCATGATAGTTAGGTTATTTTTTAAAACATTAAATCGATTTTCGTATTATTTTTTGTTTTCTGTTTTATAAATTAAGGAATATTAACATTTATTGTAAAATTAGAAGAGTGACATACCTGCAAATATTCATTAGCACTGCCTGAGCAATGAGATGTATGAATGCGAAAGTTGGAAAGCAATTAATTGAAATTTACACAGCATTATTACACAACAATTTCAAATTACGAGATTAGAATTTAACCCTCCAAGTGGTTTCGTAGAGATATCTCGTCCATCAAGATCTGACGAAAGATAGTATCACCAAGATATTGCCGATATCTGTGATCATCAAGACAGCTAGATACGAGATCTTGTCAGTTTTCTATTAATGGCAAGACATCTCGTCCGTCAAGATCTAGTAATGGTTTTCCTAACGACGAGATACCTCTTTAAAACAACTACGAAATATTAACTATTTGTTTTTTCTCAAAATTCAACACAGAAGAAAACATGTTTCACAGACAGACAAAACTAGTTCGAGTTACGAATTGTGAACATTAAAAAGTACAAAGTCCGTAAATAGTTCCTGTCATGTGGCGTATTATTGTCGAGAGGAGGAAGCTGAATCAACGTCTCACTGGAGCAACACAGCGGGCTATTGGCTACAGTCCGGTATCAATCCAGAAGGGAAAGATCAGAGGATAGCCCAATGTCATTTTGAACCACGGTTCGATGGTCATACCTGAGCTTACACATTACTCTCGAACTTCCCACATCATTTCAGAGTGAAAATATTTGAGGTTACGATCAATTTAATGTGCACTAATCAAGTACACGCCGGTCTTAGGTTGGATCGAGTTTCAAGCTCACACCTCTCCAGTTGCTAATTAACTACTTTTCCAACCGGGCTAGCATGACCTTGTTGGTATCGTGAAAGTGTCAGGATTATATGGTGAGGGGTGAAATCATAATAGATGGAAGGTTCAAGGGAGTGGTACTTATTTACTGGACGCTGGAGTGTCTCTGATACAGGGAACACTGCTATCACGAAGATTATACGTGTCCCGATATAACGTATATACGTTTGGACGGTCAAATTTCTGAGTTTGTCGATGAGCTCGCCCTTTTCCTGTCGACTCTCAGTATTTTCATATACCAGTACTCCACCGAAAGAATTCCAATTCCTTTCCTTTGCCGGCCCCCTCAATGAAATCCAGCTTCATACCCAATGCTCTAACTGTAATGATTAAAAAGATCAAATAAGTTTTTCTCTTTAGTAAGAAAATTTACAACGATGCTCCAATGATCGGTACAATTAGCTCCCGTGAGCTGGTATAGTTAGTAAACGAAAGTCCGTCATGGACTATATTATAAACGGAAATAAGGAAGTTCGCTATGAACCATCAACATGAGTGGGAATAAGAAAGTACTGAATTCAATATTATCAAATACGTCTAGCCCTCCCTGTCCTGGCAACCTAAGAAGGTCTCCAAACCACCAAATGTGACCACATCGCTGCTAGTTGAGATCCTCCCGTCCGACGTTGAAGTATTCATACTTCAAAATACAAAAATACAATTGATTAAAATACAAACTGAAGATATTTAAATGCAAATAAATATTATTGATACTATCTTAAGTTGTGTTTTATAACATATTAATTTTATTTAATTCACATTAATTGGTAATAAACATGTCATAGAAATGGGGCTTTTTAAATCACCCAGTGTTTTTTTTCTGTCAGAAAAATTGTATAAAGTCCTTCATTCTGCAAATTGACCACTTTAAAGGGGGTAAACTATGGTATTTTAATAGTGCTAAAATACCTAGTGTAACATTCTCTTTTTAAAACTGCCACTTGGCTCTCTGCTGAAGATGATTTAAATAGCTAGAACTGTCTTTCCATACTTGTTGGACTATTTTTGTATTTTTTGCCAGCGCTTTAATTTGCTTCCGTTATTATATTTAAGTTCAGGTTCGGTAAATTGATTGAACATCCAATAATTAAATGTCCAGGTGTCAAAACTTTGAGATCATCAAGGTCTGATGAAAAGGGTGAAAGAGGGCTAGAAAAAAAATTTCGGACACCTTCAATTTTATTTGAAACAGTCACAAATTCTTCTACGGTCAGTTTAGAATCCCCGATAGTTCTTTTCTAATCAAAATGGAATGATTTGCCACGAGCTTCCCAAAGCCCACCAGAATTTTGGGGATCTCGAAGGAATATATTTCGAATTAGTATGATCTGATGGCAAATAATTTCCTAGACTTCTGTCTGTTTTATCAAACCGAAGAACCTAAGCATGTTTTATCAAGCAACAACGAAACTAGCAGCATTATCAGAAAAGTTTATAGACACTTGCCACGACGTGAAAAAAAACACATCTGAAACACTAATTACCACTCATAATATATATATATATTATGAGTGGTAATTAGTGTTTCAGATGTTAGGTCAGTTATAAATTTTCAAAATGAAACAGCCTCGGTAGTCGTGCAAATAAGAAAGCAATTAGAAGGAACAAGGAAGTACTCAATTCAATGTCGAATGCGTCGAGCACGCCCTCTCTTGGCGACATGAGAAGGTCGCCAAACCACCAAATATTTCCCCATCGCAGATGGTTCACAACACTGACCAATGCCAGAAAGTCGACTCATCCCATATTCAATCGCTGCGGTTGCTGGACCCTTATCAGTTATGTTTACTATGACGTTAAGTTGATCCGCTTGGTATTGGTTAATGATTTTATATATGCTGATTTTCCCTTTTCAACTCGTCACACGCTATGGCAACAGAATGCAGTAATTTTAAATTTAATTAATGCTTTAGTACAATGATTTTCTTAAAGTATATTGTATGTTATTTGTGTTTTAATGTGAGGTTTCTGTAAGACTAAATGGAGACGGCACTAGTGTTTGTTAATCACCCAATTCTTCCCATACACGTTTTCAGATTACCATGTTCTACAATGCTTATCAATCGAATATCGTAGTAACTTCCTACATTCCATCATGGAAAATTTTGAAGTAGGGTAGGTTTTTAAAAGTGTACGATATTCAAATAATGACTCAAAAAAGCAATAAAAATAAACAACCAAAAATTTGTGTATAGCTGTTTCGGTGGAACCAAACTTCCACCGCTAGAAACATAGCGAGGGGAGAAAAGTTATTTTAAAATGCGAGTAATTTGTATGTTGGATAAAAATGAAGAAAAATAACTCGTAGAAGAAAGAATTAAATACATAACTATCGTCGATCCTTATTTATTTTCACCCCAAAATGCAAGCTCCAAATTTAATTGGGGACACGATAGAGAGTCACGGCTTTTGGAGTCACAGAGAGTTACGAGTTTGGAACTGTATCCAATCAAACACAGACATTTACCATGAAACTAGTGCACGTTAAATCTGTCGTGGCCTCATTTTGGCATGGTGTGGTAGTTGGAGTGTGGGGTGCCACCTTAAGTGTAGACATCATCATCTGATCATTTTCCAAAATTACTAGATGGTGTCATCGGATCTTTCCGAGATTGATCTAGGACCGTCGCCAACAGTCTGTTACGCTTCAGTGTAGCGTATATACAGCCACCTACCAAATTTTATAATGTGGAAAATTTCTAATAACCTACCCCAAAATAGGCTTCCAACGCTAAATAATATAAAAATTATGAATAGCACAGTATGAAATTAAAAAATTAGAAATTTGAGCACATATAAACAACTAAGCCAACATTCCCTCTAAATTTCTATTTATTTAATTTCCAAAATTAGATTTTTTTGCTTGATGTTTCAGCTTTTAATCAAGCATGCAGGTTTTTTACTTATTTTGTAAATATTCACATTTTAACTGAACAATTATTTTACTATATATTGATGTAGAATTTAAAATTTTTAGGAACATCATTTCTTAATCGTTATAGTATATATATATATATATATATATATATATATATATATATATATATATACTCGATACCTTTATAAATGCTTTCAAAGTAAAATTAGCCGACCAACCGGTCTGGTGGTTAAGGTGTTAACCTCGCGATAGTAAGGTTCCTGGTTCGAATCCATGTCAGGGCTAGGATATTTGTAAGCGTATGGTGTAGAGGTGGCTGGTGCATCTTAAATCTGTCGTGGCCGAAAGTCCTCATATTTGTTGGTGTGGAAGTTTGGAGAGAAGGGGTGCCAGCTCAGACGTTGCCTCGTCATCTGACCGTGGTTCGTAATTAAGTGGTGTTGTCCTCGGATCTTCACGTGGATAATTGATCCCGGACCGTCGTCAATAACCCGCTGTGTTGCTCTAATACGACTTTAATAAAAAATTACAATTACTATCAAAGTATAATTAAATTGAACGAATAAAATTACATTAGTAATTTAATCCTCAGTAAATATTCTTATCCGTCCTGTCCTAAAATATTTAATTGAAATAAGATCGTTGAAACTCAAACTACCTTTTGACGAAAGATATCACAAAGCTGTAACAAAGCAGTAGAAACAATAAAAACTGTTATAATTAATATCCTTAATATTTTTTGAGATCCGTAAAATACAAATTATTTTCTTTTGAACTCAATTTTATTTTATAACTTTCTGTTTCCTTTGTGTAGTGTCTGGGACAATACATATGAGAAGGATTATCGTTTAATTTTATATAGATGTAATAATGGTTTTGTTTTTTTTATTTTAAGAACTGAAATACCTTTTTTTTCATTGAGTCTTAATGATTTTTGCAATACAGTTCTTCAAAAACTATTAAAGCTTTTAGTTTTCATTTTTAAATTTGTTCAAACTCTGTAAAGTTAGGGAATTGTGAGTAATGGTATTCAAAGGTTCAAAAAGTTTGTTTTACTTTCTTTAATTGAGATTTTATTAACTTTTATACATGATTAAAATTAAACTAAATTTTAAGTTTTGCGTTAACTTTACTTTTAATTAAGCTATTTTTTAATAGTTTATTAAGATGGTCTTGTGGCCATGTGATCCAATGACAGACATCTGCCAACAACATTTTACTAAGCGTTGGAAAAAAATTATTTCTTTTATAAATCTTAACATTTCAGTCTGTCAACTGTTAGTTGCGTTTTTTCTTATGGAAATATTGGGGATAGTTATTTAAAGAAGTAAATATAACCTGTCAGCAATCTGTTTCAAAACTCATGAGATATTTGTAATTTCATACTTTTCGTGATTTTCCACATTTTTCTGATGATTGAAGTTTTTAGGTATCTTAGTATTAAGATTCCCTTAACCTTTAGACAACGACTTCCATATTTCGTTACTCGAGTCTCAGAAAAGCAGATTTCTGCAGGACGTACAGGACTCTGGATGTTGCGAGTTCGAAACTCGATGCAGCCAAAAACCACCATGCCTCAAATGTCGTAGCTTTATATGTATGTCTTAAATCAGTCGTGGCCTCAAATGTTCTCACGTTGGCGTAGTGGGGACGTTTAGAGAGTGAGGTGACAGCTCAGGTGGTGTTCTTGTCATCATCCATGCCTCAAAATTACGAGGCGTTGTCCTTTGATATTTCTCTTTTGGATACATCTCCGACAGTCGTCAGTAGACCATGGTGTTGATTAATTACCAACCTTTTTTCCTACCTCGGATAAAATTTATCTTGCGAAAACATTAACATTTATATCATTCAACAGTTAATTGCATTTTTTCTTTCGGAAACATTGTAATTCTTTAAGCAAATAAACATATACTGTCAGCATTCTCTTTCAAAACTAATCAGATTTGTAATTTTATTTCATTCATGATTTTCCACATTTTTCAAAGTCATCAAAGCTATTGAGTGTCTCAATGTTTATATTTCCTTTAAACAAGTTAGGTCATGCAGGAAAAATTGTAGGTTGCGATGTTGAATTATGCGTGTGAGCCCCTCAGAGGTTTAAAATAATAATGGGAACATCTTCAACAGGTGTGTACTCAGAAAATAATTAAGGATCTTCAATCTTCTCTCCTGCTTAAATATTACATTCAAAAGAATGTAGTTCTGATTGAACCTCACAATTAATAATATTTTATCTGCTTTCAAACATACTTGTGTATTTTACTACTAAGTAAACAAAATTAAATTTATGCTGATTGCGAAGTTCGGATATTACTTTCCCCATGACTCGTAGAATAATTCATCTGCGTGGGAAATTAATGAATAGCAATGGTACTTCCGGTGTGAAAAACCGCTCAAATAGGCTTGAGTCATCTACCCTTAATGGTGGATTTTGTAGCGGCTTCTACAAGTCACCAACAAACTTTCGTGGCGCTGACGGCAATGTTGGTATCACACTGTAACGCCAATAATACCAAGGGTTACATTTAAAAATTAATTAACGCCTTCGGTAGGCGTAATGCACAATGCAAAGAAACAAGCTTTATATTTAAAAGGGATACTGAACCGTAAAATACCCTGTTTGCTAATTCCACCCCTTAAGAATCCCAGACAGCCCACTCCGAAAGAACATCTACCCAGCGAGGGAGGCTTCAATTGCTGACGCAACATGCCAGATTGCTGAAAATTTTCAACGCATTCGGACCTTGAGGGGACGTCTTTACAACAAGGAGTGACTATTTATTTTGAAGTAATTAATCCTAAAAACAGTGCTAATTTGGCCAGTTCACATCGTAGCGATTTGAAACAGCTGTCAAAATATTCATCTAGATCAAACAGGAATTTTGATCGGGATTTCGAGTCTACGATTAGTCAAAATTATAGTATCCCTAATTTTGCAATTTGTTGACTGAATGAGAAAAGCTCACAAAGGGTTTGCCGTGTGTGAACTTTTGGTGTTTTTTTTTTAAACTGAGACGTATGATAAGATCTGGGGGCACAGACCCTCGTTGGCACGCAAATTACGTAAATGACAGTCTATAAAGAAAAACACGAGACAGAATATCGACATGTACGCTAAAAACGTCGTCGGGTCTTGTACATCTCGCGGTAGGACGCTGATCTGGCTTATCCGTCGAAGGAAGAGTCTACCCGGAGCTCGCAACCTGGTTTCTTCCTCGTGAAATTTTAGAGCCTCTTCTTGGGATGTTGGTTTTATTGCCACTTATGCTTCTATCCTGCCGCTAGTCATTTTTGGCGAGGTCATCAACGATTACCATGGGGATTCCCTGAACTCATAATATACTCCAGTCTAATTTATCTTCTTTTTGTTGTGTGATCATCATCATCATTCGTGCTGTGTGTCTCGTACTCACGTTGTGCCTCAATCCTATTGTTGACCATTTCTACATGGCGTTCATCATTCATATGCAGGTTATATAGAATTTTTGTTATTTCAGTCATATTCAAATTTTTTCGTTTATTAATTGGGAAATCTGCGGTTATTGCCTGGAAGTCCCCTTCTTTCCATTATGGAAGAAACGAGAATCAACCTTTAAAACAAAAAGGCACTTCTACAAAAATAACTAACCACTATCCATTTAATTATAATTATATCCATCCCAATCAAATTACATTTCAATTAATATTACACCCACTCGTTATATAGCTAGTATCATTTGCGAGCTTCACTTTTCGCTCTCCTACTAACACGCAGTTGTGTTGCTCCGAGCGAGGGGATAATTAAATACCTACCTTCATACTAGCACGCACGAGCAAGACGCTGTGTCTCCTGATCCGTTAATTTAACTCAGTCTTCGAATAATTCAACAACGTTTTTGTCTATATAGTCCATGCTAAAAAAAATTCTATAAATCCAAAAGACTCGGGAAATCGTAACTAACTCCAAATGTACAAAACATCAGCCATGTTTAAGCAATGTAAACAGCAGTATTTAAAATTTCAAACATTCAAATGGGTGTTGTAGAGGAGACAAATTCGAATTCGAATTTGAAGAAAAGCGAAAGAGCGTTGGTAGTTGGTACCAACGTTGTTCTTAAGTCCACCCATTTCGAATGTCAAAGACAAATCGTTCGAAAATTTATATAGTTGAATTCGACTCTTTGTATACTTAAAATGTAAATATTTAAATGAGATACATCAATTTACAATTGCAGGTTTTCAAATGAATGTTTTAATACAATGCAGGGGAGAATGCAATAAAGCCGAAATTTATTATTAGCGACAAAATAAACATTCTAATTAATACAACAATCAAAAAACACACGCCATGTCGTTCATGTGGTTACACAAACTCGGACACACTCACGAAGGCCTAGACAAAGCTAGTACTAGAAAACAATGTTTGCCAACCAGGAACAAGGACTCAGGGATAAAAAAAAAACAAGATATTGATCTTCTTGCAGGCTCTTAACTCTATGATAAATAAGAATACAGTCAACAAAATCCGACGCTTTTATTACTTTTGAATTAAAAAACGTTTTAATACATAACGATATACATTAGCATTGCGTTATGTTTGACCTATAGGTATTCACCAAACATATTAGCGACAAATAAATATTTATTCACTCGTGACGTTGTTTATACAAATGTTTACAAATCAATTATTTGTTAAACTTACTAATACTAATCACTTTACTTAACTTTCACTTTAGAAATGCATCTAAAGTATCTTAAGTACTTATCCCACACTACAAAAATTAATTTACAAAACACAAACATACTGTTGCTTGATAAGTATTGAAAAAAAAAGGTTTTGTTTCTCTCCGTTGTCAACATTGAGGATTTCACAATTGGTCCAGAATGTTTCTAAATTTTCCATTCCGTCCGAAGAGTACCTTTCTCAAAGTTGCAACATACGGATTGACGATTGCAATGACATCGTTTCTCGACGAAGAGTTCTTCCCACCAAGCTAAATTTTCAAATGTGGGAACAAGAAGAAATCGTATGGAGCCAGATCTGGAGAATATGGTGGAAAGTAATTTCTTAAAATTCGAATCGCTGCCTTTTGATATTTGTCCCATATAGTCGCCAATTGCCCAAATCGATGTTAATCTAACTACCTGGTAGATGTGAAGAAAATGTACCAGGTGTACCAGGTGAATTATAGTGCATCAGAACAGAACCAAACAAGAGATAGTTGCGGCGAACGCAGATTAACGCATTTACGATTAACCAAGTCTGAATGGCACCTGCCTGGTTAGTCAGATATAAAAGTCAACAGTGTGATTAATGGCATCACAGGTTTAAATACTTGATACCAAGTGCATAAATGTACCTAATCCCAAAACACTTTTCTTTAACCCTCCTGGTGGGTTGTCTCGATGAGGTAAATAACTCGTCATTAGCAAAACTGATCAGATCGTTATGGACGAGATATCTCGTCATCGAAAGAATATTGAAAAGATCTTGATCTCATCATCATTAAAAACTTTGCAATATCTTGATGACGATATATTGATGAGATACCTTCTCATTATCAAAATTGGAAGATCTTGATGGACGAGATATCTCATCGGAACCACTTGGAGGATTGAATCCCCATATGTAAATTCACTATTCATTTCTCTGTCAAATTCCGAGGCATAAATATAGTAACAAGCTTTGGAGATAATAACGTAATAACATCAAATTATTAATTCAGTGCTATTGCGCTATTCTCTTCAAATCCTGTTAAACAACCCCTTAATTTGCACTTCCTGCACCTTTCCGCAACACCAGTATTTTTTCCAGCACATCTGCCTTGTATTTTCACGACCATTCATTTCTCCCTTATTTATTTATCCCTACGCAACGCAGACGCTCCTGAGTTTGCTTTCTCTTTTAAGCGTAATTCATGTTCTTTTAATCCTCTTAGTGGTTCTCTTGACGAATGATCTCGTCATAAACACATATTACAAGATCTTGATGACGAGATATATCGTCATTAGCATACTTAATAAGATCTTGATGAACGGTATATCTCGACAAAACTAATTGGAGGGTTATGTTCTTTAATGTCTCCATGAATCAGCTTTTTTTAAAGTTCTAACTTGGTCGGATTTTTAATACGATTTATAAAAACTCTTGGTTTGATCCTTAAACAAGGAATTGGCTTCTAATTTCTCTGTCAGAATGTTAATTTACAGACAACGATATCCGCTAAACAATACACCAATAGAATGTTGAAATGAAACCAGGTTAAACTTAAAAGGATGTTTAAACTACAATTTGCTGTTTTTTGTCTTTTATAACATCAGAAGAGTGTAACTATTCTTCATTTTCAGTATACAAAGGACGATAAAGTATCTCTTTTATTGAATTTATACACTTATATTTTTTAATGATCCTTCTTTCTACACAATAGCAGAGAAAACATAATGAGTATCCAGTAAATTGTAAATAATAAACAAAGGAAAATTATCCCAGTGATACATATTTTCTCTTTTTGGAAAAGTTATAAGGGTACTAAGAAATTAATTTAGAAGCTACACGGTCTCACGAGTTTTGTGAATGAGAATAACATTATTTTAATCATCACAGTAGAGCGCGTTGATGAAATTCAACACAAGAATTAAAATTTCATAGTTCATTTAGAGAAGTTTTGCTTTCTTTAACTTGTGAAAGAGGTGATATGTGGCTTTAAGACATGGAAAAACTCCACCACGAAATCTAGTTTAACTAATTATTTTCTAAACCTTTGATACAATGTAATGCATGAATTAAATCATCTAATCTTACTGCGACCATTTAAATGCAATATATTTTTACAGAAATATTTAAATCTTCAGATTAAATTAGCTTAATGTTTTAATGTAGTTAAAGTCTGGCGGTAATTAGCTTAATGTCTGGTTTATTTGTGCCATCAACCTAAACGTTTTTAAGGAAGTTTAAAATTATTCTTTTCGGCTCTATTTCTCTGCTACGAAACATTTTACTGTACTTTGCGCTGACCTATTAAATATACAATTAATAAAAGTTAATTCATAGGAAATTCCTATGACTTAATTTTGCTGTTAAAATTCCTACAAATAATTTGAAAGCTCGAAATTTAAAAATTATGCTCCGTTTTAAAATTGTCAAATTTTTATTTTATCAATGAATAATTGATGTTTTGAAAACAATTTCAACTAAACGTCTATGACAGAGGATGATGCACAATGGTATTCAACCTTCTACTAAATACATTTGAGAGCTGTCAAAATGCTTCCAATACAGATATTGATTCTCTGAGAATCAATACTTTTACAGCATTGGTTAACCGAACTAGACTACCATGACGTACTGTATGTATTAAGGATTATGTTTTTTTAAGCTAAAACTGGGGAAAAGTCAGCACTTCATAATCGATAACTAGTTAACTTGATCCTGGTATTAACTATAAAACTAAATGCACACTTTAACGCATTTACTTGTGAATGAAATCCAGTCGATGACCCTTGAAAGGAATTAATGAACTAAATTTCTACTCAGGCAGCTGCAAGCATGCACTTCGACGAAACCTTTTATTTAGTATTTTATATTTATCCAACAAACCCTAAATACATTACCACATTCGTTAATGGAATCCAGTCAATGACTCTTGAAATGAATGAAATTGCTAATGAATCCAAATTGCTATCAGCAGCTTTTAACATATACAGAAACTTTGCGGAAACATTTCAATGTCGTTCATGTTTTTTTTCTTCTATGTACCCTTATTACATACTTTAACCCTCCAAGTGATTTCAGCCAGTCATTCCGTCATCAAGATATTGCCGATTCAATTCCGAATGTAGATATTACAGCTGATGATGACAAGTTGTTTCTAAGGACGAGATATCTCGTACATCCAGATTTGGTCAGTTTTGCTAATGACGATATTACTCGTCAAGACATCGATCAAGAGGGTTAACAAGTGTACTGAATTAAAGTAAATTTCCCTTGAAATAAATGAATAACCCAAATTCAAGCAGCGGCTTCCACCATTTTCACTTTGCGGAAACATTTCAATCAGTATTTTGTGGTTTTTTAATTCACCCCAAATGCATAATTTAGCATGTTTAACACGTTTACTTGGCAATGGAATCTAGCCAAATCCCCATGAAATGAGTGACTAGATTTGCTAACAACGGCTGTAACATGTACAAAACGGAAACATTTGAAAGAGTTGTTAGTAATTTTTACCATAGGTAACTTAATACAATTATGTCAAAGTTAGAATTTATTACATTTTAACACGAAGAAAATACTTCGCTAGATACGCTTAGCGGGAATACCGAACGTTTTGTTTCTTGCTTTGATAACCCAATTTGCAATACGGAATATGTAACTTACGTAAATTTCGAGTGTGGGCTAATACCTAAAAGCTGCAGTACTTTAAATTCAAATTACGCTTCCATAAGCTTTTAGCAATAGTAAAAATTTTACTCTATAACAAATAATCGACGCATCAAGACGCAGTTGTCCGATTTAAATAAAAATTGATGGATGGTGAAGAACACACTTAGAAAAACAAACGATTAAAATTTCAGAACAATTGAATGATTTATTTCAGAGTTTGACCTTTACAAAGGGAGGAAGTCAATAATCCATTGGTCCACCTCTGGCCTTGATGCAAGCTGTCACCCGGCGAGGCATAGGCTGAGAAAGTTCCCGGATGGTGTCCTGCGGAATTTCCTGTCAAATTGTCCCCAACTGTCGGCCAAAAGGGTCAACATTCCGCGATGGTTGCAATCGCCTTCCCATAACGTCCCAAGTATGGAGAGAGCTCAGGAGACCTAGCTGGCGAAGGAAGTGTTAGGAAAGCTTGAAGACAATTCATAGCAATATGTGCCGTGTGCGTCCGGGTATTATCTTGTTGAAAAGTAAGTCCGGGGTGTTGCAAAAGGAACGGTAACACCACCGGTCGTAGAATGTCGTCTACGTACGCTGTGCTGTAAGTGTTCGAGAAATGACAACCAAAGGGGTCCGGATATCAAAGCGATGGCAATCCAGACCAAAACGCCCTTGTGTGGGCATGCATGGCTTGCGATAGTGAAGGGCAGCATCTCCACGATGCCCTTAACGTCTATAGAATCATCTGAGGACGTCGTCAGGACACAGTTGGAAACGATGCTCGTCACTGAAGACTATGCTTTCCCAGTCAGCCCCGTTTCAAGTTGATCAAGCCCGGAATTACTGTCATTCTGCACCTTATTGGTGCGTCGAGTTTTTTTTTTGTAGTTATAGAGTGTATAATTGTTTTCACATAAGTCAATTATATTTTATCGTAGGTAGGTAGATAAATGAATTAACATCGCACATTAACAACACAACGGTCAAGTGATGACGGTCTGTGACTTATTGGTGCGTCGAGTTTTTGTTGTTGTTATAGACTGTATAATTGTTTTCACATAAGTCAATTATATTTTATCGTAGGTAGGTAGATAAATGAATTAACATCGCACATTAACAACACAACAGTCAAGTGATGACGGTCTGCGACTTATTGGTGCGTCGAGTTTTTGTTGTTGTTATAGACTGTATAATTGTTTTCACATAAGTCAATTATATTTTATCGTAGGTAGGTAGATAAATGAATTAATATCGCACATTAACAACACAACGGTCAAGTGATGACGGTCTGTGACTTATTGGTGCGTCGAGTTTTTGTTGTTGTTATAGACTGTATAATTGTTTTCACATAAGTCAATTATATTTTATCGTAGGTAGGTAGATAAATGAATTAACATCGCACATTAACAACACAACAGTCAAGTGATGACGGTCTGCGACTTATTGGTGCGTCGAGTTTTTGTTGTTGTTATAGACTGTATAATTGTTTTCACATAAGTCAATTATATTTTATCGTAGGTAGGTAGATAAATGAATTAATATCGCACATTAACAACACAACGGTCAAGTGATGACGGTCTGTGACTTATTGGTGCGTCGAGTTTTTGTTGTTGTTATAGACTGTATAATTGTTTTCACATAAGTCAATTATATTTTATCGTAGGTAGGTAGATAAATGAATTAACATCGCACATTAACAACACAACAGTCAAGTGATGACGGTCTGCGACTTATTGGTGCGTCGAGTTTTTGTTGTTGTTATAGACTGTATAATTGTTTTCACATAAGTCAATTATATTTTATCGTAGGTAGGTAGATAAATGAATTAACATCGCACATTAACAACACAACGGTCAAGTGATGACGGTCTGCGACTTATTGGTGCGTCGAGTTTTTTTTGTTGTTATAGACTGTATAATTGTTTTCACATAAGTCAATTATATTTTATCGTAGGTAGGTAGATAAATGAATTAACATCGCACATTAACAACACAACGGTCAAGTGATGACGGTCTGCGACTTATTGGTGCGTCGAGTTTTTGTTGTTGTTATAGACTGTATAATTGTTTTCACATAAGTCAATTATATTTTATCGTAGGTAGGTAGATAAATGAATTAACATCGCACATTAACAACACAACAGTCAAGTGATGACGGTCTGTGACTTATTGGTGCGTCGAGTTTTTGTTGTTGTTATAGACTGTATAATTGTTTTCACATAAGTCAATTATATTTTATCGTAGGTAGGTAGATAAATGAATTAACATCGCACATTAACAACACAACAGTCAAGTGATGACGGTCTGCGACTTATTGGTGCGTCGAGTTTTTGTTGTTGTTATAGACTGTATAATTGTTTTCACATAAGTCAATTATATTTTATCGTAGGTAGGTAGATAAATGAATTAACATCGCACATTAACAACACAACGGTCAAGTGATGACGGTCTGCGACTTATTGGTGCGTCGAGTTTTTTTTGTTGTTATAGACTGTATAATTGTTTTCACATAAGTCAATTATATTTTATCGTAGGTAGGTAGATAAATGAATTAACATCGCACATTAACAACACAACGGTCAAGTGATGACGGTCTGCGACTTATTGGTGCGTCGAGTTTTTTGTTGTTGTTATAGAGTGTATAATTGTTTTCACATAAGTCAATACTATTTTATCATAGGTAGGTAGATAAATGAATTAACATCGCACATTAACAACACAACAGTCAAGTGATGACGGTCTGGGATCCATCCAGAAGATAATACCTCGAACTTTGAACGACGATCATACACTCATTGCCATAAAAATTTACGCACCAAGAAATAATTGTGGGATGGTAACGAAACTTGGCATGAAGGCACATGTCGGCCAGATATGCAAATCATTAGAAATGCAGCGTGATTGCGCATTGCGTAATGCCACTAGAGGGCGTTGAACTTCGTTCTCCTTGGAGTATAGGTAAGCAGAGCTTGTTTGAGTGTACTTAATTAGTAAGAGTACTGAGATAGACGTGGCGTTACGCCGCCATCGAAGACAATCTGAGCAGCTGTCAGAGTTTGAGAGGGGAAGAATCATCGGGATGATGGAAGCTGGGAGGTCAGCTCGGCTAACAGCTCGTTAAGTAGGCCGTTCTGATTTTTCTGTGAGGAGCTGAGTGGACAGAAGAGACGTCATTTACACGGCGACCAGGCTCAGGAAGCCCTCGACAGACCAGTCGTCGAGAAGACCGTCACATCATACGAAACGCACGCGTAGAGCCAACTGATTCATTGGCCGTTATCCAGACACAAGCAGCACCTTCACTACGGGCCCCTGTGTCTACCCGAACCATCGCAAGGCGCCTAGCTGAAGGATATCTGTTATCGCGACGCCCATTACGTGTGCTGCAAAGGCACCCACGCACAGACGCGTCCGTTTGGAGTGGTGTCGCGCACGACGGGATTGGACTGAAACGGAATGGAACCAGGTCGTCTTCAGCGACGAATCTGGATTCAATTTGAGCAGTGATGACAATCGTGATCGTGTGTGGAGGCCCCGTGGTGAACGCCTCAATCCTGCCTTCACTTTACAGCGACACAACGCTCCCACAGCTGGTGTGATGGTATTGGGTGCCATTGCTTACGATACACGGTCACCCCTAATATTGATCCATGACACAATGACAGCCCATCGGTACGTCCATGACATCCTTCAGCCACACGTGATGCCACTCATGGCAGGGATCCCAGGAGCCATTTTTCAACAAGACAATGTTCGGCCACACACAGCAAAGATGTCACAACACTGCCTCCGCTACATTACCACCCTTCCCTGGCCTGCTCGATCCTCAGATTTGTCACTAATCGAGCATATCTGGAATCATTTAGGACGGCAAGTTGGACACCCCACGGAAATTGGTCGAAACTAGAGGCGCGTTTACTGCAACTGTGGAACGAGATGTCTCAGGACATCATACGGAACTTGTATGCCTCAATGCCCGCTCGTATCGCATTGTGCATTCGCGCTAGAGGGGGTCCAACAGAGTACTAAAACTTCCGTTCATTTGTACTTTTTTCTGCAATAAATGATTCTTTTTCTTTGATTTTCTAATCACTTAATCAAAGTAGTACTTACATGTGTAGAATTTCGTTTCATTTTGACGAGTTTTTCTAGGTGCGCAAATTTTTATGGCAATGAGTGTAATACGAGGCAACACCTGAGATAGTAGCCCGCTCTCCAAACTTTCATTCCATACCAATGTGAGAACTTTTGAGGCATCGTCAGATTTAACGCGTACCATACACCGTGTACACGACGGTCTTTAGCTGGACTGAGTTTCGAAGTTGCAACCATAGATGCTAATCCGTTGCTCTTCCGGCTGGGCTAACACGGCCCCAATTCCGAGGACAATACCTCGTAATTTTGAACCACGATCATATTACGAGGTCAATACCTAAGCTGGTTCCACACTCTCCATACTTCTATACCACCCAACATGAGAACATTTAAGGTCGCGCAGATTTAAAGTGTAACAACCCCCACGAACCCGACGGCCTTTGACTGTACCGAGTTACGAACTCACAACCCTATTAACTCACGACCTAATACATTACGTTTACAACTGGGCTTCCAAGGTCAATATTAATGGCTGATATTTTTCGGGGTTTTATGGCGTTAGGGCCATATTTGGGCAAACTGCTCCAAACACGAGAGGGCGTCTAGCTTACCCCAACACCTCGATATATCCCGTTGTAACGTACACTTCCGGAATATATTTTAAATGTATTTCCATAGTATTTCTTTTTCCTTATTCCAAGATATTGTGATACTTCCTGTGTTTATTTTTATTTCTTAATACTCTTGGAAAGGATATCTTTTCTTTTGACATATTTATGTGAGCTTAAATGGTTTTCCCGGAAGTTCATTTTTTCTTTTATGTATAACGTTGGTGAAAAGATATTTTTTTGTAACGGCTTTTTTTTAGTCAATTGGATATTTCGTTGTAGTGTGGACTGAGTGCAGTGTTCGAATGGCGTGTTTCAGCCGTTATGTTTAAAAACGTATGATGAGAGGTAGTTGTAACGGTGATGTCGCTACCAAATTGTAAATAAATTTTTCTTTAATTCTTTAAAAAAGGCTATTTCTTTTATCACGACGTTACACCGTTAATAAGTTATCCTGTTGTAGTGTAACGAAATAATCCATTCCCATCGGAAAGGAGCGATTCATCGAACATTTATTATTTATTAACGCCAACTTCGTAACAAGGGCAGCAAATGGGTCCACCATGAGTTAGTGCAAAGTTCCTTCATCCACGAAAAGAATATCTCACATGGGCCTGCTGATTGTATGACTCTTAAAATAAATTTATCAGCACGACAAAATGTAATCAATAAGGCTAATTGGCGCAGCTGTTTCTGAGGAGGGTACAGGACATCTGCTCCTCGGAACTTAATACCTGTATGGAGAGCGTGCATTGCAATTGGTTGAACTTTGAATAATCAGTATCTATTCTCAATGTACTACGAAGAAAAGTGATTAGGATTTGAGAAAATCTTGAATAGTGTCGAACTTCTTTATTGATGGGTTTCTTTCGCATGGAAATGAGTTACTTCTAGAAAAAAGCTTTAGGCTTTTTTAATTTATGAAGAGGCTGCAACGAAAAGGAAAGTGTAAATGCTGTGTATTTTTTTTCGTTAATTGTAGTTTTAGGTGAAATATTTTAAAGTGTTGTGTTTCTAAGTATATTATAAGTCAGTTTCACTGGGGATAAAAGTGAGAGAATTAGAGAGAGAGAGAGAGAGCTACAACAAGCTATTACAAGTATTCATAAATAATGTGATTACAAGTATTCATAAATAATGTGATTACAAGTATTCATAAACAATGCGATTACAAGTATTCATAAACAATGCGATTACAAGTATTCATAAACAATGCGATTACAAGTATTCATAAGCAATGTGATTACACGTATTCATAAACAATGCGATTACAAGTATTCATAAACAATGTGATTACAAGTATTCATAAACAATGTGATTACAAGTATTCATAAACAATGTGATTACAAGTATTCATAAACAATGTGATTACAAGTATTCATAAGCAATGTGATTACACGTATTCATGAACAATGATTTAAAAGTATTCATTTGTATAGGTATTTCATACCCACCACTTACAAGTATTCATAGTCCATGAATTTTCTGCACAACAATTATTCATTTGTATAGGTATTTCATACCCACCACTTACAAGTATTCATAGTCCATGAATTTTCTGCACAACAATTATTCATTCGCAATAGTTTTAATTATTTCTACAGAACCATTACAAGCATTCATATAAAGCGAATTTGCATACCAAACGTTTATTCATACACGATGGTTACAGGTATTCATGCTCAACGGTTTAAATATTTATACACAACGGTTACAATTATTCATACACAACAATCACAAGTATTTAAGTTCAATCATTTTTCATACATAATGATTACAAGTATTCATGCACAACGGTTTAAATATTTATGTACACCGGTTATAATTATTCATACACAACAGTCACAAGTATTTAAGTTCAATAATTTTTCATACATAATGATTACAAGTATTCATACACAACGATTATAATTGTTTAAATTCCACAAATATTCACACATAATGATCATTTAGAAACAACAAGAACATGTATTCATATGCAAAGATTACAAGTATTTTCATACACTACAATTACAAATAGTCATACATGAAGATTACAAGCATTCATACACAACGATTGTATGTATTCACGGACACTTCTGCAGTCAACAGTCAATCGGGTAAAACACTACAATTTACGGCTACATTAGGGTATAAAGAGAATCACAACTCTAGTTCGATTCTAATGCGATGCTAGAATCTCGTCATAGTGATGTGCATGAGTCATGTTACGAGCACATTTGCACTAATAATACCTGCGATTAGTTGCAAGATTCATAACCAAGCGGGATCCTGTGTCTGCGGTGACCGTGCAGAGACAATTGTGTTTGATAGCCCCGAAATGTGACAACGGCAATTACGCTGATTATATCATTTTGACGGATAGGAGTCAAATGATTGCTATTGTTGAATCTCCTTCGTGTAGGTCTCTAGTTATTAAATTTAGAGCGTAACAAATTGTGTATGAGTCAAAGGTTGAAGTCGAATATTTTGGCTGATATTAACTCTCCAAGTGAATACGACGATATTTCTTGTTTGTCAAGATTTGACACGTTTTGTAAACAATGAGACATCTTGTCACAAAAATGCTATCGATTTTTTTAGGGTGAAGAGATCACGATCTGGTAAATTTTCTTCTGATGACGAGATATCTCGTTTTCATGATCTGGTCAATTATGCTACTGACAAGACGACACTTCAATACATCCACCAGGAGGGTTAATTGTAAAGAAACTCATATTTAGATGATTAATTTTGCATGAGCGAGAACTCCAAAAGCTCATTTAAAAATGGAATATTCTTTTTTACTTTTCAAAAACGACTTATTTAGTTCTATGCAATTCACACATACAATATTTCGTACTTTTCCAATGAAGTTCGAAAAATTAAATGTCTCAAGTGGCCAATTTTCCTTTTCACGAAGACGGGCTTACATTTTTCACTACTATTCGCAGTCTTTCTGGTCCAGGATCTACCTTTTGCTCGGATATTAGTCTTAAGCATTTTGTATGGTCTAAGGCTTGTTAGCCCTCGTATACCCTCCATATCTCTAACCCTACTGATGGTTAGTTGTGTTAACGAGGAATCTCGACATTAGCAAAACTGACCAGATATTAATGGACAAGATATCTCGTCATAAGATGGAACCTGTCAAGATCTGGATCTCGTCATCATAAAAAAATGGATTCACGAATCGACGTAGACGATTTCATCAATTTTGTTGCCACTCTATAGAAATTAAGATTCATCCATACTACCATGTCATAAAATATTATATCACTAATCGACTTTAGGTCACACTTTTTGAAGCTTCTCAACTGTAATTATCACTCTTATATTTCACGTTCATGATAAGTCTCATCGTTTTATTACAATTGGTAAGATGTGTCCTGCGGACGCATGAAATGTTATAGTGTGTCTCGATAGCATTAACACTAACTGAATTCCAATCAGCGTCTTCAAAAATTAAATTCATAAGATCCTTATCGGGCTGTGGGTGGTCATAGATACCCGTTGCTGAAAACGTCGGAACAATTTAAGTATAGTTGGATTAAATGGCGGATTCTTGACTCCATAATGACGACAGTTTGCTCTTTAGGGAATAACAGTGAAACGTTGCTCTTCCGAATTAAACTCCATTAGTTCGGCAAGTTGGTCCGTCCTATAACAAATTACCAAAGTCAAATTTTTCAATAACCTGTATGGGGCAGTGGTAACCCAGATGGAAGTGTAAGGGCTTAGCAACTGAAGGGTTGCGAGTTCGAAACTCGATCCAACCAAAAGCCGTCGTGTGCGTGAGGGTTGGTGCACGGTGTGGTATTGGGAAATGGGCTCCATATTCATGTTGTCTCGTCATCTGACCGTGACTCAAATTAACGATTCGTGACATCGAATCTCTCTCTTTGGTATTTATCCCATTGTGTTGCTTCAGTGGGACGACAGTTCAACTATCCACCAATATAACCAAGTAAAAAAGGAAAAAGTATTTGAAAATGTTATTAAGTTTTTAACGGGTAAATTTACGTACCAGCTTTCTTCTGCTTGTCAACTCCTAAATTAATATTGCAATATTCATTAGTTCTCGCCTCAATATGCCCTATAACCAATTCAGTTGACTAATATGTAATTGGCATTTTTTCGGAGATATTAGATGGTTATTTTCACGGTGATAACAAATTGTAATTTGTAAAAGTTATTTCAATGACGCAAGATTTTCTTGTAATGTACTAGTGCTTTTAAACGATGTCATCGCAACTGATCAATTTTGCTAATGTGGAGTTACCTCGTCAGCAAATTATTTCCTATTTATTTTATGATGACAAGATCAAGACCTGATAAATTTTTGTCTAATGACTAGATATTTTGTCTATCAATATCTCGACAATATTTATTATGACTAGGTATCTCATCCATCAATCTCTCGTATATTTTCCTACTGACGAGATATCTCGTCCATCAATATCTCATCAATTTTACTAATGACTTGATATCTCGTTCATCAATATCTCATCAATTTTACTAATGACTACATACCTCGTCAAATTAACTAATGACGATATACCTCATCCTTCAATATCTCGTCAATTTTACTAATGCCGAATACCTCGTTCATTTTACAAAAGTCGAGATTTCACGTCCTTCAATATCTCGTCAATTTTACTAATGACAAGGTATCGCGTCCATCAATTTCTCACCAATTTTACTAATGACGATATATCTTGTCCATCACTCTCTCGTCAATTTTACTAATTACGAGATATACCTCGTCGAGTCAACAACCAAGAGAGGGTTAAAATAGGTTATTCGAATAATACAATACTAAATGTCTTTTTGCATTATATAATCGAATGAAAGCGTAGTGTGTTGACTTGAAAGTTTGGTTGATTTAACCACCATTACATTTGTCTTATTATACATTTAAAACTTTGTAAGACAAATTAGACAGTTTTAGAATTTTCATGGAATTAACTTAAAAATAGAAACACTGAAATGAAATAACAGGGTAAGTAAAGTGATATGTCGTGATAGATCAACATTAATTTTACCAGTTAGGTTGAAGTTGGAACAGGGATTAACTTTGGTTTTTAGAAAGATAGGATTTTAGATTAAAACTAGAACCCTAACTTGAATATCAGAGTTCCAACAATCTTTCAAACTATTTATTTAAATTGCTTAACTATATTTTTCTTTCGAAACTTACATCAGCAGGATATCGTTCTTAGTTCATATAGCGTTCATTCTTTTTTTTAAATTCGGATTTAAATTACACCCAATTCAAATGAAGCTTTATTTTATTCTGTACAATCAGGATTTCTCTAACTAGATTTCGAGGAACTGATTCGGTGCAGATTGAAAGCAATTAAAGTAATGATTTGCTTCCTCTCTATACTAATAATTTCAATTTCGAAATTTTATTATTTTTTTTAACATTCTTTATATTATTTTTTCATAGACATAGACTTAGTAATTGCTTCATAGACATAGGTATGCAAGCTCCCCCTATAGATAGTCGTGTTCATCAATATTATCTACGTTTCAAAATTACAACATATATGCTTTAATAATTATGTGATTCCTTTATCTGAAAACTGAAATTTACATTTCTATTGTTTAAAACATTTTTTTTCCAAAGAGAAGCAAATCGGATGAACAAAATTTTCAAATAGAAGTGAGTAGAAAACATCAGTTTAAAATGGTAATGCTAAGAACCTGATCACTGAAACAAAGAATTTTAACAAATTGGAATTTCAAGTACAAAAATTTCTTTAACAGAGATTTATAGCTTTCCCTGATAACAGCACAGTTCTCATTTCGGAGTTTTTACCAGAAAATAATGTTAATAATGTATAAGATTTTCTATGTTCCCTGTTTGTGAATAGCATAAAAGTATTGTTAAAATGTAAGTTTTCAGCTTTCATGGAAACTTATGGTATATTGTACATCAAGCCGTTAAGAATTTGGATAGAGATAGGTTTATAGATTAAAAATTGAAGCACTAAAAAAATATATATTCTTTACATGGAAATGAAAGATAAAATACAATGATCACAACCCACAGAGTACACAACGTTTAATTCTCATGAGGGTATCTGATCAAAAAATACATTCAGATTGTGTAATGTGTTGTATACGATTAGTTACATTTAAATGTGTAAGCGCAAAACAACATAATACGAGGGCTGTTCAATAAAGAATGATCATATTTTTTTAAAGGTGATTGAAAAAAATCAAGAAAAATAAAATTCCTATTGAATGTGTAGCGGGATAAGTGGACAATAGATAGCGCAATTTTCACGGTCATGACGTCATTACTGAGGCCTTGGCAGCCTGCCAAGAACGCCTAGTTTTACTTTCGCCTACTTCAAAAATGGATGTGTCACGCGAAGTTCAATACAATGCACGGAAATTTTGTTTTCGCCTTAAAAAGTCGTCATATCTTTCAAAAACCAATGCCATGCGTGTTCCCCATTCTCCATATAGTCCTGATGTACCATGCGATTTTTTTTTCCCGATTTTGAAGAAATACCAACGGGAAAAGCAGTTTTCATCATCACAGGCAGTGGTAAAAGTTGAGTAGGCAATTTTGAGGACCTGTCAAAAAATTATTTCCAGCATGTGTTTGAAGACTGGAAAAGAGGTGAGATAAGTGCATTGCATGTAATTTAGAGTATTTTGAGAAAGATCATAAAAATTTGAAGGATAAGTACAAGAGATTATTTTTTATTAATTTGTGATCATTCTTTATTAAACAGCCCTGGTAGATTATGAATCCATAAAATTACTTAACATTCAAAAGTTCATTTGAGGCAATCATACCTTTTATTTCTTGACTTACACAGGGTGTTTAAAATATATCTGATACAAGTGTAATTACATATTGGGTTAAAATTCGACTTATTTCTGATTCATGTTCTAACCTTAAGGAACAAATGCGTCGTTCAATTTGAAATTTTCGTTTTCTGTATGAATCAATACTGACAAATGATGAAACGTATTTTATAAATAAAAATAATGTAATGGTATGAAGTAATATGATAGTATATACAAATTAAAAAATAACTTTAACACTTTATTGTTCTTTGAACCAAAATATACGAGTTTAATATTTCAGGCATCGAAAGGACCTCAATTTCGGTAGTGCAAAAATACAAACTACTAATTTTTAAGTCAGACGTTTTAATTATGTTACTTTATCATTTTCAAGAAAAAGTGCCATCTCATAGATCGGACTAAGTTTAATTGAGTCGAATGTATTTATCAAGGTAGGTAAGTAGTTAATTAAAGTCACATTTGAGTAACGGAACGGCTTATTGGTGTCGGTCCGGGATCGATCCCGAAAGCAAAGGTCCAAGAACAACACCACATAATTTTAAATTACGGTCAGATGGACGACGCAACACCTGAGCTGGAGCCCTATTCTCCAGACTTTGGTGACTATATAATTATTTCCTATATTTGTCTAACTATTTTAGCGCAAATATTTATGTTAAACAAATTGTTCTGTATAATTATGACCGTAGCGCAGTTAGTTCATTTCAATGCAACAGTAACTACTTAGTAACTAAATAATTCAATTAAATAATTCTCCAGAAAACTTATCTGGTCATTTCTACTCTAAGCATATACAATGCTACAAAAATTAAAATGTTCAAGCCACACTCAGAAAATTTAGCTAAACTATCTAAAGTTATAATACGAAACCTGAAGTCACCCTCCCATCTTCAACACGTTTAGAACCTTTGATACTTACGTTTTAAAGAGGTAATTATCATATTTCACCGAGTTTTAATAAAGAGCTTTATAAAGTTTAGGAGTTTTGTAATGATTCTTTGGGGTACATGGTAAGCTAATTTAAACATTTTAGCATGCGAACATTGTGTAATGAATAAAATCTAAAATTATTTAAATTAACTAAAAGTAAATTTTTAGAAAATTTCCCTTATCATAAATTCTCAACTGTTTTCTCTGCTTAAAATAAAGTTTGCTTTGAACTAATTTAAAGAACCGAAAGAAATACAGTCATTAAATTTTGAAGCGAGAACAATTTGCATGTTTTAACAAATACATAGCGCTTTATTTTTTACCATGCCTTGTAAGTAAACGTCCTTTAATCACGAAAACAATTTAAATAATAACATTTTGAGAGCATAAACATATAGTGAATGCATATTTATCGTCTAAAAACTTAGTTGGTCCTTTTTCTTATTTTTTCATTTCTGGGTACGAAATGACATCATAATTAGAAGGGACATTTTTACTTGAAGTAAAAAACGATGTGGTGGAGTCTTTTTATTTATGTCCCAATGTCTCAAAATATGTTCACATCGCGGTATAGAAGAATATGTTTACATACACTGATGTGCCAAAAGTTGTGGAATAACAGTTTCCAAATTTACAGGTGGCTCTCGCATCATGTTAAAAGAGTTTAAAGAATCAAGTGATTATTAGTGCTGTCTGTTTGAATCTTGAATGTCTTGTAAAACGCCGAATTACGCGATAATGGCTTTTCTACGAGAACTAAACGGCTTGAACATAGAATGATAGTTGGAGCTCTACGTATGGGACATAGCATTTCGGAAATTCAGACTTTCACAATTCCTCGCACCACAGTGTCAAGAGTGTATCGAGAGTACCTCATGGAAGGCATTACCTTTCACAACGGGCAACGCAGTGGCTGGCCACGTGTGCTGAATGAATGAAACCAGAGACGTCTCATCAGAATTGTCCGTGGTATCAGACGATCGACTTTGCGTGAACTGACTGCTATTTTCAATGAAGTACGCACTACAGGCGTATCCGTGAGGTCCGCGCTTCGAAATTTGGCGTTGATGGGATATGGCAACAGAAAACCAACTATAGTGTTTTTACTCCCAGCACATCCACAGTCGACGTACCTTTGGTCTCTTGAACACATTCATTGATCCCTAGATGACTAGAAGCATGTAGCTTGTTTCGATGATTCATGCTTTCAGTTGGTACGACCTGATGGCCGAGTTCAGGTGTGGTGCAAATCCCATGAAATTATTAATTCAATTTGTCAACAAGCCGTTAAGATCAGATATATCAAGATATATCAAGCTAATCGTTTACTCTACCAATGTTCCCAGAGTAATGCAATAGAAGTGTGTGTACACTGAATGGTAAGATCACATACGCAACAAAACTTTAATCATTCCATTTATCTAGGTATCGGTTATTAGCACGTATATCTGGTACTACTAAGTACCATTATATATAACAGCTCATAGAGGACATTAATGCAACAATGAGTGACCGATATAGCTGTATATGATATATTGGTAGGTGTTTATCATGTCCTCACTGCGCATTATTGACAGTCGAAAATGTGTTTGCCCGTGTGCATAGATGCGAGGAAAATATAATAGGCTTTAGCTCTAGACTAATTATTGATGGTTGTCTATCAACTGTTTGAGTTCATGTTAAGTTAATATTTTATAAGAAACAAAGGATTCTTTGTGACATACGATAGATTAAAGTGTCCAGACAAGGTAACTGTCAAGTATGGTTCTCATGTTTTACAAACAAATTTTTTAAAGTTTGGATTTGACGAATATTCTAATTTATAAAGAAAACCATAGGCCAGTCGCAGCTTTGATCTGTGAGAGCAATTAACTATTCATTTTCATACCAAAATTGTGTATCAATGCAGATGAAATAAACTAATTTCTAACCACGTTCGTATGTCTGAATTGTCTCTAGGATATATCTGTTAACCTTCTTGGTTGTTCTGGCGTGGTACCTCATTGATAGTAAAATTGACCAGATCTATGATGTACGAGATACGTCATGAGATAAAAACTGACAATATCTTGGATTTCGTCAACATATATAATCCGTAGTATCTAGTTGACGATATATCTCGTCTCTATCGAAATTGGGCATATCTTGATGGCTGAGATACATCGTCAAAAGCACTAGGATGGTTAGGAATAATATTATAGTTATACCTCTACTATTATAAAAGGAAATGTTTGTTTTCTGTGATCAAAGCCTTGACGAATCTATGGCACTTAATGCAATGGGATTTGGAACACAGGTAGTCCAAATTTTTACAAATTTTGAAATTTAATCTAGAACATTTTTAAATGAATTTAATGTAATTTAATTATCATGGTTTTCCTTGGAATGACAACACCATAAAGAGAACGCTTTCAGTTAAAGAACAAGACAAAAAAGTTTTTACTGTAGTTATGTAGTTCATTTTTCTATTTTCTAGATCCTTAAAGATGGAGTAAAAATTTCAAAGGTTTTGAAATCTGCGAAAAATTTCACATTAGATCGATACCTAAAAATATGATTTTCTTTAAATTAATTATTTTTAAATCTTAACTTTTATATTTTTTCCCATGCACATTTGATTTTCATGTTTAATTTTCTTTTAATAAATAATTTTCAATTCAATATTTATAGTTTTGCAAGAAATTGTGACGTTTCGCACATTGGACAACCAAGACTACGGGGAACACCTTGATGACTATTATCCAATATGCTACGAATTTCCGTTTGGTTTGCGAAGCAAAGCAACACCACGGGCAACCCAGTGATGGCTCTTATCCAATAGGCTACGAATTCCCATTTGGCTTGCGATTCGACCGAGGATTAGCGAGCAGTGGTCACACGTAACCCCACGAAAAGAACTTTCACGGGCAACGTCGTGCTGCCACACAGTGCCTAATTATAAATAAATTACAAGATTTTTAAAATTTAACCATCTTTACAGTTTTTTCAAGTTTAAACTCAGCCATAAAAGAAAGAACGTTCAAAAATATTATATTTATCCAACACTGAAGGTAATAGAAGATTAAACACATTCTTGTATTTTCAATTTTTTTAAACTCCTTTATCTGAAATCTATATTTCGAATAATAGTTAGGATCCAGTTTTCAAATATACAGCATACAATTTATAATGTCCTCAAGATCAATAAAAGGGTTAGTTCTTAAATCACTTCTTCATGAAGTTCAAGCCCCCCCCCCTTTTCCAATTTCACAAACATTTATTTTAATGGAAAATCAACATTATCCTATCGTCAAAAAATGCATTTACTGTGAAACAATCTCGCAATTTTTCGTCGTTTCAGGGTTTCAGGCGTAGTTTTATCATTCTAAAAATATGAAAATAAAACTGCTCTTTTTGTACAACTCGACACAATTTTTTCATTTTTCTCTTCTGGTAATAGTGAGATATCTATGTTAGAGTATTAGCTTACACCACAGTGGTAAAGAATTTTGCGCTTTTTCTTTCAAAAGGCTTATACCCGATATCGCTGGTGCCTATATACTAATCTGCTATTTTGTGTTTTTGTGTCCAGTCGACGCAGGTATTTCGTTAAGGTTCATGTGCGTGTGTCAATAGACTACATTCATTACATTTCACATGAAAACAGTTATTGTAAAACGATCTCAATTACATAGTAGAGCAAAGTTTAATACTTGAAATTCTCTATTTCTGCGCGCGTGCCGAATAATTATCGTTTACTCGAATGTTAGGTGATTATCGTTTGCGCGCGTATTGACATCTTCTCTTGCGAAGATTTATGAATTGTTTGCAGTTTTTTTTATAAGATACTCGTTGTTTATACATGTTAGCGCATATAAAGGGCTCCCTAGACGATCAATTTTACTGTCAATGTGATTGACGGTTTTGATTGATAGGTGCTTCAATATAGCTTCAATCAACCCGTCAATCTCATTCGGTCAATGTTTTTCGAAGGGGCGTGACGCGTCTCATTTTTGAGATACAAAATGGTTCCAAATTTAGATTTGGACTTACGCCTTGAATTTGGCTGTCTGTAATCGGAAGAAAGAAAAGAAGAGGAAAAAAATTACGCAGTATATTAATTTTCTGTTTTAATTTTTCCTCAGCATAATCTGATTTGTATTGTTTTATCACATGAACTATTTTTGGCAAAGCAATACTTCTTTTGTTTTTGTGTAAATATTCACTTGACTTATATATATAACTTTCCACAACTCAGAATAATTACGATTCAAAGTTATTAAAATCTTCACTAACTCCCTTGGGAGCAGAAATTACTTAAAACTGCGACGTACGTCGTAGAGCAAAGTCTTTGCAAAACAATTTTTCCTTAATTTTATCAAAAGTTTGGCCGATTTTTTTCAATCATAAGTTACGATGTTCTACAGTGCAAAGCGTGCTCCTTGCCACACCTTTTTTCTCTTTTCTAGCAACGGAACAACCTCCCTACACCTCCCCAAATTACCACAAACACTTTATAAATAACACATCTTCTATGTCAACGACAAAATATTTAACTTCAAAAGGTATCGACAGAATTGCAAATTCTGAAAGTATACCTTGGTTTTAAATATAGTAAGTTAATTATTTTTGAGGTTTTATTATATATAATACATATTTAATAAATATATAATAAATATGTAATACATATTTAGCCGATAATTGTGTAACACGTCGATTTTGATTTGACGGCAGTTTTCAAAATTCGGACAAAATGCATGCAGAACAATTCAAATTGCTTGGAGTTGTGTTGCAGAACACTGAATATAATTCTGCACCTGGGCAGTTAACGCGTTTATTTTACAGAAAAAAAAACTATATATACGCTTTATTATGTTAGTCTTTAGATCGAAGGTTCCAGGTTCGAATCTGGGTTAGGGCATGGATGTTTGTAAGCGTATGGTGTAGAGGCGGCTGGTGCACCTTAAATCTGTCGTTGCTGAAAGACCTCACGTTCGGTTGGTGTGAAAGTTTGGAGAGTGGGGTGTCAGCTCATATATTGCCTCGTCATCTGACCCTGGTTTAAAATTACGCGGCATTACACTGAATGACTTCAACTGGGACGGTAGTAACTAGTTGAAATATACGCTTTATAACAATAGAGATATGAATCCCAAATCCATTTGTTTCAATAGATATTTCAGGGAATCAGTTAAAAATCATCAGCACTCAAAACCAACGGGGCAGCTATCGAAGACCAGCTGCGTGTCCCTGTTAAAGGACAGAAGGTCTCAGCTTAATTGAAAGAGTCTTAAAAAATTTATAAAACATATACTAAAACAAATAACGCGTTATAGTTACAAAGTAAGGAATAAAAATCATTAACTTGCTACGAAGAGATTCTGCGTGAGAAAAAGAAAGCATTGTGTGTCATACGAATTTGTTAGATTTTATGAAACCATCGACATCGAAATAACTTTTTACTAACTCAGTCATTTTTTAATATTTTGTATTAATATAAAAACTGCAATTTTTTAAAATATTTTTCATCTAAACAAGAGTTTTGGTTAGTCCTTGGTCCCAATTAAATAATATTTATATATAAAGTTGTACCCCGACTTAATATTCTTATTACTTAAATTCGTATTGCGAAAATATAAATGTTTCAATTGAAAACTTATTTATTAATATATATTTACATTTAAGATATCTATATGGTATAAAATTTTCCGCAGATTTCAAAACAGTTGAAATTTTTACTCCATCTTTAACGAACAAGAAGAGAAGAAACTTGGGTTAAAGAATGAAAAGCCCTACTGCCCGAACGATTGACAATTGCGTATTTTAAACAATCAATTGGGATTGTTTAAAGGGATTTGTGCAAAAAGGATTGTTTACAAAATATCATGTTTGAGAAAAAATATTTTTAAAATATAAATTAGTAGTACTACAGAAAATTTTTGCAGTATCTCTGGAATCAGAACTCGAACAATTCGGAGTTCAAATGAAAACTTCAAGAAAAAATGTCTACTCAAAATGTGAGCGCTGCTTTGGAAATCGAATACCCAGCATATTGTTTGTAAGCTGCAACAGCTCAATTAATATTATTTTATTTTCAGTACAATTTCATACGATAACGCTATAAATTCAATTACAGGGCGAGGCTTTGTGGTAAACAAACAATCGTACAGTGTTGCCAAAACGCTATAACAAATAATGTTCTTTTTGTGTGCTAAGTAAGAGAGTTATATAAATACAAAGGGATTCTACGATCATGGGACAAACTTGAAGGGGTGGTACAGCTTGCTAAAACATGGATTTTTCGTAGAGGAATGTATTATCGGAAGTGACGCGTGGATGTACGATTACAAAAAATAAGACATGAGCTAAAAAACATTGTTTATTTACAGCATCCTTGCAAAGTGCTTCTTTGCAGCAATGTTTATAATAAATGCTCAAAATTGCGACCACGAACAGTACCAAGCAAATGATACATGCTTGGTAGCTTCGAAGGAGTGATGGGCGGACAGTTCCAAAGATGCCAGGTATTTCTCGCACGCATGCTGCCGCAATAGAGAGTCGAGCAACTAGGTCGTCAATTGAGTCAACTGGAGTTCCGTAAACGATGGTCTTCAGATACCCCCATAAGAAGTAATTGATGCTTGATAAATGTTGCGATCGAGGTGGCCATCGGACTGGTCCACCACGCACAATCCATCGCCCCTCAAAACTAACATCAGATTAATTACGGACAACCACGCTGAAATGGGCTGGCGCACCATCAGGGTGAAACAACACATGATTACGAACGTCACTCAGAACATCTTGTAGCAATTCTGGTAAAACCTCTTAAAGAAAAATACGATAATATGAGCCGTTAAGTCGCGTTGGTAGAAGATATGGGCCTATGGGGAAATCATTCACAACACCCAGCCAAAAATTCACAGAGAAGCGTTTTTGGAATGCATGTGGACGTGTAGCGTGTGGATTTTCTGTTGCCCAGACATGAGTATTGAGCACATCGAAAACACTTTCCTGTATAAAAGTCTTCTCATCTGTCAGTAGCACAGAAGCTGGGAAATCCAGTTGCAATACACAATACTGCAAGAACCATTGGCAGAATTCTACGCTCAGCGGGTAATCATTTGCCTGCAACGCTTGGACTCTCTGAATATGGAACGAGTGCAAACGTTCTTCATTTAAGACTCTCTAAACGCTGGGTTGACTCACATGTACGCGACGTGCAATAGCTCTTGTACTTGTGTGGAGTGTTTCAGCCACAATGTCCAAGATGGTTTTTTCCCTGTTCGGATGTCGTACAGTCCTTGATCCAGTTCTTCTGTCAGAGCTGGCGATAAATGAACCATTTTCTCAAAGGTGCCGATGGAACCGCTCAAACATTTCGTTTTTCGTCAAACGTCTGTTCGTAAAATGCTCTTGATACAACCGTAGCACTGCTCTGCCGTTCCCATTATCAGCACCGTACATCATATGCATGTCCGCCTTTTCACTATTTGTAAAATATCTCATCACGGCCGACAGTACAGTTGCAAATGACGTTTTCCCGCAGATGCATCAGATAACGGATGGCCTGGCACACTACAGCCCTCTACCCACAGCACTGCCAGCCAAGCACAGTTGCCGAGTTTGTATTACTGTTGGGGGTCTCGATTTTGAGCATTTATTGTAAACATTGTTGCAAAGAAGCACTTTACAAGGATGTTGTAAACAAACAATGCTTTTCTGTTCATGTTACAGCACTTCCAGCCAAGCATAGCTGCCGAGTTTGTATTGCTGTTGGGGGTCTTGATTTTGAGCATTTATTGTAAACATTGTTGCAAAGAAGCACTATGCAAGGATGTTGTAAACAAACAATATTTTTCTGTTCATGTCGCATTTTTTTGTGTACGTGCCTCCACACGTCACTTCCGACTAAAAATTTCTGTACGACAAAGGTATGTTTTAGTAAGCTGTACCCCCCTCCAAGATTGTCCCATGACCGCAGAATCACACTGTATAGTAAGTTTTCATCTGCAAGAAAAATTTAGGCTCGGATCACGACGCAAATTCCTGGCAGTGTTCAAAGAATTTTGCAAGTAAATTAGTGTTTTTTAACTATAGAGTCCACTTATTTCAACCTACTAAATCCCACGGGACAGTTACATTGAGCACATTATTGACAAATTTACTTGAAAGCTAACAGAATAATTTTAAATGATGAGAGTAGAAGGGAATTTCATTAGTATGTAATTATTTTTATCTATTAATAATTATTTGTAACTAATCGTAATATTTTAACTATTAGTAATTATTTAATCTATTATAATTATTTAATATATTATAATTATTTAATATACAGGGTGGTCCCGAATTCATGGTACAAACTTTAATGGTAGGTACAGGACATTGTAACAATGATTTATTGTATAGGAATGTATAGTCGCAAGTGACGCGGTGAGGCGAAAACAGGGGAAATAACGGCCGAAAGGAAAAACAAAGATTTTATTGAAAGCGTTGTTGACAAGTGTCATGTTTACAGTAATTGTTCAAAATTGCGTCCACCAGTATCGATACATGCTTGACAGCGTCGGTGGAGCGATTGGCGTACACGTTCAAAGATGCCTGGTATTTCACGCACACCTGCAGCAGCTACAGATAAGCGAGCGACGAGATCCTCATCTGAGTCAACTGGAGTCTCATAAACAAGATGCTTTAGATGTCCCCATAAAAAGTAATCGAGGCTCGATAAATCGGGAGATCGGGGTGGCCAAGGGACTGGTCCACCACGCACAATCCATCGAGTACCAAACGTGGCATTCAGGTAATTCCGTACATCAATGCTGAAGTGTGCTGGCGCCCCATCGTGCTGAAACCACATGCGGTTACGAATGGCGATCGGAACATCATGCAGCAGTTGTGGTAACACTTCTTTCAGAAAAATAAGATAGCTTCCGCCAGTGAGCCGCGTGGGTAGTAAGTATGGGCCAATCAAAAAGTCGTTCACAATACCAGCCCACACATTAATACTGAAACGTTGTTGAAACGCATGTCGACGCGTTGCATGTGGATTATCGGTTGCCCACACATGGGAATTGTGCGCATTAAAGACACCCTCGCGTGAAAATGTCGCTTCATCTGTAAATAGCACATAATCTACGAAATCCGGCTGCAACGCACATTGCTGCATCACCCACAGGCAGAAGTTCACGCGGCGAGGATAATCTGCCGGATTCAATGCTTGTACTTTCTGAAAATGGAAGGGGTGTAAGCGATTTTCGTTTAACACTCTGCATACAGTCTGATGACTCACACCTACGTCACGCGCAACAGTTCTTGTGCTTGACTCGGGTCTATCAGCCACAATGTTCAAGATGCTTTCTTCCAGCCTTGGAGTGCGTACAGCTCTTACTCGACCAGCGCCATGTCTGTTGACGTCGAACGCACCTGTTTCACAAAGTTGACGATGTAACCGTTGAAAAATTCTATGATCCGGCATTCGTCGATCAGGATACTCCGCGCGATACATTCGTAACGCAGCTCTGCCGTTACCATTTGCACGGCCGTACATGTAATGCATGTCTGCTTTTTCTGCATACCTAAAGTCACCCATCGTCTACGGCAGCACAATTGTGAATGGCGCTTTTCCCTACTGCGATGCATCATGTTCAACAGCGGCTAGACATCTACTGCCCTCTACCGGCAATGATACCAACCGATCACTCCATTTCTCTTTCCTTTTATTTCCCCTGTTTACGCCTCGCCGCGTCACTTGCGACTATACATTCCTATACAATAAATCATTGTTACAATGTCCTGTACCTACCATTAAAGTTTGTACCATGAATTCGGGACCACCCTGTATTATAATTATTTAATATATTATAATTATTTAATCTATTAGCAATTATTAATAATTATTATTTAAAATTATTTTTTACATGTATTTTTATAATTTTAACGTTTTGCCTACGAGATTGATTCTAGACTATCGTCAATAGCCCCTTGCCCCCCCCCCCTCCCTACCATCATAATTTTAAAAAAATTGATAGTTTAATGTCCCTTTTTTGTTTCCGCACTTTTGATGGTAATGCAAAAATCCCAACAATAGTTTTTTGATTACTGATTTAAGGTTAACCAAGATATTGATATGAAAACAAAGAATATAAAACAAGTTTATGTTCCTTCCCCCACTGTTAAGGTATTGTAAATTAAATACTGAATACAACCAAAACACTTGCTTATATAACTAAGCAAAAACATGTTTCTGAATTCGTCGTACTGTTTTTAAAAATTTCTATTCCAAATATAAAAGAGAAAACTGAAAAAACCATGTCATACGTGTTATATCTCGCCATTAGAAAAACACTGACCAGATAATGATCTCGTGATCATAATATGATATATCTTGATGTATATCTTGATGACTAAAAATCTCGTCAGTTGAAAAACCGGTTGGATCTTGATGGACGAGATATCTCATCTAAACCTCTTGGAGTATAAAAACTAAATTGGAATGTTTCATCATCGAGTGAATTTAAAGCCTTGAGAAGCGAAGTAAATTTGTTGAACGACATTTACATTAGACATCCTTTTGAAATTATGCGTTCTTTCCAAAGGTAATAATCATTATGTATAATTTTAAAAACCGTCCAAGAAAATTATACTACCAATGAATACCACTCTCAAAATATGTAATTTAAAGAATGATGTACGTTCAGTGGTTTTTATAATGTAGCAATTTATTTTTAATTTTAATCTAAAGGAGTTTATATAATTTTCCGGTAAACTATTAACCTTTTCTTAATGCATTCAAATATAGCTTCAATTTAAATAGGATTTTTAAGTTCCTTAGAATATTTAATTAACAGTATTCAAATGTCCAATACCCTTCCTAGAAATAGGTATGAATACTATCATGAATCTTACATAAATTGCTTTACATTTACTTCACGGTATGATTAGAGTTATATTAGCCGACAAACTTGTATGTCAATGGAATGGTCCTTCACATTAAAATTAACGATTGCAAACATCACTTAACCATAATGAAAATCGCGGAGATAAATGATACTTGATAAGTTTACTTTAAGAGGAACTAATGCTTTGAATAGCCGTCCAGTTTAATAATCCTAATTTCTCCATTTGGCCAGAATATAACTTTCCTATAATTACGATTTGACGTGATGTATGAGCAGACCTAATTCGTCATCATATAATGATAATATTAATCGCTAGAAGATGCAAGTAGGCTGAAACCAAACCACTAAACTCCGTTTACACCAAATATAACATGAGCATTAATGTGAATCATTTATGCTCATGTCATCAAGGTATATAATGTCAATTCATGCATGTCAATAGTATATCCTGTTGACATTAGTGTGTGTAAATTCTACACTCGAATAGTTTCGTAAGTGTCGTAAATTCTTAGTAAAAGTGCCAATTTCTCTCAAAGGGTTCAATTATATTCCTCTTTATCAGACGTTATAGCTGCGGTAGCTCAGTTGGAAGAATGACGGATTAGCAAACGGAGGGTTGGGATTTCAAAAGTCCATTTCGTTATTTGACTGTGGTTTAAAATTACGCAGTGATGTTCTCGGATCCTTCTCTTCGATCGCAAACCGTAGTCAAGCACCGGTTGTGTTGCTTCAATGCAATTCAATGCAACGTTAATTAACTATCTACCTTCTCAGAAGTGAACAATACAATTTAGGATATAATTGTATGACATAGTGTGGGAGGACTGGGGGCCAGTTTATTATTGAACAGGTGTGAAAGCGCATAAGGAGAAAGCCGCCACACGCATAACCAAAACGGGCAATCACCGAGGATGGTCTTCCCATTGGCAACTCGTTACCAGAGCTATCGCTTTCGGCAGTAACTATTATCGCTGTAGCTTTTGAAGCAATCTTTGTTTTTCTGGGGTATGAATTTTTAAGTCATTATAATTTCACTGGCTTTTTTTATGAGCACTATTCCAACTTATCTTTATTCCTATTAGGTAATATATAATCTGTTATAAAATTAAATGCATATATTTCGATAAAGGAAACTTAAAAGTAGTGAGTAATTAAATTATTATTCTACAGTTTAAAAAGAGTTATTTTCTGAATAAAAAGATTCCACAATTTTGAGGACATGACTTCACATTCCATTGTTTATAATTACTCCCATGAAAGTACACTTGAAAATATGTTGAGAAATATAAATATTTCGAAACATCTCTTTTGGTTGTAATTATTCGTTCCATTCCTTCTTCTACAATTACTCTTTTACATTACTAGGGGGCTCCGCCCCCTGCTCGCTTACGCTCGCCAACCCCCGGGGATTGCTGCGCAATCCCATTTGGTTTGCTTCGCAAACCAACATTCCTTTCACAGAGTGAAACTATCTGAATAATTCGTATTATGCTGATTCCACTTTCCGGTACATGACGTCACAGCGAGGGCTTCGCGCCCTGCTCGCTTACGCTCGCCGACCCCGGGGATTGCTACGCAATCCCGTTTGGTTTGTTTTCTCAAACCAATACTTCTTTCGCAATTGATTTCACTTTTTTTTGCTTTAACACTTAATGCACCCTAAACTAATAGCCGCATCAGTAAAAAATCTTCTGTATCTTGTTCCCTGTACAATTTTAAGTAAACAGTGTTAATATCAAAACTTTACGATTGTACTTTGTCGGTAAACTGTCTTGAGAACAGAGGGAAAAAAGCGAGCCTTTTTCCTCGCCAAATAAAAAGAAATCGTTTTTATGGCAATTGTTGCTACGATAAATTTGATATCTGGCAAACCCGATAGTAGAAAATGCAACCCACTGCTGTTTGCGGAACCAGCTATGCGAACTGAAAAATACGAAATTTGTGTCACCAACTTTTAATTGCATCGAATTTATTTATGAACCAATTTTAAAAATAATTGTACCGTAAGAAAGAGTACATTGTGAGGTATACTGCAATATTTTTTAAATTAAAAACTAACAGTAATACTATATAGATATGACCATTTTAGTTTTGTATCGGAAGTTACGATCTGAAAGTTCCGAAAATTGTATGACCTACTTTTAATTGCATCGATTTTGTTTATTAACCAATTTGAAAAATAATTGTACCATAAGAAAGAGTGTAATGTAGTGTATTCAGTGATGTTCTCAAATTTAAAAAATAATGGTTTTTGCCGTAGACATAACGGTTTTAACAAAACGTAGCGAAAATATCCGAAGATTCCGAATTTTGTATCACGAACTTTTGATCGCATCCAATTTAATTATTAACCGATTTCAAAAATAATAGTACCGTAAGAAAGAGTATATTCTGAGGTATACTGCGATATTTTAAAAATTAAAAACTAATAGTAATTAGATATAGATACGGCAGTTTTAAAAAAATATAACAAAAATGTCCCGATTTTTCCCGAATTTCAAAAAAATATTATCAAGAACCACATTTAAATTTAAAAAAAAACTCGACGAGCTGCAAAAATTTAAGATGAGAGGTACTCTTAAAAAAACTCACGACTAAAGACTGAAATTTTGAATGTGTTTTGCTCACTCGCGGAAGAAATTTCACTTCTTCAACTTTAACACTTAATAAAACCTAAACTAATAGCCGCATCGGAAAAAAATCTTAATAATTATCCAGGGAATACGATGAAGAACAAAGCATGTTAATTTCATATTTTTCCGATCAGTACTTTCTCGGGAAACCGTCTAAGAATGGAGCTAAACAACAAAAATTTCAATTCTGCGGCGGCGGCGTCGGCGGCGGCGGCGGTAACTTTTTTTTAATATAGAGAGATTTTTTCTGCAATAACTGGTTCAATTTCCTTTCTGCAATTACTGCTTCAATTCGTTTGGGTATGCTTTCTATGTATGTGGAGTAGTTTAATTTTAGAGTCATTAATATCAATCAAATACTATTAATCAGCTTTTGTTGGTGACAAGTTTTTTGAAAATTTCCCATTTTAGATGTTCCAAAATATTCTCGATCCGGTTGAGAAACGGGAAATTTCCAGGCCATTCAAGACCCTTTACTTTTTTTTCATTCAGGAATTTTTTACTTTTGACGCCAGCACGTCTTTATAAACAGACTAGTACTAGGTGGCCATTACGGAAAGTCGAACGCTACAAAAAAAAATAGTTCCTTTTTTAGAGCTTTTTGAAATACGAACTAAGTACCTTCGCCTGTATAACTCCATAGACTATAAAAACTGTTTTCAACCTTCAGATTTTTTTAAGTATGCAGATATTCATATTCCTGGGTCTTATGAGGAACCTGGACAATCTTTGAATCGCGTTAAGTATGAAGGGCTAATTTCACTTTTCAGACCTATTAATGAAACTCATTGTACAAAACTGCGCATATTAAAATACTAAATTTATTTTATATGGAAATAACCCTCCCGATATTGACAAGGTATCTCGTCATTAGAAAAACTGGGCGGATTTTGATAGACGAGATACCTCGTCATAAGAACACTGACAAAGATTTTGATCTAGTCATCATCAAAATAACAGCGCTATCTTGATTTCGAGTATATAGTCATCAGCAAAAGCGGTGAGATCAAATGAGGCACAAGATATATTGCCATTAGAAGAAAACAGCCAAGATTTTGGTCTAGCTATCATCAAAATATCAGTAATATCTTGATGATGAGCATCAAAAATTATGGGGTCTTGATGGAACCATCCAACCACTTTTGATAACTGCAGTCCGATTTCATCAAGATTCAACCAATTTTGCTATTGACTGTTCGATTGTATCAAGATCTGACCATTTTTGCTAATGAAGCGACGGTCTGATTTCATCGATCCGATCATTTTTGCTAATAATGGTTCCATTCCATCAATATTCGACCAATTTTGCTAATGCAGAGATACACTACCCTTCAATAATGGACAGGACACCAGCGGATTTGCATAAAATCCGACTACTTTTTTGACGCTGTTTTTCATGGTATGGCCTGGGACCTTTGCATGTTGTGCCTGGTAAATTTAACGCCGAAGCCTACATGAACATTTTGGACAACAAGGTTCTTCCTACACTCTGGCAATTTTATGGAATGGACGAATGTTACTTCCAGGACTTGAACGCTCCATGCCTCTGTCAAGCAGTGCTATCAAGATATGGATGTAAAACGTCTTCCCTCGCCTGTTCAGAGTCCCGACTTAAACCCCATAGAACATTTGTGAGATGAGTTAATGTGACGCTTACAGACCAGGGAACCACGTCCGAAATCTAGAGCTGAGCTGGCGACATTCTTGCAGCAGGAATGGATAGAAATAACTATAGCTGTGTATTAAAACCTTGATAAACGTATGCCCAGAAGGGTTGCTAGTGTAATTGCAGCACGCGGGGGACCATTCTCCTATTGAAGCATGTATTATTTCCCTCATACCATCACATCTTGCTGCCCGGTCCATAATTGTAGGGTAGTATATATCGTCATTCGAAATAACTTGGACAGTTGTGGGATAATATGTATATAAAGAAACTTTGCAAGCCTGTCTAGCTTCAAGCTTTCTAATCCCATGTAGAAACACAGAAAAACATTTATCCTATTACATATTAATTCTGTGTTTTTCCTTTTATACCAACTTTAATCACAAATTCAAAGAAAAAAAAAACACTTAACTAAATAGGAATTTTATTCCGAATTGCGAAGGGACAGCTTGAACAATTAACGTTCAATCTGAGCACAAAGTAAAAAAAGTTACATTTTCTTTCAACTTCACGCAAAAGCATAGCTAAATTGAACCCGTTATGCATATATGAATGTCAAAACGTATTAACTTAATAATTACGCTAAAATTTTATTTAGGTCGCAACTACAATTAAATGTTTCACTTTTTGTATAGACCCAAACAGCAGTGCTTGACAAATGATCATTACTTTAGCATTTGGAAAACACTCATCAAAAATTGAAATACAAGTATGAGGAAAGAAATACACGATCGACCAATATCTCTTTGGAAACTACATTTGAAAGATGAAAAAGAGATATATTATCTGGGGTTCTGTATCAGACGTTCTCTGAAGTATATGCACATCATTTTTATTAATGGGTGAAACATAAGAGTACTTGCAGTCTCAACGTTTTCTGCAGTTTCATAAGTCACTCCTTAAGAAGCAAGTGCAACTGTTGACTTTATTGTGAAATATAAGTATTATTTGTTTAGTATATATCTTCATATGTAGAAAGCTCTTTTGGTGGATCTTTGGTTGTAATATGAACCTAGATTTTGCGTAGCAGCTTTGATATACAGATAAATTTCTGTATATCAAAGACTTCTGTATATATATATATATATATATATATATATATATATATATATATATATATATATATATATATATATATATATATATATATACGTTAAAAGAATATGAAAGTACAAAAATTCGTCAATGAACGTTAACCTAGATGGGGTGAGCTAAATTTAGAAACTGGGAATAATAAAAGAAATAAAACAGAAGCATGACTAAAGAAAATAGAAAAATAAGTAATATGGTTTGTGGAGGCCATCTCGAGCATGCGCAGAGCATTCATTTCTCATTCGAATCGATCGCTATCAAATGTATCGTATGTTATATATGTTTTCGTGTTAATTGCAATCACCATATTAAATATTCACGGCAGCAGATTTATGCAGAACCATGGATAATTTTTTTAGCGGGCGTAAACGAGCATTAGACGATAGTCAAGCATCAACAAGTACACAGACGAGCGTGGTTCCGAAAATAAAATCAAGAAAATATTCTCAAGAATACTTAAATTTGGTGTTTACCAGTACTGAAGTAAATGTAGACGAAAGGCCCCTGTGTATCCTTTGCTCAAAAATGTTGGCCGCAGACTGCATAAAACCTAAACTTAAAAGATATTTGGAAACGCTTCATAGTGAGTACGTCAACAAACCCAGATAACTCTTCGAATTAAAATTAAAATGATATGAAAAGCAAAAATCATTTTTTAAAGAAACTTTGTCTGTGAATAAAAAAGCTTTAATTGCATCCTACAAAGTTTCATATAAAATAGCCAGATGTAAAAAACCTCACACCGTTGTTGAAGAGCTTATTTAGCCAGCAGCAATTGAGATTGTAGAAACAATATTTGGAGATACTTTTTCAAAACAATTGCAGTCCATACCTCTTTCAAATGATACTGTTGCTCGTCGAATTGGTGATATCGCTGAAGATGTGCAGTGTCAGCATTTCTCGAAGTTGCGTGACAAATTGTTTTCAATACAGCTTGATGAAGCAACGCATAGTAATAAAGATGCTAATTTAATTGCCTATGTTCGATTTTTTGATAATATGTCAGTAGTAGAATAACTACTTTTCTGCAAACCGATAGAACTCAAAGCAACAGCGCTCGCATTATTTGCTATTTTAAATGATTTTATGAACGAGGCAAACATAGAATGGAAAAATTGCGTCGGAATATGCACCGATGGTGCTCGTTCAATGTCCGGAAGATTCCAAAGTATACTAGCACTTGGGAAACAAAAATCACTTCAGTGCGTCTGGACACATTGCATGATCCACAGAGAAGCTTTGGCTTCCAAAGAAAGGAGTCCTGGTCTGAATATTGTGTTAACTACAGTTGTAACCGTAGTAAATTATATCAAAATGAGGCCCCTGAAATCTAGAATCTTTTCCGCACTTTGTAAAGACATGGGTGCAATGCATTCAGCTTTACTATTTTATTGCGAGGCAAGATGGTTATCACGTGGGAAATTCTTGCAACGTGTTTATGAATTAAGAGAAGACATCGCCATTTCCCTGGAAGAAGAAAACAGACCGGAAGCCAAGAATTTTCGCGATGGTTTATTTCTGATGAAATTGAGCTACTTGGTCGACATATTCGAGAAATTAAATAACTTGAATCTTCAACTCCAAAGAGCAAATATAGATATGTTGGATACGAGTGATAAAGTTAATGCTTTTTGTACAAAATTAGAATTGTGGAGCAGAAATTCAAAGCAAAAAAAGCCTAACACTGTTTACAAATGTGAATGATTGTACTAAAATTTACAAGGCTGAAGAAGAACATGTAAAAGTTGTTTTTGTAACCATTGAAAATCATTTAGCCATGCTGGCAAATAATTTTAAAAAGTACTTTCTTGCTGATGACAAACTGAGAGCAAGTTACGAGTGGGTTAGGGATCCATTTCATTAGACTCCCGAAAGACTCTCAATTGATGAGGAAGAAAAATTCATAGACTTCACGACAAGTGGCGAAACCAAAAGACAATTTAGTAATAAATCACTATTTGAATTTTGGTCACGAGTAGAGGATTATTTTCTGCACTAAAAACAAGAGCATTTAGCATTCTATTACCATTTTCAACATCCTACCTTTGTGAAACTGGATTTTCTGCTGTAGCTTCTTTGAAGACAAAATATAGATCTCGGCTAAATATAGAAACAGAACTAAGAGTGGTTATTTCTATTATCAAGCCTTCATTCGAAAAACTTTGCTCGGCAAGACAGACCCAAGGAAGTCACTTATAATTATTAAATTTGTTTTTAATTTGGAATGTTTTGATTAAGTAAGTTTTGATTTAGAAGTTGATTTACTTTAATAAGTTAATTATTAAATATGTCGAAATGTATTTTGTTTTCTATGTGTATATGTGCTTTCCTTTAAGTCAGTTAATCAATTTTTTTAAACAATATTTATCTTGGATATTCTCGCTCCCCCCCCCCCTCTAGTGTGCTCGCGGCCCCCTAAGGGGGCGCGCCCCACAGGTTGAGAATCACTGTATTAGGAGCATTTAGCTCACTGGTTTGATGTATTTCGTAAAAAAATGCATTCATAGTATACGTTAATCTCTTTCTAGATGTTATTTCATAAATATGTATCCAGTAGTATATTATTCTTCTCGCAATATTTTCATCAACTGATTTTAATCAAGTAAATCCTCGATAACTCGTAACGCCAGATGTCATTAATTTGAGTCTAATTTAGTTACTTTAAGTCGTCGTCTATCTCTCTAAATTATTTGTTATATAAACAAAACCTTTTTTTTAAATGTTATTTCAGTCGATCCATATAATACAACAGTTCAAAATAATATTGATAACTCTTTACTCCAGATAAGTCGTTACTTAAATTCACTCACTATCTATCTTTATAAGTTATAGAAACAATATAGACAGTATCTTCTATTCGATATACCCATAAAAAAGTACACTTAAAAATGATATGCAATTACATTGACACAGACATATATATGTTTTTTAATATATAATACATATATAAGTCGTCGTCTATCTCTCTAAATTATTTGTTATATAAACAAAACCTTTTTTTTAGATGTTATTTCAGTCGCCCCATATAATGCAACAGTTCAAAATAATATTGATAACTCTTAACTCCAGATAAGTCGTTACTTAAATTCACTCACTATCTATCTTTATAAGTTATAGAAACAATATAGACAGTATCTTCTATTCGATATACCCATAAAAAAGTACACTTAAAAATGATATGCAATTACATTAAGACACAGACATATATATGTTCTTAAAAGTGCTTAGTGATACTTAGCCCAATATACAAGCTTCTTGAAGACCAGAATTTATACAGAGAACTTAAAACAATCAACACAAAAGCTTTCAATCTACTGTACATAACATAATTCATATAGTATATCGATTAAGCTTCTAAAAATATCCTTATTTTCTCTTATTGTTCTAGAATTGCTTAATTTTAATCTGTAATTCAGGCAAATTTCTTTCATAATTTTATAGGAAAATTTTAATCCATGATTCGTTCTTCCGTATTTTAATTTAGTGTAGGTGTGCCTTTTTTGATTGTTAAATTATCCTTGGAGGAAATTTAAAAAATCGGTATAGCCTTTAATGTGTACCTGCCATGTGAAATCCTAAACTACAGAAATAATATTCTATGTGTAGTATCCTCGCTGGAGGGGAACGCCACAATTTCGTATTAATTTCTTCGTACATTCAGCGGGTTTTAAATTATTAATAAAAGAAAAAACTACTGTTCTAAAATTCGTTACCTTAAACGTATTATGTATTAATCTTATTTGCTGCCCATAACTTATAAGCCAAAACGATATTATTATGAATAATCTGTTTTAACAGAGTAATTTTTACATGAGCAAATGACTTTGCATTAATTCTAATTTTAACACTCATGGTGGTTGTCATCTCGTCATTGGAAGAAAATTGACCAGATCTTGATTTACAAGATGCATATTCATTTGAACATATGCATATTCATTTGCTTGTGGTTGTTTCCCTTTGGAATATGATGTCATTTTCTTTAGCATTCAAATGTATGTCATTATAATTATATATTTGTATAAATATGGGAAGTGTATGTCCCGAAATTCTGAGACTGAGTGTTGACAAATGTTCTGGAATTATAATTTACAAACCTGGAGTTTTACTTAATCGTTCATAAAGTCTTATTCAGAGAAAAGTGCAAGCTTCTAACCGTCAGCAAAACACAAAATATAGTACTTCCATATGAACATTCTTTAGTGTTAGTATGGAATATTTTTTTACGAAATTCTTTCTTTTAACCAAAAAACGAAGAATATCTCATATTTCCACGACAGTGCTTTGAAATAATATTTGTACAGATGGAAGAAAACAATGTGTAAGGAAAATATATGAACATTAATAAAGCTATATTAGAACTAGCCTAGACATTGAACAAATCTGAACTATAATGGAAGAGATAGCTTGCATAATCTCTTTTCCTGTGTTGGTGAACCATTCCCTTGTGTTTCCAAGGTGTTCTTCTGTTATGATAAAGTAGCTTAACTAATTATTGTAGTACCAGTCGCTATCTCTCTAACCTTTACTTAGTTTTTGGTACCAACTATATATTTTCTATGTATAAGTGTTCTGATCCTTAAATACATATTAGTATACTTTTTCTAGTTTTTTATGATTCTTGCTAAATAACTTCCGACACTAATTACTATGAAAATTCAATTTTTGTACGCCGAAATTCTGCAATACTCTTTCAAGTTTAAAATAACTTGTAATCTCATACCACCGAATTAGACGATTGGATGTAAATAACAAAAACGTATTCGAGGACAACACTTTGGAATCTTTTCCTTAGTAATTTTCTTCAATATCTATCTACCACAATACTCCCTAAAAGTAATTAAATTTGTTCTTCGTAAAATGAGTGTATTTTCAGACAGTGTGTACCTATCATGATAAGTTCAACCAAGGTTCGTAAATGGTAATGGACATTTTAGTGAACGTCGTACTAGAGCAACACAACGGGCTATTGACGACGGTCCGAAATCAGTTCAATAAGGACAAGATCTGACGACAACACCTCGTAATTTTGAGCCACGGTCAGATGATGATGCAACACCTTAGCTGGTACCCCATTCTCCAAACTTCTACACTAACCCAACGTGAGGACTTTCGGCCCCGACAGATTTAAGGTGCAACAGCCACCTCTACACCATACGCTTACAAACATTCATGCCCGGACCCGGATTCTAACCAGGAACCTTCCTGTCTAGAGGATAACACCTTAAACACCATACCGGTTGGTCGGCCAAGGTTCGTCAAAGACTATTAAATAGGACAAAATCAACTATCACATAATGCTAGAGTGACACATTACTAGTCAGATACATCAGCAAACCAAAACTTCATTCACTCTAATTTTAAAATTGTTTTAATTGGTAGTTTTATTATCCGCATTTATACTAGTTCAGTAAAAAGTGCTTATAATTCTTCAGTTTTTCCAATGTTTCAATTCCATCTGTTTGCAGTATGAGCACTTGGGATATTCTTAGTAATTCCTGATGTACCGATGTGTAGACCTGAGTTTATTTAACGCGTACGACACGTTGATTGAATATGCGACAGATTATTTAACATCCGCATGCGTAGTCTGTTTCTGTACAGAAAACTTGTCTGCACGCATGTGTAGTCTGTTTCTGTAGAGAAAACATGTCTTTACGCATGAGTAGTCTGTTTCTGTACAGAAAACATGTCTGTACGCATGCGTAGTGCTCGTCTCTATAAAAAACGTCTGTGTGCACGGTTGGCGTTTCTATAGGAAAAATATGCTTGTATATATGCTTATGTTAGCCAATTTAGTACCTCAGGACTGATGCTGGTCATCTGTGATTATCTTACTCCGTATGCACATCTGTTTAGGCTCAGGTTATGGCCGGTAGCAAATTATTTCCCTGTCCGTATTACCCTAGCATTTTATAATGCACATATATCATAAATGGCCTAGTCTACCTAGATCTATGCTAGTGATCATGAACTATTTATAACTAAAGTACAGAGGCAAATATGGTTTTAAAGATAGGGAATCTTTACAAGCGGCGGTTTGTTTCAGAATAAGATAAAAGCGACTGGTACATCGACATGTGGTCATGTAACAAGGAAATATTAATATGCGCTAAGAGGTTAAAATTGACATACTCGCATTTTGTTCGCTTCTCCCCTACGAATTGTGCTGAAACAATATCCAATGAACATCTTATGCCATAATTCAATTTGGAAAAGTAAAATATTGACCTAGCCTTGTCCAACAGTCTTCGGTTTCATGGACTACCACCTAAAGCTATAACCGGCTGATTTATAATAATTCAGCGCATAATATAGTTTTGAAGGTAATAACAGAGATACGAAACATGACATTTAGTATAGAGATAACATACAAAGAGCAGAATAATAATCTCACTGTTATAAGACAGTGTCTGCACAGTTGTTGCCGCAATATATTGACACAAGAGAAAATGGGAGATGGTCAACTTATAGTCAATTCGGTACATACTCACACTTGCAGTGATCACATTCGCATTGAACTGAGGAAAACAACCGTAGTGTAGAAGGTTAGTGTGGGGTGGATAAGAAGGTTGTTTTTTTAAAGAAATGGGTGATAAATACAATTAGGAAAAAGGTTCGTTAAATTATATTGCTATATAGGTTAACTGGATAACAAATAGACTGGCCGTGATTAAAAAAAAATGCCTCGTGAAAGGCAAAGACACTAATTCAATTCATAGAGAAATCGATTTTCCTTTTTAAAGATGAATTGCACATGTATGTATAGTATAATACTTTACGAATACGGCAAATTCGATTATGAGACATGACGAGAATACCTGACGTGTTTTGAATTAAGAGTTCAGAAAGATGGGCTCACCAGATATGTCTTTCTCAGTCCATAAGTTGGCGCAGCTGTAAATAACCTGGAACAAGATGAATCCTCGTACCAAGAAAAGGTCTCTGCACAACAGTAGAGGGAAAGCCAAGTCTTTTATTGAGTAACTCTTTAAAGGGACCGCTGGTCACTGTGGTCGAGTTCGATACCAGTGGTAGGGGAGCGGGAATTACGTGAATTGTATCAGAGAGTGTCCAGGGTACTTCGTCAGGATGGCCAGGTGATTAGAGGAACGACTTTGAGGAATGGGTCAGTTCAATCGGTAATAGTGCAGTATAGTCTCATCAGGATGGCAGGGAGATTACAGGAACGATTTTGGCGACTTGGTTTGTTCAACAGGTAATATTGTGATATTCTTCATCGTGATGTAGGATCCAAGAATCGAAAAAAACCCGGAGGCTCTATAGGTCCAAAGGGTGCTCAAATTACTCAGACCCCAGAGGAATCGTTGATCCCGTCAGTAGCCCCAAAAAGTCAAAATGGGGAGGACTTGACGATAAAATAATCCATGACACGAGGGCATCCTACTTAAACGTCAAAGTGAAGATCTCCGTGGCTCGAAGAGAAACAAAACTGGGTTAGCGATCCACGCGAGCAAGAACAGCTCCGTTAATAATTGGTATGACCCTAGTCCGATGTCAAATAAATGGCTATAGTATTTTGCTCCTTTCTTCGCGATCTCGGATGAAGATGCGTCGGTTGAAAATAAAAGAAAAATCACGACGAAAAATGTCGTAGTTTAGGGGTGAAGCCACCGCAGCGAAGCCAAGAAATGATTCTCTATAAAGGAATGGTCTCCCATGTTAGCTAAAATAAAAAAAATGTCGCCATTTCAAATTACAAAATAATTCATTGTGAAAACATAAAATATAAATTCCACCAAACTTATCCACCTAACGGATTTTAATTGCATTACTTCTTGGTAATGCAACAACTTCCCAATAGGGCCCTGAAATTCTCAACTAACAACGTAATAGATATCATAACTCATTTACGATTCAAAATACAAGTTTCACATTACAGAAAATATGTGGTAATTTCCAAAGCAACATGTAGTGTTCAATTACTATTCACCACAAATTGTAGTTCATCGAGACTCAAAGTAAACACAACAATTTTAAACACAAAGAAGAAATACAAAGAAAAAATGATACACAAATGGGAATTCAACTTTAAATCGAACAGAAAGATTTTCCCTTTTAGTAATCAATTTTACTTCTGATAAGGTTTGTTTACCCTTATCTTCTCATATAACTACTGGTGCAAACATAGGGTGAGCTCAAAGCATAATTTACCAAAAAGTTCAGAACACTCAAAAACGTTGTTAAACAACAACAACAAAAAAACACAATAGCTCATAAACCAACAAAATTCGCATTGAGTAATTTTAAAGTACAAGTGGAACGAGCAACACAAGACTAAACTTTGTTCCAAACGCTGAAGCTAAGGATGATTAATCACATGGCTTCTGGGTGTGAGATGAACATGGATGATTTTCCATGATTATATATATATATATATATATATATATATATATATATATATATATATATATATATATATATATATATATATATATATATATATATATATATATATATATATATATATATATATATATATATTATATATATATATATTATATATATATATATATATATATTTTATATATATATATATATATATACATATATTCAAGCTTTTGTATTGCCAGGGGCAATTGTATGCTGCCCAATGCCTTATAGCACAGTAGCAAGAATTATTGACAATATGAACAGGACAATGACCAAGAGAACAGAAGTTCTATTTAGTTGACAACATTAAAATTTCTGGAATATACATAAGTACAAATTATAACAGATCATATCATATCATGAGCACTCTGTCGATATAAAACGAGGAAAAATACGGTCTGTGAATATACAAAATTGTTAAATTGTTTGCCACTCTGCTGTGTCATGTTGACTCCATGGTTTGTCACAAACGGTGTAGGAGTAAATTGCCTAATGTTCTCTCAATATTTTAAGCCAAAGTAAAGATGTATAAAAAATCAATACGTCTCATCCTGAAAACCGTGCATGCAAAAGTGCAAGAGAAAAATTATCTGTGAAATATATACAGGTGGTTATTAAAATAATGGAAACACCTGTGAATAAAAGTGGCATTTGAGAATGCGCTTCGTAAGCATTAAAATATAATCCTATCTACCAATTTTTGTTTAATATAAAAAGTATTATGTATCATGGTAGTATGGGGTAGCTTTAATGAAAGTACATATAAATCGTGGAATTTTGTCAAAATCGGAAAATGCCAGATCTCACAGACTTTCAAAGAGGCCAAATTGTAGGAGCCCGACTAGTTGGAGCAACTGTGACCGAAGCATCCCAGCTTTTAGGCGTTTCTAGAGGTATGGTGTCTAAAGTCATGGCAGCGTACACACAGCGCGGCAAGACAAGCTCGGCAAAGCAAAATAGTGGACGGAAGGAGTAGCTGAGTGAAGGAAACCGTCGGGTATTGAAACGAATTGTAATGCCTAAAAAGAAAACAACTGCAGCCAAAGTGACCGCAGAGCTCAATCAGCATCTGGATTCTCCAGTGTCAGTAATCACAGTTAGGAAAAATCGGGTAAGTAGTAAAGGATTCCTTATAATTCCAGTGTGTTTCCATAAGTTTGATAACACCCGATACAGATACACACTTGTGTTCGTATCCTATGGTTAACCCATTGGTGTGAAGTATATTTGAAACAAAACTGGGTTAGTGATCCAAGCGAGTGGATCGCTAACTCAGATTGGCAATCTCTACGTACATGATTTTCGAAGCTAGGAATGCCGGGAATGGGATCGAAAAAAAAACTATAAAGGGAATATAATTCTTGCGGTCATTCTTTTTCCAAAAAAATACCCTGGTGGAATCGAAAATAACTATAACAAGTGGGGAAGGGCAAGCCTTCACCACAACAATCATGTGGGACGAGGATTCAGTTATGTAGATATGAAATAGCTAAATAAGCGGACATCAATCATCATCAGAAACCCCTAAATGATTCAATGACAGGTGCACTCTGATATTTACCGATTCTACATGGTAAAGGAATCTTGCAATATTTCCCAGTCACCAACCTTGTTTTTGCTGCCAAGGACGCAAAACATAGACGCGGATTTAGATCAGTATCCGAAATAAATTACATGACAGTGAAACGATGCATCTTTTTTCAAGTATTGAATAATTCAAGTAGCTTTATAATTTACAACTTAAGAATAAATTTTATTATTTGCATATTTTCCAAGTGTATAAATAATACAATAGCAACAAGAACGTGAACATATATAACGATATTCATGCATTCAATAAATTGCGTAAACTCGAAGAAAATAAAGTGTCGCAAAAAGTCACTACTACTTGTTTGGATCAATCCATAGAAATAAAGAAACATTACACCACAATATATATACAATATATACGCAGCAATCTCTCACGGTACGTCACTGTAATCGAACAGAATTATCACAGATGTACATTTTCAAGCTCTTCCCATTCTCTTGACTAGACAACAGTGTTAAAGTCAAGCTGAAATCTAGTGGATCATTTTAGTTAAGAAACCTTTTTTATCAGAGCTTAGAAAAAAGTATAATAGATTTTGCTGTTTCGACTGTCATATAATTTCATGGGATGGTGCTTTTACTGCCTCTTTTTTCTCCTCTTTCTACAAGGAAAACATTAGCGTTTAATGACAAACCAAACAACTTTCTATGGACATCGAAAAAGAGTGAGGTTTGTTGAAACAATTGATATTTCCTCGAACCTGCGAAGTATTTGAAGAAGATTTGAGTTTAATTTGTTGCTTTTGTGACGGGCAAATTAGATCTGTAAAGGTTTAAAAATCCAGACAACTGTTTTCTTATTATCTCATGGTTGTCTGTTAAAATATATTTTTTACGTGTTGTAATAACCTCTTGTAAAGAACTCTGCTATTATAGACACAGAACGTATTGCATTTTCAATGCACTTAAAAGTGCCTTCACCATGCCAATCAGCAAAGTAACTAAAATAGCATGAGCTTTACCATGCCAACTTGTAAAATAATTAAAAGAACATAAGCTTCACATCACGCCAATAAGTAAAATAACTAAAATATTATAAACTTAACAATACCAATGTATTTTTGTTAATAAAAGATGATCTCATCAACATTAAATTACAGATAAATAACACACTTGAGTAAAGATTTTATAGTTTCAGTATTCTTCGTAAGATTTAAACAATTTTTCTGAGAAAAACACATCGGATTACGTGATATTGTTTCATATATATAAAAATTTGTATGATTTATATTAGCTTAACTAGCATGCACTTTCTAAAGTGTTAAGTCTACTCCACATAAATATTTTAGGTTCATTAACCCTCTGTTGGGCTCACACATACATACATGGACAAAATATTTTGACAATGCATAGCTTTATTATTCTATTTAGTAACGGGTAGGCCCTCCTTTTGCTTGCATTACAGCTGCAACACGTCGAGGTATATTTCTACAAGTTATCTTTAAGTCTGGCCATGAATAGCTTGACATGCCTCTTGCAAGGCAGTGAGAAGAGATTGTTGTGAAGATGGGTGTGCTTGGCGATCTCGTACTCATCGCTCCAGCTCGTCCCACAACTGCTCGATTGGATTGAGATCGGGGCTCTGAACTGGCCAGTCAAGAAAATTCACTTCCTTTTCTGGAAACCACTCCAGCACACATTTTGCATTATGACATGGAGCTCGATCGTGTTGGAAGAAACAATCATCGCCGTCTTAGTATTGCTATAGTATAGGCAAAGCCGAACTGTCCAGAACGTCTAGGTACACGTATGTGTTCATGGTACCAGGTACATAAAGAAATGGGCAGAGCCCTAACCAGGAAAAACACCCTCGCACTAAGATCGATCCTCCTAAAATTTCTGCTGTGACCAAATACTTTTGTCCATATAGTGCAGGCCTCGAAATAGATTTTTTGTTACTGGTGCACCTTGTGCACTTAAGTTTTTTAATTAGGTGCACAGATTACATTTTAGGTACACATTTAAAAATAACGTAATATGAGAGTATTAATGGTATGTAAACTACTTTATTAGTTAGGTATGTTTATATAAGTTCGTAGTAGATAGTAAATAAAAATATTTAAAAATTGAAATTCTCCCTTCTCCGGCGTACGGCTGACGCGACAGTCACTTCAACAGAGCCATCTGGAAAATGTTTCGATCATCGGAAAGTTATGGTGGCAGTGACACAAGTAAACCTTCCTCCTGTATAAACCGTTACGGCCCAGCGATTTTGTTCTCGCATAGTGCGTATTTAGGAATTTTAACGAGAGAGGTCGATACTAATGTTTTGTTCAAACATCAAAATAACATAAAGCACGTCCCCCCTCCCTTTTTTTTAACGTTATGTGCGGTGGTGCGTATGATGTTCCCCTTTCTGTAAAAATTATAAAAAGTATTTTTTGTAGCAAAAATTATCTTTGTAAAGTGATGGTTTTCACCTTTAACCTTTTGACTATGGCCGGAAGAGCAGTTGTACCTTTATCGCGCCAAGAAATAAATCAGACTACGGCCAGAACAACAGTTTTACGTTGAAAGTTACAAGAATCGCGCCAAGAAAGAATATAGACCTCGGCCAGTACAGCAGTTTTTACTTTGAAAGTTATAAGAATCGCACCAAGAAAGAATCATGCCAGTTATATCTATAGCCGTAGTCAAAAGGTTAAATTAATAAATAAATAAGTTTAGCATAGGGCCCTGCAAAGCTTATACTTCGATTTAAGGAACTACATTAAAAATACTTTTCGAACCTTTCAAGTGGTTCAACGAGATACGTCTTTCAAGAAATGTTCAGTCTTACTACGGACGAGATAGTATCTCGTCTAGACAGAACTCTCCTATTACTACAATAGGAATGAGAACCAAGTAGGAAAAACTACTTCAAAAATGACATTTTTCAGTTGGAGCAAAACTGATTTTCGTAATTTTCAGTGCGTAAAGAGAAATCCATTTCACTTAATTTCAGAACATTTAATAATTGAAAATCTTAGCATCCTTGAAATATCCAACAATGACCCCCGGTTCTCGTATGAGCGATAGATCCAAATAAACGTTTACATGTGCGATTATTGTATGTTTAAACCACTTAAAACTTCTCATGAGAGTTGTAGAATTGTAATTAATGAGACAAATAGCAGCGTTTCGAGCATTCTCTTACAACTACGCAATCTTTAATTCCATGGTTTATTTCACACATACACTGCTTTTACCAAATCGGAAGTTTAATTTCGAAATTCACTGAAAGAACGCATTAAATCGCCACGTTGCAAACAACGAACAAAATGATTTTCCAATTCCCCAAAACAGGAAATAAAATCCCCTCGTAACACGTACAAAAGCCCCTTTTAATTGAAATTTATGAGTTTAAGCATTATCTTTTTACCTGGTGCATTTAACGGAAACGCAATGCTAATAATTAAATCCAACGCCTCATTATAAACACAATAAATCATCGCTAGGCCAATTCTGAATTATAATCTTGGAATATAAATTACTCGGAAATTTAATATGCCTTATGAAAGCGAAACAATGAAAATATATTATTTTGAATAATGCATATTATGCGGTGGTGTAAACACCAGTTTTAATTTCAAGAAAGAGCTGATTACTTTATTAAGCATTCAGGATATCTCTTGTGTCTTGTTTTTATTCGATGGAAAATATGTCAAGTGACGTTCTAAAATTAGAATTGGGAAACAAGAGAATATTTACCAATCACTCCTGATGAGAAAAATCCTATTTAAGTATCGTCAAATATATTTTTTAATTTGAGTGTTTTTCCATTCCGTATTAGTTTACTCATTCTTTTACAAACAAGACATGTTATTCTACACCAATCATTCTGCATTTGTGGAGATATAGTTTCAATCTTTTTCCCATAACTGAACATTTTCTTTAAAACTAGTGAATAAACATCATGTTTAAAGTGCTGTAAATGAGCCATGATACTTTTTATACGCTATGTTGGAAAGTCACTAGACACAGTAATATGAAAAGACTTTTATTAAAATATCAATTTGGAGTCAGTCGTAGTTGTTTAACGTAACGTTTAACGTTTGTAATAAACAAATTACGTTAATTAACTACCTTATCTTCTCTACTATTATAAAGTAAAGTTTTTTTTTGTGTGTGTGTGTGTCATGAAGTTGTGCCCTGACGAATTTATGGCATTCACACTAATGAAATTTGGCACACATGTAGTACGAATTTTTTTGCAATTTTATAGACCAGCCCGATTTTTAAAATTTAATCTTGAAAATTTTAAAATTAATTTAATGCGATGTTCTATTATTATTTTTTTTTCCGAATGGCAACAGTCATGAATCGGTATTGAATGAATCCGTATTTACTGCGCGTGTGTATCCGTTGCCGTGTTGCCGCCCGATTACTGCATATCCTTTCAAAAATGTATTACTTTTTTTAAAGCATGTTAACTTTTAGTTAGCGTTGACTTTTAATCTTTTATATAAGTATCTTTTTATTGTGCTTACTTTATTTTTGAAACTGGATAAAGGTTGTGCAATATGTTTGTTATTGTTTCTTTTTAACTTTTAGTTGCGTTGACTTGTAATCTTTTATATAAGTATCTTTTTATTGTGCTTACTTCATTTTTGAAACTGGATAACGGTTGTATGTTATTGTTTCTTTTTTAGACTACGATAGTTTGGATTTTGATTTTTAAAAGCATATTAACTTTTAGTTTGGATATTTTTTTCAAAGTTTAGCGATATTTAATTTTGATCTTTTGTGCAATTTCTGGTTTGTTTCATTTATGCAATCTTTTGTTTGTTTCTGTGTAGTACTTTGGTTTTCGTATAGTTAATTTTTGTCATTTTTGTTGTTGTACATACGACTAAATCTGATGACTTAAGAGTGGAACAGTATGCACATTTGACGCATCTGATTCACATGCGTTGATGAACGATGGAAATGTTGCTGTACGAAAACTGAAGTTCACAGAAATCGCTAAACTTCCAAAAAGATATAAAAACCAAAAGTAACAGGTGATGCTTTTGTAAATTTTTATATTGCATAAATTATCAAAATTAAATATTGCTATTCTTTCCAAAAGACACTCAAACACGGAAACAAACAAAAAATTTCATTAAATAATAACAAAATTATGGCATTTTGCTATAACGGCCTCTTTTTACGTACGCCCCACAATGTTTTGTTATACGACTAAAACAAATGCTGTTTTTATGCTTTTGTTTAGTATCAGCTTCTCCCTTTAGATTACACTGCTATATTTTGCCTCACGAAAATATCAGTCATGTTTGCATAACATTGTCGTCATTTTACTGCGTTGTCGTTTTAGTGTAGTTAGACCAACATTCACTTTATACAAAGCCCACGTCGCAACTAAAAATCCTATTGCGAGGCTACTTTTATCCGCTATGATACGAAGCAATGTATTGCACAACTGTGATCCAGTTCCAAAAAGGTAGTCTTGTGCCTTTTTTGCATACTGGGGGCTGTAAATTAAACACAAAAAAACATGTTATTGCGAAATGCTGTTATTTTGTTGACCTTTAATGCTGGTTTTTTTTCTGTGTTTGGGTGTCTTTTGAAAAGCATACCAATACTTTTTAATAATTTATGCAGCATTTAAATTTACAAAAACATAAGCTTTTACTTTTGGTTTTTATATCTCTTTGGAAGTTTAGTCATTTCTGTGTACTTCAGTTTTTTTATCGCACCATTTCCACCGTTTATCAACGCATCTCTCAAATGCGCATACTGTTCCACTCTGAGTAATCTGATTCAGTGGTATGTACCACACCTTCTCCGATTCAATCTTCGAATACATAGCGACAATAAATTGATGAAGCAGGTCTCTGCTTTTTAAAAAGATATCCAAACGAAAAGTTAATATGCTTTAAAAATTATAATACAAACTATCGTACTCTCAAACAGAAACAATAACAAACAACGTATTGCACAACTGTGATCCAGTTACAAAAATGGAGGAAACACACAAAAATATATACTTATGTTATACATTATGATAATCCAAACTAATAGTTAATATGCTTTTAAAAATGCAATAAATTTTTATATAAGGGATATCCAGTAATCGGGCAGCTACATACGCACAGTAAATACGTATTTAGTCAATGCCAATTGAAGACTTGCTATTCAGAGAAACACAATAATAATTAAATATCTCATTACATTACTTTTAAAATGTTCTGGATTAAATTTTAAAATTCATGGTGGACTATAAAATTTTAAAATATTCACACTACTTATGTGCCAAATTTCATTATTGGAAGTACTATAGATTTGTCAGGACATGCCGAACATACAACACACGTAGTACTTCATTTTATAATTGTCTAGACTCGCTGCCAAAAGTTAAGGACATTGTGGAATATGTTAATTTCTGTAAGCTAATCTAAATTTGCAATTTGCTGCAGAGTTAAATGGAACTATGCAAATGTGTTATGTAACAGCCAAGCACAGTTTCGTGCCGACAAATATAAAAAGGCAGTCGTATAAGAAGCCAGCACTGTCAAGGATTAGAGGAGTTGCATGTAAATGCTATAAAAAGTGTTTGCAACTTTTGTAGGATTAGTTTTCAAGACGGACGTGTTTCTGTCACTTCCACAACACAAATAGCAAATAGTGGCGTTGATGAACGATGGAAATGTTGCTGTACGAAAACTGAAGTACACAGAAATTGCTAAACTTCTAAAAAGATATAAAAACCAAAAGTAACAGGTAATGCTTTTGTAAATTTTTATATTGCATAAATTATCAAAATTAAATATTGCTATTCTTTCCAAAAGACACTCAAACACGGAAACAAACAAAAAATTTCATAAAATAATAACAAAATTATGGCATTTTGCTATAACGGCCTCTTTTCACGTACGCCCCACAATGTTTTCTTATACGACTAAAACAAATGCTGTTTTTATGCTTTTGTTTAGTATCGGCTTCTCCCTTTAGATTACACTGCTATATTTTGCCTCACGAAAATATCAGTCATGTTTGCATAACATTGTCGTCATTTTACTGCGTTGTCGCTTTAGTGTAGTTAGACCAACATTCACTTTATACAAAGCCCACGTCGCAACTAAAAATCCTATCGCGAGGCTACTTTTATCCGCTATGATACGAAACAATGTATTGCACAACTGTGATCCGGTTCCTAAAAGGTAGTCTTGGATTTAAACATCATTTTGCCAATGCTGGCTTCTTATATCACTGCCTTTTTTGCATACTGGGGGCTGTAAATTAAACAAAAAAAAACATGTTATTGCGAAATGCTGTTATTTTGTTGATCTTTAATGCTATTTTTTTTTCTGTGTTTGGGTGTCTTTTGAAAAGCATACCAATACTTTTTAATAATTTATGCAACGTTTAAATTTACAAAAGCATAAACTTTTACTTTTGGTTTTTATATCTTTTTTGGAAGTTTAGTCATTTCTGTGTACTTCAGTTTTTTTATCCCATCATTTCCACCATTTATCAACGTATCTCTCAAATGTGCATACTGTTCCACTCTTAGTATTATTCAGTGGTATGTACCACACCTTCTCCGATTCAATCTCGGAATACATAGCGACAATAAATTGATGAAACAGGTCTCTGCTTTTGAAAAATATATCCAAATAATCCAAACTAAAACTTAATATGCTTTAAAAATTATAATATAAACTATCGTACTCTCAAACAGAAACAATAACAAACAACGTATTGCACAACTGTGATCCAGTTCCAAAAATGGAGGAAACACAAAAATATATATACTTATGTTATACATTATGATAATCCAAACTAATAGTTAATATGCTTTTAGAAATGCAATAAATTTTTATAAGGGATATCCAGTAATCGGGTAGCTGCATACGCACAGTAAATACGTATTTAGTCAATGCCAATTGAAGACTTGCTATTCGGAGGAACACAATAATAATTAAATAGCTCATTACATTACTTTTAAAATGTTCTGGATTAAATTTTAAAATTCGTGGTGAACTATAAAATTTTAAAATATTCACACTATTTATGTGCCAAATTTCAGTATTGGAAGTACTATAGAAATCTATACACATTACGCGTCACACAAATGAGGCCTTAAAACACACGACACAGTTTTTTAATATATTGGAACCATCTGGACTACTCTCGCACATATTGGAGCACCGATTATGCGTCTCACAAATATCAATCCACCTTCACTGTGCAATGGCACAACAATCTGTCAAGAAACTCATGCGAACTATTATAAAAGCCACCATCGTGACTCGACATGCTGCAAGTTTAAACGTATTCATTCGTTAAATACCAATCATCACTTCTGATATCCCCATTCCAATTTAAAAAACTTCAGTTCCCAGTTCGTTTAAGATTCACTGTCAGCATCAACAAGGCACAATCACTTAAAGTCGTAGAACTCGGTCTCATTCAACCGTGTTTCTCCCACGGTCAAGTGTTTGAGATTATTTAATACCTTTTTACTTTTTATAAAGAGATATCACTTAAATTTCTTGCCACATATGGTTCTTTTAATAAGTGTACATGTATACTCTCTCGGGGATAAATAATCAAGTAAAAAATTCACATTTTAAATATTTGTTTTCCTTTTGCACATGGCACAGGCTTATTTCATTTCATTTAATTGTTTCTAAACTTACATTTTACATCTACAAACGTTGTAATTTTAAAAATTCAGGTAAGCAAAAATATAATTATCTTTGTACTCAACAAAAAAAAATACCTTTTATTTTGGTCTATTAATCTATTTTATTCAAAATTACCTCAACTTGCAATAATATTTCTAATTTTTCTGTCTCCCTATTATTTAAGTAATTTGGGGTTAAAATATACTATGTTGCCCAAATCAACACATTTCATTGTTGTGTTCAAAATAAGATACACATTTCAGTTGTAAAATTTAAAAAATAATAGACTCATTTTTTCGGTTTTCAGTAAAAAAAAAAGCATGTTTCTCACTCCTTTCACCATTCAATTTTCTCAACTGCCTTATTCAAAAACTTAAATCTCTTTAATTCTTACAAAATACAATTTTTGGCATTGTAGTAATATATGCATATGTATAAGATCGATTTTAAAAATAATACAACAATAAACACAAATTGTGCAAGTTGTTATTACAAATTTCAACCAATTTTAAATTTGAAGAAATTTGTAATTTTTAATTAACATTACACAAAAGCAACACAATTGGCTATTAACGAGGGTCTGGTATCAATTCCCTAATTGAGACATCCGAGGTAATTTTTTATTATCGTCGTACTATAGCAACGCAACGTGCTATTTACAACGGTCCGGTATCAATCCCTAAGTAAAAGATCCGAGGCAATTTTTAATTAACGTCATACAATAGCAACTCAACGGGCTTTTGACTACGGTCCGGGATCACTCGCCTAAGGAAAGTATCCGAGAAAATTGGGTAATTTTTAATTAACGTTCTCAAGCACTACAACTACCTATTAACTAGGGTCGTAGTTAAATCCAATAAGGGAAATATACGTGGACAACCACGGTCATATCATAACATAACACCTCAGCTGGCACCCCACCCTCCAAGTAATTGTGACGTCACACCCATTCACTCTCTTTGCAATTCCAATTTCACAATAACGAGGCCATCACGCCGTTGTCCGTGGTGTTGGTTTGCGGAGCAAACCAAATTGGAATGTGTAGCAAACACCGATGATTTACAAACGTTCCCAATAGACACACCTAACCCCACAAAAGTACAGCACGGGCAACGCCGTGCTAGCCACGCAGTGGCTAGTATCTGATAAAGTTTCTTAATGGCAACATAGGACAGTGCGTTTTCATCTGTTTATAGTTTTGTTAAGCAGAAAAAGGAGCATATCCATAACAAGATGTATTATAATTGAAACTTTGATTTCAATACTGGGTGAGTCAAAAATATGTTATCATTTGTCTATGATTTAATAAATCAGATTATTTTATTGTAACACAGTAATTGCAAATTAAATACTATATCATGTACGCACAAATTTCTCATACGCTCGACGCACAGTTAAACAGCTTAGAAGATCCTTGTTTCACCATTCTTAAAGCTTATTCCTTACTACTAATCACCATCAGTAATAAGGAATGAGTTTTAAAATGGTCAATTTTTATACTGAAAGACTTACATGCAAGCATTCCTTTTCCAATTCCTAAGTCATGCGACCATACTATTGTTGAAACTGAATACATTTTGCATGAAATTCTTTGCTCCGATGTAAGCCATAATATCTTTTACTCACCTTTTATATTGAATTGTTAAAGCAACTATGCTAAATTGAAATAGGGGGAGGTTTTGTAAGCTATTGATAACTTGATGCAAAACTCATATTTATAATTGAATTATCAGTTTCAGTCGTAAAAGAATACCTGCAAATTTCTAATGAATTAATAGTTAATGAATTTCTATTTTCATTGTGTACCTGAACAGAGGAATGTCCAATCAAATCCATAAATTATTGTATATTTCAAATATGCACATGTAAAAGTCTAGATTTAATTCCATAACAAATGTTAATCATCAATACCACAGAAAATATTTCTTTGCAAACTATTATAAAATGCTTAGCTCCCTCATTGCTGTAAAAGATGTATTCAAGTCAAATAACTTCATAAAATATGAAGTAATCTTTGTATATATTCAGCCGCATATTAGAAATGGAAGTAATATACACAGAGAACCCTGACAAGCATTGAATACAAATTGCACATTAAAATTCTACAATCAAAAGTTATGTAACATTTCAAAGATAATTGATTTTTCAACAAGCTCATTGCATTGTTATCTGAATCTGCTAAAGGCTATTACAAGGCAGCAATAAATCCACAATTAACGTAGCATGTAAATCATAACTTGTGAAGGACATTAACGACCAAAATTGGAAATTTGGGATCTCATTAAATAGGATGGCTTGCTGATGAGTTTCAATGTTTCAGGAAGTTTCGAAATAACCTAATTTAAGTTTTAATAGCACACGGTTTTAAATTTTGATGTGAATACGTCTTTAAATCAGAATATTACATGGAGGCACACACGAAGAGTCCTCTGAGCGTTACTAATTAAACGGTACAACTATTGTTTTTTACGATTTCAGAACTTGAAGAAACTTATATATATATATATATATATATATATATATATATATATATATATATATATAGTGTATATATATATATATAGTATATATATATATATATATATATATAATATATATATATATATATATATATAGTATATATATATATATATATATATATATATATATATATATATATATATAGTATATAGTATATATATATATATATATATATATATATATATATATATATATATATATATATATATATATATACATCGACCTACAATAATGGACCGGACACCAGCGGATTTGCATGCAATCCGACTGCTTGTTTAAAGGTGTTTTTCGTGGTACAGCCCGGGACTTTTGCATGTTGTTCTTGGTCGATTGAACGCAGACACCTACAGGACTATTTTCGACAACCATGGTCTTCCTACGCTCTGGCAATTTTTTTTATTGGACGATAGTTACTTCCAGGACGACAACACTCCATGTGATGTTGCAGCCTTTGTCAAGAGTATTATCACGACATGGATGTAAAAGGTCTTCCCTGGCCTGCTCAGAGTCCCAACCTAAACTTCATAGAACATTTGTAAGACGAGTTAGAGCTATGCCTATCAACCAGGGAACCACGTCCGAAATCTACTGCTGAGCTGACGACATTCTTGCAGCAGGAATGGAGACAAATACACACAACTGTGTATCCAAAACTTGTTGAAAGTATTGCACAGAAGGGTTTCTATTGCAATTGCAGCACGTGAGGGACCATCCCCCTATTAAAGCATGTATTATTGCCCTTATACCATCACATCTTCCTGTCCTTTCAATTATTGTAGGGTAGTGTATATGTATACACAGTCCAGTCACAATAATGTGACCACCACCTACTTTTGACGTCAACGTGAAATAACAATCACAAAAGGCAGGTGGCAGCACATTGCAGTGGAGTGTATATAAAGGATGTCCTAGGGCATCGGAAAGCATTTCAATCGTTGGCGTACTGCAGAAACGTAGCGATTTATCCGACGTCCAAAAGGGCATGATTATTGGCCCCCGGCCCAAGGGTAGAAGCATTTCGAAAACGGCTAATTTTGTGAACTATTCGCGTGCCGCCGTGGTAAAAGTATACGGTGCATGGCAAAATGGCACTATCCAAAATCAGCGGCGTGGCACATGTGGTACACCACGGGCTATAGATGACAGAGGCGAACGAAACGGAGATGCGTTCGTACGAATAGACATGCAAATGTTGAGCAACTGACCGCCCAGATGAACCAAGGGGCTACCAAGTGTGTATCCTCAACAACTGTTTAGCGAACGTTGATGCGCATGGGCCTCCGCAGTAGACGCCTGGTTAAAACACCTATGCTGACTGCTGTTCATCGGCGACGAAGACTGGAATTTCACGTCAGTACCGCAACTGGACGTCCACAGAGTGGCGACAGGTGGCTTTTCCCGATGAATCACGTTTTATGCTCTATCGGACAGATGAACGTTGGCGTATACGGCGTGAAACGTCTAAAGTAAATACCCTGCAGCAATTGCCGGAATGATCCAGGCTAAGGAGGAAGAATTATGGTTTGGGGAATGTTTTCCTGGCATTCTTTGGGTGCACTCATCATTGTGGAAGGCAAAATGGATCAGCACAAGTACGCATCTATCCTTACGGACCATGTCCACCCCAACATGCGAATTATTTTCCCTCAGAATAATGGAATCTACCAGCAGGACAATGCGAGGTGTCATAAAGCTCGCAGTGTGTGTGCTTGGTTCGAAGAGCACTAGGATGAGTTTACCGTACTCCCCTGGCCAACAAACTAACCGGATTTAAACCCAATCTAGAATCTGTGGGACCACCTCGATCGGGTTGTTCGCGCCATGGATCCTCAACCGCGTAATCTAGCGCAGCTGGCCTCGGCACTGCAGTCGGCATGGCTCAACATCCCAATGAACACCTTCAGAAACCTAATTGACTCTCTTCCTGCACGTCTCGCAGCGGTCCCCTCTGCCAAAGGTGGTTATTTTGGCTTTTGACAGGTGGTCACATTATTGTAACTGGACTGTGTACATACACTGTGACTTGTTAAGTCCTTTTAAGCCCTTTAATTTTGAAACCGCGTCTCGTAGAGTCAAGGTAGTAACGTGTACCTTCAGTTAAGTGACCATGCTGAATTTATTTTGAGACAGTTTACAGCGTCCCTGGCGGTGAAATAAGGAAATTCAAAAAAATAACTCGGAAACTAAAGAAGATTAGCCAAAAAGCTCAATTAGAAAAATGTACGCAATACAATAATAAAGGTACAGAAAAAAATTTCACGGAGTTATCTGTAAAACTGCGATTAAAATTTCGATTAAATTCGCCATTAAAATTTGAACTTTTCCATGCCTTGCAAAAATTGAAATTGAAAAATGTGTTCTCCGGTGTTATTATTCAGTTTTTATGAGTTATGCAAGTCCTATTATGCTTAAGTCCTCGTGTTGGTGTAATGTGGAATTGCGGAGAATGGTGTGCCATCTCAAGCGTTAATGCGGCACCTGACCGTGGTTCCAACACGATGGCGCCCCGCCGTTCAAACCCCACGCAGTGCGACAGTTTCTTAAGAACAGATTCTCGGCTAACAGGTAATCGGCTACGGTGGCTGCGTTGAATGGCCTCCACGATCACCAGATCTTACAACACCGCTCGATTTCTTCCCCTGGGGTTACATCAACGATCGGGTGTATGAAATTCCGTTGACAAGTTTGCTGGATCTGCGGCAGCGTATCATCAATAGCTGCGCTACTGTCACACCACTGATGATAAGGAATGTGTATGCCGGCGTGCTTGATCGATCGAATACAAATGTGTATTGTAGCGGTAATGGTAATGGTAATTTTAGTTAACGTCGTACTAGAGCAACACAATGGGCTATTGACGACGGTCCGGAATCAGTCCCTTAAGGGAAAGATTCGAGGACAACACCTCGTAATTTTGAACCACGGTCAGATGACGGTATTGTAGCGGATGGTGACCTTTTGAACATACTCGCCATGGTTTTGTTTAGCAATAAATTTATTGCTGTTGCTCATCTGTGTCTTTTACTTTTCCGATGCGCCACACTGAATAACTTGCATTTGTTTCTGACATATTCGCATCTCACTCAAAGTTTATCAGGATAAAATTATTAAATAGTAAATCATCGTTCGTGGTTGTATAGGCGAGAGATTTTTAACCGTGTTTTTTAATTGTTGCTCGAAAGTTGTGTTTTCGGATCGTCATTTTTTTTTTCATTTTCCGGAGTTTGTTTTTCAGATGTTTTTTTATTTATCTTTTTTTTAATTTCTTTGTTGTTTGAATTTAAATTCATCGTTGCTTAACTCAGAAAAACTGAATGATAATGCCGGAGAACACGTTTTTGAATTTCAGGACGGCCCCCTTTTAAAGGCAAGTAAAAATTTTAATTTAAATCGCGAATATCTCCACCAGTTTTACAGATAACTCCGTGAAATTTTTTCTGTACCTTTATTGTTGTATTGCGTACATTTTTCTAATTGAGCTTTTTGGCCGATCTTCTTTAGTTTTCGAGTTATTTGTTTAAATTTCCTTATTTCAACGCTAGGGGCGCTGTAAGCTGTCTCAATAAATAAATAAATAAATAAATATATATATATGTGTGTGTGTGTGTGTGTGATGATCTACAGACGGAGTGCCCAGCCACACTGTGTGTGTGTGTGTGTGTGTGTGTGTGTGATGATGATCTACAGACGGAGTGCCCAGCCACACTGTGTGTGTGTGTGTGTGTGTGTGTGTGATGATGATCTACAGACGGAGTGCCCAGCCACACTGAGTGCGGGGATTAGTCCACAATATGTTGGAATTTTTTGGTGTTGGGCAAGCTTTGGGCGAGTGTGACTTTGGACTGCATAAGTGGTTTCACTCGAACGGCTGCACTAACAATGATATGCATTTAATCAGTAAACTTATTCTACAATATTATTTTATAACGCTGCATTTCAATACACTACTGTTCATGACAGTTGCAACACCATGAAGAAATCATGCAAATAAAACGAAACTTGCAGGAAATGCAAAACAGGTTTGGATATACAAATCATTAAATTTACAAAACGATCACGTGTGTATGGGCTGAGGTAATTTTAGTTAACGTCGTACTAGAGCAACACAACGGGCTATTGACGACGGTCCGGGATCAGTCCCTTAAGGGAAAGATCCGAGGACAACACCTCGTAGTTTTGAACCACGGTCAGATGACGAAGCAACACCTGAGCTGGCACCCCACTCTCCAAACTTCCACGCCAACCCAACGTAAGGACTTTCGGCCACGACAGATTTAAGGTGCACCAGCCGCCTCTACACCATACGCTTACAAACATCCATGCCCGGACCCGGATTCGAACCAGGAACCTTCCGATCTAGAGGCTAACACCTTAACCACTATACCGGTTGGTCGGCGTGTATGGGCTGAGAAACGTATTCTAAATTTCCATGTGAGCCGTGTATAAAAAGCACTGTAAAGGTGCGTTGGAATTTATGTATTTTTGTTTGACGGTTGTAATTGATTATCAGTCAATATGCCTCACCATAAACCCACAGTGCCACACGAGCAACTAACGGAGATAAAATGGGGCCGCAAGGCGTTTTTCATACTTCCTCTACACCTCGCAAACTTCAAATCGATGCTATTCGGGACATAGGTGCGCGATGACATCGAAATGGATCTCAAACGGAAGCCAATAACAGAATATGTTGATTAAGTCATAAAAATTGAACCCCAATATTTTGTTGTTTGTAAAACGGTGTATCGTAATAGCATTTTAATTTTTAATTTCACAATGTTGGCATATACTCGTCGAAAAGCCAAACAGAAATACATCGAATCTATTCCACGTGGCAGAATTACTCATCGTTTTCAATAAACACTGAATTGACGTCTGAATTTGTCTTTCTTTCATTTATAACACCCACGTAAATACTATACTCAATAGAGACGCATTAATTTAAACCTTGTCGTGCTCCGAAAAAGCTTACCCACTTTGTATTTTATTTTTAATGCGGTATGTTACTATATCTGTGGTTAAGGAAATAACTGGACAAGTAGAAATTTGGCAAAAATGACAAAAGTGCGTCTGCTGGAGGATTTATCTTGGGGCCTTACGCGTTGTAGTGAAGTGGAAAGTCATGTGCATGAAAAAAAATAATGCAATAAAAATAAATTATTACAAATCTCGATTTACAAGAAAGGGAAAATCTTAAAAAAATGCTCCTTAAAAGTAGTTTTTAATCTTATCCAAGATGTGTCTTACTCAGTTCTTTCTTGCAATAATTTGATGTGACACGAATCAACAACGTAGCTTATTTCACAGTCAAAGTAGCAACATAATTTCCATTGAGGCTTTGACGATCTTTTTTTACTAGAAATTCATGCACACATATGAAACTTTTAAAATGGTAATGTTTTCATCTCGCCTTTTGAGCAAAATATTTTCATCGCCCCTTAGAATCTTTTTCAACATCTGAAATCCCCTTTCGGAAAACGAATCCTTCTTTGTTTACAAGATATTAAATTTTCTTTTTGATGTTCTTCTAATCATAAAATCATAAGACAAAACAGCAGAGAAAGTATAAAAATCTACAATAATTTTATTATACAAACATTATGACACTTTATTGTGTATAATTACTCTATCAAATATATATACATAAATCGATCTCTATCTCTCTGTAGGTAATGTATAATGAAACCGTATTGTCACCAGCTTAAAAAAAATTTTGTAACTACATCCATTTTCACAGCAGGCAAGACTCTTTTTTGAGCTTTCACTTTCACTACATTTGTCATGATAGTATGCGGTAACTATGTGCGCGTGAGAAAAGAGAGTCTAGGATCATATTACTACTAGTTGTGTCCACATGATCATCGTCACATAAAAATATTATCGTAGATCACTCTAATTTCATATCTCATAATTTAGATGGATAGTTTCATTGTGAAGTGATAAACAATCTATCAAACTAATAGCCGAGAAGTCGTTCAGGATTCGAAAATAAATGTACCAATCCTGTCTTGTTAATATGTCGTTAAGTAAAATCGTTAATCAATCAAGTTGATTGCGAGGTTTTTCACACCGGAAGTACCAACATCGCTCACTACTTCCTTTCGCAAAGGAATCATCGTATTAGTCATGCAGGGAAGAAATATCCAAATTTCACACACCTCAAATTTCTTCCTGAACTAGATCCCCAAGAAAATGCATTTTTACTTTTTTCTTTGTAAGCAGTTTTATAAATTAATCTAAGGACTAAATAAATCTTGCATATGTTATGATGACTTTACTATTATGTTACCTTGTGTGGCCCATCCGGCTTTTGCGACCAAAAACTATACCTAGATTGATACTTGAGCGACACAGTTGTAGGAGTGATGTAAATTCTTAAAGAGTTGGTATACCATAAGCAGCTCTGTTTCAGCAGACCTAAGCCATAGGGTGAAGCAAGTAATATCCATCATGTAGAATATTGTGGGACAAAGTGCTATCAAGAATTTAAAAGATGTTTACCTACTGAAAAAGCAGAAAAGAGTTTTTCAGATATTAAAAGCAAATAAGTGACTTTTCGATCTATAAAGATTTTGCAATGTAAAACATCAACGTTGGTTTATCGTGATTGGTTGGTTTCTACTCCCTTCTCTAAGTAATCACAAACAGTGATTGCACAAGTCCCATGGAAAGGGTAGACAACTCACTGTGGACAACCGAATTGCAACTCGTTCCATTTCATGATTATCCCACTCTCCGTGGAGGATTGCTACCTTCCATTACTGAAAGAATTACAATCTTTAATGCTCGCCATGTTTTGCCATTTCTCTATTTCAAATCCTCACATTTTGACACAATACTCCACATATTTATTGATGTTTATCCTGATGCGTTCATATATCTCATCAATCATTAATAATTTAAGATTGTCCAACCCTGAAGAGCTAGATGGTAACTAATAAGGTCAGAAAAAAGAGTGAATTTGGGGACGTTTATGCGTCCATTCTTTACCACTTCTGAATCCCAGTTAATGGTAGCGTCATTTTGTTCTTTTTCATGAATTCCTATTTTGTCTTCATATTTAGATTCACTATTCACACGGATTGAAAGTTTCCCAATTCTTTTAAGTTGTCGTTTAGAATCTGTCTTCACCACTCATATCCCAATTAGATTCATCAGTAACTTTAAAGAATATTGTTTCGAACTCTTAACTAGTTAAAGTTCTATACTGAAGCATTTCAAAAGAATAAAATACCATAGAAAGCTTTCCAATCCGCAGACAGACAGAAGAAACAGACGTAATCCATAACAAAATGACCGTCTAGCACTGGTTACAAGATGGTTGACCGAGAAACTTTTGTAGAGTGGAGAAGGCAGATTACACTCCTCATGGGTATAGAAGGGCTCCAGGTGGCTCATGTGTCTGGTTGGGTTTTTACATTCGTCTCAGGCAGAATTGGTGTCAAAGGGTTAGACAGATTATTTACTGGATTTGTTGTTGTTGCATTGAGACATTGTGAATTTATTGAACGCATTCAAGGATACGGATTAAGCAACACATTCAAAACAAACTGCAAAACAGCCAGCAAGCTCGTATAGTGATCATAATGTTAGTTTGCTACTCTGTAGATCCCAGGTTTGCATCTCTACTTGCGCATAGATACTGGCTATTATCCATGGTAGAAGGTGGTAATTGTCCTTTAGAATGGATCTCGTCTGTTCGACCCTTATAGAACCAATGGTCGAAAGGGCAGCGTGGGGATCCTGTCCTTGCTATTGCACGGCACACATGCCCTCAACAGGGGTTTTGGTCTGGGGTGACATCTCCTTGGACAGCAGGACCCCTTTGGTAGTCATTTCTGGCACACGTACAGCACAACAGTACGTAGACGACATTCTACTACCGGCTGTGCTACTGTTCCTTTTGCGAAACCCAGCACTTACTTTTCGATAAGATAAGTCTCGGCCGCACACGGCACGTGTTGCTATGAATTGTCTTCAAGTTTTCTCAGCACTTCCTTGGTCAACTAGGTGCCCTGATTTCTCTCCCATAGAGCACATTTTGGACATTATAGGAAGTCAACCTTCCCGTAATGTTGACCATTTAACCCGACATTTGGAGACAATTTGGCAAGAAATTCCGCTGGACATCATCCGGGAACTTTTTTATCTATGCCACGCCGGGTGACATCTTGCATCCAGACCAGAGGTGGACCAACGCATTATTGACTTCCTCCCCGATCAAACTCTGAAACAAATCATTCAATTGTTCTGAAATTTTAATCGTTTGTTTTTCTATGTGTACAAAAGTCATACCATGAAAAATGAGAGTGATTTTTTTACGTAGTGGCAACATCGCAAAACTAAAAATAAAAGTGCGAGCGATTTTTTCAAACTGTTAACTGTACAATTATAAATATTCTAAAGGAAGCAGACAATTTTATTTTCCTAGTTTTGTGCTCGTTTAAGGAACTGTTTTTATTTGCCCTACAGAAATGGAGGTGAGTGATTCAAAGTTAAAAAACGAAATGCGTTCTGCCATGAAATTTTGCTATTGTTTGGCCAAAACAGCTCCAGAAACAGTTAAGTTAAGTTAACGAAAGGAGCTTACAAAGACTAATGTTTTGGTGAGTCTGCGATTTTTAGATGACCTGGTGATTTAAAAACAGGACGTTTGTCTGCAGAACTGGCTCCTAAGCCTGGCCGACCAGAAAGTGTGAATGATCGAAATGTTAACTCTGTGTGGGCAACCATGCAAGAAAATCGGCGAATGACATGTGAGGAGATAGCTGCATCAACTAACATTTCGAAAACGATGATATTTCGCACTCTACGCAATAATTTACAGCTTCGGCCTATTTGTTCCAGATGGGTCCCTCATCACCTTACTAAATAACAAATGCAAACAAGAATTTACCAATGTTGTGAGTGAAAACAGATGCTTCAAAACTATCCGAATATCCTAAAGACTGTAATAACAGGTGATGAAACTTGTGTGCATCATTTTGATCCCCTTACCAATTCCGCAACAAGTGTATGAAAACACACATAATATCCGCCTCCGAAAAAAATCCGATAAACCAAATCTGCTGGAAAGGTCATGATGATTATTTTCTTTGATCATAAAGATGTAATTTATCAGCATGCTGTGCTTCCAAAAACTACTGTGAATGGTGAATATTATATTTCAGTTTTGAAAATTTTCCGATAACACATATGGAGAAAGCGACATGAACTGGTAGGGAATTGGACATTACATCACGATTATACTCGCCCGCATGTCGCTACTGCTGTTCTGTAATATCTTAGTAAATGCAATATTAAAATTATTGCACATCCCCCTTACAGTCCAGATCTCGCACCATGCGATTTCTGGCTGTTTCCGGCGTTGAATGAGAAGCTCCGTGGTAGAAAATTTAATACAGATTCTGAAGTTATTTCATCAGTGAAGGGTTCTTTGAAGCAGCTTCCAGAAAAAAGCTTCTCTACTTGTTTTGAAAAGTGCGTTGAACGATGCGACCGTTGCATATCATCTGAGGGAAGGTATTTTGAAAAATAATGACGCATTTATTTCTGTAAATATATCATATTTCTTGATTTTTTATGATTTTACTCTCAGTTTTTATGGAGCGCCCTTTGTATGTTCTTTACACCCACCAATTTTTATCGCAATCGTACAACTCCTTCTTTGAGCGTCGATGTTTTTTTTTTATTATGGAGTATATGTAACAACTATTCAGTTTAAAGATGATACAAATGCTGTTTATAACCCTACTATCTCGTCGAAACCTACATGGAGGGTTAAATATATTTGAAACTACAATTGGGGTGAAACGTACTTTTAAAACATTTTCATGTTTAAACAGTATTTTTCCTGATGTATTTTAGAAATATATATGTATTATAATAAAAAAAGGCTTAATATTCTGAGGGGTTCATACCTGCAATTTACCCTGTATAACTTCGAGACTTCTTCACTAATATAATTTTCCCAAAGATGACTTTTTGAAGCAATAGAAGAAAGTAGTTTAGTCATTTTGCGTTTTGAGGTATCAATACGATACTACTCGACTCAAAAATCATATGATGCTGAGAGGATTAAAAATAATTTTAAATAACTTGTAATAAATTGCAAAAACGAATTCTGCTGATAAATTTAGTCTCAACTTCAAGCATTGTCATTCTCAGACACATTTATCATGCCATACACCTACAGCATTACGAAGCATCATTTGAAAAAGGAAACATTACCTGCATTAGAAAGTCAACGAATGTAATGCAGTTTTAATAACATATTCAATCTATTTTAGCACTCTTGTAATAAAATTATTTTTATTCATCTTTTATTCTAACTCAACTTGTGGAATTAGTTTTAATTATTATCAAGGCGAAATATGTAATTAGACATTTCCACATCATCCGTATAAATTTAAGAAAAATATCAGTTCTGAACGAAAATATTTCTACAACTCAGAACAAGTGATACTCATTAATTTATCCTTTAAAAAACTTCGTTCTCCATCGACATATACTTGTCGTTCATTAACTGTCTGCAAAAATCCGAGTGGTTGTTTGTCAGTATCTTTTCCAATACTTAAACTGGTATAAATTCGTCATTTCATTCAGCATACCATCCAAAATTTTAATTTCATAATTAAATTCTCACAACTAGATTTTTCAATAAAAAGTACATTATTAATCATTCCGACATGATTAGATTTCATATTTTCAGCTTTTTCTCTTTCAGGAGTTAATTTAGTCGAGGTAGTCTGATATTTGAAATTTAATTACTATAACGAGTTGGTCCACCTGATCATCCTTTATATCAAATGTTAATCTTGTACTCTACTACAGGTATGCATCAGCATATTGGTGCTCCGCAAGGGAATGACATTAGAACTACCAACCCTTTTATCATTAAATTCAAATAAATTTTTCTCAAGAAAGACGATTAAGGTTGAGTACCATAAATTTTATATCTTACTTCAGACAGTGGCAGGCGATACTAATTAAAAGATAGGGAAATGTAAATGTTTCAGTAAAGGATCTTCAATCTTCGGAATTAATTTTTTGACATCTTAGCAGATCTAGCTGTTTTTACCTAATTGAAGGATTACGAAAATTACGCATATACATTTATGCTGCACTAAGACCATTAATTCAAAACTTAATCACATTTCTCTAGGATACATTTATGAATTATTTTGAGTACTTAATACAGATTCGTAATATTTCACATCAAAATTAATTGTTAACCCTCTAAGCGTTATGACGAGATTTCCCGTCCACCAAAGATCTGACCAATTATAAATATGATGAGATGTCATCAAGATATTGTCAATATTTTTACGATCAAATGATTAGGATCTGGTCAGTTTTCTTCTAAGGACCGTCAACCGTGCTTTGTTTTAATGACGATTTACCTCGTCTTTTAAGATATAGTTAGTCTTCTTCCAATGATCGTCGATCATATTTTTTTTTCTAATAACAAGATATCTCGCTCGTCGAGATCTGGTCAGTTCTGCCTCGTTGTCTGTTAAGATATGGTTAGTCTTCTTCAAATGATCGTCCATCGTATTTTATTCTAATAACAAGATATCTAGTCAGTCAAGATCTGGTCAGTTTTGCCTCGGCGTCTGTTAAGATATGGTTAGTCATCTTCCGATGATAGCTGATTATATTTTCTTCTAATAATGAAATATATCGTCGGTCAAGATTTGGTCAGTTTTGCCGTCATCTGTTACGATATAGTTAGTCTTCTTCCAATGATCGTCGATCGTATTTTTTTCTAATAACAAGATATCTCGCTCGTCGAGATCTAGTCAGTTCTGCCTCGTTGTCTGTTAAGATATGGTTAGTCTTCTTCAAATGATCGTCGATCGTATTTTCTTCTAATAACAAGATATCTAGTGAGTCAAAATCTGGTCAGTTTTGCCTCGACGTCTATTAAGATATGGTTAGTATTCTTCAAATCATCGTCGATCGTATTTTCTTCTAACAATAAGGTATCTCGTCCGTCAAGATCTGGTCAGTTTTGCCTCGTCGTCTGTCAAGATATGGTTAGTCTTTTTCCAGTGATAGTTGATCGTATTTCCTTCTAATAATAAATCTAATCTATCAAGATCTGGTCAGTTTTGTATCGTCGTCTGTTACGATATGGTTAGTATTCTTCCAATGATAGTTGATCGTATTTTCTTCTAATAATAAGATATTTCGGCCGTCAATATGTGGTCAGTTTTGCCTGCGATGAGATACAGCTTCGAAACAATCATCAGGAGGTTTAAAGGTGACTGAATAGAATTTTATATACATGTTAACAGGAGTCAAACTGCTCAATGAAAAAAACTTTCATTATGACTAAATATTTTTTGGAAGATAAGATAACAAGTCTCAAAATTAAAAGATTTTTTCGGGGTAACAGGTATAAATTGGAGGTGATCTTCTTACAGAAAGTTTTACTCTCTATAAGGAGATTAATCTCTTGCTGTTTCTTAAAATAGCCAAATACAACATCCAAAAATTTTAATCTGATATCAAAATATGCGAGGTTATCAGGATGAAGTTTGAAGGGTTTTGTGTCATAAAATTAAAAATAAATTTCACCTACATAAAAGTCTTAAAAATAGAGTATTTTCAATCATGGACCTTTTTTAGTGTTGACTATATTGAAGGCTTAAAATAATTAAAATTTACTTTCTCAATTATAAAGTGTAAAAGTTGCTTTTCATCCCATGAAAATGGTGAGGTTAGAAGAATGTCCTTCCAATTGCAAAAAGCAATCACTTACAGAAATTTCCTGGGTAAATTAAAAATGTTAATAATTTTTTTATTAATTTCGTTGTATGGTTGGTAAGAAAACGTACTGCAGAAAAGAATGGATGTAAGGTCAACAAATTGTCCAACCCCTATTACAAATCCTGTAATAGCACCAATCTCAGTCAGAATGAGGCAGATGGTATTAATTGCCAAATAGGTATTTCTATTGGAGTGTGTTGACAGATTTTGACCCAGTCCAATACTTGATTTGTTATCCTATGAACTCTAAATAAAAGAATGGGTTTTGCTGTTTGTTGATCTATTTAATACGAACTTATATGTTTAAATTTAAGACTTGCATTGTGTAACATGCATTTTGAAATTTTGACCAAATATGTCTTTAAACGATTTATAATGCTTTTTTAACATCACTTCATATTATAAATGAATATTTCAACATATTTACATATAGTTTTGAAGTTTGGTTGTTTGGGTTTTAGTGCAAAATTCCATATTTTTTTCCAATCTGTTTCAAACAACGTCAATTAAATGAACATATTACACACACACACACACAAGGAGAGCCTTATTTATACAGAAAAGAAGTACAACCTGGCTGGAATCGAACCTGTGCCGACAAAAACTCTCACAGGTTGCTCCTTTCGAAAGAGTTTGGAAGTATTGACTTATAACGTTAAAAAAAAAGAAATTCTTCTAAAGTATATTAATAAATGAGTTCGATTTCGTATTTTAAAAGGCTATTGCATTCGATCTCTACACATTTGGTACACATGTATTGTATCGTTATGTAAGATATCCAGAAAGGACATTATCTTCCAAAAATGTGAGTAAAATCTCAGAATTTATGTACAGTGCTTCGGGGCTTTCATTTGAAAGAGCTACAGGTACTGCAGAAAGATATCTACAACACACTAACTAAAGATGTCGCTATGTTTATATAAGACTTCTTCTGTTGAGACTGTGTTACTCATAACCACACAATCTGGTTAATTTTTGTTGCATCCCGCAACCTTCTTTAACCTTTGAAACCTTGGAAAATGGCCCGTTCTGGAACATTCTGGGTTCCAAATTCATCATCCGAAAGTACGTTTCTGCTAATCTATTTTTTTTAAAGTTGTTCGAAATAAAATTCCAGATGAAAATGGCAACTTTTATCCCCTCACGGGAATTACACGAAAATATAATAAAATCCTCCACGAAGAAGGATGGATACGGTGACCCAAACTTCTTTGACTTCGTTTCATTTGCATATTTGACGTCATCCAGACACAGCTGAGAGTGCCGATAACTTTTAAGCTTGATTAATCTACATACGAATGTATGGTGTTCTCTCAGTTTTACCCATTTGTTTTACTCGTTGTGACAATGACGATTAATTTGACGATAAGACTGCTACGATTGGGGATCATTATCCGAATCAAAGGAAGCATTTATCTAGTACTACCTTTCATGCGCACGCTTCTTGTAATTATTCAGTTACGCAGACCGGCGATACTGAGTTAATTCATCTCATAAATAAAAGACTGTCATTCTTTTATTTTAGGATATTATTACGACTCAGGATATAATGATTTGTTTACTTAAGCTTCAAATACCTATTGATTTGCGATTAGCAATGGTTATTTGAACTATTAGAATCCATCCGGTCTCCAATTACGAAGCGTCAATAAAAAAGAAAAGATGCTGTCCTCCTTGATGATTTTTATTACTTATAATTGACATTTCGATTCCTTCCTGCCGTTGCTGAAATTTCCGTTATTTATGTTCCTGTTTATAGGATTTTTCTCTTTCTGTTTTCCGTTGAGCAAATCAGATAGAAACAGAATGAATTGACCATTCGATTGAACAATTATTTTTCTTGTGTGTTTTATGCATCGCAAAGAGGTCTGTGTTGACGTACCAATTCTCAATTAAGCAGAGAATAAATGCAATTCATACACTTGACAGAAATGTTTAATAGTCAATTGACAATTTAGCGCAATAAGGTCTTAAAATAGAAATATAGTGTAACAATAGTGTTTGTTATAAGTTTAATCGGTACTTCTGATTTTCTACTTTAGTCGAATTGTTTACGCATAGTTACGTCATTTGTCGTATTTTAATGCAAATTATATCGACATACAGGACAGACAGGTTACCTAATCTTAACCTTTTTCTTTCATAAGAAATATTTGTAGGATTTAAGAGCAACTATAAGACATAGAGTAGTTTTCCTTGTTTGGTTGAAGTATGTAACAAAGTGTCATATTGCTAGACAGACTACGTAATCTGAACTTTTAAATTCCATTACACATATTATCTCAATTATACCCATTATTCGTAGGATTTCGGAGCAATTATAGGCCATAAAAGAAGTTTGATTTGGGGGGTTGAATTTTATGTTATAAGAATCTATTTGCGCCAAACACAAGACAGACGATCTCAAGTGATGGACATATGAAAGTTTTGTTTGCTTATATGTTATGTTCAGTAATATAAAACTAGTTAACAATAACATTTCTTTCCTTTATATATTTCTGTAGATAATTGTTTTATTGATTACTACTTCTAGTAATTCTAGTAATACTCTTATGAAATCAACGTTTTTGCTGGAGCACACAGTTAATCAACGTTTTTGCTGGATCATACAGCTAAATAATTTGTAACTTATCGACGTGTAGTAGAACGACACCTAAATTTGCATTTATATATGTCTTCATATCAGAGAAACCCTGGCACAGAAGTTGTAATAGAATATATATATATTTTTTTTATTTTAGAATTTAATTATGTTAAAGAAGCGATGTATGATTAGACATTTCCTCATGATGCGTGCAAATGGATGAAACATATCGGTACTGTACAAAACTAGTAATGAAACTCAGAACAAGTGATACTCATTAGTATATCCTTAAAGAGATCCCGTTCTACAACGACCTCCTATACTTGCAGTTTGTTAACTTTCTGCACAGTGCACTGTATTCATTCATCAGTACCCCTTTCCAGTAATTCTATATTACACTCACTAGACATTATATACCATCTAAAATTTCAATTTCATAATTTAAAAGCAACTAGATTTTTCAATAAAATCTATATACTTAAAATATGGGAGTCTAGAGAGTCTCTACTGTTAGGATATGTTATGCTATAAGCATTTATTAACCGTATCCGTTATGTATGCATTTGTTTCTGTCTGTGTGAAAACACTGGCCATTCTTTAGATTTTAATTAAAGAGTCTTGTCGATTGAAGTGTTCCGTTGTTTTTATTCACCTAGCAGAACTTTATTCAGGAACTTCATCTCCTTTCTCACCAACTATATCACGTTATCAGCACGAATACTCTTGGAATATTATTTGCGAGAAATAGAGCTAAGTTTGAAGTTTTTTGCTATTTAGAAGTACATGAAGGAGTCGCCGGATCTAAGCCTAACTCCTAAGCCGAACCACTAAGCGCTACTAAGAATGGACGAGCTAAAGGTTCTGAGGTTCAATGGAAATAATTAAAACGCCCTGAGCCATACGTACACGAGCTGCCCTCGTCCAGAAAAACTACTAGGAGGCAGTTGAACCAGGATGTATAGCCAAAATGACAAAACGAGAGAGACGGGTGAACAAGAAGGCATTGTCATTTTCTTTATTGGTCGAGGAAGATCAGTTCCTCGACGACATCGCAGACTTCAAACAAGCCAAGGATGCCTGGGATTCCCTAATAGAGATCCATACCAAATTTGGGCTCCTGCATATTCTCCAGCTCCTAAAGCAGCTCTTTAACATCACTCTGGAGACGAACGAGAGCATCAGGTCTTATTTGAGAAGGATCTCATAGTTGTATCGTAAGGTGAATTCGGGCGGGTATGGTTTCTCCGATAGGGAAGTGGCTTTAATCATTCATGTTGATGTGCCTCCCCAGGGGGTATGAAGGACTAATCCTGAAATTGGAGAGGGACGAAGAAAACCTGTCTACCAGGAAAGTGAAGTCACGGCTTGTCGTAGATCAGAAGAATCTTTCGAGATAGTCCTCCGACCAGAAAGTAATAAAATGACCAGACCCTAATTTCAAGTACGTAAAGGGCTAAGAACAGGTCAACAGCGGACAGAAAAACTCAGATGTTTCTCATGTGGGGGAGTGGGGCCATATTGACCGCATCTGCCCAGTTTCTTCATCTAGACTACATGTCAAAAAGATCCTAAATGTACCATGCTCTATTCTTTAACACTTGTGATGCAATAGCTGAAAAGACCTGGTAACTGGATAGCGGGGCAACAGAGCACATGTGGTCACAAAAGGATAAGTTTTTTAATCTGACTCCTAAGAAGTCGAAAGTGGAAGTCGTAAATTCCGCAAAGATTGAAGTTGTCGGAATTGGTGATATTGTTATCAAACCAAGAGAAGAGTATGGAACATCCAGCTTGTTCCTGTCAATAGTGCTGTTTGTCCCTGCGCTCGATGGAAACCTTCTACCAGTTGGCAGAATCGAGGAAATGGGGACGACTGTGTGGTTTAGAAGTGGAAAAGTTGCCATTAAGGATCTGCAAACCAAGAGAAGAGTATGGAACATCCAGCTTGTTCCTGTCAATAGTGCTGTTTGTCCCTGCGATCGATGGAAACCTTCTACCAGTTGGCAGAATCGAGGAAATGGGGACGACTGTGTGGTTTAGAAGTGGAAAAGTTGCCATTAAGGATCTGCAAACCAAGAGAAGAGTATGGAACATCCAGCTTGTTCCTGTCAATAGTGCTGTTTGTCCCTGCGCTCGATGGAAACCTTCTACCAGTTGGCAGAATCGAGGAAATGGGGACGACTGTGTGGTTTAGAAGTGGAAAAGTTGCCATTAAGGATCTGCAAACCAAGAGAAGAGTATGGAACATCCAGCTTGTTCCTGTCAATAGTGCTGTTTGTCCCTGCGCTCGATGGAAACCTTCTACCAGTTGGCAGAATCGAGGAAATGGGGACGACTGTGTGGTTTAGAAGTGGAAAAGTTGCCATTAAGGATCTGCACAAAGTTATCCTGATAGGAATCAGATGTGGGAGGCTCTACAAGATAGAAGAAGTTGTTGAGGTCTTGAAAATCTACTTGACGAAACATGAGGAGTTGCTGCACAAAAGACTTGGCTACTTCCACATAAATGCCATTAAAACAATTGGGTAAAATGTGAAGTTTGACTTAAATGGAGCAACGGAAACAGAAGGAACCATGTAGACAAATTGTTTGTAAGGGAAAATTAAAAAAATACTATTCCCCAAGGATGAAGCTGAAAGAGTTACAAGACAACTCGAGATAATTCACAGTGATGTTGTTCGTCATATCACTCCCGTATCAAAGGGTGGTTCCACGTATATTGTCACTTTTATTGATTACTTCTCAATGTTTGCAGTGGTGAAACCGATGTAGTCGAAAGAGGAAGTCCTTGGGAAATTCATGGAATACAAGGGAATGGTACAAAATTTCCATGGATTGTAGATCACGAAGTTTAGAAGCGACAATGTGGTGGAGAGTACACCAGCAGGGATTTCAACTAATTATTGAAAGAAAATGGAATAACAAACCCTGAACAAAATAGAGTTGCAGAAATATGAACCATGTACTTTTCGACATAACAAGGTGTCTACTCTGGTATCAGGCGTCTCAAATGTTATGTGGGCAGATGCTGTAAGTACTGTATATTATCTATGTAATAAATGCCCTTCCAAAGGCATTCAGGGAGGGATACCTGAAGAACTGTGGACTAAAAAAACAACGCAATATGATCACCTCACCTAAAAATACTGGGGTGCAAAGCTTTTGCACAAATAAACAAGTCAATGTAGAAGGGGAAGCTTGAGAAAGCTTCTCAAGAATGTATTTTTAGTTGATATAGTGATGGTCTCAAGAGCTATAAATAACGGATCCCAGAGGAGGATCCTTGTCAGTTGGAGCGTAATATTTGACGAAGCTGTTTTTCCACTGAGGAGGAGTCAACCTCACCAGCGAGCCCAAAAAGATAATGAATTTATCTTTCACTTGGGAGAAGATTCCAGTGAGGGGCAAAACCTGACAGTTTACTGTAGAAATGAGGTTAATTAAGCTGCTGAGAGTGATAATATGCAAGAAATCAGAATCCCCCAATAGGATCAGAAAACCAGAAACCTACCATGGACACCCAGTGCTTTATAAACCTGTAAATGATGTATCTCCTGTCAATCTAACTATACAAGATCACATCACTGTGGAAGCATTGGAGTCACATCATGCAATAATGAGGAAAGAGGCAATGAAAGAGGAATTAGGAAATCTACATCGAAATCAGACATAGGAGATAGTTCCCAAACCAGTCCAGGTCAAGCCAATTGGGTGCAAGTCCATCCGAGATTGCTGCATACGACAGTACTCTATGCAGGAGACCTCGACCTACGCAAGGGGACATGAGAAGGATCTGTTCCACAACAGGTGGGAATGATCGACTGACCAGAAGAGCCTCCTCGGCGGGGTGTGCTGTGAGATGGGCAAGGTCGCGGCTCGAATGGACGACGACCTGGACGGACGGATGCCTGACATAGAAGTTGAATAGCATGGCGAAGGAGGTGCAGGAGGACCTGATGCACATCATGGAGGTAGAAGAGAAGACGCAGCAGACCGAAAAGAAACGAGCCCTCGTGAAAGAGAAAAAGCTCTACCTGAAACACCTCCAAGATCAGATGCAGAAAGTGGCCGAATTTGTGAAGGAGTTGGACCGGACATACTAAGAGGAGTTGGACAAGATGTGAGACGACAGGCAGAGGGAGTGGAAAGAGGAGACGGAGAAGCGTCGACTCTTGGAACAGGATGGCGTGCAGGCTGTCAAGGAACAAATGTATGGCAACTTGGAGAAAGGTAGACAGGTCCACACAAGAGCATGAAGTACGCTCGGGAATTGTTGGAGGAAAACGAATAGGACCTGAGGAGGCAAGGAGGAGTGTTAGAATATGTTATGACATAAGCATTTCGTAACCGTATTCTTTATTATGTATTTGTTTCTGTCTGTGTGGCAAAACTGGTCATTCTTTCGATTTTAAATAAAGCGTCTTGTCGGAAGTGTGTTCGTTGTTTTTCTTCACATAGTAGAACTTAATTCAGAAAGTTCAGCTCCTTTATTATCAAACTACATCATAACTATCTGAGAGAGATGAACACAACACCACAACATCTGGACTAAATACATGCTGACTGCTGTTCATCGGAGACGAAGGCTGGAATTTGCACGCCAGTACCGCAACTGGACGTACACAGAGTGGCGACAGGTGGCTTTTTCCGATGAATCACGTTTTAGGCTCCATTGGACAGATGGACGTTGGCGTATACGGCGTGAAACGTCTGAAAGCAAACACCCTGCAACAGTTGCCATGGATCCTCAACCGCGTAATCTAGCGCAGCTGGTCACGTCACTGGAGTCGACATGGCTCAACATCCCAGTGAACACCTTCAGAAACCTAATTGACTCTCTTCCTGTAAGTCTCGCAGCGGTCCGCTCCGCTAAAGGTGGTTATTCTGGGTTTTGACAGGTGGTCACATTAATGTGATTGGACTGTGTATATTTCTCTATCTCAGAGAAACGTTTGTACAAAAGCAGCTGTAGTTGTACACTTGATTATTTTTTACTAAGCCATTTACATTTATTATGGTACAGATATGTAGGTAGGTAGTTAAATAAACGTCGCACTGGAGAAAAACAACAGGCTATTGGCAATGGTCCGGAATTAAATCAGAAGGAAATAATCTTAGGACAACGTCTCATAATTTTGAACCACTTTCAGATGACGAGAGCATCTGAGCAACCACGGTCCCTCAGTTTTTGACTGGACCTAGTTTTGAATTTGCAACACACCGGTTAATAATCGGTTCTCTACCAACTGGGCTACCGCGGCCTTTGTGATACAGAAGCTACTGGTTTAAAGGCATGCAAATATGAATAGTAGTACAAATTCCTTGCTTTTAGGAAAGATAATTGGCTTAGGAATGCTAAGGGACATTTCATCCGTGCTGGGTACAGCTACACTCTACGTTTATGAGTGATGGCAACGGCTTGGCGATTTTTTTGGCACACTTCTAGTAGCGAGTTACGATAAATTAAGGCAACCCATCTTTCGTTACAGATGTTGTGGCTTTCATGGCAACCTCGGCAAACGGAAACTTTCAATTTTCATTTTGAATATTCTAGAAAGTTCTTCCAAAATCCGTTAAAGTCGTTTGATTTCATTGATTCGTTTGAAATTTTTTCTTTCCTCCCATTGGTTATTTTGTTTTTAAATTATTCTTTAATTTTATTGGTCCTTTTAAATCGTTTTCTGTGATACCATTGGTCCATTGATTTGTATTTTGACAGTTGTGGAATTTTTATTTTATTATAATAGTTTTTTCACGATAGGATTAAGAGTTTTGTTTTGGGACCATTTTCGTTTTCATTATTTTTTTACGAGAGAATTCTGACGTTATCGGGCATTATTTCTTGCTTTTTTTCTTTTGTAAATCTTTTTCTTTTTCAACATACTCACTGTATTTAGTGTAATTGATAAGTTTCAGGGTATTCCTACCATTCGTAGCTTAGTTTCTCTGCTGGTTCACAAATGTGTTTTGATATGTGATTAAGCTTACTACTTTTTGTGAAATTTTTTTTAAAATATACTTTTTAAAACGTTCTGAAATGTGCTTAAAAAGTGTGTTGTAAAAAGAAAAAAAAATTGTGACAGGAAAAGAGTTAAGAAATAATTATTTCCTTGGCGACTTTAGAAGTGCGCCAAAAAAAATCGCCAAGCCGTTGCCATCAGTCATAAACGTAGAGTGTAGCTGTACCCCGTGCCGTAAGCTGTGCTCTTTGTAATGCAACGTACTAGTCGTTTATTCAAAGTTAATCGTGTAACCTTTACGTTTGTTTGATAACAATTTTATGAGAAAAATACTATACTGATACCAGTCCACCCATCTCGTTTATATATGACACTAATTTCATTAAACTGTTCTAAGGACTCACGGTCTTTTTTTCCGGAGATAAAATTGAGACTAAAATGATTATTTGTATGTTTACAAAACACATCCAAAGTAACAATAATGCAAAATTTTTCAATGCTCATACGAAATGTGTTATGGTATTAGAAATAACCATTTAAGCATCAATCGTAACGTTTTTAAATAATACAATGTTATAAATTCATTCCACATAACACATAATTTTAAATGATAATTTATGAGTATTCTCATTACACAGTCTAGTAACCACTGATAAATCGTTAATTATTTGTGAAAACTATCCCATATAGTTATTTATATATATAGTTAATATCCCATGCCATTCAGAACTTTTTATAGTTTTGGTGCAATCTGCATTTAAGTATTTTGTATCGTAAGAACTAGGGGGAATTTGCCATGACATCAACGCTGTGAGTGTCGTGAGATTTCAGAGAAGTTTAGATTTTCTTCTGAAATCGGTATAAACTAACGTCACACTGGAGCAACACAATAGGATATTGGAGACCGTTTAGGACCAATCTGAAAAGGAACGTTCCTGTGACGTCTCATAATTTTGAATCACATTCAAAATAGAACTTTCAGTATTTAGGCTAATTCATCTTACGAAGAACTCCGAATATGTTGGAGCATTATGGAAAATATTACAAACTACTTGTTCCAAGTTTAGGCTTCTGCGAAGTGACTATTACTGACACAACCTTAGTTACCTGGAAGTTTACAGAAGCTTCGAATATTCTAAAATGTTGAATTCATTTGCATATATGTATTAACTTGTCAGTAAGAAAGTAGTTGAATTTGAATTTAAGCCGTACTGTAGCTACACAAAGGGCTATTGTTGATAATCCGGGATCATTTTCGAACGCCTAGTAATTTCGAGTCACGTTCAGATTACGAGATCAACACCTGAGCTAGTAACCCATTCTCCAAAAATCTACACCACGTAAGTATTAGGGATGCGACATCGACAAAAAAACATCGATGTTCAATATTAAAACATCGATGTCAATAATACATCGCCCAAAAACCATCGATGTATTTAAACTTTTTTTACCATTTTTTTAAATTTATTTAATAACCTCTAACAGTAATGTTAGTCAGTTGCCATGTTTATTAATTTATAAATAAGATTAGTTTAATTGTCAAAACAAAGTCCTAAAAATTAATAAGAAAAATTAACAAATCTTTTGTTTTCAAAAGGATTCAAAAGAAAATAATAATTACGACAATTTGATATAGGTGCTACTAACTATAAGCATTAGTAGGTAGGTACTTATCAAAAATTATTGTTAGGTATTATTAATTTTTTATCAACTCTAACTGTCTCACCATTTAAGGATAGCTCTTTCTGATAGGACGGATGTCGCCATCACAGGCAAATACTTAGTTTCACGGTTATTTTTGTAATTTTAACAATGGTATTTTTTTTATTCAAAATTAAGCAGGATAACGTAAAAATATCAACAGTGTAAAAACATCGATGTTAAACAAACATCGGCTTCAATAAATAGATAGTAAATGAATCAATCTATTTTTTCTATAAAACATCGACGCATTGAAAACATCGACATCTATATCGCATCCCTAGTCACGACTCATAAAATGAGCACCATCCCCCACATATACGATGATTAGCTGGATCGTCGCAACCATACGGTTGCTAATCCGCGACTGTACCAACTGGGACTTATTATGATCATGAAAAAACACTTCCATCATACTAATTTCTGATATCCTATCAAACGCAAATACAGTCAAATCTAATCACGGTAGTACGTTAAGAAGCATCCTACATAAACTTCACTGTCCCAAAATAAACAAAATTCCAATTAAAAAAATATTTTTGAAGTTAACACAGTCGTTTCTGTTTTACGTTTTCATTTCATAATAAATACATCCCCCGAAAGAGGTGAACGTCATTTGCCTGTAAAGCTTCTCTCGAAACACAATCATGATGAAATAAATCGCGAACCGAGACGATCCTTTCGGTGTGTAAGAAAAACAGTATCTACGGCTCCGAATCGCAAACCTTGTTCTTTTATCTCTCCCATCAAAACCTCCTGGTACAGTAAGAAAAGTAAAATAACAAAACTATGCAGAAAATTTCCTTTCTGTCCTGTTCTTTAGTTTATGGCACATATTCTGCTATGAAAAGGAACATCATTCCGAAGGTATACCTCGAGGGAGAATGGAAAACAATAAAAATTTAGTGATCATCCATAGGAGAAGGGAAAATCTCTTTGTATGTCATGTTTGTCAGAATGTTTGTCAGAGTTGGGGATGACAGAAATGCTGCTCTTCATACTAAACTAAAACGCTTCCATTTGTTCTTCAATGACGTGGTGTTCCTGTTCTTTCTACTTTGAGTGATCTGCGTTATTTTAGATGAGATAGTTTGAACAAGTGGAATAAACTAGTAGCGTGACTAGTAGAGAGAAACACTAAGTTATTGCATTTTTCAATTGTGATTGCTAACCCTTATGGATCGGAATTTTTCTTTTGATGATACGGTTTTGCTCCTTCAAGTTCGTAACTTGTTTTTAGAAACTTTGAATAGAGTTTGTCGGTTAAAGTTTGAGAAAAGGAAGGTAGACGCCTGTCCTTTGACGTTCCTGTCTACCATTAATTAGAGAATAATTTTATTTATACTTTAAATCATGTTTGGGGGAAGTAATTGACTTGACGATGCACTGGAGCAACACAACAGGTTGTTGGTGACTGTCTGGGATCAACCCTGAGTGAAAAGATCCAAGGACACAAAGCCTCGTAATTTTGAACCACTGTCAGATGACGAGGTGAGCTGACATCACACTCTCCATACTTCCACACCCCGCTAATGAGAACTTCTCCCATGTATACTACGATCTTTGGTTGGATATCAAATTCACAATCTTCTGTTTTGTAACCCGTTAGTCTTCCGATCAGCTTACCACGGCAATAAAGTATGTTTCTAAATTGATGAATTTTATACCAATTTTGTTTTCTTACATCATTATTTATAGTTATTGCAACATGATATATTCTCTTCTAGATTATTGCACCATCAAGCTAGGTTTGTTTGTTTTGGCAAAATTTATGAATGTAAGATATGTTTAATGCAAAATTTCGACAGTATCTAATTTTCCACGAGAATTTTCATGGTAAAACATACTTGATGTTCTTAAAATTGGGAGAATGCATGTTTTGCGTTTGTTTTTACTAATGCGTGAATCTTCATTTCTAATCCCTCCAAGAAAAATTCGAATAGTTAGAAAATAAATATTAATGCTACTAAATAAATCTTTCCAACCACGCTTAATAGTTTTAAAACTTCCACTAATAATACTTCTAAACTATAAGTTAAACTATTCAATCAGAGTTAACATTTAGGTGCACGAAGTTTTTAAAACGTGAGATTTCCATTTTACGAAATATGTGTGGAACAAAACGTCTAAATTTCTATGTTGGTTATTCTAATAATAATTTCAGTTGCATGTGAATTTCTAATTGAACAGCTAATCTATTTAAATGTTAAATTATATTGTACCGTTACAATTTCTATGTTATAGGTTTAGAAATTATAAATCTTCAATTAAAAGTCATGTATGTGAGCATCACATTGCAGAATATTGATACTTTTATTTTAATAGCTAGCAAAACACAGAACAAAATGGAGCTTATATATATATATATATATATATATATATATATATATATATATATATGTGTGTGTGTGTGTGAATCTAAAAGATAAAGCAAGTGGAACGCAAGCAGTTACTGTAAAGTTCGTTACATCCTTTTTTCCAAGTTGTTATGTAAATAGGAATACATTATTTAGAGTTAATTGTAACATACAAAGGATAAAACACATTTAAGTGACGTTTTGTCAAAGAATGTGTTGGGTGTCTCTAAAAATCTCTAAATTCATTGTTAATATTGTATTTCACTTTTGTATCTCGTGAAAGAACTATTTGTAAAAGTATATCACTGCATCATTATCTTTCTTTAAACAAAATTGGTATGGAAACTTTCCTCTATATTTTGTCTATACTTTCACTTTTAACTTCTATCATTTTACGAATTCTAAATTCTTTGCCATAATGCTGCTATTTTAGTACGTGTTTAACTAGCAAGTTAGGCTTTTAAGGCTTCATCGATTGTTGGTAAACCTGAAGGTACACGTTTATGTAGAGAGTCATAAATAAAGACCAATGCAAACATTCTACTTCATAACTCATATTTACTGCTTTGGAATAAAATTACTGTTTTATTTGTTAGCAAACACTAGTCCCTCCTGGAGACTGATATTCAAATGTGCGTTGTATTACTTTCATATTTAATTCATAAAAGTTATAAGGATTCAGAGTTCAGGATTGGAGGTTGGTGTTAGTTATTGAAGTGTTAAATATAGGTCTTGACGTTCAATGTAATTATTTAGTTCTTTGCAGGTACAATAGACATGATTAACGTAGAAAAAGTGCTGTACATCATTTTCATTCTACAAATTATAGTCATTGGATTTTACAAATTATAGTGTTATTTTAAAACTTGCGTAAAAAATGCTCTTCTTCCATTTTTAGCAGATAATTAACACTCAGTATAGGATTAAAGATGTTAAATAAAAAAAATGACTTTGGCATTTATTTAAAAGTAAGACACTACTTCTATATCTTATTCTATAACAGGTTTCAAAATAAACAAATTTTTTGACCCACTCTACTTCATGCATACCCAATTCACATAATGCCACATATGCATACCCAATTCACTATTCAAAAAAGTAAGACATAATTCACTTTAATTACTTAAATACCTTACATTTCATCATGAAAAATAGTTTTTTTCCCCAATGGCGAGCACTTTTGATTATTAACCTTTGACCACTACAAGGCCAGAAGCGATGTCCACTTGTGAAGGAGTAACCAGTGGGCGACCATCATTATCCCTAACAAAGGACATCACAATTCATGAAAAATAGTTTAGATGATTATTTATTCTGATACATATTTTTTTTTAATATTTTCTCAGCACGAACATAATTTTGTGTTTTAATTTTTTATTTTTTCTACTCAGAAAATAGCTTATTAAATATAAAATAATTATTTTCTGAAAGTTGCTTTTATTTAATTACCGTTAGATTCTAAATCTAAAGTTAATTAGAATAACCTTTCAAATCTCTGTGCATTTCAAATTTGTTTAGTTAATTATTCGATATTGAATTAGCATGTAACTATTTGTTTTGATTAATTAATTTAAAAGCAATAAAAAGTTGTTTTTTTTTGTTTCTCTAATCAAAATCATAATAGGCGTTTCAGCTTTTGGCTAACACTTTTCTCTGTGAAAATACCTAATCTGTCAAATAATACAAATCAAATCAACCAAAGAGGCCCTTTTCAATGCAACAACAACTTGAAAATGACGTTGCATTAATATAGTGATTATTTTTAACTTTGAAAAAGATTTAGAACCCTAAAAGTTTCAAAAAAATATCAATTCTGATATTCTTCGAGTTTTAGGTAATGGTTTGATTATATGCTCTTTTTTAAATTATTTTTCACTTTTCTTTGAACTCTTATTAGCAGTTTGAAAACTAAAAAAATAAAAATAAACTCTTTTAAATAAAGTTAACAAATTTATCTTTAAACTCTTTTTTCTCAAAACAATTGTTTTCCACCAATCATTTATTTTATTTTTTTCATTTGAAACCTCCTTCAAACTATTAAAACTTATTTATTTTATTCATTTGAAACATGTTTTGAAATTTTTGAAACTTATTTCTTTATTTCTGTTAAAATTAATTGTTGCAATCGGTAATAAATATCCTCTATAGTTTGTCTTTAAGAAACTACTTTAAGCTGAAAAATAATAAGATGTTCGACAAGCATAAGTAAAATTAGCTTTTTATTTTCTATCCACAAACTTAAGGTTCATGTGGCACAAAAGAATTTGCAGTTTTAATACCGGTATGTACAAGTTTTTCGAGAAATAAATCGTTTATCAAATCTATTTTATCAAGATATAATTCAAAAACTATTTGTTGTAATTTTCATATTTTTTAAGCAAAAAATATATTTTTTAATTCTATATTTATTTAAATCTTTGGCTTTCGTTTTCATTTACATTAACCTGTTTATTCATGAATTGATTCAAAAATCGATTTCTACATTTCTATAATTCTAAGAAAATATCAGTTTTTATAGTATAAAACCAGATGTAATTGCCATTGGATCCCATTGAATACATTTGACGTGTAATGTCTCATAAATTTAGTAAAACTAGAACAACTAATACTGTATATGGGGTGTTTAGAAACTCATGGCCAAAAATTTAAGGGGTGATAGAAAACATCTAAACAAGCAATTTTCATCATACAATGCATGGGCGGAGAGTAAAAACGGTGAACCGCTAGACGGCGCTGTAATGGAAAGCATAAAGCGCTAGTTTTTTTACACATCGTTCTTTCTACAGTCGATTTTAGAAGGCATGGCGGCGTACAGTAATCAGGAAAAAGCGGACATGCATTTTATGTATGGTTTTGCGAATGGGAATGCTCTGGAACCGAAAACTGTACAGGCAGCGTTTCCCGAGAAGACACGTGCCAGACCGAAAAATGTTCGAGCGATTGCATCGGTGCCTGTGTGAAACGGGATCCTTTGTCACCGGCATGCATGATACAGGGTGTGACAAGAGTGTGCGGACGCAACAAGTTGTAGAGGACATTCTGCAAAGAGTGTAAGATCTTCCAGATATTACCACGCGAAAGGTTTCCCGTGCCGTAAATGTGCCCCACTCGATTTTTTGGCGAGTACTACGGGATGAAGAATTAAACCCCTACCATGCACAGAAAGTGCAAGCCTTGATACCTGCAGATTATACGCCACGTGTCGAGTTTGCACGTTGGTTTTGCAACAGAGCAGCGCAGCCTGATTTTAGTGCACATATGTTATACACGGGTGAATGCACCTTTACTCGTGAAGGCGGACTTACGAGGACCTAGTTACCAGGATTTCTGCTGCTGCCGGTGCAGTTCGAGACATACCGGGTGTGTTTGAAAAAGTGCGCCGCTCGCTAGGTCGCAGGTGTAATGCCTACATTAACGCATGCGATCGCTCTTTTGAGCAGTTTCTGTAATTTTGCCACACATGCTGGCAATGTTGTTGTTGTTGTTGCCAATCCCCAAAGTCCAGCGGGGCTAGACTAGGTCCATGAATCCAAACACCCTGAGGAAGTCCAGGACCAGCAATGGACTTCCAAGGAGATCTTGATGGTTAAGTCCCAGGCACTCCAGGATGTGGGAAGGAGAAGCCTGCTCAAAGGAGCACTTGGTGCATGTGTCGAAAGTTCTCAAGCCATCTGAGAAGGTCATAGTTCTGAGGTGTCCACTTAGGAATCGGGTAATTGCAGTTTGTCCCTGCCTGTCACAATTAAGTGCCAAAGAGCCGCCGGGTCGATGGCCCCGAAACCATTGATGCACTGGGGGAGTGGACCATATTGTTTTTCCCCTCAACTTAGCCTGCGAATAAATCTCAGTGTAGGTAAGAGGCTCAAGTGGAACCAATACTTCACTAGCTCCCGCCTTGGCCAATTCATCTGCCATTTCATTCCCATCAAGTTCGACATGAGAGGGGATCCACTGTATGTGGATCTGATTATCTATAGACAATTGTCTTAGCTTATTGAGGACAGATACTCCCACCTTGTCTCTAACACCAGACCAATTAGCCAAGTGCTGGACAGAACTCCTGCTATCTGTTAGAATCCAGATTTCTTTTCCTGCAATGACAGTCGCAATATAGTCAAGGCTTTCGTTTATAGCAATAAGCTCGCTACGGAATACAGAGCAGCCATCAGGATTCCTTCTCTGAATCTTTGTGTAGTTACCATCTGAAATTATATAGATTCCACTGCCAGCTCCACTCCTCTCGTTTTTACTGCCGTCAGTGTACACCTTAGTAGCGTCAGCCGGGATGTTGTTGATTATTTCAAGTGCCAGTTGCTTTAGATAAATAGGAAGGTCATGCTGCCTGTTCACTTGTACAAGAAGGTCTGTGTGGAAATATACATTAGGAAGACCGTCAGAAGGATCTACGCTTTGAACCAGATGATGTTGTTCCACGTCACCCTCAAACAGTTTAGCTTGAGTCGCCATGCTAAAAGGACTGTTTCTCTTAAGTCTTTGATCATTGCGCCAGTCTCTCAGATAGGCAGAGGTTCTATTTCCCTCTCCAAGACTACAAAGTTTGCCATAGTATTTCGCCAAAGAAGCATTTCTTCTGAGGCTAAGAGGTTGCAGGTCAGCCTCATAAAGCACTACGTCATTGGGGCAAGAGTTACGAAGTCCAGTGACAATTCGGGCTGCGCTAAGTTGGACTCTCTCTAGTTTCTGTAAATTGGTGTTAGATGCGCAACAGTAGACTGGATATCCATACTCCAAGATGGGTCTAATAAGAGAGATGTATGCATATCTTAGAGTAGCAGCATCAGCTCCCCAGTCACGTCCTGAAAAATTATTATGCTGGCAATAAAATTATTTAGTACCTCCTCTATCTGTTTGGTGTTTCATTCTTTCATGTGACAGTAACGGATGATACCTCCTAGTGGTTCACCGCTTGCTCTCCATCCATGCATTGTAAGGCGAAAATTGCTTGTTCAGATGTTTTCTATCACCCCTTACATTTTTGCTCATGAGTTTCGAAACACCCTGTATACAAAGCATACATGCATTGCGAATATTACAGATTGGTTTGTTGGTCTTAAGGCGCAAGGGTTCATACTTGACTAAGCTGCTCCAAACACAAGACAAAAGTTTCCCATCAAAACAAATGAAATATGTTGTGATAAGGAAGAGGTGGACCAAAAAACAAAGTAGTGGAATCAAAACATAAGAGGTGTGTTTGGGTACCCCAAAAGAGCAAGTAGAAATTGTGCTTTCCATAATGACGTGTTGTAATAGCCGGTTGTAAGAGTAAGGGATTAGCAACCGAATCTCTATTATTAATAGCTAGTTTTAAACAAAGACCGTCGTGCGCTTGGCGACTGTGACATATCTGTCGTGGCTCGAATGTTCTTGTATTGGCATGGTGTGGAAGTATGGAGAGTGTGGTGCCAGCATACTGGTGTTGACGTTGTTATCTGACCGTTGTTCAAAATTAAGAGGCGTTGTCCTTGGATCTTTCTTTTCCGGATTGGTACCAGATCATCGACAATATCCCGTTGTGTTGTTCAAATACGCAGTTAATTCAAATACCTATCTACCATTCCATACTGAAGAAAAGTGAATCTGGCAGAAAGTGCACGCACAGACAAAATACACTTAACTCCCGTGATAGAGTTTTTAAAAATTATCTTTAATTATTCGTCTCCTGAACCACCTTTATAAAGTAAACAATTCAGCTAATTAAGCTTTCTTGACTTGAATGATTAAATGATTCTTCCTGCTGATTAAGAACATTTCGTAACACTGTTTCTTGAGGCTATATAGTTTTCTACTTTCATAGATTGACTAACAATTTCCTAAACTATATTATCCGAACAATATGATCTTCGTGGAATTTGAGATGTTTGACTTTGAAACGCTTTCAACAAGTTTCGTTGTTAACCTAAACAACGAAAGGCGATAAATTATTTTTAATATTCACAAATATTAAAAAATTACATAATTAAATGAATAGTTTTTTATGCCAGTTTCCAAACAACTCATACAAAGTTTGACGAATTTATAAAGAGAACATTTTTTTCGTTGTAGGTTTAAAAGCAAATTCTGTGAATTAATAAATATTTTATAGAAAATCTGAAGAGTAAAATAATAATATCGGATGAAATAATGAATCAAAACGCCAAGAGCTAAAAATTTGTGTCTCTAAATCGTTATGCCAAGTGAATCAGAACATTTAGATAGTTTTTTTTTTGCCTAAAACTGCTTTGTTAGCTTCTAGTTGTCAACTATCTTTGAAAGTTAGTCAGCTGAAACTCAATCGTTTGATCAATGTGCATATGATAGATATGTTCAATGTTATCTGTGAACTTGTTGGCTACTAATAGCGCCTAATATAGAAGCATATTTATGTCTAATACTATACATGGAATTGTAGCAACAATATACTAAAACAGTACTATAGCACATTAGTACATAAGGAAGTAGGGACGGTAATAACCTCGAACTGGAGAAACACAACGGGATATTGGTGGCGATCAGCGATATATTCCCAAGGGAAAAATCCAAAGACAACACCACTTAATTTTCTACCACTTTCAGATGACGAGGTGTACACGTGAACTAGCACCTCGCTCTCTAAACTTCCTCAACACTCGAATGTGACAACATTTGAGGCCACGACATATTTAATGGGCACCAGACCCCATGAGCACTACGTCTTTGGCTGGACTGAGTTTCGAACTCGCAATCCTCCGGTTGCCAATCCTTTACTACCCCAACTAGGCAACCACGGCCATTAAGAAAGAACTCGTATGAAATTAATGGAAATGCTATTCGGTGTTGTATTTTAAATATTCGATTCGCTCTAGCTAAATAAAATCTTGTTAGTAACCTGGGAGAAACGCAGATAAATACAATCAGTTCGTGTTGACTTGGTGACGTGGTGTTGAAGTTTGGAGGGTGCCAGCTCAGGTGACCTTGTAATCTGACCATGGTCCTCCGTTGTTTCCCTTCGGGTATGATTCCGAACCGTAGCCAATAGCTCGTTTTGTTGTACCTGCGCGATGTTAATTAAAACACCTACCATTTACCGCTACTTTTAGAGTTCAGCATTAAAAAGACAAATCTGGTTCAAAGTACACAGATTATTTTTGATTACAAATGCGCAATAGTGTTATTCGAATTTCAATTTTATGTCACATTAACTTTCTAGAATTTAATTTTAGTAGTTTTAGTTTTTAATTTCGTTGATGCAATCGGTTCATCTTACATGGGAAATATTTTCCGTAAACTGTTGTTTTCGCAATCCAAGCGTCTAAGTTTTGTGTGGGTTCGTTTGTAAGATCTTCTCCCCATATACAATTTGATCTTTTCTGATTATCTCTTTCACACTACCTGTGTCGAAACCTTTGTGTTAGCCACATTATCATATCTAGGTGCCAAATATTGAGCTGGAAGATCTTTAAGCTGCGGGAAATTGAAATTTCTCCAGATCTTGGTCGAGATATCTCGTCATTAGAACAACTGATCAGGTCCTGTTATCGCCATCATCAAAAATTCGAGCAATATCTTGATGACGATATATTCGTCATTAACAAAAGTGTTCAGATCTTGATGAACGAGATATATTCGTCATTAACAAAAGTGTTCAGAACTTGATGAACGAGATATTTCGTCGAAACTTTTGGAGGGTTAACCAAAAAGGTTGGCGTTTTACAGAGAAATCTGCAAAACTGGAGCCAGATTCACTAAAAGTTTTTAAATATTAATTTATAATTTAAGATTCTTAAATCCTAATAGTAAGCCACACATAACTCTGAATTATTTAAATACTGAAATCAAGGGAATCTGATTTGAATACAAACAGATCGTAAGGCCACTAATAGTGTGACAAAAATCATTACATTTTGACAGTAAATTAACAAATAAACTTGAACCCCACTAAACACTAAAACCAATATTTGTAATGAACCTGCTTCATAAAATCTGAAAGAGAATGGCAGAAAATAGCTTTAATACCCTTGATTGCAAAAATAAAACAACTGAGTTAATCTTTTTTAAATTACACTTGTTGCACAATAGCATAGTTGATTCTACCATTCAAAAGCTAGTATACATTTAGAAATTATTTTCCACCGTCTAGACTTGAATATGGGACCATGTAAGTGGTGTCTCTAAGGATTGAAAAGTCTGGATTGTCTTTTCCCATAGTTTACCGAAGCAGATTAATATTTTAAATCGTGTTTAGAGTGACAATTTGTAACAATGGAATGGACTTAATGCAGACAATGTTTACCAAGATGTGTTTCGTCTTGGAGTTGTTAAAATACATTTCAATTCTGATGTTTTCCGTCTGGATACCTTGAAGAAATTTTGCTTCGTTATGCTTAGTTGGTACAAACTGAATGGAGTTATTTTTTTTCTGGGAAGCAAAGAAAAATATGCAATTTTGAGTTGCATCTTTTTTCAATCTAATTGGAAGTGGGTAGGAATGTAAATAGCTCCGGAGTCAAACCTGAAGGGACGTTCCTAGGACAATACTTTTTTGAATCCGTTACTCTTTCAATCGGGTTACATTGGCCTTGGCATTATTAGGGATTTAAGGCAAAAACAATTCCGCAACGTGTAAGATGACTAGGTGCGGACGAGGAATAGTTGTTTTTTGTTTGTCAAAGCAGAAATTGTGGGTTATTAAATGCACACACATAAGCTGGTCTTAAAAATGTATTACTGTGAGGTTTTAGAGTCAAGGTTTAATTTAATTATCTTTACTTAACTCCCTGGTTTCTGAAACGGTTCATTCGGTCAAGAATTTCTCTTCCTGTGGTGGGTCAAATTGTTTTGGTACTTTATAATTCTGCCGAAACGGCTCGAATCCCTTTGACCAGACTAGCTAGCTAATTATATAACCATCACTACGTCACGTTAGCAGTTGCAGACATAAATATAAAATAAAGTAGGGAGGCACAACCTTTTTGGGAGAAGGGCCACTCGCACCGTTGATTTAGAGATGGGGGGCCGCAAAGTTACAGCACAGACACAATGAAAGTGTTACTACCCAATTATGTACAGCTGTTATTACACTTAATATGTATAGTAAAAAATAATCACTTATTTTTTTAAAGATTAAACGTACAAATGCATATGTACTTCAGCAAATTATTTTAGGTTATAAATTTAATAACAGTAATAGTACAATGAGCAATAAAGATGAGTATCAGAAATTTTAATGATATCATTAAAATTAGAAATAAAAATTACAGCATCAAATATATTTAATATTAAAATTTCTAAACCATAAATAATAATTATGTTACAGCTTGCTAATGGGATGGCTGATACTGAGTTTTACTAACCAATTTCGGTATTTTAGGTTCAATACTGCTAGTAGAAACTCTTAAGACTGATTCTAAATGTTTGTCTTCTTAACTTAAATCCCCTTGGAAGTTTAGTCAAAATGAGTTTGAGAGCCGCAAATTAATGATTCGCGGGCAGGTTGTGCACCTCTAAAATAAAGCATTATTGGTTGTGGCGCTTCAAATTTGTAAACTGTTGACATTGGCCGTTTTGAAAAAGGCCGAACTCGGAATGTATCAGCTGGTGACATAGGCAATTTTTTCATGAAAACTATCATTAGCTTGAGGCGGAGGATCTAGGGCTGAAGCAGGGGGGGGGGAGGCTAAGCAGGAGCAGGTCACAAATTCTTCAGTGGAGGGTTGTGGTCTTGGTAATGTTGTACAAATCAGTTTCGTTAGAAATAAATTATTTACTGAATTTTGTTATCTAACTTCTTAATGTCATGAATTAATTAGTATACTTAATGAGTCAATTTAATTACACTCTTTTATTATACATCAATTTGTTTTTCATCACAAGTCATACAGTAAAAAGTACCTATTTCATCATATGTATAGTTTTCATCAATTTGACAATCAATTCGGTTTTTCTTTTATTACAGAGATCATGCATGTATTGCAAATGTCCAAGAAGAATTATCCTTGAAAACTGGAATTACAATAAACAATTGAATTAAAGGGGGATTTTGATTTAAAGTGTTGTATGAATGCATTTTTAACATGAAACGTTTTACTATTTATCAAGATCCCAGTTTTTAAGAACCACTCTTCTTTTTTTTTTTTTTTTTTTACAGAAAAGGTTGATTATTTCTTGAATGCTAATATCTCTATCTTTACAAATATTTGCGAGTGTCAGACCGTTTAATCTTCCTTCGCCCATTGTGCTTCTTAGATAGTTTTTCAACCTTTTTTAACGAGGAAAAAGATCTTTCAGCTCTTGCTGCCGTAACTGGAATTTTTCTTACATTTGGAGAAGCATTGCAGTGCAAAGAAAAAATGAAAAATCCGTTACTTTCAGGGTTTCAATCACTGTAGAAGGAGGATGTCCAATAGTGTTCCATTTTTCCCCACAATTTTAACTCGCCTGCATCTAAAATAAAACCTGTCGTTTCTTCAATTAGATTCTTGTACTTTGCAGCATTTAAAATTTCGTAATCTTCAAAATTTCCCAAGTTTGATGTAATTAGACCTTCAAGTGGGAGTACCCCTTGAAAGTCTCTACTGAATCTGGAATGAATTTTCAGGATGAAATTATCTACAAGAGGCAGGAAAATTGTGCGCCTAAGGTATTCTTCAGTGTTTTCTGATGGAATATTACCTTTTGTGGTTTAGCGTTTACATGTTCTGAGTGTCGTGATTTCGAAACCCAGTTCTTCAGCAACTAGAAGGGCATTTTGGGAAATGCTGTCGAATTCTAGTTCAGTATTACGCCGAATATCCTTTAAAGTTCCTAATATCTCCGATACACTGGTCAATACAGACGATAAGTCCTGTTTAGGGCTTTGAAGTTGCTGAGTCAGCCTCAGAGTCAAGCTAAGGCAGTAAACTGAAACTTCGAGGACAAAATAAATTCGCTCCTTTTGATAGCTGAGTTTCGCATATAGGCCTTGGCAGAAGCTTCTGTACAACTGTTAGAGTTTAGGTCTTCCAAAACGTGTCTTCGTTCCTTTTCTGGAACGTAAGCAAAATTTCCTCGATGAAAGTTGAAGAATATGAGAAAGATACTTGTTGTTCTTTATATCTTGCATGATTTCTCAGGAGCGGGAGCTGTTGATTCATGAGTTTCTCGAATCAGTTATGTTAATCCATTGAAGTTTTGAAACAACAATGTTTAAAAACTTTTTTCCCTATTTCTTAACACTTGTTTAGCAACCTCAAACACTAATGTTCGCTAGGGAGGGGAGATTTAATTTTTCATTTGCCGTGTTTGTTAATTTATAAGTAAAACTTTTTTTAACTGTCAAGACAAAGTCCAAAAATTAATACAAACAATAAACAAATCTTATATTTTCAAATTGAATAATATAAAAGAAAATAATATTTACAACAATTTGATGTAGGTACTACTAACTATAAGTATAATTAGGTAGGTACATAATAATAATTATTGTTAGTTATTATTAATTATTTACCAACTTATGGGGGGAAAACACAACAGACTTATTTTTTATTTACTGTAAATAAAATATTAGAGCCTATAATTATTATAGGCCAAAATATTTGTTATTTACTGTTTATAAAGAAGTTTGTTAACTTTCCCCACCTTAAGCCGACTTCTTTTTTTCACAAGTTAGGGTAAAAACTCATTCTGATGGGACAGACGTCGCCATCACTGACAAATACATAGTTGCACGGTTATCGTAATTTTTACTATGGTTCTTTTTCTATTCGAAAGTAAAACATCGACAACGTAAAAACATCGACAATGTTAAAACATCGACGATGTTAAGACATCTATGTTAAAAAAAACATCGGCTCCAATGCATCAATGTTAAAAACATCGATGTTTTGAAAACATCGACATTGATGTCGCATCACTAGTTACTATATACCTTCTACACTCTGATAATTAAAAATATATTTTCAAATAAAACCCAAATCAAACTGCATACTAATCGAAGAAAACGAGCCACCCATCAACTATTTTGGGAAGACTTAAGTTCTTTCAAACGAATACTGCGTCATTTGTGTTGTTTTCTAAAAAATGGTTTATCAGAATTCGACTTGTACACATTATAAAACCAAAATTGCATTATAAAACCAAAAATAAATAAGAGAAGACTCTGACTATGGAAGAAGAGAAAAACTAGGATGAGGACTTCAAGAGATATGTTATGTTTCTCTGCCATTCCCCCAATACGTTAATTTTTAAAACTTCAAGTGGTTCCTATGAGATATAACGCCAATAACGATCTAACCAATTTTGCTAACGAGGAGATATCTTGTAATCAGGAAATTGGCGCTGTTTTATGATCACAAAATAAAGGACTGGTGAGGTTTTGAGGTATCAAGTCCATCAATATCTGGTCAGTTTTCCTAATGACGAGAGACCTTATAATCGGGATGTTGCCAGTTGTTTTATGACAACGAGGTTAAGGACTGGTCAGGTTTCTTCCAAGGTCGAGTAATCTCATCCATCAAGATCTGGTTAGTTTTGCTAATGACGAGAGACCTTATAATCGGGATGTTGTCAGTTGTTTTATGATGACGAGATTAAGGACTGGTCAGGTTTCTTCCAAGGTCGAGTAATCTCATCCATTAATATCTGGTCAGTTTTCCTAATGACGAGAGACCTTATAATCGGGATGTTGCCAGTTGTTTTATGATCAAGAGATTAAGGACTGGTCAGGTTTCTTCCAAGGTCGAGTAATCTCATCCATCAAAATCTGGTCAGTTTTGCTAATGACGATATACCTCGTAGACAGCCAACAGGAGGGTTAAAACAATATACATGAATGCTTTAGATATTAAAGCATTTTAACGTAATTTTCATTACACATAAGATAATTTTAAGTTCTCAAAAATAGATTTTTAAATGATTTTACAGTGGAATGTTCTTTTCGTGATTTTCAAAAGTAGTACTTTCCTGAAAAATAATTTTCAATTTAAAAAATAGAAACAATAAACTACGAAAATTGCTTTAAGTTTTTTTCGCATTTTCTCTCTTTTTTACTGTAAGTTTTATGTTTAGAAATAATGATGCCTGGGAATACTTGCACACTTTAAAATTTCTATTATCTCACTCTTCCCCTCAAGAGCTGAAGTATTCCTATTTTTTAAAAACTTTATGGGAGGAGGAATATAATGCAGAGTAAATGTTAGTTAGTAATGTTTGCTTTGTTTTCTAGTCTGTTTGAAATGCTTTACGCTTTTATTAAAGTGCATATTCCCTGATTCTAGGATTTGGAACTACAAAACAATTTATCACGCCATATAAACTATTTCCTAACGTTTGGCATAAAGTAAAACACATTTGTATACAAAATCAAATGCAATTTCAGCTATGAATGTTATTTGATGAAAATCTACTAAATTATTTCATGGAAAAGCACATTGTATTTAAAGCTCAATTTTACACAATAAGATACCATTTTCTCAGAATTTATTAAAATAATGTTTTAGTAATTTGAATGAGTCTATTTGGATTAAATAGTTGCTGGGATTTGGTTCGTTTGATGAACTGGCATCTGGTAAAGAAACACTGAGCTCTGAAAATAAGATGTTTGTTCTTGACTAAATGCTGACATAGCAGTTGAATATTATATATACAGTTTGAACATGTAGGAGCTTAACATACCCGGAGCAGGGGACAACACATCCACCCTATTTCAGACATAAACAGAAAGTACTAATCTCCCGCGCACTTTCACCCCGCACTCCACTGTAGCCTTTCGGTTGCAGTTAGAAGTGGTGGTCTCACTTAGTCGTCCTCTGGAACTTTCTTTTTTAAGTAAATTGGTAAATTGTTTGATTAGTTTCACATTTTAATGAAAGTAACACTAAAAGAAAAAGAGCACCTCTATTTTGTACAGTCATGTATTGTAAGAACACATATTACAAATGCTAGAAACCAAAATTATGACATTTGAAGTTAAAGTGTTTCAGCAATAGCAAGCACACAGAGGCTAAAACCTTTCCACCGAGAAAACTTGTGTGCCATTACAATAATTCTGCTCAAATATATACTGTGTTCAGTTACTAATTTAGATAAAACTATTTATATTACTAAAGAATTTTACAATTTTGGTGGATGCGTGGTACATATATCACTATGACAAAAATGTTGAAAATTTACATAAGAGTAATATAAAATGTTAGAGCAATTTTTGAACTTGAATACGTTTTTAAAATTGGAACAATTCCAGGGGAATGCATGATAGTAGCCCATTACAACAAATGTTATAGCAAGTTTTGAACTTGTATACGTTTTTTAAAATTGGAACAGTTCCAGGGGAATGCATGATAGTAGACCATTACAAAAAATTTTATAGCAATTTTTGAACTTGAATACGTTTTTAAAATTGGAACAGTTCCAGGGGAATGCATGATAGTAGCCCATTACAACAAATGTTATAGCAAGTTTTGAACTTGTATACGTTTTTAAAATTGGAACAGTTCCAGGGGAATGCATGATAGTAGACCATTACAACAAATGTTATAGCAAGTTTTGAACTTGTATACGTTTTTAAAATTGGAACAGTTCCAGGGGAATGCATGATAGTAGACCATTACAAAAAATGTTATAGCAATTTTTTAACTTGAATACGTTTTTAAAAATGGAACAATACCAGGGGAGTGCATGATAGTAGACCATTACAACAAATGTTATTGCAATTTTTGAACTTGTATACGTTTTTAAAATTGGAACAGTTCCAGGGGAATGCATGATAGTAGACCATTACAAAAAATGTTATAGCAAGTTTTGAACTTGTATACGTTTTTAAAATTGGAACAGTTCCAGGGGAATGCATGATAGTAGCCCATTACAACAAATGTTATAGCAAGTTTTGAACTTGTATACGTTTTTAAAATTGGAACAGTTCCAGGGGAATGCATGATAGTAGACCATTACAAAAAATGTTATAGCAATTTTTGAACTTGAATACGTTTTTAAAATTGGATCAGTTCCAGGGGAATGCATGATAGTAGCCCATTACAACAAATGTTATAGCAATTTTTTAACTTGAATACGTTTTTAAAATTGGAACAGTACCAGGGGAATGCATGGTAGTAAACCATTACAAAACATCCTTACAACTGTTTTGAATTCAGAACTAGAAGAAACATCTTGAAGATAAATATAAGACTAAGGATGACCATAACTGAAATGACTTTTGGTCTTAGTATTCAAGAGTAATGATCGCGGTAAGGGTCCGCATTATGTCGAAATTCTACTGTAACGGGCAAATTTAGGGCTAGTGCAAAGCCACGCTTACACCGGAGTTGCAAATACATTTATCTCCCTTTTTGTTTTTATGTCCCTTGACGTTTTACGTTCCCCTATGCTGACCCCTTTTCGTCCCTGTTTACGACCGACTTCGGTGTAAACGCTTTGTGGACTTCATCGTCAACCATCCGAGCGCACTCTTCTCACCCCTTTGAATAGAAGAGTGATCACTTTTCATAAAGATGTCGAGTTCCTCACCCATTTCACTCCACGCATTGTTCTTTTTGTTTTTGTCCTTGAACTCGGGTATAGTTTGATCCCAGAGGACGGTCCTCTCTCTAAATAGTTCTATTACAAGCTCTTTCGTCCACGCCATTTTAATCGAATAGATCACTCACTGGCAGTTTTGCGAGAGATGTTGTCAAGGCAAGCGATGAGGGCAAAATATCACAGAAGTGAACAGAAGACGGCGTGAGCGACCACAGGGGATCCGAAAGGCAGAGAGGAGCGGTTATTGTCAAGCAATATCTCTCCCCCAAAAGTTACAACCCTTTGATATTTACCAACACATGGTGGAAAACAAATTTGGCTCTTCTAACTCTCCAAATCGCCAACCCGACTCGAGATCTTAACGATAAAATTAATGTCGTTTCTCCGAATAGCTTCGATGTTTGGAGGGACAGAAGTTGTGCAATTCCGGTGTAAACGCGGCAAATCTTGGATATGGATTGCGTGGAATGAGAACTGCGTAAGTGCTGTTATACGAAAACTACCAAACTGTACGCTACAGTCAATACTTACCAACGACAATTAATATCAAACTGCACTTTAATCGTTTAAACAGGAATTTAACTGTTGAATATTCACAATAACAATCGTTCAAACTTTCTATATCTGATTCCTTCATTCCACAATACAACATCAAGTTCGTGTATTCGACTCAAGACTACGGTTTATGTCATCGACACAACTTACCATAAAAAAGGTTTAGAAGCCTATTAACATTTCTACAGGAACAAATATTTCGTAAGGTATCGTTAATAATGACGATGGTCTACAGTTCTCAAGGAGAAGAAATTAATTTAGATTTGAAAATTGAAATGTAAATCCAATTCAATATAATAAAGATATGACATGTCTGTATAACTGATGTCAGTATTCAAATTGTTTAGATGTGGTTTATTTGGAGTTAAAAGACAAAACTTCGGAAATCAGAATAGTTGATATCTCTAACCCTTCGATTGTTTTATACTCAATCTTTCCAATTCTTCAAATGAATATTTTGTAGGAATATCTTTGAGATATCTTCCACTTTGCGCACTGTCTTTCAGATACCTCCGTTATGTTTGTATCGGTGAGAAGAGCAAACTCTATCAAAAGATTTATGCGTTTACTTTTCGGAAACAGGGCTTTCGTTACCTAGCAACGGGATCATGGCAATTTCCAGCTTCGGATGATATAGTATTGGCTACATAAATCTTAGCTAAAGATCTCGACAGACAAGATAACGTGCCTATTATTCCACAGTCTAGAATGCTTTCAACGGCCTTACAGTCTGCTCTACATCCCAAATTATAGCGATGTTGGCCTGGATTTCCGCACCTTCATACCAAGTCGAGGCATTGCAAAACAAGCTTATATAAATGGAAGGGGACCACATAATCGACATCTGTCCTTTAGTATTGATTTGTAATGCTGTCGAAGTATATTTTCGTCTGTCGCTCAGATGAGAATGTTTACTATGAGTTGAGAAAGAACTGTCGTGTTGAAAAAAATATGAAATTTTATCCTAACCATCAGTGAGGTTTCGGTAACCCGGTTGGTATTAGGAACCGGACGGTTACGAGTTCGAAACTCGGTCTAATCCAAAGACTACTTGAGAGATACTCCTCTTAATTCTATAAATGTTTCTTCTTTTTATCTTGGTAATCCTCAAATTAATCGTATTCATTATTTTAATCGACTGTACAGTTTTTTTTGCCATAACCGCATATACTTTTTTCATAACCACAATTTCAAACTTGCAGAACTTGATCACGGGAATCACTAGCCAAATCTTATTTAAATTATATCTAACATTATATTTTTAAATTCTATGTAGTGTTTTTAACTGTCATGGTTTCCAACTGCTTCATTTCATCTAATTTATACGATCGTACATCACAAGTTTTTTAACATTGTGAATTTGGCAAATTTTGCTAATGACGAGGTGTCTCGTCATCCTGTAATATTGTCGGTTTTGGATGATGACGAGCTCAAGATCATGTGGTCATTTTTCTTCTAAGTACAAAACATCTTGTCCATCAAAAACTGGTCAGTTTTGTTGATGACGAGATACTTCGTCCTCAAGACAATCACCTGGAGGGCTAGTTATCATTTACTATTTTCGTGTTGCTCTTACGACAATAGTCTTGGATTTTCCTTGCTTATTCATTTGGTTAAATAAATGCTTAACCCGCTTGGCAGTTGTCTCAACGAGGTATCTCGTCTTTTAGCAAAACTGACCAGGTCTTGATGGACGAGATATCTCGTCATTAAAAGAACTCACTTGATATTGATCTTATCAACATCCCAAAACGGAAATATCTTCATCATTCAGAATTTAATTTGCTTTCCTGATGTACGAGTTATCTCGTCAAACCACTTTGAACTTTTCGGTATACAACTTGTATATGCTTTGTACTACTTGTTTTAAATCTACTTTTTTACTGTTAGTTAGGTAATTTAGATAATTAATCTATTTTCAATTGGTTCTATTTTGTCTTGCGTCTTTCCGTACTTTCTTCGCTAATGGAATTTTCGCCATAAAACCCAATCCAACCAACCATCTCTTAAAAGCCTCCGTTATCACATTTCTTAATTTCAAAAGATGGTATGTAAAACTATTCTCATGTTGAACTTTGACAATAATGAATTGAATTAAATTTTTCTTAGAGAAAATGCCAGATTTATCGATATAATTGAATCACTTCAAAGTTTCCCGCTAATTATTCTCTTGAAACTAACTGAAATAATATGACAGTTCACCAACCGTAATGCCATGATCAAACTAAATGCTTTAATTAAAGCCGTACCGTCGAATTTTCGTCGGAAACGAAACTGACATCAACTTATTTTTGCTTTCGCCATCAACGAAATTAACTAAAAGATTCTACTTACATAACTCTCCAAGGGCAAGTTTGTCTTGCATTTATGTAATGTGTTCTATTCCTGGCACACTTTTCAGTGCAATTCTATGAGCTTTGAGATAGACGCATGGCGCGAGCAGAAATGGTCGCCGTGCTGCGTGAATAAGGCTTACCTTTCAGATAAATTTCCCTTGAGCTGCAACTTTGTTTTGGACAATATCATTTCTCAATAGCGCACTTCCTTGAACGATTTATGTTATTGAGTTCCGACACAGGTTAGGCTTACGAAACTCGACAGAATTCTGCGGAATGTTCATATGTGTAATACTTTCAATAGACGGTAGGAAGATTAAGAAAATCACGCAGTATTATTAGTCCTAAGTTTATGACAAGGCTGTTTCCCGTGTTTGGACTCACGGACTTGTTAAGATATGCCCCTTAACGAATAAGTAACAACATTAACATAATAATTATTTTCAATGACTTGAGTCTTGTTTATGAGAATCTTAGCGTTGAGTTTATGGGAGTTTATGTTACGATTATAATGGGGGTGTGGTTACCCAGATGGTAAAGTTGTGGATTAGTAAACATAGCATTACGAGTTCTAAACTCGATCCAACTAAGAACGTCATGTTCGTGGGTCTGGTGGACATTACATCTGTCATGGCCTTAAATGTCCTCACATTATTGTGGTGTGGAAACTTGTAAGTGGAATGCCAAATCAGGTTTTCACCACATCATCTGACCGTGATTCAAACTAATGATATACTCAAATAGCAGTCCGACGTAAATTCAACGATCCAACTACCATCTTATGAATTAATAATAGAATAAAAGATTAAAAATGTTAAAATGATCCTCTGTCAACTTTTTAAAATATTAAGCATGCGGCATAATAATTTCGTTAGAAGATCCTTTGTTGTTACTTGCTATATTTTGTACTGTATGCTTTATAAAACAAGTAAAAAAACGTATTTATATCTCCATACAAGTGAAATTTCACTGCAGAATTACTTGTTAAAATTGCAAATATAATTTTAACGTGAACCTACATAGCGACATTTACTAAAAATAAATAATTTATCTTGGACGACGGTTTAACAAGATTGACTTTAGTTTGGTTTCAAACTACTGTAAATTTTTTCTACATTGTCTTTTTGACCGGGAACCAACGGCTTAAGTATATTTAATTCGGAAAACATAAACGGACGATTCATATAATTTAATTAACTTTATATTTATTTATGAAATTGATATACTTAAAATCACATGAAATCAAAATTTAGCATTGCTAATTATACTTTCAAAATTTTATTTTTTCAGTTAAAGTAAACTATATACCATTGATAATCCAGATATAACAATTTATAATACTAAAATTATGCTATACAAATCGAAGAAGTATACAGTCGCGGAAAAAAGTATAACGTTGCAAAAAAAAGGTGACACAAGACAAGAAATATCAATCATATTTTTATGAAATGCATATTTTTATAAATGTTTTGGTTACTTCATATGATAGAATAAATAACAGCAGAAATACTTTTATGTTTAGTTATATCATGTAAATTTTTTTAAGAAATTAGACAAATTACCATACAGTTGAAGTTGGAAAAAGTATAGAATCGATATGAGTTATTTTTTAGTAAGTGGTGTGTGGGGGGGACCTCTTTTTTCTATTACATGTATTAATCGTCGGTTCATAAAACCAGTCAAAGCTTGGAAGATGTCCGAGTCAATGTTCCACGAATTTTAAATTGTGTTTTTTAGATCCGACTTGCTGCTGTACTGTCGCTTATACGTGTAAATATCTCGAGCAAGAATGCCCCAAATTTTTAAATTGGATTCAGGCTTGAACTCCGAGATGGCCATTGAAGAGTTTTTGCCTCATTCGTCTTCATCCATGAATTTGCGGAGCACGAAGTATGCACAGATGCACTGTCCTGATGCATTGAAATGTCCAATCGCCTGATGTAATCAGAGTATCAACCGGCAACAAAGTATCTGCCAGCATGTCCTGATAAAACGCTGAATTAATTTTGTTATCGAAAAAACATTTCAGTTGAACCACTAGCTGCAAAAGCGGCCCAAACCCTGACAAGATCTCCCTCCGAATTGGCGTTTTGTAAAAAGGTGTAGTTCTTTACGCAGATTATACCAGCAAAACGTAAATTCGTCTGACCCACCTAAATTAAACTTTTTTTCGTCCTAAACACCACATCATTCCAGTTGGTACCAGCCATCAAATGTTTCCGGGCATACTTGAAACGTGAATCAATATACCGCTTAAAAGTAGAGATTTTCCTTTTAACTTCTTGTACACAACATTAGGATTTCTATACAGTACATTTCTTATTGTTCGGTTGGTACTGGTCAACTGCATCTCATCTTTAATTTTCGAAGAAATTTTTTTGCTTACCGGCGAGCCTCTGGATCTGCCTCTCTTGACTCGAAGAAATTGTGTTGGGCCTTCCTGTTCGCTGTTTTGTGCCATAGCTACCAGGATTAATGAGAAAGCGGTTAACAACAGCCTTCTATCTTCCAATTTTTCGTGCAATTTCAGTACCACTGTATCCCGCATCTTTAAAAGCTAGTGTTTCGCCTCGTTCAGTTTCTGATAAGTGCAATTATTTCTGTATTGTAATAAAATGCACAAGAATGAAAAAAGTCTGTATCCACGTTCTGTATCATTCTGTATTCGTTTCTCGAATCAGAGAGAAGGGCTTTCTCAGTACCAGTTTATTTTTTCCTTCAGATGATATAATCAGCAGGCGACCTTATACTTTTTCCCAAGCTGCCATCCGCCGATTTTTAGAATTTTTACGTAATTCAAAAAATATAAGTTTTCTTACAAATGGATTTTTGTTTATTATTTTGTAGTATTAATTGAGGTGGTAAAAAATTTGCATAGTTTGAAATCGCAGTGGTTTTCCATATTTGGCGATTTTTCGCCCAATGTAATACTTTTTTACAGGGCTGTATTTTTATTTATTATTAAGCAATCTAGAATCTATTGGTGTTCCAAGTACATTACATTTGATGCTCAAAATAGTTTCTAATATAGTGAAGTGTGGTCTGGTGATAGGTTTTTTCTGTATTTGTTGCATAAATACTTTAAATTTATATTTCATGTATTGAAATATCTTTTTAATGAGATATTAATTCTTCGCATTTCATACAGGTAGGTAAGAAGTCAATTAATGTTGCAATGGAGTAATACAACGGCTATTGGTGACAGTTCGTGATTAATCGCAAAGGGAAAGATTCAAAGACAACACCTAGCATTTATGAACCTCTATTTTATACTAGAAAACACCCTCTACAATTTAGCATATTCTTGCAGCCGCTTATGTTAAATAACTCGCTAATACTATTTAGTATAGGCACAATCTCTTTTATATATTTTTTAGGATTAGTTGTTTCAAAATTTTGAAGAAATTATTTTTAGTATTTCTGAAGGTGTAATCTTATTTTTTTAAATAATCCAAATGCTGCTTTCCGTTTTGGAATTCGTTTGTGTGCATTTGAACAACCTATTTCTCAAAATTTATTTTCCTTCATTCTCAAATAAAACTTAAGATGTTTTTCACCGTTCTACAGATGAGGGAATACTGATATAAATACTTGTAAGAAAGAGAAACGTATCTAGTATATACACGTGAAAATACAACATTGAATAGAAACCAAATTGGTATATATTTTTGTACATTTGTAAAACGATGCTTTCAAACTCTTGGGATAAATACCTTTTACGAATCAATTCATTTGGGGGAAATGATAGAAATTCGGTGGTCTGAAAATAAAAAATTAGAGCGCAAAGTAAAAGATATGTTTTCGAAGTACGTTTAGATTAAGTACTTTTGGGATTTACAAGGAAACTAAACTATCGCAGAATACGCCAGAGAAAAATGAAAATTACTTTCTACTGCGCACAAATGAAAAAAAAAAACTTTTATTTTCTCCTGAAACCATAGATAGGTTTTTACTTCAATCTCATTGCTTTTATTTTTAATTTAAAATTTTATTTTGTCGTTTTTTTTGTTTTGTTTGTTTTATAAATGAAAAAATATTTGGTGGATCAGGGCGTCATCAGGGAGGAGCCTGATCCAGACAACATAAAATGCTGTTTTCTACATATGAGCAGCATTAGACTGAAAGAATTGCTCATACACTCCCCCAAACACCACAAAGGAACAAAAAAAAATAGAAACAAAGCAGATCAGGTACAAAACGAAATCAAACCCGCAGCAGCAGCTGGGAGATCAACAACACCAAACCTGAAAATTGCCAACAAATGCCACCAAAAAAAATTACGCAGTCCAACTAAATGCTAACACCAAACTTCCATCGTAACAAGTGCATAAAAACAAATATAAATACCAGAAAAATAAAATAAAATAAAAGTAAAATCCCCAGCCTCTATTCAAAAAGATATTCAGAAACAGTAAAATAAAATTGAAAAGCAACTCACATGGCTCTGAGGAAATTACTCATCGGTTGTGTAATCAGTGTGTGATTTATTAATATCAACAGCTACACAACCGATGAGTAATTTCCTCAGAGCCATGTGAGTTGTGCTTTTCAATTTTATTTTATTGTTTCTGAATATCTTTTTGAATAGAGGCTGGGGATTTTATTTTAATTTTATTTTATCTTATTTTTATTTTTCTGCTTTTTATATTTGTTTTTATGGACTTGTTGCGACGGAAGTTTGGTGTTAGCATTTAGTTGGACTGTGTAATTAGTGGCATTTGGTGGTAATTTTCAGACTTGGTCTTGTTGATCTCCCGGCTGCTTCTGCGGGTTTGATTTCGTTTTGTTCCTGCTCTGTTTTGATGTTTTGTTTTGTTTCTGGTCTTTTGCTTTTTGTTGATGTTTGGGGGAGTGTATGAGCAATTTTTTCACCCTAATGCTGATCATATGTAGAAAACACAATTTTATGTTGTCTGGGTAAGGCTCCTCCCTGATGACGCCCTAATCCACCAACATTACTTCATTTTTTGTAATTTTTTAACATTTTTGTTGTAATTTTTTTTTTAATCCTGTATCAGAATTAGCATATCTAATGTATTTTCAAAATTCACACAACTTGCTAGAATGCCATGATCAAATCACCAGTCAGATCGACGAAATGAAGTACAGGGTAGCACATGCTTCGAATACTCAGTGATCAGGAAGATCTACTACAAGGACACATGGGCTCGTATCTAGAGTCCACAGTGCCTTCTTTTTTGAATCGATAACAAAATTTGAATATCATTCCTGCTTTTCATGAATCAGAATGAATCGTGTATTTTTTCTACTACCAACTTTCATAAAACATGCAAACGGAAGAAGAAAAAATATATATATATGAACATCGATTTTTCAGAAACTTCAGAGTAAGAACAAAGAGGTAGTACTCGACTATCGTATTTCTCTCTAACTCATGACGGGAAAGTTCGCAATATAAAATCTTACTTCCTCCTATCACTTCAAATATATTACCAGTAAAAGACAGGAATTTAAATATATTTTCAAGATACGATACTTCCCTTTGTTAGAGACTTTAGCTTTTAATAGGGTTTAATACGGTTGGATACTTCAAATCCTGAACCTCATTTAGCGACTAGTTTACCGTACTTATCGCACTAACGTTTGGAAATTTATTAATATTTATTATTACTTTATTTACATAAAAAGTCAAAATTCCCCTTTTATACCGAATGTAAAGTCAATACTTCAATCTTTGCTGTATTGTCCTGATTAGGCATTTTAGGAATCACCCATTGAGAGTTGATACCGTAAACAATTGTAAGGTTCCCAAACACACACAGATGACATCTATTTTTTTACTTCAAGTCAAAAAGGTTACTTCCATAATTTGGTTATCCATGGCAGCAGCGATGATAAGAATTCATACTTTTACATAAAGTAACATTAAATTTTGAAATTCAAATGATGGTACTACTAGTATCTCTCCAAGTGGTTTTGATGATATATCTCGTCCATCAAGAGCCGACAAATTTTGCTAATAACGAGATACTTCGTCAATGTTTCTTCTATCCTGTAGGGAATGGTATAGGGGCACACGGTGCCTTGTAAATTTAGATATTAATTTATTTAACCCTACAAGTGTTTCGACGGAATACCTCGTCCATAATCTGGTCAGTTTTGCTAAGGACGTGATAACGTATCGCTACAAAACTGCCTTATTCCTACAAGGAAAATGAAGATCCAAGTACGCCAAGGGACCCTCTGCAAGAACAGGTGACAGTTTGTAGCAGGTTTTTGCAACAGAGGCTAGGCACTACAGGACAGTTTTAGACTCGAAGTTAAACCACTAGGAGGGTTTATTATTTGATGTTATGCATATACACGTTTAGACAGAATATTGTCATTTCAGTGAAGCTACCGTATGCAGATGATTTGAGTTCCACACTAATCATGCAAACACTAAGTTCTTAAATGTTTCATACACTATGTAGTATTGGTGTGGTATTGGAGTATGGTTTGCATCATGGTTATAGACATGTATGATGAGGGGTCAAATATGTGTAGGTGGAAATTTCAAAAACGAGGTACTCACCAACTGATTTTGGACGTTGGGGTGTCGCTGATACAAGGCACTCTGAGCTAAGGCCGTAGATACGGGGGTACAAATCACTTTTTAATGTTTCAATTTGGCTTGTTTATGAGCTCGTTCCATCCACTCAATTCATTTTTTAGATATATTTGGTTCTAAAGAGATTCCCAGATTTGCTCTTGTCGGTTGCTCCAACCCCAATAAAAACCAGCTCCATACCCAATGCTCTGACTAATGCCAGCAAATAAGCGTATCCCATATTCAATCGCTGATTGACCCCCTCCTAATTCAATATGATGTAAATCGTTCAACTTTGTATTATTAGTTGCTTTTCAACTAGTCACGCTAAGGTGACCGCGAACTTGGTAACCATTACAAAAGTTACTTATAAAACAACAGTGAAACGTATCTCCACAATGAAGTAGTTTCTAGTCGACAAACATTTATAGACTTTCACACGTTTTGATTTGACCTTGCTACAAATCTGAGGCTTCTTTGTATAAAAATTAACCTCTGGATAAATATTCAATGCTTATTAAATTAAATATTTAATTGTATTGTATTTTCATAAATTACTTAATTAAATAAATTTCACGCTTATTGCGTAATGTACTTAAATAAAATATGCATTTCTTGTATTAAGTATTTAAACAAGTGACATTTTAATTTCAAGTTATAAAGTATTTCCACTTTAATTTTTTAAAACTGTATATTAATAATTATTTTACGACGTTAATGGGAGTAATAATAAAAATGACTGAAACAAAAACAATATGAAGCATGAAAATGAATTAAAAACTCAGAAGCGTGTAGACATAGCTTGGCAGCTTTAAGCTTGCTTAGAGTACAAGTAGATAGATAATTAAATTTACATAGCTCTAATGCAACCCTACGAGCTATTGAGACGTTAAGGGATCGATTTCGAAGGGAAAAATCCGAGGACAATACCTTGCAACCTTGTAATTTTGAATCGCGGTCCAATGACGATACCAACACCTGTTCTGGAACCCCATTCTCCAAACTTCCACACCACGCCAACGTGATGATATAGTTCAGACATACTGCTTCCAAAAATACGAAAAAAGTAGTCGCTATTTCTTTTTATACTGCTAGAATAACAACCCCCATTTTTTATAATTTGAAAGCGAAATAAATCAGCTCACCTAGATTTTCGAAGCCGGAACACCAGTCCGTATCCGCATCGGCTTATCCCAACAATGATCAAAACTAACGACTTTAATTTTATAAACAAACGCAGTTTCATGCAATATATTTCAGCAGCAAACTTCTGCGACTCCCTTGAAAGAACGCTACAGCTTCTAAAGGTGCAGCAGAGTAATTGTGGACTATATGACATAGATTCTGCCTCAGCTTTTAATTGATTTTCTGTGCGTTAGAACCTCATCCTCTAGCAATAAAAAAAAACAATCGTTCTTCTACTTTGGCAGTGACGAATAATCAAACGAAACCAATTAGACCGTGGACAAATACGTGCACTATGTCTCATTCAGTTCTCCTTGAAACTCATCATAAATTACAACAAATTGCTTAATTACGTGTGTCGCAGAATAAAGTAGATTCTTAGTTGCGAGAGAACATTTACAACGATGATTACAGGCATGTGAGAGAGTAGCCATTTTAAGGGAATTTCCCGTCTTGTATGCTATTGATAGCATTTTTGATAGCTGCCTATCGTAGCATTAATCACTCTTACTTTAACAGGTGTATGCAACAACAGCACTTACTTTCAATGATAAATCATACCAATCTCCAGGTTATCATCAGTCTAAATACGTAATTAGAGTCTGCATAGCATCGGTTTAGAACAGAAACTCATTAACTGAGAAATGAAAACATTCTTACTGTACAAGTGTTTCTAAATTTTCTATTCATTTCTAGGTAAAAAGAATCAGGAAATGATTTTTGATGTATCTCAAATATGTTTCAATTGGCAAAAAATTGATCATCTCTGAAAAAAAGCATTTAACGTCTTCGAAAAAGTTAATACTTTATATTTTAGCCCGTGTTAATACAAATATTTAATTTAATGTTAGTGAGTTTCCGTTCTAAGGTAACGATATGACTTTTGGTTCCATTATCAAAAACAGCTTTTTTTTAGTGCTGTATTGTGCATTCTACATTTTTTATCGTATTGCACAATAAATGAATTTTCATACAAAATAGCATTCATCTTGTTAGTCGTCACCATCATACTGTTCTAAATGAACATCGTTGTCATCTGCAGTAAAATTATGTTTTTATATTTATAGTGCATCGCTTTAACCCTCCAAGTGGTTCCGACCGTCAAGATCTGGTCCTTTTTTTGTAATGGCGAGATATCTCGTTGAGACAGCCACCAGGAGGATTAATACAAGTTGTTAAGAAATCGTTTTTTATAATTACAGGTGACGCTGGAATAGGTACCGATGACACATCCGCAGGTTTTACTGATGATTGAACTTACCTCGACTTACTGAACGTTGCTATCAATGCGTGGTTCTCTCTGGCTTTGGTACATAAGTATCTTCATTAACAAGCACTGGAGCAATACAGTGGGCTGTTAGCGACGGTCCAGGATGAAATCCGAAAGGGAAAGATCGAGGACACCACCACGTAATTTTGAACCACGGTCAAATGATGCTCTGGCTTTCCATTAAGATGCATTAGAATAATTTTAAAATATCTAATGCTTGTTTTCCTTGTAGATGGAGCTGGTATAGTTATTAATAGTATATCTAGAACTTTTATTGCATAATTGAACTCTTGCATGGACTTATAGAACCATCCGTTGCTAACAGTGCTTGATTAGCTGTCTTTTGGATAAGTTATAGATAAAAATATTATTGACAATTAGCTAAGAAAAGTCTGTTTTTCTTCCAGAAGGCGTTAATGTATTTACTTATAGGATATCTAGAGCTTTTACTGATGACTAGACTTACCGTGATCTAATAAAACATATGTTGCTAGCGTTACTTGGTTCGCTCAGTTGTCAAGGTAAGCAATGTCTTAGAATAATGAAGTCTCCAGGGCTAAGAACACAAAAGGTTTCCTATTTATAAATAAATGTGTTTAGGTATTGAATCGTTTCGGAATTTCTATTATGATGACCAATCTCGTGTACCTCATTTATATTAACCTTTCGCGCTTTTTAACTGAAGTATCTTCATATTAAAAACACGACTTCTCAAATTAAACTCAGTATCGTAATTTATTTCTATTTTGGTACGTAATTTCTCTTTTGGGCATCCTGCCTCTGCACGTAAATTCATGTTCATTGTTAATTTCCAACGCAACTTTAGAAGATGGGCCAAATGTCAATTAATTTAATATGTATATATATATATATATATATAAGAATACTGAGTTAAATATATCAACACTAAGTATTCACAAGTTAATATAGGGAACGGAGTAGCTCAGTTGAAAGAGGGTGGCGTTACTTATTATATTCCTTTAGCCTGCCGAACAAGTTTCCAAAAGAATCAAAAGCAGACATACACAAATTTAATGAATATGTGGTATCTTCGAAAAGTCATTCATCGCAATTGATGCAGAATTTCAAAGCAAAACTTGTATGCTTGCAGTCCAAATGTCTGATATTTCAATGAAGTTTGTTGAATGGGGGTTAATATGTGCAGTCAAAGCAAATTCTTAGATGTGGCAATCTTCAATTACATTTTTTAGTGTTTGCTTAAGATACGTCTTTATATTCCAAGCTGACTCAAAAGTTTACTCATTTTAGTTCAACTTACTTCATGGCCTGCTTGCTCTAAATGTCTGACTCTACAACGAAATAAATTTACCTGAATTTCTACGGCCGAGGTATCCCAGTTGATAAACATGAATCAGCAACCTAATTATTGTGAGTTCGAAATTCGATCCAACTAAAGACCGTCGTGTGCGGAGGGGGGAGGGGGTGCACAAATTAGCCTTAAATGTCTTCCTGTTGAAGTGGAGTGGAAGTGTAGTGAATGGGATGATAGATCGGCCGTTGATATCGTCATCTGACAACAGTTCAAAATTAAAATGTGTCCATGGATTTTTCCGTTCGGAATACTCTCTGAACTTTTGGTAATACCCCTGTTGTTTCTCCCTCCATTGCTACAAAGAACGATTTACATGCTCATTGGATGACAAATAAAACAGGAATGGATAGATTGGAATACAAAGAAAATAATACAATTAAATAAGGAATCCCTTTGAATTAAACGAGAATTCCATTAACGAAGGTTTCTGACTCTACGGATGCAAGTACATTTTTCATTAGATATTTTTTTGTTCGTTGAAATTTTGCATAGTATCTGTAACGCCGCCAAAGTTACAGACTTTGCAGTTACAGTACTACTTTTTACTAAACATATATTTTCGTTTATTGAAATTTTGTTATTGTGATTTGGTATGAGATTTTAAAACAAATTGTTTTATGTTCATAACAAGCCCAAACAAAAAGAAATGTCTTGTCGCAAAATCTATAATTCTATCGAAACTATAATGTCCTTTAACATACTACTTAACGATTGATACAAAATTACGATAGTTTATAAAATTTGAATTATTCTGTGACGAAACGTTTCAACTTATGAAATATGCGCGCATCTGCATTGCACTTATACAAACACTGCAACAATGCCCGAATTTTATAGATCCAAATTACAAGGTTACTCTTGAATATTCATTTTGAGAATGGCCAGATTTTCTGGGGTGCAGTGTAATTAAACTTCCTGTATTTTCACTTGTGTGGCTTAAACTCGAGTCAGCGTATATTGATTCTTTCAAACTTTTGCAGCAGGTCTTTCCCAGGTTACTTTCCAAGTTCGTAGACTTAATATTAGAATTCCAATTTCTAGATGAGTTTGACTTGGAATAGTAATTTCAACAAGAATTTACGCGTAACTATTCCTCCAAAAATTAATAGTCATTTAAGTTATGTGTATTAAAAAGGATTTTAGAACGTGGCTTTACTTTATTTGCATCCCAGACAACTTAATGAATATAGCGAGAATCTAATAACAAACCTTCCTGAATATAAATTAAGAATCATAGCTACCTCATAATAAATTGGTACAATATATTCAATGTGCAAGTATATTCGGGAGCGTGGTTATTGTGCTGTATGTTACTATTGTATAGTATCGTATATGTATAATTTAACACTTTGAAGGAGATTTATACAAAGATGATGATAGTGGGAAGATTTAAACAAAGGCAAATGTTTCTAACACTAGAACTTGTAGATCTCTTGGTATCAAACACATCAACTCAGTTAAACCATCGAGTTCTCTAGGGACAGAGTGGATCAAGTGATCTGATTTTTTTGAAGATTCAGAAGCGGGCATTAAGGACAATGAAGTTTGGAAACAAAGTAAATGATTTCCCTACTTGCACCAAAGACGTCTTCGGCTTCACCTGGTCACTTCTTTTCATGAACGAGAGTCGCTAGGGATGGTATGAAAATTGTCAGACTCGTCCCTGAGAATGAATTAGGAGCTAACAGTCTTATGAACTTTGTCTAGCTCAAATTAGCCCAAGTATGACAAAAAAGAAAATAATTGTATAGAATAAAAAAAATTTCAAACAACGACCAATAAAGATTAAAAGTTACAAAGATCGACAATAGTAATTTCGGGGAAACGAGAAGCTCTTCGCCATCAGGACAAATATAGGCTAGGAATTTTCTCCCTGGTTTGATTTTCTACAAGAAAAAGTGGTCCAGTCTTCGAGATTTATTTTCTAGTAGTTAAATATCAGCGAAGCATTATGTATTTTTACTTTGTAGAACACAATATTGAATGACGCGGCAAAAGGCTTCATTACAAAAGGTGAGTTGTGGCAACACTATTCTAGAACAGCATATTCAAAGTAGCATTTTCTTCTTGTGACTCACTTTTGTTCTGATGACAGTGAGCATCTTACTCCAACGAAATGACCATTGACAAACTTTTTTGTTTTTTATGTATATTATTTTTTACAGTTTTTATTCTTTATTAATGGTTGTTTTTTTAAGGTCTTTTCTTATCAATTTGACAAAGGCTTTTATCTGTTTATCTAATTATATAGTGTTTTTAATGACGTGAACTTTATATTGCGACCGTCCATTTATGACTTGAGCATAAACCCCTTTCTTACAACTCCATTTCTTTTGAAACGGACTTGACCACTTTGACTAAACAATTGAAGGTTCTTTGTCATAAAAATTGTTTACTAATTTATTTAAGGCAACTTGTGTGCAGCTCTTCGGTAAAGTAAACCATCAATTCAAAATACTTAAGGCAGTGAAAGAAATCATTCACTTCGGAACATCGGTATTCTGGCATACTAGTCGAGAAGGTAGTATCTCCAAGTTTCCTCTGTATGGTTAATGATTTTTAGCCCTCCAACTGGGTTCGACGCGATACCTAGTCCGCTCAGATCTGACCAATTTTGCTAATGACGAAACCTTGCCAACTAGGTAATGCCCTTTTTTTTGCTGACGACATCAAGATCTGGTTAGTCTTCTACTGACGAGAGACAACGAGAGCTGGATGAACAAGATATAGCGTCCATCAAAATCTGTCTAGTTTTGATAATGACAAGATTCCTTGTCGAGACAACCAGCACAGGAGGATTAAAATAATACAATTAAAAACTTTAGATGTATCATAAAGCTTTAAAATAGAACACACTAAACCCGAAGTAGATTGATTGATCTTAGTTTATACCATGAATGTTCATTATTCGATCCATGCTAGATTCATGAAATTGTCTTGTGCACGAAAAAAGTGAATTTAAGTTCTAAAGTAATTTTTCACTACACATATACAACTGTGAAAATTTGAAGGAAACGTGACACGAAAGTCTTCTGTTTATCTATTACAAATCAAGCTACAATCGTAATTACAATCCTAATATGGCTTGGAACTTGAAAATTACCATGGAGAAGACCTTCTGCATGGAGTTTGAAAGAATAAATACTTTTATCTAACGTTGCTAAGTACTGGATACTTATTTATATTAGGACCTCAATAAGCATTAGCCCTAAATACCGAACTCTGAGAAACTGCCCGTTTGAATAGTTCGGCAGTTTTGCGGCCCTCATCCCGTGGAAGTTTTCTGAAATTCTTCCATCAAGGTAGGTATGTAATTTAGGTTTTATGTAGCAAGAATTCTTCCGCTAATCGTCAGCGCTCGCTAATGTAAGAAATCTGTGCTTGTAAGAGATAACAGAGGGTATGAGGCTATTACAATTTTGGTTCAGGATAAAGAATTTAATACAGTCCTCCCTCATTCACGTTTCCAACTCGCGCTTAATCAGGCTGCTGGTAGATAATTGTTGTATGTTTTATGTCAGTTGTTACTCCCTTCAGTAGGTTTTCAAACATACTATTTACCTCTCATTTCGAGCTCCCTTTCTTTCATTAATGGTTTGTTTTCAACTGGAGTAAAAAACTTATAGCTCAAATAAAAAAATGATGTATAGAGAAAATGTGAAAATGTAAACAGCATATTTAAAAGGATTTGTATATAAATTAAACGCTTTCAACTTACAAAAAGATTTAATGAAATAGGAACTTCTAAAATTTGGTAATTAATAGAAAATGGGCTGGATAATGTCTAAAATATAATAATTTTATTCATCAACATTGCAGGATTATATTATAATCACACGAAATTTTTAGTCATTTTATCTTTTATCGTTATAATCAGACTACAAAGAAACACGTACTTTTAAAGTATGTTTCCATATCTACCTATGTTTAAACAACCGTTATCCCATTATTATACTAAGCGATCTGGTTCCTTTGCTGCCCATTTTATCCAGGGAGACACCTGGCTTAGTGCGAGTATCCAAAAAAATGTATTCTTAAGTAGCATTCTGGTTCAAAATTAAGAGGTGTTGTAATTGGACCTTTCCCATCAGTATTGATCCCGCATCGTCGCCAATAGCCCATTGTGTTGCTCCAGTATGATCTTCATTCAACTACTTAATTTTCTTAAGATATATTCTTTTTCAAATGAGCAGAGATAACGACTGCTAATTTTTATACTAAGATTTTTTTTTTGAATACCCGCACTCAGACAGGTGACTTCCTGGGTAAAATGGGCAGCAAAGGAGACCAGCTAACTCTATCTTTGCTTTGCAGTGGCCACTTGAATTTGAAGAAAATTAAATTCGGTTGTAAACACTTCCTTCACTGCTAAAAATGCAACTGAGCTCAGGATTCGCCAGACCTACTATCTCGGCTGTTCCTCAGTACAGATTATAAATATCCTCAGTTGGTTCTTGATGGTCTCAAGTCTCACGATCTAAGACTTGGGGAGTCATTTACTTATGCCAATAACGAAACGAAAATAAATCGAAAGGTAAAGCACAGCCAAGTTTTCTAAGTTAAAATAAAACAATAAGGACATGTAACAGCACGTTTTGCACCTCAGTTTAGGATTCGCAAGAGCACATCGTCTACTGACTTGGCTATTACTCAAGCCAGCTTATGCACCAGCCTATCCTGAGCTAGTTCTTTAGGACCTCAAGGATCAGAGATTAATATACGGTGTAATTAATTTATGCCAACTGAAATAAGTGAGAAAAAATTTGAAAGAAAAGATACAATTAATTTTTCTACATTACAAGGAAATACTAATGACTTGCAAAGCACTCCTTTTGAGCTCCTACTGTCTCAGCGTAATTACAATTTTGAAAGTTGTTACCTGGTGAATTATGAGTTGCACAAAGACATAATCTCGTCTAAATTAGTCAAAAACAAATTACATCTATAATGTTTTCATTAGTTGTCTATTAGAGAGATAAGTAGGTAGTTGAATAGAGTGAAACAACGGGATATTGAAACACACTAAAATGGTTACCAGAGAGATACAGCGGCTTGTGAAATCTTTTTCAGTTTCGAAAACATGCCTATTAGAGCTTTAGATTTTATCATATATTATTCCACTTTGAGTGGATTCTTTGTTTAGCACGTGTATCTTGCATACCATCATCTTGTGTAGACTTGTTGAAGCTTATATATGAGACTAACCACTGTGTGACCATCACGGCGTTGCCAGTGACAGTTCTTTTCGTGGAGTCAGGTGGTGACTACTGCTCGCTGACTCTCGCGAACCCCCGGTGAATGCTACGCATTCTCAATTAGTTTGCTTCGCAAACCAACACCACAGGCAACGCCGTGATGGCCGTGAAGTTGCTAGCAATAAATAAATGTCAGTAAATTAATTAAAAAGCAGTTTAGATTAAATTTTAAAAATCGGGCTGGACACATTAAATTTGCAAAACATTATGACACGGCATGTCATCTCATTTCTTTGGCCATTCTCATTCAGAGCCCCATCGGTGTGAGAGAAAAAACATTAATTTAAAGAATTATCCCCACCTCCACCCGACATGACCCGGGCATGTCGCCTCATTCCTTCCACCGTACCTGTCTTAATGGTGGCTTCAAACGGTCTTGATGGTGGCTTCTAATAACATTGTTTTAAACAGTGTATCTGGCCAATGTCTACCTTCTCAATCCACACACTGCCTTTCTAAAAAAGCAATTTACCGCGCTCCACCTTGTATAAGGAAATTAGTCTAAGTAGAAATAATTAAAATGTCGTGCAATGTGATAATGTGCAATGTGCAATCAGTCAAGTGCAATGTGCAATCATTTGCAATGCGATAAATGTAAATAAAGAAAAAAATCCTTCATTTCAGACTGCTTAGTCTATAAATAATTTTCCTTTTTTCAAAACGGATGTAGGAAATTTTGATTTTTTGGTCAGTTTAATAGTTTTATAACTCGAATTTGTTGATGCATATAAATTACTCTTTGTTTTATATTTCCTGAATATCAGATACGCTGACTGATTCTGATTTATTATGTTGGTTCTTTTACCTATTATTCATGAGTTTTACCCATAACCTCTGGACGGACACATAGCCGTTTCGATTGGAAAAGTTAGAGGACCTTATTTTCCTGGAAAATATTTCCATCTGCAAAGTAATCATTCACCCATTATATCTTCCGTGTCACGGTATAATGGGTTAAGTCTGACTTATGATGGGTTCAAAGAAGTCAAGTGCATCATTATAATTAAAAAATAATGTATGTGATTAAAATCAAAACTAGAATAATCTCAATTAACTTACAATAATGTCTATCATTATCTTTCTTTCTTATATCTTTTTCTTCTTGAATAATTGTGAGAAAGATAAATATTCAAACTAAGCCATTTTCATTCAACTTTTTTTGCACTGACGCACAAGATATATTTTTCACTCTGCGCCATACCTAGTGAAAAAATCAAAATTATTTAGGGTTAATTGAAATCTGTGCAACTTTCTTCAGGGTCTACTAATTTATTTTCACTGAATCTTTACATTTATCCAGATTTAATTGAAACATGAAAAACACAACACCATCCGATTCATTATAGTATAATTCTCGCAAGAGAATTCTAATTAATTCAAACTATTTCTACAGAGGCTGTTCACACATTTTTTGGACAGTGTATATTTTATTCACAAAACTAAATTACATATAATTCATATATAATATAAATTACATATTATAATAAGTGTTTTAAATGTTCTATTTGATAGCCCTTATTCTGAACTATCTTTCGACACCGTAATTTCCAGGATAATAATGCCTTTTGAAGTGTCAGAAGAGGTATCCTATCCCATTCCCCCTGAACAGCTTTCCAGAGACCTGTAAGGGTTGTGGAACGACGTTTGGATAATGCAGATTTTAAAAGTCCGAAAGCACAAAAATCCATAGGTGATACATCAGGAGATTTAGTAGGGATATCAGTGAAGGGTATGGCCTTAATACCGGTTTTTTGTTCCACTTCTTTTAGAAAATTTACAGTGGATTTTGATGTGTGACTGCTAGCTTTGTCTTGATGGAGTTCCACAGATTGATGGCTCTGTGTTTAAAGCGAGGTATTTCATTTAGAAAAATTGGCGATAAAATGTTTCTGATAGTATTTGGAGTTAATCTTGACATTTTTTTCCACTCTCTTTATTTTTAACTTGCCATTATAAGAAAAACCAGCAACAATCATGAATCCCTTAGAAAAACTTTCTTTCGATTCTGTGAATCATGTACTTAAATTTTTTTCTCCCCTTTTATGATAATAAATGGCTCTTTTTTTGCTGTAATCATTTAAATACACCCATGATTCATCTATTGTGACAATTTTTTTCCATTTTTCTTTGGATATTATGGAATTTTTGTCCCACTTGAGGCTCTACTTTTACGTGTTTTTCCTTTCTTGTTGACGATATTACCTATAGACGCTTTAGATATCACAAAACCATGACTCTCGCATCGTTTTTGGATAACGGAATATGACTCTTCGGAAAGAGCATAAATATAGCCTTCGATCCACTGCTTCGTTAAAAACGCCATTTTGAATAAAAACAAACCTTTCAAGCCGCAGACGATAATTTTGACTTTTAAAAACATAGTACAACTGCAATTATTTCTTTTGCAGCAAACGATTTTTTATTACCGCTAACCAAATTCGTCTAAAAAAATGCTCGAACAGCCTCTGTACGAGATCGCTTTTGTGTCTAATAAGTGAATAACATTATAATTGGAATAATAATTGCTAACAAAGCACATATTTAGATACAGGCAGGTGAATGAGACCGACCGATTTCCGCCTTTGAAAGGGGATTCTAATATATTCAAGATCAAATAAGTAAAAATGAAAAACATTAAATTAATAGTAATTTAGAAATCTTTTTTGCTTTATTCTATGGTTACTTTTCGCCGAACGAAGGCTCTTAAGACGGAATAATGCGCTTGTTGTCAAAAAACAACAACTGTCGATCGAGGTAAATTTTTCTGTATAATATTTGTAAATTGAGCTACATAGAAAAATCTATGTAAAAGGAGAAAGTTACAAACGCTCTCCGGTGTCGAAATAATACACCATCAATTTTCTAGTGTTAAAGGCTTAACCTTTCGTGTGACTTCGAGGAGATATATCGTCATCAAGATACTGTCGATTTCTTAATGATGGGGATATCAAAATCTGGTCATTTGTTTTGCAATGTCAAGATACGACAAGACCTTGATGAACGAGATACCTCGTCATTAGAAGAAATCTGACAAGATTGGGAACTCGTCACTATAAAAAATCGGCAGAATCCTGATGAGGAGGTATCTCGTCATTATCCAAACTGATTACATCTTGATGGACAAGCTATCTAGTCATAAGAAAACGGATCAGAACCTGTTATCATCACCAAGCAAGGAATCACGATCGATCAAAACATAATTCGTAGTTAGCAACAGATTCTACAACATCGCTTTGCAAACTACTCGATGGAAGAGGTCGTATACTACGGTATACCGCATTCACTCATAACATGTAACTAATGCCCTCAGGACACATCTTTTTTAAGTGTTCATGGGGTAACACAACCGCGAGGTACACGAGTGATTTGTCCTTCGATCAGTTTCACCCTCGTCTACCCCTTCTGTTTTTGGTGTTTTTCGTCATAAAACCTAAAACTAACCATCATGGTACTAGTCCCTGTACAAAAATTGTACTTTCATGCACACAGTATGTCTTCCAAGTTTGAAACTAAGCAATAAATGTATTTAATATAACATCGCGGAAATATGCTAACTTTATGAATCTAAACCCAAATGCATTCCATGAAGTTTTAGATTTAAATACGTTTAACGAAGCACCAAGTCTGAATTTCCCTTGGAGCAGCCATGAACCAAGTGAGGCCAAGACAAAATGTACCTAACCTACTTTCCGATACAAGAGATTTCGAAAATCGGTCATACTCCATTGTTAACTGCATTTAGAAGGAAGTATATCGTTAACTAAATTTTCAGAATCCGTAATCGGAATCCGAACTCTTTAACTGTTTAGCACTCCACTCAGCATCCAACGAGTTGCTTGAAATTATTTTAACAGAACTCTGAAATTGTAAATTTAATTAAGGAAACTCAATTGAAATTGAGAATTTATAAATGAGCCGCAACTATTGGTTTAGTTACGTAGGTATATAATATAATCCTTAGGATACTCTTATTCAGAGTCAGACATTTAAAACGAACTAAGTTTTATATCAATACTAGCAGAAATACCCGGCTTTACCCGGAATTAATAATACATTGATTGAAAAGCCATCATCAGTTATTTTTCATAAAAAAATGTTAGCATCATTTAAATGTACGGAAAAAAAATTTAATATCCATTTTAAATTCTGCTTCGCTTCTACAATTTACTTCGGACGCAAATATACAAATATTTTGTACCCATCCAAATAATTCATTTCATATTCGTCGCACTTCTGTCGAAAGTTTTTTTTTCTAATGTGACTACTACATAAATTGATTTTGAGTTTTCGAGTGACTACGAAAATTCACGGGCATCCATTTTTAATAAAAGTAGCGAATTTTTGGCGGATAGTCTTTCACTTAATTTTACTATGACTACGTTTTACTTGTATGCACCTAGTAAGCGATATTTTTGAACTTCATAATCAATATGAGAGGACGGTAAGTTAAATTGTCAGGGCATTCGTAACTAATTTAGTTTGAAGCAGACGCAATTTTTCTTGAAAATTCCATTCAGCGGCATAAGGGATAACGGAGCTTGTGATAGAAATAAATGTCATCAGTGTAGAAAAATTAAACTCAATCCATAAAAATTTTTAATAAACAGAAGTTTGATTTCACATCACTTTTACAAAAAGAAAAGCACTGAATTCAACGAATGATTCACGTGTATCTAAATTGTGTAAGAACAGCTTCAATCAGTAGAGTAAGCAACTCCGACTTTCTGTCACTTCAGGCAATAAATTTTAATTTTTTAATTTCAAAATCACTAACTGTGATATTTTTCCAATATCAACAAAGTCTTGTTTAAAGTTTACTTTTTTCCAATAAACATACAATTTTAAATTGAACCCTTTTAGTACTTTTTTAAATTAAGAAATTCGGTTTCTAAATGGAAAGCATATACCTATTTAGAATCACAGATGTAGTTACTTGACTATGGAATACAACTTTCAATAACACGCATGAAACACGAAAAAGAAATGAAATTTAATTGATTTTAATCGTCTTTTAATAAAAAGCTATATCAAAAATTTGAAATATACGTATTTTAACTACAACTTATGACTACCCGTTTTAACTTAACATAACGAATCCTGTTATAAATTTTTTTTTAATTTATTTGTCATTTTAAAATACGAAATTACACGCTTTAAAAATATTTTGATGTGTATATATTATTTATTTTATGCTATAGCAATCTACACACTAATACGTATTAAACCAGAGATTTAAAAAAAGTCGGTAGAAATATACATATACCACCATGAAATTTTCCATGTGTACCGATATTTTGCAGCAAATAAATAAATCATTAAAATCTAACTCATGAATAATATTTTTTGTACTCAATGTTATTTCTAAGGCGATTTCTAATTGCTTTTGGCTGTGGTCTTAGGTCAATTTTAGGCATCTTAGGATTCAAATTTTTCAAAATCCTTTCTTACTGCACCCCTACGGTATACAAAGAATCATCCTGCAAAATTTCAGCTTCGTAGGACATGTACTTCTTGTGATACAGTGATAAGTGAGTGAGTCAGTCAGTGAGTGAGTGGTATTTGAATTTTATATATATATATATATATATATATATATATACAGGGTGGTCCCGAATTCATGGTACAAACTTTAATGGTAGGTACAGGACATTGTAACAATGATTTATTGTATAGGAATGTATAGTCGCAAGTGACGCGGTGAGGCGAAAACAGGGGAAATAACGGCCGAAAGGAAAAACAAAGATTTTATTGAAAGCGTTGTTGACAAGTGTCATGTTTACAGTAATTGTTCAAAATTGCGTCCACCAGTATCGATACATGCTTGACAGCGTCGGTGGAGCGATTGGCGTACACGTTCAAAGATGCCTGGTATTTCAAGCACACCTGCAGCAGCTACAGATAAGCGAGCGACGAGATCCTCATCTGAGTCAACTGGAGTGTCATAAACAAGATGCTTTAGATGTCCCCATAAAAAGTAATCGAGGCTCGATAAATCGGGAGATCGGGGTGGCCAAGGGACTGGTCCACCACGCCCAATCCATCGAGTACCAAACGTGGCATTCAGTTAATTCCGTACATCAATGCTGAAGTGTGCTGGCGCCCCATCGTGCTGAAACCACATGCGGTTACGAATGGCGATCGGAACATCATGCAGCAGTTGTGGTAACACTTCTTTCAGAAAAATAAGATAGCTTCCGCCAGTGAGCCGCGTGGGTAGTAAGTATGGGCCAATCAAAAATTCGTTCACAATACCAGCCCACACATTAATACTGAAACGTTGTTGAAACGCATGTCGACGCGTTGCATGTGGATTATCGGTTGCCCACACATGGGAATTGTGCGCATTAAAGACACCCTCGCGTGAAAATGTCGCTTCATCTGTAAATAGCACATAATCTACGAAATCCGGCTGCAACGCACATTGCTGCATCACCCACAGCCAGAAGTTCACGCGGCGAGGATAATCTGCCGGATTCAATGCTTGTACTTTCTGAAAATGGAAGGGTGTTAAGCGATTTTCGTTTAACACTCTGCATACAGTCTGATGAACTCACACCTACGTCACGGGCAACAGTTCTTGTGCTTGACTCGGGTCTATCAGCCACAATGTTCAAGATGCTTTCTTCCAGCCTTGGAGTGCGTACAGCTCTTACTCGACCAGCGCCATGTCTGTTGACGTCGAACGCACCTGTTTCACAAAGTTGACGATGTAACCGTTGAAAAATTCTATGATCCGGCATTCGTCGATCAGGATACTCCGCGCGATACATTCGTAACGCAGCTCTGCCGTTACCATTTGCACGGCCGTACATGTAATGCATGTCTGCTTTTTCTGCATACGTAAAGTCACCCATCGTCTACGGCAGCACAATTGTGAATGGCGCTTTTCCCTACTGCGATGCATCATGTTCAACAGCGGCTAGACATCTACTGCCCTCTACCGGCAATGATACCAACCGATCACTCCATTTCTCTTTCCTTTTATTTCCCCTGTTTACGCCTCACCGCGTCACTTGCGACTATACATTCCTATACAATAAATCATTGTTACAATGTCCTGTACCTACCATTAAAGTTTGTACCATGAATTCGGGACCACCCTGTATAGATTTGGCAAAATTTAGTCTTCATATTGATTTTCATTTGAAGCGTGCTTTATTTTAATATTCTCTGAACATGTTCACTACATCAGTACTACTACTTGGTAGGCCTCCCACGGTTGCATCGTACTACTGCAGTTCTTTTCAGAAATGCGACGAGGCGTGGACAGTACAAGTTAACAAAAAATTTCTTTTGGAATGGGACACTACTAGAGCGGTCCACAATTTTATTGCATTTCAAGGGGAAGGATTTCTGAGTATTACAGATCAAAATATGGCATCTCAGCTTGTTCGAAAATGTTGAAATCTGGTGACCACCAAACTCAGATGAATGCTTTTCTAATCGTAACTTGTTTGGTCGTTGGTATTTGAATCTGAAACATGAGTTATTTGCAATGTGTTTTATAGTGGAAACGAAACTACGGAGTCATTTGAGTACGCTAAACTTGGCGTGGCCTCAAATGTCCTCATGTTGGCGTGGTATGGAACTTTGGAGAGGTGAGGTGTTAGCTCATGTGTCTGCCTCATCAAATGAGAGTGGATCAAAAGGATGAGGTGATCTGATATTTCCCTTCTAGTTTGGTACAGGATCGTCGCCAGTAGCACTATGTGTTGCTCCAGTGGGACATAAATTCGACTACCTACTTATCGTATCAAATTATGTTTGTTCAATTGATAGTTTTGGAAGGGGGGGGGGGAGATATCCATTTCAGGTTTCGACGTCGTCAACTGACCGTGGTTCAAAATTGCGAGATGTTGTCCTCGGTTCTTTCCCTTTTGAATTGATCCCGGACCATCTCCAATTGAACGTTACGTTGATCCAGTGCAAAGAGAAATTCAACCAACCTTAAATTTATTCTGTTTATTTAACAAAATATTTGTTGAATAGTTTGAAACACTGGCTTTTTGTGAAACCTAAAAAAATAATTAAGTTCAACTGAATTTTTCATGCAATAAATGTGCCATATAATGTAACTTCAATTTTTTTTTTCAATCTGAGCTTTTATCCTTTCTATTTAAGCCCACAATTCGTTTCTCCAAGGTTAACCTTTTCTCGATGATTTAATGTGAAGTAAAAGCGATCTTTAAGTGTTGCGATATTGTGAACTTCATAAGTATGTGATGTCAGAAAAATCCATTTTCTGAATATATTCAATGTCAGAGCAGAAGTATCTGTCTTGACTTTTAATAAGGGTTCAAAAGAGTCACGTACTTCACAAATTTTTTAAATGCAATAACAAAAAAGGTTTAACATTTAAACTAAATGAATCTATGAACCTTATTTGTAATTATATGTATCACGGAATGCTTCTTTTACTTCTTGAATATTTGTAACAAATAGTCAAATATTATAACTTGAGATTCTGAAAAGTAGCCATTTTGGCCTAACCTCTTTTGCCCTGACATGGAAGATATACTAAGAGACATCTGTTTAACGACAAGGCTAACTAATTATTTTGTACATCGGAGAAAAATTTTCGATGTAACTTAATTTCAAATTGCAGTAAATAAAATATGAAGAAGCTAAAAGGCGAAACTGAAACTGTTTCATTAAAGATCTTGTAAAGTTAAGCTTAGAAAAAGAGTCACCAAATTTATTCAAAAACGTTATAAAAGTCGATCTAGTGAAAAGCTTTTCCCTTCGGTGAACAGATACAAAACATAAAAATATCAGGCGATATTAAAATTTCATAGTTTCTGAAACCACAAGCATACAAAACATCTTACCATACTATAGCTCTCTCTTTCTTAATCCATAACTATAGTCCTGTTTCAAACGTTTCTCACTCTGAACAGGACCTGTTTCAACATCAGTTTCTCGTGGAATATATTACCGAATCGAATGAATATACTTATCTAAAGTCGTAAAGTAAACTAGCAATTAAATTAATCGACAAGGCCATAGTACTTCAATTAGGAAATGTATGTCTAACGGCGATTACGTCAGAAAAGAAAACTCCGTAAATTATGCTACATAATTGTGTAACCATTAATGATGATCATTTGCTTTAGTTAGCATTTATGTTACCAACTTTTCCCATAAATTCCTCCGTCTTCGAACAACCTAGTCTAGGGAAATAAGAAAGAGGCATTACTTATTGAAGTATTTCTAGTATTGCATGTCGGAGTATCAGCAGAGAGCAATTCTGGATATAAATCTGCACAAATTCAAATGTTACTGCTAAACGTGACGATCCTTTTCATTCGTTCATTTTTACAAAACACTTATTGTAATTATCTGCACACTTTATGAGAATTTCGACTCAAAGTACCTCATTCGACTCCTGTTGCTTAATTAATGTTACTTTATAATCCTCTTCCCCATCATAATCTGGCGCTGGTTGAGAGACAGTTTGCCCTATGACATACTCTTTATTTTCTTTGACATGCCTTAAGGGGTAATTAATATCGACATGATGTAATCACGATCGATATTCTGTCAGGATTCAAGAATGAGTGAGATGAATTGCTTCTGTGCTAATAAAAGTCACAGTGGTGAACTGGATAAAATGTTAAGTAAAATTCTTCAATAAAATCAAAGGCTGAAATACGTCATGAGGAGAGTGAAGGTTTGTCCTTGTGAAGTAGTTGGTATATGTAAATGAACCCCTTGTTTAACCCACCAAGGGGTTTAGACGATATATATGGTTCATGATTAAAGAATAAAGACATGTATATACAAATATTGAGTTGGCAAATAACTTCTTTTGTTTTTCTGAGGAGCAGAATACCTTTTATCCACAATCTCTATTGCACAGCGCAAATGCGAAACTAACTGTCTCACGTGACAGGTGACGTCAATAGCATTTAATTTGCATATGACGCCGGGATTATTGTGCGAGCTGAGTGCTCGTAAACATGGAAGAAAAATACGTCCCTTTTCGCCACATTTTATAATTTTATTTATAAAAAGGTAAATAAGATGTAGAAATACATAAAAAAGATTTGTAATGTGTATGGGTACAATTCCTTAATAGAATGTGTGTGTCATAAGTGGTTCACCAAGTTCAGTTCCAGGGATATTGAATTCAGTGACGTGCCCAGCCCCGGTCGGCCAATGGAGATTGGCCTTACCGTTATAAAGGCTACCGTCGGTACAAATTCATCCTAAGCCGTACGGGAGATTCCTACGGAATTTAATATATCCCACGCAAGTGTAGAACACCATTTGCACCAGTTGAGATACGTTTCTCGTCTCAATCTGTGCTCGCCACTCGAGTTGACTGAAAACAACTTTACTGCTCGCATTTCCATCTGCGACACCCTCCTTTAACGCCAGGGAAAAGATCCACTTGTGAAGCATCTGGTTACGGGTGATTAAAAGTGAAGTATCTTTGACAAAGTCGTTCGTAAAAGATCATGGTTAAGAGTAGCAAGCTACCACAATCAATCCAAGACGGGATTACACCAGAGGAAAATTATCTTCTAAGTGTGGTGGGATTATAAGGGTATTATTTATAAGGATCTCTTTCCATAAAGCAAGACAATCAACTCAGACCTATACTGCTCTCAGTTCAGAAAACTGGATCAAACCATACATTCAAAGTGTCCAGAATTGGCAAAACCTAAAGGAGTCGTCTTTTACCATGATAATGCCACCATACTTCATTAAGGACACGGTATGGATTGTAAAGACTTGGCTGGGACTTTTTACCTCACTCTGTTTATTCTCCTGACCTTGTGCCCACGGATTACCACCTATTCCGATCGTTACAGAATTCTTTGAGCCATGTAAAGTTAGCTAACGACGGAGATGCAAAAAAGCATAGAAACCAGTTTTTCGCCAGAAAACAAACATCATGCGTTTTATGAACGTGGAATTATAAAGTTGGTAAAGAGATGGCAAGAAGTCATAGAAGAGAATGAACAATACATAATTGATAAGTATTTTCTGTGTTGGAGAAATTGTGTTTTATGTAACTAAAAAAAAAACGAACGGACTTAATTGCCAACCCAATACATTTGGGTAAGACATAGGCCACTCCACGCCTACATAATCTGAGTGAAACTTAATCTACGTAGTAGAAACTGACTCAAATAGATTCTGGTGCATTGAAGCGAAACTTTCTGGATTCAGAGAGTGCAAATGTTTTTAACGAACAAGCTCTTTCTTGTGGAAGCTGTTTTCCCGAATCTTCGCTAGACAGTTTTACTGGATTCAGATGGATTTGGGTTAACTAGGATTCAATAGGTGTGAAGTAGCCCTAAAGTCTACAATGTACTGAATAGTCACACTCAGACGCCCCGGTATTCAAGTCCGTTGAGAGGGATAAACTTAATTTCGTAACAAAAATGAGTAACTAAGGTGAAATAGGTAAGATAAAATCATTTTTATAAAGCAGATGAAGGAATTAGGGGATTATGTTGATCGATTGTGATGTCTGAGTAGTTAGTGGAAGATTAGATTGAAGTTTGAAAAGGTTTGGGGACCATAAAATAAGAAAAGTTCATGGCTAAGACATTAAGTGATAAAAAGGGAAAAGCCATTGTCCTATTGATCGAATACAGGACAGGAAAGAAAATAATACTATCAAGAGGAAACGCATTATATTTTCCTCAGTCCTGGTGTCGCCTGTGCGATACACTAAACCAGGGGTAGCCAACCTTTTACATTCCATGCGCCAATTTTTTTTCACATACGAGTTCCGATGCGCCATAGAACTCAAGAACCTTTTCTACTTTACGTTCATGGTCCTGCCATATCCTTATTAACTTTTTTAATAAAAGTATGTTTACAGACATAATTAACATTTTTAAATGCTTTAACTATTGTACGTAAAACAATGTCTATTACAGCACATAAACATTACTTACCATTAATAAGACTGTTTGGATTTCCCTAGTCTTTCAATGTTTGGTGTAAAGTTGTTACTGAGAGTCATTCGCTACCTCGTTTTCCTTTTAATGAATTTCATGGATGAAAATGCTTGTTCACTTGAAATCAAAGAATATGTAGGCGTAAGAATGCAATGCGCCACTTGTAATCATCAAATGCGCCAAGTTTGGCGCATGCGCCACAGGTTGGCCACCCCTGCACTAAACAGTACTTTAAAAAAATTACCTCGTGTAATAAATAGCTTCTACATTTGTTGCAATTAGAGATACATGTTGTCAATAGATGGTAGTATTTAAAACACTCTTTTTTTAAATAGAATATTATTTGTGGCTCATTGACAGTTATATGAAAATGGCATCATCTGGAAGAAGCGAAATTACTCGCATGCGCATCGGTAATTGTTTATATCTTTGACTATTAATTTTATTAAAATTTGTTTAATATAGGATTACATACCTTAAATATAGTTCTTTCAAAGGACATAATTACTGGTAAGCTTTAAAAGTCCTATATCATGGTAGGAGTGTTATAACTTTAGTGTCTCTTGTAAGAGACTAAGGTCATAAGCTAAAAAAAAATGCTTATTTTGAAATTGTACCCAGAATATAGATTTTTTATTTGAAATTCAAAATTTATAGAAATATAGATCATTAGGCTGGTTTAAGTTACCCACCATATTTCTTTTTTAGTTCTAAAAAACAAATAATGAATATAAGCTTTTTTTTTTTGCTTGTTTCATTATGAACTGAAATAAGTTATTGTTTTGAATACATATATATGTATATAAAAAAATGCTGTCATCAGAATATTAAGTTTATTATCTCTACTATTATAAAAGGAAGTGTTTGTCTGTTTGTTTTTTTTCGTGTCCGCAAAATCCTGACGATTCTATGGCATTTACAGCATTGAGATTTGGCACACAGGAAGTCCGAATGTTTGCAATATTTGGGTAGCGGCGAATTTTAAAATTCCATCTAGAAGATTTTTAAATGAATTAAATGAAATTTAATCAATATTGAATGCTGCAGCATAGAAGGGATCACATATTCTTAATTTATTCCTTTCATTTCCGTTTTGATTTTGATCGGAAGAATAATTTTTCAGCCAGACGATAAAAACAATCTCTTAACTGGTGTCACTTAGTTCTTTTTCTATCTCCTAGACCGTTAAAGATAGAGTAAAAATTTCATCGGATTTGAAATCTGCGGAAACTTTCATATTAGATCCATACCTAAAAATATGATTTTTTTTTGTATGAGCTCGAATCCTGCGGCGAGGCATTTTTTCAGTCGTTGAAAGGTATCCTAAATCGCAATGCAACAGAAATTTTTAACAACAGTTCAAGAAAAACTCCTTATATACATCTACTGAATGCGCAGTTCCGATACGCTGGAGATCGCACTATTCATTCATTTTACTCCACATTGTAATCATTTGCATATTTGGTCAAAACATTTTTGCATACGAAATTTCAAAGTAATCGGATGATTCCTTCTTGGTGCGTCTATTTTTTTGTTATTGAGTATATTTTCACACGAGATTGTGATGTCACGGTAACTTTCCCTTTCCAAATATAATCAAATTCATTTCGTGCCGTTCGCGTTAAAAAAAAAAAAAGATTACATTTTCTGTCCCATTTTGGCGAATGAGAGCAAGAAATAAAAAAAACCTATTTACTGGGATAGTTAAGCTTTTTTTCGTAAAATCGGAATCCCTAAAGATGATTGAAAATTTCAACGGATTTGAAACCTGCGGAAAATTTTACTTTAGATTGATACCTAAAAATATGATTTTCTGTAAATAAATAATTTTTAAATTCAATATATCTTCACCGGATTTGAAATCTGCGGAAAATTTTATATCAGTTTATTACCTTACATCACGGCGTTGACTGTGGTGTTAGTTTGCGAATCAAACCAATACTATGGACACGGGAAACGCCGGGCTAGCCACGCAGTGGATAGTAAGACATATAAAATTGCTTTTAATATGAATTGGTAAAAATAAATAAGTTATTAAAAATCATGTATATTTAACAATGATTTTTTTTAGACAATCCTAATTTCGAACGCTGGTTTGAATGGATATGGAACGAATACGAATCGGATGTTGACATCACAGATGATGACGTCTTGGATCCCTCTTTTGTCTCTGATGATAAAAAATCTGTGTCCTCGTCTGAAGAGGAAGAAGAAACCTTAAAATTGTCAATAGTTTCCCCAAAGCAACACATTGCTCCTGGGTCATCAAAATCTTTGCACTTGCAATCATTGTCAAGGACACCAATCACTACAGTAAATTCCCCCAAACATAAAAATAACGCCAAAACAACTAAATTCTGTTAAATTAAATTTACTTTCAATAGCTCAGTCAAGTGCATCCATCCCTAAATTCTCAGACAGTTCCAGAATATGTTACTGAAAAAATATAAGCGAAGAGTTTAATCCATTACCACCAGCACCCCTACCAAGAGAATTACAGCTCTGTTGCAATACCAAAGGATATCATAAAAATGCTAACTGAATTTACAGGCCGCAGATATTTGGTAGATACTGGAAATAATCTTCATATTTCAGAACCAGAAACAAAACAGTTCATTGCAATAACAATTATCATGTCACACTTAAAATTCCCTAGGATACGGATATACTAGTCAAAGGAAACCCGAGTTCAAGTTATAGCAAATTATGTGTTACTTGACAGATATTTTTTGATACGGAATTGCCTAAAATTAAAAGATGATCTTACAGTGACAGATGAAGAAAAGGCTAAGGATAAATTCTGGAAAGTCAGATCACTTCTTCGATCAGTTTTAACAGGATGCTTGCTCAATGAAAAATCTTCAGCCGTAGCTATTGATGAACAAATAATTCATTTCTGTGGTAATGCACCAGCAAGATAGTTCAGTAGGGGAAAACCAAACCCTTGTGGGTTAAAAATCTTTGTAGCTGCAGCTCCAGACGGTCTGTCATTAGAGTTTTTCGAGTGTCAAGGCTCAGGAGACAAAATACTTACGATTATCAACTATAAGAATCCTCAGTATTTACATATTGGTGATAGAGTTGTTCTTGTATATGGACAGATACTTCACATCAACACACTTACTGTGCATCCTTCATTATAGAGCTGGATGCCAGGATACGGGAACTTAAAGAAAAAGTAGAATACCAGCCTATGTTAACTTTAAATCTGACGCTGAGATGAAAAAACGTAGTCGGGGGTCTGTGGATGAAAAAGTTCGGAATGATGGAAAAGTCTGTATCATAAAGTGGTATGATAACAAACCATTTGTTTTAGAATCGACAGCTTATGGAAAACATCCTGAAGATATATGTAAACGTTGGTCCAAAAAGGATGATGATTATGTTTATGTCACTCGTTCTTCCATTGTAAAGAACTACAATTCGTTTATGGGTGGAGTTGATTTCCTTGATTGAGTCTTAAGTTACTATAGAATTTATGCAAGGACAAAAAAAGGACCATCATGTTTACTATGCATTTCTTTGGTTTTGCTATACTTGCTGGATGGATCGATTATAGAAGGTACCAAAAGATGCTCAAGATACCAAAAATAGACATATTAGACTATCTTGCATTTAGAGTACAGATACAAGAATACCTTTTTCAAGGTTCAGAAAATTGTTCTTCAGATTATGAGCCAAGTGAACCCTCAACTCCACAGAAACGCTACAATGAAAAAAATCTCCCTGCCATCTGATCATTTGAACAAGAAAAATGTTTTGCATCTGCCAGAAATTCCTAAAACAGCCACAAAAAAACAATGTCGAATGCCTGTATGTAAATCCAATACGGCGAAGATTAGATGCACGGCATGCAAATTTTTTTTTGTGTTTGCAAGAAGACAGGCAATGTTTCACACTTTTTTATGAAAAATAAGTGGAATAAACATTTTAAATTAAATACTTAAAGATACTTAAAAAGGAATGTGCATTATATACATATTTTTTTTTATTCCATTTGTGTTTACTTGTAGCCCGATATGCAACTTTTGTAAAATTTAAACTTCGAACAACTTACTGCATTCAACATTTGTTTATTATAAACATATACTTTTATTAATATAAATATTATGAGACTGTAATTAAAACAATATTTCATATCAAAATTTCACAATAAACTGATATTTCTTATTTAACCTAATGTATGTCACTGAATCCCAATGTCTTCCTGGTCCATCAGCATCTTGCCAATTTTGCTCGTCATGTTACATCTCGCCAATGTATTAGCAATTTTTTTATGTTGAGTTCTAGATATAGCGGGTTTTCTTCTAATGATGAGGTATCTCAAACATTAAGTTCTGATTAAATTTGCCAATTACGAGATCTCTCGACGAGGCAAACATCAGGTTGGTAAGTATTTAATTAACATCGCCCTGGTGAAACACAACGGGCTATTGGTGGCAGTCCGGGATCCATCCCTAAAGGAAAGATCAGGGTAATGGTAATGGTAATTTTAGTTAACGTCGTACTAGAGCAACACAACGGGCTATTGACGACGGTCCGGAATCAAAAAGATTCGAGGACAACACCTCGTAATTTTGAACCACGGTCAGATGACGAAGCAACACCTGAGCTGGCACCCCACTCTCCAAACTTCCACGCCAACCCAACGGAAAGATCAGGGAACAACATGTAATATTGAACCAAGGTCAGATAACGAGATCTTACCTGGAACCCCACTCTACAAACTTCTACACCAAGCCGTGAGGACATCATTTGAGGCCATGACAGATTTAACTTTGCACCAGCCCATTTGTAAACAACGGTTTATGGTTGGATTAAAGCAAACAATTCTCCGATTGCTAATCAGTTACTCCTACAAACGGGCTACCCCTGAAACGACGTTACAAACATCAGGAGAGTTTACTCTCAGTAATTTTTTCAATGCCTTAAATACATTTAAAGAGTACTAGGGGGCCCGCTCCCTGCTCGCTAAAGCTCGCCAACCCCCGGACGATTGCTTTGCAATCCTCATTGGTTCGCTGAGCGAACCTATGCTCGCTTCGCTCGCATCAATGAAGACATGTGTCCTAGCATAAAGGATTGTTTTCAAAATGTGATACTCCAAAAAAATATTTTTCAAATCTAAATTTGCTGTATTACAGAAAATATAAACAGTACCCTGGAATCAGAATTCAAATGAAAACTTTGAGCAAATTTTGAGTCGAAATGTGAGCGCTGCTTTGGAAATTGAATACCCAGTATGTTGTTTGTGTGCATTTCCAGCACTCTCGAGTAACCCACACTTTTTCATTGAGTTTGTCGTGGAAAGTTATAGTGCAAGCGTCTTGTTGAACTATAATTGTTGGCCCTGAAAAGGACCGTTTTTTAAATGGCACTGAAATGATCCTCCGCTTTCTTTGATTTCTAATTCTAAACTGCAACAGCTCGACTAAAGGTCTTTTTTTTTTCAATAAAATTTCATCCGATAACGCTATAAATTCAAATCGTGGTAAACAAACAATCGTACAATGTTGCCAAAATGCGATAACAAATAACGTCTTTTTTGCGTGCCACGTAAGAGAATTATATATATAGATATACACTACCCTTCAATAATGGACTGGACGCCAGAGGATTTGCATAAAATTCGACGACTTGTTTGGGGTATTTTCATGGTATAGCCTGGGACCTTTGCATGTTGTTTCTGGTAAATTGAACTCCGACGACTACATGAACATTTCGGACAATCAGGTTCTTCCTACGCTCTGGCTATTTTATGAAATGAACGAATGAAACTTCCAAGACGATAAAGCTATATCTCATGTTGCAGGCTCTGTCAAGCAGTGGTATTGAGATATGGATGTAAAACGTTTTCCATGGCCTGCTCAGAGTCGCGACCTCAACGTCATAGAACATTTATGGGACAAGTTAGAGCAACGCTGACGGACCAGGGAACCACGTCCGACATCTACAGCTGAGCTGACGACATTCTTGTAGCAGAAAATGGACATAAATACCCATAGCTGTATATCAAAACCTTGTTGAAAGTATGCCCAGAAGGTTTGCTAGTGTAATTGCAGCACTTGGGGGACCACCCCCCTATTAGAGCACGTATTATTTTCCTTAAACCATCACATCTTGCTGTCCGGTCCATTATTGTAGGGTAGTGTGTGTACATATTTTAAGTGATTTAGCAGCATTTTATCTTCTCAGTAGTGTTTTTTAGTTACTGTTTGCAATTTTTATTGAATTTTAGTTTTATTCACATTGTAGGGTTAGGATCCTCCTTCTTCGAGATTTCCTCTCTTACGTGAATTCGCCGTCGATAAGCGAATCGGCTGGCGAGTTTATGACCGCACCTTAAATCTCTCGCGGCCAAACGTCCTCGCGTTGAGTTGGTAAGGAAGTTTGGAGAGTGGGGTGCAGCTCAGGTGTTACCTCGTCATCTGACCGTGGTTCAAAATTACGTGGTGTAGTCGTCGGGCCTTTCCCTCACGTGATTCATCCCGGACCGTCGTCAATAGCTCGTTGTGTTTCTCTAGTACGACATTAATTAAAAATTGCCTATTTTACCCTGATTTATCGGATTGTATTTTACTCGTACCTTGCATTTAGAAGAATTTGTTTTGTTTAGGGCCTTCCGCCATTAAAAGCAACCCAATCAATCTAAATATGTCTTTTGAATTTTTACTATCGTTATGATGTTTTAACCATCGACGTTATACAAAGAGAGAGGTAGCCCAGTTCAAGAGTAACGGATTATCAACCGTAGGGTTGCGAGTTCGATTGCAACCAAAGACCCACGTGTACAAAGCAGGATGGTGCACGTTAAATATCGCACCCCGGCAAGAAAAGTGATGTGTCAAAAATTAAAATTTTTGATGTTATGTCACTGAAAAATATATATGATGTGCCCCAACGTGTTATATCAATATTCTATGGAATATAATAGAAGTTACCGTCATAAACACTTACCTAACATTTAAAAGAAGCTTATACTATTTCAATATAAGTTTTATAGTATCCTCTAAGTTGATGTTTTTCAAATTCTGCAATTTTGAGTCGTGTCACTCTTCTTGCCGGGGTGCGATATGTCAATATCTCAAATGTCCACACGTTGGCGGGGTGAGAAAGTTTGAAGAGGTGGGGCGCCAGTTCAGTTGCTGTTCTTGGACTTTTCCCTTCGGGATGGATCCAGGACAATCGCCCATAACACGTTGCGTTGCTATTGTGTGACGTTAACTATACACCTACCTACCAGTTTCATAGGATTTAATTTTATCTTGCGTTTAGAGCTGCTTGTCCTGTTTAGGTGGATTAGTTGGTTTATGGTTTTGTAGCGCAGTGGCCAAAAAAAAAGATCGACATCACAATGAGGGAGGAAGTAAAATCAAACAGCAGAAGGGTAGGCGAGGGTAAAAATAAAAGGGAGGAAATATCTCTCGGATACCTCAGGGTTATGATCCCCGTGCACACCTAAAGATGTACTTTTGAGTTCTCTTGTTTAAGACAATACTATGCTAAAAACCTATCAACCAACCAATATAACTTTATCTTGAATTTTTCCTACCGTCATGCTGTTTTAAGCATCGAAGAAAAAACTAAATGCTGGACTCCAGCTTAAATTATGTGCTCAGTAGGCAAAATGTTTTAAGTCACTTTTTTAATTTTTCGTGACAGCAATTTTAAAATTCAAGTTTCAACATGTGGTTTTGTGATTTTTGATTTATTACAATTTTCCCACCTTTGTTTTCTCATAAACTGAAAGAAAAAGACTTACGACATTTTGACACCTTCTAAACATTAATTTAAAAAAAAAAGACTCCAGGATGGGACTTAGTCAATTTTTTGGGAAAAGTGACTTATAACATTTTGCCATCTAAGCACAGAATTTTTAGCTCAGCATTTGAGCATGAATTAGCACAATTAGTCTATTGTTGCGATGTAACAAACTGTAAAATCTCTCAATTTAGTTTCAAAATCCAACGCAAGTCTAACAGCAGTTTTTGAATTGTGCATATTCGTCAGGTTGCACTTTATCTTTTCGGTAGAAACACAATAGGTAACCCCATTCATTTTCACAGGAAATGCAGGGTTTTCAAAGCTCAGCTTATTCATCAAATTAGTATCGCAACGTTGGTTAAGAAACTGCTGACTGCTTTGGGCCATCAGGTTTTTTTACTTTAAGGCCAATTATTTTACTTTGGTGGTAGTTTTTCCGCTAATTGCAAAAAAAGCTTAAAAATTACGTGTCCCCTTAACTCTACTTATTCTCAACACATTTCCGGAAAGGTGGACAAAAATACGGTGATTTTTTTTTAATGGTTTCCTTAAACTGTAAGCAATTTTTTAACAAAAACTAGTTTTTGTTTTTAACCCCTTCAAGCAGAGAATACCAAAATCACTAAATCGTTTTACGAAATTTTTGTGTAAATGCTTGATATGACTTAAATGGAAGATATTCATGACTCTGACCGAAACAATTGGTGTAATGTTATTGGCTGGAAACCACATAACTTTGATAATATATTGCCAAAATCTTTTTCAAACTGTTTAAAAAAGCACCCATTTAAGAACATAACGAATTGATTCGTGCAAATAAACTCTCCTAAAATGTGTGTGTGTGTGTGTGAACTTTGCTGATTTTTTCTCAAAAAAGTACTATTAGCTTGATGGTAGATATGTATTTCCGTCGTACTAGATTCACACAATGGGATATGTGACGGCCCGGGATCAATCCCTCAGAGAAATTCGAAGGCAACAACTTGTAATTTCAAGTCGCTGTCAGGACACGAGATCAGCAGCAGAACAAGCACCCCACTCTATAAACTTCCACACTATGCCAATGTGCTGAAATTTGGGGACATGACATATTTAACATGCATAAGCCCCCGCGTACACGACGATCTTTGGATGGATCGAGTTTCAAAATCGTAAACCCCAAGGTTGCTAACCCGTTACTCTACCAACTGGGCTACTTAATTAATTTGATGAATTACCGGTTAAAACTTATAGATTAACCATTGCATGAACTGTTATTTAAAAAAATTTTAAGCTATTGATTGACAGATGAGGTTGCTCTATAACACCTATCACGAGGTTGCCAGCAAAATTTAATAATGATTAGCGTAATTATTTGTCAATATGCACTGAAGAGCCAAAACATTATGACCACCTACTCAATAACGCGTTGCTCCTCCTTTCGCCTGCAAAACAGCTGCAACTCGCCCGGGCATAAATGCCACAATGTCTTGGTACATGACTGGATACAGGTTGTACCAAATGTCTCAGCAGCGGTCACGCAAATAACGAGATAATCGGTCATGGTGGTGTTTGAGCTCTGAGCTGCCGCTCCATGACACCCCAAATGTGCTCTAACGGATTAATATCTGGAGAGTTAGGTGGCCAATACATTAAGTGGAATTCATCAGTATTCTCCTCGAACCACTCCTTCAACACAATCCGACCCTTGTGACATGGGGCGTTATCCTTCTGGAAGATTCCATTTCCAGTTGGGATGACAGACGCCATGTAAGGGTGAAACTGATCCGCAATGTTGTTCAGATAGTTCGCAGCGTTCATGATCTATTCTACCACAACAACGAGTCCCAGAGTCACCCATGAGAACGTCCCCTAAAGCATATTACCGCCAACACCAGCCTGTGTATGACCTGCTGTACAAGAGGGGAGCGACTATTTGCCTGGCAGACGGCTTACCCTGACACGATCATCGAAGTGATGAATGACAAACGCTTGGTCAACAGAGGCACACGAGTGGGACGTCTGCTGCACAGTCCCATATTCAATAGTGTCCGCTGAACAGTGTGTTCCGAAACACTTGCGATTGGACCTGCATTGTATTGGGCTGTCGGCTGAGCCACTGTCTCGCGCCGATATTGCTTTACCAAGCGGGAAAGTCTCCAACGTCCTTTTTCTTTGATGACGCGTGGACGACCAACACATTGGCGTTTAGTGCTTATGTCACCGTTATTTATCCACTTTGCATGAATATTAACAACAGCAGATCGTAAACTACCTACCAGTCGTGCAGTTTCGGTGATACTCGTTCCGAGTCTTCGGGCCATTACGATCTGCCCTCTATCAAATTCGCTTAGATCAGCAGCCTTTCCCATCACTCGCAAAAGTAAGAGCAATAATGTTTACATAACTTCTCCAGCAGCGGTTAAATACCATTATCTCTTAATCACGTGCCCTCTACGTCATCCAGACGAGTTCATTGAAAATTGTGGGGATGGTCATTTTGTTTCGGCTCAGTGTAGGTTTCGCGGTGAAATCACATCGCTTGAAAGGGTAGGTAGAGAGTTAACTCAATAACGTCGCAAAGCCCCTTGAAATGGTGAAGCCTTTTATTAAAAGACTTCCATGCACGTTTGAAAATTTTATTATACTAGAGAAATATTGCTATTTGGTTGAATCGTCTCGAATGCGGAATTTGTCAAAACATTTAAATACACTCTAAGACAGAAAAAGAAGTTGCACATAGAAGAAATTGTCAGTGAAATTTACGAGGTGGTACAAGGTAAAGTGCTTATAAATATGTAAATGACTAAAATTTGAGACTGAAATATGCAAACTCTATAGAGAAATTTCAAAAAAGTGGTATCATTCAGTATGGCATATGGCCGCTATTATTCCTAATGCAGCATGCCAAGCGCCTGGTAGTGACAGGACAGACCTGGTAGACCAGGTAGACTTTACAGACCATACAGGCTCTGTAAAGTCCTTCGACAGTTCATCCCATGCTGCCTGAACCCTGTCACATAATTCCAGTAGATTACGTGGTACGGGTGGAGAGGTGACATCTAGTCCAATGTCATCCCATACTTCTCGATCGAGGTCAGGTCCAGTGAAGATGGTGGTCATTGTAAAATATTGTTGTGTCGTATACAAGCTCTAGAGACGGCAGCAATATGAGGTCGAGCATTGCCTTGTTGAAAAAGCACGTGAACCTGGTAGTTCAGGAATGTGAGCGTGACTGGTTGTAAAATGTCTTATACGTGACGCTGACCTGACAAAGAGCCCGTAACGAATACCAAAGGTGATTTGGCATCGTACGCAATTGCACCCCACACCATAACACTAGGTATTTTGTATGTGTGATGGTGTATAACAAACCGTGAATCTTGGCCCTGGCCACGTTGCCTCCACACACGGATTCTATTGTCGTCTCCACCCAGGCAGAAACGGGATTCGTCATCGTCAGTAAACACCACTCGATGCCATTCTACGCCCTATGTCCGTCTGGCACGACACCATTCCAGTCTTTTATGGCGATCCAGTGCTGTAAAGGCTGTCGTCGTAACGGTCTAAGTATGTATAGTCCCACGTCGTGAAACCATCGACTAATTGTGCGAACACATATTAAATGATCGAGAGAGGTTCTCACTGCCAGTTGGATGTCTGCAACAGTGGCTGTTGGATCAGTACTCTCATGTCTTACAACACGTCGATCCTCCATAGGTCCGGTTTCTCTAGGCCTTCCTAAGCCTGGTTGACACGGCATGTGCCTTGTTGTATCCACCGCTGCCAACAGTGTGCAATAGTAACATCACTACAACCAATATGTTGCACAATCCCTCGATTAGACCATCCACCTTCCGGAAGCCAATGACTCGGCCTCTGTCAAACTCATACAGTTGTTTAAATTACTTGTTAACTTTTTTCCGAGTCATAACTCAATGAGAAACGATGTAACCAACACAACATCATGAGTCAACATGAATTTGCTGCGCTACTGGATGTCCTTTTGTGCCCCGATATGCAGCGTGTTATAGAACTGCCCTGCGAGTGGCGCATGCTCAAAAAATTCTGAAAATTTGAATCTCCAACGCAGATGAACCACTCCTCCAAATTTCATTTATACTGGTCTACTTCTTCCATGTATAACTTTCTTTTGTCTTAGAGTGTAATAATAGTATGTTAATGATAGTTAATACGTTTTGTAGTGAATAATATTTCTTATTTTTTCGACAAAAATTATTTCAATATTACTTGGAGTGTTCTCACTTGCAACAGTAATGAGTTTTTAGATATTTTCGCTTAACGCAAATGGAGATTTTTTGTTTATAATATACAATTTTATACAATTTAAATAAACACTATACACTTATATTCGTGAAAGATTAAAACGTTAAACATTACACTTATATTCATGAAATATTAGTAAGAAAAACGGTACTTATATTCCTGATTTGTGTGTTAATGTCTCATTTTCATATAACTTGTAGAGAGTACTAAGTAAAAACGGTACATATGTTACTGATTTGTGTGTCAATGTCTCATTTTCATGTAATTTTTAGAGAGTACTAAGTATTCATGAACTTGTACTGCTCAATTCACAAAAATCAAATTTTTAAAACTATTCAAAATATTGGGCATGTATTAATAATCGATAAATATTGATGTGTCATTTCCATCTATATTGAGGATCCCATTGTTGCTTTATTCACTGTATAATCTGAATGTTTAATTATACTGCTTTTTCATAATTTTCTTAAGAAATGCGCGAATTTCCATAATTTGTAGACAGTGTAAATATTTATAAAATTTCTTCGAAGCTGCTTAGAGATGTCTGACTTCCATTAATATATTCATAAAATATACAGAACCTAATCATGACAACACTGGATAAAATATTATTACAGTTATTACAACTCTATTAAATAATGCATAAGGGCTGCTACGACACTGTCTAAGACTGCAAGTTAATAAGTGAAGTTTTGAAAGGTATTAAATGCTACCTAAATGTCTCGTTAAATCCATCTCTCACATACATTAGCAATTTCTGTAACTCATGACATTTAACATAAATGCTAATTATGGTTAATGCACAAATATCTCATTATAAAGGGTTGAAATACGTCTGGATCATATTCATTTCAAGTGAGTATTTTAGTCATCAAATGAACATTTACCATTCCATTGTATATAACAGTCAGGAAGCGTCAAACATTACGAAAACAATGTGCGCAGCTGGTATTATACAATTTACGACTCGCTAAAACCGCTTTGGAATAATAGTTGCGCTTGTTTATACAAATTTACAAATTACTAGCCACATCCTAGTTCGGCTGCGATAGTTCGTGATGTGAAAAATTAACCAATAGGTCTGTGTGTTGCATTTCTCTCACGCGTTACATAAAAAGAAGGTATTGATTCTAGACACCGTTAGAAACTGAAAATTGCCTTCTTTTTCATTCCCAGTAAATACCGGTTTTTACCTTTACTAAGTATTTCCCTTTCAAATCTGCTTTTAGAAACATTTCCAAAGTGACAGCAGTTGCTGTTTTAAAGGCAATATGATGCAGTAACGTATCACTACGAGTGTACCAATAAAAACACGACAGTCTGAATTACAAATACCTAACGTTTATCTACTTTACACATATAGTATCTACAGTATATACAATTAGGGATTTGTGTCCCTTGGTCGAGGGCGCTGCAAAAAGGAAAAATGGGATCCATTTAATGGCGACCTTGAACGAGAACCACAAAAAACACCTCTGCGCTTAGCTCGATCTCTGCAATAGTTCTTTCTTTTGTCCTCCAATTTAGCTAGAAGACAGTTCAATACACAGGGGGTCAGCGTGCAACCCTAAAATTCTTCTGGACGGCAATTATAGAACACTGGCGGTATGGATTCCGTTAAGGATAGCCGAGCTAACCCTTCTGTAAATAACAGAAATTTACGTGGTAGATTTGGTGAATAAAGAAACAAGTTGTAAACAACATCGTTTATTTAAACGACTGTAAACAAGTATATAATAAATATGACAGCATCAAACTGAAATTAAACATTCAAAACAAAGCCTGAACTCTGACTTTTAACCTTTGACTGCTGTCATGGGTCTCACAGACCCCTAGTCATTTTGAACAGATCGTTTCCACCTCTTAAAGTGAATATTGGTTCCTGTCCTATTCAGTACCTTCCTACTACGTCCAACAGAAGACACATTCCAACACTGGTTTGGCTGCTCCAACTATTTCGTATTTTACACTATTTGCATATCCCGCGTGGTCTCTTAGATCCCTTCACGGCATTTGCGTTACCGTTCTTGTTGAATGAAATCGTCTAAGTTTGAGTAGGGAATTTTGGCAGAGAACCTAAAATGGCAACAAACTTTACCAAAAAACGACCTGTGTATCTTACACAAAAAATAAATTCAAGATATTGGTGATAAGTGGTCGGAAATAGAGTACTGGGACATTGAAATTTCAGATAATATTATTGAAACGGATTCGGAAATTTATGCAGATTAAGATTAAGACATTTCAAGTGCGTCTTCACAAGAAGAATATTTTTACGGGGGGGAAATGCGATGCCTAGGGGAAAGAACGCCAAAACACAACATAGTTTTACCGTTTCCAGGGTGGAAACGTCCTGTAAAATTAGTCCGAAAGCTGAGCCTGAAGAGACATGGAATCTACTTAACTTATATAGTAATATATAAATATATATCATGTTAAGAATTGAATTATCTAAGTTTTGAAACATATAAATAATAATTATCTAAAGAATCTCTCATTTATGTATTATATTAATCAATTTTATACGCACTTTAGTGAGCGAGGTCTGAGAGACCCCTCCACACTAGTTACGAGACGGTTTGCGACACAGCAGTTAAGGTTTAAGCAACTAGAACTGACAAGGGTTGATATTGCACATCAACATCTGACAGGAAGAAGAAGTTAAAAGAGTTTTAAAGACACAGTATTTATATTCTAGACTTGAACATTACGACTCCTGCCGATCGGAAACTGACATTTTTAGTTACTAAAATTTACATACTATTACGATACACACGCCGCCACAATACCATGAAAGGTAGCTCGGTAGATGTTTCGGGATTTTCGAGCGGAGGTCAGTGGAGTTGACCTCTGATCCCGAGCTTGCTGCTAGGGTCATCACAATGCCATTTTTGTTGGTCATCTAAGTGTCACGAGTTATCCCAGTAGTATAGTATTGCTTTTACACACACCACAACACGCGTAATGGATCAGTAACCACATATTTTGGTTGAAAGAATCCTGGAAAAGATCCTATTGGTCATGTAGATATAGGTAGGTATTTTAATTAACGTCGCAATGCAGCAAGACAAGGGGGTATTGGCGACGGTCCGGGATCAATCCCTGAAAAAAATATTGGAGGACAACACCACGTAAATTTGAACCATGATTAGATGACGAGGTAACGTGAGGTGGCACCCCACTTTTCAAACTTTCACACCAAGCTGACGTGAGGACATATAAAGCCACGACAGATCTAACGTGCACCACTTTTGGTTGAATTCGAACTCGCAACCCAACGGTTGCTAATACGTTATTCTTCCAACCGGTCTACCGCGAATCTATTGGTCATGAAAGTCTAGTTAAAAGTCATACAGAGAAGACTACGAGTTGCAAAACGTATAATTTTGTAACCCCTAGGATTTAAACCACTTTATTTGCATGCATCGTTTGAATGATTACATGCAAATAAAGTGGGATTAAAGTTTAGAGTGATAAGAGCAATTATTGGTAACAAATCCTCCTATGAAGCAATTTAAAATTAGCCTCAATCAATATCACCTCCTTAAATGTAACCTATGCCACAACTTTTAAGTTATTTATTTAATTCAGAATGTTGCTACATCTCTCTTATACGCATCTTGCCATTAAACTTAATGTGCTGTCTACAGTAATTAAACCAGTGGTTGAGTGTTCAGAGTACTCATTTGGAAATTGATAAACTAGAAGGATTGTGGCAGTTGTTGAGTTGTAATCTCGATGTGACGATGTTTGGATAGACTTCTTGAAACTATCTGGTTCTTTCTATAAGAGTTATTTTCAGCATTAGCAAATAAACGAAACGAAAAGTGAAGGTTTTAATTCCACTGCCTATATGCTCTCGCATAATACATATCTGGGTTGAATTAAGGTGTACTTTATCGACGTTTCCACGTCCATAATAAATAAAAACTGGCTGATATTATATTATTGGGTGTTTTTGAAATAAACTCTTGTCATGAACATAATGCATTTTCTGAGGTCCCAATTTCTCTGAAAATGGCGTCTTTTTCTCATCAGAAAACTTTATATCAATTGGCATGTCGATGTCGTATTACAAGCATGATCAGATATCAACTCGATATCTTTCTTATATGGCTCTTTATTAGGAAAGACTGCGCCTGTGTGTAGTTCTTTTAACTATTAGCCATATTTTAATTAACAGTCTTGTTTTTAATTGACATCGCCAATGCTTTTATTAACGATTTTAAACATACAGGATTTAATTGGGTTCCCAACCTTTTTTCAATTTTTTCCTGCTGTAAGATTTTTTAATTCAATCTAGTGTTTTTATGTTTCATCTTTTAAATTCATCGTTGCGTTGAAAATTGTAATTAACTATTTATGCTTCAAACGAAGATAACCTTGTTTTTTTTAAAATTCATCTTATGATGAATTTGAATATTTGTATTCTTATATTTCACAATAATGTTTTTTTTAATCTACTTTATTTCTTGTTTGGATTTTTATTTTTTTATATAGTTTTTATATATTTTATTGGATTATATATTCTGCATTGTGTTTGACTTCACTTGTCAGCTTTTGGAACTCGTGCCATAAAACCAAACCAACCATTACATGTCTTATTATGTCATATTCTTGAACCAAACATTATGTGGAAACTGCTATCTTCTCTTCTTGTCTTCTTCTAAGTCTTGTTTTTAATTGACATCGCCAATGCTTTTATTAACGATTTTAAACATACAGGATTTAATTGGGTTCCCAACCTTTTTTCAATTTTTTCCTGCTGTAAGATTTTTTAATTCAATCTAGTGTTTTTATGTTTCATCTTTTAAATTCATCGTTGCGTTGAAAATTGTAATTAACTATTTATGCTTCAAACGAAGATAACCTTGTTTTTTTTAAAATTCATCTTATGATGAATTTGAATATTTGTATTCTTATATTTCACAATAATGTTTTTTTTAATCTACTTTATTTCTTGTTTGGATTTTTATTTTTTTATATAGTTTTTATATATTTTATTGGATTATATATTCTGCATTGTGTTTGACTTCACTTGTCAGCTTTTGGAACTCGTGCCATAAAACCAAACCAACCATTACATGTCTTATTATGTCATATTCTTGAACCAAACATTATGTGGAAACTGCTATCCTTTACAACTCGTACGTTCTTTAGTTTTGCGTATAGGAAAGTTGAAGTTTCAAAAATCTAATACAAATGGAAGGTAGGTATTGTTTTTGGTTAAAGGTCTATTTAGAATGTTTGACATCACATCTGAAGAAAGAATGTCATACGACTGTACTAATTGTTTTTTTCAACTATCAACTAGACTTATTCAGTTTCAAAGTGTTTGCGATTGCTAGAGATTCTGAACTAAAAAACGTTTTATTGAAAATAGAGAATCGGCATTGTTTTGTGCTCAAAGTTTTTTGGAATATCTAGCATGTTATCTGTATAACAAATGTCAATTACGACTTAACTATATAATTGTCTTCTAGAATTATTTGTGAGATCTATCTTGTAATGTAACTTATCCATCTGATAAATGCATTTATTAAAAGTTATATATCATTAAAAATTTCTAGAAAACTTTTGCGGCATATTTCTTTCAAATACCCACCTAATAACAAGTATTTATCACTGATTAGTTTCTGATAATATTTAATATCAATAATTATTTAAAAACTAAACAAAATCTTTAAAAATATTTTAAAAATTATTAACATTTTAAATACGTTAATACGGCTTTTGTTTCGAAAGAAGACTACTTATAATACTATGATCAGCTACTGCAATTAGAAAGTTTATTGCAATTCATTGAAATGAGCCAGATAAAAATAATTTTTCAAATAAATTCATTGTTATAGCATTTTCCAAAACCTGAAAAAAAATTGACTTACCTCTTCTGGGAAACATTAATCCTAAAAGAACAAAATGCGAGGAAACAAAACTTTATTTCAGAAAATATACGATTTCCTTCTGAACAAGGTTTGTTGTTGCATTTGAGAGTAAATAATTTTGCATCTGGCGAATGTTTGTAAAGATAAAGTTCGGCACATTGCTTTGTGAAGAAATAAATGGCTGCATTGTCTCCAAACTTGCTAAGGCTTCTGAATAAATGACATTGCGCATATCATATGCAACCACAGCCTCTTCATCTTCACTACTTTCATTGGCCTCATCTTAGCTGTCTTTAATGGATTGGATGATGTCTGCTTCGGTCAGTTCATAACATGTAGAATCGATGCTCTCCCCCCTCCCCATATACACTGAGATAATTTTTCAAATTCACGTCGTCAGGAACCGAAGTTTTATTTTTTGTAGCTTTCTAAATTTTCTCCCAACTCCGATTGCTGAATGTCGTGCGTATTTGATTCATGTTTCAAGTCGGCTTCTTCTGAAACTGAATTGCCGTCTTTGGCTGTGGTTGCAGATGTTTCCAACTGTTTGTTATTGTTGATTGACGGATGTCATACCAAGATCCACCTATCCATTCGATAGCTTCCTTCACGTTGCATTTTCTTTGGATATTTTTCTCCAAATCACATAGAATTTGACGTAACAAAAATGTTCGGTAGCGTGATTTTACAGCTCTAATGATGGCTTGGTCAAGAGGCTGAAATTTTGCCGTGCAATTAGGCGGGAAATACGGTTACGACAGTGACAAAATTCTGCTTGTTTCTTAGAAAACCAGTATTTATTTTGGCAGCTTGTTCCAGCCCAACTAAAACGAAATTCATTGAATCTAGAGAAACTGTATACTTGTTATCAGTTGAGTGAAACATGAAAGGAAAACATATTTTTGCCTGTATAAATAGTTCGTTGTATCGGAATTTTCAAAAATCGATCATTTCGTTATATTGCGATTTATTTAATATTGTTTTAATTGCTTTTCGGATCGGGACTTCGATGACTTGACTTTCGTAATAATATATATATATATATATATAAACTAGCTGACCCGGCAAACGTTGTTTTGCCTTATAAATTATTTCTAGTTTCTAGATAAATTCTAGTGAAGACAAAAAGTAACTTACTTATTATAAGTGTGTAAGTATGTGGTATATGCGTGAAATGGGCATGGAGCGCTATGAACGATAAGGGAATATAAAAATAACAAACGCCAAACAATATTATTTTCAAGTTATTATAGTTTATTTCTTAAAATTACATATCACATATTAATTACGACAGTAACACTAACAAACAACATCAATCTTTTAATGCTATAGCGTGGACAATATTTTTTGTTAGCCCATATTTAGCGAGCACAAACAAACTGGATGGTTTACCGACTCGAGAGCATGCTACGTACAATTTCCCGTGTGAAAAACATGGTGTACTCAAATCTAAGCCACAAACAGACATCGTTTGGTCTTGTGATTTGTTGATTGTCATTGCAAATGCCAATCTAATCGGAAACTGAATTCGTTTGAATTGAATTGGCACATCTGTAGGTATGATAGGAATCCGTGGTATTAAGATATTTTCACCTTTGAACTTGCCATTTAAAATGCTGGCTTCGATAACTTTTTTCATCAATTTTCGAATGACTAATCGCGTACCGTTGCACAACCGTGGCGGGTTTAAATTACGAAGCAAGATAATTGGAGATCCAACCTTCAATTGTAAATTATGCGGTGGCATGCCTGGCAAATCCAGTGAGTTCAAAAATTCTGTGGGAAAATTGACAGCTTCGCTGGCATCGCAAACTGTATCAATAGATTTGTATGATACCAAGTTCCCTGGCAACAACTGTTGTATCTTCAAATTTAAATTGTCAACGTCTGCATTTTTTGCTGCTAAAATAGCTCTTTCTGCAAGCCACTCATGATTTATGTACTGTGTGTACATCGGGAAATATTTGTTCAATGAGAGTATCTTGCGAATCAGCGATTGTGCAGAAATCGGTCGGTAATTTTACTTATCCAGTTTCATCTGTAGCAACTTTTCCATCACCGATATCTAAGAGTTGTTTTGAGAATGTTTCAGCGGATGGATCTTGAAGCATTTGAACGCATATTTACTTTCAGCTGTACTTTTTCAACATTACGCCACAATGTAGATGATTTTAAGCAAGCGTTGATCTCATCAACGTATGTTGAACGTGGAATGACGGGAAGTGTTTGTCTGAAATCACCTGAAAGCACCAACAGAGTGCCGCCAAATAGTTTGTCGTTGTTTTTAATATCTTTCAATATCGTGTTCAACGCCTCAATTGAATGTTTGTGTGCCATAGTACATTCATCCCAGATGATAATTTTACACTGTTTCAGCACGGTGGCCATGGACTATTGTTTTTTAATGTTACACACTGCGTCAGGGTTATTTTGAATATTTAGTGGCAGCTTAAATACTGAATGAGCTGTTCTGCCTCCATCCAATAAAGTTGCCGCAATGCCCGATGATGCAACGGCCAATGCGATGCCATTATTTGATCGTATTTCAGCAAGAATTAGTGAAATAAGGAATGTTTTGCCAGTTCCACCCGGTGCATCCAAAAAGAAGAACCCACCTTGTCCTGCTGAAACTGCGAGCAAAATGCGGTCATAAATGGTTCTTTGTTCGTCATTCATTAGTGGGACATTGCGAGTAACAATCGCTGCCATTTCTACAGTGTTGTACTGCAGTTCATGATTCATTTCAGTGTTAATTAAATCAGATGCAGTTCGATTTGGCGAATTCATACCGAAATGAGTGAGTGATAAGTTGGTAATGACAATGCAAAGATCATCAATAGCAATCAATGCTTCATTGTACATAGCGTCGCTGAATATTATCGTTAGATCGTTGCACCGTGTACGATGTTGATGCAATATATCATCAGTCATTGAATCTTTGTGATTATCCCACAATATCTGTGCTCGAGCTGGGAAATATGTAGTCAACACTATAGCGAATAGTAGACGAATTTGTATTGCTGTACAGTTCAATGCAGCTTCAGCAAGCATACACTCCCACTGGTTGTCGTCTTCCAGCAAGCCGAGTGCAAGGCATGCGTCTTTATATGTCGGATACTGTTGCCCATTCACTTTACGTATATCTTGAAATGATAATGGGCCAGTAACATTAACCAACAACAGTCGAAGATAAAAGCACTCAGTGTGTCTTGGATTGACTGTAAATAATCGCCCCAAAGCGTTCGATTTAAATAAATTGAGGCATGCATCAACTGGTGAGCCTTGCTTGCGGGGCATCCATTTTTTTGTTTGAGCCCATGTGAAATAGTGTGGTACTTGTGAATAGAGTAATGTTCTTGCAAAGGCACCAAAATCATGTGCAAAATCAAAAAATGCAGTGAGTGTAGTTTTAGGTGGATTTGTAGCACGATCAATCACTGTCTCGTTCGTGAAAAATACACGCAGATCGTTTTCAAGATGGACGGCTAACTGAACAACTGCTGGATCCCGTTCATGCATTGGAAAACCGAAGATACGACAAGCAGCTTCATTGGAGCTGACGTACCGACCAATTTGGTAGAGCGTAATTTCATCGTTTTTATCCATTGGAGGAGCATTTACATTAGTATTTTCTACTCTAAACAACAGCCATATCACTGCCTTTATGGACATACTTGCAAATATATTGATGCTCTTCACAGAACTGCAAAACTCAACATTAATAGGAGCATTGTATGTCTTGCTTAGCAGAGGCGAATACGGCACCACCCAACGATTGTCAATGTCAATGTCTGTGTTGCTGATATTTTTAATAAATGATTGTCCGCCATTATCGGGACTTCTTCGACGATATATTGGATATCCGTCGGTATTTGTTATCGTATCATTAGTGAAATCTTTAGGGAAATTTTTAGTACATTTTCCATCTGCCATGCAAGGCGATGAACGATGAAGAGTACCGCATGGACCGTGGATCATGTTTGCTGTAACAATATCAAACAGCACTTGGTCAGTAGACGGATCTGGAATTTCCGCAGAAATGATACTATCGATTTCTTCAGGACGGATTTTGTCGATTAACCAAACCAAAATTTGCGCATGAGGTAATCCTCGCTTTTGCCATTCAACTGAATACAGCCAGCAACGTGTGGGACCGAATACATGTAATTTAGTAATGATACTTATTAGAGACTTCAACTTTTGTCTGAATACACGTGCTGTAATGTCATGACGATGTATTGCATTTTGGCCAGGCAATAGCAAAGATGTAATCTCTGGCCATTTTGGATTACATGTGAACGTGATAAATAAACACGGTCGTCCATATTCGCGTACGTAAGCCATAGCATCCTGTATATATTCTTGCATATGACGTGGACTGCCTACGTACGATGATGGTAAAATGACAGAGTTACCAATTTCGGCGACGTCGGCGTTGTTGTTAATAGCGTCTCGTAAGTGAATGTACTCTTCCGCACGCAGCTTGAGTTGATTATATCGTAAGTATCGTAGACGTTCGCCCTCTATCTTCGCGTACATGTCGACCATGAATTGTTGACAAAGCTCACGACATCGTAGAATGACGTTGTCCAGGCCGCGCCGAATCATTAATCGGTACGCATAATAATCTTTCGAGCTAACGTTCTTGTTTGTTTCAGATCCTGTAATACTATATTTATGAATATTAATTTAAATTAATTCCGTTCAATAATTTAATTGTTTTGTTAAGTGGTTAACGATCAAGTTCATAATAAATGAGTACCTGATACGGGATCTCGTTGTTTTATGTTTATGCAATATCCGTCTTGCCCCTTCCAGAATATTAGCGGATATTGGAGAGCGTCATATGAACGATGTGTATCAGCAATGAACTGAAGATTATTATTTCTTCTACGAATCACAATTTCTCGTGCACCTGTACGATCGCCAACCATGATTCCAGCAATGTCTTCAACAACAGGTGCATTGAATCTACGAATATGTTCTCCAGCTGGTGTTTTATCAGGATTAATGACAATAGCGTGATTATCGCTTTGTAATTTGTGCATGTGTGATTTGAATATTTTCAACAATTCATTGTGCTTGTTCAATAGAGCGTCCAAGTCGCTGACGATGCGCCTGGCAAAAAATGAATCAAGGTTATTATAGTCACAACGTGCATTCACGCGATTGGCAAGTGCGCTTCCGGAATCCTCGCCGCCCATGAAGTAGATTTGTAAAAATTTATGTGGTTCGTTTGGCATTGGCAGCAATGAGCCCATTTTATGATAAACTTGGCCTCTGATTTTGAATGTAGAATTGTATTGTTGACCATTAGCATTAGTATTCCGAACTATTTCTGTTGCTCCAAACGATGTCATTTGAAAGCATGAATTGAATGTTTGAATTGACTTCAGGAATACGTTAGAATCTGGATCCGTGCCGATAAGTAAACCGTTCAATGGTTCTGGTGGTGTTTCAATTTCAGGTAGTTGCACTTTTCCTGACGCGCAACACATCCCAGGTGGCTCATTTTTGAATTTGAGAGCATGACAATGCGGACATTCCTTATCCATAGCACCAATTACCACTTTTGAATGAGCATAATAGTCAATATCGGGCTCATACTGGAATGCTAGACGCAAAAATGAATCAGATGTAAATGCACGATGTACCTGTTGGCGTTGTTGGTCATTTGTTCTGCGTCTATTAACCGTAAAACGGCGTGATTGTCGTTGTTCTAAACGTATAACTTCATTGCGCTCAGCTCGTGTATCTTCTGATTGTTCTTGACGCAATTGCTGCATGCTCACACGTGCATCAGCATTTTGTTGCTGGACTTGTTCTTCGGTTCTTTGGGATCTTTTATCTCTCACACTTCTGGACCTACTTGTATTACGGCTCAAATCAGCCCCTTTGCGTTTTCTTGGCATTGCTCACTGTACAAAACACATATAAATAGAATTAATGAAATAACTTTATTGCGCTCAGCTCGTGTATCTTCTGATTGTTCTTGACGCAATTGCTGCATGCTCACACGTGCATCAGCATCGGCCAGGATTATAGCGAAAATATTAGTTTTGTGAAAAAAAATTTGAAACAATAGTTGTAAAAAATTCAAATAATTATATAAAAAAAGTATACTTACAACACAAAAGCCGTTGTTGGTTGGAGCTCGTGACACGTGTTGAGTACTTTTAAGGTTATGCAAATCACTTGTTTAACTAAAACTTGATTAACTGAACTAATCGTGCCAAATACACGCGCGGCAAATTTTAAGAATCTAAGATTGGTAACACTAAGCATATATCAGGATTAAACTTTAATAATAAAAATAAATGTTTATTTTCTTTAAAAAAATTTTAGATTTTTAATCGAAGTACAATTAAAAACACTATAATTGATCAGTTATCGAGCGGGATGAAAAATGATTAAATTACTAAAATGGCCATAAAAAATAGGGGTTGGTGATAAAAAAGTAAAAATTAAGGGTTGTATGTATTTTTTAATGCCACATTATAAAAAAATAAAAACAAAAAATTTCGTCAAAAAATTTAAAAAATAAATTTTAAGGGTGAACAACTCTTATCACTTAGGGGTATGGAAAATAGATAGTAGCCGATTCTCATACCTACTGAATACGCATATAAAATTTGGTAAAAATCGGTAAAGCCGTTTCGGAGGAGTACGGTAACTAACATTGTGACATGGAAATTTTATATATTAGATAAATATATATATTATATATATATATATATATATATATTTATTTATCCCTCCATGTAGTTGTGACGAGGCATCTTGTCCATCAAGATATGACCAACTTTGCTTATAACATCTCATTTTTAAGATTTTTTTTCCAATTTTTGATGAACCAGTGATGACGAGATCAAGGTCTGATCATTTCTTTTCAACTGACGATATATTTTGTTCAGCAAGATCCATTCAATTTTACTTATGACGAAATACCTCGTCAAGAAAACCACAAGGGGTAAGTAAAAAATTATATTTATCATTACTAAAAATAATGACATCTTTGTTAATATCGTCGTCTTTAAGGTTCGTCTCTCGTTCTCTTTTCTCGTCTTTAAACCACAAGGAGTAAATAAAAAACGATTGTTATTATTATTGAAAAGAATGCCTCCTCGTCATTAATGTTTTTTCCATTTTTCTTTGTTTTTTAAGATATAACCAATGATGAGATCAAGGTCAGATAATTTATGTTCTTATGACGATTTATTTTGTCTATCATGATCTGTTCACTTTTACCCCAAAGTCTTAAATGAAAAATTATTTTTATCATTATTGATAAAAAAGAATAGAAGAGATTAGATCAAATTCTAAAGACTTTATACTGAACTGGAGGGTTAGATACCTCGTTGAAACAACTTGGAGGGTAAATTAAGAGTTATTTTTTAATTATAAGTGTTGTCTAATTTATGTGTACGCTGTACAAATTTATGTCTACTTCATACATTATTTCGATGGGAACAAATTTATGTAGTTAAATACAATTTATAAAAATCTACATGTGCAGATCCTGACGAGACTTGGAGCTAACTCTTACTCTCCGAAGGTAGACAGTTTCATCATCACTAGGGCAACTTTTTGCAACAAACTTTTTTTCACGCGTTGTACGCTGCATGTAACGTGCTAAAACCAAAGTTTCTCCTACATGAGATGTATAGTGAGTTATAACCGCAACATAAATGCAACTTTCTGCATAAATGCAACTTTTTGTTTAAATGCAACCACCTGCAACATTTCAAAATGTAGCTTAAAATTAATTAATATCAAACTACTATTTCCTTTTTTGCTTTCTAAATGAACCCTTCGATCACGTGTGTCTGATCTTGCGAACGCCGAAGTACTGTGGAACAAACAAGTGCATGGTAAGAAGGTGTTCGTCCTATGACGAAAGTGAAATAAATGGCAAGAAGTACTTTAATACATTAGTTGATACTCTTGATAATCCAGAGGAAACTTGCGTAATCTAATGCAGAGTTTGTGAGGTGACTATAGATCATCAATATGTTGTTAGCCTTGTAGATGACGTTTTAAAATCTCTGAACGTTGAGCGAAAGGATTTTGCGCTTCTGCTATCCGATACAGCACATTATATGACTGCGGCTGGTGCAGGTTTTCAATGTTAAAGAAATTACTGGCCAAGGATCGACCATTCAACGTTCTTCTGTATTTCAGTATGTATTATAATACTGTTGTACGGGACTAAAATTGTCAATATATATATATATATATATATATATTTTTCACTTTCTAGGAATAATTTATTTTAGAATTTGATGTATCAAAAATAAATGCAATTTTATTTCCATAAATGCAACTTTAGGGAATGATAAATGCAACTTTTCCCATTTTTACTGCAATATAAAAGTTGCCCTAATCATCACACTGTCACCTGCTAAATTTCCATACTTGTTCGTTCGCCGACCAACCGGTATAATGGTTAAGGTGTTAGCCCCTAGATCGGAAGGTTCCTGGTTCGAATCCGGGTTCGGGCATGGATGTTTGTAAGCGTATGGTGTAGAGGCGGCTGGTGCACCTTTAATCTGTCGTGGCCGAAAGTCCTCAAGTTGGGTTGGCGTGGAAGTTTGGAGAGTGGGGTGCCAGCTCAGGTGTTGCTTCGTCATCTGACCGTGGTTCAAAATTACCAGGTGTCGTCCTCGGATCTTTCCCTTAAGGGACTGATCCCGGACAGTCGTCAATAGCCCGTTGTGTTGCTCTAGTAAGACGTTAACTAAAATTACCAATTACCAATCCATACTTGTTCGAAACGTGAACCAAAAGTCCGTTTTCGTTTCAAGTGACCTATCCAGTCCAGGGAAGAAGAGAAGCGAAAGCGAGTTGTTCAAATTCTAAATAATTTAAATTAAAACTGGATGTTCGCGCAACTCTAGCTTAAAATTGTATACGTGTGTTGTAGTTGTTAAGTCCAAATAAATTGTATTTAATAATTGTATTTAATCCAAGTTGAGTGCTCCATTTTTTTTTTCATTTGATGCAAACGAATTTGTGTATTTAAATGCCGTCTTCTATGTCATATATGCAATTGAAATTTATTTATATAATAAGTACTTTTTAACCAAATTAATGATTTGAGCTAAGTGTTGGTATTGTAGAATCGTTGTGGTATCACGAGAAATTCAATATATTATTTTCCTTATCATTCTAATAGAAAATCACTCTTCATAATAGAGATTTACTATGAAGGATCCAATCACATATATCTTTTCCACAACGTGTGGTCTTCAATGCATGACCGAACCAGTTTTGACCTTCTTGATCTCTGGGGGGTTGATATAATATTGTCAGGGATCGATGGAAAAATCGAAACAGATATTGAAGACATCGAATGTAACTTAGAAGATAAACTTAATTAAATGTCAGTTGATCTTCAAGGCAAGAAGCGTTTTAAAAATAGGACTTTAAGTTACTTTTGGACAAACAAAAATATTTTAGAAAATATCCAAAACTTACTAAAGTGGTACTTTTTTGCATTTACAAGCTTGTTCATGGATGAAGCTGGTTTACCGCTATGGTAATTACATTTTAACAAAGTAATAGAAAAACAAAGAAAACATTAAAACAAAGAAATAGACTAGATATTGAATTCTGTGGCGATTTATAGGGCTGAAACTTACTAATTTTAGACCCAACATTGCTAATCTTGTCAATAGTCACGAAGAACACTCTTTACACTGATATCGTTAGTAAATTGTACACTAAGTTAATAAGTGTTAATATTTTCATATATATATATATTTGTTACCTAAATGATAGTTATTTTACATATAATGTATCTCTCCTATCAATAATGTAATATTAAGAAGGATGTCAAAAAACAGATACGTATCCCCATGACATATGCATATATTACTAAGCCAATATAATAATATATACTATATTATACATACAATAAACAGTCTCTCTCTCTCTCTCTCTCTCTCTCTCTCTCTCTCTCTGACTATAAAAAATAAACAATCTAGAAACTCTCAAGCCTTTTTCGCTTGTTCTATTATAATTACCTAATGGTAAAAAAGAGGGGATCGATGGAAAGTCAAGAAACTCTTGGAAGGGTCGATTGTCAAAGACGTTTGACGACTCTTTCTCTTGACTAATAGAGCCTGACTAAACAAAAATTGCAACAGTACACATATGTAGAACAGTATGAATGTGTTTAGTGTTACAACTGTTTTTTCTTATGCTATCAGAAGTAGAAGAAAGACAGTAGAAGAAGACTATCATATAGTGTTGACAAAGGATGTACTTATCTGATATGACCTTCGGACCGAGTGCGCAGGTACACTGAGCGTAGGGAGGGAGGGCGCAATAAGTCACAAATATACTGTTCTGGGCGTGTTTTGGGACACATTAAGTTTAAATTACGTGGAGTTCAAGACAGCGTAAGTGGTGTCATTCGAAAGCGAATCGATGCTACAATTAGATTGGATGACAACAATCTAAGTAATTGTTTTTCAAACTGTACTTTGAGGGTTCAAACTGTAGTCTGCTTTATTCATTCTACGATCCAACATCAGCCCCGAATATTCACGTTGAAACTATGGTTTGTGTCCTCTACACAGCCTACCAATTTCTTAGAATTATTTCAACAAGTAGTTTTTGTAATTTAATCATACTATAGACTGGTTAAAGTTACAGTGGTGTAGGTCACGTTTTCTTTGTTTTCCAGATATTAACGTAACGCAAAGGGTACTGTAGTAAATTTAGGAACAGAAATGGTGTTATGTTATCATTATAGGGGTGTCACCTGGATCCAAATTTAACATAGAGGTTTAAACTGAATTGAATTTGTACAATAGTTACAATTTTACTGGTGACGAAAATGACCTACACCACTGTGTCGATATGCGAGTATAGAAGTGCTCGTGGCTTACAGTAGCTGTAATAATAACTAGCTTTTTCCTACTTGTGGCTGTCACCTGCGTCAAGCTCCCATTTGACACAAATAAATTATTTTTGAATAAAGACTAACGCACACTAACACTTCGCGTTCAGTAAACTCTCACCGAATTCTGCACAACTTCAAGCATTATCAGTGCTTGGACTGTCAAAATAAATTGCTAAAACAAAAATTAGCCCTCCCGGTTGTATTTGTTGTGAGGTAGTGCGAAATTGTCGAAAACCCCAGTGTTTACGCACACAGAGTAGGTTTTACCAGCTCAGTTTGCTTTTATGAGGTAGCAAACTTCTGAATTTTCAAATTCTCGTAAAATATGTTACAGTTGGAATTTTAAAACTATTTTCTTGCGCCAACTCAGATTTTTCTGGTGGTAGTACCTGCCGTTCTGCCAGAAGTAAGGGTAAACCTCTCGATCGTAAAGTTGTCCTAACGAAAGTACGTTACGTTTTTCCGGAAGGACGTTGTACGTTCTATCATTAAGTTATCCAGTTAGAAATGAGCAAAATTAGCAGTAAATTAGATTCTAACATTGTAGATTTGAGATTATTTTTTTCGAGGAGTTCGAAATTATTAATTTTCAATGTTCTTAAAAATTCAATAACAAAACCTTTCTGACTGTCAACGTAAGAGTTGTGGTGAGATCCACACCCTTTAAGGGTTAGTGTAGAGGGAAAACCGTGGGAAAGGATTCCATTGAAGCAGGCCGCTTCTTTGTGGACCATCTCTCCCATTCTACGCTATCCACACCGCCGTAGGGAATTTCTCATGGGAACGGAATGTGTCGGCGAGTCCGGACATTTTTGGACTGACCGACAAATGAGCCAGTCGGTTCCTTTGATCCGTACCCTAACGAGAAGGAATTTGTCCCCAGCTGTAGGGTCGGCTATAAGAAGGGGACTGCAGGAGATTTACTGGACTTCTGAGTCGGACTTCTGAAGAGAGCGTACGGTGTGCCTCTTTCGTATGATCTGTGATTGATCTCTGTGCAAGAAAACGAGTGATGATTTTTTCACTCTCCTCAGTTTTAAAACTGCATTCCTTCATGTAAAAAGTGTACATATTTTATCTATCCAAGAGATAATAAAATTATTTTTATTCTAAAAATATTCTATGTTTGGCTGGGCATAACGTCATAGAGTAAATACTTTCTTCACAATCCATTGTTTTGTACAGAAATCCTTCGCAAAAGTGCGAAGTCTGTCGGCACTCTGAAAGCGTTTACAAACACATCGGCTTAAGTCTGACTTACACCACTTGATGGTAAACGAAACAGCCGTTTCGTTTATCAATAGAACTTCAACTGCTATCTGCTGGCAGTTTAATGAAGCTCTGACTTACGTGACGTTTTATTTTGATAAATTGACTATCTAGATATGATTTCAGTGTTTAAGTATTTTTTCTTTCAAAAGGTGACTTTTACCAGTCCATATGTGTTGTGAGGGAAAAGCAATACTGCATATTCGAAAATTTCACGGACCTTATAGAGAAAAGAAACATTTAAACCTATTTATTTTGGAACATACTATTCGAAATCCTTAAAATAAAACCATGCTTCTCTCTTGCTCTTAAAATGACAAGCGTTATCCAAATCGTACCTATGTGTGCAATATATCACTTTCAAAACTTATCTCAATCTCTTTGGAAGTTATTAGAAAAATATGTAGGGGATCGTTATGAGAAATTAAATGGGAAAGTGGATACTTATTAGACTTACTTTAAAATGGCATCTTACTTACCCTTCTCTAATGCTCAGAGCAAAATATGCTGCTCAAAAGAAAAATTGAGCTTATTCTTAATGTACTTTCATAATCCCCCAATCAAAACTAATCACCCACTGATTTAAGAATCATTTCTGTAATTACAAAGAACAACATAAACTAGCCTCATTTAACAAAATACACTGGGCCACCATCATCATTTTCATAATCAGAACGCAAATTACTTATCGGGATTGATTTATTTTTTGAAAGTAATGATTATAAAGATAAAATTCTACACATTTTCAAAGTTTAATTACAATCTGTCAATCTTGATGATTTTATAATTAAATTTTTGTACCGGCAGTTTCCTTCAAATCTGCTTTAATATTTGCTCCAACTTTTTAATATAATTTCACCCATTGTTAATAGACCTTTAAGTATTTGTCGTAGTTTTCCAATTTGACGTATTTTTAAAGTAACCTTTTACATTAGTATAATCTCATCAATTTTAAGGTATGACATCAATGTGTTGATGGATGGTGTTATATTTTCCCCATTACTCAAAATATGATGTCAAACCTTATTAGGCTTTTATAGTCTCACAACCCTTATGAAGTTTACCTAAAACCTACAAAATATGATGAATTACTATGGAGTTTTAAAGTTAACGGGATGTTTATAAAATTACTTCTTTTGTCTATAGAAGATTGTGGGAAGTTATAATTATAATTGTTTCTTTAATTAAACATTTTAAGTAAATTTGTACTGATACTTTTTATGCTTTTTGTCAATGCTATATGTTACGATTACCTATCTTGAAATAACGTGGCTTTGGAAATCTTCAGAAGAGAATAAATAATGATTTTAAAATCTTAGAAGTGGGGGTAAACATACATTATAAACAAAGAAAAGACCCACTGTATATCAACCTTTTCAGTGCCACTTTAAAAGACATTTCATTTTCCATTGAAGAATATTCAAAACAGCATCCAAATATGAAATTCACAAACCCGATTCATAATTGAATCGGTTGTTTGAGAAACCCCATAAGTCACTTTTTGTCGAAATTGAGTTTTCGGTAAAAATCTATTCTTCATAGAGGTAGACGCATCTTTCAGAAGCAAAACCCCACGAGTTATGTCATTCCACACGTAGTTGGCCCCTAAGAAAGTTTTCGTTTATTCAAGAAAGCCCATAAGTCAGTAAATTATGGGGTTTCTCGAATACACGCCCGCATCGCTTGCGCCGAGCAGATGTGAAAAGTTCGCTTTCAGTATGAGCGCAGGTGTACATTTATAACACGTCTTTTGTTATTACCGTTGTTTGTTTTTCTTGCTTAGTACGTTTTAATATTTGTTCATTTTATCGTATAGTTCGGCGTTTGGTATTGGATTCTAGTTTCAAAATAATTGATAATGAAACACCAAAGAAACGAAAGAAAGAGATACTCATTTATATCAAAAGAGGACAGGCAAGAGATATGATTCAGATGCTTGGAAACAAAAAATGAACAGGACTGTTATCTACAAAGCCTGATTGCCATAAGCGAAGTGAAAAAGCGGCGTAGGGGGATGTACCCCGCGAAGAATCTTCGAAACTATTAAGAGGGTGGTTATATAGATTAGGTTTCATCTCTTACACCAGTAAAGTTATTGTCTTCAAAACTGCTTTGATAAACATTCATTCAAACCTGGAAATCCTATACCAGGTTACATAATGGATGCCGTATAAGAACGTATTTCATCATTTCCTGTAAAAATGGCACATTACACAACTAGAGATGTGCATTATTTGAGTGAAAGCTTAATATTACTATTATGCACAAGTTGTCCAAATAAAAGGATGTTGTAATCGCCAGACCTTTTATTGAGGGGTTGCGCAATCACTTTTCGGTTAAACAACAATAAAAAGCTATCTCTATCGCTCCCAAATAAACCAGTATATCCATGTGGGAAAATCCCCATCAATAAAAAAAAATTAAGTAAAAGTTATAAATAAACTGATGAAATACATCCCAGATGAAGAAAACATTCAATCATTCTACGAAGAGATAGTTCACCAGCAGCCTACATCTGATTCTGAGTTGTCAGAAAACTACGCTAATGACGAATAAATTTTATTTCGCCATTTATACCATTCTTATTCATAGAACTAAGTCATCTTATTTGTGTTTCATACTTAGTTAATAATTCTTCTTGTTTTAGAATACATTTTTGATGTGTCGAAGTGTCCTTTTTATTTTATACAGTTTAGAATGCAATTTGCCAAAAGTATATGTATTTGAGAAACCCCTTAAATCAGCTGACTTTGACAATCCATAATAATTTAATTATTTATCTTTTGAGGCTTCCGTTGAGCACAAGTTCCTCAATGGAAGCCTCAAAAGATAATTCATCACTTTCCAATTCATCACTTCAATCCTCACTTCCATTTAACTCCAAACAATACATTTCATTGGAAATAATAATATAGAGGTTGCCGGTTTACGTCGAAACATATTTTTCTCGCTTTCCCAAAAGTTGCTCACACCTGACTTATGAGGTTTCTCAAACAATCAATTAAATTACTACTTACTGTTATTTTATAAGTATAGTCGACATTAAGACGAAAATAAATAGTTGCATCTTTCCAATACCACCCGAATGGTCATTTTATTCTTACGAGTATATCGAAGAAACATTAAAATATCGTTTAAAAAGTCGTAAGCCGATTTCAATTCTGATATTTATTTTATAGAAATGTAACTAACCATCTAAACAACTATAGAAACGCACTTCATTAACCTTTATTCCAATGAGAAGCTCACACGCTAAATTCCACCTAACACCCTACAATTTTCCTTCTGACCAATTTTGATCATTTTAGCCTATCAAGAGTTTCTAAAGGATTCTAATATACGGAAATAAGAAATGCAATATTTCCAATGGAATCTATTCTCACGAAAGTAGCAATCGAATCGTTGTAAGACAGTGTTTCCCAAAGTGTGGTACGCAAACACCCAGGGGTACGGGAAGAGTTTGGTGGGGGTACGCGTTGAGATGGTCCGGAGTGACACGGCGGAAATATGTCACACTTCGTTACAGAAACAACTTACTTCGTTAACCCTACGTCGGGCTCAACCGTTCCCCACTCCTCTCGTAGAAGGGGTAGAAATCTGCTTATTCTAGTAGTCTTATCTTTACCGAATGTTTGGACCCAACCTTTTAATTTTATTCGCGAGCTTCGTGGACAGCTGTTAGCATCATTCTGATCTCTCAGGCACATTGCGCCCGAATGCGTTACACGTATAAAAGTACGTTACAAGGCAAAGAAATTTCATTGTTTCACGTTCAAGATAAAGTGAACGCTACCATCGCAAAACTAAAGTTATGGCATTTGCATCATTCTGGTTACAAATGCAACTTGTGTATCTGGTTTTAACAAAAGAAGTTCTAAAATACATCTTGCCTTTACCAACTTCATATATATGTGAAGTTGCTTTTTCTGCATTTGTAGACATTAAGTCGAAAAAAAGGAACAAATTTTTGGACGTGGAACCACATCTCAGATTAAATTTAACAACCAGGGAACCAAATTATGACGATCTGTTATCTCAGCACAAACAATTCCATCCTTATCATTGATCCAAATAAACGTTTTTTATAAAAAACTTTTATTTATATTTTATTATGAATAATTTTATTTATCTTTTCTTATTATTTTGTGTGTGTCACAAAAAAAGAAAAGAATACATTTGGATTGTTATTAAAATATATCCATTTCTTTGACGAGGGGTACTCAGCGTTACGAAAATTGTAGAAAGGGTACACATATGTCAAAAGTTTGGGAAACATTGGTTTCAATTCTGTGGAAAGGAGAAATTTAATATTTCCAGCGTATTGTGTTCTACATAATGGGATTATATGATTTTTCCAAGGGATTCTATTCTACGGAAAATAACAATAGAAACGTTGTAATAGATTCAGTTACATAGAAATGAGTAATTTAATATTTCCAACAGATTCTATCCTACGTAATGGGATCGTATGATTTTTCCAAGGGATTCTATTCTATAGAAATGAACAATAGAATCGCTGTAAGAGATTCAGTTCTACGGAAATGAGTAATTTAATATTTCCAAAGGCTTCTGTTCTACATAATAGAATCGTATGATTTTTCCAAGGGATTCTATTCTACGGAAATGAACAATAGAAACGTAAGAGATTCAATTCTATGGAAATGAGTAATTTAATACTTCCAACGTATTCTACTGTACTTAATGGAATCGTATGATTTTTTCAAGGGCTTCTATTATTCGGAATTGAACAATAGAATCATTCCAATAAAATATTATACTGTTCATTCTACTGTTCATTGTTCATCCTCCCAAATGATTTTATTTTCAAGTATTATTTCCCCCAAAGGAAGGGCAAATAGTACATTTCTAAAGATATAAGAATCCCTGAATTGTTTCACCCACTCGATGTGGTTACTTAGTCTTCAGTGTTTTGAGGGCTCAAAGCAAAACTACACTATTTGAAAATCTCTCGATGCTTGGTGTTAAGTGCCACATGAAAAGTCGAATTATTTCACCGAAAAATATTCAAAATAGTGTCAAAATACGAAAAACGCAAGTCCATTTCATTTCTGCTACTAATTCTCAACGCGTGTAGCCTTCCAAAAAGCAATCAATAAACATATCCCAAGAATGTAGCACATATGTTTACCAATAGAGAAAATAGCGCTGTGTGTTACTGGTTATATCTCTCTTGAGAATCTCCAAGCTCAAATGGATTCAAAGTACTGGTGTATAAGACCGTGTTATTAAACTTTGTAGATACACGAGTTTCTTTCTAACCAAACAGGAAAACAGCACTTTTGAAAAGTACCAAATCTTAAAATTGACGTTTTTCTGTAATGTATCCAAACATTCCATTCAGTTGTTGATACTTAGTCGTACTTCAATTTCTAAGGATAAAAAATATTTACTCTGCATAAGAAAAAAGATATTTTCTATGCATAAGAAAGTAAAATATTTACTTTGCATAAGAAAGTAAGCACACGTAAGGACTTTCAAATATTTTTGTATTACTATAGAATTGGAATATCAGTGTGATATTGTGTTTGTAAAGGTCTGATGGTAACATGGATTGTATTTTGAATATGTACTTTCTGTCCTTTCATAGCCTAACTAGAACTACTTGTTTCGAGTTTTTTTTTTTTAAACTTGTATGGCTTATAGGTTATTTTTGAATCACTATTTTCTGTTTATGAATTTGCTACTCAGAAAAAAGGGACCAAATGTTTAACCCTTTTAGTTGTATTACGACGTATCTCGTCATTAGCAAAACGGACCATACTTTCGTGGACGAGTTATCTCGTCACTAGACGAAAACGGACCTGATCTGGACATCGTCATCGTCAAAAAATAGGCAATATCTTGATGAAGATAAATTGGCAATATCTTGTCATTAACATAATTGGTTAGATGGATTCGTCAAAATCGCTTGCAGGGAACTGTTCATTTGTTAATGGAAGACTTGAAAATATGGCACAATAATAAGATAACCGTATAGCAGTAAATCTGAGGTCTATAAGAGTGCACCGCGATTTGTGAATTTTTACAGACTTCTGTAAAACCATATAGATGGTCTGAATTTAAATCTTATTCAATAAAAGCACCGTTTTTAATGCTTTCCAGACTCGTAATTAACTTAATATAAGTTACGACATAAATATTCATTTGCATTCTGAAACAGGTTTTCGTTTTTCGAAAGTATGTAGCAATACAGATAGAAATAACTCTGATTGTAAAAATTATTTAACTAGGTGATTATTTCGAGACGCTTCTCTCAAAATTGCAAAGTAACTCCAAATTACTAAAAGGTTCTTGTTGTAGGCAAGGTAAGCTGTTAAGAGTGGAAGGATACAATTTTATTATTTTCTTTGTTTCAATTACGGTTTTAAATAACTTAGGTAATAATGTAAATACTATGTTAATATAAAAATGTTAAATATGTAGTTAAATTATCCATTGGTAATTCAAACCTCAAGAAGTTCAAAGGATTTTGATCTTCTTGACCAATAGAAATTGGGATCATTGTAGCTCAGTGAGTACATCCATTGAGCTATCAACCTGCGAGTTCTAGGCGGCGGAGGTTCGCTTACTCCCTGGGTGTATTTCTATCTTTTGTGTTAGTTAAAACTTTGCTTGAAAACTAATGTCCAGTACTTGATATTGTTTGTCCTGTATTTGGTGCAGCATGTCTAAATCTGGCCCTTGAGCTATCAAGCCCAATCCAACTAACCAATAAATAGAATCTAGCCAAAGGACTCCATGCTAAGAAAAAGAGGAATGAAATATTTCCAAATGAAATTATTATAAGCAATAGAACAATAGAACATTTTCAAATAATTCTATTTTAAGGAGATGACCAATAGAATATTTTCAAGGGATTCTATTCTGAGGGGGAAAGCAATACAATATTTTACAAAGTATTCTACTCTAGAAAAAGGTGTAATAGAATCGATCGGAAAATTATATTCCATCGAAAAGACCAGTATAATTGCTCTAAAGAAATATTCTATTCTAATGAAAAGATCAACGCTTTTTCTAAAATTTGAAATATTGTTTGGATTCCTCAGAGAGATGGGTTTATTTAGGAATCTGTCGTGTTTATTCTAATTTTAAACTATAATGCGGGGTAAAAACAACATTGCATTTCTCGGAAACATCACGACCTTCAGAGGGTTAAGGATGATTTCTGTCTATGAAAGTGAGATATTTTGAAAACACGAATTGCTGTTTTATCCCTACAAATCGTTATTCCAATGTGTGCGTTAGCAATATTTCGGAACACTCAAGTATGTTAGAAAACATTCTACGTCTTGTCCTTCATTCTAAGCCATCAAGCGCTTGAAATGTTTTGTTATATGACAGCAACATCTGCTGTGAAAGGGCTTTATCTTTCTACATGGTTTAACCTGTATGTCATCCCTTTTACATTTCCGTGCATTAAACAACGCATTGCTTCTTCGGCGTACTTGTGTTGCATTTAATATGTAGCACTTATTTTTCTCATTATGTGTCAGACAATTCCCATGAAACCCATTTGTTTTGAAAATTTACGGAGGTAGTTCAGGTTATCGGAGAGTGAAGTGATAAACTAAGGAATAAATATCCAGATAGCTTTAATATATAGCGTATAATTTATTTTCCCTGTAATATATTTAACAGCTCATATTACCATGTCGACTTCATATTAAAATGTACGAAACAACCTAATTTACAAATAAAGCTGCAAAACAGGCAAATGTTCAATGGTCGTGAGCCTCATTAATGAGCCCCACAAAACAAACACCTCTTTTTTTCAGCTTGATCTCTGCAACAGATCGGTCTGTGTCGACATAATATTCAAGGAATCGGTTAAAAATCACCTGCACTAAGCACCAACGGAACGGCTGTCGAAGACTATGTGCGTGGCCCGTGCAGATGTTTCAGGACTTTTCAGACAGAGGTCAGTTATGATGTTAGGGATGTTACAACGTATAGGTACGCACTACATATTAGTTTTCAGTACATTAATATGTAGTGCATTAACATCTAGCATTCAATATGTAGTCCCCTTTTGATTATTAAGTGTTATAGACAAAACAAACTAAAACTATTTTTCTTAAAGTTCACGGAAATAGTTCACGTAGTTTACGGAATTAATTAATAAACAAACGAATAAATATCCTCGTAGCTTTAATAGTGTGATGCAATTTATATGAAAAGTGTGAAAATTAGGTACTCACTTTCATGCTTAAGCATTTAGATGCTTGCTCATTTTACTAGTTTCAACTCTCAGTGATCTCTTCAACAAGATATCTCGATCACCAAAATCTGATCAGTTTCACAACTGAAGAGTTGCGTTTGCATAATCGTAATAACTCAATGTTATTCATATGGGTATTCCAAATCGTTTTTAGCTCCCTTTTAAACATCTAGGACAAGTTGAATGGGGGGTTAATATGTAACCCATGTTACACGCAGAATTAAATTAGTAAAGCTAACATCATACAGAATTTAATGAAAAACGAAAGTAACTTTTTCACCCCTTAAGCTCGTTCTACTTATAAGCAATGTATGCATCTGTAAAGTAGACATTAGCATGGAAATGGCGTTCCTTTTACCTCAAAAGTAAGAAAAAATGAGTTACTTAGTTCTTGCAATCAGGTGACGATATGAGGAACAAAGTCTGCATCATCAGATAGACAGTCTATGTATGTAAGTCTTCTGTCTTTAAGTATATTTTCAAAATAACTGTTAAAATAAACGTGAAAACTAATTGAATGAAAACAAGAAATATAAACCATTCTTTCTTTTAACCCTCCTGGTTGGAGTATCAAAAAAGTATATCGTTACTAGCAAAAGTGACCAGATCTTGATATCGCCATCACATAAAAATCTACAATACCTTCTTGACGAGATATTTCGTTATCATCAAAATAGGTAAGTTCTTGATGGACGAGATATTTAGTCGAAACCACCTAGAAGGTCAAACTCATACGTTTTTATTTGTGAGATTGATTAATGTACGAAGTTATGTCGGGCACAGTATAATCATTAGCTTGATTTAAAAAAAGAGCTAATTAATAAATTATTTCGTTGAATTTAATCGCAGTTACTTTCTTATTAAAATTAATATAAAACACGCCCTATCTATTATGTAGTGTATTGCATTCTGTCACAACGTATGTAGAAGGCAATACATTATATCTTTTACATGGTGGAAATTCGTCCATGAAATTAACTTTGTTTATACGAAATGTGTTAAAATGTTATCAAGCATGCAGGGGATGATCGATCTCTAAACATTGAAGTACCTCATCGATTAAACTTTTGAGGCACAGAAACTGTAGAATAGTTCAATCGATTCCGCAAGTTTGTAAGCAAGTGATGTAATGCCACTCTCTACTAATTAACTTGTCTCCGGAATATTCAACTGAATTAAAGTATGAGGTTATATTTATGTTCATAAACGTTAAAATATCATTGTATCCTACGAGCGGTTTCGACGAAATATCTCGTCCATAAAAATATGACCAAATTTTGCTAATGACGAGATACCTCGTCTTCTAGATATTGCCAATTTTTTAATAACGACGAGATTCAGATCTGATTTTGTTTCGTAATGACGAAATCTATCGTTCATCAAGATATAGTAATTTTTTTCGAACCACATGATAGCTCTCGAGAGGGATAATATAGTTGTTAACAAGAAGACGGTTAACATAGTTGTTAACAACAAGACGGTTAACATAGTTGTTAACAACAAGACGGTTAACATAGTTGTTAACAACAAGACGGTTAACATAGTTGTTAACAACAAGACGGTTAACATAGTTGTTAACAACAAGACGGTTAACATAGTTGTTAACAACAAGACGGTTAACATAGTTGTTAACAACAAGACGGTTAAACATAGTGTACCTATTCAGTAAGTTCTGGTATGCTTTTTATTTTAGGTACTTGCGAATGATTAGACCTGAAATGAATAAGTTCAAGTAATAGATTTATATTGTTGAAACTTCGTCTGTAAGCATCATGGAATGTTTGCCTTCGAAACAAAGAGTTAATTACAACTACTATCCGAGAAATTTAGCGAAAGTACAATACGAACTTTCAAATAAGGCATTATTTTTTTTTTACGTTTCAGAATGAATAAACATTTTCTCAAACCACATACACATATGCACACAACCCTATGGCATTTCACAAATGAGATGAGGGTGAAATCAAGCAAACTCAGTTTTCTTAATTTTAAAGGTACTTCATTTCTTAGTTTAAACAAAGAAAAGTGAAATCCTTGTCTCTTGATCTACATAATTCGAAAGGACAGAGATGATTGCCCTGGGCGTTATTTTATTTACCTCGGCATTAAGTTTAAGGAGAAAAATACGAAAGCAAAACTTCTTTATAGCTCTCCAACAAATAATTACTTAAATTAAGAAGCAAATTTGTTTTCAAACTTCCCAGTGTATCGGAGTTTCGAAATTGAAAGCTTTAGAATCTTGCACTTGATTTAATACTCCTGCACCATTCTCTAGGCTTCGAAATCTCCTCTCAACTTCATCGTAATTACGCTTTTCTTGCAATGTTATTTAACATCGAACTCGTGGAAGATGCAATGCGATGCTCCACGATTCGCAGATCTACGCCAATTAAATTATTTTATTCCTATGAGCAGAGAATGCAATTACTGATACGAGATCATCACGACAGTTTTATTTATTTAAGGAACAAGTTTTAAGCCTCTTCGTTTGTCTTACTGTTCTATTCGTTTAGTTTTAGTTTTAATGAAGAGTTGGATTCTGGTTTTCTGTAACTATGCAGATTTATATTCCAAATAAATATTCAAATGTGATTAAATGACTTAGAGCAAGTCATGTTACAAAATGACTGTAAAAAATAAAATTTATTTTGTATTGTAAAGTGCATTATTATATTACTATTTCGATATTATACATGGTGCTTTTACAAAAGCAACAATCCGCTTCTGTTAAGAAGCTTTTTTCTGCCTATTTTTGTGTTACAAATAAGATAGACCCATGGAAACAATAAATATTAATTCAAATTGCTTGAAGCAATGCAAGGTGAAGAACCTTTCATTGTTGGCTTCCACTTGTATAAACCACTGTACCGTTAGGAATTTTTTTTGTAAATAAGACACAGCGTATAACACGCAATCCCTGCCTGCCTCCTACCTAGCCGCCCCTCCGAAGCTGGAGAGAACCTTTCACCGTTGGCAACTATGCGTATAAACCACTGTACCAGGAGGAATTTTTTTTGTAGATAAATCACAGCTTATAACGCGAGACACCCGTCTTCCAGTGAGACACAATAATCATTAGCTTCCATGTGTATAACCACTTTTTAGTTAGTCCTCGTTGTACATTTTAAGAATTTCCTACACAAAGACCTTCCAGCGTTTTGAATCTAAATTACTAAAATACATCTTTACAGGTTCCAAATGTATACTATGATCAAACATTTTTCAAACAAATATGAATTAATACGTTAAGTTAAACAATAAATTCGAAACTGTCCAAAATCCAGAATTTTCCAAAATTCTGACGTTAGCTAACCGAAGTTATTTTGTTTTCAACTTTTGTACATTTTTCCGACGATTTTTAAAAAACAAGTAGTTGAAGCTTGTCTTAATTCATGAAACAACGCATAAAAAAAAAAAAAAAAAACGTACATGTTTGAAGTAAATACAACACAGAAAAATTAGAAGATTTGCAATTAAAATTTTTGTTTCACAGTATTATTAATTTTTTTTTCCGTTCTTTAAAAATTAATCCTATTTATCTATCTCATATTTTACTATTGCAAACGCAAAATTCAAGAAGGGTAAACCCTATTAAAGCAATATAAAAGCGCAACTAATTTGAAAAAACAAAGAAATACGAGAGCAACGGACGGAGCAACCACAGACACAAATAATGTAAAAAATAATAAAGGGATAAAAATGGCAGAAATACGAAGGGTTGCCTTAAAACTCCATCAAAGCTCGAAAACTCGCGAAAACGGGAAGGTTACCTCATTTGGCTATGAATCGCCATAAATTGTAACGTATTGGATTCTACATACAATCCCTTTCAAGATACAACTGCTGTAACGGCCGTAGTCTCATTTCTGTCTTGGAGCGATCATGGTACAACTACTGTACCAGTCGTAATCTAAAGGTTAACACTCCTGGGGTTTTTTTCGATGATGTATTTTCTCATTTTTAAAATTGAGCAAATCTATCTAGACATCTCGTTGTAAGAAAAAAAAATGACTAGATCTTGATCTCATCATCATCAAAATATTGGTAATATCTTAATGACGAGATAACTCGTCAAAATTGGTCAGATCTTCATGGACGAGTTATCTTGACGAAACCACTTGGTGGATTAATTTATTTTAAGCCTTACTTCGGTCAAGAGCCTTACAAACAAAACCGAATTAGTATTTTTGAAATAGGAAACATTTAAGACAGTTGAGGTTAGATAGTTGAATTTACGTCACACTGAAGCAACACAAAGGGTTATTGGCGATGGAGCGGGATCAATCCCGAAGGGAAAGAAGCTAGGACAAGTAATTTTGAACCACCGTCAGATGACGAGATCGCACCTGAGATGGCACCCCACTCTCCATACTTCGAGACCCCCACAGAATAAACGCTTACTTGTCCCCTTTGTAAGCGACGAACTTTGGCAATTGACTACGGCAATGCATGATTCTTTCTTTACGCGATTCTTATAACTTTCAAGGTACAACTGCTGTACCATCTGTAGTCTAAAGGTTAACACAATTCATGATAAAAACAAAGTAAAGAATATTGGTATAGAATTTCTCATCCGTCCATTCGTATCTATATTATTGTAAAAAACAATGTAAAAAAAATCGCTGATTTTGAATAATACACACCCAATTACTTTAAGGTAATGAAAGTTATAGTAAAAAAAAGTGCAATATGTGTCCTCCTATCACGTTACATTATTAAAGGATCAAAAGTATTTTGTACGCTTTATTAAAATTGAAAAATAAAAATTGCTAAGTCAGTTGTTAATAAAAACTTTCAAAATGGACCTTGATCTACATTTTAACAAATTGCTAATGTAAGTTTAGTCTAAGAGGGCATGTATACTATAGAGTCCTTTAGATATTTACACCGAATGACCAAGGTAGGGACGGTGAAATTAACAAGAATTATGTATAATACAGAGGGCCGACCAAAAAAGTTATAATGGTTAAGGTGTTAGCCTCTTGATCGTAAGGTTCCTGTTTCGAATCCGGTCAGGGCATGGATGTTTGTAAGCGTATGGTGTAGAGACGGCTGGTGCACCTTAAATCTTTCGTGGCCGAAAGTCCTCACGTTGGGTTGGTGTGGAAATTTGGAGTGTGGGGTTCCAGTTCAGATGCTGCCTCTAAATCTGACCGTGATTCAAAATTATGTGGCGATACACTGAATGGCTTAGGCTGGGACGGTGGTAAGTAGTTGAATATGTATACTATACAGAAACGAAATTCAATTCCATTTGTTGATCGAAATGCAATGTTATGAAAAATGGTAGAATTTTTAAATAATAATTCTGTGAAGAAGTACAATATGTTTGAAATGAGTGACATCCATTGGAGCATGTCCTAATTATTTACGTATTACATCACGTATGAATATGAATGAGATTACCCATGAAATCCAGATATGAAACAATTGTTTCTTATGATTTTGAACAAATAATATTTTTTTTAAGTTTTAGAAATATGAAGGAATATATAAATTCTCAGACTGTAACTAGAATTATAATTTTTTTTCAAACAAAAAACTAATAGCCGCTAGAGAATCCTGCAAAAAAATCTTAAATTGTCTTAGGAGCAGAAAGCACAATCTACTTCCAGTTAGATCACGCTACAGAACATTTTAAGAAAACTAGAATAAACAATGTCTGTATTGCTCTTTTATTGGTCATGCATTATTCACTGAAATTTTTACTCTATCTTTAACGATCTAGGAGGTAGAAAAAAATAGGGTGTCATTGCACTGTACACACCGATGAATGATAGATTGGCACACCCTCACGTAGATTCCTAGTGTCATATTGATCTTGACTGCTGCAACGATGATTCTTACGACGATATCTTTTGTAGAGTGTATTTGTGTCTCGTTCACCGATGACTTCATGTAGAGCCACAAGAAGAATTCCAGTGGATTTAGGTCCGTTGAGCGGGGAGACCACGCCACAGGTCCACCAGGGCCTTTACGTAGCCGTTTTGGACGTTTTTATGAACGCAATAACCTGAAGTATTCAGGATATATTGCTTTTAAATACTAACGTTTGCTTCAGCTGGCTTCACCGTTTATCGACCTTGATCAGTCAGTCAGCTTGAAGTGTCAATGCTGCGTTTTTGAACTGAACATTTCCATACGGCGAATGCCTCACGGTTATATTCTGGAGAAGTGCTGTTTCTTTGGAATATCAGATTTGACCTCAGAATGAGGTAATTGTTGGACGTGTTTCAAAGTTTCACTTTTCTGACACTCTGAGAGGATTGTAACCATAGGTTTCATTGTGAATATTGGTCGTCTTGTTAGATGCTATCACCCCTTCAAATTTTTCCAAATGAAACGGACTTATATGCATCTTAATATTGCCCATCTAATAAATGCAAAACGACTTAAAAATGTAGCACAGAATAATGAACATGAGTACGGAATAACATTCTGATAAGAGAGCACGAAATCTAGAATCCTGAATCAGTTCAGTATGTTCGTAACATATTATATGAACAGACATACAATCTATCAGTTCACATAGTCTAAAGTAAAAGGGAATGTGATTCTATTGATCTTTTCACGGAATTTACCCAGGAAAGTTCCGGGACTTGTTTGTCCTCAGACAAAAGTGCTCCGTTGGTTTCATGGAAAAAGGGAGAGTGTTTTCGGTATTTCCAAAAACTAACGGTGGGTAAAAGTAATTCTCTGACCTCACAGGGGAGGTTGTGTAACACATCAGGAACAAAATAAAACAAAAAGTTTGGAATGGGTTGAAGAGACGGAAGTTTCTTTTTCAATTGCTCTTGTGGGATTCTTTTTGGAATTCCACTTTGTGGAACGTAATGTGTTACTAGCGCTCAGTTGCCGGTAAGTAACTAATTTTAGTACTTTGTGTAAAAACTGCGAATTCTCTAGATTTCGCTGTATCGTACTAAATTCTTAATCACTCTCCAGTGCGGGAGTGATGATTATTTGCTTCTAAACCATTAAATCATCGTCATTGTCAGTAGCGTAGAGTAACATTGGTAACTGGATATACCAATATTGGACAGATAGTAAAGAAATGGTAGATTTTGTCGAGGATACAAACAATAGTTTTGACGTGAATACTCGGGCCTGATGATAGATTGTCGAATAAATGAAGCAGATTTATTGCTGGATTGACGATTGTTTATTGTGAATCTTCAACAATAATTTTTACAATTTCAACGATTAAAGTGAAATTTGATATTAATACTGCAGAATGATTTTATTGAATAAAGAAGGCCAATGATTGTAGCGTAGGTCGATAGCTTTCGAATGACTACATAGGCAGTCCTCACTACACGCATTCTAAAGTTACACTGGCCAAGAGCTCTTAAAACACCGTAGAAATTTAACATACTGTTAACACCCTCCTCGATCTCAGTGCGCCTGCACACTTAGTTAGAAGGTGATGTCAAGTACAAACATCCTTTATCTACACAATGCGATATTTATCTTCTGGCAGTTTCTTCAAGTTCTGAAACCAAAAAAGCAGTTGTGACCTTTTTTTCGTAACGCAACTTTTCATGTATGCCTCCAGTACTGTTTCGATTTTACAGAGGTATTCAGGTCAAAAATCTTGTGCTTAGCCTTAGACAGCCTTAAAAGTCAACTCCATTCGTACTTGCTTTCTTCCCACAAAGACGAGAAACCATTAGTACTGGAAATCTAACATAATTGATCTATTCTACCATAATAAGCCTGTCCTTAAAACCTACCACATTGGCGGCACGGCCTCCACTAACCAAACCTTTCAAGTGCTCCCACGACCAAACGACCATAGATTAAAGAGTAGGCCATGGAAGACCGTTTGTAACAGAAGCGTATTAGCAACCGGAGAATAAGGAGTTCCGAACTCGGTCCAACTAAAGACCATCATTAACGTGGAAGTTAGTGCACACTAAATCTATCGTAACCTCAAATGTCCTCACGTTGGAGTGGTGTGGAAATTCGGAGAGTGGGGTGCCAACTCAGGTGTTGACCTCGTCATCTGATGACGGTTTGAAATTACGAGGTGTTCTCCTCGAATTCTGTCCCATAGGGATTGAACCCGGTCGTCAATAGTCGTTGTATTGCTCCATTGTGATCTAAGTTCAACATTTATTTCGTTTTTCTTTTTCTCGTTCTCAATTCCCGAGCGATTGAAAAGATTTGTATGAAGTATTAATGACAAAAATAACTCATTTTAATTTATCTCTGTCGCCTGGAAAAGACTATCTAATTACGGAACCGAAAAAATGATCAGCTTCTTGCTGTTTCAAAAAAAGTTTTCAAAAGGCTCAAAAAGTTTATCCTTTCTATTTATAAAAACTGACATTTACTATTTAAACAGATATTTTTTCCTTGGAAATTCCCAGAGGCAAAGTGTCCAAACAACGTGTTGTAACTCATATTTATTTTGTTCAAGAAGAAATATACAATGTGCATGGTAAACTGATTTAATTACTGAGTTAGTTAACTTATGAGCGATACTGGTATGAGGCACTTGCTTGGAGACTGATTATTATATGTAGATAATTATGGGGGAGGGGGGGGGGTATGTTTCAAGTTCCTCTTAACCGTAGTTTTTTTTTACTCCTTCCTAGGTACGATAGAGCCTAACAGGTGAATAATATTTGTTAATCGGGTTTTATTGCGGAAATTTCATATTTGGTCAACTGCATCAAACGCATAGCGTCAAATAGTGAACATACACACGTATTGAACTTTTGACAGACACAAAAGAGGAAAATACACCCAGGGTGAGTTGCAGGAATCGAACCTGAGCTATCTACAACTCGCAGGTGGCTTGTCATACCCATTGTGGAAGTATAAAAGTAAATTGAGCAACGATAACTTTTTTACGTGCCCAGGATTATGTGACCAAAAATAATAGAAACGTGACCCTAACATTAAAAAACTGATTTCTCCACTGGATGAGATACGACACCCAACCATAGATTCCTCATCTGATTGGTTCGTTAATTGATCATCTGATAGTAGTAGACTTTGGTGATTTCACCACTTTTGTCGCCACGCAATAAAAATGTTCATTCACGCACCTACCCTGTCATACAATATTGAATAACCAAACGAGCTTGTATATCAAATTGATTTAACAAGTAAATTTTACACAGAACAGTCATATGAATACTAGTCGACATGTTGGTCACACTTCGTAAAGCTTTGCTCGATAGTAATGCTCAATCTACTTACATCTCATGTCTCTATGCATACCTCCAACAACTAAAGTGGTTCTCGCTTGACATGTAGATATTAATTTGAGATCAATTTTAGTTGTGATCAGACTTTCAAATAGCTTCTCTTTTAATCTCTTGGTATGTTCAGTGTGAAATATGAGAAAGGAAGGATTTGTTTATATCAAACTTTTTATCAAGAATTTGTGTTCCAAATTCTATGATTGTTGGTTGGGTTTAGTTGTAAGTAATTGACATACACGGCACAAGGAATGTTTTTAATGACAGATTATAGAGAAATAGACCTAGAGAGGAATGTGACCTTTTCCGCCTACAACACACAGGCTCATACAGGAAATAAAAAGGTAGAGTGAAAAATTATAATATTTATGTGCTCAAGATCATGTGACAAAACTTAGTAGCAACAGTCTTTAGAAACTAAAATTTATCATCTGATTTGTCCACGAGGGGTTATAAAACGCCCATTTATTGATTCATCATCCGATTGGTCCACGCGACAAAGTATTAGACTGGCGATTTAATCATTTTTGTAGCTACTCTATAAAAATTCGAATTCACACATCTACTCTGTCATCAGATGTTATATCGCTAAATGTGGCGATATAATTCCACGGCGGCCGTCGAATTTTACCAAAGCAGTCACGTGACTACTAGTTGACATTTCCGTCACTTTTCTAAGGGGAGCATACCCGAAGGGACAGATCAGAAGAGAATACCTTGGTGGGGAGTGGAAGTCTGGAGAATGGAATGCCAGCTCAGGTGTGACCTCGTCATCTGAGCTTGGTTCAAAACTACGTGGTGTTATCTTCAAATCTTTTTCCTTAGGGTATGATCCCAGACCGTCGCCAAAAGCACGTTGTGTTTCTCCAGTGCTACGATAGTTAAATATCTATCGCCGTATAAAACCATTAAACAAGCTCTATATTTTAAATGGAGACAAACATATTTTTGCGGTTCATCGAAAAGTTCTGGTTCGAGTGCTATATTCCACAGCACGGAGGGTCTCCTCTTTCGTGAGGATCGAGAAGCCTAACACAAATGTGTTGTACTCGAAGTCGCATTATTGAACCGTACATTTTCATTTTACGTGGGATGTTCTGAAGATAATGTTCCAGATGGAATATTTCAGATGGAAACTTCTAGGTTGATCCCACAGGTAAGTAGTAAATACATGTTTCGCCTACGGGTGTAAAAAATTCTACGGGCGTTCATGGTATACCATCTGCTTTTTTACGACTACAGAACTGATTCTATCGCCTCTTTCCTTAGAATATAATCTTTTGGAGGGATTCAATTGCCCTTTTCCATATAATAGAATTGCCCTGTTATAATAGAATTCTTGGGAAATTCCATTGGCACCTTAGAATAGAACCTTTGTAGAGATTGCCTATTTCCTATGAATGGAATTATTTAGAGAGATTACATTACTCTTTCCATATAATAAATGGAATCCTTTGGAGAGATTCCATTGTCCTTTTCCTTGAAATAGAATCCTTGGGAAACATTTCATTGCCTTTTTTCATAGAATAAAACATTTTTGCGAGGAATTCCTGTGCCCCTTTAGAATATAACCCTTTGGAAAGATTTCATAGTACTTTGCTTAGAATAGAATCATTAGGACGAATACCATTGTACCTTTCCTTTGAATACACTCCTTTGCATGAGATTCCAATGTTAAGCTTCTTACGATAGAATCCTTTGGAGATATTTCAATGTCCCCTTCCAGAAAGAATATAATATTTTGGAGAGTTTTCATTATTCCTTTCCTTTGAAAAGACTCGTTTGCAGTTATTCCTTTGCCCTCTCCTTACGATATAATCACTTGACAATATCCCCTTTCTCTTTTCCTAAAAGAATAGAATCCTTAGGACGTATTCCTTAGAAGAGAATCGTTATGAAAAATATATTTGTCCATTGATAAAAATAGAATCCTTTGGAGAGATTCCTTAGAAGAGAATCTTTATGAAAAATAAATTAGCCCATTAATAAAAATAGAAACCTTTGGATAGATTCCATTGTCACTTTCCATACACTAAAATGCTATGAAGAGATTCCATTGCCCGATTAGAATAGAACCACATAGAGAGATAACATTGAACAAATAAAAAACTTGGGAGAGATTTCAGTGTATTGTTTAATAGAATAAAACATTATTACGAGAGTTTCCTTAACCACTTTAGAATATAACACTTTGGAGTGATTTCACCGTAACTTTCCTAAGAATAGAATCCGTAGGAAAAATTCAATTTTTCCTTTCCTTCGAATAGACTCGTTTGGAGAGATTCCATCACCCCTTTCCATAGAATAAATTCATTCTAAAATTAACTTCCAAAGAATAAAATTCTTTGGAGGTTTTCCATTGCCCCATTGGAATAGAACCCTTTGGAGAGATTCCATTGCCTCCCTTCTTTCGACAAGAGAATCCCTTGGAGATATTGCAATGCCCCATTCTCTGGAATAGACTTATTTGGAGAGATGCCATTGCAGGTTTCCATAGAATAATATTCTTGGGAGAAATTATATTGCCCCTTTAGAACTGAGCCTTTGAAGAGATTCCACTGCCCCTTTCCATAGATTAGGATTCTTTGGAGAGATTACATTGCCCTATTTCAATAGAACCCCTTGGATATATAATATTGCCCATTTCCTTAGAATAGAATTTGTTGAGATTGCAATAGATCCCTTTATAGAGAGATTCTATTGCCCTTTCTTACGATAGAATCCCATGGAGATATTTCAATTCCCCTTTTCTTAGAATAGAATCCTTTGGAGATATCACATTACTTTTTTCTCTAAATAGACTTCTATGGAGAGATTCTTGCCCCTTTCCATATAGTAAAATTCTTGTGAGATTCAATGAGCCATTTAGAATATAACATTTGGACAGATTTCATTGCCCATTGCTTTAACATAGAATAGAGAGGTTAAATTTCCATTTCCCATGCAATAAAATTCTAGGGAGAGATTCCATTGCTCGTTTTAAATAGAACCACACGGAGAAATAACACTGCCCCATAGCGTAAAATCGAACACTTTTGAGATATTCCATCACCCCCTTCTTTATAATAGAATCTTTTAAAGAAATTCCTTTGTCCCTTTCCATGGAATATAATTCTTGGGAGATTCCAATGCCCACTCTGAATATAACATTTAGAGAGATTTCATTGCCCATTTCCTTATAATAGTATTCTTTAGAGAGATAAAATTGCACATTTCCATTGAAAAAAATTCATGAGAGAGATTCCATTGCACATTCCCATTGAATAAAATTCATGGGAGAGATTCAATTGCCCTTTTAGAATATAACCACACAGATAAATAACACTGCCCTTTTCCTTAGAATAGAATCGTTTGGAAGAATCCCATTTACCCTTTCCTTTGAATAGACTCCCTTTGAGAGTTTTCATTGCCATTTTTAAAGGAATAAAATTCTTTGGAGGGATTACATTGTGCCTTTAAAATAGAATCCTTTGGAGACATTTCCTTAACCCTTTCCTTAGAATCGAATCTTTTAGAGAGAATCAATTGCAACTTTGCATAGAATAGAAATATTGGGAGATATATTTCCTTGCCCATTTCATTAGAATGGGATCCTTTAACGAGATACCATTGAACTTTTAAAATCGAATAAATAGAATCCTTGGGAGAGATTTCATTGCCTTTTTTCAGTCTTGCGAGAGACATCTTTGCTCCTTTAGAATATAACCCTTTGGAGAGATTTCATCGCACAATTTATTAGAAGAGAATCAGTAGGAAAAATCCGTTTCTTCCTTTCCTTTGAATAGACTGGTTTGGAGAAATTCTATTGTTAATACCTTGGAAACATTTCATTGTCTCTTTCCAGAAAGAATAGAATCCTTTAGGGAGTTCACATTGTTCCTTCTCTTTGAATCGACTCGTTTGCATCCATTCCTTTACCTCTCCTTACGATAGAATCCCTCGATTATATCCAAATGCACTATTTCTTAAAGAAAGGAATCATTTGGACATAGTTCAATTCCCCTTTCCTTGGAATAGAATTTTTAGGGAAAATACCTTTTCCTCTTTCGTTGGAATAGAATCCTTTGGAGAGATTTCATTGCCACTTTCCTTACAGTAAAATTCTATGGTGAGATTCCATTGCCCGTTTAGAATAGTATCCAATTGTACCATTTAGAAGTTTACACAGTTACATTTAGAATAGATACACCGTTTAGAATATATATCCAATTGCACCATTTCTTAACGAAAAGAATCATTTGGACATAGTTCAATGCCCCTTTCCTTAAAGAGATTTCATTGCCACTTTACATACAATGAACTTCTAGGGTAAGATTCCATTGCCTCGTTAGAATAGAACCACATAGAGAGAGAAGTCAGCTAAATTTTAGCTCTCAATTAGTGAAAAGCATTGAATCGAACATATTTTTTAGCCGCCACCTGTACTATAACTTCAGTGATGTGCCAAGAAAATAGCATCAATAACAATTGGTGCTAGTAGTCACATTTTTGATATCAAAAGTCTGGCACATGTAGGAAATTTTGTAAAAATGTCATTCTAATTCATTTTTTCGTCGGAAATGGTATAAAACGCCCCTAACCCCCTCCATAAAACCAGCTAAAACATGACAATGGAGTGGAATTTTTTTAAACAGTTTTCAAGTTTGTAATCAGGATAACATACAGTACACTTGGTGCAAATTTCAGGTCTATCAAAAGTTAACATAATCACAAGCTCTCTTAAACATTGCATTCTGGAAGAGTTTGCACAAAGGAACAATTATGTTTCAAATTCAGTGCATTTTCATCTTTTTACTGAAATAATGAAATACATGACACTTTTTATTTGAATGTGTGACAAAACGGTTATATCCGTACAGCCAGCTATAAAGATCATTATTCGGAGACGATATTTACATAGCTAGTCTATTGAAACAAGTTTAAAAACAATGTTTGAATGACAATACTTTCATACGCTATTGTCCTGAGATCATATATCGTCAAACAAGTAAGTTTCCTATTTATTTCTAAAATTTAAATTCTATTTATGTAAATTCTAAACCTAATTTGAGATATTTCACAAAAATGTATTAGGAATATCCAGTTCTTCAAAGGCATTCTGTCGTAGCCTCAAATGTCCTAACATTGAAGTGTTGCGGAGGTTCAGAGAGTGGAGTGCCAGCTCACGGTGCGACCTCGTCATCTGATCGAAGCTCAAAATTATGAGGTGATATCCACGGAACCATCCCTTCAGGCTGGATGCCGGACAGTTGCTAATAGCCCGTTGTGTCTTACCAATGCGACGTTAATTAAACAACCAACCCCAAGGAATTCTCATTTAAACCATCCAAGTTGTTTCGAAGATATATCTCGTCCATTCATATCTGGCCACTTTTGTTAAAGATCTCTCGTCATCAAGATAGTGGCGATATTTTTATGATAACAAGATCTATTCAGATTTTTTTTATAATAATGAGATGTCATCAATATTTGGTGGTTTTTTTTATGATAACGGGATCTATTCAGTTTTTTCTATGACTACATATTTTGTCATCACTATAGTGGCGATTTTTTCTGATAACGAGATCTATTCAATTTTTTCTAACCACCAGATATCTTCTCATCAAAATATAAGCTATGTTTTCTGATAACGAGATCTGTTCAGTGCTTTTCTAATAATGAGATATATTCTCATCAAGATATAGGCTATTTTTTATGATAACGAGATGTAATCGGATTTCTCTTCTAACTTCGATATATCTTGTCATCAAGTTATTGGCGATTTTTTTATGATACGAGATCTATTCAGTTTTTTTCTAATAACAAGATACCTTGTCATTAAGATATTAGAGATTTTTTTATGACAACGTGATCTATTCAGTTTTCGTCTTCTCACGAGAAGTCTCGTCTATCAAAATCTGATCAGTTTTCTTGTACTGACGAAATAACTCACCGAGACGTCAAGGCAGACAGAAGGATTAATCATTTAGCTTAAAGTGTACGTATCTATACACTTGAAGATTTTTTATAAATGTTGATTTCCAATTTTTTTACAATAGGTCGATTGTTTGAGCTTAAATGTGAAAAATGCAGATTAAACTAATCATTAAAATGCAATGCCAAAAATAACCCCAAAAGCTATAGTTCCAGAATCTTGGCGAAATCAAATTTATGTCCATACCGTTATTGTCTATTAAGCTTAACTAAACAGTCAACTAACTAATCATTTCCTTTGACCACGGACCGTCACCAATAGTCCCTTGCGTTGCTACAGTGTGACGGTATTTAAAATAACTACCATTCTTAACCGCCATTGACCACTCTCTAGTGTTCAATATAATTAAAACAATCAACTATCATATGTCAATTCTTTGGAATTTTTGTTCACAAAGTTCTAAAATCGTGCTTGAAAACAAGCCCTTTGACGCCCGAATGAGCGCAGGAAGGTCTCAGGAACACTACCGCCACTTATATGTTGACTGAAAGAAAATTCCTTTTCTAAAGTAAAAACTTAAAAATTCAGATAAAATGCAGATATTCGTTTGGCTTAAAACTGCATTTCTAAATTTCGTGCCCCTCCGAAATGTAATCATTGCTAAAGTACTGTACATGGCTGCTATAATTAAAGCGGCGATGCGTAATTCTTGGATGCATTAATTACTTGAAGCAACCTTACTATATAAGTAAGAAAAAGAAAAATCGTACTAGGGGACAGCATAATATACTTAAATTAAAAGTTAAACAATGCATCGTAAACTTAAAATATGTTCAAAATAAACAATTCAAATTATTTGGCCCATAAAAGCAAATTCCAATTTGTCGTCCTGGTTATCACGTTATTGTTTCATGTGTATAGATTCTTCTTTAACAATTGAAGAACAGGGAGTCTTGATGTAATCATTGTTTTTTTTAATCTATTATACTAATTCTTTCATTGATTCATTACAGAAATTCCGAAAGTGACGTCGATTTAACTGTTTTTAGAATTTGATTTCAGTACGTCGCCCATACAAATTCTATAGATGGTAGTTGAATGTCGTACTAGAACAATACTAGGTACTGTAACGACTCAATCACAGAAGAAATATGCGAGGAAGCCATTTAATTTTGAGCCTGGACTAGACGATGAGCTCAACACCTCAGCTGGCACCCCACGCAACAAACTTTTATACCACGTCAAAGAATGAATTCCTAATTAATATGCAATACACTTAATTATGTTTTTGCACGAACTTTTTTTACACGAATTTGATTTACCACGAATTTAATATCAATATTCTTTGGAATTTTTTATCACAAAGTTCTGAAATCGTGTTTGAAAAACAAGCCCTTTGACGTCAGAATGATCGCAAGAAGGTCTCAGGAACACTACCGCCACTTATATTTTGCTTGAAAGAAAATTCCTTTTCTACAGAAAAAGTTAAAAAATCATATAAAATACACATCTTCGTTTGGCTTAAAACTCCATTTCTAAATTTCGTTCCCCTCCGAAATGTAATCATTGTTAAAGTACTGTACATGGCTGCTATAATTAAGGCGGCGATGCGTTATTCTTGGTTGTATTAATTACTTGAAGCAACCTTATTATATAAGTAAGAAAAAGAAAAATCGTACTAGGGGAAAGCATAATATACTTAAATAAAAACTTAAACAATGCATCGTAAACTTAAAATATGTTCAAAATAAACAATTAAAATTATTTGGCCCATAAAAGCAAATTCCAATTTGTCGTCCTAGTTATCATGTTATTCTTTCAAGTATATATATTTTCTTTTGTAACAATTGGAGAACAGGGAGACTTGATGTAGTCATTGTTTTTTTTAAGTAGATAATACAAATTCTGAACAATACGAAAGTTACTTTCAGGACTACAATGCTCCATGTTACGTCGCAACCTCAGTCAAGAAGTGGTAGCAATATATGGATGTAAAAGGTCTTTCGTAACTTGCTCAAAGTTTCGACTTAAGCCCCATAGAACATTTGTGGGACGAGTTAGAGCGACTGTTGCGGACAAAGGAACCACGTCCGAAACCTATAGCTGAGCTGGCGACATTCTTACCGCAGGAATGGACACAAATTCCCATGGCTGTGTTTCAAAACCTTGTTGAAAGTATGCTCAGAAGGCTTACTGTTGTACTTGCAGCACGTGGGTGACCATCCCCCTATTAAAGCATGTATTATTTCTCTTATTCCGTCACATCTTGCTGTCCGGTCCATTATTGTAGGGTAGTGTATGTATCATGGACGTTTTGATTGAATATGGTTCCAAATACGACCGAATATCCTAACATCATTACAACGGCACACTTAATTGGTGGAGAACGATTCCTTGATCTATCGTTTGAAGATATTGATGAATTGTTAGTCGAGATAAAGCCCAAGGTGAAGATAAAATATTAGAGGTTGTCCTTGTGATTCCTAATCCCACAGAACGTAGTGATAACGAGGAAATTTTTCTGGTTTGGAACTGGCCCGACCATTGGGTAATCATTTTGTCAAACATAAACCTAATAAGGAACGCGCTGGGAAGTTTGAACGTGAATTGAATTTGGCGACAGCCTCTTAAAGCATGTATTATTTCTCTTATTCCGTCACATCTTGCTGTCCGGTCCATTATTGTAGGGTAGTGTATGTATCATTGACGTTTTGATTGAATTTGGTTCCAAATACGAAGAATATCCCAACATCATTACAACGGTACACTTAATTGATGGAGAAGGATTCGATGATCTATCGTTTGAAGATATGGATGAATTGTTAGTCGTGTTAAAGCCCTAGGTGAAGATAAAATATTAAAGGCTGTCCTTGAGATTCCTAATCCCACAGAACGTAGTGTTAACAAGGATATTTTCCTGCTATAAATTCAGATTTAGAAGAAGGTTTGGAACTGGACAGAAAATTGGGAAATCATTTTGTCAAACATGAAACTAAGTAGGAAAGCGCTGGAAAGTTTCAAGGTGAATTGAATTTGTTGACAGCCTCTTACAGAGGATTATATAATGGCCTAACCAAAACACAATGATTAATAACTGAAATCGTTCGTACAACCGGTGAAACATCAGCACCAGAGGAGACTCGTGCTGATTTTGCTAAAGAGATTTATTTCACGAATTCCAGGCCTTTGACCATTAGGTCATTAGGCAACGATCTGTGCAATATTTCTTAACAATACAATCCAACTTATTCAGTGTAGAACACTCGTCGAAATGAGCAGCAGTCATGACCTGTCCAGAATAACGCAAAACAAAGTCAGGTGAATTATTACAATTAAAATGATTAAATGGGCGCCAAGGCAATCTTGCCCGGTCAAAAGTCAGAACTCGACCACAGCAGTGGAACGAGGTGAATCTGGGATATAGTGAGATCCAAGAAGCACACCCCAGGACCTAACCCCTGCAGCATGGGTAGCCGGAAAATGAAACGATTGTTTGTAAATTATCCTCATCTCTAGTTTAGCAAAATGAAGTAGCAGTGGAGTCTATTGGAGAAGTGGAGTCTATTTCTCAAGAGATCACAGAAAGAAACTCATTAATAGAGGAAGAAGACGATGTGCACAACAATTCTAAAGATAGCAATGATATTCCAGTCGTACGGAAACGTATGCGCCGCTTATCAGAAAGAGAAAATGAATAAAATCTTGCTATGTGTAAAACAGATTTTTTTGTTCATGAATAATTTTTTTTCATTTCAAATGTACACAAATTTACGTCAATACAGTTTAATTACATATTATTACATGTGTATTTTGTTAAAATAACATTATAACCTTAAAACGAATATTTTCGTATGTTTTTTTTTATTATTATTATTTTTTTTACTGATTTTTTAGATTTTGAACCAAATTTATTTTCTTCCATGTATGCAATGTCGTTTTTTACACGAATGATTTTTATTACATCTATTCTTAAGGAAAGTATCTACCATGTACATAATTAGGTGTATTTAATTGGACAACATCAATTGTATAAAATGATAACCGTTCCAAACGAGAGATAAACTACATTTTAAGGTAACGTATCATTCGTATCATTGTACCTATACGTATCATTGAGCAAAATCATTACAGAAAGTTTTGTTTACATTGCAAATCTCTCATAATTTTGAAATGTTTCGTGAAGAAATTCAGAAGCCATATCACTTTTTCCTCCTCAAATATAAAACATGTTGTACAAGATGTTAAATACAGCTGCTTTTGAATAAAGTAAGTGTTAAACAAAATAATACAAGAAATAAAAGAAACGATTATGAGCGAAAATTTAGAATTTATTTTTATCGAAAAGTGCAAGTAATTTTAAACAGAAATTTTGCAAATACATCAATTTTTTATGAAATAAATAGATATATTAATTGCATAGAATAAATTGAAAAAAATAATTAGTTAAACAATTTAGAACTGAAACAGAACAGAGCAACAGCGGAAGTATTTAATATTAAATTGAATAACGGAATGGTTTTTTTTTAATAATATTTAAAATTCGAGGTTTAATAGATCAAAATAATTATAAATGCTTAAAGTTAGAAATCGGATAGAGCAGGTACTAGCTATTAAATTGGAACATGGAATTAATTTTTACGCAACTTTTAAAAATTAAGTAAAATTAGTGTGTATAATTAAAGTTAAGCTATCAAAAATTAATTATTTAAGTTTCAAATTTGAACATATATAACAAGCAAGTGCTGTATTTAATAAAATTAAATTGTATAAAAAATTTTGATGCGTCATTTAAAAACTAAGATTTACATTAGCATTTAGAAAATTTAGAATATTAAAATAAATTACTATAGTTTAAAACTACAACACGTATTATATTATGAAATAGCTATTGAAATGTACTATAAAATGTTTAATAAATAGATATTTTTAAGTTACGGAAAAAAGTCCATTGAGAAATCTTGAATTGAAAAAATATTTAATTTATCAATGCAATTCTAGCATAAACTGGTGTAAGCATATCGGCACCATATTTTGTAATGTTCTCCTCTCAAGATTAGGTTGTGGCTAGCTGTGAAGATCCTAACGTTTCCCCTTATCGCATGACCGGCAAGAGAAGACACATGCACAAGGTGCTTTGTGCTCCCTTTAAGAATTTGTGTGTGTGCGTTGTGTGGGTTCCTGCGTCTGTGTTAGTCTATCTGCTTGTAAGTGAGAATGTATTTGCGCCGTGTGTGCCAAACAAACACAAACACACAGTCACACATAAACAAACACACATACACAGATACATGAGCATACACAAACACTGACACATATTCCTAGAAGAGGCACAAAACACTCGTGTGTGTGTGTGTGTTAGGTCTACGTATCATGTGGCAGGGGGACGTGTTTCGACCTGCACAAACTCACCACAACTTTGTAATGAGCGGAAAAAATGAAAGAATATGTTGCCGCCATTTATGCAATCTCTCAGTAAATGCCTGCTTGAATTCCATCGATTCTGTTGCTTATTGTTTTTAGCAAGAAAAGGGGTGTAAGAATGTTTTTTAATCTTATCTCTATCTGTGTTGTAGTTAAAATTCCATGAGTAATAGCTATTGATGAAAGTACCTGCGTGTTTTGATGAGTCTTTTAATGCTGCAAAAATATTATTTCAAAATCTCCCTGTTGAATTGCAGCAAAGTAAATATGAAATATTGATTTGCAACATATTGAATTATAGTATTAATGCCAGGATATTGATTAGGGAAGTTTTACTGTTGAGATTTAGAAATAAAATTATTATTTTAAAAACTATGGCTAATGAGTTGTAGTTGTAAAAGTAGAATATTGATTTTAAAAATATTGCCATAGAGAATTGCAGTGAAGTAAAATTGAAGTATTAATTGTTTTCGTTTTGCTATTTAAGTTTTTGCCTATAGAATAAAACGCAGCTGCTCTGCCTGTTGATATAATGGTGTTTTAAATATGCATTTAGATGATCCTCCTTTCTGTTATTATTACGTTCTGAGGCTTCTTCCTGCAACAGAAATGACTCATGTTAAAGCATGCATCTTTGACAGCGTAATGAATTATAATAATCAGGAGAGAGTGCAGTTATTAATAAATTATCTATCCTTAAGGATCTTTTTAAAATTCTAAGTTTTTAAACAAAGACATTTCTCTACAGGTATTTTTTAATAAAGGATGTGTTTCTCTGTGTGTCTATATATTTATGCAGTATCCTGACGAATCTATGGCACTTACAAAAATGAAATAGTCCTAATTTTTTGCTAATTTCTTGTCCAGAGCTAATTTTTTAATATAGAACATTTTCAATTAATTCATTATTATTTCCCCCCCCCTCTTCTTATTTACTCGAATCGGACGTCATAGCTCCACGATTGAAGAAAGCAAAGGATTTTCCGTGTTTTGACCTTTAGAACTTAGACAAGCTATAACGTCCCTCGCGGAGCTGACCTCACATTCAAGAATCATCAAGAATATTTCAGGTTTTCTATCTTCGCGATCGTGAAACACATTTTCAACGGATTTGAAATCTGCGGAATTTTTTACACCAGGTCGATGCCTTAAATGTGATTTTATTTAAAGAAATAATTTTTTAATTCTAACCCGTGTCATGTCGGGTAAAGGTGGCACTCATTCTTTAAATTATTGTTTTTCCTTTTTAATGTTTTCATTGTCATTGTGTTCAGCCTGACTTTTAAATTTTAATCTAAAATATTTTGTAACTAATTTATTGGTATTTAATTATTACTAGCCACTTTGAGAACATCACGGAGTTGCTTGTGGTGTTGGCACACTAACCAAACCAAATGGGAATACGTACAATTACCGGTTGTTAGCAAGCAGTTGTCACACCTGACCCCACGAAAAGAACTCTCCCGCACAACGCCGTGTTGGCTACGTAGTGGCTAGTTTCTAATGAAATGAGCTCTACAATTCAGGGCTGTTGCTTTCCGGCTTATTTTCAGCTGTTTCTTATTCACCCTCCAATGGATCTCGAGACGATACCTCGTACATTTAGACAAGACCAATTTTGCTAATGACGACCTATCCTGCAATCAAGGTATTACCTAATTTTTTTATGACGGGGAGTTCAATATACTTGTTGTAATTTCTCCAAAGGACGACATATATCCACACAACCGACAGGAGGGTTAAAATAATGTATCAGAGATTATACATATTTTTACAGAAAGAGTCTGATAATAGAAAGATACTTGTTTCTCCTTACCGTTTTAATAGTTTGACAATTTTCGTCTTGGTTAATTGCTTTTTGATTTTTCTTCCAATTCCCTTTTTCTTGATTACCGGTTCAAATGGTTCTTGAAATTCTTCTTCTGACAGATATGGCGGTGACGAAAGTCCAGAATGTCTGTATTTATTTCCTGTTATTTTATCTGAGGCGTCATTCCAGTCTCGTATGTATTGAAGCATTTCGGATTCAGACGATATCCAGCGGGGTGGAGGATAGGTAGGTGCAGGTTCGATCTCGTTTCGTGTTGCGCTATTGAAATGATAGTAGTTTTCCAATTCTTTTTCCATTAAGATAATATTTTCATTGATCACCGTTTTAAGACTCTCCGTAGAAGATGTAGGAGAGGATGGAGCACGAACTGGTGTCGTATCTTCTCTTTGAAGTGGACTTGGAGTGGCTGTTGTTGAAAAAGGTGTTTGTTCTTGGCAATCCGTTTGCGTATCTGCCTCATCGGTAGTTGTACTGGTTTGGATAATCTTGTTTGCGGTAATTTTTCCAGTGGAACTTTGGTTCTTTTTCGGTTTTTGATGTCCATTGTCTTGGCTATACGTTTGCGCCCCTGCATCATAGGTAGTGGTACTGGTTTGGATGATCTTGTTTGCGGTAATTTTTACAGTGGAACTTCGGTTCTTTTTCGGTTTTTGATGTCCAGTGGTTTCTTCTTTTGCCAAATTTGTAAGAAAATATACTATTACAATTTGAGACAGGAGGCTTGAAATATTTAACTTATAAAGGATATTCCAAGTATTTATCAAAACTGATATGATAGTAATTGCTGTTATGAATTCTTTTGGTGACATTCTGAAGATCTAAAAGAAGAGAAATTGAAGTATAAATGAACAGGATAATTAATTTTTCTATACTACATAGATAATTTGATAGAAGATAACACACTATAAGGATACCATACTTTTTGTGTACATTGAATTTGAATAGGATCATACACTTTTTTAATACATGTAAAATTATTAAATGTTATAAAAAGAGAAGTGTAACAAAACTGAATCTGAAGTCTGTTCAAGAGATAGACATGAAGGTTTTCTTTCATCCCAATTAGCATAACAATACAAATTTAAGATGGCCCTAAGTTCTACTTTATAATTTTACAACAGGTCTCATGTAAACCATTAAATTAATTAAATAATACAGTCAAGAATTTGTCTTACAAATAAATGTGAAATATTAATTAAGTCAAGGAAATGATACATTTACTTTTTAAATGAATAAAATATTGGAATTTGTAATCGAAGATTTCTCTTCAACCCTCCTCGTGGTGCTCTTGACCAGTTAACGCGCCATTAACCAAACCGACCAGATGTTGATGGACGAGATATCTACTTAGTGTTCGCAAACTTTCATTTCTTGGTGGAAGAGTTATCTCGTAATTAGAAAAACAATCTAATTAGATCCTGATCTCACCATAAGAAAATCTGCGATATCTTGATGGGGTGATTACACGGCATTATCGAACTTAGTTATTTCTTGATGGACGAGATATCCCGTCATTAGATCTACTTATACAAATCATTGCCTGGTGTACAAGTTTGGATAGTGCAACCCCATAAAACAGGAATTAAAAGCATTTTTGAAATTATATTAAAGTGAGTATTTGGTTTAACATAAATTGCGTGGCAACGGCCTTGGAGCTTTTTTTTTTGTCTCACTTCTAGCAGCGAGTTATAGCAGGTTATGGCAACCCATCTGCATAACGTTTATTGCGGTTTTTGTGGTATACTTGGCAAATGGAAAGTTTATATTTTCATTTTGAATATTTATAAGAATGTTCTTTCAAAATCCGTTAAATTGTCATTTGATTTCATTGGTTCATTTAAAATAATTATTTTGCTGTCGACTTTAGAAATGGGCCAATATTAGCGCCAAGGCTGTAGCATCCGCTATAAACGTAGACTGAAGCTGTACCACGAAGTATTTATCTCACTTCACCATGCATTAATTTTCTCTAGGATTTCCGGTCGTATAAAGGATTAAAGGTAGTATCAGCATCTTTTGCATCCGGTCCAATAAAGTATTTAAAGTACTTCGACTTTGAATACAATAGTGTTTTAGCCTATATGCTGTAAGGATTCTCTTTTATTGACAATAACGCCAGTGCAAAATGACTCCAAAATCAAAAAGGAAACTTAATAATGATACATATATTCCAGGATTTAAATGATATATATCAGCGATTTCATTAAACTGTGACTTTATTTTACACGAAAGTTTGTTTCTGAGAAAAAATTGTTGTGGCCAAAATTGAATTTCAAACAATTCTAAGAAAAAAAAATTTATTTGACAAATTGAATGTTGGAAAACAGTTTAATTAATAATTTCACACTTAAGATACAATGCAATGAAAAGTTTCATTGAAAAAAACATTTTGCATACAACTTAAGTAATGTATCATGCATTTATACCAAAGTTCAATTCTTTCTTTGAATGGAAGTTGTATGTTTACAAACATTTTTTACAGCAACCTAATCACCTGTATAGCGGTGGAAGAATATGCATCGTCTGCGTATCTCACTGCATGTTGGTTACGAAGAATAAAAATTTCAGACTTAATTTTTATAAAATAGCTAATGTTTTAAGATTTTACTTACTTAATGAGAACCAAAAGATAGATTAGTAGAGCCTTGTAAATACTTTGCAGTTGATGAATTCTAAACAAATCGCAGTAGATATATCCCGCAAAAAGTTATACGTCTCATCTCATTCAAAGTTCATAAAGTTGTGATTGTTTCAGGTTACAAAATGTTCTGTTGTCCTTCAAAAATACGTTTTCAATAGTATATTTAGGTGCACCATTGTTTCGATTAAACAAAGGATTTCTTTTTCACATTGTTAATCTTGTAATTAAATTTCAGGAAAAACAATATAAAATTACAAAAATGTATTAATTACTTTGAAATTGAAAGTTTCCTTTATGAACTTATATAAAAATTACTCTAAATGTAGATCAAAATCATGAAATAACTTAAAAAACATAGGAAAAAGCAAAATTGTATTTTACACCAGTTCTTGTGTTTATAACAGAACTACTTTTACCGAAATTTCGTCCTTAAAATTAAAAAAAATAACGAGAGTTGGGATAAAATGAATTAAATTGATCAATAGAAAATATTTAACTCAGGTGCTTATTTCGGTATGTAAAATAAATAGTTTTTGTAAAACATTACACAGACACATCCTTACAGTGTTTAAAACTCCTAAACATATTTGTGGTCAGATGACCAGTACATATTTACTTGTGTTTTTTAAAAATAAGGGAATATTAAAGCAACTCCTATCTTATCTGTTTTAAAAATTGATCTTTTATTTTTACTCAAAGTTATTTATGTCTAATAATTGTGGTTTGTTTTATATTGAAAAAATATATAGAGCAAATGATTTTTAGTTGATATTTATTCAAACAGATCAATTCATTATGATTTCAAAGCAGTCTCATGTTTTTATCATTTTTATTGACACTTGGGTATTTATTTACATAAACTGTTAGTTTCAGCACAATTTTATGTACACAATATAGAAAACACTTAATACATCGAGGAATCACCATTTTCCCCTTTCAGTTTCACCTTTGAACGAAACGTCGAACTCAGAGTTAAGAATGGTATCACAAAACAGGATTAAAAACCATAAGAAATTGCATATACTGTATATATCTCTTGGAAAAAATAAAAATATTATTCCTTCTTTTGTATTCGTTAAGATCCATTTTAATACAAGAGATGAAAAACATATTCAAACACACACACACACACACCTCACCTTTCAACAAAAAGCCTTTTTGAACTTATGAATACTAGAATATGTGTGCAATAGACAAAAATTGAGACTTTACATTGCAAATGGAAAATACTGATTTGAACTATGTAATTTCAACAACCCGGAATCAGAATTGCCGTTATTAGCACGGGATATTTCTTTTATTTTTACTCAAAGTTATTTATGTCTAATAATTGTGGTTTGTTTTATATTGAAAAAATATATAGAGCAAATGATTTTTAGTTGATATTTATTCAAACAGATCAATTCATTATGATTTCAAAGCAGTCTCATGTTTTTATCATTTTTATTGACACTTGGGTATTTATTTACATAAACTGTTAGTTTCAGCACAATTTTATGTACACAATATAGAAAACACTTAATACATCGAGGAATCACCATTTTCCCCTTTCAGTTTCACCACTAGTTCAGTTCACTATTTCGGGGCCTAAAGCGATTGCTGTCATACGCGTTTGTGGGGGGAAAACATGCACTACCTTTACCATTCATGCTTTTGCGTATGGCACTCTTTTCCTAAGGAGCTTTATCTTTTTAAAAATCGACGGACAAGGTCAACTACCTTCACTACGTAGACGCACTATACCCCTCAGGGTAACGACACAAAACCAATCCTGTCACTCAATTGCATTTTCATTTTCTGCTTCTTATGAAAGAGGATGGTCTGAAGAGACGCTTTCATCTATGGGTCGATGCTGAAAGACTTCATTGGCTCAACAAACCACTTCGTAGTCCCAGAAAGCTCCTAAAAGGATTGATATAATTAAATTGAAGTAATTTTAATCGATATTTTACACAAATATAACACTTTCAAGTCAAAATTTGCAGTAAAATCGCATTTAAACAAACATTCCTTTAAAAATTACCAGTAATTGCTATGAACCATTTTGAAATTCCATAAAGCTCTTATGAGGAGAGATGCATGATAATATTAAAACAATTTCAGTCGATATTGTACACAATTATATACTCTTCAACCTACATGAGTCTAAGACCATGTCTAGTTTATGGAGATCATTGTCGACTGGTATGACTTTTGCTTCTCTAAGACCAAAATGGTAAGTAAGTATTTAATTAATTGAACACCATAAGAGTTTATTGCAAAAATGGATCGCATAAGCACTCAAGCCTATTTCAGTAGGCTCCATCATGTACAAATACCTTTTTGTTTAATAAAAAAGGAGACAGGAGCATATTTTATTTTCCTTCATTGGAGGATTTATTTAACAAGATCCAAAGTGTATTTTTATCTATTTTGTCCAGTTCTTATTTTAAGATTCTTACATTTCTTGTGTATACAGGGAGTCGTGAAATCGGAGCTAACATCTCTACTATCATGAAATATAGTCGTATTGTCTTACACTTTCACGTCAAAAGTTGCATGTCGTGTAACTGCACGTTACTAGTAATTCAAAACAAAATTTTTGAACAAACTCGCTCAATTCTGACACTTATTTTTATTTAATTCAGGAAAATTACTCTTAAATTAACACTATTACACTGAACTGTAGTAAGATCAGGGTCTAACATCTGTAAGTCTTTTAACATATTTACTTTTGCCACTGCACGATTGAATTTTGGTGTGATATTTTGGCTTCATAGTGAAATCTTCAACACCATCGTCATTTTTCACTCCGCACAATTTTCACACAAATGGTTCAAACTGTCAATCAATCAAATGGAATTGTAGAACTCGTCGTTCTCTTCAATTTAGATACCCACTCGCTTCGATTAGAACCGAAGCTACAAAGGTTAAACAGGCCAGATTATGTGTGATGCGTGTGTGCCCGAAATGAAACTCTTTCCCCCCACCACGAGTTACAAAGGTCAGATGAAGGTGGGAGTGGCCTACCTACTAGAAGCGACCTAACTGCCACTACACGATGGTAGGTCCTTAATTCCCATAGGCTGATTCCCCTGAAGTTTTGGGGCACTGAGATATCAACGCTTTTCGAGAGGCTCAAGTATCTGCCCATAACCCCTTACCAATTGCCTGTGCCGTAAATATCGGACAGTTGTTTAAGACCTAGTCACGTCAAATGTAGAGTAAGGAATTGTAACCTTTTAATGTAACAGGCCCAAAATCGTATAGTATAGTATAGTGACATTTATCATCGTTATTAAAATGAAAAAAACGGAGCACGTGCCCGAAGCTTCCTGCAATTCATTCCAGTTGCTCGGATTCAAGATGTGTCACGTGTGTGCTGGTTAAAGCAAGAATCCTCAATAATGGATTGGTTAAAATGATTATCCACCTAGATCCAGAACTGAGATTTACTAAACATATGAAAACCACGGCAAATAAGGGTCTAAAGAAATTGAACATCCTACGCAAACTTTGTGGCACAAACTGGGGCTCGAGATCATCAACATTAAAAAATACTTACTGCACCGTCATCAGGCCAGTACTTGAGTATTGCTCCCCCATTTGGGAACATGCGTCTGAATCTGTTAAAGACGCTTTGGACTCAATCCAACATAGAGCATCAAAAATCATCATTGGTGCAGTGTCCTCTACTAATAACACCAAGGCCGAACACGAAAGCGGTCTTGTTTCCCTTGAAAACAGACGGAAACTTGTTACTCTAAAATTCACAAACAAATCAGAAGCCACAATAAGGACCACATTGTTCAAAGAGCTTTCGATACTTGGACAGGTAAGTCAAGGCTTCAGAGATCATCAACGCTGCAATTTGACAGAGACATCAGAGGGGCCATCCATCTTGACCACTCCTCTCTGGACATTACTCAAGAACCACTCTTTCCTTCCAAGCCCCCTATGTATACTAAAATCAATTCTAACCTACTGGAACCATGTTCAAAGAGAGAACCAACCCAAGTATTATTACAAAAAGGTGAAGACACTGTTCGTTCACTTTCCAGAGAAAACAGCGCAAATACTCTACACAGATGGTTCCTCTGATGTTGACTGTAATAGAGGCGGCGCAGGCATCTCCATCACTTACCCCTCGTGAAATAACGTCAAACTCAAAATACCCACTGGCCAAATTGCTTCAAACTTCACTAGCGAATTAATCGCTCTTAAAGAATCTCTTACCCATTGTCGCTCTCATTCTCTAAACGACTCAATTAAAGAAATTGTAATCTTCTCAGACTATAAATTCTTTCTTGGCGCGAACAAAGTACAACTACTGTACCAGCCTTGGTCTAAAAGTTAAGAGATTTTACGACACCGACTTTGCCCAAACGATCCATCTATTTCATTAGAAGGTCGATGATTCATATTCTTCCGTCTGATGGGTGAAACGTACAATTATAATCTTTGTCCAGATTGATGAGAGATGACGCCCATCCGTTGATGATTCATCATCTGATTGGTCCGCAAGACATAAAAGAAAACATTAGCGATTTCACCATTTTCCACAAGTCTTTCCCTATTAAAAAATGACATGTCATAAGACGTAATATCTCCAAACGAGGGGATAAGATACATGCTAAATTGATCAACGAAGTCAGTATATCACTCAGCAGTCACACTAGTCAACTAGTCTACTAGTCAACACGACGTGGGACATTTTGAAGTTTCTCTTAATAGCGTTACTCAGAGTTCTTATGTTTCAAATCTCTGGTTTAAATCATCAGCAATGTACGAAAATTGTAAACAAAAATAATGGCAAAATTTGTGTGAAGACGGCCGTACCATGGATGCATTCCGGATTGGGAAAAATTGTGAAGAAATTCTTCGACACGTATTTGAAATGTATGGAGTGATAAGAAGAAACGGTCAACTTGATCGAATTTTTGTTAAGGGATTATTTATCAGGTTAACCATCAATGTCACACACTGGCAATTTTTCTTCACATGACATCGAGACAATTAATGCTTTTCTAGATACCCCAAATTCCGTTTTGTTTTTAAATATTCACATATTTCAAACCAGTTTTGATTCGTAAGTGAGAAACTGTTCACTTATAGATGTGTTATAAAGATATCCGGGTAGTCTATAGATTCCTCACACGTTCAATTCTTTACAGGGTGTATTTCTGTGTTCTGTGTCATTAAAACTTTATTTGTGTGTGTATGTCTATTACTTGATAATTTTTGTGGTCTACGTTCATAGCGGTGGCAGCTGCCTTGTCGCTTTTTTTTTTTTTTTTTTTTTTTTTTTTTTTTGCGCACTTCTAAAGTCAACAAGTAAAGAATTATTTCTAATATATTTTTCTTTTTAAAACTGAAAATAATAAGCTTCGGTAGCACATTTGTGAACATTTAAAAAAATATACTAATCAAACGACTGTTTTATTGATTTTAAAAGAACTTTCTAGAATATTTAAAAGGAAAATTTCACTTTCTGCTTGACGAAGTTACCGTTATACACATGGGTTGCCTTAATATGCCCTTACTCGCTACTAGAAGTACCCAAAAAAAGCGCCAAAGCTGTTGCCACCGCTATAAATGTAGACAACATCTGTACCTTATACTTTTTGTGTCAAGTGAAACTTGACCAAATGGGACCCTTGCGCCATAGAGCTCTAACCAACGGGGCAGTCTATAAAATTTATAAAAGTACGCTTTAGATGTGTGTGTAGAAAACAATTAATATTAACTCATCTGGGCATATCGTAACATCAATTCTAACGCTCCAAATGGGACAACGGTCTTGGCCGTTTCAACTACAGTTAACCCGAATATAGAATTGTACAAGACTATGCTAACAATGTTTTAATTCGTGAATCAACTGGCCGTAGGTAACAACCAGCCTCTCCTTCGAACGCTAATGGAAAAAAATTGAGTTTAGAATAAATGGAGCAGGAGCCGATTCTGCAAATGTAGAGCACTAATTAATTTATCATTATTGCATCGTACAGCATTTGATATGGACTCAATTACATTACCTTTGAACATTGTGTTGATAACGAATAAGTAAACACTTCCAAAACTATCAATGAATTATAGCATACTCATCAAGCCAGCTCACTCAGGAAACAATCAAATTTTAGGACGAAACGTAACATTTATTCACAGACACGAAACGAAGTATTACACATCTCCAAAACGGACAACAGAACGATTGCCCTCTCGCTTCTTAAAACTAATGATGCTCTCGCTTTCAAACGGAACTGACGCTAGCACTTTCAAACAGGGCGCATGCGCAGAAGAGTGAACGGACCTGCGTCCTCGTAGAAATCTGATAAGCGGTTCCTCGTTCCGATAGCGGTGTAAAGAAGGAAACAATGGTGTTCTGCTACAAAATAGGATTTTCAATTCTGTTTTTTTGACTGAATCGAAAGGTGTTCTCTCTCAACCAATTTCTTGTACACGTCTGCAAAATATCTCCAAAGCACATCTCACAATACGGTTACAAAACGGTTCAATACGGTTGTGGTGTACCTTAATTCGGTCACGGCCGAAAGTTATCACGTAGGGTTGGTATAGAAGTATGTAGATCGGGGTGACAGCTCAGGTGTTGCCTCGACATCTGACCGTGGTTAAAAATTACGTGGTGTTGTCCTCGGATCTGTCCCTTAGGGGATTGATCCAGGACCGTCATGAATAGCCCGTTGTGTTGCTCTAATACGACGTTAATTAAAAATTACCAATTACCTCAATACGGTTATAAGAACTCGAAATACCAGATGGAGCCAACGAGCTGTATTTCTCCCATTTTGCCACTTGCGACGCATTAATTTGAAAAGTAGAGTCCGAACAGGAATGTAGGCCGGTAGGTATTTTAATTAACGTCATACCGAAGCAATACAACGGGCTATTGACGACGGACCGAGATCAATCCCCAAGGGAAAGAAATCCCCGGACAACACCACTTACTTTTGAACCACAGTCATACGACGAGGCACCACACTTCCACACTTGCCAAACTCACACATCACGTAAACGTGAGGAAGTTTGATACCACGACAGATTTAACATGCACCAGTCCCCTTTGTACACGACGGTGTTTGTTGGATTCGATCTCGCAACCCTCCGATTGCTAATCAGTACTCTTCCAATCGACCCACAACGGCCACCTAACAGGAAGGGGAAAACATTAATTTATGCTGTAGATGCAAAGAAAGGATATTTCTGGTCTCGATGTGAAAATCATGATATTCACTGTTCAGTGCTTGATGTCGTTTTGGGACTGTCATGGCTCAATTGGTATGTATATTGCGCTAGCAATCTTCCAGTTGTAGACGGCACATGGTCAATTTCTGTCTTGAGCATTCATATTTATGTTTATTTCTCTCTTCCGTGTCATCGAAACCTTCATTGTGTCTATATGTCTATTACTTGATATAGTATGTCTTATGTCTAGAGCAGTAAATTCATTTTTTTTAATGGCGGGCACTTTTGAACTCAATCGTTGGCTATTATGCCGGAAGTGTTGGCCACTTGTGTAGGAGCACCCAGTGGAATGTCCATCATTGTTCCTAACAAAGAACAGTACAATTTTACATCCATGCCCTGACCCCAGGAACACCTTCCGATGCAGAGGCCAACGCCTTAACCACTAGACCGGTTGGTCTGCAACAGTAAATTCAAATATGGCCCTTGCACCATAAAACCTTAAGACCAACAAATGAGGTGGTTTTAGTGTAGTGTTTAATTTTCATTGGTGTTTAAAATTGAAAATGATTAATCTACTGTCGCATTCAGACAGCCAGTGTTCGTTTCGTTTTGAATGCGGTGAAAATGAAAGTTCACTCTCTCCAATCCGTGATTTGTCGATCTGTTATAATTAGTTTTAACCCACTCATTATATACTTGGCATACGCTGAGAACGTTGCCAATTTGTACGTTAGTGTCTCTTGACGAAATAGGGTAGCTTCAGCGTTCCATCTCAGGAATCACTTTTTGTGTACTTAAGTATTACAACAATTTAATTTGTCTAAAGTTTTGTGTGTATTTTTGTGTGAGCCACGAGAGGAGTTATGATGGGTTTCTGTATAGAATATGTGTATGGCCATAGAAATTCAACTCTGTATTACTGAAACAATAACGTCTATTGGACTCTTGAAATGATAGTGCAATAGTAGCGTGAAATGAATGATGACAAGAACCGACCATACGTTTCAGAGCTCTTCCATCGTAAATTTCTGTAGTCCGATCGTGTTTCGATTTAGTAATTACATCTTACGTAATTTGTCTGGGATGCTGAAATTTGTCTACGATAATACACATCACTAATTTCCACAAATGGGTTTAAACCCGTTCTGACAGTACGTTAACAGCATGCTCACCTATTTTCATATCAACATTGTAACGTCCCTAACAGCTCGTTATCAAAGGTCAACACCACTAAACTCTAAATTCCTGAATTCTTTCCCAGAAAAATTTAGCAACATCATAAAAGGAACTGTTGGAGATAGCTCGAGCTGTGCTCAGGTTTTGCCGTGCTAGTTAGCCGCGGCCGTTGATTTGATCCTATATTTGCCTGACTTGCAGTGCCCACGACCTAGGCATACAAATCCCTTATTGCAAGATATTGTACATATCGTATTGGGAAATAAACGTAACCTATTGATGCCTAGCATCCCTTTTTAAAGATACTTCAAAAAAATATCCTCACTTTCACATAAATACAGCTTTTAACTTCAAAATTATGTTGAAGCATTTCTAAGCATTTGTTTCAATTATATACAGTAGATGACAGCATTTGATGGTAGTAAAGCTGGTGCTGTGGGTTTTCTATTTTCATCTTCCACACAAAACGCAACTTTTGCAATGTCGAATCTAAAGAGGTTCGATTTTCCCATCATTTATAAATCAATTGATCTGTATTTGATATATGTGTGGTACTAAATACAATACTTTAGTTTACGAGTTTTTGGAATTTTATAAGTTTTCACATTTTGATTGTGTTTTTAGCATTTCAGAAACGTCCCTAAAAAGGGACGCTAGGCACAGGAGGGCACGCCATGCGCAAACATGAGTAAGATCCTGGCATTTCTTGTCAGGGTTAAATATTTTGTTGTAAACAACCATTCGAACGCTTTGGAAAAACTTAACTATTACTTTCCTTTCGATTGTTAAAGAAATTAAAAAAATAAATTACTGTAGAATTCCGTTAGTTAACGAAATTTTGAAATTGCCTTTGTAACTTAGCATTTTTTTAACCAGTAGGTATGCTATTTTCCCTCAAAGACGTCTTTACTGGTCTGCTGAAATTTATGTCAACATGACTGCAATACGTTCTGTAGTGTGCAGAAATCGATTTGAGCAAATAATGCAGTATTTCTATATGCTTGCAACCCCAGGAGCAGGAACTATCGATTGATGAAAGCATGTTACCGTACTATGTCCGTCACAGTTGCAAACATGGGGCAGAAACTGTAAATATTGTTGAAAAATTAAGTATAGGAGGTTCTACTGTCGTGGATCTCACTTCGTAACTACCTGAAAATTCCAACATTGACTTGTACTATAGTCACTTCTGCATTAATTGATTATCTATCCAATAAAGGATTTAATGTGTCTGTAACAGTGCGTCTCTCTCGGACTGAAAAATGCACAATAAGTGACGTTTCATCTTTTAAAAACATACCTGCTGTACATTTGAGTATAAGGACGAAAAACAGCAAGACAACGTAATCCTAGTTATGTGGAACAACAAAAATGTTGTAACCATAGCTTCAAATGTGCATGGTGTTTACTCATTGGTAAAAGCTAAACGGCTGGTCAAACACAGAGGGAAAAAATTGAAATTGATCGACCGAATTTAAATCATAAATATAATTATTGCATGGGGTTACTGACAGAATGGATTAGAACATTGCAAATTACTATTGTTCTATCCAGAGAAAGAAATTTTGGTGGACTCTTACTATTTGGCTTAGAGGCTGCTATGCAATATGCGTGGCTGTTATATCGTCATTGTGCATTATCAAACACAAACACTTGCACTTTCTCCAATTCATAAGAAAGGTATATTTGGCCTATTTCAAGAAATGTACTACAGAAAGGAAGTTACAAGCGGAAAGACCTTTAGAGAAACCAAAGACCTTAAAATCTAGAGTATCAAATGTCATTCGATATGACGGGGAAAATCATTATGTAATTGTTAATGAAACTCAGGTGAGATGCGCCAGTTGAGGAAAATAGGTTTATCGGAAATGAATCAAGTGCATGGTGGGTTTGCATGACACATCCTATGTAGAATTTCATACCAAACAATACAATAAAAAACTGCCATATTTACTGACACTTTTAATGTCAATAACTGCTTTATTAGACATGCTTTAACCAAAAAAAAACATTTTTATAAAAATAAACATCGTTATTAAAAAATATTTCATGCGGAAAACTATGTACCCTCTTGTGCCTAGCGTCCCTTTTTAGGGACGTTTGAGTTTTTGTCAGTAAAAATCTCAATTTTTAGCTCGGAATTATTAAAATATTTTTCCAGTTGATCTCATGATATTTACTTACAGTATACAAATTATCTTCGAGAAAAAAATGTTAGGCATCAATGGGTTAAGTTTATTGTAATTTAAGTTGTGTCGTTGTGTTCATTGGCACAAAAACTAGGCCCGTTTTAACCTCCAACTCCTTTTACCTGTGTTTCAAACATAAGAACTGTTGATTTAATTTTTGAAAATATAATTTTTAAGAAAATAGGTGCTGGGCCAAATCCAAGAAGTATTCACTGTATGCCCAGTCTCACGTATAACCTGTCAAAAGCTGTTGTCCCCAAACGAGGCTTTAATATCCCAAATAGGTCAGCCAAGTAAATATTTCATAGAGACGTCGTGACTACCAGAGACACTTAGGTCACAATTTGTGAAGCTCGACTCAATTGCAATGCTCCGTCTACTTATACAGGGTGCATTTGAACTCCATTGACAAACATGGAGGGGTGATAGTACGCGTCAAGACGAACAAAAAATGTAATGGAACATGGGTCGCAAATGACGCTGAGTGAGTGAAAATCGCGAAAACGCGTCTGTAAAGTCTGACGGGGAAGAAACAAAACAAAGAACAGGAAACATTTATTGGACAGCATAGGTACGACACAGCTTGTGCAGAACAAACAAATTTATTACAATAGTAGACGCCAGCAGACGCCATTGCATAGTGCACAACGACGGAGAAACGACTAGCGGACACACTCGAAGATTCCAGGTTTTTCCTCTATTTCTGCTACAGCGGTCACTTTCCTCGCTATCAGATCTTGAGGTGTCTCCACTAGTGTCTCATAAAGGAGTGTTTTGAAGTGCCCCCAAAGAAGAAGACCAAGGGATTAAGGTAAGGCGAGAGAGGTGGCCAAGCAACAGCGCCTCCACGTCTGATCCATCTTGCGGGATTTATTGCATCGAGGAGGGTACGCACGACGCGGGATGAATAAGTGGAGTCACCATCGTTCACAATCCACATTTCTCGAGGTAAACGAATGCAGCAAACCTGTGAGAATGTTCTGTAGGAAGCCACGGTACGTTGCACGATTGAGACGTTCGGGCAGCAAGACGGGCCCAGTAGATAATCACCGAGTATTCCAGATCAGATATGTATACTGAACCTATGTTCATACTTTCAAGGTCCAATACTGTAAGAATTCTCCTTGAATATTGAAAGGGAACAATTCATTATACTTTCATTGCAACGTGCATCCCCATACACAATATGAAAATCAGACAGATCATCATTCCAATAGATAGCCATTCCGAATGCAACGACAACATCCTGCTCGGAGTTAGTTCTACCCAGAGCGCATGCATTTCCTTGAAGTTACGTTTATAGATAGAGTGTAACAACCCTAACAAAATCGCTGACCATCGGCTAAAAATTACGAGAACATCTGCCAGGACAATGCAGATAGTCTTCAAAAACCGTCAAGTTGGTTTTGGTTCCATTGGCTCTTACCACAGAAAAGAATTCTTGGGAATCATTTCAATGCCCCTTTCCATGGAATAAAATTATTGGGAGATTTTCCACTGCACCTTTATAATAGAACCCTTTGGATAGATTCCCTTGCTCCTCTTCTTACGATTCAATTCCTTGACGATATTTCATTGCCCCTTTCCTTAAACAATAGAATTCTTAGGAGAAATCACATTGCTTCATACTAGAGAATAGACACCTTTGGAAAGGTGCCATTGCTCCTTTCCTTAAAACAATACAGTTCTATGGAGAGAACCCATTGCTTCTTTCTCTAGAATAGACACGTTTGGTGAAATTCCATTACTCTTTTCACAATCACAGAATTCCTAAAATATAATTCATATAAATTGCCCCTTTTCTGAAAGAATCCTTTGGAATATAATCCTTTCGAGAGATTCAATTTCCTTTTTATTTAGAATAGAATCCTTTGGAGAGTTTCCATTGCCCCTTTTCATAGAATAAAATTCTTGGGATAAATTCCTTTGCCCTTTTGCAATCGAATCTTTTGGAGATATAACATTGCCACTTTCCATGCAATAGAATCCTTACGAGTGTTCCACTGTTCTTTTCCATAAAATAAAATTCTTGTGAGAGATTCCATAGCCATTTTAGAATAGAAACACTTGGAGAGATAACACAGCCCCATTCCGTAGAATGGATTTTTAGAGAGATTCCATTGCCTCTTTCGAGAAAATAAAATTATTGGAAGATTCCATTCCCTTCGTAGAATAGAACCTTTGGAGAGATTCTACTGCCGCTTTCTATAGAATAAATAGAACCTTTTGGAGAGATTCCACTGACCTTTTCCTTGGAATACAAATCTTTGGAAAAAATTCATTGCCTTTTTCATGGAATACAAATCTTTGGAAAGAATTCATTGCCTATTTCATGCATTAAAATTCTTCGGAGAAACGCATTAGAGCCCCATTAGGATAGAACACTTTGGAGAGATTTCATTGCACATTTCCTTAGAATAGAACTTCCTTGGAAATATAATCACTGCCAAAAGTTATGCACGTAGAGGATAATGTTCATTTGCAGAAGCCAATCTGAATTTGAGAGGCTGTAATTAGCTGCAGAGTTAGATGGAAGTATGCAAATGCGTAACAGTCAGAAGTATGTAGTGTAACAGACAATCACTTTTTCGAGTTGTGAAATATGCAAAAACGGCGGTAGTATAAGAAACCAGCATTATTAATGGTTAGAGGAATTGCATGTAAGTGCTGATAAAGAGTGCTTAGAACTTTTGACATGTTACTTTTTAAAACAGACGTGTTTCTATGACTTCCGGAAGACGAATGACAGATAGTAAGCACTGGCGTTCTATAGGACGTCTTGAAACAGGGCTACCAATCAATAATGTTGCTCTTATCTTTGGCGTTCATCATTCCGTCATTTCACGATTGTGGAAACAATTACAAACAAGGCAAACAGTTGTCCGAAGACCTATAGCCAGTCACCCAAGTGTCACAACCCCCGCGGAAGATCAATATATTGTTTTTGTAACGAAGCGGAATCGAAGAGCAACTTCCTCACGTGTGACATCTATTGCCCAGCGTCTATTGCTAAGACGATATCTGCCACTACTGTGCACCGAAGTCTACACGTGAATGTACTGTACGCCCGGGTACCACGAGTTTGTGTTCCTTTATCCGTCCAATTCAGAGTGACACGATTAAAGTGGTGTTGGAAACATGTGAATTGGACTGTGTCTTACTGGGCTAATGTTAAGTTCACGTATGAGTCGAGATTTACCCAGGAACCAGATGACTAACATACACGGGTCTGGAGAGAACAAGGCACACGCAATCGGCCCCAGAACATCAACGAGCATCACGCATTCCAAGGTAGAAGCATCGTGACGTGGGATGTGATTTCGGTGGGATACCGCACCGAGTTGCCTATGTATAGACGGTTGTGCGATATCAGGATGAAGTACTAGAACCCACTGTCTGATTGCACTCTGCAGCAGTTTGTCCTCTTTTCGTTTTAATGTATGATAATGCGCGTTCCCTTAGAGCTGGCATAGTCGACGACTGCCTAAAGAGTGAAGGGATAACGCGTATGGTTTGGCCGGCGAACTGGACCGACCTTAATCCCTTTGAAAAGCTCTGGGATGCCCTCGGCTGTAATGTGTCTGCACGTTTCTCACCCTCATCTTCTCTCACAGTGTTGTAAACTGCTCTACACGAAAAATAGCGATTACTTGACTCTGAGGGTGGTTAATCACTTCATGAAAAGCATGGTCACACGCTATAAACTTTGTATAATGATGTGAGTGGTCACATACATTAATAATTGGAATTTTGTTTATTAATTTTTCATTTGAACACCATTTTGTTATTGACTCCAAAATGACTTCATCTTATTAATGAAAATTCAATATTGTTTTCATCTTTGCATTTAATTCTTTCTTTTGTTTCATGAATAAACCTATTTGCCACTTTCCTGCCTCATTTCGTGTCAATCAAAGCAGTCGGGGTTTTTTCCGCATTTTTTCTTTCGTGTTTAATTTTTGGCAGTGAGTGCATTTCATTGCCCATTCCAGGAAGAATAAAATACTTTGGAGAACTCACTTTTTTCCTTTCCTTTGAATAGACTCCTCTGGAGAGATCCATTTGCCCCTCTAATTACCATAGAATCACTTGAGAAAATTGCATAGAATAGAATCCTTTAGTCATATTTTAATGACCCTTTCTATAGAATATAATATTTTGGAAAGATTCCAGTGCCTATTTCATTTGAATAAAATACTTGGGAGAGATTCCATTACACTATTGAAATAGAACCCTTTAGAGAGATTCTATTGCCTCCCTTGTTACGATAGAATCCCTTGGAGATATTTCAGAGAAACCTTTCCGTAGAATAGAATCATTTAGAGAAATCCTATTGCTTTTTTCTCTAGAATAGACTTATTTTATAGGGATTTGATTGGCCCTTTCCATAGAATTGACACCTTTGGAGAGATTCTATTGCCGTTTCCTACGGAATAAAATTATTTGGAGGGATTGGATTGTGCCTTTCAAATAGAACCCTTTTGAGATATTCCACTGTCCCTATTCTTACATTAGAATCTCTTGACGATATTCCATTGCCCCTTTCCTTAAACCATAGATTTCTTTGGACATATTTCACTGCATCTTTGATTAGAATACAATCTTTAGAAGAGGTCTCATTGCTCCTTTAATTGTAATAAACTGCTTCGGAGCGATTCCATTGCCCCTTTACATAGAAAAGTATTCTTGGGAGAGATTTCAATGTCCCTTTCCTTATAATAGAATCCTTTGGAGAGATTCCATCGCCCGTTTCCAGAGCATACAATTCTTTGGAAATTTTCTATTGCCCTTTTCCATGGAATATAATAATTTGGAGATATTCCAGTGCTATTTTCATTGAAAAAAATTCGTGGGAGAGATTTTATTGCTTCCCTTCTTACGACAGACTCCCTTGGAGATATTTCAATGCCCTTTCCTTAGAATTCCTTTCTACAAGACAGTTACTTGAAGATATTTCAGTGCCACTTTCCTTGGAATAGAATCCTTTAGAGAAATCCCATTGCTTTTTTCTCTACAATAGACTCATTTGGAGAGATTCCATTGCCCCTTTCCATAGAATAAAATTTTTGGGATTGATTCCATTGCCCTTTTAGAATGGAACCTTTCAAGAGATTCAATTGCCCCTTTCCATAGATAAGGATACTTTGGATAGATTTTATTGCACCTTAAGAATAGAACCCCTTGGAGAGATAATATTGCCCCTTTCCTTAGAATATAACTTTTATGAGATTTTCCATTTCCACTTTCCATGCATTAAATTTCTAGGGAGATATTACACTGTCAATTTGGCACTGCCCATCTCCGTAAAATAGAAGACTTTGGAGATATTCCATTATTCCTTTCCTTAGAATAGAATCTTTTGGAGAGATTCAATTGCCCATTCCATTATAATAGAATTCATGGATGTTTCCATTGATATCTTAGAATAGAATTATTGGGGTCTTCCATTGTTCTCTTAGAATAGAATTCTTAAAAGATTCCATTGCCCTGTTATAATAGAACCTTAGGAGAGATTCCCTTGCCCTTTTCTTTAAAATAGAATATTTGGAACAATTTACATCGCCTTTTTTAATAGAATAAAACATTCTTGCGAGAGATTCTTTTGCACCTTTAGAATATAACCCTTTGGAGAGATTTCATGGCACATTTCCTTAGAATAAGAGTCTTTGTATAAATCCCATTGTTCATTTCCTTCGAATATACAAGTTTGGAGAGATTCCATTGTTAATCTTCTTAAGATAGAATCCCTAGGAGATATTTCATTGCCCCTTTCCAGAAAGAATAGAATCCTTTGGAGAGTTTACTTTGTTCCTTTAATTTGAATAGACTCGTTTGCAGTTATTCCTTTACCCTCTTATTACAATTGAATCTATAAACGATATCCCATTGCCCCATTCCTTAAAGAATATAATCATTTGGACATGTTTCAATACCCCTTTCCTTCGAATAGAATCTTAAAATTTTTCCCCTTTCACTTTTCCTCTTTCACTAGAATAGAATCATTTGGAAAGATTCGATTGCCACTTTCCATACAATAATATTCTGGGGGAAGATTCCATTGCCACTTTCCATACATTAAAATTCTAGGGAGAGATTCATTTGCCCGTTTAGAATAGAACCACACGGAGAGATAACACTGCCCCTTACCGTAAAGTAGAACACATTGGAGATATTCCATTACGCCTTTCCTTAGAATAGAATCATTTGGAGACATTCCTTTGCCCATTTCCATAGAATTGAACCCTTTATAGGAATTCAATTTCCCTTTTCCATCGAATAAATAAAATCCTTAGGAGAGATTTCATCTCCTTTTTTCATAGAACAAAATATTGTTATATATAACCCTTTGGAGTTTAATCGTACCTTCCCTTAGAATAGAATCTTTAAGGAAAATTCCTTTGTTTCTTTCGATGGAATTCACTAGTTTGGAGAGATTCCATTGTTAATCTTCTTATGATAGAAACCCTGGGAGATATTTCATTGCATCTTTTCAGAAAGAATAGAATCCTTTGGAGAGTTCACTTTGTTCCTTTGCTTAGAGTAGACTCGTTATCAGTTATTCCATAACCCTCTTCTTACGATAGAATCCCTTTAATATGTCCCATTACCCCTTTCCTTACATAATTGAATCCTTTGGACATATTTCAATGTTCCTTTCCTCAGAATAGAATCTTTAAGAAAAATACATTTGCCCTTTCTTTAGAATTGAATCATCTGGAGAGATACCTTTGCTCCCTCTCAATGCGATAGAATCCCTTAACGATATTCCACTGCTCCTTTCTTTAGAGAATAGAATGCATTGATATATTTCAATACCCCTATGCTTAGAATAGTATCTTTAGGAAATATTCCCTTGCTCCTTTACTTAGAATACAATCCTTAGGAGAGTTTCCATTGTTTCGTTCCTTAAAATAAAATCCTTTTGTGAGATTCCTTTGCCACTCTCCTAACAATAGAATCTCTTGGAGATATTCCATTACCTCTTTTCTTAAAGAATATAGTTGTTTGGACATATTTCAGTGCCCCTTTCATCAGAAGAATGTCTTTATTAAAGACAGATCTCATTCCTTCTCTCTTTAGAATAGACTCCTTTGGATAGATTCCATTGCCCATCTCCTTCGAATCCATTAGAGATATGTCATTGAACCTATCCTGAGGGAACCTTTTGAAATATAATCCTTTGGAGATATCCCATTGCCACTTTCCTCATAATAGAATCTATTAGAAATATTACATTGCCTCTTTCCTCAGAATAGAATCATTTAGAAATATTCCATTGCCGCTTTTCATGGAATAAAATTCTTGGGAGAGATTCCATTGCCCCTGTAGAATAGAACCTTTGAAAATATTACATTACCCCTTCTTATAGAATAGAATCCTTTAGAGAGATTCAATAGCTCCTTTCTATAGATTCGAATCCATTGGAGAGATTACATTGCCCCTTTACAATAGAACCCCTTGGAGAGATATCATTGCTCTTTCCTTAGAATAGAACCTTTTGGAATTATTCCATTGCCTTTTTCTTAGAATAAAATCATTTGTAGATACTCCATTACCCCCTTTCCATAAAATAAAATGTTTGTGAGAGATTCCGTTGCCCCTAAAAGTATAACCTTTGGAGTAATTTCATTGCCCATCTACTTTGAATAGAATACTTTAGAGGGGTTCGATTTCCCCTTTCTATAGAATAGAATCCTCTGGAGTGATTCCATTGACCTTTTCCATAGAAAAAATTTCTTGGTATAGAATCTCTTGTCCCTTTAGAATAGAATCCATTGGAGAGATTCCATTGCCCCTTCCCTTGGAATAGAATTCATTAGAGAGGTTCCATTAACCTTTTCCATAGAAAAAAATTCTTGGGATGGATTCCATTTGTATTTTAGAATAGAACCCTTTGGAGAGATTTCGTTGCACTTTTCTTTAGAAAAGAATTAATTTTTTGGAGAGATTCCTTTCCTCCTTTCCTTACGAAAGAATCCCTTTGCGATATTCCATTGCCCCTTTCATTAAAGATTACAATACTTTAAACAAACAACTATTTCGATGAACTTTTCCTTTGAATAGAGTCTTAGGAAAGATCCCTTTGCTCATTTCTTAGAATATACTAATTTGTAGTGATTCCATTGCCTCTTTCCATAGAAAAGAATTATTGGGAGAGATTTCAATACCCATATCCTTCAAAAAGAATGAATTTTTTGGAGAATTTGCCTTGCGATTTTCCATCGAATAATTTTCTCGAGAGATTTTCCATTGCCTCTTTGAAATAGACGCCTTTAGAGAGACTCCATTGACCTTTTCCTTAGAATAGAAACATTTAAAGAGATTCCATTACCATTTTAGAAGAGACGCCTTTGGAGAGATTCCATTGTCCCTTTCCTTAGAATAGAATCCTTTGGAGAGATTCCATTACCCCTTTAAAATAGAACCCTTGAAGAGATTCCACCGCCCCTCTTTTTACGATAGAATCCCTTGGAGATATTCCATTTCCCCTTTCCTGACAGAATATGATCGTTTGGAGACATTTCATTGCCCCATTCCACGGAATCCTTTGAAAAATTTATTGCTAAATTTCTTAAAAATTGAATCTTTCGGAAAGATTCTATCACACCTCTTCCTAGGTTAAAATCTGCTTAACAATTTTATTAGTCAAGATAGTCAAAATTGTTCAGAAATCATGTATGGAAGACTGTAGTTTTAAAGTGGAATTGGGCATGTGAACCCCTCAAAGGTTAAACACATCAGGTAGAAATCTTGAATTTAGCTATCCAGAATGAAAATACTTTTTCAAGTATAAAGGAAATTCAAACACCACTGAACCTTTGATTTCTGAATGGATAGTCTACAAAGTACAATTACAAGAGAATGTATTTAGTCTCGGCTGACAAAGATCAGAAAGTATGCATTTCTATTATCCATTGTAATTTTCTTAACAGAAATCGACTATCCAATTTGTTTTCTTGCCATTTTACAAACAAGCTAACGATTTGGTAAATGTAGTACTACATATTAACACGCCTGGTTTTTTGTATCGACGAAGTATCTCGTCAGTAACAAACCTGACCAGATCTGGATACACAAGATATCTAGTCATTAAAGGACCACTGAACATATCTTGATCTCGTCATCATCAAAATTTGGCAAGATCTTTATGACGATATTGGCAAAAATTGGCAATGTGTTGATGACGAAATATCTGGTCTCAGATTTTGATGGAGTAGACATCTTGTTGAAACCACTTAGAAGGCTAAGAAACGTGTCAGGTTATCTCATCCAGGTATCTCGCCATTAGCAAACCTGACCAGGTCTTGATAGTCGAGATATCTCGTCATAAAGGAATTACAGTATAGATATTATTTATAAATTATTATATAAATAATAAACAAAAAATGATTTTTTGATTATGTAACAATGGATTTTACACTTAAGAGTGATTTTCTGAGATAGAGGTACGCTTACTATGGGGCTGTGATAATGCTAATTTTTGATTTACCTGATATTTACAACAAGTGTGCTGTATGTTACCCTGATAACAAATTTAAAACCGTTTTAAAAAATTCCACCCAATTGTCATATTCCGGCTGGTTTTGTGGAGGGGGTTAGGGGCGTTTTACACCATTTTCGATGGAAAACACTGTCATTAGAATTAATTTTTTACAAAATTTCCTACTTGTGCCAGACTTTTGATTTAAAAAATTTATAATAGACTACTATTACCAATTGTTATTGATGCTATTTTCTTGGCAAATCACTGAAGTTATAGTACAAGTGAAGGCTACAAAATATATTCGATTCACTGCTTTTCACTATTTTAGACCTAAAATTTAGCTGACTTCACATATGTGACAAACATTTGGCATTGTTGTGAGATTGTACACTAGAAACATAATACTTTAGCATAAAAAAATTTTGGCACCTATCTGAAGTTTCCAGTCAAGACGGTCCGAAATCTGTTTTTTTTAGACTTTTAGGCCTAATTAAGGGCCAAAAATCTCAAAACTTCAGAAGCTGAAAAATAAGGTGATGTTGCTAACAAAGAGTGACTTTAGTGTACTAAACAGTGCCATTGTCTGTTTCTTTGCACCTCATCTCATTTTATTGGAGAACTATGTAAATGTGGTCAAAGTGATCGAAAACGGCAAAATTGATCGATGCTAATTATTTTCCTCAGATGAAATGAACTACTATCTTAGAATAGCAAAAGCCTATTCTCTGTAGTAGTCAGTAAGAATATTAGAAAAACAGACTACTGGAGATTATTGATTGATTTTACTGTTACATTTAATACATTTAAAAGATTGATGAATGGAAATTCTACCACAAAAATTCAGAGAAACAATGCAGGAATGGTATGTGAAACGTCGTATTTTTATGCATATTGATTGTATATTTTCCATAGATGAAAAGGGAAACCAAAAGAAGGTAGCATATGTAACTCTAACTGACAGTTGCACTCAATATCTGTATGCAGTTATTTATATCTTCAAACATGTGTTGTAAGAAATTAGAAAAGGTTACCCTAAAATATCAAGAATTATAGATAGAAGCGACAATGCTGCTTGTTATGCCACAGTTAATGTAATTCCTGACAAAGCAGCCATAAGTCAAGAAATGGGGCTGAAAATCATACAAAGTGAATTCAATGAACCACAGAGTGGCAAAAGCAGTGGTGTCATCTAGAAACACATAAAAAGTTATCTCCACAGTGACCATGATACTTCATCAGCAGAAGAAATATAGGCAGCTCTTCTCTCCAATGATGGCATTAGAAATGTGAAGCCGTCTGTTGTTCAGATCTCTATAAAAAAATCGATCTGAAAGTGATATCGTTATGCCATTTTGCAAACCTAGAGAATGAAGATGATATAAAGATAAAAAATAAAGGTGTAAAGATCGAAGATGTCAAGCACAAACTGAAATTTGAAATCATTCAACCGTTTCCTGAAGATTTTCCCTATAGGAAACCACCCCAAAAGAAGCAACCTTGGAAACAGGTAATAGTATTGCTTTGCCCTGATGTGGAATGCACAGCAACGTTCAATTCAATCGAGGACTTGCATAATCATGTACTGGATGGATAACAAACAACTGTAGAAGCAGTAACACCAAGGGACAAAGTCAAAATATATTATGTTAATAACATGAAGACCCCGAAGCAACTAATCTAACATACCCATCAACCTCTAACAAACAAGCGAGCAATGAAATTCCACTGGATAAGTCTGATAAAGTACCCACCATGTATGACTCAGTTGGCTGGGCTCTGAAAAAGAGAAAGAAAAAAAGAAGTTAACAATGAATCAAAAGTCCTACAGATATGGCGCCTTCATGAAAGGAGAAGAAACAAGACAAAAAGTTAATGCAGAAAGTTTAGTGCAGTCAATGATGACAGTTTTAGATTTATATGGAACAAAGATGTTTAGTGTTTCTGACCATTTTATAAAACAGCAGGTGATATCCCAATTTTCTGCGTTAGCAACTACCAAAAAATCAAACTTGAAGTTAAAAAGAGACACAAAGCCCAACAGGATGATGAAGCAGTAAGGGAAGATGAAGATCTAGAAATTGAAATGAAAGATGAAGAAATGTCTGATGAAGACGAAGAGAACTGAAATTTAGAAGCTGCTTAAGAGAAAATCATTTTCACGATTCTATGAATACTCTGGCAGATATTCAACAAAACATTATTATGAATTCAACTCATGCGATTACAATCCTCCCGTTAAAATATAATCTTATTATGGTGTATAATATACAACAACCAGCTACGTTGGAAAAATACAAGTAATATGTGTTGATACAAAAAACTTGAAACGATATGAAGTAAATTTCTTCACAAGATAGAAGCTAATCAATATGATTGGCCAAAGCGTCCTGACAAAGAGAATGTTTCAGGAAATGTCACATTCTATGGTCCGTTGAACATAACTGGAAAGCCTACGTTTTCTCATTTGAAAGAAGAGGAAAAAGGTCCAAGAATATAGTACAAAAATCGTCTCAAAAGTAAAAGCAAAACATTTTTAAGGGACTTATGGCTTATGAATATTTTAATATGCCTCACATATAAAGTTAATATGTATGTTTTCTCTATATTAGTTGCGAAAATTTGCTGCATGTACAAATTTGAATAAATATACACTGGTGAAATAAATTAAGAGAATTTGCATATTTTATCGAATTTTATGAAAAGAACTGAACTGAAGAACTGAAACCATTGCTTCTTGACAAAAATGCAAATATTGTAAGTCAAACACGTAAGCGTACACGTGTGTGTAGACGGAGCCAGTAGAGAAACAGGCTTTATAAGAGCGCGTAAGTTAAGACGCATTTCGTTCGCTAGCACACCTCGGCGAATTTCTTGGTGTTATTTTGCAGCAATCGGTTAATTTCAAATTGTAACAGTAAAAATGAGTATCCACCAACGTTTAGGTGATGGAATGAGGTGGCGAATTGTGGGGAGGCTAGAAGCAGGCCAATCTCAAGTCCAAATTTGTAGAGAGTTCGATTTAACGCCCAGCGTCGTGTTTAACTTATGGAAATAGTTCCAGGATACCAGATCCATCGAAAGAAAGCCTGGGAAAGGTCGTCCAAGAGACACGACGGCCAGAGAAGATCGACATTTGTTCATTACAGCGAGGGAGCAGTTTATTACAATTAAAGGAGCAATGAGACCTCTTCTAAAGATTGTATTCTAATCAAAGATGCAGTGAAATATGTCCAAAGAAATCTATGGTTTAAGGAAAGGGGCAATGGAATATCGTCAAGAGATTCTAATGTAACCCATCGATTAATCGATTTTTTTGTTTATTCTGCAAATTTTCATACCTTACGACTCCAACGAGTGTTACCCACAATCATGCATATGTATTACAATTATTGAATGGTTATTTGTTTAGTATTGTATCAATGTATGTACATATCAAATTTCATTAAAATCGGTACAGTAGTTCTAGAAATAATCGACCAAGTCTGGAAATTCTCTTAATTTCTTACACCAGTATATATGATAGATACTTTGAAATTACGTGTTATTTACTGAATTTCCTTAAAAAACTACATACATGCAAAAGAGTAATTGTAGAAACAGATCAGTCGTGCTTATATAATTACTGTATCTCTATTTCTCACGTTTTCAAATAGTAAGAGCATTCATTTTTTTTAATAGCTTAACTTCAAGCATGCGCCGAAGTAATGAAACCTATTCCTAACTTTGATTTATTTTATGAATAAAAAATCATAGAAAACCCTTGGCACAGGTCTGCATTTTTATATCATCTGGAAGAAAATAATTAGCATCGATCAATTTTGCAGTTTTCGCACATTTTGACCACAGTTAAATCGTTCTCCAATAAAAATGAGCAGAGGTGCAAAGAAACAGACAGTGGAACTGCTTAGTAAACTGAAGTCACTCTTTGTTAGACTAGATTTCGTACCGACTTGACTGGAAACTTCAGACAGGTGCCAAAAGTTTTAATGCTAAAGTATTTTGTTTGTGGTGTACAATCACACAACAGTGCCAAATGTTTGGCACATATGTGAAGTCAGCTGAATTTAGCTCTAAAGTAGTGAAAAGCAGTGAATCGAATATATTTTGTAGCCTTCACTTGTACTATAACTTCAGTGATGTGCCAAGAAAATAGCATCAATAACAATTGGTAATAGTAGTCTATTATAAATTTTTTAAATCAAAAGTCTGGCACAAGTAGGAAATTTTGTAAAAAATTAATTCTAATGACAGTGTTTTTTATCGGAAATGGTATAAAACGCCCCTAACCCCCTCCACAAAACCAGCCGGAATATGACAATTGGGTGGAATTTTTTAAAACGGTTTTTAAATTTGTAATCAGGATAACATACAGAGCACACTTGGTGAAAATTTCAGGTCATTCAAAAATTAGCATAATCGCAATCTCTCTCAGAAAATCATTCTTAAACATTGCATTCTGAAAGAGTTTGCACGAAGGAACAATTATGTTTTTAAATTCAGTGCATTTTCATCTTTGTACTGAAATAATGAAATATACGTGACACTTTTTATTTGAATGTGTGTGACAAATGGTTATTTCCGTACAGCCAGCTATAAAGAGCATTATTCGGCCACGATATTTACATTGCTAGTCTATAGAAAGAAGTTTAAAAACTGTGTTTGAATGAAAATGCTTTCATACACATTTACACTGAAATCAAATAACGCCAAAAAAAAAAATTAAAATTCTATTTTTGTAAACTCAAAACCTAGTGATAAATATGCTTTCATACACATTTACACTGAAATCAAATAACGCCAAAAAAAAAAAAAATTAAAATTCTATTTTTGTAAACTCAAAACCTAGTGATAAATATCTCTCTATATTAAAAAAAAGTTACCGCCGCCGCCGCCGCCGCCGCCGAAGAATTGAAATTTTTGTTGTTTAGCTCCATTCTTAGACGGTTTCCCGAGAAAGTACTGATCGGAAAAATATGAAATTAACATGCTTTGTTCTTCATCGTATTCCCTGGATAATTATTAAGATTTTTTTCCGATGCGGCTATTAGTTTAGGTTTTATTAAGTGTTAAAGTTGAAGAAGTGAAATTTCTTCCGCGAGTGAGCAAAACACATTCAAAATTTCAGTCTTTAGTCGTGAGTTTTTTTTTAAGAGTACCTCTCAACGTAAATTTTTGCAGCTCGTCGAGTTTTTTTTTAAATTTAAATTTGGTTCTTGATAATATTTTTTTGAAATTCAGGAAAAATCGGGACATTTTTGTTACTTTTTTTTAAAACTGCCATATCTATATCTAATTACTATTAGTTTTTAATTTTTAAAATATAGCAGTATACCTCAGAATATACTCTTTCTTACGGTACTATTATTTTTGAAATCGGTTAATAATTAAATTGGATGCGATCAAAAGTTCGTCATACAAAATTCGGAATCTTTGGATATTTTCGCTACTTATTGTTAAAACCGTTTTGTCTACGGCAAAAGCCATTATTTTTTAAATTTGAAAACATCACTGAATACATTACATTACACTCTTTCTTATGGTACAATTATTTTTCAAATTGGTTAATAAATAAAATCGATGCAAATAAAAGTGGGTCATACAATTTTCGGAACTTTCAGATCGTAACTTCCGATACAAAACTAAAATGGTCATATCTGTATAGTATTACTGTTAATTTTTAATTTTAAAAATATTGCAGTATACCTCAGAATATACTCTTTCTTACGGTACAATTATTTTTAAAATTGGTTCATAAATAAATTCGATGCAATCAAAAGTTGGTGACACAAATTTCGTATTTTTCAGTTCGCATAGCTGCTTCCGAAAGCAGTAGTGGGTTACACTTTTGACTATCGGGTTTGCCAGATATCAAATTTATCGTAGCAACAATTGCCATAAAAACGATTTCTTTTTATTTGGCGAGGAAAAAGGCTCGCTTTTTTCCCTCTGTTTTCAAGACAGTTTACCGACAAAGTACAGATCGTAAAGTTTGGATATTAACAATGTTTAGTTAAAATTGTACAGGGAACAAGATGCAGAAGATTTTTTACTGATGCGGCTATTAGTTTAGGGTGCATTAAGTGTTAAAGCAAAAAAAAGTTAAATCACTTGCGAAAGAAGTATTGGTTTGAGAAAGCAAACCAAACGGATTGCGTAGCAATCCCCGGGGTCGGCGAGCGTAAGCGAGACGCAGCGAAGCCCTCGCTGTGACGTCATGAACCGGAAAGTGAAATCAGCATAATACGAATTATTCAGATAGTTTCACTCTGTGAAAGTAATGTTGGTTTGCGAAGCAAACCAAATGGTATCTGTGACAGGAGTGTTGGTTTGCGAAGCAAACCAAATGGGATTGCGCAGCAATCCCCGGGGGTTGGCGAGCGTAAGCGAGCAGGGGGCGGAGCCCCCTAGTTTTACAAAAAAAAAGGAATATCCAGTTTTCAAAGACATTCTGTCGTAGCCTCAAATGTCCTCACTTGAAGTGCTACCTCGTCATCTGACCGTGGTTCAGAATTACAAGGTGATGTCCACTGAACCATCCCTTCGGGCTGGATGCTGGACAGTTGCCAATAGATCGTTGTGTTGCTCCAGTACAACGTTAATTAAACTACCTACACCAAGGAATTCTCATTTAAACCCCCCAAGTTGTTTTGAAAAAATATCTCGTCCCTTAATATCTGACCACTTTTGCTAAAGATCTCTCGTCATCATGATAGTGGCGATATTTTTATGATAACAAGATCTATTCAGATTTTCTTTTTAAATAATGAGATGTCATCAAGATTTGGCGGGATTTTTTATGATAACGGGATCTATTCAGTTTTCTTCTATGACGACATATTTTGTCATCACGATAGTTTCCATTTTTTTTTTATAACGAGATTTATTCAAATTTTTTTTAACGACCAGATATCGTGTCATTAAATATAGGCTATTTTTTTCTGATAACGAGATCTGTTCAGTGTTTTTCTAATAACGAGATATATTCTCATCAAGATATAGGCTATGTTTTTATGATAACGAGATGTAATCGGATTTCTCTTCTAACGACGCGATATCTTGTCATCAAGTAATTGCCGATTTTTTTATGATACGAGATCTATTCAGTTTTTTTTTCCTAATAACAAGATACCTTGTCATTAAGATATTAGAGATTTTTATTATGACAACGTGATCTATTCAGTTTTCATCTTCTCACGAGAAGTCTCGTCTATCAAGATCTGATCAGTTTTCTTGTATTGACGAAATAACTCACCGAGACGTCAAAGCAGACAGAAGGATTAATCATTTAGCTTAAAGTGTACGCATCTATACACTAGAAGATTTTTATAAATATTGACATCCAATTTTTTTACAATAGGTAGTTTGAGCTTAAATGTGAAAAATTCAGATTAACTTAATCATTAATAACAATTAGATACAATTAGCGAGTGTTTTGAGCAGTGATATCTCAAATTCTAATTTTATGTTCAGAAAAACAATTTCTATCGCAACTTATTTCTGATATTATTCTCATGATTACACCCACCATCCAGTTTCCAGGAAGAATTGGTTTTTTGACAAATATTTTTCAACCCGGAAACCTAAAAGTTCCTGGGTTTTTTTAAGGAATTTCAGTGCTTAAAAATCAACTAAATTCATTTCATAAATAATACCTTTGACTGAGGCTCATAACATCTATTGCATACAGGTTGATTCTACGGTCATTGGACAAAATTGTAGGGGTGGTACAGCTTATTAAAACATACATTTTTCGTACTGGAATGTAAGGTCGGAAGTGACGCGTTTGGAAGTGACGACAGTTTTGCGGGGCGATATGGATTGGGGGTGGCGGACCAGTGCGATGGCCACCCCGATCGCCAGATTTATCCAGCATCCATTACTTCGTATGGGGGTATCTGAAGACTGTTGTTTACGGGACTCCAGTTGACTCAATTGAGGTCCTCGTTGCTTGACTTTCCACTGCGGCTGCAAGCATACACTAATAGCTGGCATATTTGGAACTGTTCGCCAATCACTAATCCGACGCTACCAAGCATGCATTACTGTTGTTGTTCTCAATTTTGAGCATTTATTGTAAACATTGCTGCAAAGAAGCACGTTGCAAGGATGTTGTAAATAAACAATATGTTTCTGTCCATGTCTCATTTTTTGTGTTCGTGCTTCCGCACGTCACTTCCGACCATACATTCCTATACGAAAAATGTATGTTTTAGTAAGTTGTACCACCCCTCCAAATTTTTCCTATGATCGTAGAATTACAATGTAGATTACTAGACACTACGTGACCAGCACGGAGTTTCTCATGACAGTTCTTTTCGTGGGGTCAGGCGTGACCACTGTGAGCTGACGCTCGCCAAAACCCCGGGTATTTCTACGTATTCCCAATTGGTTTGCTTCACAAACGAACTCCACTATGCAACGTCGTGATAGCCCCGAAGTAGCTATGATGAACAACGTAAATTAAATCTCCCTAGAATCGGAAAATTTGGCATGGTTCCAAAGGCTGACGTCAACAGTCGAAAATTGCAAAATTCCCTCCTTCTTCATTCTAGGTTCGAGTGACATCATATTATGAAGGAAAGAAAGAATGATGAAAAAACTAATAAATTAATTCTTAAATGTTCTATATTAAATTTTGAAATTTGGGCTGGACACAAAAATCGCAAAGAATTCGAACTACCTGTGCGCCAATTTCACTATTGTAATTGCCATAGATTCGTCGGGACAGTACACACCGTACACAGACACGCAGACAAACACTTCCTTTTATAATATTATAAGGAATGACACAAAAATAATTCTAATAGTTCAGTTCATAGTTGAGTTATCTCGGTTTGAACAAAGTATGATTTTCCAAAATTACAGTTGTCAGAAGTAGAGTTACGAGTTTTGGAAACATTTTTGTCTAAGGCAGTGGTTCTTAACCGTTGTTTCAATGTAAACTGGTGCTCCGTAAACTAAGATAAAGTGTTCCGCCAAAATTTGAAAAATAATGAAAAATTAAAATGGTTATTAAAACGTAAAAGCAAAAGCCATTGTTTTTTAGTTTTGTTGTCTTTACTTGTACTAATGTTGACTTTTATTAATATCTATAACGGATTTCTATTAGAACGTGATCAAATCTTTGTTCACTTGTGCGCGAAGCCTGTATGCAAACAGTTTAATAATAACAGCTGAAGTGTACGAACGTGTTTCTTGCTAAATACTAGGTTACTTTCTCAAAGTAAGTCAAACGCTTTAGACATATTTTCAGTCTCATAAGATGTATCGTTTAGTAGCTGTAGGTACACGTTCATTTGCGATAAATTAGTCTTCTAGAAATTAAAATAGCTCTAATTGCCCTCCAACGAATTAAAGATAATATTCAAAACCGCAAAATGGACAAATTACTAAAACGAAAATATGGTTTTGGCGTTGACAGTTCTAGTGTACTTTTAAGGTACAAGCAATATCAATAATGATACTCATAATAGGGAGAACAAAATAAAAATATATCAATAGACAATATTCCAATGATTATTTAGATTTCGGGTTCACTTATATTAACGAAAATGAATGTTAAATTACCCTTTGCGTTATTTTTGGGGAAAAGCTTTGTAATAGCGCAATGGGGTACCAGTGACATTTAAACGGCATTTTACATCTTAACACGCAAATCTCCAGTTCATAGACAAGAATTATTTTAAAAATTGCTGAATAATCAAATTAATCAAGAAATTTTTTTAAATACTAAAAAAGCAGAAATTGTATCGTATAAAGTTGCCGAAATAATTCGTAAAAATCTAAAACCACACACCAGGGCAAAGGGTCTGATTTTGCAGTATGTTCTGAATATCAAATTATATTAAGTGATAATGATAAAAAAAAATTATGAAAATTTCTTTTTCCAACAATAAAAAAAAAATACGCGTACATATGTATGATGATATTGCAAATGCAGTTACTAATAAGCTATCAGAACAATACTTGCTTTACAAATTGACTAGTCCACTGATATCAGCTGTATAGATCGTGTTACACACATTATGTACGCACTGAAAATGAAAGTGAATATACTTTTAATTTATGTACGTGCAAACTGAACCATGATATGGAATGTGATAAAAATTATTTTAAATTTTGGAAGGAGATTGCAGGAGTGTAAAAAATAGTTCTTCGATGTTCTTTGTATCTTCGTATAATCCTTAGTTAATTAAGGTGTACGTACACACGAGAAGTTTATTTTTTTAATTTTGACTTTAAAAATCTAGTTTATTCACAGTAGGTCATTGGTTTATGCTTAAAACTATTTCAAAGAGAAAAAATCATATTCAACTAAATTATTAATAAGCTAATTAACAAATAATGAGGTAATTAGCATGTTTTTTTAACCATGATAACCCAAATACTAATTTGTCTAGAAAGACAATTCTAGTTGGAAATCATTTCTAATATTATTCTTCATGTTTTGACCCTCAATCAAGTTTCTTGAGAGAAAAGATTTGAGACTCTTTTCGCAAAGAATGCATAAAAAATCACGATTTTTTTTTGCTTGGAAGATGAGGATTTAAGAATCCATTAAAAATTTATTTCTTAACTAATAACTCTGATTGAAGTTCAAAACATCCGCTGCATTTATTATGTCAATTATAATAATACAAAAATAATTTTTATCGAATAATTTATTGTTGAGTTATTACTGTTTGAACAAAACATCCTTTTACAAAAACTTGTTTCTTCAGAAATTGAGTTTAAAGTTTTGGAAACGTCTGTTCATGGTGACAGTACCTAACGAAAATCCTTGTAACTAGAAAACCATTTCGAATATTTTCTTGGAATAAATCTTGGCATCGTATAAAAGCTAAGAAATTGAAGAAAATTTTGAAGCAATAAAAAAATTTAGATTTTTTGTTGGATTTTCGGGATAGTTAATGTGTACATACACCTTAATAAATATTTGAATTTCGTGTTCCATGTGTGCAACCGAATATCTAATATAGTAAAAGGTGAAAAAGTAAATTTCATTTTTAGTGAAAATATTTATTCAATCGGTTGTATCTATATGAAATTGAAATTAGTGCTAGGACTATCCTAGCTTAGTAGTTCGTTGAATTTTGGGTATTTATTTATTTGTACTGATTGTTTCAGCGCACATTTATTTGCCAAATTTGAAAATTGACTATGACAATTTTACAATTCGGCTACAATTACCTACGATTCCCAACTGACATAAATTTAAAAACTGCGATCCCAGAAAACAGGATCAGAAACTATACAAATTTCCAGGTCACGTATTAATAACCACCTTTGCTTCAATAAAAAAATGTACTATAAAATGCAATGCAAAAAATAACCCCAAAAGCTCTACTTCTAGAATCTGGGCGCAATCAAATTTATGTCTATACCGGCATTGTCTATGAAAAAAGCTTAACCAAGCAGTCAACTAACTAATCCTTTCCTTTGTCCACGGACCGTCACCAATAGTCATTTGTGTTGCTCCAGTGTGACGGTAATTAAATTAACTATAATACCTAACCGAACGCGTTAAACTTTCAACATTTATTTATTGACCAATCTCTGGTGTTCAAAATAATTAAATCAATCAACTATCATATGTCAACTCAGAATTTATTCTTTGGTTCGTATATTTTTCGTTTATAAAGTTTTGAAATCGTGTTTGAAAAACAAGCCCTTTGTCGTCCGAATGTGCTCAGTAAGGTCTCAGCAACACTACCGCCACTTATATTTTACTTGAAAGATAATTCCTTTTCTAAAGTAAAACTTCAAAATTCAGATCTTCGTTTGGCTTAAAACTGCATTTCTAAACTTCGTGCCCCTCCGAAATGTAATCATTGCTGAAGTACTGGACATGGCTGCTATAATTAAAGCGGCGATGCGTGATTCTTGGATGGTATTAATTACTTAAAGCAACTTTATTATATAAGTAACAAAAAAATCGTACTAGAGGAGAGCCATATAATATACTTAAATAAAAACTTAAACAATGCATCGTAAACTTAAAATATGTTCAAAATAAACAATTAAAATTGTTTGGCCCATGAAAGCAAATTCCAATTTGTCGTCCTGGTTATCACATTATTCTTTCCTGTGTATATATTCTTCTTTAACAAATGAAAAACAGGGAGTCTTGATGTAGTCATTGTTTTTTTTTAATAGATAATACTAATTATTTCATTGATGCAGTACCGGAATTCTGAAAGTGACGTCAATTGTACTGTTATTAGAATGCGATTTCAGTACGTCCACCATACAAATTCAAAAGATGGTAGTTGAATGGTAGTAGAACAATAAATACTACGTTCTGTAACGACTCAATCACAGAAGAAATATGCGAGGAAGCCACTTAATTTTGAATCGGGACTAGACGATGAGCTCAGCACATCAGCTGGCACCCCACTCAACAAACTTTCATACCACGTCAAAGAATGAATTCCAAATTAATATACTATACCCTTAATTCTGTTTTTGCACAAACTTTTTTTACACAAATTTTATTTAACACGAATTCAATATCCATATTTCATTCCCTTTTTTACTCCAGTTGTTTTGATTTAACACAAGCGGGTCAAGCCAATTTCTAATGATTGTTTTGCATAAATTCAAAAAAAAAAATTATATGTATTAGTAACATTACAATATTAAATAAAAGAATAATTTGCATAACAGCTAGTGTATGCGTTTTAAAACGCGTTCATCCGTTTACCAATGCGTATGTATAGATATCCATGTACACTTCCTACAATAATGGATTGGACGCCAGCGGATTTGTATAAAATCCAAATACTTGTTTAAGGGTGTTTTTCGTGTTATGACTTGGGACCTGTTGTTCGTGGTCAATTGAACGCCGACGCTTACATGAACATTTTGGACAGTCATATCTTCTTACGATCTGGAATTTTTATGGAACGGACGAATGTTACTACCAGAACAACAACGCTGCATGTTACGTTGCAGCATCTGTCAAGCAGTAGTAGCAAGATATGGATGTAAAAGGTATTTTCTGGAATGCTCAGAGTTTCGACCTAAACCCCATAGAACTATTGTGGTACGAGTTAGAGCGACTCTTACGGACAAAAGAACCACGTCCGAAATTTACAGCTGAGCTGGCGACATTCTTACCGCAGGAATGGAAAAAAAAATAACCATAATTGTGTTCCAAAACCTTGTTGAAAGTATGCTCAGAAGGGTTGATGGTGTACTTGCAGCACGTGGGGGACCATCCTCCTATTAAAGCATGTATTCTTTCTCTTATACCATCACTTCTTGCTGATTATGTCCATTATTGTAGGGTAGTGTATGTATCCTGAACGTATTGATTGTGAATTTGGTTCCAAATACGACCGAATATCCCAACATCATTACAACGGCACACTTAATTGGTGGAGAAGGATTCTATGATCTATCGTTTGAAGATATTGATGAATTGTTAGTCGAGATAAAGCCCCAGGTAAAGATTAAATATTAGAGGTTGTCCTTGAGATTACTAATCCCACTGAACGTAGTGATAACGATGAAATTTTCCTGCTATAAATGCAGATTCAGAAGAAGGTTTGGAACTGGCCCGAAAATTGGGTAATCATGTTGTCAAACATGAACCTTATGAAGAACGCGCTGGGAAGTTTCAACGTGAATTTAATTTGAGGACAGCCTTTTACATAGGATTATATGACGGCCTTATCAAAACACGAACACAACGTTTAATAACTGAATTTGTTCGTAAAACCGGTGAAACATCACCACCAGAAGAGACTCGTTCTGATTTTGCTCCAGAGATTTATTCCACAAATACCAGGCCATTGATCATCAAGTCATTAAGCAAACGAGCTCTCCAATATTTTTTAACAATACCATTCAAATTATTATGTGTAAAACACTCGTCGAAATGAGCAGAAATCATGACCTGTCCTGAATAACGCAAAACACAGTCAGGTGAATTAGACAAATTAAAACGAAACACATGGGCGCCAAGGCAATCGTGTCAGGTCAAAAGTCTAGACTCGGAAACATCAGTGGGACGAGGCGAATCCGTATTACAGTGAGATTCAAGAAACACACCCCAGGACCTATCCCCTCAGCATGGGTAGCCGCACATTAAAACGATTGTTTCTAAATTCTCCTTATCTCTTGTTTAGCAGAATGGAGGGGCAGTGGAGTCTATTGGAGAAGTGGAGTCTATTGGAGAAGTGGAGTTTATTGAATAATAGATCACAGAAAGAAACTCATTAATAGAGGAAGAAGACGATGTGCACAACAATTCTAAAGATCGCATTGATATTACAGTAGTACGTAAACGTATGCGCCGCTTATCAGAAATAGAAAATGAATAAAATTTTGTTATGTGTAAAACAGATTTTTTTTTGTTCATGAAGAATTTTTTTTTCATTTCAAATGTACACATATTTACTGTAATTTTACTGTAATACATTTTTATTACATAATTTTACATGTGTATTCTGTTAAAATAACATTATAACCTTAAAAGAAATATTTTCAAATGGGTTATTTTTTTAAATTATTTTTACTGATTTTTTAGATTTGGAATCAATTTTCTTTTCTTCCAGAGATGCAATGTCGTTTTTTTACATGAATGATTTTTTTACATTTGTTCTTAAGGAACGTATCTATCATGTAAAAACATAATTAGGTGTATTTAATTGGTCAACATCAATTGTATTAAATGCTAACCGTTCCAAACGAGAGATAAACTACATTTTAAGATAAGTCCCATAAGTATATTGAGAAAAATCTTCATAGATCGTTTTGTTTAAACTACAAATCTCTCATAATTTAGAAATGCTTCGTGAGGCAATTCAGAAACCATATCACGTTTTCCTCCTCAAATATGAAACATGCTGTACAATATGTTAAGTATATCTTTTGAATAAAGCAAGAGTTAAACAAAATAATACAAGAATTAAAAGAAACGGTATTGAGCGAAAATTTAGAATTTATTTTTATCGAAAAATGCAAGTAAATGTTAACAAAAATTTTTCAAATACATAAATTTTATATTAAATAAATACAGATATATATTAATTGCAAATAATAAATTGAAAATATTAATGGTTAAACAATTTAGAACTGAAACAGAACAGAGCAACAGCGGAAGTATTTAATATTGAATTGAATAACAAAATCTTTTTTGAAATAATATTTAAAAATTAAGGTTTTATAGATTAAAATAATTATAAATGCTAAAGTTAGAAATCGGATACAGCAGGTACAAGTTATTAAATTGGAACAAGGAATTAATTTTAAACAACTTTTAAAAATTAAGTAAAATTAGTGTAGATAATAAAAGTTAAACTGTCAAATATTAATTTATAAAGTATCAAATTTGAAAATATATAAAAAGCAAGTAATGTATTTATAAAAAATAATTTAAATTAAATTGTTTTAATGTGTTATTTAAAAACCAAGATTCACATTACTATTTAGAAAATTAAGAATATTAAAATAAATTACTATAGTTTAAAACTACAACACAGATTATATTATTAAAGAGATATTGAAATATAATGTATAGTCGGCAAAAGAGTGAAATTTTCTGTCCAAAAAAATGGATTTCTGGTCATTCTGTCAACGTGCGCTAAAAAAAGTATGCAGCTGTATAGTCAAATGTCAAATTTTTCAACTAGACATTATATAAGTATACTATTTAATTCATGAAACAAAAAAATTGACTAGACAGATGCTTATGATTTTTTGCACCTGTTTACGAACAACTCGAAATCACATGTTTTCGACTTACGTAGTTTCCCACTTGCCGACAATATTATGAAATAGCTATTGAAATGTACTATAAAATGTTTAATAAATAGATATTTTTAAGTTGTGGAAAGAAAGTCCATTGAGAAATTTTGAAATGAAAAATATTTAATTTATCAATGCAATTCTAGCATAAACTGGTGTAAGCGTATTGGCACCATATTCTGTAATGTTCTCCTCTCAAGATTAGGTTGTGGATAGCTGTGAAGATCCCAATGTGTCCCCTTATCCCATGACAGGCAAGAGAAGACACATGCACAAGGTGCTTTGTGCTCCCTTTAAGAATTTGTGTATGTGCGTTGTGTGGGTTCCTGCGTCTGTGTTAGTATATCTGCTTGTATGTGAGAATGTATTTGCGCCGTGCGTGCCAAACAAACATAAACACACAGTCACACATAAACAAACACCCATACACAGATACACGACCACACACACAAACACTGACACATATTCCAAAAAGCGGCATAAAACACTCGTGTGTGTGTCAGGTCTACGTGTCAAGTGGCAGGTGAACGCGTTTCGACCGGCACAAACTCACCACAACTTTCCCATGAGCGGAGAAAATGACAGAATATGTTGCCGCCATTGATGCAATCTCTCAGTAAATGCCTTCTTGAATTCCATCGATGTTGTTGCTTATTGTTTTTAGCAAGAAAAGGGGTGTAAGAATGTTCTTTAATCTTATCTCTATCTGTGTTGTAGTTAAAATTCCTTGAGTAATAGCTATTGATATGAAAGTACCTACGTGCCTTGATGAGTATTTTAATGTTGCAAAATTATTATTGCAAAATCTGTCTGTTCAATTGCACCAAAGTAAACATGAAATATTGATTTGCAACATTTTTCAATTGATTTATAGTATTAATGCCAGGATATTGATTAAGAAAGTTTTGCTGATTGAGATTTAGAAACAAAATTATTGTTTTAAAAACTATGGCTAATGAGTTGTAGTTTTAAAAGAAGAAAATTGATTTTAAAAATATTGCCAGAGAGAAGAATTGCAGTGAAGTAAAATTGAAGTATTGATTGTTTTCGTTTTGCTATTAAAGTTTTTGCTTATAGAATAAAACGCTGCTGCTCTGCCTGTTGATATAATGGTGTTTTAAATATGCATTTAGATGATCCTCCTTTCTGTTATTATTACGTTCTGAGGCTTCTTCCTGCAACAGAAATGACTCATGTTAAAGCATGCATTTTTGACAGCGTAATGAATTATAATAATCAGGAGAGAGTGCAATAATTAATACATTATGTATCCTTAAGTATCTCTTTGCATATAAAACTATTGATTAACTGCTGTAACAAATTTCAGATTATCCGCAATTTTACAATAGCTTACAGTAGAGCATATTCTAAATTTATAGGTTTCAATCATAAAATTACTAATTATGTATGTATTCCTAGTGGTACAGAGTCCAAGGCATATACAATAAAATATAATATAATAATTCCATTAACCGTGGACCGATCTTTTACCATCATGCAATTATTACTTAAATAAAGTTAAAAAATGGTTTGATTAAGAGTAAATTATTATAAATTTAAAGTATCACTTGGTTTAAAATGAATACATTCAAGGTACAGAGGCATCTCCAAATCCTCCGTTTATGAACTTGTGTCTTGAACAAAATACGTTTTGGTACGCTAAAAAAACGCTTACGATCAATTTGGGTTAAAAAAATCCCGATTCTCATTCGTTTTCTCTAAGTCCGGACAGATTCTGCGTTTTTCTTAAAAATGCCTTTAGAACCATGCCAAATTAAGAAGAAAAACAGCTTTTGTGTTTTCTAAATCTTAAAAGATTTTCGATTCTAGCGTGTTTTGATTTACGGTGTTGATTAGTATAACTTTCTTGATAGCGATTTTAATTTTGGCCAGGTAAAGAATATTTCAGGTTTTCTATCTACGAGATCGTGAAAGACACTGTGAAAATTTCAACGAATTTCAAATTTGCGGAAAATTTTACATCAAATCGACGACTAAATAAGATTTAATTTAAATAAATAATTTTTCAATTGTAACCAGTGTCATGTCGGGTGAAGGTGGCAATCATTCTTAAAATTATTGTTTTTACTTTTTTATGTTTTCAGTTTCAATAAGATGTAATGTGTCCAGCCCGACGTTTAAATTTTAATCTAAAGTATTTTGAAATAAATGTATTGGCATTTATTTATTTCTAGCCACTTTCAGGTCATCACGGCGTAGCTTGTGGTGTTGGCACAGGAACCAAACCAAATGGGAATGCGTAAAATCACCGACTGTTAGCAAGCAGTTGTCACACCTGACCCCACGAAAAGAACTCTCCCGGACAACGCCGTGTTGCCTACGTAGTGGCTAGTTTCTAATAAAATGAGCTCTACAATTCAGGGCTGTTGCTTTCCGGTTTATTTTCAGATGTTTCTTATTCACTCTCCAATGGATCTCGAGACGATACCTCGTACATTTAGACAAGACCAATTTTGCCAATGACGACCTATCCTGCAATCAAGGTATTACCTAATTTTTTAATGACAGGGAGTTCAATACATTTCGTCTAATTTCTTCAAAGGTCGACATATCTCCAGACAACCACCAGGAGAGTTAAAATAACGTATCGTAGATTAAATATACTTATACAAAAAGAATATGATAATCGGAATAGACTTGTTTCTCCTTACCGTTTGAATAGTTTGACAATTTTCGTCTTTGTTAATTGCTTTTTGATTTTTTTTCCGATTCCCTTTTTCTTGATTACCGGTTCAAATGGTTCTTGAAATTCTTCTTCTGACAGATATGGCGGTGACGAAAGTCCAGAATGTCTGTATTTATTTCCTGTTATTTTATCTGAGGCGTCATTCCAGTCTCGTATGTATTGAAGCATTTCGGATTCAGACGATATCCAGCGGGGTGAAGGATAGGTAGGTGCAGGTTCGATGTCGTTTCGTGTTGCGCTATTGCAATGATAGTAGTTTTCCAATTCTTTTTCCATTAAGAGGATATTTTCATTGATCACCGTTTTAAGACTCTCCGTAGAAGATGTTGGTGAGGATGAAGCAAGAACTTGTGTCGTATCTTCTCTTTGAAGTAGACTTGGAGTGGCTGTTGTTGAAAAATGTGTTTGTTCTTGGAAATCCGTTTGCGTATCTGCCTCATCGGTAGTTGTACTGGTTTGGATAATCTTGTTTGCGGTAATTTTTTCAGTGGAACTTTGGTTTGTCTTCGGTTTTTGATGTCCATTTTCTTGGTTATCCGTTTGCGTCCCTGCATCATAGGTTGTGGTACTGGTTTGGATGTTCTTGTTTGCGGTAATTTTTACAGTGGAACTTCGGTTCTTTTTCGGGTTTTGATGTCCAGTGGTTTCTTGTTTTGCCAAATTTGTAAGAAAATATATTATTACAATTTGAGACAGGAGGCTTGAAATATTTAACTTATAAAGAATATTCCAAGTGTTTATCAAAACTGTTATGATAGTAATTGCTGTCATTAATTCTTTTGGCGACATTCTGAAGATCTAAAAGAAGAGAAATTGAAGTATAAATGAACCGGATAATTAATTTTACTGAACTACACAGATAATTTGTTCGAAGAAAACACACTATAAGGACATCATACTTTTTATGTTCATTGAATTTGGATAGGATCATACACTTTTTTTAATACAAGTAAAATTATGAAATGTTATGAAAAGAGAAGTGAAACTAAAATGAATCTGAAGTCTGTTCAAGAGATAGACGTGAAGCTTTTTGTTTCATCCCAATCAGCATAACAATAGTAATTTAAGAAGGCCCTAATTTCTACTTTTCAATTTTACAACTAGGCTCTTGTAAAACATTACATTAATTAAACACTGCAGTCATGAATTTGTTTTACAAATAAATGTAAAATATTAATTAAGTCACGCACTGATACATTTACTTTTTATATGAATAAAATATTGGAATTTGTAATCCAAGATTTCTCTTCAACCCTCCTCGTGGTGCTCTTGACCAGTTAACGCACCATTAGCCAAACCCACAAGTTGTTGATGGACGAGATATCTACACGGCGTTCGCAAACTTATCATTTCTTGGTGGACGAGTTATCTCGTAATTAGAAAAACAAACTAATTAGATACTCATCTCACCATAAAAAAAATCTGCGATACCTTGATGGGGTGATTACACGGCATTAACAAACTTAGTTATTTCATGATGGACGAGATATCTCGTCATCAGAAAACATTTATTTATTCCTAACAGCAGCACATGATACAAATCACTCATTGGTGTACAAGTGGTGATAGTGCAATCCCATAAAATGGGAATTAAAAGCATTTTTGAAATTATATTAAGGTAGTAATTGGTTCAACATAAATTGCGTGGCAACGGCCTTGCCGCTTTTTTTGGCTCACTTCTAGTAGCGAGTTACGTTAGATTATGGAAACCCATCTGTTTAACGGTTACTGCTGTTTTTATAGTTACCTCGGCAAGTGGAAAGTTTATATTTTCATTTTGAATATTTTAGAAAGTTCTTTCAAAATCCGTTAAACTGTCATTAAATTTCATTGGTTCATCTAAAATAATTCTTTCTGGCGACTTTAGAAATGCGGTAATAATAGCGCCAAGGTTGTAGCTACCGCTATAAACGTAGACTGAAGCTGTACCGCGAAGTATTTGTCTCACTTCAACGTGCATAAATTTTCTCTAGGATTCCCGGTCGTATAAAGGATAATAGGCGGTATCAGCATCTTTTGCATCCGGTCCAATAAAGTATTTCAAGTACTTCGACTTTGAATGCAAAAGTGTTTTAGCCTATATGCTATAAAGACTCTCTTTTATTGACAATAATGCCAGAGCATATTGCAAAATCGCTCCATAATCAAAAAGGATTTCATGCATCAAACTTATTAATGATACATATATTCCAGCATTTAAATGATATATATCTACGATTTCATTGTACTGTGACTTTATTTTACACGAAAATTTGTTTCTGAGGGAAATTTGTTGGAGCCAAAATTGCAATTCAAACAATTCTCCAAAACAAGATTTTTTTTTGATAAATTGAAAGTGGGGAAACAGTTTAATTAATAATTTCACAATTAAGATACAATGCAATGAAAAGTTTCATTGAAATAAGCATTTTGCATACAACTTAAGTAATGTATCTGGCATTTATACCAGGGTTCAATCCTTTCTTTAAATGGAACGTGTATGTTTACAAACAATTTTTAAAGCATCTTAATCACCTGTATAGCAGCGGAAGATGATGCATCATCTGCTTATATCACTGCATGTTGGTTACGAAGATTAAAAATTTCAGACTTAAATTTTTTTTTAAAGCTAGTGCTTTAAGATTGTACTTACTTAATGAGTTCCAAAAGAAAGATTAATAAAGCCTTCTAAATACTTTGCAGTTGATGAATTCTATACAATTCGCAGTAGATATATTCCACAAAAAGATATACGTCTCATCTCGTTCAAAGTTCATAAAGTTATGATTGTTTCAGGTTACAAAAAGTTCTGTTGTCCTTCAAAAATGCATTTTCAATAGTACATTTAGATGCACCATTGTTTCGGTTAAACAAAGGATTTCCTTTCCACATTGTTACTCTTGTAATTAAATTTCTGGAAAAACAATATAAAATTACTAAAATGTATTAATTACTTTGAAATTCGAAAGTTTCCTTTATGGACTTATACAAAAATTATTCTAAATATATGCCAAAATCATGAAATAACTTAAAAAACATAGAAAAAATGAAATTGTGTTTTACACCAGTTCTTGTGTTAATAACAGAACTAATTTTACTGAAATTTCGTCCTTAAAATAAAAAAAATAACGAGAGTTGGGATAAAATGAATTCAATTGATCAATAGAAAATATTTAACTCAGGTGCTTATTTCGGTATGTAAAATAAATAGTTTTTGTAAAACATTACACAGACACATCCTTACAGTGTTTAAAACTCCTAAACATATTTGTGGTCAGATGACCAGTACATATTTGCTTGTGTTTTTTAAAAATATGGGAATATTAACGCAACACCTATCTTATCCGTTTTAAAAATTGATCTTTTATTTCTACCGAAAGTTATTTCTGTCTAATGATTGTGGTTTATTTTATGTTGAAACAATTGATAGAGCAAATGATATTTAGTTGATATTTATTCAAACAGATGAATTCATTATGATTTCAAAGTAGTCTCATGTTTTTATCATTTTTATTGGCACTTGGGTATTAAACTGTTAGTTTCAGCAAAATGTTATGTACACAATATAGAAAACACTTCATATATCGAGGAGTCACTATTTTCCCCGTTCAGTTTCATCTTTGAACCAAACGTCTAACTCAGAGTTAAGAATGGTATCTCAAAACAGGATTGGAAACTCTAAGAAATTGTCATATACTGTATATATCTCTTGGAAAAAATAAAAATATTATTCCTTCTTTGGGGTATTCGTTACAAGCCATTTTAATACAAGAGATGCAAAACATATTCAAACACACACACCTCACCTTTCAACAAAAAGCAATTTTTGAACCTTTAAATAGTGGATTGTGTGTGAAAGATAGAAAAAACGAGACTTTACATTGCAAATGGAAAATACTGATTTGAACTATGTAACCTCAACAACCGGGTTTCAGAATTGCAGTCAATAGCACTGGATTTTGCTTCGTTCGTGGCCTAAAGCAATAGCTGTCATACGCGTTGGCGGTTGGAAAACATGCACTGCCTTCACCATTCATGCTTTTGCGTATGGCACTCTTTTCCTTAGGAGTTTTATCTTTTTAAAAAAATCGACTGACCCAAGGTCAACTGCCTTCTCTCCGAAGCCGCACTATACACCCTAGTTTAAGACACAAAACCAATCCTGTCACTGAATTGCATTTTCATTTTCTGCTTGGTATAAAAGAGGATGATCATAAGAGACGCTTTCATCTGTGTGTCGATGCTGAAAGACTTCATTGGCTCCACAAACCACTTCGCAGTCCCAGAAAGCTCCTAAAAGGATTGATATAAATTAAACAAAACAATTTTAATCGATATTTTACACAAATATAACACTTTCAAGTCACAATTTGCAGTTAAATCGCATTTAACAATACATTCCTTTAAAAATTACCAGTAATTGCTATGAATCATTTTGAAATACCATAAAGCTCTTATAAGGATAGATGCATGACATTATAACAATTTCACTCGATGTTGTACACAATTATATCCTCTTCTACCTGCACGAGTAAAAGACCATGTCTAGTTTACGGAGATCTTTCTCGGCTGGTATCACTTTTGCTTCTCAAGACCAAAATATTATTTAATTAATAAGTACAATCTATAACAAAAAAAATCGACGCACTAAGAAGGAGTTGTCCTATGGAGACAAAAATTGGCGGATAGGAAAATTATGTACAGAATAGAAAATGATTAAAATTTCAGAACAATTGAATGATTTATTTCAGAGTTACAGTAACGAGCTCAATAAGGTGTTGACCCGCCTCTAGCCTGGATGCAAGCTGCCACACGGCGTGACATAGACCGATAAAGCTCCCGGATGGTCTCCTGCGGTATTTATTGCCAATTTGCTCCAATTGTCGGACTACGTTATCAACATTCCCTACCGGATGCAGTCGCCTTCCCATCATATCCCAGACATGCTCGATGGGAGAGAGATCTGGTGATCTGGCTGGCCAAGGAAGTGTTTGACAAGCTTGAAGACAGTTCATAGCAACACGTGTCGTATGTTGTCTGGCATTGTCTTGCTGAAAAATAAGCCCAGGGTACTGTGAAAGGAACGGTAGCAAAACAGGTCTCAGAATGTCGTCAACGTACCGCTCTGCAGTAAGTGTACCTCTAATGACGACCAAAGGGGTCCGGCTATCAAGGGATATGGCACCCCAGACCATAACTCCTTGTTGAGGGCCCGTTAGGTGTGCAATAGTGAAAGCAGGATCGGCACGCTGCGCTGGGCGTCTCCAGAAACGTCTTCGATGATCGTCAGGACACAGTTGGAAGTGGGATTCGTCACTAAAGACTATACGTCCCCAGTCAGCATCAGTCCAGTCTGATCGAGCCAAGCACCAGCGAAATCTGTCTCGACAGTGTGCAGGCGTGAGTGGCAGGTGGCGTAACGGTCGGTACGAGCGTAGATTTGCTCTCTCAGCCGTCAGTGAGTGGTTATGGTATACACTCGTGTGTGATGGTTTATAGCGATGAATCATGCGCTGTGACAGCTGATCTGACAATCACTCTGTCATCGCAATCTGTTGTGGCCCTACGTCGACCGCTACCATCAAGACGCTGAAATCTGCCACTGTCCACCGACTCTTGTCAGCATCTTCTAATCGCCGCATCGCTTCGACTGACATGACGAGCGATTCTCCGATTTGCCGAACCTGCCTCTTTCAATCCAATGATACGACCTCTTTCAAACTCTGAAAGTTGCTAGTAATGAGCTCGAATCCTGCGGCGAGGCATTTTTTTTCAATCGTTGAAAGGTATCCTAAATCGCAACGCAGCAGAAATTTTTAACAACAATTCAAGAAAAACTCCTTATGCACATCTTCTGGATGTGTAGTTCCGATGCGTTGGCGATCACACTATTCATTCATTGGACACCAAATTTTAATCATTTGCATATTTGGTCAAAACATTTTTGCATACGAAATTTCAAAGCAATCGGATGATTCTTTCTTGGTGCGTCGATTTTTTTGTTATAGAGTGTATTTAATTAATGGAACAACACGATACTTTATTGCAAAAATGGATCACATAATCACTCAAGTCTATTTCCGTAGGCTCCATCATGTACAAATACACTGCTGGCCACCGTAAATGCAACACCCTGAAGGAAGCATGCACATAATATGAAATTTACAACATGCATTAGCGGAGGTGAGATATGCAAATGATTAGAATTTCAGCGCAGATGCACATCACGCGCTCCTGTGGCGCCACTTCAAAGCTCTATTTAAGGCTTGGAGATTTCGACGATTTCAAGTACGGCAGTTGTGTTTTTCTTGTGGTCTTTTCAAAAAAACGATCAATTATGCCTCGTAGAAAGCAGCGATCACCTTTTGATAAAGTATCCGATTTCGACAGAAGAAGGATAGTGGCCTACCGGTATTCTGGATTATCTTTCAGGAAAATCGGTAGTCGTGTTGGACGAAACCAAACAACTATAATGCGGATATGTGATCGTTGGATGCAGGAGGGTACGACGGACCGACGTGTTCGATCGCATCCACCTCAGAGCACCACTTCACGTGCTGACAGGTATATTGTGCGTATGGCAGTGACGGATCGCTCAGCCACATCACGAACCATAGCACAGCACATTCAGTCTGTAACGCATCATCCAGTGTCTGCGCGTACCAAGCGACGCCGTTTGCAGCAGAGTGGTCTATCCGCAAGACGTCCATTGCTTCGTCTACCCTTGACGCACAACCACAGACGTTTCCGCCGCCAATGGTGCGATGAAAGAAGGATGTGGACGGCAGAATGGAATGAAATTGTCTTTACTGACGAGTCACGCTTCTGTCTGCAACACCACGATGATAAGATTCGAGTCTGGAGACACCGTGGAGAGAGGATGCTGAACAGCTGCGTTCTACACCGGGTATTATGGTATGGGGCGGTATGGGATATCACTCTCGCACTCTTCTAGTACGCATTGCCGGTACTTTAAACAGCCAGCGCTACATCTCCGAGGTGTTGGAACCAGTTGTCCTTCCTTATCTCCAGGGCTTGCCCACAGCCATATTTCAACAGGATAATGCGCGACCACACGTGACACGCATTGTCCAAGGGTTCTTCGTCAATCGCCAGATTGAAATGCGTCCCTGGCCAGCTCGCTCTCCGGACTCGACGCGGCCTTATAAATTTCAAGGTACAACTGCTGTACCGGCCGTAGTCTAAAAGTTAAGAGATTTCACGACACCGAATTTGACCACGCGAACCGTCTTTTTCATTAGAAGGTCGATGATTCTTATTCTTCCGTCTGATGGGTGAAACGTACAATTATAATCTTTGTCCAGATTGATGAGAGATGACGCCCATCCGTTGATGATTCATCATCTGATTGGTCCGCAAGACATAGAAGAAAACATTAGCGATTTCACCATTTTTTCCCTATTATAAAATCACCTGTCATAAGATGTAATATCGCCAAACGAGGGGATAAGATGCATGCCAAATTTAGCAACAAAGTCAGTATATCACTGAGCAGTCACTCGACTACTAGTCAGCACGTCGGGGGACATCTTGAAGCTTCTCTTAATAGCGTTGCCCAGTCTTATATTTCAAATCTATGGTTTAAACAATCAGCAATGAACAAAAATTGTAAACAAAAAAAAGGCAAAATTTGTGTGAGAACGGCCGTACCATGGATGCATCCTGAAATGGGAAAACTTGTGTTGAAATGCGACGACACGTATTTGAAACGTATGGAGTGATAAGAAGAAACGGTCAACTTGATCGAATTTTTGTTTAGGGATTATTTTTCAATCATCTTGATGGTTGCGTTGACAAGGTTTCTAGTCCCATTAGTACGATTGACCTTATCTTGATGGACGAGATATCTCGTCATTTGAAGAATGCGGACAAGAACTGGATCTCGTCATCATAAAAATAATGGAAATTTCTAGATGACGAGGTATCTTGTCATTAACAAAAATGGTCCGACATTGATGGACGAGATATCTCGTTATAACTACCTGGAGGGTTAACCCATCAATGTCACACACTGCTATTTTTTCCTTCACAAGACATTGAGAGTTAATGCTTTTCTAGATATTCTAAATTCAGTTTTATTTTTGAATAAGCCCTTATTTCACATCAGTTGTGATTCGTAAATGAAAAACTGTTCACTTATAGATGTGCTTTAAAGATATCCGGGTAGTCTATAGATTCCTCACACGTTCAATTCTTCACAAGGTGTATTTCTGTGTTCTGTGACATTAAAACTTTATTTGTGTGTTTATGTCCATTACTTGATATTATTCGTAGTCTACGTTATTCAGTCTACATTAATAGCGGTGGCAACAGCCTTGACGCTTTTTTTTGCGCACTTCTAAAGTCAACAAGGAAATAATTATTTCAAAAATATGTTTCTTTATAAACTGAAAATTAAAAGCTTCGGTGGCACATTTGTGAACGTTTTAAAAATATACTAATCAAACGGCAATTTTATGGATTTTAAAAGAACTTTCTAGAATATTTAAAAGGAAAATTTAACTTTCTGCTTGCCGAAGTTGCCATAAAAACCGCAATTACCGTTTTACAGATGGGTTGCTTTAATCTGCCCTTGCTCGCTACTAGAAGTACCCAAAAAAGAGCCAAAGTTGTTGCCACCGCTATAAACGTAGACAACAGCTGTAGCTTATAATTTTTGTGTTATGTGAAGCGTGACCAGGTGGGACCCTTGCGCTATAAAGCTTTAACCCAACTGGGCAGTCTACAAAATTTTTAAAAGTGCGCTTTGGATGAGTGTAGAAAACAATTAATATTAACTCATCAGGGCATATTGTGACATCAATTCCAACGCTCCAGATGAGACAGCGGCCTTGACCGTTTCATCGACAGTTAACCCGAACATAGAATTGTACAAGACTATTCTAACAATGTTTTAATTCGTCAATCAACTGGCTGTAGGTAACAACCAACCTCTCCTTCGAACGCTAATTGAAAAAAATTGAGTTTAGAATAAATGGAGCCTTATCGATTCTGCAAATGTGGTGCAGTGATTAAATTATCATTATTGTATCGTACAGCATTTGATATCGACTCAACTAAATGAATCATTTGAACATTGTGTTGATAACGAATACGTAAATGCCTCCAAAACTATCAATGAATCATAGCATAGTCATCAAGCCAGCTCACTCACCCAGCATACTCTCAGGAAACAATCAAATTTTAGGACGAAACACAACATTTATTCACAGAAACGAAGCATTACACATCTCCAGAACGGACAGCAGAACGTTCCTTGCCACACAATTCCAAGAAATTGCAATTGTTCTGCATGCATTTTGTCTCAATTTTGAAAATTGCAGTAAAATCAAAAACAGACGTAAAACACAATTATCAGCTAAATATGTATAATATTACATCTCTAATATTCTAAAAGGAAGTGTTTGTCTGTTTGTTTGTTTGTTTCTTGCACGCCAAGTCCTGACGAATCTATGGCACTTACAGTAATGGGATTTGGCACACAAGTAGTCCAAATGTTTAGCCATTTTTGGGTCGCGGCAAATTTTAAAATTCAATCTAGAACATTTTTTAATTAGTTTAATGAAATTTAATTATTATTGAATGCTACAGAAAAAAGAGATCACGATTCTAAATTTATTGTTTTCGTTTCCGTTTTAATTTTGCGCAGAGGAATGATTTTCCAGCCAGACGATAAAAACAAATAATCTTTTAACTGGAGTAACTAAGTTCTTTTACTATCTCCTAGACCCTTAAAGATGAGTCAAAGATTCAACGGATTCGAAATCTGCGGAAAATTTCACTTTAGATCGGTACCTAAAAGTATAATTTTTTCGTTAAAAAAATAATTTTTAAATTGAATACATCTTTTATAATTTTGCAAGAGATTGTGACGTCACATGAACTTCGGTTTCGGGAAATAAACAGATTGCATACTGTGCCCTGCGCGTTAAAAAAAAAAGAAACAGATTGCATTCCCTGCCCTATTCCATTTCAGCGAATGAGAGCAAAAAATAAAAAACATTTTGACTGGGATTGTTAAGTTCTTTTTTGTAAAAACGGATTCCTTAAAGATAGATTAAAAGTTTCAGCGGATTTGAAATCTGCGGAAAATTTTACAACAGATTAACACCTTACATCACGGGCACGGGCAATACTAGCCACACAGTGGCTAGTATTTATATTAAAACATCAGAATTAATTAACCTTCTTTATTTAAAACCAAGACATACTTTCAGAATTTTCAATCCTGTCGATGTCTTTTGAAGTTGAATATTTTGTTATTAACATTGAAGATATGTCTTTATAAAATGTTTGTGGTAATTTGGGGCGGTGTAGGGAGGTTGTTCCGTAGCTAGAGAAGAATAAAAGGTGTGGCATGGAGCACGCTTCGCGCTGCAGAACATCGCAACTTATGATTGAAAAAAACGGCCAAAATTTTGATAAAATTTAGGACAAATTGTTCTACAAAGACTTTGTTCTGCGACGCACGTCACAGTTTTAAGCACTTTCTGCTCCCGGGCTCATTACTCACTTCCCTCTTACATTACCTCTTGAATAAGCGAGCTTGTTTGTTGTCTTTAGAGGGACGAAATCGATATCCTAGAACCCTCTTACAAGAGATCACCAAACATGAGCTCCGGCGGAAATGGAACTCAACCATCAAGGTGTGTACTACACGAAGGTCTTCTTGAAAGTTCCAGAATTTTACACACACACCCCATCGACTCTCCTAAATTTGTTTATGTTTAATTTATTATTAATGCGGTAGCTCAGTCAGTAGAGCATCGGGCTCGCATCAGAAGGGTTGTGGGTTCTGTCCTCGGCGGAGCCTCCTATTCTGATGATTGCGAGATCGGCGCTTCGACCTGGCTAAAGACCGTCGTGTTCACTAATGGTGACTGGGGCACGTTAAATAGGTCGTGGTCACAATGTCCCCCATGTTCCCATACCAAATCAATACCTCTGGGGGTACCTGATCAGGGGGTTATCGGCCTCTGATTGGGATCTAATTACGATATGTGTGAGTGAATGGATGTATGAAAGGAACCTTCCTGTAAAACGGATGTGTCGTGTATGTCGAGCAAAGTCGGACTTCTTCCCAATGGGGCTCAATAACATGGTAGGGGCACCCCCCTCGCCTCTTGCCGTCTTCGACGGGCCTGGCACTCCTCTGGTCTGCCAGTGTAGGCATAAGAAACAACAACAACATTATTAATGTTAATGTTACTATTATTAATGTTATTTTAAAAAAATGTTTACATTTAAGATTACAAACTGACATACATCCCGAAACCATCAACATAATGATACTGTATGCATCCATACAAAGTTTGATTTCTAATGAATATGCAGATTTATAAGCATCTTAATACGGAATTGCACTAATTAGGCTTCAATTAAAATTGTAATATGCTTCCATCGGGTTGTTAGTTTGGCATTTGTACGAGTAAAAAAAAAGCATAATTTTCTGTCTTCATATTGTATTTAGTGCAGTGGAAATGTTTTAAATTCTCCAACACAAGGTTAAATTTATGACTGCATTTATGGTTAATACTGTCACTGTGACTTATGTCATCAGAAATGTAGTTTGTATAGTAACTTTTACCTTGAAATCCATACCTTAAACATCAGTAAAAGCATGTCACAAAAGAAACCATTTAATCATGTACCAGCTTAAAGAGCGATTGTATTTAAGTTAAAAATTAAAAGTATTATAATATGTTATGTCTCTTTAATCATATTTGTGGTTGTGCTGACGTCGTTTTTAAAATTTTCAGATCTTAATAGACGAGATATATCGTCAAAACCACTTCAAGGGTTAGGTATTGTACCTCTTAGATTAGTTTAAATCACCAATCGATTACTTATTTAGTTATAGAAAGTAAATCTAGAAAGCAATTGTTACCCGGAACGAAAATATCTTTTGGAATTCTTCACATACTGAGTCCACTGTTAAAGTTCTTCAGGTTGATTTAATTTTAGAAACATCAAAACCGAAATATTGCACATAAAACCTTTTTACTGCCTCATATAAGCCCTCTTGTCTCTCTATACCATTTTCGAAAAGAACAGTAAAATTTATATATAAATTTTCTTTTAAGGTGTTTTGAAATAATTTATTGCTATGATACGAAGTTTCTTGTTTAAGTTTTTATTGAATGGTTCCATTTATTATTGTTTATAAAACTTAAAAATCTCGATTTTCTTTTGATAGTACAAAGTGAATTTAAAAAATAATGCTGTTAACCTTTAACTTCTGTCATGGGTCTCACAGACCCCGAGTCATTTTTGATAGGGGTCGTTTCCACCCCTTAAAGAGAATATTGGGGCCTGTCCTATTCAGTACCTTAATACTATGTCCAACAGAAGCCACATTCCAATACTGGTTTGCCTGTGACTATTACGTATTTCACACTATTTGCATTTACCGCGTGGTCTCTATGACTCCTTCACAGCATTTGCGTTACCGTTCTTGTTGAATGAAAGCGTCTAAGTTTGAGTAGGGAATTTTGGCAGAGAGCCTAAAATGGTCACAAACTTAACAAAGAAACAACCTGTGTATCTTACACAAAAAGAAATTCAGGATATTGTTGATAATTGGTCGGAAATAGAGTACTGGGACAGTGAAATTTCGGATAATATTATTGCAAGCGAACACGAAACGGATTCGGAAATTTATGCAGATGAAGACATTTCAAGTACGTCTTCACAAGAAGAATATTTCTACGAAAAAAAATAACTTCAAATGGGATGCCTGGGGGGGGACCTAATCATGTCGTTAGAACATCAAAACACAACATAGTTTTACAGTTTCCAGGGTTGTAACGTCCTGTAAAATTAGGTTCGAAAGCTGAGCCTGAAGAGACATGGAATCTACTTAAATTATATTGTAATATAAAGTATATTTCATGTTAAGAATTGAATTATCTAAATTTAAAATTTATAAATAACAATTATCTAAAGCATCTTTCATTATTAATCAACTATATACGCACTTTAGTGAGCGAAGTCTGAGAAACCCCTACACACTAGTTACGAGACGGTTTGTGACACAGCAGTTAAGGGTTAACATACATGTAAGTTATTTATCAAGTTATTTATGATAAAGTGTTATTTTTTGTGTGGTTGAATGAATAGGCTTTGGTGGTGCCGAGATTTTATACTAACCATCTAAATCTATGGAAAATCCATTACTTTTTGCATTTCAATAAACGAAATGTGTCGCAGTTCGGATATATTACTCAAACTTTTTGCAGATAATGTAAAAGTAAATAGAATGTTAATTAAATTATTTGAATAATGACATCTGAAATTCCACGCATTTTTTATAATGCCATTGCATATAAAAAGTACATTATTTCCTTGAAAAAATTTTAGTACATCAATGAATTTTATTTCAGAATTTAATTTTAACTCAGCACATTATAAATAAGACACATGCAACGTCTGTGATCTGACCAATTTTGCTAATGACAATCTATCTCGTCAATAAGATATTTCCGATTTGTTTTATGATTAGATAAAGATCTGGTCAGTTTTCTCCTAATGACGATATATCTCGTCAAGGCAACCTGCATAAGGGTAAATCGTACGTCTCAATTTGCACTTTTATCTGATAATTATCTATACATATAATCTACACATCTTGTGGTCAAGATCTATAAATTTTAAATACATAAAAAATGTTTCATAAATAGTGATACTGAATAAATTATGTTTTGGTTGATCAATAAGACAACATTTTAGTACAAAACAACTTTAATAATACGCTAATACATTCAATTTAATATCGATAGTAAGGTTGTGTTTCTTAATTGAATAGAAATAGAGAGAAGACACATGAAATAAGGAATTAACTATTTCATTTTCGATGGTTTTATCTAATTATATATCATACCAATTAGTTAATTTTATGTCAACTCAAAATGCTTTTATTCTTTTTGAAATCAGTAAAATTAAAGGAAATTGTAGAAGACAAATATGAAGTAAAGCTAAATTATTTACTTTTTAGGAATATCTCTAAGTTTTGCTAGTATATGTAAATAGATTATTCCAATACGTTTTCTGTTAATTAAATGGAATTAGAAGACACGTATAGGGAAACAAAAACAAAACTATTTGATCGTTAGGTCCTTTTATCTTTGGCTAATAAATATATTAACCCAAAAATAAGTTTTCAATCTTTTAAAAATCTGTTTTTGTCTTTATTTCGATATCAACTCATTCATAACTTATAATTGTCATAACTCTAGGATCTAACTTTTCTAAACACTGAAATATTGCCTTCTGAGTTAGAAAGCGATAATTTGTAACTAATTTCAGTGTTAAGATTTTATATCATTTTTTTTTAAACGTAGTTTAGAGTTTTCCATTTTTTACTTGAAAAAAACCTTAAAAATAATTATCTGAAAAACATTCTGAATAGTTTATACCTATACTTATGGACACAATCGATCTTGAAGAGTTTCAGAAACTTCAAGAAGGCACATGCTAAAGTTGAGATACGGAAAGCATATGTAGCTTTCGCAATTTATTCTCAACTTTTTTATCAACCTCCTTCTAAATTTCGAAACTATTTTGAAACCTTTCAAAGTAATTTGCGTAGTAGACTTTTTTAGAGTAAAATAACAATAGCCCCTTCAGGATTTTCAATTTGAAGTGATCAAAGATTTTTATTTTTTATTTCTTTCCTTTCCCTAGGACAAAAAAAAACGTGTGACATTATATTGGTTTTGAAAATATTTTATAAGTATAGTATTTTTTAAAACACTAGGGGGCTCCGCCCCCTGCTCGCTTATGCTCGCCAACCCCCAGGGAATTGCTACGCAATCCCATTTGGTTTGCTTCGCAAACCAACACTCTTTTTACATATGGCATTTGGTTTGCTTCGCAAACCAACATTCCTTTCGCAGAGTGAAACTATCTTAATAATTTGTATAATCTTGATTTCACTTTACGGTCCATGACGTTACAGCGAGGGCTTCGCCCCCTGCTCGCTTACGCTCGCCGACCCCCGGGGATTGCCACGCAATCCCGTTTGGTTTGCTTCCCAAACCAATACCTCTTACGCAAGTGATTTCACTCTTTTTTACTTTAACACTTAATGCACCCAAAACTAATAGCCGCATCAGTATAAAATCTTCTGCATCTTGTTCCCTGTACAATTTTAAGTAAACCCTGTTAATCTCCAAACTTTACGATGTGTACTTTGTACTTTCTCGGTAAACCGTCTGAGAACAGAGGGAAAAAAGCGAGCCTTTTTCCTCGCCAAATAAAAATAAATTGTTTTTATGGCAATTGTTGCTACGATAAATTTGATATCTGGCAAACCCGATAGTCAAAAATACAACCCTCCGCGAATACAATGCTCCGCGAAATAAAAAATACAAAATTTGTGTCACCAACTTTTGATTGCATCGAATTTATTTATGAACCAATTTTAAAAATAATGGTACCACCGTAATAAAGAGTATAGTCTGAGGCATACTGCGCTATTTTCAAAATAAAAAACTAATAGTAATACGATATAGATATGACAGTTTTAGTTAACGGTTGTAACAAAAAGTAGCGAAAATATCCAAAGATTCCGAATTTTGTCTGACCCACTTTTGATCGCATCCAATTTAATTATTAACCGATTTCAAAAATGATAGTGCCGTAAGAAAAAGTACATTCTGAGGTATACTGCGTTATTTTAAAAATTAAAAACTAATAGTAATAAAATATAAATACGGCAATTTTAAAAAAAAAGTAACAAAATTTCCTGATTTTTCCCGAATTTCAAAAAAATATTATCAAGAACCTATTTAAAATTTCAAAAAAAACTCGACGAGCTGCAAAAATTTACGTTGAGAGGTACTCTTTAAAAAAAACTCACGGCTGAAGACTGAAAATTTGTAAGTGTTTTGCTCACTCGCGGAAGAAATAAACCCTAAACTAATAGCTGCATCGGAAAAAAAATCTTAATAATTGTCCAGGGAATACGATGAAGAACAAATCATGTTAATTTCGTTTTTTTCCGATCAGTACTGTCTCGGGAAATCGTTTAAGAATCGAGCTAAACAACACAGTTTTCAATCCTGCGGCGGCAACTTTTTTTTAATATAGAGAGATAATTCTCCTACTTTTTTTCTTATATTCGCTGGGCTAGAGTAGTCTATTTGGAAGAGCAACGGATTAGCAAACATATAGTGGCGAGTTCGAAACACAGTCCAGCCGAAGACCGTTGTGTACAAGGGAGGCTGGTGCACGTTAAATATGTCATTTCTGCAAATGTCCTCACTTTGGCATATTGTGAAAGTTTGGGGAGTTAGAGGATACCAGTTCATGTGTGACCTCGTCATCTAACAGTGAACAGTTTCGAGGCGTTTCTTGGATCTTTCTCTTCAGGATTGATCACGGACCGTATTCAACAACCTGTTGTGTGTGTTGCTCCAGTACGACGTTAATTATAACTATCTACCGACCCACCTTGTATTCATTATGTTGTTAATACTTCCATTTCATGTTACCTACTGCTTTCAAGCATAATTTTCTACCTTTCAACCTGTCATGGTATGGTGACTGATTAGTCTTTTAATGAATGGTAGTTGTGATAAAGCGTAATTTTTCGTATAGATCTTTTCAGAAGCAATAAATAATTACTGTGAGTGTATTATTGATTGCCGTGAATGTGTATACGAGATTTTTCCTAATTCGTCATTGAGTCCACCTATAGGACATACTTGAACTTATTTCTTCCAGCATGCCTAATGAAATAGGAATGATGTTTATTTCTACAGCAACAGACAAGTGCAGACTTTGTTACCATAGTAGTTATCGTGGTAGATATACAATATTTTCTAATGATGACCTTCAATTTAATTCAAATTTAGTTTGTAAAACAAGAGATACATCTGGAAAGAGAGTTTTCAATGTAAACGTAATACAATTACTAGAAAAAACTTCCGCGCGCGCGCGGTGTCAACATAATATCAAATTTTTTTTCATCTTTGTCGTAAGATAGACAAACGTTCGCAACGTTTGGCATTAATTCCCTCGGACACTAGGTAGTGGAATTTACGTTGTGTGTGTGCATTGGGACAAATAGCTATTACAACAGTCTGGGAACAATACCGAAAGAATCATCCAAGGACAACACCTCTTTATTTTAAAATTGACATCTTTCACTAAAACCTTCCACACTTCGCCAACGTGAAGACATATGAGGCCATAACTGATTTAATGTACACGATAGTCTTTGGTTGGATCGAGTTTCCAACTCACAATCCTCAGGTTGTTAATCCAATTCTCTTCAGACCGGTCTACCGTGGACCCTAGTCTCATTAAAAGGGCATTATGACACATTACAGAAACTTCTATTGGTATTTTGTTAGGTGTAATTCTTAATACATAACTCTAATAGTTTTGACCCTTCGGGGGCACATCGTATTTAAGGTTGTACGGGCTTCACAAACACGAAGTACCCTAATGATCTAACATTTTCCCATGGGTCTTACTGCCTCTGGTGAACATGGGAATTGTACCCCCATCTTATTTAAGGGCTTCACGAATCTGAGGTAGCTTTGTGATCAAATATTTTCTCATAGGTCTTACTACCTCTGGTAAACATGGGGATTGCACCCCCATCTTATTTAAGGGCTTCACGAATCTGAGGTAGCTTTGTGATCAAATATTTTCTCATAGGTCTTACTACCTCTGGTAAACATGAGAATTGCGCCCCCATCTTATTTAAGGGCTTCACGAACCTGAGGTAGCTTAGTTATCTAATATTTTCCCATGGGTCTTACTACCTCTGGTAAATATGGGAATTGCGCCCCCATCTTATTTAAGGGCTTCACGAACCTGAGATAGCTTAGTTATCTAATCTTATGCCTTTATATTAATGCCTCTGATAAACATGGGGATTGCGCACCCATCTTATTTAAGAGCTTCACGAACCCGAGGTACCCTAGTGATCTATTCTTTTCCGATGGGTCTTACTGCCTGTGGTAAAGATGGGGATTGCGACCCCAGGATGCCCAAGCGATCTTTCTCTATCTTTTCTCTCCATCCTTTCTTTTCTCATTAAAATCACCATTGTCTATCTTGTGTTGTCTATCTTGAGTTTGACATTGTCTATCTTGAGTTTGACATTGTCTATCTTGAGTTTGACATTGTCTATCTTGAGTTTGACATTGTCTATCTTGAGTTTGACATTGTCTACCTTGTGTTTGGCGCAACTTGACCTAAGATGGTCCTTGCACAATAAAACTCAAAACCAACCTAATTCTTATTCTATATTGTGCCAATTTTTACATGCTAGTATTTGTATTTGTTATCAGATAAACCTTTCAATTAGAAGCATCAATTTTAAAAACAATTCTACGTGACAATACGAAATATTAGATAAATAACAAGAATCACACCAATCGTTACATAGGCAAGTATCTATATTCGGAAGCAAAGCAAATCCTTTCCTCTTTCCTTTTATTTTAAAGTGGATCAATAAAACAAGATATCAACGCGAAACCCAAATGCCCTCTTCTCTCTCTTTCTCAGAGTAAGGATATCAACGGGAGTAAGGATAAATACAAACACACAAAGGACGATCAGGTTAAGGTTACAAATGTAAGGATATCTTGTGGGTCTACTTTTCTCCAGGTACCGTCTAGATGTGAGCACTGAGTCAATACAGGAAAAAGTGTTTACTGTAGAACTTCTCATCACTATGAGTGCTATTCGTAAAACTCCAGTTTCAAGTTACTGGTAGTCACGAGTTATCAGTTTCTTGAGATCAGCGACCCTTCTGTAGAGTCATCGTCGCAAGTAAAAGTTCACGTAGAAGAAAGTCGTTAAATTTTTTTCTATTGTAGGTTTCATCCTGTATATTGTTCTTTGAATCTATTGATCTGTCGTATCCTTTTTATTGTGCTTTGATCTACACTGGTGTCCAAAATTATCTTTACATCCATAGAATCACAGATTTCTTAGAAACTATGAACTAAAATACTTTATGAATTTATGTGGAATGAGACATAACATTACAACACATGAATACAAAGGAAGAAATTAAAAACACTGCATATGATATTAATATGTAGCATGAAACAATAAAAATGACAATAATATGTGACAAGGAGAGTTCAGAAAAAATTAAGGCATATGAATTTAATATGGAATCTGTGAAGAAATAAATACGCTTTGAAAAGTACGTTTGTTGAAAGTTTCTAAAGGAATGCATTACTTGACTTAAAATTAAAACTCAGGTGTATTCTTAAAACGCTCTTATGTTCGAAACACAAGCATTTTCTCAACTACACTGGTTTCCTAAATTATCTTAACATGCATAGAATCACAGATTTCTCAGAAACTGTGAACTATAATTTTATGAATTTGTCTGCAATGAGACATAACATCATAACACATAAATGCAAAGGAAAAAATTTAAGAACACTGAGTATGAAATAAAACTGTAGCATGAAAGCACAAAAATGGCAGTAATATGTAACAAGGAGAGTTCAGAAAAAAAAAAAGAATAACTCAGAAAAAAAATTAAGGTATATGAACTTAATATGGAATGTGATCGCCCCCGACTTGTACCTTGTACACACATATCACAACGTGATTTCATGCTGACAATGATGGTAACCACAGTTTGGTAAATTAAGTTTCACTCCTCCAGCAATGCGGTCTTCAGGGCATTTATATATCTAGATGAATGTCTCCGTGCAACTGTTTTTCCAAGGAAATCCCATAATTTCTCTATCTTGTTCAGATCAGGAGATTTTGCTGACCACGGTATTCGCTCACTGGCTTCATTTTCAAGGTATTCGTCAAACAGGTTTGCTCGATGTGGACTACCCATTATCATCCATATAAAAAAATCAGATTCATATGCACCTCTTAAAAGTCTTACATAACGTTCTAAGAACTTATCCCAATATTTCTGGCCGAAGCAAGATCCTCTGATGAAAACGTGAAGGGGCGTACGTTCATCAATCAATATTCTTCCCATCTTACATCATCACACCTGCAATACCAAAATGGTCACATTGCATAATGTTCGAGGGGAGATTTCGCGTCTCCCTTCGAACTACTCCCTTCAGAAGTAAAAAAGTTTAGAATCATGTTAAACCATACCTCGACTCATCAGTAAAGAGAACATGGGTCCATTGGTGTGGACACCAGTTTTGATGTTTTTACACTATTTAAAGTAATTCCTCTTGTGTTATGAAGACAGTGAAACACATACCCTTGTCTTTCTGACATAAAAGCCTTTTTCATTAAACCTTCTGTATACAGTCTAACGTGATACGTGTTCCGTGATCCACGGTTCCCGTGCCGGTTGAAAGCTCTGAACTTAACTGCTAAGCAATAGATTTCCTGTTACGACGGGCAGTTAATGCCATATATCGATCTTCAAAAGCATTTTTTATACGTTTACGGACCTTTTCCAGACCTTCTTACAAGAGTTCTGAAATTGTTTCCACAGCGTATAGAGAGTCTGTCTTGAAATATTCACACATTTCGCTGCTTCCGCGATTGTCTGCCCTGCTTCTAAACTGCCGATAATGCGCCACTTCACAGATTCTTCCAAATGATACTTCGGAGCCTTAGTAAACCGTTTAGAGTCCTCACACACTGAAATGAAAAGCTGTATTGCAGAAATTCACTCATATATTCACTTTGCGCAAAGAGCTTCATTCACCGTCGGATGACGTAAAGCCTTGATTTACATATCAGAAATCGTTTCATCCCTTTTGATTGGATAATGCTTATTAGTCTTGTCTTTCACACATTCACTGCAAAAATGGATTACATCGATTGGGTATTCCATGGAATATAATTATTTTTGGGTATGTAACGATAATTTTGGACATGAAAGTACTTACGTATGCAAGCACTATCTGCCTTCCAATGAAACAGACGGAGAATGAACGAACAGCTTGATGTTATTCGGTTTGGAGATCTGTCACGTTGTTGTAGAAAAAAGGACTATCCTAATGCGGGACAAATTATTGATTGGTTTAAGGGATTATCTGCGCAATTCAAAATACTAGTCTATTTATCTGACGTATCCTTTCTATTTCTCTGCTTGGATCTATTTACTTACGTATATAAAAGCTGTTGACCTATTAAAATAGACGGAGTGTACGCTCACAGTTTCAAGCTAATTCCTCCAATCGCTCCGTTTATCGCTCGGTAACATGGTTGTGGGAGAAAGCATGTGTCCTCTTGCATCCCAAATTGTTGATTGATTAAAAGGATTATACTATTAATCTGTCGTCTATTCATCTGTCATATCCTTAATGTTGTTCTGCTTAGCTTAGTTGTTCTGCTTTATTACGTATAGGTAAGCACTGTAGAACTTTTAATAGAGAAGAAAGAATAATAGAATATATATATATAGCCATGTGCCTGGCAGCTTAATTATGTTTCGTCCGGTTGTTCGGTTTGAAGATCTGTTGTGGGAAAGGATGTATCCTAATGTGGGAACTGGTTAAAGTGATTTTCCTGCGTAATTAAAAACACTAGTGTCTACGCTTTGATAGCCAATCAGTCCAAATCCATGCGTAAGCTCATGTGACTCTCGCCATTCTGAGATTTTACGACACCGCTCACATGGTCTATTTGATTGGAAGGTATATTTTGTAGAAACGATCTACTCATAACTCTCAATTTCCAGCATATCATGTCTCATTAACAAATATTCCAAAGAACGATGGAATCCACTGAAGAGAAGCATGACTTCACTTTCATTCCATCATAACGACAACTGTTTACCCAAATCCATAAATTATTATGAGTTCTTTGGATATCTTCTGGGAGTTCTGGGTGTTCTGGGTGGGATATCTTTCTTACTGGATGTCTGTTTTATCCATTTCAGCTCAGTGTCCTGCAGGATGTCTCAAAAAATTGACTACTCCATCTAATACAAAAACAAATAAAGAGAATTCAAACCTAAGAAAAATACATTTTTATTTTAGTAGCGCTACTTTACATTTACAATGTTATGTAAAAACAGACAAATATACAAATTAGTTGCTGTTATCACAAATAAATGGGTTCCAGTGTATGCAAATGTAGATATCAAACTTTCAAAATCTTCAAATCTATGTTTGAAATTTAGCCGACCAACCGGTATAGTGGTTAAGGTGTTAGCCTCTAGACTGGAAGGTCCCCGGTTCAAATCCGGGTTCGGGCATGGATGTTTGTAAGCGTATACAGCTCAGGTGTTGCTTCGTCATCTGAACATGGTTCAAAATTACGAAGTATAAATTGTTAAGAGCAATGATGGTCCTCCCACTGGGTGCTCCTTCACAAGTGGCCATCACTTCCGTCCTTGTAGTGGCCAATGACTTAGGTCAAATGTGCCCGCCATTAGAAAAAAAAATGTTTGAAATCTGCTTCAATTCTTCCAATTTTTTCTTCTTATTTGTCTAACTTTTTTCTTTGATATTAATTATATTTGCTTTAACTCGTAGAAAATTATTACGCATTTTGTTCTTAAGATCGTACACAAAAATTCGAAGCTTAACTTCAAAACTGAATAGAGTTTGTGACAAATCAATATATTTTTCCTTTCCTTGTAAAGCCGAATTGAGTGTTTGCAAATGTTCTAGGAATGTCTGTAAGGAACATTAATTTTCATTCATTTTTCTTTTATAAATGTTATGATATAATTTAAGAGTTCCACAAAACGACTCAAAACATTGTAAGTGGACAGCCATCTTAAAACACGCCATAGAGATAAATCACTTAGCGATTCATCTGTTTTGCAATTCACTTGGAACACTTCTAAAAAGCTCAACTCTGAAAACAATCTTCCACACATTTTCGTATTTGAAGTATTTCGCTATGAGATGCTTGCGGTGAATTATGCAGTGAAGAGGCAAGAAACGTGGAATTTTAGGATCGTTGTTTAAAAGACCTACGCGAGACCTTGGTTTTTCCCTATCATTACAGGTGCTCCGTCAGTCGTATCACTTACACAAGTTTATCACGAGGCAATTCAAACTTGTTCATTACTTCATCAAGACCATTTCTAGCATCGATACCACGAGTTCGTTTGATGAGAACTACTAGGTCTAATATTTCTTCCTTCAGATTTACAGCCGGAGTAGCCCGGTTGGAAGAGTTACGGATTAGCAACCATAGGGCTGCTAGTTCGAATTAGGGATGCGACATCGAAGTTGATGTTTTCAAAACATCGTTTACAAACATTTTATTTATAAAACATCGATGTTTTATAATAATAAAAACATAAAGAACATATATCGATGTTTTATAGAAACATAAGGAGCATATAAGGAACATCGATGCATTGGAGCCGTTGTTTTTTAACATCGATGTTTATAATTGTCGATATTTTTACGTTGTCAATGTTTTATTTTTAAATGAAAACTGTATCATTATAAAAAAATAAAAAAATAACCAAGTAGCATAATTGCAAGAATCAGTAAATTGAGCATGCTTTTAGACCAAAGTGGCCAAGGGTAAATAGTGTAAAAGTAGGTATGAGACATTGATGTCGATGTTTTCAAAACATCGATGTTTTATAAAAACATTGTTGTATATACCATCGATTTATTGGAACCTATGTTTGTTTAACATCGATGTTTTAACATTGTTGATGTTTTTACGTTGTCGATGTTTTATTTTTGAATGAAAAAGCACCATAGTAAAAATTAGGAAAAATAACCGTGCACCTAAGTATATGTCAGTGATGGCGACATCTACCCCATCAGAAAGTATTTTTTTTTCTTTAACTGGTGAAAAAAAGTCGGCTTAATGTGGAGAAAGTTAAAAAAAGTTAGAAACTTCTTTTTTAACTGTAAATAACATATATTGGGGCCAATACTAATTATAGGCCCCAATTTTTTTTATTTACAATAGATAAAAAATAAGTTTGTTGTATTCCCCCCTTCCACAATAAGTTGATAAATAATGATGAATAAATATGAAGAAGAAATTAAAGATTTTAGTCGAAAGACACACTCCCATGAAACCGCATGCACCGTCAGGACTACGACGGGTTTTTTTCGTCTCTGTCGCAAGTGAACCCAGTGTATACATTATCTTTCCTTACTCCTCTAGATCTGAAGGCAGAGAAATGGGAAACCTTCATTGGCGTGTATGGTAAGTAGACCTTATAGCACCCTTCTGAAATGAGATGGTGTCATCTCAAAATAGAATGACAAACTACTGAGGAACTCGATGCAACATGCTATATTTTAGGGCTAATGAACATATGGTAAGTGTGGCTTCACCACACGAATCTTGCATTCACAGACATTACCAAATGCAAGATGCCAAGATTACCAAAGGCAATACCAAATGCAAGATGTTACATGATTCAGTTTTGAGTCACGGATTCCAAACATCGAATAAAAAGTTTTCTTACTGTTCCTTCTTTGAAATAAAATACCCTCGTGTGGGGTAAATCCCCACCCCCTCACGTCACGAATCCTACTAGTAGAAAGTATTTTGCAGTGTAAGTGGAAACCCCAAATGCTATTTATGACTTCTCAGAATTTCAGGAGTTGGTAGATTTCTCACTTCTATTCACTACCATTTCTTTCCGCAGTCAAGTATGTCCCGAAAAAAGCAACCTCAGGTCATAAAAGTATCCGCCGTTTTTTTCGGTTGGTCACGTACTGGGCTTCATTGTTAAAATATTTTCGACAATACGACCCGAAAATCGATATTCCTCTGACCCTTCTCATATCTACACTACTGTTTGTATAAACTGCAACACTATGAAGGAATCATCAGAAATAAATGGAATTTATTTCACGTATTACTTATAGTGGTTTAAATCAGCAATCCAATTTACAGAGCAATAAAATAAAATTATGCCGAATATCAATATCTTGTACAGCGAAATACGCAGCTATGAGAGCCTGTACACATCTGTCATCGAATCATACAGATTTTAAATATTCATGCTGAGGTATGGCATTCCAGATGGTCTCTATCTGATTCCAGGCGTAGTATGTGCTCGAAGAGTGGTACGAGCGAGTCACCTACCGAGGTAATCTCAGAAATGCCCAATGCGCGACATATCCGAGGAATGTGAAGGCCATGGAAGAAGCGGAACATGTCGCGCACTGAAGAAGGCTTGTACAATCCGAGCAACATGTGGACAGGCATTATCTTGCTTAAATACAGCTCCGGAATGCGTTGCATTAGAGGTTGGACCTCAAGCTCCTCAACCTCCCTGACATAGTACCCGCTGTTCAACGTCCCCACAGTTTGGAGTAGGCGGGATCACCCATGACATACAATAGCGCCCCAGACCATAACGTCAGGCGTTCATCCGATATGACGCTGAATAAAACACTCCGGGAGAAGGTGTACACCTGTGTAGCGTCTGACGAGTACGCGTCCATCGTAATAATCCAGATTGTAGCGGCACTCATCTAAGAAGACGACTTGTCGCCAATCGGAACGCAATTGGCTGTATTGTAGATCCCATTGTTGTCGGATGTGTCGGTGGTTCAAGCGTCAAGGGAATTTATCGCAGAGGATTCATTGGACGTAGCCCATGACGTAGTAGACGTTGACGAACCGTGGGGACAGACAATGATATACATGTAGACGTGATCCAATGTTGTGCCAACGCCGGATAGGACGATATACGGTCCGTCACCACCATGCGGATGAGGTATCTGTCGTCCCATGGTGACGTTATATTGCGTGACCCACTGTCGGGGTTTCGACTTATCCGTTTCTCCATGGTCCATCTCTTCCACACACGCATCATTGTTGTGGCATCACGCTCCGTGCGAGTGGTTATTTCACGATACGAAAGTCCACCCTCACGGAGGCTGATCATGCGTCCACGTTCCAATTCCTATGTTTGGTCGTATAGCATAGGCAAATGGGGCTCTCAAAGCCGCATGCGGCTATTCGTTGAGTTAAGAAACGCTCCCATTAAAATATATCCGTTTTGCTTTTTTTTATTATTTCAGAAATTTTCACGAGTTTTGTTAAATTGACTAAGTGCTAAGAGACCTCTGCCAATGTTCAAGTCGTATTTAGTCGCTTCGATTGTAGATCTTCGGTTAAATCGTTTAATGTTGTGTACAAGTCGTACGTAATCGCTTCGAAAGTATGGATTTATGTATCCTTACACAGACATGCTGGAACATTTGCAAACACTTAACCGTTAGACTACGAACGGTAGAGAAGTTGTACTTTGATCGTACCAAAAAGAATTAAAGATTATAGTTAGTATAGCAGTTGTACCTAGGAAGTAATAAGAATCGCGCCAGTTATATCTATAGCCGTAGTCAAAAGATTAATTTGGCTTTAAAAGGAATGGAAATAAATATTATTGATCTGTCACAAACTATTCAGTTTTAAAGCTAAATTTCAGCTTTTTATGTGCGATCTTAAGAACAGAATATTTAATTATTTTCCACGAGTAAGAGCAAATATAATTAATATTAAAGAAGAAAAGTAACACAAATACAGAGAAAAATTGAAGTAATTACAAGCAGATATCAAACATAGGTTTGAAGATTTGAAAAGTTTGAAATCTACATTTGCATATATTGTGAACCTACTTATTTGTGATAAAGTTGAAGACGGATTTCTAATTTCTGATGTAATACTTGTTGAAAAAGTGGCTTGGTAATCAGAGTTATTAGAGGTGAAAGAGAATCAAGAGCATTGCAAATACAGCACAAATCTACTTCGATAATTGAATTTTGGAAACTCCCGTGCCAGAATCAAACTATCTACACTTAAAAAAAGCTGCTTGTTGTCTAAAATTTCAAATTTTTGTACAGCAAATTGCTGTGAATCTTTGTAAATAAAGTTCATAAAGTCGAAATATCGTTTCTAGTTGACCAATTCAACTGCTGACGGCTTTAACAAATTTTTCGCCATATTTCAAAGATTTGATCAAAAGTCTTCGTTAAATGTTGTTGTTTTTTATTAATACATTTTTATATATTACACTCATTGCCATAAAAATTTGCGCACCAAGAAATAATTGTGGGATCGTAACGAATATTGGCATGATGGTACATGTCAGCCAGATATGCAAATGATTAGAAATGTAGCGTGATTGCGCATTGCGTAATGACACTAGAGGGCGTTGAACTTCGTTCTCCTTGGAGTATAAAACAGGTAAGCAGACCTTGTTTGAGTGTTCTTAATCTTTTGCAAAGGAAACACTAAGGTAGACATGCCGTTACGCCGCCATCGAAGACAATATGAGCAGCTGTCAGAGTTCGAGAGGGGAAGAATCATCGGGATGATGGAAGCTGGGTGGTCAGCTCGGCGAGTAGCTCGTCAATTAGGCCGTTTTGATTTTACTGTGAGGATGTGTTTGGACCAGTGGACAGAAGAGACGTCATTTACACGGCGACCAAGCTCAGGACGCTCTCGACAGACCAGTCGTCGAGAAGACCGTCACATCATACGAAACGTTCATTTGTACTTTTTTCTGCATTAAGTGATCCTTTTTCTTTGATTTTCTAATCACTTACTTATATCAAAGTAATACTTACATGTGTAAAATTTCATTTCGTTTTGATGAACTTTTCTTGGTGCATGCGCACATTTTTATATTTTATTTTTATTATTAAAATTTTGAAATAATTATTTTGCATTTTCTTTTTCTTAATTACATTTTTATTATATGAGTACTTTACATAGCACTTAAGACTTGCGTATAATATGTAACCATATTAGTTAAATTTAATTTAATTTGAATTTGTGTATTAAATACTATGTAATTCTGGTGTGGCTATTTATAATGTATGAAAAACCATAATGAGGCTCTCATTGACTTCATACGTGCCCTGTCAAAAGCTATAAAGCAAAACACAGTGCAACTATATATGCAGAGCATTTACTACATTATATTAACACAATGCTATTAATTAAATAGAACGTAAATGACGGGTAAATGGTAGATTGTTTCCATGACGCAAATCTTAGTTTTGAAATAAATAGTCGTGCCTCATATTGGATTGTGGGATGAATGAAGAAGGCGGGAAGTTTGAACGACTGTTTAGTGTGAATGTTCAGAAATTAATTTAAAGTTTGAACGATTAAAATTGAATGTGAATGTTGAGATATAAGTTTACAGTTTGAACGATTAAAGTTGGTTTTGATTTTAATATTGATTGAAGGCCAAACCTTTGAATTCGATTTCTCTCGAATAACACTACTTAAGTAGTTCTCACTGCACGCAATCCCTAGTTCCACTGGCCCAAAGCTCGCCCAACAACGTAAAATTTCAACATATTCCTAACCCCCTTTTCATTCTCTGAGTGAGCGCCAGAGCACTCCTCCGAAGGTCATGTCCTGTACGGACATCCTTTGTTTACAAGACGCTATATTTATCTCTTCTGGTAGTTTCTTCTAGTTTTACAATCATAAGACAAAATAGTAATGACGCTATTTTGTAGCGCTCAACTTTTCATGACCCCAATGTCCTCCCAGTGTTGTTCCGATTTCAAAAGCATACTCGTCAAAAGAAAAGCACAAAATTATGCATGCTTTATGTAATAAGAATATTTTTTATGCAAATAGACTAGTAGTGGTAGAAATGCTTTAAGTGAAGTTAGCGAATGTATGAAACAAATCATAACTTTTGATCAAATTTTGTTTAATTTAAGTTCATGCAGATCAATTAAATGCTATTTATACAATTAGCCAAGTATCTGCAAAAAATTCGATTCGTTCTAGTAAAATAGAATGCTCTGTTGAAGAGTATGATATATACTTAAGAACAATACAGCGAATATCAGCACAAACGTTTAGCATTTTAATTGGATTCGATTCGATTACGTTTTTATTTTTGCACAGCCATTTTTAACGCATATTTTTCCCAATAATTGTCTACGAGACCTTACAATCAACACATTTTAACCCGACTAACCGGTCTAATGGTTATGGTGTTGACCTCTAGATCGGAAGGTTCCTGGTTGGAATCCGGGTCAGTGCATGGATATTTGTATGGTGTAGAGGCGGCTGGTGCACTGTAAATCTGTCGCTACCGAAAGTCCTGACGTTGGTTTTGTTTGTTTAGCCGGGTACCAGCTCAGGTGTTGCTTCGTCATCTGACTGTGGTTCCAAATTACGTGGTGTTGTCCTCGGATCTTTCCCTTAGTAAAAATGATCCCGGACCGTTGTCCGCTGTGTCGCTGTAGTACGACGTTAATAAAAATTACCAACACATTTTAAGGTTTCTTATAAACGTTTTCTGAATAAGAACTTATGGGTACGACAAAAAACGCAATGAGTTTTTGTCACTTTTAGTTTCAATCTTCATCTTCTCACTAACACCAAACAAATTGGGTAGAATGTCGGATCAAGGCCCCTAGGTTTACGTTACTACGTCTAGTTAAAGCATAGTACTTACTATCGTGTAGTGAATGAAAGAAAGACAAATTCAGTAGTCAATTCAGTGTTTATGTAATGCTGACGAACTGTACTTCAGCGCAGACTACATTCTATGTATTCCTTGCTTGGCTTGTTCGACAATTATATGCCGACATTGTGAAATGTTTAAAAATTTTCAACTCAGATCCAGTTTTATAACTAACAATGCATTCTACTTCTCTTGTAATGTCTCAACCTCATCAGATATTGACATTAGCTGTTGTTTGAGATCAATTTCGACGTAAAGCTTTACAGTCCTGAGTTATACTGATTTGTAGTTTGTGCGGCCCAACGGAGGTGCGGAGTTCACAAAACGCCACTCCTCTCTTGTCGTCGCGACATGCAAAAGGTCTTTAAAAGATTCAAGGTCAATTTAATTCAAGGTCTTTAAAAAATCTTTAAACCTCAATGACGATTGTAAATAGCTGAAAACAACTCTCACTGCGAAAAAAAGACGTATTCACACTTCATAAATCAAAGCTATCTGCTAGTCACGTTATTATGTTTTTTCTGAGCGCTTTACTTTCAAAGGTGGGAATCCTCAATGATGATTAAAAAATAATTTGAATTCATTTCTCACATTGCGTGAAAAATGGTAATATTTTACTTTTCTATATGTAATAGGAATTCCTCCTTTCAAAATAAAATAGTTATGAAAATAAGTTAAACTCAAAATACATTATCGTAAATTTCTGGCATAGTTTCAGCACATGTTGCAACATACCATTCTGCAGATACCGCAAAAGAATATCAAAATTCAGCCAAACAACGGATACGCATCTTACATTGCATTAAAGACGGCAATAACGTTGCATTCCTACACCCATTATTCAAAAAGCATTGTGGTTGTCGTGACTTAATACTAATTAAGGGAGAATTATGTTTAAGGTTTTAATAACCAAACTAAATTTTCTAGACTTAATTCACCTTAGCTTTACAATCAATTTATACATGCGCTACATTTTACGATGTGTAAGGAAGGATTTTAATTGGTTTATTTCCCGATAAGCTAATTAAGTTTATTTTTCAGTTCCCTACATTAATTTGGTGAAAAAGCAGGAAGGCTGTTTTAAAGATCACAAATAGCGTTTTCCACATTTTTGCGGAGAAATTGAACTAAGGCGTGTTTTCCATGTATTTGAAAGGTCCTGCGATTTCATTAATATGTCTAGTCAGCAAAAAATTAAAGTTTAAGTATAAAAATACAATCAACGGATTTTCCCCAAAAACCAATATAAAATGGAACTTACACGATTCAACTGCTGTAATCTTTGTGCTCTAAAATTCTGTAAATTACACAGTTTTAGTACAGTTTACCTATTATTAACGTTTAGACAGCAACTATTAATACAGACGTTTTTTATTCCTGCTAAATTTGACTAATTTACTCCTATGAAATTTCTATTAAGAAGAAACGAAGAGTAATGTGATTCATTCTCACTCTCTCTCTAGCGCTCATTCTCTTTAGCGCTCTCTCTCTCTCTCTCTCTCTCTCTCTCTCTCTCTCTAACTCGATCTATCCTCTATCAATCTATATATTGGAAGCGAGATTCGTCGCTAAAGACTGTACGTCCCCAGTCAGCATCATTCCAGCCTGATCGAGCTAAGCACCACTGTAATATGGCTCGACAGTGTGCAGGCGTAGTGACAGGTGGCGTAACGGTCGGTACGAGCTTAGATTTCGCTTTCTCATCCGTCTGTGAATGGTTATGGTGGACACTCGTGTGTGGGTCGCACGACTGATAGTTGATAGCGATAAATCAGGCGCTGTGACAGCTGATCTGACAATCACTCTGTCCTCGCGCTCTGTTGTGGCCCTACGTCGACCGCTACCATCATGACGCTGAAATCTGCCATTGTCCACCCACTCTTGCCAGCATCTTCATATCGCCGCATCCCTTCGACTCACATGACGAGCGATTCTCCCATTTGCCCAACCTGCCTCTTTCATTCCAATGATACGACCTCTTTCAAACTGAACTTTGCTCGTAATGAGCTCGAATCCTGCGGCGAGGCATTTTGTCAGTCGTTGAAAGGTATCCTAAATCGCAATGCAGCAGAAATTTTTAACAAGAGTTCAAAAACAACTCCTTTTATACATCTGCTGGATGCGCAGTTCCGATGCGCTGGAGTTCGCACTATTCATTCATTGGACACCAAATTTTAATCATTTGCATATTTGGTCAAAACATTTATGCATACGAAATTTCAAAGCAATCGGATGGTTCCTTCTTGGTGCGTCTATATATATATTACAGGCGGCGACTTAGCAACGTAACTTTTTTTCACTTTTTTCCTTTCTCTCTCTCTCTCAGTCGAGAGAGAGAGAGATACACATCATAAATACTTTTGTATAATACGATTTGAAAATAATTTTACTGACAGCGTTCCCTCGTGACTTGTAAATTCCAGTTTCCACAGTTTTAAATCAAAACACGAGTTGAGATATTAGCTTCTTAGTCCATTTAGGTATTCAAATATGAAACATAAAGCTTGAATCTGAATTTTTATCATCTAGATGTTCCAAAAAGATTTAGACGGAAGATAATGTGCAGAATATTAACGTTATGTATATATCAGCGTATTCGTATGCTAGGGCTTCAGAAACTTACGATTTTGAACAAAGCGGGTCCAATAACTGTATTGAGAGCACTAAATTTTGACAATTTCATGAAGATTAAGCAAAACATTAAGAAAAGAAATTAGGAAAAAATATTATATTTTGTATATATTGTGTTCACACATATTATAAAAATAAGCTCAAACACGTTTTCGGGCTCTAGGTACTAAATAAGTTTTATAGGGATGAAATTACCACATTTTGGAATTTAATTTACGTTTGATGACTTTCGATCTATTTAGCATCAGCTTTTAACGTTTTTTAAAAATTATTGGTTCTGGTTCTCATCCTTCAAGGAAGTACTTTTTAACCCTTTTAAAGTTCTGGTGAGATATCTAGATCTTGTCCGGCAGCGATAGCCCGATTCGAAGAATAACGAAACAGCAACCAAAAGGTTCCTAGTTCGAATCCAACCAAAGACTGTTGAGTACAAGCTGGTGCACGTTAGATCTGGCATGGTGTGGAAGTTTGGAGAGGGTGGTGCCCGGTGAGGTGTGACCTCGTCATCTGACCGTGGTTCAAAATAACTTGGTGTTGTCGGTTCTTTCCCTTTTGGATTGATCCCGGATCGTCGCCAATAGCACATTGTGTTGCGTCCGGTGTGACTTAATTAAATACTTACCAAATACCTACCAAGATCTGGTCATTTTTGTTAAGGACGCGAAGCCTCGTCGAGACAAAACTGCCCCATTACCCTAAGTGAAATGAAGATTCTAGTTGGAAAAACAAATCGTCTCTTGCCGAGAACTGGTGAGAGTTTGGAACAGGTTTTTGCACCAGAGGCTGGACACTACAAGGCAGTTTTCGACGATATGATTAACTACCAGGAGTGTTAAAGTTAACTTTCATATGATATTTAAATATAGTCCACTCAGAGCTGAAACTCATTAGCTGATAAATCGAATTTTTAACTGTACAGCAGAGGCTGGACACTATAAGGCATTTTTCGAAGCGATGATTAACTACCAGGAGTGTTAAAGTTAACTTTCATATGAAATTTAAATATAGTCCACTCAGAGCAGAGACTCTTTAGCTGATAAATCGAATTTTTAACTGTACAGCAGAGGCTGGACACTATAAGGCATTTTTCGAAGCGATGATTAACTACCAGGAGTGTTAAAGTTAACTTTCATATGAAATTTAAATATAGTCCACTCAGAGCTGAAACTCATTAGCTGATAAATCGAATTTTTAACTGTACAGCAGAGGCTGGACACTATAAGGCATTTTTCGAAGCGATGATTAACTACCAGGAGTGTTAAAGTTAACTTTCATATGAAATTTAAATATAGTCCACTCAGAGCTGAAACTCATTAGCTGATAAATCGAATTTTTAACTGTACAGCAGAGGCTGGACACTATAAGGCATTTTTCGAAGCGATGATTAACTACCAGGAGTGTTAAAGTTAACTTTCATATGCAATTTAAATATAGTCCACTCAGAGCTGAAACTCATTAGCTGATAAATCGAATTTTTAACTGTACAGCAGAGGCTGGACACTATAAGGCATTTTTCGAAGCGATGATTAACTACCAGGAGTGTTAAAGTTAACTTTCATATGAAATTTAAATATAGTCCACTCAGAGCAGAGACTCTTTAGCTGATAAATCGAATTTTTAACTGTACAGCAGAAGCTGGACACTACAAGGCAGTTTTCGACGATATGATTAACTACCAGGAGTGTTAAAGTTAACTTTCATATGAAATTTAAATATAGTCCACTCAGAGCTGAAACTCATTAGCTGATAAATCGAATTTTTAACTGTACAGCAGAGGCTGGACACTATAAGGCATTTTTCGAAGCGATGATTAACTACCAGGAGTGTTAAAGTTAACTTTCATATGAAATTTAAATATAGTCCACTCAGAGCTGAAACTCATTAGCTGATAAATCGAATTTTTAACTGTACAGCAGAGGCTGGACACTATAAGGCATTTTTCGAAGCGATGATTAACTACCAGGAGTGTTAAAGTTAACTTTCATATGAAATTTAAATATAGTCCACTCAGAGCAGAGACTCTTTAGCTGATAAATCGAATTTTTAACTGTACAGCAGAGGCTGGACACTATAAGGCATTTTTCGAAGCGATGATTAACTACCAGGAGTGTTAAAGTTAACTTTCATATGAAATTTAAATATAGTCCACTCAGAGCTGAAACTCATTAGCTGATAAATCGAATTTTTAACTGTACAGCAGAGGCTGGACACTATAAGGCATTTTTCGAAGCGATGATTAACTACCAGGAGTGTTAAAGTTAACTTTCATATGAAATTTAAATAAAGTCCACTCAGAGCTGAAACTCATTAGCTGATAAATCGAATTTTTAACTGTACAGCAGAGGCTGGACACTATAAGGCATTTTTCGAAGCGATGATTAACTACCAGGAGTGTTAAAGTTAACTTTCATATGAAATTTAAATATAGTCCACTCAGAGCTGAAACTCATTAGCTGATAAATCGAATTTTTAACTGTACAGCAGAGGCTGGACACTATAAGGCATTTTTCGAAGCGATGATTAACTACCAGGAGTGTTAAAGTTAACATTCATATGAAATTTAAATATAGTCCACTCAGAGCAGAGACTCTTTAGCTGATAAATCGAATTTTTAACTGTACAGCAGAAGCTGGACACTACAAGGCAGTTTTCGACGCGATGATTAACTACTAGGAGTGTTAAAGTTAACTTTCATATGAAATTTAAACATAGTTCGCTCAGAGCAGAAACTCTTTAGCTGATAAATCGAATTTTTATCTGTAATATTTGTATGTTTAAAGAAACTATTACATTTCTGATCAAAAAGTATGAACAATAAGCATTTTCTAGTGTTAGGTTTCTTTTAAACAGATTACAATTCTGATGACAAAAAAAATATATAACAATTTGTTTCTCATCATTAAGAAAACACCATTTAGTCTCTCTGCAAAAATGTAAGTTAATGAGTTACTGCTCTAATCCGACGATATACTAATTGTAAAATGCAAATAATCTTAAATATTAGTACGATAGGGTTAAAGTTGGATTTGCACAGAAGCTATGACGACTTTACATGTAATGTTCGTTCAAATAAACCACAAATATGGGTACACGTTGAATAGTTATTCAGATAAAGTTTCAAAGCTGACAATCACTTTAAACTAGTTTTCAACACTAAACTTTTCTTTCAAAATATTTACATACAGAAATAAGACCATGTTGCAGTCAATCACATGTCTGATTACATTAAAGTACTTATACAATTCAAGACCACCTGCTACCATCACCATGGCTTATTGTGGGGGTAAGAGTTTTCGGTTTGTTTTCGCTATTGAGCTTCTCTCTCTCCGTCACTTTAAATAATATGGAAATTAAATACATCTGCAAACATAATCGAGTTGTAGTTCTCGAAGCTGATTAATGTAGGTATCTTTATATTTTCTCTTTTCTTTACAAAAGCCTGTGTGTTTGCTTTGTGTAGTCTGTTTAGTTACACGCCCCTGAAAATCAGATTTTCTTTCAATTTTAATATTGAAAGAGTTTTTGAACATCCTTTGGTCTTCAAAAGTTAAGGGGGTCCGGGACATATTGAAAAAAAATTTTTATTAATTAATTTAGAATTTTGAATTTTTTTTGTACTGATTACCCATCTAACTAATAAACAAAATCACAACACAAAATTTTTCCAAAAGTTTTTTAAAAATTTTTAAATAAACTTTTTTGAAAACAGAGTTGTCATTTTAAATTGCTAAAACTCAAAATATTCTTGATCAATTTTCAAAATTCTTGCAGTAAATTATTCACAAATTTATAAACTTTAATTTTGATTCAGCAATTCAAAAAATATTGATTTAATAAAAAAGAAAATATATTTGAATGAAAATTTTAGAAAATTTTAAGGTACTTTTATTTTAAAAGTCATATTTTTAAAAGTAAATATTTGTTTCAAATTTGCTGAATCAAAATTAAAGTATAATGTTTGAAAAAGATATATTCCAAATTTCCACCCTTAAATTTTATCGGTTTTCGACTTATAGCAATTTGAATACAGGAAATCTTGAAAAAAAGTATCATGGAGAAAAACGCATTTAAAGTTTTAAAGACAGATGTTATTGCCATGACAACAACTGTCAAGAGTGTTAGATTTTCAAAACAACGCACCACAAAAATTATTATATCTTTAGTTCTAATTAAGATAGAAACATGATTTAGACGTCATTTTAAGCAGAAAAACACAAAGAATTTCTTGAAATAATAAAAAAAATTCGAAAATTTGACGATTTTTGTGTCCCGGACCCCCTTAATTTGACTTGTCTGGTTTCAACATTCCTGGTGGTGGCGTCGATGAGGTATCATATAATTAGACGAAAACCTTCCAGATCTTGATGAACGAGGTATCTCAGCATTAGATAAAAACTGGCCAAATCTTGATCGTTATCATCAAAACATTGGCAATGACTTGAGAGCGACATATCTCGTCGCTATCGAATTTTTTTTAATTTTGATGGACGAGATATCTTGTCTAAATCACTTGGAGGATTACAGATATAACAAATGTTCATCATGTTACATGGTGTGTAAGTTTGAACAGTGGGGTACGGCTCAGGTGTTGTTATCGTCATCTGACTATGGTTAAAAATAACGTGGCGTTGTTCTTGATCATTCCCTTCCAGATTGACCCCGGACCGTTTCCAATGGCCAGTTGTGTTGCTTCGTTACACTGTTGTGGTGGCTTCACACCAACGGCGACAGCGACAAAATACATGTTTCTTCGCTATTGCGCATGCGTATTATAAACAAATTTTCTTTCTTCCGGTTTGTCTCTGTCGCGCTGTGCTTTCAAGTCTTGGAAGAAGTTCAACTTTTGTCTCTGTCGCCATGCCAAAAGCCAATCAGAATAAAGATTGTGACTCTCGCTAGCAGCATTTTTGTTTTCGTTGACGTTCTAGTTAAGCTTTCTCTATAGCTTTGGTTTCAGCGAACTATTTCAGAGAAATATATGGAAATACTATGGAATAAATTTTAATTTCTTTGGCAATCGTTTTCGCTGTAAAAGAAGCTTTGTTACATGCGGACGTGATCTGTCAGCCATCTTGCAAAAAGAAGAAATAATCAAATACATATTTTGCTTTCGTAAAAGATTATGCGCATGCGCAAATAAATTCTTGTCGCTCGCTGTGTGAAGGCTTTTTTAACAGCGACAGAGACAAGCAACAAAATGTTGCCTGTCTTTGTTGCTGTCGCCGTTGGTGTTTAGCCACCATTATTTGACTACCTGCCTACCTCATACTATATCTTTAGTCACGTAAATTAGCACATTTTGGATGTACAGTTTGTTTCCAATTAAATTTATCTTGATACTTGAAAATTATATTATGATTAGTAAACTTTTTTCAGTCACATTTAACCGTTCTGAGATGTCCCACCATCCCAGAGAGAAATAATTTTGTGTGATTCCTCAATACTCATGTAACATTCTCACAGAATTTAGTGGGACCGCCATGTTTCAATGGGTGTGCTCTCTGCTCTAGCAACCTACGATTGGAAGGTGACGCTGGTTTTATTCCTACCTGGGTGTAGTTCTCTCTTTTTTTATCATTAAAAACTTCATTTGTGTTTTACTTGAGCTTGTCAGCTTTGAGTTAGTTGCAGCATGACCAAATACGGTCCTAGCGTCTTAAAATTGAATCCAACAGAGAATTTACGCACATGTACAAGGTACTGTAAAAGGTTTGTAATAAATATATACCACATCCTCCTTTTATAAATGCACTAGTCACAGCGTGGCCAACACGGCGTTGACCGTGACTGTTCTTTTCGTAGGGCCAGGTGATACCACTGCTCACCAACCCCCGTTGATTGCAACATATTCCAATTAATTTTGCTTCGCAAACGAAACGCCGTTATGGCCTCGAGGTGGCTGTTACCAACAACGTGAATCCAAACACGCCACAATCGGAAAAATTAGGATGGTTCCAGAGGCAATTCGGACAAAAATTGTTGTAACGTCAGAGGACGAAAATCGCTAAATCGGCTCGCTTCTTCTATATGACGTCGCATTAAGGAAGAGAAGGAAAAATGATGGAAAAACTAATAAATTCATTTTAAAATGTTTTAGATTAAATTTTAAAAATCGGCTGCAACACAAAAATTGCTAAAAAATTGGACTACCAGTGCGCCAAATTTCATTATTGTAAGAGCCATAGATTCTCTCTCATCAGTACACTGCGTACCGAGAGACAGATTAGCACTTCTTTTATAATTGTAGAGATAGTCCTTTATCCTATACTAGCCACTGCGTGGCTAGCACGGCGTTGCCCGTGCAGTACTTTGTCGTTGGACGCTTAAGTCTGTTGTTCCTGCCATTATATCTCATAGATGAAATAAATCTTTGTTAAGTTTTTCGAAGGAACTTGTCTTGACCTCAGTCATCCACAGCAGCAATTTAACAGCCATTAACCCTCATCGATAAGGACACATGTCCAGTATCCTGTGAGCAAAACTAGCAGTAACGTGAACCTTAGACTACATTCGCCTGCCAGGAGGAAACGAATATTTCTGTGCTCAGATAGCAAAATGTTATAAGTCGCTTCTTTTAAATTTTCGTCACAGCTATTTTAAGATTTAGTATTCAACATGCGGTTCTGTGGTTTTTAACTTATTACAATTTTCCACCTTTGTTTTCTCATAAACTGAAAGAAAACGACTTACGCCATTTTGCCACCTTCTAAACATTAACAAACCAGACTCCAGGATGGGACTTACTCAATTTTTTGTCAAAAGGGATTTACATCATTTTGCCATCTGAGCACAGATTTATTATCTAATTGTTTCACAAGAAAAGACAAGCATCTATTGATCAATCATCTATTTGCTTTGCGATACATCGTAGTAGACTTTGAGGAATTCGCCATTTTTGTCGTCAGTCATTACTATTTTTGCAGCTCAGTTGTTGGCCTCGTCAATTGATTATGGCTCAAAAATACGAAGAGTTGCCTTCTTATCATTCCCTTAGGGATTGATCCAGGACCTAGACAATGTCCCGTTATGTTGCTCCGGTGCTATGTTAATTCAACTACCTAACTCAATGCATTTGAAAAATTAAAAATGACTGCGATAAATAAAAAGAAAACATAAAACTTATAAGAAATTGCACAATCAGCACAATATCTTTAGATTTCGGGAGAGTTGCAAGTTACAGAGCGAAACAAAAATTAAAATATAAAAACATTTGTAGGAAAGTATCTAGCCTCAGAGCCTAGTAAACCTGCCCACAAATGATTCGTTTAAATATGGCATACATGGCAATAAGTTCGGATGTCATACACTGGTCCGTTCTTCTTTAACTATAAGGCCTGCTTATAACAGCTTATTTTCTCTAAAATTATTAAAGGAAGTGTTTGTCTGTCTGTTCTTCGTTATCAAAGTCCTGACTAATCTATGGCACTTACAGTAATGGGATTTGACACACAGCTAGTCCAAATTTTGTGCAATTTTTGGGACACGCCAAATTTTAAAATTCGATCTAGAACATTTTAAGATGAGTTTAATGGAAATTTAGTTATTATTGTTTTCGTTGAAATGGCAACAGCATAAAAGATCGCAGATTCTAAATTTATTTTTTCCGCTTCCGTTTGATTTTGCAAAGGAACGATTTGTCAGCAGACTAAAAAAAAAACAAATAAAGTTTTAACTGAGTTCTTTTTTCTATCTCCTAGATCGTTAAGGATAGAGTAAAAATTTCAACGAATTTGAAATCTGCGGGAAATTTTACATTAAAAACGATATACCTAAAAATGTAATTTTCTTTGAATAAATAATTTTGAAATTGAAATTTTTATATTTTTTCCAATACGAACGGCCGTTGCGCAGAATGATCTTCATTTGATTCGAGATTCGAGAAATCACAGATTTCATTCCCTGCGCTCAGTAGAACAAATAAAAAAAAACATTTTGACTGGAAACATTTTTGTTCTTTCGTAAAATTGGTATTGTTAAATACAGATTGAAAATTTTAATGGATTTGAAATCTGCGGAAAACTTTATGTCAGATATCTTATCATTTGATTTCTTTTAATAAACAATTTTTCAATTAAATATTTATATTTATGCAAGAGATTGTGAAATCACGCCGATTAGATCTTTTCGCAATTCGAATTTGGCCGCATATGACGAGGCCATCACGGCGTTGCCCGTGGTGTTGGTTTGCGAAGCAAACCAAATGGAAATTCGTAGCAATCACCACGGGTAACACCGTGATGCCTGTTATCCAATAGGTTTGAGTTCCCCTTTGGTTTACCGGTAAATCAATACAAGTAATCGTAATTCTCAATATACATTCCATTTTTTCCAAAACTACTTTATTATGATAGTTTTAAGTATACTTACTCAGGTGTTTTGGAATGAAACTTATCTAAATATGAAAATAAAGAAAAGTTTGATAGCATTTACTAAACTAATATATAATGAATAAATTAAAGCACGTTTTATTCCGATATCTGGAATAAAATTTATACGATGTCTGTACAAACACACAAACACAAAATCGAACGTAGAACAGAAAGACGGAAGGACAGACTTACGCAACTAAATTCAGCCACTAAATGAAGATAAGTACTCACAGTAAGCAAAGTTTCACGTAAATATATTAAACCGTGTGGACGTATCACGGGGTATATGTAGTTCACACAAATACCGACAGATGCAGAGATGCAAAATACTACGAATTCACCGTAGTTTCTACGGAAGTGAATCGGGTACTACGGATTACGGAATCGATCTTTTTTTCTTCGGAAAAATTCAATTTTATTTATTTTTCACTTTACATCAATTAGTTTACTTATTTCTGTATTTTTTTTATTATTATTATATATATATTTTTAATGGGAGCGAAAAAGAGTTAAAATTTAAATATTAAATGTTTTTTTATATATATAACTGCGTGGCCAGCACGGTGTCGCCTGTGACAGTTCTCTTCGTGGGGTCAGGTGTGACCACTGCTCGCTAACCCCGGTGATTGCTACGAATTTCCATTTGGTTTGCTTCGTAAAACAAATGGGAATTCGTAGCCTATTGGATAACAACAATAACGGCATCGCTCGTGTTGTTGGTTTGCAAACCAAAAGAGAATTCGTAGCCTATTGGATAACGGACATCACGGTGTATCACGGGCAACGCTCACTGTCAAATGCTGCCAAATTCGAGTTGCGAAGAGATCAAATCGACGTGACGTCACAATCTCATGCGAAAATATAAATATTTAATTGAAAAATTATTTATTAAAAGAAAATCAAATGTATTTACAATTTTTAATATAGAAAAACGATGAAGATTTTACAAAAAAGAACTAAACAATGCCAGTCAAAAATGTTTTATTTGTTTTGCTTTCCTTGCCTGGAATCGTATGAGCACAGGAAATGAATTTTTCGAACAAGAAGACGCGTGAGGTCACAATCTCTAGCGAAATTATAAAAGATATTCAACTTAAAAATTATTTGTTTAAATAAAATCATATTTTTAGGTATCGATGTAATGTGTAATTTTCCGCAGATGTCAAATCCGTTAAAATTTTTATTTTATTTTTAACCATCTTGGAGATAGAAAAAAGAACTACGAAACTCCAGTTAAAAATTGTTACAAGTTTTGCTCTTCGGCTGAAAGCGTTCAAACGGAAACACGGAAAAAATCAATTTATAATCTGTGATCTTTTATGCTGTTGCCATTCTAAGAAAAACGATAATTTTTAAATATGTCATTAAATTAATTTTAAAGTGTTCTAGATTGAATTTTAAAATTCGGGCTTAGTACAAAAATTGCAAAATATACAGACTATCTGTGTGTTTAATCCCATTAATGCAAGTGCCATAGATTCGTCAGGAACTTGCACATACCAAACAGACAAACTAACATTTCCCTTCTTAATAGTAAAGATTTTTTCATACACAATTATTGGCTCTATATATGTGTTTTTATCTCTACTGTTATAAAAGGAAGTGTCTGTCTGTTTGTATGTTATGTGCACGTTCCTGGCAAATCTATGGCACTTACAGTAATGGGATTCGGTACACTGGTAGTCCGAATATTTTGCAATTTTTGTACGAAGCCCGAATTTTAAAAATTAATCTAGAAAATTTTTTAACTAATTTAATGACATATTTACTAATTATTGTTTCCTTAGAATGACAACAGCATAAATGATCACAGATTCTAAATTTATTAACTTCCGTGTTTCCGTTTGAACGCTTTCAGCCGGAGAGCAAAACATATTATAAGTTTTAACTGGAGTTTCGTTGTTCTTTTTTTCTATCTCCTAGATCATTAAAGATAAAGTAAAAATTTCAACGGATTCTGCATCTGTGGAAAATTTCACATTTCGTTGATACCTAAAAAATATGATTTTCTTTAAATAAATAATTTTTAAATTGAAACTTTTATATTTTTTCCATTACAAACGGCCGCCGCAAAGAATGGCCTTAATTGGATTCGAGATTAATTCATTTTGATTTCCTGAAAATTGGATTTTCATCTCTTTTCATCAGTAACCACAGGGGTAATGACCGACCGCTTCGTTTAAGTATGGCATATATGGCAATGAGTAACAGCAAGATAGTTCAAAAATTCATTTTAGGAAAACTTTAGGATCTGTGCAGCCTATGCTTTCAATAATCGACGAGGCAACTGAAAACGTAACAATATTTCAAAGAAAAATTTATGACATGTCTGAATTGACTTTACACAATATGTCAGGTGAAAATAACGTTTAACTAGAATGGCAACAGAGACGCAGTCAGTATTAAAGATACTGAAATTGGACAGGAAATACGGACCATAGCAACGTTGCAATCTGCTTTTATGATCAGCGAGATTAGTACGGGATTTTCCGAATGTCACTGTCAGTGGTTCTCATGATGGCCATTTACAAGGGAGTATAGCAACAGAGCTATAATGCCGCATGCGGAACTTTAAAATAGAATGATCTTTCTTTCAGGGAAATTTTGAGAAACGTAAAATCTAATAAGAATCTTCCCGGCTGTCCAAAAGCAGTCAAACAAATTTCATTCGCGAACAGAATAACCGAAGTGCGTTGGATGTATCTTTTGTTATTATGAGCGCCATGTTTAAGAAGATATAAAATTCTCATTGAACAAGTTGATTTTGTGACGTATTACAGTGAGACTTGAATATTTTGCAGCATGTAAATAATTCTATTCTGCTTTGAAATTCGACTCTATTTTGCAGCTAGTAAATAATATATGTCACTATGCGTGTCTAAAACAATGATGTGTCCTTTTAGGACTTAGATTGCTGCATTCAACTATCCTTCACAATCATTTGTGTGCGGCAGTCGTCTGTTTTTACTGCTTTTTGTTACATTTTAAATTGTTCCGTTAAATCCCATTTCGGCGCATGAAGATATTTCAGTGACATACATTGTTATTAAAGATGAAATTAAATTTATATTTCTGAGAACGAAGTGATAGACTGTGTCGTGAATCATTAATGCCTAATAGGCTGTGCGAAGCTATCCTCTAATTCAATATTTCCACTCTCAGAAATATGTCTACGGCGTTTTATTGAACAAGAAAAATACTGTAATACATTTTCTTAAAACCCTCTGAGAGTTTAAGCCAAACATTCCTGCATTTAAATTTCATGTTTTGCTACCATATTTGAACAAAAGTGTATTTCACATCCTGACGACTAATAGGCTTTCAATTGCTTCCTATTTTTATTTGAGTGCTTATATGATTGTAATAATAGGACTTACATTCTTCAATGCCATTAGGGAGTAGTCCAGATTGATAAGTATTCGAAAGACTGGTAATCTAGACAAATAAGTAAAAGCATTAACTGATGAAAAATGAATCAAAATTCAGTCTAAAATAATGGTTTATTTCGGTAGGACTATGTTACTATAGTCATTCAGGGCGGAAGTAAATTTGAGTGGGAAACTGAAATTTACTATTTACTTTTATTAAATAGGCCTTTCCAGTTAATCCTTTAAAATTTTTATTTTACCGATTTACAATTTTTATTTTTTTTTGACTCTAAGAGGACGTTAAAAAGGAAGCTAAAAGCGTCGCTACAAAAGTCTTTATATCAAAGCTTGCATTTAAAATATAATTGTACACGGTATATCTAAAATGGTTCAGTTTCGCTGTTGGCTAGGTGTGGTCTTTCCCCGATGAGACTAAATATATTAAACTGACTAAAAATGATAAAAACATAAAGCCATGTAAAAGTAATGGTTGATTATATAAAAATAAGTTCCATAATTGCAATCTAGCTTTTGAAACAGCTGAGTTTGAAAACCGAAACTCAAAAATCAGAACGTGATCAAAATTTTCTTATGCACAAATACCATAGTTAATGTAATCAAATTTCAGTGAACGTTCAAATCATTACAATATCATCGTAAAATCGCCGTTATTAAAACCAATGCCGTCGTTTATTTTTAAAAAGACAGTTAAAACATCTATTTAATTTATCAACTGAGTAAAAAAGTCTCTTATATTGGTCTTTCTTGAAGTTTAGTTCTCTTTTGAAGGTGTATTGGTATTTCTTGTTTTCCTCTGGCAAATAGGGTTTTTAGGAGATATATTTATTGCATACTCTGTCAGAACAGTGGAATAGAAGAGTTGATACATCAGGCTTCTTGTGACAGGTAGTGTAGCCTATATACTAAAATTTGGTAATTGGTATTTGGTAATTTTTAGTTAACGTCCTACTAGAGCAACACAACGGGCTATTGACGACGGACCGTGATCACTCCCTTAAGGGAAAGATCCGAGGACAACACCTCGTAATTTTGAACCACGCTCAGATGACGAAGCAACACCTGAGCTGGCACCCCACTCTCCAAACTTCAACGCCAACCCAACGTGAGGACTTTCGGCCACGACAGATTTAAGGTGCACCAGCCGATTCTACACCAAACGCTTACAAACATCCATACCCGGACCCGGATTCGAAACGGGAACCTTCCGATCTAGAGGCTTACACCTTAACCACTATACCGGTAAAAATGGTAATGGTAATTTAAGTTAGCGTCGTACTAGAGCAACACAACGGGCTATTGACGACGGTCCGGGATCAGCCCCTTAAGGGAAAGATCCGAGGACAACACCTCGTAATTTTGAACCACGCTCAGATGACGAAGCAACACCTGAGCTGGCACCCCACTCTCCAAACTTCAACGCCAACCCAACGTGAGGACTTTCGGCCACGACAGATTTAAGGTGCACCAGCCGCCTCTACACCATACGCTTACAAACATCCATGCCCGGACCCGGATTCGAACCAGGAACCTTCCGATCTAGAGGCTAACACCTTAACCACTATACCGGTTGGTCGGCAAAATACTAAAATTTCGAGAATGCCTTAAGACATTGTATCCGAAGATGCTGTACGCCACTTACATAGATCATGGTCTCCACCAGATTGCTAAGATAAAGACCTACATCCAATGATAAATGCTTTGATATCTCCTGTAAGAGAAGACATTTGTTAAAGCACGAAATCGTGCGACTATTTTTCGGGAGGTTCTTCCAAAAATGTCACTTTTCCGCCTGAACCTATGGTGGGGAACGTGGTTAAACGTGCATTGGAGATGCTTTCTGAAAAGGAGGCAGTTTCTATAACTTCTGTTAAAGAGGCTCTGTATGTCCCTTACATTATTAATGCAGTAGCTTTCATAAAAGCACGCTTTTGGCAACTTAACTACTACCATTACACGATTGGACAGAGCATCATTGCCTTTGGCCGAAGCGATATATTTGATGTGGTAGCAAAGGGAATAGCTCGTTCGTGGACCATTTTACATGGTTGTATCCAGGAAGCTTGAGGAGCTGTCCTTTCAAGAAGTTTTGACTTCAAAACAACTGAGAATGCGTCCCGAGTGCTTTGTGGAGACGATCTAAGGTGAACTGCCATCACAATTTCTCAAATTATTTTTCAGGGCCAAAACGAATTCCATCTGAAGATCACAGTGGCTTTAAAATTGAAAATTTATCAATGAATTTGATAGTACAATGACACGCCATGTAAACAAAAATAGTTTTGTTTGGCATATTGTTTTTGCTATGCGAGGGCTAAATTAGATCTGCGCTGTTTAACCTAATCACTAGAGGGTAGAATGGATACTTTTCCGCCAATCACAAGAACTAGGCTGGATGTAGAGATAAATTTGCTGACATACACAGTATAATACAGAATTCTAATCTGTGTCCTATTTTAGATGGTGAACCGAAATTTTTATTCGACTAATATCGTTAATACTATTATTTGGTTATCCTTCCTCATTTCGAAATTGAAATCCAACCTGAACTGTTATTCTAAATTCTTGACCGTTTTAAGTACGTTAAGTTATTTTAGTTAAGTAATTAATTAATTACGGTTAATTAGTGTAAATTGAAATCCAACCTTAACTGTTATTCTAAATGCTTGACCGTTTTAAGTACGTTAAGTTATTTTAGTTAATTATTAATTAACTAAAGTTAATTAGTGTTAATTCTTTAATGCTAAATTAAGTTAATTAATTAATTAAAAATTAATACTGTCCAATTAGTTGTCAATCCACTAGATCTCTCAAATTGCAAATTTTACAATATTGTTTACAAAACCCGAGTACATTGACTAGAAAAAAAAATTGTCATCATAACAATGTAAACGTGCGTTAATCTTCTAATCTAAAGTGACACGTTTTTGTTAAAACCTATAAAATCTAGCAAACCTAAAACATAATTAGAAAAACTAATTTATAATTTTTAAAACCTTAAAATCCGAGATTTATTTATTGTATTCAATACTTGGACTTTGGTTATTTTGGTAGGTAGGTAATTAACGTCTCACTGAATGAGTACAATGGGCTATTGACCACTGTTCGGGCTCAATCCCCATGGAAAGATACGAGGACCACAGTCAAATGACGAGGTTAGCATCTGAACTGGCATCCCACACTTCAAACATTCACATCGCATCAATTTGAGGACATTTCAGACCAAGACAGATTTTACGCACACCAGCCTCCTTTTATAAGTCTTTGACTGGACTGGCTTCCAATTTCTCGAGAGCCTCCGGTTATTTTTACAACTGGACTATCGCTGCCCTATATATATATATATATATATATATATATGTAAGATTCGTGTTGTTCTGTTTGGTAAGGTCTATATTAAAGACTTCTAATCTTACAGCACATTGACGTTTAATGAATTAATATCCACAGTTATTATGTACAGTTGAGTTATATTTTAAAACAGTTCCGTCATTATCTGCAGCAGTCGTCTCTGCTCGGAAAAAATACGTCAGCTCTCAATGGCGTCCAGGGGAAAAAAAGTGTATGTTCTATTAATTTTCTCGTAACTGAATACCGGAATGTGACTGGCTCCTGACAGTCTTGCCTTGCATTCCTACTACAATGCAACTGACTCCTACCAGTCTCGTTGCTCTTATAATGAGTTCTTTCCAGACTAGTAGACAACTACCGTTGTCTAGTATTCCTACATATATATATATATATATATATATATAATTTCAAGAACACAAGAATTTCTAAAAAAATGTAACAAAAGTCTTAAAAAATAATAAAAAATGAAGAAATGTTGGTGGATCAGGGCGTCATCAGGGAGGAGCCTGATCCAAACAACATAAAATGGTGTTTTCTACATATGAGCAGCATTAGGCTGAAAAAATTGCTCATACACTCCCCCAAACACCACCAAAAATCAAGTAAAACAAAAACAGAACAAAATACCAAAACAGAGCAGGAACAGAACGAAATGAAACCCGAAGCCGCAGCTGAGATATCATCAACAACAAGCCTAAAAATTGCCACCAAATGCCATCAATTACACAGTCTAACTTATATGCTAACATCATACCTCCGATGCAACAAGTCCAAAAAATAATAATAATATGAAAATCCCCAGCCCCTTATCAAAAATATATTCATAAAAAGTAAAAAAATAATAAAAATAAAATTGAAAAGCAATTCCCATGGCTCTGGGAAAATTACGAAAAATAATTATTCCTGTGTTGTGTAGGTGTTGATATTAATAAATATTTCAAAAATATTTTTAAAGAATGAAAACGGGTATTTGTTTTTGAGAAGTGTGTTTTTTAGATATTTACATTGTAATAAAAAGTTAGCATCAGAATTACAAATTTTTTTGAAACGTACCAATTGACCAGCTATCGTGTTGTAGTATATTCTTTTAGAGATATTGGAGTCCCAAAATATTAATTTAATGACTGTAAATTTAAAATCGCTGCGTTTATCATATACATTAATGTCAACTTTGCCGGATGAAACAGAAATTTTTATGTCTAGAAAATCAGTATTATTGTTATCCAGATTGGTTTTAATTAAAGAAAGTTCGTCTGGATAGATGGATTTCCAAATATTAGCAAAGTTGCTATTATTAAAAACAATTAAATCATCAATAAATCTAAAAGCAGTATTTATCTGAAGGCAAAAGTTTTTTTCAAAATAATGAAGAAATAAATTAGCAAGAATGGAAGAAAAATTAGAACCTTGGGGAATACCCTTAACTTGAGTGTAAATATGCTCACCATTAAATATAAAATTATTAAAAATACAATAATTAACCAAAAATTCCCATTCCTCAAAATCCAGATCAATTAAGTTATTAAAATCATGATAGTAATAGTTCAAAACATCTCTCAATTTGTCCAGGGGTTGTTTCGTAATTTACCCAGAGCCATGGGAATTGCTTTTCAATTTTATTTTTTTATTATTTTTTTACTTTTTATGAATATATTTTTGATAAGGGGCTGGGGATTTTCATATTATTATTATTTTTTGGACTTGTTGCATCGGAGGTATGATGTTAGCATATAAGTTAGACTGTGTAATTGATGGCATTTGGTGGCAATTTTTAGGCTTGTTGTTGATGATATCCCAGCTGCGGCTTCGGGTTTCATTTCGTTCTGTTCCTGCTCTGTTTTGGTATTTTGTTCTGTTTTTGTTTTACTTGATTTTTGGTGGTGTTTGGGGGAGTGTATGAGCAATTTTTTCAGCCTAATGCTGCTCATATGTAGAAAACACCATTTTATGTTGTTTGGGTCAGGCTCCTCCCTGATGACGCCCTGATCCACCAACATTTCTTCATGTTTTATTATTTTTTAAGACTTTTGTTACATTTTTTTAGAAATTCTTGTGTTCTTGAAATTATATTGCTTACCATGCTATGTCTGCAGCTTCAGCGCGCTTGCATGGGTAGTTTCGAGTTTCGATTTCTGGTTAATGCACCCCGGCTGTTTGGTTATTTTTTGTTATTTTGTGTGTGTTATGTTATTTTGTATATTTTATGTTGTTATTATATTATAATATATATATATATATATATATATATATATATATATATATAGTTCATTAAAAACTTTAATTATTTCGATGTAAGGCTTTATTTTACCTGTTCATATAAAATACTCTAGAAAGGTGTAAATCAGTTTGAATGGAGTTTTAAAATACTCTTATCTGCCATTTAGGATTTATAATGATAATTACAAAAAGCAGAGATTAAACAATTAATTGTTACAGGCTCACACTTCAATGGACACGGAATTATAGAACTTTTCTTCTTTTCATTTTAGACTGATGTATTTAATGGATAAATTGTCCTTCTTCCATTAAAACGTCTTTTGTGTTCTTTTCCGTCATCCACTTGAACAAGTTTTAAAAATCATCAAAGGCACGCATATAAAAGTTTCCTGCGTCTGTAGTACTTCAATATCTTCGAAATAGTCATTCACAATTTCAAAGCAAAACTTTTGGGCTTGTTATCAGAGTGTCTGGTATTTCAAAGAAGTTTGTTGAAAAAGGGCCATTATGCTCAGTCATGGGTAACTCTTAGGTGTGATAATCTTTTAGTCTTTGCATAAAATGTGTCTTATATTTCAAGCTGAGACAAAGTTTTCCTCATTTTTATTGCAGCTTATTTTATGGCGTGCTTATTCTAAATATTTGACTCTACAACTGAAATAAACTTGACCTGTATTTGAAGTGGTACTTTTTGCATTAGCTCTTAATTCATTGTTTTCGACGTCCATGGTATCCCAGTTGCTACAGTCATTGGTTAGCAACCGAATCACTCTGCGAGTGCAAAATGTTATTCAATAAACAGTTTTGTGTACGTAGTGGCAGGTGCATGTTAAATTTGTCGAGGTCTCAACTGTTCTCACTTTGGCGTGGTGTGCAAATGTAGAGACTGGGGCACCATCTCAAGTGTTGAACTCTCCATCTGCAAGTGATTTCAAGTACGTAGTACGTTGGTAAAAGGTGTTGTCCTCGGAACTCCCCCATCGGGATGGATCCCAGACTGTTGACAATAGCTCGTCGTGTTACTCCAGTGCGGTGTAAATTCAACTACCTCCAAAACATTGTTTTTTTTTTCCTTTCGTAATAGCTATTTTTATAAAATTTGCTTTTTGTAATCCCATTGTTTGGGTTTGCGCCGTTGTGTTACAATTCTTCTACTATATATTATATGTCGTATAAATTAATTCATTTATGACGGTATGAATAATATATAATTAATAGAAGTACTCAGTAAACACTCAGTTTGCATTGATATAATTGATATAATATGTAGATTTTTAAAACAAATTATTTTGTTGAAATACACTCTATAACAAAAAAATCGACGCACCAAGAAGGAGATGTCCGATGGAGACAAAAATTGGTGGATAGGAAAATTATGTACAGAATAGAAAATTATTAAAATTTCAGAACAATTTAATGATTTATTTCAGAGTTACAGTAACGAGCTCAATAAGGTGTTGACCCGCCTCTAGCCTGGATGCAAGCTGCCACACGGCGTGGCAAAGACCGATAAAGCTCCCGGATGGTCTCCTGCGGTATTTCTTGCCAAATTTGCTCCAATTGTCGGATTACGTGATCAACATTCACTACCGGATGCAGTCGCCTTCCCATCATATCACAGACATGCTCGATGGGAGAGAGATCTGGTGATCTGGCTGGCTAAGGAAGTGTTTGACAAGCTTGAAGACAATTCATAGCAACACGTGCCGTATGTGGTCTGGCATTGTCTTGTTGAAAAAGAAGTCCAGGGTACTACGAAAGGAACGGTAGCAAAACAGGTCTCAGAATGTCGTCAACGTACCGCTGTGCAGTAAGTGTACCTCTAATGACGACTAAAAGGGTTCGGCTATCAAGGGAAATGGCACCTCAGACCATAACTCCTTGTTGAGGGCCCGTGTGGAGTGCAATAGTGAAAGCAGGATCGGTACGCTGCCCTGGGCGTCTCCATACACGTCTAAGATGATCGTCAGGACAAAGTTGGAAGCGGGATTCGTCGCTAAAGACTGTACGTCCCCAGTCAGCATCATTCCAGCCTGATCGAGCCAAGCACCACTGTAATCTGGCTCGACAGTGTGCAGGCGTGAGTGACAGGTGGCGTAACGGTCGGTACGAGCGTAGATTTCGCTTTCTCAGCCGTCTGTGAATGGTCATGGTGGACACTAGTGTGTGGGTCGCACGACTGATGGTTGATAGCGATGAATCAGGCGTTGTGATAGCTGATCTGACAGTCACTCTGTCCTCGCGATCTGTTGTGGCCCTACGTCGACCGCTACCATCATGACGCTGAAATTTGCCAATGTCCACGCACTCTTGCCAGCATCTTCTAATCGCCGCATCGCTTCGACTCACATGACGAGCGATTCTCCGATTTGCCCAACCTGCTTCTTTCAATCCAATGATACGACCTCTATCAAACTCTGAAAGTTTCTCGTAATGAGCTCGAAGCATTTTTCCAGCCGTTTAAAGGTATCCTAAATCGCAATGCAGCAGAAATCTTTAACAACATTTCAAGAACAACTCCTTATATACATCTGCTGGATGCGCAGTTCCGATGCGCTGGAGATCGCACTATTCATTCATTGGACACCAAATTTTAATCATTTGCATATTTGGCCAAAATATTTTTGCATACGAAATTTCAAAACAATCGGATGATTCCTGCTTGGTGCGTCGATTTATTTGTTATAGAGTGTATTATGAAGTAGTAAGTAACGTGTATATACATATCGTCATACTGTCAGAAAACTCCTAGTTTTTATAAATTTTCAAAAAAATATATTCAGAAAATATAATCAGTAAAAAATCCCCAATCATATTCTATTAATAAATCTACCGACTTTTCAAATGCAATCTATCACAGTCCATTTGCACGATTTCTTTGTTATTTTTGTTTTTCAATAGTTCCAAAATTGGCAAATGTACTGGATTTTTGAAGTTATTGGTCCTGATATGCCTTAATTATAATTTTCTCTACGAACAAGCTATGCTCGACTGTTCTCAATTGTTCCGTTAAAGGGAAAATACTTATTTTGTTGTGAAATTTAAGCCGATACTACGTAGAAGTAGATGAAACATAGGACAAATGTCTCACTAAAACTTTCATATCGATCACACCAAAGTGTATGATATGACTTAGAACATTGAAACATTTTTCCTTAATATAAATCGCTGCATCTGTCACCTATGTAAAGGAATCAAATAGAAATGTGAATACCATCTTGTTGAAGATGAAGGTGATTTCCAAAAAACTATAATTTATTATATAAAAACACATTTTTCAGCTTTTGTACGCAGGTGCTACATCCCCAAGAGAGGTATCTAGAATGGACGCATTTTTGAAGAAACAAGCCATCTCTTCTCATAAATCTTCATTGCGTTTGATCCTCGAGGTGCACTGGATCGTATGATTGATGAGCCATGTCTGAAGAATTTTATGCAAAACAGTAGGCAAGATTGACGTATATAAGCTTGCAATCAGCATCGTATGGTTAATGTTTTAACAGATGGTAGCAACGATTATTTCTTAGCATCTAAATTACTCAGTCAATGCATTAGGTATTTTGGGGTAATCTTACTTGAGTTATAAATGGGGATGGTATCACAATGTGTTTATAAGTGAGGTAGAGTGGGTGATTATATCAACACCATCAGCTGCATAAGTTAACATTTTCACTATTTCAATCTGTACAAAACACCTGGGTACATTGATTTATTTCTAAATATTTTTCGATCTAGCTATATTGGGCCGCGGTAAAGCGGTTGGAAGCTTAGAGGATTAACAACACAGGTTGAATGTCCTTATGTTTTATGGTGCCAAGGTGCGACAAACAGAAGACAACGCCAAGAAATGAATGTCATGAATAGGGAAAATAGGGATTGGGGAATATATAAATGTAATGAAAGCAAGTAATTTTAACGACACTCAGATGACGAGTGATCCAGAGGTATAACAGCAAACAGAAGGTTCCGAGTTCGAAATCCGATCCAACCAAATACGTGTGGGCTGGTGCACTTAAAATCCATCTTGGCATTAAATATCCTTACACGTTGCCGTGATGCGCAATTTTGGAGAGTATGGTGCCGTATCAGGTGCTGACCTAGTTATCTGACCGTGGTTCTAAATTATAAGGAACCGAAGGGAAAGGTCCGAGAACAACACCTTGTCAATTGGAACCACTGTCGGATGACGAGTTCAACACCTGATTTTAATTAAGAATTATTAATTATTAACCTGATTTTAATTTGATTAAGGTTTGATATGGACCAAATACGGAAAATATTTTTATTTCTCTCATCAAAGATCGAATACCCTTTGGTCAGACTTCGTATTCACATTGTTTATAACAAATGGTACATATAGATAGTGGTATTAACGTTACACTGGTGAGACACAACGGGCAATTGGCAACGGTCCGGGCTTAAACCAGTCTTACTAATCCGAGGACAACACCTCGTAATTTTGATCCGAGGTCAACAACTGAGCTGGAACCCCAATCCCCACATAAAACATTTGAAGCGACGACAAATTTAAAATACAGACTTATATAATAACAACTTATACTTATAAAACTTACAACCTATACTTATAAATACCAACCAGCCCCACTTATCCTTAGAATGAATACCATACATAGTTGCACAGTATTAGCCCAACCCAAGAAAATACAGAACGCAAAGTCTAACCATAAGCTTATAATTTAATTAGCGTGAATATAGATACTTCACCGTCACGGTTGGAAACTTTTAAATGAAAATGTAATGGGGGGGGGGCGGCATTGTGTTGTTTCTGTCGTAAGGAAACAGGAAATTAAAGTTAATTCAAAATATTCTTTAGTCAGTAGGTTATTGACTTCACAGGGATATATTAAGGAAATAAAAAATCCTCGGGGCGTTCCTTTCTTCGTCTTCATTACTCACAAAATGTATACATCAAATGTCACACTTACAAAATCACTTAGGCGAGGTGAGAAAAGCTCACTGAAAAGTTACATATTCAGTGAAAGAAATGTCTAAAATGATAAGTTCTGAAGAATGATTTGTTTACCTCTAACGAACATGAACTTTTGTTTCGAGTTTATGGCTTTGTGCAAACAATAAGTTGATAGCTGTAAAAATTCAATTTTAAGTACTAAATTAACAGAAAAACTAGGATTTAGGACTTGTAAATAAAGTTTCAACCATTTTAATTGCTACCCAAGCATGTAAATTGAAATAAAGCTTCCGTATGAGGTTCCTTTTGCTTCAGATTAATAAAACTTCCATATTCGAAATAACTTGAATTCCTTAGTCAAAATATTACAATCCTATATCCAATGCATGTTTAAACAGTGGTTTTGTCAGTCTAACAAAATGGGTATTTTCATGATTCCATCGTAGTTCATGCCAAGGTGAACACGGTTAACCACTCCAAAGTCGATTCGAAATACGTTTGTAAGTCAAGTTGTTTTCTCAACTCACTCAGGGAACTTCTTAAAAATATCCGACATACAAGATTATTTGGGGATATATGTATTTCAATAACAGAAACTTTCAGAATCAAAGAAAACTTGCCTTCTAAGAGCCACCCAGTTCGTAATCGCCAAGTCTGCCGTAAAACTAATTCCGTCTTTCAGATAGACTTATTTCTATGAGAAGTGGAAGCAAAAATATAAATTCCTTTACGTATTTTGAAGAATAATAGTAAACATTGGAGCTTTCAGTCATTGTTGATGCACAAATTCAAGAAATATTTCCATGAATATACTTTTGCCTTACATTTTTGAAATAAAAGAATACTCATTTTTTTTTTAAATAACTCAATAGATGCATGGAAATAAATGCAAAAATATTCGATAGATTTATTTTTTACTGAATGTTGATGAAACGAGCTTAGTTTAAAAAATTTCTGTGAAAAATACTGTCCCCTTTTCAAGTTTGACAAATATTCTACATTTAACATATTCTCTGCAACATTTATTTTTTATATCCTACCTATTTCTGTCCTTTTATTTTTTTCCACTTATCTTTGTTCTCACATTCCCAGCAAGTTATCTTTCGTGGGTCACATTTTTACTTGAACAACTCTTTTCTACTTTCTATATCAATCTCTTATCTTTTTTATATCATTTATATCCTTTTCCACTTATATCCTTTGTATCTCATTCTTTTTTTCTATTCATCTTTATTTTCCCATTTCTGTTGTTTTTCTTTCGGGTACTTTAGTTCTTGTTTAACCCCGTATAAATTCTATCCTTAAATTTCTTCTACTTTACTATCCGTGTCCAATTGTTTCCATGTCCATTTCTCAATTTGTGTTTTTATTTCCTCTATACAGAAATATCTTTGCCGTTTAACTCTTTTTCTCTTACTTTCTCTCGCTTTTCACTTCCATGTCAGGCACGTAAGGAAGATAATTCCGGAGGAGGCCGGATCAGATAGAATCAGAAGGCCGTAATACTAAATGAACATGGCGTGAAACTTTTTGGTTGTTTTCAGACATATCTCTTCTGACTTTGTCGGTGTGGTAAGCGAAACTTCGATTTACCCAGATAACCTTTTTTTATTGCTTTTTTAACATTTAAAACATTTTGAGCATGGCTTGGTGTCAGCCCTTCCTCTGAATTCACGCAAGGTTCTAGTTCGAATCCAACCAAAGACCGTCGTGTTAAAAGGTGGCTGGTGCACGTCTAAAACTGTCGTGGCCTTAAATGTCCTCACTTTGGCATGGTGTAAAAGTTTGAAGAGTACTGTGCCAGCTCAGGTGTGACCTTGTCATTTGTCCGTGGTTCAAAATTAAGTGGTGTTATCCTTTGATCTTTCCCTTCGGGTTTTGTCCAGGACCGTCGCCCGTTGTGTTGTTCCAGTGTGAAGATAATTAAAATACCTACCTCTGAATACAAGCTTGTTCAATTTTATTTAACCCTCCAAGTGGTTTCAATGAGGTACATTGTCCATCAAGATCTGGTCAGTTTTACTACTCTTGAGATACTACTCTTGAGATAAGGCAACCACTAGGAGGGGTAAGAGTAGGGTTCCGGTTTAAAAATTCGAGAAAAAAATCATTTTGGGTTTTTACTGTCTTTGTAAATTTGAATTGTCCTCTTAAAACGATACCTCATTTGTCAAAATCCGTTGATTGGAAGTATTTTTTTTTTAGTAGTTGCACTATTATCACGACGTACGTCTCAGAACATACATACAATTTGGGGGCACATTACTCAAAACCTACTTGAGATACAATCTTAACATTTTATAATTGTTTATGAAGCACTTTTAAAGACTTTAACACAAGGAATAAGACATAAAATGCATATTTTTCTTACAAAAATAATTTGTCTACATTTTTTGATATTTTTTTCAAAATATAATAGGAAGAGTCAATTAGGTTTCTGAATGTATTCACTGGGCCGACTCCAGTGCCGTGGCCAGCTGCGCTAGATTACCTCCCTCCTCCAGCCTGGATCCTTCCGGCAAATGTTGCAGAGTGTTTGCTTTCAGACGTTTCACGCCGTATACGCCAACGTCCATCTGTCCGATGGAGAATAAAACGTGATTCATCGGGAAAAGCCACCTGTCGCCACTCTGTGGACGTCCAGTTGCGGTACTGGCGTGCAAATTCCAGCGTTCGCCGCCAATGAACAGCAGTCAGCATAGGTGCATTAACCAGGCGTCTGCTGCGGAAGCCCATGCGCAGCAACGTTCGCTGAACCGTTGTTGAGTATACACTCTTGGTAGCCCCTTGGTTCATCTGGGCGGTCAGTTGCTCAACAATTGAACGTCTATTCGCCCGAACGCATCTCCGTAGCCTTCGTTCGCCTGTGTCATCTATAGCCCGTGGTGCATCACATGTGCCACGCCGCTGATTTTGGATAGCGCCATTTTGCCATGCACGGTATACTTTTACCACGGCGGCACGCGAACTGTTCACAAAATTAGCCGTTTCCGAAATGCTTCCATCCTTGGCCTGAAAGCCAATAATCATGCCTTTTTGGACGTCGGATAAATCGCTACGTTTCTGCATTACGCCAACGATTGAAATGCTTTCCGATGCCGTAGGACATCCTTGATATACACTCCACTGCAATGTGCTGCCACCTGCCTTTTGTGATTGCTTATTTCACGTTGACGTCGAAAGTAGGTGATGGTCACATTAATGTGACTGGACTGTATATATATATATATATATATATATATATATATATATATATATATATATATATATATATATATATATATATATATATATAATTTTGTGAATTTTTAAAACAATTTATATATAAGACTTCCAAGTTAAACTCTTTAAAAACATTCAAATATTACACTGTAAAAATTTAAATTTAAATCACTGATTTATGAATAAATGAGATGCCTCCAAAGTTTGTGAATTTAACATGGGTGCCTAAGGAGGTGCCGGACCTCTTAAACCCAGACTTTCCAAGTTCAACGGACGTTGAAAAGCTCTTCCAATATTAAAAGGCCTAGGTAGCCCAGTATGAAGAGCAACAGATTGGCAACCGGAAGGTTACGAGTTCGAAGCTTGGTCTAACCAAACACCGTCGTGTATGCGGGGGCTGGTGCCTGTCGAATCTGTCGTGGCCTCAAATGTTTTGCTAATGACGAGACGGAATTCAATCGTCATCAAGAATGCTGACTGAAATCCGAATGATAAAGATATCGCCGTTTTTGATGAGAAGGAGTTCGATGTCAGGACAGCTTTTTTTTTAATGGCAAGATATCTCGTGCATCAAAATCTGGTCAGTTTTGCTGATGACAAGATATTTCATCGAGGCAGTTAAGAGAATAAACAGCGTGTTTTTAATTTTGTGGAATCTCTTTCCATTCATTATAGCCCTTCCTAGTGTATATGTCTATTTGTTGACGTCGTCATCGGATGAGGTTTAAGATTACGAAGTGTTGTCCTCGGATATTTCCCTTCGGAATTGATCCCTAACGGTAGCCAAAAGCCAGTTCTGTCGACCCAGTAAGACGTAAATTAAACTGCTTATCCACCTACGAACGCTACCATCAAATCAATTTTCCTATTGTGACGCAAAAATAAAGAGTTAATTTCTAAAACCATGGTTTGAATATTTTCTTTGTAGTGCTATGTAATTGACTTTTTCATAACTATTTGCTTATTAGCACAGTTCCATTTGTACGATTAGATCAATCTATTAAAGTACACGTATTATTTTGATGCGTGTTTACAACAATTTTTTTTAAGTTCGTAGTTTGGTAACGAAAACTAACATACAAATACCTTTTTATAACCACTTTAAATGTGATTGAGTAAGTCTTAACTTTACATGAAAAATTATATTTTTTACGTTAGAAGCTCTCCCGAAAAAAGTCCTCTCTACGTTACATGGAATCATATTTGTTGTTCGCGCATTGTAAACCTATTACACATTTGAAAACAATAACATCGGTCTAGACATCCGAATTTTTTTAAAAATTGCATCGGCATTATAATTTCTTTAAATTTAAAATTAAACAAATCCATTACATCACTAAAAGAGAAACTATTGCAATAAATACATATTATAAAAATCGTAAAGTTAATGTTTTACACACTGTACCAGAACCGAAAGCAACAAAAAATGCTCTAATTAGATTGCCAAAAATAAAAAGTTGTAAAGAAACTTTCAGTTAAACCTTTTAAAAACAACGCACTAAAACCTGCTCCGAGAAATAAAGTAATTAAGCACTCAATATTCAACTGGAGCTCGATATCGGGAGATGAAGCAGCTTGGAAACTGTTAATTAATATTGTATTACGCCGCAATTAGTTACAATCTTTTTCAAATCTCTCAAAATGAAGGTGAAATTCATGCCATTAAAAGACAGAAACAAGTTATAATCCGGAATGTTACACAGTTTTTGGTTAATTAAAAAGTTCTGATTTTTCCGTGTCGGGGGATTTCGGGAATGGAAATTTTTTCTGAATATTTTTCGTTGCAATAGGTTCCGCAAATTAAAGCTTCCTGGGTGTAAAGAAAGAGATAAAGTTTTACTTTTTCAAGTCTAAAATAACTTGTAAATAACCCCCAGTTATAATAACTCAACTAGAGTAAATAAGACAATTACTATTTATCTATAAATATTTTAAGTCTTGTTGGAAAAAGATTCCAGTCGGAGTTCTCTTCACAAAAATACCTCTTTGTCGTAAGACGTACAGGCGTTGTGTAAAGTTCAAGGTGAATTTTTCTAATTCATTGCAAAAAATAATATAAACATTATTAAATTTCTCAATAAGATTAAGATATATAGGTAGGTAGGTTGTTGAATTAACGCAGCACTAATGCAACATAGCGGGCTATTGGCGACTGTCCGGGATCAAGCTCAAAGAAAACGATCCTGGGACAACACCTCATAATTTTAAGAAGCTGAGGTGCATCTGACGGAAAAACCAATCTATCACCAGTTCGAAACTCGGTACAGTCATGTACCGCCGGTGTAGATTGAATCATCGTAGCGTCAAATGTCCTCACGTGGACGTGGTGTGGACGTTTGTAGAGTGGGATGCCAGTTCAGGTGTTGACCTCGTCATTTGACCGTGGTTCAAAATTATGAGGCGAATTCTTGGATTCTTCCCATCGGAATTGATCCCGGAAAGTTGCCAGTTGCCCGTTGTGCTGCTCCAGTGCGACTTTGATTAACTCCCTACCTACCGTAATTTACAGCCAAGGTCAGATTTGAGGCCACGTAAGATTTATCGTGAACCAGCTCCATGTATATGTTGATCTTTTTGGTTGTATCGAGTTACGAACTCGCAACCCTCCGGTTACTAATACATGACTCTTCCAACCAGGGCAACCACTGCCTCAGTTGTGATATTAACCCTTCTTTGCATGATTTTTTCTTTATTGGAGAAATAAATCAAGGTGATATAATTCATGTTCAAAATTAAAGGAAAAATGGTTAAAAAAATCTTAGTATATATTTATAATATAAATTTAGCAAAAAACAATATGATGGTATCATGTGGTATTTTTTAAATTAAACGCAAACTTTTTCAGAAATTGCTCTAAAAATAACAGAAACACATGTTACAAACCTTTCTTCCACTCATTTTCACTTTTTTAGCAATAGAAACTCAAATATAATAAAACAAAATTAAAAACGAAATCATACGTTTATTGCAACTACAACAAACAGCGGAATGACAACTTCAAGCTCGTTTTACTGATAGTGACACTTGCTTATTTTTGACAGCTATGTTTTTTTTTATGCAATGGACATTAAAAAGGTATCCAGACACGATCAACTTAAAGTGAACTTGTTCTTTTATATAATTTTTGGGCATTCAATGTTTTGATGGAAATTTCCACCATTATGCAAAGAAGGGTTAAGCAAAATAACTTGTGTAATGATTTATGTTCAATTGGATTCTAAATAATGGATAATTGAAACATTCAACCCAACAACCAGTCGTCTATATTACTAATAATTAATTTCACAAAGTGATCAATCGTGAGGTAATGGAAACTTTTTAGAACACCGACATTGGTGTATGGCATTTGGAAGCCGGGTGTAGTTGATTCCGATTGCAATGTTCCAAGAACAATGCTACGTATCTCAGGAGGAACTTTTATCTTAATATTCATCGATAAACCCGTGCATCACTCGTCATACACTCCCGTTGTCCGAAAGATTTCGCCTCTGCTCACAAGGAATTCCAATTATCGCATCTTGCACTCTCCCTATCCAATAGAAATCCAGGTTCATAATCGAAGCTCTGACCAATGCCAACAAGTCCACTCATCTCGTAGTCAATTATTGTAGTTTTATGTCCAAGCCCAATTTCGTATGGGCACAGTGACTTAAGTCCTATTTGTATTTGATCCAGTAATGACCTGGTGAAACCTCACAATTTTAGGTGACAATTTCCCTGGGTATCTTTGAGTCTGGAACAATGACACTCTTCACCATAAATCAATTTTTAATGATACAATCATACATATTAATGTATAATTATATGTATATTTTAATCAAAACCTTAAAATATCAGTTCCTTGCTTTAAAAAATTTGAGTATAGAGGTTTATTTCTGTAAGTCTTGCTATAGTTGTAGAGTCAATAACACTAAACAGCGGGAATACTGAGTACCAGTGGTTCTAAAGTCATTGGGTATTTACTGGAAATGAATGTGCCGACTAACTGGCGAAAGAAGGCAGTACTATAACCCAGGATGAAAAACTTTATAACTTACCAACCAGCTAAAGTGGAGTTATTCAATGCAATTAATTTCAATGTTTATTTTATTTCTAGCAGCAGCATTTGATACAAATCATTTACTGGTTACAAGTACACAAAACCATTAATACAGGATAAAAACTGTTACAAGGTACATAACAATAAAGCAAACATAGGAAAGACACTGGCGGCAGCCAAAAACATAGATCAAGAACCGTCAGACAGTTTGAAGGTCCTGCATCTTCTCCCATGCATGCCAATACCTCCTATACACTTTATTACCAGGTAGTACAGGGCAGTTCATTAGATCAGTGCTCCCCAACCTTTTTATCGCCGCGGACCGGATCAACGTTTGATAATTTTAACGCGGCCCGCTGGGGGTGGGGGGGGGAGAGGTACGTTGATTGTTTATATTTTAGATTGTTTTGATTTAATAATTTTAATTTAATTGGATTTAAACATGCCTTCAAAATAAAATACAGTTGCGCCAAAAAATGAATATAATGTGATTTAACATTTTAACTCACTAGAACGCTAAATCGATAAAATAGTTTCCCAACCACAAAAAACCCACGAAGCGCTCGAACTCTTTTAAAAGCAAAGACAGGTGATCGTGCACCAACTAGGAGAATGAATGTTTAGGCTCAGTCTCGCCTAAAATCCCCATTAATGTCTGAAACATGTCCAAAATGCCTCTGTTCACGCGCCGTCCCCACAACTTCAGTTTGGATTTAAACGCAGCTACTTTGTCTGCCAACTTGAAAACATTTGTCAAAATTAGAAAATAGAGACATACAGAATACAGAAATCATAATTGAAGCTTTAGTAACAGAACAAATTTCAAGTTCTGATTTACCGCCTCCTAATTTGAGTGGACATTTCATAGTTAAGAGCCGCACAAACCCGAGATAAATACACCAAAGTAAATAAAATGGAAATAATTTAATATTTCTTGGACAGCCCGGTACCATTTGATCCACGGACCGGTACCGGTCCGCGGCCCGGGGGTTGGGGACCACCGCATTAGATGATTAACGTTGATAGCCGCACTCGCACCACACACTACACAGTTTGGGCTTGGTAGTAGATTAAATCTATGTACGTATTTAGCTAAACAGTCGTGTCCAGTTTCCAGCCGAATCGCTGCAACTGCAACGGAAAACTGGAGATCAGTGTAAATAGTAAACACCTGATTAAAGCTGTGGGAAAATCTTTAGAGAACTGCTGTGATGAGTCAAATTCCAACTGAGATTCCTACAAGACTTTGAAGAAAATTTGAGATTGACAATTTGCAGGCATATCTAACTAAAACCAAAATAAATGACATTAATTCATCCATTCTGTCACTCTGACTAATTCATATGTGGCTGAGAAGTTACCAGCTATAGCTGAGGTTACCTTTCCAAATAAGCTGTTAACAAGAATAGTAATAGATAATCGCGAACCCGTCTATGCTAATCAGGAAGTAGGTATCTACAAGTTGGGTAATTTTGATGGTTGACACATTCTGTTTAGTAATAAGCATCGGATTCTTGGGTTTTTATCTATTTAGTTCTATGCCCTTTATTTCCAATCTGTTTATACATTTTGGACATACATTACAGTTCAGATATGCTGAACAAAATATGTAAATCATACCCTGCCTAAAAATCCTAATTTGGCATATTTGAAAACACTTAAAACGATATTAAGCATCTAAGAAGACCCAAAATGACTTTTGGAACCAAAAGAATACCTTTTCCTAGTTAATTTCATCATTAAATGTATTTTATTTTTAAAAAAATTAATGTTGATACATTTCAATTCAAAATAAAGTAATGGATAGTGTGATTTCCAATAATCGAGTATGATACTTTCTTCAAACAAAAAATAAAGCAAAAAGAAGACTGAGATATCACAGTCAGTCAATCTGCTCGCAATCCATTTGGTGTTCTATATCATCTATTTTAATGAACGATGGGCTGGACATAGGGATGAATTTACTGACACACACAGTCTAATAGAAAATTCTAATCTGTCTTGTGTTAAAGATATTGATTTTAAATTCTTATTCGGTTACCAACCTACACTGCCTTACAATAATGGACCGAACGCCAGCGGATTTGCATAAAATCTGACTACTTGTTTGGGGTGTTTTTCGTGGTATGGCCTGAAACCTTTACATGTTGTTCCTGATAAATTAAGCGCCGAAGCCTACATGAACATTTTGGGCAATCAGGTTCTTCGTGCGCTCTGGCAATTTTATGGAATGGACGAATGTTACTTCCAGGACGACAACCACCCACCTGTCATGTTGGAGCTTTTGTCAAGCAGTGGTATTAAGATAGGATGTAAAACGTCTTCCCTGGCCTGCTAAGAGTCCGGACCTAAATCCTATAGAACATTTGTGGGACGAGTTAGAGCGACGCTTACTGACCAGGGAACCACGTCCGAAATCTACAGCTGAGCTGGCGACATTATTGCAACAGGAATGAACACAAATACCCATAGCTGTGTATCGAAACTTTGTTGAAAGTATGCCCAGAAGGATTGCTAGTGTAATTGCAGCATGTAGGGGACCATTCCCCTATTAAAGCACGTATTATTTCCCTTATACCGTCACATCTTGCTGTCTGGTCCATTATTGTTGGGTAGTGTATACAATTGTAGTTTAAAAGATTTGCTCCTTTTTGAATAAAATGCTAATTGTTATCGTAATGTTTTTTATGTTTGTACGTTTAGCTATTCTTAGTTAAATCCTTATCAAATTCAAATCATACGATTGGTTACCATCCCTCTAGATCTCTATGAAACAAACTTTTTACAATGTTTTTTACAAGAAATACAATCAACTGACTTATAAATTGCCATATCAATGAGACAAAAATGTGTTAATCGTATGATATTACGACCTTAGTGGTATTTTCGTAAAAACCTTAATTAGCCGTTGGCCGACCAACCGGTATACTGGTTAAGGTGTTAGCCTCTAGATCGGAAGGTTCCTGGTTCGAATCCATGGTGTAGAGGCGGCTGGTGCACCTTAAATCTGTCGTGGCCGAAAGTCCTCACGTTGGGTTGGCGTGGAAGTTTGGAGAGTGGGGTGCCAGCTCAGGTGTTGCTTCGTCATCTGACAGTGGTTCCAAATTACGAGGTGTTGTCCTCGGATCTTTCCTTTAAGGGACTTATCCCGGACCGTCGTCAATAGCTCGTTGTGTTGCTCTAGTACGACGTTAACTAAAATTACCATTGACATTAATCAGCCGTTGGAAAACCTAAAACACAAATTGAAGAAGCTTAATAAAATATTTTAATAGCCAAAAAATCCGGGACTTAGTAATATCTGTAGTACTAATGAGTAATACTATCACTCAACGAATTATTGAAATGCGCTTTCGCTCATGGATATTCTGTACAGGAACTATACGTATTATTTATCTTTTTCCTTTAAAATCAATGTGTGTTCCAAATGCTTGTTTTTACAGACTATATTCCGAACAGCAGCAGAAATGCTGCAGTCAATCTGGTATTAAAAGGAGGTAGTGAGACTGAAACTCTTGAGTATCAAAATCTCTGGAGAGCTACGTGAATTAAATTATCATACTCAGAATTCGCGATTGCGGCTGAATTTAACAGTACATCTGAATGTTAAATTGAATGATACAACAGACAAGGCAGTTAAATTGAATAATACTTAACTCGAATCTTGCGAAAAATGTGTGAAATCGCTTCGAGAACCGTATGAGTGTCATGTACAGTTGGTTACTTTCAGAATGTGCCCCAGAGACACCTGCTCACACTACAAATTTCTAAAATCTGAGGGAGTATTATGCTAGTTACATAGAACCATGAGTTCTATTTATTGACTAAAGTGCATTCGACTATATATTTATGACTTAGGTAGACATATATACCAACTATTAGAATTTTTCGAATAGGGTTAGAATTCTGTAAATCAGTGTAAATATTAGGAATAGTTGTAGTTCTCTTTTTCCAGCTATACTACTTTTCATGCTTTGTGACTTGGATGTGGCAAATTAGAGATACGTTGGAAATACAAGAGGTACTTTGCGTACCTAACCGATTAGTAAACATAAAACCATAAAACAGAATAAACATTAAGAAAAGACTTTGAACTGAAGTGAACCTCATAATGTTGCCGAATACAAGTGTGAATTATTCTGAAAACATGAAAGGAAAGGTTGGTTGTAGGGCTTTATGGAGCAAGGGTCATATTTGGCCAAGCTGTGCCAAACAATGTCAAGTAAATGGACATGCAGACAAAAGGAAAGTTTTAATGACACAGAAGAAAGAAATGCACCCAAAGAGGAATTGAACCCGTGTCCACTTTGCAGGTTGCTAGCGCAATGTGCCAACCAACTGAGCAAATGAAAAGGGTCACTGTAACACAGTTGGTAGAGTCCCGAATTAGCATACGGGGACTTACGAGTTCGAAACTCAAGATAGTCGTGTACGTGGGGGCTAGTGCATAGTAAATCTGCCGTAGCTTCAACAATCCTCACGTCAGTATGGTGTGAAAATTTGAAGGCTTGGTTACAACTCAGGTGTTGACATTATCATCTGACCGTGGTGCAAAATTAAGAGTTGTTATTCTTGTATTGTTCCCAGGGTTGGTACCGGACCGTCGCAAACAGCCCGTTGTGTTGATCAATTGTGGCATAAATTCAACTACGTATCTAAGCACGTGGAAGGAAAGATACGAGATGTATAATTCAGCTCCTTCATCTGTGATAAAAATACAAGACACAGCGTGAAGAAAAGTTTAAAACTTTGAACCTAAGTCCTGTGCTTCTATCAAAAGTTTTTGAAATTATGTAAAATCAGAGTACGAATCCTATAATTTGCGCATTTTTGTTCTTCCTGATAATTACCAAAGTAATCGGAACTCTTACTACGTAAGTTTTCTGCAAGAAACGCTATTTCTTTGATGCAGTGAACTTATTAATTAATGACCTTACTTCGTTTTCATGTATAAAAGGAGCAGTAAAGACAGCTCTCTTTGAGTGATAGGCTGAAATTCCAAGGATCTTCGTTTCTTTCCAAGGTGCGTTTATTTTAATACAGGCACCAATATAAGATGGTGCGAGTAAAGGTGGTTAAGATAGAAAAATGAATAATGCTACTTGGGAAAACATCTTAGAGATAGAAGAAAGAGGTAGGCTTACATATTTTTTAGAGCATCTGCCACAGCATCATAGTAACTGTCGGCAACCATGATGCATTTAACCCTCCGAGCGGTTTCGACGAGTTATCTCGTCCATCCATATTTGATTAATTTGCTAATGACGAGATAGACGTCATCAAAGCATTGCCGTTTTGTTAATGATAACGAAATCCAGATCGGGTCATTTTTTTTTCCATTGATGAGGTATCTCGTTGTTCATCACGATGTGGTCAGCTTTCTTTTCACACTCGATTACTGGCCTTGTATCTTTGAGATATACGGTAACGATTATGTAAAACAAATTTGTAATTTTTACAATGAATTTTATACCGTCCCTACTTTTATTTTATTTCAAAGTATTTAACCATCATTGGTTTATTTTCTCTACTATTACAAAAGGAAGTGTTTGTTTGTCTGTTTCTTGCCGCAAAATCCTGACTATTCTATGGCACTTACAGCAATGAGATTTGGCACACAGGTAGTCCGAATTTTTTGCATTTTTTGGGTCACGTTGAATTTTAAAATTCAATCTAGAAGATTTTTAAATGAATTTAATAGTTTTATTCTCCATCGATTTTTCAACGATTTTCTTCCGCGAAAGAAGAAACATCAGAATCTAGACTTTTCTATCCACGTGACTTTGACGTCAGCCTTTGGAACTATGCCAAGTTTTTTTCATCGCGGAGGCACGCGGAGAAAGTTGTTTTCGTTTCCGTTTTGATTTTTTCGCGGAGAATAGATTTCCAACAAGACAATAAAGACTAAAAATCTTAAACTGGATGTATTTAGTTCTTTTTTCCATCTCCTAAACCGTTAAAGATAGAGTAAAAATTTCAACGGATTTGAAAACTTCGGAAAATTTTACTCTAGATCGATGCCTAAAAATATGATTTTCTTTAATTAAATAATTTTTAAATTGAATATATCTTTTTTTTTCCCCGAAAGAGATTGTGACGTCACGTGAAGCAGATTGCATCTTTTGCCCTTCGTGTTAAAAAAAGAAACAGATTACATTTCCTGTCCTATTCTATTTCAGGGAATGAGAGCAAATAGTCGTTAATAAAAAGCAACATAATTCACACCTCTAGTTATTTATCCCCTTTGACCTGAAATAGTAATGTATAAATTGATATATCATGGTTTATTTGTCATGAATCTCACAGATACAACGACAACAATAACGTAGGTTTTTGAGGACAGTAATCGAGTGTTAATGACGAGATATCTCTTCGACCAACCACCAGGATTGTTAAAAACAACGTTCTCATTCTTTGTTGGTATACAATAGAATCAACTTACATCAATAAATACTCTAATGGTTACATGGAACACTTTGAAATAGTGATCGTACCATTAATTTCCACATATATTTTGTCTTGTACTGTAACTATAAACGTACTTTTGTTTTAAATAAAAACTATCTAACTATCTAAAAACTAAACTATCTAACTAAAAACTATCCTTAGAAAACTATTTGAAACTAATTTGCAATAAAATTATATTTACGAATTCCAGTCCTTTAAAAAATGGTTGACTCATTAATAGGAATCATTATTGTCAGGACAATAGGGGTTAAGTCTTACTTCTGATGGGTTCAAAGAAGTCAAGTGCATCGTGAAATTAAAAAATAGTGTAATATGCTTAAAATGGAAACTAAATGAATCTATGAATCTAACTTATAACTATTTATATCATGGCGGGGTCTTTTTCTTCTTTAATACTTGTGAAAAAGAGCAAAATATTCAACTTAAGATTCTGAAAAGTAGTAATTTTGACTGTCCATTTCTGTCCTGTCATGGAATATGTTTTGTATCTTGGTAGAAAAGAGTTCCAATATGTCCAGAATCGAAGATTTTGAGTTATGTCTACAAATTAGTTAATTGAGTTATGTCTACAAATTAATTAATTGAGTTATGTCCACAAATTATTTAATTGAGTTATGTCCACAAATTAGTTGAGTTATGTCCACAAATTTGTTAATTGAGTTATGTCAACACAGGTGATGAAAGTTAATACAAAAAATAAGTTCCTCCTGCTGTCAATACATTGTTTATGAATTTAAACATTGTAATGTATTTTTTGTATGACGTTAATACATCATACAAATAAAGATTACTGAATCAGCTGTTGCCTTGAACTGTCATCAGGTATATTAATGAACACATTTTTTAACCAAGAGTACAGAATTTTGTCTAAAACACTTTTACAGTTGAAGCTACATTCAGTGAATTCTATATTACGCTTCACGAAGGATAGTAAAAGATGCGTGTGGATTATCTATATAAATTAATTTTAGTCTTAAATAATTGCCTGTTCAGATCACGTAAGGGCTTTCACTTGTTGAAGTGCAAAGGTAAATCAAGTTATCAAAAGCCGTTCAAGTATAAGATTTCACCAGACACATTTATTTCTTTTATTGTATCTTTACAATCATACACATTAAAGACGCAGGCATTATAATTTACACAAAACAACTGTTAAATAACAAAACAAACGCTTTTGTTATTTACCAAAAAACATGAGCGTGAGCGCTGTTTCTGATCAGCAGTCGGAAATTGAGTTGCTTATATCCTGCACGTACTTTAAAAAGGAAAAGGTGCAGTATACATTTATAGCAGTGGCAACGGCATTGGAATTTTGTTTTTATGCCGCACTTCTGAAGTCGACAAAGAAAGAATTATTACAAAAATATTTTTCTTTCACAAATATTTTTCTTTTCACAACGGAAAATGAAAGCTTCAAAACGCATTTGAGAATGGTTTGAAAAATATATTTTTAGTAATAAAATCTATTTTAAAAAGTACAAAAGTACAAAAAGTACAAAGTTTTTAAGTATTACAAAAAGTAATAAGTTTAAACTGAATTTTTTTTTACGAAGATAGTAATTAATTTGAATGGAATGCAAGAAATAATACAACCCGATACGTCATAACTGTACCGTGAAAAAAATTATAATAAAGGAAAATTCCACAACTAGCGAAAACCACTAAAAAAACGAATGAAATAAAAGGGAAAAAAAATTTTTTTAAGACCAATGCAATCGAAGGATATTTTTAAATTAAAATGATCAATGGGGTCAAAGAAAGAATTTCAAACGAACCAATGAAATCAAACGACTTTAACGGATTTTGAAAGAACTTTCTACGATAGTCAAAATAAAAATTAAACTTTCCGTTTGCCAAGGTTGCAATTACAACCACAATAACCGTAAATACAGATGGATTGCCTTAATCTACCACAACTCGCTACTAGAAGTGCACCAAAAAAAGTGTCGATTAGAAACAGTAGTATCTAATATGGAACACCTTAAAAATTGTAACGAACAACCTTAACCACGGTACTTTTGTGAAATATATACACTATACATTGTATATATTTCACGTACTTGGCACAGAAATAGACTTTTTTTATACATTTTCGATAAGCAACAAATGGATATAATCCAAATAAAATCAACCGTTACTACCGTTTCCGATTAGTTTAAATGTGCTAGTTTAAATTATGGATAGATTTTAGCTATTTTTTATGCAGCTATAAAATACTGTTAATAAATACTCGGATGTGCTCGCTAATTAATAAAATCATTCGAAATAATGTCGATTTCTGTGCCAAGTACTATAGTGATATATATTGGTTGTCAATTGAAGTTTTGCAGGTGGTTATGTCATAAGTGTCATGTCATAAGCCCCCAAAGGGATCTGAAAAAGCTATTGACGACATAACTTAATCATCAAACGCAGAAGTGTCTTTCAACATTTGATGGTCCCGCGATTTTATTAGATTAGTTACAGAGCTGATCGTATTAAGATAATACAATTATGTACTATAACTTAAGTGTTTTGTGTCTAGTTAAAAGTAAATACTTTGTTTTCGTGTAATGTAATTTATTCGGCAAAAATTAATGTCAACCAGGAAACCTTAAGGCCCGGTGCACACATCCGGTTTTTCAACGTGCGGCGCCACTGCGGCACCGAAGCACAACTATGCACACATAACCGTGAAATGACGCACGAACTCATTTCGCGCCATTTGCGATAAGTATTCTATCGAAGAAAACGTGTTTATTTCGCTTACTTGGTGTAAAAAAAAGTATATATTTTGAAACAAAATAAACGTTACTGGATACAACCATTTATTAATTATTGCTTATATTCCATTTGTTTATGAAAACAAGGTATTTTAGAACGGAGACTCTTGTGCGGCGACCGTGCGAAACTGCGGTACAAATTGCACGCAAGTTGGACGTGCGTCGCCCCAGAGGCGTTGGAGGCATATGTGAACTGCTCCATTGGATCTAATGTAGCTCAGACCGCACTTGCGTTGCGGCAGCGGCGCCGCACGTTGAAAAACCGGATGTGTGCACCGTGCCTAACTGTACGTGACAATGCTTCAGCTTGTAACATCTGATTAAATTAATTATGGTAACATATCCCTCCTAGCTGTTGTCTAAACGTGATTTCTCGTCATTGGGGAAAAACTGACCATATCTTAGACTTTTCATCATCAAAAATTGTCAATATTCTTCATGGAGAGGAATCTCTTCAGTTTCAAAATTAGTCGGATCATGAACGAGATATACCACTTGAAGGGTAAGTATAAAGTTTAATGTGAATAGGTAAAATAAATAAACTGAGGTTAAAGAATAATAATACTAAATATACGGAGAAGTAAAATAACACAAGAGCGAAGTAATTTCAAAATATGTTGCAATCAAACTACTTTAAAATATCTGTCTTAGTGTAGAATCGTTAATCCCCAAAATGTAAAATTTCGTAAACTATCTATCTAAAAAAATTGTATTTCCAATTAATTTCTGGTTTCCAAAGTTTCTTTTCACCTTTTGAAAGCAATGCTTTCAGATTCCTTTGAAAATCCATCTATTAAAAAATATAATATTTCTAAAACAACCACCATATATAAATCAATAAAAATACAAATAAATTGTATGCAAAGTGAAATAAGTGAAAAAGATGTAAATTTTGAGCAAAACATGACAGATAAAAACTAAAGCCAGGGTATAAAAAGTGAAAAATAAAGGGGGGAGGGATTTATCCAATACAATCTATATTAAAAATTTATTTTTCTTAAAAGGGAGGGTTGCTTTTCGTAGACACGTCACGAATTCCATCGAGAACTAAATTAACTTGCTAATAAATTAAATTACCGCATCGTAAAATATTTCAGAGGTTACTGCACAAATTTTAAGTGAAATTTTATTTATTTTTAAAAGTTTTGTTGTAAATACATGCTTTATTTATGATTACAGCATAGTATTTTAACTTAGGGTATTCCGTTTCATATTTCAAGCAATGACAAATTTAATAGTAAAGCAACGTAACCATATTTTATAAGTTTCATTAATATCTACGCGCTTTGATAATGTCATTTTGCTACTACCACTATAAGCATATTAGAAGACATCGCTCATAGCCTTTTGATAGCATGAATATTAAATTTCCCTTTTAGGACCAACGCTATGAAAATCGTATAAATCTTTTTAATCTATGATTCATTCATCAATATTTTTAGCTTGTTAATTAATTCTATTTAGTCTTCATTCATTTCATTCAACTGTATTCAGATACATATTTTTCGAAATTAATATTAATAATAAGTTAACAAAAGTTAGTAACAATAATTCAAAGTTAAGTACTTTTAAAAAAGAGATAATGAAATGATTAAGTTAAGAGTTAAATAAGAAAACAGTTATAAAATAGAAAATCTCCATCTGTTTCTACGATCAATATCCACTTAATTAGTCTAAGTTGTCGTGTCAGAAGCCCGTATTGCTGTAAATTAATTAATTAATTGGTTAATCGACTACAGCCCATTTCTATTTCGTAACACCAACCTAATCTTTTGATAGTATACATGTTTAATTCTTCTTTTAGGATTAGCGCAAAATTTTAAAATCGAATCAAAAATTCAACTCATCAATATTTTACTTGACTATTAGTCTTCAGTTAATTTTATTCAATAATATACATTCAAAATAAATTTATTAAATTAAAAGTTAGAAAAAAAAAGTTATAATTGAAAATCTCTGTCTACACACACATCTGGTGCTACGATCAATATCCTAATCTTTCATCTGAATTGTCTTGTCAGAAACACGTATTGTGTTAATTAATTAATTGTCATTAGCGTTTCTAAAAAAGAAAGTTAAGGAATATCACGCTCGCGTAGTTTTGAGACTAGGATGTAGTGACTCAATAAAGCCCTTTTTTTAAATATTTCGGCAATATTGTAAAAAATTGGCAAGTCTTGACGTTCCTTAATACTATGCTTGCAAATAAAGAATTAAAAACGTCATGGCACTATTTTTCTTATAGTTCCAATCACTTCTAATTATTCAATGATTCGTTTAATTCTATCAAGAACTCGTACCGAAACAAAATCTCGTTTCGTTTCTGTGTTTTATTAGAATTCAATCAGACAGGATCAGCTCTGTCAATGAAAAGGCTTGGCTTTGGTTAAAACTCTAGAACTTCTTTTATTCAACGCATTCATGTAAGTCTTATGTCAAGGTACGACTTACACTATGTCCAAAAGTTGCACAGCGACCTACTTCTGTTCATCCAGGTACAAGATAATCTACAATCTATTAGAAAAATAGAATCCATTAGCCACCGTGTGGCTAGCCCGTCGTAGCCCGTGCCCGTGGTATAAGTTATTATTCTGGTGTAAAATTTTCCGCAGATTTCAAATAAGTTGATATTTTCAATCTATCTTTAGCGATTCCCATTTTACGAAAAAGAATTAACAATCCCAGTCAAAATGTTCTTTATTGTTTGCTCTCATTGCCTGAAATAGAATAAGACAGGAAATGGAATCTGTTTCTTTTTTTTTTTAACGCGAAGGGCAGAAGATGCAATTTGTTTCACGTGCCGTCACAATCTCGTGCGAAAATACAAAAGATATATTCAATTTAAAAATTATTTATTTAAAGAGAATCATATTTTTAGGTAGCGATCTGAAGTGAATTTTTCCGCAGATTGCAAATCCGTTGAAATGTGTACTCTATCTTTAACGGTCTTGGATATATGATAAAGAATTAAGTGAGTTCAGTTAAAAGATTTATCGTCTGGCTGGAAAATCATTCCTCAGTGCAAAATCAAAGCGGAAACGAAAGAAATAATTTTTTCCGAGTTCCCCACGATGAAAAACTTGGCATGGTTCCAAAGGCTGATTGCAAGGTCACGTGGATAGAAAAGTTCGAGATTCGGGTGTTTCTTCTTCCGGAAGAAACGCGTTGAAAAACCAATGGAGAATAAAACTATTAAATTCATTTAAAAATCTTCTAGATGGAATTTTAAAATTCGCGGTGACACAAAAATTGCAAAAAATTCGGACTACCTGTGTGCCAAATCTCATTGCTGTAAGTGCCATAGAATCGTCAGAATTTTGCAGCAAGAAACAGACAAACAAACACTTCCTTTTATAATAGTAGAGATGGGAAAGAGTTTCTGGGATGCAGAGACTGGGTGAGTTGGAAAGTTCTTAAGCCCTCTCACAAAAGTCAAAACATGGTCTAGACAAAATCTAAAAGTCGCACTGCGATCATTATCTGTTTACCCAGGTGCTGTACCACAGACACCGATACAATCAACAATATGGGAAGGATCTATTTGGGTTTAAGTATGGACGTACTGGAAACTTCTTTCCTCTCCCAAGTCAAACATCTTGCATGCCTGCTTCTAAGTCTTGTCAGGTATTTGGCGCAGTTTGGCTATATCAGGCCCTTGTGTCATAAAAACTCACATGTCAATTCTGTTTTGCCAGAACAGATTCAGTCTTGAACCTGAAAAATGCAATGCACAGTCCATGCCGCTTCGCGGGATACCAAGAATGTGCAGAGTAACAGAACACGCTTTGTGGTTTAACTCGATTTCATCAAGGAATAAATAACCGCTGTAATGAGATCATTGAGTGCTGGGCATAGACTTATTAAAACAGTGGCAGCATGTGCTCACACACAGCTTAGTATTATTTCTCCCGATCGCTCGGTTTGAAAATCTGTGATCTGATTAACAAGAAAAGGAATGAATTCTAGTGTGGCACAAGTCGTAGGTTTGTTGAAGTGATTATCCAGCGTGATCTAAAGCACTAGTCTGCGCTTTGAACGCCAACCGGTTCAAGTCGATTCGTTAACGCTAGTGATGTTCCTTCTGAGATCATACAACAGCTACTCTGCCCACATGCTCTATCTGTTTAAGTACATATTCAATGATGCTATGCTGATCAGTCTCAACCATCTTTGCAGCAAATCAGATATCTCAGTAACAGCTACACCAACGGGGAATAGTATTCCACTGCAAGCTAATAGAGCCCGTTTGCGCCAATTCAGACAAAAGTAGAATACCATCTCGACTAGTTAAGCCTAGTTGGGAGAGTAACGGACTAGAAACCGGGAGGTTGCGAGTTTGAATCCACGGCATTGGCTGGTGCACGTTAAATATTCCGTGGCCTCAAATGTCCTCACGTTGGCGTGGTGTTAAAGTTTGGAGGGGGGGGGGCAGCTCAGGTGTGACCTCGTTCTGTCTGACCATAGTTCAAATTTTAGTGGTGTTGTCCTCGGATATTTCCCTTCGAGTTTTTATTCCGGATCGTTGTCAATAGACCGTTGTGTTGCTCCAGTTCAACACGTTAATTAAAATACCTACCTGCCTACTAGTTAATGAGAGTAATTGATTCTTCATATCTGTATGCACAAGTTGTTTGTTGAGGTTTTTGGTTGGTTTTATCTGCTTATATATATATATATATATATATAACGAAGACGCCTTCAAGTATAATGTGACAGTAATGTGCACGCTTAAATCCATGGGCTGATAAGTCATACTGAATCGAAGTTATCACTTCCACTCAGATATATTTTTATGTTTTACTGATCAAATGTATTAAAGTAAACGTATCGATAGTAAAATAGAAATTATATATTTTTTTACCATTTTTCAACTTTTGGTTTTAAAAATTACAGGCAGAATTAGCCGGCGTTGCTCAGGTTCATTTGTTTCTCTTCCGTTTTCGTTAATAAATTATAATTTTCATCCATCATATGCAACAGTTACCACACTAATAAAGGTAAACAATTGTTAAAACATAATTTCACAAATGTAAACAAAACGTCAAATTTAAGATTTTATATTTTTGTAGAATTTATATTTTTATCAGAAAAGTCTAGTGCTAATATTATGCAAAGAATAATGCATAGAATAATCTTGAAAAAGCATGTAAATGCCTTGTAAGTCATTTAAAAATAAAAGCGTTTCTAAAAATTATCGTTTTCTGATTAAAAAAGTTTAAACTTACCAAAGATTTACTTACCTTTATTACAGATATTCAACCAAAAACATCAGATTAAACACCCAAGGATACATCTTAAAACATATTTAAAAAACGGATGTGGCTGTGGCGGGACACTTCCGCTAGGCTTAGGGCGTAGAATACGTCAATGAGGCCATATCGGACCCTACAAGAAAAGTGACACAACTCAAAATTGCAGAATTTGAGAAACATCAACTTGAAGGATACTATAAAACTCGCATTGAAATAATATAAGCTTCTTTTAAATTTTAGGTGAGTATTTATGGTGCTAACTTCTATTATATTCTATAGAATAGTAATATAACACGCTGAGGCACCTCATACCTGTTTTTCAATGACATAACATCAATTTTTTTTATTTTTTGTGTTGTGTCATTTTTTTGCCGGGGTGCGATATGGTGAATGAGGGTGAAAGAAATTAGTTTTAGACTGTTTTAATTTCACACAACAAATGTTCATCGCTTCGCACATATATCTCAATTGGTGCCCTCGCTACTAATGAAGAAGGTTGTGACTCATTATCGACCTCCATAGCTCCATCATACGATTATAATACGTTTATGTCATCAAATTTGCTATTTGCGTTGAACTGAGAGGTGGAGATACGTGGCGCACTCGTATCAGGCATCGCCTTAAGGGTGCGACACCTAAATATACTTTCAAGATCCTCTTTCGAGCACGTTGACACTCAGGTACACTCGGATGTATGGATCTTTCTGGATTCCCCATCTCTCGATCTTTCTTCCTGTTGACGTTTTCGATAATTCTTTATATGTTTATTATACATATATTTGGACACGTTGAAATTTTTGCGAAATTTACACATTTTGAAGCACGATGTCTAAACAAATATTGAATACTGAAGTTATTTCTATTATCTCTATCTTTACTATTATAAAAGAAAGTGTTTGTTTGGGGCCGCAAAATCCTGACGATTCTATGGCACTTACAGCAATGAGATTTGGCACACAGGTAGTCTGAATTTTTTGCAATTTTTGGGTCGCAGCGAATTTTAAAATTCAGTCTAGAACATTTTTAAATGAGTTTAATGAAATTTAATTATTATTGTTTTCCTTGGAATGGCAACATTATAAAGATAAGACAAATTACAAATTTATTTTTCCCGTTTCCATTTTTATTTTGCGCAGAAGAATGATTTTCAAGCAGAGGATAAAAAAAAAGTCTTAACTTTAGTTATTTTGTTCTTTTTTCTATCTCCTAGACCGTTAAAAATAAAGTAAAAATTTGAAATCTGCAGAAAATTTCACTTTAGATTGATATCTAAAAATGTGATTTTCTTTAAATAAATAATTTTTAAATTCAATATATGTTCAACAGATTTGAAATCTGCGAAAAATTTTCCTTACACTGCGGCAGATTAATACCTTACATCACGGCGTTGCCCGTGGTGTTGGTTTGCGAAGCACGGACAACGCTGAACTAGCCATGCAGTGTCTAGTTATTTATAGAGCGCAAAGACTTGTAAAAAATGAAACCTCAAACTTCGTGCTCGCACAAAGGCGGGAGTTAGACTAAATTAATGTGAGGGGCACTGTGCATTTTTGTGCCTCAACTTTGCGCTGTGATTGCATCATCCGAAGACGTCAACGCAAGATCAATTAGAACATCTTTTGTTTAATTCTCTTTTAAACGCGATTTCGTTCATTTATGTTTTTCAAGTTAGTAAATTTTTTGCACTTACGCTTTTTTTGTGTTACTCAGAAATTAAACGTGGTACTCCGGTTTCGAAAGGTCTACGTCAAAAACTTCGAATGTTAAGCAATGAATGCATCTGTGTTTTCATTACAAAATGGATTCCTGGAATGTAAGCTAATAGATTACAGAAATGTTTAAAAGCAAACGATTAATAATGATTGTTTCGAACTAATTCAGTTGAGCAAACCAAAAGCAATTTCTTAAAATACTAAGGTTACCATATCAACTACCAGTCCTAGTTTAAAAAGCTTTGTGCTGTTTATTTTTCTTACAACGTTTTATTCTCTTTATCGTATGTCTGAAATAATCGGTGATTTTTTTTCGTAAAGAAAAAACTACAGCCCAAAATAATTAAAAAGTATTAGGCCGCTATTACACTATAAAAGTTCTTTGACAAAGACCTTTTTAAAACTTTTATTCAAATTTATTTTATAAAAAATCTTTTAAGATAGTAAATGTAGCATATTACTCTGTATAAAATATTTATAAAAGTTTTGGTTAGTTTGAGTTCATTTATGTTGTTACCGGTAGCAGCTATGGATCAAGAATTTTTACCAGTTGCTGTAGCAAATTTATCATTTGCATTCATAATAATCGCTTCACGTGTGTGGGTAAGACCATGGATTGCTCGGAGAGAGTCGAAAGGTGTTCATAATAACTTGCTTCTGGAGTTAGCCACGGAAGATCATAGAAGTTGCATGAACTATTTAAGGATGGATGAAGCTGCTTTCAATTATTTGACTCTGGAGGTGAGACCTTCATATCACACACAAATGACACATTTTGCAAAATCCAATCTCTGTTGAGGAACAGCTTATGGTTGCTCTGCGCTTTCTCGCCACAGGAGAGAGCTACGCGAGCTGTTGCATATCCATGGAAACGATAAGCCACTTATTCTGTTTTTATACTTTGTTGTGAGAGGAGTGACAACAGGAAGCTCGAGGGGAAAAAATAGAACTGTTCGCATTTTTACTGGATTGTGAGTTTTTAAATTGAGTGATGATTGTAGATTGTTGAGATATGCATATAAAATGTAAATGAATTATTAAAGAAACCTCTTGACTGTTAATTAAGAAACGAGTTCTATTCTAATTAAGAAATGAGTGTTGTTATAGTTCGCTGTCTTTAGCGACACAAGCCTTCAGTACAGCACACGTATCCCACAATGTACACTTTCTTCACTTATACCAGAAACATGCAAGGCCATTTATGAAGCTCTGAAGGAAATGCTCATAGATCTTTCGCTGACGTTATCGGCTCATGCAATTGCAGCACAAATTTGAGTCGTCACGAAAATGCTCACTGCCGCTCACATTATTTAGTCTAGCTCCGGCCTCCTTTGTGCGAGTACGACGTTTGAGGTGTCATTTATTTCGTCTATTTGTGCTTTATAAATAATAACAAAAGCAACTGAATTTTTAGAACTTGTTTAGATATCGGATTTCAAAGTGTGAAAAATCGCAAACATTTCAAAAAGTTCAAATATATGCATAATAAGCACCAGAAGAATTATAGAAAACGTCGACAGGAAGAAAGATAGCGATGAGCAATCCAAGAAGATCCGGACATCCAATGCTGATTGTGTCAACCGGCTCGGAGGGAGTTCTTGAAATTATAGCCGTCGCATCTTCAGGGTGAACAAATGCCAAACACGAGTGCGCCAAGTACCTCCTCCGTTCATCTAGACTCAGCTAGGGAACCTAGCCCCATAGGGGCTTTATTCTCAAATCGGAATGTAAAGACATAATGGAATTACTCATATGTATATACAAGAGTTGGTCAAAATGAGGAATGCACTGGATTATATAGTAAATCATTTATTATGAATAGCATATCTGCTATTATATTTATAATAATAGATTATTGTATTTTTAATCTATATTACATTTTAGCTGTATTATATTTATAATAATAGCATTTATTCAAATAGCATATCTGATGACATAAACGTTTTATAATCGAATGATGGAGTACTGTTCGTGTTCGTGTATTGCAAACAGAATAAATCCATGCTATTTAAAATAGAGAGAGAGAGAGAAATAAAATTTATTACAAACATAATAATTTAACAGCCTGATCGGTTTATCAAATGCAGAAGAGACCAGAATTTCAACTGAGAAACAACTCGCGGAAAAAAAGTTTCAATCTAAAGTTCACACATATAAGTAAATCGGAATGCGATACCTATTAATCTTCTCGTCCAATAATACGGTCAGTCAAAGAATATTTGATACAAATAGTTCTGAATAAGAACATAAATTCTGAAAATCCAACAAGTTCAACCCATAGAGGTCGATAATGAGCCACAACCTTCAACATCAACAAACGAGTGAATAAACTTTGTTGTGTTAACTTTGATAAAAGAAACTTTGACGAAGCGGGTCTTTTATCAAAGTTGACCATTACACTATCATATTTCGTAGACAAACTTATTTTGTAAAGATCTTTGTCCAGGAACTTTTTTGTGTAATAGCGGCCTTATTCTTTAGAATCGAAGCGATTATTATGAATGCAAATGATAAATTTGTTACAGCAACTGCTAAAAATACTTGATTCATAGCTGCTACCGGTAACAACATAAATGAACTCAAACTGACCAAAATTTTTATAAAATATTTTATAAATCTTTTATACAGTGTAATATGCTCTATTTACTGTCTTAAGAGATAATTTCTAAAATAACTGAATAAAAGTTTTATAAAAGATTTTTGTCAAGGATCTTTTATGAAATAAATTTGACTACGAAGTATGATAGTGTAATGGTCAACTTTGATGAAAGACCTGCTTCGTCATAGTTTCTTTTATCAAAATTAAACTTCTCATCCAATATTTGATTTAAAAAAATTATGTTTATGCAGTCGCTTGTTGTTGTTGAAGGTTGTGGCTCATTATCGATCTCTATGGGTTGAACTTGTTGGATCTTCAGAATTTGTATTCTTATTCAGAACTGTTCGTATAAAATATTCTTTGACTGACCGTATTATTTGACGAGAAGATCTATCAGTATCGCAATCCGATTTATTTGTATGTTGAATTTTAGATTGTAATTTTTTTTTTCCGTGAGTCGTTTCTCAGTTAAAATTTTGGTCTCTTCTGCATTTGATAAACCGATCAGGTTGTTAAATTATTTTGTTTTGTGTTTGTAATATTTTTTTTATCTCTCTCTATATTTTAAATAGTATCGATTTATTCCGTTTGCAATACACGAACAGTACTCCATCATTCGATTATAAAACATTTATGTCAACAAATATGCTATTTGAGTATAATCTGTATTTGTATATAATCCAGAGCATTCCTCATTTTGACCAACTCTTGGAAAAGATTGCGTAATTCCATTATGTCTTTATATTCAGATATGGGATTAAAGCCCCTACCGGGCTAGGTTCCCTAGCTCAAACCTTAGATTGCCTTATATTGATATGCTCTTTGAGTCTAACTGAGCTGTAGAAGTACTTGGCGCACTCGTATAAGGCATTTGTTCACCCTAAAGGTACAACGCCTATAATTTCAAGAACTCTCTCGAGCCGGTTGACACAATCAGCTAGGGATGTCCGGAACTTCATCTCTCTGTCTTTCTTCCTGTTAACGCTTTCTATAATTTTTCTGGTGTTTATTATGCATATATTTGGACATTTTGAAATGTTTGCCATTTTCCACACTTTGAAATCCGATATCTAAACAAGTATTAAAATTCAGTTGTTTATATTACTATTTATAAAGCGCAAAGAGATGAAACAAAGGACACCTCAAATGTCGTACTCGCACAAAGGAGGCCAGAGCTAGATTTAATTATGTGAACAGCGCTCTAGCCGAGCCCGTTGATGCTCAGCATCGGATGTCTGGATATTTCTTCATGCTGACGTTTATATAATTTTTCTTGTGTTTATCATGCATATATTTGGACATTTTGAAACTTTTGCGAAATTTCCACTTAGAAGTCCGTAATCTAAACATTTAAGTTTTATTTCTATTTTTATTTATAAAACACAAAGGGATGAAACAAATGACGCCTTGAATGTCTTAATCACACAAAGGAGGCCGGAGTTAAACTAAATTAATGTGAGCGACATTGCGCATTTTCGTGACGACTCAAATTTGCGCTGCGATTGCATCAGTCGATAAAGTCAGCGAAAGATCAATGAGCATTTCCTTCAGAGCTTCATAAATGACCTTCAAAGTTTCTGGTGTAAGTGAAGAAAGTGTACATTGAGGGATACATGTGCTATACTGGAGGCTTGAGTAGCTCTCTCCTGTGGTGAGAAATCGCAGAGTAACCATAAACCGTTCCTCAACAGAGATTGGATTTCGCAAATGCGTCATTCGCCGTGATATTAAAGGTCTCACCTTCAGAGTCAAATAATTGAAATCGGCTTCATCCATCCTTAAATAGTTCATGTAACTTCTATGGTCTTCCGTGGCCAACTTCACAAGCAAGTTATTATGAACACCTTACAACTCTCTCCGAGCAATCCATTGTCTTACCAACATGTTGGTCTTACCCACACACACTTCTTTTTCTTCTTATTCGTTAGAATTGAAGCCATTGTTATGAATGCAAATGATTTGCTACAGCAACTGGTAAAAATACTTGATCCATAGCTGCTACCGGTAACAACAACATAAATTAACTCAAATTGACCAAAACTTTTTTAAATATTTTATAAAATCTTTTTACAGTTAAATAGGCTTCATTTACTGTCTTAAAAGATATTTTAAAAAACAAATTTGCATAAAAGTTTATAAAAGATCTTTGTCAAATAACTTTTATAGTATAATAGCGGCCTTAGAATCTAAGTTATTGATTTATTAAAATTAGTAAATAATTTTTGAAAAAATAATTGTTTTTTCTTCAGTACTGTTTATACAATTCTAGTAATGCCTGGCAGCTTCTCAAAACTTCCAAATTTTGGTTGATTTAAGTATAGTTGTTTAAATGTGTTAGCATGAAACGTATCTAAACATGTAAGCAAAGGAAATTCAGGTTATGTATTCAGTAAAATGAAGTTTCACTCAATAATATGACTAGCCACACAGTCGCTAGTCATATTATTAAAGAACACAAAAAGATACAATAACTGTTCATGATTAATCTGCAATGCATGTGTTCAGGAGCAGAAAATGACTCAATATGTAAACATACTATAATGTTTATAAATAATAGGCAGAAAAATACAGCTACAGGAAGATAAGAAAATACTTTCGAAAAGTGTTCATACTTTCAAAATTCCGATTCCATCAAGTCATACGACATCAAATCCCCTGGGATTTCTCCAAAACATTTTTCAAAATGTTTCGAGAAATCTCAATGATTTTTATGTCAAGCTACTGAATTCGTAAATATGATCAAAAGTGCCAGAATGTGCCCCATGTGGAACATTCTAAATATATAGTATAAACATCTCTCTCCGACTCCTCGTGAACGGCGATCGTTAAGCAATAGTACGAAGACAAATCTTGAGGCCTTAAGTGCAAGAAATAAAATCCCAACATACGTCTACAACCGCTTCCATATGATTATTATTGGTGTGTGGGCAGAATATTTTCAGACTTCGCTGAAATGTTGTTTTTTATCTTCCGCGACAAAATGTACTGCGCCACCAACGCAAAAGGATTAATGAAAAAAGGGATTTTTTTTTTTTCAGGTTTCGCATTCGAAAGAAAAATTGGACACCCAGGCATTTTGTTGAGAAACCTGGCTCTTGTATTATTCCATACAGTGCATAGGGGAAATAAATAAAAAATTGGTGAATCCGGAAGTTTACTGTAACTCTGAAATATGGTCAAAGTGTTCTTATTTTCCTATTGCATTTTCTGACTTTTCGAAGCTACTTGGGAAAACGGTCGAATATCTCAAAAGTGCACTGTTATAAAGAAATTGAATCCAAACGCTCAGGTGGGCATTTATTTTTAAATATTTATTTTACAGAAGTGTTGAAGAATTTACCTTTTAAAGCTTCCATTCTTTTTTTTTGTTGTTCAAAGGTAATACTTTTATCCAAAGTATTTTTAACGATAGATACTTCAAACGCTAGTTCTCTAAAAATATGCTATCGAGACTAAAAAGTGCCGAACTCTTATGATAGGATGAAACGTTTTTATTCCGTTTTTGTTGAATTGTGAAGAAATGTTCTCAACAACACAATATGTGAGGAAAATAAGGTTATATATTTATGTATGGAGGAAGCTTATCATGTGCAACTCTTTGCTTTCCCCGAGTCTGTATAAGAGTTTCTGTATTTTAATCCTCTGCTCCTTTTGAACTTTTTGAAAGTCTGCGAACTCACGGACTTGGTTCCGTTTGTCCTAGCGATCTGGGCCAAAAAAATAACACGCATTTCTAAAAAAAAGCGTCGACTGTCAATAATTATTTAGTTTCATAGAACTACACAAAAAGACTAATATTAGAGTTGCGCCAGTGATTTTCAGGTAATTCGATGTATTGAATTGTTTGTTCTCTAAAAATTGGATGGGGATATATTCTATGCATTTTTTTCTCTCTTCGTTGAAAACACACCGTTACATATCACGAAGGTTTCTATGATTTTATAGGCGCTCAAAAAAATTAAAAATTCATGAATCAAGCGTCTGTGACAAAATAAGCTCATAATGTGGTTGTTAATCACTGGAACGAAAATATATTGGTTTTAGTTTACTGTGATTTATCCTTCAAGGAAGTTGATGGTTTAGAGGGTAGTGTCCATTTTACATGAAGCCGAGTATACATCTGCGAGCCGAACCATTCGCGAGCCTCTAGTTCTCATAAACGTGGTTTTGGATGGTTCACGAGCGGTTCGTGAACTGCTCGTGTCGATCCGCGTCCTGTCGGATTTTCGACGAACTGTAACGTACACTTCCGGAATATCTTTTAAATGTATTTCTATAGTATTTCTTTTTCCTTATTCCAAGATATATTGTGATACTTCCTGTGTTTATTTATACTTCTTATTACTCTTGGAAAGGATATCTTTTCTTTTGACATATTTATGTGAGCTTAAATGGTTTTCCCGGAAGTTCATTTTTTCTTTTATGTGTATAACGTTGGTGAAAAGATATTTTTTTGTAACGGCTTTTAGTAGTCGATTGGATGCTTCGTTGAAGTGTGGACGGAGTGCAGTGTTCGAATGGCGTGTTTCAGCCGTTATGTTTAAAACGTATGATGAGAGGTAGTTGTAACGGTGATGTCGCTACCATATTGTAAATAAATTTTTATTTAATTCTTTAAAAAAGGCTATTTCTTTTATCACGACGTTACAGCTACCTATTAATGGTGGCAGGCACTGCGATCGTTCCCATTAAATTGAACTCTTGGACATCCCGTCCTGATTTGAGAATAAACTGGACATCTCGTCCTGTGTTCAGCGAAAATTTGCGTGCGTCCTGCAGCAACGAAGGAGGCCATCCGGTCCGAAGTTTGTGGACATCCCGTCCTCGTGAGTGGAGTATTTGCGTGCGTCCGGCAGCAACGAAGGGGTCATCCGGTCCGAAGTTTGTGGACATCCCGTCCTCGTGAGTAGAGTATTTGCGTGCGTCCGGCAGCAACGAATGGGTCATCCGGTCCGAAGTTTGTGGACATCCCGTCCTCGTGAGTAGAGTATTTGCGTGCGTCCGGCAGCAACGAAGGGGGCCATCCGGTCCGAAGTTTGTGGACATCCCGTCCTCGCGAGTGGAGAATTTGCGTGCGTCCGGCAGCAACGAAGTGGGCCATCCGGTCCGATGTTTTTGGATATCCCGTTCTGTTTCTGTGTATGAAACTTGGCCTGTTACTGCGTGTGTCCAGCAACGAAGCTTAGTCCGGTCAGTATAATTGGGACATCCCGTCCTGTTCCTGTGTGTGAAACGCGTGTGTGTTCAGCATCGAAAGGGCCATCCGGTCCGAACTTTTTGGGCATCCCGTCCTGTCATCGTCAGCAAAGTCCAGTTCGAACTTTGGGTTCCTGCTCAAGGACTTCCTGTGTACCATCAAGCAACTGTTCCAGATAAGTGGTTTCGGTTTTAAATCTAAAGTTTTATGCACTATTATATTTAATGTACAATTTTACTTCTGTTTTTGTGATAACTTCCATTTATCGTAACAGGTTTCGAAACAAAAAAATTTCTTAATTGCAAATTTTGCTTTTATAATAGAAATTAGTATTGATTTGGAATTTATGTGAAATAGAAATTTAAGAGATTTTAGTTGTCGTAGATGATTATTTATCTTAATTAATAATTTAAATTTGTTTTGTATTTGAAATGGTATTTTGATTAAAATTTTTTTTTAAATTAATTTTCTTTTGAAGGTCTTTTGGGTTACAAAATTGGTTTTTGTACATTTATTTCTTTTCTATTGTTCTATTATCTTTGAGTTATATTTCTTGTGGCTTGGCTATAAGGTAAGTCAGAATTCTGGACGGTTTCGAAAGGTTTTCATTTTGTACCTTACGTTATATTTGAGTCCAAAAGGGGGAAACTGTTTAGAATTTAATCATGACTTATTTAGTTAAGGGAAAGAAAGAGGACTTGATCAAATTGGTGGAGGAGATAGATTTAGAAATCACCGTAGAAAAATCCATAAAACAGTTAGTGAATCTTATTACTTCAAGTGAGGGATATGATGAGGAATTCACCAAAGCACTTTTTGGTAGAATTATAGAAACTCGAAAGAAAAATGAAGCCTTTGAAGTGGAAGAAAAGCGGAGAATTGAAACCCTTGAAGTGGAACAAAAGCGGAGAATTGAAGCCCTTGAAGTGGAAGATAAGCGGAGAATTGAAGCCCTTGAAGAAAAGCGGAGAATTGAAGACCTTGAAGAAAAGCGGAGAATTGAAGACCTTGAAGAAAAGCGGAGAATTGAAGCCCTTGAAGAAAAGCGGAGAATTGAAGCCCTTGAAGTGGAAGAAAAGCGGAGAATTGAAGCCCTTGAAGTGGAAGAAAAGCGGAGAATTGAAGCCCTTGAAGTGGAAGAAAAGCAGAAAGAACGAGAGTATGAATTGGAAAAATTGAGAATAGAAGCAACTAGACAAACCCAGCAAGGTGCAGTTGATCATTCTAGACCATCGAATCGAGACTTGACCAAGATCCTTCCGAAATACGACATGAAAGATGATATGAGTCTTTATTTAATCTTGTTCGAGCGACAGGCAACTTTGCTGTCGCTGGGTAAAGAAATGTGGGTATCTCACCTATTAAGTTTGATCCCCCAAGAGATTGCTCATATAATAGCCCGTGAACCAGCTGACCTAGCTACAAATTATGATCACATCAAAAATATTCTGTTAAAAAGGTTCAAACTAACACCAGAAAGATTTCGACAGTTATTTAGTTCACACCATAAAGCAGTTGATCGGAACTGGAGGGATTTCTATCATGAATTGTCTACTTATTTCGATGGATGGATTGCAGGTTGTCAGGTCCTTACTTTTGAAAAACTGAGAGATTTGGTCATCACAGATCAGATGAAGAAAAAAACACCATCCGAATTTAAGGATATGTATCTCAGAGAATGGACAGAAATAAACTCCCCTACAGATTTGGTGGAACTGTTGGAGAAGTTTGAAGACGTTAGACGAACTGTGAAACGAAACCCTGTCTTTGCGAAAGACAAGTTCGAGGGTCGAGTTCAAAATAAGTTTGAAAAGACCGATAATCCACCAAGGAGAAGTGATACCATGAATGGTAAAGGGGTTAAGATAGAACGAAGATTTTCCGAACAAGACCCAAATCCGGAATTCGACCGCAGGAGACAGATGCGGTGTTTTCATTGCAATCAGCCTGGTCATATCCGACCAAATTGTCCAAAGTTGAAGAAACCTTCGGAAACTGTAAATTACATTTCGGACAAAGAACCTGAGAAATACCTGGAACCGTTTATCATGAAAGGAAAAATAAACGGTCAGGATATAAATTTACTAAGAGACACCGGAGCGACCATTGACATTGTGTGTCGGAAATTGGTGAATTCAGCTGACATGACGGGTGAACATGTTTGGGTACAGCAACCTTTGGACTCCAGCTCAACTTGTTTACCTCTTGCCGAAGTTTTGGTAGAGTGTGAATTGGGAAAAACACTCACTAAAGCTGCTGTGATTCCAGATGAACTAGACCGCGGACGATATCTTTTAGGGAATCGGACTGCTGCCTTGTTAAAAAGGGAAGATTGTCAATCTGTGGATCAACTAAATGCAGTACTGACAAGGCATCAGAAAAAAGTTAAAGAAAGGGAAGAATCTCAATCTTTAATTAAAGAATCCGAAAAACCTATCCCAGACGAAGAATTTATTACATTGGGAAAAAATGAAATGGAAGCAGGGGAAGTAAGTGACGAGTTCACTCATGTGGCAGAAGATCAAGATATCACTGAATTGTTAAAAGTGGACACTGAGCAGCTAATCAAGGCTCAAGGTGAAGATCAAGAGATGAGCTCTCAAGTTAAACAAATCCAAAATGGAAACCCTCCTAAAGATTTTGAACTTGTGAAAGGCCGACTTTTGGTAAAGATTAAGAAAGACAAGAGTGGTATCGAAAGGAAGCTCATCGTCGTGCCCATAGAGTATCGAGAAAAGATACTGAAATTGTGTCATGAAGGCACGTCAGGTCATCTTGGGACCACCAAGACTAAAGACAGAATGACCAAGTACTTTTTCTGGAAAAACTGTTACAAAGAAGCAGAGGACTTCGTGAAGGCTTGCGATTCCTGTCAGAGAGCTGTAAAGGCAAGGGACAAGAAAAAAGCGCCCATGACTCTTGTTCCAGTGATTACTGAAGTTTTTTCCCGTATTAATATTGACGCTGTAGGACCTTTGCCCGTGACGGACTCAGGCCAAAGATACCTGATTACGGCAATGTGTATGTCGTCGAAGTACCCAGATGCTGTGGCAGTACCAAACATAACATCTAGATCCGTAATTAATGCTCTCCTTCAGATTTTTAGTCGAATGGGTTTTCCTAAGGAGATTCAACACGATCAGGGAACCTCGTTTATGAGCGAACTAACATCAGAATTTTTTGAACGTTTCGGCATCAAGGTGGTACTTAGCTCTGTGTATCATCCCCAGAGCAATCCGGTAGAAAGGTTTCATCGAACCCTGAAACTGATTTTGAGAGTTTTGTGTACCGAAGAAGGACCAAATTTGGAGAAGCATGTCCATGCAGTCTTGTTCGCCTTAAGGACAGTTACTCATGAATCCACCGGATTCAGTTCAGCTGAATTGGTTCATGGAAAAAACTTACGGACTCCCGTCACTCTTCTGTATGAAAACTGGTTACAGCCGAAAGAAGGAAATGCTTCAGTTGTTGAATATATCCTCAATCTTCTCAGAAGATTGGAAAAATGTCGCTGCCCAGCCATTGAAAATATGGAGGAAGCTGCCAAGAAAAGAAAAAAATGGTACGACAAAAATACCGTGAAACGTGAATTCAATGTTGGAGATAAAGTACTGGTACTGGCACCCTCACCTGTAAATAAGTTAGTGGTTCAATTTAATGGTCCTGGGACCATTGAAAGCAAGATTTCGGAGACGAACTACTTTGTTGCCCTGCCTAACCGGAAAAATTCGTCACAAATCTACCATGTAAATCTTTTAAAACCTTATTACCAGAGGCCTGAATTCATAAATCTGGTCACTTGTGAGGATGAAGAATCAGAGTTGGAAGAAGAATTCCCGCCCGTGGAAAACAATCCCAATATTTTTGATCTCGAGGAGATATTGAGAAACAGTGAAGTGAAAGGAAGACTGGATGACGACCAGATTGACCAGCTCAGTTGTATTATATGTAAATATTCCAATTGTTTCTCAAACGTGCCTGGCCTCACAGATCGTATCCAGTTTGATATCGAACTTTCTGAAATAAAGCCCCTCTGTGCGAAGCCATATCGAATGTCGGTCCGACATTCGCAGATCTTGAAAGCCGAAAAGGAATGTGCCGCTATTGTGTTTGCTGTCAAGAAGCTACGATGCTACCTGGATGGACCTACCAGGTTCTTTATCCAAACTGATCATAATCCTCTAGTATGGTTAAAAAAGAACTCTGGGGTAAATCCACGTCTCATGAGATGGGCTCTTGCATTGCAGCCCTGGAACTATGAGGTAATCCATCGTCAGGGCAGAAAACACCAGAATGCTGACAGCCTTAGCCGACTGTTCTGAGTTACCAAAATGTCCTTTGAGTTTATTTTTATTGTTTTTTTTTAGGTAACTTGGCAGTTGTATATATGTTTGTAAATATTTGTATAAAATTTTGTAGAATTTAGTTGTTTTTTTTGAAAAGTTATGGTAACTTTTTACAGGGTAAAAAGTTATTCTAAGGGGGGAAGAGTTGTAACGTACACTTCCGGAATATCTTTTAAATGTATTTCTATAGTATTTCTTTTTCCTTATTCCAAGATATTGTGATACTTCCTGTGTTTATTTATACTTCTTATTACTCTTGGAAAGGATATCTTTTCTTTTGACATATTTATGTGAGCTTAAATGGTTTTCCCGGAAGTTCATTTTTTCTTTTATGTATAACGTTGGTGAAAATATATTTTTTTGTAACGGCATTTAGTAGTCGATTGGATGCTTCGTTGAAGTGTGGACGGAGTGCAGTGTTCGAATGGCGTGTTTCAGCCGTTATGTTTAAAACGTATGATGAGATGTAGTTGTAACGGTGATGTCGCTACCATATTGTAAATAAATTTTTATTTAATTCTTTAAAAAAGGCTATTTCTTTTATCACGACGTTACAGAACACTAAGTCATACTTGGTTCAGATTTGGACAGCGTCGTGAATTTTTCTTTCTGCTCGCGAACCTCCAGGCTCCATCGTCATTACCGGAGGCTAACGAGACGTGACCTTGGTGGTTCGCTGTTGGTTCTTTCCTTTCCCATGGAACGCTAGAAGTTCGTAGTGAAAATAATTTGGAAGATCAGTTCACGAGCATCTCGTGAACGGTTCGGCTCGCAAATGTATACGCACCTAATGTCACGCGAGAAAATAAAAACCATTTTTTTTTTCACAAAATTAGTTCATAGTGTGGTTATTCATTGCAAAGAAAACATATTTTTTCACCAGTTGTTTCAATGTTATTGGATTTAGAGTTGACAGTTCAAATAAATATTTCCTTCTAACATTTCGTGGAACCAGGTCCCATCCATCAAACCATTGAGGCAAAGGATTTGGGCCTCTAAGAGGTTGTCCCCGTCTATGGTAATTTGTACTTAAGAGCACAGCACAACTTGATGATCCTTTCAAACACAAAAATCATCCCGTTGTAATTATCTTTCTTAAACATTTATGTTTATGAGTGGAATAAGGTTTTTACACCATATTGTAAGATGAGATTAATATATCATTCAATAGCATAGAGCAAAATAAGTTTAATCAAAAGTGCAATATCAGTGTATTTCAAAATTTATCATTTTAACTCATAGGCAGTTGATGAGGAAAAGAAACCAAAATTAGGGGGAAGAAATAATTAAAACCGAAAAATTACGAATCACTGCACTTGAAATCTTTAAGTGTAATTAATGTTATTTTTTTTACGTAAAATTTATATTTTTTTAATGTAAAATTTATATTTTTTTTATGTAAATTTATATATATATTTTTTTATGTACATTTTTTATTTTTTTTACATTATAAATAAATTGCTAACCATTAAAAACTGGTAAGTCAGAAACGGGAAATCTCATTAGATTTTAATGAAAGAAAATAATAGTGGTCTGAAAAAACATTTTAACAAATTTAAGGCTTTGAATTTAAATTTCTTTCATAAATTGCCTTTGTTGCAAATGTACTTTTCATTATTTCTTCCTTGATATAACTATGTAATATATTTTTACTATGAAAGAAGCGATATTTTCATAATTAGATTTAGAAATCTGCAGAATAACGTTATATTCTTGTTGATTTAAATAATGTAATTTCTGGAGTTGTAAATATGTTATAGTAAAGCTAGTTTTATCCATTCTGATTTTATATGATTCCAGTACTTACGCTAGTTTAAAAATGTAATTAAAATACTGGTGCCTGGTACAAACTAACCGCCAGATATCACTTATTAATAAGGTAGTTAGTATGTTTAAAATCCCAATATATCATTACTTATGTAGACAACTATTTTCTAAAAATAACTTTTTGCTTCAACTGGATGAACGCCTAAGACCTATTAAAATGAAATTTATTCTCTCACATTGTTTTAATACGAGGGCCAACTGATAAGTACTGCACAGTCGCACGTAGCTCACAATTCAAAAGAAGAGATCAAATAAAACAAATGTGCCATAAAAGTACATTTCAAATGCTACAAATCTTGCATTTATTTTTCCACATAGTCACTATTTACAGCTACACCTTACTCCCGACGATGATCCAGTTGTCTCGTTTCGTCAATGAAGAATGCCAATAAACAGCTTCTGAAACGTTATCGTGACGGAGGAGATGAAACTTCAATATTCTGACGGAAGATGAAACTTGTCATTATGACCCAAAAGATAAACAGTAGAGCATGGAATACCAGCACTATACTTGGCCATATTCAAAACACAGCCCTGTGCAAAGAAAATTCATTTGACAGTATTCTGGGATGCCAAACATGACTGATAACCTGGAAGCTGGGTTAGCCGTGAATTCTTTGCGTTACATAGAGACATTAAACCATCTTAGAAGACGTGTATGTTTTGTTCAACAATCCACGTAGCCGATAATTATGCTATACGATAATACTCGGCAACACATATCTCGTGCAACCGCCAAGGTTCTTGTGAACTTGAAATTTAAACACATTTCACACCAACAAAACTTTCCTGATTTGGCGCTCGACGATTTTCACTTTTTCTGCATTTAAACAGGGATTTTAAGGCTATTCATTTCACCACAGATGATGAACTCAAAGACGCATTCTTCATTGACGGGATGAGACAACTGGATCACCGTTGGGAGAAATGTGTAGCTGAAAATGGCGACTCCGTGAAAAAATAAATGCAAGATTTTGTAGCATTTGAAATATACTTGTATGCTCATATTTGTTTCATTTGATTACCCCTTTTCATTGGAGTGCGACTGTGCTTTACTTATCAGCCGACATCGTAACTACCGTGCGTTCAACTTAAAGTAATACTTATAACGTTACAGATTTACAGTTTTCCATATCCATTTTTAAAATTGTGTTAACGTACCAACCAACTAAAGATGAGTTATTCAGTGTAACACAGTCTAAAAACCTAGCTTCATAATCAATGTTCTGACAGATGCCAGCAAGTCCACTCATCACATAGTCAATTATTAAAGTTGCTGGTCCCTCCCATTTTCTTGTAGATACAGTGACGAAAGTTCTCCTTTTTTCTATTAGATCCATTAACGTCATGGTGGCACTGACATTTTTAGGCGACTATTTTTCTTGGGTATTGTATACCAGAAAACAATTTCTGCTAATACTATTATATAGGTACATTATTATATAATTACATGTAACTACAATTAAAATCTTACAATATTAGTTTCTCTAACTATGTAGTTTCAGAAGTTGCCGTTGTGTTGCTACAGTGCGACGTTAATTAACTACCTACCTATCTAACTCACTTCAAAAAGTTTGTATACAGAGGTTTATTTCTATGCTACAAATGCTAGAAATTATTATATTTTGCTTCTATAATTACTTGATCTTGCTAGTAATTGTGGAGTTAATAACGCTAAATGGCTGGAATATTGCCTACCACTGGGTTCAAAGCCATTGAGGAACAAATGGAAATGAACTCACTGACTTTCTGGTGACAGAGGGTAGTACTATTCCATAGGATGAGAAACCAGTAACTTACCAATCAGTTAAAGTGGAGTTATTCAATACCATTATTATCAATGTAAGTAGTGAACACCAGACTCAAATTGTTAGGAAATCTTGGGTAATGGTAATTAATTAACACTGAAGCAACACAACGGGCTATTGGGGACGGTCTGAATCCCCAAAGGAAAGTTCTGGGGAATACAAAGCGTAATGGAAAATCGTGGAAGCAATTGCTGATCCCAAGAATAGAATCCTTACAACAAATTTCAGATTCATAACAGGTCACGACAACTTGCCAGGCACATGTAAATAAAACGTGAAAAAAGACATTGAATCTTGTCTACTCTGCGACTCAAATACAATTATGAAGGACAATCTCATTTAGACTGTGTGAAGTTATCTACAGTTGCTAAGACCACCTGTCCTTCCAAATGAGTCGTCATCTGACCAAGGTTCCAAATTACGAGGTGTTGTCCTCGGATATTTCCCTTAAGGGACTGATCCCGGACCGTCGTCAATAGTCCGTTGTGTAGCTCTAGTAGGACGTTAACTTAAATTACCATTACCTTCCAAATAAGTTGCAAACTCGTGTGAAGAGAGAAATAATAACCTTCCGTTTTCTGTCATAGGATAAAAGTTGTTTTTTGTTTTAACCCTTCTAGTGGTTTATCTTCGTTTTCATTACTGCCCTGTAGTAGTGGCTACTTGCGCGGGAACCTATTCTAAACTGTCACCCTTTCAGGACAAGAGGATTTATGTTTTCTGTTTGGAACTTAGTTCCCCTTGGAGTAATAGGACAGTTTTGTATCGACTAGGTATGTCGTCCTTTACAAACTTGACCAGATATTGGACAAGATATCTTGTCGAAACAATTGGTGAGTTGAAACGACATTATTTAAGACTTTTGGTGATTTTCTCGACGAGGTATAACACCATTAGTAAAACTGATCAGATCTTGATGGACGAAATATTTCGTTCATTAAGCTCTGGTCATTGGAAGAAAACTGACCACATCTTTATTTCGTCCTCTTCAAAAACATTGACACTATTTTGATGACGAGATATCTCGTCATTAGAAAAATTGGACAGATTTTGATGGACGAGATATTTTGTCGAAACCACTTGGAAGTTTAAGGAATATCGCAGCGCAAAGGGTATTTTGTTATTTTCTATCACTACATAAAAGGGGTCCCGTATCGAACTTAAGGGGTTCCGGGACACATCGAAAAAAATTTTTTATTAATTCATTTAGAATTTTGAATTTTTTGTACTGATTACCCATCCAACTAATAAGCGAAATCACAACACAAAATTTTTCCAAAAGTTTTTTTTTTAATTTAAATTAAAAAATTTTGTAAAAAAGAAAGATCATTTTAAATTGCTAAAACTCAAAATATTCTTGATCAATTTTCAAAATTCTTGCAGTAAATTATTCACAAATTTATAAACTTTAATTTTGATTCAACAATTTAAAAAATATTAATTTAATAAAAAATAAAAAAAATATTTGAATGAAAATCTTCGAAAATTTTCAGGTACTTTTTTTTTTAATCATATTTTTAAAAGTAAATATTTGTTTCAAATTTGCTGAATCAAAATTAAAGTATAATGTTTGAAAAAGATATATTCCAAATTTCAACCCTTAAACTTTATCGGTTTTCGACTTATAGCAATTTGAATACAGGAAATCTTGAAATAATGTATCATGGAGAAAAACGCATTTAAAGTTTTTTAGACAGATCGTGTTGCCATGACAACAACTGTCAAGAGTGTTAGATTTTCCAAACAACGCACCACAAAAATTATTATACCTCTAGTTCTAATTAAGATAGAAACATGATTTAGACGTTCTTTTAAGCAGAAAAACACAGAGAATTTCTTAAAATAATAAACAAAATTTCGAAAATTTGACGATTTTTTGTGTCCCGGACCCCCTTAACCAAAAATACAAAAATAATATGGTAACCATACGTCTACATTTCATACAATCCATTCCGCTATACAGAATTCTTTCAACATCACTGCTCAGACATCAATCTGACAAATTTATTTGATACGATATTGTTTCTTTTCTTAGAAACTAACGTTTTTTCATGGAAAATTCCGCTCTCTAGTGACAAGTGAATCGGGAAACGATGGAAACCAATACTTTCGATGCGGCAAAACTGCCTAACGTATATTTAGAACAACGCAATTGGTTTATTTTTGTCGCGGATCACACATCCCATTGCATCCGAAAAAGTTTCGAGACACTACGATTGGCGAAACTTGAAAAATGTTTTGTTTTATTCGCTTTTTCAAGAAAGACATAACTTCCAGAAAACTTTTTTTTTTTAACTGAGCTCTTTGGAGCAAAAGAACATAACGATTTGAAAAGTTTTGAAAACCATTCATGAAAAATTTTTAAACCTGAAATACCTAGGAATTTCTTTTAATTACAAGAGCAGTTATTTGTTAAATCTTTTGTACAATATTACCCACAAAGTAATGAAATATCCTTAAGAAATGGTTTGACTAAAAGAACGTCTGGGAATATTCTAATCATATATGTTCTTTTAATCAAACCACGATTAAAAATTGAAAATCTTCGATTTTACTATAAATTTCCGATTTTAATCAAAAATTGTGAATCCTATTAGATAGTGATAATGGTAGTAAATTAACGTCGCATTGGAGCAACACTTCAAGCTTTTGGCAACGATCCAAGTGCATACCCGAAGAGAAAGATTCGAGGTAGGTAGGTATTTTAGTCGTACTGGAGTTACACGACGGGTTATTGACGACGGTCCTGTATCAATCTCCAAAGGAAAGATCCGAAGAGAACACCTTTGCGTGGAGTGGACGTTTGGAGAATGTTTGGGGTATCAGCTCAGGTGTGATCTCGCCATCTAACCGTGGTTTAAAATTAAGCGGTGTTGTTCTCAGATCTTTCCATCCGGGTTTAAGCTGGATCGTCGCCAATAGCCCGTTCTGTTACTTTATTCTGTCTGATTAAAGTACCTGTCTACCAACAGTAATTGGTAATTTTTTAGTTGACGTCGTACTAGAGCAACACAACGGGCTATTGACGACGGTCCGGGTAATGGTAATGGTAATTTTAATTAACGTCGTACTAGAGCAACACAGCGGGCTATTGACGACGGTCCGGGATCAGTCTTTTGAGGGAAAGATCCGAGGACAACACCTCGTAATTTTGAACCACGGTCAGATGACGAAGCAACACCTGAGCTGGCACCCCACTCTCCAAACTTCCACGCCAACCCAACGTGAGGACTTTCGGCCACGACAGATTTAAGGTGCACCAGCCGCCTCTACACTATAACATCCATGCCCGTGATTCGAACCAGGAACCTTCCGATCTAGAGGCTAAAACCTTAACCACTACACCGGTTGCTGTCTACCAACAGAGAACATCAGGTAATTTTTATCCACTGTCAGATGACGAGGTCACATCCCAGTCTCCAAATTTCCACGAATCCTGTTAGGAAGTTGTTTTTATATTTCTCATGCTAAACAATTTTTTTTTATTTAATAAGTGTATAATATTAACGCAGACAAGTTGTTTGTAAAAAAAGCAACACCATGAAGGAATCAACAGAATTAAATTAATTTTAATACACAAACGTCTTGTATTAGTACAAATAAATTAATAAATTTTCAAAGCAAAAAAACAATATTAAGTGTCCGAAATCGGTATTTGGTGTAGCCACCACGCGCTGTAATAAGTGCTGCTATACGACGTGGCATGGAGTCAAACAGTTGTTGAATGTCTGCTTGTGGAAGAGAATTCCATATTGTTTGTATGCGCACCCAAAGTTCGTCTTTTGAAGTTGTAGGACTCGGATCACGAGCGAGACGCCGACCTACCAAATCCCACACTGGCTCAATAGGCGACATATCCGGCCAATAAGCAGGCCAAAGAAGAAGTTGCATGTGTTGAGCTGAAAAGAAGTCTCGAACATTCCTTGCAACATGTGGGCGTGCATTATCCTGTTGAAAGATAGCTCCAGTGATGCTTTGTAGGAAGGGAACGACTTCGGGCTCTAGCACTTCACGGACGTACTTGTTGCTATTCAGATTACCCTCAATTCGTAGCAGCTGAGATCGTCCATGATACGAAATCGCACCCCAGACTATAACGTCGGTGTTCGACCACTATGACGTTCGATAACGCACTCTGGAAGGCAGCGTTCACCGGCATAGCGTCTAACACGAATGCGGCCATCATGGTTACACAAATTAAAGCGGGATTCGTCGAGAAAAGACAACTTGTTGCCAATCAGCCAGCCAGCCTCTGTGCTCATGCATGAACCCATTGCAGACGCAGCCGTCGATGGTTTGGCGTGAGGGGGGTCCTGCATAAAGGAATCCTTGCACGCAGTCCACAAGTGCAGCAGACGTCGTCGAATTGACGAAGCCGACATTAGTACACCTGTAGCAGTAGACCAAAGTGCTGCCAACTGCCTGGAGGAAGGTGTACGGTCATTCACTGCCATGTGGACCAAGTGTCTATCATCGCGCGCTGACTTCACCTTCCGTCGTCCACTCCCAGTTTTTCGAGCTGTCCGGTTCTCGTCGGTCAACTGCTTCCAAACTCGCATCACTGTGGAACTGTTCCGCTGCACACGAGCTGCTATTCCGCGATAGGAAAATCCTCCTATACGAAGTCCGATGATTCTCTTCCGTTCAAACTCCGTAAGTTGTTGTAATTTCACCCTATTTCGTCGTGGAGGCATACTTAGGTCTCACTAAACATTCGCCAGTAAAAAATAACCATGCACTGTTTTCAACGTCCCACTACAGCCCTCTATTTATACGCTTTTAACATCAGTTCAGAGCGCGCTGCTCACACCACGCATGCGTGGTGGCTCTGAAACTTTACTACTTTGCATAACATCCTATAATTGACATTTGCTGCAAATTTCATTTCATTCGGATGATTCCTTCATGGTGTTGCATTTTTTACAAACAACAGTGTAATATTTTTATTTATTTTAATAAATGCTTTCGAATTCATCTTATTTAAAAGGGTGGGTGTAGTTTTGAGTGAATGAAACAAATGTCAGGCCATTTATGTCATTCGCCATTTGACATCCCAATACTTATGTACTCTATTACCAAAATTATTAGTGTACTGCACGCGTCTAAGTGTTGAATCGTCATAGGTTGGCTACTATTACATAATATACAGTCAGTAGAGCAATATTGCACAATATTGAGATCAAATAAGTGTACACGAAGATAGACATGCCCAGTCAGTAAACTAAACTAAGAGTCTGGGACGACGTCAATGGAGGAAATAAGGCATTCCCAAGATTTATTCTTAGCAGCATTGACGAGTCTCTTTTAGAGGGGTATTTAAATAACTCTTCTATTCAAAATTTCAAAGTGTGAAAAGTGAAAGGGTTTCGCGGATTTTGAGTGATTTTGGTTCCTTTTTTTGGCGTGGTAGTTCTCTCATTTCGAGATACGTCACAATAAGCTGAGATCCATTGAAGCACCAACGCATCAAATGTCTTAAAAAAAAGAGCTGTCTGCGTTGCATAACTCGAAGACGATAACTCGACCCGCTTGTATTGCAGATTTGGAATCATATCAAATAACCGCTTTTTCTAATGAATAGGAACTATTGTAAACTACTAAAACTTCGTTGATAGCAATTTCCAAATTCTTCATCCTCTTGTATAGTAACGATCTAAAGAACCAGGCTCCCAACTATACCACCGAAAGTCCTCACGTTGGGTTGGCGTGGAAGTTTGAAGAGTGGGGTGCCAGTTCAGGTGTTGCTTCGTCATCTGACCGTGGTTCAAAATTACGAGGTGTTGTCCTCGGATCTTTCCCTTAAGGGACTGATCCCGGACCGTCGTCAATAGCCCGTTGTATTGCTCTAGTACGACGTTAACTAAAATTACCATTACCATTACCCAACTATACCACATGCTATTTATTCTTCAACACGTTACAACAGTTTTTGAATAAGTCATAAAAAATGTCCAATGGGCATGATAGTAATCCCTTATAAATCTAAACACTAAATTAACCTCCGAAATGTTAAATTTATACGTTTAATCGACGCTTAACCCTCCACGTGGTTTCAACGAGATATATCTTCCATCAAGCTCTGACCAATTTTGTTAATAACGAGATATCTCATCAAGATACTGTCAATTTGTTAATGATGACGAGATCATGGTCAGTTTTGATCATGACTAGATACCGTGTCAAGACAACCACCAGGAAGGTGAATTCATTTTTATAAAGGAATCAACATTTCTCAACTATTAGGTTTCAATTTGAAATGTTACTACAAGCTTTATATTCTCATAAACAAAGTAGAATCAAGTCATTTTGATTCACAGGTACAAATTATTCCCAGGTTTGTCATCCAAATTATATTTAGATGTTATAAATAAATAATCATGTAATACATTTTTATAATTATATAAACTATAATTAATAATAATTATCAATTGTGAAAATAAATAATTGTACAAAGCGAAACACCAATAACTTTATTTGGAAATTTTCAGTGAAACCCTTATTAGACATCGCTATTTCCCTCGTTTTGAGGCCCTCTATACTGAAGCATTTTAGACACGCGCCTACTCAGCCTAGCCCAAGTGGGGTGCCAGCTCAGGTGTTGCTTCGTCATCTGACCGTGGTTCAAAATTACGAGGTGTTGTCCTCGGTAATGGTAATTTCAGTTAACGACGTACTAGAGCAACACAACGGGCTATTGACGTCGGTCCGGGATCAGTCCCTTGAGGGAAAGATCCGAGGACAACACCTCGTAATTTTGAACCACGGTCAGATGACGAAGCAACACCTGAGCTGGCACCCCACTCTCCAAACTTCCACGCCAACCCAACGTGAGGACTTTCGGCGTGTTGTCCTCGGATCTTTCCCTCAAGGGACTGATCCCGGACCGTCGTCAATAGCCCGTTGTGTTGCTCTAGTACGACGTTAACTAAAAAATTACCAATTACCAGCCTGGTCCAATTGGAAGAGTTAACGGAATAGCAACCGAAGGATTGCGAGTTCGAACCCGTTCGTCATATGACCATTGTATAAAATTACGTGGCGTTGTCCTCGGTTCTTTATCTTCGAGATTTATCCTAGACGAGATTTATCCTTTCATATATCCAAAGTCCATTGACTTGCTCCAGTGCGACGTTAATTAACTACCTACCTACTTGTCTTAGTGGGCGATACGCCACTGCTCATGTGAGTCAGCTGTTTTTATCTCGCCAAGTTAGTTTATTATTTCGGCACTTTAGGAACCTTAATTGGACCACAACTTTAAACTATACAACAGCTATTTTTGCGTACTATCAAAAATGTTTAGCATTTATTAAATCTCTACTATTATAATTGGAAATGTCCTGACGAATCTATAGGTTTTACAGTAATGAAATTTGGCATACAAGTAGTCCTATTTTTATGCGAATTTTGTGCGAAGCCCGAATTTTAAAATTTAATCTAGAACATTTTAACCCTTCTTTGCATGATTTTTTCTTTATTGGTGAAATAAATTAAGGTGATATAATTCATGTTCAAAATTAAAGGAAAAATGGTTAAAAAAATCTTACTATATATTTATAGTATAAATTTAGCATAAAACAATACGATGGTATCATGTGGTAATTTTTTTAATTAAACGCAAACTTTTTCAGAAATTGCTCTAAAAATAACAGAAACACATGTTACAAACCTTTCTTCCACTCATTTTCACTTTTTTAGCAATAAAAACTCAATTATAATAAAACAAAATTAATAACGAAATCATACGTTTATTGCAACTACAACAAACAGCGGAATGATAACTTCAAGCTCGTTTTACTGATAGTGACACTTGCTTATTTTTGACAGCTATGTTTTTTTTTATGCAATGGACATTAAAAAGGTATCCAGACACGATCAACTTAAAGTGAACTTGTTCTTTTATATAATTTTTGGGCATTCAATGTTATGATGGAAATTTTCACCATTACGCAAAGGGTTAAAATTATTTTATTAGCTTTTTTTAACCATTCGTTCTTCTCTCCGAAATGTAACGTCACCCGTACCACCCACGACAGTTTAAAAATGAACTAAAATCATTAAAATCTTTGAGAATCTTTGGTTGGACCAAGTTTCGAACTCGCAACCCCTACGTTGCTGTTCCGTTAACTCTTCCAACTGGGCTTAGACGTGCGCCTACTGATGCCACTCTCCAAACTCCTATAACGTGGAGCCGTGGTAGCCCGGTTGCCATTGCCAGAGTAACGGATTAGCACCCAGATGATTGTGAGTTCGATTCCGACCAAAGGCCGTCTTGTACAAAGGGAGCTGGTGCATGTTAAATCTATCGTGGCTTCAAATGTCCTAACGTTTACGTGGTGTGGAAGGTTGGAGATCAACATTTCAACCATGTCAGTTGTGACCTCGTCATCTGACCGTGGTTCAAAATTACGTGGTGTTGTCGTCGGATCTTTCGCTTTGGGTCTGATCTTTCGCTTTTGTGTTGGTCCAGTGCGATGTTAATTACAATACCTACCTACCGATACAACGTGAGGACATTGGAGGTCACGGCAGATTCAATGTACACCAGCTCCCACGTACACGACCGATCTGGTTTGATTGAAACAAGTTTTGAAATCACAAACCAATCCGGTTTTTAATACTGCTATTCATTTTGATGTCAATAAGATCAGAGCAACTTTTGAGGTGTTCCTGTCACGTCTGGAAGGTCATACAAAGGGCAAGTTGTCGAGTCTGAAGCCAATAGTCATAGTCATATAGAGTGGGGAGGTCAGGAAAGCCCTAGGTGCTGATTCCACTAGGGAATATTGCACCAAACCCCATTGTTTTTCGATATTCCTGTCAGAGAAAGCCAGATTCCTTGAGAAAGGCCAAAAGGCTTTTGACACATTCTTCGTGAATTGTATCAAGTTCTGTTCCAAGACCTAGACTTGAGTGCCTTATGTGAAGCAGAGCTTCGCATTCAAAAAGTATGTGGTGGGCAGTTTCCTCCACCATATTGCATTTTCTGCATAGAGGTTCTTCTTTAAAGATTCCCATCCTATGAAGGTGTTTTCTTAGGTGATAGTGGCCTGTGAGAAATCCAACTATCACCCTCATCTTACCCCTGCTAAGACGAAGGATCTGAGAAGATGTTTTCATAGAAGGTTCTTGAATCATAAGAGCCTTGCATGTTTTTGATCGGTGGTTTGCTTCCACTTTTTTGTAGTTTCTTTAAGCATTCTTTCTCCTATCACCCTTTTTGCGGTAGTCTTAGAGATCCCGCAAAAAGGCTCAGGGCTTAAAGGTAGGTCTGCAGTCCCCAGTTTGGCTAACTTATCTGCATTTTCGTTTCCTTCAACACCAGTATGCCCTGGTACCCAAGTAAGAAAGATCCTATTATGGGTCCCCAAGTCATGTAGAAGGTTTCTACATTCCCAAACAAGTTTGGAGCTTATTTGGAATGAGTTTATTGCCTTTAAGGCTGCTTGACTGTCACTGAATATGTAGATTTTCCTATTTGAGTAGGATCTTCTAGAACATTCTTGTAGACAGTAGATGATAGCAAGCAGTTCCGCTTAAAATACTGTGGCATGTTTTCCTAATTTTCGGGAAATCCTTGCCTTAGGTCTGATCCCACATATTCCAGCACCTGCCTTTTCGTTTTGTCTGGAGCCATCTGTGTACCACACAATGTCTCCATTTGTGAGCTTGTTGAGATCGGTATATGGTTGCAGAAAGAATGCACTTCGGGAACAGGAACAACAAGAACTTTAATAAACAATAATAGGTTAGTTACATGGTTCGTCTCGCCTTCAGTACGAGTGCGTCTGCTGGTGTTAGTATTCAAAGACCGACTTTATATACAACTCTGCGCTACGGCAGAGTGGAGCGCCATCTACTGGGTGAATACTACAGAGTATCCCTCCAGTGACGAAGGAACGATAAACATAGGTAATAATACAGCACAGATAAGCAAGACAAAATAAGAAAATGAGTACACATACAATTGAAGATATTTACAATTTTAAATAGTAATGTAGCTATTCACAATTCAATGAAGTACACACAATGAGGGAAAAAAATGTTAGTTATTTCTCCATGACAAGTCTATCGGGGAAATGTACACACCGTCCCGATCGTGTAATTACAGGTGTTTTAGATTGTGGCTTAGGTGTGACCGATTTAAGTTTGTCAATGTGGGAAGATAGCTTTGGGGATTCCATGGTATCCGAAAAACAAAAAGATGGCTTTACTCTGTCGATGGAAACAGTGTTTTTCTTACCATTTAACTCAATGACAAAATTTTTGTCTGTACGGTTAACAACCAGATGTGGTCCAGAATAAGGAGGTGTGAGAGGAGGTCGAACTTTGTCGATTCTTAAAAATATATGGGTGCATGTTTTTAATGATGGGTTTACATAAACTTTAGTATTACCATGATTTGTAGATGCGATAGGATTTAGTTTTCGCATCATTGAAACGAAATTGGACACATAAGTAGGAGTAAGGGATTGGGGTACGGAATCAGTTGTAAAAAGATCAGATGGTAAACGTAAAGTAGTACCATAAACAAGTTGAGAACTGGTCGCATTGATATCCTTCTTAAGAGAAGAACGTAGACCTAATAAAACTATGGGTAAAACTTCCGTCCACTTAGTGTGTTCATGAGCTGTTATGGCTGCTTTGAGGTGCCTGTGAAAGCGTTCAATCATCCCATTTGATTGAGGATGATAAGCAGAAGAAAGAATTCTATCAGTGCCTAAAGTATTTGTGAGTTCACGAAGAAGATTAGATTTAAAATTTTGTCCCTGATCCGAAGTAATAGTGACTGGAGTACCGAATCTGCAAATCCAACCGTGGAGGAGAGCTCTAGCAGTGGTTTCTGCTGTCATATCCGTGGTGGGAATGGCCTCAGTCCATCGGGTGAATCTATCAATGATGGTTAATCAATATCGGTAGCCATCGGAAGGTGGATAAGGTCCGATAAAATCAACGTGAATATGCGCAAAACGCGCGTAGGGTAAAGCAAATGTGCTAAGTGGAGCTTTGGTATGCTGAAATACTTTTGCTCTCTGACATTTATTACAACCACGTACTTTGTCTTTGATGAACTTTTTCATACCAGGCCACACAAATCGGCCAGAGATTAAATTAGTTGTAGCTAAAATACCTGGATGGGAGAGATAATGAAGGTTTTCAAAAACAGTAAGTCGCAGAGATTTCGGAACAAATGGGCGAGGGTTTTCAGTGGATTTATCACAATATAAGTGTATATCTTCAAGTGGAAAGTAGTGTTTTTCCAATTTTAGTGATGTTTCTGAGTTGAGTAAGTTTGAAAGTTCCTCATCGTGCAGTTGTTCCTCTGCAAACATTTTATAGTCAAGTGAAGGAGTTTTTGAAATGGCATCAATCTCGATCCGAGATAAAGCATCTGCAGCAATATTGTCTTTACCACTAACATGCCGAATGTCAGTGGAAAACTGCGAAATGAAATCTAAATGTCTTAGCTGGCGTGGTGAACATTTATCTGCTTTCTGTTGAAAAGCAAATATTAGCGGTTTTTGATCGGTATAGATGAAAAAGTCTCTGCCTTCTAGCATATGTCGAAATTTTTTTATTGATGAATAAATTGCTAGAAGTTCACGATCATATGTAGACCACTTTTTCTGACATTTGTTAAGTTTTATGGACATGAATGCTATAGGTTCCCACTTTCCTTTGGTTGATTGCATCAGAGAACTACCAATTGCAACGTCCGATGCGTCAGTCCAAAGACTAAGTTGAGCACTGGGAATCGGATATCTAAGTAAAGTTGCTTTGGCAAGTGCCTTTTTTGCATCAGAAAACGCAGTATCTGCAGCAGTTGTCCAATCAAGTGGAATTTCAAGGGATTTACTAGTTCGAGTAGGTTTCCTTTTGTTCCGATTACCTTCTAAAAGTTGTATCATGGGTGCTAAAATGTGAGAGGCTCTGGGTATGAAACGTCTATAAAAATTATACAGACCTAGAAATCTACGAAGTTGAGCGAGTGTAGTTGGTTTGGGTAATTGGTAATTTTTAGTTAACGTCGTACTAGAGCAACACAACGGGCTATTGACGACGGTCCGGGATCAGACCTTTAAGTAGTTGGTTTGGGAAAGTTTTGAATTGCTTCTACGCGATCTGGGAGTGGTTCTAATCCTTGCTCTGAAATTTTAAAGCCAAGAAAATTTAGAGACGATACACCGAAAGTACATTTTGATGATTTTAACGCAAGACCATAATGATCAAGACGTTCAAAGAGTGCGCGAAGATGAATCATATGTTCTTCGCTAGTATTACTGGCAATTAAAAAATCATCTATAAATGCAAAAACACCATCCAGACCACGTGTAACCTCGTCGATAAATCTTTGAAAAGTGCTTGAAGCATTACATAACCCAAACTGCATCCTTGTACTTTCAAATAGTCCAAAAGGGGTGCAAATGGCTGTTTTATGGATGTCCTGGGGTGCAACAGGAATTTGATGGAAAGCTTTGATTAAATCTATTTGCGAAAATATTTTCTTTCCATGCAGCTCATTAGTAAAATCTAATATACTAGGAACTGGATATTTATCTTTGACTGTTTGAGAATTTAAAGCTCGAAAATCACCCACAGGACGCCAATCGTCACATCCTTTTTTAGATACCATGTGTAGAGGTGACGCATAATTACTTTTGGATGGTCGCATATGACCCAAATCAAGCATGTATTGAAATTCGGTTTTCGCTATTTTTAATCGATCGGGAGCAAGACGTCTAGGTTTAGCAAACACTGGCGGGCCATGAGTTTCAATATGATGCAGGACATTGTGTTTTACAGGTTGATTTGCACATGGCACTTTAGTAATATTAGGAAAATCGACCAATAATTTAGAAAAATCGTTATCCAATGAAACAACTTTGACAGAAAAAATATTAGCATTATTAACAAGACCGTGAGAATTCAGATTAGTAGTACAATCATTTAAACGCTTACGCCGTAAATCAGGTTTTAAATTGAAATAATGCAAAAAATCTGCACCAAGAATCGCTGTGGTAACATTACAAATATAAAATGGGAAAACAAAATTGCGTCTTAAACCAAAATCTAAAGATAATAGTTTTTGACCATAAACATGAATTGTTGTGCCATTTGCAGCACTAAAGGTTTGAGTTGGATGTTGTTTCCGCTGCGATTTGGTAGCAGGGATAATCGAAACATCTGATCCAGTATCGACCAAAAGGTTTAAATTCGTTTTTTTGTCTCTAACAAATAGGCGACTTGATCGAGTAGGCAAAAAGTATGTCGCTTCTACTCTTGCCTGCTTTCGTTTCCCGTAAACGAGCAGGGCTGCACACATTTGTTGGCCTTGGATTTGTACTTCCCATGGTACCAACAAACAGAGCTTTCAGACGAAGTGCTGTGGCTTCTGCGGGATGAGTTACGATTGCGGGAGAAACTACGTGATCGACGAAGAGTGTTTACTTCTTTACGTAGTTCATGTATTTCTTCCATGAGTTGTTGCAAAGTGTTCGGACCTGCTTCGGCAGTGGAAGATGAAATTGAAATTCCACTTACCTCGGCTGGTGTTACTTCTAATATGCGATCAGCAACTTCAGCGGCCTTCTGCGATGTAGTTGGCATCATGGAGGCTAGAATTGTTTGGACATTGACGGGAAGTTGTGAGAGGAATAATTCCAGCATAAGCGAATCTGCAATCTGGTGCGATTCAGCACGTCTTTGCATAACACGGAGGAGTTCGGAAGGTTTACGATCACCGAGCTGTTCTCCAGTTAGAAGTTTCCGCATTTGTTGCGTTCTGGTTTCGCCACAACGAGAAGTAATGTGATCCTTTAAGTGCTGAAAGGGGTTGGTTGGATCCGGGTTTAAGATGACATCTCGCACTGTAGAAGCTGCGCCGGGTGGTAGATGAGCAACAATGTAGTTGTATTTAGTTTTCGGATCCGTGATGGGCTTGGGCGTGGCGAGGGCAAAGGTAGCTTCGCACATACCGAACCAAAGGGTTGGATCCGCGTCGTTGTAAATCGGAATCTTGACGGCGGCAATATTCTCCATGGTGGGAAGTCCAGAAATCAGTGGTGAAGTGGGAAAGTAAGCAGTAAAAACAAACCGATTGGAACAAAGCAATATTCAAGAATAATTTAAATGTTCAGCTCCTGGTCACCATGTTGAGATCGGTATATGGTTGCAGAAAGAATGCACTTCGGGAACAGGAACAACAAGAACTTTAATAAACAATAATAGGTTAGTTACATGGTTCGTCTCGCCTTCAGTACGAGTGCGTCTGCTGGTGTTAGTATTCAAAGACCGACTTTATATACAACTCTGCGCTACGGCAGAGTGGAGCGCCATCTACTGGGTGAATACTACAAGCTTGTAGTTTTCCTCTTTCCATTCCTCTCTTAGGTCAATAAGTACCTCAAAGGGTCTTTGAAAGAGGAATCTTGTCTCCATGATGTCAGAGGGCATCAAAAGTATAGGGTCAAAGAATTTTTGGTTAATACTGGTGTGGGACTTTTGGCTGGCAAAATCCATCCACAGTCCAGCGTTTTCCAGTCTGTAGGAACTTCTTCTGGCAGCACCGCTAATAAAGATATCAAGTGGGACGACAGATAAAATAATTTCCATGGCTCTGGTGGGAGTGGAGGACATAGCACCTGTTATACTCAGGCAGGCAGCTCTTTGAAGACTGTCTAGCTTGGTCTTAACAGTCAATTGTTCCGTCTTTTTCCACCAGACCACAGCCGCATAGGTCACAATGGGTCTAATAGCCATAGTGTATAGCCAATAGGTCATCTTTGGCCTTAGACCCCATGATTTACCAAGAACTCTTCTACATCGTAGAAGTCCAACTTTTGCTTGTTTAATTTTACTTTTCAAATGCTGATTCCAGGTTAATTTAGTGTCCAGTATAACTCCCAGATATTTAACCTCGCTCAGCATATTTACTTTTTCCCCTAGTAGGGTAGGTATATCACTTTTGTCAATGCAGGTTCTTCTTCGTGTAAATGGGACAAGAGTAGTCTTTTGAGGATTTACTCTCAAATTCTTTTCACAGCACCATCTTGCGATTCTGTTCAGGGTCCCCTGCATGATATTTATCACCGTTTTCTCATCCATGCCCGATATGTAGACGACAATGTCATCTGCATATCCCTGGGCATAAATGCCGCTTTGATTGAGGTCTGCAATTAGGTCATCAACCACCAGATTCCACAACAGAGGGGAGAGAACTCCTCCCTGAGGGCAGCCTCTAGTGGGTCTAGCCTGAAGTGTTGCCCCAAACAACTCTGTTGTAATAATTCTGTCTGCTAACAAGGAGTTTATCCATTTGCAGACCTGTGGTTCAAAAGCTCTGCTGGCAGCAGCAGCAGCGATTGAGTTAAAAGAGGTATTATCGAAAGCACCCTCAATATCAAGAAAAGCTGCCAAAGCCATTTCCTTGCACTCCAGGGTCTTCTCAATCTTTACAACCAGGTGTTGCAAAGCCACCTCTGTAGATTTACCGGGTTGATAGGCAAATTGGTTTTTGTGAAGAGGTCTGGTACTCCTCATTACATCCCTAATGTGTCTAAGCCAATGCGGTGTTGATTCTGCAAGTAGTTGTGTCCATTAAGAATACCAAAACATACGACTCCTGTAACTCTTTGTAGATAATGCGGCAATTGAGACCTTAGCAAGGAGATCCAGTCTTTCTGTTTTTAGATATATCTTTAAATATTAAGTTGGAAACATTTTATTTTTGTATTTATAATCCTTTTTCCAGTATGGTAATCAATGAAAAGACATGACTTTGATTAATTTAGAACCAGCCTTAGCTAAGCCAATGCATTGCCAGGACCACAATGACTGAGAATACTCTGCGATATAGTATGTCGACCACAATTGCGATTTGGCACCTGGAAATCGATGCTGAGCAACCACGAGAGGCAGATGCAATTAGTCCTTGATAGTCCTTAGACCTTGAAAGTGCCTTGAGAGTCAACAAAAATGACAACATTAGGTTCTCGTTACTTCTCATTGCTCTCTGAATTCAGGGAAACAGCAGCCATTTTATCGTCAAAATTGTTGTAGCACATTCCAACAGCGCTTCATATTTGAAAGTGGAAAGGTTCTGGCTCTACCGCGGTTAAGTTTAACCCTCCAAGTGGTTTCGACGAGATATCTTCTACATTAATATTTCACCTATTTTACTTATGACGAAATACATCATCGTCAGGGTATTGCAGATTTTTTTTATGACAACAAGGTAGGGATCAAACCCGAAGGTGATGACGAGACAGCAATCTTGTCATCACGTTCCTGATGTCTCGTTAGTGAAGATTTGCTAATGGTTTTGCTAATGACGAGGTATCTCGTCAAGACAATTCTCGTCAATCAGTGAAAAGAACGCCGAGAGCAAAAGGTGAATTGATTCCAAACCCGGAGAACTATGGAACCGTCTGACGAAATAAAAATCACATCGCTAGTCCAAATTCACTCAACAAAGTTGCGTGTGGTGAAATCTATACAAATCCAATCCAGTTTGTCTTTTTGTATATTTATAGAAAACGACAGGAACATAACACGAAAATAAAGAAAATGGGCAGGTCCATTCAGCGTAGTCTTCCTTCGATCACGTCCCAAATCAATCTGATTGAATTCCCCATCGGGTAGGGAAGATGCGCGTTTTCATTTCCCTTTCATAGGGATTTTCAAATAATCTGTGCCTAAAGCTACGGTTCCCTAAGAAAGCGGAGCCGTAATGTAGCTGTCGATGACGTCACTAAAACGTTGTTTATACAGACAGATGGCGTTGGTTTCCTAGAGAACGTTGTTTGTGAGCGTAACGAAAATTAGTAGAGTCGCCATTTGCATGACGATTGTCATAGCGGTCTCAAACATTTAGGAAACGTTTTTTCTCCTGTGCCGGCAACATTTCATTTCTTGCGCCAAACAATTCGTGTGGAGGGAAGCAAAACAAACAAAATTTTTTGACTGGTTGGATTAGTTCTTTTTTGTAAAATTGTAATCGTTAAAGATAGAATAAAAATTTCAACGGATTTGAAATCTGCAGAAACTTTTACACCAGATCGATTCTTTAATGCGATTTTCTTTAAATAAATAATTAATTATTAAATAAATAATTAATTATTAAATAAATAAATAATTATTAAATAAATAAATAATTGTTAAATAAATAATTAATTATTAATTAAATAATCGAATGGTAAATAATGGAATAATAAATCTGTTTTGGTATCAATTTGTCGTAGAATTTGAAATCCGTTGAAATTTTTACTCTACCTTCAACGATTCCGAAGCTAGAAACTTGGACTAGAGAGTAAAAAAGGCTGACCGCGCGCAAAGAAGGGCAAAATTAGTGGCGGTCAACTATGAATAAACGTTCACTAAAGAAGAACAGCCGACCAACCGGTCGAGTGGTCAAGGTGTTGGCCTCTGCATCGGAAGGTTCATGGTTCGAATCCGGGGTCAGGGCATGGATGTAAATTGTACTGTATTTTGTTAGGGACAATGATGGTCCACCCACTGGGTGCCACTTCACAAGTGACCATCACTTCCGACTTTGTAGTGGTCAAGGACGAGTCCTTAGTGCCCGCCATTGGAAGTAGTTACCATCGCTTCTGGCCTTGTAGCGGCCAAGGAAAAAGTCCAGTGACTGCCACTACAAAAAAAACTAAAGAAGAATGAATGTGGCTTCGTGGTGAGACCAACTTTTCGAACTAAAATATTGTTGCATTATTACCACAAGCAGGTATAAAAGTTAATTATTTGTAAGTTGGCTGTGTGTTGAAAGAGTTTTCCACCAAATGGTTACGACCATAGAGGAGATATAATAGAAGAATATTATTATATATTAGAAGTTTACTATAAGAAGATAAGAAGTTAAGAATATATTACTTATATTAGAAGTCTATGGTTACGACACGATTTCTCGTCCAAGATCTCATCAATTTGACTTCGTGACGAAAAACTTCTTCGAGACAAAGCTTCCTTATTACTCCATGGAGAAAAAAATTAAGAGTACTACCAACAAATTACCCGTAGAATTGATGACAGTTTGGACCAGGTTTTTCTATCTGGGGCTGGCCACTACAATATGGTTTTTGACGAGGAGATGAACCATCAGGAGAGTTAAATAATACGTAAGCATAGTTATGATCATGTTTCATTTATCAAAAATAATTTATCAAGGGAGATTTATTTTGAAAAAGAATGATTTTTAGATGGGCGAGAGAGTTGTGGTTTGCCCGAAACACTCAATACCTCGGGATCAGTACAGAATATTCTGAATAACAAGTTACGAGGGAAGTGGACGGTACATTATACTTTCTAGGTACATGTATACTCATAATACTAGGTATACTCATAAATCAACAGTAAGCCTCTAACCATATTAACCGATGGCTGTCATGTAATAATGCCCATCTCGAGACACCTTTGACATTATGCAGTTAGGATTTCCCTAAGGAGATTTCATGTACCGAAGCGCCAAGGACAGCATGGAACTAATCAGGTCTTAGAACATAGATTTTGACCGAAAATGTATTACATAATTGATAAGGTATTAGATAGCTTTAACTGCAGATCTATTTTATAGTTTACAAGACAGAAAACCTAAGTTAAAAGTTAGTTTTAAGCCCTTTCAGAAGTTTAGACACCAGACCTCCCATCACCCATAAAAGGATTAAGGTTGATCTGTATACGTATTCTAGGTACATTGCGTCTTAAAATGCATACATATAATTAATAATCCTTTCATTTCTTATTCTGATTGGATCGAAACTCGATGCAAGAAATGATCGTCAAGTATGTGGGGGCTGGTGCCTGTTAAATCTGTCGTGGCTATAGGTGTAGTTACGTTGGTTTGGTGTGAAAGTTTGGAGAGTGGGGTTCCAGATGAAGCGTTGCCTCGTCATCTGAACCTGGTTCAAAATGACGGGTGTTGTCTTCGATCTATCCCTTCGGGATTGATCTTGTACCGTCGCCAATATCCCGTTGTGATGGTCCAATGTAACATTAATTCCACTACCTACATACCTCAAAACAATCTGTTAAATTTTTGTTACGTTTAAAGTACATTCATCTCTAAATGATTAATCTATACCCATGAAGTTTCTCTTTTAGCGAAAATATTTGTAGCATAGTGGCACTTGGATGGCCGTCCTTTCACGTACGGGTGGTTATAAAGCATTCAAAAATGTTTGATTGTCACTGTAAATAGTATTGCCAATCAATTATAAATTTCTAGAGAAATAGAATTGCAAAAGGTTCTGTTCAAATAACTCTGTTATTAGAAGTATTTTCTAAATTATATTAGAAATGGTACGTAGTTGAATTTAGGTCGCAACGAATCAACACAATGGGCTATTGACGACAATCCTACAGCTATCCCGAATGGAAAAATTTGAGGACATCTATTAATTTTGAACCACGGTCAGATAACCAGAATAACACCTGTGCTGGCACTTTCTTTTTCCAAACTCCCACAGCTCGCTAACAGGAAGACATTTGACCCCACGACATATTTATCGTACATCAGCCCCCAGTTATACGGCGGTTTTTAGTGCGATCGTTTTTCAACCTTCTAGTTGCTAATACGCGACTGTCGGCTGGGCTATAGCGGCCTCATTACAAATGGTTTGTCTCTAAAAGAAAACAAAATCCTATCTTAATTACCCGTAAACGCCTTGATCGGATGCTTGTTCAGTTTATCCAGTACACAATCTATATATATAATTCTCTTACGTGGCACGCAAAAAAGACGTTATTTGTAATCGCGTTTTGGCAACACTGTACGATTGTTTGTTTATCGCGAAGTCTCGCGCATCAATTGAATTTATAGCGTTATCGGATGAAATTTTATTGGAAAAAAAAAAGGAAATTTTAATGAGCTGTTGCAGTTAGTTTATAATAGAAATCAAAGAAAGCGGAGGATCTTTTCAGGGCCATTTAAAAAACGGTCCTTTTCAGGGCCAACAATTATAGTTCAACAAGACGCTTGCACGGCAACAAACTCAATGAAAAAGTGTGGGTCGTTTGAGTGCTGGAAAAATGTACACACAAACAACATGCTGGGTATTCAATTTCCAAAGCAACGATCACATTTCGAGTCAAAATTTGCACAAAGTTTTCATTTGAATTCTGATTTTAGAGATACTGTATATATTTTTTCTGTGTAATACAGCAAATTTAGATTTGAAAAACATTTTTTTGGTAACATATTTTGTAAACAATCCCTTCTGCTAGGACACATGTCTTCATTGAGGCGAGCGAAGCGAGCATAGGTTCGCGCAGCCAACCAATGAGGATTGCGAAGCAATCCACCGGGGGTTGGCGAGCGTTAGCGAGCAGGGGGCATGCCCCCTAGTCAATTAATATTTTAGCAACAACATAGTATATCAAAATTGATGTGAACCCTGTCTTTAATTTAATTGTATGAATGCTATTCTATAATTTATTACAAAGATCCCTATGGAGCTGATATAAATTGTGGCAACGAAAGGACATTTAAACGTATAACTGTGAAAGTGTGGAACAAAATAACGCCACTATGTCATAAAATGAGATAAAGACGAACATTTCTTCCATTCGGCCATTTTTCAAACAGAATTCAATGATGTAAATCCAAAGTTGGGCTTCAAAGTAAACTGCCATTCTTTGACATTCGTCGTTTTACAACTGAGGAGGTTCATTCCATACATCACATTCCAATTTTACTAGGAAAAAAAAAGTATCCCCTCCCCCAAATTCACATTTCATCTCACAATAAATCCTTGAGTTTTCTCGACTACGTCTAGTTTGGTGCTCAGGCGAAAAGTTTCATCTTTCTCTTTACCTCAGCTTTCATGTGTAGGGAAGAGGCTTAAATCATTGTCATTGAAAATTGAAGCCATCCATTCCGGAAATGGGGTATTGGTAGCCCATTCAGTAGGGGGAGAGTCGCAGAATAACATCCAGAGAGTTGCGGGTTTAAAACTCGATACAACCAAAGACAGCAGGGGGTTGCACGTTGAAAAGGTCGTGGCATCAAATGTTGTGCTGGCATGGAATTTTGGAGAATGGGTTGCCAGCTCATATGTCCTCGTCATCTGACCGTGGTTCAAAATTATGTGGTTTTAGCCTCAGATCTTTCAATTCGGAGGTTGATTCCGGACCGTTCGTCGCCAATAGCCTGTTGTATTGCCCAGGTGAAACGTTAATTAGAACTGCCTATCGGTAATTTTAATTAACGTAGTACTAGAGCAGCACAAGGGATAGACGACGGTCCGGATCATTCCCCTAAGGGAAAGATCCAAGGACAACACGTAATTTTAAACCACGGTCAGATGACGAGGCAACCCCCACACACAATCTCCAAATTTTCACACCAACCTAACGTGGACTTTCTGCCACGACAGATTTAAGATGCATGCCATACACTTACAAATACCCATGCACCGACCCGGATACGAACCAGGAACCTTCCGATCTACCTTTCAGATGCAAGTTATTTTGTGATTACTTTAAGTGGTAATTATGGTTAACGTCGTATTAGAGCAACACAACGGGCTATTGACGACGGTCCGGGATCAATCCCTTAAGGGAAAGATCCAAGGACAGCACCTACTAATTTTGAACCACTGTCAGATGACGAAGCAACACCTGAGCTGGCACCCCACTCTCCAAACTTCCACACCAACCCAACGTGGACTTTCGGCCACGACAGATTTAAGATGCATGCCATACACTTACAAATACCCATGCACCGACCCGGATTCGAACCAGGAACCTTCCGATCTACCTTTCAGGTAATGGTAATGGTAATTTTAGTTAACGTCGTACTAGAGCAACACAACGGGCTATTGACGACGGTCCGGAATCAGTCCCTTAAGGGAAAGATTCGAGGACAACACCTCGTAATTTTGAACCACGGTCAGATGACGAAGCAACACCTGAGCTGGCACCCCACTCTCCAAACTTCCACGCCAACCCAACGTGAGGACTTTCGGCCACGACAGATTAAGGTGCACCAGCCGCCTCTACACCATACGCTTACAAACATCCATGCCCGGACTCGAACCAGGAACCTTCCGATCTAGAGGCTAACACCTTAACCACTATACCGGTTGGTCTGCTGCGATTACTTTAACGATAGTATACTCTTGTGTATTCTATCATTAAATTAAAACAAATGTTTTTTTTTTTAATAAATTGTAGTTATATTTTCTTTCGACTGTATTCGTAACTTCCACGTGACACATTTCTAAATTAGTTCCCTAAAAAGTCCCGATGAACACAACACAGTATATTATGACAGAACTTCGAATCGATGCAAAATTTTCTGAAGCTTTAATTTTCACTTTGCAATACAATTTTAACCACTTTATAGAAATACATTTGATTTCTGAACTTATCTTAAGTTTAGTTTAAAAATATAGGTGGTCTTATGCTAGAAAATTCTCCCCTTAACCCCTTGGGTAGATTTATTTGAAAAAAGTAGTTCGTATTATAGTTTAGTATTAGTAGTCTTATATTTTTTCGTATTATCGTCTGTATACTGTTATATTTTCGTATCATTCCGTTTGGTTAAGAATGGCAATAATATGAGATCGCACAACTACCGATCTCAGAGTTCATTCCAAAAATGAATGTCCGATTACGCAGCAGTGTAAATATTTCTCTATGTGTATGGAGTCAGATTAAATTAAGTATTTTTGTAGAGAATTTGATTCAAGGAGTCTCGTCTCGTAACACCAATAACTTTTGTCATGAACAAGAATGTACTTGTTTAATTTGTCCTAGATTGAATGATGAATTAGACTCGTCATTCATAACTTAGGCAAAACAAGTGTGCAAGTCTAAGTCGTCAAATGTACCCAAGTGGTTAAGGTTATTAAACGAAATATTTCTGAAATGTTATACCTTCAAAACACAAGATCATGTTACAAAAAAAATACTTATAAGTGAAAATATTATTTTATAAAAAAAATTTGTAAGAGATATTTAAGACATATTTTCAAGCATTATTTGGTGCAAAAGTTTATTACCCCTGGCCCCAAAAAATCTAAATGACCCAATATATCACCATACCTTTCAAAGTTTAATGTTTCACAAAACTTATTTATCAACCCATGGCAAAAGGAATAAACAGAAAGACACTGGAATCGGAAATATGTTTGATAAGTTACTACTTTTAGCCGAAAATGTTTAGATTACCTTAAGCATCCTGTAACCCTATAACAATTTGTTAAATGTTGCTCTCATCTCAAATTCAAGTGATACAACTGAATTTATAAATACTTCAAAATGAATTGAAATAACCACAGAATACCACAAGTCATAAAAGTATCCTTTATTTACAGATCAACAAATTTGTGTATAAAATTAAGATATTTACATATTGGAAATAGATGCCAAACGTGTTTCAGGCAAAAGCATACTAGTATTTTTCAAGCTTGTTTTATTGCAAATAATGACAACAGTTAAGTAGAGCTATACAATGATAAAGGACTAGGGAACATATGAAGTAGACATAACTTAAAAATTTAGAATTCTAAATACAAGGGGAAAACTGAAAATGACATATCAAGCACATGACCTGATGAAACACAAAATCGTTTCACCATTGATTGCTTCAAAGATAGAATATTTAACACCCTGCCAACCAGAACTTTTCTTATAGTATTTTTACAAAGAAAAATTAGGATTTAAAACTTACAATGCATGATTTGTGTGTCAAAGTAAAAAATAAAAACACTTAAAATTGTAAAAAATTATCAAAACTAATGATTTATAAGGTGGTCAGAAAAATCCATATAACACACAATTGTATACAGGTACCCTGATATAACATTACAAAACTGAAAACTTTTAAACTTCCAACAATTTATTTAAAAATGTAACATTTATTGCATATGGAAATCAAATTTTTGACCAAGTCTAGTCCAGATTCATTCAGAAATTTTTAAAAATAAAAATCTTAAAAGAACTAAATTAAGCATAAGAATACTACCCATACATGACATCAAAACAAGACATTTATAATTTTTAAAAGTCCATTCAAAATTATAAGACCAAGGCAGTCAGCAAGTATATATGAAATTTCATTAATTCTATCAATTTCATATGTACACGTGATTTTTATTTTTATTTAAGAAGGTATTTTCCCTTTAAAAACCTAGAACACACACATTCAAATAGTAAACATTATTATATACTCTTTAATTCATGATAAATTAAATTGATCATGTACGTTATCTAAATGTAAATCAACATACATGTTTCCTCCTTTTCATGTAAAAAAATTTAATTGTCAAAATTCGAAAACGTATAATTTCTTAAGAGGACTACTGTTTTGCTAATGATCAGCATTCATTTTCCATTCAGACTTAATACAACAGACAAGTGAAACAGCAAGAAATAGAAATGTAAGGCCAAAATTATTTTTTAAATAAAAAAATTTAATTCCTAAAAGATGAGTAATCAATCATGAAAACTTGCTTTTAACTTGCATAACAAAACATGTATCACTAGCACCTTCAAACATTAAAAAACAGTATACAATAGTGATGCACATTTAATTAAAACACAAACTTAATTAAATGTTATAATTAGTCTAATGCAATAAAAAGGGGAAATGAAGGATAGACAAAAAATGAATTGGAAAAAGTTTCAGGTCGCAAGAAAAATTATGCATAAAATAAGATCCAATTAAAAATTAAAGGACTACATAAAATTTTTTCAAGGTCCACCAGATCCTTGTTAAATGTTTAAAATTAGAGATTGTACGTAAATTAGCATATTTTTTTACCACATCATTCCCTTGATAAACTCCTGTGGTCAGATAAAAGGCTTCATTGATTTCAAACATAACAAAATTGAAAGTCCTTTCAATACTTTAAAACCAGCAACCAATGCAATTTATGGCTTCACAAAGTTCTTCAGTATCAATGATTGAAACTAAACTAAGTATATAAAGTATAAAAAATAAATATGTGCTTTGAAAAAACAGATACATAGACCAACATGAATAAATCTCCTTCTCTCGCAATATAATTTCATATACATTATGAAAATATCTTCAATAACATTTTTACAATATGTAAATAGTCTAAGTGATGAAAGTAAATGGTTAACTCCACACATCAGCGGAGTAACGGCGCTGGGATTCCATCTTCTTCAGATATGCTTCGGCATCATTCTTCGACATTTTGCCATACTCCTGAATGGTTTCCCAAATTAGGTTGTGAACATCCTTTGCCATATTACGTGCATCCCTGTTGGATAAACAAGGTTTTTGAACATTCCGAAACTTAGTCAACACATACAGGAAAAACTTTTAAAGGAGAACTTTTAAATCATGAGATACGTTTTTACAAGCTGCGAAGTAGGTTACCAGGTAAGTTTGAGTTGCGTTTAGGGTTGGAACTTGCAAGAACTAATTTAAATTTTAAATCCTGAAGTACTTTTTTTAAGGGAATAGACTTAATTTACGAGCTGGCCAGTAGGTGACTTGGCAAGTTTGGAACATACTTAAATTTTAAATCTGATGTACATTTTAATGAAATAGCTTGTGAGCTTAACTTAAAATTTATATAAAACTGACAGTAAACTCAGTCAAAATAAATTCACATTTTGAACTTAAAACTCAATATCTCAAATTAAACATTTTCTACCTTCGAGGTACCTACAAAATTATTTTAACCTAGCTGACCAATCAGACAGATCAGGATGCTGGCTTCTTGATTAAAAGGATAGTGGTTCGTATATGGGTAGGGCATGGATGTTAAGTCTGTCTCAAAGGAATGTGTGGAGTGATGTGAACCCGCCCAGGTGTTGCACCATGGTATCACTAAGTGGTTCATAAATCCCCTTTAAAGTGATTAACTTCAATTGGCTGGGCATTATAAAAAACTTTAACTTGACAAGTAAAATTTTCAAAGATGTTCTACAAACATTCTGGATGAAAGACACATCACAATACTTGATTTTATACATCAGTAATAGCAACACCTTTCAACATTAGAACATGCTGTTTTCAAACTAATCAGATTCCCACTAGCTCTTTTTTCTCTTGCAGCTTGAACTTGGTGATTTTGGTTATTTTGTGGACATATAGCTCTAGTTTAAGAGACACATTATCCATTTAATTTAGCTAATTTGTTTACATTGTAAATAAATATTTAAGTTAAACTACAGTCCACTATTTTCACACACACCCCAGCATTGGCAAATCGTACATTTTCCTCAGAAGTTAAACCTGATGGCATAATGACTAAAGATATTTGTCATGACATTCTTTTCACACAACCAGTGTTTTATTTTTGTAAGATAAAAATATATTTCATAAATAAATTAAAACAATATTCAGCATGTGTTAAGAAAACTTATGGTACCTACCCACAAACATATATGTGTCCATTTTCAACACCAATAACTCTCCAAATTTCTTCTTTGTTTTGCTGCAATAAATGTGTCACATAAACTTTTTCAGTTTGATCTCTTGAGAAAGCTAAATACAGCTTTGTAAGAGTTCCTTCCTCTTGGAACGCTCTTAGTTCTTCTTCATAGAGGAAGTCTTCACTTGCTTTACGACATCCAAAGTACAATATAGTGTCTCCAATTGGTTTTCCTAAAAACAGATATAATAATTTCTAATAAGCATAAAGTTAGAAGAAATCAGCAGATTATGATATAGGTTATAAGAACTTAAGAGCTGTGAATAAGGAATATTTCACTTTAAATGAAGAAATGAAGGCGTTTAAACAATCCTCTTTAAATGTCAACATTAATCTAATTTTACATTTTGCAAAATTGGAATCTCACAACTTTTATATTCTCTATAGTAAACTGGATTTTTTTTAAACATTTCGCACAGTAGAGTTTAGAAATATTTTGAAGCAACTTTTTGAAGAGACTAAGAGTTAAGAGCACTTAATAAATCAAAACTATTCAAGAACATTTTTACTTTTAAAATTAATAAGTGTTTTTATTCTCAAATTATTGACTGAAGATAATTAATTACAAACATATTTATAAAATTTAGATTAGGGATTTATCAATCCTGATTAAAAAAGGGAATTTTAAATATAAATGGTAGATTTCATATCTTTATTTAGAAATTCGAAACATGCATTTTTATACTTTTAAAATCAACTGGGATAGGTTAAACGATCCTATAAGAAATGCTTGCATATAAAATTTAAAACATTAAAGAAAAATTTATATATATTGCATGATTTCATATTTTCTGTCAAAGAATACAACTCTACTTAAATGTCTATCCACTGAAATTTCAAAACATCAGAATCAGTAGAAGGTACAATGAAAATTGACACAAAGTAAAAGAAAATTAATAAAATTGAAAGGGAAGATATTCCATCATAAAATCTACAGCGTCTCAAGTACAAATACCAAAATGACAAATTGATTAAATTCATTCTACTTACCTTGACTTTTCAAGAATGAACGTTCCTGAATAAAACCCCGGAAAGGGGCTAACCCTGTGCCCGGACCAATCAAAATAATTGGTGTCTGTGGTTTGCTTGGCAATCTGAATTGCGAGCGTCTAACAAAGATTGGAACTTGGTGGGTGCTTTCTTCAGACGGCAGTAGATTTTTTAGCCATCCAGTAGCCACTCCCTTGTTTGTACGTTTAGTGGGAGTCTCATAATCAACCAAAACAGCTGTAATATGTACTGAAGAAGGATGAACCTACAAATTAAATAAACTAATTTACTTGAATGCAAAATATATTAATATCTGAACGTGTACTAACACAAAGCTAGTCAATAGGGTGTGCACTGCAAACTTTCAAAAAACAATTAAAATATAAAACAATTTAAGTGTCCAAAATCAGTTTCAAGATTGCACCACCTTATTACATAAAAATATAGTACTATTTAGAGGTGGTTAGCTAAATATTTCCTCAAAACAGCAACTAATCCAATTTAACCTTCCAAGCAGTTTCAATGAGATATCATCCATCAAGAACAGACTACGATATTGCAAATTTATGGGTGATCAATCACGAAATGAAGGAATCTAAGCAGATGTAGATATGGTGTTTCCTTCTAATGGAAAGATGTCTTGTTCATCAAGAACTGCTAATGATGAGATAGTTTGTCAACACAAACACCAGGAGTAAAGTAAAAACACATGCCATTTGTTTCAAAATAAAACACAAGGAAAGGGCCTTTCCTTATAGCAGATAGTTGAAATTAAGATGCAAAAACCACAGTAAAAAGTTTATATTTAGAAGCCAGCTCAGCAAAACAGTGAATGATCATAATTATTAAGCCTAAATACCCTAAGAACTTTCTAGCATATTCTGTGATCATTTTTGCAATATAATTATTTACATAAGAAAACTTCTTCAAAGCTTAGACAGGAACTCAAAATGTACACAGGTTTTGATACTGGAATCGTGCTTTTTCAATCAATCTAACCAGACTTCCAATAAGTGACATTAGGCCAGGTCTCAAAAACTGTTGATTTATTCTGCTTCCAAATAATTATTTTTGAATACCTAAGTCCTAAATTTCATAATTATCTGCTGTTACTGTTAACTCCATCTGAAAGTCAGTCATAAGATGGATTTCTATAACGTTAAGTTTGAGTTACACCCTAATATTTTCTGTTGCTATGCAAAGACAATTTCAAAGTTACCAACAGAAAGCCTTCTGTGAACATAAAACTTGGAAATAGTGCTCAAGCAATTTTTCCGATACTCACTTTGAAAATAATAGAGGTCACATTCATATTGAACTTGGCAACGCTTTTTTTATTGCAAAGAGTCATGTTTTCCATGTGTTTCAATGAAGCATAATTTTAACAACTTTTAACTCCTGAATTGATTGAATATTAACGAAAGGCATCCACAGGAATATATTCATATCTCATCTAATGCACAAGAAAAGTTGGTATGGTTTATGATGCCAAGGTCCATATCTCACCACGCAATGTGTCTATCAAGTAAATGGACATATATAAAGAAAGCTTTACTAACACAGAAGAGAAAACAGAATAGTTAATGGAATTGAGCCTGCACCACCTATAGCTTACAAGATGCTAGTGCAAAAGAGCATACATAGCCTTGCTAGAAATAAAGGATTAAATCTCATTCCCTATTCAGCTGTTACATATGCACACAAATGTAACAGATACCAAATAGCATATATATGAGTGTTCCATTGAAATAATTTATCAGTCCATCTGTCAATGGAAGGTATACCAAAGTTAACAAATGGTAAATCACGAATCATTTACTTCTTTGTAAGATATAAAATGCATTAGTCTATTTACTAATGATATTTTTTTAAAGATCCATGCCTTAAGATTTCTTTGATGAAAAAATGAGCATTTCCTACAGCAACACTTAATTGGCAACAACATGTTTCCTAGTTTCATCAGTGGAAATTGCACAAGCAAGAATGTTCCTATTTTTACCAAATGGGCCGATGTCGTGTTCTAGTAACTGAAGTTATAAATGAGGTTAATGATAACTTTTGCCCATTTTGATGCAAAATGGCAGTCTGGTAGTTCCAGATGGTAGAATTAATCAAAATAAATGCTTCACTTAATATTTTACTCAAATTTAGATGAGGTAATAGTTATTGAAGAATAACAAATAATTCTACAAAGAATACTTTGCATTTGTTAGGAAAATAGACCAAAATTCTAATGGTTTAGGCCTAAAACCCCTTATTCTAAAAACTAGATATATGAATAAGTTAATGGTATCTTGTTTTATGGTTACCAATAAACTTACTCGTATTATTAATTATAAAGAAAGTTTATACATCATAGAAATATATAGGTACTCTCACTAAATCTTACAAGTAAATGAAAAATCATGCAACATGAACAGAGTTAACTTAAAATGTGCAATATGCGAGCCATGTCAAATTGATCCGAAGAGTCTAGAATCATGTCACTCACCATGGTAATGTATTATTATACAACTAGCCACTGTGGGGCCAGCACAACATTGCTCGTGACAGATCTTTTCACGCAGTCAGGTGTGTGACCATGATCACTGCTCGCTATAGCTCACCAACCCCTGGTGATTGCTATGCATTTCCATTTGGTTTGCTTAGCATACACTGACACCACAGGCAATGCCATAATGGCCTTGTAGTGGCTAGCAATAAAGGTCAATAGATTCATTTTTTAATATTTTTGATTAAAATTTAAAAATTGGGCTGGACATATTAAATTTTACTGATATTGAAAACTTTAAAAAAGAAAAACAATAATGTTGAGAACGAGTCTCATCTCTACCTGACATGACACGGTTACAGTTGAAAAATTATTTATTTAAAGAAAATCACATTTAAAGTATTGATCTGGTGCAAAATTTTCCAGAGATTTCAAATCCGTTGAAATTTTTACTATCTTTAACGATCGCGAAGATAGAAAACCTCAAATAGTCTTTGCAAATTACAAAGTTGAAATCGCTAGCAAGGAATTTATACTATTCAACAGCGTAAATCAAAATACGCATGAATCGGAAACCGGTTCCAAAGGCATTAGTACGAAAAATGCGGAATCTGTCCTTCATTCAATGTGATGCCAAAATGTGCCATGGATTCGACAGGACACTGCATACAGAGACAGATAATCACTTCCATTTACAACAGTAGATACAGCATAATTTTATTTATCTACAAAATTAGTCCTATTTGAGCCTGATTGGACAATTGGGTCAAAAGATACAGGTGTTCATGGATATTGTGTTTACATTATTGTATTTATTTCAAATATTTTTTACCATGTGTCCATGTCTTCCAACTTGGAAACTTCATGCAATAAAGACAAGCTGTATACCTTTAACATATTTTTTTGAAAAAGCATCCAATTTGAACCTGATCAGACCATGAAATAGTCCTTTTAATAAGTTTAGTATCATGAAAATTTACCCGAGTTTTCACTCAAAATTAATGAAAATAAAAGGCTATTGCAAATGGGAAGCTAAAAATTTTCAGATCTCAAATGTGACAGGAAAACAAAAAAGTCAACTTAAAAGGAAATTGGAAGTTGTTGGGTTAAGGCTATGTTGATTTGACATGAAATGACACAGACTAATTAATAATGCAATTTTATCATATAAGAAATAATTTATAACACTTACTTTAGGAGAGGATGAGATAGAATAGTACCTAGCTTGCAATCTAGGTAATAACTCCAAAACATGGTCCAAAGGTGGCTTTAAAGAAGGTATATCTTCCAATATATGAATGATGCTACGATGATCTTTGACAACCCATGTCAAATACATATTCTATCAAAGAAATAAAGTTAATGTAACACAATTTAAGAAAAGTATAAATTGTTTGACATAAAAGGGGAATTTTTAAAAATACTATAAAAAAAAACTTAACTTTAATTTACAATTTTTAAAAACCACTATAAGCAGAAAATATATTAAATTATATACACAATCCCAATAACATGCACAAGTATGAAAGTTTTTGTTAAGTTCAATTGGACAAAGATGGTACCCTAAATAATTTGCTTTTATTGGAATTCAAGGATATGCGAGCTTTAGAGTTCATCAGGAATTTGCAAAAAGCATTCCTTAAACAATAAACAAATGCTTTAGAGAGTGTAATATATATATTTTGTATTGAGAATTTAACTAATGTTTTACTCAGAATAAATAAGCATCACAGAAAACTAGTCTTCTTAAATACTAAAGTACTCATTCAAGGTTAAAAAAAAAATTATAATTTGTTTCAGAAAGTGCAGTAAAGGTGTTCTGGCACATAGATTTTACCTTTATCAATCAATCAATACACAGTACAATAACCCCTCATCATATTGTGAATTGATGTATAAAGTGATGTAACTGAATGCTATGATACACGTCCTTGCTGAATTTCTTCGTATGCTGAAGAGGATTTCTCTGACGAGTTTCTTTGAAATTGGCAACTGAAAGTCACTTGTTAAGGAAGAAACTTTCAGCTACCAATTTATCTCAATCCCTTTTTCCTAAAAATTGCTCACAAGAAATAATAGATAATAATAGATTTGAAATTAATAGATAACGAACTAGTACGCCTTTTGAAACCTGATGATGTAGACAAAGAATTACAATCAGCGGAATCGTATCGCGAAAAGGTCGTAGTCTGGAAGTTTAAAGCTGAGAAGCGTTTACGTGCTTTAAATCAATCCGTTACCCGTAATCCTCAATCAAATGTAGGGAGTGCATATATCCCAAAATGTGAAGATGCTCAACTAAATTGGCTAAAAAGTTAGGATATCTTAAAAGTATGGAGATGGGATTTGTTTTTAAATAAGAGTAAAATATCATTGAAGTATCAATTTTGTGTTTATCTTGTAGTACTACATTAGAACAGCCTATAATGTACAATTAGCCTTCTGAGTGCAGCAAGATTCACGAGTAGTGTAGTATTGCTTTTCCGTAAAATACCTTTGACTGAATAACCACATTGAATTGGTTGAAAGAATCCTAAAGTTAATTGGTTTGGGGGGTTTTCTGGTTCAAGGGCCATATTTGGCCATGCTGCGGAAAGATTCTATTGGCCATGATTAAAACTGGTTAACAAAGGCTAGGTTGCAAGGTGAAATTATGTATGTGAACTCTGAGAGTTAAACCCTTTTTTTTCTAAAATTTTTTCCCAACCTTTGCTTTTTTTCCCTCGACTCCCAAGGATTACTGTGCATTACAAAATAACTCAGAATTTCATACTTTTCCTTCTTCAGATGAGGTACCCATCATTTTCAGTCTCTTTTTATCTTCATCATCAGTAGCAAATTCTGCAAGTTCTTTCAGTACATGAGTACGGGGCACACTTGTAATATCAACATAATGCAGCAATGCAGTACGGTATGTAGTAGGGCAGGGAAATGGATGCTTCTTGGTGCTGTCCTCTATAAATAAGTTTCAATATCTCAATATTTTGAAACAAATACTTTAAAAACTGAGAAAAGAAGCTTTCATTACAGAAAGAAACACAGCTAACTTTAAAATTTAATACTTTAAGACATGATATAAAAAAGATACTAAAATTGTTATACCAACATATTTAAAAGTTAAAGTACTATTAAGTAATAACCCTGATGACTATATTAATGTCATTACAGAACACATTTGGCACCACAAACTTTAACACCATACACTATTATCTCCTGAAATGAACCAGAATATCCGTATCATAACCGTAATATTTTAGAGCAGTATTGGATACATAATTTATCATTTAAAAATAATCATTTAATAATAAAAGTTCCTAATATAATGCAAACAAAAACCTGATCATACATTTTGTTTGATGTTAATTCATAATTTGTCTCTGATGTGTCTAACATTTTTCTTGATGATTTTGACTTAGTATATCAATTTTTGGAAATAACAGCAAAATAAATTTTTTATGCATAACAAATTTATTACTCAGCTCTTCATTAATGTGCAGTGATAAGTCAAATGAAGTTTGAGATGAAGTATTATTACAATTCTTATGTAATTAATAAATTGAGTACAAAATTTTCAAGTACTCATAGCAATTGTTTGGAATATATGAATGTTTATATATACATAAACCGTAAATATAAACAATATTTCCATAAAGAAAACTAATTTGCCTTTATGGAATTAGGCTTTTTATAACTAAAATGCATTTTAAATACTTATCAAAACATAGATTGGATCATGAAAAAGCAGCCTGTCGTGGTACTGCATTTGGAATAAAACACAGAATATGGTGTAAAGATGTCTGTTCCGAAATTTAAATAGAAAAGCGTACCATAAAAATCCCAAGACAATAGCATGCACTTTTCCTTTTAAATTTCCCAACAAACATTTTTGGACTATATTTCGTGTGATAATCCACATTACACTAAAGACCCAAACCAGAGACTTTTTAATGGTTAGCCCTGTATGATTAAAGCTGTTAAAAGTATAAAAATATCATTTAGAAAATGCATACCATCTAAATTGTTGAGACTGAATACAGTGTCCAAATCAACATCCAACAATTTTCCGATTTTTTCAACAAGCTCTGGATTGTTAGTTGGGAAAACAGCAACATGGTCACCAGTTTCATATCTACAAAATAATAAGGTAATGGTAATTTTAGTTAACGTCGTACTAGAGCAACACAATGGGCTATTGACGACGGTCCGGAATCAGTCCCTTAAGGGAAAGATTCGAGGACAACACTTCGTAATTTTGAACCACAGTCAGATGACGAAGCAACACCTGAGCTGGCACCCCACTCTCCAAACTTCCACGCCAACCCAACGTGAGGACTTTCGGCCACGACAGATTTAAGGTGCACCAGCCGCCACTACACCATACGTTTACAAACATCCATGCCCGGACCCGGATTCGAACCAGGAACCTTCCGATCTAGATGCTAACACCTTAACCACTATACCGGTTGGTCGGCGCAAAATAATAAGATGTTAGTACAAATGCTATGAACTGAAATCAGTAATTTCTTCAAAAATTAAAAAAGATACAGCATTCAAGAACAATAAAAATGTTGAAATGAAAATAAGTTGCAAGCAAGCCAACAAACAATATTTTAAGTTAAAAATAAGTATAGACAACTATTTTTTTTTATTAATTTAACTTTTACAGTTAAAGCTTAGTGTAGCAACCTTAAAATACCAATAAAATCATAAAATTACTTAAATGGGATAGTAAACTAAACAGAACAATTCAGGCATTTTCGCACATAATTTAATTTTCCGACAATAAAAAATGTATTGGTTCTGATATAGGTACTTCCGCACGCCAGGAATTAACAAAATTTGAACGTGGAATGTTAGTTGGAGCTAGACACATGGGGAATTCTATTTCGGAAAATGTTAAGGAATTCAACATTCCTCGATCCAGTGTCAAAAGAGTGCCCAAAAAATACAACTTCAGGTATTACCTCCCACCATCGACAGTGTAGTGGCCGATCATGTCTACTTAATGACAGAGACCAGCGACGTGTGCATAGAGTAGTTAGTATTAACAGACAAGCATCACTCCATCAAATAACTGTAACAATCAATTTGGGACTTACGACATACGTGTCTGAGGACGGTGGTGAAATTTGGCATTGATGGGGTATGGCAGCAGAAGACTAACTTGAGAGCCCTTACTAGCAACATGCCATCAGCAACAGTGCCTCTGCTGGGCTCGTGAACATATTAGTTGGACCCTAGATGACTAGAAAGACGTTACTTGATCAGATGAGTCACAATTCCAGTTAAGAGCTGATGGGAGGGTTTGAGTGTGGCGCAGATCCCACAAGGCAATGGACCCAAGTTGTCAACAAGGCACTGTGCAAGCTGGTGGTGGCTCCATAATGGCACGGGCTGTTTTACATGGCATGGACTGGGTCTTCTGGTCAAACTGAACCAATCAGTGACTTATATGTTCAGTTACTAGGAGACCATTTGCAGCCATTCATGGACTATGTACCCAAACAACTATGGAATTTTCCAGGATTGCTATGTGCCATGTCACCGAGACAAAATCGTTCTTGATTGGTTCAAGGAACATTCTGAACAATTCCAACAAATGATTTAGCCACCTAGAACGCCAGACATGAATCCCATCGAACATATATGGGACATTATCGAAAGGGGAGTTTGTGTACAAAATCCTGCACCAGCAACACTTTCTCGATTATGGACAGCTGGAGAGGCAGCATGGCTGAATGTTTTCACTGGACTCCCGACGAATTGAGTCAATGCCACGTCGAGTTGCTATACTTTGCCGGGCAAAAGGAGGTCCCCACACAATATTAGGAGGTATCCCATGATTTTTGGCACTTCAGTGTATATACACATAATTTAAATTGTTACAGCAACAAAGTTTAAGATCCAATTTTCAAGTATTTGAATCAAACAATCGAATTTGCTACGGCAAGGATGTTTGTCTGGTATAAATGTGTGGCCTCGCTATAAATGAGTTATGCCTAGAATGTGTAGCATGTATGTGAGGTGTAATGTGAACTTACTCCTAGGTAGGTGAATTAACTAATATCGCACTTAAGCAACACAACGGGCTATTGGTGACAGATCGGGATAAAACCTGAACCCATACCCCTAGGTGAATCAAGGTAACAGTTTGCCCTTGTGGTTCCATAATGAATAATGTTCAATTGGCCAGGCACTGGTAAAATATTTCAGCGATTCAAAAGATAAAGTATGGTTTAGCACACTCATACAACACTATAATAACAAAAATAAGATAAGTAATAAAATACAATATATTTCCATATAGAAAATTAAAATTTGAAAACCAGAGCACTTGAAAAGGCTTTATGATATAAGAATTAAAAAAAATTTCATTTTAACCTGAACAATTTAATAAACTTATAAATTGGTTATTCACACTTATAATGTAACTAAACATAAAAATTACCGTAATTTGGCTCCAGATATGTCAAGTTCAATGTGCATGCAAGAACGAGAACCTCTGTACAGTTCTTTGTTGACAAGAATAGAGCTTAAGTAGGGATTTTTCTGATCAAAAGGCCTGCAAAAACAAGAAAAAAATTAAAGGAATCAATTTTAAAGTAAAAATTTTACTCAAGGTTTCTAAAACTACATTAAAATATAAATCACCAAAACTATCTTTACATTTTTTTAAACTGTTATTTGGAAACTTGGAAAGTTATTTCATGTCTCAGTGGAATTAAAATTCCACTGAGAACTTTTAAGTTGTGAAATAACTTTTAAGTTGTAGTGAGCAAATTTAGGCATAGGAAAAGTTTTTAAACAAACATAGTTAATAAAATTAAGTTTACAGCATTTATATAGGTTAAATAATTTAAGATAGATTTTGAGGCTAAATGAAAGAAGATGAAATGGTTTCATTCAGAGTTCCATCAGATAAGACATGCAGTGTCTGTTCACTTCCAAAACTACAGCTGGTTTCACTGATAAGCAGTCAGGTTGGTCGTTTTATGACACAAGGGTCATAATTGGCCAAGCACAAAATAACATAAGCTAAATAATGTTGTGAAATGTAGATTGATTTGCAGTTTTATAGCGAAAGGGTCATATTTGGACATAATGCACCAAACAAAAGACTAAAATATCAAGTACTTGTGCAAAGAAAGGATAGTGAGAGACCTATCGAATATCCTGGAGTTACGAACTCCGTGTTTACCAGAGGCGAGAGTAGATCACTAGATTTTCTTGGGTTCGTGAAGCCTGTAAACACCTTAACCTCAGATAGGAAGTCGAAAGATTTGTACAGTTGAATCATGAACTTTTTTAACGAGACTATCTGTGAAGTGGACTCGTCCATTATCCTAGTTTTCACAGGTGGTCTTAAAGCCTCAATGCGGCATTATCTGATTGAGTGTGTGTGTGTCAACAAAAGCCACTTCACCTCAGCATACTCTCCAACATTGGAAAACCCAGTCATCATTAGCACTTCTAACCGACATATTACATATGACACAGTATCAATAAATAAATGAATTATTAAAATTAATAAAAAGCTACTAAATAATAAAATAATGAATTAATTAACAGAATTAAAAAATTATTGAATACTTAACTGAAACAAATATTTTTAAACAATATTCTAAATTATTTAAGAAAATTATTGACTAAATATACAAGTAAATGAATCTATTTTAAAAGTCACACAACAAAATTTTTGTTGATCAAACTAATTACCTATCTACATTTCATCTACAATATTTTTTTTGCATTGAATAGCAAGCACTTTTTGCTTTTTTTAAGTATTCATTGCTTAGTTTGACATCGTAACAAACTTCCATGTTCATTTTTATATTATTTTAGAGTATTTTCGACGTTTTTTGTACAAGATCCGTAGTTTATCTTTATACTTCCGTAGCTCCATAGTTTTCACCTAATTTCCGTTGCAACTACAGAAATTCTGTAACGGTTGGAGAGTTTGCCTCAGGCAAATGTGGAGATGCTTGTGACGGTCCTAGTGTGATGTCACTTTATGGAAGATCCCCGACACATTGAAGCAGGGGTTATTTTGTGTTCATTTTAACAAAAAAGATAGTCAGTTCAAAAGTGATAAACTGAAATGAGAACCATGCGATCTGTTATCAAATGTATACCCCAGAGAGGACCTGAATTAACACTTTTATTTCCTTCCTCTTCCCCTCATTTCTTTTTTGCATTGAATCATCATCAGCAATCCCCCCCCCCTCAATTCTCTCTTCTGCCAGTTTATTGGTTGAAGTTATCTCCCTGTTTGAAAAGTACGTTGAAATTCACACGAAAAGAGTAAAGAAAAATTTTGTTTCATATGGATCATACCACATGACGATTAAGAACGTTCATTTATGTTACAAATTTTTTTATTTTTAGTCTGCTCACAAATTGTTCCTCTACACAAAATGAAAACGAAAAAAATAACTTTAGAATCTGCGATCTTTTATGCTGTTGCATTCCAAAGAAAAGAGTAATTAAATTCCATTCAATTCATTTTTAAATGCTCTAAATTGAATTTTAAAATTCGCCGCGACCCAAAAGTTGCAAAAATTTGGACGACTACATGTGCGCCAAATCCCATTATTGTAAGTGCCGTAGATTTGTCAGGACTGCGACAACGAAAAACGAACACTTCATTTTATAATAGAGATAAGTGAATATGGATGCATGCATGTATACATACTGTACTTAGATTGGTAAGAGAAGCTAACAAATTTCACTTAAAAAATACTGTATATTTCTTACTGTAGTTTTTACTTCGCGAATTAATTTTTTAAAATGTTTTCAAAAGTTTATTTGTTTATGAGCACTATATTATCAAGGTGAATATAATCCTGCCATAATTAAGTAGTGTAGCATTCTTCCACGTATATGGTCACCCAGCTTATATGGTCAGATTTTTCTGGACCGTGGAGCTGACCATATAACCGATAGTGACTGTATTAAGATTTTTCATAATGTATTAAGTCTATTGAATTGTGTTGGAAAAGTAAATATGCATTTCCCACAAAGAATGCAAGATTAAAGTTTTCATAAATTAAGTTACATTTGCTGAAGTCTGAGTTGTATGCTAATGAATATTGAAGACATACCCTTACTACAAAAAATAATTTCAGATATAAGGTGTTATGTAAAATTACGGCATTTTCAGAAATACGTTCTTGAATACATGTATTTTACAGAAATTTAAATTATAAATGTTATTTTTACAATTTTTTGTTTCATTCTTACTAGTGGAAAAATCAACCAATTTGAGAAAAGCACTGGGAAATAATTTTTTCAGAATTGGTGCTTCCACACTTTGAATGACTTCTCCAAATACAAAAAGCATCCCTTTGTACGTCTTGGCCATTAAAACCATCCTGAAACAAATTCAGTACATCACTGTCAAGGGTGAATGAAAAACCTTTGATATTGTACCGTTTCTAGGAAGAGACCTCTTGCATAACTACCTGCTCCCTTACAACCACCCCATATCCACTCAGTCCTACATTCACTTTAGGGCTGTTCAGGATTAAGAGGGTTAAGATGTGCCCCGAGGGGTTCATGAAAGCACACTGACAGGTAGTTCATTTAGGGAGGAATTTCAGGACCCCTGGAACCATGAGACACTACACCATATATTGAATAGGAAGATAAAATAAAAAAATACCACTTACGGCCTTTGGTTTTTGTATGAATTTAAGCGAGCGATTTCTCCTGTAAATATTTTTTCAGGAGGAGTATCTGGAAGAATGAGTTCATACTGTCGTAAATTGATGTCCTCACCAAGAGTTTCAATGCTGAAGAATTCACACACAGCACCCCAAAATCTTTCTTTCCAAGTTATGAAATCTTCTTCAATGCTATTGATGAAACAATGCAATCAATATACATTCTTATAGGGACAAAAATTGAAAGTCATGCTCAAAAAGGTATTTGAAAGGGCATGAAATTTAGTCTTATACAGATTTTAAAAATGTTATCAGATAAAATACGCTAATATACACATCAACCATTCAGGAAAAGGTATGGTCATATATTTTACAATATACAGAACACATTTTCATGAACCTCTTCACAAATTTAAATTTTACATGTATATTTTCCATAATTGTACTATAATCTAAAAAATAGACTGGAAAATCAAATTTATAACAAAACAAATATTGAACTTAGATATAGAATCCATACCTATTATAATGACTGTTAATAGTAATGGGCCTCTGATTTGAAAATTTATTCAGTAATACTAATTTTTCTTAAAATTCAAATTTTGCCATAAAAAAACACATTTTTTAAAAATGGTGGGTCAAACAACATTTTAGTTAAATTGTGAAGTAAATTAGGTTTAAATTGTACACCACGCATCTTTAGGAGAATATGAATCCAGTACTTAGTTATCTTTAAAACTAGAAAATAAATATAAAATATAACCGTATTATATCCTTTACATTTTTTAAATGTCATGCTTAAGTTTCGTTATTTAAGGCAAGGTAAATTAATTTTGAAAGTGTATAAAGCACATTCGTTGAAAATAAAAAAAAACAAAGATTTACTTAGAATCGTCATCTCCAAGGCCTAATTCAAACACTCTTGTTCCACCTAATTCTTCAAGTCGAGTATCCACATATTTACCCATCGAGTTGTAATGCTCGTATGTCTTGTTACCAAGTCCAAATACCTGTACACAATAAAATTTTATCGATAAATATTTTGAAATTCGAAATCACAAGAACTTTTAATTTGTGCTAGTACAGTACATTACAAGGCCAGTTATAACCGACTGTTGCCCGTCTTCAAAACTACGATAGGAAGATACTACGCAAACCAAACTGCTACTCGAATCCTTTATTAAATCTTGGAAGAATGAAAGTTAGCTTTCATTTCAGATATTTAATTTCATATGAATTCATATACAAATTTGTTCACTCATATTTAATGTTTATCTTTAGTGATTTTTATGTTCTATTCAATAGAACATTTGCATAAGAGTTTAAAACCTCTTGCATGCAAATTGATTTTGACTCAGAAAATTCAGTTTGAAACACAGAAAATTCAGTTTGAATGCAGCCTACAAGCATTCCAGCATAATAAGCTACACACACAAAATATTTGGACATCTTGCTTCTCAAAATATACTGATGTCCATAAATTGTCAGATGTAATAATTAAAATTTCACACTGAAGTTGATCTTTCGTAGCGAAAAATCAACCTCATCAAATCAACCGACAGTAGCAACAGACACAAGAAATACAAATAAATGTGACACTCAAAAGGCAGGTTCTCTGATCACGCTGACATAAAGCCCATATTCAAGTATTTCCTAATCTGAGATGATGAAACTTTTCAAGTGATGAACTGTCTATAACTAACTGTGGAAGTACTATTACACCACTCCATTTGACATTGCATCGGTCATAAAGTTCTGGGCACTTGACATAAACCCTCTTCATCTGACGTTACCCTGACACTACAATCTCCTAAATCTCAAGCCCCCTGAGAACACTCAAAATTACATCAACAGGTGGTTTTTCACTGAAAGGGGGCTGAAAAAGCCAGATACTATTCAGACCCAAAAGAGCGAGGACACACTCGCTAACCTCTACCAAACCCTTCTTGTCCCAAAATATCTGTAATTTTGCTGTACATATTTGTAAAGCCGTAGGACTTTAGAATAAATGTTGTAGTGGTGAAACCCAAAAGATCTTGTTCTTCACGCTGCCATTTCTTAATGTCATCACTCCATTCCATCCGATACACAACCTAATTAGTTTACCATAATTAACATACTTGGAGTTACTTGACAGCACAAGATTGCACACAAGTGACACAACATCACTAAGAACACATCTTGATTATTTTACCCATGTATGAATTCCAGGGAATTTGGAATGACATTTCAAATGCGAGATGTAGCCAATGAATCCAGAAGACCATAGTGTAACCACAATACTGGAAACAATTTCCTGAAAGTGAAACTGCTGCCATGGCTACATGCAAGTAGAGGAACCATAATATTGCACCAGACCATGTTGAGGCATTTGAATCTTGTTGGTTTTGGGTTTTATGGTGCAAAGGTCATATCTGCCCAAGCTTCATCAAACACAAAGAAGGGAATGTCAAGGAATTGTGATAAGGAATGGAAGAAAGAGAAATATCACATAGGCATCCTGTGGTTGCAATTCTCATGTTACCAGAGGCAGTACACTCAATGGGAAAAGAATAGATCTTTAGGGGGTACAGCTGCAGTCTACGTTTATATCGGTGGCAATGTCTTGGTGCTTTTTGGCACACTTCTAGTAGTGACTAATTTCAGGTTAAGGCAACCAATCTATATTACGGTTAGTGCGGTTTTTAAGGCAACTTTGCCAAGCGGAAAGTTTAAACTTTCATTTTGAATATTCTAGAAAGTTCTTTCAGAATTCGTTAAACTGTCGTTTGATTAATATTTTTTTTTAATGTTCACAAATGTATTTCTGAAGCTTATTACTTTTGGTTTTAAGATTTGTTAAACTGTCGTTTGATAAATATTTTTTTTAAATATTCACAAATGTATTTCTGAAGCTTATTACTTTTGGTTTTTTGATAAAGATTTTTTAAATGTAAAAGATTTTTGAAATAATTATTTCCTTGGCGATTTTAAAAGTGCGACAAAAAAATGCGCCAAGGCTGCTGCTACTGATATAAACATAGACTACAGGCATACTCATTAGGGTACCTCATCCATACACACCTAAAGGTGATGTGTCCTCAAGGGTCATGTTGGTTTATATGTCTGCAAACCAATGTGATTCAGTGCACATAAACCCCTTTAAATCGTACATGGTATAAATGTGATTATATTAATTCTATCAATTCCAAAACAATCATAATCATCACTGATAGGAAAGTGAGATAAACTACAAAAAACAAAAACGCTTACAGCATAGTTTAATCCATTCAAATCTGCATCACCACTTTGTAGCCATTGATAAAATTCTTGAGCATTATCTGTAGGATCACCTTCACCATATGTGGCGACACAAAATATTGCAAGAGAATTTTCAATCTCTGACACTTTAGATAAGTCTTCCTGAAAGAGAAATTATTTTATAACAATTTAACAAAAATGCACTTTTATTCAATATTTAATTAACATTAGCACTATTGATGAATTAGGCCAAAAAGTCGATTGATTGAATTTTTATCGCACAGGGGTCAGGTTTGGTCAAGGTCCAAAAGTGGAAATATTTATACAATCTTAAATGTTAGCAATCAGCAATTCAATTTTAATAACGTTAATTTCACATTCAGTCAAAGTTAAAATATATCTAGGCTTTCATGCATTTTCTATAATATCTACTCAAATCATAAAATTGAGCCAGTGAGGAAATATCAGCAATAGAAAACAATCTTTCTTAGTTGTACATTTGCCTGGTATTTTTGCATAAATATCAAGTAAAACTAAAATAATTCCTATTTTTTACTTCAATGAACAGAAACTTAGCTATACACATTGCAACCATTAAAAGGAAGACAATTTAAAATGGTATAAGTGACAGTTACAAAACAGCAATTCACTTATTAGTGAAGTTTCACTCCTATATATGCTCTACATTAAAAATTAATTTAACATTCATTATCTTTGCATTTTCAATTCTAAGATATTTTGAGTTTACCTTGTACGATTTAAATAGCATAGCTGCCATGCGATATGCTCAACTCTGAAATGAAAATGTTATTTCGTTGTTCAGACATTGTTATTTATATTACGGAAATACAGGATAGTGCTGTAAACTAACACTTCTGAACTGAGTAAATTTTTGCTAGATATTACCTATTAACCATATTATCAAAGTAATTTATCACGGAATTCAAAAGCAGAATAAACCAATATGAATATAGTAAAAAATTTAAAGGAGCCTGGTTTAACCAACTGCAGTTCAAATCCTTTTAAAATCATTAATGATTTTACATAATGCATTGATATAGACTAATATAATTTGAATAAAAAGCTTACCATATCATATTCTTCTGGATCGGCAACCATGGCTTTCATTCCATATCGATTTGCTTCCTTAGCTAAACGAGTACCAAACTCTTCAGCAGTTCCTGTTTGGGAGCCATAAAATATCACAATATTCCTACCCTGTAACAAATTTTGATTTTGTGAATAAAAACAAACTATGATCATTTCATTTGCTGAAACATAAATAATTAACTAAACACGAACCATGCATATCATCACTTTATAAGACATGCTAGATACATGTTGATCATTCAAATAAAATCTACCAGAAATTTTATCACAGGAACCTGGCTCAAGCATGAAAATGTAAATGTTAAAGTACCCAAGACTAACCCACAAGTGTGGCTTATGATTTCTTGCACTAGGACCAGTGTAGTCTTTCAGGAAGAGAAACATTTTCTTGTAAAAAAGGTGCAAAATTGATGCAGCATCCAAATGATAATACTTCCTTTAGGAAATAAAACTTTATTTAAACCACTGTGACATAGAAGATGCTCAAGATTAAACAAATACAAAACACTTGGAAAAGTGAATATCTCAAGAATGTACCCAACAATGACCTTTTTAGTGACCCATACCACTGAGCTACTTTCTTTAATGTCATTTTGCAGACATTCTTCTACAGTATACAATCTAATAAAATTACAACAAACTTACTGTTAACATCATCTTGTTAATAAAACTTGAATCTGATGCAGCAAATGATGGTTGTCTCCTGAAAAAAGCATTGAATCAAAATGAATAAGTCTCATTAGTTTATCAATTAAAAAATGCTTTCCATTATTTACATCCTAAATATCAGTAATTATAATATAGTTACAGCTTTATTATTTGCTGGCATAAGGTATACATGTATGCTTTGTTTTAACTAAGGGGTGAAAAAAATAAAATTTGCCACATACTTACAATCCTTTAAATCAGACTATACAAATGGATTTCGTAATCAAGCAATATAAATACATGTATTTGAACTATGTTATTTTGGTTTATTTACTTTGAATGTAAATTAGAAAATCTAATCACCAGATTATCAGGGAATGTTAGTATCATTTGAGTACCTATCATTCTCAGGTCATGTGTACTACAACTGGACATGCTAGTTTGATAAATAAGTAAAAATCTCTGTTTTCAAGTTTTGTAATAACCCGAAAAAATTTGGAATTTGGAAATTTATTCATTTCAGGAAAGAAATATTGGTAACTATTAAATGAACAATATAACAAGTTTATTTCATATATTAAAATATAAAAAAATTACATTCAATTGAGTTAACCTTTACGATGCAGCAGATTGACTTTTGTTGCCACTAAAATATCGCTTACACCAGCGGCATGGTAGCGGTGGATGTTATCCAGTTTAAGTGACTGCTGGTATCGATAACCATTCACGAGCTGACAGCGACTGACCAACTAGAGGATCCCTTCTTTTCTACGTTGGCCTCTTACCCCGACAACCGTGAGTTGTGAATGCTTTGGGGGAAGCAGAAGGTCATAAGGTGATATCTCATCTCATGCCAAACAATACTATGAAAGGAAAGCGTCAGTCGAAAATGCCACTCATGGCGCTTTCGCTTAAGTTAGGTAATTAGATGTGGGGACTCTGAGAGAATCGGAAGAAAATATGTTCCTGGAGCCGATTGGAAAAAATCTAAGCGCTGTGTGTGCATCAGGTTAAGCCAAAATATAGAAAACCCTTAACTTAAATAATATAGTGATTTTTTATACTGATAAGCTGCCATAAAAAATCTCGTTTCTTCATAACTCTCAAATTAAACAGGTATCCCAAAACTGAGTAAGGAGTTTATAAAAATAATACATTTTCCCATATTAGTAGTTATTTTTCTGCATTAATTGCAAAAACATAACTTAATGTATACAAGTTCATAAAACAAAAATGTAGTTTTACTGCATACATGATTTATAGTTTGCTTAATTTTACATAAATAAAACAATTTGAAAAATTAGTTTTCACTGTTAAAAGTTTTTGAAATAGAAATTTACAAATTTATTTAATGAACTAAGATAATTCTGGACTGGGCAATCACTTCCAGAATGCCTACTGCAAAGCAGCTTAACTCCCCCATCATTAGGTGTGAGTACATAAAACTAAAAGATAATTCAATGCACCATACGTACTGAAGAACAATTTCCTTTACAACCTTCTTGGTCCTAAAAAAGAACCAGTAAATGGCTAAACTGAACAATGCTATCAGAATAATGACATCAAGGCTTCCAAAATGCTGTTGGGTTATTATACTTTCTTCTGTAGCATTGTCTGGCATTTCGTGAATTTCTACTTTTTCCGCCATATTTACCTAAAATATAAATAAAGATGGTTTAAGTTAAATTATCAAGTACAAAAAAATGTGTAACATTTGTTACCAGTAATTTGTATTGCACTTTGGTCATTACAGGGAGGCTAGAGGACAGATGGACAGTTAATTTTTCTTGTTTTACCTTGGATTTGGTCTTCAATTTTTAGGACGTAAAATGTTTCTTACCTTTGTATTTTTGTCAGTCATTTGAAATAAAAATAAGCATTTCTTGTCCTTATATTTTACAACTGAAAGCTCACATGTTATACTCATTAAACAGAATGATTCATGATTTTAAAGCAATACTTGACTTCTTAGAATCTATTGCTGAAGATGCAGATGTGTAACATCAATTTTGAGATATTAACCAATTCCATTAAATTTTATCCATGGTTAAAGTCTGAATTAAGATGTGATTGCTGCAAATATTTAAAACGTCCACAAACTTCCCTTGAATAGTCCAGACAATTAATTACATAGTATAGGTAGAGTGAATGTTAGATCCATTTTTCTTAATTTTTTTTTTACAAATCTACTCAAACAAACTCAAGTGAACCTTTCACAGCATATTGTGAAGTTGTGAAGTGAATTTAAGTTGAAGCGAATGGATTTAGCCACAGAAATAGCTTTGTAACAGATTTGATTAAAAGTAGAGTATTTACAGGTTAAATTATGGACAAAATTTTAGGCTAAATTAAAGTTAGTATGAAATGGTTTCATTTATGTGATTCTATCAAAGCAATATGACAGACAAGCTGCGTAAATTCCCTTTAAGAACTTCAACAGATATCTGTTGAGGAGTCGGGCATGAAGGTCACCAAGCCTCCAGTTACTCGTTAACAAAAGGGGACAGTTACCAAAAAAGTGGTGCTGAATCTCCCTAAATTCCATTTGGTCAAACTGACCAGAAATTCCCACTCGGAAGGATTTATATATCAACGGTCAGTTCATGTTGAGGTAAAAGTGCCCAAAGAAGGGAAACATGAGGCAACATTATCAATAAGAAAAGTATTGGGGTGCATGTTTTCAAAATTTTCCTACTGATCTTTTTGACCAATAACTAATAGATTTATTGGGTTCATGACAAAGATTTACACTGATGCCAGGATCCAGAATAAGAGGCAACCTTTCTTTCTATACTATGCAATCTAATCCAATGAAGAAACTGTCATTTTCTATATTTGTTAATACACTATAACAAACATGTCTTCAATATATAACGCAGTCAAATAATATTTAACACACTTGTCCAGAAAGTAATGGAATGAAATACAAGTTGAGAGTACACATATGCCAATTTTATACTGAGCCTTATGATAAATAATTATGCAAATTTCAACATCCTTCAACATAAATGACATAGGGACTAATTTAGATGCAAGAAACAATATGAATGCAAATATTTGCATGTTTTAATTTAATGACAAGACAAAAATTCAGGGGCGCAATCTGCACAGTAAATATTTCTTGTTCTAATTTAAATATAGTCCAGTAAAGTATGACCTATTAATAAACACATGCATAAGTAATAACCTAAATATAATAAATACTTAACACCATTTAAAAAAGGGGTGTTCACCATTCTTTTAGTTTCGAAATTTACTGCCCTTCAAGATATATTTTTTTGATGCAAAAAAATTATAATCGAGAATTACAAAATTTTATAACCCATGTATCACAGGGATCACAACTTCAAATGTTGACTCCTTGAATAGCGTTCAAGAAAAAAAACTTAAAACTGCTAAAGAATACAAAAAAGCTTCAAGAGGAAGATATGAATTTTAGTGATCAAAGAATTTACTTTCCTTGTTGCGTTTCAGAGCAAACGAATTGCAAAGCATCATAACAAATGAAAAAATATATAATTTCCACAAAATTTTGTATTTTGTGCGCAAACATGAATGATAAAAAATTTTCCATGATTACTGTTACGTATACAAAGAAATGTGGACAAAATTTAATATTGGCCTTAAAGAAGAGAAATAATTCACTTGAATGAAAAATCCTGTTACATAATATTAAACACGTATTCCAGACATAAATTTCAAATTTACTTACAAATTTCAGAGAAATGATGCTCTTGGTCCTTAGTTGAGTAAAATAAAGATGCTAAAAGAATTCTGTGCAATCAAGTCTTTAACATAACGTTTCAATCACACCTTAAAATTTTGGGGGTGCGAAAGCTTTAAAATCCTTACGATGACACCCCACTCGCTTAACAGACGATGTGAACAAAACGCTGGCACTCCGCAGAACGTAACAATTACGACGCCAGAAAAAAAAGTTGTGCGATAGCGATGTTTCGTCCTTGCGATTGCAGCGACATCTTTAAAGCCCTTTTATTTCCGTACTTCCTATTCCTCCTTCCCGTGTTATTGTTTGCCCATTGCGACAGTGGGAAGCAAAAATGTAGATAATATGATGATAATGCAGGAATCAATGTGTTGAAATATCACGAAAATAAAAAATTTGCTGTTTTTTGTAGGCTATTTCGCATGAGAAAGAAATTTTTCACCTTTGATGCACACAAAATTATTAGTTTACAAAACATATCCGGACTGATAAATGGAGGGGAGAAGTTCAACAAGTGGAATATTATCTTCATTATCAATACGTTATGCGAAGTTTCGCTTACACCTTTGAAGACAAATGATGCCCTGTTTTTGAAAATAACCATTGCATCCTTTAATTTCCACTTCGGAAGTCATTCAAAAGATGAGTTACTGACTTTTACTGGTAGGTATTTTTTTTTATCAAGAAATGTGTGGAGAAGGAGATTTCTACCAAAATTAATTTCCATTTTCCTACAAATCCTACTTTTATGTCCTAAAAGGCTGCAATTTTTATCGTGTGTTGTGACATGTATGAAGTACTCCTTGCAAAAAAGTTTTGGTGAATGTGCTCGATTCCCAAATGACAAAATTTCAAAATTTTATTAAATAATTTAAATAATCTTTTCAAATGAACTAAGTGGATATAAATCCAAATCAGTTCCTTTTTTGCCAAGTCCCGAAAATTGTCTAGCAATTTTCCAGAAAATCAACATAAAGCTGCTGGAAGGACTCAAAGGGCTACTTGTTTAAGAAGATATCTTCCGTGTCACAAGAACAAGAAATTAAGTAAAACGGATATTTCTCAGAATCTTAAGTATATACTTCACTTTCTCACAAATATTCAGGAAGAATCAACTTATGATACAATTAATTGTACTTTAGATTTTTGTAGATTCATTCAATTTTGATTTCAAGCACATATTATTTTTTGTTATCGACCTATCAAAAGTCAGACTTAGCCTCTTTTCCCTTGACACGGAAGATATCTCAAAATGATTTACACGGAAAAAATATATAATTAAAAAAAATTAATTTAACTGAGCTATCGTAAATTAACATGGTAAGTATTAGCATTTTTGTATTTTGTTAGCACATTTGTATATTTCTATAAAATAATTATGACATTTTAAATTTAATTTCAACATGCACGTTAGACAAATGAAAGAAATATATTGGGGTTTCCTATTAATCTTTAAAGAAAGAAAAGCAATGAAAAACTCTTTACTGTGTTTGTTTTATTAATGCATAAAATATTATGATTTCACAAACTTTTATTTTTCTAAAAAACTTTCGGTTTCGGTTTTTTATTTTTCCTCCGAACCCAAAAATTTGTTTCTTGTTTAACAGGCTGGCAACTGCAATTGAAGATACATAGTGTCTGATTGGAATTTTTTATTGTGGTCATATTATGTTTGTCTTTAAAAATAATTGAATTAAACTGGATTTTAAAAGTAAAATGATACAATGTTGATCTTTCCTTTCACATATGCAAGCATTTTATTTTCAAATTCCATTTTTGTCGTAATTCTAGCTGTGACGTCAATATCGCGTTGTTGACATTCGTGTCTCGTACACCTTACACTTTCGAAACTACATACATGATGGGAACATTCTGTGTGCCGTTGTTGATTACTTATTCAGAGGAGCAAGAATATCTGCAAAAAGATTAAATTTAAATATAGTTTTGGGTCTCTCTTTTTTATTCATATCCGTAAAATAAAAGAGCGCTGTGGAAGCCCTTTTGGTAGAGTCGCAGATTGGGAACCGGAGGGTTGTGAAACTCGATGCAAATGAAAATCGTCGTGTACTAGCTGAAGCAAGCTGGTGCACGTTAAATCTGTCGTGGCATAAAATGTCTTCACTTTGGTGATGAGTAGTAAGTTTTGATAATGGGGTGCCAGCTCAGGTGTTGATCTCGTCATCTTACCGAGGCTCAAACTTACAATGTGTTGACCACGGATCTTTCCTTTCGGGATTGATCCCGGACCATCGCCACTGTGAAACGTAAATTCAACTATAAAGTTTGATTAATTTTTACACGATTTTTTTAACATTTCAACCTGATAAATGTCTAAGTAAGCAAATAGATATTGGAGTGCATGATTTCCTTCTTTCTTTGTCTAGTCTTTTCCGTGTTTTGAATAATAGATTTCGTAACAAAACACAGCAACACAGATACATTCATTTAGAATTAACTCCATTTCTTTCCTGTCAACTATTATGACATTGAGTAGCTGTCTCACATTGCCATCTGAACAAGCATTAACCCATTAATTTTGTTAATCAGCCTAAGTTATGAATGACTGACTCAATCCCCGTGATATTTTTCGTTGGTGCAAGGTGCTTCTAGGAATATACTGTCTTTGGAGAACCCTTCAGAGAATACGTTATATTCAGAACCGCTATGTATGTAAAAATAATATAAACGTGCCATTAAACCTGTAACCATATCTTACAGATTTATTTAAGAAACTGTAATCAATTTTAAATAGCTAAGAGAATGCAAAAGGAAAAGCCAAATCTGCCCGATACGCTGACGTTATTACAGGAGATGTATGCGTTACTACTTAAGTAACAAAATTCACACGTAAGAGATCTTAGAAGATAAGGCTTACAGGTTATCGTAACAAAATGAAACATAATGCAATATATTAAAAGAAAACAAAAAGAAGCACAGATATGTTCTCTAATCATTACGCAGCCTTCATTCATTGTATAGATTAGAAAGCTTATGTGATATCGAAAATTACGTGCGTAGTCAGTTACACAATCTAATCGATAGTTTTGCTATCATTGCGCCATACATTACGAAACAACACATAATTGCAGCATTCTGAATTAATAAAATATTTACCTTGTTTACTGGCCCAGTCTAATAATGATGAGACTATATATATAAACATCTCACCAAAAGAAATTAAATGTAGATTTATTTTATTTTTGATAAAAACACAATAATATCGCTTGTATACTGATGAAGTCATATGTGATATCTGTATATACTTACCCTAATCTACCTGGAACACTTTTTATACCTTTGTCATTGCGATTCATAGATTAATAGGATGAACTCACCAACTCATTCAATGTTACCCACTACGTCTTTTGCCATTAAACAAACAAACTGTTCAGGTATTTTTTTTAAATTTAAATTTTAAATGAAAATATTTATATTTTGATGAAAAACTTGATAAATCTCAGATATTTTATTCGAAACCCACGCTTTGGATAAAAAAATTTTAATGTTACTGGATAGATGAATAACATCTCATTGGAGCAACACAACGAGATACTGGGGACGGTCCTGGATCAAACCCGAAGGGAAATATCCGAAGACCCGCCACGTAATTTTGAACCACGATCGGAGGACGTGTTAATACCTCATCTGGCATCCCACTCTCCAAACTTCCACACCACGCCAACGTGAGGACATATTAGCAACTTGTGATGCTACATCGACAACAAAACATCGATGTTGATAATACATCGCCCCCAAACCATCGATGTTTTTAAAATTCAGTGTATTTAAACTTTTTCCCCCATTTCTTAAAAATGGTTTAGCAACTTGTGATGCTACATCGACAGCCAAACATCGATGTTGATAATACATCGCCCCCAAACCATCGATGTTTTTAAAATTCAGTGTATTTAAACTTTCTTCCCCATTTCTTCAAACTGGTTTACCAACTATTGATGCGACATCGACAGCAAAACATCGATGTTCAAAATTAAAACCTCGATGTTGATAATACATCACCCCCAAACCATCGATGTTTTTAAAATTCAGTGTATTTAAACTTTTTCCCCCATTTCTTAAAACTGGTTTAGCAACTTGTGATGCTACATCGACAACAAAACATCGATGTTGATAATACATCGCCCCCAAACCATCGATGTTTTTAAAATTCAGTGTATTTAAACTTTTTCCCCCATTTCTTAAAACTGGTTTAGCAACTTGTGATGCTACATCGACAACAAAACATCGATGTTGATAATACATCGCCCCCAAACCATCGATGTTTTTAAAATTCAGTGTATTTAAACTTTTTCCCCCATTTCTTAAAACTGGTTTAGCAACTTGTGATGCTACATCGACAGCCAAACATCGATGTTGATAATACATCGCCCCCAAACCATCGATGTTTTTAAAATTCAGTGTATTTAAACTTTCTTCCCCATTTCTTCAAACTGGTTTACCAACTATTGATGCGACATCGACAGCAAAACATCGATGTTCAAAATTAAAACCTCGATGTTGATAATACATCACCCCCAAACCATCGATGTTTTTAAAATTCAGTGTATTTAAACTTTTTCCCCCATTTCTTAAAACTGGTTTAGCAACTTGTGATGCTACATCGACAACAAAACCACGATGTTGATAATACATCGCCCCCAAACCATCGATGTTTTTAAAATTCAGTGTATTTAAACTTTTTCCCCCATTTCTTAAAACTGGTTTAGCAACTTGTGATGCTACATCGACAACAAAACATCGATGTTGATAATACATCGCCCCCAAACCATCGATGTTTTTAAAATTCAGTGTACTTAAACTTTTTTCAACATTTCTTATAACTGTTTTAGCAACTAGTGATGCGACATCGGCTCCAATACATCGATGTTTTTTTCTAAAACATCAATGTTTAGAAAACATCGACAACGATGTCGCATCCCTACGTTTCAGACCCTTCATCCTTGGTCACTTTGATCTAAAAGTATGTTAAATTTGCTGATTATTAAAATTATGCTACTGGGTTATTTTTAAAATTTTTATAACGGTACTTTTTTCATTTAAAAATAAAACATCGACAACGTATAAGCATCGACAAGTAAAACATCGATGTTACTAAAACATCGACCCCAATACATCGATGTTAAATACATCGATGTTTTTTAAAAAACATCGATGTTTTGAAAACATCGACATCGATGTCGCATCCCTATGTGTGTCATGTGATAGTAAGGGCAGGATCACCACGCTGCCCTGGACTCCTTCAGTCATTTTTGAATCGTGAGATTTATTAATCGACAGACAATTCTGAGTATGTACTCTTTGAGTTGTAAATATTCGTGAACAATGAAGCGTGTCAAGGAAATGTTTCATTCTTTACAGTTAGTCGCCAAAAAATAATAATGAGCACTTGAATAGCAATGAGTTCTAGAACATGTTGTATTCTTATCTCAACGTGCCCTCTATAGCTATTTAAAATGTAATATATTATGTAATTTAGTGTTATTGTTAGATTATATATAGATTGCTGTTACTGTTATATAATACAGTTTAGTGCTACTTGGTAGCATTGTTAGCACATATGTAATCTTCGCTTCCACTTGTGAAAAGAAAATCGGGAAAAGATATTTTAATTAATGTTGCACTGGAGCAACACAACGGGGTGTTGTCGATGGACCGTGATCAATCCTCAAGGGAAAGATCCGAGGACAACAGGTAGTTTTGAACCACAGACAGAGGATGAGATAACACCTGAGCTGTGATTACCGTGATGGTAGCTAAGATCAGATGGTATTGGTTGGGTTGTATAACGTAAGAGTCATATTTTTGGTCAACCTGCGCCAAATACAAGGCAGGTAATGTCAAGTAGTGGACATACACACACGAGGAAAGTTATAATTACGACAATAGAGAAATATTTCCAGAATAATTTTTAAGAATCGCAACGACTACAACTTGCAAGTTGCTAGTGGATTGGGAAAACCCCACATAGCCACGTAAGCCGTAAACGGAAAAATTAGTACTTGGAAAAATCGGTTTCTACACTTTTGGGCAAGAAACTTACATAGCCTGAGATTTTAAATGCCAAACTCATTGAATGTAACATTTTTTGCTTTGGATAACATGGTTTTTTATGACGAGGAAATGTTTATGGAAAGAATGCATATCGAAAATATTCCGTATTTTTCCAATGTGTAAGAGGTTTAACATAATAAAAATAAGTGTATTTCACTTATTTTAATGTAAACAAAATAATCACCAAACTATTATTTAGTTATATTTACTATTCTTACTATTAAACAGCGATTAAATATAATTTTTTTTTAAGTGACCGTTTTTGTGTTTGTGACAAATTCTTTAAGTGCTCTATAAAACACACAATTTTCATATCGACGATTCTGACTTTTTTGACGTAGAATACGTCTTACCTATCGAAACCTAGGAACCATGCTTATTTTTTAAGTATCACAAAAAAAATGTAAGTGCGAAAAATTTAATAACTTGAAAAATATAAATGATACATACATGAACGAAATCGCGTCCAAAATAGCAGTAAACAAAGAATGTTATAAATTCTCATTGAATTTGTGCTGATGTCATCGGCTGATGCAATCGCAGCGCAAAATTGAGTCGCGAAAATGCGCACTGCCGATCTCTGCCAGAAAATGTCCAAATATCTGCATAATAAACAATAGAAAATTTTAGAAATGTAAACAGGACGAAGTATTGAGAGATGGGGAATCCAGGAAGATCCAGACATCAGATGCTGAGCGTCAACGGGCTCGGCGAGGGTTGAGAAGCCGCTCCGCTCACATAATTTTGTCAAGCTCCGGTTTCCTTTGAGCTAGCTCGACATTTGAGGTGTCATTTATTTCGTCTTTTTACGCTTTGTTAAATACTTAATTCTTGTTTAGATATTGGACACCAAAGTGTGGAAATTTAAAAAAAATTTCAAAATGTACAAATCTATATAAATAAGAATGGAGTGTTTGTTTGTACATTCAATGTTTTCGACCCATTTCAAGTTTTCTATCCGTTTTGGACCCTTCTGATGCCGAATCCGACTTTTTCTCGTTTGGTGTCTGTCTGTCTGTCTGTATGTTGTGCCCTATACACGTCCACGCGGTTTGAGATATTTTCATGAAAATTTGCATACAGTGAGTACTTATCTTCATTTAGTGAGTGGCATTGGTTGCGAAAGTCTGTCTGTCCGTCTTTCTGTTCTATGCTCGATTTTGTGTTTCTGTGTTTGTGTAGACATCACATGAATTGTATTCCAGATATTTGATTGCATTGTATTTTATTTTATACATTATGTATTAGTTTAGTGAATGCAATATCAAACATTTCTTTATTGTTATATTTAGTTGAGTTTCATGCTAAAGCACCTGAGTAAGTATACTTAAATCAACCATAATTTGGTAGTTTTGGAAAAATTGGAATGTCTATTGAATATTACGATTACTTCGATTGCTTTACCAGTACTGCTGAAAAAGTAATTATTCTTCAAAAAATTATTTTTTTTATGGAATTTCATCTCTGATACTTCATTTATTTCGAGTCTTATTTTTATTCTTTGCGCAATGAAAACGATTTCCGAATATTTGGGACAGACGATATTTTTCAATGAAACGAGAATGAACAAGATCGCGCGAGCAGTGATATTTTTTCTGGTTCTTTCGCTCTGAATTAATTTCACATTTCTAAATTTTGTACGCTTTTAGTTGTAAGTTGTAGCAACTGTGCGAGATCAAGAGATAAAATTGAATCACAAATTAATATCTTTAGAACAATTTTTTGCGACATCTTTTATAAATCTCCCTCAAAATCGTCTTTTATAGTAGTAACCTTAGTATCACCTTTCGTCATTTTGTAGCTTTGTCATACAGCAATTGTGCGATGTATGTGAAATGTATTACATGAATGGATATGCATGTGTAGGATTTGTGTCCAAAATAAGTTGTAGAAAATATAAAGATGGCGAAAGGTGTTAAAATAAATTTTTATTCTACAAAAAAACGTAAGTCATTATATATTTTGAGTATCTCTTCAATCTAGAGTAAACCAATTCAACTCGAGTAAGGTCGGGTATTTTGCTAGTATATGCTTAATAAACACCAAACAAATTGTAAAAAACGTCAACAAGAAGAACTATCAAGCGATGGGGGAATACACAAGATCTGGATATCTAATGCTGAGTGTTAACGGACTCGGAAGAAGTCTTGAAAGTTTTGGCGTCGCACTTTCAAGGTGAACAAATGCCTGATACGAGTGCACCAAGTACATCCACCTCTCAGTTCGACGCAAATTGCATATCTGATGGCATGATAAAGGTTTTATAATTGAATGATGTTCAACGAATTGAGGTCGGAAATGACCCACATTCTTCAATATCAACAGCAAATGCACCAATTGGGATATTTGTGCGGTGCGATGAACATTTGATGTGTGAAATTAAAACAGCCTAAAATTAATTTATTTCATTATCATTCAACATCAACATATGGCTTCATTAACGTATTCTACGACTTAAACTTAGCGGCTGTGTCCCCGCACAGTCCCGTCCATTTTAAACCCTTTTTTAGTATACAAACACAATATATTTTGGAGTTTTATACTAATGAGTTACTTTTCCAACTGATTACCGCTGAAATACTAGGAGTAGACATTGCAAAAATATCTTGAACGTCGATAAATATTAACATAAAATTCTTTTATAAGTATCTCATTAGAATTCTTAGCATGATAAAAAGCTCTCTAATGGTCAGCTTCTATCTCAGATATCGAAGTACAGGTCCTCATGTTACCATATTTGATTGATGGGAATGTTTTCCAGTTTACTTAAAGAAAACCTGCTAAGTACGTGTAATGTATAATTAAACAGCTCGATAAATGCGAAACATCATTTAAATTTTAGTGACAGAAACTCATCGTGTATTCCGGAGTAGCTCAGGAAAAATGATACATTTGTATGGAGTTTACATTTACTAAATGACTTAGTTTATTGTCCATCCATGTCGCATACACTGCTGTTCAAGTGAAGCTTTCTATACGCATTTCGCATTTTAAATCGTACAGTGAAATCTTTCACTTTTTCGAAGGTTTAATAAAACTCAATTTCCTTGCAAAATCTTTGTGTGATTTCGTGATAAATTTAAATCTTTGAAGGACACTATGATAAGAGCCATCCAGGTGATATGCAATTGGTCGGATAAAAATAGGGATAGCCAAAGCATATAGGGTCTCGGTATAAATGTAATAGCTGGATATCTTTGTTGAAATATCCAGTTAGTACCCATTTTCTGATGCTTGTTACTTTCTATACATTATTCGTCACATTTTCATGGGTTTCGGCGTTATATCTCTAAAGATAAGATATATGTGTACTTAGTGCATAATATCATTATACATATATTTTTTCAATTTCTAACACCCGGCCTTGGTCTTTTCGACATTTCAAGGAGCGAACTGATGGGTACTCGTAAAGGATAATTAGTGTTATGGAAAAAATGTTTTATAATTTTAAGCACATTTTATTCCTTACCACGGAAGTGTTTTCTATCGCAATGAGCGCTCGGGGGCTCATTTTTAGTGGTGTACGGGCTGCACTAACCCGAGGTACCCTTGGGATCTATTCTATTCCCATTGTGTTTGCGGAGCCTCTGGTAAACAGGTCACGACCCCGGATGCCCAACTAATCTTTCTCTACTTTCTCATGTGCGTCCTTTCTTTTCACCATTACTTGACATTGGCTCTCTTGTCTTTAAGTGTAGCTTGATAATATGGCCCTTGCGCCATAAATCCAAAACGAATCAACCAGTGATATGTATGAGAAGTGACTGCTTTTTTGATGCACTCCACTTTTTAACTATATACCAGTCCACAGTCATTGTAACGAGCGTAGTTACCACTCCAAAACTTAACTTACAAATGGGTAGTATAAATACCAGTGTAACCCAACTCTACCATGAAGTACTTTTTGGTAGATTGGGTTACACTGGTCTGCTATCACAACGCCCCTAGTGGTTGAAAGGTAATTAGTATCAACCATGGCGATTTCTACTGTACATCGTGTGCCATCCATCGAATTTGCAAATTTTTAAACTTGTTTAAATCGCGTCCGGGTCACCAATATAGCAAGTGCGAATAAACCAAAGTACATGATATAAACACGCTTTAAAAAATATTACGAATTCGATGGATGGCACACGATGTACAGTAGAAATCGCCATGATTGATACTAATAGGGGGCTCTGTGATAGCAGAAACTGCTAACGTTATATCACATCCTCCATCCGTGCATACAGCTCTCACAGTCTAACGCAAAAATGGCACGTACTGTAGCGAGCGTAGCTACCACTCCAAAACTTAACCTACAAATGGGTAGTATAAATACCAGTGTAACCCAACTCTACCTTGAAGTACATTTTGGTAGATAGTAAGTTACGCTGGTTCATTCGCGCTTGCTATAGTCATATTCGTCCATTTCATGATCCCCGTATAGTATACCCGTGGTCGTAATACAACTCTCACGGTCTCCCGCAGTCGCCAATCAAACAACTCATAGTAGCATCTATTGAATTCGGCCACTCTAAATGCAGCCCCGTGGTGAACGTAGCCACCACTGCAAAAATAAATTTACATTGGTATATGTGAGCCTATAAGAACAAGAGAGGCCTAATCCACCAACAATTGACAATACCGCGATCCAGCAAATCCTCAGGTATGACTTTCGTCGGAGAAATTGTAAACGGTCAAGAGCCATCATCAATCCTCCTCCATTGCAGTAAGGCCCTTTAAGCTCATCCCACTGTATTATGCCTCCTCACTCTTCATTGCTAATCCCATATCCTGGCAAAAGTTTTTAAGTAGATTCGCACGTGATCACTCGAGCTCCTGATTGGTCATCACCTCCTTGGACTGCCCCACCACCTCCTCCAACCTTCTGAACAACCCAGCTATTCTGAAATTCTTTAATTCATCCCGGAGTTGATACTGCTTATGTTCTGCCATGGGAAACACCCGCTTGATAATCCACCAACAAACTCGATGCAGAAATTCACGATTTTCTTGTTCCCGTTTTTTATATATTTTTATTTATCTACAATATGATTTGAAATTCTGAAAATTTATTTATCATGGATCAATAATAAGTTATTTTGTAATTTTAGAAGACTTGAACCAACACATTTCAAAAAAAGTAAAAGGTCGTAATGAAAGACGATAGTAAAATTTTCGGGATTTTGAGAGGAAGGCCACTTGCTCTGATTGCTTCATAGTTGTCAACCTTCTGTCATAGCTCAACCTTCTCGATAGATAGTTACACTGCCTTCCACGCTAAATTAGTGACTGGCAAACGTGATAATAACTATTTGCATTTGCATAAATGAGCCAGAATGTGAATTGAATTGCCGATGCGATGTCATCCACATCCAACAACTGTCTTAAGGCCCTGGGATAAACCGACATTTCTTTTATTTATCTCACGGCTTCACTTTCGTTGCGATTCAGTATTCAATACAATACTGTTGTATATAGCAGTGTAGCACTAACTCCACAATGAAGCACCCTTTGGTAGACAAAGTTGCACAATCTTATACGCGTCTTGATACAGCTTCTTACATCGCAATACTATTCAGAAATGGGATAAAGCATGATAAAGTTATCTTTTTGTAAGTAACCTGAGAAGAACAAAACAATACGGATAGCCTTTCTTGTAAACTCATAAACAGGAACCGTTAAAAGGTTCGTTCTTTGCCTACATTTTATGCAAGTTAATAATTAATTGCAATTAAAAATTATGCAGGAAGGTATTTTAATTAACATCGTACTGGAGTTTTTCATCCGGTTATTGCCGACCGTACAGAATCTATCCCATGGGGAAAGATTCTAGAACACCGCGTAATTTTGAACCACGGTTAGATGACGAGGCAACACCTGAGCTGGCACCCCACTCCAAACTTCCACACCACGCCCCTGTGAGAACATTTGAGGCCACCACAGATTTAACATGCACCAGACCTACTTTGTACACGACGGTCTTTGGCTAGGTTCGAACTCGCAACCCTCTGGTTGCTATTCCGGTACTCTTGCGACCAGACTACCTTAAAAAAATGTGTGTTTGGAACAAGCAAATGAATAATTAAATTAATATGGAATTAATAATTTCAACCTAATCACTTAAATAATTGTTATTCATTCTTAAAAAGGGGCAGTAAACTTTTAAGATCATCAAAATCGATTTTATAATTTTATGTTAAAAATTTAATTGGTATAAAATTCTATGGACACAGCGAAGAATTTTTCAAAGACTATCATTTTCGATAGAGTTAAACATTCAGCATCAAAGATATAGTAAATAAGTAAAGTAAGTCTTACAGAAACGTTTTTCTCCGATTGTGATATTTTGACATTTTTCTGATTTCAAAATGTTTTCTGCGCATCTTCTTTTATTTGATTTACTTAAAAATGTTTTGGGGTTATCACTAAAATAATATCTAAATGTAAATGAGAAATTCGTCATGCTTACAAATTTTGAAATTTGGTTCAGAATGTTCCTTAACGTTTGCTTTTGTTGCATGCGTTTAGGTGTTGTAGTATATTTTTTGCCTTTCCATCAAGATTAAAAAAATGTGTGTTTGGAACAAGCAAATGAATATGTAAATTAATATGGAATTAATAATTTCAACGTAATCACTTAAATAATTGTTATTCATTCTTCAAAGGGGGCAGTAAACTTTTAAGATAATCAAAATCGATTTTATAATTTTATGTTACAAATTTAATTGATATAAAATTCTATGGACACAGCGAAGAATTTTTCAAAGACTATCATTTTCGATAGAGTTAAACATTCAGCATCAAAGATATAGTAAACAAGTAAAGTAAGTCCTACAGAAACGTTTTTCTCCGTTTGTGATATTTTGACATTTTTCTGATTTCAAAATGTTTTCTCGCATCTTATTTTATTTGATTTACTTAAAAATGTTTTGGGGTTATCATTAAAATAATATCTAAATGCAAATGAGAAATTCGTCATGCTTACAGATTTTGAAATTTGGTTCAGAATGTTCCTTAACGTTTGCTTTTGTTGCATGCGTTTAGATGTTTTAGTATATTTTTTGCCTTTCCATCAAGCAATACACTTACCAAATGGAGTTAATTGGATAACAAAATAATATGCGAGTTAAAATTTGACGATATACTGAAAGCTAATGTGCTCGAGACCCATCAATTGTATGCTGATTTATCAAAAACATTTTTTTAGCACATTTTATGTAATAACTTCCGAATGGCGACATTTGAGAGCACATCAGCTTAATTTCCCCCAGATCCCAAAAAGTCTTGTAAAAAAGAACCAATAACAAACGTATTGCACAACCGTTATCCAGTTTCAAAAATGAAGTAAGCACAGTAAAAAGATACTTATATAAAAGATTAAAAGTCAACGCTAACTAAAAGTTAACATGCTTTTAAAAAGGCAATACATTTTTGAAAGGATATCCAGTAATCAGGTGGCTACACGGCAACGGATACACACGCGCAGTAAATACGGATTCATTCAATACCGATTCATGACTGTTGCCATTCGGAAGAAAGATAATAATAATAGAACATCGCATTAAATTAATTTTAAAATTTTCAAGATTAAATTTTAAAAATCGTGCTGGTCTATAAAATCGCAAAAAATTCGTACTACATGTGTGCCAAATTTCATTTGTGTGAATGCCATAAATTCGTCAGGGCACGAATGTGCACGAACATGCACACACACAAAAAAAACTTTATTTTATAATAGTAGAGAAGAGAAACAATTACGTTTGGTTTTGAATGTCATTCTGTCAGGCCTTCTTCACTTTGACAGACAGACCACACAGACTTCATCTTGCTAGGCAATGAAACATAATAATCCGTCAATTGGTAAAACAGTCAAGTTGTTACTTGCGAAATCCAGTGTAGTCTGTGCGACTGACACACATTTTATGCACGTTCTGTCTTTTGTCAGAAAAGCTATTAACTTGTTAAAATTTGGTTGGTGTGTATCGGGCAGCTGCAGAATTCGATATAAAGCGAATATTTGATAGCTTCAACGGTTGAAAAAAAGGGGCAGAGTGTTTACACAATCCGTACAAACATTTTTACTTCTTCCTATACATAGATGAAGATGATATTTTAGGTGATTTAATAAATGTTGGGATGTATTTTATCAACATGGCAAAAGCTGAAGAATTTGAATCTGCTAATTAAAAAACTATGTAAAAAAGTATGTTGTAGGTGCCTTCCAAATATGTTATTTATATCGGCTTAATTAAGGGATTAAAAAAAAACTAAGTAGAGGTTTGTATGATATCCATATTTTACTGTATAAACATATTTGACCAGTTCTCACATTGTTCTAAATAAAATATCAGAACTATATTTTACCAAACGATATTTATTGAAATGTAAATATTCTGATTTTTATATTTTTTTCAGACGATTTTACTCATTTAAAAGAGCAAATTTGATATATGTTTTGCAAATAATTTCTATTGATGTATTTATCTTTTTTAATATTCTTTTGCTGTATGGCAATAGGAAGAAAATGCAAACAATGAATAGGTGTACCTCAAATGACTTATACGAAAGCAATTATTGGAACTTGTTAATGGAATAATTATAAAGTCTAAATAAAAATTAACTTTTAACTTTTTTCCTGTTCTACTGGCAAAGAAATACTTGAACACAAGAACTAACACTAAACATTTTTCTGCACATTTGTCCATGGTGTTTCCAAATCCTTTCCGAAATTATTTTAGAATTAAGTTATACAAATACAAATACAAATACAAATATTGACGACCAGCTACAGGCTCAAGCCCAACAAGGCTGGTCCTTTGTTTATGAATTCTCCAATTCCCACTGACTATCCAATTGTGTCTTAAATTCGTACACTCCCTTTGAATTAACTATATTTTCTGTCTATTACCCTATTAAAGTAGTAGTTTTTCCTTAAATCCCGATTAAAATGTGTCTGATTCAATTTATACCTTGTTCTGTTATCCCTATTGAAATTTAAGCCCTCTGTGTCCCCTTGTTTTACAAACTTGAAAAGCTGAATCAAATCCCCCCCCCTCCTTCTTCTTTCCAGTGTATAAATGTTTAGCTTACTTAAACGTTCATTATAGTCGAAATTTGCTAGCCCCTTTATTATTTTTGTAGCTCTGTGCTGAACCCTTTCAATTGATTCTATGTCCTTTCTCATATATGGAGCCCAGAATTGTACAGCATATTCTAGATGTGGTCTTATTAAACCCTTATATAATGGCAAAATTATATTCTTATCCCTTGAAGTTACAGTCTTTTTAATATACCCCAATAACCTATTAGCCTTTTTACCCGCAGCTGAACATTGGTGACCCATTTTAAAATCCCTGTGAATTATCACCCCAAGATCCTTGACTGTTTCTCCCTCCTTTACCTTTACTCCCTGCAGACAGTACTCGGCTCCACTGTTCCTGTAACCCATATGCAGAACTTGACATTTCCCTACATTAAATGACATACCCCATTTTACAGCCCATTCGGATATCTTATCAAAATCTCCTTGTAAATTTTCTATCTGTAACTTGGTATCCACTGTCCCCCATATTTTTAAGTCATCTGCAAATATACTGATTCTATTCTTGATCCCCTGACCTATATCATCTATGAAAATTATAAATAAAATTGGTCCCAAAACTGATCCCTGAGGCACCCCACTTATAACTTCTGTCCACCGTGAATAATTTCCTTTTACCTGCACTCTCTGCTTTCTACCCAATAATACTTTTTGAAGCTAGTTACATAAGAGAAAATCGAAGTTTCATACATTACAAATAAAATAATGAATCTGAATTCATACATTGCAAATAAAATAATGCCTCTGAGTTCATTAATACTCTGACTTTCGAAACAATAATCTAAGTCCTTTTGTAAATAATCCTAATCGAAACAATAATTTAATAATCAATTCGTCAATAGTTTGACAGTGGAAAAAAGCGGTAAAAACAATGCTTATTTTGCATATTGGTATGTTGGAAACAAGGTGAAACAATAGGGAATATGCACTATGTCACAAAACGTCCTAAAATGGTACTTATTTTACAAATTCGATCATGAACAATCCAAAAATCAACTTCAAAAATCACGAAAGGTTTTTATTTAAGCGTAATAAGCGATTAAAAAACGCGTCAAAGACACGTGACTGAAAACGAGGTGGAGCATGGTGTAACGTCATCGTACATGAAATCTCGCGCTACATTCGCCGAATGCATGTTATTTCAGGTTGCTTTCACTGATTTTACGCTACTTTCACGATAATTTTATTTTTTTTAATAATTGTGTTGAATTATAGTCTTTACATTATTATAAAAAGATTTAGTCTCTAAAAATGACTACTGCAGAACAATGGTTTGTAATAGGCCAATCGGATAATCTACCTAAATTTGATGGTATATCCATGTTTCCTTTTCTGGGAAACCATCCAAATTTTATGGGTTTTTATGGGAAATTATGGGCGTAAAAGCGAAGAGGTAAAATAATATTTTATACGATATATTTATTTCTTTCAAAAAAATTTATTTTTATATTGCTTAAAAAGAGTAATGCTATTATCAAAAAGTTGTACTTAAGAAAATAGAATATTTATAGTTGTTCTTTTCCTTAATAAGTAACACGATTATTTTTTTATATAGATAATTAGAATAGTATATCATTTAAGAGCTTTATATTAGGAAAATAATTTTAAAGTAGATTAAAATTGTAGGGGTATCAAAATAGGGATTTTTGAAAGCTAACTTAAAATTAATTTTCTACGTTAATTTTTTAGCAAAATTATTTTTGTTAGTTAATGCACAATAATTTTTTTTAAATATATTTAAGCGGTAATGCGTAATGTACTAAAGGATGATCCAAAAATAACATGTATAGAGAAACTTGTTGTGAGAATTGCAACTGCATTAAATATTGAATACAATATTTGGTAGTCTAACATTTTAAACCATGAAGGTAGTGTGATAACAAGAGAGACGAAACTCCCAAAAGATTTCAATGTCATTCTCCAACTATAAAATAAAAAAATACCCCCCCCCATAATATGTAAATTAAAAAATTTCACTTGTAGTATTATTTATCAAAATTTGTTAACACTTGTTTTTATCTTTAATTTTTTATTTTTAATAGAAATATTTGTACTTTTAGTAAATTAATTTTACAATTTAATTACAAGCAAGAAGTAGAAGACAGCTTTTTTTTTTCATAACTCTGCACCATCATCTACGAACTTGTTCATATTTTGGTACAACAAAAAATACTTTTTTTTTGGTGTTTTAATAGTTGAACTATGACACAACGGAACAATACAATAGTTGTAATTCTTCTTTTTAAGTATTTTTCGAATCTTCCATTGCTGAATTAATCAAAAATCTGTAAAAATAAGACTACTAAAAAGATACGCATAGAAACGACACAGTTGAAAGGACGCTCGATTGGAAAATCTTGTACGATGACGTCACAGGCAAGAATCGTCAGCGTCTGCAGTTTTTCGTTGAAAGTATAAGTCAGAGCAATTTAAAAACCGTTTTTAATGTAATTAATGTCGTCAGATTGCAGTTTAAGTGGCATTTTTCTACGTAGTTTCTCGTGCTCTTTCATTTTAAAATAAATTTAAAAATCATGCATATTGTCCATTATCTAACAGTCAATTCGTCAATAATTTGACAGTCGAAAAAAGCGTTAAAAACAATGCTTATTTTACATTACGGTATGTTGGAAACAGGAAAAAATAGTAATATAACTGTCAATACGTCAATAATCTAACAGTCAATCAATACGTCAATAACCTTACAGTCTAAGAAATCGTAAAACGCGCGCAATGCTCATTCTACATTACGGGATGTTGAAAACGGGGAGAAAGTTTTGGCCATTATTTTCTGAATACATCCTTGATAAACATCATTCTTTTAGAAAATGAAATGTCCTTAAGAGTGGTTGACTTGCTGACGTTTGCAGTGGGCAGCTCATACCTCAGGAATGATTCTGTTAACACGGCAGATTTGACCCCATCACTGACATAAACCCTAAAATTCCAATTGAACTTATCCAATGGTGAACTTAAAATCAGGTGGACGCGGAAGTCAGTCTCACCTTTATATCTAATTATCGAAACCGAATTCGGAAAAGAAAAGAGAGCGCTGAATAGTGAATATAATTATAAATAACTTCCATCGAAGAGAAAGCGTCTTCAAAAAACTCTACGGGAATTCCATAGGGAAGCTGGAATCCCGCTATTCACTTTCAAAATTTTTTTTATGGGTCAGAACAGCAAGCTGCGACCGTAACTGGCCCACTGACGAATCGCAATGCCACAGGCTATTTCGAATGTAGGCCGTGGTATTTCTAGTCATCATTCCCGTTTAATGAATGCAGCATACCTTGACGAATTTTCAGTCTCGCTCTTGTAGGAGATGAGTGAAAATCGGAGAAAGCGATTTATTGATTAGGGATGAATTCCAGGGATCTCAGTCAAAATTTAGATTGACTAGTTGAAGCAGAAAGGTAGTATCTCGTTTCATGCACGAGAGGTAAAAATAAAAGTTACTGCTATCACCGACAACGCGGGGATAGATTTTTTTTTACTTCCTTGTTGCAAAAGGTGCAACGAGTCGTTCAATGGTTATGTAACACGATCATATTTTTTCGCTGGCGTTTTTTGAAAGAGGATGCGGCCAGTTTGTCTTCATTTTGCTGCAAGCACTATTTAAGATAATTTTTGTGTTTGTTCTGCATGATGATATTGGTGGTAAAGTTTGACGAAGCCGTCTGCTTTACGCAAGACATTTTTGCATTGTTATCATTGATGTATCTATGTTTCTTTTAAAAAATGTGTTCACGACACTAATATTCTTTCTTTTTTCACATGTTCTGCTGTAGGATGTACAACTGTGTTTCAAACTTAGCCTTAAAAAGAAAATTCGAAAAATTTTTAGAAAACTTGGTTTATTTGAGAACCTTTTTTCTTTGCAAAATTCCTATTTCAATCCCGTTTTTTTTTAAAGACAAGAATCTACAAATCTCTTGAGTATTAGTTGCCGAGAACGTGGCAGTCTCAGTGTTAACCTAGGGCATCTTGGGAGGTGCTGCCACAACGCACCCTGCGCCATAAAACCCCAACATCCACAACACACCCATCGTGAAATATGGAGACATACAGGAGGATTTAGAAGGTCGTTCGTATTTACTTATTATCTTGAAGAATGCACATAACTTCAAGCAGTTATCCGGATTTCACTTGTTTATCTACTTGTTTATGTATACAAAGTGTGGAAATTCCATAAAAAATTCAAAATGTCAAAATATATGCATTATATATAAACACAAGTAAAGTAATAGAAACCTCAACAGGATGATAGATTGAGAGATGGGGAATCCAAGAAGATTCGGACATCAGATGCTGAGCATCAATGGGCTCGGCGAGAGCGCCTCAAAATTGAGACTCCACGCTGCTCACACAATTTAGTCTAGCTTTGGCCTCCATTGTGCGAACTCAACGTTTGAGGTTTCATTTGTCTCGTCTCTTTGCGCTGTATAAATAATAATACAAAAAACCTAAATAGAGTACAGTTTGAGAGCAGGAATCAATTACCAAACATGAAGTAGTCTGAGAGCAGTTTATGTACAGAGAACATGTGAATAAATCAACAGGAAACACGGTAAATTAACAACTGCTGTCGGATGTACAGCTGTGTTTCGGACTTAGCCTTATTTAGAAAATTCGGAAATTTTTAGCAAAATTGGTAAATTTATAATTTTTTTCTTTGCAAAATTCCTATTTTAATCCGTTTTTTTAAATCGAAGAACAAAAAAAATGCACTGTTTCTTTTTGCAAAAAGAACGGATAACAGGTTTTTGTGAAAGTGGGAGCAGGCTGCTCCAGTTCTTTTTAAAGAACAGGTGTAGAATACCAGGTTGTTATTTTACTCGTTCCTAGTTATCCCTCTTGGTGTTTGCCACTACGAAACATCTCGTAATTGGCAAAACTGACCAAATCTTGATGGACGAGATATCTGGTCATCAGAAGAAAATGGAAGAAATCTTGATTTGGTCATCAAAAAGAAATCGGTAATATCATGACGAGATATCTCGTTCTTTTCGAAAACGATCCTATTTTGATGGACGTTATATCTCGTCGAAACCACTTGAAGGGTTTAAGTTCACAACAAATGCAATTTTGTGCCTTTTTCCCCGAAGCGTTACATTATTTTATACAAACGTTAAAAAATTTGTACTAGTGTTTCGTGACGAGAGAGATCGCTCGCCTATTACCGAATCACTTGTAGCTTTTTTCGAGGATGAGACCTTGGCGAGCACTGCTGACTGGCCGTCAACCTTGAAGGTCGAATGAGCGATTACGATTGTTGCATAATGTTTCTGTGCGATTAGACTTAAGCAAAGGGATGCGATAGTAGCTTTAAAAATAAGCAGAAAAAATTGAAAACTTCTAAAAGAACAAAGAATGAAAACTAAATATATAAGTGAATTAAAATCACGCATCTTTTCGACATTATGCTGTAGAACTTTAGAATAAAGAACTTCTTATCACTGACTATCAAAGTAAATCTGATAAAAAAAAATCTATACTAACAGCAAAAAAATTAAATAAAAAATTTCAAAAATTAAAAAAATGAATTTAAGACATTTATTCTTTCAATGTTAATGAAAAGGAAAATTGAGTGGTGTTCTAAGGTTTTTTCTGAGTGGTACCAAAGAAACAAATGCTCCCCGAATTAGTCGATAAGTATTGTTATTTGCGTTTGATTGGGATCATAAAAATGAATTAATAGTTTTGAATAACGTGCTGTATTTTCAAATCGTAGTCCTTGGAAATAAATTATTTCATAAAGATGAATATATTATTTTCATGGGGAAATATTTGAAGGGCCTAGGGCTACATAGAGATACGTCACTTTAAAAAAAATTTTAGAACCATTATTAAGTTTAAAATAACTTTAAAATTATTATATTTTACCTACTTTTAAAGAAATTGTGTTTTTGTAGATATACCATTTTTAAAAAAAACCACCTTTGAAGACATTTTAAAAGAATGAATGGAATGCAATTTCGAACTGTGACTTTACGAGCACCAAAATCAATTAATCGTTTTTAGGGTACTAGTTGAATTAGTGTCACACTCGAGCAGTACAATGGGCAATGGTCCGGTATCTGAGTCACGGTCAGATGACGACATCAGAAACTGAGCTGGCACCTAACTCTCCTCTACACCACGTCAGCGTCAGGACATTTGAGGTCAAGACACATTTAGCATCAGCTCGCATGGGCACAGCTATCTATAGTTTCGAACTCGCAACCCTCCAGTTGCTCATCCGCTACACTTCCCACATAATTTTAGAATTTCTTGAAATTATTTCAATTTTCAAGTACTTCGTTCTCATTCAAACATTCAGGTTGGTTGGCAGGTTCTTGAAGTTTTATGGGAGAAAGGTCCAAATACGTACAAACTAGGTAATTGATACAATCGTAAATTATTTCGATCCTCTTAATTTTTTCATTACGGAATTTTCATTCTGCAACTAATCACCCAGTCTTCATTTGTTTTACATGCAGTAAACTTCCTTAGATTCGCAAGCACGTCCGATTTATTAGGTCGACCGGCCATTTCGACCAGATGGAAACGACTCTGTCAACGAATGAGCCATGCTGAAACACATTTTGCTAGTTGTCACCTAATCCTCATATGTCACGCCTCAAATGTCAATCCGCGTGAAGCTCAACCAAGCTGAGATATTCAGGTTAAGTCGGAAGTAACATCTTTTTAATCGATTTCCAACGCCTCGTTGTGTTAAACGCGTATTTGCTGAAGATCATTCGTCATGCAACTGTGATTCTACAGAACAGGAAACGCGCGCGCGGCGTGAGGAAAACGAAGAAAATATCAAAGAAAACGAGTTTATAACTGCATGATCGTTGTGCAGCAATCTTCGTGTTTTCAATTTTTGATAGTTACTTCAAATTTAAACTGCTAATTTCTGACCTTTACTTTCCTATGCCGACTAAAGTGTGCATCGCATAACTTCATCTCTAGGCCAGTAGTAGTCCATTTAACTGGTAAAGAATTGGAAAACTGGTAGGGACATTTGTGTTAGAAGCAAAGATGTGTTCAGATGAGATTCCTAATTGTAAAGAAAATTTGTATACACCGAAAGTTATACATCACGAGAAAACTGAAAATCAGACGCTTGAATGAATATGACCAAGTATCAACGATGTTAAAGCTTGGCGTTAAGGAAACAAAGTGCATTTATATTTAAAATCTGATACAGCCAATTGAACAGGAAAGAGTATTTGGTGATGAAGATGTCATGGTTACTAAGTTAATTAAAAAACGATGCGTGTTCCATGGTGAAACTCTGTACAGTATAAAGAATTACTTTTCTAGACGAACGCTAGACATAATCGGATTCAGAGCAAAAACTGCTCGATAGTCAATACAAGAAAAATATGAGCAGAAACACAGCCACGTGTGCATTTCATATACAATGTTTTGATTCCTCACTAGGTAGCCCGGTTGCCAGAGTAACAGTTTCGCAAGCGGAAGGTTTCAAATTCTAATACAACCGAAGACCGTCATATACAAAGAGTGATGGTGCATGTTAAATCTGTCGTGGCCTCAAATGTCCTCACATGGACGTGGTGTGAAAGTTTGGAAAGCAGGGTGCCAGCTCAGGTGTGACCTCGTCGTCTGACCGGGGTTCAAAACTATGAGGTGTTGTGCTCGGATCGTTTCCTTCGTGTTTAATCCAGGACCGTCGCCGATAACCCGTTGTATTGCTCCATTGTGACATTAACTAAAATACCTACCTACCTGGTTCACCACAACAAGATTGGATTGGGTTCTATGGCACAAGGGGCCATATTTGACCATGCTACAGACAAGTAATGGACATACACAAACAAGAAAAGTTTCACTACTACAGAAGAGAAATATACGCCCAGTGAGGAATCGAGCCTGCACCGCCTACAACTTATTGTTTTCTAGAGCATTGGTCCTATTCACTGAGCCCCCCTCACTAAGTGTACAAGAATTAAACATAACTAAAATTTGATTGAATTATGAATTTTAAAAGTGTAAAAAAAAGGATCAATAAATAAATTTGAATTTTCAACAGACAGTCATTTTGAGATGCAAAGAGACCTCATCAGAGGTCTGACTTAATGTGCCACCAGCGTTTTTCTTCATAAAACGTCAACATTTTTAAAAGATTGTTAATGATAAGATGAACTAATGATAAGTCAACAAGGAAGCAAATCGATCGTAATAGAGCGAGAAAGAGCACGGTTGGACATTTTAATTTCATATTTAAGCTGTTTGAATTTTAGCTTACGTTTAATATAATACGAGTCAAAGGATTCAATTTGCTCACTATGTCAGTTGAAATCCAACTCTAAGTAGCTTATGTTTGTTTAGATTGAAATTCATTCCTTTCTTAACCCAATGCTTCACTTATAACTGAACTACTTATTTGTTGTTAGTTAATGAATAATGCAAGTTAAATAATCCAATCATGCATGTCTGAAATATTACGAAACGTGATCGACTTTTTCCGAAATAATTTAATGATTTAAACTAGTGATTTTCAACCTTTCTCATCTCATGGCGTTCAAAAATGAAAAACTAAAATTCTGCGGCACAAAAGGTGTAAAGGTAGTCGGGGCTCCATGGGTATTCCCACTGTGCTAACAACCTGCGAGTTGCAGCGGAGCAGGTTCATTTCGTCCTTGCGTATTTCCTGTGACGGAAACACTTTCATGTGTGGGGACGTCCGTTAATTTATAGTGTTTGTCTTGTGCCTGGCACAGAATGGCAAAATATGAGCTTGCGCCATAAAGCCAAAAGGATGAACTCGTTATAATTGAACTCGTTACAACGAGTTTATAATCCAGTAGCTTAATAAACACAGTACATTTTCAGGAAATACGTGTGTTTCTTAAAACTGCATAGAATTTTTTGGCGATCAGACGGAAAACAGGCATAATTTTTATTGATTTATAAAAATGGTAGTACTAGGTATCATCATCATCCTTAAAACATTTAACTCCAAATTAACTTTAAAAAAAAAAAGTATTTTCGAAACAGTAATGGAACTTCAAAATAGCACTCACAAGATTATTTTTGATTTTATTATCTGTATTATTATAAATGAAAGTGTGTTTTTTTTATGTGTACGCTCCTGACGAATCTGTGGCACTTATTTATTGGATTAGGCACACATGTAGTTCGTGTGTTTTGCAATTTTTGTACGAAGCCCGAATTTTAAAATCCAATCTAGAATATTTTTAAATGCATTTAATGGAATTTAATTATTATTGTTTTCCCTAGAACAGGGCTCGAAATACCCGGGTGCACAGGTGCACATGAAAATATAACTGTGCACCTAATTTTTTCCCACTGTACATAACTGTGCACCTAATTTAAAAACTTAGGTGCACCTTGTGCACCTATATTAAAAAATCTATTTCGAGGCCTGCCCAGAATATATATATATATGGCAACACCATAAAGATATGACAGATTTAAAATTTATTTTTTCCGTGTTTCCTTTTCATTTTGCGAGGAGTGATTCAAATAAAATTTTAATTGGAGTTATGTAGTTCTTTATTCTATCTCCTAGATCAGGAGTTCCCAATCTTTTACTAACTACGTACCACTTGAAATTTTTAAAATTTTTTGGCGTACCACCAGTCTTATATTTCTTTAGAGACATATATCTAATGTCAGAAAAGTGCCCAATGGCTTGTTTTATTTTAATTAAAATACTAAGAAAGCTTCATATTTTATGATTAATGCACTTGTATTTCGTATTAATGATGTTTTAATAAAGAAAAAAATAAACAATATTTGAAAATTACAGCTTTATTTTTACTCACAGGTCTAAAAACAAATATATGAAATAAATAGTACAAACTAAGCAAACAAAGATTAACATAATCAAAAATCAATTTTTAGTGCGAAACTTGTTGTTGTTTGTCTTTTATTAAAATATCAATATCAGGAGCAATGGAGATTAACTTCACTCTTAAGTCCTTTTCAACACTTACTCTGTTTCTATATTTATTTTTTATACACAAAAGTTCAGAAAAACCACTCTTACAGAAGTAACTAGTAACAAATGGCATAAAACAGGGAGATATATCAACTTAATTTTGCCGAGATAGCCATTGAATATAAATAGATAATCAGAAACAAAGTTTCTCAATCTTTAAATAATGTGCTATTAATAGCGTTATTTATTACAGTGTAATAAAAACTTTAATCACAAAATTTATTTCATATAATCCCATTTTTCCTATAACGTGGTTGTACATACTAAAAAATCGAACAAACTTGGTAGAATATTTGGGTCGCTCATATCATCCTTGCGTACCGCTTGAAACGTTACCCGCGTACCACCGGTTGGGATTCCCTGTCCTGTATCATTAAAAGATTGAGTAAAAATTTCAACGGATTCGAAATCTGCGGATAATTCCACATTAGATCTAGACCTAAAAATATGATATTCTTCAAAAAACTAATTTTTAAATAAAAACTTTTATATTTCCCCCCTTGCGAATTTCACCTCTACCGTGTTCGAGATATCACAGATTCCATTCCCTGTGCCAAAACGATTCCAGAAAAAGAAAGCAAAACAAATAAAAAAAACTTTGACAGGCATTGTTTTTTTTCTTTTTTGTAAAATCGGGATCGTTAAAGATAGATTAAAAATTTCAACGGATTTGAAATCTTCGGAAAATTTTACACCAGATAGATACTTTGTACATTTGATTTTCTTTTAATAAATGATTTCCAATTAAATATTCATATTTTCGCAAAATATTGTGACGTCACGCCGATTGGATCTCTTCGCAATTCGAATTTGGCCGCATTTGACAATGAGCGTTGGCCGTGATGGCTGTTATCCAACAGGTTACGAATTCCCATTTGGTTTGCGAACGCCGGTTAAAAATCGCTGTTATAAACTAAAGTACTAAGGCTTATATTGTGCAGTAGGTCAAAGACACCCTCTTGTTATTCCCGTCTCCAGAATCGCGAGGCAGACAAAAAAAAAAAAATCAGATTTGCAGTTATGCCTATTATAAATATATTTATTTTATTTGCATAAAGATCTGGTCTTTTTATTTGAAATTAGATAATATTTTCAAATAGCAACACCCACTTAACATTATTAAAAGATTTCGCATACCAGAATTGTGCTTTATTTAAATTTTTGCAGTAATGCCTATTATAAATATATTAATTTTATTTGCATAGAGATCTGGTCTTTTTATTTGTAATTAGATAATATTTTCAAATAGCAACGCCCACTTAACATTATTAAAAGATTCCGCATACCAGAATTGTGCTTTATATAAATTTTTGGGGAAATCTTATCATAATTTCCGGAGATATAGGCGAAAGACTATTCAGGGACCATCTCAATATTTTGTTTTTAATACAAATCGTGCAAGTAGAATGTTTTGGTATGTTTTCTAATTTACTCTGCAGATTCACCTGTTTCTTTTACTTTTAAAGTCTTATTTTTACTTATAAAAATTCCTCTTACGATGAAAAATGAACAAGAGTTCAAAATATCTACCGAAATTGATGTTATTTTAACCTGAACAATATAATAAAATATCGGCCATTAAAAACTGGAAAATAGTTTATTTTAATTAATCAATTCCATTTCAATATATAAAATCAGTTAGTAGAAAATTATAAGAATTCAATTCATAAATGTTTTTTAATTATGAATTAATTAAGTAGCATAATAATTAGAAAATACCACTTCACTGCTAAATATTCACACAAAAAAAACATGCATATTTTGGGGATCATTAAATAGTTTTGGTTTAACATTAACGTTATTTTGATCATATGATTATTTTAGAAGACAAAAGGAAAAGATTGGAACACCCTTTTAACTTTAAGAAACTCTGAATTTCAACTGCTCATAACTGATCATAGAATTTGTCAAAATAACTATGTTTTGAATTAATTCTGATTATTTTTATTCAAAATATCAGAATCTGGAATTTAAAAAAAATAGAGAGTTATCCCTTAAAAAATTTGTTGATTCAAAATTTCAAATCAAGAAGGACATAGATGCACGCTTATTAACAGTGGACATTATTTCAAGTCGACACTGTGGTGTTGTCCTCGGATCTTTAACTTGGTGGACTTATTCCCGACCGTCACCAATAGCCCGTTGTGTTGCTCCAAAGAGTGCGAAGTTAATGCAAAAATACCAAACAAAGTCGACATTTTTTGTTTGTTTGTGTGACAAAAGATGCTAGTACATTCTTTTTTTACCGACTGTACATACTATTATCCAACGAATCGTGAATTTTAAAGCATCTAAAAGAGAACCTGTACATTTTCTATAGAATGAACTGGGGGGGAGTTTTGTATTTAGAACTTTTTTAATGTTAAAACAACAGCTTTCCTTGAGACTCAAACTCTCTCATTGCTGAGTTTTAAAGCACTCTTAGAGACATGTATTGATGAATTTAACTTCAAATGATGCAATTAACTTCAAATGATGTTTTTTAGGAATTCGATTAGTACCATCTCATTTTATGAATTCATTGTTAGGAATAGAAAGTTTACTGTTAGCTCGGTACTCATTTAACACTATTTTTATTTTGTAACAGGACGGGAAAAGGCCAACTAGGGATCCTTATCAAAGTGGTTGATTCCTATCTAAATTTTCTAGGTGTATTCATCACTATTATTCTACTCGGAAACTACTACAGCTTCATCGCAATAGTTTTTATAAATGTTGATTAGACCCTCAAAGTAGTATTGACGAGATATCTCGTTCATCAGAATCCGACCAATTTTTCTAATGGCGAGATACCTAGTCATCATGGTACTGTCAAATTTTTGATAAAGACGAGATCAAGATCTGGTCCGTTTTTATCTAATAAAGAAATACATCATGCTACAATATCTGTCAGTTTTGTTAATGATGAGATATTTCGTAGACCCCAGAACAATCACTAGGAGGATTAAATGAAATATTTTACTGTATTTTTTATTAAAAAGGGTTCACAAAATGTATATAATCGATTTCTAAACTCAACACCATATTGTATCCTAAGCCACCTAATCACAGCCACGGAAAGATCCCTTTTCACTTAGTCATGTCTCGTTATCTTTTTGGCACTTATTTCAGATTAATCTTTAAACACTGCTTTTTTCACACACATATCGCGCGAATGTCAGATAACGATGCTTGAAACGCGATAACTCTATTTTCATAAAAGAAACATTTACTCTCAAGCGAATTAGCTTACGAAAGTATTTTTAGAACAATATAAATATGTTCTTTATAAATTATAGAATAAAAATATTTTTGATGCTTGGAAGGGAACAACTGGCATATAAACATTCTTCATTCTTTAAGATCAATAAAGCCAGTTCTGGACAAGCAACTCTACATTCAGTTGTTCCTGTCCACAGTATCATTAAACTGCTTTACTTTTTAATAGTTTGTAGAATCTGTTAACGGATGACGTGTTAAGGGGAATAGAATCAATTTCATACTCAAATACGCTAAATGATTGCTTCTCTAGAATGGTAAAATGAATAATTCACCTTTAATTACGAGTATTTCATAAGTAAATTGACTAAATATTCGACAAAAATAGTTGAATAAAAAAAAGTTATAATGGTTCATTAAAACTGTTAATAACTTAAAATTAACCGTTTTTCTCAATTTCTCAAATAATAATCGTTGCTGATGGTAAAATAACAGTTTTGCTCAACTCTAAAGAAAACTTCTTTGCCCGAGCGCAAGAAGGGACATTATATAACAGCTGAGATCAAATCCATCACTGACACACTTATGGCAAATAACTGTTGGACACTGTATAACTGTTAGTGCAAGTAGAAACACATTTCCTCTGGGCCTGTCATAGGCTTTGGTCCCAGCCTCTGGGTCGCCTATAGTTTTCGGTACCAGTACTATGACATGGATGACTCCTTCTTCTTATTGGGGGTTGAGGTGAAAGCTCCGATCGTACCAAATACCGTCGTGCACAAAGGGGGCTGATGCACGTTAAATCTGGACTGGGGTACCAGCTCAGGTGTGACCTCGTCAGCTGACCGCAGTTAAAAATTATGCGGCGTTGTCCTAGAATCTTTATCCTCAAGATTGATCCCGGGCCGTCGCCAATAGCCCGTTGTGTAGCGCCATTGTGACGTCAATTAAATATCTACCTACTTTATTTGAGGGTTGTGTTAGTGGAAATAAGATCGGTATCATTTTCTCCTAAATCCCCTACTATAGTCAAACAATGTTCATTTGGATTTTTTGCCCTTGAATTTGAGGGACCACCGTGACTCAGGAGATTTGTCTACCCACTACACTAGCAACCTGCGATCTGTTCGTGGTACCAGATCGATTTCTGTGACTTACCTTGTGTGTATTACAATTTTCTGTGTCAGTAACACTTTCCTTGGGTTTCCAAAGCTGGTGTATGAATGTCTATTACTTGACATTGTCTTGTTGCATTATTTTTTATTAAATTACGTATGCATTTTGTTACAAAATTTTTTGGACATGTTGATAAAGTGACAAGTTATTTCTACGTTTCAAGGTCAATAGCTTTTCTCTGGCTTTTATATCGAGCTTTTATATCGATATAAAAAGAGAGAATTATGTCTATCTATAATGAGCCTTTTCTTGACACCGCTATCTATCTATAACTTTAATTGCATTAATTCTTGTCAAAATTCATTGGTACAGCTTTACAAATATGGCTTTTGCGTCATAAAACTCAAAAATAACAAACCAACCTTGAATATAAGGTAACCACTGAGGTCCAATACGAAATTTTTAAAGGTGGATCAAAGAAACTGATTCGCTGGTCTTTAAGTACAGACGAATTATTTGTGACCAATTCTAAAGAAGTCCCAAAAGCTTGATAAGATTTTTAGGGCATTTCTGAAATGATCCCCAGGAAAAATGAGTAAAAAACCGACTAGACATGGAACGGCCTGTTTAGCATTATATTCTCTTCGCAGTCACGATTTCCCCATAAAACACAAACATCGAAATTCCAGTTAACTCTTAATATAACAATTTAACTGCTGTTTATACTAGTGTTGAAATGAGATAACTCTTGAGTTATCTGTGCAGCTGGGTATCTACCAAGGTGTTTAAATATAAAGGTGTTGCATTTCTCTATCAGTATTACAACCTGGGTACAGGTTGCTCTCTTTAGACCAAAATTACAAAATACGATAGAACAATATAGATTTCAAACTTCCTCGATGGTATGAAACTTTTAGGCTTAATACACCAACCATAAAAATATTCAGGTTGCGGCAACCCGGTTGGAGAGTATTAACGCGGGGGAGGGGGGGTTCAAGTGATGACCACATCATCTGACCATGGCAAAATGACAAGGCCATTCTGTCAATTGTCCTTGGATCTTTCTCTTCAGGATTCATCCCGGACAGTCGCCAATTGCCCGTGTGTTACTCCATAGATAACTTGAGTGTTAATTCAACTACCTACCTACCTACCTATAAAAAAATATGAGAACATGCCTTTGTGTTCCAAAAGGAGTAACAATTGAAAATCCATTCATTTTGGCTACTATCAGTCAGTTAAATGCTATTATAATTGTAATTAAAAATTTCATAAAACTTTTAAATATCCATTGTATCTACTGCTATCATTACTCTTCTACTTTTCAAGTAGAAGAGGGCTTTCAAATGAAAGTGTAGTTCGCCAAACTACTTCTATTTACGTAAATTTCGAAATATATAGGTCACTCATTCGGAATTTCATCCGCAATTTTTAACAGATCACACCCACACGAATGATCAAAACTTCCCTCACTAAATAAATATTGAAATAACCAGTCAACTATAATCTGTTCTAGTTTTGAACGAACGTTGTAAAAAATTCTACTATGATAATCTAAAAATTTAATCTCTTGTCACATACCATCCTCTTTAAAGAATAGACTTTCATTTTAACCCGATTGTGCTTTTGAGATAAGCATTAAGGACTTCAAAAATCTCCTGTCATGTAGAAGATAAAAATTGGTCTGCCCTTGACTCAAATTTGCGTTCTCAAATGTATTTCTTTTTTTTATTCTAGAGTAATAAAACTTGTACATGGATAAATAAAAACCGTGTGTCTCTTTTTTTATATCAGAAACGTTGAAATAATTTATTACAATCCATGGGTTTTCAATCATATACACATCTCCTGCCAAAACAAGTTATTTATTTTTTTTAATTGAATATCCTCTCTTCCACTTATCGCCGGTTTCACACTCAGCGGATTTTTTCTGTGACGGAGAATTGTCCGTCGCCGCCGTTCCAACAGTAGCGCACTCAACTAAATTAGAGCTTACACATTTATAGCAGAAAAATAAACGCTCTGTCAATTTGCTATGCAGCCGCCAACTGTCACTAGAATCGATGGCAGTTTGACAATCGCCGCCTAATTGGTAGGGATGCGACATCGACAGCAAAACATCGATGTTCAAAATTAAAACATCGATGTTGATAAAAACATCGTCCAAAAACCATCTATGTTTTTAAACATCAGTGTATTTTAACTCCCCCCCTCCCCCTCTTAAAACTGGTTTAGCAACCTCAAACATTAATGTTCGCCGGGGAGGGGGGGGGGATTTAATTTGTCATTTGCCGTGTTTATTATTAATTTATAATTAAGACTTTTTTAACTGTCCATACACACAAAGTCAAAAAATTAATAAGAACAGTTAGCAAATCTTTTATTTTCAAATTGGATAATATAAAAGAAAATGTTTACAACAATTTCACATTGGTACTACTTAGTATAAGTATAATTAGGTAGGTACACAACAATAATTATTGTTAGTTATTATTAATTATTTTATAGAATTATGGATGGGGGAAAACGCAACAAATTTATTTTTTACTTGCTGTAAATAAAAAATATTGGGGTTAATATTTATTACATGCCCCAAAATTGTCATTCGCAGTTTGAAAAAAAAGAAGTTTGCTAACTTTCTCGACTTTAAGCCCACTTCTTTTTTTCCACTAACTATTCCACCAGTTAGGAAAAAAACTCTTTCTGGTGGGACAAATGTCGCCATCAATGACAAAACTTAGTTGGACGGTTATTTTTCTTAATATTAACTATGGTGTTCTTTTCATTCAAAAATAAAAACATCGACATGTCAAAACATCGATGTTAAACAAACATCGGCTCCAATAAATCGATGGTAAATACATCCATGTTTTGAAAACATCGACATCGATGTTGAATACCTACTTTTCAGACTCTTCACCCTTGGCTACTTTGATCTAAATATATTTTCAATTTACTGATTATGAAAATTATGCTACTTGGTTATTTGTTTGATTTTTATAATGGTACTTTTTTTTTTAATAAAACAACGACAACGTAAAAACATTGACAAGTATAAACATCGATGTTAAAAAAATATTGGCTCCATTACATCGATGTTTTTATAAAACATAATATACCAAATGCACGTTTACACACACGGCTGTTTTTTTACCGTTTAGAGCTGTTTTGTTCAGTGAGTTATATTCGTGTGTGTAACTCACTTGTCTTCGCATCAATTTTTTTTTCTATTGTGAACATGAGTGAATTAATTATCGGTAACGAAATTTTAATTGCATTAATCCAAGAAAGGCCTGTTTTGTGGGATAAAATCCTAGACATATTTAAGGACAGAAATGCTACCAGAAACGCTGGGCATGAAGTCTGTCTGGGAATTCGTAGCGAGTTTGATGTTCTGGAAGAAAAAGAGACAGTCCGTCAAAGGAAGTCGTTGACATTCTGAAGTAATTGAAGAATTTCGTGTCATCCTACCTCAACTGTTCAAACAACGTGTATAGAAAGATCCAACCTCCTCTCTTCTTTCACTAATTGGATGAACCCAAATAAGACGACTTTTCATTCTCTTAACAACAACAATTAAGCTAGAATTTGCTGTTAATTTCAAGCTACACTAAGCAATAAATAATTCAAATAACATAGTTAAACTGAAGTCAATTGATTTGATGATGAAACTACACTGCCAACAGTCAGCTGACGGGTACGGCGGCGAATGAGATTTTAACGCCCTGTGTGTAAACACTAGATTTCTACATCTGGCGACGGTAAATTCTCCGCCGCGGAAAAATCCGCTGTGTGTGACCGCACTATAGCATAACTTGCTTGTTGTTGTCAAGTATAACGAATTAATTTTTTTGCGTTTCTTCAAATGAAATAAGCGCTGTCACGCAAATCGGATACAAATATTAAGCATAAAAATAATTTTTTGTCAGTAAAAAGAAATTCGGGAGATATTTCTGATCAGATAAAAAATTATAAAAGGAGATAAAAATGGCCAAGTATACAGTATACAGAAGGCTTGTAAATATCGTATCCTTCAGTTCAACTTTTTATACAGTTTCTTATCTGTAATAAGAACCCCCAAACTGTAAAGAAACTTTGAAAATTAAATTAACTTAATTTTAAAAGTTAATTAATTTTTCCTTACAAATAAGTGAATATTATATTAGTTTATTTAGATTATTGCTTAACAATCATATTAACCTATATATATATATTATTAATAACAGCGTAACAATTACTAATTTGTACTTGTACTTTTAACTTTTTCGCAAGGTAATGGCTCCTCAACCTGTTAAGTTTCTTTTTCATACCTCCAGTGGTGTACTGGAATCCATTTTCTTTTCAAAACATTAACTATTTCTTTGTATATATCCAACAGTGTTTGTTTCTGTTTCTGTAGTCAGCATGTCGGGCATCATGGAGATATTCAAACCCCTGATATTCATCTACACTCATGTCCATAAATTAAGAATAATACCAGCTCCGGCAAATAAAGGTTCAGAAACAAAACAAACATGGCTTATTCATAAAGCCCATTTATTAAATAAAAGATAAAACAATAAAGATGGCGTATGTATGATACCATTCATAAAAACTACGATTTTTGCTTCACTGGAGCAATTGCAAAAAAATATCGACTTTACAAAAACGTAACATGACATGGTTGGTATGGTGGTTAGAACATTGTATGTCTCCCAGACGATGAAATACAGTCCGTACAACGCCTAGGCATGCTGAGGATCAAATTATCGAGCTGATTTTCGAGAAGATCACTCCACTTAGCAAGCAATGCTCTCCGAAGTTCCGGTACACATGTAGGAGGTGGTTAACGGGCTGCAACTCGTCGGCCAAGCATGTTCCACACATACTCTATCGGATTCAAGTCAGGTGAGAATGCTGACAAGTCCATACAGGTGATATCCTCAAATTCAAGGCATTCGTTTACAATGTTGGCACGGTGCGGGCATGCGTTGTCATCCATAAACACAAATTCTGCGCCCATGCCCCCCCTAAACAAACGTACATGTTGTTCCAGAATGATGTCCCGATAAATTTGGCCTCTCATGGTTCCGATTTGAACATGTAGATCTGTTCTGGAGCCCAGTAGAATTCCGCTTCCAAAGGAGCAATCCTGCACAACCGTAACGGTGTAGTTCAATGATGTTGTCTTGGTGGTAGCGGGTACCCGGCGCTCTCCATATGAACGACGTCCGCCGTGAATCAGATTGCAAGCTAAACCTGGACTCGTCGGAAAACATCACACAAGCCCAAACGTCCCAAACGTCTGTAAACGATTTGCCTTGAAACTGTCGTACCCGTGGCTGAAGATAGCTAACGAGAAATGTAGGATGCTGTGCTCCGTCTGCTTATTTTTGCAGTTACTGCCAAATACCGGTTGTCATTCGGCGTTGTAACTCGGGGGTTACCTGTACTGTAACGTCTACTGATATTTACATCATTTTGGAATCGTTGCCAAAGCCTAGATATGACACTTTGGGTGATTACAAGTTCCACTGAAACTTCCGTCTGAATACGCCCACATTCCAGGCGGCCGATAATTCTACCACGTAAAAAATCCTCGACATGCGTCATCTGTGCCATAACTATTCGGTTGTGGCACTGAGCGGCTTACAGAACGCTTGTGAAAAATTTTACTTTTTTGCTACCATTCCTTATATCCTCTTACACTCTCGTCATTGTGACGTACTATCGGCGTCATCTGATGGCTTCCTGTAATTTGGATATTATTCTTGAAGATGTGTGCGATAATTCTACAGGTGAAATTTTTACTTTAGAGTTCTATTTCCGTGTGATTCTGAATTATCCTTAATTTATGGACCTGAGTGTATTAAGAACTTTGTAGCTCCAGGGACCAAATATCACTCATTTTTCAATTATTTGATCAAATCACAAAATATGCTGTGGTGTAGTCGCCCCAAACGGTAGCGGGAAAGCAGAATAACGGTCTCTTTCTTGATTCCTTACGGGGAGTAATCCCCTTTCTTTTAAAAAGCGGAACATTCCTTGCATTCTTATTCGGAAGTTCCCATTCGGAACATTTAAATTCAAGTCTTCAGCAGTTGAAACTGCAGAATCGAAAGTGCATGAACATAAATATTTTCGCAAATATTAAAAGAGGAGGCTAACTGTGATAAAAGAAACTTTGACGAAGCGCGTATTTTATCATTTTTATTGACCATTACACTCTCATATTTTGCTGTCAAACTTATTTTATAAAATATCTTTGTCAAAAAACTTTTATAGTGTAATAGACTAAAATGAGACATGTAATTCTTTAATTAAATTTTAACTGTTTAGGCTATTCTCGATGTAAAGATGGAAGCTAAATGTCATTACGCTAGTTTTTGTTGCTTTCTGTACGTTTCGAGAAACTACTCTATTTCATAATTTCATATCATATTTTTCATCGCGATTCAGCTTCGCTCTCCGCTTCATCTTTAGCAGTCGACACTCGAACACCAACTGAACCGTGTGTCAACAACTAACAGTAATGATTAAATAATAGAGAAACATTAATGCAGAAATTACAAAAATAACTATTAAACTACATTCCCAGACGTTTAAAAGTTGTGGATACACATTGATAAGCCAAAACATTACGAACACCTACTCAATAACGCGTTGCGCCTCCTTTGGCCTGCAAAACAGCTGCAACTCGCCTGGGCATAGATGCCACAAGTTCTTGGTACATGACTGGAGACAGGTTGTACCAAATGTCTAAGCAGCGGTCAAGCAAAGTCGAGATATTCGGACATGGTGGTGTCTGAGCTCTGAGCTGCCGCTCCATGACACCCCAAATGTGCTCTATCGGATTAAGTTCCGGCGAGTTAGGTGACCAGGACATTAAGTGGGATTCATCAGTATGCTTCTCGAACCACTCCAACATTGTCCGAGCCTTGTGACATGGGGCGTTGTCCTGCTGGAAGATTCCGTTTCCAGTTAGGAAGACGGACGCCATGTAAGGGTGCAACTGATCCGCAATGATGTTCAAATAGTTCGAAGCGTTCATGGTCTGTTCTACCACAACTACGGTTCCCAGAGTCGCCCATGAGAACGTCCCCCAAAGCATAATACCTCCACCACCAGCCTGTGTATGACTTGCTGTACAAGAGGGGAGCAACAGTTCGCCTGGCAGACGGCGTACCCTGACACAACCATCGACGTGATGAATGAGAAATCGGGATTCATCTGACTAGGCAACTGTCTTCCACTCATCCATGGCCTAGTCTCGATGTTCCCGGGCCCACTGTAGGCGTATTTCACGATGACGCTTGATCAACAGAGGCACACTAGCGGGTCGTTTGCTGCACAGTCATATATCCAACAGTGTCCGCTGAACTGTGTATTCCGAATATTCCTGTGTATTCCGTGAATAGCCTACCAGTCGTGCAGTTTCGGTGATACTCGTTCCAAGTCTTCGGGTCATTACAATCTGCCCTCTATCAAATTAGCTTAGATCAGCAGCCTTTCCCATCACTCGCTAAAGTAAGTGCAAGAGTGAGACCTTGCCTTCTCCAGCAGCAGTTAAATACCATTCTCACTTAATCACGTGCCCTCCACGTCATCCAGACGAGTTCATTGAAAAATGTGGGGATGGTTATATATAATGTTTCATTTTGTATAATGTATAATGTTTTGGCTTGTCAGTGTATATATATATATATATATATATATATATATATATATATATATATCCTACTAAGTACTTATTTACCAAAATAGTACACTATTTACTAATTTGTAAAAAAAAATTTTAAGTGTACGACCTTTGTGATTTAACTTTTCTGTTACTTTTTGACTATTGATTTTCCAAAAAAAAAAGTTGTACTATGTTTTTAAAATATTTTATGTAGTTTTGTTATGAACTAGTTATAGATGTTATTAAAAAAAACCCATTATGAAATATTAGTTTAATAATGGAGAGAGAAGTATTTCATTAAAATTCGTAAGTATTCGAATAATTTTGGGAGCTACTGTATATGCATACGATACTCTCAATCATTATATGCATTATGGGTAACATTTGCGACTATAGACTTTTCTTTCGTGCTAAAAATTTAAATTCTACTAAAAATTTGTATAGAATAAAAGTATTAAATTCGACTTTTATTTACGTTTGTTAAATTGTGTATTTAACTATTTTGTGCCTTTATTAGAGTGTGGTAGCTGTTACATGTGATGAAAATAGGAGTTACACTTTATTAATGAAAAGGAAAGTTTCTTAAGCAACTCCACACCCATGTAACTCCGAGTAATTCTGCTCGTAATTAATGAAACAATCATACTACCAGTTCAATTTTAGGGAATCAATTTTTATAATGATGAGGTACCTCGTCATCAAGATATTGTCAAGTTTTAGATGATGGCGAGATCAACATCTGGTCAGTTTTACTAATGACGAGATACTATGGAATATTTAATCCCATATGAATTAATACAACGACTAAAACATTCAAATTATTTATTGGTGAACCGTTCTGACACTTTACATTCCTTAATGCCTGGTATTGATATTCATTTTCTGTTCTTGTCACAGTTGGTTTTATATTCATTTCGGTGAACCACTACTTCAGTTCAGTTCGCAGTTACGTTTTTACATATGAAGTATCACTTCACAGCAGAGACTTCACAGCAGAGATTTCACCACAGAAACTTCATACAGAGACTTCACTACAATACCATGTCTAGACAACTACCCGGAAGTTTAAGTATAATTTAATATTTAGAAATTAGGAAGTTGTGTGCCCCTCTCCTAATAATAGTAAAACCATATAATAGTCTAGATTAGTGATTCTCAACCACTGTGCCGCGGCACTTTTGTGTGCCACCAAATTCTTAGAGTGTGCCGCCAAATTTCATCAAGCTCAAATTTCTCATTAAAAGTATTCTTATTATTACCTTGTAATTAATCTTTTAATAAACGTACTGTTGCTTTTGAAGTACATATTATATTATTGTATTTTACATTCAAAATTATTATCATAAACTATTTTACACAGTGTATTATAGGTAAGTAAACAACTTTTAAATTTATCTTTTTCTTTGTGTGCCACAAAATTTTTTAATTGTTAAATGTGTGCCGCAACAAAAAAAAAAAGGTTGAGAATCACTGGTCTAGATAATGCATTTAATGAAAACACTATCTCAATTGTAAGTTTATAGCTTTGACGCAATGATAATTAAAAAAAACTTTTCTTGAGCTGTTCAAATTAATCAATACAGTAAACAAATCGATTCGCTTCACGTTCCAGTGGACAACAAGAAATAATTTCATATATAAATAATTTCCCCGAAAAATAAATTAGTCTCCAACTTCTGAATTAAAAACATAAATCAAATTAAACATTGCATCCATTAAACCCCTTAAACTACGGATTGAAACAATTGAATCTAAATGCAATACTGAAACAGAGCGATAGACTGAAAGCGAAAATCAACGGGTGGACCAGTGATACAAATTTACAGTAGAGAGAGAGAACTTATAGAATTATACAATCAGACACTTGCAGAAAAGCATACACTGTTATCGTTCCAGAGATTATCATTGTGTTAAGATTAAAAACTGCATCACTGGTCATTCACCCTAAGGGCAGGTTACATGATTTCTTGTGACTAAAGATTTTGAGGGCAATCAAATCATGGATGAAAGGTTGAACACACCTCGTGGGTTTCGAATATCCGTTTGAGAAATACTGTTCTGTCCTTCTTTGTATGATCAAATACAAATGTACACTACCTTACAATAATGGACCGGACACCAGCGGATTTGTATAAAATCCGATTACTTGTTTGGGGTGTTTTTCGTGGTATGGCCTGGACCTTTGCATGTTGTTCCTGGTAAATTGAACGCCGACTCTTACATGAACATTTTGGACAATCAGGTTCTTCCTACGCTCTGGTAATTCTATGGAATGGAGGAATGTTACTTCCAGGACGACAACGCTCCATGTCATGTTGCAGCCTCTGTCAAGCAGTGGTATCGAGATATGGATGTAAAACGTCTTCCCTGGCCTGTTCAGAGTCCCGACCTAAGCCCCATGGAACATATAAAGGACGAGTTACAGCGGCGCTTATGGATCAGGGAACCACGTCCGAAATCTACAGCTGAGCCGGCGACATTCTTGCAGCAGGAATGGACACAAATACCCATAGCTGTGTATCAAAACCTTGCTAAAAGTATGCCCAAAAGGGTTGCTAGTGTAATTGCAGCACGTGGGGGACCACCCCTATTAATGCATTTATTATTTACCTTATACCATCACAACATGCAATCCGGTCCATTATTGTAGGGTAGTGTATGTTGTCTTTCTAAATGGTGCTGGAAGAGAAAAATTGTTTCTTCTTCCATGTTAGAGGAACCTTCACTATTTGTAAGATATTTGGCTTCAGCAATTTAATTGTAATCAAGGTATCAATTGAGATCAAGGTAATAGGGCAGTACGGTTTGAAAAATGTTTTAATAATTAAATATTAATCTCTTTAATAGTACGCTATGAAGAATGAGCTTAAAGAAACCAAATTCTAAATTACACATTTTACAGAGCTTATAAAACTTTTCTTTGGGAAAGGAAGTAGAAAAGAGAGCAATTGAATCATTTAGTAAAACAAAATATCCATAAGTTACATTAAAGATTAATTATGAACGATGCAATGTGTTACGCCATTTGTAGACTGTAAATTCTACGAACGGAAATTATCATTCTGCAGATTTACATTCATTAAAGAAATACAAATGAACAATTAAATACAGAACAGTAACAAATCAAAAAGCACCAGGTTGCTAAAATACAAGAATGGATAGATGCCTAATGGCTAATATTTAACATTCTAAAGAGCATCTTCTTTTGCAAGACTAGCCATGTTCGCTTTATCAGACTTTCTCATAAAATTTTATCCTATAAATAATCTGGTAGAAAATGATTGTCCCAAGCTGAAGCATAATGCGTTAAATATAGCAATATAGCATAAATTACACAATTAGACATTTACATTAAATCATATACTGTTATCATTCCTCACACCATCATAGTTTGGGTACTAATATTTTACACAAATAAGTGATTTGGTAACATAAATTTTTTTTAACATCTAAAAAGTTTAAAAGGGTAAGACTATAAATTGATGTAAGTAAGTTAAAAAAAAAATAATGTAACTAACTTTAACTAATTTTTTCTATATTTATGGTCTTTGTTTCGCTTTAACGAACAGTTTAATTTCTGGGTAACCAATTTGGAGCAAGACACATTGCTAAGAATGGTAAAGTATATTAACTTTAAGGTGACTTAAGATTCAAGTGTATAAAATGTAACCCTAGCTTTTCTCTTTTTCAGGAGAAGAATTTTCAGTGCAAACGAATCATTGTAAAATGAGGGTTTTACAATTGGTTACCAATACCGAAAGAGAGGCCTTTCCTGGCAAGCTAAACATTGGTGGCGGTAGAGTATCTGTGACGATACATGTTCACTGTACTTATTCCGAACGTGACGTCATTTGGATTATTTTTCCAATAAGATTTCAACATTTCGCTAATTAAATATTCCAAACCATGAATTCCGAGTTGATTGGTATGCACCAATTAGATTAAACGCCAAAATTTACTAAAACGGCGATAAGCTACGTTTCAAAGTAACCCATATATGAATCATAAGAGAGTTTTTGGGTAGTGGAAGTAAAACCCTCCCTTTTAATCCGGTTTGCTTACGATGAAAATACTCGTATGTATACTGTATATACGTTCAGGAAGCTCTTTCCGACACAAAATACTAGCGCCATCTATATTTAGCTTTGCATAAAAGTAACTCATATTTTCGATAAATAATTGACTATGTTAAAATTGAGTTGACAACATACACACACACACACACACACACACGCGACGCTCATTTCTACGAACCCTGAAAATATTTCTACGATATTTAGGTGAAATTTCGTAAAAGTTTGAAATTGGAGTTTCTACTAAAGGTGTATCAATTATAACAAATTAATTCAGAACACTCAAAACAGCCCTTTGTGTAGCTTCAGTGCGGCGTTAATTAACTACCTACCTACTTTAGGACACTTAAATATTTTTTGAACAGCTCTGCATTTCATTTAAAAATACTTTCCTACTTATTCTTTTTTGTCAACAAATAAGTTGGGGACTTGGTCTTTTCCATTATAATTCAACTGAGTTATTATGACAGGAGTGTTCACCATCATTTAAGGATAATTTAATTATGTGGTATATGGGGATATACAAAACAATACGTTGACAAAATGCGTCATTAAATATCACAAAGCTTTTTTTTATCTGAAAGTAGCATTGAACATTGAAGTACTTCCGGTTGCCTATCTCAAATCGTTAACTTCAGATAATGTGGTCTCTTCTTTCGAACGGGTAATTCGAAAGCGTACGCCATATTTTAACGCATTCAAAACCTTACAACGTGGCTCTCTCAGAGGGCGACTGAAGTACATCGTCGAACAACCAACTTTCAAAGCAATAGATGTATCAAATTATCCTTTTAACGAAATAATTTGAGAGGAAAGAAAAACAACCCAACTTTTAATCATTTTTAAAATAAATTTCAGTTAGTAAGTTTTACTCTTCTGGAAGCTAGGGATATGAAAATAATTTCTTTTGAAATCAGTTCAGAAGAATGATCAGAGAAATTTGTTTCTGAAGTTCAAGAATTCTAAGCAAAAATTGATTTTATTCAGATCGGGTTTTCATAAATTTTGAAAACAAAAAGCAATATCCGAATCAATCTACAAAGTACAATCCGAAGACCCTCTTACATAGGTCATCCGGCTCGATAGTATGTTGAGAAAACATTGAAGCAAAAATTATGTTTTCTAAACAACGAATTCAAAACGTTTTCTTGCGTTTGTTAGAAACTTCATGGTTTTCAGTATGGTCAAATAAGGATAATAAAAGGTAGGAAAAACAGCTCGGTTTATTTCTTTTTGTAAAGGAACTCTACATTTTGTAATATTTTTAACGATTTTCTCGTTTAAAAAAACACAAATTTGACACCTTATTTAAAAAAAAAAATTTGGCTGACATAAATTGCACAGTAGGTAAAAATATTTCAACACAGCCCGTTCCAAAATGTACATAATTTACAATGTTTCTTATTAGTTAAGGGTGGTTTTGAATACATAATAAGTAGACTAATATGCCTCTTTTTCGATACGGACACGTTAATAGTTTAAAAAGTAAGTCCAGTGTGGCCCTCCGTTCAATAAGTTTGAGTTTCCTTGTCTTAAATCATCGTTGTTGAATTCATGTTATTTGATTGTGACACCGAAAAATCATAGTCAAACAGCGCAAAATCAAGATGATGACTAGGTCACTGAGATTATTTCTAAGCTTCCATGGAAAATAAATACATAGTTGTCAGTTGCTATTTTTTTTTTCTATCCTCCCTATTAATTTATGTTTGAAGTCAACTGGTTTTTTAAGCCTGGCCACACACTGGGGATAATACACGATATAACCACGCACTATCTGTTTCTGTACAAAAAACAAGTCGATACGCATGCGTAGTTCAGTAAATTTAGTGTCTCAGGACTCATGTTGAACCAATGTGCGGTTTGCCTAAGAGCGACGCCTTTAGCCTGTATACCACAATGTGTGGCAAATATTATAACCTAAAATATTAAGCAGGCTTGTAGGTAGCCTATTTTACGTCGCAATGGGGGAGGCAACAGAACGGGCAATCAGCGACGGTACTAGATCAATCCCGAAGGGAAAGATTCGAAGACAGTACGTCGTAAGCTTGAACCACGGTGAGATGACGAGAGCAACACCTGAGCTGGCACCTAACTCTACCAACTTCCACACTACATCATTTCGAGGATATATTTGATGCAAAAACGAATCTAAAATGCACCATCCTTCACGTGCATGATGGCATTTGGTTGGATGATCGAATTTCGAACCATCAACAAACCGGTCGCTAATCTGAGACTCTACCAACTGGGCTACATCAAACCCATTATTATGAAGGAGAGCAGGCATTTATGGAAATCAATACACTTAAATATGCGTTGCGGTATATGACACTATGGATATATCGGCTGGGTGGATTTGCCGTTCTACAGTCATATTTTTTGCTGTTGGTGGACAAAGTAGGATTTATGAGTGGTTATATCTCAAGTTTTACATGAAGTGCCTATTATTTATCAAGAGCGATTTACTTGGGTCATTAAAAGATGTTAAGTACACTTGTGGATATATTTCCATACGGATAGTCACTATCTCAGCAACAGTCCTTGTTTCTCCCTTCTCTCTATATATATTCTCTTTCGATGCCTGGACAGTGGATTAATTTTGAAAATTGGCACGCCTTCTTTGACCTTCTCTCTTCTACGCAACGTCCGCGTGCACTTCAACACAACATCCTCTGCGAAAAGAACACCACGAGAAAAGAAAAAAAAACTGAACGTGACAGAAAAAGAGCTCACTCGACTTTACAGGGTACTCGCAAATCAAGAGTAACTCGCTTTTAACGTCTCGCATTGCACTGTTACGCTACACATCTGAGGATTACGAGTTGCGATGTCAAGAAGCTTTGCTTTATGGATGCTAAAACAGTCTGAATTAAAAGGTTGAATGGAGTTCCGAGTAAGGCGTACGTGCAAAGAGTTTGTAACTGGGAAAGGGCAGACCCTAATTTTGATTCCCTTGGAACAGTTCGGGGAAGTTCAATGTACAAAGAATTATTTATAAGAACTAATAATATCATTGGTTAATTAGAAACAATGAATTCTGCTAATGAAGTGGGTGTCTAGTAGTTTTGTTTTCAAGATTCAATATATTGACGGTTGTTTTTAATTATATCTTCCATGCCAGGGCAAAAAGGAGTTAAATCTCACTTTTGATGGGTTCGAAGGAGTCAGGTGCGTTATTAATTTAAATAAACTAGAGGGCTCCACCCAGTGCTCGTCTGCGCTCGCCAACTCCTAAAAATTCGCATTTAGAGGTACTCTAAAAAAAACCAAGGGTGAAGACTGAAAATTTACTTACTTGCGTTAGAAATTTCGCTTTTTTCGACTTTAACACTTAATGTACCCTAAACTAAAAGCCGCATCGGAAAAAAATCTTTTTCATCTTGTTCTCTGAACAATTTTGAACAAACCATGTTGAATTCGTAATTTTCTTATGTGTATTTTCTAGGGAAACCGTCTAAGGATGGAGCGAAGAAAGCGACGATTTCAATCCTGCGGCGGCGGTAACTTTTTTTGATACAGAGAGATATTATGCTTATAAAATCAAAACTAAACGAATCTACGAAACAGTTATTTGTGTCATGGCATGCTTGGTTTTTTTTTCTGAATTTTTATGAGGAAGAGTGAACTATCCAACTTAAGATTCCGAGAAGTAACCCCAATTTGACTTAACCCCTTTTGCCCCGACACAAATGATATGTACTCCTCCAATTCCTTACCTCTGTTACAAATACGATGCAAGGTAGGTAAGTAGTTCAATTTGCGTCGCTCTGGATGCTATTGGCGACGGTCCGGGATCAATCTCGAGGGAAAGATCCGAGGATAATATCTCGTAATTGTGAATCTAAGTCAGATGACGAGGTTAGCACCTCATCTGGCATCCACTCTCCAAACTTCTGACCTCCGCAAATATAAGGACATTTGAAGCCACGACAGATTTAAAGTGCACCAGCTCCAACTTACACGACGGTCTTAGGTTGAATCCAGTGTGGAACTCGCAACCCTCCGGTTGCTAATCTGCGACTCTACCCACAAGGCTGCCGCGGAAAGTAGATAGATTCAAATCTTTCTGAATATATTCTCCTGTCTGACTAAAACTTCTTGAGTGTCCTGCTGGACTGAGGTTCCTCTCTGATCTCTCTATTAGTATCTTAGCATAACAAACCCACGCATTTTGGCCTTGACAAGACCCGAAATAGATTGCTACTCGTTTTGGATAAGGCAGATAGCTGTTTCTCTGTTTCTCCAATAATTATTTCCGAAGAAACTTTTTCCTCTTTCCGCTTAGCTCATAAACTATGTTCTGAAGCCTATTGTTCTGAATATGAAATGAAAACGCTGTGATATCCGAGTGAAAATTGGTAGATTTCGTAATTGTATGAGTTCGGAAAAAGAAGTTCGTTAAAAAGCATTAAAATAATAAAGCAGCAGGGATGCATAGACAGTGGCCCTCCGTTGATTTGCTCGCGGCCCCGCTTCAACATGTGTTATTTGAACATTAACACGTCACGGAATAAATGATTTAGGTAAAAACTCCGTGGCTTGATATTGCATTAGAATGCGTAATCCTCTTTGGATCAAAATATATTTGTGAACAAACATTTTCAGTCATGAAAATTTACAAAGCAAAAAATATGAAGCTCTTCACTGATGAAAATTTAGAATAAATTTTTCGCTTGGCCACTACAAAATCGAACCAAACATTAAAAAATTGTTAAATCAATGAAATGTCACACATCAAATTTAATTCTTTATTTACATTTCGTTGCATTTATTTGGGGGAGGGGGGGGGCGGTAACCTGTTGGAAGAGCTGTAGACCATCAACCCTAGGGTTGCGAATTATACAACCAAAGCGCGTCGTGTACGTGGGGACTAGTACGTGTTAAATCTTTCGTGACATCAAACATTCTCAGGTTGACGTGTGGAAGTTTGTAAAGTGTGGACTCGTCGTATGACCGGGTTTCAAAATTACGTGGTGTTCTCGTCCCATCATTTCCTTTTGGGTTTGACGTTCGGCATCAGTAATATTCCGTGTTATAAGCAGATGGATGTACGTGATTGTCCTTGTTAGGAGTAGCGGGTGCTTTTCCATTGAGTGCTTCTTCATAGGTAGCCGTCATTTCGCCCCTGATACAGTGTCGAAGGCCGAGTGGTCGGCAAGGGAGCAGAAAATGCTTAAAACTGCGACGTACGACGCAGAACAAAGTTTTTGCGGAACAATTTTTCCTTAATTGTGTATCAAAATTTTGGCCGATCGTTTTTTCAATCATAAGTTACGATGTTCTGCAGTGCAAGCGCGCTCCTTGTCACACCTTTTTTCTTCTCCAGCTACGGAACAACCTCCCTACACAGCCCAAATTACCACAGACACTTTATAAATAACACATATATGGCAATGACAGAATATTTAACTTCAAAGGTTATCGACAGAATATTTAACTTCAAAAGTTATCGATAGAATTGCAAATTTTGAAAGCATGCCTTGGTTTTAAATAAAGTAAGTCAATTAATTTTGATGTTTTATTATAAATACGTAATTCTTATTTAGCAGATAATTGTGTTTTAAGTCTGTTTTTGATTTTACTGCAGTTTTCAAAATTTGGACAAATGCCTGCAGAACAATTGCCAATTGTTTGGAGTTGTGCTACAGAACACTGAATATAATTTTGCACCTGGGGTGGTCGGTAGGTAGGTATTTCAATTACGTCTTCTTGAAACAAAACAATGGGCTATTGACGGTTCTGGATCAATCATTAATCCTTTGCATGAAAGATACATTTCCTTTTGAGAAACGCAATGAGTAAATCCCTAATCACATGAACAAAGTGGAATTTTTCCCTCTTATTTTCTTGAGCTCTTTTCAACTTGATGTGTTTCATTTGGAAGCCTACCACACGTTATTGCAACGATGTTTGTAATATCTGTGTTCAGATGGCGAAATGTTATAAATCACTTCTTTTAAATTTTCGTGACAGCAATTTTAAGATTCAACATGTGGCTCTGCGATTTTGATTTATTACAATTTTCCCACCTTTGTTTCCTTATAAACTGAAAGAAAAAGACGTACGACATTTTGCCACCTACTAAACATTAACAAACCAGACTCCAGGATGGGACTTACTCAATTTTTTGGGAAAAGTGACTTATAACATTTTGCCATCAGGGCACAGATATACTTTATGACAAAAAAAAAATCGACACACCAAGAAGGAGTTGTCCAGAAGTTGTTCCCGATCAACATGAAACGGCGCTGACTGGGGACGTATAATCTTTAGTGGCGAGTCCCGTTTCCAACTGTGTCCTGACGACAACTACAGACGAGTATGGAGACGTCCAAGGCAGTGTGGGGATCCTGCCCTTATTATCGCACGTCACACATGCCCACAACAGGGCGTTATGGTCTGGGATGCCATCTCTTTTGATAGCCGGACCCCTTTGGTAGTCATTTCTGGCACACTTAGAGCACAGTGGTACGTAGACGACATTCTATGACCGGTTATGTTACCGTTCCCTGTGCGATACCCCGGAGTTACTTTTCAACAAGATAATGCAATTCATGATTTTAAAACTGTCTGGGAAGAACAATTTTTGTTTACGCATCAAAATGCTTCCAAGCCTGTTTTTTGATGTGTGGAATTTGTGTAGCAGTGCCGAAAAGATTTAACCTAGACCGATATTTCAAACAGCTGCATAGTGATTTCAACAGAAAATATCCTATAGGATCACACTTGCGAAAGGATTTTATCAATAAAAGAAAAAGATATCTTTAGCCGGCTAACAATCCTTGTTCCAGAAGAGAAATGACGAATTGGAAACCATGGGGAAGGCTTCTTATGACCTTTCTCTGTTAGCCCAAAAGAAAAAACCCTATTCTGACGGAAACGAGGTAATAAAAAATAGCCTTTTGCCCAAAAGTCGGTGATTTTAGCGTCAAAAATATGGTTGATAAAATAGGTTTGTCTAGAAATACCGTCATGCGTCGTATAGATGACATGGTCCAGAATGTTGGCACACAAATTATCTCTGGACTACAATCTGTAAATACTTTTAATTAACTTTGGATGAAAGCTGTGACATCCCAGACAATGCGCACTTAAGTATATTTGTGCTTTACACGAACGATAATTTTGATATTGTGGAAGAACTTCTTGATTTGCGCCAACTAGTTTTAACCACAGGTGAGGACAGTTTTAAGGAACATAAAAATGTAATTGAAGTTAACAAAGTAGAGTGGACAAAACTAGATTGTGTTTGCACAGATGGAGCGCCTTGCATGGTTGGCAGGATAAAAGGTTTTGTTACATTGCTTGAAAATTATTTGGAAATAAATGTTTTTTAAGTATCATTGTATCATTGATCAAGAACCTCTTTGTGCCAAGGACTTAAACCTGTCTTCTGTTGTCGACCCTGTAGCGCGCTGTATCAACAAAATACGAGCTCTGAATCGACGACGATTTCGTGAGCTCTTCCCGGAAGAGACGAAAGAGGATGGCGAGTTACTCCTTCATTGTAGTATGCGCTGGCTTTCCGAAGGAAGTGCATTCGCGAGGTTTTGGAATTTTAATGAGTGTGTTATAAAATATCTGGAAGAAAACAATGAACTGCCCAGTGAGTTCTTGCTACTCACGGATGAAAATTGGCTATGGGATTTAGCTTTTCTCACCGATATTATGGGACATTTAAATAATTTAAATTTAAGATTACAAGGAAAATATTGTATTTTTTCTGCCCTAGTTAATCATATATCTTCTCATGTGAACAAACTTTTGCTTTTGTCTCGATTTTGGAGATAAAAGAGTAATAACACATTTCACATTAATACAGGAACTAGTTACCAAAGTCAATAATGCTCCAAACTATGATAGATTTAAAAATTTAATAACCATTTTGCAGGATTCATTCAGTGCTAGGGTTGATGATTTCCAAGATGATCAAAAAAATGCTGATCCTTTCACAAATCCTTTTTCAATTTCTCTGCTAGACGTTAATTTTTACCCACCTGGTATCCAAATAGAAATTATTGACCTGCAACACCATACTACACTGAAAGCAAGTATGAAGAATGTATTTCAACTGCATGTGATTCAAATTATATTCAATTTTGGAAATTTGTACCAACAATCAATTTTCCAAATTTATACGATTTGGCTTTCAGATATTGTTGTAGGTTTGGATCAACATATGTTTGTGAACAAATGTTTTCTATTATGAACATAATAAAATCAAAATACCGTTCAAGATTAACTGGTATGCACCTAAAACACCTAATTTTGTTAGCATCTTCAAGAACTAATCCTAATATAGATGACTTGGTTAAAAAAATTACAAATTCAACAGCCACATTAAATATATATAAGTACTGGTAATAATTATTTTGAATTAAATGTTTCAAGGTATTCATTTTTATTTTATACATAATCTAACTGACTGAATCTTTAAAAATGTTTTTTACAATAAATCCTAAGTTTGTACTTTTGTTTTATTTATTATATTATTTTTTAAATTTCCACTACTCAGACTTACATGAAAAAAATTTACTACTTGCGTAAGAATCCCATAATCAGCTTATAAATAACATTTTTTCACCTTTTATATTTTTTAGTATAGTGGAAAAATTGGAAGTGGCACGCATACTTTTTTTTATTCAGATAGTGGCACTCTTCCCAAAAAAGGTTGGCCACCCCTGCTCTAGAATATATCTTCTCGGTGAGGTGAAAATGTTCAGTTAAAAACAAGCATCGTTACTAAATTGTTTTCGTTCACATTTCAGTACAGGAGATACGTATATCAAGATATACCTCAATCCTAAAAAAGACATCTCTTAGAGAAGATACTCTAAGAGATATTATTTCTCTTTATAAAAGAGACTACCAGAGAAGAGAGTAGATACTCTACGAGATGAAAGTGTCCAGTTAAAAACAAGCCGCCATCACTAATTGTTTTTTGCGTTCTTATTTCAGTACCGGATTAGAAACAAAGTTTAATGTCATTTGTTTTTTTTTAGAAGTAACAGGAAGGTGGGCGGTAATGTGATAGTTTCATATCACAGGACAATAATATGAAATTTCAGCACGTTTGCGATCATACCAACGTCATTCATCAACACTTACCAGGGCTCAACGGTTGTAGAACGTCATACAACTTACGGCGAGTTTCCACTTTGAACAGGAGAAGAAAGAAACAGATTTCGCCGCTACCGACTGGAGCGGAAGCAAATAATTTGGTTCCTACGTCAGTGGTTGAAAACAAGAATTTCAACCCTTATCATAAGTCCCGGACACACAAGTGATTGAATTTTGAATGTCGTATATGATGGACGGGAATTATGAGTTGCAGTTCGCAGTCGCAATTGACGTTTTAAGCTCGGTTACAGTATGCAAAAAGATGTAACAAGGTTTCTATTTCTATTTCAACGAAATATTTAATATTTCACTTGTGCAGAGGGACTGCAACATCCAACCAATAACTATACATTATCTTTTATAGTGGGGCTACGACACACACGAAGGAGGTTTGTAGGAGGTTAATACGATCCAAATCATAAATGGGATCGCCGTGACTGGTTTTCCTTCCGATAACGCGTTATCACTGCCATTGCTAGCTATCGAATGGTAAGGTTCTAGGTAACCAGGTAAGAAAGGTAACCAGAATCTACGTAAAAGACGTCAATTGTGAAGGCTGTGTTTACGTTGCCACTATTTACGTAATAGACTAGTTCATAACCACGTGACTCGATTGCTAACTCCCGGGAGCCAATTGATAAGTTTCATTTTGAAATTAATTTACTAGTTTTAACAGGTGGCACTATCTATGTAGTAGAATGTATTTAAGCTTACACTTAACCTAGATTTTCGCTCTTTGGCAATTGATTTTAGACACATCATTCCATTTTTAAAGTTCGTTAAAAATTTAAAGCTAAAGTTTATGTAATGTAATATAAGTAAAATAATAAAAACCAAAAATATTTTTAAAAAATCAAAAGAATTTTCTAAAGCGTTTCAAAATATTTATACTGTTTCCCCATCAAAACTGTCTTACTTAAAAATCAAAATATATTTTGTTTTAGCAATAAGAAAAATATGTGATATACAGTCGCTGAAAAAAAACGGAACTACCGTCTTTATTTTAAATACTGTTCATAATAGAGTAAATTCAAAGTTATCCTTCAATACGAAATAACTTCCTCTAGAAATTCAAATGCAAAAAAATGCATTAGGACCATCTTCATATCAAATTTGGCACAAACAATAAAATTTTTTATTGAAGCACCATGTTTTGATGTGATAATCAGATTCTGCATCGTTAAATTAGTCTAAATATGAAATTCCATCACTTTGCTATTTTTATATTCGTAGATATTAAGTGTTAAAATTGTTGCCAATTACAGGGATCATCTTCACATTGAAATTGCAATTCGCAGATCGAGATTAGTTGTAGTTATTCAGGAACTGCTCATTTAATGTTTGACTGAATGAAGTCTACAAATAACCTTAAAAAAAAACGCTCATTTTTGAAATAGTCATTTTCAAATATAAAAATTCAATTTCAATAGCAGTTTTATTAGAATGTATCAACAGTTATCGCTAAATGTTGTAGGATAACAGAAATCAAATAAAATTGAATCTATCAATCAAGTGAAAACGATTCGAGAATTACGTTATAATGCAATATTTATAATGCAAGTGCAAACTATACGACAGATATTTATTACGCAAGCTGAAAACGATATATTGTGAATCGTAACTATGATTAAAATGTGATAAAAGAAGGATTTGGGGAATTGAGAACAATTTCAAAACGGAGAAAATGTTGATCGATGTTCTGTACAATTTTGTATCGTTCTTTAGTGCTCTTTATAAACATTTTTAAAAATTAACTTTCGTCTCCATGTATGCAAACAAAGAGTCTACTTACAATTATTTAATGCAATCGAACTGATATTCCGATCATATCCAACTGGACTGGACCATCGCTTTCGGAGTACCATCTACACAGCAGCTCATCTCGCATCTTAAAGAGAAAATAAAATAAAATGAAGACTAATAACGTAAGGGTGGGTGAATTAAAAAAAAATGTTGATCTGAGATGCAGAAGAGCACTTAAATGCTGAAGGAACCTTAAGCTCCGCATAGCTGCAAGAGAGACAGCACATCTACTGACCGCGACCGATCAAACAACAAAAAGTGAATTGAGTGAGTCATTCAATTGATCATTAATTAGTAGAATTCATCTATATGACTCATAACTGGTAAAAATCAATGTATTTTACATCAGATAAAGGAAGTTTTCAACAATTTTCAAAAATTTAAACATTCCTCAGCAGGTCTATCAGACGTTTTTTAAAGTTTTAGTTGGCCTTTAAATCGCCATAATTAGCAAAATTTAATGCAGCGCAAAAATTAAATATTCTAATGAGATGAAATTTTGCATGGCCATATTAGAAGTTCCTGGATCGAACCTCATTAAATATAGTAAAGTTCCAATTCATAATTTTTCAAATATTAATTAAAAATTTATATTTTCACATCAAAAACAGTTTTTATAGTAGAATATTAGGTATATTTTGTTTGTGTTCTTTAACAGTAACATGGTATAAAATATTAGTTTTCTTGAAACATTACATACTTAGGAAGATATCTATAAAAGTCGGAGTTACTGATTTAACATTAGGAGCTCCAATCTTTCTATCCTCATAACTTCGAAACGGCAAGTCCTAATTACAGGAAATTTGGTATCTGCAATTAAATTGTGATATAGATTCGAAATTGTGTGTCAAAATAGGGCGTAACTATTTGAAATTATGGAGTTTGTGCTCAATTTAATATGAAGACGGCCTCTTATTTAAATTTTATGAATTTGAATTAATAAAGGACGTTAGTTTCTGTCAAACGCCATTTTTATATTTGCTCTACTGTTAAAATTGCTCGAATGAAGAGGGGTGATTCGGGGTTTTTTTTCCGCTACTGAAGAGTATTTTGTTTACGTTAAAAACATTCCGTGAAATTATTTGTATTTTCGTAGAGTTATTGCTTGTAAAATGTTGGCTATTTTCTCAGTACAATTTATTTAAATAAAATTTTTTCGACAATTCATTTATGAAATCCTGAATTGCTCACACTTTTTACGCTGCCGCAGCACACGCAGCTGTTACACAACTTCAAAGGTTTTTATACAAACATCTGTTTAAAATATTTTTCTGCTTATGATGAAAATGTAAATTATTGAAGCAACATTGAATTTGACTTTAAACCTCTGAGGTCTTCACACGCATAAATATCTTCTATAACCTCAATTTTCCTTTCATGACTTAAGCAGTTTTAACCTCCTTGATCGACAGGATATTAACCAATTTGAAAGCAGTAATGTAGTCATTATGTTAACACTCCAGAACACACATGACTACTTCACACCAAAATCTCATGACGTTCAAGAGGTTATATTGATAACTCAACAGAGAAATAATTCAGAGAATAAAAATATTTTCAAAGAAATTAAAAGTTGAAATTTTTATAGAATTCATACTTATATACTGTGTTTTTATAAATTTTAAACGATACATTAAAAAAATACGTTTAGATACCTTTATTTTGATATTTAGAAGGGTTTATTTGAATTAAGAAGTGTAAAAGATTTTATTCATAACCATTTTTGCGAAACTCAAACTGTGAAGTGAATATTATCTATATAAATAAGAATAGAGTGTTTGTTTGTACATTCAATATTTTCGACCCATTTCAAGTTTTCTATCAGTTTTGGACCCTTCTGATGCCGAATCCGCCTTTTTCTCGTTTGGTGTCTGTCTCTGTCTGTATGTTGTGCCCTATACACGTCCACGCGGTTTAAGATATTTTCATGGAAATTTGCATACAGTGAATACTTATCTTCATTTAGTGAGTGGAATTGGTTGCGAAAGTCTGTCTGTCCGTCTTTCTGTTCTATGCTCGATTTTGTGTTTGTGTGTTTGTTTAGGCATCACATGAATTGTATTCCAGATATTTGATTGCAGTGTATTTAGTTTATACATTATCTATTAGTTTAGTGAATGCAATATTAAACATTTCTTTATTGTTATATTTAGATGAGTTTCATGCTAAAACACCTGAGTAAGTATACTTAAATCAACCATAATTTGGTAGTTTTGAAAAAATTGCAATGTCTATTGAATATTACGATTACTTCGATTGCTTTACCAGTACTGTGCTAAAAAAGTAATTATTCTTCAAAAAATTAAATTTTTATGGAATTTCAGCTCTGATATTTCATTTATTTCGATTATTTTTTCTCTATTTTTTTATTCTTTGCGCAATGAAAACGATTTCGGAATATTTGGTACAGACGATATTTTTCAATGAAACAAGAATGAACAAGATCGCGCAAGCAGTGATATTTTTTCTGGTTCTTTCGCTCTGAATTAATTTCACATTTCTAAATTTTGTACACTTTTAGTTGTAAATTGTGGCAACTGTGCGAGATCAAAAGATAAAAATGAATCACAAATTAATATCTTTAGAACAATTTTTCCGACATCTTTTATTTTGTTCTATTTTACTGTTTTCTGTTTTAAATATTTATTATTTTAATAAATGTGTTTTCCTTCTATTCACACGCAACAGCACCGCAAAGTATTAGACTTAAAAATGTTAGGTAAGTCAGTATAAATTTTCAGTAAATTTTAAGTGTAGTTATACCATTATTTAAAGAATAATGCCGTTATTTAAAGAATAATGCCGTTATTGAAAGAATTATAATGTTTAAAAATCCAAACTAGAACTTTTTCCAACATTAAAAATTTCGTTGTAATAATGACAGGAGAAGATTGCAAAATTTCACAATGTCGCATACCGGAGGCAAGAGTGCCACAAGTAAAAAAATATTGTTTTGTTGACTATGAGTGCGAGAGCACTCGCCGTAAATCGTAATTTTAATTAATTGAGTGGAACATGAAAATAACTTAAGAAAGGGAATTCCAAATCTCCCTCAAAATCGTCTTTTATAGTAGTAACCTTAGTATCACCTTTCGTCATTTTGTAGCTTTGTCATACAGCAATTGTGCTATGTATGTGAAATGTATTACATGAATGGATATGCATGTGTAGGATTTGTGTCCAAAGTAAGTTGTAGAAAACATAAAGATGGCGAAAGGTGTTAAAATAAATTTTTATTCTACAAAAATTATCATTATATTATAAAAAGTCATTATATATTTTGATTATCTCTTCAATCTAGAGTAAACCAATTCAAACCGAGTAAGGTCGGGTATTTTGCTAGGACAATAATAATATCGATAGTTAGAAATAAAAAGAGAGAGAGAGATTTGAAAATACACTTTGATGTCCTTACAAGTCCATCTTAAGAAATTGCAATTTAAGATTTTAAGAATTACTGCAGCACGAGACAATAAGGGAGGAATAACTCTTATATAACTATAAAGTGAAATGTTCCATACACTATATAATAATAAACAAATTAATAGTCAATTAAATAATAAATATTTTGTGTTTATATGTGTTTTGAAATTTCAGATTTCTTTGTAATATAGTTTTAGATGATTTACCATGCTCTTCATTTTTATACCAAAGTATTTTATACTACAGCAATTAATTTACAGTTATACAAACTGTAAATTAATTGTTGACTATTCATAATAAACAATTGCACACACGTTCTATGTCTGCTCCATTCATTCCACAATTCAACATCAGGTCCAAGTATTCACGTTAAAACTATGGTCCGTGTCCACGACACAAGCTAACAACATCTTTTTATATATTAAACATGTAAAAGTTTTTTAAAGATTGAAGTTTTGTATTTCCATCATGAATAAGTTATTTTTTACCTGTATATGAAAATTTATCATTTTGGTAGTGTTATCGTCATTTTTGTTCTTCATAAATGAACCTTTTGGGTGAATAAAGAAAATTTGATTTCAGTACTTCGTTAATAAAAGTTCCAAAGAATTAATTACGATTGATTTATCACAGTTGATTGATGAACGTCATTTAGATTAATACTCCTGTTATTTTACCATCGCTTCAGTCGTTCATCGCTTTGTCGCATCAGTCCACTACTGTCCTGTAGTGAACTGATACAACAGCCTGTTCCAAACTGTCTACAGTACGTTTAGTAAGGCAGTTTGTCTTGGCACGGTATTTCGTCCTTTGAAAAGCGAACAAGATCTTGATGAACGAGATATCTCGTCATTAGCAAAATTGGCAAAATTTTGGGCGAGATCTATCGTTGAAACCACTTTGAGAGTCAAACCCAAAACGTTGCCGAAACGGTGATTAACTATATTTAGAGATAATTCCGATTTGTATCATGCAAGATCATTTGGAACGGAAGTAAAATCTTCACCTTCCGTCTGGTTTGTTAGTTTAAACTAAAAATTCCTTCGGAATTTGAGTTACAGGTAAACTATCAGAAGGGTTTAAAAGAACTTTAAACACTTAGGGCACCCAAAAGGTCACGTCACGTGGTTTGTTTTCCTTTTCGACCTGTCAGGAATCACGCTGTGTGAAAAGCACAACACCAAATGAATAAACCAAGTAATTCAAATGAGGAAGCAATGACAGTTTCTACTCAAGAAAAAATGGCGTGTTCTATTGTTTAGTGACCCATGAGTGACCCAAAATAAACATAACATTTTAGGCATGCTTATGTTTGTCGCTCCTCAAAAAAATTTACCAGCACGTTTCATTTCTCAACACCACTTGATTAAGTTGAGTCTAGCTTAAAGCTTATACTATACAGGAGGCTTCGAAAATATCTGGTCAAACTGTATAGGGTTTTAGGGTGATACAAAATGGACACTTATTGTCAAGGAATGTGTGTCCGGAAATGCCTTGTTTAGGTGATGGAAGACGATGTTTAGGTCAGCCGATAGCATAGTTTCTGTGATCCCATACAACAGGCGCATTTCTGCAACCTTCGAATTTGGGTAACGATTCATTCCGTTGAAAATCTGAGCGGAGAATGATGCCTTAATCCTCTACCACCTAAATTTAGCATTTCCGGATGCATATTCGGAGAAAAATAATGTTCATCTTGAGCCCCTCTACCACCCTTTACATTTTGGACAGATATTTTCGAAACAACATGTATACAATCAAACTACCAAAAGAATAATAAATACCCAGTGACCCTATACATTGATTTTAACCGCTAAAATCCAACCAGGATGCCCCACACATTCAACCTCATATAGTTTCTTACTATGATTGGATAATTGCAGCGTTTGTAACATACGATTCAGCACCATCGACCTTTCAAGGAGATAGACATCACATATGGGCGAAGTCGCCGTCGGTATATCTCGGAATGGCAAATCAAGTGGGTTTACGAATCGATTTTCGAATTGATTATCTTGGCCGATTGACTATCGAAGCGTAGACAAGTGTATTTGATCACGGCAGATAATCACTTTAACTAATCAATAATTTAGGATTCGTGCTTTTTCCTTCAATCAAGTGACAGGTTTTCAAACCGAGAACCCGGAAGAAATAACATAAAACTGTGCACACATACTCCGCCTATTTCGTTTAAAGGTCTATATTAAGCACAGAATCTTCATTCCTTCCTCCTGCTTCCTACTGAGACCAGCATCCAACCCAGATTCGTCAAGCAGTTTGTCTTTGCACATGATTCTGTCAATCTTTTTTCTCTCTCGCTCGCAATATCTCTATATCTCCTCTTCTCTCTCTCTTTCAATATCTCTATCTCTCCTCTTCTCTCTCTCAATATCTCTATCTCTCCTCTCCTCTCACAATATCTCTGTCGCTCCTCCTCTCTCTCAATATACCTGTCTCTCCTCTTCTCTCAACATCTCTGTCTCTCCTCTTCTCTGTCTCTTCTCTTTCTCAATCTCATTCCTTTCTCACCTCTTCTCTCTCTAAATATCTGTCTCTTCTCTTTCTCAACATCTCTGTGTCTCCTCTTCTCTCTCTCAATATCTCTGTCTCCTCTCTTTCTCAATCTCACTCCTTTCTCTCATCTTAATCTCTCTCTGCTCTCTCAATCTCACTCCTTTCTCTCATCTTAATCTCTCTCTGCTCTCTGTTCTCTCAACCTATCACTCTTCTCACAACCTCTGTCTTCTCTCAACCTCTCTCTTCTCTCAACCTCTCACTCTTCTCTCAACCTCTGTCTTCTCTCAACCTCTCTCATCTCTATCAATCTCTCTCGTCGGTTTTTCAATCTCTCTCTAAATCTCTCCTTTGTCTCTCAATATATCCTCTTTATCTTAATATCTCCTCTATCTCTCTTAATATCTCTTCCCTCTCTCTTAATATCTCCTCCCTCTCTTAATATCTACTTTCTTTCTCTTAATCTCTCCTCTCCATCTTAATCTCTCCTTTCTTTCTCTTAATCTCTCCTCTCTGTCTTAATATCTCCTTTCTCTCTCTCTCTCTTAATCTATCTCTCCTCTATCTATGTACTGTCATTTCTATGTAAACGACAACCTTTATTACGCTTGGACCACACAGGTAGAATTTCCAGGATTTGAAGGAATCACGCATTTTAAGCTTTTTTAACTGGAATAAAATTATTTGTATTTATTGTTTTTGTGGAATAGAAACAATGGATAATGGAACTTACTAATAATATTGTCGAAAGCAAAGCATAAGATTTTTGGTCTTGAATACGTCTTTAAAATCGGAACAGTACAGGAGGTCATGCACGAAAAGTCTACCGTTACAAAAAGCGCTACCAACTGCTTGGTCTTCTTATTTCAGAACTAGAAGAAAAAAACTAGCGTCGGTGCAGTGAAAGGATGTTCAAACTTAACACGACCTTTGGACCGAGTGCACGGAGAGCGGGGAGGGGTTCCGCAGTATGTCGAAATTCTACGATGCTGTTGGTTGAATATTCAGAAGAAAAAAAAACTTCCTGTGTCTGTTCCATTCATTCAACAATCCAACATCGGGCACGAGCATTCACCGTCAAAGCTAATGTATAAATATTTAATAGTTCAATAAGAGAAAATGTGAAAAACACCTTTATACACGCATATTTTTTTAAAGAACAGGTCGTTTAATTAATTAATGAGATGTTTGCTTTTTGGTCTTGAAGGGGATGAAGCCCTATTATCTTCCTGTGTAGGAGCATTTCAAAAGTATGGACTTGATACTGTTAAAAATGCATAATGTGAAATCAAAGTTTCATTTGAAGAAAGCATGAAATAAAATACATCTCTCTATATTGACGATTTTTGAAAGCTATTCTTTGAGGTATTGTTTTGCTTCCCTTTATTTGGGAGTGACTTTTTAGAGATAAAGCTATTTAGACCAAGATATTTTGTTCTTACTTTGGTGGTAAGGATGTAAATTAATGCTGAATTCTGCAGTAATCTGCGAGGAAGGCCAAAATGATTTGTTTTAGTTTCTATGTCTGTCGCTAGATGGAGATGCTATCAAACTGCCAAAGTGGTAGAAAGTAAAAGAATTCCTAATTGGTAAGATGATTTGGAAATTTTTGAGGTTTCTATTTCAAATTTGTGTATATAAGTCCGCTTAACTTGTTGCACATAAAGTAATACTTCAACAAAATTTTCAAATTACCAACTTTATCGACTATAATCACCCAATAATTAAAATAATCAAATACAAAATGCACGGAATGGTAACATAACTAATATATGTAATGGCTGTTAAAGCAATAAAAACCTTGGGATTGAGATTGATATCTATGCAAAATGTTTGAATCAGCTATCATGTCCGTTATCGATTCCACCTACAGCAAATGGCAAGTCACTTCATAAATTTTTAAATCAGCTCTTATGTCTATTATCAATTCTATCGGCTGTACTGAATATTGAATTGATAACAGACACGATAACTTATTTTAACATTTGTAACTTTTGTAAAGATTTTTAATTAATTCAATATTTTTTTGTATTTTAAGACCTTAACGTTTTTAACTGAGTTACCCTTCCATGCATTTTTTACCATAACTTTTATAAATGCGTGATTGTAGTGAATACAATGGGTAATTCTAAGCGTATTAAATTGTTTTTGAAATTGTAATGCACTTTTCTTCTTCCCTTCCTTTTTGGACCCATGAAAAGTCAGACTTGACACATATTTCCCTTACACGGAATATATATCGTTTCCAACAAACTAAGGGGAAGTCAACAGGCTATTGGCAACGGTCCGGGATCAGACCCAAAAGGAAAAACAGGCGGACAGCACCAAATAATTTTGAATCATGTTCAGATGACGAGGTCACTTCTGAGCTGCCTTCCCACTCTCCAAACTTCCACACCAAGTCAACGTGAGAGCATTTGAGGCCACGATAGATTGAACATGCACTAGACACCCCCACCCCCATCCCGCGTACACGACTGACGTGCACCAGCCCTATTGGAACATGACGGTCTATGGTTGGATTCGAACTCGAAACCTTGTTATTCCGTTGCTCTTCCAACCGGATTACCACGGCTATAAGTAAGGGAAGTCAATTATAATGCTTCAATATACGCCTTGTCCCATAAAAGTTATCCATCGACACATTTATTTCGAATATTAATAATTTTTCTTCAATTTTAAAGTGAACTATACCAACGAAGAAAACATTTGTGTTAAAGTATAAAGCAATATAAGAATGTCATTTGGTATTATTTTTTGTTTTGAAATCAAAAGCTGGTAAAACAAATAAAAATATGAACCTTTTAAAAGTGCAACCAGAAATCATCTTAAATCAGAAAACCCTTTCTTAACACTAAGGTTTTTTTTGGCGTCTACAAAATTGTATACATTGAGAAAAACCGCGATACGTGAAATTGCCTCCAAAGTAATATAGATTGTACCTAAAGTACAAAGTACATCCTAAAGCTATATTAAAAGTCAAACACTGTTTTCATACGTAATATTTAACCATGTAAAAAAATAAACTCTTTGCCTTTAAATTTATCTTTTCTTAACCCTTAATTATTATTATTATTATTTTTTTTTTTTTTGCATTTTATAAACGATGGAATTTGTAATCGGAGAGTTGCGAGTTCAAAACTCGATCCAACCAAAGATCGTCATGTACGTGGGAGCTGTTGCACGTTTAATCTCTCGTGACCTCAAAGTAATCACACGTCCAACGTCCTGCTTCGGAAGTTTGGATAGTGGAGTGGCCAGCTCAGGTAGTTGTCCTTGTCACCTGGTTCAAAATGACGAGGTGTTGTCCTCGGTTCTTTCCCTTCGGAATCGAGATTGATACTGAACCGTCGCCAATAGCTCGCTGTATTGCTCGAATGCGATGTAGATTCAACAACATGCTATGTTAATTTCATTCCAACCTATCGTCTTTTAAAAAATGTGACAACGATTTCGGAACAAAATTTGTGTTACATGTGTTACTTGTTTAAGACAGGAAGAATGAGCATTCATTAAATTACAATTATAATCATAAAAAGTGATTTCAATTTTGTATAAACAGTCGTACATTTCTTACAGCTAAACATTTAAGTATACAACCGTAATTTAAATAATTAGTGACGAAAAAGAATCCAACTAATATCAATATTTCTGAATTCTGCATGTGCACTCAAAATTCCAAAATCACAAAATTGCAGCTACAATGTTTTCGGAATAGTTACAAAATTTCACAGACTAAAACAAATGACGAACGAAAATTTCAAACAAGGAATTTTTAATCTAGTTAGTATTATTTCTATTATTATTTTTTTTTCTAGGTTCATGTGGACTTGCCAGGAAAAATAAACTGCTCAACAGAGGCACATTAGTGCTTGGTGCTACCATCTTGTGAGCATAATTTGTACTAAACCCTTGTCACGGTTCAGAGGTTGTACTATAAATGATACTATAAATAAAAGTAAACATTTATATTTTATGAGGAATTGCAACACCATATGGTCTTATTCGTCCTTTTTTCTTATGTTTGTCATCGTTTGTAAATTTTCTTATGATTTAATAAGCACTATTTAATTGTAGTATACTGGACTGTGTAGAATGGGTTAACACTTGGGCTCATGCATTTACCCTTCATTTAGTGATTAAAATTACAATTTTGTAAATGAATTTTAGCTGAAAAATTTTGTAAACGTTTACTTGATTTTTTTTAAATTTACATGATCAATCTCTTAATTAAAACAATACGCACAAATAAAAATATAACACATAGGAAATAAAAGCTATCAATTCATTCCTATATTTATGAATAAAAGACAATTCTTATATTCGTATATTTTAAAGGCATAAGAAAAATCTGGCATTTGAAAAGAATTAATGGATTTTAGCATATCTGACTGACAAACGAAATTATTGTGACATGTGTATAGACAACTGTGGGGAAACAATGATTTAACCATTTATTCAGTGATTCGAAAGCGCTAGGAGACTTAGAGAAATAAATATTATAGTTTTTTTGTTTTAGAATAAACATTCAAACAGTAAAAAAGGTTTAGGTCAGTATTTTCTATTTCTAGGACATATTTTATAGCTTTTGAGACATACATGCATTTTTATATAGCATTTTCCAGCATTTTTTGTATCATCAAAGTCCTAAACTTTGGAATAACCAGAAATCACGCACTTCCAACTAAAACGAGTGAAAGGGAAAACATTTAATTTATGGAATATTTTATACATACAATATCTAAGACAATACCTACGTTCGGAAAAAAATATTTTACTTGATGAAGTTGCAAAATTATCTTGGTAAAATAACCTTTTACATAACTTTAACAATTTTAGATTCCTTGGTGAAAATCTATTCGAATACACAAGAGCACTTTTTTGAGTATTGATATATCTTCATTTTAACAAATGGGGGGGGGAAGAATTTAGCTGCCCGTCACAAATTGCACAAAACTCTCATATCATGGAAAAAGTTTGACAATATGCGTTTACATCTTTAGCAAGAAACACAGTTGGGACAATATTAGTGACTTTTAATTCACTTTTCCCATAGTCTAAATAAAAAGCTTATAAATGTTTATAAAGAATAGAATCTAAGTACATAAAATGTGTGTTTTATGGCACAAGAACTATATTTGGCCAAACTGTATCCAAGACGAGACAAACAACAACTATTATACATAGAAACAGGGCTGTAGTGGAGGGTATACGGCGGTATACGCCGTATACCCTCTGTTTTTCCAGAAAATTCCGTATACCCTCTGCTTTTCCTTAAAAACTGCGTACACGCTTTATCCTTCCTAGAAAACATCACGTGAAACTCAGATAGTTATAAAAGCAATTCATTCAAAGTATTGTTGATAGAATGAAATCCAGACTTTGTTCTGATGTTCATGAAGAAAATTATCAACTTTTGAAGGATATATCCACGTTTGATCCAGAAAATATAAATACAGGGGATATTCGCCATGGAGAAAAGGAGGTAAGAAGAATCTGTCGACGTTTTGCTATAGATGATATGTGCCCTATTCAGGGTTTGAGGGACTGATGAAAACGCCCAATTTGTTCCAGAAAAATTAACGCTTCTGTTAAGAATAATTGAAGTATTACCATGTTCCACGGCCGTGTGCAAGCGCGGGTTTAGTTTAATGAATAACATCGTGTAAGATATTTGAGATCATCTTTATTGATTTCAAACGTCACCAGTCTAATGTTTATGGATGCAAATAGACCACCTATAGAACACTTTCAACCTAAAAAAAATTTGTAAATTCTTGGTTGGCCAACTATTGCTCTTCAGTAGACAACAGATCAAGAGTATGCGCTACAAAAAGAGACACAACTAAGGATTCCTCTCGTCAAGCAGTTTGGGAAATATTTCAATGCAAATAATAGAGGTAGGCTTTAAAATTTGTTTAAAAAAAAATTACGTTCTACTTTATGTGTGTTTAAATATTTTTCTCTTAACATTTGCTGTAATTATTTTATATCATAGTTAAATTTTAATTGTGATAGTTTCAAATTTGAATATCACTCGATGCTAGTCTGTATATTTTGTCGAAGTTTCTTCAAAGTTACTTACATGTAATAAAAAATTAATACAGGCTTTCTTCTCTCGCTAATTTAAACTTCGATTAATTCGAACATATACCCCGGTCCTTTGAGTATAACACCACTGGCGCCCGGTCGAAGGGGGCGGTTAACCCCCTGGCCTTATGTATTTCCTATATATACATGTATGTGCGAGTGTGTACATGTTTTTTTGCCCTCCGTGAAAAGTGTAAGTACATGTTTCGCCTAACCGTGGACAAAATTCTGCGGGTGCCCATGGTATACCCTCTGATTTTTTTTACGACTACAGCACTGCATAGAAACATAAGCAAAACTTTACCGACAGATAAGAGAGAAACATGCCAAAAGTTACAAGAATCAAACCTGCGCTGCTGAACTCGATGTAAAAAAAGAAACAAATATTCAGTTTTAATAAAAATGATTTACTCAAAATATGCAATAGGATAAAACTGTTGTTAATATATTTACTCTGGTACATTGAAGAAAACTCAAGAGTCTAATCCAGTGATACAGTTTTAGTTCTCGTAAATATCTGGCTATTGTGATATGTTTTGTGTGAAAGTCTACAAAATAGCAGACACACGCATAGCATCTGTACTAAGCTTTCTTAAATGCTTATACCTATTAACTAGCCACTGCGTGGCTATCCCGGCGTTGCCGTGGTATAAGGTGTAAAATTTTCCGCAGATTTCAAATTCTTTGAAATTTTCAATCTCTTTTTAACGATCCCGATTTTACAAAAAAAAAATAATAATAATAATAACTAAACAATGTCAGTCAAAATGTTTTTTTTTTTGCTTTCCTTTGCTGAAATTGTAAGAGGGCAGGAAATGTAATCTGTTTATTTTTGGAACGCGAATGGGGCGCGACTTCACATTCTCTTGCAAAAATATAAAAGATATTCGATTTAAAAATTTTATTTATTTAAAGCAAATCATATTTTTAAGTATTGATTTAATGTGCAATTTTCCGCAGATTTTAAATCCGTTGAAATTTTCACTCTATCTTTAACGGTCTAGGAGATGGAAAAAATACTTAAACAACTCTTGTTAAAAGTTTATTTGTTTTTTATCGTCTGCTAGAAAACCTTACCTCCGCGCAAAATGAAAACGGAAACAAAAAATAAATTTAGAATCTTTTATGCTGTTGCCATTCCAAAAAAAAAAACCCAATCTTATTAAATTCATTTTAAAATGTTCTAGATTGAATTTTAGAATTCGGTGCGATCCAAAAATTGCAAAAAAATTCGGACTACATATGTGCCAAATCCATTACAGTAAGTGCCACAGATTCATCAGGACTTGGCATGCAGAAAACAGACAGACAGAAAAACACTTCCTTTTATAATAGTAGAGATGACAGTGTTGTTGCTGTTTCGGGGCCGCGGTAGCCCGGTTGGAAGAGCAATGTACTAGCAACCGGAGGGTTGCAAGTTTGAATCTAAACAAAAGCCGTCGTGCACAAAGAATGCTGGTGAGTGTTAAATCTGGCATGGCCTCAAAAGTTGACGTGGTGTGAAAGTTTGGAGAGTAAGGTGTTAGCGCAGGTTTGTGCTCGTCATCTGTCTTGGTAAAAAATTACGTGGTGCTGTCCTTGATCTTTCCCTTCGGGTTTGATCCCAGACCGTCGTCAATAGTCAGTTGTGTTGCTCCAGTGCACGTTGATTGAAATTCTTACCTGTTACTCTCATTTCATACTTTATTTCGCTACAAAATACAACTATCCAAAAATATAAAACAGCATTTCGTAAATTCTTTCTTACTGGTGTAATTCTAATTAAAAAAAAACGTATAGCAAAAGTTATTACATTTAAAGACAAGGCATTTTATGACGTAAATCTATATATATAATTCTCTTACGTGACACGCAAAAAAGACGTTGCAGCACTGTACGATTGTTTGTTTACCACGAAGCCTCGCGCCTCAATTGAATTTATAGCGTTATCGGATAAAGTTGTATTGAAAAAAATGAATATTCGGTCGAATGTGTTGCAGCTTACAAACGACATGTTGGGTATTCGATTTCCAAAGTATCGCTCACATTTCGAGTCAAAATTTGCTCAAAGCTTTCATTTGAATTTCAAATTATTCGAGTTCTAATTCCAGAGGTACTGTAAAATGTTTCTGTAGTACAACAAATTTATATTTAAAAAATATTTTTTTGGAATATCATATTTTATTATATTATTTTTTGGAATATCATTGATGCGAGCGAAGCGAACAAGGTTGACGCAGCGAACCAATGATGATTGCAAAGCAATCCTCCGGGAGTTGGCGAGAGTCAGCGAGCAAGGGGCGGGCCCCCTAGTAAGTATTTAAAATCGGAACAGAACTGGTAAGTATCCATGAAAAGTCTACCGTTTCAAAAAAAAAAAAAAAGAGTTATATGTTTTGTCTTATGATTTTAGAACAAGAAAAGACATCCAGAAGATAAATATAATGTCGTGTACACAAAAGATGTCCGTACCCGGCATGACCTTGAACCGAATGCACAGAGCATGGGAGGGCTCCACAATATGTCGAATTATACGGTGCTGGGCGAGATTTGGACTAGTGTAACTTTGGGTTGCCTGTAGTGAGGATTGCGCAATTGGTGTCCTTTGAAAGTCACAGAACTGCGCAAAAATTAATATTGGACAATAATTGACATGAAACTGTACTTTAATTGTTCAAACTGTAAAATCATTTTTGAATATTTACACTAAACAAGCGTTCGAACTTCCAATGTGTGCTTCATTCATTCCGCAATTCAACATCATAGCATAGTAATCAAGTCAAAACTACGGTTTACGTCCTCAAAACAACCTACCAATTTTTATCCATTAACCTTACTTTCTCCTACATTTTCTTTTCTGCTTTAATTTCTGTCTATCAGATTTCTCATTGCTTTCTGTATTCAGATTGCTAAAAAATTATTTTGAAGTGGAGAAGCTCTTTCGTGTAGTTTTAGCAATATCATACAGCTCCATAGCTCAAATCTTATACAGTAGAACTCCAATTATCAGAATCAATTCGGACCAGACCCCCTCCGGATTATCGAATATCCATATAATTGGGTAATTCACAAGAAAAAGATTATTTATTAGTAAAATGACGAATTTTGCTAAAGTATGTGATGTAATTGAATGACTTTGAAAACAATTTTGCTTACCTTTTATACTTACACACTGTATTAAAATATATTATTGCTTGAATATATCGGTCAAGATTACTTGTTTCGCAGTCTACTCGTTTTCGTGCAGCCAGTCTGGCGTGAAATTGCGGTAAGTAGCTGTATATGGTTGTACTCATGCGGACGCTCGATCCATTTTAGCGCTGTCAAGGCACTCAAACGCATTACGATCTGATGGTCCCGCGTCTGTTGAGTATCAATGTCGTCGTCATCTCCCAGGTCATCAATATGTTCTTATCTCATCTTTTGAATGAAGTACATCGTCACTGAGAATTTGGAATCCAGGGTTATCCGTAGAATCACACACCAGTCACTCACCTACCTCCTCTGCACTGCACTCAGAACATCCAGAAATGTTAGGTCTTCAACTGTCACTTCATCCTCTTCGTTTTCGTCATTCACCGACAAGAAAATTTTTAAATGCGGATTTTGCTTATTTCTTTCTTTCTCAAAGCGATCCGGATAACTGGAGTTCGGATGATTGAAGTTCTACTGTATATTTAAACGAAGCAATAAAGTTAGGGAATCAATCTGACGTGGGTGGATATTTCATAAAAGCACCTGGGCCAAAGGCCCTCTGTCTCCAAGTGATAATAATCTTGATTTCAGAATAAATTTGTGTTGCATGAATCTTTTGTAGATATGAACAAGGGACTTGGGTATCGAGCTCGTAAGGGGTACAAATGGTGCAGGGAAAAAAGTGTTACAACGAGTACGGTTGATTTTTGTGCTGTTTATATCCGTTGTTGCCATCCGACAATAAACAAATAACGTCGATTTATGTCCCATGAACGTGAATGAAAATCATACACAGAAATACCAGATTGTTTTTCCTTAATGCGGAAGAAAACCCGTGAATGAGAAAATCGCATCAGAGATTAGGCATTGCCCTCTGGTTAATGTAAAGCCTCACAAAGTGTTCATTCAGTCCGCTTCATCCTTAATCGTTGAATAGAATACTTCGCGCTTCAATTGAGGTTAAATAAACAACCAGTAGGTGTGAGGTCTATGAAGACTGAACCATGTCTAATGCTCAAATGTCATCAGCGACTTTTCGTCTTTATTGAATTGACTTTATGCTTCGAATTTTCCTTGGGAACCTGACACGTTCAATAACTTTCCGATCATACTATTCCTGAAAAATCAAAAATAGTCATTTGAAGTGTTTGAATAGCTGATAGGTAAATTGAAACTGAAATAATCCATGTTCATGAAGTGATATTAGAGTAAATTCTAGTTAAAACGAAAACTGATGCAACGGAAAATCCGTTATTTCGAAATTAAGACCACTCTCTTTTGATGGCAAAAATATAATGCACTCTACCAACTCTCCAAACTTCCACAACACTCCAATGTGAGGACATTTAAGGCCTCTAACAGATTTAACGTGCAACATCCCCACATAAACGATCGTGTTTGCTTGGATAGAGTTTCGAACTCTCAAATCTCAGGTTGTTTATCCGTTTCTCTATCAAATGGGCTGACATGTCGTCCTCGCAAAATTCGGGTCACCTGCCAAATGCGATCTGTGTCTATATATACACATTGCATTTTTTATTTTAACATATAAGTAATGTAATAACAGTAAAACCCAGGTTAACCGAACTCGGGTTAACTAAAACCCGGGTTGTCCGAAATGAGGACGAGAGAGCGCTGGCTAAAAATGTAATTTTAACTTTAACCAAGAACATAAGTGTAGCCTATAAAGGGAGTTTTGAATTCGTTTGACTTTAAAAATATTTCATAATTACTTCCATACTGTAATTAGATAGATACAAAATGCATAGAAATAAATGTTCATGGCTTAAACGAAAAAATCGTTATCCGAAACGACTTCCCCTTTAGCTCAGTTAGCCGTGGTGTACTGTATTATTGTTTTCTCGTTTGAAAGTTAAACAGCCTCTACAAAAGAAAATCATAGAGTAAAGAATGATTAAAGGAACAGACGAAACAGTGAACTATCAACATTCCAAAGAATTTGGAATCAAATCTAATTGAATATAAGAATATGAGTAGGAGTAAGGGAAAGAGTTTTCAGGAAGAATTCGTATTCGAAAGCATTCCAAGCTGTTTCCAATGGATAACAGTTCAATGCAACTAAAATTAAACGTGAAAACATGCAAAATATTCATTCTTCGTACCTTACGGTTACATATACACTATAAGGACAAAAGTATTTGGAAATTGCATGTTTTTCAGTAAAAGTGCTTTATTATTCTATTTAAAAATTGATAGGTCCTTCTTTTGCTTGTATTACAGCTGCAATACGTTGAGGCATACTCTTCATAAGTTCTCTGCAATTCTGGGCAGGAATAGCTCGTCGTGCCTCTTGCAAGTCTGTGAGATGATATGGCTGTGAAGATGGGAAGTAGTACTCGTCGTTCCAGTTTATCTCACAAGTGCTCGATCGGATAGAGATCGGCACTCTGAACAGGCCAGTCTAGCAAATTCACCTCATTTACAGGAAACTAGTCCAGTAGACGTTTTGCAGTATGACATGGAGATCGTTCCTGTTGGAAGAGATAGTGTAGGCAAGGCCAAATGATCCAGAACGTCGAGGTACACGGCAGCGTTCATGGTACGAGGTACATAAAGCAATGGACCGAGTCCTAACCATTAAAACAACGCCATGTGGAGTGGTCGTTCACGGTAAGACGTTTGTCGCCAACTAATTTTTGTCGCCAAATCAAGATGGCGGCCGAATTCCGTAACAGCAGATAGGGTTGCCATAACAAAAACGGCAGATGTGAAGAAAATCCGCAAAAGGTGAAGGTTACCATATTTGGCGACAAATCGCCTTCTTACCGTGAACGACCACTCCACCCAACGCCACACTAAGATGGTTCCTCCTCCTAATTTCTGCAAAGGCCAAATACTTTTGTCCATATAGTTCATATCGTCGTCTAAGTGCATATACTCATCACTGGCAGAGAAAATTTTGCTGTGCACTTATTTAAAGACTAAATATTAGCTTTTTTGGTAAAAAAAATAACAATAAACATTTTGATAGTGTTACTATCTTTTAAACGGATTTCAAAATGACTGTGGTTGATTCGATAATATACACGACAAATTCATTATGTGGTTCCATATTAGACCACCTTTTCTAAATTGACACAATTTTGAATTTTTTAAATTTTTTTGTACATGTATGTGATGATTTAAAAGATTTACGACTTGATAAAACATAGTATTCGAAACACATTACCACACATCGTATTCACTGTTGCGATCTACATTTGTTCCATAAAACAATTTATTCCACTGTTAATTCAAATCTTTTAAAACCGGTTTTCATACTTCGTACATTTACCCCATATGGTGAGTTATAACTGCTTCATGATGTTTTTTTAAGTGTGAAAATTCTGTGTGAAAAAATGGTTTCTACGAGATATCTCGTCCATCAGGATCTGACCGATTTTGCTAATGTCAAGATACCTCGTCATCAGGTCAGTTTTTTCTATGCCAAATACTTCCGAATCTTTGATAATTACGAGATCGAGATTTAATCAGTTTTTTCTCATGACAAGATAACTCGTTCATCAATATCTGATTAGTTTTACTAATGATGAGATACCTCATCGAGAATCCACCATGAGGGTAAAAATAAATTTCTTTCGTTCGCTCAAAAAATCTCTTTATCACGAAATATTTTATTTGTCTAGTGAAATTCGTACTAATGGATGTCTACTAACTGACTCATTTCAGCTTCGAAATTGAAATCAACTTTTTTTTATACGTTTTCATCACTTACGAAAGGTCTTTACATTACAAACGATTAACGAAGGTACGATTAACATTACGAACGATTCGACAAACGAAGGGATATAACAAACGATGAGTCTTACGTTTTTATGTGGGAAAATTTGGAACTTGTTTGAGAAAAGGTTTACTTTCGAAGTAATTATCTTAACGACTCAAGCTAATGGCGCGAGTAACTTCATGGTTGAGCTGAAAATGTTGCACTTTTCCTTTGGATTATCTTCACTTGAAGCAAAAATCCGAAAAACAGAATAACATTCGAAAAGAAAATATGCTTGAAAAGAAAATTTTAAAGGGTAGCTTTTCAGTGAATAAAAGTCAAAAACTTCAATATATAAAAATGCGGATTTATTTTTTCCTCGATGGTGTTCTAATTCTACTACTTAAATAAAATAATAAATCCAGTTTGCATATAGTGCACCGTGCCAAAGGAACAACTCGAGAAAATCATTGTTTTTGCCGTACACTCATAGAGCTTTGAAGCTGTTAATGTTATGATTTAAGTTTAGTTATCGATTTAGGTTGCTTAGGCAACGAATTTTAGAACTAGCAACTTTTGTCAAAGAATAATACCTTAGAATAAAATGCTCTAGAAAATGAATTCATCTGAAACATCCCAATTTATAAATCTGTATTTTTTTTTTATCTGAATTTGAATTTCACCAAAGCGATATTGCAAATAAATTTGAGCCCTTTATGTTCACACACGAAATCATTTTCATTGATAGATCCATAGTACCTCTTAATAACAAATTTTCACTATGTATAAAGAGTATTTCAAAATTTCCTACACAAAATTTAAAGGGACAGTGGACATTCAAAACAGAATTTTGCGGTGATGATCTTGTTATGAAATTTGCAGACTTTTTTTCTCTACTTAAAGACATATTTTCCGTGTCAGGATAAAAGGGGTTAAGTCAAAAAGGCTACTTCTCAAAACCTTAATTTGATACTTCACTCTTTCTTACTAATATTCAGGAAGGAATAAACAATTGGAAATCTGATCAGTAGATTCATTTAGTTTTGATTTTAAGTAAATTATATTATTTTTTAAATTTATAATGCACTCTTGACTCTTTTGAACTCTTCAAAATTTAAACTTAAACCTTTTTGCCCTAACAGAGAAGATATAAAGTTTGGTCCCAAAAGTGGTTGTTATTCAAAAGTTTACGTAAAATACGTCAAAAATTTTGATAAATTAACAGAAATTGATCTATTTTATACGAATATAATAGATCACGAATACGAATACTTATAAATCAAATTAATTCTATCGGATAAGTATATCGCATAATTATAAAGTAAAAATAAAAATTTTGTTTAAGCATCTAAAATTTTGAAGCATTAAAAAGCATTGGGTTAAGCAACATTTTAAACAAAATTTCAAAATTTGGAAGCACAATGAATTTTTCTTTTGCACTAAGTGCAGAAGTTTTCAAGAGAATTGTCCAAAAACAATTTCAAGCAAATCAATACAAACCAGAAACTTTTCGAAATCAGAAAATTTTCAAACATATGAATCGGAGAAAAACGCTTTTTTGCAAAGTTGTTGTACATGAACTCCATCGAAAATTACCGTAATTGAATTTTTTTACTATCTACCGAATTCGATATCCATGGGTTTTCAATGTTAAAATTTAAAAGAAATATAGATTTTAGTGATTTTAAAAGTCTACTGTCCCCTTAGGGTATATATATATAGAACACAAAATTTAACCGTAGTCACAGAGAAATGTATGTCCGGAAGCACCACATGGTATATCTAATGGGTACGCTAAGGTGCAGAAATGAAAGACAGCATGTGTAAGCAACATTTTTATCAGCCTTAATTTTTCAGTTTGACAGTAGTTGCACACTTAGTTTCATTATCGGTGCTCAAAATTGCGAACATCAATAGTAATCGACGCATGGATTGTAATATAAATCGACTACCTGCCCCGCTGCAAATCTTGGCGACAGTACATCTTGTAACAATACAGTTTATTTTTGTGTTACCAACCTCCCCTTAAAATTTATGCTTGAAACTTGAAATATACTGTAGTACACTTCAAATAAAGGCAGTTCTTTATAAATGATTTTGTGAGACTCTTAGATAGTTTTATATATTTTATTCTTTAAGTTCATACACTAGTTTACAAGTCTTTTACAACAAGGACACATTTTTTTGGGGTTTTGTTAATTTTGGGGGACCTGTTTCAGATCTGACCTCAAAAATGGCCAACACCTCAAGTTTTTTGTTATTGGGCATTTTATATTTACAATCTTTCAAAACTAGCGCTTCTGGTCACGCAAAAAGAAACTAGATCTTTTTTATCTCTATATTTCGCCTCCTGACATTTTATAGGCTGTAACTTGCAACACTATTTTTTCGCTGGTAGAGAATTTTTAAAAGAAACCAAATCGCCATTGAATTTTTTTTAATTGAAAGAGAAACACGTACTACATATTTTAGGGAAATATACGAATGCACATAAAGGTCCTGTTTCCACGTACACACTCCCAAACACTTAGACAGGCCTCACTTGTGAGAGCATAATGAACTGAATAATCTTGTTCAAGACCTACGTTTTTCAAAACAAGCTTAATATTGGGTTCCAGACTTCAAGAGTGGAACCTCCTAACCTGTACTCCTAGAGTACCTGTAACGTTTTTTTTGTGTTCAGAAAAAGAAATGTACTTCTATCTTTTCATGAAATCGACATATTGGCATATTTTGTCAGTATGTCGATATATACTGAAGAGCCAAAACATTATGACCACCTACTCAATAACGCGTTGTGCCTCTCTTAGCATGCAAAACAGCTGCAACTCGCCTGGGCATAGATGCCACAAGTTCTTGGTATATGACTGGAGACAGGTTGTACCAAATGTCTAAGCAGCGGTCAAGCAAAGTCGAGATATTCGGACATGGTGGTGTTTGAGCTCTGAGTTGCCGCTCATGACACCCACTTGTGCTCTATGGCAAGTTAGGTGGCCAGGACATTAAGTGGAATTCATAAGTATGCTCCTCGAACCATCCAACACAATCCGAGCCTTGTGACTTGGGGCGTTGTACTGCTGGAAGATTCGATTTCCAGTTGGGAAGACAGACGCCATGTAAGGGTGCAAATGATCCGCAATGATGTCCAGATAGTTCGCAGCGTTCATGGTCCTACCGTTCGCAGCGTTCATGGTGTTCTACCACAACTACAGGTCCCAGAGTTGCCCATGAGAACGTCTCCCAAAGCATAATACCGCCACCAACAGCCTGTGTATGACCTGCAGTACAAGAGGGGAGCAACTGTTCGCCTGGCAGACGACGTTCCATGACACGACCATCGACGTGATGAATGAGAAATCGGGATTCATCTGACCAGGCAACTGTCTTCCACTCATCCATGGCCCAGTCTCGATGTTCCCTGGCCCACTGTAGGCGTAGTTGACGATGACGCTTGGTCAACAGAGGCACACGAGTGGGACGTCTGCTGCACAGTCCCATATCCAACAGTGTCCGCTGAACTGTGTGTTCCGAAACACTTGCGCTTGGACCTGCATTGTATTGGGCTGTCAGCTGAGCCACTGTCTCGGGCTGATTTTGCTTTAGCAAGCGGGACACTCTTCGACGTCCTTTTTCTTTGATGACGAGTGGACGACCAACATCTTTGCGTCTACTGCTGGTGTCACAGTTCTTTATCCACTTTGCATGAATACTAACAACGGCAGATCGTGAGCAACCTACCAGTCGTGCAATTTCGGTGAATCTCGTTCCGAGGCTTCGAGCCATTACGATCTGCTTTCTATCAAATTCGCTTAGATCAGCAGCATTTCCCATCATTTGCAAAAGCAAGTGCAAGAATGATTACTTACCTTCTCCAGCAGCAGTTAAATACCATTCTCACTTAATCACGTGCACTCCACGTCATCCAGACGAGTTCATTGAAAAATGTTGGGATGGTCATAATGTTTTGGCTCGTCAATGTATATAATATAGAAAAACAATTTTACAAATTTCAAAAAGTTCAATCATCAATTATTTATTATTCGAATTATAATACCCAAAAGGGAGAAAAATTCCCGAGTTAGGCAGGCATAAGAAATCGAAGAAAAAACTTGACTGGATACCCTTAAAAATTCAGCCCTTTGTCGACTTCAGATTAAAGACTGTACAGTGTACATGACAGCCGTGACAAAAGGACAGATTCAATATTTTAAACAGTCCAAACTTTGACCTGTGGGGATTTAGTAACCTCTATCCACCTTAGGGTTTGACCAAAATCGTCTGGAGACATTTTCAAAGATATTGGATGGTAAGAGATCTACTTCGAAGTCTACAGATTGATTAACTGCTGTTTATTTGCTTTTATATGCTTTTCTTCACGTCCTTGTGATATTTTGTCCCTTTGTTCTTAGTAAACATGTTTTTGTGTCGAGCGTTTACTCTAGTGAATATGAATGTATTTCAAATGCTACTCCTAGAAATAAAAATAAAAGGTTTTTTATGAAATGCAAAATGGTATTTTCATTTGCTCAAATATTCCAGGGCGGTTGACAGGTTTGTGAATATCTAGATCTAAAGAATGGTGTCTATTTATTGACTCATCCATGGTTACTTTAAAAGCTGTCCTTTTGTAAACCGGAGAGCAAAAGACTTCCTTTCAAATAACACATGCTTTCAGGATGAATCTTGGAAACAACATTGGAAAATTTCTCACTGCAATAAAGTATGGCCACTTTAAGTGATCAATATACAATAATCTGAAAGATACATTATCATCCTTGCTCGACTTCAAAATAGATTCACCAAATTTTGTCGTTATCTTTGTTTATATGATAGTAGGGTCACAGAATACTATGAAAGAAATGACGGGCCCCAACGAAATGCTTTCACTCATGGAGAGAATAACGTTCATTCCAAGCCTTTAGTTTAATCTCTGTTGTTTTGTTACTACCATTTCATATTAAACTGGTTAACAAAAAGCTTTGCGAAGACTGCACAAATTTGATTCAGGTTCATGTACTTAAAGGAACAATTTAAAAAATTTCTGACTCTCCTGATGGTTTATCTTCACGTCTAAAACTGTCTTGTAGTATTCAGTCAGCGGGTGGTATGTAGTATCCGAGGCAATGTCGATTTCTTGCCAAACATGGTAACCCTGCTAATAACTAATCGAATCACCAAGATGGCCGCCGGTAACCCTTCCACTACATCTATATCTAGACTAGCGGTTTACTCACCATTTCGCTGTTTTGCTGTATGCCCGTTGTGTTCCGTTGGAAAACATTCCCACTATATTTTCAAGTAAGTTGCACATTTTAATTGATATTTATTTGGGTTTTTATTATTATTTTTTTTAATTTCAAATTCATTTAATGTTAATGAATGTTCTGCAAGAAATTGCTAAGTTTACCCTCGACAATCGTAATAGGTAAGTTTAGTTTTTCTTTACTTTTTAAAGTTTACCCACCCGATCCAGTGGTGTATATGCCTGGACGGCAACAGTGAAGTGTCACCCTAGAATGGTGGCGAAGCAGCCGGCAGACGTGTGCCTTGCGTTATATATACGTTGTGACTTATCTATAAGAAAGAAAAACACGTTTTAGCGACAAAAAATTTTTCATTTTCAATTCCATATATGCAAAGGTTCTCCGTGTGGATTGTGCTCATACTAGATTTAGCCGCCATCTTCATTTGGCGAGAAAAATTGCTTGGCGAGAAACATGGCTCGGATACAACATATTTACCCAGACAGCCTCTGGTTAAAGAGCCCTTTTTCAAACTATCACCAGTACTAGGCAAGAAACAATTTGCTTTTTCTACTTGGATCTTCATTCCTCTTGGAGTAATAGGACATATTTGTCTCTACGATTTACCTCGTCCTTAGTAAAATTGATCAGGTTGTGGACGAGATATCTCGTCGAAACACTTGGAGGGTAAAGCGATTCAAATTCAAAAAAGGAATCATTGTGGGACCTCAGGTAAGGAAAATAACTTATGACTGATTCTGTTTTCATAGAAAGGCCAAACAGTGAAGAGCTCGCCGCATGGCAACACCCAAGGTGGGCGGAGACCATTTCGTCACACAGGTGTTTGACTAAGCAGCCATGTCCAGTCTCCAATCTGAAGGCAGCAACAGCATCTCAGCGAGGGGTAGCCGTATTTTAGAAAGCGTGTCTCTTCGAGCTTTATCTTTGATTTCTTCTTCCTGCCTAGGTGGGGAAAATTTCTCCATTGTGTAAATATTGCATTGAAAAACTTGTTTTGAAATACATTAATTGTTGACATGTAAAACAGTGCAGGTGATGAAATTTTAATTTTAGCCAGTTTTCTTCCTTTCCTAATCTATCTGAAACATTGACTTGTATGTATTGCAATCCTTAAATCATCCACTCCAAAGTCGTAGAGTTGAGAGTATGCCTTGTTCTTCTAGAGTATGCTTCCTTTTCAGCGACTGTGCACCAACTGAAAATATCTTGCAAACATCAGGCACCGTCCTCGTAAATCCAGAGCTTGATAAATAGATTAATTGCAAAAGCTTAAACATTTTCTCAGAAATGCTTTTGCTTACCATAAAGAATAACCCCATCCACCTGCTCAACTTCCAAATCCCAATTATACTATAAATACAATTTCTGCAAATCAATACTTTTCTGTTTACTCCAATGTACTTGATCTGGAGAAGGAGGGCTTACGGCCCATGTGTTCCACACACATCCCACGTCCAGACATATTTAAATATAGCATCCCATATTTGTCAGCATTGAAAATGCAGGAAACAATAAATTAAAATACCATTCGAGTTTATCAAACAGAAGTATTTTATGAAGTAAAAAACCTTTCTCTTTTACCATCATTCATTTTTCACTGTTACCTTAAGAACAATAGAATTGAAGAAGGGAAAGGATAGTATGAGATGGGAAGCATAATTTATGTCAATATAGTCATGATCGTAAGCAGATTATAATTTGTAGTAAATAATTTCAATTGTAAGGTGAAACAAGCACTTGTGTCTTTAACACATAAATTTTATTTACAGTGGCAATCTTTTACCTGTAGCTTTTTCAGGTCACTTATATTCTATGAGCACTATTACATATAAAGATGAACGCATTACAGTTAAATATAAATTTTCATCCGCACTCTAATTAGTTGGAAATTACCAGTTGGATGTCATATTTTTTTCCCATGAAAGAAGGTAGAAACCGATGTCTCTCTCTGTCAAACGAATCTGATAAACTGCAACTGTCAAACGAAAATGAAGTAACAGAATACGTTTTGTTTAGTTTGTATGAGACACAGCTGTTTGCCTTTCACTGGATCCTTGTATTTAATAAGCCGATTTGATAAATGTAGTCTGTACTTTGTTATTAACATTAGACTCGTTTTAACTTCATGAAGCACAATTCGTGAAACATGGAGCACAATTGGTGAATTTGGGTAAGTAACTTTGTTTACAAATTTTGAAAACAAGAAATTGAGAATTACTACTCTCTATATGCATAATTTACTTTTTTGTTCTGTTACCAAAAAATCTACATTCTCGCACATACATGTGATAATGTACTGCCTACACTGAATGAGGTGCAAGCGTGATGGCAACATAGACGTGAAATATAAGTAGACTCAGCATCGCTATTAAGAGAAGCTTCAAAAAGTGACCAATGTTCCGACTAGTAGTCACATGACTTCTTTGGCAAAAAATGATTGACCTTTTTGGCATCGTATCTCCTCGTTTGGAGGTATTTAGGCTTATAAATCGATTACTTGCAAAAGAATTTCTGAGAAAATGTTTAAGCTTTTGCAAATAATCGATAAATCAATCTAAAATCTACATTCTCGCACATACATGTGATAATGTACTGGCTAAATGTGGTGCAAGCGTGATGACAATATTGACGTGAAATATAAGTAGACTGAGCATCTCTGTTAAGAGGAGCTTCAAAAAGTGACCAATGTGTCGACTAGTCGTCACATGACTTCTTTGTCAAAAATTGATTGACCTTTTTGGCATCGTATCTCCTCGTTTGGAGGTATTTAGTATCGCGTTTGAAGGTTTGGTAAATCCATGTTAAAGGGTAGATGTGTGAATGCACATATCTAAACTGGTGACAAAATAGATGAAATCGGCAGTCTACTACAATCTTGCATGGACATGCATATTATGAATCAATGGATGGTCGTCTTCTCACGTCCCGTGAACCAATCAGATGATCAATGTTCGCTTTCGCCCGAAGGACAAAAGTAGTTTAAGGTTCACGTTACTGCTAGTTTCGGTCACATGATCCTGGGAACATAAAAAGGTTATCATTGCAACACTCTTTTATATTTCCTCTATGGATGACAATTTCCCTATCCTAAAACAGTTTTATAATTTCTTAAACGTGGCATCTGTCGAATAATGAATGCCTTTTCAGATTATGTTTGTTGTGAGAAATAGGAGCTTAATTATCGGCAAGGGAAATAGTTATTTAGAATGCATAATCCTGTATCCTATTGCACTAGATTCAAACAAACAGGATTTTTAACTATCCCCCGTTATTGTATAGTATACAGTAGGACTCAAAAGAGACCATCTTTGTAGACTCAAAACATATTAAAGCACTACAATATTCAAATATTTAACCCTCCGGGTGTTTTCAATGAGATCTTTTGTCCATCAAGATCTAATCAGTTTTGCTAATGACAAAATATCTCGTCATCAAGAATGCTGATCGAATTCTGAATAATGAATAAATTACTGTTTTTTTATGACGATTAGATGAAGATCAGGTCAGTTTTGCCAATGACGAGATACCTTGTCGAGACTACCACCAGGAGGTTAAATTAAAAATAAACTATTACACCAAAACAAAGCGGCTGTTTGTTTTGTTTCATTCAGTAACTTGGAACTGTTCTAAATGGGTTATGAAACAAAATTGAATTAAAATATTATAAACAACTATAACATTTTACACTTTTTGTATTCACACCGATAGTAGTGGTAGAAAAATATTGGGGCAGTCTTGGAAAAATAAAATAAATAAGTAAACACTTCTACAAACTATCTATTAAACTGTACTTTAAATACAAAATTGGTAATTTGAAGCAGTCTTGGCAAATTTGAATCCATGGGTACGTCAAAAAAAGGAAGATTTCTCTCCATCTTAGTAAACTTATTTTCCCCTGAAATGTCGAAATATTTTAGAAATAGAAATTTTGAAGTCTACACTAATATACTGATAGTACATAATTTTTAAGTAACAGAAGTCAAATGTTTAATTGAAAACAAACCTCTAATTGGACGTCCAACGTGTATCAGTGTATGTGAAGTGAGGTAAATCATGACGCTACCTACCATTAAGTTACCTATTTACCACTATGTTTAAAGTGCATATTAGGGGGATTGCTAATGTATACATAATTTACTAATATGTAGTTATATATAGCAAAGTTCCTATATATAGGAATTGCGAGGACCCTGCAGTTCTTTCCGTTCTGTGCCTCAGTAATTCAGTTTTGATGCTTCTTACGTTCATTCAATTCCATTCTGTAATTATGTTTATACACTGCTTTTGTTAATATGGTAACGATATAAAAACGATATCAAGTCAACGATATCAACGAGAAATAGTATCAACAGATACTATTTCTCGCCGAATTTCCATTATATCACGTAATTTAAAATCAGTTCTGTTAAATCGATTACAAATATCTCCTGTATTAGCTCTACAACGTGACGAAACTACTGACACTACTAAACTGTCGCAATTAATTGTTTATGTGAGATACGTTTAAGAAGACATATCAGAAGATTTTTATGCTGTAAAAAATTGGAAGGAAAAGCAAATGGATAGAGAATATTTTAAATTATTAATAGATATTTTGAAACAAGCGACCTTACATGGACACACTGTATTGCGATTTGCACTGATAGTTCTGCAGCATTAACAGGTAGTAGTAAAGGACCAAGAGGGTTAATAAAGAAAATTGCTCACCATATAGTATTCAACCATTGCATGATACATAGACAAGCTTTTGTTGCAATTACTTGCATTGATAAAGAATTGATTGCACAAGATATTACAGGATGTTGCTATTGTTATTAATTACTTTAAAAGCAACAACGCCCTAAACAATCGTCTCTTTTCAATACTCTGTGATGAGATGGGTTCTTTGTATTAGACATTATTACTACTTACCGAAGTCAGATGGCTCTCACGCGGCAAAATATTGAGACGTATTTTCGATATGAGAAATGAAGTTTACATTTTTTCGTTAGAAAAGAAGCGCATATTGGCAAGTTCATTCATTAATGAAGATTAGATCGGTAAGGTAATTTTTAGTTAACGTCGTACTAGAGCAGCTCAACGGGCTATTAACGACGAAGATTGGCTCGGAGTTATATGGTTGACATTTTCGAAAAACGTAACGATTTGAATTTAAGTCTACGGGGAAAGAGTGCAAACATTTTAACATCGAGCAGTAAAATTGAAGCTTTTAACAATAAGCTGATACTTTGGCAGGGAGAATTGAACAAAAACAACACAGACCATGTTCCCTTACTTTCATAATATTTACTAAAGAAAGTAATATAGACTTCTCGCCGTATGATAAAATTGGGAGAAAATTTTCAGGTAATGAATTAAATGGTTAGGAACCTTTTAAATTTTCAAAAAAAATCACAAAATTATTATGATCTAATTTTAATTATCTGTTTCTTAGCAACGTTTTAAAACAAACCTGGTGTAAAATTTCACTCTAGAACGGAAGTTATGGTTAAAAGAGTGAAGCCCTTGATCAAACATTTAGAGCCAGATGGTTTGTTTACATTTTGTACTGCGTCGATATCAAGGATCACAAAAATGTATTTTGACTACGCTCTATATTGCTAAAGCAATCTCCATGTACATTGTTTTATTAATTTTATTTTTTATCTGGGAACAAGGTACTTTACTTCTACTTTTAGTTTCATTTGTTTCCTTCCTTTACTGCGAAAGAATTTCACAAGCGAATTGTTTTTAAACGACGTTATCTCAAAACTGTGATTTTACCACTTGCGCGCAAGATTTCTCTGGAATGGTTGGTTACAATTACATGAAATTTTAATTGATTATGTAAACCATATATATGTTTAAAATTACCAACTTTTTTGTCCTGTTGAAAGTTTCTGAAAAAAAAAAAATTTGTGTTGAAAAAAAAGGAAAAATTTCAGTTTTTTTAAAAAAAACATTTTTGTAAGAAATAAAAAAAAAAAAATACAAGAGTTCGTCATTGTAATTATACTATATATTTTTAAGCATATAAAAAAATTCAGCTCACAATAATAATTATTTTGCCCAGAATACTGCGCGCAATGCACCATATAATATTCTAACAAAAACAATGCATTTCATTTTGGTCTAATTTACAATATATTAAGGGGGTAGAATTTAAAAAAAAATAGTTTACAAAAAATAAAGGTAGTTAAAATCTGCATGCAAAATTTCATTTATGTAAATAATTTATTCATGGAGATATTAAGATTCGAAATGTAGTGATTTTTTTTGCATATTTTGACATTTAAAAGGTACCTAATCCCTTAAGTTGGATACGTGTTCCATTTTCGTTTGACATATTTTAAATCCAACATCTCTTTAAATGAAAAAGAACAGTCAATTGGTGTTTCAAGCGATGAAACACTACGCATTCAATTTAAGCCTGACTTGCCAAAAATGTTGTCGATTTATCGATATCGATTGGAAACGAATCAGCCGATTTGAAAAAGGGAACTAATATTTTGATTCAGTTTGCATCGATCTTATGTGAAACCGCCTTTTCAAAATTAGTTGCCAACCGAACAACCGGTATAGTGGTTAAGGTGTTAGCCTCTAGATCGGAAGGTTCCTGGTTCGAATCCGGGTCCGGGCATGGATGTTTGTAAGCGTATGGTGTAGAGGCCGGCTGGTGCACCTTAAATCTGTCGTGGTCAAAAGTCCTCACGTTGGGTTGGTGTGGAAGTTTGTGGAGTGGTGTGCCAGCTCAGGTGTTGCTTCTTCATTTGACCGTGGTTCAAAATTACGAGGTGTTGTCCTCGGATCTTTCCCTTAAGGGACTGATGCCGAACCGTCGTCAACAGTCAGTTGTGTTGCTCTAGTACGACGTTAACTAAAATTACCATTACCACAATAATTATCAATGGTTTTACGCTTTTAAGTCGATCAATTTCATTTCGTTTCAGCTTATCATGTTTAAACTTTAAAATAGAAAAAAATAACGTCGCACTAGAGTAACACAATTGGAATTGGTGATGGTACGGGATCAATCTCCAAGGTAAAGGACAACACTTAATTTTAAACAACGGTCAGATGACGAGGTCAGCACCTAAGATGGCACCCCACTTTCCAAACTTCCACACCACGTCAACGTGAGCAGATTTAACATGTACCAGCCTCCCCGTACACGACGGTCATTGCTTGGACCTAGTTTCGAACTCGGAACCCTCCGGTTGCATTCGTAACTCTACCAACTGGTCTACTTAAGCCCTACAATTTTAAGGGTTCATCATTTTTTTTAAATTTTGTTCCACCTATCATTTTTTAATTTTAAAAACATATATATACAGTTGGAATTCCTTAGGAATAAGTGTTTAAACTGAACTGTGTGCTTCTTATTCATAAGTTGCACAACTCAATTTGAGCATAAAAACATTTTTTAAATAAATCACACGTGAAGCCTTTGATGCTCAGCGACGAAGTAACCAAGTAACTGAACTATGACAGATGCAAATAGAACGAATTATTCTTCGATGGAAGAAGACAGAATATTGGCAATTTCTAGCGTGAATCTAATGTTTCTAATTTGGAAACCTGAGATTAGTCTAACTGTGACCGTTAATGAGTTCTGATGAGTGAACAGTTTTAGGTTGAGAAAATGTGTTACGTCTATTGAATCCAATGTGTTTTTTTTTTTAATATTATACAGATCGAGATATTTTCGCTCACGAATTTGAATGGTCAACAGATGTTCCTTTTTGCGAACTGTTTTCTTTGACGAAAGTATAAAAGCAGTAATCTCTTACTTGAACTGATTTTTAATATACCATTCGATCCTCACCGATTTGTACGTAAGTAACTTTTCTTAGTCTTGATGCTTAATATTTCAGCTGTAAAGTACTATGTTTTTAAAACGCCGTAAATATGAATTTATCGCAGTACTACTATTTTCCGTGTGTTGAACAGTTGCTAGAGTATTTCGATTTCGTTGCTCATAAGTGATGCACACTAAATCTGTCGTGGCATCAAATATCCTCATGTTGACGTGGAATTTCGGAAAAAGGGGTGGCAGCTCTTGAGTTCCCTCGTAATCTGATGGTGGTTCAAGGTGCTATTTTATGGTCTTTCCGTTCGAGATTGATCCTGAACCCCGTCGCCAATAGCCCGGTGTGGTTCTAGTAGTTAATTCAACTTCCTATCTATCTGCTAAAAAATCATCCTGTGTATGCAATCGCGGCGAATTTGGTCTAACAAATTTCTTATGCAAACGTAACCATTCAAGTGACAAAGCAATTTACTTTTACGATTGTTATTCTACACAACTGCTAATGCTGTCAATGAATAAATTAGACCTGTAGTTTGCTCAGTTCGAATTGATGGTAGCTACACACTGAGGATAGTATCTAATTACTCAAAACTCCAGAATACACTTGGACACTGCTTGATTTTCAAGTCACATTGTTATCTAGATATATTTTTTTGTAAACACAGCATTGATAATAATGATCAAGGGCCGCCATTGCTCAGTATGTTTGTCCAAACCTACGAATTGTAGGTGGTGTTCGACTCCCACCTGAGTGCATTTTCCTTTTTGTCAATAATTTGTCCATGTACTTCACATTTTTTTCTATCAAATATGGCTCTTGCACCATAGACTCAACCAATTCACCATGTTAACTTGTGTTTAATTAATGCCGCACTGGAGTAACACAATGGACTATTGACAACGCAATGGGATCAAGCCGATAAGGAAAGATTCCAAGGACAATACGTAATTTTCAACCACTGTGAGATGACGGTTACAACTAAGCTGGCACCCAAACTTCCATACACCGCCAATTTGACATGAGCATCTCGTGATTTTTTTGGAATACGCAGGAGAAAGCTAATTTCACAAGATTGCGATTTTTAAGGCCATTCAGCAATAGTATTTGAAGAAATCGTTATTTAAGTAATTTTTGTTGGTATTGGTAATTTTAATTAACGGCTCACTTGAGCAACATAACGGGCTATTGTAATTTTTGTTGATTGCATTGGTAATATGATCGAATAAAAACATGCTAACAGCATAGACATTGTGAAGAAGTTTTAATTTTTTGTCAAACACGCTTGACAAAATATGGTCTAAGACCCAAGCAACATTTTTAAAGGGCTCGTCGTGTCTCAGAATGCCCACGACGCTAGTAACCTTCGAGTTGTAGGCGACGCAGGCTCGATTCCTGACAGGTACATTTCTCTCTTATGTGTCGGTAAAACTTTCATTGTGAGTGTCTATATCTTGGCTATTGTGTGTGGCCCTTGTGCTATAAACCCACAAAACCACCACCAATAACAACCATTATAAAAGCAAATATTAAAAATGACCCAGTTGTATCTCATAAAAGTGTGTTTGATCTGCTGTAACAGATCGAATAACTAGCGCGCTGTGAAATAAATTAATAGGATAGTTACGCAAAGTGGTTGTATACTTAGAAATTCAGTCACCAAAATATTTATTGAAAGAAATCCCTTACCATTCTGGATATATTATTACTATTTAAGACTCAAAATGTTAACTATTGGATTAAAATGAACGTTTTATACTTTGTCATTGTACAAGTATGTTTTGGGTGGTGTGGTAGAATCCGTTACGTTAGTCGCCAAAGCGATTTTTTTCGACAAATCAAGATGGCGGCCAATCTTAGCAATTCCAAGATGGATGCCATATACAAAATCCATACGGTGAACATTTGGATACTTAAATAGGAATAATTTTTTTTAAAGGAAAAAACCTTTTTAATGCAATGCAACAAATTTTACTTGTAAATCTTTAAATTTTTTTCTGTGTAGTATTTACTCTGAACATGTCCGTTAATTTGCGTTGTTTCCTCATATAGGTCCCGGTTTAACTAATTTTTTTTTAATTGTCGGGAAAATGTAAAAAGTGGAAAAAAAAACCCGACAAAAATACACCGGTTAGCTGAATGTCCGAATTTTCTACAATTCCGGATTTTGTACTTATATAGAATTAAAAAATGAGGAATTTTTTTTGTAGATAAGTCGATTCTTTTCTGGGATCCTGATAATCCCACCAAATATTTTTCGATGTGATAAAAATCAATGGAGGTTTGTTTTATCTATAATTGTGAGATGGAATTTTATTTCAGAATTATTCTAACAATTTACTTAGCATTATGTGAGCAACGATGGGGATATTCCTGGTCAAAAATGAAGATATGGAATTGAAAATGAAGAATTTTTTTGTAACCACGGGACCAGGAGGAAATATTTTGTATATAAGTCACATTCGTATAACGTGCGATCGCCACCTGCCGGCGAGAACCTTTCACTGTTGGCTTCCATATATGTTAACCACTGTACCGGGAGGAGTTTTTTTTGTAGATAAGTCACAGCGTATATCACGCGATCCTCTGGAACTGACGAAAACCTTTCACCGTTGCCTACTATGCATATAAACCACTGTACCGGTAGCAATTTTTTGTAGATAAGTCAGTGTATAACACGCGACCCGTGCATGCCAGCGAGATACAATCACCGTTGGCTTCCATGCGTATAAACCACTCTACCGGGAGGAAATTTTTGTAGACAAGTTACAGCATATTACGCAATGCCCCCACCTGCCAACGAGACACTATCACCGTTGACCATGCGTATAGCCAGTTTTTGTTCCTCCACGTTGTACATATTGAGAATTTCCTACACAAAGACCATCCAGTGTTTTTATATAAATTACTGAAATGCATCTTTACAGGCTCCAAATGTATACTATCGTCAAACATTTTTGCAAAAAAAAAAAGAATTAGTACGATTAGTTATGCAGTAAAAACTCCAAAATCCGGAATTGTCCAAAATTTGAACGTTTTTTTTTTCTTCTCAATTTTTACATTTTTCCGACAATATTTAAAAATTAAGGTGTTGAACCAGGACCTAATTGATGAAACAATGCAAAAAACCGTACATGTTTATAGTTAAAACCACACAGATAAATTAGATTTGCAATTAAAATGTGTTCCATTGTATTAATATTTTTTTTTTCGTTTTTTAAAAATTAATCCTATTTACATGTCTCATGTTTTACTGTTGCGCATAATTCGCTAGGGGTAAACTCTATTAAAGTAAAATAAAAATGCAAATTATTGAAAGAATTAACAAAGAAATACCAGATCGACGTTAATCCAACGGACGGAGCAACCAGACACAACTAATGTAAAAAACCATAAAGAAAAATGGTAAATGTACGAAAGGTTGCCTTAAAACTGGATAAAAAGCACGTAACTCACGAAAACTGGAAGGTTACCACATTTGGCGATAAATCGCCCATAAATTGTAACATATTGGATACTACATTCCACCCAAATGATCTTATGAGCTACCTTTTAAAAATCCACACTAATTTGTGTGATTTATAAATGTTTTTGAACCAATTAATTTCAAGTTTTAATTCCGTGTGTGAGAAAGATTGATTAGTAGGGTAACTTTTTTGTTGCAGCAAAAATGTGAAAAGTTGCATTTATCATTCCCCAACGATGCATTTATGGAAATAAAGTTGCATTTATTTTTGACACACTAAAATCTAAAATAAAATATTCGTAAAAAATGAAAAAATTTCAAATTATCTTGACAATTTTAGTCGTGTACAACAGTATTATAATACATCAATAAATACGGAAGAACGTTGAATGGCCGATCCTTGGTCAGTTCTTTCTTTAACATTGTAAAACAGCACCAGTCGCAGTCATATAATTAAGTACTGTATCGAATAGCAGAAGCGCAAAATCCTTTCGCTCAACATTCAGCGATTTTAAAACGTCATCTACAAGGCGAACAACATATTGATGATCGACACTCACCTCTCAAATTCTGCAGTCGATTACGCAAGTTTTCTCTGGATTATCAAGAGTGTCAACCAATGTGTTAAACTACATCTTGCCATTTATTTAACTTTCGTCTGTTAAGAAGAACACCTTCTTTCTATGAACTTCTTGTTTGATCGTCAATACTTCGGCGTTCGCAAGATTCGGCACACGTGGTCGAAGGATTGTTTCAGAGGGCAAAAAATGAAATAGTAGTTTCATATTAATTAATTTTAAGCAAAATTTTAAAAAGTTGCAGGTGGTTGCATTTATGCGGAAAGTTGCATTTATGTTGCGATTATAACTCACTTACAATACACCCCATGTCGGAGGAATTTTGATTTTAGTACTTTACATGCAGCGTAGAACGTGTGAAAAAAAAAGTTGCATTTATTGCAAAAAGTTGCCCTATTGATTAGTTTTTGTCGGGCCTTGGAAGCACAGTTGATAGAGCAGCGCGGATTATCAACAAGTGGATTGTGCGTTACGTGGGTCACCCCATATTCGCATTTTGTTCAGAATAGACCAAATTTAAATAAATCATCTCAACTAACCTCGTATTACTTAGAACTTTCACGCATAAGAAAGACTAAAAATAACGAATATTAAACTTATAGTGAATAAACTAATGGGTAGAAAGTACTAAATCTTATAATGATTATAAGACAAGAGATCCTGAATCGATTTCTATTAAAATTTATGAACGTCGATATTCACAATTTCTTAACATTAAAATTCTATAATTAGTATTTCAATCTAAAAATTTCCTTTACACAGAACGCAGAGTTTTTTTTAGTTCTTTAATAGTAACAATAAAATACAGAGCTATGTGAATATTAAATTAGGGAAATTAATTTAATAATAAAATTGTCCTTGCCATCTCACCGTGGTTTAAGCTGACGAGGTGCTATCCTCGGATCATTTCCTTCTGGACTTTCCTTTCCGGAACTTCTACAAAAGCCCACTGTGTTACTCTTTTGCGACGTTAATATTCGTAATCGTGAAACGGATTGACCAAATGATTTGGAATTCGAGCTTAAATTTTGGAATAGATTCGAAAATTAGCATCAAAGTTGGGTGTTATCTCGGAAATTATCAGTTTGTGCTGACGTAGACTGTTGATTTAGAGATGTGAATACTATATATGCAAATTTCATTGATATGAGCTTAAAAAATGTTTCCTATAACGAATGGTATCTCTGAATCTGTTCTACAACGAATGATTCGCGGACAAATAGCTTGCTTTTCTGAACTGCTGGCAAAAAAACTTTCATCCAACTTTAATTAAAATGCATTTTTAATGCACCTTTGCATTTATTTTTTAAATCATATAAATGTGTTTCAAGAATTCTTATATTACTTCATTTGAAATTTAGCCATACATCTTGTTGTAAGTCGAATTTATTTTAATAAGATTTTGGGAACTAAACTCTATTCATAAATGTTCTAACCACCTGAGTGTCAATTATATTGTTTCACAAAAACAATTTACTACGAGAGTTCCAGAAAATGTTTATACGAAACGATGAGTCGCTGATGTCTGAAACTTCCGGATCGGAAGTGCTTTTACTTACGACATCTTTGATTCCTTCTCTGTAAGCCCTTCCTTCCGTCGAAGAAGTTAATACATAAAGCACGTGGATGACAAGTTCAGCATTTAAGCTTAGAAATTCATGACTGGCAATGACAGAGATTGGATTTGGTGACTTCTATCAGGTATGTTCTTAAACTCTAATCCTACCTCCAAATCATATATAAGTAAGATTAAATATAGGTATCCACAAAAACATTAAAATCTATCTATCAATACATATATATAAAAGGATGTGTATGTGTATATATTCTCTCTAACAAATCTACACCGTTTGACGAATCCTTGCCAAATTTGGTACACTTATACTTTAGAACACTGCGGAAAACATAGACTATTTCTTTCCTGTCTTCAAACCAATCTATATCCATGAAAATTGGCACACTGGTAATACCAAAAATGCCTCTCGAAGCCCAATTTTAAAATCTAGTTAATTTTCCTGCATTAAATGAGCCCGTTGTGTTGCTCTAGTACGACGTTAATTAAAAATTACCATTTTATTACATGCAATAAATGGACATGGAAATATTTTCTACAGGGTTTGTGTATTTGAGTAAACACAGGGAAATGTCGGGGTCATATTTTAAACCCGAGCAACTCCGAGTTATTCAGCTAGTAATACTATAAATCAAAATGCTTGAAATTTTCAAACAGTTTTAGCAGTATTTCAAACGTAGAACCTGATGTGTTTGTAAATCCTACATGTAATCAGACCGCCCAAAGGTACTATAAAAATCTATATAAATTTTCTATGTAGCAGTAAAAAGAGGGAAAAGGAGACTTTAAAATTGAATGTTTTTCATACAATTTCATTCAAAAGAATAATGATTTTCTATTCCTCAATCATTTTCTCCTTTCATCCCACTACTCTATTCCTCAAACTTTTTCCTCCTTCCATCACAGTACTCTATTCCTCAATCCTTTTTCTCTTTCCATCCAACTACTATATTCCTCAATCCTTTACGTTTCATTGACGATATTTTTTCATTATTAGTCATTCTTTCCTGCTTAATTTTATAATAAATGCTATCTGTTGAAAACAAAATGCACAATAGATCCTTACGGGATAGGGATGCGACATCGATGTCGATGTTTTCAAAACATCGAGGTTTTATAAAATACATCGATGTATTTAACATCGATGTATTGGAGCCGACGTTTGTTTAACATCGAAGTATTGGAGCCGATGTTTGTTTAAAATCGAGGTTTTATAAAACATAGGTTAAAAAAATAAAACATCGACAAAATAAAAACATCGGCAATGTTAAAACATCGATGTTAAACAAACATCGGCTCAAATACATCGATGTTAAACAAACATCAGCTCCAATCATTGCCGATGTTTTTATTTTGTCGATGTTTTATTTTTTATTGAAAATAGTACCATTGTAATAATTAAGAAAAATAACCGTGCAACTAAGTATTTGGCAGTGATAGCGACATCCGTCCCATCAGAAAGAGTTTTTTTCCTAACTGGTGGGATAGTTAGTGAAAAAAGGAGTTGGCTTAAGGCGGAGAAAGATAACAAGCTTCTTTTTTTACAAACTGTAAATAACAAATATTGTAGAACATAATAATTTTATGCCCAAATTCTTTTTTTATTTGCAGTAAATAAAAATAAGTTTATTATGTTTCGTCCCCATAAGTTGAAAAATAATTAATAATAACTAACAATAGTTATTGTTATGCACCCACCTAATTATACTTATAGTTAGTAGTACCTATGTCAAATGGTTGTACAGATTATTTTCTTTAAAATTATTCAATTTGAAAATAAAAGATTTGTTAACTGTTGGTATTAAATTTTTTGACTTTGATTTGACAGTTTAAACAAATCTTAGTTTTAAATTAATAAACACAAAAATGACAAATTAAATCTCCTCCTGGGTAATTAATGTTTGAAGTTACTAAACCAGTTTCAAGAAATGGGGGGAGGGGGAGTTTAAATACACTGGGGTTTAAAAACATCGATGGTTTTTGGCCGATGTATTAACAACGATGTTTTAATTTTGAATATCGATGTTTCAAAACATCGATGTTTTGTTGTAGATGTCGCTTCCCTATTACATGATAGCCTCATGCTGCAAACGACAGGCGGTCCTGCGCGTGTTGCACTATAACCACCACTTGCTAGAATCGCGCGGTTTTACAACGCTGTTTGCAACTGCTGCGGTTTAAGCGGGGAAGCTGGAAGCGGTGCACAATGGACGTACCCTTAGGCATTGAAAACACTATTGACTGCGGTTTTGTGTTGATCCGATTTTATTTATTGCACACTAACTACTTGTCAGCTATATAAATCAAATATCAGGACGAGATGCAACAAATATTTAGACAAGAAACGAAAACGGAACACATTTCCAAACGGACAACAAAACGATTGCTCTCTCGCTTCCTGACAAAGAGACGATTGCAGTTTCAAACAGGGCGGATGCACAGAAAGTAGCACGATCATACGTCCTTGGAAATAGCCGATAAACAGCTCCTCGTTCGAAAGTAAAGGACTGGTGTTCTGCGACAGCACCAGTAAAAACACTTTAGAAATGAAAGCGATACTCAAGCTTATTTGCTACTAGTTGCAAGCTTATTGAAGACATTAGGCTGTCATGAGTTTCTTAGAGTTCCTCCGGCTGAAACGGATGAAAGTCGATTTCAATCATGCAATCGAACCGCCCTAAGACTAAGTTTCGACAACTCTATAAACAGCCGTAATTCTTGTGGGTCATTAGAGATTCCGAGGACATACAAAATACAACGATTCCGAGCATACAAAATACAAGATACAACGATACGAAATTTTCAAGTGACTACAAATATTTCCGTGCATTCAATTTCAGTAAAACTGGCGAATTTTTGGTGGATAGTCTTGCACTTAGTTTTCCTATGAATATGTTTTCACTGTGCCATTCTTTCACCTAGTATACGATATTTTCGAATTTCATCATCAATATGAGAAGATGGTAAATTAAATTGTTACAACATTCGTTACTAATTTAGTTTGAAGCAAACGTAATTTTTCTTGAAAATTCCATTCATCTGCAGGTGGAATAACGAAACTTCTGTTAGACATATAAAGCAGAGTTGACGTTTGTCTGTTCTCTACACTAATCCACCTTTTGACCAATCCACACATTTGGTACACTTATATTTTAGAACCCTGCGAAAATATTAGGCTACATATTAACCAGCGTTCTATTTGTCCAAGGGGGCTAAAAATTTACGGCATTCGTGACTAATTTATTTTGAAGCAAACGGTACTTTTCCAGAAAATTCCATTCAGTGGCATGTGGAATAACAGCTTTTGTTAGGAATACATGTCATCAGAGTAGACAAATTAAACCCAATCGATAACAATTTTTTAATAAACACAAGGTTGATTTTACTGCGCTTTTACAAAAAGAAAATCACTTTCAACGAACGATTCACATGCATCTAAGTTGCGTAAGAACAGCTTCAATAAGTAGAGTAAGCAACCTCGACTTTCTGCCTCTTAAGACATAAAATTTCAATTTTTCAAAATTACTGAGTGTGATATTATTCCAAGATCAACAAAGTCTTGTAAAAAATTCCCTTTTCTCCAACGCACATAAAGTTTTAAATTGGACCCTTATGGTACTTTTTAAGATCCGAAATTTGGTTTCTGAATGGAAAGCACGTATCTATTTAAAGTAATATACAGGGTGGTCCCGAATTCATGGTACAAACTTTAATGGTAGGTACAGGACATTGTAACAATGATTTATTGTATAGGAATGTATAGTCGCAAGTGACGCGGTGAGGCGTAAACAGGGGAAATAAAAGGAAAGAGAAATGGAGTGATCGGTTGGTATCAATGCCGGTAGAGGGCAGTAGATGTCTAGCCGCTGTTGAACATGATGCATCACAGTAGGGAAAAGCGCCATTCACAATTGTGCTGCCGTAGACGATGGGTGACTTTACGTATGCAGAAAAAGCAGACATGCATTACATGTACGGCCGTGCAAATGGTAACGGCAGAGCTGCGTTACGAATGTATCGCGCGGAGTATCCTGATCGACGAATGCCGGATCATAGAATTTTTCAACGGTTACATCGTCAACTTTGTGAAACAGGTGCGTTCGACGTCAACAGACATGGCGCTGGTCGAGTAAGAGCTGTACGCACTCCAAGGCTGGAAGAAAGCATCTTGAACATTGTGGCTGATAGACCCGAGTCAAGCACAAGAACTGTTGCGCGTGACGTAGGTGTGAGTCATCAGACTGTATGCAGAGTGTTAAACGAAAATCGCTTACACCCCTTCCATTTTCAGAAAGTACAAGCATTGAATCCGGCAGATTATCCTCGCCGCGTAAACTTCTGCCTGTGGGTGATGCAGCAATGTGCGTTGCAGCCGGATTTCGTAGATTATGTGCTATTTACAGATGAAGCGACATTTTCACGCGAGGGTGTCTTTAATGCGCACAATTCCCATGTGTGGGCAACCGATAATCCACATGCAACGCGTCGACATGCGTTTCAACAACGTTTCAGTATTAATGTGTGGGCTGGTATTGTGAACGACTTTTTGATTGGCCCATACTTACTACCCACGCGGCTCACTGGCGGAAGCTATCTTATTTTTCTGAAAGAAGTGTTACCACAACTGCTGCATGATGTTCCGATCGCCATTCGTAACCGCATGTGGTTTCAGCACGATGGGGCGCCAGCACACTTCAGCATTGATGTACGGAATTACCTGAATGCCACGTTTGGTACTCGATGGATTGGGCGTGGTGGACCAGTCCCTTGGCCACCCCGATCTCCCGATTTATCGAGCCTCGATTACTTTTTATGGGGACATCTAAAGCATCTTGTTTATGAGACTCCAGTTGACTCAGATGAGGATCTCGTCGCTCGCTTATCTGTAGCTGCTGCAGGTGTGCGTGAAATACCAGGCATCTTTGAACGTGTACGCCAATCGCTCCACCGACGCTGTCAAGCATGTATCGATACTGGTGGACGCAATTTTGAACAATTACTGTAAACATGACACTTGTCAACAACGCTTTCAATAAAATCTTTGTTTTTCCTTTCGGCCGTTATTTCCCCTGTTTTCGCCTCACCGCGTCACTTGCGACTATACATTCCTATACAATAAATCATTGTTACAATGTCCTGTACCTACCATTAAAGTTTGTACCATGAATTCGGGACCACCCTGTATGTAGTTACTCTACTATGGAGTACAGGTTTCAATAACACCCTTGAAACACGAAAAACAAATGAAATTTAATTTATTTTAATCGTCTTTCAATGAAAAGCTATATCAAAATTTTGAAATATATTTTGAACTACAAAGTATGACTACCAGTTTTAATTTAACGTAACACATCTTGTTTTAAAGTTATTTTTAAAAATTTTCATGTCATTTTAAAATAACACATTACACACTTAAAAAATATTTTGATTCGTAAATTTTATTTTTTTTTTATCTACACACTATTACGTATTCAACCAAAGATTTGAAGAAAGTTGGTGGTAATATACATATACCACCATGGAAGTACCCATGTCGTGATATTTTGCAGGAAATAAACAAATAAAATCCAACTAAATAATATTTCTGGTATAGGTAATATACCGGAACACAAAATGCAAACAAACAAATTCCAATCCTTAAAGGCAGAATTCTGAAAAAAATATCTGTTCTAGCGTGTTAAATTTCGACTTTCTGAATATATTCTGAAGTAAAACAATTCGACAAAAAATTTGAACAACATTGATGAAGACAATGATTTATAAGCAAAACAGAACACATATTTATAATACTTGGGAATCCTCAAATATGATCGCAACCATCTGGGTTTCAACTCAATTACCCCAAAAAATAATTTTAAATCAAATTAAAAAATTAAACATTAATTCTGTGGTTGCCAGATACCGAGTAGCAAAATTACTCTTTTATGATCAATGAGTTGATCGTTTGGGCTTTTCGTGCTCCATTATAAAATTTAAGTAAATATAAAATTAAATGTTCTAAATATTATTTCTTCATCAATCAAATATTCATAAATATTATTTTCATCATGGGAAGAAGTAAAAATTCAGTTCAAACATGAACATTATAATTTAATTTATTTTAAGAAAATTGTTTTTCGATCAACACTGGTAAAGCAATCAGATACTATATCAATCGTTTTATACTCAATGTTATTTCTATGGCGATTTCAAATTGCTTTTGGCTTAGGCCTTAGGTCCATTTTAGGTCTCTTAGGATTCGAATTTTTCAAAATCCTTTCTTAGTGCACCCCTACGGTATAAAAAGAAACACCCTGCAAAATTTCAGCTTCCTAGGACTTGTAGTTCTTGAGATACAGTGATGAGTCAATCAGTCAGTGAGTGGTATTTGAATTTTATAGATATAGATTCACGTCAAGATATTCTGTAACTCCAACAGATCTGGAGGGCCGCGGTACTCCGGTTGGAAGAGCAGCGGACTAAAAACGAGGGTTGCTAGTTCAAATACAAGACCCTTCTGTACAAAAGTGGCTCGTAGACGTTAAAACTGTCGTGGCCTAAAATGTCCTTACGTTGGCTTCGTGTGGAAGTTTGAAGAGTAGGCTACCAGCTCAGATGTGACCTCGTCATCTGATCGTGGATCATAATTTAGTGGTGTTGTCCTCGAATCTTTACCCTTGGGTTTGATCCCAAACCGCCGTTGTGTTGCTCTACTGGGACGTTAATTACCAAGCTATGAAATAACCAGGGCTATGTTAATTAAATACCTACCTAGGCCAGATACTTAAGTTTTCGCCATAAAAAACTGAAGCCATGGTCAAACACGAAGCGCTAGTCGCAAAGCAACAAGCGCAGACCACTCAAAGGTACCAGCGTAAGCGGTGAAACCGCTGATTGATCTGCACGTGTCGCTTTGTGCCTTGCACTTCCTATTTGTTTGCAGCTTACTAACCAACTGCGAAATATCTGGCATACTTTCCAAAGCTTACAGATCCAGTCCTTGTGATTAGATCATGATCTCTCTTGTAAGTGTCACTTCCGACTTCTCGGCTCAACTCCTCTACAATACTGCAAGGATTCGTAAATATGGGTGCGTATGAATAACAATGTGACGCAGTGTTTTGAAGTATTTTAAAGTGTTTTTTCGGTATATTACGTTCACAACTACCTTTATTACGGACCTCGGAGACATCAACAAAGCGAATACCAAATAAAACATGCCGTGGTCATTAGCGTTCTACCCGATTGACCTACACGTCTATTCTTTTCTTCGTTGTCCAGTGTTATCATCTTGTTTGAAGATAATTTTAATTATGATTTGCTTTTATGGGGATGTGTTAAAGGTAAAGGAATATGAATAGTTATTTTCCAAAATCTTACCTCGACTCGTACAATTTACTAAGTATAAAAAGAATTCGGCACACAGCTTTTGATATTAAGACTGCGGTAACACTTTTGGAGTGCTTTTTATAGCGAGTTGTGCCCGGCAAAAGCAACCCGCTTTATTTAGATTATGACAACTTGTTGAAATTAAATTTTCATTTTAAGCCATTTTTTGGTTCTTGAATAAATTGGAATCTTTTTGTTGTCCTTTGAAATTTGTTTTCCCGATTTTTTCCATTATAACGTCTTTTGATTTCATTGACCTAATTATCTTTTATTTCCTGTAAATTTGAAGAATTAGGCCCGGTACATTTTCGGTTTTCAACGTGCGGCGCCACTGCGGCAACGCAAGTGCGGTCTGAGATACATTAGATCCAATGGAGTAGTGCACACATGTATCCGGCGCAGCTGCGGCAACGCACGTCAAACTTGCGTGCCATTTGTACCGCAGTTCCCCTCGGCGCCGTAGCTCGCCGCACATGCGTATCCGGTCTGATGTACCTTGTTTTCATAAATAAATGGAATATAAATAATAATTAATAAATGGTTGTATCCAGTAACGTCTATTTTGTTACAAAATATACATTTTTTACACCAAGTAAGCGAAATAAACAGGTTTTCGATAGAACATTTATCGCAAATAGCGCGAAATGAGTACTTGCGTCATTTCACTGTTATGTGTGTATAGTTGGGCTTCGGTGCCGCAGTGGCACCGCTCGTTGAAAAACCGGATGTGTGCACCGGGCCTTAAACTTTCAAGTTATATTTTAAACACGGCACACATTTTAGTGGCAACCGTTTGTATCATTTCTTGCTTTTATTTAATATTATGAATGTTTCGTAAATTATTATAATTTATTTTACCATGTCTTCTGTATTTAGAGTTATAGGGTGTTCTTAGACGAAATTTGAAGTTAATTTTACTAGTGGGCAAGCTGATGGGTAACTTTAGAAAATGAGGGAGTTGCAAATCAGTTGTGTGGATTTTTTCTGCTTTTAAAATTTATTTTCCGTTAAGCCTAAAACCGTATTTTTTTCTGAAAAATTCTTCCTTATGGTGAAAAGAAAAGCACGCCAAAAATGTTGCCACTAAAAAGTCTTTGTATCCCAAAGCTGTACAATTCGTTCTAAACAACCTTTTCATTCAAATATTTCTCGAATATTTTTGTCAAATAGAAGCTTTGTTGTTTTTCATTGTCTTACAAAACGCTTAGTTTCCTGAATTATATCGTTAGTCGTGCTAAAGTATACTTCGCATTCTCGAGCTCGATGTAAAAAAAAAAAAAAGCTTTTTGTTCCAAAAGACCTCACGCTTATTTAATGCTTTTCAACATGCAAGAGCAGCACGAAAGCTTTCCATTACTTTTGTTTGAGAACCGTTGAAAGCATTGTAAAGGGATTAAGTTTTTTGTGATGAATGCTCGAACAAAAAAACTACTTGGAAATACCGTGAGAAATTTCTCACTTTCCCACTGTTAACAATTACTTACCTTAATAGGGAGTCAATACTATAACAGGGGAGATCGAGCTCTGAAACCAGTGAAAGCTTTTCGAATGTTTCTTGTTTTAAATAACATACCCTTCCGATGGCATTTTATATAGTTCTAGAACTATAGAAATGTCTTTTCCCTAGAAAGAAAATTCTATATTATTCTATAGAGGAATCGAGCTCTGATTCAGCAGAAATGTATTGCTAGAGTTCTTTTGAGGAAAACAGTAAAGTCGCGAAACAAAAGAATTGAACTTCTATTGAATTATGTTTCTACAGACTTTTTACAGAGATTTCTATTCTTTTTTATTTAGAGAGCTTAATTTAAAGAGCTTAGAAAAACGGACCATAATTTTAACGAAATTTTTCCTTAGAGGATTGTGACACCAACTTTGATGTATTCCATTAAAGTTTATCTTTTAGTAGGAGTCTGAATTAAGATATGCGATTGCTGCTAACATTTAAAATATACTCATACTTCACTTAAATAGTCCAGATATAAATTATTTAAAGTTTCAGCGAATGTTATAGTAATTTTGTATTTCGGCTACAACCAAATGCCGTCAAGAAAAACCAATAGAAAAATATTTAATACTAAACTTTACGGATTAAACAAATCCGTTAAACTGTCCAGAAAGTAATATTGAAACATGTGTTGAGAATACACACAAAGGGATAACTTTATAATGAGCCTTATAGTAAGAAATTATGTAAACTTAAACATATTTCAATATAAATGACATTGGGACTAATTTACATAGAAGAAACCATATGAATGTAAATATTTGGCATGTTTAAATTTCATAATATGACAAAAAGTCGATGGTTCAGTTTGGTGGCAATAGCCTATTGTGTTTATTCAGTGCAATGTTAATACAACAACCTACCCTCATTTATTTTTTCTAATCATTTTCGTTTTAGAGTCGGGATCTAAATAGCACGTGTTAAATTCTGCAGAAATTCATCGAAAATAAAAAAAAATTGAAATTACTAAACAATACTAAGATATTTCAAGCATCGCAATTAAAGAATGCATTACTCACGCAGATATCTCCATTTAATATTTAGGCTACGGCCGGTACAGTAGTTGCACCATGATCGTGCAAAGAAAGATTTTAAATAACGACCTGTACATCAGTTGTACCTTGAATCTTATAAAAATCCCGCCAAGAAAGAATTTAGACTACGTCCGTTTAAACAGTTGTACCTTGAAAGTTATAAGAATCGCGCTTGGTGATATCTATAACCGTAATCAAAAGGTTAACCTTTCCGACAGGCGCCTCAATCCCATGATAGTACTTTACGCAAGTCCAACTTGATTGGCTAATCGGATCACATGACCTAGATACGTATGTCATCAAGGTTTATAGTTGTTGGCGATTTATCTCTTCCTTTCTGCTTTCTTCTTTTCTTTTCAGATCCATGGCAATGGGTGGGTAGAGGTGGGAGCCGAAAATTGTATCCTTTTATTGTATAAGTTAATAATTATATAAGTTAGTGTTTTATGTATGCTTTTTGTTACATCAGAATGGTCCTAAGCCAGCGGTGGATAAGACACCATCATCCTAAAGCAAAGGGGACGGCAGAGGGGCGGTAAAATATCAGCTGGTAGTGAGTTCAGGAGTGGTTCTTAGATTATTTATGTAAAATCAACGGAAGCTTGGAAAAATATGAAAAGGGTATTAAAAATTAGGAAAAGTAAATTAGAATGAAAAGGAATTAAATTGGAATTTTTTTTAAATAATTTGGAGGATCTAAAAATTTTTCCGCCAGCTGGGTTCGAACTCGGGAAGTCATTCTCCGCTGCCGACGCTAATCTAAAGGTGGGTGACTTTAGCCATTAGGCAATCGTTGCTTCTCGAAAAGAAGCTCTTTAAAGTATAAGTACCCTTAATATAAGTTGGCAAGAAATACTACTAACAACAACCATATAACATATATATGAGGAGCAAATCAGAGTCAACTTGTCGGACACTTACGCTGTACGCTGAGGCGCAAGTGTATGTATTGTATTTCTACGAAACAACGCGCATATTCAAAATCAAATGGTTACTGCAACAATCAAATTGGCGAGATATCCAAGTGAAGCCAAGCCCGTGAAACTAGCCAATCAAGTTGGACTTGCGTAAAGTACTATCATGGGATTGAGCCGCTTCTACCTTTTCGTGCTTCGAAAATATCTGGTCAAATCGTAATGGGTGGTTGAGGGGCTCAAAATAAATATTTTTGTCAAGGAATATGTGTCTGGAAATGTTGCGTTTAGGTGGTAGAAGACGTAGGTAGAAGGTGGTAATGGACATTACGCCACGGCGCCTGCAATAGGTTATTGACTACGACGGCCACTATAATATTAATATTTATAATGTGACTGTATAATATTATTAAATGATTTATTATAAAGCTTATGTGTGAAGGGTATTTTATCACTCTTTGCTAGGCATAATTTAACTCCATAATTCCGATATTTCTGAAACATAATTAACAACCTACTTATACTACTATAGGTTAGAATTGTAACAATCCACTTATTGGACACAACTACACTATCTAAGTGAACCTTCCTCAAGTAATCGTTGAAAGCGACATATACTCCCAGAATCACAGTATCTGATCGGAATCCGCCCTTTTTACAGCGGAGTTCAATTCTTACACGCTCCCTCAATGGTTTTTATGGATTTTCTAGGTTAATTTTAAGCCGTTTTTTAATATATTGTCATCATCCGACTGAAATTGTGTGTGGAATCTAAATTCATGATAAAAGATCAGGGTTCGTATTTAAATTATCGGAGCAGACACTCAATTTAATATGAAACGGCCCCATTGAACAAATTTTAATTATTACTATTTGTAGAATTCATTCAACACTATCGATTGCTACATTCCATTTTGTTCTCCGATGTAAATTGTGCAATTGCAATCGGGTGAGTCGGGTTTTTTTTTTTGTTTTTTTTTACGGCTGTACTTTTCAGATTTTTTAAAACAACCAAAATATGGTTGATTTAAGTTTTCTTACTCTGATGTTTTAACATGAAACTTATCCAAGTATGAAAATAGAGAAAAGTTTAATATTGCATTCACTAAACTAATGTATGATGCATAAAATAAAGTATATTGTAATCCAGGGCTCGAAATACCCGGGTGCACATGAAAATAAAATTGTGCACCTAATTTTTTCCCGCTAGGTGCACGCAGTGCAACTAACGTTAAAAGAAGGGGAGGGAAAACGTGTTTTATTTTGATGTTTGAACAAAATATTAGTATCAACCTATCCCGCTCCAAAGGAACGTAATTAAAATTCCTAAATACACACTATGCAAACAAAATCGCTGGGCCGTAACGGGCTTAAAATGGTGGAGGGTTTACTTGTGCCACTGCCAGCAGAACTTTACGATGATCAAAATATTTTTCAGATGGCTCTATTGAAGCAACGGTCACGACAACCGAGCGCAGGATACCTTGAAAAAACGAGAAGGTTTTGAAAGAAACACGACACATAATGCAACTATACAGTTTGCCGATTGAAGACAGATTTAAATCCATCGTTAACGATCCACTTTTGTCAACTTTTGCTGTCTTCGAGTCATGTTATTGGCCAAACAATGAAGAAATTGAGAGCTATGGGAACGAAAAAATTGAGAACTTATGGTTGCATTTTCAAATTCCTTTAGAAGTAATAATTTCGCAGATAAAAAAATTATTTTATTTACTCTTCACTACTACTCTAATCTATCTAAACATACCCAACTAATAAAGTAGTTTACATTACATTAATGCTCTAAAATGACTTTTTTTAAATGTGCGCCTGATATATAATCTGTGCACCTAATTTAAAAACTTAGGTGCACAGATTATATATCAGGCGCACATTCAAAAAAAGTCATTTAGATTCATCATCATAGATTTTTTAATGCAGGTGCACCTTGTGCACCTAATTTAAAAACTTAGGTGCACAAGGTTCACCTGCATTAAAAAATCTATTTCGAGGCCTGTTGTAATCAAGTATATGGAATAAAATTCATGTGATGCCTGTACAGATACACAAAATCGAACGTAGAACGGAAAGATGAACAGACTGACGCGCGCGCGCGCATCCAAGTTCAGTCACTAAATGAATGTAAGTACTCACAGCATGCAGAATTTCATGAAAATATATTAAACTGTGGACGTGCATTAGGCACACATAAAGACACCAAACCCGCAAGAAACTGATTTTGCATCAGAAGGGTACAAAATGGATAGAAAACTTGAAATGGGTCAAAAATATTCAATGTACAAACAAAAACTCCATTCTTATTTATATAGATTTTTTTAAATGTTTAGTGGACTCTTTTACTAACCTTTACAACTTAGCCAGATATTTTCGAAAAGCCCTGTTTATGAAAGTTAGTACTTCTGACAGAAGTTGAAAATGGAACTTTTTTTTCTAGTTATATTCTAGCATTTGATTAATTCGATTTTGTTTGTATCTAATATAAATATCCATACCGATCACTTTATCTATTAGTGTTAATCATAGTATATAATATTTGACATCTCATTACTCTGAAATAATTTGTTTCGTTATACGAGTTATTACCAAAGTAAAACGTCCCAGAGATGAAACACTAATTCATTTCGTTAAATAAAGGTCGCCTACAACTGAAAATAAAACAAGCCTTTCTCAAAACCTCCATGTTGCTGAGTTTCTTGTTTCAATTGAACGATAGGTCTTCCATAGTTGCAACAAAGTTTGTTTTTTCATATAAAGGTCTGAATCGTGAGTACTTATGATTATTTTGAAACAAGCCACTCTTGCAGGGGGGAAAACACGAATGAAAAGAATAACTAACGACTGGAATACGTGCTATTTCATAATAAAAGTAGTAATCAACTTTGTTGGAGGAAGAACTTAAGTTCGTGGATTTCTGTGCGTGATCTTTGATGGGGAATTGTGGTTGTGAAAAACCACTCATAATTACTAACGAAATATTTCTAGGAATGGAAAAATTCAATAAAATTTTATAGCATGAAAATGTCGATTATTTGTTTAGTCATTTTATTTCCACGCCTCGTAAATAGAATTTGATGCAAAGTTTTCACATCCTTTAAATTCGTATTTTTATAAGGCGAATGCTTGGCGTCATGTTAGAACTTACATTTAACCAACGAGGTATTTCGTCATTAGCAAAACTGACCAGATCTCGTTCGACGAGATATCTCGTCAAATAGTAATATGATCCGTGATCAATGGAAAAACCTAACCAGAATTTTATAGAAATTAATATTAGTCAAGCTGTTGCAGCTTACAAACGACATGCTGCGTATTCGATTTCCGAAACAGCGCTCACATTTCGAGTCAAAATTTGTACAAAGTTTTCATTTGGATTCCAGATTGTTAGAGTTCTGATTTCAGAGGTACTGTATAATTTTTCTGTAGTTAAACAATTTTATATTTGAAGAATATTTTTTTGGAATATCATATTTTGTAAACAATGGTTCGCTTCGCTCGCATCAATGAAGACAATGAGGATTGCTATGCAATCCTCCGGGGGTTGGCGAGCGTTAGCGAGCAGTAGTCGGGCCCCCTAGTTGCTTATAAATACTTCAAATAACAGAAATTACACTCGCTGCCAAAAATTAAGAACGGAGAGAACAATGTTAATTTCCAGATGCCAATCTGAATTTGAGAGTGCCATTTACTGCAGATGTAGATGGAAATGCATGGAAATGATACAGCTAATCACGGTTTCATGTCGAGAAATAGGTAAAAAAAGACAGTTGTATAAGAGTAATATATTTAATTCAGCCATCATTGCGAAGGGTTAGAGGAGTTACATGTAAGCGCTGATAAAAAGTGTTTAGAACTTTCTTACGATTAGTTTTCAAGAAAGACGTGTTTCTATGACTTCCAGAAGACGAATGGCATATAGTGAGCACTGGCGTTCTTTGGGACGCCTTGAAGCAAGGCAATTCATCACTGATGTTGCTCTTTTCTTCGGCGTTCATCATTCTGTCATTTCACGATTAGGGAAACAAGCCAAACAGTTGTCCGACGAGCTGTGGCCGGCCGCACAAGGGTTACGACCCCCGCGGAAGATCGATATATTGCTACTGTAGCGAAGCGGAATCAAAGGGAAACTTCCACACGTGTGACATCTATGGTTGCAGCTTCCATTGGTAAGACGATATCTGCCACTACTGTGCACCAAGGCTACATATCACGAGTTTGTACCACGAGTTTGTGTTCAACTATCCCTCCAATTTGGAGAGACACTGTTAAAGTGGTGTCGGTAACATGCATTGGACTGTGTCTGATTGGGCTAACGTTATGTTTACGGATGAGTCGATATTTTCCCTGGAGCCAGATGACAAACGTGTAAGGGTCTGGAGAGAACAAGGCACACGCAATCCGCCACAAAATATCATCGAGCATCACGCATTCCGAGGTGGAAGCATCAAGATGTGGGCCGAGATTTCATTGGGATATCGCAACAACCTGCACATCTATAGACGGGTTCTGTGACAGCTGTCCGGTATCGGGATGAAGTCCCAGAACCCACTGTGAGATTGTACACTGCAGCAGTTGGTCCGTCTTTCGTTTTAATGGATAATGCGCTTCCCCATAGAGTTGTCATCGTCGACGACTACCTCGAGACTTGACTCGGGGGTGGTTGATCACCTCATGGAAAGCATGGTCACACGCTGTAAACTTTGTATGAGGATGAGGGGTGGTCACATACCCTATTAATGTCGGTTTTGTTTATTGTTTTGGATTTAAACACCATTTTGTTAATGACTCCAATATGACTTCATCTTATAATTTATGAAAATTCAATATTGTTTTCATCTTTGTATTTAATTGTTTCGTTTCATGCATAAACCTATTTGCTACTTTCCTTTCGCATTTTGTGTCAATCAAAGCTGTACTTGTCGTTTTTTTCGCATTTACCTTTCGTGCTTAACTTTTGGCAGAGAGTGTACTTTTAATACTAATTTTACTCTTTTCAGCATACTGTATATGCATCTTAAGCATATATTGTTAAACGAAAACAAGTGTATACAATTTTGTGTGTCGATATTTACAACCATATCTATATTACTGTTAAGCGCCCCCATTCCAACTTTTCTATTTTAATTAAAGCCAGTGTGAAATCTTGATAAGCTACTGCAATATTAAAAAATCGTCAAAAATATTTGAAAACTTCATGAAATGAAATGTGGTGGAATATTTTCGAACGGTAAACGTAAGAATTTAATAACTTTATCAGGAAATTTTTTTTAAAGGTGAAGATTTATGTTTAAATCCATTTTTATGCATTAATCCATGTTAAGCTATTATCCCTTTTATTTCATGATTATAAAAGGAAATGCTTGTCTGCGTTTTTGTGTATGGTGTGCAATGTCCTGACGAATCTATGGCACTTACATAACCAACGCAATGTGCATAGTCTTTCTCCAAAGCATATCGCTGAACGCAGGACACGCTGCCGAATTCTATATGAAAAACACTTATCCAAAGAAAAATGAAAAAAATATTATCATAATAGATGAATCATAGGTGTATTTAAATGATTGCAGCAAAAAAAGAGCTATTTATTATCATAAAAGGGGAGACAAAAATTTAAGTACATGATTCACAGAATCGAAAGAAAGTTTTTCTAAGGGATTCATGATTGTTGCTGGTTTTTCATATAATGGAAAATTAAAAATAAAGAGAGGAAAAAAATGTCAAGATTAACTCCAAATACTCTCAGGAACATATTTTATCGCCAATTTTTCTGAATGAAATACCATCGCTTTACCCACAGTGCCATCAATCTGTGGAACTCCATCAAGACATAGCTAGTAGTCACACCTCAAAATCCACTGTAAATTTCCTAAAAGAAATGGAACAAAAACCGGTATCAAGGCCATACCCTTCACTGATATCCCTACTAAATCTCCCGATGGAATTCACCTATGGATTTTTGTGCTTTCTGACTTTTAAAATCTGCATTATCCAAACGTCGTCCCACAACCCTTACAGGACTCTGGAAAGCTGTTCATGAGGAATGGGATAGAATACCTCTTCTGACACTTCAAAAGGCATTATTATCCTGAAAATTATGGTGTCGAAAGATAGTTCGGAATAAGGGCTATCAAATGGAACATTTAAAACACATGAATTTTATGTAATTTAGTTTTGTGAATACAGTATACATTGTCTAAAAAATGTGTGAACAGCCTCTGTAATACCACTGTATCATCTTATACGTTTCACTGATAATTGTGAATTGTTTTGCGTTTACTGGTTCTCTCAAATATCATTATTTTTAATTCTGTGATCATAAATATTAAATTACTAAATATGTATGATTGTTTCATTACATTGTTTCAAACATTGCTGCAAATAAACATTTTGTTCAGCTTAGCAATAGTCAATCTCGTGAGGTTTTTTTGTATTTATCTTTTTCCGGAACCTGTTCTATTGCGTTCTGCCTTACCTCACCGGACTATTCTTGCGAAATCTTCCTTCCTTTCTCTTTTCCACTCCTTCACTTTCTTGGTTTCCCACCTTTCTCTTTTAATTTCATTATTTTACACTCTACGATATTTTCGTGAGTTTCTCTACTGCGCTAGCAACTTGTGAGTTGGAGAGAGACGGGGTATCCCTGTAGGAAGAGTAGCGGATTAACAACCGGAGGGTCGCTAGTACCAAACTTGATCCAATCAAAGACCGTCGTGTACGAGTGGGCTGGAATATGTTAAATCTGTCGTGGTCTCGAATTGACCTGAGGGAGGTGCCAACTCAAGAATCGTCATGTTATCGTGGTTCAAAATTATTTGGTGTTGTCTTTAAATCTTTCCCTTCAGAATTGATCCCAATCCGTCGCCAATAGCCTGTTATGTTTCTCCAGTGCGACTTTAATTCAACTTCCCCACACCGCATGTTGAATGCGGCTCTGGTTCGATTCGTGTATCTTATACTGGATGTATTTCTTTCCTTCTATGTCGGTTACTCTCAATCTTTGTGTGTGTCCATTAATTAACGTCTGTTTAGTGTTTTTGCAACCCTTGCGGCTTAAAACTCAGTTAAGCCTACAACTCGCGGAAAATATAGGTCGAGTCCTGTGACTTATCCTGAATTTATTGCTATCTTCTGAGTTAAAACTTTCGTTTTGAGTATACCCATTATTTGACGCATGTCTTGTGTTTGGCGCAGCTGGGTCAAATAAAGCCCTGGCGCTAAATAGACCATACCCATCAAACAATACATTTTCTCAGTTTTCTATGAATTGTACTTTAATTTGTGTATTTACCTCAATCTTCAAGATTGAATGCAAGCGAAAAGTAATCGATTTTAGATTTTCCCCAAATTTCCAAGCTACCAGCAATTTTCAATTTTTCTAACCTGAATACTAACGTGTCTTTTTACGAAATTCCAAAAGTTCTAAGAATTTTTAACTCTGATCACTTGGTTTAAAATTTTCTTGGCGGTTCCAAATCTAAATAAATTTTCAATCCGAAAAGAAATTTTGTTTTTTGTAAGTCTCACATGAATTAACATCCCCCCCACTGAGCGAAATTATAGCGGGTCAGTCAGATAAATAGACCAAACACCATTGCGTCTCCCACAACAGACGATATTTTTTTTTCAACTTCTGGAAACACGAATGGTTACTATGGAGACGTGACGTCACCAGTCTTTCCAGTCTCCACACAGCACGAAGGGAGATGCCGTTTTCATTCAAAAGCACGGACCATCCTTCCACACTGACTCCTTCCAGAGTTTTCTGAGGAGAACAGATCATGATTCCTAGCTTTGCAGAGAAGGGTTTCCGAATGATCCTTCTGGATTTAAAGAGTCTGTACCCTTGACCTTGACCTTCCTTATTTGAGAATACAGTGTCGCTGGCTTCCTGTTTTAGGGTGAGTGTTTCGATTTTGACTTTCAAAACTCGTGCTTGACTCGATGGTCAATCAATGCCTTGATGGTTTGTTTCGTATCCTGGAAATGTGTTAACAGGTGTTTGGAAAATCGTTTTCACCGCATTGCTAGATATGGTATTGAAAGTACGAAGTTTTGCGAGTTGTGCAGCAAAAAAATTAAAATTTAGTCGTCTGCAAAGGACTATTTTTGTGTTTCATATTAGTTCAACGAAGTTTAAATCAGAACAGTTTTAAATTGACTTGTTTGATTTTTTTTTGTTATGAAATTATATATCTAGAACGATTTTTTCTTTTGTTTATTTGTTCCGACTGTTACGCTATACATATTGTGAGCATGTAATAAAAGGCGAACATTTTCATTTCATAGAAATTATCGAAAGAAAACAACGCGCACAATTAATTCTTTCTAACAAAAAATTTAAATTAAGTCGTCTGCAAAGGACTATTTTTGTGTTTGACATATTAGTTCAGCAAAGTTTAAATAAGAACAGTTTTAAATTGACTTGTTTGATTTTTTTAGTATGAAATTATCTATATAGAACGATTTTTTCTTTTGTTTATTTGTTCCGACTGTTACGCTATACATATTGTGAGCATGTAATAAAAGGCGAACATTTTCATTTCATAGAAATTATCGAAAGAAAACAACGCGCACAATTAATTCTTTCTAACAAAAAATTTAAATTAAGTCGTCTGCAAAGGACTATTTTTGTGTTTGACATATTAGTTCAGCAAAGTTTAAATAAGAACAGTTTTAAATTGACTTGTTTGATTTTTTTTAGTATGAAATTATCTATATAGAACGATTTTTTTCTTTTGTTTATTTGTTCCGACTGTTACGCTATACATATTGTGAGCATGTAATAAAAGGCGAACATTTTCATTTCATAGAAATTATCGAAAGAAAACAATGCGCACAATTAATTCTTTCTAACAAAAAATTTTAATTAAGTCGTCTGCAAAGGACTATTTTTGTGTTTGACATATTAGTTCAGCAAAGTTTAAATAAGAACAGTTTTAAATTGACTTGTTTGGTTTTTTTTATTATGAAATTGTATATCTAGAACGATTTTTTCTTTTGTTTATTTGTTCCGACTATTACGCCATACATATTGTGAGTATGTAATAAAAGGCGAACATTTTCATTTCGTAGAAATTATCAAAAGAGAACAATGCGCTCAATTAATTCTTTAAGTGGTTTCGACGAGGTATCTCGTCCCTCAATTTCTAACCGATTTTGCTAATGACGAGTTATCTCGTCATTGGCAAAACTTACGAGATATCTCAACGATACAAAATTATTTTGTCGCGACTACCATCAGAAAAGTTAAGGAATCGGATAATATTAAGAATATTTTTATTATTGGAACAAAAACTTAGACACAACGGTATCATTATTACATAATTTTGTATAATGTGGTTTATATGTAAATCATCCATTAGTCTCTGGATGCGAGTTGTGCGGCGCGGTTCGATTCCTCCTTGTGTGTATTTCTCTATGCTGTATCAGTAAAATTTTGTATACGTATGGTTTATTACTTGATATTGACTGTTTGATATTGACTTTGGTGCAACAAGGCCAAATATGGCCCTTGCGCCATAAAACCCAATAAACCAACATCAATCTTTGCCTCTTGGCTGAGTTCGGCTCTCCAAGAAAAGTCAGTTTCATCTTGTCGTAGAATAAATTTTTTTTGTTGTCAAACAAAATTAAAAATTTAACTTCAAGTTTTGAAAATAATTTTGTTTGATTGAAAAACACAAACTTCATAAGCTGATAATAAATTAATATTTTTCGAATTTAGTGAGAAAAAAAGAAACCTACTTATAGAAAAAATTTAATCCTAAATTTATCCGGAAATAGTCTGCAGTTTTATTTGAATTAGAAAACAGATTTCCTGTTTTAGACTTGTCATCGTAAATCAATGAATTGTGAATTCTGACGAAACTATACTTTGGTTGAGATATTAAAATTTGATTCCCTTTTTGTTTACAAACGCTAAAGTTTCTACTAGTTTTGCTATTTTGTTTTATAGCTTTTAAAAATTAAATTGTTTTAAAAAGTTAAACTCTAGTTTCTCTCTCTTTCCTAAGTAGAAATGAATGAGTCCAGTTGTTGCAGCTTATACTAACAACATGCTCGGTATTCGATTTCCAAAGTAGAGCTCACATTTCGAGTCAAAATTTGCTCAAGGTTTTCATTTGAATTCCAAATTGTTCGAGTTCTGATTCCAGAGGTTCTGTATACCTTTTCTGTAGTACACAAATTTCGGGAGAGTTAGCGAGCAGGGGACGGGCCCCTAATATGAAGAAATTTCTTTCTATATTTCCCTACATATATTTTGTGGTTTTATTTGAATATTGATATCAATGTTATAAGCTGTGGGAAATTTTCAGCGTAAACAAACCAAATGGAAAGTCAATATTTTACTTTCGCCTCCCCCCCCCCTCCTATGCTCATATTATTATCGAGGTTACCTTAAAATGTTTTTTACAGTCGTTTCGATAAGTTTTGGCGTTTGCTGGAATTGACCAATCAAGTATCATGTCAATTCGGAATTCATTCTTTGCCATTTTTATTGGAAAAATGTTAAACTATATTTAACAAACAAATGAACTGACGTACACGTACAGGAAACACTACCGCCAACGGCACTTAGCTTGACAGAAAATGCCTCATATCGTTACTACTCGTTACCTCATTCGTTACGTCAAAGACACAAATCTGCATTTTTGGCAATTTTCACCTAACTGCATTTTTGAGTCGCCAGTTCCATTCATGTTTTATACCATGACAAACCACGAATTTGATTCTCACTGCAAACGTCGATTTTCATGAGAAAACAATAACCTTCGAGTCATAACTCGATTTTTCAGGAAGCATAAAAACTTTGAACGCGTTTTTGGAGAAACGTCAGTTTTGCAGATTCGTGCCTTTAGCGTGGTGGTAACGATATATGAGATGCGCAGGGTGCCTCGAAAATAACTGGCCAAATTGTGACGGTAGAGGGGCTAAAAATTGAATTTGTCAGAAAATGCAGGTGTCCGGAAATGCCGTGTTCAGGTGGTAGAAGGCGCTGTTTAAGTTATTCGAGAACATCGTTTCCGTGGTCTAAGGCGTTATTTCCTTCTCGGATTTCAACGGCATGCAATGCTACCCGAATTTCGAGCTTGCCGGTGAAAAGATAAGCAGTAAATGACGCCTAACGTCACAAACGATGTTAGCTAGTTCCACAAAATGAAACCGTTTTCACATAAGGATATATATAGATACGCAAGAGGGTACCTTTAGTGCAGAATAATAAGCATGTGTTAACATTTTCATTCTTCAATTTTACAGTTTGATAGCAGTTCTACGCTTACAATTTGAGATTATCAAAGTTGCGAACACGAGAGTAATCCATGCTTATTGTGTTGATCCAGTGCGATGTGAAATTAACCACCTATATACCAAATCAGTAATTCTATTTACTTTCGCCCTTCGGGCCTACCCCTCTGCTTTTTCTTCCTCCCTCAATGTGTTGCTTGTCATGTTTGGCGCAGCTTGACCAAATATGGTTCTTTCGCCATTAAACCCGAAAACCAATCAACCCTTTTACTGTCTTTTACACATTACAAAAGAGTGAGAAGTGGTAATAGTTTTTTCGGTTTGTCTGACTTTCAAAAAGTAGGTAGTTGAATTTATGTAGCCTTTGAGAAATGCAACGTGCTATTGGCAAGGGTCCGGGATCAATCCGGAAGAAAATTCTGAGGACATCTAGTCGTTTTGAACCATGGATGATGAAGTCATCAACACTTGAAATGGCATCCCACTCCAAACTTTCACACCACGCCAACGTGAGGCTACTTATGGCCACGATTGATTTAACGTGCACCAGCCTCCGTGTACACGAGTCTTTGGCTGGACCTAGTTTCGAACTCGCAAAACTCCGATTGCTAATATGTTGTTCTTTCAATTGGGCTACTTTGCAAAGAGGAAAGGGTAATAACTTTGTATTCGCACTCCGAATTTTGTAATTCCCTTTTACTTTCATTAAACATCAAACAAGAGTTAGAAGTGAAAATACTTTTTCGTTTCGTCTGACTTTCATCAAAAGAAACTGCTCAATTGGTGACCCCTTGAATTGTAGCCCCGGGCCACGCTCCCTGACCCAGATGCGTCACAGCATGGCACTGCCTTCTTTGGAACAGCGCAGGTGGAACAATCGCGTTCATGCTAATCGAAAGGGAAACAAATAAAATATTCCACCGAACACAGGAGGGGCCCATCGAGGCATGGTGTTCTTAAATTATTATCAAATTCGAAGCTGTCAGGGAACCGGTTGTATCGGAAGCGCAGCTGGCTGGCGATTCCAGGAATGGTTCGATTTGTACTTCGAGCAGGATGTCCGGATCGAGAAAGCTGCTCGGTTATTTGGAAGACGAGATTGTTGCTTCAGAAAAGTTTTATTTAGTCATTTCGACTCTCTGTTTCATGAATAGGGAAGGGCGGAAAGAGATGAGATTGTGGAACCACAACAATGAGTGAATGGATTAAATGGGTTTTTCTTGTTATTGAATTAAAATTGTTAGACAATGTTAATGGTACTTGGAAAATAGGATGTTTTAAAACTTCTTGTACAAACTCTGAGCAGTTGGTTTAGGGGATTTTATGGTGCAAGGATCATATTTGGTCAAACTGTAAAAAAGGGACAAGTGAATGAACCTACACTCACAAGGAGGAAAGCTTCTTAATAGAAGAGGTAAGTAGTTTAAATAACATCGCACTGAAGCAACGCAACCAGCTATTGGTGACGATCCGGGATCCAATCCCGAAGAAAGATTCGAGGATACAGCTAATATTTTCGAACAAAGGTCAGATGACGAGGTCACTTGACCGTGCTTGACTAAGTTGTGAGCAGCCACCCCACCCTCAAAACTTCCACACCACGCCAACATGAGGACATTTGAAGTCACAACAGGTTTAACGTCCCCAGCCTCCTCCGGTTGCCAATCCGCTACTTTTTCAATCGGACTACTGCAGCCATGAAACAATTGAGAGAAATCCCCATGAGAGGAATGGAGCCTGAAAGGAATTGAAACTGCTACGTGTACAACTCGCAGATAGAAGACCACGGTAGCTCAGTTGGTACTAGGGATGCGACATCGATGTCAATGTTTTCAAAACATCGATGTATTACAGTCGATGTTCTTGTAACATCGATGTTTATACTTGTCGATGTTTTATTTTTAAATGACAAAAGTAGCATAATTTCATAATCAGCAAATTGAACATACTTTTAAACTAAAGTGACCAAGGGGGTGAAGGGTCTGAACATTAGGGATGATCAATTGATGTCAATGTTTTCAAAACATTGATTTTTACAAGAAACATCGATGTATTGGAGTCAATGTCGCATCACTAGTTGCTAAACCAGTTTTAATAAATGGGGAAAAAAGTTTAAATACACTGAATTTTAAAAACATCGATGGTTTTGGGGGCGATGCATTATCAACATGGATGTTTTGCTTTTGAGCATCGATGTTTCGCTGTCGATGTCGCATCCCTAGTTGGCACAGTCGAAGATTAGCAACCAAAATGCGATTTGAAACTAACTCGATCCAATCAAATAATGCAATAAAAACAAAGTTACAAATTGTACTTAAACTTAGCCATTTGTTGGCTTTTATGTTTTCTGGTGTTTACCAGAAACGATAAAAGCAAACAAATGCCTACCCTTTTCCCAAAAAAGCGGCATGTAGGTATTTTAATAAACGTCGCACTGGAACAACGCAGCGGGCTATTGAGAGTAACAATGGAGATAGTCTTTATTTCAAAATTGGATTGCGGTTGAGATGTAATGTGGAGGTTTGGTGCTAGTTCAGGTGTTGACCTCGGAATCCGATTGCTTCAAAATTACGAGTTGTTATAGTTGGTTTTCTTTGGGATTGATCCCGGACTGTCGCCATCAGCTCGTTGTTTTAATTCAGTGTAACTTAAATTCAACTGTCTACTTATATAAAAGAACTAGCTGAATAACCGACATTGCTCGGGTTTCAAATATGACAGCGACATTACCTTTTGTTAACTCAAATACACTAAATCTGTAGAACGTGTTTCCTACTGCGATAGCTAAAATATGACAGCGATATTTCCCTGTGTTAACTCATACGCAAACCCTGTAGAACGTGTTTTCTATCTATGTCCATTTATTGCAAAAAAAACAAACTTTAGATTTAAAATATTTGGGCTTTGAGGGGCGCTTTTAGGATTACCTGTGTACCAATTTTCATGGCTACGGATTGTCTGAAAACAGGAAAGAAATAACCTATGTTTTTCGCCGTGTTCTAAAGTATAAGTGAACCAAATTTGATGTGGATTGGGAATATACACACACATCCTTTTTTTATATATAGATTGCACTAAAAAGTGTTATATAAAATGATTCAGTTAATATGTCCTTTTAATATGGTCTGTCGATCTTAGTTTTCCATATAGCGGCATAAACACCTAATTCAAATTAATTTTTAATTTTTATTATAAAGATTACAGAAAAAAAAAGAACATTGACTTGTGCTTTCAAAACACAAAAACTACACTTTAAAAGAAAAAGACCGAAAAGTGCAAATTTCGAAATCTGGGACCAGTTGGATTCATGTTCGTTCACTGAACGAAAACCAACTATGAATCAATCCTACGGTTTCTTGTCCCAGCTATAATCAAATTTGAAAAATGACACAAACGACCTTTGCGGCTTGGTTTGTCGCTCTTATCAGTTTTGCTATGCGAACGCTGTGAGAAACTTTTTCTGTCAAGCTAAATGTAGGTGGCGGTTGTGTTTATGTGAGGTCACATGGCTTGATTCCTTAGCACGATTTCAGCAGTACGCAAATAAAAATTCCAAAGAATGAATTCCTAATTGATTTTGAAAGTTGACGGGCAACGCCAACTAGAGTAAAAGCCGTTACCAAAACGACGATAACTACATTTTAAGGTAACCGCGAGCTGTACCATGAGGGCATTTGGGTAGATGGCTATTTAATCAACGCCGCACTGCAGCAACAAAGTAGTATATTGGCAACGGTCCGGGATCAAAGGAAATGATCCTAGGACATCACCACGTAATTCTGAACAACAATTAGATCATGAGGTCACACCTAAGCTATCAACCCACTGTCCAAACTTCCACACCACACCAACGTGAGGACATTTGAGACCACAATAGATTTAACGTGCACAGCCTCTGTGTACACGATGGTCTTTGGTTGGACTGTGTTTCGAACTTGCAATCCTTTTGCTAATCCGTTGCTCCTTCAACTGGGCTATTGTTACCCTATTTATTGCTAGTGTTTTAAATTGTTTTAGTAAACCTTTGCAATTGGACTGAGGACTCCGTATTTTTTCCGTTACATTAAACAATTTCCTCGATTGGGCACATGCACAATTTGGAGAAAAACAAGCATAAAAAAATTATGAACTTTTCGACATCAGAAAGAGACGGAAAATTACTGTAGTAAAAGTTTTCGCATTGCGTAACCTACTCAAAAATCTCGGGTCCTAAGATACCGGTAACACTATACGGAGAGCTAGGACTACTCTTAAGAGTTTAATTTAGATTAACCGCTCTACGATCGGTTTGTGCTACACCAAGACTAATCCCCGTTTCGGAAACTCAGTTTGGCGAACTCCATAACTTTTCAAAACACTTTTTCGAGTACTAAATTACATCCGAACTTGAAATGTCGGGACTATTTCACTCAGAAAATAGAATGTAATGTCTCATAAGCACGCGATCGCGTGATATACCTCACCTATACTACTTATTTATTGGTCTACTAAACAGAAAAAAGGTCCACCGAACATCATAACGTGTAGAGAACTATATCTTCTCAAAATAGATGAAAGCTTTCCGATTCCTGTGCTGTCTCCTGTAAGCTTCATTTATTCAAGTTGATTCAAGTTCAAAATTATTTGTTTTGACGTTAGAGCAGGTTCAATTTAGCTGTAAAAATATCTGACTTAACCCTCCAAGTGCTTCGCCGATATATATCGTCCAAGATGTGGTAAATTTTTGCTTAAAACGAGATATCTCGTGCAGACAAAATTGCGCTATATCCAAGGTGAATGAAGATCCAAGTAGGCAAACGAAATCGTATCTTGCCTTGATCTGGTGACAGGTTTGGAAAAGTTTAGTTGATTGGATTTTTGGCGCACGGGCCATATTTGGCCCAATTATGCCAACCACAGGACAACAAAGAGGTTGTGGGAAAATCAAATAGTACAGATACGAGTCACATTATGGCCATCTCCTACATCAGACGTCAACAGCACACGTCATATTAAATGCGGCACGTGTAACTAGCCGGCGTGGTGGGTATAAAAGTTTGAAACGTCGGCTATCTTTGAACAAGTCCTTTGTTGATGTGATGGGTAAAACGCGCGATTTATCCGACTTGCAAAAGGAGGGAGGGTGATCATTGGCTTTTTCGCGCCAAAGGCGGTAGCATTTCGTAAACTGCATAGTTTGTGAGCTGTTCGCGTGCTTCTGTAGTGAAAGTGTACCGTGACTGGAGTAACGACACCATTGAAAATAAACTGCGGTGCAACACGTGCCATTGATGTGAGAGGTGAACATCGGGTGAGACGATGTATGAGGACTGACCGACATGCTACGGTTGAGCAACAAACGTGTCAAACGAGCCAGGGGACTTCCAGACGTGTGTCTAAGACGACAGTGCAACGAACCCTGTTACATACGGGGCTCCTAAGCTGACGGATGGTCACTGCACCCATGCTGCCGAAGTTGCATCGACAAAAACGGCTTCAATTTGCGCTGAAATACACGTACTGAATTGCGACTGATTGGCAAAGGACTGCCTTCTCCGACGAGTCACGTTTTCTGCTCTATCGAACGGATGGACGTTCACAGGTCCGACGAGAAACGTTCGAGAACAAATACCCTGAAACCATTGCTGGAAGAACTCTATGGTGGTGACAGTGCTATGGTGTGTGGAATGTTTTCATAGTATGGCTTGGGTTCTTTGGTACCTGTGGAAGGTACACTCATCGGATTGGGCTGTATCTATTGTTGCCGTTCATGTGCACCCACGCATTTTGACTGTTTTTCCTCAGAGATGGGATCTTTCAGTACAATGCCGCCTGCCATCCATCCAAAATTGTCCGCGATTGGTTGAAGGAGCACAACGAAGACTTAGACGTGATCCGCTGCCCCCCCAAATTCCCCATATCTGAACCCAATGGAGCATCTTTGTGATCATCTGGTTCGCCATGTTCGCAGTGTAGACACTCCACTTTGCACCCTGAGACTTCTGTAGAACGTTCTGAACTTTGCATAGCTCCAGATACCTGTAGCAACCTTCCGCAATCTTATTGACTCACTCCCACGCCATCTAACTGCTGTCAGTGCTGCAAAAGGTGGTTATTCTGGATATTAGCAGGTGGTTATAATAATGTGACGACACTGTAGAAGGATAAATACCCTTGTAAAAATGAAGGGCAGGCCATGTAAAACAGAAGAGAGGAGAGATCACAAGGGTACCCGAGGGTTGTAATGCCCATGCACACTTAAAGATATGCTCCTGAAGGCGTACATTTATTCCAAATGGGGGATGAGGTATCAAAATATTATGCATTTTAAAAATTTGACATTCTATATCAGTAACGTGGTCAAAGAAGTAAGGGGTGTTTGGGTACTCAAGCCGTCCCCCGCAGATATTGGTTGCTGATTTTTAAAATATCTCTAATGTCATTATGGAATACTTTTATATCAAAATATAAGTTACTTTTATTGTTACAGATGCTACATTCATATAATTCAAATTTATAACTTAATATTCATAACGAAGTATGAAAGCTAAGATTATACACATTGTTTTTCGACGTTGACGCAATCAAATTCTCCTCAATCTAAGTATCCTATCAATTCTCCAACTATAACACGTAATTCCGTTTCCAGAAACAATGCTTGGTTATTTGCTTAATGCTATTCAAGCAATTTATTTTGGAAGTGAAGCGGAACAATCATTGTAGCTATTCATGTGCATAGATCAACCAGAGATGTTCCTTTTCATGTGATTTGCAGTAATCCTCTATAAGCCTAAAACCTTTTTGAAAAAGAATGCAATGTGTCTTAACTTTGCAGAAGTTTTGTATTTAACTTTAAATCCCCTTCAAACGTGTTCGCTACTGCACGACATTATGGATCGTATACAATGATTGGTGGTTTTTAGGTTTTATGGCGCCGTGTATAAGACTGAAAACACAATTAGGGTGGGGAAAAAAGCAAAATGCAGAGGTTGGCGAGAGTAAGAATGATAAATAGGAATGATTACTCGTATACTTCGGGGTTGTGATGCCTATACACACCTAAAAATACGCCTCTGAGCGCTCATATCCAATGAATTTCATCTCCCATCGACATCAAATTTAATGAAATTGCAGATTTACTTGCCAAGGAGGCCATAGGCCAAGTCCTTTCACATACCTTTCCCACTAAATATCAATAGTTCGCCATAACGAAGAGCACAAATCCGAAATTTTCGAGTCTCGACAGCTCGTCTATTAATATTGTGGTGTTTTGGGGAACCACTCTATTACAAATGGAGTGGACTAAGCAGTTTATTACACTTAAAAGAATTTCCATAAAATAGGACCACTATTTACAACTGTACAATTAATACTGTACTATTTACACAACCGATAACTGCACGATTGTTCCTGTAGAAATAGTAAGTTTTATTTCTCACAGTTTGTCTTTTATTTTCCCCGGGGTTTGACTTCCCCGTGAAACTGTCCAGAGAGCTACCTCGTTCACCACTTTCCTCTGTGGCTTCCCTAGCTCGAGTCCCCACAAGAGGAATCCTAATGTTAAATCTTACACGAATTGCCGCTAGATGGCGTATACGTTTATACTTTTTTTAGTTCTGCAGCGGTAGGGAAAAGTAGGGGAAAAATACTTTATGGATAAATTTAACATTAGGATTCTTCCTGTCCCAAGGGATATTCGTGCAAATGGGGAAAATTTCGACATGGATAAATTTAACATTAGGAATTAATTTTTCCTAATTCTTTCACTTACATTAGATTTAGAAAGTCCGTTATTGTAATCCACAATCCAGCTCCTGTCCTCGACTGTACAGGGATTTTTTCAAATCGACGCAAAATTTTCCCTACCGCTGCAGAACGAAAAAAAAAGCATAAAACGTATACGCCATCTAGCGGCAATTCGTCTAAGTTTTAACATTAGGATTCCTCCTGTCCCCATCCGCTTTTCGAGTCCCCTTTCTAACTTCTCGGGGCATCAAGCTTTTCCTCCCCCGCGTCGCTTCTTTTTTCAAATTCACCTCCCACTCTCAAGGGGTGTCAGATCCCCCACACGAGCGAAAAACCAGACATCCAGCTGTCCTTCACAAACACCAGCTGTCCGGTGGAAATCGGGGTGCACCAGAAACGGATGACGACCCTGAGTGACTGTCGGCTCCCTTGTGGAAACATTTCTTCTTCCCGACGCTGCGACATCACAATATAGACTATCCAGATCCTCTAAAATATGCGGATGTGGTGTCGTCTCCCAAAAATGGTAGCATGAGAAAATCGTATATGAGGAGAAAACAACCAACAGCTAAGAAAATCAGTTTCTTATTAGTTAGAATTATTTACAATTTACAAAGAATCAATATTCATATATCGAGATGTGCATCTCACGGGTCAGCGCGAGGAAAACTCAACCTCGCTTCTCGCTCTCTCCCCGTCGACTTCGGCCTTCCCACAGTCTCCAAGTTCCCCCAACGGCAAAGGTCAAAGGCCAGTCGGCGATCCGTCGGAAAGAACACCTGCAGAAGCGGCTTCTGTTTCAGACTCCTTTTTGTCGCTCGTGAAACTCGCGAAGCAAAAACAACAGTTGGGTTGCAGCTGGCTCCAGTATTTCACGATCTCACACGGAAGACAGAAAATGTCATACTGCTCATCAGATCTCTTCGTTCAGTTTGGCGTGGTGTGGAAGTTTGGAGAGGTGGGGATCCAGCTGATGTAATACCTCGTCACCTGACCGTGATTCAAAGTTACTTGATGTTGTCTTCGTATCTTCCATTCGGAATTGATCTCGGAGCGTTGTCAATAGTCCGTTGTGTTGTTCCAGTCCGATGTTAATTACCTACCTTCCTTCGTATAGAGCCAAAAGGTTTTTACTATTTGCTTAAAATGTAACACTGAATAAGTCTCTCTAATTCAATTTCTATGCGTGCGACAGGTGTGGTAAGGGAAGATCATCTCCATGAAAGTACTGACTCAATGTTGAACTTTTCTTAGCATGAATTAGGTCTAGATGTTTAACTAGACCTTAAACCTCCTGGTGGTATTCTCGAGATGGTACCATGGTCATTAGCAAACAGACCAGATCTGGATGGACGAAATATCTTGCCATTACCCAAAATTGTTTATTGTCTGGTTTAGTTTGAATAGCACCAAGAAGAGTTGCCTTTAAATATGTCATTTCGTCGAAGATATGAATCTGCAATTTAGATGTTTTCATTGAATGCATTTCTTCCAGATTATTCGTGTTTCATTTATTTCAATGGCACGAGTTCTGATTTCTATAGATTGAATTATACTTAACCCTCCTGATGGTTGTCTCGACGAGGTATCTCGTCATTTGCAAAACTGTCCAGCGCTTAATGGACAAGATATCTTGTCATTTGAAGATAACTGACCAGTGATCTCACCATCGAAAAATCGGCAATACCTTGATGACGATTTAATCTTTATCAGCAAAATTGGTCGGATCTTGATGGACGAGCTATCTCGTCCAAACCACTTGGAGGGATATGGAATAAGTAACAACTATATCGTCGGGTTTGTTAACCCACAGCTATGTTTTCAGCCCATAGAATCATAAAAATACACGTAAAAAGTAAACAGGAATAAAAATAAAATAAGTAACACTACACAATCACTTCGAAAGATTTTAAAACATACGTTAATAAGATTTAACCAGTTTTAAGTTTCAACTTAATTGTTTCCTAATTTGGTGCTAGAATGGAAAGAATATTTATTGAAAGCACTGCTTGTTTAAGAAACAGCGATGCTTATTAACTAACGAGTAAATGTGTATTGTTTATTGTATTTGGCGAGGTCGCAAAGGGGTGTCTCTCTTCCTTTTATTAAATCCTGTTCCGTTCTAATTTGTTAGGATTTGTGCTTTTTCACTTTTTGAAATAAATGATTTTTTAAATGTTCCAAGAAAAAAAATGATAATTCAGAAACTATTAAAGTGGACCTAAAATTAGTTATCACGAAGGAAAGCAAATATCTAAATGACGCATTTAATGAGCAAATAAAAATAATTTTTTTAAACTTTTATTTTACTTCCAAAAATTTGACTCCTTTACTTTCAAAAAGTCGATTCCTTTACTTTCAAAAAGTCAATTCCTTTACTTTCAAAAAGTCGATTCCTTTACTTTCAAAAAGTCGATTCCTTTACTTTCAAAAAGTCGATTCCTTTACTTTCAAAAAGTCGATTCCTTTACTTTCAAAAAGTCGATTCCTTTACTTTCAAAAAGTCGATTCCTTTACTTTCAAAAAGTCGATTCCTTTACTTTCAAAAAGTCGATTCCTTTACTTTCAAAAAGTCGATTCCTTTACTTTCAAAAAGTCGATTTCTTACTTTCAAAAACTCGATTTATTTACTTTCAAAAACTCGATTCCTTTGCTTTTGATTCTTTCACTTTCACATTATATTCGAAACTTTTAAAAACATTATTTTATGCGACCAGCAAAGCTATTTAGACTGTCCAAGCGTGTGATATATTGAAATTAAACAGAAACTTCAAAACTGGCTTGCAATTTTCTTGATTTATATGAAGCTACCAGTACTCACACGGCGTTGTCCATCGCAAAGTTATGCTTTTAAAAAGTTAATCTCACTGAATCCGACAAAACCAAATTAAAAAGTAATGAACAAAAAATTGCATAAATGATTAAAAAAAAAAATTAATATCACTATACTTTCATAAAGTCTTAAAGCTAAAAAAAAGAGCAAGAAAGTTACGCTTTAAAAAGTCTTAACACTAAACCCAATTAAACAATAGCCGACCAACCGGTCTGATGGTTAAGGTGTTAGCCTCGAGATCGGAAGGTTCCTGGTTCGAATACGGGTCCGGGCATGGATGTTTGAAGCGTATGGTGTAGAGGTGGCTGGTGCACCTTAAATCTGACGTAGCCGAAAGTCCTCACGTTGGGATGGTGTCGAAGTTTGGAGAGTAGGGTTCCAGCTCAGGTGTTGCCTCGTCATCTGACCGTGGTTCAAAATTACGAGGTGTTGTCCTCTGATCTTTCCCTTAAGGAATTGATCCCGGATCGTCGTCAATAGGCTGTTGTGTTGCTCTAGTACCATTACCAATTAAACAATAATAAGTTATGCTTTTAAAAAAGCAAGAAACAATACAACCTGAAAAGAGCAACTGCACTGGACCGTGACTCAAATAAAAAAGAACGGAAAATTTTTCCAAAATTCGCAAGTCGTTAAGAAATAAAAATAAAATCCAATGAAATCAAAGCAGAATCGACAATCTCTTAACCAATTCCAGTCTGTCAGTGACGTCATTGGAAAGTTTGAGGCGTCCAAAAGAAATGTAATCTCCGCAAAAAAAAAAAGAAACGCTAGATTTCACACTGTTGCCATTCTTAGAAAACCAAATAATAAAAAAATTCCAATAAATTAATTTTTAAATGTAGTAAATTAAATTTTAATATTCGGGCTTCGAGGTGCATTTAGTCATTTTTAGGACTACCTGTGTATTAAACCGTGGTACCTGTGTGTGCCAAATTTTACGTCTGTAAGTTGTATAGATTCATCTGAAGACACACATACACTTCCTTTTATAATTGTAGAGATATTAAACTACAGGAGCTAAAAATAAAATTCGCCAAACATCTTTCCTTCAATTTAAATTCTTATTTTTACATCTCCGTATTTCCAGGAATATTGCCATTGAGTAACTAATTGAAATCTTAGCCATGCATCCAAAATTGCAGAAGTTACTGTTTATAATTTAATGCAATACACGTCCAAATTGGAACGTGCTTGAAATATCAAGGCTGAAACAGGAGGAAAAAGGGATAGTTGCACGTCTTTCTTAAGTGGTCTTAAGTAGCTTTTTGATTAAAATTATCAGTTTTGATAGCAAGGAAAGTTAAAGTTTTTCAGCACAAAGTAAAGAATTAGGGTAGTAAACAACATTGTTAACTTCATACAGTTTAAAATAAATTCTACGTTTGTTAATAAGGCAGGATTTTTAAAACTTATAGAGTATCACGTGTAATTTTGATATCTACTGTACTTGCTCGATCAAAAGAAACCTTTATTCTTCTACATAGGGTGTTTCGAAAATATCTGTCGAAATTGCAAAGGGTGGTAAAGGGGCTTAAAATGAAAATTTTTCAAAGAATGTGTGTTCAGAAAAGCTCGTTTATATGGTAGAGGGCGCTGTTTAGGTTATTCTAGTTAGTTGAATTAACGTCGCACTGGAACAACACAACGGGTTATTGGATACGGTCTGTGAGCAATCCGAATGAAAAGGACAATGGCTCGTAATTTCTATCCAGTCAGGTCGCGAGAATACCCGAGCTGGTACACCACTCTCCAAACGTCCACACCATGCCAACGTGGGAATATTTGTGTCCACGATAGACTTAACGTTCCCCCACCTCGTACAAGATGATTTTTGGTTGGACCTAGTTTCGAACTCTCTATCCTCTGGTTTCAAATTTCTTGCTCTTCTAACTCGTCTACGGCTGCCCTACAAAATTCGGAAGAAATATCAGCTTGAAATGGTCCATTTCTACAAAGTCTAGAAACTACTAAACGGCAAAGATTCGATTGACTATGAATACTTTTCAATTCGAAATGAAAACTTTTCTTTACTCCTGAAAAGTAGCTACTTGATATCGACAATAGATTATTTAAACCATATATGGGCAACCCCCGGCCCGAGGGCCGGATGTGGCCCGCCCCGGCTTTTTATCCGGCCTGTGGAACATTTTAAAATCGCGCTCGAAAAAAAGTAAATATTCTCGGTTCTCGCCAACAATTGAGTGAGGGGGAGGGAGAACAAAAGCCTGAACTACGTGGGTCAGTGTTTCTCAACCTCTTTTAATTGACGGCACACTAAAACTATCTTGAATTATTTGCGGCACACCTGAATATAAAAATGTAAAAGTTGGCATTTCCAATACTACCTTATATAGTTATTATTAGTAATAAAATTAGTATTGGATATATGAGATGGCTGAGCCTGTATCTTGAACAAATAGAATCAAAACGAGGTTTCTATGTCGCCAGACAAGTTATTGACGACACATCGGAGCCACTCAATTCCACGTATAATCGATAATAATAATTATAAATTTCGTTTTTAATTGTATCCGAGAAACGGCCTTGTTCTTCTTGATTCCATTCCTTACTTACGGATGTGATTGTTACAAAAACACTGACACAAATCAACAATACTCGGATAGTTCTTTTCCATGATGGAAACTAATAAATCGAAATATCTAACCAGGCTTACAGATGAAAATTTGGAAAACACTCTGGCACCTGTGTATTAGTGGGATTGATACCAACATTGATTATCTTGTTACTCAAGTTCAAGCTCAAACTTCTCATTAATTTTGGGTGATTGTAAGTAAATACTTAATCAATACCATATTATTCTGTTCATGTCACTTTACCATTCTACTTTATTAATATATGAAATAAAATCAACCTTATCATTATAACTTTTTCACAGCTACCTATTATCTACATCCCGCGACTTCATTAATATCCGAAAGTTAAGCCCGCAACTTTCCAAAGGTTGCCCATACCTGATTTAAACATTGCTTCTGGAAATAAAGAAAATGTCATGAGCCAGCGCAGGAAAAACAAAGTGCAGTCATTGCGTTTATAGTGAATAATAAGTCACTAAAGTGTTGAAATATTAATAAAATTACTCTTGCTTTGAGAATAAAATAACCCATTTTTATTCAAAAACATATCAAAGTTTTGGATGCACCCGTTGTATTTTATTTATTATATTTTTATAAGTCAAACCAAAAGTTTCCAGAGGCTAAAGAGTCTTCCCTCTTCCACCAGCAACGCCATTTTTCTTCGTAGTTACGGGATGGGCTACCGTGGCTTGGTAGGTTCGCCTACTGTGCTAACATCCTGCGAGCTGTAGGTGGTGCAGTTTCGATTCCTGTAATTAACTTCGGTTCTGTATCTCTTTGTTAGTGAAGTCTTCCTTCTGTGTATATGTCTACTTACTTGATGGGCAAAATATTGCTTGTCCAGATCCGGTCTCGCGCCATTAAAAAAACCAACCTAAATTGGATGGTTGACGAAACCTTGAGGTTAATAGGGTACTTTGCTATCAGTGGATTGCCTTTCGAAGCTGTAATGTCGAAATGTACGTATGTGCAAAACATTTCATTGGGTAAACATCAAATATTTGTTTCCTTCGAAAGCTTTGAATCAAATCGTCAGCTTAGGACAGAAACTCGTGAACTGACAAAAGGATTTTTGCAGTTCCACCATTGAGAGACTAAGTTTTTAGGTCAAAAATAAAAATCGTGAACACTTTGGAAGTGAATAAATTTTTGTTGGAACAGATTACAATACGAAATATTCCTCATCATCATGAAAATGAGCATCTAGTGTCGCAAGACGCATTTCCTTAAAATTCCAGTTCATGCGTTTCTGATTTATGGCTCCAAGATAAGCAAAAAGGTGAGCAGGGTCTTGTGCCCCTAGAGTTTTTTTGTTGTATGACTTCAAGAGTACAGTCGAGAGTCCCAGGGCCTCCAATGTGCCACGGCAGGCACCGCGAGTACAGCAAAAGATACAGAAAACTAACTTCAGATTTCAGTTGGCATTACTTATAGTTAATTTGGTTTGTCTCTATTGTTTATACATGCTAGACGACTGTTCATTATACCGTTAGAAGCTGTTGCTATAAAAATGCAATTAAATTTTCATGTGATTCCGCAATTAAATGGGGCAACCGTGACTTGCCCACTGTGCTAGAAACCATAAAGGAAAATCGTAAGGGGCGCAACACTTAAGGTGTGTACATCGCAACCCAAAGTTTCCAGAGTGACCCATCCTCCCTTCTGTTTTACCCTGGCCTACCTTTCTATTTTCCCCTCCTTGTTGTCTTGTGTTTGTCATAGCTTGGTCAGATATGGCCCCAAATTCAACAAACCATAGACAAAATATACCAAATTTGGTGTGGATTGGTCGAACGGTGTAGATTGATTTATATAGAGAAGAGACAGACGAACACCCCAACTGCTTTATATTTGTACTAGCCACTGCGTGGCCAGCACGGCGTTGCCCGTGACAGTTCTTTTAGCGAGGTCAGGTGTAACCAAAGCTCGCTAATCCTCTTTGATTGATACGAATTCCCATTTGGTTTGCGACGCAAATCAAATAGGAATTCGTAGCCTATTGGATAACAGTCATCACGGCGTTGTCAAATGCGGCCAAATTCGAATTGCGAAGAGATCTAATTGGCGTGACGTCACTGGCGGATCTCTTGCGAAAATATAAATATTTAATTGAAAAATTATTTATCGAAAGTTCATGTGTATGAGGTATCTATCTGGTGTAAAGTTTACCGCAGATTTCAAATTCGTTGAAATTTTCAATCTATCTTTAACGATCCCGATTTTACAAAAAAAAACTAAACAATACCAGTTAATTTTGTTTTTGTTTTCCTTCGCTGGAATCTTTTGAGTGCAGGGAATGGAATCACTTGTTTTCTCAACAACAAAGGTCAAATTCGTATGGGAAAAAAATATAAGTTACAGTTGAAAAATTATTTATTTAAAGAAATTTGTATTTTTAGGTATCGATCTATTGTGAAAATTTCCGCAGAGTTCAAATCCATTGAAATTTTTACTCTGTCTTTAACGGTCTAGGAGATACAAAAAAGAACTAATACATAACACCAGTTGAAACTATTTGTTTTTTTCGTCGGCTGAAATAGTTGTTCGGAAAATGAAACGGGAAAAATCTGTCATCTCTTTATGCGGTTGCCATTCTAAAGAAAAAAAAAATTCCAACAATTTAATTTTAAAATGTTCTAGATTAAATTTTAAAATTCGGGCTTCGCACAATAATTGTAAAAAATTCAGACTACCTGTGTGCCAAATCTCATTATTGTAAGTGCCATAGATTGGTCAGGACACTGCATCCAACAAGACAAACACCACCTTTTATAATAGTAGAGATAGGTTAAAGACGATACAAAATTATAAAGAGTATCGATCAATTTTCTTTTTTACTCAGTCTCCCATTTATCTAAATTCCAAAATCATTTTTATCAGAATTACATTTCTCATTATAATCGTTTGCGCTTGCAATAACAATTCTCGGATTGGTTGCACGCTCTCACATGACTTGCATATTTCAGTTGATTTTGTGATAAATCGGCTTAAAAAAGTGTCGGAAATAATTAGATATAGAGACTTTAATTTCAGTATGTGGCCAGGATACTATTTTCACAGAAGCCACTGAACGTATGGCGCTAAATCACGGTTGAATTGTTTTTTGTCTTTGAAATTGATGAATTGCGGAAGTGCAACATTTTTCTTGTTATATATGGAGCAAGTGTAACCATTTGGTAAACGTACAAGTTTGTGAAGATCCTTTGTTTAGTTCTTGTGAATAAATCACAACGCATCCATATGTAAACGTAGATGAGGTTGCAGGATTTTTGTTAACTGTTGAAAAACAACACAAGTAGCAGGAGAGAAGTCCTCGTTAAAAGTGAATTGTTTTATTTTGCGATCAAGCGGTCTAATTAATTTCAGAATTAGTTTGTCTCTATATAGCTGTTTTTTGTTTCATGAAGGCATATTAGACGGATGTATTTGTTCTTGGATTTTCCTGAAAGGCCCGTCTGCGAATTGTAGGCGACGCAGGTTAGGTTCCTCATTAGTGTTATATCTCTCTTCTGTTTCGGTAAAACTTTCCTTGTGTGAAAATGTCCATTGCTTGATATAGTATGTCTTGTCGCAGTTTGACCTTTGCTCCATATATTCCAAACCTGATCAAAGAACCTGAAAGGCCAGTCATCTTACCTTTATGTTACTAAGTATTTTTGTGTTACGAGGTAGGTTACCTTTATGCTCGGCTAAATAACGCCCCTTGCTCCAAAAATCCAACCAACTTTATGCTACGAGGTAATTGATTGGTTTACGTATACTTTGACTGGTTTACGTATACTTTGACTGGTTTACGTATACTTTGACTGGTTTACGTATACCTTGACTAGTTTACGCATACCTTGACTGGTTTACGTATACCTTGACTGGTTTTCCTATATCCTTGGCTAAATATGACCTTTGCGTTCAAATCCAACCAACTTTTATGTTAATATGTGATTGCTGGGTTAACCTTTATGCTTGACCAAAAAAGGTCCTTGCGCCATAAAATCCTACCAACTTTATGTTACGAGCCAATTGATTAGTTTACGTATACCTTGACAGGTTTACCTACATGCCTAAATGTGACCTTTGTGTTTTAATCCAACCAACCTTTATGTTACGATGCGATTGCTTGGTTAACTTTTGTGCTTGGACAAATATGGCTCTTGTGCCATAAAACCCAATCAACCTTTCTGTTATGAGGTTACCAGTACCGAGTTCTGTTATTTAGCTTTGTACAATGCCAAGAGATGGGAGCGGAAAAAAATGTGCTATTATGCTTAAAACCTGTTGTTTACAGAACTCAAAACTTGCATGCTTAACCTTCAGCCCCCACTGTCATCCCCTTGTGGAAAGGGGCTGGAACAAACAATTGAGATCTGATTTGCTAAGGATATGAAGATCTTTATATCCTTAGCAAATGAGATCTTTATATCCTTAGCAAATGAGATCTTTATATCCTTAGCAAATGAGATCTTCATATCCTTAGCAAATGAGATCTTTATATCCTTAGCAAATGAGATCTTCATATCCTTAGCAAATGAGATCTTCATATCCTTAGCAAATGAGATCTTCATATCCTTAGCAAATGAGATCTTCATATCCTTAGCAAATGAGATCTTCATATCCTTAGCAAATGAGATCTTCATATCCTTAGCAAATGAGATCTTCATATCCTTAGCAAATGAGATCTTCATATCCTTAGCAAATGAGATCTTCATATCCTTAGCAAATGAGATCTTTATATCCTTAGCAAATGAGATCTTTATATCCTTAGCAAATGAGATCTTCATATCCTTAGCAAATGAGATCTTCATATCCTTAGCAAATGAGATCTTCATATCCTTAGCAAATGAGATCTTCATATCCTTAGCAAATGAGATCTTCATATCCTTAGCAAATGAGATCTTCATATCCTTAGCAAATGAGATCTTCATATCCTTAGCAAATGAGATCTTCATATCCTTAGCAAATGAGATCTTCATATCCTTAGCAAATGAGATCTTCATATCCTTAGCAAATGAGATCTTCATATCCTTAGCAAATGAGATCTTCATATCCTTAGCAAATGAGATCTTCATATCCTTAGCAATTGAGATCTTCATATCCTTAGCAATTGAGATCTTCATATCCTTAGCAATTGAGATCTTCATATCCTTAGCAATTGAGATCTTCATATCCTTAGCAATTGAGATCTTCGGTGACAAAAAGCTTCATTCATACAAACACTACCTCGCACATAGAGTGATGTACTTTCTCTTCTGTTTCGCAGGCTCGAGTTTGCCAGTCACTCGGAAAGAAAAAAGAGCGAATCTTATGCAAGCCGGTGCAAACTTGGACGCGATCCTAACCTTGGCCTCCACAGCTCTGTTCCCACCATGGGATAAACTTCCTTCTTCGCTGTGAAAGAGAAGACGCCGGCTGATTACCATACTCTCCGATGGCCGTGCACGGACCGGACAGCGGCTACAGCTGGGTCATCGTGCTGTGCTCTGCTTACATACACTTCGCGCTGTTCGGCCTCTTCAGGTCTTCGGGAGTCATCTATGTGGCGATGCTCCAGAACTATGACGTCACGAGGGAGGAGGCCTCGTGGCCGTTTGCCCTGTGCGCCGCCGTCTTTCAGCTCGTGGGTGAGTTTTTTCTCGTTTATTCTCTTTTGTTGGAGTGTCGTGGTGTTTTGTTTCTTGTTTCAGAGAAAGCTCGACAGATGTTGTGTTTTTATGCGAGTGGAAACTGGGTGAGTAGGTGAAGTGCGGGTTGTTTGTGCGATGCAGTGTCGAAAATGTTGGCCAGCAGGGGCTGCAGCGAATTTTTTTTTTTGCCCAACTCGGAACAAATGCTGAGGTATACCAATTTTTTGCCATAGTACGATCCTGCGCTTAGCTAAACTTTACAAAAATTCTGATAAAATTGTGTACATTTATTTGTCAGACTAAATTTTGAAGTGGTTGGTTTGGGGTTTTGTGGCGCATGAACCATATTTCGGCACAAGCTGCGCTAAGCTCTAGACGACGTTAGATTAACCTTTTGAATACAGCTATAGGTATAACAAGCGCGATTCTTTCAACTTTCCAAGGTACAACAGCTTTAACGACCGTAGTCTTTATTCTTTCTTGGCGCGATTGTTATAACTTTCAAGGTACAACTGATGTTCTGGCCATTGTCTAAATTCTTTCTTGGTGCAATAATCATGGTACAACTGCTGTACCGGCCGTAGTCTAAAGGTTAAAAATGTGAGAGGAAATAAAGAGGGATTGTGAACAGAGCAGCGGAATGAAAGCAAACCATTTCGTTTGTGTGTATCTCAGAAGCGCAACCCCCCGTGCTTACTAGACATCAGACCCGATCTGTGCAGCCCGTGCAAACTTAAGGGTTAAAGTGGAGGATAATTTAAGCATAGACAGGGACAAATCTCCGTCGATCCGAAAATATTAAATATAGCCCGTTGTGTTGCTCTAGTACGACGTTAACTAAAAATTACCAATTATTACCAATTACCGAAAATATTAAACATTCCCCAACTCTTGTTTGTCAAATATTTATTCTGACAATAAAGTACAATAAACAAACATCCAAATTTTCTTCCGCCGCGGTTTTACGGTTGGAAGAGCAACGGATTAGCAACCAGAGTGTTGCAAGTTTGAATCCAACTAAAGACCGTCGTGTACAGTGGGTATGTGCATGTTAAATCTGCCGTGGCCTCAAACGTCCTCACGTTGGTGTGGTGTGGAAGTTTGAAGAGTGCCAGCTCAGGTGTGACCTCGTCGTCTGACCTGGTTCAAAATTACGTGGCGTCGTCGGATCTTTCCCTCCGGACTGTCTCCAATAGCCCATTGTGTTCCTCCAGTGTGACGTTTATTAAGATACCTACCAATGGTTGCGTTTGCCAAACATTTATTCTGAGTAGCATTAAACAAGTATCCAAATTTTGTTCCGCCGACCAACCGGTATGGTGGTTACGGTGTTAGCCTTTAGATCGGAAGGTTCCTGGTTCGAATCCGGGTCCGGGCATGGATGTTTGTAAACGTATGGTGTAGAGGCGGCTGGTGCACCTTAAATCTGTCGTGGCCGAAAGTCCTCACGTTGGGTTGGCGTGGAAGTTTGGAGAGTGGGGTGCCAGCTCAGGTGTTGCTTCGTCATCTGACCGTGGTTCAAAATTACGAGGTATTGTCCTCGAATCTTTCCCTTAAGGGACTGAACCCGGACCGTCGTCAATAGCCCGTTGTGTTGCTCTAGTACGACGTTAACTAAAAATTACCAATTACCAAATTTTGTTCCTTAAATTTCTTATCTTTTTTTTTTGTCACATTCTAATTTGTGTATGCAATGATTAAGGTGTCTTTATAAGGAGGTATTTCCATTCGGAGCTGGTCATCTTATTTGGTACCGGGATTAGAAATACAAATATAATAGGTAAAAAAAATCAATATTTCTTTCCCAAACGTATGATTTTTCTGATAACATTTGAAGGACTAAAAAGGTATTTGTTTACAAGTAGAAATTACAATTATATCTGAACAAGACAACTTATCGTCTGGGAATACTTCTTACAACTGGCTAGTTAGTATTTATGTATAGAGCTCGAAAGCCGTTAATGTGCACATTACATAGCTGATCTGCAGATTAACCCTTCTTTGCATAATGGTGGAAATTTCCATCGTAACATTGAATGCCCAAAAATTATATAAAAGAACAAGTTCACTTTAAGTTGATCGTGTCTGGATACCTTTTTAATGTCCATTGCATAAAAAAAAAACATAGCTATCAAAAATAAGCAAGTGTCACTATCAGTAAAACGAGCTTGAAGTTGTCAATCCGCTGTTTGTTGTAGTTGCAATAAACGTATGATTTCGTTTTTAATTTTGTTTTATTATATTTGAGTTTCTATTGCTAAAAAAGTGAAAATGAGTGGAAGAAAGGTTTGTAACATGTGTTTCTGTTATTTTTAGAGCAATTTCGGAAAAAGTTTGCGTTTAATTTAAAAAATACCACATGATACCATCATATTGTTTTTTGCTAAATTTATACTATAAATATATACTATGATTTTTTTAACCATTTTTCCTTTAATTTTGAACATGAATTATATCACCTTGATTTATTTCTCCAATAAAGACAAAAATCATGCAAAGAAGGGTCAACTGATTTTCTCCGTTGACGTGACAATATTAACGGCTTCCGTATCATTATAGTTCAAAAGTTTGTTTCCCGCATTTCCTTTCCCTACGCCTTCCCCCTCTCCATGCACTTTTAATTTTAGTTTGGTTTCGCCAGCGTCTTGCGTCCACGGTTGTCTTTAATTCTCTTAATTTGCGTCATCTGCCAGTGCGTAGCATACTAATTCTGTTTTCAAATTCGTTTCTGCCAGTTACCGCGTAAATTTGTGTCGTGATTTTTTTTAAAGCAGACAAATTTAACTCCTAGTATGCAAGCAAGCACCAAATTAGTGAGTAAAATGAAGAAAAAATTCTTAGCAAACCTTTTAGCGAAGATTTAAAATATAATAGTGTTTTAATGACAAAACGAAAGTATGATTCCATAATTAAAGATGTAAAGCGAATAAAAGCTTCCAAGGAAAAAGAATCGTCTCGAGATTATCGAATAATTCAGAGGTATGATGTGTTGACTGTACATTCCTGTTGTTCCAGCAAAGATCCTATTTTCACTTTAACGAGTGCCTAGTAGGTAATGTGCAGATTATCTAGGTAATTTGCAGATTACCTAGGTAATTTGAGAAAAGGGAACAATTTTCGGAACTTTAACGGATTACTCAGTTAATCTGAAAATTACCTAGATAATCTGTAGAATAACTGATTACTGCACTTTAGCGGTAACATCTACGCTGAACAGAGGGCGCTTGTGTATGCCGCTTTGATTGCTCTCGAAAGGATAATATCCCACATACTACCTACCTAAAGTAGGTATTTGTATCGACGTCACACTGGAGAAACATAACGGGTTATTTACGACGATTCGACAGGTAATTGGTAATTTTTAGTTAACGTCGTACTAGAGCAACACAACGGGCTATTGACGACGGTCCGGGATCAGTCCCTTAAGGGAAAGATCCGAGGACAATACCTCGTAATTTTGAACCACGGTCAGATGACGAAGCAACACCTGAGCTGGCACCCCACTCTCCAAACTTCCACGCCAACCCAACGTGAGGACTTTCGACCACGACAGATTTAAGGTGCACCAGCCGCCTCTACACCATACGTTTACAAACATCCATGCCCGGACCCGGATTCGAACCAGGAACCTTCCGATCTAGAGGCTAACACCTTAACCACTATACTGGTTGGTCGGCGACGATTCGACAGGATAAATCCCGAAGGGAAAGATCCGAAGACAACACCTCGTAATTTTTAATCCCGGTCGGATGACGAGGCAATATCTGAGCTGGCACCCCACTCTCCAAATTTCCATATCACGCCCACGTGAGGACGTTTGAGGCCACGGAAGATTTAACGTGCACTAGCCCCCTTCATCAGCCTCCGGTTGCTAATCTGTTACACTTCCAGTCTAGATACAAACTCGTACCTAATCGACTATCCTACCTATCTCGAAATTATGTAAATAACAAGAATCTGCCGGTTTCCGGATACAATTAGAAAATTTCGAATTTGTAATGTGATTGTTTGCGAAAAAAAAAATGGCGTTGAAATTGTACGTATATCGCTAAAAACCGACTGGACAAGAACTGTCAAATTTCAACGCCATTTTTTTCGCAAACAATCGCATTACAAATTCGAAATTTTCTAATTGTATCCGGAAACCGGCAGATTCTTGTTATTTACATAATTTCGAGGTAGGTAGGGAAGAATCAATCTAAGAATTAATTTTCATTAAAATCGGTGATGGGTCAGCCACAGCGATTTGCTCATTTTGCGTGGAATGACCCAGCAGTGATAATGCAATTTGCATAAATCACAAGCACCTATCAGAAAACGCCAATTGACGCTAGCATTTGTAAAGGAGCTCGTTTTCATGGTGCTCGTTTTTATAACTGAAGGTAAAATTTTGGCACATATTTTTGGTTTTTAACTGGACCGATCAATTTTAGATAGCTAGAGTATGTGTTGCTGTTAAAAATTCCGAAATTTGTTAGCTGTATTAGTTACCGGAGAGTTAGATTATTGTCATTGAAGCGCGTACTTATGAAACGGTTTAACTGTTTATTTCATTTAAGAGTTTTAGTTTCGAATTTTTGACTAGTGGTTCAGTTAATTTCAAGTTGCTTCTTTCGTATTATGTCATTTTTTATATTCTCGTGGATATATACTTAATACAAAATAATATTCGGGTACAAAAAACTACCCGAATACAATTTTTTATTACAAAGTTACGTAAATAGTTCCAAAAATAAAAGCCACTCTTGGAGTGTGCAATCGATGTTTCAATTTATTTCCCTTTTAATATTTATTGCGCGTGCAAACTTCCCGTACAATTTTGATTTTATCTCTACCCGGAATTGGAATACTGATTTGGCAAGGTAGCGAGTGTTCAGAACAGAGCTCAACGAACAGCGTCATGTAAATATGCCTTTGTAATAAATGTCGTTTTTGATGAGTTTTGAATTCCAGTGCAGTGTCTATGTACACCATTTGCAAATACACAACTTCAGAAATTTAAAGGACACTTGTAGGGTCCTTTCAGACTAACTTAGCGTAAAAAAAATTATTACTTTTCTTAATTTTTGTAGAAACATCAAAATCATATCTAGTTCTTGTCATATCGGAAAAAAATATTTTTTTGGTGTATCGCAGATATTAGTAACTAGGAGATAGAAAAAAATAACTATATAACTCCAGTTAAAACTTCGTTTTTTTTTATCGTCCACTGAAAAATCGTTCCTCCGCAATATGAAACGGGAGCAAGGAAAAAATAAATTTGGAATCTTTGATATGTTATGCTGTTGCCATTCGGAGAAAACAATAACAATTAAATGTCTCATAAAATTCATTTTAAAATGTTCTAAATTAAATTTTTAAATTCGGGCTTCGCACAAAAATTGCAAAAGATTCGAACAACCTGGGTGCCAATCGCATTGCTGTAAGTGCCATAGATTCGACACAACAGTCCCCCCCCCACACACACATAAACACTTCTTTTGATAACAGTAGTGATAAGTTTGTGGGCTACGAGATGATAAAAGGTTGAAAATCACTATTCTATAGTATTTTTCAAATACTAAATTTAATTCTTCAAGTGTTTTCGACGAGATATCTCGTTTATCATGATCTTACAAATGTTGCTAAGGATGATATATATAGTCACCAAGTTATTGTCGATTTTGTGAGGATGAGATCAAACAAAGGTCAGTTTTCATCTAATGGCGAGATATTTCGTCCGACCTGGAACTGGTTTTGCCAATGGCGAAATACCTGGTCAAGACTAGGAGGGTTAATGTTAATGTGCAGAATGGATTGGATCGAATATATAACGCCAATCTCCCATTACCTTTTACTGAGGCATGTATTGAAATTCTGGTTGGTTGGGTTATTTGGCCATACTGCACCAAACACAAAGACATACAGCGTGAAATAATGGATACACATTAAGAAAGTCTTGTTGACACAAAAAAAAAGAAATACGCACAGGAAAGAATCGAATTCACGCCGCCTTAATATCGCCGGTTGCTAGCGCACTGGGCAAACCCTCTGAGTCACCACGGTCCCCTGAAATTCCAGTTTGTTCCCAACGATCCATGTATCTATCAATATATTTAAAACTAGCTTGGAAAACTGCGATGCTAACATCGTAATACTCGTTTGAACCGTAATAATCGTTTGAATCGTAAGTAACGTTCTTGGCAGGAGAATATCTTGGCATGCTACCCCAAACAGACGTAACTTGAGGTTTGTTAATTCACTCTAGACGGCTGAATATCGAGGAAACGCTTTATTCTTACGTCATTAAAACGATCTCCTGCCATTTGCATTTGCACTTAGAGAGAAATGCGTAAGCAAAGGTGTTTAATCGGCTATAAATTATTGTAACTAAGTTAGTCTACGTAAAAGGCTCAGTGCGAATTTTCAGTATTGAGTTGGGCGGATTTCATGACGCAGAAATATAAATTATAAATAAAGTTTACAAAATTATGGTTTATTAGAAATAAAAATAAAATTTGTTGTGAGGACCTCCTAAAAGGTTGGTTACATTTAGGTTTACGAATCGAGAACCATATTTGATTGTTGGTTGATTTGAGTTTAATTGGCGCAAGGTCCAAAAGTAAACAACCTGTGTTTAACGCAGTACAGAAAGTATCCAATAAAACGGTATCCAAATGATGAGAAAGAAATCATTTGTACAACCAATAATAAAAAAGTAGATTTAAAAATATGACTTTTTAAGTTCATTGAATTTAAAAATAAATATTCAAACGCAACGATTAAATAGTAAAATACGTCGTCATAATTAAAATTGACGAATTTTTTTAAAAACACTAGATAGAAACATTAGATGCAATATAAAAATTTTATGCTTCGTAAAAAATTTAAAAACGTATGTGTAGGTAATTTCTCCGATCAAATCTTTTAAGTCTAAAATTGATGCATTAAAAAAGTATCAACGGTGACGATTAAAAACTGGACAATCAATCAAAATATGACGGATAGTACTAGGGACCACACACAGCCCTGTCTCTATATAATACGTGTCCTATTCGAAGACGAGTTAATGAAACATCAGTATGTCGTACAGGCAAAGTAGGGGACCATGTTTGGACCAAGCTATGCCAAACACAAGACAACGTCCAGTAGAAACGAGTCAAGGGCAAACACACGCAGTGGAAATTTTTACTGACACAGAAAATATATACATATACAGGGAATAATCGAACCTGCGCCGTCTACAGCTCACAGGTTACTAGCGCAGAGAGGACAAACCCATTGAACCCTTTTCCATAGGACTTTTAGGGTTGGATTTGAAACTAAATCGGATGTTACTGTGGTTATTAAAAGCTCTACATTTAGTAAAAATGACTGTCAAATTGAACACAACGGAGCGGGTTCTCCGATCAATAATCGTCTGTATGCAAAATGGGTGTGGCCTGTGCGAAGTCCTATATATAGTAGAACCTCTTTTTTCCTATATAAATTTGCATTCCGGAATAGTGTAGTAGATGGCTATATACATTGAGCTCATTTTGTATTTCTGTATTCCAAGAATCTCGCCAGTTTGATTATATATTGTTATCTTTAACATTGGATCAATGCCTTCATTAGGGATGGTTAACTGATGTTGCAGCGTTACGCTATTTGCTGCAAAGTCTGCTCTTTCTAAGAATGCTACGGTATTGAAATCATAACTTTTTTGCTACAGCCGTTTAAAAAAAAACTTAGGCGTATGTATAAGAACTCATTATGCCCCTTAAGAAAAGGAGGGCATCTATTCTCCTTAAGCTAGAAAAAAGAATTCTTGTGTGGAGAATCTATTCTTGAAGTGTTTACTTTGTCTAGACTCTGGATTAATGCTGGTATTTCGATGTTTGAAGGGGACAGAGTGAGGCAGCAAACTTTGGGTCAGCCCATTTTTGAAAAGGTTGGTTGTAAAGATTATGAGGAGGGGGGGGGCTGTTATACTCAAAAGCATGAATGGCAATCACAGTGGCTGGTTTCCACCGACAGCGCTTTATAACTGCTGATGCTTTCGGCACCAAAAGCGTTGAGAATGACGAAGATAAAACAAAAATAGAAGGATTTCCAAACGCTGCAAACAGCGTTCTTAGCACGTACGCGCACGACAATTACGGAGAGCCGCGGTAGCTCAGTCAGTAGAGCGTCGGGCTCGCATCAGAAGGGTTGTGGGTTCTGTCCTCCGCGGAGCCTACAAATCTGATGATTGCGAGATCGGCGCTTCGACCTGGCTAAAGACCGTCGTGTTCACTAATGGTGACTGGGGCACGTTAAATAGGTCGTGGTCACAATGCCCCCCATGTTCCCATACCAAATCAATACCTCTGGGGGTACCTGATCAGGGGGTTATCGGCCTCTGATTGGGATCGAAATTACGATATGTGTGAGTGAATGGATGTATGAAAGGGACCTTCCTGTAAAACGGATGTGTCATGTATGTCGAGCAAAGTCGGACTTCCTCCCAATGGGGCTCAATAACATGGAAGGCGCACCCCCCTCGCCTCTTGCCGTCTTCGACGGGCCTGGCACTCCTCTGGTCTGCCAGTGTAGGCATAAGAAACAACAACAAACAACAACATTACGGACATACATTCTTTAACAAAAAGGGTTTTATTTTGTGATGCACTCTACTAATCTTCAAAGTTTGACCAGGTAATACGAGTTTTATATTATAGATTCTTAGGAGATATTGTGGTCTGTTTAAGAACACAACCACCCACTTTCAAACTCCCTTTTTTCTTATAATTTCGCTATTCCCATACTACCTCGAAGTACCGCGATCTGATTGAGTTCTTAGTAACATTTCACAATAAGAGAACACCTGTAGAAATCTGGAAACCGAAGGGTGCATATCGAATTGCGGTGTCAGTGGGCGTTTTATCCCATTCTTTTTGTTACATCGAGGTGAGTGACGTATCGATTGTCTCTATACTGCGACGGGCTGTTGAAGATCAATCAATAAACATTCCACGTGCACCGTTTTCGACTTTAGGATGGAAGGAATGTTCTGACCTTCGCCATAATCTTGTCATCGTATAACAAGAGAAGAATGCAGTTGAGGTATTATTTTCTATTCATAAATGGTGGAAAGTAAGAATGTCTTCACTCTTTGGCGTGACATATTGAATGGATGTAACTTTTAAGAGTGGAAGTGGGTAAATGTAAGTAAAATATACAGTTTAATTGTTGAGATTGGGAAAGATTTGTTTGGTGAAGGGGGGGGGGGGGGCGCGATCTTCCTAAATGTTAGAATTTACATTTATTCCAACTATTTTTGTAAAAATTGTCTTTTTTTATTTATTAAGCCCTCAGGGGGCTCATCTTTAGGTGTGTACGGGCATCACGGATTCGAAGTACCCTAGGGTTCTTTTCCCATGGGGTTTACACTTTACTAAACACGGTCGCGCTTCCGGGATAGTACCCAAGCGATCTTTTCCCACTTTCGTTGCACTGTTTTCCAATCTCCTTTTTATCCGTTTCGCATTTTTTACTATTGTTGCCAAGCGTTTGGCGCAGCTTGGTCATATACGGCGCTTGTGCCATAAAACATAAAACAACCGACCTACAGGTCCATTTTGTGATCGTGCATACTCTTTTCTAGAGAGAATATGCCATTACATTTGAAAGCACTATGCAATCAACTGTAAAAAACTATTGGAGAAGACCATAGCTCTGGTGTCTCACCCTCTTTAAGTGGTTAGGGCTAGGCATATATTATCTCATGTTACATAGTGCCGTCTTGCGTTTGGGGCAACTTGACGAATTACGGTGCTTGTGCCATAAAACCTAAAACAAACAACCAACCAACTGGTCCATTTTGTGATCGTACATACTCTTCTCTAGAGGGAATATACCATTTGAAAGCACTTTGCAATCAAATGTAAAAAACTATTGTAGAATACCATACCTCTGGTGCCACTATCTTTAAGTGATTAAGGCTAGGCATATATTATCTCATGTGACATTGTGGCGTCTTGCGTTTGGCGCAGCTTGACCAAATATGGCCCTTGTACCATAAAACGCCAAAGCAACCCCACGTATTTATTCCAATAAATATTGGTTGGGGGTTATGTTACAGGGTTCTTCAGCTCAGTCGACCTCGCTTTCTGTACTTAGGAAATTGGCTTTAGATCATGCTTCCAATCAGAGACGTGTTCAGAGGAGGTTGATTCAGTGGCCAGAATAGCCCCCGTAATATCATTGAGGACACAAAAATAAATGCTGAAGTACGCTTAATCCATGGAATAGAAATTTGTTTATCCCACGAGCAGAAATAATCGCGGACAGATCTGAGAGTATATCGAATGAGGTAAGTAATTGCTTAACGTCGCACTGGAGCAACATTACGGGCTAATGGCAACGGTAAGGGATCAGTCCCGAAGGACGTCTCGTAATTTTGAACCATGGTCAGAGCTGGCACCCTACTCTCCAAACTTCCACATCACAGCAACGTTAGGACAGTCGAAGCCACGACAGATTTAACGGTGCATCAGCCTTGAGTACATGACTATTTCAAACGAGAGGGAAATGCTCTTTTAGTGTTATAACAATTGTATTGTTTTCTAAAGCATCCAATGTGTTTAAACTGTTTAAAGAGGAAGGAATTTCACGAGAGGAATATCGTTAATTAACATCGCACTGAATCAACACAACCGGCTATGATTGGGCGAGAGAAGATTGACCGAATTTTCATGGCGCACGGGCCAGGTTTGGCCAAGTTGCGTCCAACTTTTGATGAGAGGAGAAAAATCTCTTGTCTATTAGCCTAGATATGAGAAACCTAGAAAGAATTTAGGAGTCGAGAGATAGATCCACCGCTAAAATATTTTAAATACTAAAAACGAAAAAATAATCAAATGCCTAATGAAACTCGTTTAATCTATAACTTGAATTCCGAAGAGAAAGAACTGGGGACAACAAATCATTTTGAATTACGGTCAGATTATTCGGTCAATCCTTAAGCTGGCACCCTACTCTCCAAATTTCCACATCACGCCAAAGTGAGGCCATTTGAGACCACGACAGATTTAACGTGCGTCAGCCCCCAGGTATACAATGGTCTTAGGTGGGACCAAGTTTCGACCTCACAACTCGCCGGTTGCTAATCCGCGACTCTACCAACTGGGATACCGCGGCCCTATTCCCGATGGTTGATAGTTAAAAAAGCAGGGAGTCCAATTTTTATAATAATCGTTAAGCACAAAAAGAGTAGAAAAATTTGCAGTGAAATAAAAAATTACAGAAAAAGAAACGAAATTGAAATTGTTTTCCTCTTCGTCTTTCTTCTATGTGTCGCTTAGACTTTGTACTTCTTCCATTCATTGACCAGTTTCCCCTACTTCCCCATAATTTGGCCTTGGCCAATGCCCGAAATAGATTAAAACGTGTTTTAGGTGACAAAAGCTGCATATACTCTTTTTCCTACGAAAGTATCATTTTCCTCAATCTGTCTGGTCCACAAAAAAGAATGTTCTTACATCTATTTGTATGCTAAAATGGAGCGAAAATTAAAAGTTGTGTGATATATGGGGAGGGTGCCTTGAATGAGAGTTGGTAAAATGTCAATAAATAGAAGCATCGACCTGTAGTGCTATATTTTCGATCTACTATTCGTTTTATCCTTGACAGCATTCCCTTCAACCGGACAGTGTTTATGTACATAATTTTATGATATACGTACCTTGATGTCTAAACCCTGATACCATAACGTTATTCCCGGAGTCCTGATGGCAATATCAACAGCCGGAACCCCGACGCCATATACAGGGTGTCCATAAAAGAATGTCCCAGTTTCAATGGTATATTATAACAGTTTAATTTAGACTATTTACAAGAAATCGTATCAAATTAAAGGTAAACTAACCTAGTTTTCCTTACAAATGTTCAATATGTGCACTTTAGTTTTAGGGCACACATCCAATCTAAAGTACAATTATTTCCACACTTTGGTTAAAAAGTCCGGAGTAATGGAAGCAATAGCCTCTTCAATGTCTCAACTCTGGCAAATCATTAGGTAGCGCCAGAACATAGACACGATCTTTTATAAATCCCCAAAGGAAAAAATCGCATGACATTATGTCAGGTGAACGTGGATGCCAGCGAAAAAGAGCTGTCGTCTCGACCATTACGACAAATCCAACGGTCAGGGACTTCGACGTTCAACCACTCTCGTACAAAGATATTCCAATGGGGTGGGGTTACATCCTGTTGCCAAATAAATTTACAGGTTCACCCTCTACTAACTGGGGAAAGAGCCATTCTTTCAACATATCCAGATAAGCCACTCTTGTTACGGTAAGAATTGGACTTTAGGTTGGATGTGTGTCGTATAACTAAAGGTGCACACATTGTACGTTTGTAAGAAAAACTAGGTTAGTTTACCTTAAATTTGATTTATGATATGTTGTAAAAAGTCTAAATTAAACTGTTATAACATTCCATTGAAACTGGGACATTAATTTATGTACACCCAGTACTTAACATCGGAACACCGACGCCACATACTTAACGCCGGAACACCGACGCCACATACTTAACGCCGAAACACCGACGCCACATACTTAACGCCGGAACACGGACGCAACATACTTAACGACGGAACACCGACGCAACATACTTAACGACGGAACACCGACGCAACATACTTAACGACGGAACACCGACGACACCACCCTGATGCCATGACCATGACGTAGGAAACCGGGACATCCCCCTTGCGGAAAGTTTTTGTTCTGTTTTGACCAGTGCTTTTGAAATTGAAAGGTATTTTCATTGTACTCGTATCTATAAAAGAAAAGTATAAAAAATAGTGTGCAGTGTATGGTGTTGTGTTCCTGTCCTAGTTATGATGTGGACTCCCATACTAGATAAGTAATTAACGTCGCACTGGAACCTACAGCTGACTATTAGCGACGGTTCGGGAATTATCTCGAAGACAAAGACCCGATAACAACGCCTTGTAATTTTGGACCGCTGTAAGATGACACGGTCACACCTAAACTGGCACTCCACACTCTAAATTTTCACACCACGCCAACTACAGATTTAACGTGCACCAACCCCGTGCACGTTAAACCTGTCGTTAATCCCTTAAAATCTCTAAATCTCAAGTTTCATTCTAATTCTTTGAAAATTGCGAGTCAGTGAAAAGTGCGAGTCAGTTGGTATAGGGAAAAGTTAATGTATGACCACCCGGTTCTTTCCTTACTTCATCGATGAAAACAAAGTCTAAAATGTAACGACATTACATACTTTGTTACTTTCCTGGGATACTCAAATGTCATCAACCACTTTCGCAACGAAACCGCAAGATTTCTACGGATCTTCAAGAACTCTTACGTACCGTAATTATCATTGGGTTGGGATTGCCGGTTTAGAGAAATTCCAACAAGGTGAACGAAACTCCCTTTGACCTATTTCGCGCCCTTGGATTTGTTTCGTTTTCATCCAGTGCAAACATCTCGGAAATACACCCTGAACTTTTGGGTGATGGAAAGGCAATGCGTGTTTTCTTTCTTGAAATGTCATTCATTTCTTAACGTGTGTGTATAAAGGGTTTTCTCGAGCAAAATTGGAACACATTTGTGGTGAAGTGTGCTTGTTTTGGAGATCCTTTCATGGTATCTAGTCAAACCGCATCTTGAGATGGGAGAAATTGATATGATTTAAGAGTAATAACTGTCTTATGTAACGATGGCAAGGAGACGGTATTTGATATGGTTGAAATTGGATCATCAGGAATTGCTTTTAGTTCCAAGAACTGGGCGAAAAAAACATCTGGAATACATTTTATGGACAAAGACTTGGTCTTAAAAAATGAATGACCCTGAGATGAAAGATATTGTAAGTTCAATGTTTTAACCCTCCTCTCTTCACGAGGTATCGCGTTGTTGCAATAACCACTAGCAGATCTTGATTAACGAGATATCTTTTCATGAGATGAAAACTGTTCAGGTCTTTTCTCGCCACAATCAAAAATTGGCAATGTCGTGGTGATATATCTCGTCATTGGCAAAATTAGTCAGTTCTTGACGGATGTGATATATCGTCGAAACCACTTGGAGGATAAATAATCATTAAATGTTTTGATGAGCAGTGGGTTTAGTTAAATATTTAGAAGTTTAAATAATTAGTAAATTAATGTCATACAAGCAAAATAAATGTCAAATCGATTAAAAATTTTTTTAATAAGCCGTGGGTTTGCCCATTTTGCTAGCAACCTGCGAGTTATAAGCGCTGCAGGTTCTATTATTCCCTATGTGTATTTCTACATCTGTGTCAGTGAATTTTTTCCTTGTGTTTAGGTGCATTTACTTGGCTTTTGTAGCTTGATCAAATATGGCGCTGGCGCGATAAAGCACAACCAACCTTTGCAGCATTAGTAAAATATGAATTATTTGGCGAGAAATAATAAAAAAATAGTGGATAAAATAGGGATTTACCTTTTATACAAACGAGGGGGCGTTGTGGTTTAGTGGGTGTGCCCATTGCGCAAGCAACCTGCGAGTTGTGGGTGGTGCTGGTTCGATTTTTGTTGGATTCGATTCTTTCTTTTATTCGATTCTTTCTTTTATTCGATTCTTTCTTTTATTCGATTCTTTCTTTTATTCGATTCTTTCTTTTATTCGATTCTTTCTTTTATTCGATTCTTTCTCTTATTCGATTCTTTCTCTTATTCGATTCTTTCTCTTATTCGATTCTTTCTCTTATTCGATTCTTTCTCTTATTCGATTCTTTCTCTTATTCGATTCTTTCTCTTATTCGATTCTTTCTCTTATTCGATTCTTTCTCTTATTCGATTCTTTCTTGGATAAATATTTTCTCTTCTGCAAAGTAAAACTTTCTGTGTGCATGTCTATTGTCTTTCATTTTGTTGTCAATATTGTGTTTAGCATACCTTGGCCAAAAACAGCCCTTGCACAATGAAACCCAACCATCCATATAAACGAATGGATAGTAAAACAATTCTAGAAAGAAATAGTAGTTGAGATCCGTCTATATACCATTATAAACACGTTAACAAAATGTATTCAAAGTACACAAGTTATCTTTTCATCATAAAATAATTCAAATAGTATTTTTCAATCTAAAGTTATTGTGTACCATATTAATCAGACAGGTTTGGAAAAATACCGATACGTGTGCTAGCTAATTACACATGGAACCTATTGCAATGATTGTTCATAAAAAGTATTACATCTCGATTTTATTGAATAGAGAATAACGGTTAAAGTTAAATTTCGCATTTTTCATAAAGAACAATGCTTGGAGCAGTCAAAAACAAAATAAAAATTGTCTGAAAGAAGTTGTAAATTTACTTTTCGTTTATTTACAGCTCATTCTAAGACCCATCGTCATTTTGTAGAATTTTCCTATTGAGCGCTTATGGCTTTCAAAAACAGAACTTTACCATAAATTACATTTTGTTAGCCAGCCAACTTCAACTTTTGAGTTAAGTGTAATGGCTATGCATTGTTTAAAGTTTGAAATTATTGCACGCGATTTCTCAAAAGATCGTAAAAATCTGCATTCCTCCTCAAAAACTGCTCATCCATAAGAGGTGCAACGCTGCTGCAAGTATTTACTACCTGTCGTATGGAACTTTTAAGACGAAATTTCCCGTGATTTATTCCATCAGCTATTGTCGCTTTGTCTGTAAGTTGAGGAGTTTTAAAACTACCCACCTAAATGATTTTGAGTGAAAGGGCTTTTCTCTGAACGAATGAAATTGATAAATTCAGACAAAAGACTTCAGAGGTATGCTGAGTTTAGTTTCCAACGATGAGACAGAAGGGCAGCTGAAAACTAAAAAGGAAGAGTCCGTCCTTTGTATGCTGTATGATCACCTTGAACACTGCAAGCTTTGCACCGCTTTTGCATACAGAGCATTAAGTTATGGATGAATGGCTGCAGTAACATAAATTATTCCTATGTTAGAGCTCTGGCGATACCAAAATTTGAATAGCCGCGCACCAGTTTTCTATTGAATATCCTCGATTATGCAAATCCGTTCGGTTCAGTTTTGAGGGCCGACCAACCGGTCTGGTGGTTAAGGTGTTGGCCTCTGGATCAGAAGGTTCCTGGTTCGAATCCGGGTCAGTACATGGATGTTTGTAATGGATGGTGTAGATGCGGCTGGTGCACCTTAAATGTCGTGGCCGAAAGTCCTCACGTTAGGTTAGTGTGTGTTTGGAGAGTTAAGTGCCAACTCAGGTGTTGCCTCGTAATCTGACCGTGGTTCGAGATTACGTGGTGTAGCCCTCGAATTTGTTCTTTTAGGGGATTGATCCCGGACCGTCGTCGTCAAAAGCCAGTTGTGTTGCTCTAGTACGACGTTAATTAAAAATTATCAAATAGTATCAATTTTGAGGATGTAACATTTAAACCTCCAAATGCTTTGACAAGACATCTCATCCAATATGTGGTCAATTCTACAAGTGATGAGATATCTCGTTGAGACGAAACTGCTCTATTACTCTAAGGGAAATCCATGTAGGGGAAAAACAAATTTTTCCTACTCAGAACTGGTGTCATTTGGATCAGGTTTTCGCACGAGTCTGGTCATTACAGGACGTTTTTCGACGAGTAGATAAACAATTAGAAGGGTTAAAAATAATGGTTTTCCTTAACCTTCTTGGTGGTTGTCTTGACGATATATGTCATCGTTAGCAAGCCCATTATCTAACGACACGTTGGATCTTGATGGACGTGAAATATCGTGATTACAAGAAAACGCCAGATCTTGATGGACTAGAATTTTCGTGATTACAATAAAACTGACCAGATCTTGATGGATGAGAAATTTCGTTATTACAAGAAAATTTACCAGATCTTGATACCGTTTTCATCAAGAATCGTTGTCTTGATGACGTTTTATCTCAGACAAATTCATCAGATTTTGATGAGCGATATATCTCGTCGAAACTACTTGAAGGTTTAAGTTGCAAACTAGTGTATAGTGACGTGTATATAAAATGACCACTTATCGAACCTTATACTTGTTTCATTGTATACATTTATCACTGAAATAAAACATGTATCCCACCTCCTCTAATCAACTCACCGAGTTGTTGGCGGCGCAGGTTGGATTCCTGGCAGCGCATTCCTCCCTGGGTGTATTTCTCTCTTCAGTGTCAGTAAAACTTTCATTGTGTCTATCTTGGTTGATATTGTCTCTCTTCAGTGTCAGTAAAACTTTCATTGTGTCTATCTTGGTTGATATTGTATCTCTTCAGTGTCAGTAAAACTTTCATTGTGTCTATCTTGGTTGACATTGTATCTCTTCAGTGTCAGTAAAACTTTCCTTGTGTCTATCTTGCTTGACATTGTATCTCTTCAGTGTCAGTAAAACTTTCCTTGTGTCTATCTTGCTTGACATTGTATCTCTTCAGTGTCAGTAAAACTTTCCTTGTGTCTATCTTGCTTGATATTGTATCTCTTCAGTGTCAGTAAAACTTTCATTGTGTCTATCTTGCTTGATATTGTATCTCTTTAGTGTCAGTAAAACTTCAATTGTGTCGATCTTGCTTGATATTGTATGACTTGTGTCAAGCGCAGCGTGGCCTATTATGGCCCTTGCGCCGTAACCCCCCCCCCAAAAAAAAAAAAAAAATTTATTCTAATGAACTCTATTTTATTTCTTTTTTAGGTCCTGCCGCTAGCGTTATTACTCATTACATTTCCCAACGGAAAGCATGCCTCTTCGGTTCTGCTATTGCAACCTTAGGTATAGCTGGCTGCTATTTTGCGGATAGTGTAATGTGGATAAACATTTTCTACGGCTTAGTACACGGTAAGTTCCTTTTCAAATATATTAACATTCAAGAACACAAAGTAACAATGAAAAATCAGAATAATTTGACATACTAGAGTGATTTGGTGTGGAATCGTGCTTTTTCATAAAAGGGCTCGTAAAGCCGCGTATAGATTTGCCAGCCTGTAGTATTCATGATTAGAACGGGGTTTTGGGGGGCAAACGAACGTCTCGGGAACCGCTCATGACCATCCGCATCTTGTCGATTTTTCGACGAACACTATAGGGGAAGACGGGGTACAATGAAACAAGGGGTACAATGAAACATTACTTCTAAAATCAGTACAATTTGTCACAGAAAGTTGCAATTTATATATATGTTATGCAACTATATGTTCCAATTACTGATGTGATTTGGATACATTCGCACTTCTACAACATTAGCAATAGAAGATTATTGGTTTTTCACCATTGAAAGTAAGTTTCTTTACTAAAAGTAATTTTGTTTCTTTTTCCTCGTTGTTATATGTAATAATTATTTTTTCTATACATTGTTATCTTTGTGTTGTTGTCTTCATACCTTCAAAACCAAAATTGAAAAAAATAAATATTAGAAGCTTGAAATTTTTTTTTATTTAGTAACCTCAGTACGGGGTACAATGAAACACTTGCAGATGGGGTACAATGAAACATGTTTCATTGTGCCCCGGGTGAATGCATTAGCTTGAAGTAATATATCAATGGTAAATATAATATCACTGATAGAAAATAACATATTACTGGTTGTCATTAATCTAAATAAAACACTTTTACTAAGGAAATGGCAACACCTAACATTAATAGGAGAAGGCAACATCAAATCAAAACAGTAATCATTTTGAAAGCATGCAAAATTAAACTTTTTTTTTCCTTCTAAAAAAAGTACAGATTTCAATAGTAAGTTAGATTTTTTATATTCAAAAACATTTAAGAATAGTTTATTTATTTCATAGGCGTAAACTGCACTTACTACAGTTCACAATCCTCCAAAAGTTCTCGGTCAAAGGGGCCAAAAACAAATAGGTCAATTAATTTCTCGTGAAAGGGGTGTTCTTGTTACTATGTGTGGATTTATTAATGCTTCTGGAAATTCTATACCCCATTATTTAGCATTCCTAGAGTAAATTTCAAGTTTAAGTCGAATGGAGCTGTTTGTGAGACTGGGTGATGCAACAAAATCGGGTTGGATGAATGGAGATATTTTTGTTAATGTTCTAACAGATTTCCAGGCACATACACGCTGAACGAAAGAAAATCCAGTTCTACTAATAATGGACTATCATGAATCACATATTACAATTTCCAGTCTAAATTTTACAAACGACAACGGAATTGTTGTTGTAACTCTGAACCCATACCAGTAACAAATTGCAGCCGCCTTTAGACAAAACTGTGTTCAAGTCACTTAAAAATTTCTTCAATCTAGCTGTAAATGATTGGATGCTGTGTAATCCAGGTCGTACAATCTCTATCTATGAGATATCTTCTTTGCTTGGCACTGCTTATTTTCTTATCACTCCACAAAATATTACAAAAGGTTTTTCAGCTACTGGAATATGGCCTTTCAATAGAGAAATGTTTTGTGAAGAAGATTATTTGTGTTCGTATGTGTCAGATAGGCCTTGTCCTACTGAAAATTATTCCCACTGTCAGATTAATGAAACTGATGAGCTGACTAATGAAACTGAAGACCAGACAGACCCAAGAATCAGAAGTGGTGGATCTTGCCGTAAGTAAATCAGAATCACCGACTGCAGGTTGATCAGCAAATGTTCATACACCATGCACTAGCTCTAAACCTGTGAGGAAATACATTTCTCCTCAAGAGATAAAACCTTACCCCAAGGCTGGTCCAAGAAGAGTAGGAAACAGAAAAAAAAAGAGTTTAGTTCTAACCACACAAGTAAAAAATGCTCTGGTTAAGCAATTAGAAAGTAAAAAGGGGAAAAAAAACTAAGAAGGGATTGTTTTCAAAACAAACTCTGCCTCCTACAGACTCTGAAGATGATAATGATCCGGATTATTTTCCAGCTCCAGATGATCACTGAAGTACTAAGAATGAGATATCCACACATAACAGTGTGACACAAGCAGTATCTGTATAAATGATTGTTTTAATCAATGAGGGTAAACTGAAACAAGGAAATATATTCTGTTGGAGAAATCATAAATTTAAATGAAGTTGAATGTGACTAAAATAAACTATATAGGGTGAAAATTGCTTGCATTATTTGGAGTGTTTCATTGTACCCCAGTATGTGTTTCATTGTACCCCGCCATATGGGGTACAATGAAACACTTTGAGACATTTACTTATTGTTATTTTACAAGCATAAAGATATTGTTTAGAACCTAATAAAAATTTATTTAGATGGGGAAAATACAAGATTAAAAGTATGCATTAATTATATTTTTGTGCATGCAAAATTGTGGATAGGAAAAAATAATTAGTAAATTTTGTTTCATTGTACCCCGTCTTCCCCTACCGCTCTAAACGCGGCTTCTCTGATCAAGCCTACGCAAAGCAGATGTATTCCAGAACTCCCTAATTGGAGTTCATAAAACTCCTTTCAAGTGATCAACGGTCCATTACTAACCCTAGAAGTACTATTACAGCACTCCATTTGACATTACATCGATCATAAAGTTCTAAGCAATTGAAACAAACCCTCTTCATCTGACGTTACACTGGCATCATGATCTCATCAATCTCAAGCCTCTTGAGAACACTCAAAATTCCATCGACATCTGGATTTTTCAGTTCAAAGGGCGACCTGCAAGACGTTAGAATTTTCCACTAAGACCTGAGAGCGAGAACAAGCTCGCTTACTTGCCGTACCCTTCTTGTCCCAAAAACATCTGTAATTTTGCTGTAAATATCTTCTAAGCTGTAGGATGTTAGAATAAATGGTGTAGTGGTGAAACCAAAGATCTTATTCTTTTACTCTACCATTTCATTTCTGTCACAACGCCATTTCATCCGGTACAACACTAAGGTGTTCTCGGTTCAGATTGGGACGGCGTCGTGAGTAGTTCGTTGCCTTTCTTTCTGATCACGAACCTCCAGGCGCAATCGCCAACACAGGGGCTGACAAATGACTGCCTGGTAATTCGCGGTCGGTTCTTTTCTTTCCCATAGGTCGCTGGAAGTTCGTTGTGGAAATAATTTCGATGAACGGTTCAGCTCAGAAATCTATACGCACCTTTAGATACCTAATATGATCCCAAACAAAGTGTAGTCGAACCTTGCTGAAACATTGCACCTCAACACTAAATTTACAAATATTTTGAAGTTTCACAATTATTGAACGGAACTATCACTTGAAATTCAATGGGCACTGTAGCCCAATCGGTAATGTCTCGGATTAACAACCGAGAGGGGTGTTCGAGACTCGATTCGATCGAAACCCGTCCTGAATCTGGTGTTGGTGCACCTTAAATCTGGTGGTCTGAAATATCCTAACGTTGGCATGGTGTGGAAGTTTGGAGACTTGGGTGTCAGCTTAGGTCTTGGCAAGTAAGTAGACATGTTGAAACGTTGTCCTCCGTCTTTTTAAATAGAATAGTCTTTTAAAGAAGAATCCCATCAGAGTTTGTTTTACATTTCTCCAAAATTAATATATTCAAGCTTAGACGATCTCGATTAAAATTTGTATTCGCAAAATGCACTTAAAGACACCAGAAGCTCGGGTGTTCCGGGCATCTGGCCTTGGTTCAAAATTACGAGGCGTTGGCCTTGTATCTTCCCGTTCGGGACTGATCTCAGATTGTCGTCAATAGCCATTGTGTTGCTCCAGCTACCTACTTACCTATCGGGGGAAAAAAATTATGTGAATAAATTAGGCTTAGGCTTTTTTTTCGTATAAACTTTTTAGAAGGCACGTATATATTTGAAAAGTAATTTTGGAAGGGATCCTATCCTTTTCAGTAATTCCATCAATCGAAAGTGCGTTCTGCTAAACAAACATTACTTTGAATGATTAGTTTTCAGACATTTCGACATGACGAGGTATTTCAGTGCGGCGTATTCAACTGTCTAGCTGGCATTGAAGTAGGCCTAGTCAATGTTGTATGAAATCATTTTGAGGCACAAGGAGGGAGTTTCGTTAACATTCCAAGTGGTTTCGACAAAATATTTCGTTCATCAAGATTCGCTTAATTTTGCTAATGATATCTCGTCAGTAAGATATTACCGATTTTTTTATGATGAGATGAGAATCTGGCCTTCTAATAACGAGATGTCCCGTCCACTAATTCAGTTTTCTTCTAATGATAATATGCCTCTGTGAGGGTTAACTGTCCTGGTGGGTGTCTCATCGAGGTATCCAAACATTAGCAAAACCGATCGGAAATTCATGAACCGAGACTTCTCGTCCTTTGAAAAACATTCACCAGACCTTGAAATCAATAAATCGGCTGTATATAAATGACGAGACATCTTGTCAATAATTAGCAAAACTAGTCAGATTTTGATGGACGAGAGATATATCATTAATCAATATTTAACCAATTTTTTTAATGGACGATAAATTGCGGCATCAAGATATTGCCGAGTTTTACTATAAAGAGACCAGGGTATGATCAGTTTTTTCCTACCGGCGAGCTATTTCATCCATCAAGATGTGGTCAGTTTTGCTAATGACTAGATAGCTCATCGATATACTCACCACGAGGGTTAACGACACTTGTCCGTACTTTACAGATTTACGGGTTTTTTAGTACAAAAATATCAATTAAATTGTACTGATTAATTTTAGATACGATTTACAGTGATAATTATAAGTATTAAATTACAAAGTGCAACAGGAAAAGCTTTCATACGGAACTGTTAAGTTGGAGTAAATCGAACATTCGAATGTGTCAATACAGCAAAATATTGAAACATATTTATTACATTGTGCACCTAGATCAGGTGTTGCCTCGTCATCTGACCGTGGTTCAAAATGACGTGGTATTGTCCTCGGATCTTTCCCTTAGAGGACTGATCCATGACCGTCGTCAATAGCCCGTTCTGTTGCTCTAGTACGACGTAAATTAAAAATTATAAATTAAACTGTGCGCCAAGTGTTAAGAGGCCTCGGTAGCTTAATTGAAAGAGCAACGGATTAACAACCGGAGGGTTGCGAGTTCGAAACTAGGTCGAGTCAAAGACCGTCATGTACAAGGGGTATAGTGCTCGTTAAATCTGCCGTGACCTCAAATGTCTTCACGTTGGAGTGGTGTAGAAGTTTGGAGAGTGGGGTACCAGCTCTGGTATTCTCGTCATCTGACTGGATCAAAATTACGAAGCGTTGTCCTTTGATCTTTTCCTTCGGGATTTATCCCGAACCGTCGTCAATAGCCCGTTGAGTTTCCAGTGCAACGTGAATTGAATACATACAAGGTGTCAAAAAATTATCATTGATTTTCTTTTTAATCTTGTGAAATAGATGTTATAAAATGTTCACTCGTGCTTCGATAATTATAAAATTATGATAGTATAAACTAAATATCAGCATTTATGTCAGAAAAAAGAAACGAATTAAATCCACTGTTTTAATTGTGATATATTTTGGTATATAAATTTCAAAAATATTATGAGTATCAGGGTATGTAGTTAAATGAAAGTCGCAATAGAGCAACTCAACGAGCTACTGGCGACGGTCCGGGATGAATCCGAGGACAGCACCTCGTCATTTTGAACCACAGTCCGATGACGAGGTCACCACATAATACGGCACCCAACTCCAAACCTCCACCACGCCAACGTGAAATACTCTGAATAAATAGCTCCGGTCCGCTGGATACGAAATGGTAGGAACGGAATCACTGCCTCTTCAATGCCTGAGCCTCTATAAGCTGCGTTATTTGCGAAGGCACTTCTAAAGCTGGGTTCTATTATGCTAACTTCCTTCAGCTGAAATGCACCGGATGAGTGAATATAATGATGACAATGATCAGAGATTAATGCCTTCCGAAAATGGACTCTCAATCTTAATAGGGGATTTTCTTCAAGAATGGGGAATGTTCCAAATCAAATATGATTTACAATTTTAGAAACTCGTTGATGCAGTATCAAACTAAAAGATTTGAGGCGTCCGCTTTTTTGCAGTATGTGAAATGAAATTGACTCTTCGAAGTTTCTTCAACCCAAGAACCATGACAGCCATCCATCATAATTACCTGGGCTTCCTGATATTTAGAATTCGGAACTCAATCCAACCGGCGTGTATGGGGAGTGCACATTAAATATGTCGTGGCATAAAATGTCCTCGTGTTGAAATGGTATAGAATTTGGTGAGTGGGGTACCAGATCAGATGTTGATCTCGTCATCTGATCATAGTTCGAAATGACAAGGTGTCCTCGAATATTGTCCTTCGGGGGTAACTATCACCAATAGCCCGTTGTGTCACTAGTGCGACGTCAATTCAAGTGCCTACCTATTGGCATAAATTTCATCGAATTTGCTAGTTGTTTTCGTTCTTCCCTCTTTAGAAACATTGTCCGTCTGCTTTAGGCCCAGTGCACACATCCGATTTTTCAACATGCGGCGCCGCTGCGGTACCGAGGCCCAACTATGCACACATAACCGTGAAATGACGCAAGTACTCATTTCGCGCCATTTGCGATAAATATTCTATCAAAGAAAACGTGTTTATTTCGCTTACTTGGTGTAAAATAAGTATATTTTGAAACAAAAATAGACGTTACTGAATACAGCCATTTATTATTATTTATATTCCATTTATTTATAAAAACAAGGTACTTGAGATTGGAGAAACGTGTGGGGAATTGCGGTACAAATTGCACGTAAGTTGGACGTGCGTGGCCGGAGGCATGTGTGCACTAATCCATTGGATTTAATGTATCTCAGACTGCACTTGCGTTGCGGCAGCGGCGCCGCACGTTGAAAAACCGGATGTGTGCACCGGGCCTTAGTAATGGTAATTTTTAGTTAACGTCGTACTAGAGCTACACAACGGGCTATTGACGACGGTCCGGGATCAGTCCCTTACGGGAAAGATCCGAGGACGACACCTCGTAATTTTGAACCACGGTCAGATGACGAAGCAACACCTGAGCTGGCACCCCACTCTCCAAACTTCCACGCCAACCCAACGTGAACACCGGGCCTTAGTGCTCAACGCAATAATTATACAAGTCTCGTGGCAAAACACGACCTTCTATTGATATAGGTGGAACATGTGTGCAGAGTCTCGTGATATCTCAGAAGAGTAAGTCACGTGACTTTAAGAAACGACTTGGGCCGATTGGCTATTGAAGCGCAGGCTAGTGCTTTCAACAACGCTAGATAAATCCCTTTAACCAATCAGTAATTTATCCCACATTATGATACTTTCTTCAAATTCATAAAATTAAATGACTCCACCAAATGTACCCGTTCCATACGGGGATCTCCGACAAGTTGTCCGTGACATCGTGTGAAACATTTGGCGCAGACTGGTGAGCGGAGAGTCACAATAATCTTAATTGATTGTTCTGTTTTTAACCGTCACTACCAGTATTTTTTTTAATAAAACAATTTTAAACTTGCAGGATTTAACAGGGGAAAATCGTCACTCTAACCTATTGAAATTCTTACAAAACTAAAAATTTTAATTCCATTCTAATGTTTTTACCTCGTGTTTTTAAAACTCTTCAGAACTTTTTTACCTCTGTTCATGATGATGGGATAGTCTTAAATTTTCGTATTTATTCGTATTCAATATTTAAATGCTATTAGTTGTTTACCTATATATTTTAAAGTAACGAACCTACTTGTTTTTTCAATACACTTTTATTGCCTGATAGACTATCTGAATACTTTATATACTGAATTGGATTCGTCTTGTATTTGGCGCAGTTTGTCCGCTATCGGACCCCGAGCCATAAAACCCAAATCAACCATCAAGATAGAGCTAAGTTTTTATGTTGACGAGATGTTTGATCTCTCGATCTGTAGAAATCTGGTCAGTTTTTCCTTCTAATGATGAAATACCTCGTCCATCAAGATCTCGTTAGTTTTCTTCCATTGACAAGATACGTACCTCGTCGAGGCAACCACCAGGAGGATTAGGGCAGGGAATATAAATATTCTTATTTGGCAGTGTGGTCACTAGATGGGCAGTGAGATAAAAAGGTTCCCACACCAACCCTTTAAAAACTAAATTTTAAATTAAAAATAAAAACCTTTTCAACCAAAAGACCTTGCAAGATACACATAGGGCTACAGACCTTAACCGAAAAAGTATAAAAAACGTTTTACCAGTGTTCACAAGGTTAAAATGGCATTATTTTTGAGAAAAAAATTGCCTACTGAAAAGTGCAGTTGCTTATATTATTGAAAACGTTTTCTTTTACAGGTCTAGGATTTGGATTAGTGGTAACGCTTGTGCCGGTGACTCTGAACCAATACTTCGTGAAGCACCGAGCCACTGCCATCGGGATGGCTTTCTCAGGTGGAACCATGAGTTCTCTCATTTTCCCATCCGCCATGGAATGGCTGCTCGAACACTACACACTGAAGGACAGCTTCTTACTCCTCAGCGGCGTCGTGATGAACACACTGGTTGCCTCGTCCTTGCTTCGCGCACCACCGTGGTTGAAGTCCAGCGATGCGGACACAAAGTCCATCGAGTACGGCTCCGAAGCCAAGGACTCCGGCGTGTCCTCGTCCGCCAAGGAATCCACCATGCTGACAGTCGACGGGTTGGTCAACAGGTGCGACGCGGCTTATCGGGAGTCGTCGATCAGCAAGGACAGTTCGGAGACGGACAAGACCCTGTACCAAATCAGCGAAATCACGAACGAGTCGCGGCAGGACCTGTCGGAATGCCCCTACTCGGACACGTTGTACAGCAACAACGACAGCGTCCTGTTCGACGAGCCGAATCTCAAGTGCGACTCGGAAGACACCACATTGAACCTCAAGAGCGACGACCTTGGCAAAAACGAGCCCGAGGTTAAGGAACCGCTCATGGCGTTCGTCAAAATCCACATCGTACCAAAGGACCTCAAGAAAGAGGAGCACATATCCTTGCCTTACAGAAGCAGCCTAGGGCATTCCATCAGGGACATTTTGAAGCAACCAGCGTTTTACTTGTTGACATTCACAATGTGTATTTATTTCCTTGGGGTCCACTCCTTTTTCATGGTCATCGTTGATTTTGCCAAGGACAAAGGCATTCCTGAGCACAAAGGCATCTATATCATATCCATGTTTTCTCTCACGGACTTGTTCGGAAGGGCAGGACTAGGCTGGGTCACCGATCGGAACTTCATCAGCAGGAGGACTATGGTGGCGCTCGATCTAGGTGTGCTGGGTGTGCTTTACCAACTGTATCCTCTGATAGATTCTCTGTCTGGTATACTTGTGATAGCAGCATTCAATGGATTGGCGGTCGGATCCTCCATCACATTGTTTTTCGTGCTGCAGGCGGAATGCTTCGGTATGAAGCAGTTGACTCTAGTGGTTGGTTTAATTAGCTTTATAAATGGTGTGATGTCATTGCTGAGACCAGGTGTCATCGGTAAGTTTGAACTCTTCTTATTTTTATATAAAATTTAAAATTATTAAACTTTATTTCAAAACCCTGCGTTAAACTGCTGCAAATTCCATCACACACACACACACACAAGCTGCGGAAAATTCATCTTTCCCCTTAGAAATTCCACTCGGGGCTCATCTTTAGGTGTGTACTAGCTTCATAAACCTGAGGTACCCTAATGGTGTTTTTTTTTTCATGAGGTTTACTGCCTCTGGTCTGTTGCCACCCCAGGATGCCCAAACAATCTCTCCGTCGTTTCTTTTCACTATTAGTTGATACAACTTAGCCAAACATGTCGCTTGTGCCATAAAACTCAAAACCAACCTATTAAAAATCTGTGGTTCAATTGGTTTGCACGCTGCTCTAGCAATCTGAGTAGTAGGTGGAGCAGATTCGATCAAGATTCAGATTCGACAAGTTCAATTCTTCCTTGGGTGTATTTCTCTTTGTCAGTAAAACTTTCCTTGCATGTGCTTGTCCATAACTTGACTGTCAGTTTTGTGTTTGCCACAGCTTGTCTAAATATAACCCTTGTGCCATAAACCCCACTTTACCAACCCTCAGAAATTTAGGAATGAAGTTAATATCTTCAAATTTCTTGTTTTTTAACCCTCTGATGGGGGGATTACACACATAAATCCTTTCTCCAACTTGCAGTCTTCACTTTCTTGACTAATAGAATCTTTCCGAGGATTCTTTCAACTAATCGATGAGGTTAATTAGTCATTTGTGTGTTCTGGGGGGAAAACAACACTACGATACTCGGAAATCTCGTGACGCTAAGAGGGTCTGTGGAATATGAGACTTCTCTCAATGGAAATCTTCAAAAAAAATTTGATTAGCGTCATTTAATCTCAAATATACTAAAAATCATATAACTCATGAAAATGAAACAATGAGTACAAAATATTGCTGAGCTAAGTCGGACTTCCTCCCAATGGGGCTCAATAACATAGAAGGCGCAGCCCCCTCGCCTCTTGCCGTCTTTGATGGGCCTGGTACTCCTCCGGTTTGCCAGTGTAGACATAAGAAACAACAAGACTTATTTCAGCAAAATCTTACACTTTATCGAATTGACAGTTTTTCTGTCAATCAGGTAAGCAAAACATTTTGTATTGACTTATAATTTTATGACATTATAATTTTTTATGACAAACTATATAGATTGTCATGTAAATACACTGTCTTGTGTTTGGTGCAGATGAGCCAAGTATGACCTATACACCATAAAAAGATTAAACTGGGGCAGAAATATTTGTTCACATTCCTCCGAATTCTTGCAATAGCAATGTTTGGTGCAGCTTGGACCAAACATTGATTGAAACCCAACCAACCTGGATGTGATTCATCTTTAAGCCATTCTGTTGCATCAAATTTAAACCATTTCTGTGCAGCATGGAATCCGAGGTACCCTAGTGATCTATTCTTTTCCCATGGGATTTACTGCCTCTGGTAAACAAGGGGACCGTGATGCCAAAGCGATCTTCTCCTTTCTTTTCAGTTACTTGATACTATTGTTTCGTTCATCTTGGTTAAACATAGCACATGTGCCAAAAACCACAATCTTTTTTTTTGTGAACCTTGATAACTCAACATTTTGCACTACAAGGAACGAAATGATGGCTACTTGTCAAGAAACACTAAATTGGGGATCCACCACTACTCCTAACATCCATGCACTTACAAACCAAGATTCAAATTCCAATCTACTGCTTACCTGGGTAGAAAATGAGCAAAAGCTTTGTCTCTACTGTTATAAAAGGAAGTGTTTGTCTGTTTGACGTAAAATCCTGACGATTCTATGGCACTTACAGCAATGAGGTTTGGCACACTGGTAGTCCGAATTTTTTTTTAATTTTTGGGTCGTGGCGAATTTGAAAATTCAATCCAGAGCATTTTAAAATGAATTTAATGAAATTTAATCATTTTTGAATGCTACAGCATAGAAGAGATCAGATTCTAAATTTATAGTTTTCGTTTCCGGCGCGCGAAAGAATAATTTTTCTGTCAGACGATAAAAAAAAATATTTTAAGCAATTAGTTCTTTTTCTATCTCCAAGACCAGGGGTTCCCAACCTTTTAATAACTGCGTACCACTTGAAATTTTTGGCGTACCACCAATCCTATATTTTTTAGAAACATATATCTAATGTCAGAAAAATGTACAATGACTTGTTTTATTTTAATTAGAATACTAAGAAAGCTTCATATTTTATGAATAATGCACGTGTATTTCGTATTAATGACGTTTTAATAAAGGAAAAAATGAAACGATTATTGAAAATTGCAGTTTCTTTTTTACTCACAGGTCTAAAAACAAATAATTATCTCGTGCGTATTTTTCATACATAAAGGTAAAGGAATTCTGCGTAAAACGATTTGACAGGGAGAGATATCAACATAATTTCGCCGAAATAGCCATTGAATAGAAATAGATAATCAGCAACAAAGTTTCTCTTTAAATAATGTGCTACTGTTAGCGTCATTTATTACAAAGTAACAAAAACGTTAATCACAAAATTGATTTCATATAATCCCATTTTTCCTATAACGTGGTTGTACATACTAAAAAATCGAACAAACCTAGTAGAATATTTGGGTCGCTCGTACCATTCTGGCGTACCACCTAAAACGTTGCCGCGTACCACCGGTTGGAAATCCCTGTCCTAGATCGTTAAAGATAGAGTAAAAATTTCTGCGGAAAACTTTACACCAGAATAATACCTTATATGACGGGCACGGGTCACGCAGTGGCTAGTTTCCCATATAAAGTCATTTGATTCAAATATATTTGACCATTTTTTAAAAATAGTTTTAGAACGTATTTATGATAAATGTTTTCACATTACAATTCCCTCTGAGTGCAACAGTAACAGTAAAATAGGGTTGGCAGACAGCGCTTTGAGGCAGAACTCGAACTATAATGAGGAATTTTCAAATTTGAATAGACTGTTCGAAGTTTTTCTCAATCCATTTAGTTGTGGTAGCAATTTTATTAATCCATTTATAAGAGACCATAAAAATGTATGAATGATATTGCATAACTATGAATTAATTCTATTTTGTTTCACCTGCAGGTCTATTCCGTGATGTGATCGGGTCGTACAACTGGATGTTTCACTTCTTAGGTTTTAATTTCTTGATATTTTCAATTATATGGATGGTAGATGCTTGGAGGACAAATAAGAGAAATTCAAATCATATACACAAGTTAAAAACGTAAAACATTTTTTAAATATATTATGTATATTCTATCAAATAAATTTTCAGAAATGATTATTTGCATCTCATTTAGAATATCAAAGTTTTAAGGAACATTATTTTATGTAATGGGTTATCCTCTATGCAATAAAGCAGTAACTTTATTTTAAAACAAAAGTATTACAGAAATATCGTATTAGAAAACCATTTTCTGATTGTAAACCAATGAGTTGATAACCTGTTAAAGTATCATATTTATTTAACCACTAAACTGTCACATATATGTATTACAACTCAGTGGCTAGCCAGAAGCGTCTTCCCAAAGTCTTGTTTCTTATGATTATTTATAGTTTATAAATTAACAGTATAGTCATTCACTACAACAGGACTCGAAATACCCAGGTGCACTGTGCACATGAAATTAAAATTGTGCACCTAAATTTTTTCCTGCCGGGTGCACGCAGTGCACCTAATGTTAAAAAAACTGAAGGGAACGTATTTTATGTTATTTTGATGTTTGTACAAAATATTAGTAACAACCCCTCTCGCTCTAAAGGAACGTAATTAAAATTCCTAAATACACACTGCAAAACAAAAATTACTGGACCGTAACGGATTTATACAGGAGGAAGGTTTACTTGTGCCACTGCCACCAGAACTTTCCGATGATCGAAACTTTTTCCAGATGGCTCTGTTGCAGCGACTGTCGCGACAGCCGGAGAAGGGAGAATTTATATCACTTGACCACCCGCGAACGATAGGCATCCCACATTTTTGTAAACACCTCGTGTTTCAATAAAGTGTAAAGCCGTAGGAATTCCTGAGAATTGTCTGTCAACTGCGTGTCGTAAACAAATATTTTTATTATTTATCTTAAAATTCAGATTTTATCTACTTAAAATATAGTGTACTCGTTTATTTTTTGCCCACCTATGTCTAATGACTGAATATATGTAAGTAATAATTTCGCACATAAAATTGTTTAAATATTTTTATTTACTATCTACTACTAACCAATCTAAACATACCCAACTAATAAAGTAGTTTACATTACATTAATGCTCTTACATTGCGTTTTTTTAAATGTGCACCTGTATTAAAAAATCCATTTCGAGGCCTGCACTACAAAATATGAAATTTGTTAATTTTCGTATTGACATAATCACATTGCATATTTTAATTGTTAAGGATGCCATTGTTAAGGATGGATTCAAAAGTTCACTTTAAACTAAATATAAAATAAAAACTTAACTTTTTAATGCTATTCAACCAAGTATTCATTTGGCAATAAATGTTGAACACAAATGAAACTGGCTATGCTACTGTAAACAATTATATTGATAACATTAGACGAATCAAATTCAAAAGGTGCTCTTATGCAATGGTTAGAAAAAATGGAAAGTTTCTAGCAAAATGGAATAGTATCCCAGAATATAAGAAAGAATACACAACATTTTAAATTCAAATTAAACAAACCAATTTATTTAAATATGTTTAATTTACAAGTATATTTTACAAACTCTTTAAAAAGTTCTACAAAGATCAGGTTTTCATACAGAAAATATAAACCAATTTTAACGCATTTTAATTATAATTGATTTTGATTTAAAAACATCTTGTTTCAATTAATTAAATGGCAATTGTACAATCTCATTCCAAGACTGCAAAAATAAATAATAAAGACAAAAATATGTACAGTTAATAAATAAATGCAAGCATCATTGCTGCCTGAAAATGTCTTGGAAAGTTTTAAAATTAATATCACACTTTTCAATCTCAGTTTTCATCACTGGAGTCGTCTTCCTCTTCATCTAATTCTTCCATGGGAAATCTAAGTAATGCTGCAATGCCAGATAGTTGATCCAGCTCTAGAGATGAAACAGAAATTGAAGTCAATACTTAAAATTTAATTATCTGCAATGAATATTCGTTAAAAGAGCAGGGCTATCAAATATTTTAAATGCCATTCATTGGTGTTTGCAATTTGTGCTCTGGTGCATTGTTCAATATTTATACAATTACAATGGATTCAGTTGTGTAGGGGCTTTAATTTTTTTACAGGACTGCTTATTTAACTCATACCTTTTCCTATACTAACACGTTCTCTTAAAGGATTCAATGGTTTAATCTTGAAATTAAACTAATCTAGAGCTTGTACAATTTACTTTAGTTCCCAAATTGACGTTGCCTTTTAATATGAAAACGTCTTTAGGAAAATAAAATGATGGTTGGATATAACAGACTTGTTCACACAATTAAGGTCCGGATTCAAGAAATGCCTTGCCACCATGTTTGACTTTCTTCAAAGAATGTTGGACAGAAAGCATTTTCTTTCTCACTCAATACAAAAAATTTTACCGTTTCTATTTTTATGTACCAATTTACATCCTATCTCCAAACAGCAATTCAATCTTCAACTAGATAAGGATAATCGCAATTTCAAATGTTATTGCCACAAGTTTTAATTTCGTCTCATTTTTGGTTCATATTCTTTAAGTAGTTTAAAATTAGTGATCTCTATCTGTTCCCAAAAACTTCAGCATGGTTCCCACGCCTTTGTCGAAAAAAAATTCAAGGACTTTTAAGGACTTTTCAAAACCTGAAATATTTTTTTCAAGGACCTAAAATTTTTTATAGCGACCTAAAACAAAGCATGTGCAAAAGTTGTCAATTAGAAAGAAAAAAAAATGTTTACTCTTTTTTTTAAACTACTGACAGTCAAAGAAAAGAGGAAAAGTTGTCATCAATTTTTGTTCTAATTTGGATTTTCTTTTATCACAGAACCTGTGAATTTTTTTGCAAAGTCTGTTTCTTGTCTCAATGTTAACTATCAGGCTATTTGCATGCATATCAATTTCGGTCGTGCTGTAAAATATCGTACGATAAATTCTTTGGTGGCACAAGAAGAGTACGGGAGCTTGCACATGGTTCGATCGACACACGACACAATCTCCGTTTTGCTCTCGTCCACGGCCACTACAGCAGACGGCTGTCGTGATTTATTTTGTTTGAGAAACAAAACAAATCCAAAGTTTTGACTGCGGTGTTACAGCTTTTTTGTTCTCTGGTCCAAGTTTCTATCTTCGCGATCGTTAAAGATAGTAAAAATTTCAATGGATTTGAAATCTGTAGAAAATTTTACAAGGATACCTTAAATGTGCTTTTTTGTAAATAAATAATTTTTCAATTGTAACTTTTATATTTCCGCAATACGAATTCGCCCACATTTGACGAAGATATTCATTACGAACACAAAAAATGTCTATTGGAGGTTTTCTATCTTCGCGATCGTTAAAAATAGAGCAAACATTTTAACGGGTTTGAAATCTGTGAAAAATTTTACACCAGATTGATACCTCAGGTAGTCCGAATTTTATGCAAAGCCCGAATTGTGAGCGTGCTTAAAGAAACTTCTTCGTTTTACGAAAACGGATAATTCAGTATCCTAAACTGTTAAGTTTTCATTCTTGAACGTACAATGTCAATTGTATAATTTCTTTAAAAATATTTAAAAAAAAAAAAAAACAGCGACCCCCTTCAAAAACCTTAATATATTTTCTTCATCAATCCCCGAGACAATTTTAAGAAATGTTCAAAGAGGCGGAACTCTTTCATGTTTGTATAGTTTATGCAAAAAAGCGATGGGACGACGCGTCAATGAAACATGGTGTATGACCTTGTGTGTTCATATATGCATATCACGTGGTTCATGTATACATCACCCATTATGGTTGTTCATATATATAAAACGTGGTGTCAAAACACGTAACACTTCTGAATGACGCTCAAATTGCGCACCTGCCGTGAAGGAAACTAGTTTGGACACAAGTTCCAACGCAATTATGTACTAGTCAAAAAAATCAAGGACTTTCAAGGACTTTTTACCAAGTTTCGTAATTTTCAAGGACTTTCAAGGGCCCCTAGTTAGGAAAACAAAATTCAAGGACTTTCAAGGACCGTGGGAACCCTGTTCAGTAATGAATTCCTGATTTAGTATATTTGTCTTCATATTAACATCTTTCCTAGCACATTTGGATTCTAACTTATTTAGTCTGCAAATGTTTGAAGAGCGATTTTAGATTATAAATGAATTCAAAAAATAAATTAAATTTTATAACAAAAACAATTCTTGAGCTGCTCTATTCTAAAACTTGCATTTATCACACAATTAAACATTTATAAGCTCAAAAGGCTATTAAAACATGATTGATAACACTCCTTTAAGAATCAACTATTTAGTGAACCCAAGTCCATATTAAGTCAATCCTATTAAAATTCAGTTGCATATCTAATTATGTTTATATCAATTAAAAACATCCACGTGTCTTGGTAGTCCAGCAAAAAACAAAAAATGATTCAGTAGTATTCATAAATACAAAAATATATTTTAACATTAATTATTCAACATACATTTTTATTTCACGCACCATATACTATAGTAATGATACGGGGAAAAGATAACCTATAATCTTGATAAAAATTTGTTCATTACAACTCCACTGCAGATACATAAATAATAAGTTACATTGGTTTTACAAGACATTTGTAAATGTTCAAGATAGATAGTCCCAAATAATTAAATTTTTAAAGTCAACATAGCCCTCCAGGTGGTTGTCTACGATGTATCTTGTCAAGACAACCATCAGGAGGGTTCCTCAATAACAACTGACCAGATCTTGATGGACGAGATATCTCGTCAAAACTGCTTGAAAGATAAAAACAGTCGAGTGCTTTTTGGTATTTCAACATTTCATTTAAATCAAATAAATAAAACACATTACAAGCAGACTTACGTTCACCAGAGGGATGCAAACTTGAAAAGAGTTTTACTTCACCGTTACTTTCCCTCACACTATCAACCAGCTGTACAAAAGATTTTCTCTGGGCAACATTACTGCATCTAAAATATTAATTATCTTTTAGAGATTAAATATTTAAAACTTCACAAGTCTATTAACTGTCACATTATTTTCCTAAAACATTATTTTTTTTTTAATGAAATGAACATGCATCATAACAGTTTAATTAATCTATTGATACATTTATATGACGAATGTTGCAGCAATATATTGGATTTCATGAGCATGAGACCCTTTTTCACAAAATAGACACTAAACGTTTGTTACTTACGACTGGTTAGAGTGGTGACTCCGAAGAGTGCCAGCACAGCGACTGATAGTGTAGTGAATCAGCTGGGGTCTCGCTACTTTTTTTAAGAAAGCAGGGATAAGGAAGTAATGTGTGAAGGTGTCTTATACTCAGAGAAAATATGAACCCGAAAACTGAGTGATTTCAACTATTTTGTATACTACATATTACCATTTTAATATCAACCTCATAAGTTGCTTGTTGTTGTCGTGCGGGCCATATATGGCCTAATTGGGGGTGCCATTGCCCTGGAGGGTTGGACTTTTCATGCATGACGCATCCGTTTTACAGGAAGGTCCCTTTCACACATCCATTCACTCACACATATCGTAATTTAGATCCCAATCAGAGGCAGATAACCCCCTGATCAGGTACCCCCAGAGGTATTGATTTGGTATAGGGACTTTGTGACCACAACCTATTTAACGTGCCCCAGCCACCATTAGCGAACACGACGGTCTTTAGCCATGTTCAAGCGACGATCTCGCAACCATCAGAATTACAGGCTCGCCGAGGACAGAACCCACAACCCTTCCGATGCGAGCCCGACGCTCTACTGACTGAGCTACCGTGGCTCATATAAGTTGCTTGTTTTGGGGTTTTATGGAGTAAGGGCCATATTTGGCCAAGCTGTGGCAGACATAATATGAAGTGATAGACATACACTAGGAAAGTTTTACTGACACTGAAGAGAGAAGGGAGGAATGCACCTGACAGGAATTGAACATGCATCCCACTATCCAAACTATATATTCCACAAGAGATTTCAAATGCGCCGGCCCCTATGTACATGACTGGTTTAAGTTGGATCGAGTTTCAAATTCTCAACCCTTGCACAACTCTTCTAACTGGGCTATCATGGCCCCAGGGTTTTTTTTTGGTAAAACACCAAATTTCCCAGGTGGCTCAGCCCTTCTACAGACCAAATTTGGTGTTCTATGACTACTGGCCTTTCTAAAGTTAATATCACCTCTGAAAGGGAAGTGATTTCAGACCATGGATTTGATTCGGAACATGAGTAATTAGTTTATGGTAATTCCTCCAACAATGAAGTGTTTTGAACAGTGAGAGATCAAGGAGACTAGGTACCAAAAGCCTTAGGTACACTGTGTCTCGTTTCGTATTACATGGGTGGGTACTTTGAAGACGGGGACCTCGCATGTATATATTATAATTTCAATTTTTTTTTAACTAAACAAGACTGCCACTTCATAACTTTAATCTACATTTCAGTCACAAATGATAGATTACTTACCGGAATAATTTATCACTTATAAGTAATGTGTCAATAGCTTGAGCTTCGTTAGCTTTCATGACGTGTCTGACTCCATAAAATGCTCTATTTGGTTCGTTCATCAGTAATGAATAAAACTGCTCAAGACATTTGACTTCCCCAGCAGCCTTTGTATCTGCTAATTTATTTGCAATTCCAGGATCAGCTAAAACTTCTGAAAACAAAGCATTGCAATTAGTTACAATGAACATTTTATTGGATAATTTCATCTCCACTTGCATGAATAAAGAAATAGACATTTTCACTCTATTTTAGCAATTTTATAGGTTTTCCAAGGCAAGATAAGCTTTTTAATTTACCAAATATTTTAACTTAAAGCAGAAATTTGGTGAGTATTACTTATTAAGCCACAAACTGAGTCCACATAAAATTGTACACCCAAGCAGTTTAGCAAACATTTAGCCTTCAAAACTAATTTAGTTTTGATTAGTTAATGTCATCTGTTACAAGTAATGAGGCAAAGTATTTTATATATACTTATTTTGATTTGATGCATAACTTTTTTTTTGGCAAAAAGGTTATTAAAATAAGACTGGGATCTCAAGTGGTTTGTCGTTTTATGGTAATTTTTTCACTGTTAGCAAAGCATTCTTCTCTTCAGGGTTAGCAAGTCTTCTCTTAAACCTTGTTTTAGTAGCAATTTTAGAATCGGCTAAATCACGAAAAGTGCTGATTAAGTATGATACAGACATTGAAGATAGCGCCAAGAAATTTAAAAACTAAATATTTTCTTAATACGATTTTCATGACAATCTAGAAACCAGATATATATAGAAGTCACAAATCGTGTATCCTACGGACCTTGGACATTCTGGATTTTTTGCATCTTTGTCCAAAAAACCCTAATCTAACACACACATTGCCAATTTTGCGTTTGAAATAGTAAAAAAGATAGATAAATAAGAATAATTTTTTTTAATGGAAAAACCTTTTGCAAGTAAAATTTGTCGCATTGTGTATTAAAATCTTCTAATTTTTCTGATTATTTACTCTGAACATTTGTTATTTTGCGTTATTTCATCAATTAGGTCCAGGTTTAACTCCATGTTCTTTAAAAAATGTTGGGAAAATATAAAAAAGTGAGAAAACCACACAAAAAAAGCACCAGTTAGCAAAACATCCAGATTTTGGAGAATTCCGGATTTGGGACTTAGTACTGGTGTTTTTCTTTCTAGGCTGCCACAACTTTGAGAAATTGGCATTCTTACAAAATTTTCTCCCTAAAGAAAAATTACGAAATTTTTTTTTGACAGCTATTAGTCAAAAACGGGAATCTAAATTTCATTGACCTTTCATAAATTGTCAAAAGAGGTCGCCAATGTGGAAAAATAGTTGAAAAAGTCACCTCTTAGTTACCTGAGTGGCAGACCTGTTTTCTTTTTACTCAAGGGGAAATTGCACTGAGGTTTGACTTAAGAACTCCTTGAGAATTTATTTTTATCATGAAGTTTGAAAAATACAAGTTTTGCAAACCAAACAAAGAAAGCTGTATAAAAGATTCTAGCAAGAACTGTAGTAAATGAATTTATCTATTTATCAAAAACATTTTAAAAGTCCTAAAACACATCTTACTCAAACTACATATTCAACATATACTACTACAACATATACTACTAAAAATGTTTCATTTACTGAAATAAAAATAATTTTCAAGTTAAATGTTACCTTTCAATGCATGCTTGAAACCAGATGATGAATGGACTAAAACAAATAGACCTTTATTATCTATTAGTTTTTTGTTGTCAGTCTTTACAGCTTGTTGGAACATATATTCATAAAACTGATCCTATAAATATAATGATAGTTAAAAAATTATATTCTCAAATTCATTTTTAAATAATGATCAATCAAACTCAAATTATATTATAGTAACTGCAGCAGAGATAAAAGTATTTTCATGATATGGATATACAGTACCTTACAATAATGGACAGGACACCAGCGGATTTGCATAAAATCCGACATACAGTCGGATAGGCGTGCTTGGGTTTGGCAAATGCCAGGCGAATGTCTGTTACCCAAGTGCATCGCTTCTGTCAAGTTCGGTGGTGGTGAACTTGTTTGGATGTGTTTTTCGTAGAATGGCGTTGAAACATTTGCATGTTGTGCCTGATAAATTGAATGCTGACGCCTACATGAACATTTTGGATAATCAGGTTCTTCCTACGCTCTGGCAATTTTATGGAATGGACGAATGTTACTTCCAGGCTCCATGTCATGTTGCAGCCTTTATCAAGCAATGGTATCGATATAGGTGTAAAACATCTTCCCTGGCCTGCTCAGAGTCCAGATCTAAACCCCATAGAACATTTGTGGAACGAGTTAGAATTAGGGAACCACATGCGAAATCTACAGCTGAACTGGCGACATTCTTGCGGCAGGAATGGACACAAATACCCATAGCTGTGTATCCAAACCTTGTTGAAGAAGGGTTGCTAGTGTAACTACAGCACATATTCTTTCCCTTATACCATCACATCTTGCTGTCCGGTCCATTATTGTAGGGTAGAGTAGATTTGAAACATTTATCACAAGCATAGTATAGTAAGTTCATAAAGTACTATCATAGGCAAATGCGTTGATTTCTTCAGTGAAAACTTAAAATGAAACTATGACTAAATAAATGTAAGATAAAAAAATCTAACCATTTTAGAGTATGTGTGCATGCACTTTCATAGCTGTGTTACAGTAAATCTATCAAAAATATTACTATGCTACTGAAAAGATTACGGCAATTTAAATCAGTTTGATTTAAATCCTTTTTTAAAAAATCATTCATTTAACTCAAAATTTTAAATTTAATTTTTCTTTCTGTACTATGTTTAATATTAAAAACGATATAACTGAACAAGATGCATGTTATTTTATTCACATAAGTTAAATAGTTTGTTCACCCAAAAAATTATACCAAAAATCATCCTTCCCAATTGAAGACACTAAATAACCTTTTCTGATTGGGATCACCAGACAACTGTATTTTCTTCATGGGCCATTGACTAACAGTTGTCACTCTCAAGCATCATCAGCATGGGTTTTGTTTTAAATATTCCATGTGAATATAAATTGGCTAATTTTGAATCATTCTTTTCCATGTAATGTGTGAAGATGCTCAAAATATATTCACTCAGATTTTTCAAATCATATCTGATATTCTTTATTGCAAATTATATTATGTTCTAGATATTTATTTAGTATTGTAATGTGTTCATGAAAAAGTACTTATAGGACAGTTAGACACGATGGAAAGGTTTTCTGCAGTATCACGTAAACATTCCAATTCTGCATATAAATCTTTAATGGACAATTTGAACCTTTAGACTGAGGTCAGTACAACAGTTTACTGTGCGGCTTTCTTGTTCTATACTGTTCATAGTGGAAAACTTCATTTTCTTGTATGTTATGTATAAGCCCTTTTTGCGTGCTTGGAATATTGCTATAAAATACTTGTCAGTGCTGAGAATTTGAAAAAATAGGCATATTTTATTTCAAATTTATGTGTTTTTAATGCCTTGTCTCTTTTTTTTACTATTATCAAAAACATTTTCTTCACAACTAAGATATTTTTCAAGCTAAATATTAATGAGAAGAAGTTATTTTATTTGCTATTGGTGACATGATTTTTTTTTTCAAAGGCAAGTCTTGAATCAATATTATTTCATATTACAAGAGTTAAAGAAATTCTATACATTTTATTCATGTATGATAAATTTATAATGCAAACAAATTCTGAAATTTGTATGATTGAATAACTTTATGCCAAATTCGATGCGATCCCATAACCTTAATTATATAGGTCTAAAAATTTCATGTCACCATTTCTGGATTAAACTCACAAGCAATTTACTTGAGAAAAAAAGAGAAAAACATTGCTCTACTTGGCATTTGTAGCACAGTTCTATTATTTGTTTTTTACTTTTCTAATTCCTTATTGCATTATAATCTTTCAAAAATTTACCCAACTATATTTCCTAGTACATTAATGCTTAAATTAAATCAAAACTATCTAGAAACCACTGATTTGCATACCCCATGTTCAACAAATTTAAGCTTGTACAAACAGAGAATTAAAATCGTAAAAATACGATTTAAATTTTTTTAAATCTGATTTAAATCAAATAAGATGTTTTTGAATGTTATTAAATCATGTTTTTTTTTTCATGCTACAACATTCACAAAGGCATGTAAATACATATACTTCTATTTTTATTTCAAACATTTATTTACAGCTGTATTCAAACCAAAACTTAAATGAAATAGATTGACTTGTTCCACAACACATAGCATGACTCGAATAATAAAAATGTACCCAAAGGAAGGTTATTTATCATAACTTTACACTAACTATTCAGTGTATAATCCAATCAAGGTACATTTAGATAAAGTTTGCCAATATGAATGTCAGCGTTGGAATGAACTTGAGATGCATGTAACCCATTCCCACAAAAAACGAAAAATAAACCAAGGATAAATTAAATTTTCAAAAGCAATTAATATTTCTGAGTGGAATTATATTATGCAGTGATAATAATTTATATCTGATTACAATGATTATTCTATAAACTATTATAAAAACGTTTCTCCAACAAGAAAAGTTTTCAAATTATTTGTGTTGAATATAGATGTGTTTCGACGACAACCAAAAGTCATAAATGGTGATAAACTAAAACATGTATTGTGAACCACTTGTAGAGAAAAACCACTGTAGAATCTAATGTAAAATAAATAGTTAGAAAGGGTTATTTTCAATTTTGTATCAGTGTTGCTTGTTTCTTGAATTCCTAAGTATGTTTGAATACAATGGAAGAAATTAGTATTTAAATTTGAGTTTATTCAAGAAACTTGTAATCTAAAACTTCTGAAGAACATTTATGGAATGCATTAACAATACAATAAAAGAAAAATATTTATAAATTCAAAAAAAATTACCTTAACAAATCCTGGACTAGCTATCAGAACACATTTGACAACTAGAAGAGTAAAAATTCAAAATGAAATCATGTTCATATAATTATTTTTAAGAATAACAAAATCTAAACTCAATGCTCACCATCAAAATTAACATGCCTATTGACTCCTTGATAAACAGAATCGAAAAATCGTTCTAAGCCCTACAATAAAAGGATAACAAAATAAAATAATTTGAATAAAATATGAAGGCAAAATCAAAATGCCACTTCAAAAAAATTGTTCATAATATCAGATGATTAAAACAATATTATAAATGACCAGATATGTACAGTGAAACCCTGATTTAACGTATTTCAAGGGACCAGAAATAGCATTATATGCGGGAAAATGTTAAATCAAGGTGAGAGAAATACAAAACAGCATGAAATAACGACTAATTTAAGAAACATACATTTTATTTCTTCCTTTACAATAGTTTACAGAAATCTGTTATTTTGGTTTGGGTTTTGCTTTTGCTAGCTGAATCATTAACATAATTCTCTACAGATATAATTTGAATGCTGTCAAATAATTCAAATTAGATAGCATTGATTTCTTTTAAGTTCAAAATGTTGAAATATGTTTTTCCTATATCAAATAAGTTTGAGAAGTATGAATTAAAATATTTTTCTAAAGTATTAAAAAGCAAGTTATTTTATAAGGATGTGTATTACTATGATGAAGCAGTGGCATCCAGTGATGTAGGACACTCAGTCCACTAATAAACATTGATGAATACAATGACTATCCATTTTCAAGTGAGTTTAAACAACTTCTTGTCTTCTAGGTAAAACTGAACACCATGATTCTAAAATTGGTTTTAAAATAAAAAGTTCGCTGTTTACTTCCTCATCCAAAGAATTTTCAAGGGAGTCAAGATATGATAGAAATTTTTAACATTCAGTTTTAAAAGGCTGTGCAGTTAAAAGTAGTCATTTTTTCAAATTGATGGTTCATTGGCTTTGGGTTTAACGATGCAAGAGCCAGTACACACCTAAAGATGCGCCCACCAAGGAGACTTAATATATATTTATATTCCTTCAAATTAATATGTAATATAAATATATTATAACATAATTTCATTTATATATTAATTAAAATAAAGAAACTAATCACCATTTTCCCCACCTAAGCTTCCAAGTAAAATCAATAATGGAAAAAAAAAAAACATTTTATAGTAATACATTTTAAATTTCACATTCATTATTTAAATAAATAAAGTTTTACCTTATCATGCTGGGCACACATTCCTTTCCTTTTACGAGGAATATTTACATCTATTTTGGCACGTACTATTGTCATACTGGAAGTCACTAAGCAAATGTGGGCAAGTCCCTCTTGCATCACGACAGCTGCTAAATCGGCATGTTGGGCAGGATCACAGGCCATTTCTGAAAAGAAAAACGCAAATCTCCTTACAAAACATTTAACACAATTCCTGAAGTCAACTTAAAAAATTGGATATACACAATGCTATGCTTTGGATCAGTAAATAGTCTCATGAGCATCAATGAGATTATTTAATTTGATACGAGTGTACTTGTGTTAAAACAATATTAGTAGCATAAACGTTTTTAAATAGCAAAAAAGTATCCTCTTAAACCTTATTTTAGTTGCTTAGGCCAGTATTACACTATAAAAGTTGTTTGACAAAGCCCTTCTATAAAACTTGTATTTTTTCCGCTGTAACAAATTTATCATTTGCATTCATAGTAATGGCTTCAATTTTAAAGAATAGGAAGAAAAAGAAGTGTGGCATGGGCAAGAACATGGATTTGCTCGGCAAGAGTTGGAACGTGTACAGGTGTCATAGAAGTTACATGAACTATTTAAGGATGGGTGAGGCTACTTCCAATTATTTGACTCTGAAGTTGGGACCTTTAATATCACATACATATCAAATGCACTTACTTTCAACTTTTTCACATCTCCAGTGGTGCACTGGAATCCATTTTCTATTTCTTAATCAGCATTCAACCATTTGTTTCTGTTTTTATAGTCAGCGCGGGAATCAGAGAAATTCAAATATCTAATATTCACATATTAACATCTTTGTAGCTCACACTGACCACTTATTACTCATTTTTGAAGTAGAATAAGTCTTACTTTTTAAAACCGGGGTACCGCACTTAATTTTCGAGTGTCACATAAAGGCATGTGCGAGAAATTTAATAACTTGAAACGTATAAGGGTCATTCTTGTGAAATAGGAAAAATTGGCTTCTTAAAATGTTTTCAATCGAAGGTTTTTAAAACTTTATTTTTTTGGCCTAATATTTTTCTACCATGTTCATTAAGTAAATTAAAAATATCAGCAATCTAAATTATTAACATTTTGTTAAGGAAAAAAATATTTCAAAATATTGGAAGGCAGAACAATGACGAACCTGCCAGGACAATGATGAAAATAGAAAAAAATATATAAATTTCTTGTTGAACATTTCATATGACCATGTATTTTTAATTCAGCTGATTAAGTGCATAAATAAAATTACTAGGAACATGACACTTCAGGATATTATGGATTCCCGAATATTAAGTATTATTAGAAAGTAGGAACATTGTGGATAGCTATTACTGCAACTTTTATGCTTCTTTTAACAGATTACGTGTTTTGCTGTGTGGTGTTAAATTACTGCAATCAATTCTCAGCTATTACTGATCTGTAGTATTTCTTTTTGTATTTTTCCATTTGCCTTGTATATTTTTAAAATTTTTCTTCCCGTTTCTTTATACGAATGTAGGTCTCTGCTCTATCTCTTCTAACTTTTTTCATTAACTTTTTTTCTTAACATTATCATCTCTTGTTGTGTCTGGGTTTGAAGAACCTGAAAGTTGAATATCTATACCACTTTCACTTGGTTTGGGAAGCCAATTCTATCGGATGACAATTTCTTGTTCAAGCGATAGAGTTTTGAATTTTCTTTCCTATTTTTATAATTCCCCTTTTCTGCCTCGAACTCATTTTAGCTATAGGCTTTACCACTCCTTTCTTCTTTTAATTAACATATATTTCACATGCCTCTTCAATTTATCTTGTATCAAACGTTATGAAATTTTTTTTGAAATTCTCCTGACGACGTTTATCAGCTAATCTTTTCTTTAACAACCTTTCCTCATATGTATGTTTCTTTTTACCACTCATATCTGTTCATATATTGTTTACAACTCATAAAAAAGTGTATATGATAAAGGATATTTAGTAATATCTAGACATTTTTAGGTGCAATGACAAAAACATTATGTTTTAAATAAAAGAAACAAATAAGTTTCAAAATTTCAAGCCCATTATAAGGTATTTTACTATTAAAAAAATTACAATGGATAATAAATAATCAAAAGTTAATAGTTAAAAGTAAAGAATATATTTGTTTTCAGTTAATAATTTAAATATTTATAAAATACTGAACATAAAACATCATTTCCCTGTCTTGACATCATTGACTTGGTATGTTAAAGGCAGGACAATGATGGCCAGGATAATGATGAAATAGGCTTTTTCAGGGCTTAATGGATGAACCCTTAAAAATTTCAGTTTGAATTTCACACACATTTAAGAAATATCTTTTATACACTTAATAATAAAAAAAAATTAAAAATTTACTACAAACATTTAATTTTTATCAAAGCCAGGAAAATGATCTTCAATATACATAAACCTTGAACTCTGAACTTGTATGTGCTGATCAAAAAAAAAGTTCATAACTTTTCAAAATGGCAGTTATTTATTTAAATAACCTCAACCCCAGATTACTTGAAAAGTATTCTTTTAACTCAGTGCTGTCATCTATTAATTGCCCACATAATGATATCTGAGATGCCAGGAAAATGATGATATTACTTGGGACAATAGTTATTGAAGTTACTTTTGTAAATTTTTGCAATATTATTTCCATTATTGTAACTAATAACCTTTCAAATGTATAAAGAAGCAAAATAAATTATTTACAAGAATATATAAATAAATATTAAAACCCTAATGAATGAAGAAATTGTAAAATTTCACTCAGGGACATGCCAGGACAATGATATTTGATATTTTAAAGTTTTAAAAATGTATAAAATAAAAAAATATGTCATTAATTTTCTAATTCTGTAGATTATATAAGTGATCCTAAACTATTCTTGAAAGTTGACAAAATCTTCAGAGTGATAGAATTCTATAAATTTTGAAGGGACGTGAATTTTGCCTATTTTGCAAGAATGACCCATAAATGATAAATAAAAGAACAATATCACATTAAAAAGAGCATTAAACAAAGAATGTTATAAATGCTCATAGATCTTGAGCTGACGTCATTGGCTGATGTAATCGTAGCACAAAGTTGAGTCACGAAAATTAGCACTGCCTCTTACATTAATTTAGTCGCGCTCCAGCCTCCTTTGTGCGAGCATGATGTTTGAGGTGTCATTTGTTTTGTCATTTTGCTCTCTTTAAATAATAACAGGGAAAAAAACTGAATTTTTAATACTTAATTAGGTATTGGATTTCGAAGTATGGAAAATCGCAAACATTTCAAAATGTCCAAATACATGCATAATAAACACCAGAATTATAGAAAACATCAGCAGGAGGAAAGATCAAGAGGTGAGGAATTGAAGATCTGGACATCGAAGCTGAGTATCAACAGGCTCAGAAGGGGTTCTTGAGGTCGCTCTTTCAAAGTGAACAAATGCCTGATATGAGTGCACCAAATACCTCCACTGCTCAGTTCGAAGTAAATAGCATATCTGATGACAAACATTTTATAATCAAATAATGGAGTTCAACCTGTAGAAGTCGGTAATGAGCCACAACCTTCAATATCAACAGCATGGTTCCCACACCTTTATCCAAAAAAAATTCAAGGACTTTTAAGGACTTTTCAAAATTAAAAAAATATTTTTCAAGGACCTAAAATTTTTTATAACGACCTAAAACAAGGCATACACAAAAGTTGTCAACTAAAAAGAAAAAAAATAATAATAATAAATCATTTTTTTTATACAACTGATAGTCCAAAAAAGAAAGGTTATTGTCAATTTTGGGAACAATTGAGATTTTCTTTTCTCACAGAACCTGATTTTTTTTTGCAGAGTGGGCTTCTTGTTTCAATGCTAACTTTCAGGCTACTTGCACACATATCGATTTCCGTCGTGCGATAAAATATCGTACGATAAATTCTATTGGTGGCACGAAGAAGAGTATGAGAAGCGGCGGTCTTAATGGAGACCAGAGGTGTCAACTTAGATGGATAGCCATACTGTGGAGATCTAGACCTAGCATTATATCACATAGTGTCAAAGCGTGAAACACCGGTTTCATTCAGAATGAGGCTCAAATGGCACACATGCTGTGGAGAAAACTAGTCTGGACAATTTCCAATGCAAGACGAAATTACACAATTATGTACTTGTTAAAAAAATCAAGTACTTTCAAGGACTTTTCACCAAGTTCCGTAATTTTCAAGGACTTTCAAGGGCCCCTAGTTAGGAAAAAAAAATTCAAGGACTTTTAAGGACTTTTAAGGACTTTTCAAGGACCGTGGGAACCCTGAACAGAGGGCACCAATTGTGATATATATGCGGAGCGATGAACATTTGATAGGTGAAATTAAAAGTCTTGTACTAATTTCTTTCACTCTCATTCACCATTTGGCCTCATTGATGTATTCTACGCCTTAAACCTAGCAGCTGTCTCCTGACACAGCCCTGTCCATTTAAAAAAAAAATTTTGATCCAATCACAAAGTATGTATGTAGTATTTAACGGTTGAAACAGCAGGATAGAAAGTACATAAGCATAAATCTTTTACCAAATATTGGATGAGGAGGCTAACTTTAATAAAAGAAACTTTGGCAAAATGAGTCTTTTATGAAAGTTGACCATCACACTATCATATTTCGTTGTCAAACTTAATTTATAAAAGATCTTTGTCAAACAACTTTTATAGTGTAATAACAGCCTTAGATACAAATCAATTGGCTAAAGCCCAAAATGTGCTTGTAAAATATGAAACAGACGTTGAAGATTTCGCCAAAAAATTTAAATTTTATATAAGGAAAACCTACATGTTTTTTTAACAAGGTTTTCATGACAATATAGTATACAGATTCCAGTGTTTTTCTTTCATGGCTGCCATGGCTTGTCAACAAAATTTTGAAAATAGTCCCTTTGAAAATTTCCTCCTCAAAGAACAACATTTTATGTTTGCTTGGAAGAGACAAAATTTGAATTGGTGGTAAATTTTCAAAAGTTTACAATATTTTCTAAGACATTTTGTTGATTTTGTTTGAAATAAATACCTTGAGTCACCAAGATTGAAAAATAGTAGTGAAAAATAGAAGCATACAGTTGTTTTTTAGTTGCCTGTAGCAACCTTGTTAAGGCATACAATAGATTTTATACAGAAAAAAGAATAGAGAATTATTGTCAGCTATAAGTAAAGAAATGGCAATTCCAGTTTTCTTAATTTTTAATGAAAATTGCTTATTTAAAGAAAATTATTCATGCATGAAGTTTCAAAATAATGTATTCTCACCTATTCTTTCCAAAGCTATTGTATCCCAACAAGCTTTTGATAGAGTGAATTTTCGATTGAGTTCCAAATCTAGTGTGTGATATGCACCCAACTGTTAAAATAAAAAATATATATATTTCTCTAAATTCGAATAAAGGTATTTAAATGAACTCTTTACTAATTAAAATTCTTCATACCTTTACATACTGATTTTCTTGTATATTCCTCCCTTTGACACGAAGCATGCATGCTTGTGTATCAAAATCTATATCTTCAATTCGAATAGTCAGCATAGTACGGACTCTATTGCTACTTGCACTACCTGTAGCAGATTCTGTAGTCACTTTCCTGCAGAAAATTATCAGATTTTAACTTACAAAATGGCTTAAAATATGCTTAACTATACTAAATTTTTTTTAAATACCAAAATCAAAAGTTCCTGATTCCAATTCAAGGAATATTGTAACCAAATATCATTGATATTACTAATATCGAAAGGATGCCTTCAAAAATTAAGAAATGTTTAAAATAATATAATTTTAGTGAAAAATTTATTTTGATAAGAGTATAGAAGGAAATGGGAAAAATATAATTTTAAATTAGTGCATACGCATCAAGATATTGGTAATCACCTTCATAGTAGATAGAAAGTGCTTGAGTAATTCATTTTCCCAAACTTAATTGCAGTATATTTATAAATACAAACAGAGAAAAATATATAATATGTTTACCTGATTGTAGTGCTTCTTAAAGTATCTTTTTCTGTTAAGAGATTATACACATGCCACATATCTTCTGGTTCCTCTGGTATCAGGGTCACAGACCTTTTAAAAATTTAAATATATAAAAGCATAATTTTTAACATAAGCAAATTCAGGGTAAACCAAATACAGTATTATCTTGTAAGGAAAATTTTGAGATTGATTCCATTCTATTACAATATTTCTATAATGTCATGTTCAATCATCGGAAGTCCAAAAGTTAATTGAAAAACACAATAGAATAACATAAGTACAGCTTCGATATAAAGACTTTCTTGTGCCAAATGCTTTTAGTATAGCAAGTTGAGGCAGAGGGCAAAGATAATAAATCCATTTCATAGCAATTATGGCAACCTTGTAAGTTAAAATTTTCATTTTTTGTCTTTTTCATTCTTAAACATTTTATAATGTCCTTTTCATTTCGTTTCATTCCCCTTTGATTTCATTGGCTTATTTAAAATTTTCCATTATAATGTCCTTTGATAACAAATAATTTCAAAAGATCAAATAGAACTAAAATGCTCATTTCCCAATTTTTAATGGACTTTTTAAGAAAATATCTACTGGTGCTCTAAAACAGCAAGTGAGAAGAGGTGAATGGAATGGTGACACATATATTTCAATCAATTCATGCATTATATAAGAAAAATATCATTGGATGAAATAATAATAATTAGTGGAACAGATGAGCCTATTGTTAACAGCTCCCTCTCATTTCCTGTCCCATTGATTTTTGCATATTTGCTTTATTTATCATGGCCACAATAACAAATGGAGCCAATATGGCCATGGACTTAAGGAATGAATTGTAACCAATCTGAAGTTAACTAATTTGTCTTGTATTGATAAAAGATAAAAGCACGTCAGATGTCAAATCACTGGGATCTATGAAATTACAATAGGGTAAACTTGTTCTGAGGAGTGATGCCTCAATCATAATTCGTCGTAATATTGTTTCTCATTATCAACTAAAATTTGGCAAAAAGGTAAATAAATATCCATAACTTTGATTTACATGGTAATTTTTCATATCTAAATTAATTTTAAGACATAAAACTTATATCCTAATGGTCAATTTACTGGAAGAATAAAACTGCATGTGTCCCATTAATTGACCAAACTGGTCAATTATTGGATTTTTAGACAAACTTTTATTTTAAATTTTAAGTTAGATGTTTCATGAAGTGTTTGGTGATTGTTTGAGGTAAGTTAGATACAAAAATTGAACCTGTATCCAGTATTTGATCAGGTGGTCAATTACTGGAAAAGATGCTGAAGCATTGAGGATAAATACTGAAGCAATGAAATTTTTTGTACACAAAGAATCTATAGTATCCCTTTTTCCAATAAACCTGTTAGTTCTGTTAATCCTTTATTCTAATTCTGGATCATGTGCTTAATGAGCACGACCTCAAAAAAAAAAAACTTATAAAGCAGAAAAGAGATTGTGCTTGCAATTTCATCTAAAAGGTTATTATATTATACAAGAAAGGGTAAAATTAGAAACATTTATGAGGGGAAAAAATTAAGGAAGGCTACCTCTCTCTTAAATCAAGAGAAAATAGTATTTCATACTGACAGTGAAGAAAGCAAATACTTCCAAGACTTAATAGGGTAAAGTGGTAAATTTGAAGAAAAAAACAACAAAAAAACAAGACAGCAACTGGCAAAATGGAAACAAATATAGAATTAAAAAAATGTGCTGTAAATGTAATAAAATGTACACCAGAAAGATATGCTTTGCAGTTAGGATTGGACGAATTTGGTCAGATGATAATAAAGATGTTAAACTTTTTTTGTGCTGTGGAGAAACTGATGGAATTTGCAGATTCTGATATTAGTTTCAACTAAAATTGATGACTAGGAATTCCTTAATGTAATTGCAAAATCTATCTAGTTGTTTAATATTATTGGTTGCATAATTTAAATAGTTTACTAAGCATTGTTATTTTTGTTACAAACCTACTGATCTGAAAATATTTGCAAATTTTTCAATTTGAGTTATACTGCAAAGAATAAATACTAGTCAACTGCTTGATGGGTGGTAGTCAATTACTGGATGAGTCCAATCACTGTTCTGTAAACTTTCAGTTTAAAATTCTAAAAAACTATCATGTATTAAAAATTGTACTATAGCTCATATTAATCATCATCTTTACCGGATATAGAGTACAAAAAATCTTATAAGTGCAATCGCAAATAAGCTCTTGGGAAATTTTTTTATGAAAAATGAGCACTCTAACTGGTTTACACTAAATAAACATGTTTCATTAAAGATATTGTTTGCAGAAATCATTTTGACAAAATCAAACATACCCGCTACCATCTTTTTCCACATATTTGTGAGTTAACTTCATTTTTATGGAGTTTGATTTAAAGTTTCAGCTAAAATTCATTCGATTCAAAATTAAGAATAATACACGCAATTCCTGCATTTTCATTTAAAATAAACGGTTGTAGTTAAGAGCGTGTAAACGAAACCTTTAAAACCCACATTGCAGACAGCTATTAATAGGGGCTTTACTAATGACTCCTCAATGATAATTTTACAAATATTTGTTTGATCTGTACTATAATAGCTATTTTTATGTTGAAAATTTTCAAGATTTCAATCATACAAATTTATTTGGACTGAACTAACAGAAGAAAAAACCCACACAATTTAAAATAACTGTCAACACACATATTATTTATTATTATTATTCATTTCTTTTCTTATCTACCAATTATAAGAATTAAGGAATACCGATTTGGTAATTGGTAATTTTTAATTAACGACGTACTAAATCAACACAGCGGGCTTTTGACGACGGTCTGGGATCAATCCCCTAAGGGAAAGAACCGAGGACAACACCACGTAATTTTGAACAATGTTCAGATGACAAGGCAACACCTGAGTTGGAACACCACTCTCCAAACTTCCACACCAACCCAACGTGATGACTTACGGCAACGACAGATTTAAGGTGCATCAGCCGTCTTTGCACCATATGTTTACAAACATCCATTCACTGACCCGGATTCGATCCATGCACTATCCTATCTAGATGATATATCCTTTAGATTGGAAGACCGGTTGATCGGCTAACAAATACAAATGCAGGGCTATTTATCAATTGTTATACTATCAATAGTGGAGATTGAGGACATTCCGGGACAGGATCCGGGACACGCCATTACTTCATCAACGCCTGTTTATGTTAAAATGCTCTGAGAGACTTTACTAAACTAAAGGTGGACGGAACTGCCTTTTAATTTGCGGACAAAGTCATTGAACGAGATTTCTATACACTTTTCCTTATGGGTTTGATCAACACCTCCTATAAATTTGATCCCAGACAGTCACTAATAACCCGTTGTGCTACACCAGTGTGACGTTAATTAAAAAATACTAAAGACCTGTACGTTTTCCGTACGGTAGACAGGTTTGACCTCGTCATATAACAGTGGTTCAAAATTGCATGGTTCCTTGGATCCATAGACTTGAAATACACTTTTATATCTCCTCTACGCTCGGATCTTTCATCTCGGTTTTGAACCCGGACCGTCGCCTAGAGCCCCTTGTGCTTATGCTACACAGTATGGAAAGTAGATATTTTAATTAATGTCGTACTGGAGCAACACAGAGGCAAGTGGCAACGGTCCAAGTTCAAACCTAAGGGGAAAGATCCAAGGACACCTCGTAATTTAGATCAGATGACGATGTCACAGGCACCCCACTCTCCACACCACGCCAACGTGGGGACATTGGAGGCCACGGCAGATTTAACGTGAACTGGCCCCCTTTGTACACGACCATCTTTGGTTAGGTGTAAACTCTCAACTCTGGTGCTAAACCGTTTCTTTTTCAACCGGGTCACCACGGCCCCTCTATTCCGTACGAGAAGCTTTATCTGCCAAGCTACATGAATGTTTCTTCGACGGAACGTATTCTCTGTGTTTTTTATGAGACTGAGATCACCTTCACTTGTATCTTGAATACAATTTCACCATTTATCTCGGATCTTTCCCTTAAGAGATCGATCCCGGACCGTCGTTAACAACCCGTTGTGTTGCTCTAGTACGACGTTAACTAATAATTACCAATTACCACCATTCTGTTGATGAAAATTTGAAAGCATCAATATTGCATGCTGCTCCATTACGTGACGGGACAATGTTGTAATCACCGGCGATCACGACATGCTTTCACTTGCACGCTGGAGGTAGGGCGACTTGTGAACCAAGTGCTTTTTTGTTCTCATGGTGAAGCCATAATCGTCATCCAGATGATAGGATAGCTGCCTCACCATTGTGTCGACATCGAATTACACGTTGATTACTTACCTGATTAATATATGCCATTGCTACTGCAACCGACGATTCTGCATGAACGGAAGTCAGGCATATATGAGCCGTTCGGTGATGCGATCCTGAGGTGGTAAATGTTTTGGGTACTCAAGACATGCATAGCCGTTGTTTTGTCACTTTGGATCTATTGAGTTCGCGCTGCAAAGGGATGTTGAGTGCGCGTGAAGTCGATAGTTGTGGCTTTGAGCTTACTAAGGGTCAAACGGCAGCAGCCATTCATGTCACATTTATTGCCTTGTCCCTTCCTGAATCCAATGAGGTATTTTTACCTTTTTTGTTTCAATTTTATTATGTTAGAGGATGAAAATCCATGAAAAATGACGTATATATTATTGAAATTGGAAAACTATTCCAAGAGATATTAATTTTTAAATTTCGTTTCCGGTATTGGCGGGAAAAACAGGAATTTCGTAATGGCTGCTCTGTGACGTCACAGCGCATAGCAACCCACTGCGCCGGCGTTGCTATGGTTTTTTTTATAACTGTTTATAATTTGGACAAGTTCAGTAATGATAGTGTAAAAAGGCTTTATGCATTTCTAAAACCTTTTCCGAAACTCTTCGAATATTTCTGTTCTGCATAATATTTTAAACTATTAATTGAACCTTTCACTTGTTTATTTTTTATGATTGCCCTTTCGACTAGTGATTTGTTGGTTCATGAAGTACTTTTTATAAACAGTTACTATCTTATTTACTGCTGCTTATGAAATAAATTTTCGAATCAATATAGACACGTGTTGATTTCGTTCAAGAGCGATTGCGAGTGTACAGGGAGCATAGATGAGAGATGTAAACAAAAGCTCAGCTATGCGCAATGACGTCACATCCAATGGCGGCCTGTTTTCGGATCACGTGACTTTGTTTCGTTTTCAACAAAATTAAAATTGATTTTATAATCATTTAAAAATTATTTTGAAAGTTTAAACGCAATATTTAAGGATTTTTAAACTTAGAAATACTAGAAAAGGTCATTTGTAAGCAAAACCCTCCCACATGCAAATACCTCATTGTATATGCACTATGTCTAAGTCTTCATTTTCGAGGGCTGTGGTAGACCGGTTGGAAGAGTAACAGAATAGCAACCGGAGAGGTTCCAATCCAAACAAATACCATAAGGTGCAAAGGGGCTGGTGCACGTTAAATCTAGGGTTGCCACAAATGTCCTCACAGTGGCGTGGTGTGGAAGTTAGGAGTGGAGTGCCAGCTCAGGTGGTCCCTCGTCATCTGACCATGGTTCAAAATTACGTGGTGTTGTCCTCGGGTTTGATCCCGGACCGTCACCATTAGCTCATTGTGTTGCTCCAGTACGACATTAATTAAAATACCTATCTATCTACTTTCTTTTGGAAAATGGGACTTTATTTGCAAACTCAGTGGCGAAAGCAGTTCTCGTGATCTGATGGCCAGGAAATTGTGTCCTTGAATCACTCGACCGGCAGGTTCGATCGGATATGTTTATATCAAAGCTGATAGAATGGGATCAATTAGAACATCTTTGAAGGCATCGACTTTCTAATGAAATAGACGGAATATGAGAGAACATGTTTATGCTATTTCTTTCGCTCGGATTCAAGATCTGCCCCGTGGTTGAGGGAAAAGCATGAATCCTAATGTGGGACAGATTGTTGATTGGTTAAAGTGATTCTACAGCGTGATCGAAAATACTAGTCCTTCGATAGCCAATCGGCCCAAGTCGTTTCTTAAGCTCGCATTACTTATCCTTCTGATATTTTACAATACTCCGGCCACAAACTCTGCCTAATTCATTTCAAGGTCTATGTTTTAATACTGTAGCTGATGAGAGCAATCTAATTATCGTTGGTCACCACGAAGAAACAGCTGAATAATTTATTTAACCATTACTGAACAAAAGTAGTGAATTATATTACAAAATTAAAGTTGAGGTTACTAATCCTTCTCTCCCCCCAACATCAGATCCAATTTTGAAAAATGTTTCATAAAGAAATATTGGAATTTCAAATGTAATCGAATGCCTTAAATCCTTTTTTAAGATGATTAAAATTCATGGAATAGCATCTTACAGAATAAAAATCTGTAATGTGTTCCCTATAGTTTTATCCATAACAATTGCTTGAACAGCAGACGCAAATGGTAACTTTTAAATTTCACTCATCATTTGTGGGGATCTTGTAGAAATGAACTGCACCATAAGGAAACACTTAATAATTTATTGCAAGCAGTACAAGACAGGAACAAAACAAAAGCGGATTCAATGGAACCCTTGAGATCTGAGAGAAAAGCAACCGTTCACTTGAGGAGCAAAATAAAAGAAGGAGCCAGTTTGCTTTTCTATCAACCTGCGACAGCAGAGCGCCAATACTGGATTGCTTTACCAGATGATACGAAGTGATTTCAATGAGTAACACTACACATTTATTTGCAGGTATTGTAACAATTCTGATAATAACAAACCAAACACTGTGTTATGATTTTCTCAAAATTGTGCTCGTTCAAGTAACTGCAAATTTTTATACAAAATTTCACTAACTCTATTCTAACATCAACAAACACAACCACCAATAGTCTTTTATCCATTTTCAAAATAAAACGATTTATTCGAAATAAATACTGAGGTAAAAACACTTTTTAAAATCTCAAATACGTTTTGTGCTTTTTGTTTCAAGAAGTTCAATTTTTTTTTTATATATCTTCAATATTTTACTCTTTGAGAACATTAAAATCTAAAACTGCACAAGTTAAGTTCACTATAGAAATAAATCAGCAAATTTATCTAATTTTTAACTATCGTAATACTTTTAATAAATAATTAAAATGCGAGTAATTATGTAAGAAAATGAGAACAGTGTAGTTGATGCTTCAATGCAAACTTATGAAGTTGCATCTGTATTATTCAAACTGGAATTGCACTTTTCAGATTGAAAATCGCTTCAAGGCATAACAGCAATAGTCCACACATCATGTTAATAGGTATGCCATTACTAAATCTTCCGTTACCTGTAATTGCGGGACTTCTGTTTGGATCAGCTACACATTTCGAAGTGATTGAAAGTAAGTGCATATATCTTCATTCAGTTTCTTATGCAAATGGATACTGCAATTTAAGAATACATTGGCTAAAATATATCTGTACCTTAGTAGAAAAAGGACCAATGTATCCCTTTTTTTAAAGCTTTTGTTAACACCTGATTTTGTAATTATGTATTTTTTAAATTTGTAAATCAGCGTAAAAAATAATATTCAATGTTTTGATTTTTTCATAATGTATTGACGAGGATGTTGATATTTTTTTCTATTATAACTTTTATTACCATGAAAGAATTTGTGGACATAACTTAAAATCATAGAATTGTGACATTTTTTTGCTTCTTTTCTGTTAAAGTAACTGCTACCTTTAAAAACTGTTTACAAATTACAAACAATTATTATAGAGCATTGATATAAACAGTTACAAGTGGTCAAAAGCAAAAATGATTAAACAAGAGGTTTTACAGAAACTTATTTCAAATAAACGAAATCGTTGCCACAGCAAAGTGAAATTATGAGAATGAAACATTTTTCTACCCAGATACAAATGTATATAGACGATGTAGAGAAAGTGAAAAAATGAAAAGAATTTCGAAAATATGCGTTTTTATATTCCAAACGCTAATACAATAAAACAGCTAAGGGTAAGAGTACATTAATTAAAAGTAGTAACATTTTCAGTCTATTTAACAATTTTAAGAGTAACTATAGGTAAAATTATTTTCATGAATATCAAATAAATTAACGATTATTTCTTGAAGATCCGTTCCAACATGTTTCTTCTGGAAACATCCTATATGTTTTTTAATCGATTTGTTTTATGTAGAAAAATTCAGAAATAAATAATGCTATTTGGTATTTGATGCAAAGCTATTATAATAGACCGAATAAAAAAGACATTTGATTGTGGAAGTTGGAGAGTGGGGTGCCAGCTCAGGTGTGACCTCATCATCTGACCGTGGTTCAAATTTACGTGGTGTTATCCTCGGATCTTTCCCCTCGGGTTTGATCCTGGACCGTCACCAATGGCCTATTGTGCTGCTCAGTGCAACGGTATTTAAAATACTTACCTACCTACCGAATAAAAATAAAGAAACAAAGAAAATTTATTACAGATATGAATAAGTAACATAGGAAAAGTGTCATCAGAAGAAGATCAGATTAGTCTGACACGATTGTCAGTTTCAAACACAATTAAAGTTATATTAATTATGACTTAAAAAATTTCACAAAATTCTGCTTGTCACCATCCAGTCATTTAGTGTTAAAATTTTTTTTTAGAAATGCAGTTTGATAACAAACGCGAGTTAGCAAAATAAGTTTGACTCAAGAACACGGTACCATCTCAAAATGACAGTAATTTCCATCACCAATTCATGATAATTTTCATAGGTTAGTAGTTAATTATTAACGGTTAATTAACGTTGCACTGGAGCTACACAACGAGCTATTGGCAACGATCCTGGATCAATCCCTAAGGGAAAGATCCAAGACGATAATTTTGGATAATGGTAACCCGTTGTAACTTTGCTGTATGTTCTTGCGAGCAAGTGGAAGCGCATCCATCATTTGATGGCCTAGCCAAATAGCCGTTCGGCGACGAAAATGTTTATCGCCAATTTGGGGAGAGGCTATTTCTTTCTTTGGTACCATGTTCTTAAGTTTTACCCGTAAAAAGTATAACTAACTATAACTCTGTAATCTTTTACTAGAAACCCGTAAAATTTTGACAAGGTGGACAGTCATAAATAGACGAAAAAGTGCTATTCGTACAAGAAGTAATTATAAAAGAAAATCTCACAGATTCCAGATAAAAGATTCTATAGTGGCTAAAGTTGACAAAAAGATATCACCGAGAAGAATATTAAGGCGTCATGAAGATGTACCAGAATCGTCTATTCATCCACAGGTTGCTTTCCTACTTCATTATGACATGTAGATTTAAAAAATCACCATGATTTAATTTCAATAGGAAACTATACATTTTTAATCTAATGGGAATATTTTGTTTCAATAAGAATACCGTATATTGAAGAATATTGTTGCTTAAATTTTAGCTGTACACATATACAACAAAAAGTATTAAAAACAGGACTACCCACATAAGAGGTAGCCCAGTTGGTAGATTCGTGTATTAACGACCAGAGGGTTGCTGTTCAACACTCGATCTAACCAAAGACCGCTTGTACGTGATGGCTGTATCATGTTAAATATGTCGTGGCCTCAAATGTCCTCACGATGGAGTGGTGTAAAAGCTTGGAAAGTGGGATCCCAGCTCATGTCCTCTTGAGATGACCTAGTCTTCTGGCCTTGGTTTAGAATTAACGAGGTATCTCCTGGAATCTTTTACCTCGGGATTGATTTCGGACCGTCGTTAGTAGCTGTTTGGGTTGTTCCAGTGCGACGTAATTTAAACTATCCCTCCACACATAAAACGGTGAATCACCAGAGTCCAAGTATTAGAGAGGCCCCCTGGAAACAAGAAAAGTTTCGTACTGTAGATCTATTTCCAAAGTTTAAAATGCTGGAAATAATTTCAGAATTTTGATAAAACTGCAGTAAGAAGGTCTTAAAAGGAAAGAAACATTTGTTACACATTTGTGAAAAATTAATCCTTTAAGTGGTTTGGATGACTTGTCTCGTTCTGATCAGACCAATTTTTGCTTATGACGCGATGTCTCATTATCACGATATTGATTTTTTTTATAACGAAATCGAAGTACTGCTGAGATTTTATGAAGACAAGGTCGAGATTTGGTCAGTTATCTTACAATGATAACGATCGTGTTTTTTTTTTCAAATGAGATAATGACCAGATATCTCCTCGAGGCAGCCATCAGGAGGGTTAGTATATTATTTGGGACTTGGACGATGTGGATGTGTGGGGGTGCCTGCTTGAAGGATATATTTAATGGAGTAGGCAATGAAATCAGTTTTACATGAAACTAGCTGAATAACCCGGCGTTCCTCGGGTTTTAAATATGATCGCGACAGCTTAAATATGACCACGACATTTCTCTGCATGAACTCAAATACACAAACCCTGTAGAACGTGTTTCCTTGTCCATGTCCATTTACTGCAGGAAAACAAACTTTAGGTTTTAAAATTTGGGTTTCGAGAGGCACTTTTAGGAGTGGCTGTGTGCCAATTTTCATGGCTACAGTTTGGTTTGAAGACAGGAAAGAAATAGCTTACATTTTCCGCAATGTTCTAAAGTATAAGTGTACCAAATTTGGTGTGGATTGGTCAAGCGGTGTAGATTTGTATAGAGAATGCAGACATATCCTTTATATATATATATATATATATATATATATATATATATATAGATAGATACAGAGGCTGTTTGGACCACTTTTAAACGATTTTGATTAGCTGACAAAAATTTTATGCTATGAAAGAATTTTATCTGCTGAATCATAGTTTTGTTTACTTTCAAAATGGCGCTTCTAAATAAGTAATGGATGTTAGGCAATGTTACCACTCTTTCCCTAGGGAATTATGCTTATTCAATTATTCAAAAACGTTGTAAAAGTGATGTTTTTTACATCGAAAGGTAAGATAAGTAATATTATTAATCAGAGAAAGGAAAGAAACGTAAAAAAAAAGAAATTGGGAAAAATACTTCCAAAAATACGTATTTTAAAAAGAAAATAATTTTTGAGAATACTTGTAAGGTAAGATCTGTAGTTTTAAAAGAGAATCGGTCAAGTCAACGGACCATTGCAAAGTCATGAAAATGTTCAGTTTCAATGTAAATAAAATAATTAACAGTAAGTTGAATCTTTTTTTAAAAGGCCAAAAAATACAGTGTTCATCGTCTATCTTCATGACACATCACAGAACTCGCTGCAGTGCAGAATTCTGTATGAGAAGCATTTAGCTGGAGAAAGATGGAAAAAATGTTATGACAATACATACTTCACTTTGCAATAGATGATGCGTGGGTGTATTCAAATGATTGCAATAAAAACTAACTATTCTTTAAACGCGCACGCGCGCTCTGTTTAAAGAATCTAAAGATACTTTCTCTAAGTGATTTATGATTGTTGCCGGTTTTGCATATAATGGAAAATTAAAAGTAGAGAGAGAGTGTGTGGTAAAATATATAAAATCAACTCCACATACTATCAAGACCACATTTTATCCACAATATTAAATAAGAAATACAATATATTTACCCACAATGTAGAGTCAGTAGCCACAATCAGTAGAGCTGCATCAGGATTAAGCAACAGCCACACATCTAAATCCACTATTAAATTCTTGGCAAAAATAGAACAAGAAACTAGTATCATTACACTTTACTGATATTCCTGCAAAATCTTCAGATGTCTCATGCATGGACTTTTGTGATTTCGGACATTTAAAAGAGCATTGTCGAAACATCGACCGAAAACCATTCAAGAACTTATGTAAACTGTGGAAAATGAATGGGACAAAATACTTCTGTTGATACTACAAAAGTCATTATCATCACAAAAATTAAGGTGTAAAAAGATAGTTAACAATAAGGGCTATCAAATAGAACATTTAAAACACAAAAATTTCAGAATTGATTTTGACTTCATTCAAATCGTTCGAAAAATGTCCCGAACAGCATCCGGATACATATAATTTTAAAGCCATACTATTGTGACGTCGCAAACATCGCCACTGACCTTTGATCGAGAATTCCTGAAAACTTCTGCCCGAGCCCTGCTGATAAATGTCGCAACAGCTGTCCCGTATGTTTTGGGGTGCAAGTGAGTTGTGGCAGGCTGAATGGGAGGTCTGCCGACGCAGGGAGGTCGGTTGCAGAGCTCGAAGAGAGCAAAGGGTTATTGTTTTGCGGTGCTCGTTTATGAGGCTGCGTCTATTGACTTTTTGCCTGTTTTGCACCACCCATGACATAGGGATGGAAATCCCTGTTGTTATTAGTGTATATGTTTCCGCTAAAGTGCAGTAATCGTGTTATTCTACAGATTATCTAGGTAATATGTATCTATGTATTTGCTATATGTATATGCTATATGTTATTTAAGTATATGCAGATTAACTAGGGGGATCCGTCAAAGTACCGAAAATTGTTTCATTTCTCAAATTACCCAGATAATCTGCACATTACCTACAAGGCACTCGTTAAAGTGAAAATAAGATCTTTGCTGGAACAACAGCAACGTTTCTGTACGCTTAAATTGACATAATGTTATTTATTTATTTTTCAATAGCTACAGAATCAAGTTAATACAGTCAAACAATCAACAAATTAGTTGATAGAATCAATCATCAATCGATTAAAAAACTATAATAAAAAGAATCAAACGGTTTAAAATATTATTACAATTAAGGAAACAAACTCAAAGTGGAGGGAGAAAGGGAAGGTCTAGGGAAAGGAAATGAGAGAGACAAACTTTTGAACTTTAACGATACGGAAGCCGTTAATGTGCACATTACCTAGGTTAAATGCGGGAAAACTCTTGATTTCGCACGTTAACGGAGCAAATCAGTTAATCTGCAGATTAGCTATATAATGTGCACATTAACGGCTTTACTTTAGCGGTACCATATATATAATTATTTGCAAAATTAATGCAAGTTATTTGTAAACTAGGCTATTTCGTTGTGTTTGAAGGGCACACCACTCGGCCCACTACGTTACACCGTTTTATAAACTTCTGTGGTATCCCGTGATTTCCTAGTAGTATAGTATTTACTTTCCCTGAGATTACGGATAATGACAACAACTACATATAGAAGTTGAAAGAATCTAAGGAAAGATCATGTTGGTCAAAATGCTCGTAAGTGGTTAGAAGACATGCGGTAAAAACTGCAGGTTGTAGAACGAGATATATCGAGGGAGAAGTAAGAACCCCTCAGAGCTTTGAAGAAAATGAACTTGAGCCCACCTGACGGTTGTCCTAGTTTCACGAGATATCTGATAAAAAAAAAAACTTTCCAGACCTTCATGAACGAGATATCTTGTCATTAACAAAACTGACCAGATTCGATGGAAGAAATATCTCATCATTAGAAAAATCTGTCCAGATCTTGATTTCGTCGTCATCGAAATATTGGCGATATCTTGATGACGAGAAATCTCGTCATTAGCAAAATTGGTTAGATCTTGATGGACGAGATATCTCGTCGAAACAACTTGGAGGGTTAATAATAGAGGTTTATTTTCTATACTTTATCTAAAATAATCTAAAATTATTTTTGAACCAAAACGAAATGGAAATTTTGAGTTCCTTTTTGGAAAAATAAAGTAAACGGATACTTTCAAGTTCCGTAGAATAAATCGGAATAAATTAGTTAATTAAATAGTTTAGTATAAGAATGTTTTCAAAACGTCTTTTCTACGAATATCTTTCCTTGTAAGTTACGCCAGGTATCAAACTGATGTCGCGAGAAATATTGATACTTGACTTTCATTCTGAAAATAGTTTTTGTGGGGAAAAAAAACACCTTTGTACCATTTGTACCTTAATGTTAGACGCAAGTTGACTGAATTACTGTATGAGGGTAGGACTGATACAATCCGTAATATGCTGACACCATTTAAAACAGTTCTATTTCTATTTCAAGGATTTTCGCTACCTTGATAATTTCGAAATGGTTAATAATATCGAGAGAGTTTTCAACTTTTGCAATGTCAGAAATGGTGTGAAGTTCGAGTGCGCCATTCCTTTTTGGTGAGTAACAATCCCAAAATCTTCTTGACTTTTGCTTGTTCACATTTAATACGTTACCTTACTACCACATTTAATACGTTACATTCTTTACTTTACGTACAAGTCGCGCATTCTTTCCATCTATAGAATCTAATATTGCTGAATCGATAAAGACAACTCAAACACCACGGAAGTAAAACATCTAATATGAAATGTATCCTATTTGAAATGTTTTCTACTTTGTTACATATTCTATCAGTTCCGAAGTCCTTGGTCTACGTATCCTACTTGGCTTGACCAACATAGACCAAGTTCGTGCACGTTCTAAGAGTTCAAGACGAGAATAGATCGGTAGCTGAATTTACGTCACACTGGAGCAATACAGTGGCTACGGTCCGGGATCAATCTCGAAGGGAAAGTACCAAAGACAACTAATCGTAATCTTGAACCATGATCAGATGACGAGGTCAACATCTGAGCTAAGACGAGCATATGATTAATAAACAGATCTTCCATGGACAGCCCCCAAAACACTAGGTGACCAGGAGAAGGATGTTCTACATTGCATACCATGATCGAATTAAATTTATTTCAAATGTCCACTGGCCAGTCCGGGCCGTTGGAAGAGTAACGGATTAGCAACCAGAGGGGTGCGAGTTCGAATCCAACCAAAGACCGTCCTGTATAAAGGGGGCTGGTGACATTAAATCTGTCGTGGTCTCGAATGTCCTCAAGTTGACATGCTGTGCAAGTTTGGAGAGCGGTGTGCCAGCTCAGGAGTGACCTCGTTATCTGACGATGGCTCAAAATTACGTGGTGTTATCCTCAGATCTTTCCCTTCGCGTTTGATCACGGACATTCAACAATAGCTCGCTGTGTTGCTCCAGTGCGACGTTGAATAAAATACCTACCTACCACTGGCCAGTCCAGAGATGGCAGGCTACTGACTTCCCCGTATATGAGGGTAACGTCAAGACATTTTCTCTGGTACCAGCTATGGATGAAAAGAATGGTTATGAGGAAGACGGTCTGTAAACTCTTGGGGCGGATTTTTATGAATAACATATCTCGTGATTTAAAGGAAAACTGATCAGATCGCCCCTGATCCAGAGATCAGATATATCGTCATCATAAAAGATTGGCAACGTCGTGATAACGAGATATGTCGTCATTATAAAAATTTGCCAGATCAAGATCTTTTTGGTACAAATTATAACCTATGTAGATACAAATGCACATCTGAATGTTTCTCTGTCATTAGGAAGCAGAAATCTGCAAGGAAAATCGCAGAAGGTTCCTACGGCGAAATCTATAGCTTTAGACATGTGGACGGAAATTGTCGAATCTTCAAGTGCGTTCCAGTAGACGGTCAACATCCTATGTGTACACAACCGAACATCCCATTAGTTATGGCTGTACCTGATATCGTTTCTTCAAAGTTAGTCACATTTCTATTACCATAATTGTCTTTTTCAGACAACATAAATCTGAACTTAAGTACAGTAGAATCTTGATCATCCGAGGTAGTGTGGATCGAGGCTAATTCGTATAATCGGAAACTTGAATAATACGGGCGTAGTAACACAAAACAGGCTATACAAAATACAGAACAAAAATTGTTCTGTATCTTACTATTACTGCTTCTGAAAGATTCATAAAGCAAGAATTAAGAATAGTCTGTATCTTGTATAAAGGCCAGGATTAAGTATAGTCTACAGGTATACTAGTAGGTCGATACTAATAACATCTAGTCTATAATATTGTAATAGTCTATACCAGGGGTCGGCAACCTGCGGCTCGCGAGCCGCATGCGGCTCTTTTGATGTAAAGTTGCGGCTCTCCAGTTCCATACAAAAACATTAATAATTTATGATCAAAACTCTTAAAAAATAAGAAAATATATTTTTAAGTACCTAATTTCTCAAAAGCTTCAATTTTCATAATCGTTAATTACAAACTCTACGCTTAACATGACCGTAATGAGATAAATTTGAACTATTGTTTAGTTCTTAGAGATGAGACTCCGTGAACATGTTTATCTTTCAGCCGATTGCATTCCATTTCCGTCTCATCTAAACAGCCACCGTCTAGAGTCTAGACAACACATCTAGATGATGAGATGGTGAGATCTCAGATGGTGAGTACGTCAAAGATTTTATACGTGCATCTGAAGAACTGTTTCGTAATTTTGAAAACAAAGCAGAAATCATGAAAAAAAACTTGCTTCTGCCTTATCACTTGCTGTAGATGAGACTTGCGACATAAAAGACACGGCACAAGTTACCCTTTTCGTCAGGTATATGTCGTCCCAAGGTCCAAAAGAAGAACTGCTAGGATTGCTACCGCTCTCAGTGCAAACTCGTGGAGAAGATATAGCAAATGCTGTGCAAAAATGCCTGGAAGACAATGGAATCGATATAAATAAAATCATTTCTATAGCAACTGATGGAGCCAACAGTATGACGGGAATACCATAGAGGGGTAACATCAATTCTTCAGAAAAAAATAAACCACGAAATTCTAACATTTCACTGCATAATTCATCAAGAAGCGCTTTGTGCCCAAACATTTCCGGCCGAAATAGTTGAGATCATGAACTTGGTAATTAAGATTATTAACAGCATCTTGGCAAAAGCACTATACCAATGCCAGTTTAAAGATTTCCTTGAAGAAATAGATGGCCAGTTTTTTTTTACCTACTTCTGCACAATAAAGTGCGATGGCTTTCCAGAGGTAACGTATTGCAACGTTTTGCTTTGTGCTTGAGTGAAATAAAAACATTCTTCAATGAAAAAAGCATTGACCATCCCGAACTGGAAGAAGACAAATGGCTGCAAAAATTCAACTTCATGGTAGATACCACAATGAAAGTAAATGAACTAAACCTAAAACTGCAAGGAAAGGTCAACCCAGCCTACGCCTTGCTTGAAGAAGTAGTTTGTTTCGAAAAAAATTACTTCTTTTTATTGAAGACATGGAGAGCGGTAAATTACTTCATTTTAAAAATGAAACTATTCACACGAATTACTTCAGCATAGTTTTAAAAAACATGAAGGATGGATTCGCTGAGAGATTAGAGCAATTCAAAACAAACAAAAGTACTCTAAATGAGATCAACATTGAGCCATTTGGAATTGATTCTGGATCGTTTCGAATGCAATTGCTAGATTTGAAAACCAAAGACTTGTGGAGTGGCAAGTTCACAGAACTCAAGAGCAAGTTGGAAGAGTTGGAGGTCCAGAAATGCATGCACATCGCGCAGCACAAATGGATAGCTCTAAAAGAAATACCGCGAGTTGAGGCCCTCATATTCGGCGTATGTAATAATCTTCCAGAATGCTACAGTGAGGTGAAGAAGTTGGCATATGGAGTGCTGACGAACTTCAGGTCGACATATTCGTGCGAGCAAGCGTTCTCTTGCATGAATATATAAAAAGTAAAGTTAGAAGTCTACTAACAAATAAAAATCTCGAGTCGTGCTTGAAACTTAAAACAAGTTATAAGCCAGATTTAATCAAACTTTCAAAAGGCATGCAAAGACAATGCTCCCATTGATGTAACTATCTAAATTTGTGTTTTTAAAGGAATAAATATTATTCCGTATTTAAAGCCGTTTATTTAAATCAAAAATCAAATATATGTAAGCAAATACTATAATATTGAAACGAAAAATTTTAGTGGCTCTTTAAAACCTAGGAAATTTTGTAAATTGTAACTTTTGGCTCTTCCGTTTCAATAGGTTGCCGACCCCTGGTCTATACTATAATAATAGTCTATACTATTGTAATAGTCTATATCTGGGCTCGAAATACCCGGGTGCACAGGTGCACTATGCACATGAAAATATAACTGTGCACCTAATTTTTTCCCACTAGGTGCACGCGGTGCACCTAACTTTAAAAAAAGGGGGAGAACGTGTTTTATGTTATTTTGATGTTTGAACAAAATATTAGTATCGACCTCTCTCGCTCCAAAGGAACGTAATTAAAGTTCTAAAATACACACAATGAGAAAACAAAATCACTGGACGGTAATGGGTTTATACAGAAGGAAGGTTTACTTGTGCCACTCCCACCAGAACTTTCCGATGATCGAAACATTTTCCAGTTGGCTCTGTTGAAGCGACTGTCGCGACAGCCATGCGCCAGAGAAGGGAGAATTTAGATGTTTAAATAATTTTATTTACTATCTACTACTAACTTATTTAAACATACATAACTAATAAAGTAGTTTACATTACATGAAATGCTCTTATATTACGTTGTTTTTTTAATGTGCTCTTAAAATAGAACCTGTATTAAAAAATCTATTTCGAGGCCTGGTCTATACTATTGTAATAGTCTATACTATTGTAATAGTCTATACTAGTTTGTATTACAGTCTAAACAAAAAGTCTGTTCTTTAGTCTATACTTCTTTATACTAACAGTATCTAGTCTATACTAGTTATAATTATTCTAGTAGTAAAGATTATTGTAGTATCCAACATGAGAAAGCATGGATGGCCCTCATATTTGTGCTGTATGTATTCGTAGTGACAATTTTTTAATAAATATAATTTGAGTTACGTACATTTTAAATTATCTTGTAAAGTTCTTAAGTCTTCTTTGGGCAGCATTTTCACATGCAAACTGTACCCATTTCATCAATCGCATTTCACATCAATACATTTTAGTGTTCCATGCGTAGATGATATATGTATTTTAATATACCGGGTGGTTATAATTAAAGTATTCCTGTACAGAGCAATGTAGCAAAAAAAAAAAAACAACGGTGATACGAACGCCAAAGATGCGTGGCATACATTTGAGAACATGGAGAAACGACGTATTAAATGCGCGACTGCTTACCCGTTTTTCTATAAAATGCTGTCGCAACAACTGTTGAACAGGATGAGGGGAGCTGTGTGAGAGGTGCTCCACCTTTGGAATATGGTAGAGCTGAGGGCTCCTCGCTGTTTGAGCTAGGGAATAACGAACTTCTGTAACGTGTCCCTATAACGCTGTGCAGTAACCGAACAGGTATTTTGTCCCCGTGGATGGACTTTTTCAAAAAAGTAGGGATTACTCAGAAATGCTGTTGTAAACCCAATTCAAACAGTTAGTTTCAGAGAATGTAAGGGGATCTGTTGAAACTGGCAGGCATTTTCCGTTGCCAAGATACGGCTGTTTTGGGCGTATACTGTTTGGGTATCCACTCCAAGATGTTCCAGAGCGAATTGTAATCTACCTGCATGAGTGCAAGGAATATCAAAGCAAACGTTTCTCGAATATTTGTATCAGAGCCTTGGTTACGCTGGATCTTATACGGATAACTTTCTAAAATTTTCCGCAAACACTTTCGTACTGTTGCGTAGGGCAAATCCAATTGTCTTGCTACAGCTCAAGCACTACTATTTCCTGCCTCATTCTACTTGGTATGCTCAACAATAGCCGTTGCAACCTCTTCAGCGAATTACGTTGTCACAGGTTTCCGGCATCCTGGTCTAACTGAGAAACTCTTCACGAAGCGTTGAACCATTCTCCGGATACCACATGCTGTCTGAAGACTGAAAGTCCCATAGCAATCGTCGAATGTTTTCACAAAGCTTTAAACGTGTTTTAGAACAAATTGTGTTTAAAAAATTTGCATAAAGCGACGTCTTCTTTTGTTGATCCCGTATGAAGCATTTGCAAAATGCTTACCTAAATTTCAAATTCAAGGTTTATGACAGTTGATGGCCGCTTATTTCACTTATTAATTCGTAATTAATTTGTATCCTGACTGCGAAACCATTTTATTGTATTATACTTACAGGGAACTGTTCGCAGCGCCATCTTTACCCCTATCGGTCATTTTCGGAACTAATAATCTGTTTTCACCATACGCTTCCTCATACTCTGAAACACAGATTTGGCGTTCGTATGACTATTCGTTTTTTCTCTACAGTGCTTTGACCAAGGATAGTTTAGTTATAACCACCTTGTATTTTACTGTTTTCATACTTTTGAAGCATTTGTTTTCTTTACATGTTGTTTGCTTAAATGTTTAACCGGACTATAATGTTAGCCTGATTGCTAAGCTGGCATCTTTAAATTTAAATTCATTGAATTTTATTTTGTCTTGCGTTCGTCACAGCTTTCCAATTTTTTTGGACCTTGTGCCATAAATCCCAAACCAACCATCTGTCCACCAAACCAGAAACTGAAAACATAAAATTATGAAGGGGTGCCTTAAAATGAATTAAACTGAAGCCAAGTTCTATCAATTACAGGTGCCTCAGTGATTTAAATGAAGGTTCTTATTACATAGCGCCTAACTATCCGATTATATACAGGTAATAAAATGTGAACTTATTTACTTATTTTTTAATTAAATAAATATTTTAATTCTGAATAAAAATTAAAAAAAAAGCATGTTTCGTGTGTGTAGGATTTGGATATAATCAAGAAACAATATTATTTTCATTTTTATCCATACTTAAGACGCTATAAGAGGGGTTTTTAGTGTAAGCCAACAAATCACAAGAATACGAGGATTTTTTACTTGAGGCTATCCAATACTATGTTTGGTAGACAACATAGGTGAAATATCAGTCGATTGGGCATTGCTATAGAGAGGAGCTATAAAATGTGTGACAAACATGTGGACAAGAAGTCACGTGACTGCTCTGTGAAAATGTGAAAATTTGATTTGATTAGCCGATTTGGCATCTTATCGCCTCGTTTGCCGGTGAAAAATCCCATGACAGGGTAATATGTGAATGCGCATTTCTATAGTGAACAAAACTGGTGAAATCCTCAAAGTCCATTACTGTATCGCGCGGACCAATCTGATGACGAATCATTGAAAAGACGTCCTCTACTGTTCCTTTAACCAATCATATGAGGAATATTCGTTTTCCCTTGGGAAACTAAAGTAGTCCGAGGGTCAAATGCTACTATTACTTTTGGTCACATTATTCTGGGCAGATAAAAAGGTTACCATAGCTCTACTTTTATATTTACTCTATGGTAGATAACGGAGTTGATTTAAAATGCAGTCAAGTGACGTCACTTCTGGAATACGTACATGACACGAGTACCACCGCGAAAACACTAGCGCCATCTACATTAAGTTTGACAGAAAAAGCCTTTCATATTCGACCAAAATGTTTCTTTTCATATGAATTTGTAATATTGTGTTGATTTGATACTGCCCAGGAGGTGTTGGCTGTGTCCTCAAAATATTTCCAAAAGGCTATCGTGAAATCATAAATAAAGAGGAGCAAATCTTGGAATCTTCACAAAACATGAGCAATGTTTGAACAACGTAAACACCATGTAAAATACGATGGATTCGAAAAAATTTAAAAATCCGCACAAGTATAAAACGTTTGCTGATCCAAATAGATGATATCTGAAATAAAATTCTCTAAATCCTATAGACTCGCAAAATTGTAGCTAACGAGGAACACATCTCCAAATAATCAACCTTATCATTCCCTTCGGGATTGATCCCGAACCGTCGCCAGTAGCATGTTACTTTTTCATAGTTCGACATCAATTCCACTACCTAACTACCAACCGAATAAAGGACAAATCAACAGCCATCAACGTGAACACCAAGTAAATTTAGATGGATTCTTCAGATGAAAAGGAGACGAGAACTCCAAGAAAAGCAAAAGCGCGATGGTATTTTAATACAAAAGTTGGCACTTAACTTCTGCCATTTCGAATTTCAAGACGAATCGCTTGAAAAATTCTGTAATTTAATTCAGCCCGAAATTTTCAATTAGCCTATTTTCTGACTGATTTGAGGAAAATTGTTTTGCCATACGGAATACTATATGTTTTTCTACAAAATGAAAACTTTTTGCCCAAATGATTTCTCCTAGCATCATATAAACATATTTATTGCAATGAAAATATTTACTTTAGTAATATTATTGAAAGTATTTACTATATATAGTTCGTATGTCCAGAGAAAAGCGAGTTCAGGGGAAAATATGAATAATTCTCAAGGGAGGGTTGTAAACTAATACTTTTAAAACGATATGCTAACGCCTTTCGACAGACCGCCTAAACTTCTTGATTGAAAATTATTCCATTGTTTAATCGTTCTTAATGTTTGAATTGTAACGCTTTTTTTAGTCGTCATCGGATGTCTGCATTAAGCCTTAAATGTCTCGAATAGTTGTTTGCTATAAAATGATTAATGAAAAGTTGTTACAATAAATTGAAACGTTTCACTATTTTGCAAGAAATTACTTTAAGACAGGTAAAACATTAAAGTTAGTCCTTAAATGGAGAAGAACTACAATCATTAATGAGAAAATTGCTAAATGTACATATTCCTAAAATAGCTCTGACACAAAGAAATTACATATTTTGTTCATGATAGACCTCAAAATCAGCGAGAAAAAAAATGGTATTAGTTTATGTTTTTATAACGCGAGTGTTTAGCTGTCATTTTTTACATGTTGAACGTGTTTGCGATAATTCACATATGCATTGTCTCTGGTCTCAATAATCCTCGGAAACCAGTTGCTCCGTATGCTTACAGAAAATGTAATGCAATGTGTGTCTAGTGGTTATGTATAAGCAATAAGGTAGCTTGAAAGTTTTTTTTAAACTTTTTTAAGAGTATCAATACAAAATATACTATTTTAAAACTGATGAGAAAATTTCGAGTTAAATACGTGAACTTAATATTACTAGTTATCGTTATTAATCGTAAAAGATTAACGTCTGTGTGTTCTAGTGTGAGTCTTGTAAGAGACTTCTTTCCGGAACTTCTGACGAAAGCATGGTGGGATTACCACAAAAGTCCAGAAAGATTAAAAGATCCTTCAGAACACCCACAGCCAGGTAGGTACAAATTAAATTCTTTTCCAAAAATCAAAAATCGCAAAAGGTTCTATTAATTGCAATTAAGCTCACTTACAAATTAATAACCGTTTAGAATCTCTCTCTCTCTCTCTCTCTCTAAGTGGGTAGTGAGTATAAGGCTCGGTGCACACATCCTATGTTTCAACGTGCGGCGCCGTTGTGGCATCGAAGAACAAACTATGCACACATAACCGTGAAATGACGCAAATTCTCATTTCGCGCCATTTGCGATAAATATTCTATCGAAGAAAACGTGTTTATTTCGCTTACTTGGTGTAAAAAAGTGTATTTTGTGACAAAATAGACGTTACTGGATACAACCATTTATTATTTATATTCCATTTATTTATGAAAATAAGGTACTTTAGACCGAAGAAGCGTGTGCGGCGAGATGCGGCGCCGTGAGGAAATGCGGTACACATTGTACGCAAGTTCGATGTACGTCGCCGCAGCGGCGCCGGAGGCATGTGTGCATTACTCCATTGAATCTAATGTATCTCAAACCGCACTTGCGTTGCGGCAGCTGCGCCGCACGTTGAAAAATCGTATATGTTCACCGGGCCAAAGATATCCTTTCCTTTTATAACCATATAAAATCAAGACGTTATCACTTCATTCAAAGAAGTGTGGCGCCATCTATTGCAAGTCTTGTGTCACCGTGTCCTTATAAAACGATGCTTTAAAAAAAAATCTAACTTCAAAACGTCTTCCAACTTCCGGGTACTGACTATTGGTGTAAAATTTCTTGTAATATAACATCAAGGCTCCGATTTCTTTGAACTTCAGACTGAGCAGGCCAGGACCTCCAACGGAAATCACGCTTTGACAGATAACTTACAGCTCACGTCTTGCAAAGCAACCAGATGCTTGTCAATTGAAAAGGGGATTTAGTTCAACTTTTACGGACGTTCGATGAGCTTACTAAGGACCACGGATTTCTTTTCAACCAATCGCATAAATAGTACCATTAATCTTCAGAAGAAAAAAATAACTCGGATTTTTTTTTTTTATTATTTTTTTTTTATATGGAAGACATAAAACTTTAGTTACGGCACGCAGAAAACTTTGCTTTCCCGCTCTCGTGAGGACAGGTTGTCTAAAGTTGGGTCTCGCTTCCCTGGCATTCGCCATTTGTTTGCGAGATGCATCCTACCCATATAATAAAGTTTACCCTCTGTAACTGTACATAATTTTCCTTACTTATGTAAATAAACCTGTTTATTTAAATTTAAACTGGCCCTTCTTTTTTTTTTAATCGCTTTCCCTAAACCCAAAAACGCGAGCTAGCCAATGGAGGCGGTTAAAGTCCTTAATTTTTTTTTTTTACGTTACTGTTTTTAAATAGTTCAACATAGTTTTCAGCCTTGTGGTTTCCCAAAAAGTTCTTACAAAGACAAATGAGATCCACGCTTTTTGCTCTATCTCATACATGGAATCCACGAAATGAGGATCGTTTATGAGCTGTCGAATTTGAGGACCATCAAAAATTTCAACTTTAAGTTTTTCTGTACCTATTCCAGGCATTTTTATTCTATGTATGCAAAGCAAGGGCTATTCTGATCATAGCTCTCGTGAACTGTTTTATTAGCCCTAGCTTTATACGCAGCGGTGGCAAGATGATTATGCTTCGTCCGACTTAAGGTTCGCGAATAACATTTCTTTCTCAGACAACCAACCTTTCTACGACTCCAACTCTCTCGTAGGCCACTCTCTTTTTATTCAGTGGTATTGCTTGGCTCTGCTATTCCATAGGCACAAGAAGCAAGGATACCTCCTAAGCTGACCAAGGTTATGTCAACAAATACATCTTCATATAATTAGTTGATAGCTACAGAGAAGGAAGAAAAAAAGCAGCAACCAATGCACAAAAAAACTGAACTTTTAACCAGTGCTCAATGAGTTGACAATAAAATATTTCATACTTTAGCTACGCTGAATCTCAAAAAGTAGAGCTGACGGAGAAAAACTTTTCATATTTGAAACCAGCACTCCAAATATAATCAAAATCAGTTTAAAAATTATAGGCGCCAAACAATTTTTTTTTGTAATGCTGTGTTATTTAAGATTACCAGTTCAAAATTCAAATAACATGAATATTTAACAATGCTGAACTGTATTTTCCCCACCAGATCTGTACTCAGATGCTCAAGCATATCTCACAATTGAAAGTTCTTTCTGTGGAATTCCTCTGACAACAAAGGTAGAATATTACTTGTTCGCTGATATCTTGTATCTTAAAGCATTTGTATAATTTTTTTATTTATTTTAACTAAACAATAGTATTACACTTACAGTAGTACTTTTACTGTTCTATTTGCAAGGAAGAAACGAAAGAACATATTTAAAGAATTGATCTTACCAATTAGATTACATGTTTTGTTTTTTTCAGATTGAAACCACATAATTTCTAGTTACTTTTTGAAAACATACTTGAATTTAGTCTTAGAAAAATTTTATCTTAAAGCAATGAAAGCGTGGCAAAAATATTTGAGTTTTAATGATTCGAGTATAAGAGTTTGTTTTATTTTTAAATAAAGTTTTTCTTTCATGCATGAATCTTAAGAATAGGTAATTTTTATATATCCATTTTGTTTACAAAATGTCATTTAAAAACACTATTATATTTTCGGATGTTAAAAAAGATGTTTTAACCAGACTTAACGACTAAAAATTGTTTTCAAAATAATTTCGTTTCTTAATATATCTATTCACATGTGTCGCAAGGATCATATTCTGTCAAATGGCGTAAGTAAATAGATATGCACACACCATAGACGTGAAATATGATTAGTCTGAACATTGCTAAAACAGAGGAGATTCAAAAAGTGTGACCAATATGTTACGTGACTTCTTGTCGACATGTTGGTCTATCGACTAGTCTACCCTGTAAAATTGACTTCATTGCCGACTTGGCTTCTTATCTCATTTGGTGATATTGCATCGCATGATAGGGTAGATGTATAAATGCGTATTTCTATAGAGTGCTGACAAAAAAAAATGGTGAAATCGCCATACTCTACTGAGTCGCATGAACCTATCAGACGATGAATCATTGGCTGAGTGTTTTCTACCATTCCGTGAATCAATCAGATGATGAATGTTCCTTTCGACCCGGCAAAAAACTGTTTAAGAGCCACGTTACAGTTTATTTACGTTAAATTTTTGGTCGTTTGATCCTGGGCACATAAAAAGGGCCTCTAGGGTTGCCAGAAGATAAATATCAGAAAAGAGAACATTTGGTAAAATTATTATGAAAAAAAAAGAGGACAGAAAGAGTGAAAATCCATAGAAGTTTTTTAATTTCTTCCGAATGAGTGTTCGATCATTTCAAAAGCTTGCGGTAAAAATTACAGATAAGATTCTGTCTCAAAATACATGGATTTGACTATACCTCCTATACAATTCTATATCAAATGTACTGCACCTGTGTTTATAATTTCTATTGTGTGATAAACTAACTGGAACCAATATTATATTCTTTTAACATAAACAAACACGAAAACTTATAATTTAACAATGGGCAGAAGTAATACAAATACTGACAAACAACACAAGTAAATAATACACCAATACATAGCTATAACTCACCGAAGTCTGCACAGCAATCATAGTTGTGTTATCGACTCCGATTTAATGCTAAAAGGTGGGTAGGTGGTTAGCAACGCGATTTTCCTTCCAAACTTAAAAAAGGCTGCTAGTCGTCCGTCTTACTATTCATTATTATATAATAAGAACAATATTTCTTACTATATTCATTCTGATATAATAAGAGCAATATTTCTTCATATTATTCTAACATGAATCTAAATTCACATTGGTTATCTATTTGATTGCCTAATGAGACGTTTAAACGTGGAGCTCAATATAAACTAGAGGTTGAACTTCCTACTATAGGTTTTGATGCATTTTAATAATACGTACGATTTTCTTACAGTATACTAGATCTAGTACGTATTTGAATTGCTGTGGTGTACATAACGTAAAGTAGGTAATGTGTAGAGGTTGAACTTCCTACTATAGGTTTTGATGCATTTTAATAATACGTACGATTTTCTTACAGTATACTAGATCTAGTACGTATTTGAATTGCTGTGGTGTACATAACGTAAAGTAGGTAATGTGTAGAGGTTGAACTTCCTACTATAGGTTTTGATGCATTTTAATAATACGTACGATTTTCTTACAGTATACTAGATCTAGTACGTATTTGAATTGCTGTGGTGTACATAACGTAAAGTAGGTAATGTGTAGAGGTTGAACTTCCTACTATAGGTTTTGATGCATTTTAATAATACGTACGATTTTCTTACAGTATACTAGTTCTAGTTCGTATTTGAATTGCTGTGGTGTACATAACGTAAAGTAGTTAAATGTGAATATATTAGCGCGTTAAGTTAAATGTGAAATGTATTTTAACGAAATAATGAACAAAGAAAACAAAAAGTAAACAACCGACAAGAGGACAACAAGAGGACATAAGAAGATCTGACTTAAGAAAAGAGAGTGAAAAAAAGATCCGAACGGGAAAAGAGGACATGTTCTCTCTTTAAGGTATCCGACTGCCTTTAAAACACGATTTTCAGTCACATTATCGATTTTTCAATTTTTATATAAAATAAAATTCTGATTTCTCTCATCTTTCCAAATCTGTTTCAATTTTGTTTCTATCTTGCTTAGAACTTAAGTTACAGGTAGTTTAATAAGATCAAGTCGAAAAGTTTTAAACCGAAAGTGCCTTTCTCCCATTGGTGATAATAGTTGGTGTTTTTACCAACGAGCCATTAGCGAAGGGAGGGAGTCCCAAAAGGTGAAGCATACTGGTTTGCCCACTAATATATTAAATATTATGAAACCAGTATATTTAGAACTTTGCAACAGAGAGCTTTTATTAAAGTGTTTGCATGGCAAATCTCATGAAAGCTTCATTGGGGTGATTTAGCAGAGAGTTCCCAAGGATGTTTTCGTCAGCCTGAAAACTCTTAAATTAGGGGTCCTATGATGCCGTCATACAGTACAATGATGGTTATAAAGGCTGTATGAGCATTTTATCCAAGCTGAACATTTTAAATCCTGGTTATTTCGCCACAAAGTGTTATCATTGTTTGAATCGCGTTAGAATCCATGATTCCAAGCGGCATGCAACACCTATTGCGAAGAAGCGCAGGAAAATTTTGCGAGCTATAAGAAAAAAAAAGATAAACTATTTAGGTGATACAGATGGCGAATTATACAAAACAGGGTCATTTTGAACTTCCACTTTTATGCGGTAGGTGAGTTTCCATTTTGAAGTATTTTTTTGCTTTATATCAAAATCACTTTTTCAGTATTTTGTTTTTACGCAAAATAGTGTAACGCAAAACGTTATGCTTCAAATATGATAGAAATTTGTAGGAATACTTTAATGAAGTAGATAAAGGGATTGGTCTACTCCTGTGTTAATCAACCAATTAGCTTTTTGTTGTTATTGGTATAAATTTTGATTGCATCCAAATTTTCGAAGATTTTGTACTTGTTTCTGTTTCAAACCCAGCTAACTTTTATGGAACTGGTTTACAACTACGAGAATGGACAATATCCTTAAAGAGACTTTGATCTTTATAATAAACCATACAAATTGAAAATATATTAATTTTATTTTGAATTATCATATTTTGCGGAAGAGTTAATTTTTGCTATATTTCACATGTTTTTCATACCTAAAATAGATAAAAAATAATACAAAATAATTTTTTTAATGTTGTTTCATCTTTTTAGCCCTAATTTTTAATAAAATGCAGAAAAAAAAGTTAAATTTTTAATAATTTCAAAAAATCTTCTCCGAAGGTAGTCGGATACCAAAGAGATGTTCTGGCAACCTTAACCTGAACACATTGGTCACTATTTTTATATTTCCTCATGACACATAAAAGGAAAGCTTTACTGACATAGTAGAGAGGAATTCATCAAGGCTGGATTCGAACCTGTCCGGCCAACAACTTGCAGCAGTGGGTGAAACTATTGACCGTGGGTGATCACTAAACATAATTATTAATGTTTTTCCAAAAATTCCATGATTCGTATTTGCACTGAATCGTGTCACTACTTGAGACAAAGAGAATAGTTTTGCAAAAACAACTATTATATAAGAACTGACTCATTCAGTTATCTTCCGTTTTCAGGTTCTTCAAAACGCATGGGTGGGAGTCAGCATCATGACGCAAATCGTGTCGGCGCTCTCGGTTGCGGAGGCTGCTTATAACTTCGAACACAGGGATCTGCATTTGGGCAACATTCTCTTGCAAAACACCCATGCGATATCGCTGAAGTATACGATCCAAAGCTGCAACTTCTCTGTCAATACAGTGGGGTATCACGTCTTCGTCATAGACTTCTCGTTATCCAGGATTTATAACGGTACTTTTCTTTCCCCATGATTCTATTTGATTTGCATTTATTTATCTCATCCACTAAAGACAATTCGCTCATCGACCAAACTTGTTTTAAGACACGCAGACAAGAGTATGCGTATTCTAAGGAAGTACGAATAACTCGGCATTAACATCTTTGTCTCTAGTTGGGGAAAATACGTAGAAACCATAATCTTTCAACGGTCAATCGTCTTTCACAGTCCAGTGGGCTCTTCCATCAGAATTAAGATCCATTTTAGTTTTAAAATGACACGAGAAATTACTTGAACAGGTTGTTAGCAGTGGTGTTTGGATCCTGCTTATTTATCGTAGTTTGTATTTGTTCTATATGAATCCATTGTATTTTGATTGTCCGGTTGGGCTAAGGTCCCTGAGGACCTTATGGGACCTGACAAAGTCCTCGCAACCGCTTCTCGTGTAGCCTTACTAGCCAGGCTAGGAGATCAGGGTCTTGCAAAAAAAACACTTAAATATTAATAACACTTTTTGGGTTCAACTAGGGGTTTTCAATCCGTGATCCGTTGAGCCAGTTAACTAGGTTAATTTTCTATTTCCAAAATATTTAGCTATCCTATAAGATGAATGAATTGTAAAAGGATGATTTTGCTTTCTTTTTGAAACTGAACTAAGCCGGCGGAATGTCAAGATCAAAATAAAAACAAAGTTCTCTTTCAGACGTTAGAGAGATAGGTGAATAATAATTCGGGAACATGGAGTTCAGATGCTAAAGTGCAACACATTTCATATCTGAGAAGGAGTTTTCAGAAGATTATTTAACTTTAGTAAGGGAGGGGGGTGCTGCAGATTAGCGGATAAGCAACTGGAGGGTTGTGAATTCGAAAGTTGATTACACAGCATTGTGTAGGTGAAGGGCTGGTGCACGTTAAATCTATCGTGGTGTCAAATGTCCTCACGTTGACTTGGTGAAGAGTGGAATGTCGGCTCAGATTTGTTCTCGTCCTCTGACCGTGGTTCAAAACTACTAGGTACTAGGGGGCCTGCCCCCTGCTCGCAAACGCTCGCCAGCCCCCGGAGGATTGCTTCGCGATCCTCATTGGTTCGCTGCGCGAACCTATGCTCGCTTCGCTCGCCTCAATGAAGACATGTGTCCTAGCAGAAGGAATTGTTTACAAAATATGATGTACCAAAAACATATTTTTCAAACCTAAATATGTTGCTGTCTTTCAGAAAAAATAGTACCTCTGGAATCAGAATTCAAATGAAAACTTTGAGCAATTTTTGACTCGAAATGTGAGCGCTGATTTGGAAATTGAATACCCAGCATGTTGTTTGTGTGTGCATTTTCCCAGCACTCAAACGACCCACACTTGTTCATTGAGTTTGTTGCCGAAAGTTGTAGTGCAAGCGTCTTGTTGAACTATAATTGTTGGCCCTGAAAAGGACCGTTTTTTAAATGGCCCTGAAAAGATCCTCTGCTTTCTTTGATTTCTATTATAAACTAACTGCAACAGCTCATTAAAATTTCCTTTTTTTTTCAATAAAATTTCATCCGATAGCGCTATAAATTCAATCGATGCGCGAGACTTCGCGATAAACAAACAATCGTACAGTGTTGCCAAAACGCGATTACAAATAACGTCTTTTTTGCGTGCCACGTAAGAGAATTATATATATAGATTGTCCTATAATATATCCACTACTTTGATTCCTACATTCACACTATATCTAAACTTTCCTTCTAATATTCCAAATCCCGACTTTGAGATATATACAGACGGCTTGGGAATGTTGGGGCCGCTGTTTGTATATTTGGAGGAAATTCCTTATATCAGACATTTAGTTATAAGTTAAGGGACTACAATACGGTTCTGTCGACTGTAATACATCCCGTTATAAAATTAGAAAATGTGTGCAGATAGCTGCTATTGTTTAATGAAATGTTTAATTCTTTGTTTTATCTAATGTTTACATTGCTTGTTCTGTAAGATATTCCTGTTTATGTTTTACCACTTTCGCACATGTTGGGGCAGTTAATCAAAAGTAAAATACTTGGATTTAACAAACGCCGTCTACGTGCCTTTGAGGGTAGCCGTGTACGGTTCCGGTCTGTTGGTGTGCTTGACTAGTGGACTGACTAGTGATCGTGGAAGTATTCCTCCTCCCACTAGAAACTCTCTGTGCGGCCACATGAGCTTTTTTTCATGCTGTTTAAACGCAGCTTCTTTTCACGCAGCTTGAAAATCTACACAAGCCGGCCACACGTACGTGTTCTTTAACGCGAGATCAGTCGTTTGTTTGTGCTCTTCAGTGCAACATGAATCCATTTTCAATAAATAAAAATGCTGTTAACACGTTATGTGCATTATTAATTGTTCGCCGACGATGCTGTCGACATCAAAGAGAGTACTGGGTATATCCTCTTGTAAATGACAGATTAGTAAAGGGAAAATTTACACTTCTACATAGTAAGCTGAAAGGATACACAGACAAGTTTTTTGAGTAAACCAGCTTGAAAAATAGGTCTGGTTCCATCCTCCAGCGGGCGATCTTGAGAACGCGACAGACGAGCTGCGGCTGACCACGCGTATGTTACAGCAGTTTGTCTATATTTTGTTACTTGTTTGCAAGCTGCGTTTTTGCGTGAAAAAACGCTCGTAGCATAAGCCGTTCGGTGAGTTGGGAAGGTGAGGGTCGAAAAAGGTGTTGTTCTACCCCCCCCCCCATAATACTCTAAACCAATTGGTGTGTCGGAGGAGTGTGGAACTGGGAGGTGTTGTCCTGGCATCATTCCCTTCGGATCACGGACGAAATTCATTTCAGACCTTAGCCCGTTGTGTTGCTCCAGTGTGTCGTTAATTCAACTACCTATATATCTGACTTGAGTAAGATTAATATTTACCAGCAATGTTTTTCTCACTTTCTTGGTTGATATAGAAAATGTTCCTCACCATCTACAATTAGAGGCATATTGTCAGGGACGGAAAGCTTTTACGACTGGGAAAGCTTACTAAATTATTATGGTCCTTCGTACTGAAAGGTTAAAGACTCCTATGTTAAACTTGCACTGTTAGATAAATTTTATTTTTCTTGTCTCTTATTGGAAAATTAATTCTTGGAAGTACCTTTAATTCGGATAGTCCGAAGATTTTCCTGTTTTATTAGTTTGAACTGTTTATCAATAGTTTTCTTATATTGCGAAGAAAAACAATTGGAGAAAGAAATCCATTTATAGTCAGGTCACTTCTCATGAATAATGTTTTCCAGATAATAATGTGTACTGTGTCGGACTAGACGAAATAGTTCGACGAAGTTGTTGTGAATGCAAAGAATCAACAGAGAACTTATGGTTAGATCACAGAAATATGTACAAGATAATGGCGGAATACAGCAAGTAAGAATTTTACTAAAATTCTCGTTAAGAACGTAGAGCACAGCATATGTAATACATGAAGGACAAGACAAAAAATAATAGCGTTTAAATGCGCTTTCATTTTTTCAACACTGCTGTTTTCTTACTAGTTGTATTGGAACCTGATAAACGAATCCGTCGTATCAGCGCCTATTTCACGATGACAGACGACCTGCGAAGCAATATAAATAAAATGAACATTAAGGGAAAAAAAGCTAGTAATTAGTATGTTAATTAATACTTAATTAGTGAGAACAGAATCACAAATTTTCTTTAAGAGAATTCTAAAGATGTTCTCAAAAATGCTTAAAACTGCGACGTACGTCGCAGAACAATAAAAGTCTTTGCGTAAAAATTTGTCCTTAATTTTATCAAAATTTTGGCCTTTTTTTAAAAATAAGTTACGATGTTTTGCAGAGCAAAGCGTGCTCCTTACCACACCTTTTTTCTTCTCTAGCTACGGAACAACCTCCCCACACCGCCTAAATTACCACAAAAACTTTATAAATAACGCATCTTCTATGTCAGGGCTCGAAATATCCGGGTGCACAGGTGCACTGTGCACATGAAAATAAAATTAAGCACCTAATTTTTTTCCCGCCGGGTGCACGCAGTGAACCTAACGTTAAAAAAGAACGGAGGGGGAACGCGTTTTACGTTATTTTGATGTTTGAACAAAATATTAGTATCAATCTCTCTCGCTCTAAAGAAACGTAATTAAAATTCCTAAATACACACTATGCAAAAACAAAATCACTGGGCCGTAACGGGTTTATACATGAAGGTTTACTTGTGCCACTGCAACCAGAACTTTTCGATGATCGAAACTTTTTCCAGATGGCTTGTTGAAGCGACTGTCGCGACAGTCGGAGAAGGTAGAATTTACATCACTTGACCACCCGCGAACGATAAGGATCCCACATTTCTGAAAACACCTCGTGTTTCAATAAAGTGTAAAGCCGTAGGAATTTCTTAGAATTGTCTGGTCACTGAGTGTCGTAAACAAATATTTTTATTATTTATCTTTAAATTCAGATTTTATCTACTTAAAATACAGTGTACTCGTTTATTTTTTATGTGTTTTTTGCCCACCAATGTCTAATGACTAAATATTTGTAAGTAATAATTTCACAGATTAATAAAATTGTTTTAATATTTTTATTTACTATCTACTACTAACCTATCTATACATACCCAACTAATAAAGTAGTTTACATTACATTAATGCTCTTAAATTACGTTTTTTTAAAATATGTACCTAAAATATAATCTGTGCACCTAATTTAAAACTTAGGTGCACCTTGTGCACCTGTATTAAAAAATCTATTTCGAGGCCTGTTCTATGTCAATGACAAAATATTCAACTTTTCAAAAGTTATCGACAGAATTATTAATTCTAAAAGTATTACTTGGTTTTAAATAAAGTAAGTTAATTAATTTTTTGATGTGTGTTTTATTGTAAATATGTAACACATATTTAGCCGATAATTGTGTTTTACGTCTGTTTTTGATTTTACTGCTGTTTAAAAATTTGGACAAAATGCCTGCAGAACAATTGCAATTGCTTGGAGTTGTGTTGCAGAACACTGAATATAATTCTGCACCTAGGCTTCCGGTATAACGAACAAGATGTATTCTAAAGTATTTTCCTTATCAAGGCAAATAAGGCATTTGTTCCAACAAATAGCGTTTATGGCAAATAGTTGTTTCAACAAATAGCGCAATGGAGTCAATTGTTGTAACAATTGCCAGTTTCAGCCAGGTGAAACTGGCCATCATGATCTGTCAGCCTGCATCATGGCCAATCAGTTTCATGCAGGTGAAAATGATTCAACTGGGTCAGAGTTTTCTTTATTTTAAAATACCAAAACGATTTGTGGCTATTTAAGAAAATTAAGACCTGTACAATATTCTCAGTTTCGGTACATTTATTTATAGTGAGATGTAAAATTCTGTATCACACATAGTACAAAGAATTTCAAAGCGAATGGGGTTTTTCAGTGTTAGCAGGATTTTCTCAAAAAGCGCATGTTGCTGTACTAGTTCATTAAACTTAAGAGGTCTCAAAAAACATCCAAGTATTGTCCAGAGAAATAGCACATTCGTTACGCAAGTACCCTTCAAAACCGACACCTTCTGAGTGGACACACTTGTTTCAGTGATTATCATTTTTTAATGTTACTTTTTTTGGATTTTCTCTGCTACCTTGTGTTCAGGTCAGGTTCATATTTCTTCTGTGTCTTGATATATTGACCTTTTGCATCCTGGTGGTAATCTCGAAGAGGTATCTCCTCATTGTGAGAAAATTGACCAGAGCTTGATGTCGCCATCATAACAAAATCGTCAATATCTTGATGAAAAGATACCTCGTCGTTAGCAAAATTGGTCAGATCTTGATGGACGAGATATCTGGTCGAAATTAGATGGTGGGTTAAAGTCAATCTACTGCTTGGGAATTTGCCAGAAAATCGCGTGAAATTACGTCTCGGGAGGAATGTCCGTTGCTCTTCCTACTGGATTACCGCGGTCCCTTTAACATTGCTGCATTTCAGCGTATCTTTATCATCGGAAGTAATTTGTGCTGGAAACAAGAATGCTACGAAGACGGAACACATGTTCAATTCAACAAAGTCATTTCGTTTGCTGTCTCGGTGTTGAAATGCCCCCTTTCTGTGTTCTTATTAACCCTTCTTTGCATAATGGTGGAAATTTCCATCATAACATTGAATGCCCAAAAACTATATAAAAGAACAAGTTCACTTTAAGTTGATCGTGTCTGGATACCTTTTTAATGTCCATTGCATAAAAAAAAAACATAGCTGTCAAAAATAAGCAAGTGTCACTATCAGTAAAACGAGCTTGAAGTTGTCATTCCGCTGTTTGTTGTAGTTGCAATAAACGTATGATTTCGTTTTTAATTTTGTTTTATTATATTTGAGTTTCTATTGCTAAAAAAGTGAAAATGAGTGGAAGAAAGGTTTGTAACATGTGTTTCTGTTGTTTTTAGAGCAATTTCTGAAAAAGTTTGCGTTTAATTTAAAAAATACCACATGATACCATCATATTGTTTTTTGCTAAATTTATACTATAAATATATACTAAGATTTTTTAATCATTTTTTCTTTAATTTTGAACATGAATTACATCACCTTGATTTATTTCACCAATAAAGAAAAAATCATGCAAAGAAGGGTTCACTTTTAAAACATTTTCCTTCCTGAAATCCTTATCTATCACCAGGGCCACAGTTACCTGTTTGGAAAGTAGCGAATCAGCCACCGGGAGATTACGAGTTCAAAACGTGATTCAACCATAGACCGCCGTGTAGAGTGGTGGCTGCTGCACGTTAAATCTGTCGTGGTTGTAAATGTCTTCACGTTAGCGTGGAAGTTTGAAGCCAGCTCAGGTGTTTATCTCGTCATCTGATCGCTGTTCAAAATTACGAGTTGTTGCCTTCGAATCTTTCTATTCGGTAATGATCCCAGACTGTCGCCAACAGTCCGTAGTGTTGCTCCTGTGTGACAATTCAAATACCAACCTATGTTTCCATCACCAGGATATTTCACACGAACAGATTTTTAAGTGTAAGGTTTCTAAAACAAGTGAATCCCAAAATACGAAAGATCGCAATGTTCCGTAACTTCGAATACCTAAGTGTTAACGCGTTTGGATGAGATAAATATGGATTCGCATATGCGCTGTCTTAAGTTTCATTACACAAGACAGTTTTCAAGGATTCATTTGGTTCTAAAAAAAGAAATAAACGGTGATAAAATTTACAGGCGCCTCAATCCCATGATAGTACTTTACGCAAGTCCAACTTGATTGGCTAATCGGATCACATGACCTAGATACGTATGTCATCAAGGTTTATAGTTGTTGGCGATTTATCTCTTCCTTTCTGCTTTCTTCTTTTCTTTTCAGATCCATGGCTATGGGTGGGTAGAGGTGGGAGCCGAAAATTGTATCCTTTTATTATATAAGTTAATAATTATATAAGTTAGTGTTTTATGTATGCTTTTTGTTACATCAGAATGGTCCTAAGCCAGCGATGGATACGACACCATCATCCTAAAGCAAAGGGGACGGCAGAGGAGCGGTAAAATATCAGCTGGTAGTGAGTTCAGGAGTGGTTCTTAGATTATTTATGTAAAATCAACGGAAGCTTGGAAAATTATGAAAAGGGTATTAAAAATTAGGAAAAGTAAATTAGAATGAAAAGGAATTAAATTGGAATTTTTTTTTAATAATTTGGAGGATCTAAAAATTTTTCGGCCAGCTGGGTTCGAACTCGGGAAGTCATCCTCCGCTGCCGATGCTAATCTAAAATTGGGTGACTTTAGCCATTAGGCTATCGTTGCTTCACGAAAAGAAGCTCTTTAAAGTATAAGTACCCTTAATATAAGTTGGCAAGAAATACTGCTAACAACAACCATACAACATATATATGAGGAGCAAATCAGAGTCAACTTGTCGGACACTTACGCTGAGGCGCTAGTGTATGTATTGTATTTCTACGAAACAACGCGCATATTCAAAATCAAATGGTTACTGCAACAATCAGATTGGCGAGATATCCAAGTGAAGCCAAGCCCCTGAAACTAGCCAATCAAGTTTGACTTGCGTAAAGTACTATCATGGGATTGAGCCGCTTCTTAAAATTTGCTGTTGAGTGAGAAAAATAATAAGAAACGAATTAAAGTTTACGATTATTTCTTCATCGTGAAAGCAATTAGAAGGTATTCTATTGTCGACGGAATTTGTTCCAAGGTACAGGGCTGCCGCAATCGTCTTTTTGCTTATTATTACTTACTTATTTTGAACCTTGGCGACTCCGGTTATCTTTTTAAGCAAAATGGTCTCAAAACTCCTATTTTCAAAATTTTGGTGATTTAATTTGAAAATTTAGTTTATTTTTTTAAGTAATAGCGGAAGGGCAAAAAAAAATTAGGATTTTTCTTAAGGGATTTTTGGCATTAAGCTCTGGTAACTATAACGGGAAAGCATCGGTATCTGTAGTTTCTAGAATGTCACGAAAATCCTTAAGAATAGATTTAGTTTTTTATTTCGAAATTTTAATTTCTCGACGATGACCTTCAACGTCTATTCCACACTTAGTACTTGATGTTTTAACCTATCATTTTGTATTTGAAGTGAAATTGCTACTAAAATAGGGTTTAAAATAGAAAAAAAATGTCAACTATTTTTTTTAATTTATGCTACTAATACTACTATTTTACTAGTGCTTTGTATGTGTCTGGCATTGTTGGTATGATGGACATGAATGTGCCTCAGAAATAAATGTGGTGATATAATAAATTTTGTTTGTAAAGATTCCTGTTTTTATCCTTTCTTTTAATAGAACATATTTGAACTAAATAGCCCAATTCTAATGTAAAAATATGTACTTAGATGCTAAAAGAAGAGCTTGAAACAAACACCACATAAACCTATTTTTTATTAATTGAATCCTTCAAGACGTTGTACATTTAATTAAAAAATAAGAACACAAGATAATTTTCAGAAAAGTGTATACGCCAGAGAACCAGTCATATTAGATATCTTTATACCCACAAAGCTTTGGCGACTTTAGGTCCATCGAAATATCCTCTCCTGAGAAGAACCAGAAATCTCGATGCATCAATTGGTAAGACTTCTTAAAACGACGATTTGGGCGCGCTTTTTGGCGTGCTTTGTATGTCGCCAAGGAAGATTCCTTAGAAAAAAGGATATTTAGGCTTGATAATTAACCTTTCGACTACGGCCCGTGATCGTGCCAAGATAGAATTTAGAACAACGACCAATCTATCAGTTTTACCTTTAAAGTTATTAGAATCGCGCCTAGAAAGAATTTAGACTACGGCCGTTACAGCCAGTTGTACCTTATAAGTTATAATAATCGCACTGAGAAAGAATCGCGCTTGTGACATCTATAGCTGTTGTCAAAAGGTTAAGGCCGCCTCTTGTTCGATCCGTTTCTGAGAATTTTTTTTTCTTCCTCTTATATTAATGACGAGTAGAAAAGAATGAGCAAGATCCAAGATTATCAATGTGCACGATTCCAAAAACGAATGTGCATGGTTCCAAGAAAGGTTCCACCGCTCCAAAGATTCCTACCGAGGTAATTGAGTGATCTTTCATTCTTACTCTCACAAACTTTTCAAGTCCCTTAACCAAATCTCCCGCTTAAAATTACAATGAGGGAAAGTCAGGGTCTCTAAGTCACCTGCGCCTAGACTCGCAGCGAATGGATTCGGCACTGAAGAGAACAAATAATGGAAGGATATGATTAGTATACTAAATATATTTCCTTCTTCCCTGCAGGGGTAGTTGGGAAACGTACATGCCAGCAACCAACATCATTTGGCTGAAGTACCTGAATGAAAACATTTTGGATTACCTGGAAAAGAACAATCCGCAGCTCACGAAACTAGTCTCGCCGGCAGAGGAGCACGATCAAATGCGAGCAATACGCTTGTTGCGCAGGTGGAACGACTCTATTCTGAAGCACAAGTCGGCCGGACATCTGCTCTGGAATGTTATTGATCGCGACAACCCGCTCATTTCAGTGTGCGACACTTGAAAAACTTAGAGCGTCAGGAAATTTTTTAATGCAATAAAATTCACATCTGATTTGAGTGATAGTAGAGTCAATTCGTGACTTTCAATCCCAGGGCATAGAACGGATTTGTGAAAAGTTCAACAATAGCTAGGAGAGGTATTTTTGTGTAGCTAAATGTAGGTGGGGTACTGTGATTATTGATTAAAAAATGTATCTGACTATATTGTTACATTGTATTGAAAAATAATTTATTGAGAGTAAGGGGCTTCAAAACAAAGGTGGAATTACACTACTTTCCAAAAGTTAAGAACGTATATTTCTCAACAAAGTTAAGCATGAAACAATAAATCTGATATAATTCTTAAAACTATGTCTTGACTGGTATCAAGTTTCACAAGGTAGATAATTAAGTTATTTATTTTTTCATTTCCAACTCAATTTTTTTAAATTAAATATAAGAAATAATTGTACAGTCAGTATTGGTTATATGATCAACTCAGCGGTCCAGAAAAATCCGACCATATAAGCGGGGTGACCATATATGCGGAACGATACTACACTATTTAATTATGGCAGGATTATATTCACCTATCAGAATATAGAGCTCATAAGCAAATAATTAAACTTTTAAGAACATTTTAAAAATTAATTATACTAAACGGGTTCTCTCTGGAGCGACGAATTACTTTGCTTTCTCCCTACACATTTTTCACTTTTGAAACAAAGAGTTCGGTCTGTCAAGATCCGATAAAAAAGTACGGGAAATTATACAAGCTGGGATTACAGAGGAAGAAAAGCAATTTAAAAAGTTTAGAATGAATATTTGTCAGTTGTTCCTACTTATTTCAATTTCTTCATTTATTAACTGTACTAGGTACTGGTCAAATCGACCAGTTTTATACCTTAGCGGGTTTTTTTTCTTCTGCTTATTGGTTCATTTTCATAATTTTTCGGACTCTTGAAATTGTGATTGTTAGTGGTTTGTTGATTAAAAAGAATCTTAATACACACCTAAGTTGCTTCAAAAGGAGAAGTTATTAAGAGCAGGACCACAAAAACAAACTGTAATTATTTTCTAATTCTACTGCGTCCTTGGTCAAATTAAAATAATGATCAAGTCTAAGGTTATACTTAAGAGGGAAAAAATCCGACAATGTAATAGGACCTTTTGGGAAAAAGAAAAACAAATACCTGGTCCTTTATTTTTTCCATCCCTCTAGAGGAAAATAATGATTTTCTGTACTTATAAGTTCTGAATTGTATTAAAATAGTTTCCAGATATTGAGCACTTGAAATCGTCTACGCTTATATTTAGTGAAAGAAAAGCATCCATCCACCTGGATACATTAAAATAATAAATTTTATCAAACACGTTTGTGTATATTCATTAATTTTAAATGTAGACATTCAGTCATGTCTCAAATGAGTAATATACCAAATAGTCGACATTGCTTATATACACTACACTGCAATAATGGACTGGATGCCAGCGGATTTGTATAAAATCCGACTACTCCATTGGGGGTGTTGTTCATTGTATGGCCTGGGACCTTTGCGTGTTGTTCCTGGTTAATTGAATGCCGACGCCTACATAACATTTTGGACAGTCAGGTTCTTCCTACGCTCTGGTAATTCTATGGAATGGAGGAATGTTACTTCCAGGACGACAACGCTCCATGTCATGTTGCAGCCTCTGTCAAGCAGTGGTATCAAGATATAAATGTACCCCATAGAACATTTGTGGGACGAGTTAGAGCGTTGCTTATGGACCAGGGAACCACGTCTGAAATCTACAGCTGGCGACATTCTTGCAGCAGGAATGAACACAAATACCCATAGCTGTGTATCAAAACCACAGGCGCCTCAATCCCATGATAGTACTTTACGCAAGTCCAACTTGATTGGCTAATCGGATCACATGACCTAGATACGTATATCATGAGAATTTTTCTGTTGGCAATTTATCTCTTCCTTTCTGTTTTCTTCTTTTCTTTTCAGATCCATGGCTATGGGTGGGTAGAGGTGGGAGCCGAAAATTGTATCATTTTATTATATGTTAATAATTATATAAGTTAGTGTTTTATGTATGCTTTTTGCTACATCAGAATGGTCCTAAGCCAGGGGTGGATACGACACCATCATCCTAAAGCAAAGGGAACGGCAGAGGGGCGGGAAAATATCAGCTGGTAGAGAGTTCAGGAGTGGTTCTTATATTATTTATGTAAAATCAGCGGAAGCTTGGAAAAATATAAAGATGGTATTAAAAATTAGGAAAAGTAATTTAGACTCAAAAGGAATTATATTGAAATTTTTTTAAATAATTTGGAGGATCTAAAATTTTTTCCGCCGACGCCAATCTGAAGGTAGGTGACTTTAGCCATTAGGCCATCGTTGCTTCACGTAAAAAAAGCTCTTTAAAAGTATAAGTACCCTTAGTATAAGTTGGCGAGAAATACTACTAACAACAACCATACAACATATATATGAGGAGGCAATCAGAGTCAACTTGTCGGATACTTACGCTGTACGCTGAGAACTGACTTACGCTGTACGCTACGAAACAACGCGCATATTCAAAATCAAATGGTTACTGCAACAATCAGATTGGCGAGATATCCAAGTGAGGCCAAGCCCGTGAAACTAGCCAATCAAGTTGGACTTGCGTAAAGTACTATCATGGGATTGAGCCGCTTCTATCAAAACCTTGTTGAAAGTATGCCCAGAAGGGTTGTTAGTGTAATCGCAATATGTTGCATCATCCACTGTAGTTTCAGTGTGATCGAAGCTTATAAATATAGAGGAAGAAAAAATACGGTTTAGTGTTTTTTTACCACGTTAGCTTTCTTTTCTTTATTGAAATGTTTTGGTGTTTTATGAAGCCTTGGAATATGTTGAGGCGTTTTTAGTGCTGTTGGATAGAGTGAGAAATAACGATTGTGTTCCTGTACTGAGGTTGCAGAAGAGTGAAGCAGCCATCTTATCTCTAAAAAGTTCTGGTGGGGAAGTAGGCATTTAAGTCGTGGGGTATGTTGGCATAGGAAAGATAGGGGCATCGATAGCGATAAATTTTGTGTTTCCATAATGGTGAAATTACACAAACTTTAGAGATGGCCAGAAGTTGTGGACCCAATTCGGAACAACTGCAACAAAATTTTGAGAAAATTAAAAGTCATCAATCCGAATGGACGATCGCCCTAATTTTTTAATGGATGTAAAGCATTAATTTCCTTGGTTTTCTTAGTTTTCCTTACTTTGAATTAAAATATAAATCAAAGTGATTAACTCGCATTATTGCTTAGATCTTATGACAATCACATGCTATGCCAACTTTGCCCAGGCGTTATGCCAACCTTCCCCGCATCAGGCGTGAGTTGGCATAGTTTGAACACTTTCCTAAACAATATTTAACAAGTAACCTATACTATTTTTAGAGATGTTTTCTTCATTAATTTTTATCCAAGGAGGTCCACTATCAGCAACATTGGTTATATTAACCGAAAGTATTACTGAAAAAAAATAATCAAAAACAAAAAACTATGCTAACTAGCCCGGCTCCTGCACTTTAAATAAAGAATTGTAAAAAAAAGTTCTGACAAAAACAAAAACAAAAGAATAAAATTAAAATTAAATTTTTGATCACTTAATTCACTGATTAAATAATTCTTTCAAGTGCTAGTTGTTACTTTACAATTTAATTACTTTATAATTAGTCTGTTACTTTATAATTAGTCTGCCACTTAAGAGACAAATAAACAAAATGTTTAAACAACAATCAAAGTAACTATTTTTTTGGTAAAGAAAATGTAATTAAAATCTTAAACTTGTCTGAGCCACTAAAGTAACTTAAGAATAAAGTGTTTCATTAGCAATCATGACAATTATCTCTTTTGGAAGTGAAAATGATTGTAATTAAAATCCTAAACTATTTTTCCATATAAGCAACATTATTTCGGAAAATGTTTTAACATCAATCATGACAATTCTATTCTTAAAGAAAAAAATCTTGAAAATAGTTTCCTAAACCATTGTTCCATTATAGCAACACAAATATAAATATATTTGACAGCAATCATAGCAATTCTATCCTTTTGGAAAAAACGGTAACTAATATCTTACAATATTTTGTCATTTAAGTAATATGAGTACAGAAAATGTTTCAACAGCACTGCTTCTACAATTTCCAAACATCTATTGCAATTCAGAATTCAACACAGTTTGATATTTCAGTTCTAATAATTAAGATGCATAGTAGGATGTTTTAGGTCAAACAATTAAATAAAAACACTTTACACATGTGGTATTTTATAGTGGTTTTTGGACATAAACCCAACAAGCGACAAAATTCGTCCATTCAATGGATGGTTATCCAACAATAGTTAGGGAAACAAAATATCTCTAGAATCCTTGAACAATATTTTCTATATGTAATTTCAACATGGTGTCGGTCAAAGTACTGATGATCAGAAGGAAAGAAAATAGTACAAAGACACTTGGAACCTGTCTACAGAGATATCTTCAGTTAGAGCAATACATAGATTTATTTTCTATGTCCCTCTATGTACCTTCCATTAGAAGTATCTATGCCTCTCTATATACCTTCCTGAGAATTCTCTATACACATCAATATACCTTAATGAGAGTTCTCAATGCCCTTCTATATATCTTCGATCAACAGCCGCGGTAGCTCAGTCAGTAGAGCGTCGGGCTCGCATCGGAAGGGTTGTGGGTTCTGTCCTCGGCGGAGCCTGCAATTCTGATGATTGTGAGATCGGCGCTTCGACCTGGCTAAAGACCGTCGTGTTCACTAATGGTGACTGGGGCACGTTAAATAGGTCGTGGTCACAAAGTCCCCCATGTTCCCATACCAAATCAATACCTCTGGGGGTATCTGATCAGAGGGTTATCGGCCTCTGATTGGTATCTAAATTACGATATGTGTGAGTGAATGGATGTATGAAAGGGACATTCCTGTAAAACGGAAGTGTCATATATGCCGAGCAAAGTCGGACTTCCTCCCAATGGGGCTCAATAACATGGAAGGCGCACCCCCTCGCCTCTTGCCGTCTTCGACGGGCCTGTCACTCCTCTGGTCTGCCAGTGTAGGCATTAGAAACAACAACAGCAACATATCTTCGATCAACAATAGATTCAATAAAACAGACAAAAAGAAGAATATTAATTTCTTCTCTATATAGAATTTATTTATTCATTTTATATTTGTTTGCTAGACTATAAATGAAGTCGAGCTCGAACTTACAGCAAGTAATTCCTTAAATTTCAAAAATGCCGATAACTTATAATTGTACTGATTCTTTACTTTGCTATTTACTCAGCCATTTATAGTAATCTTCATATAACAGAATATTTCTCCATCCTATTCATTAATTCAAGAAATGTTTTATTATGAGGAAGATGTAAATTTCTCTACACGATAAATTTGCATTTTTACTGAGCTGTAACTTTTACCAGTTTTTCTGAAGGAAAGAATATTAGATCTATGTTCATAAAAATGCCTCTTACTTTATTCTTAACTATCCACTGCGTGGCTAGCCCGGCGTTGCCCGTGCCCTTGATGTAAGGTATTAATCTGGTGTAAAATTTTCCGCAGATGTCAAATCCGTTGAAGATATATTCAATGTTGTTGTTGTCGTGCGGGCCATATATGGCCCAATTGGGGGTGCCATTGCCCCGGAGGGTTGGACTTTTTCATGCATGACACATCCGTTTTACAGGAAGGTCCCTTTCACACATCCATTCACTCACACATATCGTAATTTAGATCCCAATCACAGGCCGATAACCCCCTGTTGGGCCTTCTGGCCCTCCTCCGTGCTGCGGTGGAGGTTCTCCCCCCTTCCCCCCTAGACCATATAACACTCTAAACCTAACGGTGAGTGGGTCTGGGGTGGGTCTAGAAGAAGAACCCCCTGACCAGGTACCCCCAGAGGTATTGATTTGGTATGGGAACATGGGGGACTTTGTGACCATTAGCGCACACGACGGTCTTTAGCTAGTGATGGGGAAAATGACTCTTTTCAGGGATCGGATCGGAACCGCTCACTCACTAAAAAGAGATAGCTCTTTTTGATGACTCACCGCTCCTTTGAGATATATAATAATGTATATAACATATCGAAATGTATACAATATGTTTGGGCCATCGAACATCCCTCGTTGTCACGTGAGCGCATGTGTCCAGACGAAGAGGCGCCAAGCGTGCTTGAAACACCCACGCACACTACACTTGAAACACTCACTCATCCAGCAATTGCGCAGTTTACCTCTAAAATCAACAAAAGGAGGGAGACGGGGCCCGAGGACGAGAGGCATTGCAGCATAGGGCTGCTAAGCTGTAAAATTTAATTGTTAAGGCATAAGATGGCCTAAAACCATGTCAATTCATATAACTGAAATTGTCCATAAAGAATAAATTACTTTGAGGACACTTCTACTTTTGTAATTCCCGTCATGAACCCGTTGAGATTACAGAAGTAGAAATTAAAATATCCAAACACGTTAAAAATCTCATTTTTGACCAAGAATTCTAAAAAAGTTTTCGATTTTATTGGATAGAGTATTTATTTGACTTTCCAAAACATATTTAATTTTTTCTCTTAATTACTTGAAGAAGTATTAAGATTTTAATCAAGGCGGGAAAACAAGAAGTAAGAATGGAAAACACTGGAAATGGCCATTAAAAGGCCAAAAACATGGCAAAATCTAAATTTAAACCTGACTTTTTTTTGCAAATATAATTTTAGAAAGTTTTTTTAAATATTTAAATGGTTTCTCTTTTGGAAATGGAGTGAACTTTTTTAAAGAGAAGGAAGAACAAAATTGTTTACACAAAGAGCAAACGCAAGGGAGCAAGCGATGCACTTGAAACTACCTTTAACTCTAAATTAATATTTTTGCATTATTTCCTCACTTCAAATGTTATAATACAAAAACTTATAACTGGATTCTAGTAAACTTTTGAGAGTTTGTTATTTATAATGTTGTCAAGTGAATGAACTAGAATAATTATGCTGAGTTCAAAAGTTTCTAAATTATTACTATTTATTTAAGAAGTAGGACTGTAAAACTATAAAAAATCTTCTATTCATTTTTCAATCACTTGTAAAATTGTTGTTTATTTAAATATCCTTTTATTCTAGTGCATTCCCTAGAAATATGCATGTAGTTTATTTTGGTAGCATCATTTTTCAAATTGGTTGAATAGATTTTCATGTAGCACATTTGAAGTTTTTGACACATTTCCTTAAAATTTCATACATAATTATCATATTTTTACAAAATTATTAATATATACTTTTAATATTTATAGCCCATTGCTATTGTTTAAAACAAAAAACATAAAAATATCATTAAAATGTTTCTATACCACATTTAAAAAAAGTGTCTTGGACGTGTTTGGATACATTAAGATTTCTTTCTAAAACCACTTAGTAACCAAATGAGACTTCCTAATAATTTAAATGATATTTTAAAATCATATATTAAAAATATTAATAATTTATTTAAGTACTTAAGATTTTTAACTATTTATTTTAAGATATAGGTATATAATACCCTCGAATACTCGTTGTCCCAAAGATTTTCAAAATCCAAGTCCCCTCCCTGTCTTTTAATAAAATATTTTCAAAATGCCTTGTTTTGTGAAGGCAATGCAATAAAAACGAGTTACGTTTAATTTAATTTTGTGTAGCTTTATTAAAATGATATCACTCCCGAGAAATCAAGGTTTTATTATAATTATTATATTAATGTTAAGTGAATAACATAATAACTGTTAGAATATGTTTTAATAACAACCTTAAGACTAGTTTTAATTAGTGCTAAAAGGCGTGACATGACTTAAGCCGTAAAAACACCCTTTCAATCTAAAATTGAATTAAATTTTAAAAAAATAACATTTATGATAATACATAGATATTTAAAAATTTGAAACTTCAAAAAAATAACAAAAAGCTAGGGAGCGCAAAAGAACGAATGCGGAATTGACTCTTCGAGAGCGATAGTTATCGAAAAGAGCCAAAGAGTTAACTCCTTAAAAGAATCAACTCCCAAAAGAATCAGTGAGCGCAAAGGATCGAATGCGGAAATGATTCTTCGAAAAGAGCCAAATCTCGAAAAGAATCAACTCCCAAAGAATCAACTCCCAAAAAGAATCACTGAGTTGGTGATCGCATGCGGAAATGACTCTTCGAGAGTGGAAGCGCTGATTGGTTAAAAAAGAGTTACCGCTCTTCAGCCCTGATTGGTTAAAAAAAGAGCTATAGCTCTTTTTTGACGAATCAGCGCTCGCTCACTCCGTCAAGTGAGTTAACTCTTTGAGTCAGCTCCTGAGCGGATCGCCCATCTCTATCTTTAGCCAGGTCTAAGCGCCGATCTCGCAACCATCAGAATTGCAGAGGACAGAACCCACAACCCTTCCGATGCGAGCCCGACGCTCTACTGACTGAGCTACCGCGGCTCGATATATTCAATTAAAAAATAATTTATTTAAAGAAAATCATATTTTTAGGTAACAATCTAAACTGAAATTTTCCGCAGATTTCAAATCCGTTGAAATTTTTACTGTTTCTTTAACGGTCTAGTAGATAGAAAAAAGAACTGACTTCAGTTAAAAGATTTATCGTCTGGCTGGAAATTTATTCGTCCGTGCAAAATCAAAGCGGAAATGAAAAAAAAAATATCTCCGCTGTTTTGCGGGTGAAAAAAACTTGGAATTGTTCCAAACTCTTACTGCAAGGTCACACGGGTAGAAAAAGTTCTTCGCGTTTGAAAAAGCGATGGAGAATAAAATTATTAAATTCCTTTAAAAGTCTTTTAGATTGAATTTTAAAATTCGCCGCTACCCAAAAATTGCAAATAATTCGAACTACCTGTGTGCCAAATCTCATTGCTGTAAGTGCCATAGAATCGTCAGGATTTTGTGGCCCCAAACAAACAAACAAACACTTCCTTTTATAATATTAGAGATAGAGATGTCCATTATAGGTATGTTCAATAAAACATGCAGTTACTTATCTTATTTCTAGGAATCAAATACTTCATAAGTTTAGTCAAAATACCTCAAAAATGAGATTAAAAATGGTGAAGTTTACATTACTATAAAATAAATATATTTCGTTTTTTAAGGTAGTGCAACTTAAAAAAAGGGAAATTTAACTTTGTACCAATGTAACATTACCATGTAAATTCAGTGTATCAAAAATAAAACGAATATATTAAAGCTTTTACAAAAACCTACACTACCGTTCAAATTTATGGACATGAGTACCAAGAAAATTCATTGAACTATAAATTTCAATAAAGGTTATTTAAGTTTATAAACTTTCAAATCCACAGAACAAAAAAGTATTGAAACTTTTCACTAATTTACTTTTATCTTTTTTAAATAAAACATGTGTTATGTACTACATAAATTTACATAAAATGACGTAATATCAACTAGGTCAACAACTTCAATCTTTACAACTTGAGATAGATTATCAAATCAGATTTGAATGATACACATATGAACTATCATTTAATAAATATATTAAGCTATTGAATGGCTTAGTTAATTTGTTTTAGTTTTACATAAAATAATTTTAATGACATAAACTTTACTTCAGAAATTAAACATTTTTGGGGAAATTTACAGATTCACCCAATTTATAATGTTTGAGGCGAAATGTGTAATCAAGTATGTCGGAAGTGCTCAACCCTAGTCTTATTAAGAGCCTGTTGAGTTGCACAAGTGCGACGGTAAATAGTTACCGTTACCTTCAAGTTTTACTTTTAATATTTCTCCAAACAAAATAATCATAAATATTAAAATACCAATACCTAGCGCAATTAACGCACCAGATATATCATTGACAGATAGTGGACGATTGGGATCTTTATATAAATTGCGCTTTGATGCGAGAAGCCATGATCTGAATTTTTCTTCTTCCAAGAGTTTATCATAAAGGCCTGTTTCCTTTATCTTGTCCAAAGCTATATTTATAGCATCCAAGCAGCAAAAGTGTTTATTCACAACCACGCCAAGTTGAAATCGAAAACTGTTGTCTTCGGATATGTATTTTGTTGATAATGGTGGTTCTCCAAATCTGAAATGCAACATTATTCTTGCACCCAAAATGGCAGTCTTACTGTGTGGATATTTTCATCATTCAAATACTCCTTCAAGTCAACGAATCCTTTGTTTTTATCCATGGCGTTACCGAGATCAACAAGATACTGTTCGTTACTGTTGAGTAGCATTGTTTGAACGGACGAACCTTCCGGTCCCAAACATTTGTATTCCCCGTTAACCACGGCTTCAGATAATTCTCGAAAGTTCTTCAAAGGTGTATCCATAAGCGGGACAGTAAGTAACGATGACACAACTGCCTTATAACTGGACGAAATTACAAAAACAAAAGTCCACCAGCACGCCAGAACAGTGCAATTCCATAGGGTGTTGTCTAAACTTTGATGTAATATACTGCCAAATAGTTCCAACAGTAAACTGACATACGAGTCCTTGAAATTCGACAACACAAACAGGAAAACGGACATAAATAGAATGGAACTTGCAATTGCTAACCAAGTGAATTCCTGAAATGGTAAGATATAGATATGCGTTCGAGGAAGCATTCTTGGCAGATGGGTTGCAAATGTCAAGTCGCCGAAGTAATAAGGATTGCTGAAATCACAACCACTTTCCGTCTTTCATTTGTTATGGCTATGAGGCAAACCGCCATATCCGCCTCACCTCTGACGATCATTCCAATAATACCTGACCAATTTCCATCTGGAGAAGAACTTCCCCAAGTGTTTTCACGTGAAGTTGCAAGAACGTATTCAAAATGCAATGCTTGCACCAACAATCCTAAGAGTCCACCTTCAACACCTTTTGGAACAACGTCCCCATTGACACCACTTGGCATTTCAAAGTTTTTCTTGTAATTCAAAGATCCAACGACAATCTTATCAGGAAAATCCATTGCCGAAGTAGTATTAAAACACCAAATGCGAGTTAAGTAATTAATTCATATACTTCAAACAGTAATTGTTGAGAAGACAAATGCTTATCTACGTGTTATGTTAAAATAGTTGCACAGTATCAGTATTTTAGAACTTAACGCCTTAACAAAAGCATGACCATATAATAATGATTTCTTTTCAAGATAGCTGTTACCTAGACAACAAATTAACTTCGATTAGTTTTTAAACACATCTTTGAAATGCTATAAAAGTAATGGCATCTATAAGTTGGAGTGAAACAGAAAAGGTAAATATGAGTGAGCACGAATGCAATTCTTAAGCTTTTGTAAATATTGAGTTTGAATAATGCAACATTGAAAGGAAATATCGTGGAGTGTAAATGTATTAAGAAGCTACTTTGTTTTCTTTAATTTAGGAGAAAGATTTTCAACATGTCCTCTGTTCGTTATTTTGATTTTCTTTGACTTAAAAGTATTTATACGCTTTTCCGCGATATGTTCAGAGACACGATATAAAACTTTCAGTTCTTACTCTAACTATATGAACTTATAAAACTAATTAAGGCATTTAACGGGGGACCAGCGCACAAAAAATCTTTCAAAATTTTGATGATTTTTTTTATAAATTTAAATAAATGTTTACACATTTCTGTTTAAAATTATGTATTATTTATAGAGATACATTGAATAGAAGTGTTTGAAATAATATTTTGAAAAATACCTGTACGTACATGATGTGTTAAATTTTATTCTTTGAACTTCAATACTTCAAAATGTGTATTTTTTTCCATAAAAGGAACATTTTTTCAAAGTCTATTCAAGTAAATATAAAAAAATGGTTCAAAAGTGTAATACACCCTATAACATACTTTAACACATTCGTTTTTTCTATCTGCTCAGAAACGTTTATTTTAATTGTTAAAAAGGAAAAAAATTAGTCATTTAAAAAAAAAAAAAAAATTTACGTTTTGAGATTTTGTTCAAATTTTTAGAAACTCCTGTATCAAAGTGTTTAAAAGTGTCTTCATCACCTGAAAAAAAATATAATCAATACACATAAAAGATTCTGAGAAAATGTTTCTTAAAATTTTACCATTTTTGCATTGGTCCCCTTAACTCAATCTTAAGCTTGCAGTGGCCTCTTGTACTTGCATCGAAAATGGTCAAGAAAGCAACTAAATATCTTTTAATGTATTTTAAAGTGACTGCAGTAAACAAGTTTGCTACTTAAGAAGTGGCTATTTTAATAAACACACAATATACATAACACGGCTGAAAATTGCACTGAAGTCATTCAATGTAAAAAAAAAATTAGAAAAACCTGTGGCAACACGGCCATTGATTTTCATGAAATTTGTTACATGGGATTGTGTTTAAGCAGAAGTATCAAAATACAAAATATATTGGTTCAACGTTGGTGTTTTGGAAGTTTCAGACTTTTAAGGACATGCAACTTGGAAGTGAAGTTTTGCAGTTTGCAGCAAATTTTGTAGTCGAATGGAAATGCTCTTTTAAATTGATTGGAGCTGATTCTCACTACAGGAATTATTCATAGCCACATGACTCTGATGCTTGTACCATACTGTACCACCTTTTCATATGCTACACATGGCTTCTTAAGACCTTTTAACGGAATATACCAATACGCTGCACTACATAGGAGAAATGAGATAGAGTGCGATGGTGGAAAAGTAGGCTTTTATGGGACTTGAATGACTGGAAGAAGTTATTGTTGAGTGACGAAATTTCATTTTTTACTTCGAATGGCCATCAAGGCGTTCGTGTTTGACAATGCAACAAGAAGCCTTTGAGAAAGAATGCCTGAAACGTTCCTTGAAATTTCTAGTCTCCGTAATACCATTGTCTTGTAGAGCCGTAGAGTGCCCTTTGAGGCTGTCTAACGTATTGGCGAAAATGTATTCTGAAATGTATCATGACATTCTTGAAACTTTTATGTTGCCAGCATGCGAAGATTTATGTAAGGATGATGATTACTTTATTCATGAGAACTTAGCCTTGTAGTGACCCAGTAAGTTCAACCATTTTCCTTTATGCTTCAATCATTTTTGCGAAGTGAAACTTTCGTTTGCAAACAAAAACTAGATGTGTCAATCAAAATCCTTAGCAAATGAAATAATTTCAGCGAATTAACTTAGCCAATCACGGCAGAGAGAAGGTGTGGTTAATTCATTCCTCCCAGTGATCCGAGCCGAACGGACATGACTTTTCGCTCTGAATCTGATCCAAAAGGACCTATGTTCCTTCCTTCCTAATTTCTTCTTTGTCTTATATGTAGCGTGTGTTGTGTGGTGATTAAAAGTCTAATATTCACCTAAATCCTTCTGATAAATGACTATAACACAAACATACCCGATACCACTATAATGGTGAACCGACGAAAAAGCTCGAACCACACAACGCTACTAAACTAAAATGCTTGGAAAACGCGCCATGAATATGCCCTCATACCGATCGCTGTTGCTACTCAATGACAGCAGATCGCTCAACATACATCTTCAAGGACTTAATATATTGCTGAGCGTAGCAGCTGTTTTCCCCACATCTAAATCGGCGCAGTGACCTACTTTCTGCCACAGAACTTTTCCCCACTCGCTTCTTCAAAAAAGGATGCATTTCTTCACCACTAGCATCGATTGATTTTAAAGGATTTTCCAAGGGAATAAAAAGACGAACGGCAGCGCCTTTCAAAAATGACGACACCGGCTGAACAGGTATCCGTCGTCTCGGCTGTGAAAATTCCCATGTTCAATCGCTTGGATCCAGCATTATGGTTTATGATGTGTTAATCAACATTCCAACTAGGTGTTCCAAATGCGATTACCGAGAGTAAGACGAAGTTCAACCACGTCGTCTCTCATCTTCCACCTGAGACAGCATCGCTCGTACGAGACATCCTCATGAACCCCGATGACACAGATCCGTATCTTCACCTAAAGACTGAACTCGTCAAGAGGAGCGGGGAATCTTCTCATCAGGAGATTCGGAAATTGCTGCAAGGAGAGCAGCTTGGTGATCGGAAGCCTACCGAACTGCTGCGTGTCATGCTGCATCGGGCCGAAAGCCACAACGTGCCAGAGGAGCTCATCCTCGAGCTGTTTCTGCAACATCTGCCAGCACATGTCCAAACCGTCCTTGCAGCTATATCACCTCTAACAGTGGAGAAGGCGGCGAAAATTGCCGATAGGATCGTGGAGGTATCACCCTTTGCGGTAAGTGCTTGTTCTGCTCCCTCTCTTACATCTGTTGAAGGAAATGTGTTGCAAGAGATAAAAAAAACTACATATTCGCATAGATGAAATTTCTCGTGGCAGGAGTCAACAACAAAATCGTTCTCTTAATCCGCGTAGGCGAAGCAAATCTAGAAACAAACATTATGAGCTTTGTTGGTATCATTTCAAATTTGGCTCTAAAGCAGAAAATGCAATCAACCTTGTAATTTTGTCCAAAAAAAACGTGAGCGGGCAAGTAAAGAGGCGACAATCACTTTGCCAAAATCCTCTCATCTCCTTTTTGTGTAAGACAGGCGTACAAACATACAATTTCTTATCGGTACAGGATCGGATTTATCAATTACCCCAGCAACACATTTGCAGAGACGAAATCCGGTTCAGATGACTCTTTCTGCAGCTAATGGTTCCGCAATTCAGGTATACACAACAAAAATATTACATTTGGATTTTGGTCTCAGGCGAATTTTTAAATGGACATTTTTAATGGGAAATGTTTCCACCCCAATAATAGGTGCAGATTTTTTATGCAATTTCAATCTTTTACCTGATTTTACGAGTAAGAAACTTATTGATTCACAAACAAAACTAGTTTCTCCGTGTAAACTAAGTACAAGTGAGATCGTTTCAATTAAAACTGTATCTGGTGATAGTATTTATCATAATCTTTTACGAGAATATCCTGACATTACTAAGCCTCCTAGTCTTGATAAAGAAGTTAAACATTACGTTGTACATTACATACAAACTACTGATCCTCCTGTAACTGCTAAAGCTCGCCGACTTGCGCCTGATAGATTGCGTATTGCAAAGGAGGAATTCCAAAGTATGATTGACCTCGGTCACATGCGTCCTTCCAAGAGCAATTACGTATCACCTTTACACATGGTGCCTAAAAAAGACTCAACTGAATGGCGCCCGTGTGGAGATTTCGAAATCTTAATGCTCAAACAATTAAAGATCAATACGGAGTACCAAACATTCTCGATTTTACTTCTCATTTGAATGGAACGAACATATATTTCAATAATATAACATTTCAAAGATTTATTGATGAAGTAACTTGTAAGCTCCCGTTTATCTATGATTTCGTGGATAACATTTTAGTGGCATCTCACTCACCCGAAGAGCATTTGGAGCCTTTCAAATTGTTATTTCAACGTTTAGATCACTATGGCTTAAGTTTAAAATCTTCAAAATGTATTTTTGGCGTTCCTACCATTGAATTTTTAGGCTATAAAGTTTCAGAAACCGGAATTCAACCTCTAACACAACGCGTAAATTGCATTTTGAATTTTCCTAAAACAACCAGAATCACGCAATTGAGACGGTTTCTCGGATTAATTAATTTCTATAGACGTTTTTTGCCAAAAGCCGCACACATTTTGGCGCCTTTAACCAAATTTTTAGAAGGTATTAAAAACAAAGAGAAGTCTAAACGCCCCACACAGACAAAACCTTGCAACATCCTTCAATGGAATGAGGCAGCGGAACAGGCATTTTCAGATGCCAAACACGCATTTGCTACTGCAACTTTGATCCGGCACCCAATTCCTGGAGCAAAAGTAAGTGTTTATGTGGACACAAGTGATTTCTCCATAGGTGGTTCAGTCATGCAGTTCAACAACAACGCATGGGAACCCATTGCGTTCATGTCAATGAAACTAAGTAAAAGTAAAAAAAATTGGTCAACCTACGATCGTGAGTTGTTAGCGATTTATACATCTGTAAAAAAATTCCGTCATTTACTTGAAGGTCGTGACATCACCATTTATACAGATCAAAAACCACTCATCTATGCCTTCAAACAAAAACCTGACAAATGAAATGTTCGCCTAGACAATTTCGTCAATTAGACTACATTGCTCAATTTTCCACAGACATTCGTCACGCCAAAGGCACCGACAATGAAGTTGCAGACACCTTATCACGAATAGAAATTGATAGTGTATCATCAACTACACTAAATTTTGAAGAGTTTGCACGCTCACAAAAACATGATCCAGAATTAAAGTCCCTACTTAACAATAACTCTTCACAAAAATTGGAATCAACATTCATTCCAATCCTCAATGTTCAACTTCATTGTGACATGTCAACAGGCCAACCTCGACCATTTGTTCCTGAACCATATCGGAAAATCATTTTCGATCAACTTCACGAACTTACCCATCCAGGAATTTCTGCGACAAAAAAGTTGATCAGTTCGCGATATGTTTGGCCTCAAATGAATAAATTCATAGGGGAACAAGTCAAGTGTTGTATTCCATGTCAAAGATCGGAAGTACATAAACACACGAAAACACCACTGGGCACATTCGCATTACCAGATTCTAGGTTTTCACATGTTAACCTGGATCTAGTTGGCCCACTCCCACCTTGTGATGGTAATACCTATAGTCTGACCGCAATAGACCTTTATACACGATGGCCAGACGCAATTCCAATACCCGACTCAAAAGCTCCAACTGTGTGCAAAACCCTATATTCAGTGTGGTTTTCATGTTTCGGTTGTCCCTCCATCATCACAACTGACCAAGGACGACAACTGGAATCATCTTTATTTCGCGAACTTCAAATACTAACTGGTTCTAACCGAATTCCGTACCACAGCCTATCACTAATCACTAATGGTATAATTGAACGTTTTCACAGACATATGAAAAGCTCCTTAAAAGCACATGAAAATCCGAGATGGACAGACACTCTACCCATCATTTTACTCGGTATTCGAACTGCTTTTAAAAATGACCTGCAAGCAACAACCGCCGAACTAGTCTACGGTAAAACTCTCACTTTACCCTCTGATATGTTCAACCTATCGGACAACAAATAATCGCTGGACACTTCATTTGTATTTACCTTTAAAGAAAACATGCGAAAACTTAACCCAATTAGTGTTTCTCGACATGGTACAAGCCCCATTTTTGTGCACCCTGACCTCAAGTCATGCACTCACATATTCTTAAGAACTGACTGCAACCAACCTCAATTAAGTCAGCCTTTCACAGGACACCACAAAGTGGTAAACCGATCTGAGAAAACTATTACTATTGAACTGAAAGGTCGTCATTCAAAAGTTTCTCTTGATCGCGTCAAAACAGCTTATCTTTTACGTGATGATGATGATACTGATTCAAACGTTTCTGAACAATCAACACCTGAAGAGTCTGACAAGCCAACTTTCAGTGACTCTCGTTTACATCAAACCATCACTACTAAAAGCGGTCGGAAGATTCACTTTCCAGACCGGCTAGCATATTCATAAATTCTATTATTCAATGTATTCTAATATTGATATATATTTTGCTTATTATTGTGCCATATATATAATTTGCATTTCTTCGTTTTTCTTTACAAGTAATAATGTGTTTCAATTGCACTTCTCTCTCACTGTGCTCACATTTTATGTAAAATCTACTTGTATCACATTGAATACATTCATGTTTAACTTTATACTTTTGCATAACCACATGTAGTTAGATTTTCAGTTTTATTAATTTTATTCAGTTATGTTATACATATTTTCTGTGTCGTTCGGTTCCCTCAATGGGGGGTTACTCTGTGGTGACGCAGTAAGTTCAACGATTTTCCTTTATGTGTCAATCATTTTTGCGAAGTGAAACTTTCGTTTGCGAACTAAAACTAGATAAGTGTAAAATCAAAATCCTTAGCAAATGAAATAATTTCAGCGAATTAATTTAGCCAATCACCGCAGAGAGAAGGTGTGGTTAATACATTCCTCCCAGTGATCCGAGCCGAACGGACATGACTTTTCGCTCTGAATCTGATCCAAAAGGACCTATGTTCCTTCCTTCCTAATTTCTTCTTTGTCTTATATGTAGCGTGTGTTGTGTGGTGATTAAAAGTCTAATATTCACCTAAATCCTTCTGATAAATGACTCTAACACAAACATACCCGATACCACTATAATGGTGAACCGACGAAAAAGCGCGAACCACACAACGCTACTAAACTAAAATGCTTGGAAAACGCGCCATGAATATGCCCTCATACCGATCGCTGTTGCTACTCAATGACAGAAGATCACTCCACATACATCTTCAAGGACTTAATATATTGCTGAGCGTAGCAGCTGTTTTCCCCACATCTAAATCGGCGCAGTGACCTACTTTCTGCCACAGAACTTTTCCACACTCGCTTCTTCAAAAAAAGATGCATTCCTTTACCACTAGCATCGGTTGCTTTTAAAGGATTTTCCAAGAGAATAAAAGGACGAATTACAGCGCTTTTAAAAGATGACGACACCGGCTGAACAGGTATCCGTCGTCTCGGCTGTGAAAATTCCCATGTACAATCGCTCGGATCCTGCATTATGGTTTATGATGTGTGAATCAACATTCCAACTAGGTGTTCCAAATGCGATTACCGAGAGTAAGACGAAGTTCAACCACGTCGTCTCTCATCTTCCACCTGAGACAGCATCGCTCGTACGAGACATCCTCATGAACCCCGATGACACAGATCCGTATCTTCACCTAAAGACTGAACTCGTCAAGAGGAGCGGGGAATCTTCTCATCAGGAGATTCGGAAATTGCTGCAAGGAGAGCAGCTTGGTGATCGGAAGCCTACCGAACTGCTGCGTGTCATGCTGCGTCGGGCCGAAAGTCACAACGTGCCAGAGGAGCTCATCCTCGAGCTGTTTCTGCAACATCTGCCAGCACATGTCCAAACCGTCCTTGCAGCTATATCACCTCTAACAGTGGAGAAGGCGACGGAAATTGCCGATAGGATCGTGGAGGTATCACCCTTTGCGGTAAGTGCTTGTTCTGCTCCCTCTCTTACATCTGTTGAAGGAAATGTGTTGCAAGAGATAAAAAAAACTACATATTCGCATAGATGAAATTTCTCGTGGCAGGAGTCAACAACAAAATCGTTCTCTTAATCCGCGTAAGCGAAGCAAATCTAGAAACAAACATTATGAGCTTTGTTGGTATCATTTCAAATTTGGCTCTAAAGCAGAAAATGCAATCAACCTTGTAATTTTGTCCAAAAAAACGAGAGCGGGCAAGTAAAGAGGCGACAATCACTTTGCCAAAATCCTCTCATCTCCTTTTTGTGTAAGACAGGCGTACAAACATACAATTTCTTATCGGTACAGGATCGGATTTATCAATTACCCCAGCAACACATTTGCAGAGACGAAATCCGGTTCAGATGACTCTTTCTGCAGCTAATGGTTCCGCACTTCAGGTATACACAACAAAAATATTACATTTGGATTTTGGTCTCAGGCGAATTTTTAAATGGACATTTTTAAAGGGAAATGTTTCCACCCCAATAATAGGTGCAGATTTTTTATGCAATTTCAATCTTTTACCTGATCTTACGAGTAAGAAACTTATTGATTCACAAACAAAACTAGTTTCTCCGTGTGAACTAAGTACAAGTGAGACCCTTTCAATTAAAACTGTATCTGGTGATAGTATTTATCATAATCTTTTACGAGAATATCCTGACATTACAAAGCCTCCTAGTCTTGATAAAGGAGTTAAACATTATGTTGTACATTACATACAAACTACTGATCCTCCTGTAACTGCTAAAGCTCGCCGACTTGCGCCTGGTAGATTGCGTATTGCAAAGGAGGAATTCCAAAGTATGATTGACCTCGGTCACATGCGTCCTTCCAAGAGCAATTACGCATCACCTTTACACATGGTGCCTAAAAAAGACTCAACTGAATGGCGCCCGTGTGGAGATTTCGAAATCTTAATGCTCAAACAATTAAAGATCAATACGGAGTACCAAACATTCTCGATTTTACTTCGCATTTGAATGGAACGAACATATATTCTCGTATTGATTTGATAAAGGCTTATCATCAGATTCCTATCAATCCAGATGATGTACACGAAACAGCAATCATATCTCCATTTGGTTTATTTGAGAGTACAAAAATGCAATTTGGTTTATGTAATGCAGCTGCAACATTCCAAAGATTTACTGATGAAGTAACTTGTGAGCTCCCGTTTGTCTATGATTTCGTGGATGACATTTTAGTGGCATCTCACTCACCCGAAGAGCATTTGGAGCCTCTCAAATTGTTATTTCAACGTTTAGATCACTATGGCTTAAGTTTAAAATCTTCAAAATGTATTTTTGGCGTTCCTACCATTGAATTTTTAGGCTATAAAGTTTCAGAATCCGGAATTCAACCTCTAACACAACGCGTAGATTGCATTTTGAATTTTCCTAAACCAACCACAATCACGCAATTGAGACGGTTTCTCGGATTAATTAATTTCTATAGACGTTTTTTGCCAAAAGCCGCACACATTTTGGCGCCTTTAACCAAATTTTTAGAAGGTATTAAAAACAAAAAGAAGTCTAAACGCCCCACACAGACAAAACCTTGCGACATCCTTCAATGGAATGAGGCAGCGGAACAGGCATTTTCAGATGCCAAACACGCATTTGCTACTGCAACTTTGATCCGGCACCCAATTCCTGGAGCAAAAGTAAGTGTTTATGTGGACGCAAGTGATTTCTCCATAGGTGGTTCAGTCATGCAGCTCAACAACAACGCATGGGAACCCATTGCGTTCATGTCAATGAAACTAAGTAAAAGTTTAAAAAAATGGTCAACCTACGATCGTGAGTTGTTAGCGATTTATACATCTGTAAAAAAATTCCGTCATTTACTTGAAGGTCGTGACATTACCATTTATACAGATCAAAAACCACTCATCTATGCCTTCAAACAAAAACCTGACAAATGTTCGCCTAGACAATTTCGTCAATTAGACTACATTGCTCAATTTTCCACAGACATTCGTCACGCCAAAGGCACCGACAATCAAGTTACAGACACCTTATCACGAATAGAAATTGATAGTGTATCATCAACTACACTAAATTTTGAAGAGTTTGCACACTCACAAAAACATGATCCAGAATTAAAGTCCCTATTTAACAATAACTCTTCACAAAAATTGGAATCAACATTCACTCCAATCCTCAATGTTCAACTTCATTGTGACATGTCAACAGGCCAACCTCGACCATTTGTTCCTGAACCATATCGGAAAATCATTTTCGATCAACTTCACGAACTTACCCATCCAGGAATTTCTGCGACAAAAAAGTTGATCTGTTCGCGATTTGTAGACCATGAGGTTTGATTGCACTGATAATCTCTATATCTCAATCACTTCGAAATATCACGTGAAGCGCAGATAGCTGTATAAGCAAAAGAAAATATTCTATTTCAAGATATCACCTTCATACACAATTCTAAAATCGTACCTATTAATCAAAGGCAATTCATTTAAAGTATTGTCGAATGATTGAAATCCAGACTTTGTTCTATTAATGAAGAAAATCGTCAATTAATTTTTAAAGGACATATCCTGCTTGATCCAGAAAATGCAAATCCAGAAGATATTCGCCATGGAGAAAAGAAGGTAAAAAGGATCTGTCGACATTTTGGTATAGATGAAATGTGCACTATTCAGAGTTTGAGACCAATGAAAACGCCCAAGTTGTTCCAGAAAAATTAAAGCCTTTAAAAACAATTGAAATATTATCATGTTCCACGGCCGAGTGCGAGCGCGGGTTTAGTTTAATGAATAACATAGTGTAACACATTTGAGATCATCTTTATTAATTTCAAACGTCTCCAATCTAATGTTTATTAATGCAAATTGACCACCTATAGAACACTTTAAACCGGAAAAAAATTTGTAAATTCTTGGTTGGCCAATCATTGCTCTTCAGTAGACAATACATCAAGAGTATGCGCTACAAAAAGAGACAGAGTCGGATTTCTCTTGTCAAGCAGCTTGAAAAATATTTTAATGGAAATGATAGAGGTAGGTCTTGAAATTAGTTTTAAAAATCGTATCCTACTTTACTCCTGTTTAATTACACTCAATAACAAAAAAATCGACGGACCAAGAAGGAATCATCCGATTGCTTTGAAATTTCGTATGTAAAAAATTTTTGACCAAACATGCAAATGATTAAAATTTGGTGTCCAATGAATGAATAGTGCGATCTCCAGCGCATCGGAACTGCGCATCCAGCAGATGTATATAAGGAGTTGTTCTTGAACTGTTGTTAAAAATTTCTGCTGCCATTGCGATTTAGGATACATTTCAACAACTGAAGAAATGTCTCGCCGCAGGATTCGAGCTCATTACGAGCAACTTTCAGAATTTGAAAGAGGGCATATCATTGGATTGAAAGAGGCAGGCTGGGCAAATCGGAGAATCGCTCGTCATGTGAGTCGAAGCGATGCGGCGATTAGAAGATGCTGGCAAGAGTGGGTGGACAATGGCAGATTTCAGCGTCATGATGGTAGCGGTCGACGTAGGGCCACAACAGATCGCGAGGACAGAGTGATTGTCAGATCAGCTGTCACAGCGCCTGATTCATCGCTATCAACCATCAGTCGTGCGACCCACACACGAGTGTCCACCAGGACCATTCACAGACAGCTGAGAGAGCGAAATCTACGCTCGTACCGACCGTTACGCCACCTGCCACTCACACCTGTACACTGTCAGTAGTATATGGGTACCACTATAGGACAAACCGACAAGTCGGTTTTTCCTATAGTGGTACCTATATACTACTACTATATTTCTAAACTTTTAACGTTTTTTCAGACATTTCAAGTTTCAAAAATCAATCTAACTTTACTAAAAATTTCATCATTTTTACACAAAATTAAACGTTTTTTTAAGTTTTTATACGTTTTTTTTTTAGCTTTTTTCTTCATGTTTTTCACTTATTTTTTTGGAGCCTCAAAAAAACACACATATTGATAACATCTATACAACAAATAGAGTTAAAAAAACGCCAATTTTGAGAAATTAGACTACTTTTAGACTAAAGTTAATCTGAAAATTGAAAAAAATCGTAAAAAAACTCTAAAAAATCTTGAAAAATGCGAAAAAAAAAGACGCCCCTCGTATAGAGAGACGTCTTTGTTTCATAAAAAATTAATTAAAGTTAACAATTCTTCAAAAAAACATATAATTTAATTCTTTTGTAAAATTTCTCAAACTCTTGATCATTTCATTTCAATTTTCTCAAAATTTTACAATCCGATACTTTTTTTAAATGAGTTAATACAAAGTCAACAGTTAGATTTCTATGGTGTTAAAAAATTTCATCCCAATCCACTCTATCTGAGAGCTTTTCAATAGTTTGTAAAGACATATTGTTTTGATGTTTAGAAACTAATTGCATATTCAAATCATCAACATGATTGATTATAAATCTATCACTTAATATCTGATATTCAGATATCGAATCCCAATGCAGTTTATTCTTATAAAGGGTTAAAAATAGCTCGGGTAATTTCTGCCATCGTGATATAATATCCCAATCCACGAGAGTTTCATTTTCTTTTAGAAAATTCTCAGATAGAGTCTGATAAGCTGAAATATAGTCCCAATTGACTTTATCTTTAAATTCCAAAATGAAGGATTCAGATAGTTTTTGATATCTTGAAATTAAATCCCAGTTAACTTCATTTTGAAAGCGTCTTATTAAATCTTCAGATAATTCAGAATTTTTTGAAGCTTCTTCCCAATTGGCAATTTTATTTCGTATGTATATTTATAAAGCAATTTCACTCAATTTTTCAATAAAAATATAAGGCTTAATTTTGACAATTTCATCATTGTCTATAGGTTTTATGGTCATTTGAAGCTGATAATCACGTTTACCATTTGCAATGAGAATGATTGGATTTTGTTGTTTTAATCTTTCAGAATATAAAATATATCTATCCTTATCTTTTAAAAGATCGATATCTATCCTAGGATTATACAAGCGTCCATGTTTCAAATAAACTGTATTAAAAAATTAGGTATTGAAAAAATAAGTAAAAATGTGTTATTATTTACATAAAAAAAGAAAGAAATTTACAAAAAACATTAGCTGTCAAACTACACGAATTGTGCGACATTCCTCTACAAGTCTGTAGTTTGGAACAGGTTAAGCAATTTGAAGAGTTTCTCGATATTCAAATTAACATCGTTTGTAGAGAAAATTTCAATGAAAGGATATATAGTGGTACGTATAAACCTATATCCATATACATATACAAGAACAGAAATCACTTTGATGTCATTACATCTATTACTGGTTTCTTAGGGAAAAGGAATTATTGTGATTATTGTCAAGTGAGTTACAAGAGAGAGAATGAGCACAAATATTTATTAAAATGCGACAGATGTTTCTATACAGAGAGTAACTGTGAAGGAAAAGAAATTGAATGTAATGACTGTTTTAGATCATTTAAAGGGAAAAGATGTTTTAGAAACCCTAAATATAAGGCAAAAAAAGAGGATGGTTCCGAAAAACCCTCTGTGAAGTACTATGGAAATGTTTATAATGTAAGAGAATATTTAATAAAATTGAGAGAAAACCTGAAGATCATGTATGTGGGGAGAGAAGGTGTGATAACTGCCGAGAATGGGTAGATAAGGATCATAAATGCTATATGAAAATGAAAAAAGCCAAAGGAGGTATATGTGAGTATAGTTGTTTTAAATTGCATAAAGAAAGGTGGTGTGGCCTATGTAGACAAACAGAAGGAACGAGTTGTTTGAATAAATGTCCCAGACTTTTGAAATACCCTCATTGGTGTGACCTATGTAAATATGGAGATTTTTCTGAGAAATACCTCTTTTTTTATGTTGAAACTATGCAAGAAACAGGGAAACATAAAGTCAATTTGGTAGTAAATCGTGATTTTAATGGCAATAAAATGACTTTTAATGATGATAAAGAGTATTGTAAATGGTTATTTGATGTAAAGCATCATGGTTACACTGTACTGGCTCATTACGGAAAAGGCTTTGATTTTCAGTTTTTAGCCAAGTATTGTTTCAAAAATAAGATTAAAGTATATACAATATATCAAGGGAATAAGCTCATGTATATGAAAGCAGATGACTATAATATCAAGTTTATAGACTCTATCAACTTTACATTGATTCCACTCAGAGAATTTCCAAAAACATTCGGTTTAACAGAGCTTGCTAAAGGTTATTTTCCTCATTTATTCAATACTGTTGAAAATCAAAATTATATAGGTAAATACCCTCATGAAGACTATTACGGTTATCAGTCAATGACCACAAAACAAAGAGAAACCTTCATGAAATGGTATGAAACTGTGAAAGATGAAATGTTTGATTTTCGAAAAGAAATTATGAAATACTGTGATTCCGATGTAGATATCCTGAGAAGAGGATGTTTAGAAATGAGGAAATTATTTTTGAAAACTGCCGATATTGATCCTTTTCGATACGTTACTCTAGCAGGTGTTTGTATGGCTATATATAGGAGTAAATTCTTGAAAAAGGGTACTATAGCTATAGATGAAGAGATTAAACAAGACATCTATAGTAAAAAATCAATTGCTTGGTTAGACTATCTGTCTAAAAAACACAATATAAACATACAACACGCTCTAAACGGAGTTGAGAAAAAACTAAAATTAGGGAATAAAACCTATAAAGTAGATGGTTTTTCAGAAGGCGTCAGCTCTTCGCTGTCAGAAGGGTTGTCTGAAGCTACTGTATATCAATTCCATGGTTGTCATTGGCATGGATGTTTGAGATGCAATAGAGAGTCTACTATCAATAAACAGAATCAAATATGTATGAAAGATTTATATGAAAAAACACAAATAATAAATAAGAAAATATTAGATGCTGGATATGAGTTGATTCAGATTTGGGAGTGTGATTTCGATAACGATAAAGAAATTAAAAAATATGTAAAAAAAGAATATAAAAGGGATTTTGTAACTCCTTTAAACTTTCTATGGAGGTAGATGTGAACCCACGACTCTAAAATATGAAATGAAAGAAGGAGAGAAGGGTAGATATATCGATGTATGTTCACTCTATCCAACCGTAAATTTCTTTGATTATTATCCTATTGGATACCCAGATAAGATATATAATCCTAAAAAATATAATAAGAAATGGTATGGTTTTATCAAATGTAAGGTACTTCCACCTCGAAAACTATATCACCCTGTTTTGCCTTATGAAGAAGAAAAATTGATATTTAGCTTGTGTAAATCCTGTTCTGAAACCTTTAAATGTAAACACAAAAATGAAGCTGGAAAAGCAAAGACATCTGTAGAAAAAAAAAGTGTAAAGAGTGTTATGAAATCAGAAATAAGGAATGTAATCATAGAGATGAGGAGAGAAGTTTTATAGGAACTTGGACCACTACCGAAGTCAAACTGGCCATTCAGAAGGGATATGAGATCTTGAATATATACGAAGTTTGGAATTTTAATTCGAAATCTACAGATTTATTTAGAGATTATGTCAAAATGTTTTTGAAAATTAAACTAGAAATACATGATAAGTGGTCTAATAATTTCAAAACTGAAGAAGAATATAGAAGGTATGTAAAGGAAAAATTAGACATAGAAATGGGTAAAATTGAGAAAAATCCAGGATTGAGATTTATAGGAAAGATTTGTTTAAATTCCCTTTGGGGTAAGTTTGGACAAAGAAAAAACATGCAACAAACTGAATATGTCATGGAATTGGAAGACTTTTACAGAATCGTATTAAATGATGCCATTAAAGACTTAAATATGATATTTTTGAATGATGATTGTGTAGAAATGAATTACAAGATGAAGGATGAATATGCTAAAGATAACTTCAATACAAACGTATATATAGCAGCATTTACTACTAGTTCAGCTAGAATAAGACTGTATGAAATTATGGATAAATTAGAGGATAAGGTCTTGTACTCTGATACAGACAGTATTGTGTATATAGATGGTGGAACCAACACTGTACAGACAGGTTGTATGTTGGGTGAATGGACAGATGAATTAGGACCTGATAAATATATCAAAACTTGGATATCTCCAGCTAGTAAAGACTATGCATATCTGTTGAATGATGGTCAAGTTGGAGGTAAAGTGAAAGGTTTCAAAATGAGTTATGAGAGCTAAACTAAGCTCAATTTTGACGAAAGAATGAAAATAATAACGGGAGAAACTGAATGTATAGATGTAAAAATAAATCAATTTCAAATTCAAAAAGATAGAAATATCATGGTAAATACAATGACCAAAAAATACATGTTTGGATTCGATAAACGAAGAATTTTGGAAAACTTTGATACAGTTCCATTTGGGTTTTAAAAAACGATTTCTATTAAATTGAGGATATAACTCTTATAATCAATATTCAAGGTTTCGTTCTTCCTAATCGAAAAATAGCAAGAGAAATAGGTTGGTTACATATCAGGGAACCGATAGGTGAATCCTTATCTGTATTCACTACTGATTGCAAATTGGATGAACAAGAATTGAAAATCGTAAAAAAATGTACAAATGAGATACATGGTTTGAGATTTAAGAGATTTCCAAACAATAAAGAATTATGGATAGATAATAATGAATTAAAGACATATATTAATAATTTACATTATCTTTATGGGGGTACGTTTGCATATAAAGGAGGGATAATGGAAAAGGAATTACTCGGAGATATACCTTCTATTGATCTAAATGCCTCTGAATTTCCAAAGTGTGCAAAGATAATCGGACCCGGTTGTTCATTGAGAAGGTGTATGTATTATAAAAACTGTCTTTCTAAAAATAAAATGGAATAAATGGAATTTAAAGAGTATATGATTAAACTTCGCAATGACTCTCAAGACGTTGATGTAATCACTTTAGCTAGTTTATGTGAAGATTTATATATTATTTACCTTCTATACAATAGAGCTTTTTATGGATTATATTCACTTATTTTTAATTATTTAGATATATTAGAGGTTATTACTGAATATGATGAAACTGTAACACATGCTAAACAAAGGCTTCGCGATGAGGAGGAATTCTAGAAAGCTGTCTGAAACCTCTTTATAAAAATGAACTATAAAAAATGGAATCTGTGCTATGTCAACTGTTGCTTGAACTGATTTGCTTACCTTTTGGTATTGTATTTTGCATTTTATGCGGCCCTTTTATATGTTGTGCAAAAACGATTATCAATAACCCTTCACAAAAATGAAATATAATAAATGGACGTCTTGAAAAAGCTCAACGCCTCTGGTTCTCTCGAAACTACACCCTTCAAAAAACTACATGAACTTGAAATGGATAGAGAATATCCAGTCAATGAAGTCAAACAAATATCCACCAAAAATGGTGAAAAAATTATAGTAGAATTGATGGATGAAGAATGGAAAGACTTTACAGTTTTTCTACCCGAAAGATGTAATAATAAAAAATCAGGTATAACTGAAAAAGAGATTAAACAACTCAATAAATTCACAGAATTAAAATTTATATATAAAGGTACTAAAGAGTGTGGTAAAGGGAATGAAGCCAATTTATTTGAATTTAGACTTTAACACTATCCCCTTATAATAGCCCATAAATGGAAATGTTGAAAAAGCTTAATGCGGTAGGTTCACCAAAGTCTATACCATACAAACCTCTCATTGAAATTGGAAAAAGATATCCCGTAAATGAAATAAAAAAAATAACAACTAAGTATGGAAGTGAAAAAGTTATAAATTCTGATGTTTTTTTTATATGTTTACCTGAAAGAATTAATGACGAAATGACTTCTGATTATCTAAAAACGTTGAAAACTTTAAAATTTGGATTTTTTTATAGAGGTAAAGAGATATTTGAAAACGGTAAATTTAAGCATCATTTTTCTTTTAATCTTTAATTTTTTATGAAACAAAGACGTCTCTCTATACAAAAGGCGTCTTTTTTTTCGCATTTTTCAAGATTTTTTAGCGTTTTTTTACGATTTTTTTCAATTTTCAGATTAACTTTAGTCTAAAAGTAGTCTAATTTCTCAAATGTTGCGTTTTTTTAACTTTATTTGTTGCATATGTTGTCACTATGTGTGTTTTTTTGAGGCTCCAAAAAAATGAGTGAAAAAAATGAAGAAAAAAGCTAAAAAAAAACGTATAAAAACTTAAAAAAACGTTTAATTTTGTGTAAAAATAATGAAATTTTTAGTAAAGTTAGATTGATTTTTAAAACTTGAAATGTCTGAAAAAACGTTAAAAGTTTAGAAAAGTAGTAGTATATGGGTACCACTATAGGAAAAACCGACTTGGCGGTTTGTCCTATAGTGGTACCCATATACTACTACTGTCGAGCCAGATTACAGTGGTGCTTGGCTCGATCAGGCTGGAATGATGCTGATTGGGGACGTATAGTCTTTAGTGACGAATACCGCTTCTGACTGTGTCCTGACGATCATTGAAGACGTGTCTGGAGACGCCCAGGGCAGCGTGCTAATCCTGCTTTCACTATTGCACGCCACACGGACCCTCAATAAGGAGTTATGGTCTGGGGTGCCATTTCATTTGATAGCCGGACCCCTTTGGTCGTCAATAAAGGTACACTTACTGCACAGCGGTACGTTTACGACATTCTGAGACCTGTTTTGCTACCGTTCCTTTCGCAGTACCCTGGGCTTATTTTTCAGCAAGACCATGCCAGACCACATACGGCACGTGTTGCTATGAACTGTCTTCAAGCTTGTCAAACACTTCCTTGGCCAGCCAGATCACCAGATATCTCTCCCATCGAGCATGTCTGGGATATGATGGGAAGGCGACTGCATCCGGTAGGGAATGTTGATGACGTAGTCCGACAATTGGAGCAAATTTGGCAAGAAATACCGCAGGAGACCATCCGGGAGCTTTATCGGTCTATGCCACGCCGTGTGGCAGCTTGCATCCAGGCTAGAGGTGGGTCAACACCTTATTGAGCTCGTTACTGTAACTCTTAAATAAATCATTCAATTGTTCTGAAATTTTAATCATTTTCTATTCTGTACATAATTTTCCTATCCACCAATTTTTGTCTCCATCGGACAACTCCTTCTTGGTGCGTCGATTTTTTTATACAAGTAACATAGTTAAATATTAATAGTGATATTTTCAAATTTCAATATCACTCGATGCTAGTCTGCATATTTTGCTTTGAACAAGTAATACAGTAAACTCCCAATAATTCGAATCCTCGAACTCCAATTTCTGCTTAAGTTGAAGTTTCTTCAAAGTTCCACAGTTCCTTTCCTGTAACGTAAAATTAATATGGGCTTTTTTCTCTCTCCATAATTTGAACTTATTTCCCGGTCCTTTGAGTATGTATACACCCATGGACGCCGGGAGGAGGAGGGCAAAGGGGCGGTCAACCCCCTGGCTTATGAATTTCCCACCCAACTGCCGTGACGGTTCTTTTCGTGGGGTCAGGTGTGAACACTGCTATTTACTGTATATTTAACGGTCTAGGAGATAGGAAAAAGAACTATATAAAACTCAAGTTAAAACTTTGTTTTTATCGTCCACTGAAAAATCATTCCTTCGTGAAATGAAACGGAAAAAAAAATTTAGAATATTTGATATTTTATGCTATTGCCATTCTAAGGAAAATAATAATAAAAAACTGTCATTAAATTAATTTTAAAATGTTCTAGATTGAATTTTAAAATTCGGTCCTCCTAATTGCAAAAAATTTGGACTACCAGTGTGCCAAATCCCATAACTGTAAGAGCTGTAGATTCGTCAGGAACTTGAACCTAACAACAAACAAACACAGTCAAACACTTCCCATTATAATAGTAGAGATGTATTTGCGAGTGAGCACATGTTTCACCGTGGAAAAATTTTGTGGGCGCCCAACCTCTGTTTTTTTTTTTTTTTTTTACGACTACAGCATTGCGAATGTTGACCGGTATTTGGCAGTAACTGCAAAAAGAAGCAGACGGAGCACAGCATCCGACCTTTCTCGTCAGCTATCTTCAGCCACGGGTACGACAGTTTCAAAGCAAACCTTTTACAGACGTATAGGACATGTTGGTCCATATGCTCGCAGGCCGGTCAGATGTGTTCCGCTGACGGAAACTCACTGTCGACAGCGGTTATTCTGGAGTAGAGAACATGCAATGTGAACATCGTCAAAGTGGACTTGTGTGATGTTCTCCGACGAGTCCAGGTTTAACTTGCAGTCTGATTCACGGCGTATGTTCATATGGTGAACAACAGGTACCCGCTACCCCCAAGACAACATCATTGAAAGGCACCGTTACGGTGGTGCAGGATTGCTCGTTTGGGGCGGAATTATACTGGGCTCCAGAACAGATCTACATGTTCAAATCGGAACCATGAGGGGCCAAATTTATCGGGACATCATTCTGGATCAACATGTACGCTTGTTTAAGGGTGCCATGGGCGCAGAATTTGTGCTTATGGATGACAACGCCTGTCCGTATGGTGCAAACATTGTAAACGAATGCCTTGAATCTGAGGATATCACCCGTATGGAATGGCCAGCATTCTCACCTGACTTAAAACCGATAGAGCATGTGTGGGACATGCTTGGCCGACGAGATGCAACCCGTCAACCACCTCCTACATGTGTACCGGAACTTTTGAGAGCATTGCTTGCTAAGTGGAGTGATCTTCCCCAAGATCAGCTCGATAATTTGATCCTCAGCATGCCTAGGCGTTGTACGGACTGTATTTCATCGTATGAGAGACATACAATGTATTAACCTTCATACCAGCCATGTCATGTTAAGTTTTTGTAATTTCGATATTTTTGTAATTGCTCCAGTGAGAAAAATCGTAGTTTTTATGAATAGTATCAGACAAACACCAACTTTTTTATTCTTTATCTTTTGCATAATAAATGGGCTTTATGAATGAGTCCCGTTTGTTTTGTTTCTGAAACTTTATTTTCCAGAGCTGGCATTATCTTTAATTTATGAACATGAGTGTAAATTAAATCCGAAAAAAAAATCGGCAATTTGATCACTACGCGATTTTGACATTGCATTTTTAAAATAAGAAAAGTATACTTACGACAAAGAAAATGCACAAACACCATAAATATGCTTTGAAACGTTGAAAAAGTAACTTTAAAGACAAATAAATGCAGTTTAAAGTGCTTACCAATATATTTTTTGCTTCAGGTATAGAGTTATTTCGATCTTTACTTTTGGACATCGGAAACATGCTGGATGGCTTTAGTGTTGTTTCTTTCTTAATTCTTCAAAAATTTTTAACTAATGATGCTATCTACTGATCAAAATAGTAAACAAACTATCCTTATACTCTATTCACACACATTCTTTTCTGCAATTCTGGAAAACATATTAGAATTTATTTTCTTGGTGATGTACTGTATCAGTTAACATTATAGGTGTCCAAAATCCGACATTTGTAACTAAAGAATTTAATTTCAAGGATATTTACACCAAACTATTGTAATAATTAATACTAATTCTTGTCTCTGAACAGAACTAAAAAACCCTTAGGGAAAAAAAATAATTATAAGAATTAAATTTATTTGCTGTCAAAGTTTAAAAGAATGAAATGTTTCTTGTTCCCACCTTTTGAGAACTACCCCTATATAATAAGAGTAGCAAGGGACCAAATTTGACCTAATGCGCATGCGCGGCAGTCATTTTTCTACCAGAATGGTCTCTAAGAAGGTTGCTGGGCGAATATGTTTCTTCCTTCGGTTTCCTACATTCCCTCCTCAATCTTTCTTTTAGCGATAGTGTTCAGTCCTGAAATTTTTAGTTTCGCAATTGACGCTACACTGCTTTGCGTTTTATACATACGCAATGAGCGGCGTTAAAAATAAGATTTAGTTATTTTTGTGCTCACAACTTATTTAAATTGTTTTCGTGCATATTAACAAGAAACAGAAAATATTGTTAATTGTATAACTTCAGTGTTTGTAATAATGAAATAGGATTTGATGTGTTGTCTCTCTCAGGCACTTCAGTTTTTCTTTAAATTATTTCCATGCTGTGTGATAGTAGTTTACTCATTAATTTTATAACATTAAATAAAAAATAGATTTAAAATGTCCTGCTATTAATGGGTAGTTCCTTAAAATAAAACTTTAGTTCAACCAACTGTTCGACACATGTAGTTTTTCTCTAGTGTGTGTGATTAATCCTTTCTTTACATTAACCGAACCATAAAAGATACTGAACATAGGGTGGTAACATAATCCTCGAAAAAAAGTTCCTTGATATTTCCCTGATTTCCATGATAGTGTGACAAAAATTTTCCTGATTTTACAAACGTCTTAAGAAATGGCGGGATCCGTAATTGGAATTGATATACAGTACCCACACGACAATATTTTTAAATATTTAGGGTCAGATGGGGTAAAAGAATCATTCATTCTCCATAAATATTTTGTATTTTTTCTCATCAGATATTTTAATTGTTATTGTGAGGGTTGGAACCCTTAATGGAACTCTAACAATAACAATTGAAAAAAATTGGGAAAAAGAAATATTTTCATTATGAATTTTTTACCTTTGTCCCTACATTATCCTAATATGCATCAACATCAAATGCAAATATTCCCTGCTGTTTGTAAAAAATGCAACATCATGAAGGAATCATTCGAATGAAATGAAATTTGCAGCAAATGTCAATTATAGGATGTTATGCAAAATAAAGTTTCAGAGCCACCACTCATGCGTGGTGTGAGCAGCGTCCTCTGAACTGTTGCTAAAAGCGCATAAATAGAGGGCTGTAGCGGGACGTTGAAAATATTGCGTGATTATTTTTTAGTGGAGAACGTTTAGTGAGACCTAAGTATGCCTTTACGACGAAATAGGGTGAAATTTCAACAACTTACGGAGTTTGAACGGGAGATAATCATCGGCCTTCTTGGAGAAGGATTTTTATAACGCGCAATAGCAGCTCCTGTGCAGCGGAACAGTTCCACAGTGGTGCGAGTTTGGAAGCAGTGGACCGACGAGCACCGGACAACTCGAAAAACTGGAAGTGGACGACGAAAGGTAACATCAGCGCGCGATGATAGACACCTGGTCCACATGGCGGTGAATGACCGTTCAGCTTCCTCCAGGCAGTTGGTACCACTTTGATCTACTGCTACAGGTGTACTAATATCGGCTTCGTCAAATTGGCCGACTTCTGCTGCACCGTGGACTGCGTGCAAGGATTCCTTTATACAGGATCCCCTTCACTCCAAACCATCGACGGCTACGTCTGCAATGTGCTCATGAGCACAGAGCCTGACGGGCTGTTGGCAACAAGTTGTCTTTTCTGACGAATCCCGCTTAAATTTGTGGAACCATGAAGGCCGCATTATTGTTAGACGCTATGCCGGTGAACACTGCCTTCCACAGTGCGTTATCGAACGTCATAGTGGCCGAACACCCGGAGTTATGGTCTGGGGTGCGATTTCGTATCATGGACAATCTCAGCTGCTACGAATTGAGGGTAATCTGAATAGCAACAGGTACGTCCGTGAAGTGTTAGAGCCCGAAGTCGTTCCCTTCCTTCAAGGCATCCCTGGAGCTATCTTTCAACAGGATTATGCACGCCCACATGTTGCAAGGAATGTTCGAGACTTCTTTTCAGCCCAACACATGCAACTTCTTACTTGGCCTGCTTATTCGTCGGATATGTCGCCTATTGAGTACGTGTGGGATTTGGTTGGTCGGCGTCTCGCAGCGCGTACGATCGAGAATTGTTAGCCGTATTTGCCTCAATAAAACATTTTCAATTTATGGTGGAAGGTCGCCAATTTCGGGTATAAACGGACCACAAACCTCTGATTTTTGCCTTTCACCAGAAGTCTGAAAAGGCTTCACCGCGTCAAAATCGTCAACTCGACTACATTTCGCAATTCACGACCGACATACGGTGTATAAAGGGTACCGACAATGTAGTAGCCGACTCTCTCTCTCTCTCTCGAATTGCATCTATTGGTATTCCTTCCATTGAATACACAGAAATTGCGATATCCCAGGAAGCTGATGAGGAATTACGCTCCCTACTCGACAGTAACTCATCATTAATATTTAAAAAAAAATCGCCTTACCAAACTGTGATACAGACATTTATTGTGACTTCTCTACCGGAAAAGTCCGGCCGTACATACCAAAATCCCACCGATTCTCGACATTCCAAGCAGTGCATAACCTGTCTCATCCGGGAATTAACGCAACAAAAAGACTCTTGAGCGATCGCTTTGTGTGGCCTTCCATGCAAAAGGACTGTAGTACATGGAGTCGGGCCTGCATTCCGTGTCAAAGATCGAAAGTCTACCGGCACACATCAAGTCCGCTAGGGTCCTTTTCAATGGCCAACGAGAGATTTGAGCATATAAATCTAGATTTGGTCGGCCCACTCCCGCTGTCACAGGGATTTACCTACGCATTGACGATGGTAGATAGATACACTCGTTGGCCCGAAATAGTCCCTGTGGCAGACATAACTGCAGAGACGGTGGCCCGTGCTTTTGTGTTCGGTTGGATTTCGCGTTTTGGCATACCTTGAAGAGTAACCACCGATTGTGGACGACAGTTCAAGGCAACACTTTTCCAGGAACTAGTGAAACTTCTGGGAATAGTTAAGCTGCGAACCACCTCATATAATCCCAAAGCTAATGGGATGGTTGAGCGGTTACATCGTCCTTTGAAAGCTGCTCTCAGGTGCCAGCTAAACGACCGCTGGGTAGATGCTCTTCCAACCATCCTCTTAGGCTTACGCTCAGTGTTCAAAGAGGAACTCAACGCTACTTGCGCGGAGATGGTTTATGGAACACCTCTTCGGCTGCCAGGCGAATTTCTCTCTCCCACTACAACACCTGCTGTGGAGCAAGCGGTTTTTGTTAGAACTCTCCAAAAAGAGATGCACCGTTTCTCACCTGTGGAAACGGCAAAGCGGCCGCAAAAGAACATTTTTGTTCATCCCGACTTGAGCAGGTGCTCTCATGTTTTCGTAAGATGCGATGTAGTTCGGAAACCGTTACAGCCAGTATATGACGGTCCGTACAAAGTCATTGCTCGGCAGCAAAAGTATCTTACCCTATCCATTAAAGGGAAAGACAATGTGGTATCAATCGACAGATTGAAACCTGCGTTTCTTCTGAACGAAGAAATTCCCCCCCCAGGGGGTCACGCCCTGCGAGCAGCCTCTCCGTATTACCCGCTACGGACGGAAGGTACATTGCCCTAAAGTGCCCGGAAGTGATTGTCAGTCCAGTCCTGTTGTTAAAAATTTCTGCTGCATTGCGATTTAGGATACCTTTCAACGACTGAAAAAATGCCTCGCCGCAGGATTCGAGCTCATTACGAGCAACTTTCAGAGTTTGAAAGAGGTCGTATCATTGGACTGAAAGAGGCAGGTTGGGCAAATCGGAGAATCGCTCGTCATGTGAGTCGAAGCGATGCGGCGATTAGAAGATGCTGGCAAGAGTGGGTGGACAATGGCACATTTCAGCGTCATGATGGTAGCGGTCGACGTAAGGCCACAACAGATCGTGAGGACAGAGTGACTGTCAGATCAGCTGTCACAGCGCCTGATTCATCGCTATCAACCATCAGTCGTGCGAGCCACACACGAGTGTCCACCATTACCATTTACAGTCAGCTGAGAGAGCGAAATCTACGCTCGTACCGACCGTTACGCCACCTGCCACTCACGCCTGCACACTGTCGAGCCAGATTACAGTGGTGCTTGGCTCGATCAGACTGGAATGATGCTGACTGGGGACGTATAGTCTTTAGCGACGAATCCCGCTTCCAACTGTGTCCTGACGATCATCTGTAAAGTATAGACCTAAGTCGTATCGTTTTCGTATGTGACAACCTAGGAATATCTTTCTCGCCGTAACTACTTATTTTGAATGATGCAATCAAATTACTCAGTTGAAAGTATAAGATATTTAATAATTAATAATAACATTAGAAGTTACATGCACATTGGTTATTCGTAACTACATTATTCGTATCATCATAACTACGTTCGAAATTACATGGAACAACGTTTTTTTCTGTTTACATACTCACGTTCTACTCTCGTGTTGCCACACATATGCAACTAAATTATGACTGTTGCTTTTTTTAAATATTTACAAGGTACTAACTGGACGATAACACTCGACCATCCTGACATTCAATCAAACACGATTGACTAAAATAAAGAAAACGAACATATTAATAACATTATATAATACACTTAATAATTAGTTCTAGTAAATCAGTCCTGGTAACGCTTTGGTCTGCGCACATTTCGCTTAGGAAATCTTCTGGTCGGTACTTCAATACTGCTTTCTGAATCCTTTCTTTCGTTAAGTGGGAGTCTGGCAACTTGATTATCAGCAGTATTTTTCAATATGTTTTCAGAGTTTGACTGGTCAGGAATACAAGAATTCTCATCATATCTATGTTCAGAGTCTTCGGTGTCGCTCTCTCCACTGCTGGACTCCGGATGGCAGTGCCATGACTTGAGTTGACTAACATGTGCCGTTGTGCAATAGAATCTTCTCTTTTCTTTTTCCTCCAATTGGGCTATTCTGTATGTGTCGTTAGGTAATACGTTGATCACTACCAGAGGACCTCGATACGTAGGTTCTGTCTTTGTTGGTTCCCCTGTAGATTTGGGTGGTCGTCTAACAACTATTACATTTCCTACTTCAAAAGACTTTGAATCAGACTTTTTCTTATCAAATCTAATTTTCATCTGCTTTTGTTATTCTTCAATTCTTACTCTTGCTTCGTCTTGTATTTTATGGGGCTCATGCCATGTATTCATATCTTCATCTGCTAGCCATCTACTAATTCCATCATTGAATCGGGGTACATAGCCATGCAAAATTTCAAAGGGAGTCTTACCACTGGTTTTATTAATTGCATTGTTCAGATTTCTCTCAACTTCTTTGATATGTAAATCCCAATCCTTTTGTCTCTCGTCTTCCATACTAGCCATGATTACAGGTAGTACAGTGCTGTTTACCCTCTCAACCATGCAATTTGCTCTAGGGTGTTTCGTAGAATTTAAGGTATGAGAGACTCCGTTTGAAGAGCAATATTCTTGGAACTGATGAGAAGTAAAACATGTTCCTCGATCAGTTATTATACGTTCAGGTAATCCATAGTCATTTACAAGTTGCTTTAGAGCCACGAGTACATTCTTAGTTGATGTACTTTTTACAGGATGAAGTCGTACGAATCTGGTCAGGTTATCAATCACAACTAAAAGTTCTTGATTCCCTTTGGAACTTCTGTTGAAGGGACCGAGATGATCCATATGTATAGTAGCGAAAGGTCTTTTTCCTGGTTTAATAGGATGCAAAACACCCTGTTGCTTGCCGCGGGGTACTTTATTCATAAGGCACTCAAAACACATTGAGATATGTCGACGAACGTATCGTGTCATGGAGGGAAACCAGTATAATTCCTTAATTTTGGTTACAGTTCTGTCAGCAGCAAAATGTTCCATCAAATCATGAAATTTTACAACTATGCTTTTTCGCATAGTCTTAGGAATCACATAAAAAGTAGTTTCTGAACTTCCTCAATTTTAACTATACGATACAATCGGTTCCTCTTTAGTACATAATCTTGAACCATATGCTTTTCAGATTCCGTTCTTTCGTCAACGTCCTTCTTCAAAATTTCTATAAGTTTTCTCAGGTCTGAATCTGCATGCTGAATCATCAAAATTTGCTCGTCAATACTTAAAGTTAAACATATGTCCAAATTGTTACTGATCATCAAATCCAATGTATCTTCAGAACTTAATACTGGGGCTCTGCTTAATGCATCAACATGAGCCATCTTCTGTCCTGGCCGATGCCGTACATTAAAATCATATTCTTGAATGAGGTTGAACCATCGAGCAATTTGAGGATTTAGTGACTTCTTTGTGTGCATATATATTAGAGCCTGGCAATCAGTTACTATATCAAATTTGATTCCAATGAGAAATTGACGCAATCTATCTATTGTCCATACTATGGCCATGAGTTCTAATTTGCTCGAATGGTAATTCTTTTCGGCAGCTGTAGTCTTCTTGCTTACGCAATAAACAAGATGAAATTTATTATATTCTCCCATCTGCAGAAGAATTCCTGTTATTCCGTATGCACTTGCTTCCGTATGAACTTCTGTTTTAGCACCGGATCGATAAAGTGCTAAAGTAGGTTCATTAATCAAATGCGCTCTTAGTTCATCAAAGGATTTCTGTTGTTCATGATTCCAAACAAACTTTTCGTTCTTCTTTATTAAACGACTGAGAGGTTCAGCTTTTCTTGCATAATTAGTAACAAAGCGTCGAAAGAAACTTGTTAGACCTAAAAATCGTCTAATATCATGTATGTTCTGAGGTATAGGAAAATTCTCAATGGCTTTAACTTTTCTAGGACCAGGTTGTAATTTACCCTTCTTGATGATAAATCCTAAAAATTCAACTTCTTCCTTGCCAAATTCACATTTTGCTAATTTTAATGTCAATTTTGCAGTTCTTAAACGTTCAAAAACATTATTCAACCTTTCAATCATTTATTGCCATGAATTTGCTGGTATTAGTATGTCATCCAGGTAACATAAAGTTTTCGTATCAATAGGAGGTCCTAAAACTTGATTCATAAGTCTTTGAAATTCTGCTGGTGCATTGGTCAATCCAAAAATCATCCGTTCGAATTGTCCTGTATCATCAGGAGTGATAAATGCAGTTTTTAATTTGGCTTCTTCAGTTAGGGGTATTTGGAGGTATCCATGTGCCAAGTCCAATGTTGTAAATAATTTGCAGTCACTCAAACATTCCAATAAATCATCAATTCGTGGTAACGGAAATTTATCCTTGATGGTCTGGTTATTGAGGCGCCGATAGTCCACTACCAGACGTTGCTCACCAGTTTTCTTCTTTACCAGTAATACTGGACTGGCGTAAGGAGATCGCGTCTCTGTAACAATTCCGTGATTTTTCCACTCTTGGACGATTTTTTTTATAGCAGCACGTTCTGTGATATTTGTTTTGTATGGTCTGGCAAACACAGGTTTACTGTTTTCATTTTCCTGTATATTCATTTTCGTCAAGTTGGTACAACCAAGTTCACCAATATTCAAGGCAAAACAGTCTCGGTACTCATTAATTAAATTTACAATTTCTTGCCTTTTTTCTAACGGCGTATTTTCATCAAATTTTATTTCCTCGATGACTATAGGACGTTTCATTACATTAGTCGTATCAATAGTAAATACATTTTTATCACATTCTATTATTCTATCTGACTCTGAATTGTCTACTTCCGTTATTCCGAAATCTTCATTTACTATTTCTGCCGTACCTACGCATTGTTCAGCCTTCAAAATTAGATCTACATTTCCTGTATTAATAATCGGTACTATAGTTTCTCCTTCAATTACTTCCAATAGCGAGTCAAAATTTTCTCCCTGATCTTTAACCACTATCAACCCATCGTTTATTAAGTCAGCTTTTGCTTTAACAAGGTTTATACTATTTCTTGCTATTTCAACGGCGTGAGAAGTGGTGAGTTTTATTCGTTGAGTGTTGATATTGCTTTGTAACTGAGTGAACGGATATTCGTTTGCATATCCGATATGCAGGTTACTACCCAATCTAGCGAATGCAATGTCGGACAAGTCTATCCAGGTTCTTCCTACCAAGAAATCGGTTGGTTGTGTGTGATCTTCTACGACAAGTATTAGTACATCTTTCCCTACAACATTATCGATTTCAACATCGGCAATCGTTTTCCTGATTGTTCTAGCCGCTGGTGTGTTCTGATTTCCGAAACCGAACAGTTCATTTACTTCGCGGTTTATTTGAAGATTTAACTTTCTTGCAAGCGATTCTTTTAATAGACAGCTCGAACTCCCTGTGTCTATTAAACAGATTATTTCTTCACTTCCATTGATTTTTGCCTTTTTCATATAGGTCATTGGTGCTTTGGAATCCTGGCCTTTTACTGACAAGTTGTTGTTTTGAGGACTTTCATTTTTCAAAACACAGTTCTTTTGTGTATGTCCAGTCCCATTACATTTTCGGCAAACCAAAATTCTTTTTTGGTAAAAGACAGTCTTTACTAATGTGTCCATAATCGTTGCAATTAAAGCACTTAAGTTCCCCCTTTTCGTTACGAATTGGTTTAGAATACCCTGAGAGTTGCACCCGGTCCTGATCATACTTAGGAAGTTGCTTACTCTCCTTACGTAAAGGTGGTGGTTGGTAGGATTTATTTTCCCTATCATTTCCATCGACAGTATTGGTGATGAAACGTTTTCTACTCGTATTTTTCGAAAAGCTTCTCACTGTTTCGTATTCGTCTAATTTGTTTGATAACTCTTTTGGGGACACGAATTTTGTCCACTCATCGATGTAATGTTCTCGGATTTCATTAGGGACTTTCCGTTTTAATTGTTCAGTAATCATGAGTTCTTTTAATTTTTCGAAACTGTCGATTTCCAAACCGTTTATCTATTCTTCTAAATATGTTGTCAATTCAAAAACGAAATCGCGCCAACTGCCATTCATGTTCCTGTGGTGTTGAAAAAATTTCTGTCTAAATCGTTCTGGACTCAATTTAAATTTCTGCAAAAGTAATTTCTTAACATATTCATAATTATTAGCAATTTCTTCAGGTTCGCGAGTTATTAATTGGGTTACCTCAAAAGTCATTAGTCCTAATAAATGAGTAACGTAATCGCTTTCATCTACATTTGCTCTACGAGCTTGTCGTTCAAATAAAATCAGATAATAACTTATTTCTCCTTCATTTAAATCAAACTTTTGCATCAACTTTTGCAAATCAAATTTATTTCGTGAACTATCGTTTTGTGGGTTAACCCTAACTTGCGTTTCTTCTGGACTTGATCTTTCAGAGGCTTCAATTCTTAATTTTTCTAATTCAAATTCTCTTAGACATTTTTCATTTTCAAGTTTTCTTTCTTCGTTTTCTTTTCTATCGCTAATAATCGTTTCTAATGTTAACATAACAAAGTTTTCTTCATAATCACTACTTTCCAAGATTAGTTTCTTCAAATCTACAATTTTTAATTCAGGAGTAACCTTTATACCCATTTCTTCTGCCAAAATTGTTAAGTCATCTTTCCTTCCTTTCCCCAAAAATAGTGATGGGAGTATTCGAGTACAAAAGTACTCATGTATTCGATACTTAAAAGTAACCGCTGTACTCGATACTTTTATGTGAGTACCGGAAGTATTCATATGAGTACCGGAAGTACTCAAGTAGTTGTTGTTGTATTCATCCAAAGTATCGGTTACAAAAGTACTCATTTGAGTACAGGAAGTATTCATGAATACAGGAAGTACTAAAGTAGTTGTATTCATCCTAGGAGTATCGGTTGCAAAAGTATTCATTTGAGTACCGGAAGTACTCTAGTAGTAGTTCCTGTACTCATACAAAGTAGTAAGTACTCATCCAAGGTATTCGCATACAAGAGTACTCATGCTGGCTGTTCAAATACTAAAAGCATGTCGCTGCGTATTCGAACACCTGAGAATTCATCGTATTCTTAAGTAGCAGAAGTGTCATATTGTAAATGTATGGATATCTATGGTTCTCGTTAGTTTTATTTTTCTTGTCTCGATTTTGCTTTTCCCAATTTTAGAAATCTTGAAAATGCACGTGATGAATGAAGCGTCGAAAAATTCCATCGATTACGAGATTGGATTTCTTTGCAAAAGACATTGAGTTTGCCTTTTATTGTTGAAAATTGTATTTAAATTTGTCAATTTTTTTTAATTTTAATTTTCAAGCTTTATTTCTGGTATTAAAAATATCTATACAAATAAGATACTTTTATGCTCAAAATTTTTTTCTGTTTCTTCAAGTAAAATAACGTTATTATTTCATTCTTGAGATGGCTGTTACTTTCTTCAAAGTATCTGACCAGAGTAAATGGCTACAAATTCCCAATTTTTACATGCTGCATGAAACGCTGAAAAGTTCCATCGATTAAGAAATTGGATTTAAAATTTTCTGGAAGCAATTTCCCGAATAGACAGGCTGGATTATCAGTTTAGTACACATGCTATGCTCTTTATTTTCTACAAGAACAATTTGCTGTCGGTTAGGAAAATCACTTAAGTATCATCAGTTCTATTACGTTTCTTTAATTTCTAGATTACTTCTTCTCTTAAGTGATAGTATTAGTCAAAACAAAGTTACTTGGGGTCATTATTAAGTTTAAATGTTTCTTTCATTTCTTGTTTACTTTTTCATAAAGGTTAAAAATTATTGCTTAAAAAGTTAGTTAATTCTAAAAATTCTGTAAAACTTTTAAATTAATTACAAGTGCGTTATCATTTGTATGTTGGGTTCTTTCTTGCATTTGAGTAAATGTTGTGTTGCTTTCAGTTCTTATTTGTTTTCATTTATGTTTCAAATTAATGTTTCTAAAATTTAATTGATTCTAATATCTAGTATAATCCTGTAAAACTCTTGAATTAGTTTCAACTGCTTTATCATTTGTATATTGTTTTCGATATGTTTCCCTGTTTTGCATGTCATCGTGTGTATGAATCTTAAATATCTCAAGATATATTTGAGCCGATCAACCGGTATAGTGGTTAAGGTGTTAGCCTCTAGATCGGAACGTTTCTTGTTCAAATCCGGGTCTTGGCATGGATGTTTGTAAGCATATGGTGTAGAGGCGGCTGGTGCACCTTAAATCTGTCGTGGCCCAAAGTCTTCACATTGGGTTGGTGTAGAAGTTTGGAGAGTGAGGTGCCAGCTCAGGTGCTGCTTCGTCATCTGACCGTGGTTCAAAATCACGAAGTGTTGTCCATGGATCTTTCCCTTAAGGGACTGATCCCGGACCGTCGTCAATAGCCCATTGTGTTGCTTTAATACGACAATAACTAAAATTACCATTACCAAGATATATTTGAAACTGAGTCATCCAGATCAGGTTTAAAAGAATAAAAACGTAAGTGTTCATATCATGACAAAGATTTCTATATGAGACAAGATAAGCATGATGTACATTAGATCGCTGAAGCAAGAAGTGATATTCAGCGCCTAAAGTGCTCGTATTTATGCAGTAACGAGTGAAAGCCAATGCTCAAAGAGTGCGACACAAAGGCCTAAGGGAATCTTGGCAAAAATATGCTTTTAGCATAACATCTGCTGCTCCTACACAGTTATGGGACAGATTTCGGAAGGCAATGAGATTATATTCGATCTCCTTCGTTGAAGCAAATAGGCAACATATCTCAGAGCCAGTCGATAGTAAATGCCATTGCACATGCTTTTTCTGCAGCTCCCTGTTTTAACACCTATCCAGAGACATTTCAGCGCACAAAACATGCATAATCCCATTGCATTAATTTCCATTCTTGATCTGAACTATCATATAACTCAATTCAGAGAAAAAGGATTGATGTGATGCTTTAAAAAGGACCAGAAAAACTGTGCCTGTCCTGATGGCATTGTATATCTAATGATACATCTTTCCTGTCACTCACTTTATAACATATTACATCTGTATCATCACATGTCTTCCCTTTGGCTTGGATACACTCCTTTCTTATACCTTTTCAAAAACCTGTAAAGATCCAACAAATGCATATAACAATAAGCCAATCACACTCACCAGCTGCATGTGCTAACTTTTTGAAAAGATGGTTAATTCTCGTCTCACTTGAATCTTAGAGACAACTCAGGCTCTTAAATTAGAAGTGAGATTAGATGTGTCCACCATCGAGGCCAAGAAGATACATGGTTTCATTTACGTCCTGACAATCAGTCATTAAATTGCTTGAAGATTGCCGATAGTGAACTGTTCTTAAGCATTATATGTTTAGCAGCGTGTATCTACCAAAAGTATTAAAAGTAAAGAGTTACACTGCTAGTTATATATACTAGTAAACTTAAGTTAATTTTTGTAGTGGTGGCTAAGTTCGACACACATGTTTTTATGTTTGCTTTCTCTTTTCTTTTAGGCATTTGGAATCTGAAGAAGAGCAGTGGTTTTCCTCTCTAGCTTGATCTTTCTTGTGTTTTCCCTCCTTAAAGTTTGTAAAGTAATTTAAATGTTTGCAGTTTTCCTAATTTTAAATTTAGTTTTTCATGCATTCTATATCTAGGGTTCCTACAGGAAAAATCAGTTTACATCGTAAACTGGTTATTAAATTTAGAGGTGAGAACCTCTGCTAAAGAGGATTAGAGCTCTTGGCGATACCTCTATAAAAAAAGTGCATCATGATTCCTACCCCATGGGTGATGTGGAAATGGAATCGTTCATTTTAGGACATGTTTTAAGTTACAGAATATAATTGTAATAGCTTTTAAAACATCAAATTGGTGTATTCAGTCTGAAATATACTTATTATAAATGTAGATGGCGTTGCCTATAAACGGTGCCCTGTTATGTAACATTAGTGAGTATCGTTAGTAGCAGAAAAATTCTCGAACAAGACAATTGTGTCCAAAGTGCCTTCCTTCGAAGAGAGAGAAATTAGACACCAGAAGAAACAGCCCCTGAACAATACTTGTTCCATTCTCGGCATTTACATTAATTAGTTGGTTATTGTACTGACACTCTGACTGTATGTGAAGCAAAAATCCTGACATGATAAAAATTTATTTGTTTATCGTTATTAATATTACTACCTAAATATTGGAATTACAAATTTTTATTAGTTCAGTGCAAGTGTAATATGTATTAATTTAATTGTCTGAACTTCAACAAGCAGATTTTAATCTTATTAAATGTGAATATACCATATTGAAAAAAAAATAAGAATTGAAATAAGGGCTAAGTTTACAGAAATATTTTTAAAGTTTCAGATCCTGGTATTAAAAATAACACTCTTACATCTTTTTAAATATTTTTAGAGTTTTGTAGAAAAATATAATTTTTGTTCTTATATTTGGGGTTCCCTTCAAAATAAAATTTTGTCTTGTTTCCTGTTGAGTGATTATTTCCTCAAATTATAGTAGAAAACCAAATCCATAAAATGCAAAAACTTAAATTAAAAAAAAGGATTTGTAAAATAGAGATAAAAATTAAAAAATTCGGCAATTTGTAAATTGTATTTTGGTTTTTCAAAATACAGTTGTTTTTTAACAAGTTCAAAAAGAGAAATTATAGTAATTTTCATTTTTACAAAAATTTTTAAAATTTATATTAATAATTCGGAAGAAAAAAAATGTTCAAACATTTAATTTAGAAAACATTCAGAGTTTTGTGAGAAAAAAACCAATCCTTTTATTAAGCAAAAAAAATCAAACTAATTTGATTTTTTTTTTATTTATTTTTTTTTTTTTTGCTTAAGGAAGCACAGTTCTAGATCTGGATTCGAACCAGGTTCCGTGTTACTCCAAATCCGTGCTTCTAACCACTATACCAAGTAACACGTGACATATGTTTTTTTACAAATAAAAGCCATATATCGTAATTCTCAGATTCTTATATCGATTAATCGTTTTTTTCGTGTATTCGAATAGTACTCGATACTTGAAAGTACTCGAATACTAAGTACTCGATACTCAAAAGTACTCGATTCTGCCCATCACTACCCAAAAATGACATCGTGATTTTTTTTTTTTTTAATACAAACACACGATGCGACCGGAAACGTATTTTGTTTTGAACTTTTTCTTTCCTTTGCAGGAATGGCGACAGGAAACATATTTTGTTTTTACCTTTTCTTTTCTTTAAGATTAAACTACGTCGTATACGTATGTTTCCATTATATAAAGTTCAACAACACAATACGTCCATTTTTAGTAAATGCATCATTCATAGGATATCAAGGTAGTTATTCTTCAATAAATAAGTTAATCATATATATAATGTTCAAAAGTCAATCAACATACCTTGATTAAACTTATATCTGTGAATTCTGCGGATCCCACTTCTGATGTGTAAAGTATAGACCTAAGTCGTATCGTTTTCGTATGTGACAACCTAGGAATATCTTTCTCGCCGTAACTACTTATTTTGAATGATGCAATCAAATTACTCAGTTGAAAGTATAAGATATTTAATAATTAATAATAACATTAGAAGTACATGCACATTGGTTATTCGTAACTACATTATTCGTATCATCATAACTACGTTCGAAATTACATGGAACAACGTTTTTTTCTGTTTACATACTCACGTTCTACTCTCGTGTTGCCACACATATGCAACTAAATTATGACTGTTGCTTTTTAAAAATATTTACAAGGTACTAACTGGACGATAACACATCGAAGACTAGTCTGGAGACGCCCAGGGCAGCGTGCCGATCCTGCTTTCACTATTGCACGCCACACGGGCAGTGTTGCAAAGTGTGGAAAAAACCCGGTTTATTCCCTGGAATAAATCCGGTTTTTTGGGAAGAGAATTTTGAAAACTTCCAAGAATTAAGTTCTTTAAGTTTAGAAGTTTCTGAAGTTTCGGGAATTTTGAAAATTTTTAATGTTTTGTCTGGAAAATTTTAAAACAATTTTTTTTAAAAACTCCTTAATACACTGCTGGCCACCGTAAATGCAACACCCTGAAGAAAGCATGCAAATAATATGAAATTTACAACATGCATTGGCGGAGGTGAGATATGCAAATGATTATAATTTAAGCGCAGACGCACATCACGCGCGCCTGTGGCGCCACTTCAAAGCGCTGTTTAAGGCTTGGAGATTTCGACGATTTCAAGTACGGTAATTGTGTTTTTCTTGTAGTTTTTTCAAAAAAACGATCAATTATGCCTCGTAGAAAACAGCGATCATCTTTTGATCTAGTGTCCGAGTTCGACAGAGGAAGGATAGTGGCCTATTGTGGATTATCTTTCAGGGAAATCGATAGTCGTGTTGGACGAAACCAAACAACTGTAATGCGGATATGTGATCGTTGTATGCAGGAGGGTACGACGGACCGACGTGTTCGATCGCATCCACCTCAGTGCACCACTTCACGTGATGACAGGCATATTGTGCGTATGGCAGTGACGGATCGCTCAGCCACATCACGAACCATAACACAGCACATTATGTCTGTAACGCATCATCCAGTGTCTGCGTGTACCATTCGACGCCGTTTACAGCAGAGTGGTCTGTCCGCAAGACGTCCATTGCTTCGTCTACCTTTGACGCAGAACCACAGACGTCTCCGCCGCCAATAGTGCGATGAAAGAAGGATGTGGACGGCAGAAGAAAATGAAATTGTCTTTACTGACGAGTCACGCTTCTGTCTGCAACACCACGATGGTCGGATTCGAATCTGGAGACACCGTGGTGAGAGGATGCTGAACAGCTGCGTTTTGCACCGCCACACTGGTCCTACACCGGGTATTATGGTATTGGATATCACTCTCGCACTCTTCTAGTACACATTGCCGGTACTTTAAACAGCCAGCGCTACATCTCCGAGGTGTTGGAGCCAGTTGTCCTTCCTTACCTTCAGGGCTTGCCTACAGCCATATTTCAACAGGATAATGCTCGACCACACGTGGCACGCATTGTCCATGGGTTCTTCGTCAATCGCCAGATTGAATTGCTTCCCTGGCCAGCTCGCTCTCCGGATCTTTCGCCGATAGAAAACATGTGATCCATGGTTGCTCAACGATTGACCCAGATTACATCCCCAGCTGCCACACCAGATCAACTTTGGCAACGTGTGGAAGCTGCTTGATCTATTGTACCCCAAGAACACATCCAAAGTCTCTTTGAATCAATGCCAAGGCGTGTGGCAATGGTGATCCAACAATGGCGGCTACTCTGGCTACTGATTTTGTCAGGAGTGTCACTTCACAGAAGTCTATAAATTTAATCATTTGATACTTGGTCAACATGTTATCTACAAAATAAATTTTGTTGTGATATCTCTTGTCTTTCTTGGTGTTGCAATTTGGGTGGCCAGCAGTGTATGAAGTTCCCAATGGGAAGAGCCGAGGACAACATCACGTAATTTTTAACTATGGTCAGAAGACGAGGTCAGCACCTGATCTGGCACCAGTTTCTCTACACAACTCAATGTACAATTCCAAATATAGGTGTATTCTAAGGCACCAGTGGAATAATCAGGGCCCGATTTAGAAAATTTGGTATAGTAGGCACAACACGCAGGAAGCCCCCCCCCCATGTTATTTGATCATCACAAAAACGAATTTTATAACAATAATTGACCGTTTCACAGATGTCACCAAAAAGTTTGAGAAAATCGTGACATCACTTATAACTCTTGGCAAAACAAAATAAAGCAGATGAAAATTAAAAACATAATAGTTAGATAATTAATGTAATTACAATTATGTAATAGTGGGGGAAACGGTCGACGGACATTTACGTAAATACCCAATAATTTATGTAACTACTTAAAAACTTTTTAAAATTTTTAGATACTTTTGAAACTTAGGGGCCCTAGGCCCGTGCCTCATGGGCCTAATGGTAAATCAGGGCCTGGGAATGAGTATTAGTAGAGTAAAGACACTTTAAAGCACGGAGCACCTGATTTTAAAATGAAACCTAAGGTTACCTGGCTCTAAGTCCCTAACTCAAACCGACTGTAACGTTATCAAATTAAACCCGCTTTCAATTTCCAGGTTTTTTAAATATCTATACGATATCACAATCTTTTATGTGAGATCTCTACCTTTAGTTCATAGAAAAACAATTTCATTTTTTTAATACAGCACATACATAACATCAGGACAAGTAAGAAGATAACGCTCTGAAAGTGCGAAATGAAACCAGCAGATGGGGCGGTACCAAAAAGTGAGAACTGGATCTATGTAGTTCACTTCACTTCATAAAACACCGACAGAACGTTTCAGACTGCAACGCCATTCCTCCAAGAGCTCTTTGGCATTGACTCGAATCGAGGATTGGAGAGAGTGAACTTTCATTTTCACCGCATTCAAAACGAAACGGACACTGACTGTCTGAATGAGAGAATAGACTAAATATTTTCATTTTTAAACGCCAATGAAAATTAAACACTACACTAACACCAACTAAGTTGTTGGACTTTACGTTTTATGGTGCAAGGGCCATATTTGAATTTACTTTTGCCGACCAACCGGTCTAGTGGTTAAGGTGTTGGCCCCTGCATCGGAAGGTGTTCCTGGGGTCAGGGCATGGATGTAAAATTGTGCTGTAATGCATTAGGAGCAATGACGGTCCTTCCACTGGGTGCTCCTTCACAAGTGGCCATCACTTCCGGCACAATGGCCAATGATTGAGTTCATAACTTCCCGCCTTTGGAAAAAAAATGAATTTACTGCTATAGACATAAGACATACTATACCAAGTAATAAACATATAGACACAATGAAGGTTTCGCTGACACAGAAGAGAGAAATACATACAAATAGGAATGCATAAGACAGGAATTCAACCTGTACCGCCTACAACTGGAAGATTGCTAGCGCATAGGGCAGTGGACATACCGATTGAGCCATGACAGTCCCAAAACGACCTCATGCCCTGAACAGTGAACATCACGATTTTCACATCGAGACCAGAAATCTCCTTTCTTTGCATCTACAGCAAGGAATACATTTCTTTTCCTTCCTGTTAGTAGGGCCGACCAACCTTATAGTGGTTAAGGTGTTAGCCTCTAGATCAGAAGGTTCCTGGTTCGAATCCGGGTCCGGGCATGGATGTTTGTAAGCGTATGGAGTAGAGGCTGCTGGTGCACCTTAAATCTGTCGTGGCCGAAAGTCCTCACGTTGGGTTAGTGTGGAAGTTTGGAGAGTGGGGTGCCAGCTCAGGTGTTGCTTCGTCATCTGACCTTGGTTCAAAATTACGAGGTGTTGTCCTCGGAACTTTCCCTCCAGGGACTGATATCGGACCGTCGTCAATAGCCCGTTGTGTTGCTCTAGTACGACGTTAACTAACATTACCAATTGTAATTACATTAACATTACCATTGGGGCCCGGTTTGAAGAGTAATGGATAAGTAACAGGAGGGTTGCGAGATCGAATCCAACAAATACCGTCGTGTACAAAGGGGACTGCTGCATGTTAAATCTGTCGTGGTATCAAACGTCTTCACGTTTTCGTAATGTGGGAGTTTGGAGAGTGAGTTACCTGGTCGGGTGTTGCTTCGTCGTGTGACCTTGGTTCAAAATTAAGTGGTGTGGCCCGGGGATTTCTTTCCTATGGGGATTGATCCCGTACTGTCGTCAATAGCACGTTGTTTTGCTCCAGTTTGACGTTAATTAAAATACTTACCTACCTATCTTTCTGTTTGGACTCTTTTTTTTTAATTAATTCGTTGCAAGGGGAGAAATGGGCGAAATACGGTTCGTTGGCTCCATCTGGTATTTCGAGTTCATACACTGCTGGCCACCGTAAATGCAACACCCTGAAGAAGCATGCAAATAACATGAAATTTACAACATGCATTAGCTGACGTGAGATATGCAAATGATTAGAATTTCAGCGCAGACGCACATCACGCGCCTGTGGCGTCACTTCAAAGCGCTATTTAAGGCTTGCAGATTTCAAGTACGGCAATTGTGTTTTTCTTGTGGTTTTTTCAAAAAAACGATCAATTATACCTCGATGAAACCAAACAACTGCAATGCGGATTTGTGATCGTTGGATGCAGGAGGGTACGACGGACCGACGTGTTCGATCGCATCCACCTCAGTGCACCACTTCACGTGATGACAGGCATATTGTGCGTATGGCAGTGACGGATCGCTCAGCCACATCACGAACCATAGCACAGCACATTCAGTCTGTAACGCATTATCCAGTGTCTGCGCGTACCATTCGACACCGTTTACAGCAGACTGGTCTGTCCGCATGACGTCCATTGCTTCGTCTACCCTTGACGCACAACCACAGACGTCTCCGCCGCCAATGGTGTGATGAAAGAAGGATGTGGACGGCAGAATGGAATGAAATTGTTTTTACTGACGAGTCACGCTTCTGTCTGCAACACCAAGATGGACGGATTCCAGTCTGGAGACGTCGTGGAGAGAGTATGCTGAACAGATGCGTTATGCACCGCCACACTGGTCCTACACCGGGTATTATGGTATTGGATATCACTCTCGCACTCTTCTAGTACGCATTGCCGGTACTTTAAACAGTCAGCGCTACATCTCCGAGGTGTTGGAGCCAGTTGTCCTTCCTTACTTTCAGGGGCTTGCCTACAGCCATATTTCAACAGGATAATGCGCGACCACACGTGCCTCGCATTGTCCAAGGGTTCTTCGTCAATCGCCAGATTGAATTGCTTTCCTGGCCAGCTCGCTCTCCGGATCTTTCGCCGATAGAAAACATGTGGTCCATGGTTGCTCATCGATTGACCCAGATTACATCCCCAGCTGCCACACCAGATCAACTTTGGCAACGTATGGAAGCTGCTTGATCTACTGTACCCCAAGAACATATCCAAAGTATCTTTGAATCAATGCCGAGGAGTGTGGTAGCGGTGATCTCCAACAATGGCGGCTACTCTGGCTACTGATTTTGGCAGGAACCACATTTCACAGAAGTCTATAAATTTAATCATTTGATACTTGGTCAACATGTTATCTACAAAATAAATTTTGTTGTGATATCACTTGTCTTTCTTGGTGTTGCAATTTGGTAGGCCAGAAGTGTATAACCGTATTGAGGTAATTTGTAATTTTTAATTAACGTCGTATTAGAGCAAGACAACGGGCGGTCATGACGGTACTGGATCGATTCCTTAAGGGAAAGATCCTATGAAAACACCACGTAATTTTTAACCACGGTCAGATGACGAGACAATACCTGAGCTGGAACCCCGATCTCCATACTTCTACACCAACCCTACGTGATGACTTTCGGCCTTGACAGGATTAAGGTACGCCACAACCGTATTGAACCGTAGTGTAACCGTATTGAGAGAGATTCTGTGTAGATATTTCTAGACACATACAAGAAATTGGTTGAGAGAGAACACCTTGCGACTCAGTCAAAAAACAGAATTGAAAATCCTATTTTGTAGCAGAACACCATTGTTTCCTTCTTTATTCCACTATAGGATGGAGGAAACGTTTTTCAGATGTTTACAAGGACACAGATCCGTGCACTTTTCTGCGCAAGCGCCCCGTTTAAAAGTGCTAGCGTCAGTTCCGTTTGAAATCGAGATCATCATTGGTGTTAAGAAGCGAGAGGGCAATCGTTCTGTTGTCCGTTCTGGAGATGTGTAATAATTCGTTTCTTGTTTGTGAATAAATGTTGTGTTTCGTCCTAAAATTTGATTGTTTCCTGAGAGTATGCTGGGTGAGTTAGCTGGCTTGATGACTATGCTATGATTCATTGATAGTTTTGGAGGCATTTACGTATTCGTTATCAACACAATGTTCTAATGATTCATTTAGTTGAGTCGATATCAAATGATGTACGATACAATAATGATAAATTAATTAGTGCTCCACATTTGCAGAATCGGCTCCTGCTCCATATATTCTAAACTCAATTTTTTTTCATTAGCGTTCGAAGGAGAGGCTGGTTGTTACAAACGGACAGTTGATTCACGAATTAAAACATTGTTAGCATATTCTTGTACAATTCTATATTCGGGTTAACTGTCGATGAAACGGTCAAGGCCGCTTTCCCGTCTGGAGCGTTGGATTTGATGTCACCACATGTCCAGATGAATTAATATTAAATGTATTCTACACCCATCCAAAGGGGTTTTTAAAATTTTTATAGACTGCCCAGTTGGTTAGGGCTTTATGGCGCAAGTGTCAGATTTGGTCACGCTTCACTTGACACAAAAAGTATATGGTACAGCTTTTGTCTACGTTTATAGCGGTGGCAACAGCATTGATTTTTTTTTTCAGGGGGGGGGTTACTTCGATTAAGGGCGATTAAGTAGCGATTAAGGGCAGATTGAGACAATCCATCTGTATAACGGTAACTGCGGTTTTTATTGTAACTACGGCAAGCAGAAAGTTAAATTTTCCTTTTAAATATTCTTGAAATTTCTTTTAAAATGCATAAAACTGTCGTTTGATTATTATATTTTTTAAAACGTTTACAAATGTGCTGCCGAAACTTATGATTTGCAGTTTTAAAAAGAAATATATTTTTGAAATAATTATTTCCTTGTTAACTTTAAAAGTGGGCAAAAAAACCCGCCAAGATCGTTGCCACCGCTATTAACGTAGACTGAATAACGTAGACTATGAATAATATCAAGTAATGGACATATACACACAAATAAAGTTTTAATGACACAGAACACAGATATACACCCTGTGAAGAATTGAACTTGTCAGGAATCTATAGTCTACCCTGATATCTTTAAAGCACATCTATAAGTGAACAGTTTCTCATTTACGAATCAAAACTTATGTGTAATAGGGGATTATTTAAAAACAAAATGTAATTTGGGTTTTCTAGAAAAGCATTAACTCTCAATGTCTTGTAAAGGAAAGAATAGCAGTGTGTGACATTGATGGGTTAACCCTCCAGGTAGTTATAACGAGATATCTCGTCCATCAATGTCGGACCATTTTTGTTAATGACAAGATACCACGTCATCTAGAAATTTAAAATATTTTTTGATGACGAGATCAAGTTTTTGTCAGTTTTCTTCAAATGATGAGATATCTCGTCCATCAAGATATGGTCAGTCGTTCTAATAGGACGAGATACCTCGTCAACGTAACCATCAGGAGAATTGATAAATAATCCTTAAACAAAAATTGGATCAAGTTGACCGTTTCTTCTTATCACTTCATACATTTCAAATACGTGTCGTCGCATTTCAACACAATTTTTCCCATTTCGGGATGCATCCATGGTACGGCCGTCCTCACACACATTTTTCCATTATTTTTGTTTACGTTTTTCGTACATTGTTGATTATTTAAACCATAGATTTGAAATATAAGAAGACTGGGCAACGCTATTAAGAGAAGCTTCAAAATGCCACCAGACGTGTTGACTAGTAGTAGTGGGACTGCTCAGTGATATACTGACTTTGTAGCTCAATTTGGCATGCATCTTATCCCCTCGTTTGGCGATATTACATCTTATGACAGGTCATTTTATAATAAGGAAAAACTGGTGAAAAATGGTGAAATCGCTTATGGTTTCTTCTATGCCTTGCGGACCAATCAGATGATGAATAAACGGGATGGGCGTCATCTCTCATCCCGTGGACAAATCAGATTATTATTGTTCGTTCCTCCCACACTAGACGGAAGAATAAGAATCATCGACCTTTTAATGAAAAAGACGGATCGCGTGGTCAAAGTCGCTGTCGTAAAATCTCTTAACGTTTGGACTACAGCCTGTACAGCAGTTGTACCTTCAAAGTTATAAAAATCGTGCCAAGAAAAATTTAGACTACTGCCGGTACAGCAGCTGTACCTTGAAATTTATGAGTATCGTGCCAGTTATATGTATTACCTAATGGAATTAAGGACCAACCATCGTGTAGAGGAAGTTAGGCCACGTCGAGTAGGTAGGCCACTCACCCCCCCCCCCTCCTTCTGACCTTAGTAACACGTAGTGGGGGGGGGAAGAGTTACATTTCGGGCACACACGCATCACACATACTCTGGCCTGTTTAACTTATGTAGCTTCGGTTCTAATCGAGGCTAGTGGGTGTCTAAATTGAAGAGAACGACGAGCTCTACAATTCCATTTCATTGATTGACAGTTTAAACCATTTGTATGAAAATTGTGCGGAGTGAAAAATGACGATGGTGTTGAAGATTTCACTATGAAGCCAAAATGCCACACCAAAGTTCAATTGTGGAATGGCAAATGTAAATAGGTTAAAAGACTTACAGAGGTTTGACCCTGATCTTACTACAGTTCAGTGTAATAGTGTTAATTTAAGAGTAATTTTCCTGAATTAAAAATAAAAATAAGTGTCAGAATTGAGCGAGTATGTTCAAACATTTTGTTTTGAATTACTAGTAACGTGCAGTTACATGATATTCAATTTTTGACATGAAAGTGTAAAACAATACGACTATATTTCATGATACTAGAGATGCTAGCTCCGATTTCACGACGTCCTCTATACACAAGAAATGTAAGAATCTTCCAATAAAAACTGGACAAAATAGAGAAAAATACACTTTGGATTTTGTTAAATAAATCATCCAGTGAGGGAAAATAAAATATGCTCCAGTGTCTCCTTTTCTTTTAAACAAAAAGGTATTTGTACATGTTGGAGCCTGCGGAAATAAGCTTCAGTGACTGTGTGATCCATTTTGGCAATAACCCGTTGTGCTGTTCCGTTAATTAAATACTTACCTACCATTTTGATCTTAGAAGCAAAAGTGATACTAGTCGAGAAGGATCTCCGTAAACTAGACATGGTCTTGTTTAGAACATATAATTGTGTACAACATCGACTGAAATTGTTATAAAATTGTCAAGCATTGATCCTTATAAGAGCTTTATGGAATCACAAAATGGTTCATAGCAATTACTGGGAGTTTTTAAAGGAATGTATTGTAAAATGCGATTTAACTGCCAATTTTGACTTGAAAGTGTTATATTTGTGCAAAATATGGATTAAAACAGTTTTGATTTAATTACATTCATCTTTTTAGGAGCCTTCTGGGACTGCGAAGTGATTTGTGGAGCCAATGAAGACTTTCAGCATCTACCCATAGAGGAAAGCGTCTCTTCTGAACATCCTCTTTTAGAAGAAGCAGAAAATGAAAATGCAATTGAGTGACACGATTGGTTTTGTGTCTTTCCCTGGGGAGTATAGTGCGGCCCCGACGAGAAGGCAGTTGACCTTGGGACAGTCGATTTTTAGAAAAAGATAAAGTTGGTTAGGAAAAGAGTGTCATACGCGAAAGCATGAATCGTGAAGGTGTGCATGTTTTCCCCACCAACACGTTATGACACCTATCGCTTTAGATCCCGAACGAAGCAAAATTCCGTGCTGATGACGGCAATTCTGAATCTCGGTTGTTGAGGTTACATAGTTCAAATCAGTATTTTCCATTTCCAACGTAAAGTCTCGTTTTTTGTCTATTTCACACACATTCGAGTATTCACAAGTTCAAAAAATGCTTTTTGTTGAAAGGTGGTGTGTGTGTGTGTGTGTGTGTGTGTGTGTGTGTGTGTGTGTGTGTGTGTGTGTGTGTGTGTGTGTGTGTGTGTGTGTGTGTGTGTGTGTGTGTGCGTGCGTGCGTGCGTGCGTGCGTGCGTGCGTGCGTGCGTGTGTGCGTGTGTGTGTGTGTGTGTGTTTGAATACGTTTTACATCTCTTGTATTAAAATGTATTGTAACGAATACCAAAGAAGGAATAATATTTTTATTTTTACCAAGAGATATATACAGTATAGACAATTTCTTATAGTTTCCAATCCTCTTTTGTGATACCAATCTTAACTCTAAGTTCGACGTTTGATTCAAAGGTGAAACTGAAAGGGGAAAATGGTGACTCCTCGAAGTATGAAGTGTTTTCTATATTGTGTACATACAATTGTTCTGAAACTAACAGTTTATGTAAATATATATGATAGTAATGTAAATAATGATAATATGTAAATATATACTGCCAATAAAAATGATAAAAAACATGAGACTACTTTGAATTCATAATTAATTGATCTGTTTGAATAAATATCAACTAAAAATAATTTGCTCTATCAATTTTTTCAATATAAAATAAACCACAATCATTAGACAGAAATAACTTTCGGGGGAAATAAAAGATCAATTTTTAAAACAAATAATATAGGAGTTTCTTTAATATTCCAATATTTTTCAAAATCACAAGCAAATATGGAATGGTCATCTCAACACAAATATGTTTAGGAGTTTTAAATACTGTAAGGATGTGTCTGTGTAATTTTTTACAAGAACTATTTATTTTATATACCGAAATATGTACCTGAGTTAAATATTTTCTATTGATCAATTAAATTCATTTTATCCCAGCTATCGTTAATTTTTTATTTTAAGGACTAAATTTTACAAAAATTAGTTCTGTTATTAACACAAGAACTGGTGTAAAATACAATTTTCTTTTTTCTGTGTTTTTTAAGCTATTTCATGATTTCGGCAAATATTTAGAATAATTTTTGTATAAATTCATAAAGGAAACTTTCGAATTTAAAAGTATTTTACACATTTTTGTAATTTTATATTGTTATTCTTGAAATTTAATTACAAGAAGAACAATGTGAAAAAGAAATCCTTTGTTTTTATCGAAACAATGGTGCACCTAAATGTACTGTTGAAAACGTATTTTTGAACGACAACAGAAGATTTTGTAACCTGAAACAATCACAACTTTATGAACTTTGAACGAGATGAGACGTATAACTTTTTGCGGAATATATCTACTGCGATTTGTTTAGAATTCATCAACTGCAAAGTATTTACAAGGCTCTACTAATCTATCTTTTGGATCTCATTAAGTAAGTACAATCTTAAAACACTAGCTTTAAAAAAAATTTATATATAGATAGATAATTTAAATGCTGGAATAGTTTTATTAAGTTAGATGCAGGAAATCTTTTTGATTTTGAAGTAATTTAGTAATATGCACTAGCGTTATTGTCAATAAAAGAGAATCCTTACAGCATATAGGCTAAAACACTATTACATTCAAAGTCGAAGTACTTTAAATACTTCATTGGACCGGATTCAAAAGATGCTGATACCACCTTACATCATTTATACGACCGGAAATCTTAGAGAAAATTTATGCATGGTGAAGTGAGACAAATACTTCGCGGTACAGCTCCAGTCTACGTTTATAGCGGTGGCTACAGCCTTGGCGCTATTATTGACCCAATTCTAAAGTCGCCAACGAAAGAATTATTGAAAATGAACCAGTGAAATTTAATGACAGTTTATATGAAAATATAAATTTTCCACTTGCCGAGGTTACCATAAAAACCGCAATAGCCGTTATGCAAATGGGGTGCCATAATCTGCCATAACTCGGGACTACAAGGGAGCCAAAAAAAGCGCCAAGTCCGTTGTCACGCAATTTGTGTTGAACCAAATGCTCCCCTTAATATAATTTCAAAAATGCTTTTAATTCCTATTTTATGGGGTTGCACTATCCCCACGAGTACACCAGGGAATGTTTTGAATCAAGTGCTGCTGATTGAAATAAATAAATGTTATTCTAATGACGAGATATCTCGTCCATCAAGAAATGATAAGTTTGCGAATGCCGTGTAGATATCTCGTCCATCAGCATCTGTTCGGTTTGGCTAATGGCGCGTTAACTGGTCAATAGCACCACAAGGAGGGTTGAAGAGAAAACTTGGATTACAAATTCCGATATTTTATTCATTTAAAAAGTAAATGTATGAGTGCCTTGACTTAATTAATATTTTACATTTATTTATAAACAAATTCATGACTGTAGTGTTTAATTAATGTAATGGTTTACAAGAGCCCTGTTGTAAAATTACAAAGTAGAATTTAAGGCCTTCTTAAATTCCTATTGTTATGCTGATTGGGGTGAAACAAAAAGCTTTACGTCTATCTCTTGAACAGACTTCAGATTCAGTTTAGTTACACTACTCTATTTCTAACATTTAATAATTTTACTTGTATAAAAGAAGTGTATGATCCTATCCAAATTCAATGAACACAAAAAGTATGATGTCCTTATAGTGTGTTATCTTCTATGTGTAGTATATCTATCTTCTATCTGAGTTATTATATGTGTATTAGAGTAAAATTAATTATCCTGTTCATTTATACATAAATTTCTCTTCTTTTAGATATTCAGAATGTCTTCAAAAGAATTCATAACAGCATTTACTGTCATAACAGTTTTGATAAATACTTGGAATATCCTTTTTAAGTTAAATATTTCAAGCCTTCTTTCCCAAATTGTAATAGTATATTTTATTACAAATTTGCCAAAATGAGAAACCACTGGACATCAAAAACCGAAGACGATTCGAAGGTCCACTGGAGAAATTACCGCAAATAAGATTATCCAAACCAGTACAACTACCGTTGAGGCAGATACGCAAACGGAATGCCAAGAACAAACACCTATTTTAACAACGGCCACTCCAAGTCCACTTCAAAGAGAAGATATGACACCAGTTCTTGCTCCATCCTCACCTACATCTTCTACGGAGAGTCTTAAAACGGTGATCAATGAAAATATCATCTTAATGGAAAAAGAATTGGAAAACTACTATCATTGCAATAGCGCAACACGAAACGACATCGAACCTGCACCTACCTATCCTCCACCCCGCTGGATATCGTCTGAATCCGAAATGCTTCAATACATACGAGACTGGAATGACGCCTCAGATAAAATAACAGGAAATAAATACAGACATTCTGGACTTTCGTCACCGCCATATCTGTCAGAAGAAGAATTTCAAGAACCATTTGAACCGGTAATCAAGAAAAAGGGAATTGGAAGAAAAATCAAAAAGCAATTAACCAAGACGAAAATTGACAAACTATTCAAAAGGTAAGGAGAAACAAGTCTCTTTCTATTATCAGACTCTTTCTGTAAAAATATGTATAATCTCCGATACATTATTATAACCCTCCTGTCGGTTGTGTGGATATATGTCGTCCTTTGAAGAAATTAGAACAAGTATATTGAACTCCCCGTCATAAAAAAATTAGGTAATACCTTGATTGCAGGATAGGTCGTCATTAGCAAATTTGGTCTTGTCTAAATGTACGAGGTATCGTCTCGAGATCCATTTGAGGGTGAATAAGAAACATCTGAAAATAAGCCGGAAAGCAACAGCCCTGAATTGTAGAGCTCATTTTATTAGAAACTAGCCACTACGTAGCCAACACGGCGTTGTCCGGAAGAGTTCTTTCCGTGGGGTCAGGTGTGACAACTGCTTGCTAACAGCCGGTGATTGTACGCATTCCCATTTGGTTTGGTTAATGTGACAACACCACAAGCAACGCCGTGATGACCTCAAAGTGGCTAGTAATAAATAAATGTCAATACATTTATTCCAAAATACTTTAGATTAAAATTTAAACGTCGGGCTGGACACATTACATTTTATTGAAACTGAAAACATAAAAAAGGAAAAACAATAATTTTAAGAATGATTACCACTTTCACCCGACAGGACACTGGTTACAATTGAAAAATTATTTATTTAAATTAAATCTTATTTAGGCGTCGATTTGATGTAAAATTTTCCGCAGATTTCAAATTCGTTGAAATTTTCACAGTGTCTTTCACGATTGCGAAGATAGAAAACTTGAAATATTCTTTACCTGGCCAAAATTGAAATCGCTAGCAAGAAAGTTATGCTAATCAATCCCGTAAATCAAAACACGCTAGAATCGGAAATCTTTTAAGATGTAGAAAACACTAAATCTGTTTTTCTACTTAACTTGGCATGGTTCTAAAGGCATTTTTAATAAAAACACAGAATCTGTCCGGACTTAGAGAAAACGAATGAGAATCGGGATTTTTTGACCCAAATTGATCGCAAGCATTTTTTTAGCGTTCCAAAACGTATTTTGTTCAAGACACAAGTTAATAAACGGAGGATTTGGAGATGCATCTGTACCTTAAATATATTCATTTTAAACCAAGTGATACTCTAAATTTGTAATAATTTACTCTTAATCAAACTATTGTTTAACTTTATTTAAGTATAATTGCATGATGGTTAAAAAAAAAAACGATCCACGGTTAATGGAATTTTTACATTATATTTTATTGTATATGCATTGGACTCTGTACACCTATGAATCGATACATAATTAGTAATTTTATGATTGAAACCTACGAATTTATAATATGCTCTACTGTAAGCTATTGTAAAATTGCGGTTAATCTGAAATTTGTTACAGCAAGTAATCAATAGTTTTATATACAAATTGATGAAAGAGATACTTAAGGATACATAATTTATTAATAACTGCACTCTCTCATGATTATTATAATTCATTACGCTGTCAAAAATGCATGCTTTAACATGAGTCATTTTTGTTGCAGGAAGAAGCCTCAGAACGTAATAATAACAGAAAGGAGGATCATCTAAATGCATATTTAAAACACCATTATATCTACAGGCAGAGCAGCTGCGTTTTATTCTATAAGCAAAAACTTTAATAGCAAAACGAAAACAATCAATACTTCAATTTTACTTCAAACCAATTCTTCTCTATGGCAATATTTTTAAAATCAATATTCTTCTTTTAAAACTACAACTCATTAGCCATAGTTCTTAAAACAATAATTTTATTTCTAAATCTCAACAGCAAAATTTTCCTAATCAATATCCTGGCATTAATACTATAATTCAATAGCAAAACGTTGAAAATCAATATTTCATATTTACTTTGCTGCAATTCAACAGACAGATTTTGAAATAATATTTTTGCAACATTAAAATACTCATCAAAACACGCAGGTACTTTCATCAATAGCTATTACTCAAGGAATTTCTACTACAACACAGATAGAGATAAGATTAAAGAACATTCTTACACCCCTTTTCTTTCTAAAAACAATAAGCAACAGTATAGATGGAATTCAAGCAGGCATTTACTGAGAGATTGCATAAATGGCGGCAACATATTCTTTCATTTTCTCCGCTCATGGCAAAGTTGTGGTGAGTTTGTGTCGATCGAAACGCGTTCACCTGCCACTTGACACGTAGACCTGACACACACGCGAGTGTTTTATGCCGCTTTTACGAATATGTGTCAGTGTTTGTGTGTGGTCGTGTATCTCTGTATGGATATTTGTTTATGTGTGAGTGTGTGTTTGTTTGGCACATACGGCGCAAATACATTCTCACATACAAGCAGATAGACTAACACAGACGCAGGAACCCACACAACGCACACACACAAATTCTTAAAGGGAGCACAAAGCACCTTGTGTATGTCTTGTCTTGCCTGTCATGCGATAAGGGGACACGTTGGGATCTTCACGGCTAATCACAGCCTAATCTTGAGAGGAGAACTTTACAGAATATGGTGCCGATATGCTTACACCAGTTTATGCTAGAATTGCATTGATAAATTCAATTTTTTTCAATTCAAAATTTCTCAATGGACTTTCTTTCCGTAACTTAAAAATATCTATTCATTAAACATTTCATATTACATTTCAATAGCTATTTCATAATATCGTCAGCAAGTGGGAGACCACGTTAGTAGAAAACATGTGATTTCGAGTTGTTCCGTAAATAGGCGTAGAAAATCATATGCATCTGTCTAGTCAATTTTTTGTTTCATGAATTAAATAGTATACTTATATAATGTCTAGTTGAAAAAACTGTCAATTGACTATACACATGCATTCTTTTTTTTTTGTGCATATTGACAGAATGACCAGAAATCAAATATTTGGACAGAAATTTTCACTCTTTAGCCGTCTATACATTACATTTCAATATATCTTCAAAAATATAATCTGTGTTGTAGTTTGAAACTATAGTAATTTATTTTAATATTCTAAATTTTCTAAATAGTAATGTTTATCTAGGTTTTTAAATAACACATTAAAACAATTTAATTTAATACATTTGCTTTTTATATATTTTCAAACTTGATACTTAATAAATTAATATTTGACAGTTTAACTTTTATTATCTATACTTATTTTACTTAATTTTAAAAGTTGTTTAAAATTAATTTCATGTTCCAATTTAATAACTAGTACCTGCTCTATCCGATTTCTAACTTTAGCATATATAATTATTTTAATCTATAGAATCTCAATTTTTAAATATTATTTAAAAAAACATTCCTTTTTATTCAATTCAACACTAAATACTTCCTCTGTTGCTCTGTTCTGTTTCATTTCAAAATTGTTTAACTATTGATTTTTTCAATTTATTATTTGCAATTAATATATGTCTATTTATTTATTATAAAATTTATGTATTTGAAAAATTTCTGTTAAAAATTACCTGCACTTTTCGATAAAAAATAAATTCTAAATTTTCACTCATTATCGTTTTTTTTATTTCTTGTATTATTTTGTGTGTTATATATCACTGGCTTTATTCAAAAGCTAATCATATTTGAGGAGCAAAACGTAATATGGTTTCAGAATTTCTTGAAGAAACATTTCTAAATTATGAGAGATTTGCAGTGTAAACAAAACGGTCTGTGAAGTTTTTGCTCAATGATACTTATTGGACATACCTTAAAATGTAGTTTATCTCTCGTTTGGAACGGTTAGCATTTTATGCAAATGATGTTGTCCAATTAAATACACCTAATTCTGTTTTTACATGTTAGATACGTTCCTTAAGAATATATGTAAAAAATCATTCGTGTAAAAAAACGGCATTGCATCTAAGGAAGAAAAGAAAATTGGTTCCAGATGTAAAAAATCAGTAAAATAATTTAAAAAAAAACACATGAAAATATTCGTTTTAAGCCATTAACGACTGACTTTTGCGTCTTCGCAACATTAGTGAAAACATTTTTTTTCTTATCCTGTATTTTTTTTTTTTTTGTATATTGTAGACAAAGCTTCAATGTCTCCTGGCAAAAAAAAAAATTGTTTTTCTCTCAATGCAAGATTTTATAAAATAAATTTCTAAAATTGTCATTTTTTTGCGATATTTTTTATTCTAATTTTGAAGAAATCTCACATATGGCAGAACAATTCAATGGACTTCATGAAGAGACGCTAATGTTTTAGAAACATAGGTATGCAAAATGGCATAAAAAATAAGGTTACTATTCTTTACATAATGTCTTTGTTTGTATAAATATGCATTTTTTTAAATGTTGCGAAAACGCAACGTAAGCAAAGCAGTGTCTTTATGAACATTTGTCCGAAAATAACGGATGTCGAAGAAAACGGTTTTTAACTGTGAATGAAGCTTTAGAATATATGAGAGTTAGATCTTGAAGATGTTTCTTAGTTTTCATCAGATGAAGACTGTCAAGGTCAAGCAGATATAGTAGTGATCCACCCCACCCCCCCCTGGTCCTCCTGACTTACTGACCGACGAGGAATGCATTGATGACGATATGTTTGGAGATAATTTGCTGTGACCGAAAGACATATCTGGTGATATCGAACTTTTTTCTTCAAAAAAACTTTAAAATTTATCGTATTCATCACAAAATGATAAACATTTGTCTAAATCAAGTAAAAAAATATTGCTTGGAGATATTTGCCTCCCGTATACACACTAATACCTGCTGACAAAGAAACCGTAAAAAAGGAAAAAAAGAAGTAATTATATAAAAATTGCATGATCTAAAGCCAGTAGATGTATTTTTACAATTATATAATCAAAATATTTTGGAGCATATTACTCAAGAAAGTATAAGTATATATGCACAACAGAAAATCTTCAAAATTTTTCCTCTTTCTGTTCTTATATTAAAGCGTTTTATAGGATTTCTGCTTTACATTGGCTATGTATGTCTTCCTCAAGAGAGACTTTACTGTTCAGTTGCAGAAGATGTCAGTTGTCCATTATAACGTACAGCACTAACACGTTCTATACATACTGCTATCAAACAGAATTTACATTTAGCGGATAACAATGTATTGGATAAAACAGATAAAATGGCTAAAGTTCGTCAGTGTGTAAACATTTTAAATGCCAATTTCATACAGTGGCGTATGTTTTTTCATCAAATATTTCTATCAATGAAGAAATAATACCTTATTTCGGTAGAATTCGTGCAAAATGTTTCTGAAGGTAAAACACGTTCATTTCGGGTATAAAGTTTGGCGTTTGTGTTCTTCTGAAGGGTACTTATATAATTTTGATATATACTCAGGTAAATATGCAGATAAAACGACGGATCTGGGTTAAGTGGAAACGTCATTTAAGTGTAGTCGAAGTTCCTTCAAACCACTATGTATACTTTGACAACTTTTTACATCACATATGTTGTTGTCGAAATTGAAAAAGTCATGGTTTCATGCCACTGGAATGATCCATGACAACAGATTAGGAAAATGTCTATTACACCTGTAATCAAAATGAAAAAAGAACAACGTGGAACACATGACTTCGTCTTTGATAAGGAGCATAGTATCGCAGTAGTTCGTTGGAACGAAAATTCCGTTGCTACTCTTTGGTCATCAACTTTGATACAGTCAATCCATCTTAAAAGGCCAAGAGATACTCAAGAAAATAAAGAAATCCGCATTTATAAAGTTACCTAAACTCATCGAGGATTACAACAAACATATGGGTGGTGTGGACCTGCTTGATAATTTCGTTGCAATGTATAGAGTGCAAGTAAATTGAAAGAAATGGTTGTGGCTTAGGATCCAACAAGTCATACTATAGAGAAATATCCAACAAACAAAAGAAAAAGATGCAAAAACTGTAGTACCAAACAATAACTGTATGTAAAAAATGTAATGTGCCGTTACATAGCAAGAGCTTCAAAGATTTTCATCTTTCCCAAAAGTAGTCGGTTTTGACGGACGTTGCGTTTTTGCAACATTTTGTATATTTTATACAGATAAATGTTTTTTTCATGTTACTTTTTTTTGTCTTAATTAGACTCTAATACGTCTAAAAAATGATTTTTGTTCATTTCCTTCAAGCGAAAAGTAGTGCGGTCGTTAATGGGTTAAGGTTACAATGTTATTTTAACAAAATACACATGTAATAATATGTAATGAAAATGTATTGAAGTAAATTTGTGTACATTCGAAATGAAAAAAAATTCTTCATCAACAAGAAAATCCGTTTAACACAAAACAAGATTTTATTCATTTTCTCTTTCTGATAAGCAGCGTATATGTTTCCGTACGACCTGGAATATCAATGCTATCTTTAGAATTGTTGTGCACGTGGTCTTCTTCCACTATTAATGAGTTTCTTTCTGTGATCTCTTGAGCAATAGGCTCCACGTCCCCAATAGACTCCACTGCCACTCCATTCTGCTAAAATAGAGAAAAGGATAATTTACAAACAATCATTTCATTGTGCGGCTACCCATGCTGTTAGGGGTAGGTCCTGGGGTGTGCTTCTTGGATCGCACTGTATCCCTGATTCGCCTCGTCCCACTGATGTGGCCTAGTTTAGACTTTTGACCGGACAAGATTGCCTTGGCGCCCATTTGTTTCGTTTTAATTTGAATAATTCACCTGACTGTGTTTTGAGTTATTCCGTACAGGTCTTGACTACTGCTCATTTCGAAGAGTGTTCTATACTTAATAATTTGAATTGTATTATTAAGAAATATTGGAGAGCTCGTTGCCTAATGACCTGAGGGTCAATAACCTGGCATTTGTGAAATATTTCTCTTATGCAAAATCAGAACAAGTCTCTTCTGGTGGTGATTTTTCACCGGTTGTACGAACGATTTCAGTTATTAATCGTTGTGTTCGTGTTTTGTTTAGGCCGTTACATAATCCTCTGTAAGAGGCTGTCACCAAATTAAATTCACGTTGAAACTTCCCAGCGCGTTCTTCATAAGGTTCATGTTTGACAACATGATTACCCAATTTTCGGGCCAGTTCCAAACCTTCTTCTGAATCTGCATTTATAGTAGGAAAATTTCCCCGTTATCACTACGTTCTGTGGGATTAGGAATCTCAAGGACAACCTCTAATATTTTATCTTCACCTGGGGCTTTATCTCGACTAACAATTCATACATATTTTCAAACGATAGATCACGGAATCCTTCTCCACCAATTAAGTGTGCCGTTGTAATGATGTTGGGATATTCGGTCGTATTTGAAACCATATTCAATCAATACGTTCTTGATACTGTAGCGTCATGTAAGAATTAGACGGACAGCTGGTTTAAAATTAAACTATTTATTTACATAAATTAAATATTTACAAGAAAATTTAAAAAGATAATTATGGGCACATCCATCGACAACCGAAACCTGCCTGAAGCCAAAGTAACAAAATTGGCAAAACAGAGACGTCTGTCTCTCGTCGAAGCTCGAGTCCGAATCCCTCCTAAAATCCACGTTCGCTACGCAGAACCGCCGCTGACAACGAGAGGGGGGGAATTCCGAGCCCTCTAGAGATGTTTATGTCCTCTCCAGAACAGAAACACCCCCACACAGATGCGAAAACCGTCTGTCATGCCGACTTGAGTCCCCCACCGCAAAACGATCCCAGACATGGGATTAGGGAACCGACGGAAACTCCAGCTGTGTATGGATCAAATGAACCGCCGGGCCGCCGAGGAGCCGCACGTGCAAAGTTTGAAGTTGTTTTCGCATTCCGAAACATTCCAGCGTCCACGTGTTAGGGAAAAGGGTCGGCTAGTACCATATGGTACAACCGCCCCCACTACTGAAAAAACTTTTCCCAAAGTTGAAAAGTTTTCAACGTACGCATCCACAGACGCACGGATAATCACCCACTGGCAATTCAGAACAACAGATCACTTACCACCACCATATCCTGAAACCGTGACTCAAGAATATGTGTAAGGCAAGTTAAATCCAATCAATTTAAAATTCATATACCGGAGTAACTTCCTACTCCCTTACAGTATGGTCACTCAAGGCTCAAATACCAAATTAAAATAAAAACAAAATAAACACTAAACTATAGGACTTATACCAAATTCGTTAAAACTAAAACCAAATCACACTAACCACATCACATATAAGAATTTCGTTAAGCGAAACCCAAAATTTCAATACACAATACGAACTATACAAATTCCATTAACCAGACAAAAATACAACAAAGCATATTTCTAAATTCAATATTTTCGCTAAGCGAACCCAGAATAAACAAACCACACGAACTATAATAATACTTTCATTAAACAAACCAAAATACACCAAAACATATATAAAATATCAATCTTGTTAAGCGAAAACCAAATTCTTAAGTTTCACTCAACACACGTCATGAGTTGCAATTTTAAGACTACAAATCTTTGACAGTGGTTTAGAATGACAGAGTGAAAACATCATAAACACAAAATTAATTTCCACTCTACACAAAACATAATTTAAATTTGCACGTAGCTTTCAGCGAAAAGTACTCGAGTGAAGAACATAGATACAAGAAATCAATTCCACCATACCCAAAACATAGTTTACAACTTTTAACATTTAAAATCCTCAGCAAAAGATACTGAAATCATTGAATGAATATTTCATAATTACAAGGCTACCAATTTCACTCCGAGCAAACATGATTCACAATTTTAGCACTTAAAATCTCCAGCAAGAATAAAGAAACATTTAAGTGAAATGCCCATAACTACAAAAATCTCCATTTCACTCAACTCAAAACATGATTCGCAATAATATTACACTATACAACACAAATCTTCCTCAATTACATTTTATTTAGCTCTTTGAATTTTCGTAAAAAGCGCGACTCAGACTGTCGGCATTAAATTTTTTTTCTTTCCCAGATCGGTGTTCGATCGCGGAATTTCCAATTTTTTTGGTCGATGCATTGCCAAAATCATCAATACCCTCCCGATTTCACATTCCTGCCAATCTCGTGACAATTTTGTCTGGGGTCCTAACCATTTCTCATACCGCAAGGTGTCTGGGGTTTATACTCTTCCCGTGCACCAATTCTGCCGGGGCGTAAACGCTGCTCACGTGTACCGTGGAAAACACTAACGGTGTAAGTTGTGGGTCCCAATCTGATCCGGCTCCGGAACCTAACGCTAAAGGTCTTGGCTTCACCCCTTCACTCACTAGCAACTCTTTTCTTTTCCCCTTTTGGCCCACGTGACCTATTTCAAAAGTTTCCTCCTGAACGGAAACGGACACCTCTAATTCTTCTTCTAACCCTGGGCCAACTTCCGTTATCTTTCCCTTACCGCTATTCGGTATTTCCAGGAAAATCATTCCCGTCGTTTCACTTGCTACCCCCACTGGAAGAACCAACGGTTCTTTCGATCGCACCTTTGCGATCGCGGTCTGGGTTACCACCCTCGGAGAGCATAACTTGGCTACTTGGGGACTTACTTTCTCCCCTCCAGAAACATCGTCGTCTCTCTGCCCCTTTAGTTCTTTTTTCTGGTCGTTAGCCTCTGTCATAGGAAGACTTATAGGCTTGCCCGATCTCAACTCCGCGTCGGTCTTATTTATCGCCAACGGGGCCGCAACATTTTCTCCACACTTCTGCAAGAGGGTTTCAACTGAACCACTTTGCTCAGATCTCTTTTGTAGATACGGCATCAGTGATTCATGTTCGGCCTCCCCTCCGAGTCTATTTACCGATTCAATTGACATTCTTTTCCCCAACCTCGGACAATTTGGCCTTAAATGGTCGCTCGCGTTGCACTCAAAACACCGCGGCATAAGTCTCCGGTCAGAAGTGTAAAATTTCCCTCCCGGGGAACTAGGCGGGAAAAAATCGTTCCTCTCTCGAGTGGGGGCCGGAGGGTAATTCTCCTCCTTTATCTTCGCTGGGAAAAATGTTCTTCCCTGGGCTTTTGGTCGGGATGCCTCAATCCGTAGTTTTAAAAGCTCAATGTTATACTGTCTCTCTTGTTCCCTGTCCGCTCTATCTTGTTCCCTGTCCGCTCTCTCTTGTTCCCTTTCCGCTATAACCCTTTCTCTATCCTTTCTTTCTTGTATAACCCTTTCTAACGCCACTTTTGCGTATTCCTCATCGTAGGAATCGTGCGAGAGGATTAAATCCTTAATTTGGGGTACAAATAATCCTGGAGTAACCGTTACTCCCAAAAATTCCGCTACTTCCTCTAGATCTTGTTTCCTACCTTTGGCCAAGTACGCCATTTCAAAAATTCAAAATTGCCAAAAAAACCAAAATAATTCAATTCTTTTGCACAACACCCAATTCAATAATTTTTACGACATACAGTATACAACATACCATACAACATACAATAATTTAGCAATTCTAAGATACACAATACAGATTCAAGATACTTAAGCTAAATCAATTTCCTTTAGAGTGACCACACTAATTGATATTAACAAAATTTTAGCTATTACACAACTCTTGAAACTTAGTCACAGTGACAAAATAGGGAAATGGCACTAACCTGTATCTGCTGACTTGGATCACTTGGCACCACTGTCCACAGGCTGGACCACGGGTGGAAACACTGCACTGCACTGCACTATCTTCGGCTAAAAAGCCCACAAACACACTCTTCGGCTGAAAGCCCACTGGTGTAGGTCGTCTCGACCTCTTCCACAAATACTGCGCCACTGACGAAAAAACGGTTCGCGATGAACCTATATTAAACGGTCAAGATGACCTCTGGAAGAACCGATGGGACTTTTTCCCAATAATAACCGATCAAGATGATCTCTGGACGAACCGGTGGGGAATCTATTCCCCTGATGAACAGGACTTGTCGAACTTTCCGTCGATTCCGCTCACGCTCCGTTGAAAAGGGGACCGGCAACTCGAAACCAAAACCAGAACTTCTTGCGACGAGTTTCCGTTTCGGTGATGGATGGGGTCGGTGACTCCGGTACCTCCTTCTCGCTTTCTCTAAGACAAGGGAAACGGTCTCCAGCGAAAATCCGAACTTCTGGTTTCGAAGTTCTATCGGGTTTCAGCGAAAATGACAATCCGACAGCGGAAATGACAATCCGAACTTCTGGTTACGAAGTTCTATCGGCCTTCTCTTTCAGGCAAAACGGCAGGTTCGATTTACTTGTCGAGGCTGTTTTAATCTAATCAACCCCGCTGCCACCATATTAATAAGCTGTACCGTCATGTAAGAATTAGACGGACCGATGGTTTAAAATTAAACTATTTATTTACATAAATTAAATATTTACAAGAAAATTTAAAAAGATAATTATGGGCACAGCCATCGACAACCGAAACCTGCCTGAAGCCAAAGTAACAAAATTGGCAAAACAGAGACGTCTGTCTCTCGTCGAAGCTCGAGTCCGAATCCCTCCTAAAATCCACGTTCGCTACGCAGAACCGCCGCTGACAACGAGAGGGGGGGGAATTCCGAGCCCTCTAGAGATGTTTATGTCCTCTCCAGAACAGAAACACCCCCACACAGATGCGAAAACCGTCTGTCATGCCGACTTGAGTCCCCCACCGCAAACGATCCCAGACATGGGATTAGGGAACCGACGGAAACTCCAGCTGTGTATGGATCAAATGGACCGCCGGGCCGCCGAGGAGCCGCACGTGCAAAGTCTGAAGTTGTTTTCGCATTCCGAAACATTCCAGCGTCCACGTGTTAGGGAAAAGGGTCGGCTAGTACCATATGGTACAATACATACACTAACCTACAATAATGGACCGGACAGCAAGATGTGATGGTATAAGGGAAATAATACATGCTTTAATAAGGGGATGGTCCCCCACGTGCTGCAAGTACATCATCAACCCTTCTGAGCATACTTTCAGCAAGGTTTTGCAAAACACAGCTATGGTTATTTTTTTTCCATTCCTGCGGTAAGAATGTCTGCAGCTCATCTGTAGATTTCGGACATGGTTCCTTTGTCCGTAAAAGTCGCTCTAACTCGTCCCACAATAGTTCTATGGAGTTTAGGTCGAAACTCTGAGCAGGCCAGGAAAGACCTTTTACATCCATATCTTCCTACCACTGCTTGACAGATGTTGCAACGTAACATTGTCATCCTGGAAGTAACATTCGTCCATTCCATAAAAATTCCAGATCGTAAGAAGATATGATTGTCCAAAATGTTCATGTTATCGTCGGCGTTCAATTGACCAGGAACAACAGGTCCCAGGGCATATCACGAAAAATACCCTTAAACAAGTAGTCGGATTTTAAAAACATCCGCTGGCGTCCGCTCCATTATTGTAGGAAGTGTACATGGATATCTATACATACGCATTGGTAAACGAAAGCACGCGTTTTAAAACGCATACACTAGCTGTTATGCAATCTATTAGTGCATGTAATATAGTAATGGTACTAATACATATAATTTTTTTTTTCGGCAAAAGTAATTATTAGAAATTGTCTTGGCCCGCTTGTGTTAAATCAAAACAACTCGAGTAAAAAGAAATGAAATATTGATATTGATTTCGTGTTAAATCAAATTCGTCTATAACAAAGTTAGTGCAAAAACAGAATTAAGTGTATTGTATATTAATTTGGAATTCATTCTTTGACATGGTATCAAAGTTTGTTGAGTGGGGTGCCAGCCGAGGTGCTGTGCTCATTGTCTAGTCCCGGTTCAAAATTAAGTGCCTTCCTCGCATCTTTCTTCTGTGATTGAGTCGTTACAGTACGTAGTATTGTTCTAGAACGACATTCAACTACCACCTTTAGAATTTGTATGGGCGTCGTACTGAAAAAGTATTCTAAAAACAGTTCAACTGACTTCACTTTCGGAATTCCTGTGATGCATCAAAGAAAGAATTAGCATTATCTATTTAATAAAACACTGACTACATCATGACTCCCTGTTCTTCAATTGTTAAGGAAGAATCTATACAAACGTAAGAATAACGCGATAATCAGGACGACGAATCGGAATTTGCTTTTATGGGCCATATAATTTTAATTGTTTATTCCTTTGAGAGGTTCATATGCCTAGTTCCACTTTAAAACTATAGTCTTCCCCACATGATTTCTAAACAATTTTGACTATCTTGATTAATAAAATTGTTAAGAAGATTTTAACCTAACAAGCGGAGTGATAGAATCTTTCCGAAAGATTCAATTTTTAAGGAATTTAGCAATAAAAATTTTCCAAAGGATTCTATGGAATGGGGAATGAAATGTCTCCAAACGATCATATTCTGTCAGGAAAGGGGCAATGGAATATCTCTAAGTGAGTCTACCGTGAGGAGAGTGGCAAAGGAATCTCACCAAAGGATTGTATTTTTAGGAAAGGTGCAATGGAATCTCTCCAAAGGATTATATTCCAAAGGATTCTTCCAGGAAAGTGGCAATGAAATATCTCTAAGGGATTCAATCGTAAGGAGAATGGCAATGGAATCCAACTAAATGAGTTTTTATAAAAAAAAGGAGGAATGGGATCTTTGATAAAGACACTTTTCTAATGAAAGAGGCAATGGAATGTGTCCAAAGAATTATATTCTTAAAGAAAAGAGGCAATGGAATAACTCCAAAGGATTCAATCGTTAGGAGAGGGGCAATTGAATCTCTTTAAGATTCTATTTCAAGGAAAGAAACAATGGGATCTATCCTAAGAATTCTATTCTAATTAAAAGAGCAAGGGGATCTTTCCTAAGCAAAAGGGCATTGCAATATATAAAAAATTCTATTTTTTTTAAAGAAGGGAGCAGTGGAATATCGTCAAGGGTTCCTATGGTATAGAGATGGGGCTAAGGAATCTCTACAAAGGAGTGTATTATAAAGAAAAAAACAATGGGTTCTCTAAAAAGTATTCTAACCTTTCTGGAACGGGTCAATGAAATATCTCCAAGGTATTCATTCGTAAGAAGAGGGCAGTGGAATCTCTTCAAGGGTTCTTTTTTAAAGCGGTAATGTAATCTCTCCAAATGATTCTATTCTAAGGAAAGGGACAGTGTAATATCTGTATAGGTTTCTGTTCTAAGGAAACGGTCAATGGAATCTCTCCAAAGGATTCTATTCTAAGGAAAGGGACAGTGGAATCTCTCCAAAGGCGTCTATTCTAAAGTGGTAATGGAATATCTCTGAAGGTTTCTATTCGAAGGAAACGGTCAATGGAATCTCTCAAAAGGCGTTCATTTCAAAGATGCAATGGAAAATCTCTTAAGAAAATTATTCGATTTATTATCGCAATGTTAATTATCCAAAAAATTATATTCAAAGGATATGGGTATTGAAATCTCTTCCAAGAATTCTTTACTAAGGAAAGGGACAGTGGAATCTCTACAAAGGAGTGTATCCCAAGAAAGTAGCAATGAGATTTTTCCTAAAGACTCTTTTGAAAGGAAAGTTGCATTGAAATATGTTTAAAGTATTCTAATCTATAAGGAATGGCCATTGGAATTACGTAAAGGGATTCTTTCGTAAGGAAAGGGACAAAGGAATCTCTCCAAAAAATTAATTATATTCTAAAGAAAATGGCAATGAAATCTCTGCAAAGGGTTCTATTCTAAAAAAAATGGAATCCATCCCAATAATTTTATTCAATGGAAAAGGTCAAGGGAATCTCTCTAATTGATTCTATTCGAAAGGGAAGGGCAATGGAATCTCTCAAAAGGGTTCTATTCTAAAGGAGCAACAGATTCTGTACCAATAAATTTCTTCTACGGAAAAGGCCAACGGAATCACTCCAAAGGATTTTATTCTATAGAAAGGGGCAATCGAGCCCCTCTAAAGGATTCTATTCGAAATAGATGGGCAATGGAATCACTCCAAAGTTTATATTCTAAGAAGGCAAAGGAATCTCACAAAAATTTTGTTCTGTGGAAAGGAGCAATGGAATGTCTCCAAAGGATTCTATTCTAAGAAAAATGCATTGCAATGATTCCAAAAGGTTCTATTCTAAGGAAAGTGCTAAGATATCTCTCCAAGGGGTTCTATTGTAAAGGGGCAATGCTATCTCTCCAATGGATTCTAATCTATATAAAGGAGCTATTGAATCTCTCTAAAGGATTCTATTCTAAAAGAAGGGGTAATGTAATCCCACCAAAGGTTCTATTCTACAGGGGCAATGGAATCTCTCCCAAGAATTTTATTCTATGAAAAGGGCCAATGGAATATTTCCAAAGGATTCAATTTTGAGGAAAGAGGCAACGGGATCTCTCCAAAGGATGATATTTCAAAAGGTTCCTTCAGGAAAGGTTCAATGAAATATCTCTAATGGATTCTATCCTAAGGAGATGGGCAATGGAATCTATCCAAAGGAGTCTATTCTAAAGAGAGAAGTAATGGGATCTCTCTTTAATAAAGTCAATATTCTGATGAAAGGGGCAGTGAAATATGTCCAAATAATTATATTCTTTAAGAAAAGAGGTAATGGATTATCTCCAAGAGATTCTTTCGTTTGGAGAGGGGCAAAGGAATCTCTCTAAAGGGTTGTATTCTAAGGAACGAAACAATGGAAACTCTCCTTAGGATTTTATTCTAATTAAAGGGGCAAGGGAATATTTCCTAAAGATACTATTGTAATCATAGGGGTATTAAAATATATCAAAGCATTATATTCTTTAAAGAAAAAATCAGTGGAATATCGTCAATTGATTCTTCAGCATTGAGATGGAGCAAATGAATTTTTTTTCTAAGGAAAGAAACAATGCGTTCTCTAAAAAGTATTCTAATCTTTCTAGAATGGAGCAATACAATATCTCCAAGGTATTTTATCGTAAAAAGAGGGACAATGGAATCACTCCAAAGGTTCTATTTTAAGGAGGAATGGAATCTCTCCCAAGAATTATTTTCTATGGGGAAGTGCAATGAAACCACTCCAAAGGATTCTATTCAATGGAAATGGGTATTGAGATCTCTCCCAATAATTCTTTTTTACAGAAAGGGGCAATGGAATCCCTAAAAAGGATTCTATTCTATAGAAAGGGGACATGGAACCTCTCTAAAGTATTCTTTTCAAAGTAAATGGACAATGGAATTACTCCAAAGGTTCTATGATAAAGAGGCAATGGAATATCTTTCAAGAATTCTTTTCTATGGAAATGGACATTGGAATCTCTACAAAAGAGTGTGTTCTAAGAAAGTAGCTATGGGATCTTTCCTAAATATTCTATTCTAGGGAAAGGAGCAATAGTATATCTCCAAGGTGTTTTATTGTAAAAGGGTAATGCTATCTCTCCAATGGATCCTAATGTATGGAAAGGGGCAATGGGATCTCTCCAAGGATTCTGTCCTAAGTAAATGTGCAATGGAATCTCTCCAAAGGATTATGTTTCAAAGGGTTCTTTTGAGAAGGGGGAATTTATTATCTCTAATGGATTCTATCGTTAGGAGAAGTGCAATGGAATCTCTGCAAAGGGGTCTATTCTAAAGAAAGGAGCAATGGAATCTTTTTTAAGGACTGTTTTCTAATGAAAGTGCCAATAAAATATGTCAACAAATGATATTCTTTAAGAAAAGAGAATGGAATATCTCCAAGGGATTCTGTCGCTACGTGAGGGGCAAAGAAATCCCACTAAAGAATTATATTCTAAGGATAGAAAAAGTGGGATCACCCCAAATGATTTTATTCTTATGAAAGGGCGATGGAAAAACTGTTCTTAGGATACTATTTTAAGAAAATGGGCATTAAAATGTGTCCAAAATATTATATTCTTTATAGAAAGGGGCAATGGAATATCATTAAGAGTTTCTATGGTATGGAGGTGTTACCAAGGGAATCTTTCCAAAGAAGTATTATAAGGAAAGCAACAATGGAAACTCTCCAAAGGATTCAATTTTTTTTTATAGAAAGTTGCAATGAAATATCTCCAAGGGTTTCTATAGTAAGAAAAAACACCAATCTTCTCCCAAGAATTTATTCCATGGAAAGGGGCAATGGAATCTCTCCAAAATATTCTAATCTGAGGAATGGGGCAATGTATTATCTCTAATGGGTTCTATTCTAAAGGGGAAATTAAGAATCTCCCAAGAATTCCTTTAGATAGAAAGGAGCAACATAATTTTTTAAAGGAGCCTATTTGATGGAAATGAACAATGTGATCTTCCTAAATATTTTATTCTAAGAAAAGAAGTAACTAAATCTCTCCAAAAGGTTCTATTTTAAAAGAGCAATAGATCCCTCAAAAGAAATTTATTCTATGGAATAGGGCAATGAAATCTCTCCAAATGATTCAATTCTAAAGAAAGGGGCAAATACATTTATCCTAAACATTTTATTCTTAGGAAAGGGGCAAATGTATAATTCTTAAAGATTCTATTCTGAGGAAAGGAACATTGAAATATGATAGAAGGATTCAATTCTGTAAGGAAAGGGATAATGGGATATAGTAAAGGGATTCTATCGTAAGAAGATGGTTAAAAGGAATAACTGCTAACGAGTCTACTCTAAGCAAAGGAACAAAGTGAACTCTACAAAGGATTCTATTCTTTCTGAAAAGATGATATGTAATATGTTAAGAAGATTAACAATGGAATCTCACTAAAAGAGTCTATTCGATCGAAAAAAAACAAAGGGATTTTTCCTAAAGCTTTTATTTTGAGGGAAGGTCGATGAAATCTCTCCAAAGGGTTATATTTTAAAGAGGCAAAGGAAACTCTCCCAATAATAATTCATTCTATGTAAAAAGGCAATGAAATCTCTCCTAAGGATTCTATTTATTCGATGGAAAAAGGCAATGGAATCTCTATAAAGGATTCAAGTTTAATGAAATGTGCAATGAAATTTCTCTAAAGGTTTTATTCTAAGAGGGCTGTGGAATCTCTTAAGAATTTTATTCTACTCAAAGGGACAAAGGAATCTCTCCAAATGATTCTATTCTAAGGAAAGGCTTAATGGAATATCTCCAATGTGTTCTATTTTACGGTAAGAGGAAGTGTTATCTCTCCACGTGGTTCTACTCTAAACGGGCAATGGAATCTCTCCCTAGAATTTTAATCTATGGAAAGCGGCAATGGAATCTCCCCCTACAATTTTATTGTATGAAAAGTGGCAATGGAATCTCTCCAAAGGATTCTATTCTAGTGAAAGGGGAAATTCCTTAAGATTCTATTCGAAGGAAAGGGGAAATTCCTTAAGATTCTATTCGAAGGAAAGGGGCATTGAAACATGTCCTAAGGATTCTATTTTTTTAAGGAAAGGGGCAATGGAATCTCTATAAAGGATTCAAATCTAATGAAATGGGCAATGAAATCTCTCTAAGGGTTCTATTCTAAGAGGGCAATGGAATCTCCCATGAATTTGATTCTATGGAAAGGGGTAAAGGATTCTCTCCAAATGATTCTATTCTAAGGAAAGGCGTAATGGAATATCTCCAATGTGTTCTATTTTAAGGTAAAATGCAGTGTTATATCTCCATATGGTTCTATTCTGAACAGGCAATGGAATCTCTCCCTAGAATTTCAATGTATGGAAAGTGGCAATGGAATCTCTCCCTAGAGTTTTATTGTATGGAAAGTGGCAATGGAATCTCTCCAAAGGATTCTATTCCAGTCAAAGGGGAAAAGCGAAAGGGAAATTTCTTAAGATTCTATTCAAAGGAAAGAGGCATTGAAACATGTCCTAAGGATTGTATTCTTTAAGGAAAGGGGCAATGGGATATCGTCTATGGATTCCATCGTAAGAATAGGGTAAAGGAATTAACTGCAAACGAGTCTATTCAAAGGAAAGGAACAAAGCAAACTCTCCAAAGGATTCTATTCTGTATGGAAAGTGGGAATGAAATATCTCCTTGGGATTCTATCGTAAAAAGATTAAGAATGGAATACCTACACACGTGTATATTCGAAGGAAAGGAACAATGATATTTTCCTAAGACTCTATTATAAGGAAATGTGCTATCAAATCGCTCCAAAGGGTTATATTCTATCGGTGCAAAATAATTACTTAAGATAATACTTAAGATTTAATAAGATTATTTTATTCTATGAAAAAAGGCAATGTAAACTCTTACGAGGATTCTATTTTTAACAAAAGAGTAAGGGAATCTCTCCAAAGGTTCTATTCTAAGAGGTCAATGGAATCTCTTAAGAATTCTATTTTAAGACGGCAATGGAATATCCCAAGAATTCGATTCTAAGACGGTAATGGAATCTCCCAAGAATTCTATTCTAAGATGGCAATGGAATCTCCAAATAATTATATTCTAATGAAATGGGCAGTTGGATCTTTCCAAAAGATTCTATTATAAGGAAAGGGGCGATGGAGTAACTCCAAAGTGTTCTATTCTACGGAAATTGGCAGTGTTATCTCTTCATGTGGTTATATTCCAAACAGACAATGTTATAACTCCTTAGAAATTTAATGCATGGTAAATGGAAATGGAATATCAAACAACTAAAAGGTTCTATTCTAAGGAAAGGGGCAATATTATCTCTCCAAGTGTTCTATTCTAAAGGGGCAATAAAATATCTCCATAGGATTCTGATCTATGGAAAGGGGCAATGGAATCTCTTGAAAGATTCCATTCTAAAGGGGAAATAAAATCAATCCCAAGAATTTTATTCTATGGAAAGGGGCAATGGAATCTCTCCAAAGGTGTCTATTCTAAAGAAAAAAGCAATGGGATTTCTCTAAAGGATTCTATTCTAAGGAAAGATACACTGAAATATCTTCAAGATATTGTCTTGTCGAAAGAAGAGAGGCAATGGAATCTCTCGAAAGGGCTCTATTAAAATTTGGCGGCAATGGAGTCTTTCTCAAGAAATTTATTCAATGGAAATCAGGACTAGAATCTCTCCAAATGATTCTATTCTATTGTAAGGGGCAATGAAATACCTCCAATGGGTTCTATTCTAAAAGCGCAATGTAAAATCTCCAAAAAATTTTTTTCATTCAAATGGGCGATGGAATCCCACCAAATGCGTCTATTCAAAGTAAGGAATCGCGTGATTTTTCCTAAAGAATCTATTCTAAAGAAAATTGCGATGAAATCTCTCCAAAGTGTTACATTCTAAAGGGGCAAATAAATCTTTTCCAAGAATTTTATTCTATGGAAAGGAATCTCCCCCAAATAATTCTATTCTAAGGGAAGGGGTAATGGAATATCTCCCAAGTATTTTATTTTACGATAAGGTGCAGTGTAATCTCTCTATGTGGTTCAATTATATACGGGCAATGGAATCTCTCTCTAGAATTTTATTGTATGGAAAGTGACAACGGAATCTCTCCAAAGGATTGTATTCTACTGAAAACTAACAAAGGTATTTTAAAGAATAGATTCTATTCTATTGAAAGGGGCATTGAACTGTGTTCAAAGAATTCTATATTGAAGGAAAGGTTCAATTGGATAACGTCAAGTGATTCTGTCATAAGGAGAGGGCAAAGGAATAACAGCAAAAAAGTCTATTAAAAGGAAAGGAACAATGTGAACTCTCCAAAGGATTCTATTCCTTCTTGAAAGAGACAAAAAAAATACATGCAAGGGATTCTATCGTTAGAAGATTAACAAAGAAATCCCTCCTAAATAGTGTATTCGAAGGAAATGAACAATGTAATTTTTCCTAATGTTTCTATTCTAAGGAAAGTTGCAATTGAATATCTCCATACAATTTTATTCTAAGGAAATGGGCAATGAAGTTTCATGTTATGTTATATTTTAAGGGGCAATAAGGTTTCTCCAAATGTTATATTCTAAGAGGGCAATGAAATATCCTAAGTATTTTCTTCAATCTGAAGGATTAAAGGAATCTGTCCAACAAATTATTTTCTAAGGAAAGGTGTAGTGAATATCTCCAAAGTGTTCTATTTTACCAAAAGGGGCAATGATATCTTTTCATGTGGTTCTATTCTATACGAGCAATGGAATATATCCCTAGAATTTTTATTGTATGGAAAGTGGCATTGGAATCTTTCCAAATGATTCTATTTGTATGAAATGTTCAAAGGTATTTTTCATATAGAATCTATTCTAAGAAAAGAGGCAATAAAATATGTCCAAAGAATTCGATTCGTTAAGGAAAGGGGCAATGGGATATCGTCAAAGGATTCTATAGTAAGAAGTGGGCAAAGGAATAACTGCAAACGAGTCCATTCAGAGGAAAGGAATAAAGTGAACTATGTTATAAAAATTATATGTTATATGAAATATGTTATTCTCTCTATGTTATATGAAATATGTTATATGAAATATGTTATTCTCTCTATGTTATATGAAATATGTTATTCTCTCTATGTTATATGAAATTAGTGTTCTATTTTTTCTGGAAAGAAACTAATGATTTCTATCGTTAGAAGATTACCAATGGAATATTTTCAAACCAGTCTATCCGAAGGAAAGGAAAAATGGGATGTTTACTAATGATTCTATTCTAAGCAAAGTTACGATGAAATTGCTCTATGGTTTATATTCTAAGGGGGCAAAGAAATCTCTCTCAAGAATATTTTATTCTATGAAAAAGGGCATTGAAATCTCTTCTAAGGATTCCATTTATTCCTTGGAAAATAGCAACGGAATCTTTCTAAAGGGTTCCATTCTAATGAAATGGGCAATGAAATATCCAAAAGTTCTATTCTAAGGGGGCAATGGAATCTCCCAAGAATTTTTTTCTTCTACGGAAAGGTGCAATCTCCAAAGAATATAATCAATGAAAAGAGGCAATTGAATCTCTCCCAAGAATTTACTCAATGGAAAGGGGAAAAGTAATCGCTCCAAAAGATTCTATTCTAAGGAAAGGGCTTATGAAACATCTCCAAACATTTCTACTTTACGGTAAGGGGCAGTGTTACCTCTCCATGTGGTTCTATTCTAAAGGGGAAATGGAATCATTCCCTAGAATTTTAATGTGTGGAATAATTTTAATAAATGGAATATCTCCAAAGGGATAATCTCTAAGGAAAAGGGAAATATTATCTCTTGAAGGGGTTATATTCTTACGAGGCAATGAAATGGTCTCCAAATGATTCTATTCTATGGAAAGGGACAATGGAATATCTCCAAATGATTCTATTCTATTGAATAGGCCAATGGAATACCTTCAAAGGGTTCTATTCTAAAAGGGCAATGGAAAATCTCCAAAAAATTTGTTCTATGGAAAGGGACGATGGAATCTCTCCAAACGAGTCTATTCGAAGGAAAAGAACTGTGGTATTATTCCTAAAGATTCTATTCTAAGGAAACGTGCGATGAAATCTCTCCTAAGTGTTATATTCTAAATGGGCGAAGAAATATCTTCAAATGATTATATACTAAGAAAATGGGTAATGGAATATCTCCAAAGTGTTCTATTTTTACGGTTAAGGGCAGTGTTATACAACCATGTGGTTCTATTCTAAACGGGCAATGGAATCTTTCCCTAGAGTTTTATTGTACGGAAAGTGGCAATGGAATCTCTTTAAATTATTCTATACTAATGAAAGGGGCAAAGGTATTTTTCCTAAAGATTCTAATCTAATGAAAGGAGCATTGAAATATGTCCAAAGGATTCTGTTCTTTAAGGAAAGGGGCAATGGGAAACTGTATTGGGATTCTGTCGTAAAAAGAGTGCAAAGGTATAACAACAAGCGAGTCTACTTTCAAAGGAAATGAACAATGTGAACTCTTCAAAGGATTATTTCTTTATGGAATGCGGCAATGAAATATCTCCTAGGAATTCTATCGTAAGAAGATTAACAATAGAATTTCTCCAAATGAGTCTATTCGAACGGAAGGAACAATGGGATTTTCCTACTGATTCTATTCTAGTGAAAGGTAAGATGAAATCTTTCCAAAGCGTTATATTCTGAAGAAGCAAAGGAATCGATTCCAAGAAAATTTATTCTATGAAAAAAGGCAATATAATCTCTAATTCTAATTCTAATGAAATGGGCAATAACATATCTCCAAAGGTTCTATTCATAGAGGGCAATTGAATCTCCCAAGAATTCTGTAAATTCTTGAAAGTTGCAATTTAATCTCTCCCAAAGATATTATTCTAAGAAAATTGGCAATGGAATCTCTCTGAAGGAATCTATTTGAAGGAAAGGAGCAATGGGATCTTTCCTAAAGATTCTATTCTAAGGAAAGGGACAGTGGAATATCTCCAAAGGGTTCTATTTTAAAGGCACAATGTAATCACTCCAAAGAATTTTATTCGTGGAAAAGAATCTCTCTAAAGGAGTCTATTCTAAGGAAAGTGACAACGATATCTTTACTAAAGATTCTATTCGATGGAAAGAGTCTCTCTCTCTCTCCGTGTGGTTCTATTCTAAAGGGGCAATAGAATGTCTCTCAAGAATTTCAATTCAATGGAATCTGTCAAAAGAATTGTAATCTAAGGAAATGGGCAATGAAATCTCTCCAAATGTTACATTCTAAGTGGACAATTGAATCTCCCAAAACTTTTATTCTATGGAAAGGTGCAAAGGAATCTCTCTAAAAGATTCTATTCTAAGGAAAGGGGTAATAGAATATCTCTAAAGTCTTCTATTTTACGGAAAGGGGCAGTGTTATTTCTTAATTCGGTTCTATTCTAAAAGGGCAATGAAATCCCTCCCAATAATTTTATTGTATGGAAAGTGACAATGGAAACATTCCAAAGGATTCTATTTTTATGAAATGTTCAAAGGTATTTTTCATGAAGATTCTAATCTAAGAACTGCAAACGAATAACTGCAAACGAGTCTATTCAGAGGAAACGAATAAAGTGATCTATTCCAAAGGATTCTATTCTTTCCGGAAAGAGACAATGCAATTTCGCCAATGGATTCTATCGTAAGACGATTAACAGTGGAAAATTTCCAAACCAATCTATTCGAGGGAAAGGAGCAATGAAATCTCTCCAAAGTGCTAATTACTAAATTCTAAGATTCCATACCAAGGAAATAGACAATGAAATCTCTCCAAAGGTTCTATTCTAAGGTGGCAATGCAATCTCTCTAGAGTTGATTTCTATGGGAAAATGCAATTGAATCTATCCAAAAGATTCTATCCTAAGGAAAGAGGCGATGGAAGATCTCCAAATGGTTATATTCTAAAGAGGCAAAGGAATATTTCGCAAGAATGTTTTATTCAATGAATAATGGCAATGATATATCTTCCAAGGATTTTATTTATTCTACGGAAAAAAGCAATGGAATATCTTTAAAGGTTTCCATTCGAATGAATTGGGCAATGAAATATCTACAAGGGAAAATCTCCAATGAAATATCTCCCTCTATTCTCTATTCTAAGAGGGCAATGGAATCTCCTAATAATTCTATTCTATGGAAAGTTGTAATTGAATCTCTCCAAAAGATTCTATTCTAAGGAAACGACAATAAAATATCTCCTAATTAGCCTATTCGAAGGAGAGGTGCAAAGGGATATTTTCTAAAGATTCAATTCTACGGAATGGGGCACTGAAATCTCTCCAAAGGTTTCTATTTTAAAGGCACAATGGAATCCCTCTAAAAATTTTATACAGTGGAAAATGGCAATGGAATATTTTCAAAGGAGTCTATTCTATTGAAAGGGCATTGAAATATCTCCAAGGGATTCTATCGTAAGAATGGAGCCAATAGAATCTCTCTAAAGAGTTCTGATCCAATAGGGTGATGGAATCTGTCCCACGAAGCTTTTTTCAATGGAAATGTCACTGGAATCTCTCCAAATTATTCTGTTCCATGGAAAAAGGCAATGGAATATTATCAAAGGGTTCTATTCCAATAGGACGATGGAAAATCTCCAAAGAATTTTATTCCCTGGAAAGGGGCGATGGAATCTCTCCAAAGAATTCTATTATAATGAAAGGGACATTGAAATCTCTCCCAAGAATACTTTTCTATGGAAAGGGGCAGTGCAATCGCTCCGAAGCAGTCTATTCCAATGAAAGGAGCAGACCTCTCCTAAAGATTGTATTCTAAGGAAAGTTGCAGTGTAATATGGCCAAAGGAATCTATGGTTTAAGGAAAGGGGCAATGGAATATCATCAAGAGATTCTATTGTAAGAAGAGGGCATTGTTATCTCTCCAAAGTGTTCTATTTAAAAGGCACAATGGTTTCCCTCCAAAGAATTTTATTCCGTCTGGAACGGCAATGGAATCTCTCCAAATGAGTCAATTCTTAGGAAAGGGGCATTGGAATATTTCCAAGGGATTCTATCGTAACAAGAGAGACAATAGAATCTCTCTAAAGGGTTCTATTCCAATAGTGCAATGGAATATCTCCCAAGTATTTTATTCAAGTGAAATGGGCACTGGAATTTCTCCAAAAGTTTATATTCTGTAGAAAGGGACATTGAAATATGGAAAGGATTTATAAAGACATAAAGGATTATATTCAATGGAATTTCCTCAAGTGATTCTATGGTAATTAGAGGAGCACATGAATCTCTCCAAAGGAATCTATTCTTAGAAAAGAAACAAAGTGATTCCTCCAAAGTGTTTTATTCTTTCTGCAATAGGCAATGAAATGCACTCAATGCCAACAATTAAACACAAAAGATACGATGCGAAAAAAAGGACAAATACAGCTATGATTGACACGAAATGCGGCAGTAAAGTGGCAAATAGGTATATGCGTGAAGCAAAAGAAAGAATTAGATACTAAGATGAAAACAATATTGAATTTTTATAAATTATAAGACGAAGACATTTTGGAGTCAATAACAAAAGAATGTTTAAATGAAAAACAAATAAACAAAACCGCAAATAATAGGGTATATGACCACTCATCATCATACAAAGTTTACAGCTTGTGGCAACGTTTTTCATGAGGTGATCAACCACCCCATAGGCAAGAAATCGCCATTACTCGTGAAGATTAGTTTGCAACTCTGTGAGGGTAGATGAGGGTGGGAAACGTGCAGTCACATTAAAGCCGCCGAGAGCGTCCCAGAGATATTCAAAGCGATTAAGGTCGGTCCAGTTCGCCGGCCATACCATAAGCGCTATCCCTTTACTCTCCAGGCTGTCGTTGACTATGCCAGCTCTATTGGGACGAGCATTATCAACCATTAAACCGAAAAGAAGACCAACTGCTTCAAAATGCAATCTGACAGTGGGTTCTAGTACTTCATCCTGATATCGGACAGCCGTCTATAGATATGCAACTCGTTGCGATATCCCATCGAAATCACAGCCCACATCATGATGCTTCTACCTCGGAATGCGTGATGCTCGTTGATGTTCTGGGGCCGATTGCGTGTACCTTGTTTTCTCCAGACCCTTGTATGTTTATCATCTGGCTCCTGGGCAAATATCGACTCATACGTGAACATAACGTTAGCCCAATAAGACACTGTCCAATTCCCATGTTTCCGACACCACATCAATCGTGTCACTCTGGATTGGAAGGATAAAGAAACAGAAACTCGCTGTACACAAATACCCGGGCGTACAGTGCATTCACGTGTAGACTTCGGTGCTCAGTAGTGGCAGATATCGTCTTACTAATAGACGCTGCAGTCAGAGATGTCACAAGTGAGGAAGTAGCTCTTCGATTCCGCTCCGTTACAAAAAGAATATATCGATCTTCCGTGGGGGTTGCAACACTTGGGTCGTCGGCCACAGGTCTTCGGACAACTGTTTGCCTTGTTTGGAATTGTTTCCATAATCGTGAAATGACGGAATGATGAATGCCAAAAAAAAGGAGCAACATTAGTAATTGGTAGCCCTATTTCATGTCGTCCCATAGAACGTCAACGCTCACTATCTGTCATTCATCTTCCGGAAGCGATAGAAACACGTCTATTTTAAAAAAGTTCTAAGCACTTTTTATCAGCACTTACATGGAACTGCTCTAACCATTCACATTGCTGGCTTCTTATACTACTGCCGTTTTTGCATATTTCTCAACTCGAAAAAGTGATTGTCTGTTACATTGCATACTTCTGGCTGTTACGCATTTGCATAATTCCATCTAACTCTGCAGCTAATTGCTGCCTCTCAAATTCAGATTGGCTGCTGCAAATGAACATTTTCCTCTCCATGCTTAACTTTTGACAGTGATTATATCTCCAAGGAAAATCTATTGTAGGAAAAGGGGCAATGGAATCTCTCCAAAGGAGTCAATTCCAAGGAAAGGAGCAATGGCATTATTACTAAAGATTCTATTCTAAGGAAATGTGCAATGAAATCTCTCCAAAGGGTTCTATTCTAATGGGGTATGAAGTCCCTCCGGAGAATTTTATTCCATGAAAAAGACAATGAATTATTTTTAAAGATTTGTATTCCAAGGAAAGGGGCAATGGAATATCTCCAAAGGGTTGTATACTAAAGAGTCAATGGAATCCGTCCCAAAAATTTTATTCCGTGGAAAAAGGAAAAGGAATCTCTCCAAAAGGTTCTATTTTTTCTTTAGAAAGCAGCAGTAGAATCTCTCGAAAGGTTCTATTCTAAGGGGGCAATGGAATCTCCAGATAATTTTATTTTCTAGAAAGAGGCAATTGAATCCCTCTAAAAGATTCCATTTTACGGAATGGGGCAGTGTTATTTCTCCAAGTGTTTCTATTCTAAAATGGCTATGAAATATCTCCCAAGAATTCTTTTCTTTGGAACAGGTCAGTGGAACAGGCCAGTGGGCTCTTAAGGATTCTATTCTAAGGAAAGTGATAATGCTATCTCTCCAAGAGGTTCGATTGCAAAAAGGCAGTGGAATTTCACCCAAGAATTTGGTTCTATGAAAAGGGGCAATGGACACTCTCCATAGGAATCTATTCTAAATAAAGAGGCAATGGAATCTCTCCAAAGGATTATATTCCAAAGGATTCTTTCTAAAAAGAAGCAATGAATTATCTTTTAGGGATTCTATGATTATGAAAAGGGTAATGGAATATCTCCAAAGGTTTCTATTCTAGAGAAAGAAGCAATGGGATCTCTCCAAAGGATTCTATTGTTTAAGGAAAGAAACAATGGAAAATCCCATGGAAAGGGGCATTAAAACGACCGCCAAGAATTATCTTCTATGGAAAGGGGCAATTGAACCAAAACCAACTCGACGGCTTTCGTAGACCATCTGCGTTGTCCTGGCAGATGTTCTGGTAATTTTTAGCCGATGGTCAGCGGTTTTGTTAGGGTTGTTACACTCTATCCAATGAATGCAACTTCGTGAAAGTCGTGCGCTGTGGGTAAAACTAACTCCGAGCAGGACGGTGTCGTTGCTTTCGGAATGACTGACATTATGGAACGATTATCTGTCTGATATTCATATGGTGTATGGCGATGCATGTGGCAATACAAGCATAATGCACAATTCCCTTCCAATATTGCGTCGAAGGAGATTTCTTACAGTATTGTCGCTAGAAAGTATGAACATCGGTTCAGAATCAATATCTGGTCTGGATTACTCGGTGATTATTTACTAGGCTCGTAATTGCTACACGAACGTCTCAGTTGTGCAACGTACATTGGTTTCCAGCAGAACATCCACCCAGGTTTGCTGCATTCGTTCACCTCGGGAAATGTGGTTTATGAACGATGGTGCCACCACCCATTCTTCCTGCGTCGTGCATACCCACCACAATAGATGGATCGAACGTGGTGGCGCTGTTGCTTGGCCTCCACGCTCGCCTGACTTTATAACTTGATCTTCTTCTTTGGGGTAAAATGAAATCACTTGTTTATGAGACACCAGTGGAGACACCGCAAGATCTGATAGCGAGAATCGTGACTGCTGTAGCAGAAATCCAGGAAACACCCGGAATCTTCGAGTGTGTCCGCCAGTCGTTTCTCCGTCGTTGTGCACTATGCAATGACGTCCACTGGCGCTAACTATTTTAATAATTTTGTTTGTTCTGTACAAGATGTGTAGTACCTATGCTGTCCAATAAATGTTTTCTGTTCTTATTGATTTTGTTTCTTCCCCGTCACACTTTGCAGACGCGTTTTCGCGATTTTCACGATTTGCAACGCAAGTTCCATTACAATTTTTGTTCGTCTTGACACGTACTATCACCCCTCCATGTTTGTCGGTGAAGTTCAAATACACCCTGTATAAGTAGACTGAGCATTGATATTGAGAAGAGCTTTTTTTTGTATGAAACTCAGGTCAGAGGAGTTGGAGGTTAAAATGTCGCGGGCCGAGTGGTTGTGCCAATGAACGCAACGACACAACGTAAATTACAATAAATTTAGGTTTATTTCCCAATACGATATGTACAATATCTTTTAATAAGGGATTTGTATGCCTTGGTCGTGGGCAGTGCAAAATAGGCAAAAATAGGATCAAATCAATTGCCGCGGCTTACTAGCACTACAAAACCCGAACACAGCTCGAGCTCTCTCCAACAGTCCTTTTTCTGATGTTGCTAAATTTTTATGGGAAAGATGTTTCAGGAATTTAAAGATCAGTGGTGTTGACCTTTGACACCGAGCTGTTAGTGACGTTACAAGGTTGATATGAAAAATTGATGAACATCCTGTTAAGGTACTGCCAAAGAGGGTTTAAACCCATTTGTGGAAATTACTGATGTGTACTATCGTAGACAAATTTCAGCATCCCAGACAAATTGCGTAGGATGTAATTACGAAATCGAAACACGGGAGAACTACAGAAACTGACGATGGAAGAGCTCTGAAATGTGTGGTAGATTCTTCTCATCATTCTTTCACGCTACTATTGCGCTATCGTTTCAAGAGTCCAATAGACGTTAGTGTTTCAGTAATACACAGTTGAATAAGATGAATTTCTATGGCCGTACACATATTCTATACAGAAGACCATCGTAACTACTCTCGTGGCTCACACAAAAATACAAAATTTTAGTTGACTGTTACTATTTATAGACAATTTAAATTGTTATAGTACGTAAGTACACAAAATGTGGTTACTGGGATGGAACGCTAAAGATATCCTTTTACGTCTAGAGACACTAACGTACAAATTGGCAAAATTATCGGCACATGCCGAGTACATTAAAAGTTCCGACAGTTGGAGAGTGGCGCCAACAGATACGACGCTTACAACCCTTAAAATGTACAATACAACGTCTTCAATTTTAATGAGTGGGTTAAAAGTATTTATAAACAGATCGACAAATCACCTTTTCCGTTTTCCACACCTACTAATGTTGCTGATTTTTGTGAATGCCTAGAGCACGGTATCTAAGCAGGGTATCATCCATCTATGAAGTTCCCAATGGGAAGAGCAGAGGACAACATCACGTAATTTTTAACTATGGTCAGAAGACGAGGTCAACACCTGAGCTGGCACCAAAACTTATACACTATGCCTACCAATTATATTTGAAAGGAGATTTGACATGGAACAAAAGTCGTACTTTTATCCGCCCACATAAAACAATTGTGTTTAAAATACTTAAATCCGTCGCTTTTCGAAAAACATTTATTGGAGCTCACAATTCCATGGATCGCTAATAGCAGCGCTTTGTTTTTTGTTTTCTGTGATTATTTATCGAAGCTTGAGAAAACTGTCAGTTTCTCTACACAACTGAATGTAAAATTCCAAATATAGGCGTGTTCTAAGGCGCCAGTGGAATGAGTATTACTAGAGTAAAGCAGGGCTCGAAATACCCGGGTGCACTGTGCACATGAAAATAAAATTGTGCACTAATTTTTTCCCACCAGGTGCATGAAGTGCACCTAACGTTAAAAAAGAAGGAGGGGGGGGGTCGTGTTTTATGTTATTTTGCTGTCTGAACAAAATATTAGTATCGCCCTCTCTCGCTCGAAAGAAACGCAATTAAAATTCCTTAATACGCACTATGCAAAAACAAAATCGCTTGTCCGTAACGGATTTATACAGGAGTAAGGTTTACTTGTGTCATTGCCATCAGAACTTTCCGATGATCGAAACTTTTTCCAGATGGTTCTGTTGAAGCGATTGTCGCGACAGCCGGAGAAGGGAGAAATTAGATCACTTGACCATCCGCGAACGATAGGCCTCCCGCCTTTCTGTAAACACCTCGTGTTTCAATGAAGGCCGTAGGAATTCCTGAGAATTGTCTGGCCACTGTATATCGTTAACAAATATTTTCATTATTTATTTTTAAACTCAGATTTTTTTCTGCTTAAGATATAGTGTACTCGTTTATTTTAATGTGTTTCTTGCCTACCAATGTCTGATGATGACTGAATATTTGTAAGTAATATTTTCGAAGTTAAAAAAAAATTGTTTAAATATTTTTATTTACTATCTACTACTAACCTATCTAATCATACCCAACTAATAAAGTAGTTTATATTACATTAATGCTCTTACATTACGTTTTTTTAAATGTGCACCTAAAATATAATCTGTGCACCAAATTTAAACTTAGGTATCTATAACACCTGTATTAAAAAATCTATTTCGAGGCCTGGAGTAAATCCCAATGAGTGAAGCCGAATTTTATGAACGATTCGGAAACTCGGATTCAGACACGGAATTTGAAGTATTTATATGACTTTTCTCTTTTTGCTTATATTAAAGGCTGCATTCAAAACGTAAGTTAAAAAAAGGGTTGCTTTTCCAACACCCTTTGGAGTTGCTATAAAAATCGTTAATCGCTCGTAAATAATTCGAAGTTGCTGCCACCGGAGGGATATTCGAATCCAACAACTGTATTAAAAAAAAAATTTCACTTTCCAATTGTTATTTTTGTGTGCTAATTAATTATGGTGTTCAATTATTATTTTGTGTGCTATATTTGTCGATAGTTAGCGATTTATCGCTTGCGCCCTGCTAACGGAAATGCACCTTAGTTTTTTTTTTTGCGAAATTAGAGCGGATCCGTATATAAGCCGTGTATTTTGCTTCACATATTTTAAAAACAGATGGTTCGGATTAACCAAACTCGGATGAACGGGGGGTTTGAATTAGCAAGGTTTTAGTGTAATTCAAGATTAGTCTTAAATAATTTGTTGTTAAACCAAACAATGTGTTTCTCATGTATGATACTATAAAAGAACATTGTTTAAAACGACTTTATTTGAAATAAAAGTGACTAACATTTGCTAGACGCAAAATTTTTAATAATTTTATCAATGTTCTACGAAAAAAAGTATCAATATATCGTGTGATTTTTAACATAAAAATACGAAAAATTCCCCGAGAGAGAGAAGGTCTCCAGATGCTTTATCTTTTTATTGGTGTACAATTCATACTTCTCGGGACTGAACTCCTCCCCCCTCAGTCATCAACCCTAGTCACGCCTATGCTTCTTAGTACTACAAGGGTCCGCGCAAAGGAATTCTCGATACTACACTCGTCAATAAATAGAGATTTTTGGTGGTTCATTTCCTTTTCGACATACATTTATATATTACTCATTAAGTTCTACTAGTTTCACTTTATAATCATGGTTTCTTAACCGCCTGCATATTATTAAAAGTCTTAAATTCCTTAAGGGTGAGAGGACATATTCTCTTTACAGAGATGTTGTGACGAACCTCATCCACAGCACATCTTCTGTACTTCTGCTTTAAAGTGTTTCAGTATTAAAAATGTTGCATACTTCCTTTAAGTATTTATATTATGAATGCTGTTAATCAAGAATGTTTATACATTACTCTTCCCGGCATTTAGATTTATGATGTCATGTGTTTACCATTACTGTTTCTAGTAAATATATATTCTAATCAGTTACAACAGGCTGATGTAATCTTTTATAATACGCAATAATTGACCCAATTGCCTCTTAGTCATTACGCTGCTATCCCTGTCTATTGTGATGTCCCTTTATAATTATTAAATATCTTGTTGGACTTGGAAGTACAAATCTTTTTCCTTTATTGCAAGACATAACAAAAAATAACAGTGCGAAAGCCTTATTGCAGTTTTAAGGTAAGACATATTTTATGTAATTATGTTAGAATTTAAATAATACTTTCGAGAGATGACTTTTTTTTTACTAAAAAAAATTCAATAGAAACGTTAATGTGAAAAGTATAAATTATTTTTCCTCTTGTTGACATATCAACAGTGATGTTTCTTCCAATACTGATGAATGATTTCATGTTTTAATCTCATTATAAATATTACAGTTGCACGTAGTTATTCACAAGTATATAATAAATACAATTATTAAAAAATTGTGAGCACTCATAGACAACAGAATCAGAATCGAGAGAATTTTTACCGGTGTGCTTCAAGCAAATCAAGTTTAAATCTGAGAAGTTACAAAAAAATCGACGTTTTAATTTCTAATTTAAATGTATTGTAAATTTAAAAATTCACCATGAAAACATCTGGTAAATATTGTATAAACTAGGGGGCTCCGCCCCCCTGCTCGCGAAACCCCGGGAATTGCTACGCAATTCTTTTTGGTTTGCTTTGCAAACCAACATTCTTTTCGTAAGTGATTTCTCTTTTCTTTATTTTAACACTTAATGTATCTCTCAGTAACGCATTAGTAAAAACCTTCTCCATCTTGTTTCCCCCCCCCAATTCAACAACCCTAGTTGCGCCTATGATCTCATTCGGTAAATGGTTTTCGAAGGGATGTGACGTGTTTTGCGTTGTTTCAAATTGAGATTTGGACTTTCTTGCCTTGAATTTGGCTGTCTGTAATCGGAAGAAAACTCCCGTTCTCAGACAGGATGGCTTCTCGTGGGGCTAGATGCATCCGTCACGTCTGCAGTCTTGAGCAAAACTGCCGAACGATTGACAATAGCGTATTTTAAACGATCAATCAAAATTTCTATCAATGTGCGTCAATTGATTGACAATCGCCTCCCACACGATCAATTGGTTGCTTCAATGAGCATCATCGACAATAATATTGATCGTCTAGGGACCCACTAACGGACGATCAGTGGATCCAACAATTTTATTTCATATTAGACGTTACGTCTTACCTAAATAATCTTAATCGTCAACTACAGGGGAAAGAAAATAATTTTTTTTTTCGATGTTGGAAGAAGTCCTTTATTTGAAAACAAAATTATCCCTTTTTGCTCAAGATTTTGAAAGAGAAACATAAATTCATTTTCCAAGCCTGCTGAAACATCGCAAAGAAAATAACTCGGTAATTGACATTTACTATTTCAAAACAATTTTAAATTATTTTCTATGGAGGTTTCAGGAATAGCATAGCCGACGTTAGCCTTTGATAAAAAAAAACTCTCAGTGCTGACGTAGCAGAACTTTTCTCCCTTTCACATTGACATTAGCACTTTTGAAATGCAATTAGAGGAAATAAAAAAACAAAGAATTATGGAGCTCCAAATTTGAATGACTTAATGCTGATGTGGAAAAATTAATTTTATCTTAGATCCCAGAAAAAGTGGTCTGCTTTGAAAGACTTGCGAGAAGTTAAGACATAATTTCCAACTCCTGGAATAGTATTCCTGACTTATGACCAATTTTAAAAAAAAACTAGCATTTGCTGTTCTTTCACTCTTTGGCTCTACATATTCATGTGAACTATCTTTTTCCAAGCATGAACCTTGTCAACAGTACATTGAGAAATTGTCTTATTAAGTGAGAATCTGGAATCCTACTTGTGAAATTAAAAACGACATACAAACCTGACTTATCCAAACTTTCCAAGGAAATGCAAGATCATTGTTCACATTATATCACGGTCATATAACGTAGGCTGATTTCGAGAGGACTTCTTGGAATTTTTTTGGTTTGGAGCAAGGGCTCGATTTTGGAGGAATCAGTTAGAATTCATTTTTTTTAATGTTTCGAACCTATTTAAACATTTTACTGCATTTGTATCTTAGTTGGGGTTTGAAGAAAGTAATTACGTTACATGCATAAAGATGTACTTCACAGATCACCGAAGTTGTTTGCCCAATGATTGCGATGACAATTTCGTCTGATGATTTTTTCATGATTCATTGCAGCGAAAAATAAGAAACTAATGCCTCAAGATTGCAAAATCCATAATTTTGCATATTGCATTTGGTAGTGGAAAACTTGTATGATTTGGTATGTTGTAAAAAAAATTTTAATTTAAGTCAGATTTAAAATGGTTAATTTTAGGTCATAAGAGTAGCATCTTTATGACATATGTAACTTGAGGTCGGCCAAATACTTCAGCGGCTCATCAACAAGATCGTTAAAAAACACTTAGAAGTAAAAAAGAAAAAAAAAAGACCTTTTTTGAAACAATATAAATGTATTTTATTTACAATTTTACAAACAAAAATAAGAACATTCATTAAATAGAACAAAAAGTATGAAGAATTCAAAAATGATATTGCAGTTTCTTTTGCAAGTTATGTCACGATAGTTTTGAAAACAAACAAATCAAAGCACATACCCGATTTTCAAAAAACAAAAAACATTTACATGTCTCGGAAAAGAATACTGCATACAAAAATTAACCAGTGAAACTATATTCCATAAGTCAAATTATGCTTTACAAACAGTTCAAAATGAGCATCACATGAAAAGCACTTGAGGTTTCACTTTTTACACAATGCAAAGAGCATCAGGAATCTAAAATCTTAAAAGAATTCATTTTAGTCAAATGTTTGTGCGTAGAAAAATATATTTAAATCAAATGTACAATTGCATTTTACATTTTATACAAATGATAATTGCACTGGTATCAGAATGAATATTTTTACAATAAAATTAAATTTGATACCACCAACAATGTTCATAATAAACACAAATGTGAATTTATAGATGTCTTATGTACAAAACACCAAAAATCATCTTCATACTGGCAACTTCTTTAATACAACACAACACTCTTTGATTGAAGGTAATAGAACACAATTCTCTTCGTCACCTGGGGCAAAGTATTTTGGATCTTGAGAATCTGGCTTTTTAGAACCTTCTCCCTTCAATCCTACATCATTAGGTGATGTGTGAATGCTAACTGATACATTACTATTTTCTCGTAATGTTACTTTTTCACTGATAATGCCATCCGAGGATTTGATAGGACTCGTACACAAATTTTTCTTTTTAAAACAAATTGCATTTTTGTTACAGATGTCTAAAGATTTTTGAGGTGAGCTGTCAGCAACAGGGTTAAGCTGTATTTTGCCAAGATTGTTGGCAGTACAGGTTTGAATATTGATCCTTTCTAATATCACTACGGGTTTCTTCGTGCTCTCGCTATTAAGCTGCAGGGGTGAGCTGAAGGCTACTTTGGGAACCTCCTTATTAAGACCATACACATGCATGTTTTCAATGCGTATTAATTGCACCAATGGCTGTTTATGTTCTTTTAAAAACTGCTGAATGTTTATAGATTCTTTAACTGTTTGAATATCCTGACTAACTGCCTTGGTACATTTCCGAGCAGATAAATTCGTAGTCTGGTTTTTAGATTTGACTGCAGTCTTTTTACTGAATCGAGATTTTTTTGACAACCTCGATTTAAAATTCAGCGCATAATTCACAGAATTAGTTAATCTAGAAAAACTGGAACGAAATCTTCTAAATCGCCTTTTCAATTTTACATTAGAAAGTTCAGAGTCAGATGATGATGATAATATTATGCAGTCATCATTCAATTCCTCAATACTTCGTTTTCTGAGCAAAGGTTTCTCAGAGTTATTTTTCAATGTCATGGACACCGATAATTGTGTAATATCAGATTTCGTTTGCGAATTATCAATTTGGTAAAACACTGAGTTTTGGTGATCTTTACACACTTTTATAATGCACTTCGGAAGAGCAGACTTTTGATTAATGGAATTCTTATCCTGCTGCAAAGAGTTTTCATTAGTAGCAATACTTTTAAGAAGGGCCATCTTGCTACCTTTATTAATTGTTTTTGTATTACTAACAGATGTATAAACTATGGAGTTACAAACAGGCTGAATTCTACTTGGTAAAATCAGGTGTTTAGACTTTCTAGAAGCAGAACCAGCATCTGAGATCATCGAATGCTTTCTTTTGAAAGATGGCTCAATAGCTTTCAGTTTCGAAGGGACTTTACATGATAGATTTGATGGCTTACATTCAATGGAATCCAATCGCACTCCTTCATCGACGATTTCTTCCACACTAGAACTAGTTGAGTTTGGGGTTCTGGGTTTTGTCTTAGTAACTCTGCACAGGGAACGTTTTCTCAAGTATGATGGTTTGCAAAACGTTTTCAGTTTCAAAGATAATTTATGAGGGGTATTTAAATGTGCAGTCTGTGTGGTAGGTAAATTTTCAATTGAAGATTTGTTATTTGATGGTTTATATTCAAAGGAGCATGATTGATCTAATTGCGTTCTGTCATCCATGGCAACTTCTTTACTGCTGGAATCTGTAGAAACACTTCCACAAATTACACTTGGGGCAATACTAACACTGGTTGTAGATTCAGATTCATAAGTTGAAATGAGTGACAAATTTGGAGGAGATAATTTATTAATATCCTCTGGACAACACTTGACCCTAGAACGAGAAATTTGTTTCCTTAAAACTGGAACACTGTGTATATCTTTTAAGTGCTTTGAAAGTGCTGCCATTGACTTGAACCCTTTTTGACACAGTTGACATCGGTTGTTGCTCTTTGATCTTTGCAAAACTGAATATGAGGTCTTTAATGACTTTTTGGTCACAGATATATCTTTTCCAGTCACAGACATGGTCCGACTGCATCTTGCTTTCAGAGACGACAATTTTTTCTTATTTTTGTTTTTTGTTGTAGAAGCAGTTTTTGATTTTACTGGGAATGGATGGTGGCATGAACTACTTTGCATCTTGGCATCAATGATCACAGCACTATTTGACTCCAAGCCAACTGAACTAAACAAGCCTTCAGTTTTGCAAACTTCATCTAAACAAGCTGATAATGTCTGTTGGACCTCTTCTAATATTCCAGATGGCTCAACAGAAATTGAGTTTTCTTTTAAATTAGAGCCATCCAGAAGGTTTGGACTACATTTATACAATGAATCCAGTGTTTCATTAAAATCAGGATTCTTCTGGTTGTTACTATCATTCGATTGTATTTTATTACATGGTGAGGGTTTCATTTGTTCATTCACATGGCTATCAGTTGATTTCATGACACTTTCAGGTAGAGTACCTGGATCACATTCTGTTTTGCTATCACGTGAGACTCCAAGATCTTCCAATACTGATAAAACAAAGTTGTGGTTATAACTATAAACATGCTTTTGTTCTAAATTATTTAAGAAGCCATCATTGCTGTCTATGACAAGAGACATAGTGGCGGGGGTCAAAAGCTGTTGATTATTTAAATTAGAGTTGTAATCTAAGGCTTTGATAGATTTGGGTGTTAACTTTATTGCTGTCTGGGAGAAATCTGTGCTTAGGTTTGAAGTATCACAGCCCTCATTTAAATCTATTCCCTTTTCACCAAGATTTTTAGAAACAGGTCCATCTCTTTTGGGACTTAAAACTTGATTTAAATCTGAGCTAGATCTGGATAGAAGTGCATTTGCATGTGGTTTTTCATCATAAAAGAGATTTGATGACACTTTGACAGAGGTTTCCTGCATGGATATATCACTGCTCAAAAAATCTAATGGATAACTATTCTCTTCTTGCTTTACTTTTAAATGGAAAGCACTAGCTGGTGATGTGGTGGTCTTAACACATGGCTCATTGATAGTTCCAAAAAAGTTGTTTGATTTGTCCTCAATGGCTGTATCTCCTATTAATAAGGGTATTAATGGGCTACTCTCTCCAGGTAACTTCAATGCTGGATTTATAGTAGTGGAGTGAAACTCAACACTTGGCAAGTCGAAGTTAACTACAGAAAGTCTCCGAGAGGTATTTCCTGGAGAATCTGGCAAGCTACACACATCTTGAAAACATTCATTCATCTGAGATAGATTTTTACATTGTTTAGCATTCATACTGCTGTTATTTGCTTCAAAGGTAGGGTTTATTTCAGAGTTTTTCAAACTTTGAGCTAAATTGTTACTGTTGTCAAGCTGTTTAGGTTCATTCTCAACAGGGAATATACATTCTGGCATTAATTGTGGCATGCTCTTCTCCTCAGAATCTATAACTTCTAGATTATGAGGGGAACTGAAACTTTCCCCAGCAGATACAGTGGAAATGCTTTGTGCTTTATGTTTTCCTTGACTACTTGGCACATCCTGAGACAAAACACCTCCACCTGTATCATTTACAATTAAACTATTTACAGGGTTTTCCATCAAACTGATTAAATGACCGTTCTGCTGCTTCGGATCATTATCTTGTGGAAACAATGCCCAAGACTGTGCATTTAAAGGTCTTTCAGAATGAACAGAATCCTGCTCATATTTGAAGGCTAATTCATCAATTTTTTTAATATCATCTTGACTGTGAACAGAAGGCCGACGGGCATTCAATGAAACTGTCTTAGCTTTGTATTTGTCAATCTCAATATCATTCCCGTGAAGTTTTCTAAGGTGCCTGAGTATACTATTCTTGCTCATTACTTTCTGGCATACTGGGCATTCTACTTTTTTTTTAAATTCTGGACAAACGTTTGTATCAGAAGAATCCAATCTGTTGGCTTCTTTTAATGAATTAACAAGATTTTTCTGTTTAGTTCTTTTTTCTGCCCAATTGTTCTGAGTACTATCTTTTGGATTCAAGTGGATTCTTCGTATATGGACTTGTAAAGCATATCTACTGGAGTATGGTTTAAAACACATGCCACATTCGTTATTAGCTTTACAATAAAAAGCAATCTGCTTAGCAATTTCTGCTTCTTTCTCATTCTCAACCTTGTATTTTCTTAGTTGTGCTACAGGGGGACTTAATGTGTTGGAAGACTGGATACTTTTGTCTAAATTATCTATTGCCAAGTCATTAGTACCAATACCTTTGATAGTATCACTTTCAGTAGCAACAGAGGGAGCCTGGTAGCAGTTTTTAATATCATGAATAAAAGCCTGTTTGCCAAATTCTTTTTCATTATTCTCCAATTCTCCACAGTAACTGTTGACATTGTGACTGAGTTGAAGTTCTTCAGTCATACGATTGCTTGAAGAGTTACCTTGAATTATAAGAGGTGGTTCATATTTAGAAGTTACCAGTGACTCGATGGTTGGTTGGTTTGTTAGCTCCACATTCATGTTAGAAACCACTTTAACTTGTTTGGGTTTCATTTCATAGATGTTGTTTGCTTTGTAGCTTTCAACGATTGCTCTTGGAAGAGCACACTCAATGTCATTAGCAACATCGAATGTCAAAGCATTACTGAAGGTTCTGAGGGATTCGTCCCTTTCTTCTGTGGCACTGAACAGTTCAGAGAGCATCTGGTCAAAGTTGTCAGTACTCTTGCCATCATTGGTAGAAATTATTTGATCAACAGGTGGTGTAACATAATCAGGTATTTTAAAGTGTTCATCAGAAAAGATATCTGGGTTAGATACAAAAGGAGCACATTTATCAGAGTTGGGAAGAAGTTTGGCATTTTCAGTTACTTCTTTTTGATCCACAAATTTATTTCCTGGATGAATCAGGGACGTAAATTGCTTTAATTTTGGAGATGTACTTTTCTGAACAGTCGATTTATCAGGATTCTTTTTCGAATGCACAGCGTTTTTATGCCTTACTAAATTACCATGGCTGCTCAATGTTTTCAAACACAGGTCACACTTGTGTTCTCTTTTAGAAATGGACACTTTTTTGATGATAATGTTTCCACTTTTATCCACTATTGCACTATTCTGATTAGTTACATTAGCTGTTTCACTATATTCTCTAGCAGAAGTCATCCCATTTTTTTCATCACGTGGTAGTTCTTTGTAATATACTGAACTCTCGTTATGGTGAGAAGGTTGAAATTTACTCCCATAATGCTCTTGCTGATATTGTCTTTTAAATTCAGGAAGAAGTCCATTGTTTTCCCTGGAAGATACTTCAGGATAAGCAGCTTCATTTTCGGTAGTAACAAATAAGTTCGTTTTATCAGTACAGTTTTCAAATACGTTGTTGCTATAGCTTGTTGAGGGTACATTTTCATTTCTATTGAAGTTACTGGGCAATTCAGATGAAAACACTACACCTTTGTTTGTGTTGATATTTTCATCAGCTGTACCACGGTCATTGAAATTTTGCGTAAATTTATGAGATGTTTTAAAAGTATCTAAAAAAGTTGATTCTAAAGAATGTTTTTCCTCATAATGTCTGTTTAAATCTCTTTCATTAGAGTACTTTTGCCAACAAAAGCGGCATATGCAATCCATATTTTCAGTTTCTTCATTGAATAGCACATTTTCAGATTTAATGTATTTTTCCAAAACTGATCTTGGATTACTTTCATCGTCTTTGAAAAACATATTCTGATGACTTAAATTTATAGAAGACACTTCAGATGATATCATTGGATTTGTTACTGATGCAGTATATTTATCTTTAGAAGCAGTCGAATACGAACCACAATCACTTGAAGAAATTGATTTCATACATGGCTGTGCTTCCTTCGAATAAGATTCTGAAAAATGTACAAGATTTATTTCATCAGGTTTGTTTTCATTGTGTACTGTCAAACAATCATCCTTCAAATGGGCTAAACTCCTTTTAGAAACTAATTCCTCACCTGGACACTCTCCTAATGTAGGTGATTGAGTTGAGTGGTGTGCTTCAATATGTTTTACTAAATTCTTATTGTACGAAAATGCTTTTGGACACAAGTGGCATTTAAATTTCTTTTCAATACTCTTTCTCACAATTCCATTGGTCTTATTCATACTTTCAGATGTTAAATTTAAATTGTCTTCCATCTTCTGAGAGTTGTCACTGGATGAGACAACCAACACATTTTCAGTACTGGGATCTAAATGTGAACTACCATCCGACAGCATTAAGTCTAATGCACCATAGATATCATTATTTACAAAATCCACCTCACCAGATCGGTGTTGGCTATTCTCTTCAACACTTGAGGATGGATTGCAAGGTGCTCGCTGAGATAATTCCACACTTGTTTTCAAGAGTTGTTTTTCTACATCATCAATTTCTGGTTTCACATCTCCAAAAGACTGAAGACTAGAAACTGCTTTATCATCTTGTAGATAATCACTTTCATTTTCAGGCAGCGGGTCATGAAAATCATGTAAATTTTTAAGGTGTTTTCTCAAAAAAGTGTCATTAGTAAAAGTTCTCAAGCAAATATGGCACATGTATGATTGCTGACAACCTTTCAAAGTTAAATTACTTATTCCAGATTCTGTACCAAAACTTCCCGAATTCTCACCCGTTTTCGCTGCAAATGAGTCTGATTTGCTAAAAGTCTTTAGTTTTGATTTTAAGGATAGCTGCATTTCATTTTCTTTAGATTTAGACAGGACTGGATGTCCCACAGTAGGAGAAGCCCTATCACCGTAACTACAATCTGTCAATTTTTTTAAATGATCTGTCAAACCACTTTCTATTTTACAGTTCAGAGCATCTGATGGAGATAAACACGCATTTGAGTCTATATCCTCCTCGAGCAAATTAGTAACAAGTGGAAAATCTCCTTTATTTTCATGGACTGATGATAAATTAGCAGTTTGTTGAGAGTTCATAGCAAGGCACTCGTCTCTATGTTTCTTTAACAAATGCTGTTTCATGTACAATACAGTCAGTATTTTCCCACAGTACTGACAAGGTTTTGAGCGAGTTTTAATTTCTTTTCTAATTTTCTTGCAAGAGGATCCAGCTTTTGAATTTCCCTTCAACTTCTGTTCAGAGGGTGTGAGATTCATCTGATTTGCATTTGGTTTTAATTTTCCTTTCTGCACAGGCCGGTAAGTTTCTTTAACTGTGTTATCAGATCCACGTGGATCAAAGTCAAATATTTCAGATGGATGTGAGAGATTATTCTTCCTTGAATCTTCAGAAGTTTTACTGATGCTATTGAACAAAGATTCATTGTATGCTTCTCTGTCACTTTCATCGAATGTCATCGGCTTCATTTCGTGGTTAGGCGAAGTGCTCTCAAATGCTTCATCAGCAAACTTCAGATAACATTCAGCAATGTGCTTCTGCAGAGCTGTATGGGATTGCAATTTTTCTTTACATATGCCACAATTGTAGGAATTGCCTTCTTCACTTTGAGAAATGTTTTCCCTGGGGCTGATATCAGTGCAACTGGAAGATGATAATTTCATATCAAAATTATTTGGATTGCTGTCAGAAGATCCTGAAGATATAGAGAATTGAAGATTACTACTGTTCATAAAATTTAACACTTTTAATTCTTTGGTTGTCTCATTATCACTCATGGAATTGTATGAAGATAAATTATTCACAGAACTGTGCTCCAGAACATCTTGGCTGTTCTTTGCAAAATCTGAAAAGAGGTTCGACTTTTTGGTATTCTCAGTACTACGGAGATAAGAAGCTAAATTGGGATATGCACTTTCAGTAGCAGTGTCCATCACTCCGTCTTTAGGCATGCTGACAAGATTGGACAACACAGTATTGGTTACATTATCTGCCATTTCAGACATGTTAAAGGAGGCTTCATTGTATTGTATTAAAGGGAGAGAATTATCCATTTGATCCAAGGAACTTGCGTTATCAACAAGTTTTGATGAATTCTGTTGATCGTTAAAGAAGTTGTAGCATACGTTGGGGAGACTTTCATGATTCTCAGCAGTAGCACATGAATTTCCTCCACCTGGATCATGCTTGGCGGATGTAGAGGGTTTTTGAAGACTGGCAGGGGAGTAAACACTGATAGTTTTTTCAGCAGAATTGTTCTTCATGAAATTGTACTCATTTTCTTTTAGTTCATTCTGGTGGGAAATCTCCATATGTTTCATGATGAGGGAAACTGGATATTCAAAGGAGCAAAACTGGCAAGCTATCACAGGATCTTCATCACAACCAGAGGCATCTGGGGCTCTTGAGCTCTGGTTCTTTTCTGTATAGTCATTCAAATGATCTTTAGGAACCTGGAAATAATGGTATGGTAATTATTTGCTAAACATAAACAAAGGTTAGTTAAAGAAAAATGTAATATAACTCATGAAAAATACTTCATTTCAGTAAATGATTCTTAGCAACAGAAAGTACGACCTATTATCCAAATCAGTTGTAATAAGTTACCATTGAACTCTCAGCTCTAATGTTAAGACTGGTTAAATTGCAGCAGGGAGAATTGTAGAATTACAACATAAAAACAGTTCATATTAAATATTTTTAATAAAAATGTACATGGTTCCCACACCCTTATCCAAAAAAAAATTCAAAGACTTTTCAAAACCAAAAAAAAAAAAAAATTTCAAGGACCTAAAATTTCTTATAACGACCTAAAACAAGGCATACACAACAATTGTCAATTAAAAAGAAAAATGTGAAAATTATATTAAAAAAAATACATAATTTTTTTTAAACTACTGACATTCAAAAAAAGGAAGGTTATCATCAATTTTGGTTATAATTTGGATTTTCTTTCCTCACAGAACCAGTGATTTTTTTTGTTGTTGCAAAGTGGACTTCTCGTCTCAATGCTAACTACCAGGTTACTTGCACATATATCGGTTTAGCTCATGCGATAAAATATTGTACGATAAATTCTTTTGGTGGCACGAAGAAGAATATAGGAGCTTGCACACGGTTCAATCTACACGACACAATCTCTATTTTGTTGTCGTCCACTGCCTACAACAGACGGCTGTCATGGTTTATTTTGTTTGAGAAACAAAACAAAAGTTTTGACTGGTATTAGGGCTTTTTTATTCTCCAGTCTAAGTTTTCATCTTTGCGATTGTTAAAGATAGAGTAAACATTTCAAAGGATATGAAATCTGTAGAAAATTTTTCAACAGAAGGATATCTTAAATGTGATTTTCTTAAAAAATTTATTTTTCAATTGCAACTTTTATATTTTTGCAATGAGAATTTGGCATAATTTCTTTGGATGAAAGGCAGGTTACCAATGACGTCCTGACTACAAAAGTTAAGGTTTCCTAAAAAGCGGTGCAGTTATCTAGCGGCCAAAGCTACATCATGATGCGGCAGGCATAACAAGGCGGCAGTCTTAACGGAGACCAGAGGTGTCAACTTAGACGTACAGAATACTGTGGAAAATGGACAATCTAGACGTAGCATTATTAGTATATCAAATAGTGTCAAAGCGCAAAACACCAGTTTCATTCAGAATGACGCACCTACTGTGGAGGAAAACTAGTCTGGACATGTTCTAATGCAAGACGAAATTACACAACTATGTACAAGTTTTAATATATCAAGTACTTTCAAAGACTTTTTACCAAGTTCTGTAATTTTCAAGGGCCCTTAGTTAGGGGAAAAAAATTTGAGGACTTTTAAGGACCGTGGGAACCCTGTACATAGATCATTGATAACATTTTGTGTTGAAATGAAAACAGAAACACAAAATATTACACTGAGTAATTTTTAACACAAAAATAAATATAATCATGCCTGAATTAGTCAACATAATTTGTTAGCATTTTTTTAAATACATCACATCACATTTACTTTATACATTTTAATGAAATTAATTTAATCCAAATAAGTAAAGAAAATTTCTCAACATGAGATACATTAAAAAAAGGGTCAAATAGTTTAACCAACTCGGGTATTTATGCTACAATTAAATTTTCCTACTCATTCAAAAGCAGGGTATGAAAAAAATAATTTTTAATAAAAAACATTATGACTTATTTCATTTTATTTAATTGGATGGTATTAAATTGAATTTTTATGATTTAAATTAATTCCCTGCCCATTCAAATTTAAATTTGTTGGAAAAGAGACATGTAAATTAGTGTAGTTTTAGATAGTTTTGATTTATCAAAGCATCAAGATTTTTTTTATGTAAAACATTAATGCATTAGGATATATATCTCGGAAAATTTTGAAAGATTAAAAAGCGACATAAGAAATTACAAAGTAACTCACATGATAGAGTAAATGAAACAGTGCCCCAAATACTAAGCATGTGAGCAATGTTTTTACATCTAGTTTGGATTACTTTGAGTTAAACCCACAACCAGTAATGTGAATTTTTTTGGCAAAGTTCTGAATTACATATAAAATAATCACATCACAAATAGAAAATGAAATAAAAATGAACTTGCACCTTGAAAAATTTCTACTTCTCTTCAATTTTTAGCTTGCAAATATAACTTATTGAAGAAAAAATTATTATTTTTTGTAAGTTAACAGTAAAAAATGAGATAGCATGAAAGTAAATAAATTTAAAGTCAAATATGTCTCTTTTTCAAATTCTTTGAGCATTGACAAGTATTTCATAGGTATATTCGAAGCACACAAAAAGGGTTTATATATAAAACAAAAACATGGATTTCTCAATAAACAGCATGCCATAGAACAAGTGTAATAACATCCCCTTAACATGCCAATTCAGTGGAATTTTGAGCTTGTAATAAAAAATTTATCAATTCTATACAATAGCTTCTTCTTTAACCCATCTTTTCTCAACATACTCACTCAATTATCAGAGTAAATTAACTTTGACATTCCAAATTTCAATTCCATAAATACAAAATAGTTATTCTAGCAGTATAAAGAATTCTAAGGGATCAATATGCATAAAGTTTCCCAATAAATTGAAATAAAAATGAACCAATATATTACATAAAACAAAATGAAACTGTCAAAATTGCCAATTATAAGATTTATGTGCAAAATTGGAATGCATTTGTGATACTGCAGAAATCGTATGTTGTGAGTAAATGTCTTCATATTTTTTTTATGAACAGAGAGAGAGAGAGACTACAATACTAAATAAATAACTAGAACATCTTAAAAAGAAAGCGAACAGAGAGACTACAATACTAAATAAATAACTAGAACATCTTAAAAAGAAAGCAAGTTACCACAATTTTAATAGTTTATGTGGATATTGTAAAGATTCATCGAGTCCAAGAATCATCGAGTCCAAGAATGTCTTTTTGTGATTTATTTTCGGACATCAAACAAACAGTACAACAACACAACAAATAATAATATTACGCTGAAATACATAAATTCAAGTTTCAAGAACAAGGAGGGAGCTCATCAAGAAAGCTCACACCCAAAGCCGTGCCATTCAGGAAGTCTCTTAAATTGTTTTTAATCACATTACTTTACGAACGATCACGTGGTCTCGCCGAGAGTGTCAGCAAGAAGCTCCACTCTCAACAACACCCACGTGGTACATTCCTATTCTCAACAGATATATTCTGAGTACCTTTACTCATCACATGATGAATGCTTTAAAATTGGCCATGTGCGATGATTTATAGTCACACAGAATGTTTATTACAAAACCAACACTGCCAAGTGATGATGGCTTGTGAGTGACACTTATTGGCCAATGGCACAAGATGAAAATACTTGTCGTAATTATATCAACCATCAAATACTGTTATTTAGTGTGTCTAGAAAGGGAGGATGATTTTCAATATTATTTCAGGATGAACTCGGTACGAGCAAAGTTCTAAACTTATATGAAAGAAGTAGCGTGAATCTTGTTCTGTTATTTCTGTAATTTTATGAAATTTAAAATTTTGATTTAAAGCATGATTCATCCTGTTTGTTAACACCTAGAATTGATATTAGATTACAATTTTGTCATCGCCATTCCCTGAAGTAAGTAGAATTATCACTTTCTGAAAACTTAACATACGAGACTCACTAAACTGACAGCATTTAAATATAAATAATGTTCTTTTACCTTGCACTAATGAAAACTTATAGTTGTTACCTTTTTTAATCCATACATTTAATAAAAATAAGAAATGAAAATAGGTATGATTATTTTTCCAAATTTTGATTAGAAAGACAAGTGTGTAGTCATTTATTAACAGATACAAATGCCTAGAACAAGCTCCTAAAGTTTTAAAAATGCTGAAAAATGTTTGTCATTATGAACTTTAGTAGAATTAGTTTATAACTTTTTCACACTTTTATGGAATCAAAAGTGTTCTATTAAGCCTAAACGTACGATATGCAGACTTGTCAACTTTAAAAACCTGTGCTTCTGTAAAACTTTTGTGTGAATGCCCCTTGCCATAAAACACAACATAAATACATGAATTTATGTGTATTAGAAATATCCATGTATGTCAAAATAACTAGTAATTTTTGTAACATAAGTAAAAATTCACATTTATATCAACTGCAGAAACCTCGCAAAGCAGTAGTATTTTAATACCAAACTGAATAATTCTATTTACAAAGTTGTTTCATTTGGTGTTCTATCTAGAAGAGGGGATTGCAGAAAAATTTAATGAAGCTTTAGTAACTTTTTTGGTCTTCTTTACTAATTCGGCACATAATTTCTACTTAAAACAAGGTTTGGGGTTTTGTGTCTTTAACACAGGCCACAAAACAGATTTTTTTATACAGGTGCATCTTGTGCACTTAAGTTTTTAAATTAGGTGCACAGGTTAAATTTTAGGAGTATATTTAAAAAAAACGTAATATTAGAGCATTAATGTAATGTAAACTACTTTATCAGTTGGGTATGTTTAGATAGGTTAGTAGTCCGATAGTAAATAAAAACATTTAGACATCTAAATTCTCCCTTCTCCGGCGCACGGTTGTCGCGACAGTCGCTTCAACAGAGCCATCTGGAAAATTTTTCGATCATCGGAAAGTTCTGGTGGCACAAGTAAACCTTCCTTCTATATAAACCCGTTATGGCTCAGCAATTTTGTTTTCGCCTAGTGTGTATTTTGGAATTTTAATTACGTTCCTTTAGAGCAAGAGAGGTTGATACTAATATTTTGTTCAAGCATCAAAATAACATAAACAACGTTCCTCCTCCTTTTTTTAATGTTAGTTGCACTGTGTGCCCCTAGCGGGAAAAAATTAGGTGCACAATTGTATTTTGATGTGCTCAGTGCACCCGGGTATTTCGAGCCCTGCTTTAACATCAACCAACTTTCCAACGTTTTGTGTTAGAAATAAGAGAAAGTATTCAGTTCGGTTCTTTCTGACGACATTGAAGATTCTCACACTCTGCATTGGAAAGGGGGATGAGCAGAACAAGAATACAAAGCATAACTTTGGCCAATCTAGCAAATTTTAGAAGTCCATCAGCCCCTCTTATTTTACCTATTTCAACCCTCTTCACATCAATTCAAGCATGTCCTTCTATTATCACAGATAAATCTTCCAGCTGAAGACAAAAAAACTAATTTTCCAACTCATCCGTTGCTAGTCTTACACTCATCAAGTCCGATAGAAAATTTCAGTGGATGGTTGCAGAGAATGAAATATTTCGATTGCTCGATCAAAATATCAAAATTCTGTAAAAAAGGCAGACTTATCCATAAATTAGTAAAATTCAGCGGAAATCCATACAACTGAAATTCAGAGGAAATCCGTAAAAGTTGGCAAGTATGGGATAAGAGATATTTCAATGTAACAAACATATATATTTCTAATTTAGAAACTTTTATTTTCAAAGTAACTGCAATAAAATTATATGGCAGTAAAATAATGCTTATCATAAGCTCCACACTCAGCCCATATAATCACACAGCAAATAACAGGAAATTTTATTTTAAAAAATGGTAAGTAAATATCTAGCCAAAATTTGGTACCCAGTGCAGGAAAATAGTCTATAACTCAGCAACTCATCTCTTGTCACTTTATATAATTTCAATCTGCATAAAATTATAATTAAAACAATCATACTATCTGTATACTTTAAAAAAGCATAAGTATAGGATTTCAAGTAGTTGCAAAGGTTTGATGGTATAACAGAAAAAAAATTTCATAAAATAAATTCTTACAGGTAAGTATTTTTTTAAATTCATCTTTTGAATCTTTTCTTCGAGTGTATGTATTTACACTAGTATATAAACTGCTGTTGCTTAATAAAACTGTGTTGAACAATCTCTCAGGATTGAAATAAGAAAATGTATTGCAATTTGGGGTTGTTTATAGAAAAGTAAGAGTTCATACTGCATTAAATGTCTTAGGATGTACAGTTATACTTAGTTTCCAATAACTATAAATTAATTTTGAAATCCATTCATTTTTAAGATTTGCAAACCCAGGTGTTTTATCTTTTCCTAATTTCAGTTTAAAATTAACTGTGGCTTGTGATAATAATACATGACAACCATTGTGAACAATACATTTTAGAGGATGAAAGAAATTTAACACAGACAATTGCATTAAATTAATACCAAGAAAAAGACCATTTAACAGTTCTCTACAGAAATTCAAAATCACCTTTAGAATGATTCAATAGAACCTTTAAGAACAAAGTTCTATCCTCTTTAGAAAGAAAGAGGAATACTTGTATGATATAAGATATAAAGAGTGACTTCATAGAAATCATTAACTGAATTGAATGATATATTGTAGGAAAGATGGTTATAGCATGACAAACACATTCACAATGCAGAATATTAGAATCTTGTAACACTTGCTGATGATTTGGGATAACATAACGGGGAAAACATAAAGAAAAAAGAAAGAATAGAAATGGCCCATACTCATGAACAGATTTATATGAAAATAGTATAGTATAGTTAATTTTAAAAATACAGAATAATGCAATAGTTTTTCTCTCTAGCTCGCTAAGTTTTAAATAATTTTCAAATTAAATATCAAGAAAACGCAATGACAATTTTGTATTTTGCTGTACTTAATATTGGGAGTGAAATTGTTACAAGCACTTTAAGTAGAATAAAACAATGCAAACCATAAACATGCGTTAAAAAGCAAATTCATGCAAATGATAATGAAAAGTGGTTACTTCAACTAGTGTTTAAAATAAATTCTTTTTAGCACATAAGCTGATCCAATGAAATAAAAAAAAAACTCACCTGAAAAAATGATGAGGATTATGGAACAAACGAATTTCTTACGATCTGTGTATCCATCTGTTTGCACTTGATATGTACAAGATGTTAGCCTAAAATTATTATTGCCTCAATTTTTTTATTATATTACGACATAAGTTTACAGTTTTACTTTTAAGTAATAAAGAATTAAATTTATATCAACATCTTTCAGCGCATGTGCCCTATACAGATGGGTACACAAATTTTAATACTACTGAAATATATCTATATTTAAAATGAAAATAAAAAATTTTGAAGCCCTCAAAATAGGGAATGGTAAATGCAAAAAAAAAAATAATAATAAGTTAAAAAAAATTGTATATTTCAGCAGGAGATGCATATTTTAATATCTGCATAGGACAAATGTTGAAAAGAACGGGGATAGAGCAGAAAGAAAACACAAAAATAAAATTAAAGTATAACACACATAAAAATTAAATCATGGAATTAAAAATTGTGAAAATATCCAAATTAATTTACAAAACATCTGTCTTGTAGAGAATGAGGAAATAAAAGTTTGTTAATTAGAGTTGTAAATACACCCAAATATTGCTTGTCCTTTCTATAAAACTTTTTTTTTAATTATTGCAAAGACACTTAAGCAACAAAAAAATCTATTTAACTCATGTGCCACTTTAACACATTAAATTAGAAGAATGAAAAGAAAGGTAGAAAAAAAGACTAAGAATCCAGCTACTTTGAAAGTTCTCTAGCCTTTCAATAGGATACCTTCCCTTGTTGAAACATTTTAAAAGGTGGTCAGTTCATGTCAGCCAGCCCACTGCATAGGCATTTTGAACAGATGCCAAGACAATGCAAATGCAGACAATTATGTCGTTAGTAATCTAAAAATCCCTACAGTAATAATTGTGAGTCTGCAGGGACGTCACAAATGGTCTTCCACCTTCACTTTTTATACTTTATCAGCCACTCTGGATTTATATCTTTTAATTTATTCTTAATAAATTAAACTACAGCTCCATGAACATAGCCGTTGACAGGTTTGAAGGATGCATGTCCCTTTTTAGACCAGTTGGGCCACCATCTCATTTCCATGAATACCAGTGGGAAAGGATCAAAAAGTTAACTTTTACTTGAGTGTTTTTATTCCTACAAACCATAAAATTCAAATAACTTCTCTATCAAATTATATTTTGCAATTACTTCATTCCACAGGCAGAAAATTTTAAGATTTTGGAAAATAATTTGACAAATCTATCAGTAAATAAAAATACAACCACATAATGTGTATCATATTCAGAAGGGGAATGCAGTTGTGCAAAGGTTGAAAACAATTATTTAGTACCTATTAACAGTTAACATTCAAGGTTGACTGAAAGATTCAAGTCAAATTAAAATCAGTTTAATTATTCAAATATACTTACTTTATAACATTTTGAACTAAAATTTAAGAAAATCATTGAATGGAAAATTTTTCAGTTAAAACTAGAATATAGCGTAATTTATTTTTGATTGAATTAATATGGATTGCTATTTATTTTTCTATGAGTTGCATTATCATAATAATAGATTTTCGGAAACAGCAGGGTCCTCAAGTCTCAATCAATCCTACATTTGATCAAATTAACCCAACCTTTAATTGAGATACCATCATGTTTTTTCCATTTGTTCAGACTTTTTGGTTACTAGGTGGTTTACTGCCAAATTTCAAGAAAGAAAATAAGATTCAACTAGTAGAGCATTGGACTGAATGATGAAAGAATAGGGGAAAAACAGAATTGAAGCCTAGAATGCCAGTAACATTTATGTTCCGAGTAATGTTAATTTAAACGTCATTTTCGCACCTGCCAACATTTTGGTTTTATAACATATATCATCAACAACAAAAATTACTTTGAATTTAACTTTAAAGACACAACATAAATGGTATATTTTTTTCTTGATAAACGAGTACAAAATTACTTTAACCCATTATGAATTACATTACCCATACTCAGTACTTTTCACAAATTAGTAGCAATTCTACAAGACAGAATATATGAAGGATAGCAATAAAATACACTGGTATTCAAAATTAAGAGAATTTGCAAGCCGCATTTCTCGAAAAAAACTGAACAAAAGGTTAATGCTTCTATAAAGATACAAATCTTAAGTGTCGAATACATTAGCATACATATACGTATGGGCAATGCAAATGCATTTAGAGGAATAGGCTTTCTAAGCAATGACAATTTCTGTGCTTTGTTCCTAGGTGAATTTTGTGGTGGTTGTTTTTGCAGTGTTCAGTGAAATTCAAGAGAAAACAGTTAAAATGTTTAACCACCAACATTTAGATGATAGAATGAGGTGGTGAATCATCAGGAAACTGGAAGCAAGTGTATCTCAGGGGCAGATTACTAGAAACTTGAATGTAAGGCCTGTCCTCGTGTCCAACTTATGGAAACAGTTTAAGGATACTGGATCCGTAGAAAGAAGGCCTGGGCAAGGTAGTACAAGAGCCACAACTGCCAATGTAGATTGATATTTGTACTTAACAGCGAGGCATAACAGGAGTGCGACAGCTTTTCAGCTCTCTCGCGACCTTCATACAGTCACAGGAAGTCAAGTTTCAAGGATTACAGTTTCAAGAAGGCTAAATAAGAGTTCTGTCTGCAAGAAGACTTGCTGTTTGCGTACCTCTCAGTTCTGCACACAGAAGAGCCAGTTTAGCATGGTGCAGATACCATCGACTTTAGACCAGGGATCATTGGGATTTGGTTGTAGTCACTGATGTTCTGGTTCAGCCTTACAATTCATTCTCGACATACGTTCATTTGGAGAGAACTAGGGACCCGCTTTGTTCCAACCTGTCCTCCAACATCCAAAAGATCACTGGCAGGAGAGGTTTGATGATCTCGGCGGGCATCATGTTAAATGGGGCTCACAGATTTCCGTGTCTTTGACAGAGGCTCTGTGACTGATGTGATGTAGAAATGAGATCTTGGAGCCCTATGTTTGCCTTTTCAGGGGTGCAGTTGGCCTTGATTTAATTTGTATGGACACAGATTTCCGTGTCTTTGACAGAGGCTCTGTGACTGATGTGATGTAGAAATGAGATCTTGGAGCCCTATGTTTGCCTTTTCAGGGGTGCAGTTGGCCTTGATTTAATTTGTATGGACGACAACGCTCATCCACATAGGGCTCATCTGGTTGACGAATATATGTAAAGCAAGGATATTTGCTGGATGGATTGTCCAGTCAGATCTCCAGGCCTAAACCCTATACCGTATATCTGGGATGCTCTTGCAACTCACCTTCCCCTCCTAGAACCATCCATTAGGTGAAAACAGTGCTTCTGGAGGAGTGGGACCAACTGCCACAGGGACTCATAATACCTCACTTCCAGTCTCAATTCATGTTATGAGAGCTGTTTAAACTGTAAGAGGGGGGACCATACCCCTATTGAACCATTTTTTATGTTGATACTGTTGCCTCTGTTGTAGACGTTCCTGTGCTGACGAGTTTTACACAATCATGCATGTGTAGCATAACTGCTGTATGGTTATTTTTTTAATTATTTCAATCTATGTACATAACTAATGTCATTAAAATATGTCATGTAGTTCTGGAGGTAACTACCCTAAAGTGAAAATTCTCTTAATTTTGAATACTCCTATATATCGTAGATATATAGGAGTATATCTACGATGAAATGGGACTGTCAAGGAAATATTTTACTAGTATTCAATCAATAAAACACATAAGTGTATTTTGAAGAGTGAAATTTTTTTTACTGTGCGAAAACAGATAATGTTACGATTAAAGGTTTTATTAACTTTCTTGAATTAACTTTATGAACATTGCCTTGAGTAAATCATTAGGGTAAGTATCCTATTTAAAGCTTTTGCAAATAGATTTACATTGACAACTTAGTGGGAAAATGCTACATGGAATACTATTTTTATTAAATCCTACATTTTATGGGAATTTCACAATTTTATGAGTTTTCCAAACAGAAAAGTACACAAAGCTAAATAGAGCATACACACAAAAAAAGGCAAAGCAAGAAGCCTCAAAATAATTAAAGCATACATACAAATAATTATGGAACTAAAATATTAGCTAAAGGGATAAAAATTTTAAAGTATGAAACAAAGGTGAATCTATGAGAGAGAGAGAGAGCTTAAATATAAATTGAGCATATTATAAGCACATAAAAGTATTTTTATTCAATGTAAGCAAAACAGCAAAAAAAAAAAAAAAAATTGCTATAACTGCTGCAATTTCTTTTGAAAACAAACTGCATTCAGAAAGCTTTATTTTAGGATTTTAACTAATTTGGTGCACTTTACTTTTTAAAGTATACTTCCTAAAAATGGGTTTAAAAACATTTCCCCATTAACGCAAAAAAAGTTTCACAATATTTCATTCTAGTTTTTACAATGTTTTTCTTCATTTGACAATAGAAGTTAAAGATATTCTGAAGTTCTTTCAAATTTTCAATTGCAAACTTTCAAACTCTTATTTTTTTTTCTTTAATTTCATAGCAATAAATACCTTCAATTTCATACTTAAAGAGGACTTTCCATCTCATATTCTCAGATCAAGATATTTTAAAAAACACTCAACTGACTGAAAGCGCTAAAATTCGAAAATTTCAAGTTGGTAGCCATCATCACTCTTTTAGAATACAACAGATTAGAGATAAATTAATACAGACCATCCTTTTTGCTTGAAATGTATACATGTGACACAAATACACAAGACTTCACATATAGCTAAAGTTCACAAATTTTGTAAATTTTCATTGGCAAGTAGTTTATTTTTTCTCATTGTTATCACCATGCGAAAGTACAAAAATTAACTGCAAGAAAGCATTTTAAATACAAAATTAATTGAAAGGGAAATCTAATTTACTTTTATTTTTCAAGGGTTTGTTTTTTCAAAATTTATTTAAAATATTTACCAATATTATGAAACATTGAATTATTTACAGTAAAGTATTTAATGTTGCTACACATATACAGTAAAGTATTTAATGTTGCTACACATATACATTAAAAAGCTGTCATTGACTGGTAGGACAATAACTTTTTGCTGCCTGAATCAGGAAAAATAGACAAACATTGCAAATGAAAAAAACACTAAACATACCACATAATTTTATTGCACAATAAAGAATTAGATATTTAAAACCAAAAATTTTCATCCAAGGACTTTTTTTATAACTTAAGTGATTAAAATAGTAAACTTTTTATTGTATTGCTGGAAAAAATTAGAAGTGCACACAAAATCTTTGCTGAAGTAATGTCTACATCATTCTAAAATTGCAATATTTCTTAAAATTTTTGTCATATCAGGGTGTGAAAAAACATGGTTTTTATAAACATAAAAATTGGATGTATATAATTTGAATCAGATTTTTTTAAATTAAATTTATTTTTTAAGATTTTAATTAAACTATTGAACTTATAAGTTTGAACTTGTTAGACATAAAAAGCGTAAATCACAAGTGTAGATTCCAGATAAAGTTTTGATTTTTACATAAAATATTATCAATGAATAACATTAATGTATTTGGAAGGTATTAGCTGGTTATATTTTAGAAAAATTAAAATGCAATACAAGAATTAACAAAGTTAATCATGTGATAGTACAACAAATGCCATACATAACCAATGTTTTCCCACCTGCTTCTCCAATGGTTTAGAATAGTTTGACCCATAACTGGCGACTTGAAAACTTTTGGACCTTATGAACAAGGTTGGGAGATTATACCAACACCATAATATAAATTACTAGCCACTGCGTGGCTAGCCCAGTGTTGCCCGTGGTATAAGGTATTATTCTAGTGTAAAATTTTCCGCAGATTTCAAATCCATTGAAATTTTTAATCATCTTCAACGAATCTGCTTTTACGAAAAAGAACTAAACAATGCCTGTTGAAAACCTTTTTATTTTTTGCTCTCCACTGAAATTGAAGAGGAGCGGACGTATCAATTACGGAGTACCTTGTAGAAAACTGCGAACCTCCACATCAGAATTAATGGAAGGTTTGTGATTGTAAACAGTAAATAAGGGAAGTTAAAGGAAGTGACAAATGCATTTTGAAAAAGGTGAATAATTGAGATAGAAGATGGAATTGAATAATTGATACAATTAGGAGTCCAATTCACATTCCAAAGGGGGTGGGGACATCGAGGAGGGGTAAGCAATCAGTACGAAAAAGAAGTGGTGACATGCATGAGCTGTGGTGATGATTAGGAAAAATCGAAGAGGGCAGGAAATGCAATCTGTTTATTTTTGGAAAGGAAAAGTTACAATGACGTCACAATCTCGAGCGAAAATATAAAAGATACACTCATTGCCTTAAAAATTTGCACATCAAGAAATAATTGTGGGATCGTAATGAAACTTGGCATGAAGGTACATGTCAGCCAGATATGCAAATGATTAGAAATGCAGCGTGATTGTGCATTGCGTAATACCACTAGAGGGCATTGAACTTCATTCTCCTTGGAGTATAAAACAGGTAAGCAGAACTTGTTTGAGTGTCAGGTTCCAAACGAAGCTCTTCAGTCTCTTAGACCTTATGATGCTACTAACATCAGCTCACAAAAAAGGCCTCGTGCTATCTTGCATAAGGACTTTTAACACCTTCCCGCAAAGGCCGAAGCGCCGATGTGGAGTCTTCCGTTTGGATCCAACAAATTATATTTAACTTTGTACCATATTAGCTTTCCCCCCTTTTTAATTCCCTTTCTTTGCTAATTCTGTACACCAGCAGCAAAGGGCTTTTGAAGACTCGACTGGATCACTAATTTATCACTTCTTAAAGTTAAATTTTAGTTTTTAAACAGTAATTTCTCTACTTAAGCGTAATTACTCCTTTCGTTTTCTTTCTTGCTAACGCTCTTCTGTGCGAGCGGATAGCAGTCCAGGGGATTAGTCCCCGAGTCAAACTGGACCAAAAACCTAAGCACTCAAGGTCGCGGTCAGTAGAAGGGAGGGTGACCTCCCTTCTCGTTTTGCGGCCTGAGTGTCTACGGTTATTCTAGCTCTTGTTTTCTGCACCCTTGATTTACTTTTATTTAAATAAACCCACCCTTATGTTTAATAGTCTTTATTTTAATTAATTATTTTTCTGATGTGGAGATGAGCTGCATTGCAGCGGGTGCTCCGAAAGTGATATTCCAGTCCAGTTGTTTGAGTGTACTCCCCATATTGGATCATGACCCCTGTTGTCACTCGTAGACGCTGAGCTTTTTTTTTTTGGACTCGACAGGACCCTAATTGAATCACTAAAACACAACAGTTTTATTTCTCTTTTTTCGACCTTGTTTTTCTTTTATTTATTTAAAATTTTAATCTTTTTCTAACTTTTATGGATCATTGAAGTTTGCCACCTCTGAATGCGGTCACACTCTGGAAGGGAAACCGACTGGTTTGTCGATCTCGCTTAAGGAGGTGGCGCCATCTAACGGAACTTTGTTCAGCTGAAAGTCATGTTTTATTTTTAATCAGCCTTTTTAAATAATTTTTTATTTATAAATTTTCTCTCTTTAAATAAGCTACTCAGATTTAAGTTACACACACCTGATGACGGGGAGTTAAGCTGCTTTGCAGTAGGCACTCCGGAAGTGATTGTCCTGTCCTGTTTGAGTGTACTTAATCTTTTGCAAAGGAAAAGCTGAGGTAGACATGCTGTTATGCCGCCATCGAAGACAATATGAGCAGCTGTCAGAGTTTGAGAGGGGAAAAATCATCGGGATGGAAGCTGAGTGGTCAGCTCGGCGAGTAGTTTGTTAAGTAGGCCGTACTGATTTTACTGTAAGGAGGTGTTGGGACCAGTGGACACAGCGACCAGGCTCAGGACGCCCTCGACAGACCAGTCTTCTAGAAGACTGTCACACACATCATACGAAACGCATGCGTAGAGCCAACTGCTTCATTGGCCGCTATCCAGACACAGGCGGCACCTTCACTACGGGTCCCTGTGTCTTCCTAAACCATCGCAAGGGGCCTGGCTGAAGGAAATCTGATATCGCAGCGCCCATTACATGTGCTGTCAATGACACCTGCCCACCAACGCCTCCGTTTGGAGTGGTGTCGCGCACAACGGGATTGGACTGCAACGGAATAGAACCAGGTTGCCTTCAGTGACGAATCTTGATTCAATTTGAGCAGTGATGACAATCGTGTACGTGTGTGGAGGCCCCGTAGTGAATGCCTCAATCCTGCCTTTGCTTTACAGCGACACACCACTCCCACAGCTGGTGTGATGGTATGGGGCGCCAATGCTTACGATACACGGTCACCCCTAATTTTGATCCATGGCACAATGACAGCTCAGCGGTACGTCCATGACATCCTTCAGCCACATGTGATGCCACTCATGTCAGGGCTCCCAGGAGCCATTTTTCAACAAGACAATGCTCGGCCACACACAGCAAGGACGTCACATGACTGCCTCTGCCACATTACCACCCTTCCCTGGCCTGCTCAATTGCCAGATTTGTCACCAATCAAGCAAATCTGGGATCATTTGGGACAGCAAGTTGGACACCCTATGAGTTTGGTCGAACTAGAGGCGCGTTTACAGCAACTGTGGAACAAGATTTCTCAGGACATCATACGAAACTTGTATGTTTCAATGCCCACTCGTATCGCATCGTGCATTCGCGCTAGAGGGGGTCCAACAGAGTACTAAAACTTCCGATCATTTGTACTTTTTCTGCAATAAATGATCCTTTTTCTTTGATTTTCTAATCACACTTATATCAAAGTAGTACTTACATGTGTAAAATTTCGTTTCATTTTTCTTGGTGCGCAAATTTTTATGGCAATGAGTGTACATTCAATTTAAAAGTTGTTTACATAAAGAAATCATATTTTTAGGAATGGATCTTAAGTGAAATTTTCCACAGATTTCAAATCCGCTGAAATTTTTACTCCATCTTTAACGGTTTAGGAGATAGAAAAAGAACAAATTGACTCTTGTTAAAAGATTGTTTGTTTGTTTTTATCGTCTAGCTAAAAAATTATTTTTCATCCATGCAAAATCAAAACGGAATTGAAAACAATAAATTTGGAATCTGTGATCTCTTCTATGCTGTAGCATTCAATAATGACTAAATTTCCTTAAAATCCTTTTAAATGTTTTAAATTAAATTTTAAAATTCGACCCAACCCAAAAATTGTAAAAATTTGGACTACCTGCGTGCCAAATCTCATTGCTGTAAGTGCCATAGAATCGTCAGGATTTTGCGACAAACTGACAAACACTTCCTTTTATAATAGTAGAGATTGTATAAATTAATCAAAATTCAGATAAATTTCAGTTTTTTTCTTCTTTTTTTTCCCCCATTTATGTTTACATAGGAAGAAAATGTATAATATTTCTTTTGTTGCAACGCTTTCTTAATATAGAATGATTTTTTATAAAGTAATTAATCGGTTAAAAACTTATTTTAGAGAAAAAAATCATATTACCAGCAGAAAATAAAAGGAACCTACACCAAAATTCCTGGAAAATTTTCTACTTTTCATTAATATTTAGCTTGCAAAAAATACTCGTAAAATCTTGAAAAAATATTATTTGTAAGTAAATAGTAAAAAAAATGAGATACAAAAATGCACAAATTGAATCTTGACTATTTTTTTAAATTATTGAAGCATTGATAAGTATTTCAGAGATATATTCCAAGCACATAAAAAGGATTTTTACATAATATTCAAGAAAATGAAGCTTTTTCTTTATGAACAGCACAGAATAAGTTTAATAGCATCCCCCAGAACATTCCAGTTGAGTGAAATTTTGAGCTTGCAATAAAAAAATTCATCATTGCAATAATCATTGAAACAACTTTACACTTCAATCCATAATCTATTTTGTAAACATACTCAATCATCAAATGAGGGCGCAAGCGAATTAACTTTAAAATCCAAATTATAATTTCATAAGTACAGATTAGTTATGCTAGCATTGTAAAGAATTTTGAGGAATCAAATAAAAGTTCCCAATTAAATTTTAATAAAATTACCCAACATATTACACAAAAGAAAATGAAAATGTTAAAATTCCCAATTTTACTAATTTAAGTGCAAAACTGGACTGCTTTTGTGATACTGCCCAAAACTTTTTCATCATGACTAAGTGTCTTTACTTTTTCATGAGCAAACTACAATACTAATTAAATTACTATTATATCTTAAAAAAGAATACACTGCCACAATTTTAATAATTTGAGTGAGTAGATTTTGAGTTTCTTTACACTTCACATGAATGACAGTCCAAAAAGATCTGCGCCACTCTGTTCGGTGTAGTTCCATCAGCTCTTAACAACTAGAATCATGACTCATCTAACCAAGCAACATTTTTTCGCACATCTAGAGTCCAACCGATATGCTAACGAGCCCAGCAGAGGCACTGCAGCCGATGGCGTATTGTTAGTAAGGGCATTGAATCTGTCTTTTCTGCCATATCTCATCAATGACAAATTTTGCTGCACTGTCTTCATGGACACGTCTATTGTAAGTTTCACGTTGATTGTTACTGTTATTTGACGCAGTGTTGCTTGTTTGTTAACACTGACTACCCTACATACATGTCACTGGTCTTGGTCGCTAATTAGACTTGTATGGCCATTGCATTGTCTATGGTGGGAGCAATAATGCCTGAAATTATATTTTCTCGTCACACTCTTGACACTGTAGATCTAGGAATGTTGAGAATTCCCTAACAATTTCCGAAATGGAATGTCCAGTGCGTTTAGCTCCAAGCATTACGCGTTCAATTTCTGTTAAGTTCCAAAGAGCGGCAAAAATCACATCAGAAAACTTTATAGAAGAGTCACTTAATAATAAATGAAAACCCTGACAATGCATTTCCCATTGATTCATTTCTTACGCGATGTTACTGCCATCTGTATATTTGCATATTGCTATCCCACGACTTTTGGCACTTTAGTGTATATGCAAATTTTATATACTATTTTCGAGAAGCTATTTAAAACATTGCATTGACTTGAAGGAAATTACTGATCAAAACAAATATCTACAATTAAATATCAGTAAAAATGTTTGAATTTGAAATATTTCTTAAGTGACATAAATTACAAACATTAGCTTCAAAACCGAATCTGCACAATGTTTGGTAATTTTAAGTTGATTAGGTTGTTTAGTATAAAGCATTTAATAGTGAATAACAGCAGCATAAATGCAATGAAAAAAATTGATGACACAAGAAAGGCTTGGCTTTACAAAAACTAATTATAACGGAAGACAATATAAAGTATTAAAATTATCTTAGTTAAAAAATATGAATAGAAAAAGGCATTCACATTTATCTGACAAAAGATATGTCGTTAAAACTTCAAAACAATATACAAATGTAAAAAATGTGTATCTCAATAAGTATAACTGCGAGGCTAATTTTGAGACTTTTTCACGCTTTTTGTGACCATTTTCTGAATTTGTGACTTTTATGACTGGTAGACGCTCTGTGATTGTACTTTCCTGGCCATGACGTTACAGCAAGGACTCCGCCCAATGTTCGCTAGTGCTCGCCAACCCCAGGCGATTGCTAAGCAATCATAATTTGGTTTGCTTCGCAAAACAGCACTAATGGCTACCCTCAGTTCCCTCTGAGCTGGGTCAATTACTGCATATTATAAAAGATTGCAACAGCCAGTTGTAACTTATTAGAATATACTATATACTGGAAACAGTAATGTAAACACACATGACATAAATCTAAATGCCAGGAAGAGTAATGTATAAACATTCCTGATTAACAGCACTAATAATATAAAAACTTAAAGGAAGTATGCAACAGTTTGATTCAAAATTATAAACTAAAGGGGTGAATGATTTCATTAGCTAAAAAACACCCAAGTAGGAAGTTAAGTTTTTTGAGGCATGTGTCAGTTTGAGTTAGCTTATTCTTGTGGTGTGCAATAGAGAGTAAAGAGTAGAAATATACATTTTCACACAGCCATTAAAATGTCAGCAGGAAGATAGAAAGATACAATATGAATTAAAAGTAAGTGAAAATTCATTTATTATTGCTGCTCAGCAGTTTTATTATTAGAATTTACTATAATCTGATTATTTCTCTGTCCTCTATTCCACTTCTCACACTATAGTTTAGGTCTGTCACTTACACTTACTGATAAATTTGTTAACATGTTTTAAAGTTAAACAAATATTAAGTAAATATTGATTTACCATGTCACAAACTCAATTTTTTATTTAACAAATTTATATATAATTATTGTAAAAACAATGTATAGGGCCTACAGAAATTTAAATAAAAAAAACTGATTTAAATTTTTTTTTTAATCCAATTAATTGATTATTTTTACACTCTGATAATGAATAAACCATGTAAATCTCGTAATTTTCTGCTGTGATGTCACACCGAGTTCAATGGCCAAATAAAAAAAATCATTGCTTTGGTGATAGTTCCTACAGTAAATTTTATATCTTTGTGAGATTGCAATGAAAGATTCACCCAGCCACCTCACATTACAATCATTATCACAACAATTCCGGATTTGGGATTTTGTACTCCATATGGAATTAAAAATTAGGAATTTTTTTTGTAGATAAGTCAGTTCTTTTCTGGGATCTTGAAAATTCACCAAATATTTTTCAATGTGAGAAAAAAATCAATGGAGGTTTGTTTTATCTATAATTGTGTGTGTGTGAGAGAGTGAGAGAGAGATGGAATATCATTTTAGAATTCTTCTAGCAATTTACTTAGCATTACGTGGGCAACTTGATGAGGATATTCTGGATCAGAGATGAAGATAAGGAATTGAAAATGAGGAATTATTTTGTTTCTGAATTTTTTTACAGCATATAACACACAAGGTTTCAATGCATATAAACCAGGATGTAAAAAAATCATGATTTTTTTAATCAATTAATCAGATTTATTTGATTAATTGATACAGAATTATTTTTATTTAAATTTCTGCAGGCCCTAAACACTGTTTATATAATAAATATATATAAATTTGTTAAATAAAAAATTGAGTTTGTGACATGACATGTAAACCAATATTTATTTTAAGTAAACAATCAGAATTTGTGACATGGTAAATCAATATTTACTTAAGATTTATTTAACTTTAAAACACAAGTTGATATCCTACATAGTTTTTCTTGAGAAAATTACATCATGATGTTAACAAATTTATCAGTAAGTGTGACAGACCTAAACTATAGTCTGAGATGTAGAATAGAACTCAGAAATAACCAGACTATAGTAAATTCTGATAACAAAAACTGCCGAGCAGCAATAATAATTGGATTTTCACTTAGTTTTAATTCATATTGGATCTTTCTTTTTTCCTGCTGACGTTTTAATGGCTGTGTGTGAAAATGTATATTTCTACTCTTTTAATATCTGTTGCTAACTACAAGAATAAGCAAACACAGAGGTTCCCAAACTTATCCAAGTCACTTATTTTGATAAGTGACCTTAACACTTTTTTCTGTTGCTTAGAAATAGCTTAGATTGGAGGTTACTGGCACTTTGCAGCACCTCTCATCTCTCTACGCAGCACCCCAGGGTGCTGCGGCACACACTTTGAGAGCTAACTAACAAATGCTTCAAAAACTTTACTTCCCACTTGTGTTTTTTTAGCTAACTAGGGGGCTCCGCCCCCTGCTCACGTACGCTCGCCAAACCCCGGGGATTGCTACGCAGTCCCATCTGGTTTGTTTCGCAAACCAACACTCCTTCTACATATGCCATTGGGTTTGCTTCGCAAACCAACATTCCTTTCGCAGAGTGAAACCATCTGAATAATTTGTATTACCCTGATTTCACTTTACGGGAGGAAATTTTTTGTCGATAAGTAGCAGTGTATAACGCAAGACTCCCGCCTGCCAGCAAGACACAATCACCATTGGCTTCCATGCATATAACTACTTTTTGGTTCCTCCATGTTGTACATTTTGAGAATTTCCTACACAAAGACCATCCAGTGTTTTTAATATAAATTACTGAAATAGATCTTTACAGGTTCCAAATGTAAACTATCATCAAACATTTTTGCAAAAAAAAAAGAAGAATTAATACGATTAGTTACACAGTAAAAAGTCCAAAATCTGCAACTGTCCAAATTCCAGAATTTTCGGACATTTTGCTAACCAGTGTTTTTTTCCCCTCAAATTTTTACATTTTTCTGACAATTTTTAAAAATTAAGGAGTTGAACCTGGATTTAATTGATGAAACAATGCAAAAAAACGTACATATTTAGAGTAAATACCACACAGAAAAATTAGAAGATTTGCAATTAAAATGTTTCATTGTATTTAAAAATGTTTTTTTCGTTTTTACAAATTAATCCGATTTATATATCTTATATTTTACGACTTAAAACGCAAAATTCGCGAGGGGTTAACCCTATTAAAGCAAAACAAAAGTGCAACTCACTTGAAAAGAATCAACAAAAAATTCGAGATTTCCGGACAGAACAACCAGACACAACTGATGTAAAAAAATGAAGAAAAAATGGCAGAAATACGATGGACTGCCTTAAAATGGATGAAAGCATACTAACTCGCAAAAACTGGAAGGTTACCACATTTGGCTATAAATCGCTGTAAGTTGTAATGTATTGGATACTACATACCACCCTAGTTCTTAACTTTTTGGAATAAAATAACATCTTGTTCAGCTATTTCATTTTCAATATCTTATTACAGGAAGAAAAATGAAAGTTAACTTTAAAAATAAACAATGATTCTTTTTATTAAAAATAACTGGATTTAAATCATGATAAAAATCAAGCTGATTATTTTAATCAGCATATCAAACTTCTGCTTAAAACTGTTTCCTAGTCCAATGCTACACTATTAACTGACCTCCTAGAAGAACCAGTGGAATTTTTCGATTTCCTGGTCGGCCATTACTTCACTGTCCAGTTGTTTTTATAAACTCAGTAGTTCCTTGTATGCAATCGGCTCTAAAGAAATTTTGCAGTGCCTAACTTAATGCAAGAGGTCAGAAAGGTATAAGGAAGGAACTTTTATGCCCATATCAGCTTAAACTTAACAGAAAATGGATAATGCAATGAAAACCTTTAAGCATTCTGTGTTTAATATCTGTTCACAAACATCCTTTCGTCATTTAACAAGCAATTGCAAATTCTCACAAACAATAATGACACGGAAAAAAATAGCTTTAAATTATTTTCAAAATTGTAGGGCATTTTTCAGTCAATTTGTAATTAATATTGCTATTTTGTTAAAATCTGCAACTTACCGGATTACTCAGATTGATTGCTTGAGATGAATTACTTTCTTGCAGTTCTAATTGCATAGGTGTTGGGTAGTCTTTACTTTCACTAGAAGAACAGCTTTGGCAGGGTTGAACTTCCAGAGGGGAGCAACAGGTTTTCATAAAATTGCCACCACCACCTTGAACATGCGAATACTGAGAGGCAGGTACCGCATTTGGTGCACGAAAAACCACAACACCTCTCTCATCTCTCACTAAAACTGAGTCACCACATGAGTTTAAATTGTAGTGATGAGGCGAGCTCTTCGCAAGTCTATCACAGATGAGAAGAGAGTCAGAAATTGAATTCGTAACTGAGGATGGAGCACTTGACAGGTCAGTTGGCATTTCTGAAAACTGTCTGCTGGGTGCAGTTTCATTAACTTTGTTCTCAAAAGTAGAAACTTGAACATCCTTAAAATTCAAATTCATCTTAGCATTTGAGCCTGAGGTAAAACTGTTCACTGATGCAGGTCTAGACAAATATGTTTCAGATGAAGTCTGTTGAATCAAATTATCACTCAGAGAATGTACTGGAGCTTTTGCTAATGTATATTTCATGCCGTTATCAACTGTCCGTGCATCCTGGTTAAACTTCTGCATAACCCCAGAAGTTTCTGCTGGTTTGACATTAGAGACAAAGTTAGGCATGGTAATATGGCTTGATATAGTAGTTTTGGGGTAAGGAGAAGAATACCATGGTTGGTTGCTAACAGTTAGTGGTATAGTTGGTGAGCTGCGAGGTTGAGGAGAGTGCGAAAATGTGCTTTTAGTCTTAAAAGTCGAATCGTACGGAGAGCTTGATGGTGACCATTGAGAATTTTGTGTTAGGCTACTTGTGGTCTTCAGATGCTGATTATTAATGAAACTTGAAACATCACTTGCAGATGTCCACTGTTGACTACTTGGGTTAAAAGTTTTATCAACCAACTGTGCCGGTTTTATCAGTGGAATAGTGACTTTACTGGGTTCGATTGTACATCCATGCTTAAGCAATCGAGCCTGCAACTGCGATGTGAAGCCTGATTGCCTTTCATATGGTTTAGGGTATGATTTCTGAACAGATGAAGTGTTACTGATGGTTGCAGTCTTTGTGGTAGTAGTTTGTAAAAGATTATTTTTTCCCCATGAAGGTACGACTATGGAAGACACAGAAGGTGGAAGTTTTCTGGACAACGTTGTGGTATTGCTTCTATTGAGACTAGACTTATCGTTAGGGATTGATTGAGTAGACACCCCAGCAAGACTAGGTTTGTGAGACATAACAGGATGTGCAGGCACAGAAAGTTTAGGTTTGTAGACCATTGTGTCAGAGACATTAATTTGGAAAGGAGATAAAGCCAATACCTCTTTTCGTGAATTGTTTCTAACATGTTGCATGGCACTAGAATCAGCAGATACAGAGAGTTGGTTTAATATAGGAGAAGACCTTTCTTTGATGCGCTGCAATATACTAGAATCAACAGAAACAGCCAGTTGATTTGATAATGCAGATGTCTTTTGATTTATGTGTTGCATAGTATGCTGAATGACAGAGTTTCTATCACATGAAATTTGCATCTTCTGATCAAATGGAATAACGTGATTTTGTTTCTTTGGATGAAGGGTATAAGCTGAATCATAAATAGATGGAGAAGATGACGTAGCAACTGGTTCTGGAGCAAACACAGATGCTTTTGAAAGATAATTCTGAAAATGTTTATTTTTCCCAGAATTGCTTTTAATCGAACTCAAATTTAAAGCCCCTTGATTGTTTCGACTTCCTTCGCTCTTGCTAGCTTCATTACTTGAAGCCTTCCGAACTTTTTGCACAGGAAAGTTAACTGTCTTTACTATACTTTTCTGAATAGGATAAGGAAACTTTGGTGGTTCTTGTTGCTGGGAGAAATCCACTTGCTTAGCTGATGAATTGCTAACAGGAGTAACAACAACACTCTGCCTGACAACACTGTGTTTCAAAATTGCAGGAACTGATGGTGGAATTTGGCTAGAGTAACTATTTTCAATACTAACTTTGGGTTTGTTTTTTGGTAAAGTACTTTTATTTTCACTCGTCGAAGGATGACAATGTTCTTGCACAGAATTGATTTGTTTAGTATATGCAAAAGCTGCAGGGATTTCACTAGGCATCTTGCATACTCCAGGAGTGATAGAGCTTTGAGCAGAGCTATTTGGCTGACTATATTTTCTAGGAACAGAGTAAATTACAGACTGGCCTTTAGGAATCTTATCGTTCAAGGTTTTTCTGATCACATCTTCAATGGCACTGTGCATAGGATCCCCAGATGATTTACTTGGTTCAGATATTGCAGGAGAAGGAATCACATCCAAACTGGATTTTTGTACTTTGATTTTTTTATGTGTGATGTCATTACATCCGACTTCAATGTTTGCTCCAACATCGAATGTGCAAATTTCTTTGGAAATATCAGTATCGCTTTTCCTTTTGACGGGAGGCACTACTTTTTTCACCACTAAATTAGAGGTATCACCTTCAAATTTTGATTCACTTTCCTCCGAGTCACTTTTCATACTTCCGTCACTACCAACTTCAGTGTCAGAACCCCAATCTCTTAGAACAGGCTTCTTCACATTAAAGGCCATTAAGTAATCACTCAGAACAGAAAATGTTCTCCGCCAATCAAAGACATTGTACTGAAATGTGATGCAGCGAGCACTTTCAAGAAGAGAAACAAAATCTTTGATCACGTTATACGAAATATTCCTTATGCCCTTATTTAGCAAGGGATGTGCTAAATCAATACTGTTACTTGTAGTGGCATTGCAAGATCCATCACATTTTAAGCCATGAGTACAATCTTTTACAGGAAATAAAGAGCTACTGGAAGAGGTAAAATTCAGCTGTGTTTTGTTATTATTATTCAAACTTTGGGTTAACCTTTGCAATTCAAGGAGCCTTTCCTTAGATGGCCGTAACGAGAAGGCACTGAACATACATTCTCTTGCTGCTTCTTCATGAAGATTATTAAATAGTGATGAGAGCTTTGCGAAAATTGTAGCAATGTGGGTTTCCAAATTATTTACATCATCAGTTGCATTAGCTTGTTTCTTAATTTCAAGATAATTTAAGTCTGCTGTTAATCCTCTAACGTAGAGATCCACATACAGATCTATACATCTGGTTCCAAACTGAAAAAAAAAAAGTTAAAAATTAAATTCATTTCAAATTGTAAAAGAGCACATTTAGTAACTAATATTTTTAAGATAGTAACATTAATGATTCTAAGATCTTATTTTAAGGAACATTATTACACAATATGGAAGTTATTTAAATGACATGCAATTTTAATATTAGTTTTTGCATAAATTTACCTAACATAAGTAGTTATGATTACATGCCAGCTGGAGAACTAAAACTGACAAAAAGGATTTTTAAATATGGGTTTAAAAGTTTTTCCAATGATTAAAAATGTTGATGTATACAACATTGCTGTTAACATTAAAAAAATAACTTTTTAACAGTTTAAAAGTTAATAATAAAATCTATAATTGGATGAAAGGCTCAAACAATGATAAAAATGCGGGAAATATTGAAATGCCTTCACAGTTTTGGCATGTTTCCAAGAAAATTTATACATTTTAATCATGATATACATGACAGCTCAGATGTTCAGAGAAGAATTCAAATGAACAAATAAGTTCAAAAGGAATAGAGCCATAATAAAGGTTTTAAAGAAATTCAAAACTGTTTCCTTTAGCTTCAAGTTTTCCAACTGCCATTTGTAAAAATATTATTACAGTTCATTATTTAATTCATGATTACTTTTCATTCATTCATGAAATTTTTAATGTTGTAGAATGAAATTTGAATTTGAATTTTTTATATTATTTCCAATGGCTGATGAAAAATATAATATATGCAAATGTGATAGCAAAAGTGTAAAAAATGCAAGATTAATTTAATTTTATGCCACATGATATGATATACGAATTCACCCTTTCTTTATAGATTCTTAACCCCACTGCAAACTGTGAACAATAACTTTTCTCTGATCTAAATTAAATGAACAAGGAGAAAGTTTTTCCATGTTTGAAGAACTTCTAACATAAACAATATTTCACATTACCAAACCTCCAAAACCCCCATTACAATATTAATTGAATATTTCAGTTTTAAATTAAGATTCACAGAACCCTAGGTTAACATTAAAATACACTTTTTGAAACTAATTTCTATTGACAAATATAAAGTTTAAGAATACTAGTCTTAATATATAAGAGAAGCTTGTGATGTCACAGATCACTTTTCAACCACTATCATGTCCCAAGTTAAATAAAATAGTCAAATACTTTCAAAGAAATAGCTTGTACACAATAAATAAGTATCAAATTGTGACATAGATGTAGGAAGAGTAATGCAAGAGACAATATTTATGCTAAAATAGTAGAAAGTGCGAGCAATATTTACACAGAAACTTAGTGAAAACATGTTTTATTTTTAGTTCCATTTAGAAATATTAATGGATGAATTTTTGAACTGAGTTTAATTGTTATAAGCCTGTATTACTGAAGTATCGTGAGAATAGTAGACATGTATTTTTGAGAAGCAGGATTTATTGACTTACTATTCTGAGTCAATGCACACCCATTACTAACAATTGCTCCACAAAAGATAATAAGCAATTTAATAACAAGTCATGGATTTCTATAGCCTGTTGTATTCTTATCTTAATGAGCTTTACAGCTAGTAGTAAGAATCAAGGTGTGTACAACTAATTCACATTTTTAAAAGTGCACAATAACTTAATTTCTAAGAGCAGTTGCAAAAGTAAAAGTCAACAAAATTTGTTGTTTAAGTTTTAAAGGACTAAAATTTTTAAGGAATGTAAGTTTTAGGCTCTTGAAATAACAAAGAAATGTCTTGCAGCATCAAAGAAATGTTTCCAAGCACTGTATTGAGTACTGGGTATTAAATAATTCTTGTTGAAAGTTATAACAAATAGTAAAACAATTCTGTCCTTAAAATGACATTAAGAATTATTTCACCTTTGGAATTTTATTCCAACAATGTTATCGAGATTATTATATCTGCAGAAAAAACTCTTATTTGCTCATTTTAGTGTTTAATGGTCAGTTCTTCATTGTTTTGGTTTGAATAGAGTACGTTTGGATTCCAATACAAAAATTATATTTAACTGAAGGATACAATAAGTTACAAGGACTAGTGATGGTTGCAGTTATGTAATTTCTAAAAAACAGCTATGAAACATAATAAAAGAATTTCTATACACTACCAAGTTGTGAAAAGACGATTAATGTCAGGTATTACAAATATAAAAGAAATTAAACTTACTTCTTCAAATGCAGCATCAACAAACAAATATAAATGAGCACTAGATGGTGCCATTTTTGCTAAAATCTTTACAGCACTAACAGCTATTTCTTTTGGTCCTGAATTCAGTTCTTTATGCATGATACAAAATAAGACAAACAGTTTCTGTGGTGGAACAAGAAAAAACTATATTGAAGCAATTTCAAAAAGACAAAATAAGCAAAGCAATTAAAAAGTTATAAAAGGAACCAATATAAATTTGTTAAGGTAAATCTAAAATATTGTGCACTTCTGGATAAGAGGATTTTTCAACTTAAGCTTAAGATCAACTACAAAAGATGAAAGTTCACTTGGAAACTCAATGAATTGCGAGTTTCTGGCAAGCATTAGAGGATATTGAAACTGGTTTGAACACAAAACTTTGTAGTGCTTATAATGTTTGAGAATTTTAACAGCTTTTTTATGGGAAAATGTAACGGTTCCTAATATACAAGCCAGATAAATTTATAAATTCAGAAAAAAAAATTATTGCAGATTTTAATATCTCTAAAAACATGCAAGGTATGACTTGAACTTTTCTTCACTATAGTCGTGAGGTAATAGTTTTCAGGTGCCAGGTATTTGATCAATAGCTCTACAGGCCTGCAGTAATGGCTCGTCAGATTGGCCACAGTTAAAATTAGTTTTTCCCCTTGAGTACTTTCATAATTATTTTATTTTCAAATAAATTGGAAAATACAATAATCTGGATTTAAAGTTGTACAAAACTTTCAACAATGTGTGGTTTGAATAATGGTTGAAAAAGTTTCAGATAGATGTTTAGTTTAAAATGTTCAGAAAATTGCAAATTTATTTAAAACATCTAAATCTTAAAACTTCATTAAATGGAAATGAGGAATTTTTTCAAAGCACAAGCACACCACAATACATCAGAACAGGAAATTAATATTTCAGGAAAATGCGCAATCAAAAAGCTACAAACCTTGGTACAGCAATACTGTGAAGGTTTTGTTAAATCTTGAATTAAGAAGATCTGTATCATGTCATATGAAAACCTTTTATTTTGTGGATTTTCTCTTATTCTACCAATTATTTCAATTCCTTCATGACAAGTAAGTTCTTGCAGCTGCAAAAAAAAAATTCAATTTTAAATGTACTTAAAGTGAAAAACAAGTTTCATTACTATTTTAGAATAGCGAGAATTATAAGTTTTTACTCTGTTCTTGGTTTGAAAACTTTGTTGCAAAAATATTTTAATTTTTTGCAATAAACATTTTATTTTTATTCACAGAATATTTCATTGCTTAATCTGTAGAAAAGTACAGAGATGCAAATTTTTAAGTAAAAAAGTAACTTTGTTGCAAATTATACAATGCTTGGGACAAGTTATTTGTTATTCTATTTTGTAGCTGACCAACCGGTCAAGGTGTTGGCCTCTGGATCGGAAGGTTCCTGGTTCAAATTCGGGGTCATGCCATGGATGTAAATTGTGTGTCCTTTGTTAGGGGCAATGATGGTCCACCCACTGGGTGCACCTTCACAAGTGACCATCACTTCCGGCCTTGTAGTGGCCAAGAAAAAAGTCATGCCCGCCATTGGGGGAAAAATAAAAAATTGTATCAGAGTACAAGATGTATTTCAAATTTTCAAAAAGCAAAGCTATCAATGTTTCAACAAATAATTTTTATCAAAAAGTAAAAATATTGGAGACTTATTATATAACAAGTCTTTGTAAATCAAAGTACACCAATTTACTTAAAAGTAAGAAACACAATGAAAATCCTTTGATGCATTGAAGTTAAAAAAAATATTTTAACAGTATCATGTGTTAAAAAACAAAGTGCTTTTTTTAATATTTGGGAAAATTTCAAAAATCTGATAACTTTTTATTGCTAAGACTTAGAAGACAATTCAGTTTTCAAAACATTCTTTTTCTGTTGACAAATCAAAGTAAAAATTGCAAAACAATTTTAATACTGAAAAAAAGGACCTAAAGCTAATGTAGAAAAAAGTCATTGGCCAAAACGATTGATGACAAATATCATAACTTAGTAATTATAATAGCACACATAAACAGGATAAAAAATACAAAAACATACCTCTTTTATTAAATGGGGGAGTGATTTTATCTTCTGCAGCAAAAGTGAAATCCAATCAATTGATGCATGCCCTCTACGACTTCTTTCTTTGATAAAACGGTTCCGTTCGCGAAAGGCTGGTTTAGAATAAAACACTGCATACTTTGTAATTCGATAGTGGTACAAGAATAGCTGTTTGGCAAGAGTCAATGCTTTGTACTGGAGCGAACTGCTCAGCGCAAGGCAATTAACCCTTGCTAATACTACCTCCTCGGGCTCCGAATTAAAATAATCTTGAACTGAAATAAAAAAAAACAATACTTTATCACAAATAAAATAATTAGGTCTTTTACTAAATTCTTCTAAATAACTATTCAATATTGTTTTGAACAGTGAGAGGGAAATATTATTGCCCTGCATATTTAAACACGCAGTGTATTCCACTTCAGAAGTAACAAAGATTTTTATGCAGTTTGCAGTATTCAATACACAACCCAAGGATAAGGCTTGCTAAAATGCAAAATGCATCTAAACCATTTTCTAGGTATATTCTAGGTGCTGCCTAAATTGACTAAATAATTACAAACCAAATCCTGCACTCTTTCAATTATAATCATTTTCCACAGTGGGAAATCAGTCCCGAAAACACAATCCAATAGATACCTATAATCTTCTGAACAAATCAGGCTTTTCACATGCTTCCATATTCCAAATGAGTGTGGGTATTCTGACGAAAAAAATTGCTTTTATTTCAAAAAATCAAAACAGCAATAATTTTTCATTGCTGTAGTTAAATATTGTGCTCATAGTTATGCATCTTAAAAGACAAATGTTTTAATGCTACAAGCTTTCAAAATGTTCAGAATCTTCATTTAATGTTTCAGGAATTTTTATTAAATTAGTATGTATTTTCAGGAATGTGTTGCATTATTAACCATTTTTATAAATGTGACATTTTAACCAATGTTAACCCTCTCGACATCCAGAGCGGCTTTGCATTCAAACACCAAGCCCCACACATACACCCTTAAAAAGTAATCTGCTTTTCTTCCCCTCTACAAGTGAGGAGGGTAATAGGACATCCCACTCTACTGAGGCTTCTCGAACACATCCTTGTCGTCTGAAGCATTGTTAAATTATCATGTGATAGGGGGCCGATTTCTAACTATGTACATCTGTTCTGCCTACAGATCAGAAAACCTCATACAATATTTTTATTTTCGACACGAGCTAAAATATGCAAAAGACCCAGTGTTGTTGTTTGTGTAAATTATAATGACATTACAGGTATAATAATTACAGGTTACGGGGAATCAAAGCCCAAGATTCTTGAGTGAACAACTGAGTTAATGTCCCTTAGTCAGACGCTCTTATATACATCATTCGACTGGTAGCCAGAGATAATTCAAGAAATGGTGAGATTAGACCAAGAGTGGTCACATAGAGTATACCTTAAACCAATACCAAAAGAACAAAATTCAAGAATGTATAACATAACATTGGGATAACCTTATTACTACCAACCTCTTACATGCTCCATAAATCGAAAAATCAATTTCAGCCCCCTTGTGTTTGTTGTAAGAAAGTGAGTTTGAGGATTTCTAACAAAAGGGTAGGAAGAATAACACACTTTTTTGTCCTTACTTTTAAACACAAATAGAGCAAAATTCTAAGAATCTATCTACAACTGATGTGTCGATGCCTTTACGGTAATCTGAACTTAAAACCAGGGTTGGCAAGTTTTTGCCAATGCGGTTTAAACCACTGGTTATAACCGGCATGGAAGAAACTAGTTCCTCCCATTAAAGTGGCAATAACTGGCAGAAACTCTGAAAATAACTATTTCATGTGATAAAAACTTATTGAAGTGCCACAAATAGCACAGAAGAATGCATTTTAAAGTAAAACAAATTCAGTTATAATGTTTACAGTATTTATATATATTCAAAGGTTACATCGCAGCAAATTCACCATTCAAGTTTATCTTTTCCACAAAGTAGTCTATAGCAAAAGACCAATTTTGCTAAATTTCTTAATTCGTTGTGAATAAACGAAAAGTTTGAGAATATTCTTTCAATCTCAACAGAACTTGCAAGCAATATCATCATTGTACAAACAAGAGTTATGAAATCTTCATTTACAGTTGTTTTCTTTAAACTAGACAATGTAGAAGCTGAAACACTTTCTGAGACTTTATTGGAGTAATGTTTCAGGAAAAGGAGCTGATAGTGCTTGAAATGCTATGATGTATGGCACAAAATTTGGGTTGATGCCATTAAGTAATACCCTAGCACTTTCTTCCCTGCTCATGTGACAAATTAGATCCCATGTACTTAGGGTGAAAAAATGTGAAAAACATAAAAAAGACAATTTTTTTACTCTATTTTTAAACTACTGTTAGTAAAAAAAGAACAATTACCATAAATTTGGGCGAAAATTTGGATTTTCTTTCTCACAGAACCTGTGATTTTTTTTTTGTTTCAAAGTGGGGTTCTCATCTCAATGCTAACTATCAGGCTACTTGCACACCTATCGATTTTGGTCCTGCGTTAAAATATTGTATGATAAATTCGTTTGGTGGCACGAAGAAGAGTATGGGAGCTTACATCTCGTGTCCTTGCACAATCTCCATCTTGCTATCGTTCACTGCCATTATAACAGACGGCTGTCATGGTTTATTTTGTTTGAGAAACAAAACCAATCAAAAGTTTTGACTGGGCATTGGGCTTTTTTATTCTCTAGTCTAAGTTTCTATCTTTGCGATCATTAAAGATTGTGACAATTTCAACAGATTTGAATTCTGCAGAAAATTTTACACCTAAAGGCAATCTGAAATGTGATTTTCTTAAACAAAATTTTTTTTTAGTTATAACTTTTATATTTTTGCAATAAGAATTTGGCTTTTATTTCTTTGGATGCTAGGTTTCCCATGACGTCCTGACTGCTAAAGCAACGGTTTCCTAAGTAAGCAGTGCTGTTATCTAGCAGCCGTGTTACACCATGATGCGGCAGGTATAGCAAGGCGGTCGTCTTAACGGAGACCAGAGGACAGGCGCCTCAATCCCATGATAGTACTTTACGCAAGTCCAACTTGATTGGCTAATCGGATCACATGACCTAGTACGTATGTCATCAAGGTTTATAGTTGTTGGCGATTTATCTCTTCCTTTCTGCTTTCTTCTTTTCTTTTCAGATCCATGGCTATGGGTGGGTAGAGGTGGGAGCCGAAAATTGTATCCTTTTATTATATAAGTTAATAATTATATAAGTTAGTGTTTTATGTATGCTTTTTGTTACATCAGAATGGTCCTAAGCCAGCGGTGGATACGACACCATCATCCTAAAGCAAAGGAAACGGCAGAGGGGCGGAAAAATATCAGCTGGTAGTGAGTTCAGGAGTGGTTCTTAGATTATTTATGTAAAATCAACGGAAGCTTGGAAAAATATGAAAAGGGTATTAAAAATTAGGAAAAGTAAATTAGAATAAAAAGGAATTAAATTGGAATTTTTTAAAATAATTTGGAGGATCTAAAAATTTTTCCGCCAGCTGGGTTCGAACTCGGGAAGTCATCCTCCGCTAATCTGAACGTGGGCGACTTTAGCCATAGGCCATCGTTGCTTCGCATCGTTGCATGATGTTGAGTTACTGCTTGATTAAATCTACTTATAACCTTTCTTTGGTTAGTTTCCATGAGATCATCATCAGCCGTTAGTGTTAACCAAATTTCACAAGCATATGCAATAGAACAGTCATCTTTTTGCATCTTATCTAGGGCGACTGCAATAGGTTTTAATAGCTGCAATAAGTGTTTTACTTCTTTATTAATCATCTGATTATTTATGACTTGAAAAATCCCTTTGTCATGTAATCGTCTTCATGATATTCAAGTATTTGTAAGTAATATGAACGATTCCAAGCAATCTACCCGACTGTTCCACAGTGCATTGCCATGTATTTGTGGCTTTACAGCATTTGGGTATTAATTAATTATTGTAATCTATTTTTATTATTAATAATTAATTAGTACTTTCCACACATAGGCAGAGGAGAATCCTGAGAGGGGGGGGGGCACAAAAGCTAACCGAAGGTGGTAAAAATTCCACAACTAATAATGAAATTAAATTATATTGTGTCGTCTATTGATGAAAAGATGTTCTTCGTTTTTAATATGAAAATAAAAATTCAATATTTTTTTTCATTTATTCCAACAAGATATTGTAGTATGTGTCTTGTTGGCCAAAATAGTTGGGGTGTCAGTGCCCCCCCCCCATATGCTGCCACGTTCTGTTTTTGCTATTGTAAAACATTTGCCTTGTAGTTTCTGCCAGTTATTGCTATTTTCTGCCGGTTTAAACTGATTATATCCAGTTTCTGCCACCGGCATGGCAAAAACCAGGTTCTGCCGGCAGAAAGGTATTAAAAAGCGCCCACAAACCACCAACGTTTCCATTTCAGGAATATAATTGGGCAGTGATTCTACAGAAAGCTCATTGATGTACCTAGATATTTTGGGTCTACAATTAATTGGAAAAGAAAACCATTATGAAAAATTTCATGCTATTTTGAGAATCTATTTATTAGACACCAATTTCAAAGCAAGACATATTTTTTAAATCAAAAAATTATCACTAATTTTTTATACACTGCTATAAAAATAAAGTAAACAATTTCAAATTAATTGCCAAGAGCAGAACAGAAAATACAGAACCCATTGTATTCCCGTAGTAAATGCTTTGAAATAAAAGGCATCGGAGGGAAATAAAATGAAATTGATCTTTTATTGAAAATATCGACTTAAACTTATTCTTGGAATAATGTGTTTGATCTAAAATTGAAAAATGTTTTCATAGTTCTGCTATAAATAGTTTCAGATAGTTTTAATTTTGTGATATACTTCATCAAAAGAAAGTGCTCTTAGTTGCACGAATAAAACTGATTTTCAAGAAAATTCTTTTGATTTATGTTTTTCTTACAAGTTTAAAAAATTTTATGTATAAAATGCCTAACATCAGCTAACACAAACATGTCTAATTCCAAATACAATTTATAAATTAACAACAGCACTTTATGTAAAGACTCCCATCAAAACGAGCACTGTTTTTGGTCCTTGTATAGGGTCCCTCAATGAAATCTCTACTATTATAAAAAGGACTATTTGTCTGTGGCCTGTGTGTACTGTCCTGATGTATCTATGACACTTACAAAAAAAAAATGATTGGCTAAATCGGCCCTCTCCCTGCCCCAACCTTCTCCACCTCTCCCTTTGCGGAACTGCAGGACTTACATAAATTCTCAGTTTAAGAAACAAAGAAAACTGCAGTATCAGAGGGATATACAGGGAAGGAGTTGGGAATGCCTATTGAGTAACAAGGGAAGAATCCCTACTGATCTACCAAGAGGGATTGGAGTGGCCTGTTTCCGCTTATTAACCGGACATGACTATCTCCAACAACACCTACATAAGATTGGGGTGGCTACCTCTTCGATCTGTCTGCTTTGTAGCGATGGTTTTATGAACAGACAACACCTTGCGGAGTGCTCTAGTTTACAGGACATTGACACCAGGGATACTTCTCCCCAAGGACTTTATTCGCTATATTGGACAGCAACACAGCGTATGGCCAAAAGGCCTTGAGCTGGGCGTAGGATTAAAAAAAAAAACTTACAAAAATGAAATTTGGCACACAGGTTTTTGCAATTTTTTTATCACACCAGAATTTAAAATTTATATAGAACATTTTAAAATTAATTTATTAGTTTCTTCACCTTTCGTGTTTTGCTCCGCAATGTGACGTCACCTATACCTCAGAAAGAGGAAACAAGCAGATTTTGCAATTTTCGACCGCTGATGTCAGCTTTTGGAAGCATGCCAAATTTTTCGATCCTAGCTTGTTTTGATTTATGTCGTTGATAATAGCCACTCTGAGGCCTGCAAATGAAGTTTGTTTGCGAAGCAAATCAAATGGGAATATGTAGCAATCACCGGGGGTTGGCGAGCATCAGCAAGCAGGGGTTACACCTGACCCCATGAAAAGAAATGTTATGGGCAATGCTGTGCTGGCCACGCAGTGGCTAGTGTAAAAAAAGTTGCAAACAAGGAAGAAGAAATAGTTGGTGATCGCACTAATGATACTCAGCAATTTGGATTTTTGACAACATGGTCTTGAGATGCATAAAGGTGTCAGAAGGTTAAGAAGCAATGCATTACAACTATGCAAACATGAATATCATTTCTATTTAAAAACACTTTTAAGGAGAAATATGTTCTTAGTTAATGTAACGCCTTGGCACAGTTTCAATTTTTTTTGTCACCAAACCAATGCTAACTGTGGTGAAACCAACAACAGGTTAAGAAAATGCCATTTTGCAAAACAGATAAAACATGGATTGGAATTTTGAAATTGTCACATGATGCCCACAAAGCAACCTTTTTGTAAAAAAATTACTGAAAGTTGCCATCTTCGATTTTTGGCAACTGTGTCATTTTTATCAAATGATCTTTACCGTATTTAATTCACCACTCTCATAAATCTTATAATAGAATGCTAATACGTAATGGTTACTCTGCAACTCAGCACACAGATATATTTACTTCGTTAACTTGTTTTAAATTCTAAAAAGGTGATCGTTTTCTTATTAACCACAAATAAAGAAGATTAACCAAGATAACAAAACAAAATTTAAAACTAGATGAATGTAAAAAAAAAACCACAAGATTCAAATTATCCTAAGTATAAAGCCAAGAAATTCGTTTTATTTCCTCACATAGGCAATGCATAAAACTAGAGAGAATACATAGAATAGAGAGAAACATAGAAGAGTTTTAAATTTTGTTTTGTTATCTTGGCATGAAGACATTGAAATCAGAAATGCAGTAAATCTTAGTTAAATCTGCATTACCCAGAATATTTGAGGTTAACTTATAAATTTGTGTAAATGATAATAAAAATACTTACCACATTTGTCTTCAATTGTTACTTTGCCATCAAATAAGTCATCCCAATCAAAATATGAATTGTTCCATGGATCAATTGAAAGTTGTACAACACAATTATAGATGTCAGTGCAGTTTCTAACAATGGATGAAAAGCGCCTGTTATGATGTTTAAAAGCATAAAGCAAATCTTTTTGAGTACTTGATTTTATCCACTTTGGAGAAAGAATGAGAAGCAATGTTTGCCTAAACAGAAAAGTGTGATAATAAGAACTTTTTAAACAAATATAACGCAAGAAAAATACAATTATCTTCAGAAATGTGATAGTTCATACAAATTTAATCAAAAGAAAAATACACAAATGAGTCATTTCATTTTGCATGATGATAAATGCAGACATGATTAATATAATATAGCTGCTTATTAATGTTTTTTTTTTTTTTTTTTTTGCTGCATTGAATCCTTTCTTGAGAATACATTACTTTAACAGAGATACCAACCTGCGATGGAAGCTTTCAGTAGTTTCAAAAGGGAAAAAAATCAGTAGTTTTAAGAATTTTTCAGTATATTAGTAAAATCCCTTTTTAACATGCATTTATCATTAATTCAAATATTTAATTACAAATTTGAAACATATGCAACACATTACAGTAATTAGTAAGGCATATCATACATGAAAACACATATATAGAACTAATACTTGTATGTGAAAGAATTATATAACATTACTAAAAATTGAAAATTTTGTTCACAAAATATATTTAATAATTAAATTTAAGCACTCTCCTATTTAAAATATATATAATAATAAAGGGTTCCCACTCTTTTTTTCTAACTAAAAATAAGGACTTTCTAAGCACTTTCTAATGATAAAATATTCCATAATCCGTAGTCCACGATTCACTTCCGTAGAAACTACTGAGAAACCGTAGTAGTTGGCATCTCTACTTAAAATGTTGTGTTCATAGTATCAATTAAGTATTTTATTAGTTTATTATTGAAATTTAGTCATTGTAAGATTTAAAAAGTTTCAATTTTCATACTCCAAGCAAGGATTCAAATGCAATCTTGTCAGCATTAAAAATGTACTGCAAATATAGAACAAATATTAGATTTGACAGATACAACATTTCATACCTTAAAAGAGTGAAAAATTCCATCTTAGAATTGTGGGGATGTGTCACTGCACCTATCCATGCTTTAATGATCCTCACATCAGCTGTTTCAGTTAAATTTCCATTTATCTGGAAGAATTAAATATTCAGAATTCTAGTCACATTATATAGTAATTATTGAAGCAAAACACTAACAAATGCAAAGGTCACAGAAAACTCAACATCACTAAAAAAAGCGTATACAGTAAATTTATTTATATTTTATGGCAATGGGAAGGAGTTGAGCTTCATTTTAAAGAGGCACCTGAAAAGGCTGAAGTCTGTCATCTTGAAGGGTTGGTTAGTTTTGGGCCATCATGACACAATTGTAAAAAAAAAGGAAAAGGGGAAGAGAGGGGAAAGATCAACTGGCCATTCCGAGATTGCAAACCCGATTTTTACAAGACAGTGTGTGTGAACATGGTAAAAAATCATTAGGGTACCTTAGGTTCGTGAAGCATACAGTACACACAGCTAAAAATGTGCCCCCAAGAGGTGTCCTGCAAAGATGCTGGTTAGCATTTAGCTGGGAAAAATGGAAGTAAAATATCTCCCGACATACTTTGACTATTCCTCCCAGTGTCATCCCAACAGCCAGGAAGACTGAGAGGAGACAGTTTCTCAAATGCTCAGGTGACAGGATCTTATGTTTATTAGAACCAGGAAGGATAAGCAACAATTTATGTTACTTATGACTTAAAAACATCACAAACTCAAAAATTGCAATTCGTTCACTGGATTCTATTTATTAAAAGTGAATAACAATAAGTGCTTGGGGATAATTAGGTATGAAGCTCTAGGAAATATTGAATTTTCAATTCTACATACACATGGATTTTCAATATTATGCTCTTTTAATAACATCACAAATTTATTCATGGAGCCAGCACATTTTACAAACAGGATATGCTGATTTAAATCAGTTGATACTTATTTTTAAAAAATCATTGATTTAAATAAAAAAAAATTTAATTTCATTTTCTTTCTATTATGTTTAATATTGAGAATGAAATATCTGAACAAGATGCTTATTACAGGCCTCTCAGTGGTTCTTACCTTTGAAAATAATCACTTTAGTTAAGTTGTGTTTCGTTAGTTGCGTTAAATGCCTCGTATGTGAAAAATAGTAGCCAAAATATTTTCAATTATACAAAATTTTGCACTATATTAGACACAGAAAGCTGATATGCAAGGCAACAACCAGGGTGTAAAAAAATCATGCTTTTTTTTTAAATCAATTAATTGGATTTAAATCAAAAATCTGATTTTTTTAAATTTAAATTTCTGTAGGGCTTATAAATTTGTAAAATAAAAAATTGAGTTTCTAAAATGACATGTAAAACAATATTTATTTAAGTAAACAATCGGAATTTGTGATATAGTAAATTAATATTTATTTTAATAAAAATCATTGTGTGTTACATGGTAATACATTTAAAAAATGAATTTTCAAAACAAGAGCAAAAGATAAAACATTTGTTTAACTTTAAAACACAAGTTGACATCCTGCATAGTTTTTCTTGAGTAAATTAACACCATCAAGCTAATAAATGTATCAGTAAGTGTAAGTGAGATCTAAATTAGTCTCATTAAATAAATATTTGTTATGGGTCACTACTCTTAAAGTGAAAGGTGACTTTTTCTGGGTGCTTTTTGCAAAATAAAAGATGTTCAGTGTTTAATCCATTGGTCAATCAATTAAAGGGGTAACAAGTAGTTTAGGCCTACTTAGTGGGAATTTTCTTTGGCTGTCTTGACATTCACGTAGATGTAGGCCAACTACTTTATTGTTTGTAACATAAAATTATGCATGAACATTGTAAAAAATTTCAAATAGATGTCAACTTATTTTTTACTTTACTGTTTAGCAGAATCCCTGACTCAACACTCAACAGATTACTTATACTTAGTCCATAGACACCTCAGATTATTTGCAAGCGTCCAGTGCCAAACATTTTTTTAAAAGCTCATCAGTACGAGGTGTAGCCATTAGTGCTGAAATCACCATGAGTGCAGAAAGTTCAAAGCAATTGACAAATTCTGTGATTTTTCTAGGGTGTATTTACTTAGTTAAAAAAATGTAAGATTGGTTGTGATTTAAATCAATGATTTTTTTTTTAAATCATTTGATAAAATCATGATTTTAATCAAGTGATTTAAATCTTGACATCCTGGCAACAACAAATGGAAACTTTAAAAATAATTAAAATAAAAAGCTAACATTTCATAAAAAATACATAACGAACTAAAACAAAAAAACCAATTAATTTCCTTATAAAGACAGGTTAAGAAAACACACTGAAAATTACATGACTGAATAGAATATATTTTTAATGACAGTGTAAACTTCACAGAAGTTTCTTTCTTTTCCACTTTTGCGATCTATTGTACAAATAATAAACATTATTACAGGTGGTTAGGTATATTTTTCATTGTAAATTTAAAAAAAAAAAATTTAGGATTTTTTGAAAGATGATCATAGGGTAATTTTTCTATTCTGAACACAGTTAAAGTATACTTGCTTTTCTTTTTTGCTCCCTCTCTTTTTGACACATTTGTTCAGCTGCATCAAGCATTTCTGGAGCAATGTGCAATTGAACTGGGTCATGCTTTTCTACAGCTTTTTTAAGCGGTCATCCCCCTTCCTTTAACAACAAATCTGCTGAAGACTGCATCTCCTTTTGCTCTTGTGAAAGAGCTTTTACTCGATTCCATATTTGAAACTGTTTCTTCTCTCTCATGTAATTCTTTTTCTCAAACAATTCTAGTTTTCTTCATTCTTTTTCTTTCTTCCTATCTTCTTTTGTTTTCTGTTTCTTTAATTTTTTTTGCTCCTCCAAAAACTTAAAGTAAGATTTAGAAGAAGTGTATGCCATACTCAAAAGCTTTTTGGTATTGGCACCTTCGAAAGCAAATTCCTTTATTCCATCTTGGATATTCAATCTGGCATTTAACATTTATAATGTATACGATTATAAATCTATTAATCGAAAAAGGAAGCATATAAATCAATAAATGTAGCGTAAATATCAATATTTCGGTTATTTTCCAAGAAAAGGTCGCCTAACAATGAAAATAGTTCCCATTTTTTTTGCCAAAATAGTTGCTTTTGACGATTTTTAATGTTAATTTTCGGAAAAAAGTTGCCAGCCGCCATGCCTTGAAAATAGTTGCTTTAGTCGCATTTTTAGTTGCCTCTGGGAGGCCTGTTAATATTTTTTGCATATTTCCTCTCTGTGCGAGTGTTTATATTACTCTCCTTGTCCCAGTGTTTACATTACCTACTGTTTCCTCAAATGAACTGATAAAAACACATATTGTCTGATGTAATCCTTTTCATGACATGCAGTGAGCCAGTTGCCTCTCAAGTCTTTATGCTCAACTGATTGTTCTTATGCTTGTCATGTCTCTATAATTATTAAATGTCTTGTTGGACTTGGAGTTACACTCTTATTTCAGTATTACAAGACATAACATTATTTTATTCAAAGACAAGACATAACATTATTTTATTCAAAGGCATCAAATACTACTCGATTCAATTCGAATCATAATTTAAATAAGTTAAGAATGTTGCTTGTACTGAGTTCATCCCAAAATTATATTGCAAATCATCTTCTATTTGAAAACATTAAATAGCAGTATTTGCTGATTGGGATCATAATTACCAGACAAGTATTTCCATCTTGGGCGATTGACTAATAGGCGTCACTCACAGGTCACAGGCCTGTTAATCAGTGTTGGTTTTTTGTAAACATTCCGTGTGACTACAAACCACACAGTGAGTGAAGAGGCTCAAATATATTCATTCAAATTATTTAATTGTGGTAACTTTTTTTCTATGCTGTTCATAGAATAAAGCTTTTTTTTTTTGGTTTGTATAGAAACTTTTTCTGTGTGCTTCGAATATACATATAAAATACAGTACAAAATTCGGAATCCTCCAGACCTCGGCCATCCCGAATTATTTGCATTATTTGTCGAAAAAAACCTTAATCTAACTTGCGCTAATTTTGCATCTGCAATAGTAAAATAGCAGATATATAAATAGGAATAATTTTTAAAGAAGAGAAAACTTTTTAATACAATGCAACAAATTTTACTTGCAAATCTTCTAATTTTTCTGGGTGGTATTTACTTTGAAGTCAGTTATTTTGAATTGTTTCATCAATTAAGACCAGGTTTAACTCCTTATTCTTTAAAAATTGTCGGAAAGATGGAAAAAAGTGAAAGAAAAACAGTAAACGCCAGTTAGCAAAACGTCCGGATTTTGGACAATTCCGGATTTGGGACTTGGTACTGTACTTGTCAATGCTCAAAAAAGTTAAAAACAGAAGTGCAAAAAAAAAAAAAAATTTTCACCAACAAGTTAATTTTGCCAAGAAAATTATGAAGAAAAAATTAATAAGTTTCCAAAAATTAATGAAGAGTAAGAATTTTTTCCTTTAACTTTATTTTCTATTGGTGACATGAATTGGTTGAACATGACAGGCTTGTGCTTCAATTCAAAGCATTTTATTCATGTTTGATAAATATATGTATAATGCAAAAAAAATCTGAAATTTGTATGATTGAAAAAAATTTAGAATATGGTGGGACAGGGAAATCTGGCAACCTTATTCATCTGGGTCCAAAAAATTCATGTCACTGGTTATGGGTTAAACATAAAGTAATCTCAACTGCTTGAGAACCTGATGGAAAAACATTGTTCATTCTTGGCATTTGGGGGCACTGTTCTAAAAGTGAAAACTAACGGTTGCCTCACTTTCTTAAAAACATTAGTTTATATGGTAGAAAACAATAACCGGGTGCACATGAAAACAAAACTGTGCACTTAATTTTTTACCACTAGGTGCACACAGTGCACCTAACATTAATAAAAGGGGGAACGTGTTTTATGTTATTTTGATGTTTGAACAAAATATTAGTATCGACCTCTCTCGCTCTCTAAAGGAACTTAATTAAAATTCCTAAATACACACTAAGCGAAAACAAAATCGCAGTGTCCTAACGGGTTTAAACAAGAGGAAGGTTTATTGTGTCAATGTCACCAGAACTTTCCAATGATCAAAACATTTTCCAGATGGCTCTGTTAAAGCGACTGTCGCGACATCCGTAGAATTTCGATATGTTTCAATATTTTTTTATTTACTATCTATACTGCGAACCTATAAAAACATACCCAACTGATACAGTAGTTTACATAACATTATTACTCTTATATTATGTTTATTTTTAAATATGCACCTAATTTAAAAACTTTTCGAGGCCTGTGGCCACCAATATTAAGTTATTTTTCCTGAGGACCGTAAAAAAAAGTTTGAAAAAAAAAGGCATGGGAACACAAACATGGAAAATAGTATTTGGAATTTAGGGGGGGGGGGAAGGAACAAGTGACCAATGAATGAAACAAGTTCAGTAGCCACTGGACACCACTTATAAAATTTCACCTTTAGAGTGTTCTATTTATCATGTGATTTACTTTGCTAATTCTTACATAGCCTTTTAATCTTTCAAAAATTTACCCAGCTGTATTTTCAAATATATTAATGTTTTACACAAAAAAATTGTTTAAAGAAATCAAAACTATTTAGAAACCTACATTGTACTTTGTGTGTCTCATGTCCAGCAAATTTAACTAGCAAGGGCAAGTAACTCGTTGAAATAATTTAAGTTTAAAAATGAAAGAGAATAAATCGAGTGTTATGATATGAAAGTCCTTTTAAATAATTCTTTGCAAGTAGAATTTCAAAGCATTTTGTTTTTAAGTGGTTTTTATTCTTACTTTTCATTTTTACCTTTGCAATTATACTACAAAAATGAAACATTAATGAATGTCACTAGTATCATCTCCCAATTGTAAAACAGAAAATAAGGTAGTTAGCAAAAAGATAGGCAAGGAATCAATTGAGGGCAAAAGGGACAAGTTAATGCATTAATTCTGTGCTATATCATGCTAGTTGGAATATAAAAATGCATGATATAGTGAAGGCCAGAAAACTTGTTGATTAGAAATAAATAGGCACACAATACATTAAATCACCTTTTCAAGAAAAAGTATGTGAAGCAACAAAATATCAATAGTAAAATTTCAAAATGACTAAAGCGTTTCAAAAAAAAAATTTCTTCTCGTCCGTGCTTATGACACATGTATATATCTTTTTAGCAAGTTAGTTTCGTGGAACTCTTAAACAGGACTAAGATATGTGCTGTCTTGTGTCTAATGTCCTCAATTTCGACAATTACAGTATCAAATTTTAAAGCAATTTGAAAACATTCGCTGAATATGAATTCATTATTACTATATGTTTTACTTACACCTTACATTTGATACTTTGTGATCTGCAACACACATATCTGCATTTCAAATCTCAGTTCATGAGATTTGATCCACCAATCATTGAAAAATTAAGTCATGAAATATCTCAGGAACAAATTAGAACAGTAGCTGTACATGACACATAAAGTTTATAATGGTCAATAAGCAGTTTTTACTTGCTATTTAAAACCGTGCATTGTTGAGATACCAGATACACGATTGAAAAATTAAGTGCATAATCAACCTACAGCAATTCATACATAACAGTTTATTAAATTGTACAAAATGAATTAGAGGTTTTGTAGTGCTAATTATGATTGTATGTGGACTTGGAAGAATCTATTTGATAAAGATGATCAATGAAATTTCAATTTCTACCTTTATGACATTAATCACAAAGCATTCAGCAACACATGGATTGATTGTTTACAAAACTTAAATATCGAAACAGAATATCAACTATTGTTATCTGTCCAATTTGTTTCTACATTGTTCTTTGGCTTCCTCTAAAAAATCAAGAACAGTTTGAATGAATGCATTTCAGACACAAATTCTCAAAATGTATCAAATAAAACAAACCGGGATTACCATAGCAAAACTGCAGTTACGCAAGGGTGTGTCCATTTTTGTTTCAAACTTCCATAATGTGGAGGAAAGAAAAACACTTGGTTTGAAACTGTTAAAATTTCAGTTTTTTCCAAATTATAATGTTAATAAATTTTATACAGCATATCAAAAAATATTTCACTTGTATATATGGAAAGGTTGGCCACATTTGGCGAGAAATCATCTGATTCCAAACCTATTTTATTATGTGTACATTGTGTGGATATTTATTTCTGAAAAATGATTCAGATCAGAAGAAAAAGCACTCGAAAGACAATAAAGCAGACATAAATACGAAATAATAAATTTTATATTTAAAACCTCGGTTTAAAAAATTGCCCTGAACGAATAAGCCTACTTGAATGACATACATTACATAGAAGCATGATTGACCAGAATTATTCAGTGCAAAATACTCAGAAGAATAACATGCAAATCAAAAAACTTCCGCAAAATATAAGTAGATGTACAAAAAGCAACGAAACAGCTAACGAAATAAAAAAAATCACTTAGTAACTAGGTACACTACCTACCCCCAGCTAATCATTAGAACACACGAACAGAATCATTGATTTTGTAAACAATTTAAGACATGCATGATTTCAATCATCAGATAAAAAGGAAAAACACAAACCTTGATGCCTAGATTCATTTCAATAGTATTATATTCAACCATATCCTGCATTCTTAATACAAGACCGTGCGCCATCTTTGCCAAATTCGTTTCAATTTCTTTCAGCGATAGTACAAATTTAATAATCCAAATGCATGGTGGATGCAAAATACAGCACAGCAAACTTTATGCCGTTTTCAAAATCACCATTCCTATAAATATCACAATCGGCTTTAAAAATATCTTACACACGCGCGTTAAGTATTTCCATAACATTGTCCACTCCCGAGTGAAACATTGCTTCATCCATTTTCACCCATGAAGGACATGATGCATGCGAGCTCGTCGTTCGACACGTTTACAATCGATTCAACGTAAATTTCTGAACAAAAAGGGTAAGGAAAAATTTTTAAGTATTTTATATCGTATTCAATCAATATCTCTTCCAAAAGCGAGAACTCTTCAGAGCACACACATAAATTTAGTGAAGAGTGTAATGGAGTCGAATGTCGGATAAGAACGAAAACGCTGTACTGTTGCTAAAGCTATGGAACAAACTAGTTAAAAATATTAAAACTTACTGTACTATGAAAGAACTAATCCTGTACGCATGATTATGAATTGTTATGAAACAGAACGTCAGAATTTTTACAAGAACTGTAATAATACTTTCTTTTGTTACATTTATTTAAAAGTAAACAAATTTGAAAGTAGGTCAGCTTTAAACAACGCCGCAAAATTTGTGCAGAGAAACTTCGAGGTGAATGAAGAAAGGATTGCACTAGAAATAACGTCTTGAGTAGCGAGAAATTTAAAAAAAATCAAAGTTTGAAAAAATGAGTTCAAGCGAAACACTTCAACAAGCAACGAAGGAAGAACATGTTTCAAAGACTCACTTTAAAAGAAATTTGCGTAGAGTTCGGATTGCACTCGAAGCTGTAGGTCACGTCCATGTGTATTTTGTGAAAGTACTCACATCGTGTACCTCTTGCACAAATTCGTTAAAAAAAATTTGCTTTTCATAGAAAGGAAAATTGAAAACATTTTAAACAATATATGGAAATATGTCGTCATTTTCAATAATGAACTCGTTTTCAAATTAAATTTCAATTTCCAAATGTGGTGACAACGAATATTAAATCTTGGAAATTTTTCGCTTCCTGCCAAAAAATGAGAGCATAAAAAAGCATAAATAAATTATATGATAGAAATGTGCTGTAATAAGGCTATGGCTGAGAATTCCACGTTGTCCAACCATCAACCACACGAAAGATATTTGTTGAGAAATAAAAAAGGAGCTAAGATCCGTATGTACCAAAGCGAAAGAAAAAAAAAATAGAAAAATATGATGTCTCTACTCCTCGCAAGCTGAAGAAAGTGAACTTCACCATCTACAGGTTTTTCTTGCACATTCTTCGCTTAAAAAGCTTGAGATCAAATTATGCGTCACAGCGGGAAAAATTTATAAAAATTCCATTAATTTTAATCTACCAATAGCAGATCTAGGGATACTTGTGAAAATTAGTGAAGTATCAAGCATTCGCACCCCATAGTTATCCTCAACAAACTCTCAATATTAGGTAGATGACGGGACCGTATGAATTGCAAAAAATTTTGTATTCCAAAAATACTCGATTTAATTTACACAAATATATAATTCTACATTTCTGTTCGAATTTATATCCCGGGCCTCTATTCATAGAGTCTCCAACAATCCCAATTTGGGAGCCCACGTGGAAAACTGGGTCAGCTTGCTTACCCTTTTGGAAATTGTTTATGAGAACCTTTTATGTTAAATGAGCCAAGGAAGCTTCTAAAATCTTAGTAATGATAGATGCAATTTGTGGCTATCACATCAGCTTATCACTGACTTATCATAGCCGCGAAATGTAGTTTGAGAATCTATCTAGCACCACTACAAGAAAACGGATTAAAGGAATAAACAAAAACAAGAATTATTCGATAACGGGAGGTAAAAACAACATGTATTCCAGAAAAAGATGTGAACTCAACTTCAAATGCATATGAGGCGTTCGGAACCAGAGTGGATCAAGTCAATTTTATAACATTTTGAGATACATCGATTTAGTTTCTTTTCGTGCGTATTCGTCAACTGACCGTGGTTCAAAATTACGTGGTGTTGTCCTCGGATCTTCCCCTTAGGGGATTGATCCCGGACCGTCGTCAAAAACCCGTTGTGTTGCCCTAGTACGACGTTAATTAAAATTACCTTACCGTACCAAAAAGTTCCATTCATAGTGGGGTGCCAGCTCAGGTGTTGCTTCGTCATCTGACCGTGGTTCAAAATTACGAGGTGTTGTCCTCGATCTTTCCCTTAAGGGACTGATTCCGGACCGTCGTAATTTTGAAACACGGTCAGATGACAAGGCAACACCTAAGCTGGCACCCCACTCTCCAAACTTCCAAAGTGTTATCCAGACTGGATTTTCAGGGTTTTATCGATTTTAATACTATTGTTCATTCGTTGAGAAAACAAAACTTCGAATTTCGTCACCTCGAGCAGATGCGAAATATCGATCGACTCGCAACATGTAAACTTGAATTTCCAGGAAATCGTTGTTGCATGACGATATACGTGTGGAAATTCTTTGAGGCTCGGTCTTGGAAATTCCGGTGTACCTCAACGAACACTTCTCGTTAACGTAGACAATTTCTGAATATTCGTTTACTTAAAAATGCATTGGTGTATTTACCCCCCCCCCCCCCCCCCGCTCAAATACCGAATTTTCCTATTAGAGGACACAGTACTCAGACAGACGATCATTTCAGGCATTTTCTCAACAAAAAGATCTTAGTGTTTAGAGAAAACAACTTTTTAATAACACTTCGTCTGAACTTGTGAATAATCAGATAATTCACTACACAAGGACTACAATGCATTGATAGATGGACAAAAATCTTGCATTTTTTCTATTTGGCAAGATAATCATATCAGTCACTCGTGCCGCCATCTTCATTCCTTCTATTTAACTGCTTTTTCTACGACAACAGACAGGGGCAAACTTTGTGTTTGGAACGGTTTTCGCAGTACACAGAGAGTTGTTCACTTCCACATTGGAACCTTTCATTGCTTTCAACTAACTGTTCAATATTTTTTCCCAAAACAATAAAATTGAAATGAGACCAAATTCTGATAGAGAGGCTTACTGAATTTTCAATTGCTTTGTGTTTTTATTTATGTTGAATTACTCTGTGTTGTACTTTTTTTTTTCAAAAATGAAAAGAAAATGAAGACAATGAAAAATAAATACTTCTTGGTTTTTAACCATATCCTGATATCAACGCCGATTTTCAGACTTTGGAACATACTATGCTCGTGTATGTCTCGAACATTAGCTCGTGTCTGGTGAAGGATCGATGTACAGCTACCATTTAGGAAATCGTAATTTGCTCAAGCATCGACAAACCATCATTAGTTGGTGCATTAAAAATATGACAATCATTTCGGATACCTGATATTACATAGAAATGGTGTTTTTTGGATGAAACATTTTACAAGTACAGTCAAGCGTTGTATAGCAAATTTTTTATTTTCACAATCCAGTAGACGTTTGTTCTGAAACATGCTTCAATTCAATTTTGAATTTACTCGACACATGGATTAATTAGTTTTCAGGGAAGTATATACACTCTATAACAAAAAAATCGACGCACCAAGAAGGAATCGTCCGATTGCTTTGAAATTTCGTATGCAAAAATGTTTTGACCAAATATGCAAATGATTAAAATTTGGTGTCCAATGAATGAATAGTGCGATCTCCAGCGCATCGGAACTGCGCATCCAGCAGATGTATATAAGGAGTTGTTCTTGAACTGTTGTTACAAATTTCTGCTGCATTGCGATTTAGGATACCTTCCAACGACTGAAAAATGCCTCGCTGCCGGATTAAAGCTCATTACTACAACAGTAACTTTCAGAGTTTGAAACAGGTCGTATCATTGGATTGAAAGAGGCAGGTTGGGCAAATCGGAGAATCGCTCGTCATGTGAGTCGAAGCGATGCGGCGATTAGAAGATGCTGGCAAGAGTGGGTGGACAACGGCAGATTTCATGGTCATGATGGTAGCGGTCGACGTAGGGCCACAACAGATCGCGAGGACAGAGTGATTGTCAGATCAGCTGTCACAGCGCCCGATTCATCGCTATCAACCATCAGCCGTGCGACCCACACACGAGTGTCCACCATGACCATTCACAGACGGCTGAAAGAGCGAAATCTACGCTCGTACCGACTGTTACGCCACCTGCCACTCACGCCTGCACACTATTGAGCCAGATTACAGTGATGCTTGGCTCGATCAGGCTGGAATGATGCTGACTGGGGACGTATAGTCTTTAGCGACGAATGTGTCCAACTGTGTCCTGACGATCATCGAAGACGTGTCTGGAGACGCCCAGGACAGCGTGCCGATCCTGCTTTCACTATTGCCCGCCACACGGGCCCCCAACAAGGAGGTATGGTCTGGGGTGCCATTTCCCTTGATAGCCGGACCCCTTTGGTCGTCATTAGAGGTACACTTACTGCACAGCGGTACGTTGACGACATTCTGAGACCTGTTTTGCTTCCGTTCCGTTTGGAGTACTCTGGGCTTATTTTTCAGCAAGACAATGCTGACCACATATGGCACGTGTTACTATGAACTGTCTTTAAGCTTGTCAAATACTTCCTTGGCCAGCCAGATCACCAGATCACTCTCCCATCGAGCATGTCTGGGATATGATGGAAAGCCGACTCCATCCGGTCGGGAATGTTGATGACGTAGTCCGTCAATTGGAACAAATTTGGCAAGAAATTCCGCAGGAGACCATGCGGGAGCTTTATCGGTCTATGCCACGCCGCGTGGCAGCTTGCATCCAGGCTAGAGGCGGGTCAACACCTTATTGAGCTCGTTATAGTAACTCTGAAATAAATCATTCAATTGTTCTGAAATTTTAATCATTTTCTGTTCTGTACATAATTTTCCTGTCCACCAATTTTTCTTTCCATCGGACAACTCCTTCTTGGTGCGTCGATTTTTTTTGTTATAGAGTGTATTTGGAGACAGTTTGTTGCGAAGGTACTGTCAGTCGGATATAAGATTAAAGTATCGTATTTTATAAACGAAGGTATCTTCAGAATTTGTATTTCTCTTGCCACCATCTGAGCCATTCCGAAAAAATTAATCTCCAATGTTTCGAGCAAGTTTACAATTGAATTTTGAAGTCTGAAGAAATGCTAACTCGACTGTGAAAAACATGATATATTTGGTAATTTGTAATTAACGTTGTACTAGATATAACAACACAACGGACTATTGACGACGGTCCGGGATCATTCCCTTAAGTGAAAGATCCGAGGACAGCACCTCGTAATTTTGAACCACGATCAGATGACGAAGCAACACCTGAGCTGGCAACCCAACATCCAAACTCCCACACCAACCTAATGTGAGGACTTTCGGTTAGGACAGATTTAGGTGCACCAGCCGCCTCTACACCATACGCTTACAAACATCCATGCCCGGACACTGATTCGAACCAGGAACTTTCCGATCTATAGGCTAACACCTTAATCACTATACCGGTTGGCGGTGATGATATATTTGGAAATAGCAGTTCAAATGCTTTATTTTGTTTTTAATAAATATCAAATAAAAAAATAATATCTTGTCTAATCGCAAGCTAATTTATGTTTCTACACACTCTCCTACGTACAACTGTGAGGTAAAAATCCAACCACTCTTCATCCGGGTTAAGTTTACAGTATGGCTAATTCAAAAGAACCATTTGATTGATAATAACGTCTTTTGTAAACTTGTATACATTAAATTTGTATCGGATTTGGATTGTCACTCAGCTATTACAATACGAGAGCTAATTAGATCGCATTAATCAAATGAAATCCAATTAGTAAATAAATGTTATCATTTGGAATACTTTATTTAGAAAAATAGCACAAATACATTACCATTTTTATTCATAACTAGAGGGTTCCGCCCCAGGCTCACTAACCCCCGGAGATTGCTGCGCAATCCCATTTGGTTTGTTTCACAAACCAACACTCCTTTCGCAGAGTCAATCTCCTGACACGACGAAACTTTCTCAATAATTCGCAGTCCGCCTCTTGCTTGCCAACCCCCGGGAATTTTTGTGGAATCCCATTTGGTTTGCTTCGCAAACTAACACTCCTTTCGCAGAGTTTTAAATCTTCTGCGAAGTCGAAACTATCTTAACAACACCAACAGAGCTCGTTCATTTTTTTAGGGTGACTTTCGGGGATAACTTATTAATTTGATTTTTGCTGTTGGCCACGGACAAAGTACAAAAAAAGAAATAACCTTCATAACAAATTCCAATACGTCATCAAGTGGGCCGATGTGACAAGCATCCCTTAAAATAGGATTAGGTCCGTTTCCATGGCAACAGACAGGGGCAGACTTTTGGTGGCAGTCGTGGTTTTGTGCAGTTCTCGTGGTGGACAGTTGTTTACTTCGTTCAACATTGATACAAAGCGCGCCAGAAGAAAGGACTGCCAAACGCAGCATGCAAGGCTATCGCCGTACGCCATTTTTTCCCACCAGAGTTACGAACTTGTAATTTTGGAGTTATTCTCTGTACAGCTTTCGGATTATTTCTTGGTCGAATCCAATCAAAGACCGTCGTATACGAAGAAGGGTTGGTGCTCGTTTAATATGTCGGTGGCCTCAAATTTCCTCACGTTGGCGAGGTGTGGAAGTTTTGAGAGTGGGGTGCTGCTTGATTAAGATTACTTTTATTAATATTTAAATTTATTATGATTGATATTTTACAAACTCAAAACAAATTTAACAGACTGAATTTGAGTTACTAATCACAATCAGGCAAGTCAAGATACTACTTTTTACAAATCAGGCCCATGTTCCGGATAAAAGTAGATCAATCATATTTCCTTTTTCTAACTCATTTGCATCGTCATGACGCTACTGGAGGACTTAATGATATTTCCGAGTTTATTTTTTATAATTTTCTTTCTCCAAACTTCTATTTAACGATAAAAATTGCATTTATGCATTATTGTTTTTGCACCTAAATTTTTTATCAGTCCTCACGAGGTCACGCGAGAATAGTCTTCACTAAGTGCGACGAAAATTCCACTCCTGCCCTTGTCACTAATCCTTTATTTAAACTGACGACAAATTTAAAGCCGGAATCCGCGTCGTCGCCAATTGTGGAAGAGCATTGTTTACATGTAAACCGGTCACCGAATTGAACGAATAGACTCGTTTAAGACACTCATGACTCAAATGTATCCTGCTACCACAGGACAGCAAACACATAGTCCTCTAGGATAGCTAGTAGCTTGCACGCGAAAATAAACTGCGCGACTTCAAAAGGACTTGGAAGAATTCTACGATTTCAAACTTTCGCATCGGTTTTGTGTTGCTCTAGTTCGACGTAAAATCAACTATCTACCTTTCGTATAACCAAGTGGTTACCAAAGTGTGTGCCGCGGCACCCTGGGGTGCCACGTAGAGAGATTAGGGGTGCCACGAAGCGCCCATGAAGCAGTTGCTGTTATAAGGAGCAAGTATTGTCCGAAAATTAATGTCGTAAAAGAAATGCGAGTATCTGTATCACTAGTATATAGCGAGTAGCTGTATCTTAATTCCACGATTCGAACAAATGTGCAGTGAGTAGCAAGCTCATTTGTCACACTAAACACACACATATTCCTCCAAGAGCATGTTGAAGGTAATTTTATTTAACTTTTAACCAACACCTATGTTTTCCTATTAAGTACAATTAAAGTATTGTGTATATAAGTATTTATATATATATATATATATATATATATATATATATATATATATATATATATATATATATATATATATATATATATATATATATATATATATATATATATATATTACATGGCAAGGGGGTGCCGTGAGAAAATTCTAATTCTCTTAAGGGTGCCACGACTTGGATAAGTTTGGGAACCCCTGGCAACCCAAAACAAATCAAGTATTGTACAGGGTGATTCTACGATCATGGGACAAACTTGGAGTGGGGGTGGGGGGGGGGGGACGGCTTACTAAAACATGCATTTTTTTTATGGGAATGTATGGTCGGAAGTGATGCGTGCAGGTACGAACACAAAAAGGGAGACATGTACAGAAAAATATTGTTTATTTACAACATCCCTTCAAAATGCTTCTTTGCAGCCATGTTTACAATACTTAGAATCTCTGCCCCCTGCTCGCTTACGTTCGCCAACCCCGGGGATTGCTAAGCAAGCAAAACCATATGGTCAAGAGTCGCAAAGTCAATCTCCGGCGACAGCGAAACTATCTTAATAATTAGTATTATCCTGATTTGGCTTCCCAGTCCATGAAGTCACAGCGAGGGTAACGCCCTCCCGCTCGCTAACGCTCGCAAACCAACACTCCTTTCGCAAGTGATTTCGCTTTTTTTTTTACTTCAACACTTAATGTACCCCAAACTATAATAGCCGCATCAGTAAAAAACATTAAGTCTTCAGCAAAACAAACAAGAAAGGTATGAATAACTGTACGAACTTAAACAGTAACAAACAAAAAAAATCGAGTTATCAACCCTCTTTTTGCGCGTTGAAACTATCTTAATAATTCGGACGTTCAATATTGCACTATTAAAAAAGTTCTTGTATTAAGCTACAGATATGATAGTTTTAACAAAAAGTAACGAAAATTTCGCGATATTCCAAAATGTGTAAAACCAACTTTTGATTGCATCGACTTTATTTATTAACCAATTTAAAAAATAATTGTACCATAAGAAAGAGGAATTCTAAGGTTCTCTGCGATGTTTTGAAATTTAAAAACTGATAGTAATAAGATATAGATATGACAGTTAAAAAAAATAAATAACGAACAAGTCCCGATTTTTCCCGAATTAAAAAAAAATATTACAACGAATCAAATTGAAATTTCTAAAAAACTCGGTGTCGTGCAAAAATTCACAGCTAGAGGTACTCTTAAAAAAATCATGGCTGAAAACTGAAAATTTGTACGTCTTTTGCTCACTCGCATTTGAAATTTCGCTCTTTCAACTTTGACTCTTAATGAACCCTAAACTAATAGCCGCATCGGAAAAAAAACTTCTTTGTCTTGTTCCCTGTACAATTTTCAACAAACCATGTTAATTTGGTAATTTTCGGATCCGTACTTTCTCGGGAAACCGTCTAAGAATCTAGCGAAAAACGCAAGTTTTCAATCCTGTGGCAGCAGTATCTGCGGTAACATTTTTTTTTAATACAGAGAAAAATACTCAAAATTGCGACTACCAACAGTAATGCATGCTTGGTAACATCGATGGTGCACCTTAAATCTGTCGTGGCCGAAAGTCCTCACGTTGGGTTGGTGCGGAAGTTTGGAGAGTGGGTTGCCAGCTTAGGTGTTGCTTCGTCATCTGAACGTGGTTCAAAATTAGGAGGTGTTGTCATTGGATCTTTCCCTTAAGGCAGGGGTGGTCAACCTGTGGCGCATGCGCCAAACGTGGCACATTAGATGATTACAAGTGGCGCATTGCATTCTTGCGCGTACATTTTTTTTGTTCCGCCACAATTGAGAGAATCCGTCTTCTGTTATGTCTTGTAATATAGAAATAAAAGTGCACTCTAAAGTTCAACAAGACATTTAATAATTATAAATAGACATCGCAACAGACAAGCATAAGAACGATATGATGAGCGTTAAGTAGTAATCTCAGTAGATTTTGGAAATTGAAAAACTCTATTTATAATTCTTTAGAACAGAGAAATGAACTACCTGGCTATTTGATTTGGCATTTTTAGTTGATGCTACTGGACATCTCAATGATCTAAATTCGAAACTACAACGAAAGAATAAATTATTTCCTAACTTAGTAAATACCATCAATTCATTTAAAATGAAATTAAAACTCATCTCTCAGTTATAAAATCAGGATTTGAGTCATTTTTCACACTTAAAAGAGCAGAATGAAAGTGCTGCGGATAATAACACTTTGACCAAATATATTGAAAAAGTAAAGTTAAGTAATTTGAAAGTCGTTTTCATGATTTGGCTGAAGAAGAACTGCAGGCTCGCATTTATAAACCCATTTTCACTTAGTGAACAAAACGTAATGAAGATGCCTAGTAACATACAATTGGAACTTATTGATTTTAAAACAAATTCCTTATTAAAAAGGAAATGTGATGAGATTTTTACAGATCAAAATGCTTCTGACATGATTAATTTCTGGCGTTCATTACCCTGTGAATATTTCCAAGAACTAAACAAATTTGCAAAAAAAAAATATATATATATATATATATGTCGTTTCGGAACGACATATTGATCTGAACAAACATTTTCATCCGTGAAAATTATCAAAGTAAAACGAGGTCGCGAATGACTGATTCGAATTTGAAGAATTATCTGCTGCTTTCTGTAACAAATTTAACACCAAACATTGAAAAATTAGCGAAACCCAAACAGGCTCAAAAGTCTCACTATTGGTAAGTAATGTTTTTGTGCTGTAATAGATAGTTTTGTATACAATAATTAAATCATTAAAAATGTTAATTATGCCTTCAACATACTTTTATTAAAAAGGTTATTAAGGATATGCCAGGAGATCAATGAAAGTAAGAAGGTAGAAAAGGTGCTTGAGTTGTATGGCGCATTTGAACTCGTATGTGAAAACATTTGACGCATTGTATGTAAAAGGTTGGCCACCCCTGCCTTAAGGAATTGATCCCGGACCGTCGTCAACAGCCGGTTGTGTTGTTCTTGTTCGACGTTAATTAAAAATTACCATTAGTTTCGGTTCTGGTTAGGTATTTTTATTAACGTCGTACTGGATCAACACAACGGGATATGGGCGACGGTCCGGGATCAATCCACCAATGGAAAGATCCATGGACACCACTTAATTTTGAACAACAGTTTCTGTTTTAGTATTTAGAAGGGAAAATAATTCGTCTTTAAGCAAGTTATCCGACACCACCAACTCGTCATCTGACCGTGGTTCAAAATTACGAGGTGTTGTCTGTCAAACATTCGGTTGGCGAAAGGGTTGCCAAGTGGCAATTGGCGAGAAAGGAGGATTTCGCCAAAGGCGAAAGGAAGAGGGAGTTTTAGGTGTCTGTCGGGAAAAACGAGGAGAATCGGACGTATTTGTTCGGGTGCTGTTAAAACAAGACCAATTGTTTGAATTTTATGTATCAACTGTGATGTGTTCCTTTAGAAGCAAATAAATGTTTGGGAACCAATATTGATCCTTTCTTTCATAGCTTACAACATTTGGATTCGTGCAACATCACGCTAAACCGTTGGCCATGACGCTACCCGGACGAATTATCGACAGTTGTCCTCGGTTATTTCCCTTAAGGGATTGATACCGGACCGTCGTCAATAGCCCGTTGTGATGCTCTACTACGACGTTAACTAAAATTGCCATTACCGATCACCAACGGCTGTTTATTCGTTTATTCGAATCCCGGACTGGTAAGTAGGTAGTTAAATAAACGTCGCACTGGAGCAAAACAACGGGCTTTTGGAGACGGTCAGAGTAGGTTGGTTTTTTATTAACGTTAGACTTGAGTAACACAACGTGCTTTTGACGACGTTGTGGTATCAAACCCGAAGGGAAAGATCTGAGGACAACACCACTTAATTTTGAACCATGGTCAGATGACGACTTCACACCTGAGCTGGCACCCCACTCTCCAAACTTCCACAACACATCAGCGTGAGGGCATTTGACGACGTGACAGATTTAACGTGCACCAGCCCCCTTCGTAGACGACGATCTTTGGTTGTATTTGAATTCGCAACCCTCCGGTTGCTAATCCTTTATTCTTCCAACCGTGCTACCTTGGCCCGGCGACGGTCCACGATCATTGGCGACGATTCACGATCATTGGCGACGGTCCATGATCATTGCCGAAGGAAAAGATCGTACGTCGTACTAGAGCAACACTACGGGCTATTGACGACTGTCCGCCATCAATCCCTTAAGGGAAAGATCCGAGGACAACACCTCGTAATTTTGAACAGCGGTCAGATGACGAAGTAACACCTGAACTGGCACCCCACTCTCTACATTTCTACACAAATATCTTACCTTACAAATATTCATGGCCTTACAAATTGTTAGGGACAATGATGGTCCACCCACTGGGTGCCCCTTCACAAGTGACCATCACTTCTGGCCTTGTATAAGGCTACAATGACTTCGGTCAACTCTGTACTGTATTGTATTTCTGTACTGTATTATGTATTGTATTTGTCTTTGCAATCTGTACCCAGCCTTGCCATTGGAAATAAAAAAAATAAACTTTTAATCTAATGTTTTTCTATTAAATAAGACTAGCCACTGCGTGGCTAGCCCGGCGTTGTCAGTGCCCATGGTGTTGGTTTGATGTAAGGTATTAATCTGAGTAGGTATTAATCAACTCGTGATGTAAGGTATTAATCTGGTGTAAAATTTTCCGCAGATTTCAAAACAGTTGAAGATATATTCAATAAAAAAATTATTTATTTAAAGAAAATCATATTTTAAGAACCAATCTATGACGAAATTTTACGCAGATTTCAAATCCATTGAAATTTTCAATCTATCTTTAGCTATTCCGATTTTACGGAAAAAAACTTAACAATCCTAATCAATATGTTTTTTATTTCTTGCTCTCATTCGCCTGGAAATGGAATCTGTTTCTTTTTTTTTTAACGCGAAGGGCAGAAGAGGCAATCTGTAATTCGTGTGTTTCTTCTTTTTTCCAGAAGAAACGCGATTGAAGAACCCAGGTAGAGAATAAAATTATCAAATTCATTTAAAAATCTTCTAGATTGAATTTTAAAATTCGCTGACACCCAAAAATTGCAAAAAATTCGGACTACCTGTGTGCCAAATCTCATTGCTGTAAGTGCCATAGAATCGTCAGGATTTGCGGCAAGAAACAGACAAACAAACAAACGAACAAACACTTCCTTTTATAATAGTAGATAAAATCTTTCGGTCTTTTTCAGGTTTATTCGCTTTGTGATTGGTAGATTATGAATCACGTGATAGCAGTCTTGTGTTTCAACGGGCTAATTAATTTGGAGCACGCGCAGACGATAAATACAGTTATATTTATTAATTCATTCATTCCTACAATTTGAGAGCACGCGCTAAAAAGTTTGCAATGTTTTCAGAAGAAACGGCAAATTTGGTCGCCGTTTCCATAGCAACAGTCGAATATGAAAATCTTAATAAGTACTATTACAACAAACGACATGGATCAGCTAAAACATATAGATATCCGCTACATAGAAATACCGATTCATAGATCTATGATTCGGTATTTCTATGCAGTAGCGGAGAAAATGGTTTCTTTTTATCACCTTAGGATAGATTTTAGTGTCCTTTTTTTTCTCGTTAATGTTGTATATTTAAAATTTAATCCTTCTAATCTCGCAAAGAAAGTAGGCAATTTTCCGTTACTCGAGAACATTTGATAAATATCGCAATGGGAAGAGAAGGGAACCTTCAATGACGTCGTAATAGAGGTCAGAGATCAATCCAGCAGCGATGCAGTGGGGATGGATTGTGAAGCAATCCTCTCCCGTCATTGTATAAAGGTATAGTTCGCGAAGCGAACTAAATATGATAATGATATGAATATGATAATAAATATGAAGCCCCTAGTATAAAAAAATTTGAGCTTACATTTATAATTAATGTTCAAAATTTCCGCCCTTTTCTTGGAGGCCAAGCTGAAGTCGTTTGCACATATTTTTAGAAACACGTTTCAAGATGCTGTGAGTGACTTTGTATCCTTTGAGTAATGGCAATTTGCAGAACACAAATTGTTTGGCGATTACATTCATTAACTTTTTTCTTTAAATATCACACAGAAAAAAGTCAGGGATGCTCAGATCAGGGGAACGAGGTGGACGAATGGTTCTTGAGATAAGTCGATCGCAACACCATCGGCAATATTAAAGCCGCTTCTGATTGTCCGGTGGCTTTAGCTCCTGTAACATTTTTACCCGATAAGCACGAAAATGCAAAGCTCAAAGCCTTATGTATGTGCCCTGTGATGTGCCCATTTGTTGAGACAAACGTCTCACAGATTAATGAGGGAAATATCTTCCGTTGAGTTTCTTGCACAAAGTATGGTGTAACGACTTTCGGTCTTCCACTCCTGTGTTTTATGTTCCACCGAACCTGTCTCACGAAATCGCCGAACGAGTTGATATAGCGTATCATTACTCGGTATTGCATCATTTGGATATTTATGTCGCAAAAATTCTTTACATCTTTCATATGATTTAAATTCAAAATGAGCCTCAAACAGCGCAATTCTATGAATGCGTGATAAATTCATCTTGCAATGAAGAACAAAATGACGTGGAACTTTATTATCGCACAACTTGAGCGCGAAGGAAACCAGACGATAAATATTAAAGACTTGATAAAACTATAAGCAGACGATAAAAAAAAAATTCAATAATAAAAAATAAAAAAACGCGGTCAATAATTTTTAATATTGGATTACGGGAACTTTTAGGATACTCTGTATATGGGAGACGGGTTTGGATAATCAACGGAGGATAATTAAATCGAATGTGTGAGGATAAATCATTTGAGCTAGTATGTTTTTCGGTGCTAATAAAGCTGGTAAGGTAAGGTAATTTTTAGTTAACGTCCTACTAAAGCAACACAACGGACTATTGACAACGGTCCGAGATCAATCCCCTGAGGCAATGGTTTCCAACTATTGGTCCGCGGACCCCTAGGGGTCCGCTAATTGTAATTTGGAAATTATTTTTTTGCTTATAGTAGCCTCCTAAGACAATAAACACCAAACAATATTACAATAAACATTATTATTTTGTTAAAAATATTGACCAAGCTGTAGCTTGTCGTAAGAATCACTTTACAGACGCGGTCAGCATTTCCACTACCTTCACTAGCGCCGTTATTATTGACGAAAAAACAAATGAAGTTTTAACTAGAGTTATGTAGTTTTTTTTATATCTCCTAGTCAAACAAAAAGTAAAAATTTCAACGGATTTAAAATTTGCATAAAATTTCATATTTGTCGATACCCAAAAATATGATTTTCTTTAAATAAGTTATTTTAATATTGTAACTTTTATATTTTTTCCCATATGACCTTCGCGATCGAGAAATCAGATTCCATTTCCTGTACTCAAACGCTTCCAGCGAAGAAAAGCCAAATAAAAAATTTGTTTATTGGCATTTGTTGAAACTCAAATGCTGAACAGAGGGCGCTGCGTGCACTCTGACGTGAGATAGATGTTGCAGCTCTAGTCAGTAGCAGGGGTGCCAGATCAGAGGTTTTACCTTTAGATCTAGAGGTTTCAATTCGCTTCAGAGCTAAAAACAGAGGTGCAAAATGCTCAGAGGTAAAAACAGAGGTTTGGAAAAAAGAACAGAGGTTTATGTAGAGGTCTGAAGTATAATTATAATACGCCGTTAATGCCGTTTGTAAACTAGCCTAGAGGATTTTTGATGTTTTGATTTGGCATGCTGGTTTTTCAGAAGTTATTACGATTCACAGAGATTAACCTATGTTCAGAGTGTTTTACGCAGTGACCATTTCTACTCCGCATTGCACAAAGGTCAAGAAGAAGGAAGATTTACAGTATCGAAGTAGGCTTAGCGGAATCCACATAAGTGAGATAGTGTCTATTGTATAACGGTTTAGAGTGCCAATGTGAACATGGATGAACATGGCGTCACAGTATAAACGTTATCAAGTGAACAGTTGAATGTCGTCGCTGTAAAGAATTCTCTGTTCAACTAGTCAAAGAACCACGTAGTAGATTACCAGATAATGTTGGTGTGCTGCTTCATTTGTCAACACTACATCCGAATAATGATGTGTTTCTTAATGTCTTGATAATGAGAAAAGTGTAGCATTGTCCCACTTGCTGCACAATTCGTAGCTGTGTGTGAAAATGTGGATAAGTACCAGAGAAAGTGGGATCGGTTTCCATTGATCTCAGAAGTGTCAGCCGAGGAATTTATCAAGCAGAGCCATGTCATATTCTGGGCCTCTATAGATAAACTAACAGATGCTGCTGGAAAAAAATAATTTCCTCAGCTCTGTAAGCTTGTATTTACCTTAATGAGTTTTCCATTTTATAATGCAACTGTCGAGAGAATGTTTTCTTAACTGAGTAATAAAAAAAACTAAACTCAGAAACTCGCTACAACTGAAGACAACTGAGTCAATCATGATGGTTAGGTATGGAGTAAAATTTAAAGGTGAAAGCTGTGTAGACTTTAATCTTAGTAAAGAAATGCTGATAACATTTTATTCATATACAATGTATGGCACAAAGCCCAAAGAGGCAACCGAGCTTGAAAGAAGTGAAGATCAAATCTGGGAGATTTTTGAAGGATCTGGTGGTTTTCTATTCAGTTTTCAATAAATGTTTGAATATGCACTGCACAATTGAACAAAGATAATAATAGTAGATAATGAACACAACAGTAAAAAATTATTCATTAAATTAATGTATTTTGCTTAAAACGTGTGTATGTTATTAAGAACAGGGCTGCATAGACGGGAGACTAATACTTGAAAAAAAAAAAGGTCGTTAGCCCTTTTTTGGCATATTTATCAAAAGCTTATTAAAGTTGGAAGAAAAAATAAAGCATACACATGATTTTTAATTCAGCAGCACGCAGCAGTAAAAATAAAATTAGCACAATGCGCTTACAAATAAATTCCATTTGTGTACTTAGCACATGGCACATATAAAAAATATCGATTCGGCTCCAATTTAAAATATCGTCGGTAATATCGCGCCACTAGATACGTCGATATATCCCAGATCTCTAAATCAGAGGTTTTCTAGAGGTTTACGCCTGCAAAACAGAGGTACTTTGTTCTGAAAATCTGGCACCACTGGTCAGTAGTTCTGCTTGTGTGAACGATGGAACACCCTGATTATTATTCCGTGTTTCTTTGTGTTGTCTTTGATGTTGTTTGTGATCTTGTGTTTGTGTCAAATGAAGGATAAAGCCTAGATTGTCTTTCTCGTCTGACAGGTAAGAGAACCTTTTGAAATTCATTTAAGAACCGTGCGAAATAGAAGTTGTATCAGTATTGTTTAGTTCTTTTTTGTAAAATCGGGACCGTTAAAGATAGATTAAAAATTTCAACGGATTTGAAATCACAGAACAAGACGGATGGTAACAATCGATAGAGATTAATGTTTTCTATAAATATCAATGTTTAAAATTTATCTAAGTCTCATATTATGTTATCGTCTTCATATTAAATTGAGTGCTTGCTCCGATAATTTCAATACGAAGCCCCATCTTTTATCACAGATTTGGATTCTACACAAAATTTCAGGCGGATTTGATGAAAAAATAATGTTAAACGGCGTAAAATTGACCGATAAAATCCATAACAAACATTGAGGAAGCGTATAAATGTTCGGAGTTCAATCACATTATAAATATTAATAAAGACGTGTAATGGTCACCGCAGTCAAGGACCTGTTGCAGGCGCCTTGGTATGGAGTCCATTAAGATGGTGACAAAGTCAAAATCCATTCTTATCGAATCCCAGGATATGTTGGCAGAATTTTCTGTTTTCAATTTGTGAACAATCCCCAATAACGATAATAATCATCAAAATTTGCAAACAGTCTCACTGCGCTACTAATTATACACTTGATGAGCTGAAATTTGAAATTCTGATGTTTCAGTAACAGTTGAATCGCATGGAGTCAAAATTTCCCCTGGTTTCTATTCATAAGTTTTATGAATATTAATTTCCTAATTAATAAAAAAAAATATATTATTTTATGATTAAAATGTTTATGGATTGTGTTTGGGGTTTTGGGTAGCAAAGAATGGAAAACAATTTTCATGGAAAATTAACGTTTTTAGCAAATATAACAAAAAACGTGAAACACCAATTTAACATTAGAAGATCTACTTTTCAAACACTTACAAATCGGTGAACTTTTATTTATTTCCGCCTGAAATTGTGTGTAGAATCCAAATTTGTGATAAAAAATGTTGGTTTGTATTTAAATTTTCGGAGCAAAAACTCAATTCAATTTGAAGACGGCCCCTTAGACAATTTTTAAATGTCGATATTTGTAGAAAACATTCATCCCTATCGATTGTCACCTTCCGATTTGCTCTGCGACGTAAATTGTGTAATTGCGATCGGGTGAGTCGTTTTTTATTTTGACGGTTGTACAACCGGTAATTGTTGCGCATGCGTGCATTTCTAAAGTTGACGTCATGTGGCTTCATCATTGAAAGCTTGTTTATAAACTGGTTGTCACACGGTTTACATGAAAAGCTTGTTCTACGAAAACCTTACTTTTTGGTTTTCGTTTGGCCTTTACTGAAAATCTTGTTTCTGGAAGCTTACAGTGAAGTTTTCAAGCGGTTTTCGCGGTAGGGGCTTGTCAGCAATTGTTAACAAGAAAAAAAGAAAATATTCAAATAACTGTTCTTCCCAATAAATAACGTACAAAAACTGACATTATTGCTTTTTTGATATACCTGTGCTATTATCTAATTGCAGATCAAACATATCACACATGCAAAGCCTGATCAACAAAATCTCTTTAATATTACTGGCCATATCAGCAACTCTCCTTTGTGCAGTATTGTTAGAGAGTGGGACAGTACTTTCTAGTTTAGCGGCTGCATCGCCCAACATTCTGTTGCACAGTATAATTGCTGCTGGTAAGATCAGCTTTTCAGCATTTGTATGAGCTTTACTAGACTTTGCCACAAGCTGAGTCACCTCATAAGATGCAAGGGTTGCACTTTCATTAACATTTGCACCAGAATATTTTGCTACCACTGTTCAGTTTTTTTCAGCTCTTCCAATTTATTTTTTTAAATGTCTTAGGACTTACTTTTGTGCTCCGTGTGCTTGGTTTCAAGATGCCGACGACGTTTCACGGGCTTCATACACTCATTGGAGAGGCTTTCGAAGCAAATACACATTAAGGTTTTGGCTTATACTCAGGTCCAGTATATGTGAAATCGATCTTCAAATAATCACAATTGTATTTCCTAATTTTCATAGTAGGCCAAAAGCTGCTTATAGAAGGGTTAGGTTCACACGACTTCGCCTGAACTTTAACTGGAACATCTAATTCCTTTTCCTCTTGATCTGTAGGCCTATCTCATTTTAAGGATCCACTTTTTAACTAACTATCCATTTTCAATACCAGAAACTATATTTAACACCCTATCTAGCAAAACACATACGTAAATAACCTGGTATTTGACAGCACTCCCACTGCTACGAACGAAATGGGTAAGGCTGTGGCTTGTCAACAACAAACTGACAGTCGCGCACCTTAGCGCAAATCGGTGAAACTACGTTCTCTTAAAGAAGTTAATGGGACATTCTCAAAATATGGGAATACTAAATGTTAACTATGAATAATTTCTGAAATTTAACATCTTTACTTTTATACTATATTGTTTATAGGTCTAAAATACAATATACAATCATTCAAAGACAGGAACTGCTCCGAAAAATTACTAATCAAAACATTTAATTACAAGATCTGTAGGTTACAGATTTTTGACATTGCTTTCCTGTTGGTTACAGATTTCGGACATTGCTGGCCTGTAAGATACACAACTTTGGGATTTCCCAAGTCTAATGACTTTTGGACATTGTGTTACTGATTCTTGAATCATTTATGTTAAGAGACTGAGAATGTGATAAAGTGCTATTATATTACGAAATGTATCTGATCAAAACAGTTTACAACTTGTTTTATTACAGGATACAAACTGAATTTAACACAATTTTTTTTAAAATTTATAAGTCATATTTACTAGTCAAATTATTTTAACATAGAGTATTTAGATTCACTTCATATTCTTACTGTTTTAATATACTGAAAAAGATCGTAATTATAAAAAAATCATTCAATTTCATGGTCTCAAATTAGTAGGTCATATTTTGTTTTGTTTTACAAGTTTGAAGAGAGAAAAAAAGTAAAAATAAATAATTACAAACTTGAAGTTTTTTTGTTTTATTCGGTACAAAATAATTACACTTCACTTTCTGCATTGCACATTTCAATAATTTCTTTATCAAAAGAAAGTCCCCTTGCTGTTACAGGATGGGGAGGAGATGGTGACTTTAACAGAATGTCTTCATATTTTAGCAGCGCACTGTCTTTTTTACATGGATAGCGAAACATATCACTATCCAAATCTCGCTGTGGTGTCAGAAAATTTACAGAAAAGATTTCTGTATCATCAACAATGCTGACATTTTGAATGATACCTGACCATAATTTTTCATCATATATCGCAAAACACCAATCGCTAATGTTGTATTCCAGTTTGGCTTGAGAAGGGTTATCAACAAGAGAAACAACTGTTTACTCCCGTTCATCCTTGGTCACACACTCCTGATTGTTTTTGCAGAAAATAAAAAAGAATGAAAAATATTATTTAAAAAAAACCATGCTGAATGGCTTTAGAAATTAATTAGAGAAATAAAACGTCCTGAAAATCTTAAGTTCATCCCTAAAAAAATTATTCGAAGGATCATTACAGCCATAAAGCAGAAAATAAAAATATATAAAATATTATTTAAAAAAAAACGAAATTCTTTACAATCTTATTGACGTTGTTGTTACACGACGTCCAAAGTTGAGTAATGATCGACGCCGTCGCCATTTGACATCGATCGTACACGTTTGCAGGACATGTGCCTAGTAATGGTGTTATCATTGTATCTGCAAAATTCACTTTATTTTTCAATAAAAACTATTAATCTGATGAAAGGAGATGGTAATTAATATTTTTTTTTTATGTTTTGGAATATCGGCACCTTCATAACAAAAATTAAATCGGCAAAAAAATCGAATATTTGATGGTTCTGCAATTTTGACATCGCATTTTTAAAATTAAATAAGTTATATTTACGGCCAAGAAACTGCACAAAAACACATAAAACTGCTTAAAAACGTTTAAAAAGTTATTTTAAAAACAAATAAATGCAAGTTTAAAGTACTTTACAATATCTTTTTTGCTTCAGGTATAGAGCTATTTCGATCGTTACTTTTGGACATCGCGAAATATGCTGGATGACTTTAGTATTTTCTTTGTTAATTCTTCAAAATTTTAAACTAATGATGCCATCTGCTGATCAAAATAGTAAACAAACACTATCATTACACTATATTTTTTTCTGCAATTCTGGAAAACCCATTAGAATTTATTTTATTGGTGATGTACTGTATCAGTTAACATAATAGGTGTCCAAAATCGGATATTTGTAACTAAAGAACTTAATTTTAAGGATATTTACACTAAACTTGTAATAAATAATGCTTATTCTTGTCTCTGAACAAAACTAAAAACCCATTGAAAATTTTTTTTGTTAAGACTTAAATTTATTTGTTGTCAAACCTTAAAGTTATGAAATGTGTCTTGTTCCCACCTTTTGAGAACTACCCTCTGGTAAAAAAATCATTCTTCCGCAAAATAAAACGGAAATGGAAAAAATAAATTTGGAATCTGTCATATCTTTATGCTGTTGCTATTCTAAGGAAAACAGTAAAAATTAAATCCCATTTAATTAATTTAAAATGTTCTACACAAACACTTCCTTTTAGTAAATACTGTCCATTACGTTGCCCGTGACAGTTCTTTTCGTGGGGTCAAGTGTGAACATTGCTCGCTAATCCCCGGTGATTGCTACGAATTCCCATTTGGTTTGTTTTGCAAACCAACACCACGAGCAACGCCGTGATGACCTCTTCATTGTCAAATTAGGCCAAATTCGAATGCTGAAGAGATCCAATTAGCGTGACGCCACAATCTCTTGCGAAAATATAAATATTCAATTGATTGCTACGTATTCCCATTTGACAAAACACGCTACAATCGAGTCTTGGTGAAAATTTCAAAATCTACTTGCTTCTTCTTTCCTAGGTCAACCAAGGCGAAGGTTACGGCCGAGGCACGGGTGACGTTACATTCCGGAGCGAAAGACGAAGGCTGAGTCAGAGGATGATAAAAAAATATTGAAAAAATTGTAGAAAATATTTCTGTTGATTCTTGTATTTTTTCTAAAATCGATCTTATACACATGCATCTTTTACACACTTTACTGCAATGCCAAACAATTCTTCATTTTTTTAAATTATGAAAATTAGAGTTTAAGTTTTTGAAGAAGGCAGTTGAGAAAATTGTGTGAATGGTAAAAGAGGAGTAGGAAAACATGCATTTTTACTTAAAACATAGAAAAAATGAGTCTCATATTTTTAAATTTTATAACAAAATGTGTATAATATTTTTAACACGACAAACCATGAAATGTGTTGGTTTGGGCAACCTGTAAACCTCAAATTACCCAGATAATAGCGAGATAGAAAAATTAGAAGTATAGTTTAATAGAAATATTTTTAAATATTAAGGTCATTTTCATCTTTTAATTTTAAATCAAATATATCAATAGACCAAAATTAAAGGAACTTTTTTTTTCTTTTCTTGAGTGTAGAGTAAATTATTCTCCAGCTCATCTGAATTTTTAAAACTAGCAATGTTTGTAGTTGTTAAATGTTACTTTAGAAACAATTTATTCAATGAAAGAAGTCTGTCCCATCAGTGTGAGAGAAAAACATACATTTAAAAAAATGAGCATCATGATTACTTTTCCCCGAGAGAGTATACCTCTACACTTAATAAAATACCCATATCTGACAAGAAATTTAAGTCATATATCTCTCTATATTAAAAAAATGTTACCGCCGTCGCCGCCGCCGCAGGATTGAAAACTGTGTTGTTTAGCTCGATTCTTAGACGGTTTCCCGAGAAAGTACTGATCGGAAAAAAATGAAATTAACATGCTTTGTTCTTCATCGTATTCCCTGGATAATTATTAAGATTTTTTTCCGATGCGGCTATTAGTTTAGGTTTTATTAAGTGTTAAAGTTGAAGAAGTGAAATTTCTTCCGCGAGTGAGCAAAACACATTCAAATTTTCAGTCTTCAGTCGTGAGGTTTTTTTTAAGAGTACCTCTCAACGTAAATTTTTGCAGCTCGTCGAGTTTTTTTTTGAAATTTAAATTTGGTTCTTGATAATATTTTTTTGAAATTCAGGAAAAATCGGGACATTTTTGTTACTTTTTTTTTAAACTGCCATATCTATATCTAATTACTATTAGTTTTTAATTTTTAAAATATAGCAGTATACCTCAGAATATACTCTTTCTTACGGTACTATTATTTTTGAAATCGGTTAATAATTAAATGGGATGCGATCAAAAGTTCGTCATACAAAATTCGGAATCTTTGGATATTTTCGCTACTTATTGTTAAAACCGTTTTGTCTACGGCAAAAGCCATTATTTTTTAAATTTGAAAACATCACTGAATACATTACATTACACTCTTTCTTATGGTAAAATTATTTTTCAAATTGGTTAATAAATAAAATCGATGCAATTAAAAGTTGGTCATACAATTTTCGGAACTTTCAGATCGTAACTTCCGATACAAAACTAAAATGGTCATATCTGTATAGTATTACTGTTAGTTTTTAATTTTAAAAATATTGCAGTATACCTCAGAATATACTCTTTCTTACGGTACAATTATTTTTAAAACTAGGGGGCTCCGCCCCCTGCTCGCTTACGCTCGCCAACCCCCGGGGATTGCTGCGCAATCCCATTTGGTTTGCTTCGCAAACCAACACTCCTTTCACAGATGTCATTTGGTTTGCTTCGCAAACCAACATTCCTTTCACAGAGTGAAACTATCTGAATAATTCGTATTATGCTGATTTCACTTTCCGGTACATGACGTCACAGCGAGGGCTTCGCGCCCTGCTCGCTTACGCTCGCCGACCCCGGGGATTGCTACGCAATCCCGTTTGGTTTGCTTTCTCAAACCAATACTTCTTTCGCAATTGATTTCACTTTTTTTTGCTTTAACACTTAATGCACCCTAAACTAATAGCCGCATCAGTAAAAAATCTTCTGTATCTTGTTCCCTGTACAATTTTAAGTAAACAGTGTTAATATCAAAACTTTACGATTGTACTTTGTCGGTAAACTGTCTTGAGAACAGAGGGAAAAAAGCGAGCCTTTTTCCTCGCCAAATAAAAAGAAATCGTTTTTATGGCAATTGTTGCTACGATAAATTTGATATCTGGCAAACCCGATAGTAGAAAATGCAACCCACTGCTGTTTGCGGAACCAGCTATGCGAACTGAAAAATACGAAATTTGTGTCACCAACTTTTGATTGCATCGAATTTATTTATGAACCAATTTTAAAAATAATTGTACCGTAAGAAAGAGTACATTGTGAGGTATACTGCAATATTTTTAAAATTAAAAACTAACAGTAATACTATATAGATATGACCATTTTAGTTTTGTATCGGAAGTTACGATCTGAAAGTTCCGAAAATTGTATGACCTACTTTTAATTGCATCGATTTTGTTTATTAACCAATTTGAAAAATAATTGTACCATAAGAAAGAGTGTAATGTAGTGTATTCAGTGATGTTCTCAAATTTAAAAAATAATGGTTTTTGCCGTAGACATAACGGTTTTAACAAAACGTAGCGAAAATATCCGAAGATTCCGAATTTTGTATCACGAACTTTTGATTGCATCCAATTTAATTATTAACCGATTTCAAAAATAATAGTACCGTAAGAAAGAGTATATTCTGAGGTATACTGCGATATTTTAAAAATTAAAAACTAATACTAATTAGATATAGATACGGCAGTTTTAAAAAAAAGTAACAAAAATGTCCCGATTTTTCCCGAATTTCAAAAAAATATTATCAAGAACCACATTTAAATTTCAAAAAAAACTCGACGAGCTGCAAAAATTTACGTTGAGAGGTACTCTTAAAAAAAAACTCACGACTAAAGACTGAAATTTTGAATGTGTTTTGCTCACTCGTGGAAGAAATTTCACTTCTTCAACTTTAACACTTAATAAAACCTAAACTAATAGCCGCATCGGAAAAAAATCTTAATAATTATCCAGGGAATACGATGAAGAACAAAGCATGTTAATTTCATATTTTTCCGATCAGTACTTTCTCGGGAAACCGTCTAAGAATGGAGCTAAACAACAAAAATTTCAATTCTGCGGCGGCGGCGTCGGTAACTTTTTTTTAATATAGAGAGATTGGTTCACATAAATAAATTCGATGCAATCAAAAGAGAAGCGGCTCAATCCCATGATAGTACTTTACGCAAGTCCAACTTGATTGGCTAGTTTCACGGGCTTGGCTTCACTTGGATATCTCGCCAATCTGATTGTTGCAGTAACCATTTGATTTTGAATATGCGCATTGTTTCGTAGAATTACAAATACAATGCATACACTAGCGCCTCAGCGTACAGCGTAAGTGTCCGACAAGTTGACTCTAATTGGCTCCTTATATATATGTTGTATGGTTGTTGTTAGTAGTATTTCTCGCCAACTTATACCAAGGGTACTTATACTTTTAAAGAGCTGTTTTCCGTGAAGGAACGATGGCCTAATGGCTAAATTCACCTACCTTCAGATTGGCTTCGGGAGCGGAGGATGACTTTACGAGTTCGAATCCAACAGGCGGAAAATATTTTAGATCCTCCAAATTATTTAAAAAAAATTCCAATTTAATTCCTTTTGAGTCTAAATTACTTTTCCTAATTTTAATTACCCTTTTTATATTTTTCCAAGCTTCCGTTTATTTTACATAAATAATCTAAGAACCACTCCTGAACTCACTACCAGCTGATATTTTCCAGCCCCTCTGCCGTCCCCTTTGCTTTAGGATGATGGTGTCGTATCCACCTCTGGCTTAGGACCATTCTGATGTAACAAAAAGCATACATAAAACACTAACTTATATAATTATTAACTTATGTAATAAAAGGATACAATTTTCGGCTCCCACCTCTACCCTCCCATAGCCATAGATCTGAAAAGAAAAGAAGGCAGAAAGGAAGCGATAAATTGCCAAAAGAAAAATTCTCATGACGTACGTATCTAGGTCATGTGATCCGATTAGCCAATCAAGTTGGACTTGCGTAAAGTACTATCATGGGATTGAGGCGCCTGTATCAAAAGTTGGTGACACAAATTTCGTATTTATCAGTTCGCATAGCTGCTTCCGAAAGCAGTAGTGGGTTGCAATTTTGACTATCGCAATGCAGCAGAAATTTTTAACAACAGTTCAAGAACAACTCCTTATATACATCTGCTAATAAACTAATTTTTAAGTGTCTAATTTTATAAAATCAAGTTTTATTTTACCTTTGTTTTGTGAATGATGTCTTCCATGTCACGTTCATGGAGATGCTCTTCTCCAATATTTCTCTCTCATTCCTTCCACTTTGGCCTTCTTTGTCCTCTCGCTGTCTTTGTGGCCTTATCTGTCCTCTCATTGTCTTTGTGGCCTTCTCTGTCCTCTCATTGTCTTTGTGGCCTTCTCTGTCCTCTCATTGTCTTTGTGGCCTTCTCTGTCATCTCGCTTTCTGGAGTGGATTCATCTTCTATTTTTCTTTGTAACCATTCTCTATCCTTGTGGCTGACACAGGCATGTCGCCTCATTACTTGCACCTCGGCTCCACCTGTGTAAGAGAAATTTTTTTTTTTAATGAGGCCCACCTCCACTAGACATACACGGGCACGTCAACACATTCCTTCCACCTTGGCCTTCTCTGTCCTCTCGCTTCGAACTGATTCTTGCTTAGAGAGCTTCTTGATACAATATGTTTAATGTCCTTCCATTTGGAGATAGATAGAAAGATTATCGGTTTTTCCAACTCTCGAACACCTCACATATAGTTGACCGTGGGATAAACACGGTTTAATGAGATCGAGTCCTACGATCTTCAGCGATTGTCGGAACTGAAGTCTTTTAAATTGGAATGGGATAACAGAAGGGATGATTGGTATTCTAGGAATGAATACGTCTTCGCCTGCGGCATGTCCAGTCATGATGGTGGCTTCAATAATATTTGGCATGCGTTTCTTGATGTTTCCAATATGTGCGAGGGTACTCCAGATGGCTCCAATATGTTCAAAAACTCTGTCGTGTAGTTTACGGCCTTATCTGTGTCACACGTAGTGTCGATAGATTTGTAAATTTGAACACTACCGGGCAATTGTTGCATGAGTTGCTTGTTAATGACATTGACTTCTTCGTTTCTTGGGGCCAGAATTGCCCTTTTGCACAGCCATGCGCGATGAGTAAAGTGTTGTGCCAAACAGACTTGCATTTCATCCGCCCTGGTTTCGGTGGGAATAACCGGAAGTGTTAGTCAAAAGTCGCCAGCCAACACCATAGTGACGACTCCCATTCTGTCATTGTTACGTCTGAGGTCTTTCAACGTGATATCAAATGCTTCGAATGTGGCTTTGTGGGACATAGTACATTCATCCCAGACAATGAGCTTGCAATTCTGTAAAACCTTTGCCTTTCTCGAATCTCTGGAAAGGTTACACGAAGACTTTCCACGCTTGCCAAATTTAACAGTAACGAAGCCGAGTTAGTCGTCCTTCCTCTCGTCAATCAACCGTGATCCAGTTCCTAAAATGGTGGGAGCACAGTAAATTAAAAGATACTTATACTATAGATTATTAGATATACCAAACTAAAATTTAATATTAAATATTGCTAAACTTTAAATGATAATCCAAACTAAAAGTTAATGTGCTTTTAAAATGATACTCCAAACTATCGTATCCTAAAAAAGAAACAATAACAAAGTATTGCATTAAAATATCGAAACTTTAAATGATAAACAAAACTAAAAGTTAATATACGTGAAAAGTTCCAAGAATGGTGGGAACATAGTAAATTAAAATATACTTATATGTAGGGGTGAAACTGCAAACCTCCCCCTCTTCTCATCACCAGCGCCCTCTACCTCCTATGGGCTGCGCGAGGAGCGCAACAGGGAGTAGGAAGTTGCCGAAATAGAGAAAAGACGTTCCTCCGATGTCCAAACCGGAATCAAATTAACAATACGTGCTCAGGGATTTTTGGACTGTGGCTTAGACATTCCAGACGGGCATTTCTACTGTGTACTCGCCATATGAACACTCACTTCTAAATATCATCAGCTGCACCTTAATCATTAAAAATATTAAGTTTACCGGAACTGTGTGAGAACCCTATTATTACCAACTAGCCAATGCGTGGCTAGCCCGACGTTGCCCGTGCCCGTGTTGGTTTGCGACACCACGGGAAACACCGTGATATAAGGTATTATTCAGGTTTACAATTTTTCGCACATTTCAAAAATGCTTAAAATTTTAAATCTATCTTTAACGAATACGCTTTTACGAAAACGAACTAAACAATACCTCTCAAAATGTTTTATATTTTTTGCTCTCCACTAAAAAAAGCAGGAAATGTAATCTGTGTTTTTTTTTTTTTTTTTTTTTTTTTTTTTTAGCGAGAAACGCAATCTGTTTATTTTTGGAAAGGGAAAGTTACCATGACGTCACAATCTCGGGCGAAATTATAAAGGATATATTCAATTAAAAAGTTATTTATATAAAGAAAATCATATTTTTAGGTATGGATCTAAAGTGATATTTTCCGCAGATTTCAAATCCGCTGAAATTTTTACTCATCTTTGACGATCTAAGAGAACTAATTGACTCCAGTTAAAAGATTGTTTGTTTTTATCGTCTGGCAGAAAAATTATTCATGAAAACAATAAATTTAGAATCTGTGATCTCTTCTATGCTGTAGCATTCAATAATGTTTAAATTTCATTAAAAAATGTTCTAGATTAAATTTTAAAATTCGACGAAACCCAAAAATTGCAAAAAATTTGGACTACCTGTGTGCCAAATCTCATTGCTGTAAGTGCCATAGAATCGGTAGGATTTTGCGCCAAGAAACAGACAAACACCTTCTTTTTATAATAGTTAGAGATGGGTACAAAGCTTGTGTACTAAAAATAAATCTTCTATAAAAGTTATCAATTCCGTTGAAAAAATTTATAATTACAATTTTGTATGTATTTTTTAATCACTGAAACTTTTGCTTATATTTTAAAAATATGGTCAAATATGTTGCTTATATTTAAAAATATGGGTTACAAAATCAACTTACTAAAATTACAGGTTTCTATTCATAATTTTTATGAATATTAATTTCATAATTAATAAAAAATAATAAAATTTAGTTTGATGATTAAAATTTTTATAGATTGTGTTTTTGGGTAGCAAAGGTTGGAAAAACAATTTCTAAGGAAAATTAATGTTTTTAGCAACTATAACAAAAAACGTGAAACACCAATTTAACATCAGGAGATCTATTTCCTAACACTTACAAATCGTTGAAAAATCCGATAAAATGGATTTTTTTTTTATTTCAGCCTGAAATTTAGTGCAGAATCCAAATTTGTGATAAAAGATGGGGGTTCGTACTGAAATTTTTGTAGCAAGCACCCAATTTAATATGAAGACGGCCCCTTAGACAAATTTTAAATGTTGATATTTGTAGAAAACATTCATCCCTATCGATTGCCACATTCCGTTTTCTTCTGGGACATAAATTGTGCAATTGCGATCGGGTGAGTCGTTTTTCATTTTAACGGCTGTACATAAAGTTTATCATACACGGTCTGGAAAAAATCCGAATCGATCTCCAGCACAATCCAACACGTCTGATTTTCTCGCCGGCCTTCGTTCAAATTCCTTTTTTCTACCCCTTCTCCAAACGGGTTCCTTTCCCCATACAAGGTTCCTTTCCCCCGTGACGTCCAACGATCGTACCCCGCTCTAGTTAGGCGACGGGGAACTTAATAATATCTAACAGAAATTCAGTTATTCCACCTGCCGCTGAATGGAAGTTTCAAGAAAAATTTCGTTTGCTTTAAACTAAATTAGTTGCGAATGCTGTAACAATTTAATTTCCAAGTGGTGATGGAATTCGAAAATATCACATACTATGTGCAAGAATGGCACTAGTAAAACATATTCATAGGAAAATTAAGTGAAAGACTTTCCGCCGATAATTCGGATTTACTGGAAATGAATGCAAAGGAATATTCGTACTATCTCGAAAACTCAAAATCAACTTCTGTAGTAGTCATTTTAGAAAAAAAAAAACTTTCAGCAGAAGTGCGACGAATATGAGATGGATTATATGGATGGATACAACATGTATGTATATTTGCGTCCGAAGTAAATTGTAGAAGTTAAAATGGTTTTAAATTTTTTTCAGTACACTTATATATAAATGTGATGCTAACATTCACATTCTTTGATGAAAACGAATTAATGACTTTTCAATCAACATATTATTAATTCAACCCGAGCAAAGCCGGGCATTTGTGCTAGTATTATATATATACACTCTATAACAAAAAAATCGACGCACCAAGAAGGAATCATCCGATTGCTTAGAAATTTCGTATGCAAAAATGTTTTGACCAAATATTCAAATGATTAAAATTTGGTATCCAATGAATGAATAGTGCGATCTCCATCGCATCGGAACTGCGCATCCTGCAGATGTATATAAGGAGTTGTTCTTGAACTGTTGTTAAAAATTTCTGCTGCATTGCGATTTAGGATACCTTTTAACGACTGAAAAAATGCCTCACCGCAGGATTCGAGCTCATTACGAGCAACTTTCAGAGTTTGAAAGAGGTTGTATCATTGGATTGAAAGAGGCAGGTTGGGCAAATCGGAGAATCGCTCGTCATGCGAGTCTAAGCGATGCGGCGATATGAAGATGCTGGCAAGAGTGGGTGGACAGTGACAGATTTCAGGGTCATGATGGTAGCGGTCGACGTAGGGCCACAACAGATCGCGAGGACAGAGTGATTGTCAGATCAGCTGTCACAGAGCCTGATTCATCGCTATCAACCATCAGTCGTGCGACCCACACACGTGTGTCCCCCATGACCTGACAGACGGCTGAGAGAGCGAAATCTACGCTCGCACCGACCGTTACGCCACCTGCACACTGTCGAGCCAGATTACAGTGGTGCTTGGCTCGATCAGGCTGGAATGATGCTGACTGGGGGCGTATATTCTTTAGCGACGAATCCCGCTTCCAACTGTGTCCTGACGATCATCGAAGACGTGTCTGGAGACGCCCAGGGCAGCGCGCCGATCCTGCTTTCACTATTGCACGCCACACGGGCCCTCAACAAGGAGTTATGGTCTGGGGTGCCATTTCCCTTGATAGCCAGACCCCTTTGGCCGTCATTAGAGGTACACGTACTGCACAGCGGTACGTTGACGAAAATTTGAGACCTGTTTTGCTACCATTCCTTTCGCAGTAACCAGGGCTTATTTTTCAGCAAGACAGTGCCAGACCACATACGGCACGTGTTGCTATGAACTGTCTTCAAGCTTGTCAAACACTTCCTTGGCCAGCCAGATCACTAGATCTCTCTCCCATCGAGCATATCTGGGATATGATGGGAAGGCGACTGCATCCGGTAGGGAATGTTGATAACGTAGTCCGACAATTGGAGCAAATTTGGAAAGAAATAAGCAGGATACCATCCGGGAGCTTTATCGGTTTATGCCACGCCGTGTGGCAGCTTGCATCCATGCTAGAGGCGGGTCAACACCTTATTGAGCTCGTTACTGTAACTTTGAAATAAATCTTTCAATTGTTCTGAAATTTTAATAATTTTCTATTCTGTACATAATTTTCCTATCTACCAATTTTTGTCTGCATCGGACAATTCCTTCTTGGTGCGTCGATTTTTTTTTGTTATAGAGTGTATTACATTAAATTACTAATATCAAACAAATGGTTGATGAAAGTACCATATGGTACACTCAACTTAATTGCAATCCTTGAAGTTTTACGTTTATCAAAACAGAATAATTCAAACATCTACAATTTTGTGTAAGATTTCTATTCATGAAAAAGAAATACACAGTAATACAAGTTGTGGATATGAACCATATACCGCATCATATTCACTTCATTATACAATTTCTACATTCAATGCGTAGATTGAAACTTTCTAAAGCTCATGCGCTTCTCATATTCTACTTCTATTGAATTAAAAGACAAGGAGAGTGATAACGAAGATAAAAAATAAAAACCCAGGAACTTGGATGTGCAATTGGGACGACATCTCTGTAATAGTACTGACATGTCAGTGGTAACAGCACCTACGAGAGCGTTACTGTAAGCAGGTTAGAAATGAGCTCCGTTTACCTCTAAATGAGTGACTACTCATTTCAAGCTACTAATTTACATCAAGCACCCAGAACAATGGAAAACGTGTTTGTTGTTGCATAGTAATGAAGTTTTCTACAATCCTTCTTAACTTCATATCCATGTTTTTCGTGATCAGTGTGTGTTTGTAGAATTTCGTTTATTCGTATCCCTTTTATTATCAGTAAGGACAAAGATAGAAACTAAATCTAGGTAATGAGAGACTGGAATGTTGACGAAAACAGTTTTTCATATCAAAGTGTCCTCGTACGATAAAAATTTAAAGGAACTACCCTAAAAACTTTCCATATCATTGAGTGGAAAGATTAGGACATTTTACAAGTAAATACTAACACAATAAAGTAATTCAATAAGCAATGATGGCTATTCAAAAAAGAAATATCACAGTACATACTAAACATTATTCAACACGAAAATAATTATTTACACATCGTTCGACAGATTATTAATTCTCAATTGAACACATTTCATGCATCATGTAATAGTATCATGATGATTGTCATTATCTCACATCATTGTTGTATTTTCCTTCATGATGAAAAGATCAAATTAAAACTACAAAAATTTTCTTTCACATTTAATGCTTGAAATTAGAAACCGTTTCAATCGAAAAGTAAAGAATTGATTGGAAAACATTTTCTCAGAGCTTTGCCAGTAACGACAATACACAAACACAAAAAATAATTGAAAGGCGCGTGTGTAAGTAGAGAAGAAAGACTCGACGGGTATTGTGATAGTGTGCGGACAGTTTAAGGGGCACATCCACGTGGTCTGAAGAAAGAGAGAATTCTCCTTTTTTCGGTGGTGTTGTGGCGTTTTTGGTACACCACACTACTACCAATGGAGTGAGACTCAACGGTTTTCGTTTGATACAATTTAATTATGTCAAGAGAAATTTTACATCAACTACTATGTACAATGAATTTTACAATCGATGACAAACAGCCCGATTGTTCCTGTTCAAACAGTAAGTTTCAAACTATCACAGTTTGTCTCGTTTTCAACGGGGTTTGATGTCCCCGTGTAATTTTGCAGCGAGCTACCTCCTTCACCACCTTCCTCCGTGGCTTCCCTAGCTCGAGTCCCCTTTCCTTCTTCTCGGGGCAACAACCTTTTTTTCTCCGCGTCGCCTCTGTTTCGAATTCACCTCCCACTCAAGGGGTCTCAGATCCCCCACATGTGCGAAAAAACCGACAACCGGCGGTTCTTCAAAAAGCCCCGCTGTCTGGTGGAAATCGGGGTGAACAAGAAACAGAGGCCGACAATGAGTTGTTTCCACACATGTGGCTGTCGGCTCCCTTGTAGACTACGATCTCACAACACCTCCCCCCATAAAAATCAAATTTCGGGGTCAAGGAAAAATTTGATTCTAGGGGCGAAATGAGCCATCCTAAAGTGAGATCTGAGAGGCACAATCTTCCCTCTTAATCTCACCACAACCAGAATTAACCAATATCATTAAAACAAAACAAAAAATCAGTTTAAAGACAATCCGAAACCATAGGCTCAGTTTTGCAAACCATTCAAGTAAAGAAAAATAACATAAGTTTACAAAAAAAAACACAAAACAAAAATAACTAATCTTACTCTAATTTGCTAATATTAAAAAAAAAAATCTTACACTGAAATAACAAAGACAAATATAGCGAAACTAAGGTTGCTTATATACATCAAAATTTAGACTTGGGTTACTCATCCTGTCTACTTAACCCATCCGCATTTCCGTTTCGCTTACCAGCACGATGTACAATTGTAAATTGAAATTGCTGAAGACATAACGCCCATCTAGTGAGACGTGCGTTTGTACCGACCATTCTCTTTAGGAACGTAAGGGGGTTATGATCTGTCTCAATCACGAATTTTTGCCCATCTAAGTAGTGTCTCAGTTTCTTCAAACCATATACAATAGCCGCTAGTTCCCGCTCTATAGTACTGTAATTTTTCTCTGCTTTAGAGAACTTTTTGCTTAGATACAATACTGGGTGTTCTTCCCCATTCAGTCTCTGAGACAGGACAATTCCTGCTCCACTAGCACTTGCATCAGTCTGCATGACAAATTCTTGACTATAGTCCGGAGCATATAGTACTGGGCTTCCCATCAAACTTGATTTCAAAGCCGAGAATGCTTTTTCACATTCCTCGGTCCAGACCACTTTTCCTCTCTTTTCCCTGCCTTTCAGGGCATTTGTCAGAGGAACCGCCATGACACTATAATCCTTGACGTATCGCGAGTAATAGCCACAAATCCCTAGAAAAGCTCTAATTTGGGTTTTGGTCGCAGGAGTAGGAAATTCCCGAATAGCTTGAATTTTAGCTTCGCTAGGAGACCTTTTTCCTGACCCTACCTCATGACCTAAAAACTTCACGTGATCCTGGGCAAAACGACATTTTGCAGGCTTCACGGTCAGTTTTGCCTCTCCTAGCCGTTTTAACGCGCTTCCCACATCCTGTACATGCTTTTCCCATGTCGGGGAAAAAATCGCGATGTCATCGATGTATGGGGCCGCAAAACTTTCTAACCCTTCCAAAACTTGGGCCATCAATTTGCAGAAATAAAATGGAGCATTTATTAGCCCAAACATCATTTTCTTCGGGAGATATGCCCCAAAAGGAGTTACGAAAGCTGCGTATTTCTGTGCCTTCTCAGTGAGGGGTATCTGAAAATACCCTTTTGTCAGATCCATTATCGTTATAAAAGGAGCAGCGCTCACTTTTTCCACCACCTCCTCTATATTTGGCAAGGGAAAAAATTCAGTCCTGGTGATGGCATTCAATCGCCGATAGTCCACACAGGGTCTAGGATCTTTACCTGGGCTTTCCACTAATATCATGGGCGATGCATAGTCTGATTGCCCAATTTCTATCACCCCAAGCTCCAACAACCTTTTAATCTCCACCCTTAAAATTTCTATTTGTCTAGGGGACATTCGATAGGGTTTCGCCCTAACCGGCTCCGAACTAATAAGTTCAATATTCATTTTTACTAGATATGTGTTACCGGGATCCGACGAAAACACCTTCTCGTGCTCCTGTAACATTTTGGCAAAACGATCGACTTGCTCGGTATTTGCCCTCTCTTCTAAAGTACTTCCCCGGATCATTTCTTGCAAGTCAAATTGAGTGGGATTAGGTAAAGGGTACGGGATTTCAGCCTCTTGCTCAATCTCTTCCAGCCCTTCATCCATAATAACATTTATGTAATCAGCTCGCTTGTGATATGGCTTCATTAGATTAACATGATAAATGGTTGTCTTTTCCCTTTTTTCGGGTATATCTATCAAGTAGTTGGTTTCCGAAATCCGACTCGTCACCGTGCCAGGTCCTATCCAATTTACGGCCATTTTGTTTGGTTTAGACGTAGCCAAAACCAACACTTTATCCCCTACTTTAAAAACCCTGGACACTGCGTTTTTGTCATACCAGGCCTTCCTTTTTTCCTGAGTTTCCGACATCGTCTGTACCGCCAACTCCTGACATCTTTTCAGCCTATTTACCAATCCCAAAATGTAATCCACCACATTTTGATCCGACTCTTCTGGTGCTAACCAATTTTCATATACAAGTGTTTGGGGGGTTCTCAAATTTTTCCCGTGAACTAACTCGGCGGGACTAAAACCGGTGCTTTCGTGAGTCACCGTACGTAAAGCAAATAAGGCAGCCGGCAGATTGTACTCCCAGTCTTCTCCAGTTTCCAAACACAGTACCTTTAAAACCCGTTTTACCGAAGAATGGAACCTTTCCACAGGGTTACTCTGAGGATGACACACGGAGCTATGTGTAATTTTTATACCAAATCTGGAAAAAAATTCCGTGGTCAAAACACTTGTGAAAGAGCTCCCCAAATCACTCTGAACTTCCCCAGGGAAACCCGTTCGTGAAAAAACCGTGAGCAAAGCCGTTATCACACTCGTTGACGAAATATCTTCCACCGGAATGGCATCTGGATATTTTGATGCCAGACAGATCGTCGTAATTAAATACCGGTTGTTCTTATTACTAAGCGGAAGAGGACCGACCGCATCAATATTAATTTTAGAGAAAACTTCCGATATTATAGGTACCAATTTCAATGGGGCCTTTCGTTTATCCCCGCTTTTTCCTACCTTTTGACAAGAATCGCATGCTCTCACGAAACTCTCAATGTCCTTATAACAATTTGGCCAAAAATAATAGCGCAACACCCTGTCTTTGGTTTTCGTTGTACCCAAATGTCCCGAAATTTCATCATGACAAAAAGCCATAATCCTTTCCCTAAACGGAACTGGAACGCACAGTTGAATTTTTTCCCCACCCCGCTTGGATACGGATCTTCGAACTAATTTTCCCGCTTTTTCTTCAAATTCTCCTTCCTTCGGGTGACTAATACGCTCCCAGTATTTTCTTAACGATTCGCAGTTCCTTTGAGCGGTTTCAAACTGTTGTGAGGAGATTCCAGCTAGCCCCGTCTCGCACATTTCCCTATCCGGTAACACGATCCCTTCACCGCTTTCTACTATGGGGGAAACAATTTTTTCACCCTTCTCGATAAATTGCCCCTTATCGTCTACTACCTTCGAGGAATCTTTTTCCCTTCGTGTTTTTCTTCTGGTCCCTTCCGACGGGTCGAATACGTTTTCCGCCGAATCTGTTTTGGCTTTACTCCGCGTTATAACTGCATTTAAAGGGACTGGGTTTTTTCTAGCCTCCTCAATTAATTGAGCCGTTTTATTTCCCAGCAAATAAAATCCTTGGTCTAGTTCGTCCGCTTTAATTGCAACTTTAGTAGTTACAGTACCAAAATCTCCCTGCAACACAACTCTAGATAAAGGTAAGCATTTACATTCGGTATCTAAGGGTTGTCTCACCAACGTGACTTCACCCGTAAAATCTTCAACGTTTACCCAACTCTTCACACACACATCTATGCAACTAACTACCCGTATCTCGCAAACAGTCTTTATCCACTCCATTTACATTCAATTTGCTCATAAAGGGATTAAAACTCTCATTTAAGCCACTCCCCGTTTCTAAATTATTTACACTCTCTCTAAAATTCTTTTTAAAAGTTGGACAATCAGGTCTAATGTGCCCGGGTTGATTGCACTGGAAACAAATTATTTGTTTTTTTCTTTCGAAAGTCCTATTTACATCTTTCCTAGACATTTCTCTTCATCAACATTTTTTTATGTAACCATAATCATCATTTTTTTCGATGGGTTCTTTCACTATTAATTCCGCTACATCGGCTGGCAACAACGGAATTAGCTGCGATACCCACCTATCTTCTTCAACCCTTTCTTTTTGGGCTTGTCGCTCAAATATCATAAAGAACAGTGCTATGTCTAAACTTTTAGGATCAAATTTAGGAACCAAGTCTTTCAAATTAATTTTTTTTGTGATTGTTTCTCTAGGCAGCGTACTGTTTGACTCAACACTAGCTACTTCGATTGCCATGTCCTAGTCTTAACTTTTCCAATTCAAACTCTCGTTCCTCCCTAGCTATCCTATCAGCCCGTTCTTTATCCGCTATCCTATCAGCCCGTTCTTTATCCGCTATCCTATCAGCCCGTTCTTTATCCGCTATCCTATCAGCCTGTTCTTCTAAAATTCGTTCCAAGAACGCTTTTGCTGTCTCCTCATCATATTCTGGCGCTCTCTCGATTGCCTTAATAATATCTTTTACTAATACCGCGTCCTCTACAACTACTTCGAATTCGGCTGCTAAAAGCCTTAGAATATTTTTCCTTTGTTTTTTAAGGAAATTAGCCATAACACTACTAAATTACTCTACAAGGTAAAAATTCAAAATAACAAAAATCACTTAAAGGATTCCAAAACTGAGTACTCCTAATCAAAACACGATAAAACTCTTTACACATGAATTACATTACTTAAAACCATGTAATCAAACTAACTACACTCATACAATCCAAAAAAAAATTTCTTCAAAGCAAAACTCTGTCAATAAAACATTAAAAATTTTCCTCAAAATCCCATTTTCTATTGCCTCTCAGAAATTACTATAAGGTAGGACTCACCCCTTTTTCTGACTCTTTCATCTTCTGGAACTCCACACACTTGAAAGCGCAGGCACCGGGTTTCTCTGACGTCCTTCTGGGCACAGGCGCAGGGTTTTCTAGAGAATTCTCCACTGGTCCGTTAAGCTTCCACGGTCACGAGCGCAGGGCCTTCCGGAGAACTTACCACTGGTCCCGGGCTTTTCGACTTCCCAGCAAGGCACCGACGTTGGGCTTTCCAGAGTCTGGCGTCCTCCTGCTCCTCAGAGCTAGTTCCTCAGAACTTTAGGGTCCTCTTGGCACGTCCACTCCTTCTGTCGAGCAGTATGTCCCTTTTGGACAATCACTGGATTCCGAGCACAAGTCCACTCCTTCTGTCGAGCAGTATGTCCCTTTTGGACAATCACTGGATTCCGAGTTTATTTGACTTAAACTCTGTATCCGACCACTTGCCACCAGTTAGTAGCTGTGGCGTTTTTGGTACACCACACTACTACCAATGGAGTGAGACTCAACGGTTTTCGTTTGATACAATTTAATTATGTCAAGAGAAATTTTACATCAACTACTATGTACAATGAATTTTACAATCGATGACAAACAGCCCGATTGTTCCTGTTCAAACAGTAAGTTTCAAACTATCACAGTTTGTCTCGTTTTCAACGGGGTTTGATGTCCCCGTGTAATTTTGCAGCGAGCTACCTCCTTCACCACCTTCCTCCGTGGCTTCCCTAGCTCGAGTCCCCTTTCCTTCTTCTCGGGGCAACAACCTTTTTTTCTCCGCGTCGCCTCTGTTTCGAATTCACCTCCCACTCAAGGGGTCTCAGATCCCCCACATGTGCGAAAAAACCGACAACCGGCGGTTCTTCAAAAAGCCCCGCTGTCTGGTGGAAATCGGGGTGAACAAGAAACAGAGGCCGACAATGAGTTGTTTCCACACATGTGGCTGTCGGCTCCCTTGTAGACTACGATCTCACAACACCTCCCCCCATAAAAATCAAATTTCGGGGTCAAGGAAAAATTTGATTCTAGGGGCGAAATGAGCCATCCTAAAGTGAGATCTGAGAGGCACAATCTTCCCTCTTAATCTCACCACAACCAGAATTAACCAATATCATTAAAACAAAACAAAAAATCAGTTTAAAGACAATCCGAAACCATAGGCTCAGTTTTGCAAACCATTCAAGTAAAGAAAAATAACATAAGTTTACAAAAAAAAACACAAAACAAAAATAACTAATCTTACTCTAATTTGCTAATATTAAAAAAAAAAATCTTACACTGAAATAACAAAGACAAATATAGCGAAACTAAGGTTGCTTATATACATCAAAATTTAGACTTGGGTTACTCATCCTGTCTACTTAACCCATCCGCATTTCCGTTTCGCTTACCAGCACGATGTACAATTGTAAATTGAAATTGCTGAAGACATAACGCCCATCTAGTGAGACGTGCGTTTGTACCGACCATTCTCTTTAGGAACGTAAGGGGGTTATGATCTGTCTCAATCACGAATTTTTGCCCATCTAAGTAGTGTCTCAGTTTCTTCAAACCATATACAATAGCCGCTAGTTCCCGCTCTATAGAACTGTAATTTTTCTCTGCTTTAGAGAACTTTTTGCTTAGATACAATACTGGGTGTTCTTCCCCATTCAGTCTCTGAGACAGGACAATTCCTGCTCCACTAGCACTTGCATCAGTCTGCATGACAAATTCTTGACTATAGTCCGGAGCATATAGTACTGGGCTTCCCATCAAACTTGATTTCAAAGCCGAGAATGCTTTTTCACATTCCTCGGTCCAGACCACTTTTCCTCTCTTTTCCCTGCCTTTCAGGGCATTTGTCAGAGGAACCGCCATGACACTATAATCCTTGACGTATCGCGAGTAATAGCCACAAATCCCTAGAAAAGCTCTAATTTGGGTTTTGGTCGCAGGAGTAGGAAATTCCCGAATAGCTTGAATTTTAGCTTCGCTAGGAGACCTTTTTCCTGACCCTACCTCATGACCTAAAAACTTCACGTGATCCTGGGCAAAACGACATTTTGCAGGCTTCACGGTCAGTTTTGCCTCTCCTAGCCGTTTTAACGCGCTTCCCACATCCTGTACATGCTTTTCCCATGTCGGGGAAAAAATCGCGATGTCATCGATGTATGGGGCCGCAAAACTTTCTAACCCTTCCAAAACTTGGGCCATCAATTTGCAGAAATAAAATGGAGCATTTATTAGCCCAAACATCATTTTCTTCGGGAGATATGCCCCAAAAGGAGTTACGAAAGCTGCGTATTTCTGTGCCTTCTCAGTGAGGGGTATCTGAAAATACCCTTTTGTCAGATCCATTATCGTTAGATAAGGAGCAGCGCTCACTTTTCCCACCACCTCCTCTATATTTGGCAAGGGAAAAAATTCAGTCCTGGTGATGGCATTCAATCGCCGATAGTCCACACAGGGTCTAGGATCTTTACCTGGGCTTTCCACTAATATCATGGGCGATGCATAGTCTGATTGCCCAATTTCTATCACCCCAAGCTCCAACAACCTTTTAATCTCCACCCTTAAAATTTCTATTTTTCTAGGGGACATTCGATAGGGTTTCGCCCTAACCGGCTCCGAACTAATAAGTTCAATATTCATTTTTACTAGATATGTGTTACCGGGATCCGACGAAAACACCTTCTCGTGCTCCTGTAACATTTTGGCAAAACGATCGACTTGCTCGGTATTTGCCCTCTCTTCTAAAGTACTTCCCCGGATCATTTCTTGCAAGTCAAATTGAGTGGGATTAGGTAAAGGGTACGGGATTTCAGCCTCTTGCTCAATCTCTTCCAGCCCTTCATCCATAATAAAATTTATGTAATCAGCTCGCTTGTGATATGGCTTCATTAGATTAACATGATAAATGGTTGTCTTTTCCCTTTTTTCGGGTATATCTATCAAGTAGTTGGTTTCCGAAATCCGACTCGTCACCGTGCCAGGTCCTATCCAATTTACGGCCATTTTGTTTGGTTTAGACGTAGCCAAAACCAACACTTTATCCCCTACTTTAAAAACCCTGGACACTGCGTTTTTGTCATACCAGGCCTTCCTTTTTTCCTGAGTTTCCGACATCGTCTGTACCGCCAACTCCTGACATCTTTTCAGCCTATTTACCAATCCCAAAATGTAATCCACCACATTTTGATCCGACTCTTCTGGTGCTAACCAATTTTCATATACAAGTGTTTGGGGGGTTCTCAAATTTTTCCCGTGAACTAACTCGGCGGGACTAAAACCGGTGCTTTCGTGAGTCACCGTACGTAAAGCAAATAAGGCAGCCGGCAGATTGTACTCCCAGTCTTCTCCAGTTTCCAAACACAGTACCTTTAAAACCCGTTTTACCGAAGAATGGAACCTTTCCACAGGGTTACTCTGAGGATGACACACGGAGCTATGTGTAATTTTTATACCAAATCTGGAAAAAAATTCCGTGGTCAAAACACTTGTGAAAGAGCTCCCCAAATCACTCTGAACTTCCCCAGGGAAACCCGTTCGTGAAAAAACCGTGAGCAAAGCCGTTATCACACTCGTTGACGAAATATCTTCCACCGGAATGGCATCTGGATATTTTGATGCCAGACAGATCGTCGTAATTAAATAACGGTTGTTCTTATTACTAAGCGGAAGAGGACCGACCGCATCAATATTAATTTTAGAGAAAACTTCCGATATTATAGGTACCAATTTCAATGGGGCCTTTCGTTTATCCCCGCTTTTTCCTACCTTTTGACAAGAATCGCATGCTCTCACGAAACTCTCAATGTCCTTATAACAATTTGGCCAAAAATAATAGCGCAACACCCTGTCTTTGGTTTTCGTTGTACCCAAATGTCCCGAAATTTCATCATGACAAAAAGCCATAATCCTTTCCCTAAACGGAACTGGAACGCACAGTTGAATTTTTTCCCCACCCCGCTTGGATACGGATCTTCGAACTAATTTTCCCGCTTTTTCTTCAAATTCTCCTTCCTCCGGGTGACTAATACGCTCCCAGTATTTTCTTAACGATTCGCAGTTCCTTTGAGCGGTTTCAAACTGTTGTGAGGAGATTCCAGCTAGCCCCGTCTCGTACATTTCCCTATCCGGTAACAAGATCCCTTCACCGCTTTCTACTATGGGGGAAACAATTTTTTCACCCTTCTCGATAAATTGCCCCTTATCGTCTACTACCTTCGAGGAATCTTTTTCCCTTCGTGTTTTTCTTCTGGTCCCTTCCGACGGGTCGAATACGTTTTCCGCCGAATCTGTTTTGGCTTTACTCCGCGTTATAACTGCATTTAAAGGGACTGGGTTTTTTCTAGCCTCCTCAATTAATTGAGCCGTTTTATTTCCCAGCAAATAAAATCCTTGGTCTAGTTCGTCCGCTTTAATTGCAACTTTAGTAGTTACAGTACCAAAATCTCCCTGCAACACAACTCTAGATAAAGGTAAGCATTTACATTCGGTATCTAAGGGTTGTCTCACCAACGTGACTTCACCCGTAAAATCTTCAACGTTTACCCAACTCTTCACACACACATCTATGCAACTAACTACCCGTATCTCGCAAACAGTCTTTATCCACTCCATTTACATTCAATTTGCTCATAAAGGGATTAAAACTCTCATTTAAGCCACTCCCCGTTTCTAAATTATTTACACTCTCTCTAAAATTCTTTTTAAAAGTTGGACAATCAGGTCTAATGTGCCCGGGTTGATTGCACTGGAAACAAATTATTTGTTTTTTTCTTTCGAAAGTCCTATTTACATCTTTCCTAGACATTTCTCTTCATCAACATTTTTTTATGTAACCATAATCATCATTTTTTTCGATGGGTTCTTTCACTATTAATTCCGCTACATCGGCTGGCAACAACGGAATTAGCTGCGATACCCACCTATCTTCTTCAACCCTTTCTTTTTGGGCTTGTCGCTCAAATATCATAAAGAACAGTGCTATGTCTAAACTTTTAGGATCAAATTTAGGAACCAAGTCTTTCAAATTAATTTTTTTTGTGATTGTTTCTCTAGGCAGCGTACTGTTTGACTCAACACTAGCTACTTCGATTGCCATGTCCTAGTCTTAACTTTTCCAATTCAAACTCTCGTTCCTCCCTAGCTATCCTATCAGCCCGTTCTTTATCCGCTATCCTATCAGCCCGTTCTTTATCCGCTATCCTATCAGCCCGTTCTTTATCCGCTATCCTATCAGCCTGTTCTTCTAAAATTCGTTCCAAGAACGCTTTTGCTGTCTCCTCATCATATTCTGGCGCTCTCTCGATTGCCTTAATAATATCTTTTACTAATACCGCGTCCTCTACAACTACTTCGAATTCGGCTGCTAAAAGCCTTAGAATATTTTTCCTTTGTTTTTTAAGGAAATTAGCCATAACACTACTAAATTACTCTACAAGGTAAAAATTCAAAATAACAAAAATCACTTAAAGGATTCCAAAACTGAGTACTCCTAATCAAAACACGATAAAACTTTACACATGAATTACATTACTTAAAACCATGTAATCAAACTAACTACACTCATACAATCCAAAAAAAAATTTCTTCAAAGCAAAACTCTGTCAATAAAACATTAAAAATTTTCCTCAAAATCCCATTTTCTATTGCCTCTCAGAAATTACTATAAGGTAGGACTCACCCCTTTTTCTGACTCTTTCATCTTCTGGAACTCCACACACTTGAAAGCGCAGGCACCGGGTTTCTCTGACGTCCTTCTGGGCACAGGCGCAGGGTTTTCTAGAGAATTCTCCACTGGTCCGTTAAGCTTCCACGGTCACGAGCGCAGGGCCTTCCGGAGAACTTACCACTGGTCCCGGGCTTTTCGACTTCCCAGCAAGGCACCGACGTTGGGCTTTCCAGAGTCTGGCGTCCTCCTGCTCCTCAGAGCTAGTTCCTCAGAACTTTAGGGTCCTCTTGGCACGTCCACTCCTTCTGTCGAGCAGTATGTCCCTTTTGGACAATCACTGGATTCCGAGCACAAGTCCACTCCTTCTGTCGAGCAGTATGTCCCTTTTGGACAATCACTGGATTCCGAGTTTATTTGACTTAAACTCTGTATCCGACCACTTGCCACCAGTTAGTAGCTGTGGCGTTTTTGGTACACCACACTACTACCAATGGAGTGAGACTCAACGGTTTTCGTTTGATACAATTTAATTATGTCAAGAGAAATTTTACATCAACTACTATGTACAATGAATTTTACAATCGATGACAAACAGCCCGATTGTTCCTGTTCAAACAGTAAGTTTCAAACTATCACAGTTTGTCTCGTTTTCAACGGGGTTTGATGTCCCCGTGTAATTTTGCAGCGAGCTACCTCCTTCACCACCTTCCTCCGTGGCTTCCCTAGCTCGAGTCCCCTTTCCTTCTTCTCGGGGCAACAACCTTTTTTTCTCCGCGTCGCCTCTGTTTCGAATTCACCTCCCACTCAAGGGGTCTCAGATCCCCCACATGTGCGAAAAAACCGACAACCGGCGGTTCTTCAAAAAGCCCCGCTGTCTGGTGGAAATCGGGGTGAACAAGAAACAGAGGCCGACAATGAGTTGTTTCCACACATGTGGCTGTCGGCTCCCTTGTAGACTACGATCTCACAACACCTCCCCCCATAAAAATCAAATTTCGGGGTCAAGGAAAAATTTGATTCTAGGGGCGAAATGAGCCATCCTAAAGTGAGATCTGAGAGGCACAATCTTCCCTCTTAATCTCACCACAACCAGAATTAACCAATATCATTAAAACAAAACAAAAAATCAGTTTAAAGACAATCCGAAACCATAGGCTCAGTTTTGCAAACCATTCAAGTAAAGAAAAATAACATAAGTTTACAAAAAAAAACACAAAACAAAAATAACTAATCTTACTCTAATTTGCTAATATATAAAAAAAAATCTTACACTGAAATAACAAAGACAAATATAGCGAAACTAAGGTTGCTTATATACATCAAAATTTAGACTTGGGTTACTCATCCTGTCTACTTAACCCATCCGCATTTCCGTTTCGCTTACCAGCACGATGTACAATTGTAAATTGAAATTGCTGAAGACATAACGCCCATCTAGTGAGACGTGCGTTTGTACCGACCATTCTCTTTAGGAACGTAAGGGGGTTATGATCTGTCTCAATCACGAATTTTTGCCCATCTAAGTAGTGTCTCAGTTTCTTCAAACCATATACAATAGCCGCTAGTTCCCGCTCTATAGTACTGTAATTTTTCTCTGCTTTAGAGAACTTTTTGCTTAGATACAATACTGGGTGTTCTTCCCCATTCAGTCTCTGAGACAGGACAATTCCTGCTCCACTAGCACTTGCATCAGTCTGCATGACAAATTCTTGACTATAGTCCGGAGCATATAGTACTGGGCTTCCCATCAAACTTGATTTCAAAGCCGAGAATGCTTTTTCACATTCCTCGGTCCAGACCACTTTTCCTCTCTTTTCCCTGCCTTTCAGGGCATTTGTCAGAGGAACCGCCATGACACTATAATCCTTGACGTATCGCGAGTAATAGCCACAAATCCCTAGAAAAGCTCTAATTTGGGTTTTGGTCGCAGGAGTAGGAAATTCCCGAATAGCTTGAATTTTAGCTTCGCTAGGAGACCTTTTTCCTGACCTTACCTCATGACCTAAAAACTTCACGTGATCCTGGGCAAAACGACATTTTGCAGGCTTCACGGTCAGTTTTGCCTCTCCTAGCCGTTTTAACGCGCTTCCCACATCCTGTACATGCTTTTCCCATGTCGGGGAAAAAATCGCGATGTCATCGATGTATGGGGCCGCAAAACTTTCTAACCCTTCCAAAACTTGGGCCATCAATTTGCAGAAATAAAATGGAGCATTTATTAGCCCAAACATCATTTTCTTCGGGAGATATGCCCCAAAAGGAGTTACGAAAGCTGCGTATTTCTGTGCCTTCTCAGTGAGGGGTATCTGAAAATACCCTTTTGTCAGATCCATTATCGTTATAAAAGGAGCAGCGCTCACTTTTTCCACCACCTCCTCTATATTTGGCAAGGGAAAAAATTCAGTCCTGGTGATGGCATTCAATCGCCGATAGTCCACACAGGGTCTAGGATCTTTACCTGGGCTTTCCACTAATATCATGGGCGATGCATAGTCTGATTGCCCAATTTCTATCACCCCAAGCTCCAACAACCTTTTAATCTCCACCCTTAAAATTTCTATTTGTCTAGGGGACATTCGATAGGGTTTCGCCCTAACCGGCTCCGAACTAATAAGTTCAATATTCATTTTTACTAGATATGTGTTACCGGGATCCGACGAAAACACCTTCTCGTGCTCCTGTAACATTTTGGCAAAACGATCGACTTGCTCGGTATTTGCCCTCTCTTCTAAAGTACTTCCCCGGATCATTTCTTGCAAGTCAAATTGAGTGGGATTAGGTAAAGGGTACGGGATTTCAGCCTCTTGCTCAATCTCTTCCAGCCCTTCATCCATAATAAAATTTATGTAATCAGCTCGCTTGTGATATGGCTTCATTAGATTAACATGATAAATGGTTGTCTTTTCCCTTTTTTCGGGTATATCTATCAAGTAGTTGGTTTCCGAAATCCGACTCGTCACCGTGCCAGGTCCTATCCAATTTACGGCCATTTTGTTTGGTTTAGACGTAGCCAAAACCAACACTTTATCCCCTACTTTAAAAACCCTGGACACTGCGTTTTTGTCATACCAGGCCTTCCTTTTTTCCTGAGTTCCCGACATCGTCTGTACCGCCAACTCCTGACATCTTTTCAGCCTATTTACCAATCCCAAAATGTAATCCACCACATTTTGATCCGACTCTTCTGGTGCTAACCAATTTTCATATACAAGTGTTTGGGGGGTTCTCAAATTTTTCCCGTGAACTAACTCGGCGGGACTAAAACCGGTGCTTTCGTGAGTCACCGTACGTAAAGCAAATAAGGCAGCCGGCAGATTGTACTCCCAGTCTTCTCCAGTTTCCAAACACAGTACCTTTAAAACCCGTTTTACCGAAGAATGGAACCTTTCCACAGGGTTACTCTGAGGATGACACACGGAGCTATGTGTAATTTTTATACCAAATCTGGAAAAAAATTCCGTGGTCAAAACACTTGTGAAAGAGCTCCCCAAATCACTCTGAACTTCCCCAGGGAAACCCGTTCGTGAAAAAACCGTGAGCAAAGCCGTTATCACACTCGTTGACGAAATATCTTCCACCGGAATGGCATCTGGATATTTTGATGCCAGACAGATCGTCGTAATTAAATACCGGTTGTTCTTATTACTAAGCGGAAGAGGACCGACCGCATCAATATTAATTTTAGAGAAAACTTCCGATATTATAGGTACCAATTTCAATGGGGCCTTTCGTTTATCCCCGCTTTTTCCTACCTTTTGACAAGAATCGCATGCTCTCACGAAACTCTCAATGTCCTTATAACAATTTGGCCAAAAATAATAGCGCAACACCCTGTCTTTGGTTTTCGTTGTACCCAAATGTCCCGAAATTTCATCATGACAAAAAGCCATAATCCTTTCCCTAAACGGAACTGGAACGCACAGTTGAATTTTTTCCCCACCCCGCTTGGATACGGATCTTCGAACTAATTTTCCCGCTTTTTCTTCAAATTCTCCTTCCTCCGGGTGACTAATACGCTCCCAGTATTTTCTTAACGATTCGCAGTTCCTTTGAGCGGTTTCAAACTGTTGTGAGGAGATTCCAGCTAGCCCCGTCTCGCACATTTCCCTATCCGGTAACACGATCCCTTCACCGCTTTCTACTATGGGGGAAACAATTTTTTCACCCTTCTCGATAAATTGCCCCTTATCGTCTACTACCTTCGAGGAATCTTTTTCCCTTCGTGTTTTTCTTCTGGTCCCTTCCGACGGGTCGAATACGTTTTCCGCCGAATCTGTTTTGGCTTTACTCCGCGTTATAACTGCATTTAAAGGGACTGGGTTTTTTCTAGCCTCCTCAATTAATTGAGCCGTTTTATTTCCCAGCAAATAAAATCCTTGGTCTAGTTCGTCCGCTTTAATTGCAACTTTAGTAGTTACAGTACCAAAATCTCCCTGCAACACAACTCTAGATAAAGGTAAGCATTTACATTCGGTATCTAAGGGTTGTCTCACCAACGTGACTTCACCCGTAAAATCTTCAACGTTTACCCAACTCTTCACACACACATCTATGCAACTAACTACCCGTATCTCGCAAACAGTCTTTATCCACTCCATTTACATTCAATTTGCTCATAAAGGGATTAAAACTCTCATTTAAGCCACTCCCCGTTTCTAAATTATTTACACTCTCTCTAAAATTCTTTTTAAAAGTTGGACAATCAGGTCTAATGTGCCCGGGTTGATTGCACTGGAAACAAATTATTTGTTTTTTTCTTTCGAAAGTCCTATTTACATCTTTCCTAGACATTTCTCTTCATCAACATTTTTTTATGTAACCATAATCATCATTTTTTTCGATGGGTTCTTTCACTATTAATTCCGCTACATCGGCTGGCAACAACGGAATTAGCTGCGATACCCACCTATCTTCTTCAACCCTTTCTTTTTGGGCTTGTCGCTCAAATATCATAAAGAACAGTGCTATGTCTAAACTTTTAGGATCAAATTTAGGAACCAAGTCTTTCAAATTAATTTTTTTTGTGATTGTTTCTCTAGGCAGCGTACTGTTTGACTCAACACTAGCTACTTCGATTGCCATGTCCTAGTCTTAACTTTTCCAATTCAAACTCTCGTTCCTCCCTAGCTATCCTATCAGCCCGTTCTTTATCCGCTATCCTATCAGCCCGTTCTTTATCCGCTATCCTATCAGCCTGTTCTTCTAAAATTCGTTCCAAGAACGCTTTTGCTGTCTCCTCATCATATTCTGGCGCTCTCTCGATTGCCTTAATAATATCTTTTACTAATACCGCGTCCTCTACAACTACTTCGAATTCGGCTGCTAAAAGCCTTAGAATATTTTTCCTTTGTTTTTTAAGGAAATTAGCCATAACACTACTAAATTACTCTACAAGGTAAAAATTCAAAATAACAAAAATCACTTAAAGGATTCCAAAACTGAGTACTCCTAATCAAAACACGATAAAACTTTACACATGAATTACATTACTTAAAACCATGTAATCACAAACTAACTACACTCATACAATCCAAAAAAAAATTTCTTCAAAGCAAAACTCTGTCAATAAAACATTAAAAATTTTCCTCAAAATCCCATTTTCTATTGCCTCTCAGAAATTACTATAAGGTAGGACTCACCCCTTTTTCTGACTCTTTCATCTTCTGGAACTCCACACACTTGAAAGCGCAGGCACCGGGTTTCTCTGACGTCCTTCTGGGCACAGGCGCAGGGTTTTCTAGAGAATTCTCCACTGGTCCGTTAAGCTTCCACGGTCACGAGCGCAGGGCCTTCCGGAGAACTTACCACTGGTCCCGGGCTTTTCGACTTCCCAGCAAGGCACCGACGTTGGGCTTTCCAGAGTCTGGCGTCCTCCTGCTCCTCAGAGCTAGTTCCTCAGAACTTTAGGGTCCTCTTGGCACGTCCACTCCTTCTGTCGAGCAGTATGTCCCTTTTGGACAATCACTGGATTCCGAGCACAAGTCCACTCCTTCTGTCGAGCAGTATGTCCCTTTTGGACAATCACTGGATTCCGAGTTTATTTGACTTAAACTCTGTATCCGACCACTTGCCACCAGTTAGTAGCTGTGGCGTTTTTGGTACACCACACTACTACCAATGGAGTGAGACTCAACGGTTTTCGTTTGATACAATTTAATTATGTCAAGAGAAATTTTACATCAACTACTATGTACAATGAATTTTACAATCGATGACAAACAGCCCGATTGTTCCTGTTCAAACAGTAAGTTTCAAACTATCACAGTTTGTCTCGTTTTCAACGGGGTTTGATGTCCCCGTGTAATTTTGCAGCGAGCTACCTCCTTCACCACCTTCCTCCGTGGCTTCCCTAGCTCGAGTCCCCTTTCCTTCTTCTCGGGGCAACAACCTTTTTTTCTCCGCGTCGCCTCTGTTTCGAATTCACCTCCCACTCAAGGGGTCTCAGATCCCCCACATGTGCGAAAAAACCGACAACCGGCGGTTCTTCAAAAAGCCCCGCTGTCTGGTGGAAATCGGGGTGAACAAGAAACAGAGGCCGACAATGAGTTGTTTCCACACATGTGGCTGTCGGCTCCCTTGTAGACTACGATCTCACAACACCTCCCCCCATAAAAATCAAATTTCGGGGTCAAGGAAAAATTTGATTCTAGGGGCGAAATGAGCCATCCTAAAGTGAGATCTGAGAGGCACAATCTTCCCTCTTAATCTCACCACAACCAGAATTAACCAATATCATTAAAACAAAACAAAAAATCAGTTTAAAGACAATCCGAAACCATAGGCTCAGTTTTGCAAACCATTCAAGTAAAGAAAAATAACATAAGTTTACAAAAAAAAACACAAAACAAAAATAACTAATCTTACTCTAATTTGCTAATATTAAAAAAAAAAATCTTACACTGAAATAACAAAGACAAATATAGCGAAACTAAGGTTGCTTATATACATCAAAATTTAGACTTGGGTTACTCATCCTGTCTACTTAACCCATCCGCATTTCCGTTTCGCTTACCAGCACGATGTACAATTGTAAATTGAAATTGCTGAAGACATAACGCCCATCTAGTGAGACGTGCGTTTGTACCGACCATTCTCTTTAGGAACGTAAGGGGGTTATGATCTGTCTCAATCACGAATTTTTGCCCATCTAAGTAGTGTCTCAGTTTCTTCAAACCATATACAATAGCCGCTAGTTCCCGCTCTATAGTACTGTAATTTTTCTCTGCTTTAGAGAACTTTTTGCTTAGATACAATACTGGGTGTTCTTCCCCATTCAGTCTCTGAGACAGGACAATTCCTGCTCCACTAGCACTTGCATCAGTCTGCATGACAAATTCTTGACTATAGTCCGGAGCATATAGTACTGGGCTTCCCATCAAACTTGATTTCAAAGCCGAGAATGCTTTTTCACATTCCTCGGTCCAGACCACTTTTCCTCTCTTTTCCCTGCCTTTCAGGGCATTTGTCAGAGGAACCGCCATGACACTATAATCCTTGACGTATCGCGAGTAATAGCCACAAATCCCTAGAAAAGCTCTAATTTGGGTTTTGGTCGCAGGAGTAGGAAATTCCCGAATAGCTTGAATTTTAGCTTCGCTAGGAGACCTTTTTCCTGACCCTACCTCATGACCTAAAAACTTCACGTGATCCTGGGCAAAACGACATTTTGCAGGCTTCACGGTCAGTTTTGCCTCTCCTAGCCGTTTTAACGCGCTTCCCACATCCTGTACATGCTTTTCCCATGTCGGGGAAAAAATCGCGATGTCATCGATGTATGGGGCCGCAAAACTTTCTAACCCTTCCAAAACTTGGGCCATCAATTTGCAGAAATAAAATGGAGCATTTATTAGCCCAAACATCATTTTCTTCGGGAGATATGCCCCAAAAGGAGTTACGAAAGCTGCGTATTTCTGTGCCTTCTCAGTGAGGGGTATCTGAAAATACCCTTTTGTCAGATCCATTATCGTTATAAAAGGAGCAGCGCTCACTTTTTCCACCACCTCCTCTATATTTGGCAAGGGAAAAAATTCAGTCCTGGTGATGGCATTCAATCGCCGATAGTCCACACAGGGTCTAGGATCTTTACCTGGGCTTTCCACTAATATCATGGGCGATGCATAGTCTGATTGCCCAATTTCTATCACCCCAAGCTCCAACAACCTTTTAATCTCCACCCTTAAAATTTCTATTTGTCTAGGGGACATTCGATAGGGTTTCGCCCTAACCGGCTCCGAACTAATAAGTTCAATATTCATTTTTACTAGATATGTGTTACGGGATCCGACGAAAACACCTTCTCGTGCTCCTGTAACATTTTGGCAAAACGATCGACTTGCTCGGTATTTGCCCTCTCTTCTAAAGTACTTCCCCGGATCATTTCTTGCAAGTCAAATTGAGTGGGATTAGGTAAAGGGTACGGGATTTCAGCCTCTTGCTCAATCTCTTCCAGCCCTTCATCCATAATAAAATTTATGTAATCAGCTCGCTTGTGATATGGCTTCATTAGATTAACATGATAAATGGTTGTCTTTTCCCTTTTTTCGGGTATATCTATCAAGTAGTTGGTTTCCGAAATCCGACTCGTCACCGTGCCAGGTCCTATCCAATTTACGGCCATTTTGTTTGGTTTAGACGTAGCCAAAACCAACACTTTATCCCCTACTTTAAAAACCCTGGACACTGCGTTTTTGTCATACCAGGCCTTCCTTTTTTCCTGAGTTCCCGACATCGTCTGTACCGCCAACTCCTGACATCTTTTCAGCCTATTTACCAATCCCAAAATGTAATCCACCACATTTTGATCCGACTCTTCTGGTGCTAACCAATTTTCATATACAAGTGTTTGGGGGGTTCTCAAATTTTTCCCGTGAACTAACTCGGCGGGACTAAAACCGGTGCTTTCGTGAGTCACCGTACGTAAAGCAAATAAGGCAGCCGGCAGATTGTACTCCCAGTCTTCTCCAGTTTCCAAACACAGTACCTTTAAAACCCGTTTTACCGAAGAATGGAACCTTTCCACAGGGTTACTCTGAGGATGACACACGGAGCTATGTGTAATTTTTATACCAAATCTGGAAAAAAATTCCGTGGTCAAAACACTTGTGAAAGAGCTCCCCAAATCACTCTGAACTTCCCCAGGGAAACCCGTTCGTGAAAAAACCGTGAGCAAAGCCGTTATCACACTCGTTGACGAAATATCTTCCACCGGAATGGCATCTGGATATTTTGATGCCAGACAGATCGTCGTAATTAAATACCGGTTGTTCTTATTACTAAGCGGAAGAGGACCGACCGCATCAATATTAATTTTAGAGAAAACTTCCGATATTATAGGTACCAATTTTAATGGGGCCTTTCGTTTATCCCCGCTTTTTCCTACCTTTTGACAAGAATCGCATGCTCTCACGAAACTCTCAATGTCCTTATAACAATTTGGCCAAAAATAATAGCGCAACACCCTGTCTTTGGTTTTCGTTGTACCCAAATGTCCCGAAATTTCATCATGACAAAAAGCCATAATCCTTTCCCTAAACGGAACTGGAACGCACAGTTGAATTTTTTCCCCACCCCGCTTGGATACGGATCTTCGAACTAATTTTCCCGCTTTTTCTTCAAATTCTCCTTCCTCCGGGTGACTAATACGCTCCCAGTATTTTCTTAACGATTCGCAGTTCCTTTGAGCGGTTTCAAACTGTTGTGAGGAGATTCCAGCTAGCCCCGTCTCGCACATTTCCCTATCCGGTAACACGATCCCTTCACCGCTTTCTACTATGGGGGAAACAATTTTTTCACCCTTCTCGATAAATTGCCCCTTATCGTCTACTACCTTCGAGGAATCTTTTTCCCTTCGTGTTTTTCTTCTGGTCCCTTCCGACGGGTCGAATACGTTTTCCGCCGAATCTGTTTTGGCTTTACTCCGCGTTATAACTGCATTTAAAGGGACTGGGTTTTTTCTAGCCTCCTCAATTAATTGAGCCGTTTTATTTCCCAGCAAATAAAATCCTTGGTCTAGTTCGTCCGCTTTAATTGCAACTTTAGTAGTTACAGTACCAAAATCTCCCTGCAACACAACTCTAGATAAAGGTAAGCATTTACATTCGGTATCTAAGGGTTGTCTCACCAACGTGACTTCACCCGTAAAATCTTCAACGTTTACCCAACTCTTCACACACACATCTATGCAACTAACTACCCGTATCTCGCAAACAGTCTTTATCCACTCCATTTACATTCAATTTGCTCATAAAGGGATTAAAACTCTCATTTAAGCCACTCCCCGTTTCTAAATTATTTACACTCTCTCTAAAATTCTTTTTAAAAGTTGGACAATCAGGTCTAATGTGCCCGGGTTGATTGCACTGGAAACAAATTATTTGTTTTTTTCTTTCGAAAGTCCTATTTACATCTTTCCTAGACATTTCTCTTCATCAACATTTTTTTATGTAACCATAATCATCATTTTTTTCGATGGGTTCTTTCACTATTAATTCCGCTACATCGGCTGGCAACAACGGAATTAGCTGCGATACCCACCTATCTTCTTCAACCCTTTCTTTTTGGGCTTGTCGCTCAAATATCATAAAGAACAGTGCTATGTCTAAACTTTTAGGATCAAATTTAGGAACCAAGTCTTTCAAATTAATTTTTTTTGTGATTGTTTCTCTAGGCAGCGTACTGTTTGACTCAACACTAGCTACTTCGATTGCCATGTCCTAGTCTTAACTTTTCCAATTCAAACTCTCGTTCCTCCCTAGCTATCCTATCAGCCCGTTCTTTATCCGCTATCCTATCAGCCTGTTCTTCTAAAATTCGTTCCAAGAACGCTTTTGCTGTCTCCTCATCATATTCTGGCGCTCTCTCGATTGCCTTAATAATATCTTTTACTAATACCGCGTCCTCTACAACTACTTCGAATTCGGCTGCTAAAAGCCTTAGAATATTTTTCCTTTGTTTTTTAAGGAAATTAGCCATAACACTACTAAATTACTCTACAAGGTAAAAATTCAAAATAACAAAAATCACTTAAAGGATTCCAAAACTGAGTACTCCTAATCAAAACACGATAAAACTTTACACATGAATTACATTACTTAAAACCATGTAATCAAACTAACTACACTCATACAATCCAAAAAAAAATTTCTTCAAAGCAAAACTCTGTCAATAAAACATTAAAAATTTTCCTCAAAATCCCATTTTCTATTGCCTCTCAGAAATTACTATAAGGTAGGACTCACCCCTTTTTCTGACTCTTTCATCTTCTGGAACTCCACACACTTGAAAGCGCAGGCACCGGGTTTCTCTGACGTCCTTCTGGGCACAGGCGCAGGGTTTTCTAGAGAATTCTCCACTGGTCCGTTAAGCTTCCACGGTCACGAGCGCAGGGCCTTCCGGAGAACTTACCACTGGTCCCGGGCTTTTCGACTTCCCAGCAAGGCACCGACGTTGGGCTTTCCAGAGTCTGGCGTCCTCCTGCTCCTCAGAGCTAGTTCCTCAGAACTTTAGGGTCCTCTTGGCACGTCCACTCCTTCTGTCGAGCAGTATGTCCCTTTTGGACAATCACTGGATTCCGAGCACAAGTCCACTCCTTCTGTCGAGCAGTATGTCCCTTTTGGACAATCACTGGATTCCGAGTTTATTTGACTTAAACTCTGTATCCGACCACTTGCCACCAGTTAGTAGCTGTGGCGTTTTTGGTACACCACACTACTACCAATGGAGTGAGACTCAACGGTTTTCGTTTGATACAATTTAATTATGTCAAGAGAAATTTTACATCAACTATGTACAATGAATTTTACAATCGATGACAAACAGCCCGATTGTTCCTGTTCAAACAGTAAGTTTCAAACTATCACAGTTTGTCTCGTTTTCAACGGGGTTTGATGTCCCCGTGTAATTTTGCAGCGAGCTACCTCCTTCACCACCTTCCTCCGTGGCTTCCCTAGCTCGAGTCCCCTTTCCTTCTTCTCGGGGCAACAACCTTTTTTTCTCCGCGTCGCCTCTGTTTCGAATTCACCTCCCACTCAAGGGGTCTCAGATCCCCCACATGTGCGAAAAAACCGACAACCGGCGGTTCTTCAAAAAGCCCCGCTGTCTGGTGGAAATCGGGGTGAACAAGAAACAGAGGCCGACAATGAGTTGTTTCCACACATGTGGCTGTCGGCTCCCTTGTAGACTACGATCTCACAACACCTCCCCCCATAAAAATCAAATTTCGGGGTCAAGGAAAAATTTGATTCTAGGGGCGAAATGAGCCATCCTAAAGTGAGATCTGAGAGGCACAATCTTCCCTCTTAATCTCACCACAACCAGAATTAACCAATATCATTAAAACAAAACAAAAAATCAGTTTAAAGACAATCCGAAACCATAGGCTCAGTTTTGCAAACCATTCAAGTAAAGAAAAATAACATAAGTTTACAAAAAAAAACACAAAACAAAAATAACTAATCTTACTCTAATTTGCTAATATTAAAAAAAAAATCTTACACTGAAATAACAAAGACAAATATAGCAAAACTAAGGTTGCTTATATACATCAAAATTTAGACTTGGGTTACTCATCCTGTCTACTTAACCCATCCGCATTTCCGTTTCGCTTACCAGCACGATGTACAATTGTAAATTGAAATTGCTGAAGACATAACGCCCATCTAGTGAGACGTGCGTTTGTACCGACCATTCTCTTTAGGAACGTAAGGGGGTTATGATCTGTCTCAATCACGAATTTTTGCCCATCTAAGTAGTGTCTCAGTTTCTTCAAACCATATACAATAGCCGCTAGTTCCCGCTCTATAGTACTGTAATTTTTCTCTGCTTTAGAGAACTTTTTGCTTAGATACAATACTGGGTGTTCTTCCCCATTCAGTCTCTGAGACAGGACAATTCCTGCTCCACTAGCACTTGCATCAGTCTGCATGACAAATTCTTGACTATAGTCCGGAGCATATAGTACTGGGCTTCCCATCAAACTTGATTTCAAAACCGAGAATGCTTTTTCACATTCCTCGGTCCAGACCACTTTTCCTCTCTTTTCCCTGCCTTTCAGGTCATTTGTCAGAGGAACCGCCATGACACTATAATCCTTGACGTATCGCGAGTAATAGCCACAAATCCCTAGAAAAGCTCTAATTTGGGTTTTGGTCGCAGGAGTAGGAAATTCCCGAATAGCTTGAATTTTAGCTTCGCTAGGAGACCTTTTTCCTGACCCTACCTCATGACCTAAAAACTTCACGTGATCCTGGGCAAAACGACATTTTGCAGGCTTCACGGTCAGTTTTACCTCTCCTAGCCGTTTTAACGCGCTTCCCACATCCTGTACATGCTTTTCCCATGTCGGGGAAAAAATCGCGATGTCATCGATGTATGGGGCCGCAAAACTTTCTAACCCTTCCAAAACTTGGGCCATCAATTTGCAGAAATAAAATGGAGCATTTATTAGCCCAAACATCATTTTCTTCGGGAGATATGCCCCAAAAGGAGTTACGAAAGCTGCGTATTTCTGTGCCTTCTCAGTGAGGGGTATCTGAAAATACCCTTTTGTCAGATCCATTATCGTTATAAAAGGAGCAGCGCTCACTTTTTCCACCACCTCCTCTATATTTGGCAAGGGAAAAAATTCAGTCCTGGTGATGGCATTCAATCGCCGATAGTCCACACAGGGTCTAGGATCTTTACCTGGGCTTTCCACTAATATCATGGGCGATGCATAGTCTGATTGCCCAATTTCTATCACCCCAAGCTCCAACAACCTTTTAATCTCCACCCTTAAAATTTCTATTTGTCTAGGGGACATTCGATAGGGTTTCGCCCTAACCGGCTCCGAACTAATAAGTTCAATATTCATTTTTACTAGATATGTGTTACCGGGATCCGACGAAAACACCTTCTCGTGCTCCTGTAACATTTTGGCAAAACGATCGACTTGCTCGGTATTTGCCCTCTCTTCTAAAGTACTTCCCCGGATCATTTCTTGCAAGTCAAATTGAGTGGGATTAGGTAAAGGGTACGGGATTTCAGCCTCTTGCTCAATCTCTTCCAGCCCTTCATCCATAATAAAATTTATGTAATCAGCTCGCTTGTGATATGGCTTCATTAGATTAACATGATAAATGGTTGTCTTTTCCCTTTTTTCGGGTATATCTATCAAGTAGTTGGTTTCCGAAATCCGACTCGTCACCGTGCCAGGTCCTATCCAATTTACGGCCATTTTGTTTGGTTTAGACGTAGCCAAAACCAACACTTTATCCCCTACTTTAAAAACCCTGGACACTGCGTTTTTGTCATACCAGGCCTTCCTTTTTTCCTGAGTTTCCGACATCGTCTGTACCGCCAACTCCTGACATCTTTTCAGCCTATTTACCAATCCCAAAATGTAATCCACCACATTTTGATCCGACTCTTCTGGTGCCAACCAATTTTCATATACAAGTGTTTGGGGGGTTCTCAAATTTTTCCCGTGAACTAACTCGGCGGGACTAAAACCGGTGCTTTCGTGAGTCACCGTACGTAAAGCAAATAAGGCAGCCGGCAGATTGTACTCCCAGTCTTCTCCAGTTTCCAAACACAGTACCTTTAAAACCCGTTTTACCGAAGAATGGAACCTTTCCACAGGGTTACTCTGAGGATGACACACGGAGCTATGTGTAATTTTTATACCAAATCTGGAAAAAAATTCCGTGGTCAAAACACTTGTGAAAGAGCTCCCCAAATCACTCTGAACTTCCCCAGGGAAACCCGTTCGTGAAAAAACCGTGAGCAAAGCCGTTATCACACTCGTTGACGAAATATCTTCCACCGGAATGGCATCTGGATATTTTGATGCCAGACAGATCGTCGTAATTAAATACCGGTTGTTCTTATTACTAAGCGGAAGAGGACCGACCGCATCAATATTAATTTTAGAGAAAACTTCCGATATTATAGGTACCAATTTCAATGGGGCCTTTCGTTTATCCCCGCTTTTTCCTACCTTTTGACAAGAATCGCATGCTCTCACGAAACTCTCAATGTCCTTATAACAATTTGGCCAAAACTAATAGCGCAACACCCTGTCTTTGGTTTTCGTTGTACCCAAATGTCCCGAAATTTCATCATGACAAAAAGCCATAATCCTTTCCCTAAACGGAACTGGAACGCACAGTTGAATTTTTTCCCCACCCCGCTTGGATACGGATCTTCGATTAATTTTCCCGCTTTTTCTTCAAACTCTCCTTCCTCCGGTTGACTAATACGCTCCCAGTATTTTCTTAACGATTCGCAGTTCCTTTGAGCGGTTTCAAACTGTTGTGAGGAGATTCCAGCTAGCCCCGTCTCGCACATTTCCCTATCCGGTAACACGATCCCTTCACCGCTTTCTACTATGGGGGAAACAATTTTTTCACCCTTCTCGATAAATTGCCCCTTATCGTCTACTACCTTCGAGGAATCTTTTTCCCTTCGTGTTTTTCTTCTGGTCCCTTCCGACGGGTCGAATACGTTTTCCGCCGAATCTGTTTTGGCTTTACTCCGCGTTATAACTGCATTTAAAGGGACTGGGTTTTTTCTAGCCTCCTCAATTAATTGAGCCGTTTTATTTCCCAGCAAATAAAATCCTTGGTCTAGTTCGTCCGCTTTAATTGCAACTTTAGTAGTTACAGTACCAAAATCTCCCTGCAACACAACTCTAGATAAAGGTAAGCATTTACATTCGGTATCTAAGGGTTGTCTCACCCACGTGACTTCGCCCGTAAAATCTTCAACGTTTACCCAACTCTTCACACACACATCTATGCAACTAACTACCCGTATCTCGCAAACAGTCTTTATCCACTCCATTTACATTCAATTTGCTCATAAAGGGATTAAAACTCTCATTTAAGCCACTCCCCGTTTCTAAATTATTTACACTCTCTCTAAAATTCTTTTTAAAAGTTGGACAATCAGGTCTAATGTGCCCGGGTTGATTGCACTGGAAACAAATTATTTGTTTTTTTCTTTCGAAAGTCCTATTTACATCTTTCCTAGACATTTCTCTTCATCAACATTTTTTTTATGTAACCATAATCATCATTTTTTTCGATGGGTTCTTTCACTATTAATTCCGCTACATCGGCTGGCAACAACGGAATTAGCTGCGATACCCACCTATCTTCTTCAACCCTTTCTTTTTGGGCTTGTCGCTCAAATATCATAAAGAACAGTGCTATGTCTAAACTTTTAGGATCAAATTTAGGAACCAAGTCTTTCAAATTAATTTTTTTTGTGATTGTTTCTCTAGGCAGCGTACTGTTTGACTCAACACTAGCTACTTCGATTGCATGTCCTAGTCTTAACTTTTCCAATTCAAACTCTCGTTCCTCCCTAGCTATCCTATCAGCCCGTTCTTTATCCGCTATCCTATCAGCCCGTTCTTTATCCGCTATCCTATCAGCCCGTTCTTTATCCGCTATCCTATCAGCCTGTTCTTCTAAAATTCGTTCCAAGAACGCTTTTGCTGTCTCCTCATCATATTCTGGCGCTCTCTCGATTGCCTTAATAATATCTTTTACTAATACCGCGTCCTCTACAACTACTTCGAATTCGGCTGCTAAAAGCCTTAGAATATTTTTCCTTTGTTTTTTAAGGAAATTAGCCATAACACTACTAAATTATTACTCTACAAGGTAAAAATTCAAAATAACAAAAATCACTTAAAGGATTCCAAAACTGAGTACTCCTAATCAAAACACGATAAAACTTTACACATGAATTACATTACTTAAAACCATGTAATCAAACTAACTACACTCATACAATCCAAAAAAAAAATTTCTTCACAGCAAAACTCTGTCAATAAAACATTAAAAATTTTCCTCAAAATCCCATTTTCTATTGCCTCTCAGAAATTACTATAAGGTAGGACTCACCCCTTTTTCTGACTCTTTCATCTTCTGGAACTCCACACACTTGAAAGCGCAGGCACCGGGTTTCTCTGACGTCCTTCTGGGCACAGGCGCAGGGTTTTCTAGAGAATTCTCCACTGGTCCGTTAAGCTTCCACGGTCACGAGCGCAGGGCCTTCCGGAGAACTTTCCACTGGTCCCGGGCTTTTCGACTTCCCAGCAAGGCACCGACGTTGGGCTTTCCAGAGTCTGGCGTCCTCCTGCTCCTCAGAGCTAGTTCCTCAGAACTTTAGGGTCCTCTTGGCACGTCCACTCCTTCTGTCGAGCAGTATGTCCCTTTTGGACAATCAGTGGATTCCGAGCACAAGTCCACTCCTTCTGTCGAGCAGTATGTCCCTTTTGGACAATCACTGGATTCCGAGTTTATTTGACTTAAACTCTGTATCCGACCACTTGCCACCAGTTAGTAGCTGTGGCGTTTTTGGTACACCACACTACTACCAATGGAGTGAGACTCAACGGTTTTCGTTTGATACAATTTAATTATGTCAAGAGAAATTTTACATCAACTACTATGTACAATGAATTTTACAATCGATGACAAACAGCCCGATTGTTCCTGTTCAAACAGTAAGTTTCAAACTATCACAGTTTGTCTCGTTTTCAACGGGGTTTGATGTCCCCGTGTAATTTTGCAGCGAGCTACCTCCTTCACCACCTTCCTCCGTGGCTTCCCTAGCTCGAGTCCCCTTTCCTTCTTCTCGGGGCAACAACCTTTTTTTCTCCGCGTCGCCTCTGTTTCGAATTCACCTCCCACTCAAGGGGTCTCAGATCCCCCACATGTGCGAAAAAACCGACAACCGGCGGTTCTTCAAAAAGCCCCGCTGTCTGGTGGAAATCGGGGTGAACAAGAAACAGAGGCCGACAATGAGTTGTTTCCACACATGTGGCTGTCGGCTCCCTTGTAGACTACGATCTCACAACACCTCCCCCCATAAAAATCAAATTTCGGGGTCAAGGAAAAATTTGATTCTAGGGGCGAAATGAGCCATCCTAAAGTGAGATCTGAGAGGCACAATCTTCCCTCTTAATCTCACCACAACCAGAATTAACCAATATCATTAAAACAAAACAAAAAATCAGTTTAAAGACAATCCGAAACCATAGGCTCAGTTTTGCAAACCATTCAAGTAAAGAAAAATAACATAAGTTTACAAAAAAAAACACAAAACAAAAATAACTAATCTTACTCTAATTTGCTAATATTAAAAAAAAAAATCTTACACTGAAATAACAAAGACAAATATAGCAAAACTAAGGTTGCTTATATACATCAAAATTTAGACTTGGGTTACTCATCCTGTCTACTTAACCCATCCGCATTTCCGTTTCGCTTACCAGCACGATGTACAATTGTAAATTGAAATTGCTGAAGACATAACTCCCATCTAGTGAGACGTGCGTTTGTACCGACCATTCTCTTTAGGAACGTAAGGGGGTTATGATCTGTCTCAATCACGAATTTTTGCCCATCTAAGTAGTGTCTCAGTTTCTTCAAACCATATACAATAGCCGCTAGTTCCCGCTCTATAGTACTGTAATTTTTCTCTGCTTTAGAGAACTTTTTGCTTAGATACAATACTGGGTGTTCTTCCCTATTCAGTCTCTGAGACAGGACAATTCCTGCTCCACTAGCACTTGCATCAGTCTGCATGACAAATTCTTGACTATAGTCCGGAGCATATAGTACTGGGCTTCCCATCAAACTTGATTTCAAAACCGAGAATGCTTTTTCACATTCCTCTGTCCAGACCACTTTTCCTCTCTTTTCCCTGCCTTTCAGGGCATTTGTCAGAGGAACCGCCATGACACTATAATCCTTGACGTATCGCGAGTAATAGCCACAAATCCCTAGAAAAGCTCTAATTTGGGTTTTGGTCGCAGGAGTAGGAAATTCCCGAATAGCTTGAATTTTAGCTTCGCTAGGAGACCTTTTTCCTGACCCTACCTCATGACCTAAAAACTTCACGTGATCCTGGGCAAAACGACATTTTGCAGGCTTCACGGTCAGTTTTACCTCTCCTAGCCGTTTTAACGCGCTTCCCACATCCTGTACATGCTTTTCCCATGTCGGGGAAAAAATCGCGATGTCATCGATGTATGGGGCCGCAAAACTTTCTAACCCTTCCAAAACTTGGGCCATCAATTTGCAGAAATAAAATGGAGCATTTATTAGCCCAAACATCATTTTCTTCGGGAGATATGCCCCAAAAGGAGTTACGAAAGCTGCGTATTTCTGTGCCTTCTCAGTGAGGGGTATCTGAAAATACCCTTTTGTCAGATCCATTATCGTTATAAAAGGAGCAGCGCTCACTTTTTCCACCACCTCCTCTATATTTGGCAAGGGAAAAAATTCAGTCCTGGTGATGGCATTCAATCGCCGATAGTCCACACAGGGTCTAGGATCTTTACCTGGGCTTTCCACTAATATCATGGGCGATGCATAGTCTGATTGCCCAATTTCTATCACCCCAAGCTCCAACAACCTTTTAATCTCCACCCTTAAAATTTCTATTTGTCTAGGGGACATTCGATAGGGTTTCGCCCTAACCGGCTCCGAACTAATAAGTTCAATATTCATTTTTACTAGATATGTGTTACCGGGATCCGACGAAAACACCTTCTCGTGCTCCTGTAACATTTTGGCAAAACGATCGACTTGCTCGGTATTTGCCCTCTCTTCTAAAGTACTTCCCCGGATCATTTCTTGCAAGTCAAATTGAGTGGGATTAGGTAAAGGGTACGGGATTTCAGCCTCTTGCTCAATCTCTTCCAGCCCTTCATCCATAATAAAATTTATGTAATCAGCTCGCTTGTGATATGGCTTCATTAGATTAACATGATAAATGGTTGTCTTTTCCCTTTTTTCGGGTATATCTATCAAGTAGTTGGTTTCCGAAATCCGACTCGTCACCGTGCCAGGTCCTATCCAATTTACGGCCATTTTGTTTGGTTTAGACGTAGCCAAAACCAACACTTTATCCCCTACTTTAAAAACCCTGGACACTGCGTTTTTGTCATACCAGGCCTTCCTTTTTTCCTGAGTTTCCGACATCGTCTGTACCGCCAACTCCTGACATCTTTTCAGCCTATTTACCAATCCCAAAATGTAATCCACCACATTTTGATCCGACTCTTCTGGTGCTAACCAATTTTCATATACAAGTGTTTGGGGGGTTCTCAAATTTTTCCCGTGAACTAACTCGGCGGGACTAAAACCGGTGCTTTCGTGAGTCACCGTACGTAAAGCAAATAAGGCAGCCGGCAGATTGTACTCCCAGTCTTCTCCAGTTTCCAAACACAGTACCTTTAAAACCCGTTTTACCGAAGAATGGAACCTTTCCACAGGGTTACTCTGAGGATGACACACGGAGCTATGTGTAATTTTTATACCAAATCTGGAAAAAAATTCCGTGGTCAAAACACTTGTGAAAGAGCTCCCCAAATCACTCTGAACTTCCCCAGGGAAACCCGTTCGTGAAAAAACCGTGAGCAAAGCCGTTATCACACTCGTTGACGAAATATCTTCCACCGGAATGGCATCTGGATATTTTGATGCCAGACAGATCGTCGTAATTAAATACCGGTTGTTCTTATTACTAAGCGGAAGAGGACCGACCGCATCAATATTAATTTTAGAGAAAACTTCCGATATTATAGGTACCAATTTCAATGGGGCCTTTCGTTTATCCCCGCTTTTTCCTACCTTTTGACAAGAATCGCATGCTCTCACGAAACTCTCAATGTCCTTATAACAATTTGGCCAAAACTAATAGCGCAACACCCTGTCTTTGGTTTTCGTTGTACCCAAATGTCCCGAAATTTCATCATGACAAAAAGCCATAATCCTTTCCCTAAACGGAACTGGAACGCACAGTTGAATTTTTTCCCCACCCCGCTTGGATACGGATCTTCGATTAATTTTCCCGCTTTTTCTTCAAACTCTCCTTCCTCCGGTTGACTAATACGCTCCCAGTATTTTCTTAACGATTCGCAGTTCCTTTGAGCGGTTTCAAACTGTTGTGAGGAGATTCCAGCTAGCCCCGTCTCGCACATTTCCCTATCCGGTAACACGATCCCTTCACCGCTTTCTACTATGGGGGAAACAATTTTTTCACCCTTCTCGATAAATTGCCCCTTATCGTCTACTACCTTCGAGGAATCTTTTTCCCTTCGTGTTTTTCTTCTGGTCCCTTCCGACGGGTCGAATACGTTTTCCGCCGAATCTGTTTTGGCTTTACTCCGCGTTATAACTGCATTTAAAGGGACTGGGTTTTTTCTAGCCTCCTCAATTAATTGAGCCGTTTTATTTCCCAGCAAATAAAATCCTTGGTCTAGTTCGTCCGCTTTAATTGCAACTTTAGTAGTTACAGTACCAAAATCTCCCTGCAACACAACTCTAGATAAAGGTAAGCATTTACATTCGGTATCTAAGGGTTGTCTCACCCACGTGACTTCGCCCGTAAAATCTTCAACGTTTACCCAACTCTTCACACACACATCTATGCAACTAACTACCCGTATCTCGCAAACAGTCTTTATCCACTCCATTTACATTCAATTTGCTCATAAAGGGATTAAAACTCTCATTTAAGCCACTCCCCGTTTCTAAATTATTTACACTCTCTCTAAAATTCTTTTTAAAAGTTGGACAATCAGGTCTAATGTGCCCGGGTTGATTGCACTGGAAACAAATTATTTGTTTTTTTCTTTCGAAAGTCCTATTTACATCTTTCCTAGACATTTCTCTTCATCAACATTTTTTTTATGTAACCATAATCATCATTTTTTTCGATGGGTTCTTTCACTATTAATTCCGCTACATCGGCTGGCAACAACGGAATTAGCTGCGATACCCACCTATCTTCTTCAACCCTTTCTTTTTGGGCTTGTCGCTCAAATATCATAAAGAACAGTGCTATGTCTAAACTTTTAGGATCAAATTTAGGAACCAAGTCTTTCAAATTAATTTTTTTTGTGATTGTTTCTCTAGGCAGCGTACTGTTTGACTCAACACTAGCTACTTCGATTGCATGTCCTAGTCTTAACTTTTCCAATTCAAACTCTCGTTCCTCCCTAGCTATCCTATCAGCCCGTTCTTTATCCGCTATCCTATCAGCCCGTTCTTTATCCGCTATCCTATCAGCCCGTTCTTTATCCGCTATCCTATCAGCCTGTTCTTCTAAAATTCGTTCCAAGAACGCTTTTGCTGTCTCCTCATCATATTCTGGCGCTCTCTCGATTGCCTTAATAATATCTTTTACTAATACCGCGTCCTCTACAACTACTTCGAATTCGGCTGCTAAAAGCCTTAGAATATTTTTCCTTTGTTTTTTAAGGAAATTAGCCATAACACTACTAAATTATTACTCTACAAGGTAAAAATTCAAAATAACAAAAATCACTTAAAGGATTCCAAAACTGAGTACTCCTAATCAAAACACGATAAAACTTTACACATGAATTACATTACTTAAAACCATGTAATCAAACTAACTACACTCATACAATCCAAAAAAAAAATTTCTTCACAGCAAAACTCTGTCAATAAAACATTAAAAATTTTCCTCAAAATCCCATTTTCTATTGCCTCTCAGAAATTACTATAAGGTAGGACTCACCCCTTTTTCTGACTCTTTCATCTTCTGGAACTCCACACACTTGAAAGCGCAGGCACCGGGTTTCTCTGACGTCCTTCTGGGCACAGGCGCAGGGTTTTCTAGAGAATTCTCCACTGGTCCGTTAAGCTTCCACGGTCACGAGCGCAGGGCCTTCCGGAGAACTTTCCACTGGTCCCGGGCTTTTCGACTTCCCAGCAAGGCACCGACGTTGGGCTTTCCAGAGTCTGGCGTCCTCCTGCTCCTCAGAGCTAGTTCCTCAGAACTTTAGGGTCCTCTTGGCACGTCCACTCCTTCTGTCGAGCAGTATGTCCCTTTTGGACAATCAGTGGATTCCGAGCACAAGTCCACTCCTTCTGTCGAGCAGTATGTCCCTTTTGGACAATCACTGGATTCCGAGTTTATTTGACTTAAACTCTGTATCCGACCACTTGCCACCAGTTAGTAGCTGTGGCGTTTTTGGTACACCACACTACTACCAATGGAGTGAGACTCAACGGTTTTCGTTTGATACAATTTAATTATGTCAAGAGAAATTTTACATCAACTACTATGTACAATGAATTTTACAATCGATGACAAACAGCCCGATTGTTCCTGTTCAAACAGTAAGTTTCAAACTATCACAGTTTGTCTCGTTTTCAACGGGGTTTGATGTCCCCGTGTAATTTTGCAGCGAGCTACCTCCTTCACCACCTTCCTCCGTGGCTTCCCTAGCTCGAGTCCCCTTTCCTTCTTCTCGGGGCAACAACCTTTTTTTCTCCGCGTCGCCTCTGTTTCGAATTCACCTCCCACTCAAGGGGTCTCAGATCCCCCACATGTGCGAAAAAACCGACAACCGGCGGTTCTTCAAAAAGCCCCGCTGTCTGGTGGAAATCGGGGTGAACAAGAAACAGAGGCCGACAATGAGTTGTTTCCACACATGTGGCTGTCGGCTCCCTTGTAGACTACGATCTCACAACACCTCCCCCCATAAAAATCAAATTTCGGGGTCAAGGAAAAATTTGATTCTAGGGGCGAAATGAGCCATCCTAAAGTGAGATCTGAGAGGCACAATCTTCCCTCTTAATCTCACCACAACCAGAATTAACCAATATCATTAAAACAAAACAAAAAATCAGTTTAAAGACAATCCGAAACCATAGGCTCAGTTTTGCAAACCATTCAAGTAAAGAAAAATAACATAAGTTTACAAAAAAAAACACAAAACAAAAATAACTAATCTTACTCTAATTTGCTAATATTAAAAAAAAAAATCTTACACTGAAATAACAAAGACAAATATAGCAAAACTAAGGTTGCTTATATACATCAAAATTTAGACTTGGGTTACTCATCCTGTCTACTTAACCCATCCGCATTTCCGTTTCGCTTACCAGCACGATGTACAATTGTAAATTGAAATTGCTGAAGACATAACTCCCATCTAGTGAGACGTGCGTTTGTACCGACCATTCTCTTTAGGAACGTAAGGGGGTTATGATCTGTCTCAATCACGAATTTTTGCCCATCTAAGTAGTGTCTCAGTTTCTTCAAACCATATACAATAGCCGCTAGTTCCCGCTCTATAGTACTGTAATTTTTCTCTGCTTTAGAGAACTTTTTGCTTAGATACAATACTGGGTGTTCTTCCCTATTCAGTCTCTGAGACAGGACAATTCCTGCTCCACTAGCACTTGCATCAGTCTGCATGACAAATTCTTGACTATAGTCCGGAGCATATAGTACTGGGCTTCCCATCAAACTTGATTTCAAAACCGAGAATGCTTTTTCACATTCCTCTGTCCAGACCACTTTTCCTCTCTTTTCCCTGCCTTTCAGGGCATTTGTCAGAGGAACCGCCATGACACTATAATCCTTGACGTATCGCGAGTAATAGCCACAAATCCCTAGAAAAGCTCTAATTTGGGTTTTGGTCGCAGGAGTAGGAAATTCCCGAATAGCTTGAATTTTAGCTTCGCTAGGAGACCTTTTTCCTGACCCTACCTCATGACCTAAAAACTTCACGTGATCCTGGGCAAAACGACATTTTGCAGGCTTCACGGTCAGTTTTACCTCTCCTAGCCGTTTTAACGCGCTTCCCACATCCTGTACATGCTTTTCCCATGTCGGGGAAAAAATCGCGATGTCATCGATGTATGGGGCCGCAAAACTTTCTAACCCTTCCAAAACTTGGGCCATCAATTTGCAGAAATAAAATGGAGCATTTATTAGCCCAAACATCATTTTCTTCGGGAGATATGCCCCAAAAGGAGTTACGAAAGCTGCGTATTTCTGTGCCTTCTCAGTGAGGGGTATCTGAAAATACCCTTTTGTCAGATCCATTATCGTTATAAAAGGAGCAGCGCTCACTTTTTCCACCACCTCCTCTATATTTGGCAAGGGAAAAAATTCAGTCCTGGTGATGGCATTCAATCGCCGATAGTCCACACAGGGTCTAGGATCTTTACCTGGGCTTTCCACTAATATCATGGGCGATGCATAGTCTGATTGCCCAATTTCTATCACCCCAAGCTCCAACAACCTTTTAATCTCCACCCTTAAAATTTCTATTTGTCTAGGGGACATTCGATAGGGTTTCGCCCTAACCGGCTCCGAACTAATAAGTTCAATATTCATTTTTACTAGATATGTGTTACCGGGATCCGACGAAAACACCTTCTCGTGCTCCTGTAACATTTTGGCAAAACGATCGACTTGCTCGGTATTTGCCCTCTCTTCTAAAGTACTTCCCCGGATCATTTCTTGCAAGTCAAATTGAGTGGGATTAGGTAAAGGGTACGGGATTTCAGCCTCTTGCTCAATCTCTTCCAGCCCTTCATCCATAATAAAATTTATGTAATCAGCTCGCTTGTGATATGGCTTCATTAGATTAACATGATAAATGGTTGTCTTTTCCCTTTTTTCGGGTATATCTATCAAGTAGTTGGTTTCCGAAATCCGACTCGTCACCGTGCCAGGTCCTATCCAATTTACGGCCATTTTGTTTGGTTTAGACGTAGCCAAAACCAACACTTTATCCCCTACTTTAAAACCCTGGACACTGCGTTTTTGTCATACCAGGCCTTCCTTTTTTCCTGAGTTTCCGACATCGTCTGTACCGCCAACTCCTGACATCTTTTCAGCCTATTTACCAATCCCAAAATGTAATCCACCACATTTTGATCCGACTCTTCTGGTGCTAACCAATTTTCATATACAAGTGTTTGGGGGGTTCTCAAATTTCAATCAAAAATTTATATTTTCGCAAGAGATTGTGACGTCACGCCGATTGGATCTCTTCGCAATTCGAATTTGGCAATGACGAGGTCATTACGGCGTTGCCCGAGGTGTTTGTTTGCGAAGCAAATCATAGTTCATAATATTCATAATTTAGTTTGCGAAGCAAATCAAATTAGAATTTGCTGTTTAGAATTTGCAAATTAGAATTTCCAATAGGCTACGAATTTCCATTTCGTTTGCGAGGCAAACCAATGCCATGATTGCTGTTATCCAATAGGCTTCGCAAACCAAATGGGAATTCTTAGCAATCACCACGCAGTGGCTAGTTTAAGATAAATAAGAGGTGGATATTTAAAATGTATTTAAACGTTTTTGCAATTCAAGAAAATTTAAAATTGTTGCACTGCAATATTAATACGTTTTACCGAAAAATGCCGAATTGAAAGAGACTTTCAATATGTTGGAACATATGAGTAAAATATTCAGTAAGAAATTTTTATTTTGTAGGGGAAATAATCTGCTAATATCAATTTTGCAAGTACGTATGTATATATTTATATTTATTTATTTATTTATTAATAAAGAGGTTGCCGCAGCCGCCGTCGCAGGATTGAAAATACGGTTTGTTCAAAATTGTACAGGGTTAACGATGAAGTGGATTATTTTCCGAGGCGGCTATTAGTTTAGGGTTTATTAAGTGTCAAAGTAGGAAAAGCGTAATTTCTACCGCGTGTGAGCAAAAGACGTATACATTTTCAGTCTTTAGGCTCCTGAGAACATTTTCCATCACGTGTGTCACCAAATGTCGCCTTTTTTGGGAACTTTTCTTCCTATTTCTCTTTAATAAATCTTTAATGATAATATACGCTGCACTCGCGACTAGGCGCCGACTTCGTAAAGAACGGGACCTTAAAACGATTTGCTTCAAACAATAAGTTTGCAGTTTAACTTCAACACACAACCAACCAGATTGATCGCGAGCACGTGGAACATTTTGTGTCCGAGCTGTCAAACCAGCAAAAACCAGAGAGATTGATTCACCAAACCTGTCTCCGGGGTTAATCAATCATCCATGTTTTGCTCTGCTTCTGGTCAGATGCATAAATAACAGATGCATAAAAAGTTAGCAGATTCTAAATGTATTTTTTCCGCTTCCGTTTTCATTTTGCGGAGAAAGATTTGTCAGCAGTCTAAAAAAGCAAATAAAGTTTAAACTTTAGTTACGTAGTTCTTTTTTTTTTATCTCCTTGATCGTAAAAGATAGAGTACAATTTTCAATGGATTTGAAATCTGCGGAAAATTTCACATTAGATCTATACCTAAAAATATGATTTTCGATAAATGAATAATTTTAAATTGAAACTTATATTTTTTCCAACACGAACGCCACTTTCAGTGAAGAATGACTTTCGTTTGATTCGAGATATCACAGATTTCATTTCCTACGCTCAAACCATTTCACAGCGAAGAAAAGCAAAACAAATATATATTAAAAAAAAACATATTGACTGGCATTGTTAAGTACTTTTTTGTAAAATCGGGATCGTTAAAGACAGATGAAAATTTCAAGAGATTTGAAATCTAGACCCTTAAATCTCTACCTTCCATTTGATGTTCTTTTAATAAATAATTTTTCAATTAAATATTTATATTTTCGCAAGAGATTGTGACGTCACGCCTATTGGATCTCTTCGCAATTCGAATTTGGCAATGACGAGGTCATTACGGCGTTGCCCAAGGTGTTTGTTTGCGAAGCAAATCATAGTTCATAATATTCATAATTTAGTTTGCGAAGCATTCCAATAGGCTACGAATTTCCATTTGGTTTGTGAGGCAAACCAATGCCATGATTTCTGTTATCCAATAGGTTTCGCAAACCAAATGGGAATTCTTAGCAATCACCACGCAGTGGCTAGTTTGAGATAAATAAGAGGTGGATATTTAAAATGTATTTAAACTTTTTTGCAATTCAAGAAAATTTAAAATTGTTGCACTGCAATATTAATACGTTTTACCGAAAAAAGTTTTGAAAGTACGTTCAAAAAGTACGTTTTGCCGAATTGAAAGAGACATTCAATATGTTGGAACATATGAGTGAAATATTCAGTAAGAAATTTATATATATATATATATATATATATATATATATATATATATATATATATATATATATATTATAAAGTGGTTGCCGCAGCCGCCGTCGCAGGATTGAAAACACGGTTTGTTCAAAAATGTACAGGGTTAACGATGAAGTGGATTATTTTTCGAGGCGGCTATTAGTTTAGGGTTTATTAAGTGTCCCTGTAGGAAAACCGTAATTTGTACCGCGTGTGACCAAAAGACGTATACATTTTCAGTCTTTTGGCTCCTGAGAATATTTTCCATCACGGGTGTCACCAAATGTCGCCTTTTTGGCGAACTTTTCTTCCTATTTCTCTTTAATAAATCTTTAATGATATAACACGTTGCACTCGCGATTATGCGCCGACTTCGTAAAGAACGGGACCTTAAAACAATTTGCTTCAAACAATAAGTTTGCAGTTTAACTTCAACACACAACCAACCAGATTGATCGCGAGCACATGGAACATTTTGTGTCCGAGCTGTCAAACCAGAAAAACCAGAGAGATTGATTCACCAAACCTGTCTCCTGGGTTAATCAATCATCCATATTTTGCTCTGCTTCTCCGGTGTGGACGCGGCAAACCTGTCTCCGGGGTTACTCAATCAGCCATGCTTTGCTCTGCTTCTCCGGTGTGGTTTGATTGGCAGCTCGTTCAGTGTAGACGGGGAGAATGAACATTTTGAGCACGAGAAAAAGGATCCGCTTCTAGTCGGTACATCAAAGGAAAGCAAGTGCTCGTGCTCGCTCTATTTGGACGGCGTTTTTTCGTTCCCTTGCTCGACGTTCAATCAATCACCGGGGTCATCGTTAAGAAACGGGTCGGGGATCGGAACATAGAAATATTTATATTTCTTCGGATTGTAAAGTGATACTATTATTTAAGTAGTCTATTTGTAAGCATTGTGTGTTTTGCTACATAGTTGACGATTAAAACTTAGTTGTGAAAAGGTAATCTGCCCATATTAGTGTCAAAATTGATGTGTCCATCCATGTGTATTTAGATGGTCTATATTAGTGGTCTTGGGGAACTTTGCACGTCTAAATCTCTGCTATTATAAAATGAAGTGTCCGACCTCCACTACGCAATGTCCGGACGAATCTATTGCACTTACAATAATGAAATTTGGCACACGGGTAGTCTGAAGTTTTTGCAATTTTTGTGTCCAGCCTAAATTTTAAAATTCAATCTAAAACATTAAAAAATAATTCATTGGAATTTAATTATTATTGTCTTCTTTGGAATAAAAGTTGCATAAAAAAGTTAGCAGATTCTAAATGTATTTTTTCCGCTTCCGATTTCATTTTGCGGAGAAAGATTTGTCAGCAGACTAAAGTTTTAACTTTAGTTATGTAGTTCTTTTTTTTTTATCTCTTTGATCGTAAAAGATAGAGTACAATTTTCAATGGATTTGAAATCTGCGGAAAATTTCACATTAGATCTATACCTAAAAATATGATTTTCGATAAATGAATAATTTTAAATTGAAACTGATATTTTTTCCAACACGAACGCCACTTTCTGTGAAGAATGACTTTCGTTTGATTCGAGATATCACAGATTTCATTTCCTACGCTCAAACCATTTCACAGCGAAGAAAAGCAAAACAAAAAAAAAAAACATATTGACTGGCATTGTTAAGTACTTTTTTGAAAAATCGGGATCGTTAAAGACAGATGAAAATTTCAACAGATTTGAAATCTGAATAAAATCTAAACCCCTAAATCTCTACCTTCCATTTGATTTTGTTTTAATAAATAATTTTTCAATCAAAAATTTATATTTTCGCAAGAGATTGTGACGTCACGCCGATTGGATCTCTTCGCAATTCGAATTTGGCAATGACGAGGTCATTACGGCGTTGCCCGAGGTGTTTGTTTGCGAAGCAAATCATAGTTCATAATATTCATAATTTAGTTTGCGAAGCAAATCAAATTAGAATTTGCTGTTTAGAATTTGCAAATTAGAATTTCCAATAGGCTACGAATTTCCATTTCGTTTGCGAGGCAAACCAATGCCATGATTGCTGTTATCCAATAGGCTTCGCAAACCAAATGGGAATTCTTAGCAATCACCACGCAGTGGCTAGTTTAAGATAAATAAGAGGTGGATATTTAAAATGTATTTAAACGTTTTTGCAATTCAAGAAAATTTAAAATTGTTGCACTGCAATATTAATACGTTTTACCGAAAAATGCCGAATTGAAAGAGACTTTCAATATGTTGGAACATATGAGTAAAATATTCAGTAAGAAATTTTTATTTTGTAGGGGAAATAATCTGCTAATATCAATTTTGCAAGTACGTATGTATATATTTATATTTATTTATTTATTTATTAATAAAGAGGTTGCCGCAGCCGCCGTCGCAGGATTGAAAATACGGTTTGTTCAAAATTGTACAGGGTTAAAGATGAAGTGGATTATTTTCCGAGGCGGCTATTAGTTTAGGGTTTATTAAGTGTCAAAGTAGGAAAAGCGTAATTTCTACCGCGTGTGAGCAAAAGACGTATACATTTTCAGTCTTTAGGCTCCTGAGAACATTTTCCATCACGTGTGTCACCAAATGTCGCCTTTTTTGGGAACTTTTCTTCCTATTTCTCTTTAATAAATCTTTTATGATAATATACGCTGCACTCGCGACTAGGCGCCGACTTCGTAAAGAACGGGACCTTAAAACGATTTGCTTCAAACAATAAGTTTGCAGTTTAACTTCAACACACAACCAACCAGATTGATCGCGAGCACGTGGAACATTTTGTGTCCGAGCTGTCAAACCAGCAAAAACCAGAGAGATTGATTCACCAAACCTGTCTCCGGGGTTAATCAATCATCCATGTTTTGCTCTGCTTCTGGTCAGATGCATAAATAACAGATGCATAAAAAGTTAGCAGATTCTAAATGTATTTTTTCCGCTTCCGTTTTCATTTTGCGGAGAAAGATTTGTCAGCAGTCTAAAAAAGCAAATAAAGTTTAAACTTTAGTTACGTAGTTCTTTTTTTTTTATCTCCTTGATCGTAAAAGATAGAGTACAATTTTCAATGGATTTGAAATCTGCGGAAAATTTCACATTAGATCTATACCTAAAAATATGATTTTCGATAAATGAATAATTTTAAATTGAAACTTATATTTTTTCCAACACGAACGCCACTTTCAGTGAAGAATGACTTTCGTTTGATTCGAGATATCACAGATTTCATTTCCTACGCTCAAACCATTTCACAGCGAAGAAAAGCAAAACAAATATATATTTAAAAAAAACATATTGACTGGCATTGTTAAGTACTTTTTTGTAAAATCGGGATCGTTAAAGACAGATGAAAATTTCAAGAGATTTGAAATCTAGACCCTTAAATCTCTACCTTCCATTTGATGTTCTTTTAATAAATAATTTTTCAATTAAATATTTATATTTTCGCAAGAGATTGTGACGTCTAGCCTATTGGATCTCTTCGCAATTCGAATTTGGCAATGACGAGGTCATTACGGCGTTGCCCAAGGTGTTTGTTTGCGAAGCAAATCATAGTTCATAATATTCATAATTTAGTTTGCGAAGCATTCCAATAGGCTACGAATTTCCATTTGGTTTGTGAGGCAAACCAATGCCATGATTGCTGTTATCCAATAGGTTTCGCAAACCAAATGGGAATTCTTAGCAATCACCACGCAGTGGCTAGTTTGAGATAAATAAGCGGTGGATATTTTAAATGTATTTAAACTTTTTTGCAATTCAAGAAAATTTAAAATTGTTGCACTGCAATATTAATACGTTTTACCGAAAAAAGTTTTGAAAGTACGTTCAAAAAGTACGTTTTGCCGAATTGAAAGAGACATTCAATATGTTGGAACATATGAGTGAAATATTCAGTAAGAAATTTATATATATATATTATAAAGTGGTTGCCGCAGCCGCCGTCGCAGGATTGAAAACACGGTTTGTTCAAAAATGTACAGGGTTAACGATGAAGTGGATTATTTTCCGAGGCGGCTATTAGTTTAGGGTTTATTAAATGTCCCTGTAGGAAAACCGTAATTTGTACCGCGTGTGACCAAAAGACGTATACATTTTCAGTCTTTTGGCTCCTGAGAATATTTTCCATCACGGGTGTCACCAAATGTCGCCTTTTTGGCGAACTTTTCTTCCTATTTCTCTTTAATAAATCTTTAATGATATAACACGTTGCAGTCGCGATTATGCGCCGACTTCGTAAAGAACGGGACCTTAAAACTATTTGCTTCAAACAATAAGTTTGCAGTTTAACTTCAACACACAACCAACCAGATTGATCGCGAGCACATGGAACATTTTGTGTCCGAGCTGTCAAACCAGAAAAACCAGAGAGATTGATTCACCAAACCTGTCTCCGGGGTTAATCAATCATCCATGTTTTGCTCTGCTTCTCCGGTGTGGACGCGGCAAACCTGTCTCCGGGGTTACTCAATCAGCCATGCTTTGCTCTGCTTCTCCGGTGTGGTTTGATTGGCAGCTCGTTCAGTGTAGACGGGGAGAATGAACATTTTGAGCACGAGGAAAAGGATCCGCTTCTAGTCGGTACATCAAAGGAAAGCAAGTGCTCGTGCTCGCTCTATTTGGACGGCGTTTTTTCGTTCCCTTGCTCGACGTTCAATCAATCACCGGGGTCATCGTTTAGAAACGGGTCGGGGATCGGAACATAGAAATATTTATATTTCTTCGGATTGTAAAGTGATACTATTATTTAAGTAGTCTATTTGTAAGCATTGTGTGTTTTGCTACATAGTTGACGATTAAAACTTAGTTGTGAAAAGGTAATCTGCCCATATTAGTGTCAAAATTGATGTGTCCATCCATGTGTATTTAGATGGTCTATATTAGTGGTCTTGGGGAACTTTGCACGTCTAAATCTCTGCTATTATAAAATGAAGTGTCCGACCTCCACTACGCAATGTCCGGACGAATCTATTGCACTTACAATAATGAAATTTGGCACACGGGTAGTCTGAAGTTTTTGCAATTTTTGTGTCCAGCCTAAATTTTAAAATTCAATCTAAAACATTAAAAAATAATTCATTGGAATTTAATTATTATTGTCTTCTTTGGAATAAAAGTTGCATAAAAAAGTTAGCAGATTCTAAATGTATTTTTTCCGCTTCCGATTTCATTTTGCGGAGAAAGATTTGTCAGCAGACTAAAGTTTTAACTTTAGTTATGTAGTTCTTTTTTTTTTATCTCTTTGATCGTAAAAGATAGAGTACAATTTTCAATGGATTTGAAATCTGCGGAAAATTTCACATTAGATCTATACCTAAAAATATGATTTTCGATAAATGAATAATTTTAAATTGAAACTGATATTTTTTCCAACACGAACGCCACTTTCTGTGAAGAATGACTTTCGTTTGATTCGAGATATCACAGATTTCATTTCCTACGCTCAAACCATTTCACAGCGAAGAAAAGCAAAACAAAAAAAAAAAAACATATTGACTGGCATTGTTAAGTACTTTTTTGTAAAATCGGGATCGTTAAAGACAGATGAAAATTTCAACAGATTTGAAATCTGAATAAAATCTAAACCCCTAAATCTCTACCTTCCATTTGATTTTGTTTTAATAAATAATTTTTCAATCAAAAATTTATATTTTCGCAAGAGATTGTGACGTCACGCCGATTGGATCTCTTCGCAATTCGAATTTGGCAATGACGAGGTCATTACGGCGTTGCCCGAGGTGTTTGTTTGCGAAGCAAATCATAGTTCATAATATTCATAATTTAGTTTGCGAAGCAAATCAAATTAGAATTTGCTGGGAATCCATTCCAAAAGGCTACGAATTTCCATTTGGTTTGTGAGGCAAACCAATGCCATGATTGCTGTTATCCAATAGGCTTCGCAAACCAAATGGGAATTCTTAGCAATCACCACGCAGTGGCTAGTTTAAGATAAATAAGAGGTGGATATTTAAAATGTATTTAAACTTTTTTGCAATTAAAGAAAATTTAAAATTGTTGCACTGCAATATTAATACGTTTTACCGAAAAATGCCGAATTGAAAGAGACATTCAATATGTTGGAACATATGAGTGAAATATTCAGTAAGAAATTTTTATTTCGTAGGGAAATAATCTGCTAATATCAATTTTGCAAGTACGTATGGATATAAATATATATATATATATATATATATATATATATATATATATACTATTAAAGTGGTTGCCGCAGCCGCCGTCGCAGGATTGAAAACACGGTTTGTTCAAAATTGTACAGGGTTAACGATGAAGTGGATTATTTTCCGAGGCGGCTATTAGTTTAGGGTTTATTAAGTGTCCCAGTAGGAAAAGCGTAATTTCTACCGCGTGTGAGCAAAAGACGTATACATTTTCCGTCTTATGGCTCCAGAGAATATTTTCCATCACCAATGTCGCCTTTTTTGGGAACTTTTCTTCGTATTCCTCTTTAATAAATCTTTAATGATAATATACGCTGCACTCGCGATTATACGCCGACTTCGTAAAGAACGGGACCTTAAAACAATTTGCTTCAAACAATAAGTTTGCAGTTTAACTTCAACACACAACCAACCAGATTGATCGCTAGCACATGGAACATTTTGTGTCCGAGCTGTCAAACCAGATAAACCAGAGAGATTGATTCACCAAGACCACTAATATAGACCATCTAAATACACATGGATGGACACATCAATTTTGACACTAATATGGGCAGATTACATTTTCACAACTAAGTTTTAATCGTCAACTATGTACAGCAAAACACACAATGCTTACAAATAGACTACTTAAATAATAGTATCACTTTAAAATCCGAAGAAATATAAAGATTTCTATGTTCCGATCCCCGACCCGTTTCTTAACGATCACCCCGGTGATTGATTGAACGTCGAGCAAGGGAACGAAAACACGCCGTCCAAATAGAGCGAGCACGAGCACTTGCTTTCCTTTGATGTACCGACAAGAAGCGGATCATTTTGCTCGTGCTCAAAATGTTCATTCACCGTCTACATTGAACGAGCTGCCAATCAAACCTGTCTCAGGGGTTAATCAATCATCCATGTTTTGCTCTGCTTCTCCGGTGTGGACGCGGCTTAAAGCCGCTCTTAAACAGTATGATGGGTGTATCTGGATTTTTTAACAGTTTGAGTTTGTTGTTTTTAAATTCAACAGTTCTACATTATTTCTTGCAAGTTAAAAGGTAAGCTCTACTTAATATATTTCATACTATTATTTAAGTAGTACATTTGTAAACATTGTGTTTTGCCATATATCGTAGACGTTTAAAACTTAATTGTGAAAATGTAACATGCCCATATTAATTACAAAATTGATGTGTCCATCCATGTGTATTTAGACGAAGAGTGGTATTGGGGAACTTTGCAATTTAAACTTACAAATTTCTTGAACTTCTAAATTTAAGATAAAGAAGAGGAGGCTATTTAAAACGTATTTCAACTTTTTTGCAATTGAAGAAAATTTTAAATTGTCGCACTGGCAATATGAATACGTTTTGTCGAAATAGGCCGAATTGAATGAAACATTCAATATTATGTAACATATTATGAGTGAAATATTCAGTAAGAAATTTTTATCTTGTTAAGGGAAAAAAACTGCTTAATAATATGAATTTTGCAAGTACGTAAGGATGCATATGCATGCATGTTTATATTTATATCATTCAAATACGCAAAGTAACAAAGACCCGCCATAAGCTTCTCGACTTTTCATCACGGGTGTCACCCAATGTCGCCTTTTTTGTGAACTTTTCTTCCTATTTCTCTTTAATAAATCGTCTATGATAATTTTCGCTGCACTCGCGATTATAAGCCGACTTCGTAAAAAACGGGACATTTAAACAATTTGCTTTAAACAATAAATTTGCAGTTCAGCTTCAACACACAACCAACCAGATGGATCGCGAGCACATGGAACAATTAGTGCCCGAGCTGTCAAACCAGGAAAACCAGAGAGATTGATTGACCAAACCTGTCTCCGTGGTGAATCAATCATCCATGTTTTGCTCGGCTTCTCCGGTGTGGACGGGGCTTACGCTGATACCTTAGCTGATATTGATACTGCTACTGGCGATTGGTGATTGCGACCGGGATTGGTGATTCGGTAGCAGTGAAAGCTGTGACTGAGTATCGGTGATTTGGTAGGGGTGACAGATTGGGATTTCTCTGTGGAGGATTTTCAACGGGGATGCTTTAGTAGGCTTTATGACACACCAGATTCCCGGGCTTTTAGCTTGACAAAAAAAAAAGCTCGACAGCTTAAAGGAAGGACGGTTTAGGAGAAAATGTTTTTAAAATTTGTTACTTTAAATGACAAATTAATTATTGTTTTTCAACTTTCTCTGATTATTTATTTAGTTACACTGTTACAGAGGACACATGCTATTATTTTTTTTCTATTTTCTGAATTTGTTAAAACAAAAAGTTTCTTTTGAACCTCTTGTAAATCATTTATTATGATTCTAAAAAAACGAAGTATGTGTGTAAAAGTAGGTGCTTCTGATATACCTTATAAATTGAATGAGTTAATCAAGGAGGGGGGAGGCGAAGATGATTATTTGCTTTCGCTAGTGAATAGAATAAGAACATGGCTGCTTGCTGATGTTTTACACGAATAAATTTTTTTTAATTCTGTAAGACAATTTCAATCTTTTGTTATATCTGCACGCAACGTTGCTTTAGAACCCAAGGATGAATTATAGGTATTGACGAAGGGAGTATTTAAGAGAGCTCTAAATTTACTCTCTAGCTTGTCTCTTTTACACTCTGAATCCAAAGCTCCGTTTTGACATTTGTTTTTCTTGAAAACTTAATTTTTACTGTGCACATTTCTTCATCGTATTACGAGTTTCTGCATTATTTAAAGACAAAGCATTTTCAGTGGGCGGATCAACACAGTGATGTTTATAGCGAAAATGAATGCATTCTGAAATAGAATGAAAGTACAAAAAATTATGAAGGATTGTTTAATTTTTGAAGTGTAAAATTTATTGTTTAAAAAAAAAAAAATCTCACGATTTCCATGTTAGACTACGCGTTTTCAAAACAAAATAAATGCTAATCGTTAGAATATTTCCTGTTATGGGATATCCTAGCTCTCTCGACCCAAAAATTTATTATGACACTGTCAATAACTGGCATTTTTGTTCATAAAATAAAATCGTGAAATTTTCCCTCCTGTTTATAAAAATATTACCCTTTTGGTAACCAGTACTAATGAGATCTCTGCACAACAGTGAGATAAATATATCCTAAAAAACTTCAGTGTTTTAAATTAAGACCTTTCGAATTCTGTAAAGGTAAGAAAAATATCGCTCTTTACTCATAATTTGGAAACAGCTGGGTTAAATGGCTTGGAATATGACATTCGAGGTTAAGGTGTTATGAAAATTCCAGATTTTACACCAAAATTGAGTGTTTATATGCATTAGAAGTTATATAGAAGAGTTATTAAGAAGACAATCTCTTGACAAATATGACATATATGAATTGATAAAAATCTTGGAAAACAATATTATCTTTGGCAAATGAAAATAGTTAACCTTGGATTTGAGTGTTGTAAGCATAAATAAACTCGGAGATAAAATAGGTATGCCAATTTTTTATTTAATAATTAAAATTCAATAATTTGCATTAAATTAGAAGCAAATAAAGTATTCTAATGCATATCTAAAATTATCGATAGATATTACAATCGCAAAAATACCTGTTAGAGGCAAGGGGCTTCTAAATTATCTGTATTAGTTTATTGAGGGGGAAAAGTATGTTTAGAGAAAGAAGTTACGGGCTTAATACAAAAAACGGCTCATCGTCGAAACAAAAGTGTTTTTTTGAAAAAATTTTAATTGTAATTCTTTTAAGTGGTAATTCTTTTGATTAAATGAAAAAAAAATTTTTTTTGTTTGGATATTTCAATTATTCTGGATGAAAAGAAATTTTGGGGTTTGAACTGGGTTCTCCGTCTTAGTAAGCCACGACGCTACTGACTCGGCCGTGAATTAAATTCACCAATATAGCTACTAAAGGATTTGCAAACATAAATAAGAGCATCCCGTTGCTAAGAGATAATTTACTTTCAGCCAATCAGATTCAGTCACAGTTTAGAATCACAGATATTCTTCAGTAACAGTCACAGTTAGAACTGTTACTGTGAAATCACTGTTTGTAATATAAATCCCTAGTTCTCCACACACAATGAGAATACACAACTCGCCGCACGGGCGTGGCCGCAACGGAATATACAAAATAAGACCAGCGCCATCTATCGACGAATTCATCAGTACTGAGGGAAGAGTTATGCGTAAACACTGCCAAGAAATCTCTGTAGCTCTTTATAGCTCTAGCGATACGAGGTATGGGTTCGGAATCAGCTTTTGTAATTTCATTTAATTTTCGATAGATGCATAAACGAGTCGATAGTCGATGCATAAACGAGTTTTAGAGTTTTCATCTCGTTTATAAGTTAATGTTACAGGAGCTGCATAAGGGCTGTAAGAAAGTTTGATTATGTCTGCTTTTAAAAGATCGTCAATTTGTTTTTTGATTTCTGCACTGTCTTCAAGCGAGGCTCTGTATGGGCGACAAGCATTTGTCAGTTCCGAGTTTAAAATAACTCGTTGAGGTTCTAAATTAATTAAGCCTACATCATATTTAGTCTTGGCAAAAACATTTTTGTGTTAGTTAATTAGAGAAGTAAATTTTCCATCAGAGTTAACACCATAATTGGTTGTATCCACATTATCATAAGAGTTAACACAAGGAATAGTACAGTACTTAATATTATCATTCTTATCACATGAGTACACATTTTCACACTTATTATTTTCAATTTTAGAACATTGTTTAACACAAGTATTCTTACTAATGTTGGCTTCCATGTTACTTTCACTGTGCACTTGGAGAGCTATTGAAACGGAGAACTGTCTTTTTAAATCATTTATTCAAAACCATAACAATAGAATATAGCGATACATCCAACAACCTTCCTAGCGTCATCCTTCAGCTCTCTCCTTGTTTACTCCTACACTGTGTGAAGGCAATCTTCACAGTAGCGTGCGCCATCAGGCCAAAGCGCTGAAAATTACTTCAACAATCGGCCTTCCTTTCTGACCTATAATCGTACTCGATTATCAACATTGAAACTACATAATTTGTTCATTACTAACATTTACATAAAGCAAATGTTTGCTCATAAGTTCAATTAAACACACAATTCTGAACCTTGACATCATCATGAAATTAAAATTCAAACGTACTTACTATTTGGCTGACTGTACCGCTATTTCAAAACCTTTGTTTACACCATGCAATGCCTTGAAGCGACGAATATGGTGTCGCGAGCATAAAAATTGGACACAACAACAATGGGAGAATGTAATATGGTCAGATGAATCGTCCTTCACATTATTCCCGACAAATGGACGTGTTTACGTTTGGAGAACGCCACCAGAAGCCTATCAAGTTGACTGTCATCGGCCTGCGGTTAAGCATGGCGGCGGTTCAGTGATGATCTGGGGGTACGATATCACATCGAGGTCTTGGCCCACTTGCTGTTCTGAATGGCCGTGTTACAGGAGAGGATTATGTCGGTCTTCTGAATGTATGTAACATTAAAAAATGATTCGTGAGAATATTGCTTCGAGGTTGGCCGGCGCCTCCAAATATTTTTTTACGTGCCTTTTACAGTTTCGCAGCCCATTGCATCAGAAATAATTAATTTTTGCAAGCTAAGCTAAATTTATCTTTTCACGCCGTGATCCATCTGTTCCCATCTATTTACTGTACGATGTCCCATCAAATGATACCATATAAGGCAATGAAATCTGTCTGAGTATTGCTGATCAAGGAATAATTAATTTGTTGATACGCAACTTGTAACTTGTGCTGCGCCATCTCTTGTAGCACTTGAATCATGACTGTGGTCTAATAAAGAGGTCTTTTTTATTGATCTCTGTCCTGCTCGTATTTTATGAGTAACTAAGAAGTGAGACTTGTAAGAAAGTCGTCACATGTCGACAGGATTTCATTCCTGTTGCGAAACTCGACGACACGATGCTAATTTGAAGTGTTTAAAGGAACTAAGCACGATGAAAGTGACCAACAATGGCGGTAGTTTGAATTTTTCTACCGCGACGAAGGCGTGAGAAGAGTGAGTGCGTGGGTGCATACGCAAAAATGCCGACGGAGTTGAAATTTCGCCTCGCCTAACGGAATGGAAGCAAAGGTCGCCGGCGGTGGGAACCGTTGTCCGGAGGACTGAGATAGCAAAGTGCGAATCTCGTTTGAAGAACTGAGGGACTGATACCATAGAAGAATCATGGAACAATTAAAGAAACAAATTACGATTCTTCGAAGAAGCAAATTCTGTGCAAAAAGATAGATGTAGATGATATGCTAAAGCTGCGTGTTAGAAGAGAACAGCTACTCGGGAAACAACACCGTCTATTAGAGCTAGACAAGGAGTACCTGCTACAGACGGATGACAGTGATGAACAGCTATCAAAAGAAGAGGATTTGACCGTAGACTATCAAGAGAAGCTTATCGAGGCCATTCAAAAATTGAGCTACGTCTGACTGAAAAAGATTCGACTAAGGAAGGAGACAGCGCCGTTTCATCAGCCAACGAAGGAAGGGGGAAACAAACAGTCCGATTACAAAAGATTAATTTACCTGTGTTCAACGGTGACAATAATATAATCGGAATTAATTCTCCAGATTTTTGAAGCGAACATTAACCTACATGATGATATTTCTACTATTGAGAAGATGTCCTATCTGGTTTCTCTCTTGCGGGAGGAACCAGCAAGACTAGTGGCCAGTTTTGCTGTGACTGATGAAAAGTATGTAGACGTCCTCACCACAACATTGAAACAACACTACGGTAATACGAATAGGACCGTAGGACTTATAGTAAGAAAAATTTTGGACATGCATCCTCTACCACCCTCGCATAAAAACAGGGACCTAAACTAGCTGATCACCGAAATTGCAATCCTGCTACGCAATCTCGCAAACGTCGGAATTGATGTGGACAGCTTTAGTCCGGTGTTGACCACGCACATGAAAACGTTAATCCCGTCGGACCTCCTGCTCTTGTATGAGAGGCAAAGGATCCCAGAACACGAAGAAACAACAACAGGACTAATCCAGTTCCTGGAAAACGAAATGTACCATCGGAAATGTCTACAACCACACATCACGCTGAATTCGAGAGCGTCGGAGTTCAAGTTCCGCAGCGGAACAACCTCACCTTGAAGTCGACCGACCCCTACCTTCCCACCAAGGGCTGGATTACAGCAACCATGGAGTAGGAGACCACAGCAGTATCAGGGCCCATCATCCGGACCATGGAGATCACCATATGTGCTTCGACTAAATTGGAGACATAGACCTATCCAAACCTAAGGAGCGCCAACCCCTCCACGAGATAGACCCACAGCGACCTGCTACAAGTGTGGCCTGCAGGACCACTTTGCCCGAGACTGCATATATTTTCCAAAAATGAATTTGATATTGGACGAATTAGAATGGAACCAGCTAAGGTGGTTTTAACTTCAGAAATGCCTGTACCGTTAAGGCCCTACAGGGCCTCTCAAAAAGATAATATTGAGATCAAAAAACAAATTGATAAATTGTTAAAACATATTATTAAACCATCTTGCAGTCCTTAGCACAGAAAAGAGGTGAAGGAAAAACAAGGCTATGTACAGATTACAGGAAAATTAATGATATTTGTAAAACAGATAAAGAGCCGATCCCAAGGATTGACGGTGTCTTAAATCAATTGAGTCAAGCTAGTATCTTCTCCACATTAGACATAGCCTCTGCATATTTGAATATTGCATTGAAGGAAAAGAGTAAGGAAAAATTGGCATTCATTTGTAACTTCGGACTGTATGAATTTCAAGTTCTCCCATTTGGCTACAAAAATAGTCCGGCTATTTTTCAGAGGATCATTAGACAAATTTTAAACAAATATCCGATTAATTTTGCTTTGAATTACTTTGATGATTCAGTAATATTCTCTAACAACTTAAAAGAACATTTGGAACATTTACGAACTATTTTCCAAATTTGCGAAAAGGAAAACATTAAGTTAAAATTTGCTAAATGCCAATTAGCTCAAACGAAAATTTCTTTTTTGGGATATGAAATTGGGGAAGTGACTTTTTCACCAAATGATGGCTAATATAGAAACTATTAAAAAACTAGTTCCTCCAGGCAATGTGAAACAATTGCAAGGATTTTTAGGGAGCGTGAACGTGTACAATAAATTAATTAAGAACTATGCGAAACTAAGGAAACTCTTAAATAATTTGTTAAAAAAAAGATACAAAATGGAATTGGACTGCTGTATGTCAGGAAGCATATAAGACACTTAAAAACTGTTTAATTTCTAAACCTATTTTGTCAATATGCAATGTAGTTGTTGTAATTCAATGTAGTCCTAATTATCAATGTAGTTTATTTGTGGATGCCTCTGGAGATGGCATAAGAAGTTTTCTGAAGCAGTTGCATCCCGATGGGAATTTACACCCTGTAGCATACTATTCTAGGTTCTTAAGACCATATGAAAAAAAATATTGTGTCTCAGAATTAGAATGTCTAGCCATTGTCGATTCAGTAGAAAAATTCCATTGCTTTCCATGGGATTACATCTCTTCTCTACTATTATAAAATGAAGTTTCTGTGTGTGCGTGTACGCTGTGTACTGACGAATTTATGGCATTTACAATTATGAAATTTGTCACACATGTAGTTTCGAATTTTTTGCGATTTTATAGACAAGCCCGATTTTTAAAATTTAATCTTGGAAAATTTTAAAATTAATTTAATGCGATGTTTAATTATTATTTTCTTTCCTCCGAATGGCAACAGTCATGAATCGGTATTGAATGAATCCGTATTTACTGCGTGTGTGTAGCCGTTGCCGTGAAGCCGCCCTATTACTGGGTATCCTTTTTAAAATTTATTGCCTTTTTAAAAGCATATTAACTTATAGTTAGCTTTAACTTCCAATCTTTTATATAAGTATTTTTTTATTGAGCTTACACCATTTTTGGAATTGGATATCGGTTGTGCAATACGTTTGTTATTGTTTCTTTTTTAGACTACGATAGTTTGGATTTTGATTTTTAAAGCATATTAACTTTTAGTTTGGATTATTTGGATATTTTTTTCAAAGTTTAGCGATATTTATTTTGATCTTTAGTGCAATTTCTGGTTTGTTTCATTTGTACAATCTTTTGTTTGTTTCTGTATAGTAATTCGGTTTTCGTATAGTAAAATTTTATCATTTTGGTTTCGATGTCTTATGGAAAGAAAAGCGATATTTAATCCCAATTTTAAATTTAATGTAGAACATTTAAAAATTAATTTATTATTATATATTTGGTTTCCTAAAAATGTCCACAGTATTGAAAGGGTCTTTACTGCACTCACGCCAATCTTGTATTTGCATTATTTATGCAAACTAATAACATTTCTTCTATGTAGTTCTACACTCGCTGTATGATGATGTGCTCTTCGAATTTCAACGTTTTACTGAGAAGCATATACATGTTCCATCAATTTATTGTCGCCATGTATTCCGAGAATTGCCTTGTTCAGCTCTTCGGTCACTTCGGTAAAAGTCGACGCAATTATCTGTTCCGTGAACCGAATTTTGTTCTCGATGGGCTTGAATGCCTGCTTGATGAAAGGCATCTTTTTCGTCAATGGCAAATTGCTCAAGACTTTGTCATTCAGCATGACTATATCGAAAACACATTTGCAAGGTGCGCAGTCCCCATCTGGCTGCAAAGCTGCAACAGCAGCATGATCACCTTTAGAAACAATACAGTTCAGTTTATAGCTATTTTTAACAATTTCTCCATCTAACATACATTTTGAAGTCTCGGAACTAAAGGCTCGATGAATAAATGGCGTTAAACTGTCTCGCAAAGGAGAATTTCCGTACGTGTCGCTGCAATCGAATCCTCTTCTAGAGAAATACATGTATACGGTCCCATATTTGTGCAGCTGCAATCTTTCACAATCATACTTAGTTTCAATGACGAAACGATTGTTATTCATTATATTTTTAACTTGATTTGGTGATGCCATCTCAGATAACATTGGACGAAATTGTGATAAAAGGGTGATTTCTATTTCATGAAGACATACTGAGGTATCTTTTAGACTGCAGCAAACCTTTTCTAAGCTGTTAGTGACACTGTAAAATTCTCTTGCATTTGTATGGTAAGCATACAAAATAGTGTTTTCACTTATTCCTAATTTCATATCTTTTAAAATCATCCTTATGAGTCATATTTGTTCTAGAGCTGATGTCTCACGAAGGAGGTGAAAAGGTCGTGTTTCAGGTCATCTTTGTATTTTCCTGAATGATTCTCAGCAATACTCGGAACGAAAGGTCTGAAAAATCCAGTCAATCTCAAAAATCTTCGTGCTTTGTGCACATTTCTCGGTCTAGGGATATTTATTTGACCTTTCGTACTCCTGGTTTTAGTCCACAGGTGTTGACGATAAATCCTAGAAAAACTACTTCTTTCTTCCCAAATTCGCACTTCGGTTATTTCAAAGTTAGTTTAGCTTCTCTTAAACAATTAAAAATGTCTCTTAATCTTCCTTTCATTTCTTCCCAATTTTTAGCTGGTATTTAAATATCATCAAGATAGCACAGAGCTTTAGTGTTCAATAATGGACCCAACACATTTTGCATGAGTCTCTGAAATTCTGCGGGTGTATTGGCTAAGTCGAATATCATTCTTTCGAACTGTCCCGTTTCATCAGGAGTGATAAATGCTGTTTTCAATTTCGCCTCCTCGGATAACGGAACTTGCAAATACCCATGAGCTAAATCAAGAGTGGTAAATAACTCACAGTCTCCTAAGCATTCTTACAAATCATCTACTTTTGGAAGAGGAAACTTGTCCTTCAATGTTTGATTGTTCAACCTTCGATGATCTACTACCAAGCGATGTTCACCTGTCTTCTTTTTAACTAATAAAACTGGACTAGCATATGGCGATCGAGTTTCTGTAACCAGCCCATTTTCCTTCCACTCCTTCATTATTTCCATAATATTATTCCTTTCTGCATAATTAGTCTTATACGGTCTTGAACAAATAGGTTTACTTCCCTCTACTTCCTTAATTTCCATTTTAGTCAAAGTAGTACACTCTAATTCACTTAAATTAAGTGCAAAACAGTCTCGATATTCATTTATTAAATCTAAGATTTCGGATTTTCTTTCTAACGGGGTTGAGAATTATCAGATCTTATTTCATGTAACTCAATCGGTCTCATTGACGATGTCTCATTGCAGCTAATTGAACATTCCTCATTAATCTCTTTTACTCTACGTAAACACTGATATTTCTGAAACTTTATGGTTTCCTTTCCCATATTAAAAATTGGTACTGTAGTCTCGCCTTCTTCTACTTTTAATAATGAGTCGCAGTTACTTTCATGTCCTTCAGTTAAAACTAATCCATTACTCACCACGTTAGTTTTAGCTCTAGTAAAAAAAAATTTACCCCCTATCAAAATATCACTAGTAGTTTTTAACTCAATTCGGGGCGACTCATTTTCTAGCAGCATTGAAGAAAATGGGTTCTCATTCGTATAAAGAATATGCAAATCCTTGCCTTTCTTAGCAAAAGAAATTACCATCGAATCCAAATAATTCCTGCCCACTATCATATCGTATGGTTGTGATAAGTCACTAACGATAAAGATTTCCATGCTCTTTTATCATGCAATCATCGATCATAACGACCAGCGATTTTGTTCCAATAAGCATATTGTCAATCCACATATATTAACTTCCTACTTCCTCTTTGTCGAAGCTCTTTTCTACTTCCTTCGCTTTGTTTTCCCTCAAACACGTTATACCCGATCCAGTATCACAAAGACACAACACGGATCCCTTATTGTTTACCATCGCACTTTTCAGAAAGCATGAATCCCTTTCAGGAGAACGATTCAAGGTTAAATTTCGCATCTCTGACACTTGACCTTGCATCTGCGATGATGACTTATCTGTATGAAACGAACTGTGTTTTTCGGGGATACTTTTTTCTACTCTATTTCTTCGCTCCAAATCCAAGTTTCAACTACTGAATGGAATTTTCTGTAAAAAGTGCGTTTGCTTCAAACTAAATTAGTCGCGAATGCCGTAAGTTTTTAGCCCCCTTGGACAAATAGAACGCCCGTTAATATATAGCCTATCATATCCACAGGGTTCTAAAATATAAGTGTACTAAATGTGTTGATTGGTCAAACGGTGTAGATTTGTATAGAGAACAGAGAAAACGCCTACTCTGCTTTATATATCTAACAGAAGTTCCGTTATTCCACCTGCCGCTGAATGAAATTTTCAAGAAAAATTGCGTTTGCTTCAAACTAAATTAGTAGCGAATGCTGTAACAATTTAATTTACCATCTCAAATTGATGATGAAAGTGGAAAATATCGCATACTAGGTGCAAAAATGGCACAAGTAAACCATATTCATAAGAAAACTAAGTGTAAGACTATCCGCCGAAAATTCGCCATTTTTACTGAAAATGAATGCACGGGAATTAGGGATTGCAATCCGATACGGTAATCCGGCGGATCCGGCATCATTTGGCAACCTACCGGATCCAGCAACATCTATCAAATCCGGTCCGGATAAACCCGAATTTTTTTTAAATAAAATAATCGATTATTCAAACCCAATTTTAGAGCCACAAAAAACGTTTATTAAGCAATCGATTGTGATTTAATCGATTTTATACTTTTCAATCATCAGTTTAGAGAATTCTAGCAAAAATAATAAATTAAATTATCAATAATATTTTTTTAATAAAGAGGATTTAGAAAAGCAAATTCTGCAAGAAAATGAAGAATATTGCAAAAAGACAAACCTTAGAAAATAAACAGAGTTTGAGAAAATACTGAAGAAAGAAAATATTTATCTCTCATGTACGACTACTTAATGACGGTGTACCATATGGTACTAGCCGACCCTTTTCCCTAACACGTGGACGCTGGAATGTTTCGGAATGCGAAAACAACTTCAGACTTTGCACGTGCGGCTCATCGGCGGCCCGGCGGTCCATTTGATCCATACACAGCTGGAGTTTCCGTCGGTTCCCTAATCCCATGTCTGGGATCAAGTTTTGCGGTGGGGGACTCAAGTCGGCATCACAGACGGTTTTCGAATCTGTGTGGGGGTGTTTCTGTTCTGGAGAGGACATAAACATCTCTAGAGGGCTCGGAATTCACCCCCCTCTCGTTGTCAGCGGCGGTTCTGCGAAGCGAACGTGGATTTTAGGAGGGATTCGGACTCGAGCTTCGACGAGAGACAGACGTCTCTGTTTTGCCAATTTTGTTACTTTGGCTTCAGGCAGGATTCGCTTGTCGATGGCTGTGCCCATAATTATCTTTTTAAATTTTCTTGTAAATATTTAATTTATGTAAATAAATAGTTTAATTTTAAACCAGCTGTCCGTCAAATTCTTACATGTCGGTACAACGGTTAAACCAACTAGTGTCGAAGCTGAGAGGGCCTTCTCGGCCGCTGTTTATATTTGCAGTTCATTGAGAAGTAGGTTGGGCAACGACACAATTAATACTGTATTGTTTCCTTAGATCGTTCTTTCAAACTCAAAAGTGATTTTCATAACTATATAACTTCGATTAAAGCAATTAAGAAGAATTAAGAGTTCCCTTGTTTGTTATGTTGACCAAAAACTGATAAAGATTAGATTTCTATGTTAGTAAGAGTTTTTTCGCTCGATTGTTAGAGGGTTTCCCTAGAAAGTACGGAGCAGAAAATTACAAAAATGATACTGTTTGTTAAAATTGTACGAGGAACAAGACGATGTTTTCCCGATGCGGCTATTAGTTTAGGGTTTATTAAATGTCAGAGTTGAAAGAGCGAAATTTCTAATGCGAGTGAGCAAAACACGTATAATTTTCAGTCTTCAGCCATGATTTTTTTAGAGTACCTCTAAATGTAAATTTTTGCACGTCGCCGAGGTTTTTTAGAAATTTCAATTAGGTTCGTGATAGTATTTTTTTTTATATTTCGGAAAAAATCGGGACATTTTGGTAATTTTTTTTAAAACTATCGTATTTATATCTTGTTACTAATTAGTTTTTAAATTTGAAAACATCGCAGGGAACGCCAGCTTAGAATGTCCTCTTTCTACTGTACAATTAGTTTTGAAAATGGTTAAAAATTAAATTCGATGCGATCAAAAGTTGGTGAGACAAATTTCGTACTTTTTAGATCGCGGCGCGATTGTGTTCATGGAAATAAAGGTTACATTTGCTGACTAACGGGTTTGCCAGATGCCATTAAAACTCGCTGTGACGTCATACTCGTTTTTTCGCTCGATTCTCACATGGTTTACCGATTAAGTACAGATCAGAAAGTTTCGAGATTAACATGGTTTATTCCATATTGTACAGGGAATAGGAAGTTTTTTATTCTTGATGCGGCTATTAGTTTAGTGTGCATTAAGTGTTAAAGTAAAAAAAAGCGAAATCACTTGCGAAAGGAATGTTCGTTTGCGAAGCAAACCAAATGAGATTGCGTAGCAATTACCGGGGATTGGCGAGCGTTAGCGATCAGGTCGCGGAGCCCTCGCTGTGACGTCATGGACCGGCAAGTTAAACCAGGATTATACGAATTTCAATTATTAAGGAGTTTCTCCGTTGCACAGGAGATCGACTCTGCGAAAGTAGTGTTGGTTTGCGAAGCAAACCAACTGTTGACAATCGTAGGCGAGCAAGACTAGGAGCCGCCTAGTCTATAAAATAAGCCTAATATTAGTTAGCAACAGTTAGACAAAATTAGTTTCTAACTAAATTAGTTAGGAACAGTTAGATCAAACGATACGAGTATTGATGGGTACAAATTACATGTATTTGAAACATATAGTATTTTACTATGAAACTCCATACTGTCCCAACTTAAATCTTTCATAAAGAAAAGACAAATACCGTACTATAAAGAAATATTTTTTGGGAAAAAAATCTTTGTAGCTTTTTTTTTTTTAAATTTACGGTTAAAAGTCAAATTGAATGTCTTGAAACTAAAAAGTCACTCACAAGATTCGGGTGCTTTACGCGAGAAAAGCAAAACTTACATTTCTTTACAACATCAAGTTTTAAATTATTTTTCTTCACCCCTTCTTTTTATTTGAGCACTTCCGAGGTCCATGTAGACCAGTGTTTTTCAACTTGGAAAATTTATTTCACACACATAGGACTGTTGTAGTCCAGCTCCTAGAATAACGAATTAGCAACCGGAATGTTGCAATTTCGTAACTAAGTCCCACCAAAGAACGTCGTATTTATGCGGGTGGTTTATGTTAAATGTGTTGTTGCATCAAACGTCCTTAAGATGGCGTGGTGTGGAAGCTTTGAGAGTGGGGTGCCAGCTCAGGTGTTGTCTCGTCATCTGACTGTGATTCCAATAGCGTGGTCTACGGATCTTTCCCTTTGGGATCGATCTCGTACCCGTTGTGTTTCTCCAGTTCAACGTTAATTAACTACCTACCTTTACACACATATTAGCAATTTGCTAAGATAGTTGTAAATGCAAAATAAGAAGGTTCAAAATTTGCTTGGCTAATGTTTTTTAAATAAATGCATCATGACCAAAAATTTAACTCATGCACTGATGATTATTTAAAGTACACTAGCCATTGCGTGGCTGGCCCGGCATTGCATGTTCCCGTGGTGCTTCGCAAACCAACACCACGTGCAACGCCGTGATGTAAGTTATTAATCTGGTATAAAATTTTCTGCAGATTTCAAATCCTTTGAAATTTTGAATCTATCTTTAGCGATTCCGATTTTACGAAAAAGAATTAACAGTCCCAGTCAATTTTTTTTATTTATTTTTGCTCTCATTTCCTGAAATGGAATAGGACAGGAAATGTAATCTGTTGCTTTTTTTAACTCGAAGGGTAGAAGATACGATGCAATCTGTTTCACGTCACAATCTCTTGCGAAAGTATAAAAATATAATTTTTATAGATTGAATTTTAAAATTCGCCGCGTCCTAAAAATTGCAAAAAATTTGGACTACCTGTGTGCCAAATCTCATTGCTGTAAGTGACATACAATCGTCAGGATTTTGCGGCCCCAAACAGACAAACAAACACTTCCTTTTATAATAGTAGAGATGATGTTTAGAGATGGTAGTTTGGTATGTATGGTGCATATTTGAAACTCCATCCACCAAACCAACTGACCAATGGCGACACTCGTAGCGATGCCAGCGCCACGGAGTACATAAGACGGAGCGCAGGTGCAACAAGAGCAGAGTAGAGGAGAAAAAGAGCGAAGTCACCAGCTGCGAAGCTCTCACCGACGCTTTCGTTTTCGATGTCTCTTTTAGTTAGGCTTAAGAGCCTAAAGCTGTAAACTAAATCGTAAAATATATCTTCATTGCTTTTAAACCGAGTTATTCTTCAGTCTTCATCCGTCAACACCCGAACTAGAACATGTATTTTAATAACGTGGCACTGTATCAATACAGCTGGCTATTGGTTAGATCGAGTTTCTAACTCGGAAACCTCGAGTTGCTAATTCCGTACTCGTCCAACCGGACTACCACGTCTACCACTTTTATGGGTATTAATAATAAAAAAGAATGCAAAATGTTGATATTTTGAAGTGTATACTTAGGAACTGAATTAAAAGCTAAAAATGAATAAGTAAAACGAATTGTTTCTCACTATATTTTTTCAGTTTTCTGACTTCATTTCTTAACTGTTCTAAAATGTTATTTCGTTTGAAACTTGGTTAATCTTTCCGAAACATTGAATTAACATTGATTTTTTCTTTTGAAATTATAAGATAAGCTCTCTTACCACTGTACAGTTAACAAGATCACAAATATTACAAACGTAAAGAAATAAATGGGTATAAAAATATTCTTCCACATCACATTTTATTGTGTTGAATAAAAATGTATCTGTTTTTTTTTTTTTTTTTTTTTGGGGGGGGGGTATGCAAATAATAAAAATTGGTGTTTGCTTAAATGTATTTGCAACTTCAATTTAAAATGTTAAAAATAATTTAGACAGTTGCCTATTCATACAAATGTTTATGTGTAGCCAAATTAGTACACTAAAAAAGCAAAAGAATGTTTCGATGAAAATAATTAAAATACTATTGCCTACATATGTGACTTTAATGTGCCAGTCAAGTAAAATCACTTGCAAAACAATTTAAATGCTTCAAGTACTTTATCGATTTTGTACCATATGGTACCAGCCGACCCTTTTCCCTAACACGTGGACGCTGGAATGTTTCGAAATGCAAAAACAACTTCAGACTTTGCACGTGCGGGTTTTCACAAAATACCGAAAGAGAGTATTTTCTCATCGGCGGCCCGGCGTTCCGTTTGATCCATAGACACAGCTGGAGTTTCCGTCGGTTCCCTAATCCCATGTCTGGGATGAAGATTTGCTGTGGGGAACTCAAGTCGGCATCACAGACGGTTTTCGCATCTGTGTGGGGGTGTTTCTGTTCTGGAGAGGACATAAACATCTCTAGAGGGCTCGGAATTCACCCCCCTCTCGTTGGCAGCTGCGGTTCTGTTGAGCGAAGCGAACATGGATTTTAGGAGAATTCGGACTCGAGATTCGACGAGAGACAGACGTCTCTGTTTTGCCACTTTTACTTTGGCTTCAGGCAGGATTCGGTTGTCGATGGCTGTGCCCTTAATTATCTTTTTAAATTTTCTTGTAAATATTTAATTTATGTAAATAAATAGTTTAATTTTAAACCAGCTGTCCGTCAAATTCTTATATGACGGTACAATTTTTAGAAATGATACAATGATATGGTAGATGCTTCATCAAAATGCACTTTTACTGAGCTAGATGTGAAGATATATCCAACTAAATTATGAATGTAACGAAAAATCTGAAATAGTTGGTCGAAATTGAATCTTGACTTTTATGTGCATAGGGTCTTTAAGATGAAAAACAAACAAACCTTTTCCAGTAACTTATTTTATTGGAGACGTGAGATTAAAACTAATAATACTCATTGCTCTCAAATGGTAGATAAGCATAGCAAAGAAATACGAAATATCAAGACGTACATTTTTTTTAATCCAAATTGCAAATTAACCCTCATGTAAAGGCTACAATAAAAATGATTTTTTTTTTCTACTGTTCACTTGTGAATTCAGACCTGGTTTTAAAATGAAACAAATTATTTGTCCAAAATCTGTTTTTGTCTGCAAAGCAGTGTTCAGCAAAATGCAGTCATCCAACTAGGGAAATATTCCACAATTTGATGAATTTTAATTATTATTGGATGTACACCCGTCAAAAAAAAAAAGCCTCACCCTATTGCAATTGCACAATTTACATCACAGAACAAAACGGAAGGTAGCAATCGAAAGGGATGTTTTCTACAAATACCAATATTTAAAATTTGTCTAAGGGGTGGTCTTCATAGTAAATTGGATGTTTGTTCCGATATTTTCAATACGATCCCCCATCCTTTATTACAAATTTGGATTCTATACAATATTTCAGGCGGATTTGATGAAAGAATAATGAAAAACGGCGTAAAATTGACCGAGAAAATCCGTAAAAACCATTGAGGGAGCGTGGAAATTTTCGCAGTTCAATCATCACTCTACAGGGTGGTCCCGAATTCATGGTACAAACTTTAATGGTAGGTACAGGACATTGTAACAATGATTTATTGTATAGGAATGTATAGTCGCAAGTGACGCGGTGAGGCGAAAACAGGGGAAATAACGGCCGAAAGGAAAAACAAAGATTTTATTGAAAGCGTTGTTGACAAGTGTCATGTTTACAGTAATTGTTCAAAATTGCGTCCACCAGTATCGATACATGCTTGACAGCGTCGGTGGAGCGATTGGCGTACACGTTCAAAGATGCCTGGTATTTCACGCACACCTGCAGCAGCTACAGATAAGCGAGCGACGAGATCCTCATCTGAGTCAACTGGAGTCTCATAAACAAGATGCTTTAGATGTCCCCATAAAAAGTAATCGAGGCTCGATAAATCGGGAGATCGGGGTGGCCAAGGGACTGGTCCGCCACGCCCAATCCATCGAGTACCAAACGTGGCATTCAGGTAATTCCGTACATCAATGCTGAAGTGTGCTGGCGCCCCATCGTGCTGAAACCACATGCGGTTACGAATGGCGATCGGAACATCATGCAGCAGTTGTGGTAACACTTCTTTCAGAAAAATAAGATAGCTTCCGCCAGTGAGCCGCGTGGGTAGTAAGTATGGGCCAATCAAAAAGTCGTTCACAATACCAGCCCACACATTAATACTGAAACGTTGTTGAAACGCATGTCGACGCGTTGCATGTGGATTATCGGTTGCCCACACATGGGAATTGTGCGCATTAAAGACACCCTCGCGTGAAAATGTCGCTTCATCTGTAAATAGCACATAATCTACGAAATCCGGCTGCAACGCACATTGCTGCATCACCCACAGGCAGAAGTTCACGCGGCGAGGATAATCTGCCGGATTCAATGCTTGTACTTTCTGAAAATGGAAGGGGTGTAAGCGATTTTCGTTTAACACTCTGCATACAGTCTGATGACTCACACCTACGTCACGCGCAACAGTTCTTGTGCTTGACTCGGGTCTATCAGCCACAATGTTCAAGATGCTTTCTTCCAGCCTTGGAGTGCGTACAGCTCTTACTCGACCAGCGCCATGTCTGTTGACGTCGAACGCACCTGTTTCACAAAGTTGACGATGTAACCGTTGAAAAATGCTATGATCCGGCATTCGTCGATCAGGATACTCCGCGCGATACATTCGTAACGCAGCTCTGCCGTTACCATTTGCACGGCCGTACATGTAATGCATGTCTGCTTTTTCTGCATACGTAAAGTCACCCATCGTCTACGGCAGCACAATTGTGAATGGCGCTTTTCCCTACTGCGATGCATCATGTTCAACAGCGGCTAGACATCTACTGCCCTCTACCGGCAATGATACCAACCGACCACTCCATTTCTCTTTCCTTTTATTTCCCCTGTTTACGCCTCACCGCGTCACTTGCGACTATACATTCCTATACAATAAATCATTGTTACAATGTCCTGTACCTACCATTAAAGTTTGTACCATGAATTCGGGACCACCCTGTATATTAAAAAAAAAGTTACTCCCCACGCCGACGCCGCAGGATTGAAAACTGTGCTGTTTAGCTCGATTCTTAGACGGTTTTCCTAGAAAGTTCGGATCAGAAAAATATGAAATTAACATTGCTTGTTCTTCATCGTGTTCCCTGGAGAACTGTAAAGATCTTTTTCCGATGTGGTTATTAGTTTAGGGTTTATTAAGTGTCAAAGTTTGAAAAGCGAAATTTCTTCCGCGAGTGAGCAAAACACCTACAAATTTTCAGCCTTAAGCCGTGAGTTTTATTTAAAGAGTACATCTCAACGTAAGTTTTTGCAGCTCGTCGAGTTTTTTTAGAAATTTCAATTTGGTTCTTGATAATATTTTTTTTTGAAATTCGGGAAAAATCGGGACCTTTTCGTTACTTTTTTTAAAAACTGTCATATCTATCTTATTACCATTAGTTTTTAATTAAAAAAATATCGCAGTATACCTCAGAATGTACTCTTTCTTACGGTATAGTTATTTTTTAAATTGGTTAATAAATAAGTTCGATGGGATCAAAAGTTGGTCATACAAAATTCAGAATCTGAATATTTTCTGCTACTTTTTGTTAAAACCGTTATATCTACAACAAATACCATTATTTTTTTTTAATTTGAGAACATCACTGAATACCTTACATTGTACTCTTTCTTATGGTATAATTATTTTTTATATTGGTTAATAAATAAAGTCGATGCAATTAAAAGTTGGTCATGCAATTTTCGGAACTTTCAGATCGTAATTTCCGATACAAAACTAAAATTGTCATATCTATATACTATTACTATTAGATTTTAATTTTGAAAATATCGCAGTATACCTCAGAATGTACTCTTTCTTACGGTACAATTATTTTTAAAATTGGTTCATAAATAAATTCGATGCAATCAAAAGTTGGTCACACAAATTTCGTATTTTTTAGTTCGCGGAGAAAGTTCCGTAGTCAGGAGTGGGTTGTATTTTTGACTATCGGGTTTGCCAGTTATCAAATTTATCGTAGCAACTATTGCCATAAAAACGATTTCTTTTTATTTGGCGAGGAAAATAGCTCGTTTTTTTCACTCTGTTCTCAGACGGTTTACGGACTAAGTACGAAGAAAAGATCGTAAAGCTAGGAGATTAACACGGTTTACTTAAAATTGTACAGGGAAAAAGATGCAGAAGGTTTTTTACTGATGCGGCTATTATTTTAGAGTGCAATAAGTGTTAAAGTAAAAAAAAAGTCAAATCGCTTGCGAAAGGAGTATTGGTTTGCGAAGCAAACCAAACGGGACTACGTAGCAATCCCCGAGCGTAAGCGAAGAGGGCCCTCGCTGTGACGTCATGGACCGGAAAGTCAACTCAGGATTATACGAATTATTAAGATAGTTTTGCTGTTCAGGAGATTCACTCTGCGAAAGGAATGTTGGTTTGCGAAGCAAACCAATTGGGATTGCGCAGCAATCCCCGAGGTTTGGCGAGCTTAATCGAGCAGGGGGCGGAGAACCCTGGTTTTAAAAAGTTTAATAAAGACGTGTAATGGGGCCATGGCAGTCTTCACCTTGGTATGGAGTCCATTAAGATGGTGACAAAGTCAGAATCCATTCTGATTGAATCCCAGGATATGTTGGCAGAAATTTTTGATTTCACTTTAACCATCGAATTTTGCAAAGAGCACTACTAATTACGCACGTGATGAGCTGAAATTTGGAATTCCGAAGTTTCAGTAACAGTTAAATCGCAGGGAGTCAAAATTTGCCCAGGTATCTATTCATAATTTTTATGAATATTAATTTCATAATTAATAAAACAATAAAATTTAGTTTGATAGTTAAAATGTGTGTAGATTGTGTTTGGGTTTTTGGGAAGCAAAGGATGGAAAAACATTTTCCAAGGAAAATTAATGTTTTTAGCAAATATAACAAAAAACGTGAAAGGCCAATTTAACATTAGGAGATTGTAAGAGGTAGAGGTGTTTACAGTTATAACTGCTCAAAATACATGAAGGAAAACAGGACTTTAACCTAAGTGTTTATTTGAAAAGTTATTTACACGAATTACATTTACAAAACAAAGAAAAAAATAATATTAATATTTACAAAGAGGTGTTCCAAATTAACTGCGGACATAGAACATGCAACTCCGTTGGCAGTTCATCGCAGACTAACTGATTGGAATGCTTTCCGCTAGGTGTGCTACAGGGAACGAGAGGGGGAAAGCTTCACTGTCCGTTACACTCCCCCTCTGGTTCCGATTTGACGTCTCGTTGAGGGACCAGTAGTTTTTGGTCATTTGCTCCGTCTGAGGGTTGGTGGTGGTTTAGGGTTAGGATCAAGGGCCTTAGGTCTGTCTCGTTTGCGTTATGGTGCCACCGGCACTGCATTTTCGTCCGGACACTTCTTCAATGCGGACACATGATACTGTCCCATTGGTTCATGAGGCTTGTCCAATTGGGCCACTTCATATGATGTTGGGGACCTTTGGGTGATGATGATGTACGGTCCGTCTCTTTTTGGCATGAACTTGGCTGTTTTTGCTTTAGCAGCATTACTTTTAGGATGTAACGTAATCCACACTTTATCACCAGGTTCATACTGTGGTGATTTACGGCATTTCCGCGTAGGTCTTTCTCTGATCCTGTTAGGTTTCGACTCTCTCTCGGATGTCATTGAAGATGTTAGCCAATCTTTTAAGATATGGTGTGATTTCCGGCACAAAATTATCATTGTCGACGATGTCACGGAAATCATTTGTTACATCATCAATTGTCCTCATCTCACTACCAAATTGAAGAAATGCTGCTGTTTCAACAGTAGTATCGCACTTAGTGCTGTTCATTGCAAATCGAATCATTGGAAGTTTCACAGCCCAGGAAGTGTGATCCTGTCTCACAAGAATTGACAAACGTGGCTTTAGATCACGATTCTTCCTTTTAACCGGATTCGCCTGTGGGTGATATACTGGCGTGAGGTTCTGATCAATGTTCAAGAGGAAACACAGTTGCTGCATGACAGCGGAGTCGTGGTCTAGACAGCATGTCCGCCACATAGTTGCATTTCCCAGGGATATACTCCATCTTGAGATTGAACTCTTGCAACTGCAAAGCCCACCTTGCAGTCTTCCTGTCGGGGACTTTAAACTCATGAGCCACTTGAGAGGCTGATGATCTGACGAAATGACCACTTCGGAAGCTTCAACGTACCCACGAAATTTCTGAAGTGCCCATATGACAGCAAGGGGTCGCGCTCTGTCGTTGAGTAATTCCGTTCCGCAGAACTCAGCAACCTACTTGCATATTCTACAGGATGCTCTTGGTTTTCATGCTTTTGAAGAAGGACATCACCCAAAGCGTAATTACTTGCATCTGTTCGCATAAGGAATGGTTTAGTTTCATCCGTTTGCTTCAGAATGGGTTGGGAGGTCAAGCTTTGTTTCAGTTTTTCAAATGCTTTCTGCTGTTCAGTACCCCATTCCCAAGAAACACTTTTCTTTGTCAAATTGGAGAGTGGTCTGGCAATTTCAGAGAAGCTAGGAAAAAACTTCCGATACCACGAACAGGTTTGAATAAAGGACTAAACTTGTTTCACGTTCCTAGGAGAAGGCATGGAGTTGATGGCAGTTACCTTATCTGGGTCCGAAATTCCCTCTGAAGATATCCAAAGTCCTAGATACGTCACTTTCGAACAGGCAAACTTACACTTCTCTCTGTTTGCACCGAGTTGAAATTTGTCAAGCCGGTCAAAAACGTTTTTTAGATCTTGAATGTCCTGCTCGAATGTGGGTGACAACACGATCAGGTCATCTAGGTACACCAGTATTTTTACTAAATGAAGTCCATTCCGGAAACGGTCCATCAGGCGTTGAAACGTTGCAGGAGCGTTCCGCAAATCAACGGCATTCTTCTGAAAAGGTAAGTGCCGAAAGAACAGACAAACGCTGTTTTATCCCTGTCAGCTGGGTTGATTTCCACTTGATGATATCCAGATGTGAAGTCAATAGTAGACATATACTTGCTTGTCTTGGCATCATGCCACAAATCATCCATTCTCGGTAATGGTAATTCCGGGTAAGGTTCTTTCATTTAATTTCCGATAGTCCACGCCAAGTCTATAACCACTTGGCTTCGGGACTAAAACCACAGGTGCAGCATAGGGCGACTCGCATTCTTCAATAATATTATATTTGATGGTATTTGCTGAGATGAGGCAAATAAGACTTGGATGTTAAAAGATTAAGTTAGTTTATTTAAGCATGTAAATGGTAAGACGTAAACATACAAGCACATGATACGATGATGAGAGAGGGATGATAACAGTTAAAGCTACAGTACTATTGGTTACAGTTACATACATAACATCTTCCTCTTTTTAAAGAAAGGTATAACAATTAATGTATACAATTAAATATGCAATAATTTGAGAACATACAAATACAACATTAGAGAGAACCTGGATATGTGTATGATAATAATAGACACAGTATACACAATTAGATCTGCTTAAAAATATAAGCATAATAATAAAAGATAATTATAAGCATAATATACATTATTAGATGAATCTGGATTAGTTTGTAAAAGTAAACAAAATGTGTGAATTATGTGTTCATCACTCATGATAACGAGGAGGAGGTTTGATCACACGTCCGGAACGTGTCACTCTGGTACCACTAGTTGGAGGATCAGATGGAGCAATTGGGATGGTTGGTTCAGGACTGTTGCTGCTGGGACTGTTCAGGCTGCTGGAATTAAACAGGTCTTCAGCGGTGGTTCTGGCAGTAGCAGCTTGCTCAGATTTCCACAGTTTGATGTGAAATCTATTCCTTCTGTAACATCTCCCATTTTCAGCCATGATGACATAGGACCTTGGTTGTGGCCCTACTTGTGAGATTTCTCCTTTCCACCACTTGTTTTGATGACGGAAGAGTACACTTTGTCCTTGCTGCAATGGTTGAAGAGGACAGGAATGCTGATCATATCTATGATGCCGCTGCTGTCTGAATTCAAGACGTTTACGAACAGCAGAGCAGTCATAGAGAGGATTTAGATGAGTGGGTAGTGTTGGAATCAGTGTACGGATGCGTCGGCCCATCAAGATTTCAGCTGGAGAGGGCAAACCATCCATGGGTGCATTCCTATACTCCATCAACACCAAGTGGACATCAGTGCAATTTTGTTCAGCTTTAAGAAGACTTGATTTTACCGTTTGAATACTTCTCTCAACTTGTCCATTAGATCGTGGGAAACCAGGACTTGAGGGATTAAAAAATATGTCCCAACTTTGGCAAAATTGTGCAAAATCTTTCGAGTCAAATGGTGGACCGTTGTCTGCTACAATTTCCTCTGGTATTCCAAAACGAGCAAAACAAATTTTCAGTGCATTTATGACTGACGGTGCCGTTGTTTGATGCAGAAGTTGGAGTTCAATGTATTTTGAGAAATAATCAATAATTAACATGTATGTAGCACTTGAAAAATGAAAGAAGTCGACAGCAACTTTCTGCCATGGTCTTTCAGGTAATTCTCGGTCTAACAGCGGCTCTTTGACATTTTGCCTCTGATTTAATAGACAAGTTTCACAATGAGAAACCATGTTTTCAATTTCTACACTTAAACCTGGCCAGTACAGAGATTGTCGTGCCAGATTTTTGCATGTAACTATGCCTCTGTGTCCAACATGGAGACGCTGGAGAATATCCTTACGAAGAGATTGGGGAATTATAAGTCTCTGCCCACGACAAATAATATTATCTTCAATATGGAGTTCCGATTGACAGTTCCAAAAAGGTTTAGCGTGAATATTGACAGTGTGCTTATTTTTAGGCCACCCATTTAATATGTAATATTTTACAGACTGTAGTTCTGTGTCTGTTTCAGTAGCTAGTTTGATATCATTTAGCTTGGATTTTGATGCTCGAACGACCACAGAGACCATAACATTCACAGGATCTATGTCAGTGGTAACTATAGGATCTACTTTCAGAGGAGCTCTAGATAAAGCATCAGCCACAGCCAGTAGTTTGCCAGGAACATGTGTCAGCTTAAAGCTGTAGCGTTGTAGTCGTAGTAATAGACGTTGTAATCTTGGGGAGATGTCCTCGAAAGATTTGTGAACAAGTCCTAACAGAGGCTTGTGATCTGTTTGGATTTCTATTTGTCTTCCGAACACGAAATAGTGGAAGTGTTCACAAGCATTGACAATAGCAAGTAGTTCCTTTTCAATCTGTGAATACCTGGTTTGTGCATTCAAGAGGGTTGCTGATGTAAAAGCCACAGGTTTGTCATCCTGTAGAAGAACGCCACCAAGCCCAAAGGAACTAGCGTCAACTGACAGAACGACTGGCTTATCCTTATCAAAGAACTGTAGTACAGTATTGGACTGAAGCAGTTCTTTTACCCTTGAAAATGCTTCATCGCTCTGGGCATCCCATAACCAGCTGATATCTTTTTTCAGTAGATTCCTCAATCCAGAAGTTGCACTAGAGAATTGTGGAACAAACTTCATTAGATACGTTGCCATCCCCAGAAACCTCATTAGGTCTTGTTTATTTGTTGGTGTGGGGAAATCTGCAATTGCTTGGACCTTCTTGGGGTCTGAGGAAAGTCCAGTAGATGAGACTATGTGTCCCAAATACTTCAGCTCAGGTACTGCAATATGCATCTTATCTTTGTTAAATTTTAAACCATTTTTTCTAGCAATTTGTAGAACATTTCGTAGCTGTTTAGCATGGTCATCGAGAGTTTTGCTATGCAGGATAATATCATCAAAATAAGGATGAACATCAGGATTTTTTTCAAATAGATTATCCATAGCCATTTGAAAAGCTTCGGGAGCACAGCTGAGACCAAAAGGTAATACAAGAAAGCGATATCTTCCGAAAGGAGTAATAAATGTACACAAGTCAGCACTTTCTTCATCTAGTTGGATGTGATAAAAAGCATTTTTTGCATCCATTAAAGAAAAGAATTTGGAACCCTTAAGCCTTGACAACAACTGATCTTGTGATGGAATTTGGTAGTGTTGTCTTTTGATGAATTTGTTGAGATGTCGAGGGTCAAGACAAATTCTTATGGCATTATCCTTCTTTGGGACAATAACTACTGGATTGACCCAATCAGTAGGTTTGGATACTTTTTCGATGATGCCATTTTTCTCCATCAGCAACAGTTCATTTAGAACTTTATCTTCCAGTGCCAATGGGATTTTGCGACATGCAGCAATTACAGGTACAGCTCCCTCATGTAGAACAATTTTGTGCTTTCCAGGGAGACGACCAACTCCCTCGAACACATCTCTGTACTCATCAACAATCTTGAGTAATTCTGAAGAGTGTCCATTCACAGTGTTAATTTCACATTTTGTGGTATTATTAGAGGTATCAATACGCTGTACAAGTTTAAACTTCACACAGGCTGCTGCTCCTAGCACAGGTTGTACATTGAGATTCACAATCATAAATTTAAGCAGATGGCACTTGTTATTTACAATGCATTGCAGCATGCATTCACCAACAACTGGCAAAGGATTACCAGAATATGTACAGACAATTATAGATGTTGCTCGAGGAGATGGAAAATTATCAATTTTTTGCAGGATTGATAAAGGTAAAACATTTACCTGTGCACCAGTGTCCAACTTAAATGTTATTGGGTAATTGTTGACACTAATTTCTTGGAGCCAGTCATTGTTGTTAGATGTAGAAAGAGCACCAATGTAAGCAACTTGATACTCATCGTTTGTGTTGATTGTTGATACTTGTTGCCGCCGCCTGGGTTGTTGCTGACGTCTGGGTTGTCTACAAACACTGGAAAAGTGATTTACCATGTGACAGTTATTACAAGTCTTGCCATAAGCAGGGCACTGTTTAGGTGGGTGATGTGAACCACATCGTGAGCAAGGTCTTCGATTCTGTTGTGCTTTAGATGAATTCTGACTCTGGTACTTGTTGAAATTATTATTTTGCTTACTGTAGTTGTTATGACCCTTTTTTCCTCTCGATCGATCAACAGCATCCACTTGAACCGGATCCGGTGCCGCTGTATGGGACATCGCAAGAGAGTGCATTTTAGAAAGTTCAGAAGATTTACAAATCTCTATTGCTTTCTTGAGAGTAAGTTCCGATTCTCTAAGGAGACGCTCACGGAGCACATCGTCACGCAAACCTTGGATGATACGATCCTTGACATTGCGATCGCATGCCGATCCAAATTCGCACTGGTCTGCTTGCAGTTTGATTTCGGTTGCAAAGGAATCAAAGTTCTGACCTGCCTTTTGTTTGATGTTGTTGAACACATATGTGGCGAGCGTAACATTTCTATAAGGTTTGTAATGTTCATCGAATTTGTCGAGTACTTCAATGATGGTTCTGGATTGTCCGGCAGGAAGGTCAGGGAAGGTAAAGGTGAGATAGTCTTTGTACGAAGATTTACCTATCACGCTCAAGAGAAGTGCTATGCGGGTTTCGTTGTCCTCTTTATTATACTTGACTGCAGTTTCAAATAGTTCGAAACTTCGACGCCAATCCGTCCACGCCTCTGCTGGGTTGTCGCCAGGAAGAAATGGCTCGAGTTTTAAAAAGTTATGCGCCATGCCAAGTCGAGAAGTTAGATGATAATATAAATATGTATTAGGCGTACCACTTTACTTCTGACACCATATTATATTTGATGGTATTTGCTGAGATGAGGCAAATAAGACTTGGATGTTAAAAGATTAAGTTAGTTTATTTAAGCATGTAAATGGTAAGACGTAAACATACAAGCACATGATACGATGATGAGAGCGGGATGATAACAGTTAAAGCTACAGTACTATTGGTTACAGTTACATACATAACAAATAACATCCCTTTTCAACAAGTGATCAGTTTGTTTCTTCAACACTTCCTTCTTAGAAGGCGGCAATCTGTACGGGGGGGGACAGAAACAGGAGGATGATCACCGGTATTGATGTGGTGTTTGACATATGGAGTAGCTTCTCCTCATGGTTCAAAGATTTTTTCATATCACTCACTTTCTTAATATCACTCAGATTTGTTTCCTCAGCAAAATCAAATTTTCAACGGGGAAAATCGTTGAAGAACCATTTGCGACCCTTCAGGTCAAGAACGACACCAGCATCTTGAAGGAAATCCGTACCAAGGAGTGTCGATTTTCTTTTGCATGGGTTAATGCAATTAAGTTTGTCTTGGTGACTCTTCCTTCAAGTCCTATATTTACACAAGTTGTGTATGTTTCAACTTCATTTTTTCCTCCGTCAGAAAGTGTCATAGTGAGTTGGGTCTTTCGAAAGTCTGCACCTTCTTGTTTGAGAATTTGATACAAAAGGTCTCCAGCAATACAATGGTTTGCTCCGCTATCGGCACATGCAGTACCCAAGAGTCCGTTTACTGCAATATTCAATAAAGCTAATTGAGATGACTTGGCTAAACAGGATTGGAAGAGGACATTTCCAACTCGTGAGGAAGTGTTCGTGCTATATGGACTGCATTTTGGACAACGAGATTTAATTACACCAGGTTCACCACATCCATAGCAGATACGAGGAGATCTGTTCTCTTGGACATCAGAACTGTGTTTATCATTTCTGGGATAAAAGCTACTCTTCTTCGTAAAAGGTGGAGGTCTGGAAGTTTCACCTTTCGAATTAAAACCCTTTTTCTTGACTGATGACATGTCACCTTTCAACGTAGTTCTCAAATTCTCATAAGTATCCAGCTTATCTGCTAAATCTTCGGGTGAATTCCACTACGTCCATTCGTCGATGAAATGATTTTTGAAGTCCTCCGGCGTTTTCTTCTTAATTTGATCTGCTATAATGAGGGATTTCAAGTCTTCAGATGTCTTGACGTATAACTCCTCCAACCATCCTTCAAAATAGTTTCGTAGCTCGAAGTAAAAATCTCTATATGTCCCTTCAAGAGACTCTCTGTGCGTTGCGAACAATTGGCGGAATTTCTCAGCACTCAACTTATAGCGTTTCAGTAGCATGGTTTTAACGTGCTGATAATTCTTCGATTCTTCCTCCGATTCTCTGGCAATTAGCTTAGACACTTCTGCGGGTAATACTCCAATCAGGTAGGCAACCCATTTAGTTTCTGGCAATTTCAGGAAATTCATTTTTTCCTTTCGAAAAGATTCAGGTATAATGCAATATCCCCTTCTTTGGGATCAAAATTTGGGATAAGTTTCTTCAGTTCATATTTCGGGATGTCATCATCCGTCGTATGTGAAATTCCATTTTCGATGCAATTCTTCTGAGCTTCAAGATTCAATCTCTACTTCTCCAGTTCAAATTTTCTTTCTTTATACAGTTCTGCCTGCTCTATGGCTCTCTTTTCTTCCTCTTATCTTCTCTGTCATCGACAATGTTGGACAACAGGGATTTCACCATGTTTTCTTTATACTGAGGCGACTTCAATATATGTTCGGGTCTTCTTTATACTGAGGCGACTTTAATATATGTTCGGTGATTTGTAGCATTCTAAGACCCTGGCCCAAGACCAAACCCATTTCTTCAGTCAAAATCCTCAAATCTTCCTTCTTTGCTTTGGCAAGGAAGGCCATTTTTGGAATGTTCGAATTTTACAATTGTTTCACAAAATTAACGTCTTTTATACGAAAGAGTTTATAACACAAATAATATATACTGAAATAACTTAAATCAAATTACTCTTCTAGAAAATTAGCAAGTGTGTAATAATACAAAAATTTCTTTAAAATCTTAAAACCTCTGTAATTTTAAACTTTCAGATTTTTTTTTTTCAAATGTGTTTTTAAATTAAAGACACATTTCAAACACTTTACACAAAATAATTCCGAACAGCATGTCAAGAAATAACACTTTAAATTAAATCGATCGATAATTATATTTCAAAACAATCAGAACTAAATTTCACTTTTATTGTTAGCAAAGGAAAAATAAAAGTGCTACTTCGATTTAGACAACATATCTTTCACTAAAAAAAATAATCACAAACATAAATGCAATACGAGTACTTTTGTCACTATATAAGAATTAATAAATAAGACACTTTTGATTTCAATTAAAAAAACACTTTTGCTTTCAATTTAAAACTCTTGATTTCAATTTAAAAAAAATGAACACTTTCGGTTTCATTTCAGAGCACAGAACACTTTTGCTTTCAATTTAAAAATGAACACTTTTGTTTTCAATTCTAAAAAATAGAAACACCTTTGCTTTCGATTCGAAAAAAGAACACAAGCAAACAAAACTCAAAGAGTTTAATGAATGTACTATATACAGCAAGTATGATTTTTTACATTTACACAATCTTGAATGCAAAACACTAGAATTAATCTATCTAAAAGTAATTAACTATCGTTTAAATAAATTTCAATGGGGGGTGCATTTTACTAAAAACTGTCACTTTTGTTTTTCATGAATAAAACTAAAACTTCGCATACATTAAACTTTTTAAGTTTATTAGTAAGCATACCTGGTTTCCAATTAACAAGCTGGGGTAAGCTGTATTTACATAAATTCGAAACCAATGGCTGGCGATGTCTGTTTACCATGTGGACAGGTTGTCCAAAAACGAATTCAGTTCAGGAGATCTGATGAACGGGTGTTCATATCTGCTTCTGGTTTTACCTGAAATAAACCTGCTGCGAGGAGCTGTTAATTCGGCCGCCATTTTGTAAGAGGTAGGGGTGTTTACATTATAACTGCCAAAATACATGAAGAAAAACAGGACTTTTCCTAAGTATTTATTTGAAAAGTTATTTACACGTGTTACATTTACAAAACAAAGAAAAAAAGAATAATAATATTTACAAAGAGGGGTTCCGAATTAACTGCGGACATAGCACATGCTACTCCGTTGGCAGTTCATCGCAGAGACGCAGACTAACTAATTCGAATGCTTTCTTTGGAAATCGTAGCTTTACTCCGTTGAGCGGTTCGTCCTAAACGCTGATGGCTCACCAGGACTGCTAGAATCCTATATTAAATTGGCGACAAGAATGGCGAAATCACCAAAAAATGTTTGCTTATGCGCATTGCACTTTTGGCTGCTTCGAAATGTCTCTTGAACGGAGTTCTTACTCCATTGGTAATTTTTCGTCATCTGACCGTGGTTCAAAATTACGAGGTGTCCTTAGTTAACGTTATACTATAGAACAACACAACGGGCTATTGCCGACGGTCCGGGATCAATCCCTTAAGGGAAAGATCCAAGGACACCTCGTAATTTTGAACCACGGTCAGATGACGAAGCAATACCTGAGCTGGCACCCCACTCTCCATACCCACACCAACCCAACGTGAGGACTTTCGGTCACGACAGATTTAAGGTGCACCAGCTGTTTATACATCATACGCTTACAACATCCATGCTCGGACCTGGATTCGAACCAGGAACCTTCCGATCTGGAGGCTACTTACTCCATTGAGACGCTCGTGTAAATACAGATGGGTTGCCTTAACCTACCGTAACTCGCTACTAGAAGTGCGCCAAAGAATTTTTGCGAACTTTGGAAAATTGGCGAAAAGAGGAAGTCTTTCTTTGAAAATTCACATTTTGTTGAAATCGAAGAGAACAAATTGCATTTTTTTTGCAAAAAGAACGGTTTTATGGAAAAATGGGAACAGACTGTTCCTAAATTTTTTGAAGAACAGGTTATTTCCTCCCCTATCTCTTGCCGACCAACCGGTATAGTGGTTAAGGTGTTAGCCTCTAGATCGGAAGGCTCCTGGTTCGAATCCGGGTACGGGCATGGATGTTTGTAAGCGTATGGTGTAGAGGCGGTTGGTGCACCTTAAATCTGTCGTGGCCGAAAGTCCACACGTTGGGTTGGCGTGGAAGTTTGGAGAGTGGGGTGCCAGCTCAGGTGTTGCTTCGTCATCTGACCGTGGTTCAAAATTACGAGGTGTTGTCCTCGAATCTTTCCCTCAAGGGACTGATCCCGGACCGTCGTCAATAGCCCGTTGTGTTGCTCTAGTACGACGTTAACTAAAATTACCAATTACCAATTACCATTACCATTACCTCCACTATCTCGAATTGGAATTGAACTTGTTAACCTGCTCTAAGATTTTGTCATCTTCAAGTGCCTGCACACTCTTGGTTTCGAATGTTTTCTACATATCGCATTTTAAAATGTATTTTTTTACGGGGGGATGACATTTTTACATGATTTGAAAATAAAACAAGAATGCCGCTTTTATAATTAGAATTAAGAAATGGCAGTGGTGAATGCCGGCGAAATAATAAATAAAACTTGTTTTGGGTTCTTGCAAACTTGCTAGATTTGTAAAATCTAATCTGTTCATTTTCTGAAGTCATGAAAAATGTAATGTCACTCTAATCGTTTTAAGATTCCTTATGCTTACTGCACATCATTTGGAAGGTACAAATTGAATTTTTTAAATGTATTATTCAAACTAAAATTATTATAAAGAGCAGTAGTGACTTGTGATAGAATCATTAGATTTGACAATATTTAGTGCAAAAAAGGCAGTAATATTGGATCACGTTTTCGTTATTAAAAAAAAAAAAAAACTAATAGTGTTTTCTACTCATAATCCATAGAATTTATTGAAAATGGAAGCAAAGTAAAAATAAGTAAAAACTTCCCCATATGGTAAGATGTATTTTAGGTATTTGATGCCTGATTCAGAATTCATAACCCGAGTTTCGTTTTCAATCTACAAAGATTACTGGTGGAAAAATTATGTTTTCAAGGTTTTTTTGCACAAGTTTACTCTTCTATATAGCTATCAATTTTCTGTCATTCTACATTGCATAGTCATCAAATGTTTGAAAACCAACTTTTGGAATTGCTTTTTGATTTTTATTTGCATTTCACTTAAACCATATTTTGTCCTTGAAAAAAGTTTTAAATTTTTTTTTGGAAGGGGCTTCCAGAATTAACATTTTAAAACATAAGAAAAATTATCATTTTCATCCATTTGACATTAAAAAATTTGTTTTACAATTATTTGTTTTTACAAAACTGATTTTTTTTTTCAATTCTTTTTGTGTTGCGGGCCACATTCAATTTGTTATCTAGAGCTAGTGTTGCCAGAAGATGAATATCAGAACAGAACAATTGGTAAAACTATTTTGGAAAAACGAGGACATGAAAAGTGAAAATCAAGATATTCTGTTCTTAATTACTTCCAAATGAGTATTCGATCAATTGAAAAGATTGCGGGGAAAGTTACTGACAAGATCATGTCTCAAAACACATGGATGAGACTACCTCCTTTACAATTTTATATCCAAATGTAGCACTTGCTTAAAATTTCGATTAATTAAGGAATTGCATTTAATATTATATTCTTTTAGCTTTACCACATAAACAAATATGATAAATTATAATTTAACAATGGGCAGAACTAATAGAAATACTACTGACAAACAACCAGTGCTATAGTTGTAAAAAAAACGGTATACCATGGACGCCTACAGAATTTTTCCCATGAGGAGGTGAACCTTGTACTTAACACTTTCCACGTGGGGACTTAAAAACATGTACACACACGCACATACATGTTTATAGGAAATCCATAAGCCAGGGGGTTGACCGTTCCTCTTTCCCCCTCCTCCAGGTGCCCATGGGGTATACTCTCAAAGGAATGGGAAATATGTTCAAATTAATCAAAGTTAAAAATATTGAGAGAAAAGAAGCCTGTATTAATTTAAAATTACATGAAAGGAAGTGTGGAACTTTAAAGAAATTTCGATTTAAGCAGAAATTCATGTTCACAAGGTTTGAGTTATTGGGATTACTGTATTTATGCAAAGCAAAATATACAGACAAGGATCGAGTGATATTCAAATTTGAAAATATCACTATTAATATTTAACTATGATATGAAATAATTACAGGCAATGTTAAATTATGATATAAATTAATTACAGGAAAAATATTTAAACACATACAGTAGTATGTAATTTTTTAAAACAAATTTTAAGGCCTACCTCTATCATTTTCATTGAATTATTTTCCAAACTGCTTGACAAGAGAAATCCGTCTCTGTGTCCCTTTTTGTAACGCATGCTCTTGATCTATTGTCTATTGAAGAAAGATGGTTGTTTGACCACACTCACAAGAATTTACAAATTTTTCCAGTTGAAAGTATTCTATAGGTGGTCTATTTGCATTAATAAACATTAGATTGGAGATGTTTGAAATCAATAAAGATGATCTCAAATCTGTTACACTCTATTATTTATTAAACTAAACCCATGCTCGCACTCGGACGTGGAACATGGTAATATTTCAAGTGTTCTTAAAAGAGGCTTTAATTTTTCTGGAACATTTTTGGCATTTTCATCGGTCCCTCAACCCTCAATAGTGCACTTTTCAGCTATACCAACCAGAGGGTATACGGCGTATACTGCTGTTTACTCTCCACTACAGCCCTGCAAACAACACAAGTAAATAATACATCAACACATAATTATAACTCACCGAACTCTGTGTAGCAATTAAAGTTGAGTTATTGACTTCGATTTAATGCTAGCAAAACGGTGGCTAGGTTAGCAATGCAATTTCCTTACAAACTAAAAAAGTCTGTGAATCGTCCGTCTTACTATTCATTCTGATGCAATAAGAACAATATTTCTTATTCTTATTATTCTAACTCGAATGTAAATTCTGATTGGTTATCTATTTGATCTCCTAATGAGACGTTTTAACATGGAGCTCTATGTACACTAGAAGTTGAACTTCTATTATGCGTTGATGTCATTTAATAATATGGACAATTTTTGTATAATGTACTAGATCTAGTACGTATTTGAATAGCTGTGGTTTACATAACGTATAGTAAGTAACTAGGCAATGTGAATATATTAGCGCGAACACTATCCGAAATAATGAACAAAAAGTGAAAAAATGAAAAAAGAAGACAAAAAATATTGGTCTTAAAAAAGAGAGTGAAAAGAAGATCCGAGCAGAAAAAGAGGATGTGTTCTCTTTAAAAGAGATGTTCTGGCAACCTTATCTAGAGCCTTTCACTGTTTTGCTATTCACTTTTCAAAAGGATAAAATATTAAAATTTGCATAATCTGTATGCTATAATCTATCTGGAAACTTATAACAATTTAGTCTCCATAGAAATCAGTCTGGAAGGTAATGATTTTCAAAAGCACTTGAATGTGAAAAGATTAGCAAAGATTGAATAGTAGACAAAAATCATTCCAAGAAAATGTGATCTTCAAGATGTGATTGCTCATGTGTTTTGCTGAGAGTTTCAGTTTTGATTTCCTACATTATTTTTTTACTTGTATTAGTTTTGTGTTTACTATTATAAGATTCATCTAAATAAAGTAATTTTTACCTTTCCTAAGATATTCTTTAATCTCAACAATACCCGCCATAATATAAAATATTTGAATTGTATATCAGACTATTTAAATCAAAGCTATATAAAAAAAATATTGGAAAAAATTTCACAAAAGATTCATTTTTCTTTAACTATATTTTGAATCAGCAAAAAAATTATATTCCAACATTTTTCTGCATTTAAAATTTATAATTTTTTTATTAATATTGTATAAACATAGATTTTAGTTTAGTTTCCTAAATCATATTAATGAAATGAATTCTTAAAGCTATAACTTTGGTGGAGGTTTTAAAAAATATTCTTTTCCATAGATTTCTATAAAGTTTTATTATCTGAAACACTTGGTTTTTGCTGAAATATAAAAACTAATCCACTACTTTTATAATATATTAAAGTGTTTCTACATATAGGAAGCATAATTTTGTGAAAATGGAACAAGCAGATGTTAATAATCAAGTGAGCGAGTCCAAATTTCAAAAGAATCGAAAGTCTCCATATGACTTTGTAAGTTTGAAATAATTTCATTCTATCTTTTTATGATTCTGTATCAAAAACTTAACAGCTATTTTCTGTGCTATGTATTTATCGACCAATTTCTTTAATTTAAATGGCTCTGTTTTGAAACAACTAATTTTTTGCAGGCAACTAGAGTTTTGGTTAGTGTTATTACAGGGCCGGTCTGAGAGAAATTTATTGCAGATGCGAGATGATGATTTGGCACCCCCCTTTCAAATATTCACCTTTATATACAAACTTTATATTGACATAGTTATTTTTTCTGTTAGGCCTTCACAAGCTAAAGGATTTTGTGACATTAAACACATCCGTTGTACTAAAAAATAATTATGCCATGGTGATTGGTTTACAAAAAAAGTCAATGTAAATTTCATTTTGAAATCATTTAATGTACTAAATTCAACATTACATTTACATTTTTGTGTAATATGTACAGCCGTAAAAAAAAACCGACTAACCCTGTTAGCAATTGCTCAATTTACATCACAGAACAAAATGGAAGGTAGCAATCGATAGGGATGAATGTTTTCTACAATTATTAATATTTAAATTTTGCCTAAGCGCCGTCTTCATATTAAATTGGGTGCCTGCTCCTATAATTTCAATACAAACCCCCATCTTTTATTGAAAATTTGAATTCTACATGCAATTTCAGGCAGATTTGATGAAAAAATAATAAAAAGATGGCGTAAAATTGACAGAGAAAATCTATAAAAACCATTGAGGAAACGTGTAAAAATTGAACTCTGTAGTAGAAAGGGCGGATTCCGATTATGTAGTTCGATTACGCAAAATGTGTTGGTTCAACGACTGTTTGAGGAAGGTTTGTTAAGATTGTGACACATAGGTAGTGTTGTATCCAATAAGTGGATTGTTACAATCCTAACCTATAGTAGTATAAGTAGAGTGTTAGTTATGTTTTATGTTTCAGAAATATCTGAATGATGAAGTTAAATTATGCCTAGCAAAGCGTGATTTAATACCCTTCCTTCACAAAAGCTTTATAATAAATCATTTAATAATTTTTTCAATCACATAAATATTAATATGTTGTGTAGTGGTCACTACAGTCAATGACCTGTTGCAGGTGCTGTGGCTGGCTACAAAGTCAGAATCCATTCGGATTGATTTTTTTTTTTGTTATTACTACAATTCCAATTACTGTTTTCACTTTGGGAACAATCCCCAATTTTGAAAATAATCATCGAATTTTGAAAACGGTCTCACTGCGCTACTAATTATGCAGGTAATGAGCTGAAATTTATATTTTAGGGTTTGATATTTTGGGGGGGAGCGGTCTTAAAATCCTAAAAATTTGATATCAATATATATGAATGGCTCCTAAATTTAATCAACTTTTTTTGTGTGTTTCGGATGTCAGCCTTGCCAGCGCCAGATCCATATATAGGGTTCTGGTGCCCTTGTTAAAGGTAGAACTTAGCGGCACCTTGTCAAAATGTATACAGGCAGAACTGGGACTAAAAATAAAAATCGTAACTGGATATACTACTTCATTTATAATAAAAAAATTTCTTATGATAAACTGCATGGAAAATCGTAAAATCTAAAACCTATAACTTTTACTTTTTTGCTTTTCGCAAGGCAAATTCTGTGATTAGGTCGTAAAAGTCCATATTTTATGCAACCTTTTGTACAGTGGATGAAATAGCAAGGTTTGTCAAACATTCTTGCCCCATGCTAGACCATATGTAGTTTTTAATGTTTCAACTTACTATTACTGCACTTGCATGACGCCACTATAACCAGCAAGGTAAAAACATATCCTGAGGGCCATTTCTGTAGTCGGATATGGATCTTTAAGAGGATATTTGCATATACACAGTAACAAGTTGAAGTTGGGTAGCTGACTCTATATCCTTAATGAGTTCCACAACTTGAGTTTTGAAACACTGTGTTTCATTAACTAAGTCTTCAACACTAAAGTCCTTAGAATACTGAAGCCTCAATTTCCCCTCCTCCAACTAGAATATTTAATTATTTTGTCATTTTCATTATCACATCATTGTTGGAAAGGAAAAAAAATTGTAAATATTCTGTCGCCTCTGTGTGGACTATTTTACTGCGCCAACTGGCGTCCCTTTATTAAGGCTTAGATACAGCACTAGCTCGCACCCTATGCAATCGCATCTGTTGCATGGGCCTTTGACTGGCCCTGTGTTATTGTTACTTTATGGCCCTGTGTGCAGTACAAAGTCCAGAATCCAGACATTTTGCTGAACAACGTTTTTTTCTCTCACATTTTTCTATCTTTCCACCTTTTTTAAATACAATTTTTAAAGAACAAGGCGTTCCACCATGACCAAATTGATGAAACAATGCAAAATAACGGACATGTTCAGAGTAAAAATCATAGAAAAATTAGATTTGTTATGTATTAAAAGTTTTTTTTCCCTTTAAAATATTATTCCTATTGATATATCTACTATTTTAGTATTGCAAACATGTTCCAGATGTATATAACAAGGAAAAAAATTCTTTTAACAAAAAAACTGCAAATGATCCGGAATGGCGGAGGTTTGGAGGGCTCCAGATTTTGACCAATAATCTTACTCATTTAGTAATTCAAACTATAACATTTAATTAAATTAAAATTTATGGAATTCGCATGAATTTTCATATTGTATTGTGCAATAATTGCATTTTTGATTTTAAAAAGAAATATAAATTATATAGTTTTTCTGTTGAGAGCAATTGCATTAATTTGCCCCAAAATCATCACCTGAAAAATTATTACTATTTATGTAAAAATACGATAACTTTATTATCCTGTAAAGCTATGCTATGCTAGACACACAAAACAAAATTATCAAATTTTATTAGATCACAGTTTAATTAGCAATGTACTTAAAATAAGTTCTGTTAAGCATTTTGAAAAATTTGTATTTTTATGAATTGTTGAGATATTTTCAAGGGCATGCTTTTCACTAATCACATGCAATGATGATACCTCGAAAAAGAAAACTTCACTAAAATTTATTCAGGCATTAAAATCAAAACTAATTTTATTGCATTCTGTTCAATTTGAAAAATGTATACCTGATTTCATGTATCATGAAACTTGTGCAACCAAGTCAAAAATAGTTTTGTTTTAATATTTGTTCACAAAGAAATAAGAAATTTAGTTGGTGATTATGAAATGTTACTCATCAACAATACTTTGATTCTTATTGCAACAAATATAAGACATGAATCACCAGAATAAGTTTCAGAAGTTATAGTCTTTATTTATTAAACACAGATGAAACTTTGTTTTTAAGATTATTAAATCCAGTTCACAAAATAAGTAATTTTAATTTTCTTTAGTGTCTATAGTTCATTGATTTATTTCTCTAAAGATTATAGTTTCATATGCATGAAGTTGTAATTCTATGTGTTTCTGACGACTATTTTTTCCAAAATTATGTTTAATTGGTGTATGTTTTTTACTATAGATTTTAGAATTAGTCCTTTATTCTTGTATGAGTTGGCATTTAGTATTTTGTCCGTTCACCAAAGTTGAAGAAAGTTTTAACCTTCAAGCAATTCATGATCTTTTATATCATGGAACAAATCTATCGCAGGTAAGCTTTTTATTCTGGAAAAATATCATTTGTAATCATTATTATATTTGTACATGGTGTAAATAAAAACTTTTTATAAATATTTACTGATAAAACTGAATCTCAGTCAATAGATTATGTACACAATACTATGTGATAAATAGAAGTATTTTAGACTTTTAGAAGCAAATAATGCTAAATTTAAAAAAAATATCAGCATCTGCTTAGTTTTCTTAATTTGTTAATAGCAATAAGTCATTACTCATATTTCTATCTTATTTCAATCCATTTAATGAATATGGCATCCACATTTACATTTAAAGGGATTTCATACCTCCAAATGAAATAAAATTATCCAAAAATGTATAACATTTTGTTTTATTTTACTGATGTTAATTCTGATGTCTAATGAAGTGCATAGGAAAAAGCACACCACATTCATGTTCCTTTAATTAGTGTCGAAACTCCCATTACAATTTCATTCTATTCCCTTGTTCAAAGGCAATTCAGCATTTTTTGATGCTAAACCCATATTGCTCATGTTTCCTACTCTGATTATTTCTATCTTACAGATTTCTCACTGCTTTCTGTTATCAGACTGTTGAAGAATTTGATTAGAGTCACGAGCTTTTCCGTGTAGTTTCAGAAAAATAAGCAAACGCCATAACTGAAATCAAGCATATTTAAGCTAAATTGGCGAATGAATCTTGCAACTGTCCCTTTTTATATGTTTATACCCATTGTTGCCTGACAATAAACAAATAGCACCAATTTCTGTATCATATTTATTAGTAAAGTATATAAAAATTATCTGCCTTTTAAAAAAATCTAAATTAATTTACTGCATTTAATGAAACAATTAAATGTGTCCTAAAATGTATTGTTAGGTGAAATTTGAATTCAAATTGTACTGTATAAAAACAGTTCATTAAATTACAGAATGTTTCCAATTTTGTATTGATTACTAGTTCTCTTATAATTTTAGTTCGATCACCTAGAATTTCCTGGTGTTGTTCCGCGAACATTTCTTGGACCACTGGTTATAGCTGGGCTATCTTATCCTTTTTTATATGTGAATATGCTTTTGGGATTGGATAAATTTACCATGCAGTATGTTGGTAAATATGTTTTACTTTTATCTATGAAATGTTAAGTGTCTCATAATATGTGTACATACATTTTTGTTTCATTATGAATTTCAATATTCTTCAAAAGAATTTATAGGCATTTAATCTTTAGTTTTCTTTCAAGATTTCAATTTTTATTTGATAGTTATTTTTGCCCTTCATGAATTAAAATTAGCTGAAAAGTAAAAAGGATTCCTGTATTGTGAATCTTCCATATTTTTTTCTTCTGTTCTATTAATTAGCAAAAGATGTTTTGCATAGCTCAGTTTCTTCATCCAACACATTTAGGAATGGTTGTTGGAATGAACGATTGGATCCCTGAGGTATGCTGTTCGGGGAATCCTTGAAAGGTCATACAGGCCAGGAGTGGTGTGGTAATGGTCACACTGCCTCTTCTGTGCATGTGTTTGGTTCTTTTATTATCTACTAGCCACTGTGTACCCAGCACAGCATTGACCATAACAGTTCTATTTGTGGGGTCAGGTGTGACCACTTCTCGCTAATCCCCAAAGATTGCAACAAATTCCCATACAAATTTGTAGCCTATTGGATAACAGCCATAATGGCATTGCCTGTGGTGTTGGTTTGCTTTGCAAACTAAATTATGAATATTATGAACTATGGTTTGCTTCACAAACTAACACCTCGGGCAACACCATGATGGCCTCGTCATTGTTAAGTGCGGCCAAATTCAATAACAACCATCATGGCATTGCCTGTGGTGTTGGTTTATTTGTAGCCTATTGGAATGAATTTCCTGCGAATTCGGTTTGCTTTGCAAATCAAATTATGAATATCATGAACTATGGTTTGCTTCGCAAATTGGATAACAGCCGTAACGGAGTTGACCGTGGTGTAGGTTTGCTTCGCAAACCAAATAGGAATTTGCCGCAATGTCACAATCTCTTGCGAAAATAAAAATATTTAATTGAAAAATTATATATTAAGAATATCAAACATACAAGGTTTCTATCTGGTGTTAAATTTTCCACAGATTTCAAATCCGTTGAAATTTTTAATCAGCCTTTAACGATCTGGATTTTACAAAAAAGTACTAAATAATGCCAGTCAAAATGTTTTTTATTTTCTTTGTTTTCTTTCGCTCAAATTGTAAGAGTGCAGGAAATGTAATCTGTTTATTTTTGGAACACAAATGCTGGCGCGACGTCACATTCTCTTGCAAAAATATAAAAGATATTCAATTTAAAAATTTTATTTATCTAAAGAAAATCATATTTTAAAGTATAGATCTAATGTAAAATTTTATGCAGTTTTCAAATCCGTTAAAATTTTTGCTCTATCTTTAATGGTCTAGAAGGTAGATAAAAGATCTATATAACTAATGTTAAAACTTTGTTTTTTATTGTCTGCTGGAAAATTGTTCCTCTGTGTAAAATGAAAATGGAAAAAATAAATTTAGAATCTGATCTTTTATGCTGTTGCTATTCCAAAGAAAACATAATAACTAAATTTCATTAAATTCATTTAAAAATGTTCTAGATTGAATTTTAAAATTCTCTGTGACCCTAAAATTGCAAAAAATTTGGACTACCTGTGTGCCAAATCCCATTACTGTAAGTGCCATAGATTCGTCAGGACTTTGCGTGCAAGAAACAAACAAACTCTTCCTTTTATAATATTAAAGACTAGAGAGGGTTACACTTTTTCATAAGTTATATTTATTGTAACATTTCTTGGTTATAATACAGGAATAGTAAATATCGCAGCAGAACGCCCCTCGTAAGTATGTCCTCCCCTCTGTCTCTGCTGGTGGAATCCTTTTTTCTCTACTGCTTCCCTTTTCTTCGGGGATCCAATTGTTCCCTCCGACAACCATTCCTCAACATGTTGTCTGGAGAACCTCACAGCTTAGGTTATTATGGTTTAGAAATTAGTTCACAGGGAAGCATTGCATTTTTCTGAAGCAAATATTTTGGATTCAAAGTATTATGTATGCTTTATTTTTTCCACTTTCATTTTTTGTTTAGTGCATTTTTTAGGACAATCTATTAACAACAAATATGAATTTAAAGGCAAAATATTTATTTTGTTTCAAATAGTTTGAAAAAACAGGGGTGAAAATCTTCCGCGTTTAAGCGGATTTCCGCTTTTTTTTAACAATTTTTCTAAAGAATTAAATTATATCATGGAATAACAGACAAAGAATAAATGTAAATAATAATAAGGAAATTGTGAATATGTCCGTACTTCAGGGATGAGATTCTTACGTTTTTTGTAGGTATTGCCAACTTTTCGTAAATTTTTGAGAAAATGACCGATTTTTATCATTTGTTACGAAAAAATTCCGATTTTTGCCCTTTTTTGTCTCTTATAAACGTAAAATGCGTCAAATGAGACATATCGCCAGCGTTACACTTCTAAATTTTGTAAGCTGATAAGTCTTGCAAATTCCTTTTTGAAAAGAATCCTTTGTAAGAAGCTTATTAGTTCATTGGCAAACCTGGAGAACTTGGATTTTGAAGTAGTTAGCGTACGTTGTTGTACATTTCGTAGGTAAATTTACGGTTTCCTAAAACAGCGGGACTGTTATCTAGCGGCCGTGAAACGTCAGGATGCGCCGGAAAAGGTATAAATGAAATATTTTAAGTTGGTCAGCTTTTAATGTAATTCTTCTTTTAACTAGAAAATAAAATGCTAGGTTATTTCGTCTTTTGTGGCACACTCGGCAAGCGGAAGTTTAAATTTTCATTGTGAATATTCTAGAAAGTAATTTTAAAATCCGTTAAAACTTCTTTCTTTGGCGACTTTAGAAGTGCGCAAGGCGGTTTTAAACATAGACTGTGGCTATTTTTTGCAACGGAATTTTTTTTTTAAATGATGCTTCTTTTAAGGACAATATTTATAATTGTGTTAATAAGTTAAATTGTTTCTTGGATAATATGAGTTATTAATTTTAAGTTTTATTTTATTTAATTAGAAAATAGGAATATTTACGAAAAAATATAGATATTAGAGATTTTGAAAATAAGCTATTTGATATTCGAAAATAGATTGTAAATTTAAAATGAATTAAATTATATTTTTTTACCACAGGGGTACAACTTCAGTCTACGTTTATAGCGGTGGCAACAGCCAGCCCTTGGTGCACTTAAGTCGCCAAGGAAAGAATTATTTTGGAATTTGAAAGAACTTTCTGGAATATTCTAAATGAAATTTTTAAACTTTCCACTTGCCCAGGTTGTATTAAAATCCGCAATAATCGTTATGCAGATGGGTTGCATTAACCTGTCATGACTCGCTACTAGAAGTGCGCCAAAAAAGCACAAAATACGTTGCCACTGCTATAAACGTAGACTGAAGCTGTACCATATTTATTTTTGATGTCTACTTAGTTTTTTTTTCATATAAAATGTATGCTATTTGATAAAAATAGTATTTATTTGATTTATTCTTTTGTGACATAGCATTTTTATTTCCTGTTAATTTCATTTTTGTATCAAGGTTTTGGTAAAATTGCAACTCTTAAAAAAAATCATTGGTGAAATGTTCAAAAATATTCATAAAAATAACATTTTTAACTTCATGCAACTTATTTATTCCTTTTACCGAGTTGCCAAGATATTTTTTCCCTTTTATAAAATTTGAGTTTACGCGTAAGGTGCCCCTCTCCCTTTTCCAAAGACAAATTTCATTTTTTATAGTGGACTCTGTAGAGCTTTTAAGCTAAATAAGTCAAAAATACATGCTTATTATAAATGTATTCTGTACTAGTGGCGCAGGCATGGGAGGTTATGGGCTAACATCCCTACTTCCAAAGACAAATTTTATTGTTTTTAGTGGACTTTATAGGATTTTATCAGACTAAAAATTTGTCTACCTCAGAAAAAATTTCTGTCTGCACCACTATCTGTACACACATTAGTACACATATGTAGTATTCTTATTCAGCTATTTTTGTAATTCAAAATAATGCTGCGTATATTTTCCTCTTTTTTACATTTTGACTGTTTTCACCCCTGAAAAAACTTAATTTCACTTTTCCTATAAACAATTTATATCAGGCATATTACACACAGTATTATTATGGAAGTATGAATAAAATAAGGTATATATATATGTATATATATATACTGCATCCCAAAAAAGTAATGCTTTGTGTATGGTGGGACTAAAAAGGAATTGTTTGTTTATTATGAATTGTTGCCACAAAATCAGACAATAAATTGGGAAAAATACTGTTCTCAAATGGCAGTATTAAAAGCAAAAATCGAATCAAAGAACTGACCAATTGTTAAGGTGTTATCTTCCAGCATGACAATTCTCGGCCATACATTTCGCTGAATGTCAGACAAAGACTTATTGAATATGGCAGGGATGTTTTGTGTCACCCATATTCACCAGACCTTGCCTCCTCAAATTTTCACCTATTCAGATCACTTCAAAATTCTCTGAACAGCTTGGAGTTCAATTGTTCGGAGACTGTCAAACAACACCTTGATAACTTCTTTACAAATAAGCCTAATGATTTTTTAATGGAATTTTCCAGCTTCGAGAAAGAGGGCAAAAGGTCATAGAACAAAATGGTGCGAATGTATCAATAATATTTTCTTAAGTTTTTGTACTGCTTCATTAGTATTTATCATAAAAACCCCTCAGAACTTTCTGGATAACCCAATACATTAAAAAGGATAAAATTAGTTCTGAGGGTAGATGAAATTTAATCTGTGGTAACATAATAGAGAGGAATTATACTGTTCTTTAAATTTCATTCTCTTATTTCATTTCAGTTCGACTGATATTGGGATCCTTAGTGTTGATAGCTTTTTATAAATTTAAGGATGCTGTAGAAAAGCAGTTTGGTACTACGGTTGCTGTATGGCTACAGTTAATTACAGCTTCTCAGTTCCACTTCATGTACTACATGTCTAGACCTTTACCTAACACTTTTGCATTAATTCTGGGTAATATTAGTGCTTTCTTTTAATTAATAATTTGAATGTCTTAAAATGCTTTTGATAATTATTTTGAGTGACACCATAGAGTGAAATCTATCTTATGAAACTAATTCAGCAAACTTTTAAAAAATAGAGAATTTATCAAAAATTACGATTTTATTCAAGGTTTTCATGATTTCAGTTTCATGAAATTGTTAAAATATTCATATTACTATTACATATAATTACTATTACATATAATTATATATAATTCACTATTACTCTTATTTTATCCATTTCTTTATTTGTCATAAATCCAAAATTGTCATTTATTTATACTGTTCACTTGAAACGCAGATGAATAGAAATGTAGGAAACTGAAAGTTCTAAATTTATAATTTCGATTGTGTAATAACTTTTTACTCATGTATGCCTTTAAATATTTCTGCTTATGTATTATACTTTATTTATATAATTCCATAATTTTTTTTATATAGTAGCACTCCTCTATATCTTGGGTTAATATTTTCCAAGGTTTTTGGAATTGTCTATACTGTATACATAAATGCTATTCGTGGGATTTATATAAATTCTGTGCTGTTTATTTAATATATTACTCACAATAAACATCAACTTTAAATAATAAAGTATACTGTACAATGCAGTATTAACAATACTTTATTTTATCTAAGAAAGTCAAAAATGTGATCTTTTAGACTAATCAGCAAAGGTTGATAGAGCAATGATAAAATATTATACCTGTTCTAAGCAGTAGTTTCAATCAACCAATAGAACAGTAAAAACCATTCTTTTCTATCAAATCTCTGAGTGAGCATATTTAATGTAAACATTTTTTTTATATATCTGCATATTTATGATACCAGAAAATAACAAAAACTAAATACTGAATCATTATAATGGCAAGTATATTCAAAACATGTGTTTAAAAAACCACACACAGCTGAATTTTCAAAAGCAAAATGATGTAGTTTATTGCAAGGAGGTAATTATGGTAAAAATTAAAATTTTAGAAAGCAAGTTTTTAATTGTTTATTGCCTTTAAAAAAATCAGAGCAAACTTATTTTCCAAACACAGATATTTTTTTATGTTTGTAATGTTGGAATTGGAAATAAAACAATTTTCTTTTGAATTTTGAAAACCTTCCTGAATTTTTTATTTTTGCTAGTGAGAACCATGTATATATTGCATCAAATTATTTTATTTTAATGTAAAATGTTTGAAGGATGTGGTCTGATAATTTTTGAAATATTCTTTTCCAGCATTGTTTGCATTTTACTACTGGATGAGTAGAAATCAACGAATGTTTATTTTAACTTCGGCAGCTGCAGTTATAGTTTTCCGAGCTGAATTGTCCATTCTCTTAGGCTTAATAGCATTAGAAGAAATTATATCGGGACGATTAAAAATCTTCCAAATAGTTTGCTGGGGCTTACCAGCAGGTTTATGGATGTTAGGTGAGTCAAAAATGGCTTAGTTGCTACATTTATGTAATTATATTGAGTGCTAGCGTTTTTTAGGGCCCTCAGGGGCACATCTTTAGGTGTGTACAGTACTCATAACCCTGAGGTACTGACTGATCTGTCATTCCTTTCATTTTTACTCTTGCCTATCATTCTTTTAGCCTTTTTCTTCCTCCGTCATTGTAGTTGCCTGTGCAGAGGTTAGGCCCCTTTAGCTTTTCTCCACTCTCTCATTATCAGCAACTTTTTGCTATCACTCACTATTTTTATATGGATAACGACAATATATTTTCCTGTATAGTCGGGACATTTAAATATTTTTTTTTTCACATTCAATTTATTTTATTTTATTTGAAATTTTACAATTTATTGTGGTTTGAAAACTAATCTTAAATACTTATTCTATAATTTATTTGGTTAGGTTGTTACTGTCCTAGCGTGATGTCACGGTATGCTGCGTTTGTGCCCACTGCGTGTCGCGCGCATGTGCAGCCCAAGTGTAAATATATAAAAGCCGGGCGTTGGTGCTGCAGATTTTCCAAGGGTCAGGGAAAACCTGGAAGAACTGTCAGGGAATTTAATTTCCTCCTAAATATCAGGGAAAATACCAAATTTTTTCTAAAACCTGTAAAATTACCTTATGACCTGGAAAATGATTGATCATGGCTTCTCAGACGCTTTAGAGAAAAGTAGCCAATAAGATTCATATGCAGTTTAGAATCACTTTTTTTTTATGAATTGAATTTTTCAACCAATTTTAAAAGAAGCAGCTAATATTTAACAAGTAAAGAATTTTGTTTCATTCACTGGCTTAAATTGAAGAATTTCATGCTTTATGATATATTAAATCACAAATTTATTTAAATCAAATATGTTATATTATTTGAATAAGTTATTTTAATGCAAAATTACTTGTGCTTTGTGCATTAATTTTTGCAGTGTATAATTATTAAATTGGTTTTTATTATTGGCTATTTAAATGCTAAATTATTTCTTGGTTTTTCACCTTTAAAATGTTGAGAATTGCTTAGGTATGACCTGGAATTTTGTAAACATTTGTCTGGAAAACCTGGAAAGTCGGGGAATTTTATTTCTGAAATAGAGTGGGAACCCTGGTCCTTTCGGGGAGTGTGGTGCAGGGTGGTAACAGAACCTCAAAAACTGGGAAATTAGTGAATTCTCGGAGTAATTTTTAAATCTGGAAAGATCTGGGAAATCTCAGGGAAAATTTCCAAGTTTCACAGGATATCAAGGAAATTTTGATAACTTAAATGGCCACAATCGTTTATGCTATTTAGAGATGTGCAATTGAGAGTGCTTTTGAGAATCTAATAAATCGTATTCTTCGAAATGGTAATTCGAATAAGAACTCTGGCATGGTAATTTTTAAACACTGAGAAAACCAGCTGCAACATCTTGTTGCCGTGAGGCTAGTGATACAACTTGTGGTATAAATTTCATATTGTGTTTGTTTCATATTTGTATTAAATTCATATTTTTTGTTTGCAATTATATTTTTGTGGAATTTTTTATGTATATTTGCATATGATTTTGATGAATAGTATAGGGTCGGGTATAAAAAATATATGGATAATGTAGGGTCGGGTGTAAAATGTTCGCTATCAAAATATTTTGTACTTTTTCTCCAGTTTTTTCAATTGTTATTGTAAGAGATCCATTAAGGGTTCCAACTGTTACAATAACAATTAAAATATCTAGAGAAAATATACAAAATATTTGTGTAGAACTATCTTTTCATCCCATCTGATCCTAAATATTTAAAAGTAGTGTTGTGTGGATACTGTATATTGATACCAATCATAGATCACAACATTTCTTAAGGAAATTGTAAAATCAGAGAAATTTTTTTGAGACTATCAAGGAAATATCAGGGAAATTTTGTTCAAGGATTTTGTTGCCGCTCTTACGAGAGAGTCACATCAACAATTTATTATGCTAATAAAATGATTTTACACACATACAGTGGTGGACTTAATCCTAATGCCTCCAACACCCGTCTTTATATATTTACACTCGGGACGCACAACGACATGCCGTGAGCAGATCCATAGCGTGCCGTTGCATCTCCCCATGACATCACACTAGGACTGTCACAGCGTTATATTTGTTTGACAGTGCATGTTCACTTTTAGGCTGTACTCCTTATAACCCAAATCAATCAATCAACCAAACAACTTTATTTAGCTAACATAAAATGAATAAATCATAATAATTCAAATCAAAATCAGGGAAAAACATTAATATGGATAAAGAATTGGTTATTGGGTAGAAAGCAGAGAGTGCAGGTAAAAGGAAATTATTCACAGTGGACAGAAGTTATAAGTGGGGTGCCTCAGGGATCAGTTTTGGGACCAATTTTATTTATAATTTTCATAGATGATATAGGTCAGGGGATCAAGAATAGAATCAGTATATTTGCAGATGACTTAAAAATATGGGGGACAGTGGATACCAAGTTACAGATAGAAAATTTACAAGGGGATTTTGATAAGATATCCGAATGGGCTGTAAAATGGGGTATGTCATTCAATGTAGAGAAATGTCAAGTTCTGCATATGGGTTACAGGAATAGTGGAGCCGAGTACTGTCTGCAGGGAGTAAAGGTAAAGGAGGGAGAAACAGTCAAGGATCTTGGGGTGATAATTCACAGGGATTTTAAAATGGGTCACCAATGTTCAGCTGCGGGTAAAAAGGCTAATAGGTTATTGGGGTATATTAAAAAGACTGTAACTTCAAGGGATAAGAATATAATCTTGCCATTATATAAGGGTTTAGTAAGACCACATCTAGAATATGCTGTACAATTCTGGGCTCCATATATGAGAAAGGACATAGAATCAATTGAAAGGGTTCAGCACAGAGCTACAAAAATAATAAAGGGGCTAGCAAATTTCGACTATAATGAACGTTTAAGTAAGCTAAACATGTATACACTGGAAAGAAGAAGAAGGAGGGGGGATTTGATTCAGCTTTTCAAGTTTGTAAAACAAGGGGACACAGAGGGCTTAAATTTCAATAGGGATAACAGAACAAGGGGCCATGGGTATAAATTGAATAAGACACATTTTAATCGGGATTTAAGGAAAAACTACTACTTTAATAGGGTAATAGACAGTTGGAACGCGTTGCCAGAAAATATAGTTAATTCAAAGGGAGTGTACGAATTTAAGACACAATTGGATAGTCAGTGGGAATTGGAGAATTCATAAACAAAGGACCAGCCTTGTTGGGCTTGAGCCTGTAGCTGGTCGTCAATATTTGTATTTGTATTGTATTTTACAAAAGAAACATTTACCATTAGTTGATTTTTCTACTAAGCATTATATACCATACATGTTTGGTTTTTGGTATGGCTCTTTTACTAATTTTTCTATGTTAGTCAACATAAATAAATCGAAAGGAAATTATTTTACTGTTTTTGTAATACATATTTCCTTTCAATCAATTACGTTATCCTGCATTATCTTTCAAATTTGGATAAGAAATTTGCATTATCTGTTCTTTTACCAGGTCTGACCGTGACAGTGGATTCTTATTATTGGATGCGCCCTGTTTGGCCAGAAGGAGAAGTGTTATGGTTTAACATATTTCTAAATAAAAGTTCTGAGTGGGGTGTATCCTTTGTACCATATAATTCACAACTAAAAAAACTTAAATTAGTTTTTAGGAAGTGATATTAATTAAAATTTCTAAAATATCAGGATTAGATGAGTTAACCTTTAAAAATATCAATCCTTATATTTATTTCATTGAAGAAATTTACCATGTATACTAATACAATTTGTTCATTAAAAAAGTATCGTTAATTTTCTTCATACTGAAACTAAGCAGGTAAAATGTGTTGAATTTGTAGTTTTTTAGTTCAAGCTTTATACATCTGACAACACGAGAAAAACTTGAATCCGCAGTACCACACTAAAAAATAATCAACACTGCTTTCACCCAATCAATGAATGACAAGTTTTTATAAAATATTGGATTACATTTATGAAATATTTCCTTTTGAAATTATTTTTGGTTTCTATTCTTTGGTTTCACAGAAAAGCGTGATTATTAAAAAAATATTTTTCCCTTTTGAGACATGGGTTGTCGTGGCTCAGTGTTTGTCCACTTGCAGCAACCTGCGAGTTACTTGACATTTTGTCTTGTGTTTGACACAGCATGGCCAAATTGTTCCATAAAACTCCCAAACCAACCAACCTATTTGAGATAACTCAAAAATTGTTCTTAAGTTATAAAGGTTCCCACGGGTTAGGGAAAACCTGGAATTGTCAAGGAATTTAATTTTGTCCAAAAAGTCAGGGAAAATTACGATTTTTTTGGTCTAAAACCTGGAAAATCGCCTAATGACCTGGAAAATCACCTAATGATCTGGAAAATGATTGATCGTGGCTCAGATGCTTTGGAGAAAAGTAGCCAATAAGATTCGTACACAGTTTAGAACCACTTTTTTTTTAGGAATGGAATTTTTTAACTGATTTTTAAAAAAAAGCTAATATTTAACAGGTAAAGAAATTTTTTTCACCCACTGGCTTAAATTGAAGAATTTTATGCTCATGATACATTAAATCACAAATTGATTAAATCAAATATGTTGGAATATTTGAATAAGTTATTTTAGTGCAAAATTACTTGTGCTTTGTGTATTAATTTTTACAGTGTATACTTCTTAAATTGGTTTTTATTATTGGCTATGAATGCTAAATTATTTCTTTGTTTTTCACCTTAAAAATGTCGTGAATTGCTGAAGTATAACCTGGAATTTTGTAACATTTCTCTGGAAAATGCTGAAAAAGTCAGAATTTTATTTCTGAAATACGGTGGTAACCCTGATTATATAGTTTATCCTAATTATTTTAGAATGTGGCTCAATCTTCAGTGAGGAACAATACTCCAAAAAGGAGAAAACACATTTATTGGGGAGCTTTATTTATCAAGGACAAATAAAGGATAAGAGGCACAACCACACAATACTACTGGATGTATCCATTAGTCTACCTTTACAGTGTAAGCAGTTAACAGTCATAGTTACAAGCCATCAGATGGCTTCAACGAGATCTTGCAAAAAATTTTTAAACACATTTTTTTTCTAACTAGGCTGAGGTTTCTAGGAACTATTATTAAAAAAATGAAATTTTGTTTTATTATCAAACTTTGAAATCCATCAAAATCACTGACATTTCATTGCAGTTTTTTGTTATATTTGCAAAATTCCTTTACTCTTTCCAGGTATCACCATGGGCATGGTATTTCTACTCTGCTCTACCTCGAGCTTTATTTTTATCCATTGTTTTTATTCCATATGCTTTCAAATTAGATTATCGAGTGAGAGCTTTAATATATCCAGCTCTTGGCTTCATTGTTTTATATTCCTTTTTACCACATAAAGAATTGCGATTTATTATATATACAATTCCACTATTGAATGTTGCAGCTGCTAAAACATGTGCACACATGTAAGTATGTTTCGATGGAAAGAATCTTAATTTTATTAATATGTTTAGATAAGAAATAGTATTTTTAATCGTACTGGCCGGGGACACTTTTGAACCAAACTTGATTTCTCATAGTGAGACTAAAAGTCTCACAATCTTTTTATTTTAATAAACTTTTGTGTGTGTTTTGTTATTAATTAATCCTCTTGGTCAGGGTGGAACGTAGACCAAATCTATGTTTTTCAAGTCGCAGTTTTGCGGTTGTTAGGGACAGTGCTGAACTAATACCCTACTTGCCACCACATTCAATGCTGGAATGACTTAATCCATGATTTTTGTGTGCAGTACAGTTGTGGAAATAAATCCTGAACCATCCCCTTTATTGTGAGCACCGTACATATTAGAGCAAATTTAAAGATACCAGTCGATAGGTAATACATAGCTGCCAATCCTTCCGGATTACCCGGAAACTTTCCGATTTTTCATAATTTTTCCGGTTTTCCGGCCGGAAACATGTTTCTTCCTCTTTTTGCATTTTTTAAAGATTATCGCTAGATAATAGATTACTGAGCATTCCCAACTTGCGTGTTACCCAAGTAATGTGTAAATAAATATTATAGCCAAGAATAGAAAGGTGGAGTGGTAGCAAACGGGACAGTGGACGATTTCTCGCCAAAGTGGCTACCTTCAATTTATACTGTTGTTAAGGCAACCCTATTTAGAAGTTTAGAACTGAAGACTATAGCGCCACCATCTTGGTTTGGCGACAAAAAAACCCGCCTTGGCGCTACTGTCCCGTTTGCTACCACTCCACCAATAGAAATATTACAATCAAGAATTGTGCATTTAAATTATTCTATTAAATGCTATTATTAAGATACATACAGAAACCTGATGTATGTTAAACTGTTATGTATACAAGGTTATGTTAGATTTATAGTTATTTTCTAAAATTAGTTTAAGTTTTCTAAAGGTTGTTTTAATACATTGTATTACTGATATTACTAACATTTTTAATTTAAATCATAAATTTCTGCACTTTGGTTCATATTTTTAATAAAATGTCGATGAATTATAAAATCTTCTGTTTTTTACCCAAATTCTTCTGTTTTTTTACCTTATCCAGTTGGCAGCTATGGTAATAACGTCCTCCACAAATTCATATGCAAAACAATTGCTTGGAGGGGGGGGGGGTCTTCATATCCAATTTTGCACAGACAAAATTTCCTATGGATAGACATTTTTTGATGCCTTAATTAGATTCTACATCATTAAATTAGTCTAAATATGAAACTTCTTGACTATTATCTTTATATCCGGGGATATTCAATTTGCTGTCAATTTCAGGGATCATCACATTGAAAATAACTATTCGTAGATTGAGATTAGCCACCATAGCTACCCGAATTTCAAATTTGAACACTTTCAAACATATTTGTCAACACGTGCAAACAATTTGAGAATTATTATATTTATTGTACAAGCTAAAGCTATATTTATTATATAAGTATTATGAATTGTAACCATGCTTAAAATGTGTAAAAATAAGGATTTTGGAAATGGTAACAATTTAAAATGGAAAAAGTGTTGATCTATGTTCTGTATAATTAAGTATCATCTTTAGTGCTTTTAATAAATGTTAATTTTTTAATTAGTGTTTGTCTCCATGTATGCAACCAAATAGCCAACCTACAAATACTTAATACATTTTAACTGATATTCTGATCATTCAAAAAAGTGAGTCATTCAATTGATCATTGATTAGTAGAGTTCATCTATAGGTATGATGCATAACAGGTAAAAGGCAGTTTTTTAGATTACATAAATGAAATTTCAAGACCATTTTTCAGGTTTGTCAGAAGTTTTTAAACTTTTGGTTGCCCCTTAAAATCGCCACCATGAGGAAAATATACTGTAATGCAAAAACTAACAATTTAAATTACCTGAAATTTTGCATCGTCATCTTAAAAGTCCTGTTGAATCATTTCCCACTAAAATATAGTAAGGTTCGAAATTCATAATTTAAAAAAAAATAATTTAATAATTATTGTATATTAAAAACTATTTTTAAAATAAAATATTAGGTGGGATTTGTTGAGGTTGATTAACAGTACACATGGTACAAAATCTTAGTTCTATCGAAGTATTATTTAGGAAGATATCCATAACAGTATGAGAAACTGATTAAACATTAAGAGTTTCAAGCATTCTGTACTCATAATTTCGAAACAGTATGGAATTTTGTATCTAATGTTAAATTTTAATGTAGATTTGAAATTGTATATCAAAATAGGGGTTTTCCATTGGAAATTATGAAGTTGGTGCTCAATTTAATATGAAGACAGCCTCTTATGCAAATTTCATGCATTTAAATTTATATGTAAGACTTTAGTTGCTGTTAAGCACCATCTTCGAGTTTCCTCCTGTTGAAATTGCTCGAATGAAGAGGTTCGTTTCTTTTTGCGACAACATGAAACAATTCTTATTGTGATCACATTGTATTCATAGTAAATTGTGATGTTTTATTTTTTGAAGAACAGGTTTGGGGTTTTTGACTGATGGAAAAAGGAAAAGGGATATTTTAATGTGGGCAAAATTAGTTTTGTGAATGTATGTTGTAGTAAATTCCATTTCAGAGTTAAGTAGTCTGTATGAGGGTAGATTATTTTGCTCTACTTTTAATGAATTTTTGTTTTCTAGATGGAATAACAGGTTGAAATCTATACCACACAATTTATTGGTGCAATTTGCTGGACTTCACCTCATGATTAACCTGTGTGCAACTGTTTTTATAATGAATATTTCTTATCATAATTATCCAGGTGGAGTTGCAATGGCTAAACTCCATGAAATTGAAGCTGGAGAATCAGGTAAAATTTTTGTAGTTTGGTTAGTTACAATTAAAAAAATTATCGGAAATCAAATTCATATGCAATTTACTTACTTTATTACTCAATACTGTGCAAAAATAATTAAAGTTAAATTTAATGTTCTTCAAAATGTGAAAAAAAAAATCAAATTTATTTTATGTAAATCCGAGTTTCTATTTAAAGTAGAATTTTAATTTTGTTGCCTTTATACAGTGGTTTATGTTAAACATTAAAAATTATAGTTTAAAAAAGTTTAGCAGGCTAATTTTTGAGTTTTTTTCACATTCCGTCTCGTGAACAGATTCAAATGACCTTTGATTCGAGATCAATTCAAAAGGTTTCCTGAGAAACGGATTCCAGTGAAGCAAAAGATATTACTAAAGTTATCACTGGTGTTCTTCAGTGCTTTTTCTATCAGCAATCGTTAAAGATGGAATGAAATGTTAACGTATTTGAAATCTGCAGAAAATTTTACACCAGATACCTTATACGTTTGATTTTCTTTTAATAACTAATTTATCAATTAAATATCTATATTTTTTGGTTTGCAAAGAAAACCAACACCACATGGCAATGTGACCCCAATGAAAAGAACTGACACTGGCAAAACCCATTTCGTTTACTAAGCAAACCAACACCACAGACAACTCTGTTGTGGCTGTTATCCAATAGGGCAAGGAGGCTACAAATTCGCAAACCGAATGGAATTCGTGATGGCAGTTATCCAATAGGCTATGAATTCCCATTTGAACCTATGAACTCCACGAGCATTGCCATTATGGCTGCTATCCAATAGGCTACGAATGTTAATGATGGAATAAAATTGTTAATGTTATCCAATAGGCTACGAATTTTGTGGGGTTATTGGTTTGCGAGGCAAATCATAAACCCACAAAAGCAACTGGCACGGGCAATGCTGTGCTAGCTATGCAGTGTCTAGTTTTAAATATAACACACAATCAGTAATGCATTATATCCATTGCATTTACATTCTATGGTGAATAAGATTCTTTTATATTCTATGTAATTAATTCCACCTTATGTCCTAACATAGTGCTTAAAAGTTCAAAGCAACATGAAAAGGACCTTTACTGTAAATGAGACCTATTGGTCTTTTGTTGCTTGATAGTAGTTTAAAAGAAAAAATATCTGTATTATATGCAAGATTTTAGTCACAAGGAATTTTTTCATTTAAGAATGCAATATTTTACTGTTCACAGGTTCAGTGTATTTAATAGCCAACCAACTGGTCTAGTGGTTAAGGTGTTGGCCTCTGGATCAGAAGGTTCCTAGTTTGAATCCGGGGTCAGTGCACGGATGTTATTGTGCTGTCCTTAGTTAGGGGTAATGATGGTTGCCCATTGGGTGCTCCTTCGCAAGTGGCCATTACTTCCGGACTTGTAGTGGTCTATGATTAGCTATCAAATGCCCACCATAATTAAAAGAAAAGTGTATTTAATAGTACATTATATTTTTAATATGCTTATTTGAATATATCGTGATAAATCTGTTTACACATCTCAATTTATAAAAATTATTTTTCAGATTTAAGCATACACATAGATGTGTATAGTGCTCAGACTGGAGTATCCCGTTTCACAGAATTAAACCCAGATTGGAAGTAAGTACTAGTATTTAGTAAGTAATAAAATGTTTCTCACTCAGCCTTCTGAACTATCTGGCATTTGACCATGCTAATATTTTGTTTATAAAATTAATTATACTTTATTGTAATTCTTAGGCTTTTCATTTCTGTACATCATTTAAAGAATTGTGTTCAGGGTTCACACTCTTTTTCTAACTAAAAGGAAGGACTTTCTAAACACTTAAATAAAACATTGTAGAAGCTGTATTATGCAATTTGATTCATGACTTTCGACCAAGTGGGATGCTCTTACAGATTAGTTAATCATACAAAAACAGTAGTATGTAAAAAAATTCAATATTCAAGGGTATTTTCTAAAAATTATACACAAAATAATGCCACACAAAATGGAGATATTCAAAATAAATCCCGTCTGATTTGGACAAATGTCAGCGGTTAATATATGGGAATTTACGTGTACACATATCAGTTGCATGTAAGTATATAAAAAAATTATAGAATGGAAACAGTAAGAAAAAAAATCTTTTAAACTTACCACAGTCTTTAAGGTTTAAAAAGTTGGTTAAAAAATTAGTTACTAAAAAATATCCTGAAATTAAATAATATGAAAAAAAAAAAGAGCATTGGAGGGTAAAATTAAAATAATGTTACTTTATTGATTGTAACAAATAAAATACATTAAAAAAATTATATACTACAAATATTAAAAAACATTATTAAACTCTTAAAAATCCTTTCTAAATTTCCATCACATGTCAATGAAAAATATTTTAAAAAATCCTGAAATCAGAATAAATTCTGATACAGTCATCTCTGTTTTTCAATTGACTTCTTTTTTAGAAATCTGATTGTCTAATTCTTTAATTTCCGATGTTTTTTCTTTTATATCTCTTCGCAATGCATTTGCTTTTATAAAAAGGGAATACTTTTAGAAGATTTTGCCTTATTAGGAAGTTCTGCTGAATGTTTCATATGTGTAATATCAGCTTAAAGAAAAGCCTTTTTAGGTTTAAAATAGTTTAGTTCTATTTTCTTTATCTACAGTTTTCTAAACTTTTCTGATTTTTAATTTTGCTTCGCCCAAATGAAGGAAATATTTTTGCCTTAAAGAAGAGAAGAGACTAAACTTTCTTATCTCTTTTGTTATTGTTGTAGTGTGAATATCATTTCATACTTGCCAACTTTTACGGTAATCAATATTTTTACGGATTTCCACTTAATTTTTCTGATTTATGGATGGGCCTGCCTTTTCTTACGGATCTTCAATATTTCAATCGAGCAATCGAACTATTTCATTCTCTGCAACCCTCCACTAAATCCATAAAAAAAAAAAAAACCTTGTTTTGAGCAGAAATTCAGTGCAGAATTATTAAAGACCAAAAAATCTACTACAGCTTCATTGAATTTTCCTCTTATAAATAAAACACCAAATGAAACAACTTTGTAAATAGAACATTGATTTTTTTTCTTTCATCTACTTATAAATAAGCTTTATGAACACCCATGATCTGTAATCCTGACACAAGTTTAAATGGTATGTAACATACAGTTTCAGATGCAATGTGTAGGTACACATAAAGTAAATGTTTTTTTTTTTTACAGTGGATGTGTTCAGTTTGGTATTAAAACACTACAGCTTAGCGAGGTCTCTGCAGATGATAAAAATTTGAACTTTTACTTATGCCTTTTTAAATACAAATAATGCTAGTTATTGTAACCTATACAGATATTTCTAATACACATTAATTCATGTATTTATGTTGTGTTTTATGGCAAGGGACGTTCGGCGCAAAAGTTTTACTGATACACCGTTTTCAAAGTTCGCATGTATGTCATTAGAATTATTTGCATTCTCATAAATGAGCATCTGAGCAATGTAAGATTTTTCTTTTAAGTTTTCAACCTCTAATGATTTATTTCCACTGAACCCGTGTTCTACTGTAGCTTGTCTATGTGATAAAATCATAGGAATATTTATTACTCTCAATAATTTTTTATTTTCTGCATCTTTAAGTAAAAAATTACTTAAAAAACTGTCTAGTCTCATATTTTGGATCAAAGTTTTTGAACGATGCTGAGTACTTTGAGGACTGTTATTTCTAAAATTTCTTTAAATTGAAGAAATAAGGCATCCCATTCTTCATCTCAAAAGCTCTTTTATCACACTAAAAAAAGTCAGAAATAGAGTAAAAAAATATCATCATTTGAAAACTGAATTTTGTTTTTGAAAGAAAATAAGCACTTTGTAAGGACTCTTGACAAAAAATAAGTACTGCTAATGGCTTTTAGAAATGGAAAGTCAAAACAAACACTTTCTAAGATCCATGGGAACCCTTTGTGTTCGGCCTATCTTTCATCGTAAAATCAGTTTAAAATATTTGAATATTTTCATAGTACAGAAGTTGCTTTTATCTTAGCTTGAGAAGAATAATGTCCTTTAATGTGACACACATATAACTTCTGTTGCTAAGTTATTTATTTCTTTTATTGTTCAAAGCAGAAAATGGATTTTGTATACAAATATATTTAATTCTTTAAATATTATTTTAGATGAGTCTGACCTTTGTAAAAATGTTATTTTTATTTCTCTGCTCTATTTCTCTATGGTCTTATTCTATTCGTTAAAAGTTAAACTATTTGGAACATGTGAACCAAAAATAAAACCCTTTGTTTTTATGAAAATTAAACTATGCGTCCTGTAATTTTTGTATGGAAAACATGTCTATTAATGCATACATAGAATCCAGAACTTGATAAATTTACAAAATAACCTTGCAAAAATTATATCTAAATTAATGATTGCCTTGGAATGAATTTTTCAACAGTTAGTTTTTATATTTTAAAATTTAAAAATAAATAAGAATATTACTTTATTTGACTACATTTTGAAATAGTTTTATAAAATTGGTGTGTTTGTTATAATATGCATGCTACTTGTTTTATATTGTACAACTATAAACACTTTTATTTTCAGGTACAACAAATCTGAGAATTTATCCCTAAAGAGTCTGGAAATTATGCAATTTACTCATCTATTAGTTGAATGGACTGAACATATTGGCAATTCAGAATCCCTTTATCTTCATACACATTCTGTTAAGAATATTACCCATGGTTATTCCCATTGGGGCATCGATTTTTCAATGTTCCCACCAATTCAAGTGTTTTTAAAACCGAAGATTTTGTTATTTAAAAGAATTATATCCTATCCTTCTTTAATACTTAATACAAGAATAAAATCTCACAAAATTTGACAAATATTTTTCTATTCAATGTTATTTTGTATGTTCTGAAAGTAAAAGTATTTTTATATATTCATTGAATTTCTTTTATTGTCCTGTGAATAATTAAATTTTAAGTGTACTTTTCATTCTACACATTTGATGATGGAATAGCCATTTCAGTTGAAAGAATCTTGGGAAAGATTCTATTGGTTAAAAGGATTGGATGGGTGATATTGATACCCAATATTTTGGATTGATACATTTAGGTGAATATTGCTGCAGACATTCAGTGTTTGGACAAGTCCAATACAAAGTTGATCAAATCTGAAAGCAGTCTGATACTAGGTGATTTGTACTACTATAGGGCCACTGTAAACAGCTCCAATACCTGAATGTGCAGGCATTGGTAAATTAATAAATGTCGCACTGGAACAACACAACAGGCTGTTGGCGACGGTTCAGGATCTACTCCGAAGGGAAATCCAAGGACATTTAGAACCACGGTCAGATGGCTAGGTCTACACCTGATTGGCCTCCCCACTCCAATATTAGTACACTGCACTGGTTGGACCAAGTTTAGAACTCATATCTATTGGCTGCTAATAGTCAACATACTCTTCCAGCCAAACTACAGCAGCCTCTGTGTGTATCGAGTCAGCACCTATACATTTCCCAGCAGGTACTAGTCTGATAGCAAGGTGATGTGAACTGTAAGTGCAAATAAGGCAAGGGGGCAAATGAGAAAGAAAATGGATACTGTAAAAATTGTTTTGTGCTGATATCAAATATTTATACTACGTGCTTCAAAACACATTGATCCAGAATATTAATAATATGATTAAAAGTTCCCTTCCCTAGTTAAAAGACATGTAGAAAAACAATATCTAAGATTAACTTTTTAAACATTGTGTAATTCTAAGAAATAAAATTCAAACTATTCTCGGCAAAACATATTCTTGATTTTTTTTAAATGTATCGATACATAGGTTAAAATATAAATCACATTTTCTTCAAGGTTTTCGTTTGTTATTTATTCAAAATGCTTTTTCCAGCAAAGAATAACTTGTAACAGGGTATCTACCAGTTATGAATTCAGAAAATGGTCATGAAATTAGCCTCTTTCCCTGTTTGATAACAAATGGACTTTTGGAAATGGCTGAGACATCACCAGTAGCTTGTTTAACGCCATGAGCATTAACTATCAATGTTGTGAAAATGCCAGTCTGCTATCGTTTCTGTGAACCTGTTGCACATGCACACAAGGGAAAAAAACATCTTGAACACTATTTTCCGATGCTGTTTCTGAAACAATATTATCCGATTGCTGTTTCAAGTGGAAAACAAACACTCTGCCCCTGTAACGAATCAACCTATGCCAAGTGAATTGGGTTATTTATCTATATGTGAACCTTAAAATTCAGTGCTCTGCACCTGTAGTTTCAAAACCGAATAAGTTAAGCTTTTATGTAGCAAACAAAAGTGTACTGAGAGCAGAAATCATATGGGCTTTAAAGTTATATGTTGTGCTTCTGATAGACATGCTAACCTTTCCAGTGATTTAATTTACGAGATGTTTCCAGATGGTATGATTGCACAAAAGTTTAAAACGCTCAGACAAGTTAGGCTGTTATAACTTATGGATTGTGTCCACATTTTCATCATCTAAATTAATGTGATTTTTACTGTGTGTCAGTTAGACTTAAGTTTAAATAAGATAGCACAGAAGGACCAAATGGATGTAATAGTCTGTTATCATTTTAAAACGCGATATTTTACTTTTTTGGGCCAATCCACAGATGATGATCTGCTAAGTGCATTTACCTATACTACAATATGTCTGGATTGGGTTTATCTGAAAGAAAATGCTACAAACTTTCAACTGATGGCCTTAATGACCTAAAGGTAAACCTACCTAAAAAGGTACCTTCAGGTAAACCTGAAACTCTTGAATGATTTTCAGTCTTTAGTATAAAATCCGAGCAAGATTTGAAAGAGGAAAAATTGATCAATGTTGGTACATGTTTACATATTGTCCATTGTGCGTACAAGCCTGCGATGAAAAAAGCTGGATGAGACTTGAGTACTTTTTTATGTTGCTTGTAGTTTGTTAAAAAATTTTCCTTATAGAAGAGATTATACGTTCCATTCTGGTTTAACTTTGTTCCCTTATGACTTGTAAAGGGGTGACTCCAAAGAGTGCCAGCACTGCGACTAATAGTCTATTGTACTGAGACCCCTACTGATCCACTAAAGACAGATGGCCGAAATAAATTTCAGCATGTACCTGATTGGAATGTTTGACAGTTCCCAGGGTTCGATACAGTGGTATCCCAGATATTCAAATCGTTGTGCAGAGTAATGGTCACATTTACATAGAACGTGTACAGAACTCTCCTCTACCATCCGACAACCTCTACATAGTGGGTCATCTATAACACCCATAATGTTGAGGTGTCTATTCAGGGTACAGTGGCCAGTTAGGAGGCCAATAGCTATCCTGATTTCTTTCCTACTGAAATTCAGCAGCTCTCTTGATCTATCCCATGGAGACTGCTGATTGAGCTCTTTGGCTTGTCTTTGATTATTAGACTGAAGCCATGTTTGGTAGGACTCGGCAAGGAGCAAATCCCTTATAGTCCCTCTAACCACATTGTGAGGCAGACCCAAAACAGGCTCTGGTCCAATAAATGGTGTTTCAGACCCATGTTTTGCTAATAGGTCTGCCGTTTCATTACCTTCAATGCCACAGTGACCCAAACAAGAGAGACCTTGTTTCTCTCAGCCAGGTCCTCAAGCACATTGTGACATTCCCACACTGCTTTTGAGGAAAAGCAGTGACTTTGCAAAGCCTTTAGGGCTGCCTGGCTGTCAGAGAAGATTTTAATAACCCTCTTAACTACACCTCTATTGAGGCAGTTGTAAGTACAAGCAGAGATTGCCAGAACCTCAGCCTGATATACAGTGGCCAACTTACCCAAAGAGAAAGATAGCCTTATTTTTCGATTAGGACAGAAGGCACCTGACCCAGTGCCATGAGATGTTTTTGAACCATCTGTTTACCAAATTTCATCCCCCCTTCCTATCAGTCTGGAGACGAATCTCCATTCTTCTCTGGTTGGAAAGATGATATTATATTTGGCTTTAAAGCAAAATTGCTTTAACATCCAGTCAGATCTCATTAATAGATAGGGATGTTCCTTCACCTGCGGATCGACATTTTTGAAGGCAGGCATTTCATAAGATGACTTCCATAGTCCCATGAGTTTGAGGCGTTGTGAGCATGAAATTGCCTCTAGTTCCACTTGTTTATGCAGTGGTAGAAGCCCCAGAAGCAGTTCTAGACTCTGTGAGGGAGTGGTTCGCATTGCACTAGTAATTGCAATGGTAGTCATTCTTTGTAGACTAGTGAGTTCTTTTTTCACTGTCTCATTACGGGTTCTATTCCACCAAGCGATGGCGCCATAGGATATCATCGTAACAATAATCCCGGTATATATCCAATGCACCATTTTCTGTGTTAGACCCCAATTATTACCAATGGCACGTCTACAAGCCCAAAACACTCTCTTGGCCTTGCTCGTGCAGTACTGGAGATGTGAGCTCCATGTCAAGGTCTTATCAAAGATTACTCCTAGATATTTAACCTCATCTGAGTATGCAAGTGGTGTTCCAAAGAATTTTATCAAGTGCATATCTCGTAACCTTTTCCGGGTGAAGAGGACTAGACTAGTTTTGTTGGGGTTAACCGACAAGTTCACCTTTTTGCACCAAAGTTCAATCTTTTTTAGGGCAGTGTTCATGAGGTCTGTTACCGTGTTTTGGAACTTCCCTCTTCTGACCAGCGTTATGTCATCAGCATAACCTAGACAATACAGGCCCAATAAGTGAGTCCTGTTTAGGAGCTCATCAACCACCAGGCTCCACAGTAAGGGTGACAACACACCACCCTGTGGGCAGCCTTTACAGTTCCCCACAGTGAGCATGTCTCCCAGCAAGGAGGCCTGAGCCATCCTTGTCTCGATCATATTTATAATACAGGCGCAAACCAATGGATTAACATTTCGTCTGATGAGGGCATCAATGATAACGTTTATTGGAACCTTATCAAAGGCATCCTCAATATCTAAAAAGGCTGCTAAGGCAATTTCCTTTCCATCGACTGCTCTATCAAGGACCGTAACAAGATTGTATAGAGCAGTCTCTAGATTTCTCAGGCTGGTAGGCGTGATGAAATCTCGATAGGGGTTCGGCTTTTAGAACCTCGTCCCTAATGTACCTTGACAATCAATTTCTCTAGTCTTAAGAAGAAATGATGTCAGACTAATAGGTCTGAAGGTTTTGGCTTCACTGTAGCATGTCTTGCCTGGTTTAGGTAGAAAAATTACATTGCAGGTTCTCCATGCAAGTAGCATGTTCCCATATACCACACAAGATCTATAATTCCTGCATAAGTGTGGTATAATGATGTCTTTGCCATGTTGGAGTAGAGCAGGTATAATGCCATCTACACCAGGTGTTTTGAAGGGCATGAATGAGTTAATCGCCCATGCTATTCTTTTTGGAGTAATTATACTTCTAGCCAGTTCCCAGTCCTCCTTCCCACTACGTAGCAGGGGAATAAGTGGAACTGTCAGTTCATCATTAATATTTGTGATTCTGGAATCAGGGAAGTGCACTCTAAGCATTTATACCAGGGTGCTCCTACCGTTTTCCGTGAATGTGCCATCGTCCTTTTTAATGGAGCCTAATTGGCACTGGTTGTTTTTGGTCAGTACTTTAGTCAGCTTAGCCACACTAGACATACTATCCACTTGGCCACAGAAGTTTTTCCATGACTCCTGTTTAGATTTCCTTATGGCCTTGTTATAGTTGGTGAGTGCTTCTTTGTATCTTGACCACTCACCTGTTTTTTTTAGCTCTGTTAAAGAGCCTTCTGCAGTTCTTTTTAAGACCACAGAGACTTTTATTCCACCAAGGCACTCGCCTTGGTAAGCTTGTGGTGACTGCCTTACAATTTGACTGGTAGATGGACTGCTGCACCGAGTCAACATCCAATTCCAAGTCTACCAGTGAGGGAAAGTTGTGACTCCTACCCTCTAAGAGGAGGCGAAGGTCCTCCCTATAGGAATCCCATTTTGTATGTTCCCTTAGTTATGCTCAATAAGGTGGATAGAAAATTGTAACGTTATTGAAAAAGCCATAATAGTAATTCTATATGCTAAAAAGTATATTGAAGCATTTAAATCCAAACCACCTGCTTCGTCATGCGAAATTTTTTGAAAAATGAACTTTACTTGCAAAATTGATGTTCTTACATTCAGTTGCCTTAGAAGTAGAACCTTTTTTAAGAAACTTTCAGAGTGATCAACCACTTTTGCCTTTCTTGAATGCAATGTATAGCTAATTGTTTCATATTAAAAGCTGTTATGAAATCTATTAAAAATGCTTGTCACTTAATTGCAATGGAGATAACAAAAATCAATTCGATGTTAGGGCAACAATCTGCAAAGGTGTAAGAAAGAATCTCTTGTATTTGGTTTCGCTGATAGTAAGAAATTTTTACTTTATATTTTTAAATGCTAAACAAATTACCATTGAATAAGCATATTGCCAAGGGAGTGTCTTACTTGCCTCCTTGTATAATAATGCTAGGAAATGCCATTAAATTTAATCGTATCACACTAGCATTGGAGGAGTTTGTGGCAACAAAATTGTACTACTTGCATCGAAGCAGAAAGTATTTAAAAAAAAATAACATCTTCAAAACATGTAAAAATCCAAATGTTAAATCATTTTGTTATGTATCAATCTGAAGTGAAATTTTCTGCAGATTTCAAATCCGTTGAAATTTTTAATCTATCTAGCGATTCTGATTTTATGAAAAAAAAACTCAACAATCCCAGTCAATGTTTTTTATTTCTTGCTCTCACTGACAGAAATGATATATTTTAGTTGCAAATTTTTCGATAAACTTTAAAACAATTGAATGTAAAATGCAACGAGAAGAAAAAAATTTGAACATAACCATTTCTAAACTGCTCGATCAGTCTTTAAAACCAATCAAAGATCCATCTTGTGCACAGATATATTTTTTAATAATGAAACACTCGGTTTCAAATATTCGCAGCAAAACTTGATGTGAGAACTGTTGATCGTCGCAACGGCTTATTTCGAGGCCTGCTGTAGGAGTAAACATTAAAAAGTAAAATTATTTGTGAATGAATTCTTAACCCATGTTTTTACCACTGAGAGCTAAATGGGGTTAATGTGGACATGTCCACACTTATACCCCATTTGTTTATTTACTACTGGTTAATTAAAACCATGCAAAGAAAAAATGAATATCAAAATAGCTATTAAACTTTTCATTTATCACCTTTTAAAAAAAAGATTGTATTATTAAAGTCTCATCTAGCAATTAAAAAACAAACCAGGAACTTACTTTTCCATCATGAAAACCTTGTTTTAATTCAATTCTTTTAGGATATAGATACATTATAAACAACAATAAAGATACATTTAATTAAATAAATCAGTAGGAAATTAAACTAATGCAGAAACCAATCGGGATGAATTGAAAATGTACTGGCACAAATGAAGCTTTGAGTGAACTATTGTGTGTAAACAAGATACTGTCAGCAGTAGTACTTTTGGTATGAATTCTATTCATGTCATTTGCCTCACATAAGTTTTGAAATAAAGAATAAAAAGTTGTTGCAGTTTCGTCTTATTTTCCAATTTATATTACAAAATAGAATGCATTTCCATAAAAAACATTTATTGTAACTGCAACAAATACAAACATGATTTATGCTATACTTTCAATAAGAGAGGATCTCATATCAGCTGTAATAGCCGAAGGAAGAGCATCACCCAATTTAAAGATACTTTCAATAACAGATATCTCTGTACTGGTCGTATCCATTCCACAAAATGCACACCAGTCATTTACCACCATTCCCGCTCCAATGACATCACTACCACGATTTATAGAGCCTGCAACAATTGGTACTTGAAGCAGTGATGATAACTCATGCTGATCTTCAACAGACGTTCTTGGATGAACAAGTCCTCCTTGATTGCTCAGTGCGCAATAGCTTCCCACCAAAACATTGGTAGCGATAGACTGTCGGAAAATTTCGACCTTTAACGTATCAGATAGAATTTCTTCGGTTTCTTTATCTAAATCAGGATGAGTTAGAGCAACATAATCATTACAGGCAATTACATTACCCAAGGCCGAAAGTCGTTCTTCCACTCTTTGTATTTTCACATTTTCTGGCAGTGAATTTCTGAGGTGTTGTAGTTCTTGATCTGTTGTAGAACTGGGAACGAGAAGACCATTTCTGTTTCCGACGCATAACCTTCCTAAAATGCGGCAACCGGCAATCGAAGTGTGGACCACAGGTATAGAGTCGGAAAGTTCGCCTTCGAAAACACTATAAAAATTTTCCGAGCCTCCTATCGCAACGAGGCAATATGTGTTGGTCAATTTGGAGAAAACACCAACTTCATTATTATTTTCAAATTGAACGCGAAGAGCCATTTTCAGGAATAGATCCAACACGTGATTATCTAATTCTATAAACTTGGGATACGAGATTGCACAAATTCGCCGATCACGATCAGAGCCAAGTCGAGAAGATCGCACTTCACTTCAATTCAATTCACTTCAGTGAAACTCGCCAAATCCACAATTCTTTGTGAGTTTGTGACCAAATCTTTGTTTCAATATTATCAGTGAGTAAATAACTGATCATTATACAACAAATTAATACATGCTGCCTGTTGAATAATTTTTTGAACTGTCTGATTGTTTGTGCTAATATGCTTTATTGATTCAAAAGAATTTTATATGACCAAATAATTAGGATGTACTAACGTTTGTACCTTTATCAATGTTAGCAAGGAAAGTTTCTTTTGGGTGCGAAAATGCAGCGCCTAGGGGCACACTAGGTTGCTATAGAATTTCGGAGGTTGCTATAGATTCGCGGTCTTGGCTCAAAAACTTTTTTGGCATGGGAGCCAATTCGATTTAAGCCAATTTCGATTTTGGAATGCATTGTAGTGGTAAATCACGCCAGTCGCTCACGACGCTCGTCGCTCAGTAAAGCGGATGGAGACCGACCGAATCCTAATGTTAAAACTTACAAAAATCGCCGATAGAGGGCCTATACGTTTCGTACTTTTCAGCGGTAAGGGAAAAATACTTTAGGGAGGGATATTCGTTCAAATGGGGAAAATCTCCGCGTGTTTCATTCAACATAAGGATTTGGTCTGTCTTGATTCTAGCTGCCGTTCCCGCCATGATTTTTTGTCTCATGTTCTTCGGAATTAGCTCAGATTTCTAGCTGAAATTCAAAAGTATCGTATTTTCTTTGTCATATTTAGTTCATGATTTTGCATAATTTTATATTTTCGTAAACTGTTTCTCTTTAAATAAGTTAATTAGCGTTTAATAAAATTACGATTTTCGTTGATCCGCCATTTTTTTTTTTCATCACTGATTTTAAAGCGTAGTATTTATGTTCCCCTCGGATTAATTACTAAGCGAAATTCAAGTACTTTTTGTTTGTCATATTTAGTATTGATTTCATATTGTCATTTCTGTTCATTAACGTTTTATAAAATTAGGATTCCCTCTAATCCGCCATTTTTTTATTTCGCTAATTTGTTTTATATTTATTCTTCTAATTAAGAGTGTTTTAGCAATTCATTGAATTATTTGTATACTGTAACAATCTGTTTGTTTTTAGTTTAGTTAATAAGCGTTTGACAAAATTAGGATTATCTTTCATCTCTCATTGTTTTTATTTTCATCGCTGATTTTGATGCATAATGTTTCTGTGTTCTCATCGGATTAATTACTAACCGAAACTTAAGTATCAATTTTTTATTTGTAGGTTTGAGTTTGTATTGTCATTTTCTATTCATTAACGTATAAAATTACTATTCCCTCTGATCCACCATTTTTTTTATTTCGCTAATTTGTTTTATATTTACTCTTCTAATAAAAGTTTTCTAACAATTCACACACATTTCACTTCAATGCATTTCGTTTGGATTAATTAACGATTGGATAGTTGTTTTGGTTTATTAGTAAATTGATGTTTCATAGAATTGTCAAGTTTTCTTGTGATTTTATCTTGGACAAATTTAAGGAGTTTTGATTAATTTATTTTGTTTTTATTGGTTCACTCATAAAGCAGCATGGTAGGAATTAATCATAAATGTAGGAAGGAATTAATCATTTATTTATGTTGACACATCAGATTTAAAATGTACCTTGTGTCCAATAACTGTAATCTCCAGAAAATCTTTGGAAGAACACATGATGTCTGCATGATTTAACTCTGCAAAGTGAAGAGTTAAAATTCCAGTCAAAAGAATCATGGCTTGGAAAAATGAAAACGAAAAAGAAACATCTTCCATATTTGTAAAGTGGAATGGAGTTTAAAGGCATAAATGGTATCTGTAAAACCTATTTTCATTGCCATCACAGTGGGGAATTTGCTAGTAAAAGTAAAAGAAAGAAAACCATTAAATTGCTTAGTTCGAATAAAATTAATTCAGTCTGCCCTGTTATGATGAAATTAACAGAATAGCAGTGGTTTCTTTGTTACATACGTCAAAACCCATGTTGGTCATATTGACTTGGGTCGAATGAATGTTGGTGAACGAATGGTATACCCATCGCGATAATTCTGGATGAAATACATGATTCAATAGGTGATCAATTAGAACCTATTCATCTCTCAACTATGCGAGATGTTATTAATAAACATTATAACTAAATATAATTAAAACTTGAATGGAGTATTAGACAGGAATGATGCTGTTAGTGTTACCATGGGTAAGTCACATGCAGCAAGATGAAAACTCTGTTGTGGTTTTCTATAAGCCACAAAATGTACTTCTTGCCGACTGTCCCGGTTGAAAAAATGAAGATTTTCTTCTAGTTATTGTGAATGATTCCCAGAAAGGTATGCTTAATTTGTATGGCATTGATGTTATACGCATTGATCATACACATGGTGTAAATGCATATAACTTTGATTTAGTCACAGTGCTGCTTCTGGACGATATAAGGAAGGTTTTCCCTGTGCTTTCATTTTCAGCAATCGTCAAGATAGTATTGCTTTCAGTGCATTAAAATACTATCCATTTGTATTTTTTCCATAAACCTTTGTATGAGTGATGATGCTAAAGCATTTATAAATGCTTGGGCATCAGCTTTTGGTAAACCTTTAAAACGTCTGATTTGCTCTTGGCATGTGGATAGAAGTTTGGAGAAGGAAATTGAATGAATTAGTTTCAGATTCATTAGAGTATGCCATTATTTATAAAATGCTCAGATGCTTACAATCAGACTGATAAAGATACATTTGTGGTTTTGAAAAACAAGAGTGGGCTTTGTGTATTGCAAATGGGCTGGTGTCAACACGAACATGGAATGTATGCACAGGATGATAAAATATATATATATGGGGGTAAAAAAGTAAAACGTCTGGATAGAACAATCCATTTGCTAATGAAATTTGTCAGTGACAGGATGTTTGATAAAATTATTGCTCTAGAGCAGTGTTTCCCAAACTTTTGACATATGCGTACCCCTTCTATAATTTTCGTAACGCTGAGTACCCCCTTTTAAAAAGCGGATGTATTTTAATAACAATCAAAGAGGTTTTTTTTTGGGGGGGGGGACATACACAAAATAATAAGAGAAATAAAACGATTCATAATAAAATATAAATAAAATTTCTTTTATAAATAACGTTTATTTGGATCAATGAGAAGGATGAAATTGTTTGTGCTGAGATAACAGATCCTCATAATTTGGTTCCCTGGTTGTTAATTTTAATCTGAGATGTGGTTCTTCGTCCAATAGTCTGTTCCTTTTTTTTTCGACTTAATGTCTACAAATGCTGAAAAAGCAACTTCACATAAATATAAAGTTAGAAAAGGCAAGATGTATTTTAGAAATTTTTCTGTTAAAACCGGATACACAAGTTGCATTTGTAACCAGAATGATGTTAAAGTACTCTCCTTATGTTTATTTTTCAAGAATCCGTCTGTAGCCAATTCCAACAATTGCTCTTCTTCTGCATGCGACAAATCTTCTGGCATGGTTGTTGTGTAAATGTTAAACGGATATCTTATCCATTCAATATTTTTGGTTAAATCAGGGAAATAGTTTTTCAAGCCCACTTGCAAACTCTCCAAATGTTGTGTTATGCATTTCAGAGTATCAGCATCAATTTTAGTAGCCGAACTTGTTATAAACTCATGAAGAGAGGGAAACAAGTCTACGTTTCCATTACTCTCTTTTGCCATAACTTTAGTTTTGCAATGGCAGCGTTCTCTTTATCTTGAACGTGAAATAATAAAATTTCTTTGCCTTGTAAAATACCTTTATATGTGTAACACATTTGGCCGCAATGTTCCTGAGAGATCAGAATGACGCTGACAGCTGTCCACGAAGCACGTGAATAAAATTAAAAGGTTGGGTCCAAACATCCGGTAAAGATAAGAGACTACTAGAATAAGCAGATTTCTACCCCTTCTATGAGAGGAGTGGGGAGCGGTTGCGCCCAACGGAGGGTTAACGAAGTAAGTTGTTTCTGTAACGAAGTGTGGTAAATTTCTGCCGTGTCACTCGAGACCATCTCACGACTCACAAGACTCTGTCTTGACTTGACTCATGAGAACATAGAATTAGGTGGAGCTAAGCACAGTACAGTGTAGTGCATATCCCCACCAAACTCCGGTGCAACGCGTACCCCTGCCAAACTCTTCCCGTACCCCTGGGGGTACGTGTACCACACTTTGGGAAACACTGCACTAGAGAAAGGAAAAGTTAGCTCAAATTTCAACTTTTTTTTCAGGTGCAGAGAGGATTAAGGCTCCTGGCAATACCTCTTTAAAAAAAACGCATCATGATTCCTACCTCATGGGTGATGTGGAAATGGAATCTGGTTTATTTTAGGTTGCCTAGTCTGCAGATAAAGGAGTTTGTTCAAGTACCTGAACTCAGGAAAATGTTCTGTTTAATGCAACTATAGTTATATTATTTTATAGAACCTATGAGCTTTTAATACTTTAAATCAAACTTGGTGTATAAAATTATCTTTCCAGGAATAAAGGGGGGAAAGAATACCCTTGAATTAATCAAAATTAGCATCAATTTTATCTGAAGCGTTTACCACCTGTTGTGATTTACTTGTCATTTAGTTTGGATGTTGACAAATCTGCAAACAAATTAAAGTTCAGAGAATTGTTTAATGTTTATTGGCTACAGCTAGCTTAGTAGGAAATCGTTCAGAATTTAAAACATTGATGCTAGCGTATCATCGGTAAACCAGCATTCAAAATAAACAATCTATCGCTGATTTAAAAAACTGCTGTCTCAATGGCATACATCAATGTTTAAAAATTTCAGTACTGAAGAGCAATTTTATATGTACGTTTCATAAAAGATGACAGCAAGATATTTTTATCCATTTTACTTCTAGAAAATGCAACTGCTGACAGATTCCTTAAGGCTGTTGAAACAACACTTGACAAATGTGGGCTTTCAGATTTATTATCTTGTAGTTTTTATGTAATTCGATGATGTGCTATATAAATGGACCATCAGTGAAAGATTTTGATCCCACAAGGACTGGACAAGAGGTAAAGCAACAAGACATGTTCATGGCCATAAAATAATTTCATTTGTCAGAATGATTTTGTCTTATGGTCTATATTGGGGTACTATGCAGCTGGAAAAAATTAGTTTAATTCAACTCCACTCCTAAGTTGGACACAAAAGATTTAACATGCACCAGACCCCTTTCCACACAACTGTCTCTGGCTGGATGCAAACTCGTAATCCTCTGGTTGCTCTTCCAACCGGGCTACTGTGGCACCTATTATATCAATGACCTCAACTAGTAGTGAATGGAAAAAGAATGAGGAAAACTATCACATTCTGTTCGAGTTATTAAGCTTTGATTTTAATAAAAGTAACTCCATCTTAAAATTGTGCTATTTTCTCATAAAACAGATGGTAAGTGAAACATTGTCCAGATATGTATCCCAAGTACTTTAAATGGGTTTTAATTAACTTAGAAGCATGATGCAGGTTTAATTTATTTTTCAAGGCTATTCAAAATTATTTTGTAATCTAAAATTTTTATGTTCTGATTAGGACAGATGTTATGAGTGAGTTACATTACATCTATGGCGATAGCACGAGCACAGTTTATGTAAGTTACACAGAAGTCTACTTTAAACAAGTCTAGCTGACTCGGAGTTTAGAATAGAGGTGCACAACCTGCGGCCAGCGAATCATCAAGTTGCGGCCCATAAACTAATTTTGACTAAACTTCCAAGGGGATTTAAGTTAAGAAGCAAATTGACTGACAAACATTTAGAATCAGTCTTAGTTTCTACTAGCCGTATTGAACCTAAAATACCTAAATTAGTTAGTAAAACTCAGTATCAGCCATCCCATTAGCAAGCTGTAACAATTATTGTTTATAGTTTAGAAATTTAAATATTAAATATATTTGAAGCTGTAATTTTTATTTCTAACTTTACTGATATCATTAAAATTTCCGATACTCATCTTTATTGCTCATTGTACTATTACTGTTATTAAATTTAAAACCTAAAATAATGTGCTGAAGTACATATGACGTTCTTGAGGCATATTCTTAAAAGTAATTCTAAATGATTGATCATTGCAAATGTTTGTTAACTTCTTTTTTTAAACTATTCACAATATCATTCATTTAGCTCTGTAACGAGCTCCTAGATTTTTTGAGAAAACATTTGCAAGTTTAATCTTAAAAAAAATAAATGCTTATTTTTTACTATACATATTAAGTGTAATAACAGCTGAACATAATTGGGTAGTAGCACTTTCATTGTGTCTGTGCTGTAACTTCATCTGCGGTCCCCCCATATCTCAATCAACGGTGCGAGTGGCCCTTGTCCCAAAAAGGTTGTGCACCCCTAGTTTAGAAAATTATGATAGTTTAATGCAATTTTAAGTAACATATTACCAAAGAGTATTATATTTATGTAGAATAGTGTAAAATTTTCAACTGAAGCTTTTCCTCTTCATTATTTTAATCAAGAACATACATCTGATTAAGATTAAAATTTATTTTTTCTTCAATAGGACTGAAGAGAAACTGGATTAGCTTTTAATGTAAATCTGACCAAAGCCAATATTGCTAATGTTGCAATAATCAGATTGTATAACTACAGAAAATTGTATGACTTAAGACATTTACCAAACTAAAAATTGGTTTGCAATTTCTTCAAATGTTATCAGTGCTGTAGTAGTAAAAAAAAACAGGGTATGCCTGAAGAATTTTTTCCATGGGGAGGCGAAACAATGTACTTACTATTTACACTCTCCACGGGGAGCAAAAAAACATGTACACACATGCACATGTTTATATATAGGAAATCCATAAGCCAGGGGGTTGACCGCCTCCCTCCTCCAAATTATGTACCAAGCTGATTTCTTAAAATAGAAACTTTCCTTTTGCTTCTGTAGCTATCTGCGTTACTCGTGATGTTTCATAGGAAACGCAAAGCGTGTACGTAGTTTTTAAGAAAAATCAGAGAGTATACGGTGTATACCCTCCACTACAGCCCTGGTTGTTATGCAGGATGTTTACAAGGACATCATATTTTTTGGAATAACTTTAATAAAACATTTTTACTTTCATTGTGTACTCAATTAATGACATTTTTTCAGACCATTTTCCCTTTAAAGCTTTTACTGTATTCAATTGTCATTTACTTAGGAAGATCCAGCACATTTTAGCAAACAATTTAATCAAAATGCATTATCTATGATGGAGACTTCTAGAAAATTACTTTGGGTTGCATCATGTGCCTTCAAAACAAATACATGTAAAAAAGATTTTCGAAACACTGTTCTCTGGAAGATATAAAAAACTATGACTGACTTCTTACAGAAAAGTTCCTAAGAAAACATTGAGGGACCTCTGATGACATTACACACAAGTAGGCTTTCTCCAAACACAATATGGAAAAAATTTGGATTTTCATCCAAACTCTAAATGACTTCTTTATGCATGCAGTCACCTGGTCTATATTATGTTCCACAAATAAGTACAATTAGTTCAGTTCCAAAGTTCAATTTAAATTACAAAACAGTTCAATCCAGAAAAATTACTAAGTTACCAAGTCTAAATTTTAACAATACTTGCGTGTACACAGCATTGGTAATCTTGAATAATTATTAAAATCATAACTAAAGATGTAGATATAAATGTTTTAATACAAATTGTCAGCAACATTTAATATTTTCAGAATGATTTGCAAGACACTGACATTGCAAGATATTTTTGTACACAAACACATAAAGGTAAACAAAAAGAGTGTTACAGTTACAGTGAATATGTACTTCATTATTCAAGGTATTTTTTAATTAATGTCGTATTGGAGCAACACAACAGGCTATCATCATACAAGAAAAACAAAGAAACAAATGGTAGATAAAAACTTTTATTTTCAATTCAATAAACAAAGAACTTTAAATATCAAGTAATTCAGTAATGGTACCAAAATTTATTTTTCTGTAAATATAATTTATTATACAAGACTTAAAGAAACTTTTTGCATGGCAAAACTTAAATAATGACCATTGAGAGATTTTTCCCAGTTTTAAATATTTTTATCTTAAAACTTTATTATTTAATTGGGTCATTTAAAAAACCACTTAACATGTTAGCCATAACTCATTCACTGTGTTTATTTTTCAAAAGTCTGATTTCCAATAACACCTGCCTCAAGAAATAAAAACAAAACCACATAGAACACATTTTGATAATAGAAATTTCAAAAACATAAATAAAAGTACTATCCCAGATGGCCAATTAGATATCTGATGGATGAGGAACCTAAAAATATAAAGTGTGCACATCAGTACAATACAAATGAGATCAAGCTCTCCTTTTTTTGTCAACTTAATGTACACCTAATTCTGTTTGGACGAGCACGAGCCTCATCTCGTGCGGATGTTTCAACAGTTTTACAAACTAATTCAGTTATTAATCGTTGTTGTTGTTAGCACGTTATATAATTCTCTGCAAAAGGCTGCCAACAACTTCACGTTCAAATTTTCCAGCGCGTTCCTCAAAAGGATCATGTTTTACAAAATTATTACCCAATTTTCTGGTCAGTTCCAGACATTCTTCTATTAAATCTGCTTTTAGAACAAGATAATTTTATTCATTATCACTACATCCTGTGGATTAGGAGTCTCCAATTACAGCCTCTAATATTTCATCTTCGCTTAGGGAGCTTTGTCGACTGATTCATCAATATCTTCAAATGATAGATCATCAAATCCTTCTCCACCGATTGTGTAACAATGTAATGATGTTAGGAAATTCAGATGTGTTAGCAACCAAATACAATAAAAACGTTGATGCTTAGATGTAGATTGGTAAATGAAAGCACACGTTCCAAAACGCATACACTAGCTGTCATGCAATTAAAATTTGGGCAAATAAATTCTTAGAAATTGGCTTGGTCCGCTTATGTTAAATCAAAATGATTCACCTGAAAACAGAATTAGGTGTGCATTCACAAACAGGAAATGTTTGACACAAAAATAAATACACTCAGGGTATAGAGTCACATGAATTGAACACATGTCATTTACAGCTTGCAAGCCACTAACACCATGAGAAACCTGAACCACAACAGCACCTTTTCAGTGGCAGATTTATACTTCTCTGCCGCCTAGGACTACCAGCAACTTGCCGCCCCACTCCTTGCCTTCAGCAATGATATCACCTCCCTTTTACGCTTTCTCCCCATAGGTATATCAATAGCACAAAATCATTAGTAGGTACTACCCTAATTTTGTTCAACAGTGGTTTGGTATAACCAAATCCAGATCGACATATAACATTGTTTATTATAAAATATATGAGAACTTAGAATAAAATTTGAAACAAACAATCAGCAAAACAACTCGTAACAATATTTCAACAACAAATATTGAGCAAATACTGTATAGTTGACTATAAGAGTAACTGTATTTAAAATAAAAACTTGGTTCTCAAACAAGCGTATTCTCAGTTACGGGTGAGTTGGGTACTTAAATTCTGCACTCCCCTCCTGAGCTATTTCCTTGTATACAATGCCATTCAAAATTCAAGCATGTTATTAGTGTTTTTAAATTGGTTGATTTTAATTTATTTTTGTTGTGCATTTGTTATTTTTCCAAAACTTTTTGCTGCCCTGGACTATAGCCCACCCCTAGATCTGCCACGGCACCTCGCCCCCTTTAAGTTAAATCAAACTTGCTGGCACATACTGAAAGCAATGGGCAGAATTATACAGGAAAGAATCATTCATAAATTTTATAGAAAACTTGGTATGTTTCCTAAGTACATTTGTTTTCTAAGATAAAGATAATTATACTAAACAAGGCATTTCTTTTAACACGAGAAATGCATATAGAGCCTTCATGCAGTATGCCAGCCTAAAACTCCCCGACCAGTGAATTGAATTTGAAATTTTATGACTGCATTATTTGGTTTATACTAATTATTCTGGTCTGACTGAAATGGAACCAGGAGGAGAGCAGTTTACCTAGAAAGACAGAAATGGCCAAAGTGGAACCCAACAATAATATTCATGTTTGCTTCACCGCTTTACATTTTGTTTACAAACCGTATGTTCCTCCTCCCAGTTTGATCAATGGATTAAAATCATGATTTTTAATGAGCATTCCCTTAAACATTTTAATAAATCATTAAATTGAGCAAGATTTTATGAGACAAAATTGTAAGAAATGGTCTATTACAACATAATCAGATGTATTCTAGATGCATCTATCCAACACTTAAATTTTTTCTAACCGAGTTATGCAGTTTTCAAATCTGCTATATCAAAAATAACTTTTCAAAATTGGAGGAGATTGTACTACTTACTTTTCCGTGAACTTTTTTTTATTCTTCCACTTTCAATAGAAAGACCGTTGAAATCCGTCAGTTTCTCTCCTCGAATGTGTGTGTCGAATCTGTACAAGTACATGCTTTAACAAACGTAAACATAAATATCAGAAAAGGGATTTTTTCCAAATTTTCCCTACCGCTGCAGAACTAAAAAAGTTTAAGGTATATACGCCCTCCAGTGGCAATTTGTGTAAGTTTTAACATTAGGATTCGGTCTGTCTCCATCCTCTTGTGTCGCTCAGTGCCTGTCGGTGGATTTGATTACGCTCCTTGATATCGCGAAGCTTGCCTGGAATCGTTTATCCTTTTTTTACAAAATATTACGTTATTTTAAAAGTTATTTTGTTTATGATATTCATTTTTGTGTAATATGTATTCCTTGTGTTTGTCAGTTCTCAAATTTTTTTACTATTTGCTTTTCATTTTGTTATGTTTCCATTGTTCGTTTTCGTGAATTTTACTCTTGGTTGAATTATTTTATGAGTTCATATTACATTTTAAAAATTGAGTGCAGTTTTCATTTCTGGTGCAGTCTTTTTTTTTTTCTTTGACTAGTTTCTGCCCTTCTCTTAGTTGCTCTTCCTGTCTGTAAATTGTCCAAAAATTGTAGTGTAACTATGAAGGTTTTAATTACTGGTGTGGATTCGATGGTCAAATACAGAGTAAAATCGGAAATCAGTATGGAAAAATCAGTATTTGCCATCACAATGACATGGTAATGTAATATATATTCTAGCTTTTCCAGGAATCACCATTGAGCGTGTAACAGAAAAGGTTTCATCTTTAAAAGAATCGTGACTTGATTCTGGTTCATGTAAGTACCAATAACACCTATATTGCCTTGAGAAATGCTTCTCAAAATTTGAGGACCTGTTGCAAAACATAATAAACTGTAATCAAGAGACGGGCATTGTGATTTCAGCTATATTATCTCCCGATAACTACCTCTCCCTTGAAAAGCAAGCTATGAGACCTTTTCTTCAGAAGTGAACACAAAAAATTATCTTCTAAACCACAAGCTGTTTTTCTACTGCCAAAAGAAGCAAAATATTTTTTTTGTAGATCCCAGTCATTTAGAAAGGTAGTATGGCACAAAAAATTATCTTCTAAACCACAGGCTATTTTTCTACTGCCAAAAGAAGCAAGATATTTCTTTTTGTAGATCCCAGTCATTTGGAAAGGTGGTACGACAAGGCCCGGTCACTTGGAAAGGTAGTATGGCAAGGCCCAGTCACTTGGAAAGGTAGTATGGCAAGGCTGCTCAGTTTACATCTCAATTCTTCATCTGAGAGTTTAATTCAACCTGTGATCCACCTGAGCCCAAGGCTGTTGAACTGAATTCTACAATTGTTACAGAAGGTTCTGTTCAATGCAGGTATTAATCTCTATAATATTGTACATCAAATATTATTAAATGTGTAACATTGTTTCCATATTCATTCTTTAGATGAGACTTGGATAACAAGTTCTTCTTTTTTTTCACTAAACTTCCTAGTTTTCAATGTAACAATATAGCCTTCCAACTTCCAGTAGTAAGAACCCTGGAAGTAGGATCACTGTTTTGTCAAAGCATTCCAGGATTGAGGAGTCTCAAATTTTCCTGACAGTGTTATTGATGGATTTTTATGATTCTTTCTGGCACGAATTCCTCAGCTGCCAGGTGCTTAGAAACATATTATATCTACAAGACTAAGGAAATATTATCTCAATTGGCTGGAGAACAATTTCCCCATAATGAATATTTATTTATACCTTTAAATGAAAATAATCTGGGTTCTATTGGTTGGAAAAGTTTCATTTTTATGAACCCTGCTGTACAACTTCTGCTCAAAATTAGAAAGATTACAGATTTGATTTTTCCGTAATTGAATGTAAAGCTTTAAATCTTCTGGAAGATTGGTTGATTTCATGCCCTCCTCACTTTAACCAGACCGATAGAACTAAACTCTGTAGCTACTGATTACCCATCTAGCAATAAATTAATTTAATTAAATGTTGAGAATACAAGACAGCTTCTGGTTGTAAATATTTACTTCAATAATTTGCTTTGTCAAGATCATAAAATGTAATAAAACTTCAAGATTATTGAATTTTAAAAAAATTGTCGAGAAATATTTCAACTAAGCAGCAAATAAGTATGGATACAGTAATCTTGCATGTTCTTTAGTCTAGCTACTGCTAAGAATTAAAGTGGAAAATTCGATATGTAGCGATTTCAAAATATGCCAATCATTTGCATTGTGATGATTATAAGATGTAATGAGGTCAAGATTGTTGGATTAAATTGTCAAGAAATATTTCACATAAGTAGGAAGTGAATACGAATTATCTTAAAGTAATCTCAAACATTCATAATACTCACTACTGCTATGATTTTAAGTGGGAAATTTGAGATGTAGCCATTCAAGATATGCCCTTAAAATTCAGGTAGGTGAAAAACATGGCAACTACTTGAGTGTAATTATAAAAAAAAATCCGTGTGTAAAAAGAAACGATTCTTGTTTTTAAAATTCTATTGGAAAAATTTGTATTTTTATGCAAGAGGAAACATAATTAATTTTTCTCTTTCAGGATAAGGGTAAACAGAATGAAATTTTCTTTTTCAGGATGCAACTCCAGAGCTTTGTATCATTGAATTTATGAATAATAAATTTCCTTTACGTAAGATGGCTAGTAAAAGATTTTGCAAATTCAGGAACAATTCACCTGAGCCTGTAAAGAATTTCCCTGCACCATGATTATAAATTCACATTGTTGACTTTTTCATTAAAACAACTGTTATGTTTCCAACTAAATGATGTTTGTTTTTGGTGATCATTTCATATGTCATCAATAATGAATTTCTTTTGGTTTAGATAATCATAATAGAAGTGCAACATTGATAAACATCTGATCATTTCACTCATTACATACTACTCGGCAAAATATTATTTCCTCATTTGGTTAAGGGAGTAGACAGCTTACTGATTATTATTAGTTGGTGGTATATTCGGTAGGTTTTATATTTTGCATGTAGCACCTTTTCAGAAATACAAAGGCAATAATGATTTATCACATAATAGTGCAAAGCTTCAAATTGAATAAGTTATTTTAGAAAGTAAACTTATAGCAGCTTTTGGCTACAGCCTCCCTAAATCTGCAACTGTATATAGCATGTGTTAAGCACAGTAATCAAATAATGAGTGTACCAAATTTGTTGTGAATTGGTCGAATTGTGATATATATATATATATCTTTAATATTTTATTCCAATTTGGATCACGGAATTGTTTTACCCCTCTCAAAACCTAAGAAAAATAGAACAGGGGTTAATATATAAGAGCCAATGTTTTCTACAGGTTGAATGTACCTACCATATAGTTGGTGTGAATTATTCAGTGATCGTAAAAATAATCTAAAAATGTAATTCCCTTGAGGATTTCGAATTGTTTTTAAATCCCACTGAACACCTAGGTCAAATAGAACTGGGGTTAATATGTTGCCTACGTTACCCCCAGAGTTATGAAGAATAAGTGTTTTCCAAATTTGGAGTGGACTGGTCAAAACCGTGTAGATCTGTATAGAGGACAGAGAGACGTCAACTCTGCTGTATCCCCTTGAGGCATTATGCGACAAATTTATCTTCAAACATATTTTGCTTCTTATCTGAAACTGAAATGTTTATAATTAAATGGTAGTATATGGCAGAAATAAAATAAAAAAAGCTTACACTTTTGATTTGAGGAATTCAGATTTTTAAAAATTTAGTCACCTGCTAGCATGCTGTTAAAGAATTTTAAAGACAGGTATGTAACGAACCAGCTTTTGGTTTAATCACTCCTTAAAGGTCATTAGCATAAGTTTTTAGTATAAGACTGGTAAAAATGTTAATACTTTTAGGGTGGTGGAACGTCTCATTATCTTCAGTACTATAAAGTATAAATGTGCCAAATTTGGTGTGAATTAGTCAAACGGAGTAGATTTGTATGGAAAATATACACAAACACATCCTTTTTTTATATAAGTAGATTATAATCCCTTTTTTTTTGCGTTTTGTGTTCAAACGGTGCTACGAGTTAAGAAACGATACAATTATTTAATCAGACCAAATTCTTCATTTTCAGAAATAACGAGAAATCGCGAGTTTTATAAGAACGCTTATGTAAGTCCTCCATTAACTTATGCCTCACTATCGGACAGGTAAGTGTTTAATATTGAAAAAACACCTTACATGCTTTCTTTGGGGTATGAATATGTTTTGCATCCACTAAATTATTAAATGTTTTATTTCTATTTCTTGAAAAATTGCGAGAAAATAATCAGTTTTATTTTCTTTGATTTCAGGTCATTATTGAATAGCCAGAAAGGCAGCTAACATGAAATTAAATATAAAATTGATTCCAAAACACTTTCTGTTACTTCAGAAGGAACGCCGCAACATGGAAGTAAAGCACATTCCACAAGTCTCAAATAGTTTTATAAACAGCACTGGTGTGTTTTGTTTTTTAAACCAAAAACCAGAACATTTTTGCGAGAATGAAACAAGAATTCGTCAATGAAAAAATTACAAATGTTTATGTCTAGAGTTTCATGACGACAATTAATTTGACAATTCATACACCCGAGAGAGATTTCGACAATTTGTATATGACATATGAACCTAATATGAGGTTAATTAATGTCTCACTTCAGCAACGCACTATTGGCGATGTTCCAGGAAAAATCCTAGGACAACGCTTCGTCCTTTTGAACCACGGTCAGAAGACAAGAACAACACCTAAGCTGGTACCTCATTCTCCAAACTAAGACACCATACCAATGTGAGGACATCTGAGGCCACAGATTTAACATGTACCAGCCCCTACGTTCGCTAGTCTTTAGTTGGATAGAGATTTGAATTCGCAACCCTCGGGTTGTTAATCCGCTTAGATCAAATCTGACCTGATGTTATTACGTCAACAGCAAGGATGCCTACCCTAGGGACCCTACCCCTTTGCCTCACCAATATCTTTATGGATGGATAGGTGGGTAGTTAATTAACGTCCCTCTGAAACAACTCAACGACCTATTGGCGACGGTCCGGCCGTTATCCCGAAGGAAAAGTCCAAGGATAACGCCTTGCAATGATGACAACACTTCAGCTGGCACCCCACTCTCTAAACTTCCATACCAAGCCAGGACATTTCAGCCACGATAGATTTAACGTGTAGATGACGGTCTGAGACTGGAACAAGTTTCGAATTCGCAGCTCAAAGTTTGCTAATCCGTTGCTTATCCAACAGGGCTACCTTTTATTGATGGGATCGGCCTCATCAAATTAATTATGAAATAAATGAGTATTGCAAATATACGGGTAATATGAATAGCCAAACATAGAGAAGACTTTACTCAATAGGTCGTAAAGCCACTGTATCCGGCGACAGCGGTACAAATTTAAGAGGTCCAAACTCCTTGCCCAATCCCAATATTTTTATAGTTTATGCAGAAAGGCATGGATAACATGGGTAGGGAGATGTACACACTCAACCCTTCTGGCGATTGCTCAATGAGGTACTCGTTAGTAGCAAAACCGACGGACGAAAAATTTCATCATTGTAAGAAAAGTCTTCAGATCTTGATCTCCTATCCAAAAATATCGGTAATACAATATCGTGATTACAAGATAACTCGTTATTGGCACAATTGGTCAGCTCTTAATGGACGAGATATCTCGTCATTAGCAAAATTGATCAGCTCTTGATGGACGAGGTATCTTGCCACTAGAAAAAGTGGTCAGCTGTTGAAGGCGTCATTTTCAAAATTTGTCAGTTCGTCAAATCTATCGTCATTGGCAAAATTAGTTAACTCTTGATGGTGAACGAGATATCTCGTCGAAACACCACCACACACACACTTGGAGGGTTAAACAAAAAATAACTACTATTGTCCCAGTAATTACTTAAAATGTTATATTGTACACACTCCCAGATCGTTTATTTCCACTGTTACTTGTTCAAATTTGTCATTGATAAAATTTGAATCCCATGCTTTTTCATGGGGTCGCCCTCAAGATGAGGCATCATAGGCTGTTTGCAATGAAATAGTATTGTGAGTAGAGCAAGAGCGTATCATTTCATATATGCTTTTCTTTGGTCTGTGTCTTTACCTTCAAATGTAAAATGTTAAATCTATAGGACCCCTTCAAACATTTTCAGCAGGTGTCAGGCCTTACTGCAATAATAGACATGTGTCATATTCAGTGGCCACACTTTCTACATAGCTTCACCTTACAAAATACATATATATATATATATATATATATATATATATATATATATATATATATATATATATATATATATATATATATATTTGGGATTCCCTAATAATTTTCCCACGTTGGGACCATCCATCAACGTGTGCTACCCTTTAACTGTTACCTAAAGGTCAAGATATAGGTATCTTGACTAGAAATAAACTAACTGCATCACTACTTCAAAATAAAAATCGAATTGATACTTATTTTCGATAACTCTCGAAGTTAAATATTCTGATTTCGATTTAATTTCTATTTATTCCATTGCTAATCCGATGTTCTTTCAGCTGTTCAAATGGAGAAGTTTACTTTTAATACTACTATGACGGCATCGAACATTTAAGTATTGCCGTTAAGGATTTGTTTTGATTTTTCAATACTTTTTCTGTGGGCACTCTAAACAATGGCCATGAAGAAATGAAATCCAAAATAAACATCTTAGCTTGTCTAAGAAGCACTCCCCCAAACACTATAATTTTATACAAAAACAAATAGTGAAATCTGAGGGAGTGGGAAGGAAAATTTCCAATCACTGTCATTATATCTTCAAATATGCAACACTTTGATCCATTAATAGTATTTCTGTAGAAATTTCTTAAATTATCGAAATACTTTTTATTTTAAAATTGAATTCGAAGAACCTATTAGAATTGAATTTGAACAAATATAGTTTTGATATTTCATCAGTTCTGACACAGATTTATTGTGCCTCTTTTGTGTGTTCTGTGCCTATAGACTTCCTTTCCCTTCCATAGCCTTGAGTTCCACCGTGGCTTAGTAATTTACCCACTGTTCTTGTAAACTACGAGTTGTAGGCGATGCTGGTTTGATTACTGTAACTTACTCCGGGAGTATTTCTTTCATCTGCATTTGTAAAAATTCACATGTACTTTCATTTATTTGATGTTGTCTGGACAAATATGATCCTTGCGTCTTAAAGCCCTAACATCCAATCCAATCCTCGTCCATTCATAAGCCAAAATTAAATAAAAACGAAATTTAATGCCCCATCTGTTTATATGTAACTGGTTTTATAATACAAAATTTTGTTAATTGATCACTACTATTGAAAACAGTCATAAAAATTAACTGTCCATTTTAGAAATTAAAAATTGACAGTATTATTTTTATTCAGTACAACCCAGTGTATAAACCATATGTATAATTATGTATAAAATTGATGTATATATAACAATTTTATGTTTTTATCTAACCGTTAGTTACATACGCTTCAGTTCGCATCGTACGTAATTGAAAACGAGCAAGCAACTATAATAACCAGTTAACCACCAACCTAAATTCTAATCTAGTCTAGACGATCCCGGTGCAAAGCAGCAAATGCAACTAGAGCTAACAAAGACAGGAATGCCGGGATTGGGATCTTTATCTCTCCTAAGATCCGGACCCCTCACATAAGGGGGGGGAGAGTCTCATTAGAGGACACGAAATTTGGAACTTCTGTGCAGGAAGAATGAGCTATTGCCTACGGGGATGGATGTCCGCAGCTGTCTTGACAAAAGGCTGGACGGCTGACCTAAGTAGACACTTTTCTGAGAAATCTTCTGTACCCCCATTGGGAAAAATTCCAATTGTACATCCGGTCGGTGCTACTGAGCCCTGAGGCGGCAGAACGTGAAAAATCAGGGCATACTCTGAATCAATTTGGGAGTGGAAAAGGAATGAACAAACATCAATTTAATTTATTTAGAGTGGATCTCGTTTGTTGAACAACTTTTTTTCTGCGGTAGTCGTATCTGGGATTTGGAGTATAGCTTCGTTATTATGGTTGGAGAGTTTTGCGTAGAAATTGGTATTGAGTTTAATTATAAACTCTTTGATCTCGCGTACATATTTAGTTATTCCCTAATTTTTATATTGCGGTAGAATAATGGGCTGTCTGTAGCTATTCGAAGGGTGATGTTTTGGAGTGATGCTGTTTTTTCACGTGAGTTTCAGCGCAGGAAAATGTCTCTGAGAAACTAATGCAAAGCACGTGCTAACAATGGAATGGATTTTTTTGTGTTTGCCCCACAACCGTCTGAGAAAATGTGCAAGAGCTTGACCGATTCGATGATTGTTGTTAAAATAATTTGACGTTACGTTTAATTTGAAAAAAGTAAATGTCTCAACAACTATCCATACTATACTTTCGTTCAATCGGAATAATTTTTAAGTGTTGTTTCTCTCGCATTTATTATTTGGAGCTGCTTTAGTTAAGGGGTAGAGACATCGCAAATTAATGACGTTTTATAGTATTTTTAAAAAAACTATATATATATATAAACTTACCGGAAGTAAGATTTTAAACAAATGTACAGAATCTTTAAGCAAAACTCAATGTGGAATAAAATCTCAAAACTAAATTTATAACTCAACGTCTGGGAAAATTACACAATTCTTTGTGAGTTTGCGTAATCAAGAACTGATCTAGTGTTGTCGAGTTCACGGGATGCCAAAACAAATTATCTGTCTTCTCATTGGAAATGTGTAACACGGCTAACCATGCGACTACGAGAAGGTTTTTAAAAGTATTAGAAACACACACACACACACACACACACACACAGTTTCTTTATCATAGCCCGCCTTGTAGGGGCCGCGGTAACCTTGTTTGATAAGAGTCTCGGATTAGCAAACGGAGGGTTGGGAATTCCAACTAACTAAAAGACCGTCGTGCAGGTGGGGACTCGTGCACGTTAAAACTGTCGTGGCCTCAAATTTTCGAATTTTGGTTAGGTGTAAAACTTCGGAGAGTGGGTAAACTCAGGTGTTCACCTCGTCATCGGACCGTGGCTCAAAATTACCCAAGTATCGCCCTCGGATCTTTCCCTTTGCGATGGATCCCGGACTGTCGCCAATAACCCGTGTGTTTGTTGCTTCCAGTGCGAGGTAAATTCAACAACCAACCCCACACATTACAAAAAAATATTCCACGGCTTACAAAGCCTTGATTGTTTTAATTTAATAATATAAAAATAACAAACCAATACTAGAAGGAGACCCCCCGACTATACTGTAATATGCCGCCTTTCTGTATGATAAAAGAAACCTTGGCTCATAATTTAATAATTCACCTCCCCTCAGTCCCCTTTCCATAGAAATTTATGAATGGTTTAAACATGTCCATCCTAACCACAGGGTTAGTTTGTAAAGTTTCTCTCGCCTTTATTATTTGAAGTTGCTTTAGTTAATGGGTAGAGGCATCACAAACAACAATTAATGACGTTTTATAGTATTTTTTAAACAAACTCTCTAAACTTACCGGGTATGACATTTCAAACAAATGTTCAAAATCTCTAAGCACTACTCTAATGTGGAATAATATCTCAAAACTAAACTTATTAATCAACGTCTGGGAAAATTACACAATTCTTTGTGAGTTTGCGTAATCAAGAACTGATCTAGTGTTGTCGAGTTCACGGGATGCCAAAACAAATTATCTGTCTTCTCATTGGAAATGTGTAACACGGCTAACCATGCGACTACGAGAAGGTTTTTAAAAGTATTAGAAACACACACACACACACACACAGTTTCTTTATCATAGCCCGCCTTGTAGGGGCCGCGGTAACCTTGTTTGATAAGAGTCGCGGATTAGCAAACGGAGGGTTGGGAATTCCAACTAACTAAAAGACCGTCGTGCAGGTGGGGACTCGTGCACGTTAAAACTGTCGTGGCCTCAAATTTTCGAATTTTGGTTAGGTGTAAAACTTCGGAGAGTGGGTAAACTCAGGTGTTCACCACCTCGTCATCGGACCGTGGCTCAAAATTACCCAAGTATCGCCCTCGGATCTTTCCCTTTGCGATGGATCCCGGACTGTCGCCAATAACCCGTGTGTTTGTTGCTTCCAGTGCGAGGTAAATTCAACAACCAACCCCACACATTACAAAAAAATATTCCACGGCTTACAAAGCCTTGATTGTTTTAATTTAATAATATAAAAATAACAAACCAATACTAGAAGGAGACCCCCCGACTATACTGTAATATGCCGCCTTTCTGTATGATAAAAGAAACCTTGGCTCATAATTTAATAATTCACCTCCCCTCAGTCCCCTTTCCATAGAAATTTATGAATGGTTTAAACATGTCCATCCTAACCACAGGGTTAGTTTGTAAAGTTTCTCTCGCCTTTATTATTTGAAGTTGCTTTAGTTAATGGGTAGAGGCATCACAAACAACAATTAATGACGTTTTATAGTATTTTTTAAACAAACTAAACTTACCGGGTATGACATTTCAAACAAATGTTCAAAATCTCTAAGCACTACTCTAATGTGGAATAATATCTCAAAACTAAACTTATTAATCAACGTCTGAAAAATTACACAATTCTTTGTGTGTGTGCGTAAATGAGAACTGATCTAGTGTCGGCGAGTAATGAAGGAGCGTAACTGTATCGGAAATTGGAATAATCCCTTATCCACGCACGTCTTCTTTGTCCTTGGTTCGAATCCCGGTCTAGGAAGAGATGTTCATAATATTTCGGAAGAGTGTTGAAACACAAAGTGTAAACACATGAATTTTATTATTTCATAAACAAAATGGAGCTAGCTTTCTTATGAATTCTTCGTGGGAAAAAATGATAGTCCCAATGCCATATTTCGTGTAGTGTTTTGTTTTTTTCACATCACACTTTCTCACGTTCTTCTCAAGAGAATGCACGATAACTATGACACACTTTACTGTTCTCTCATTTGAATGTCCCCAAACAGACACAAACCAAAAGGAAAGCCTCCGAAGAAGCCTTTGGTTGGTTCGAGTTTCGAACTCCAAACCTTTTGATTGCTAATCCGCTCCTCTAGCAAACAGGCTATCACGGCCCTTCGGTGATGATATAAATTCGGTTTTAAATTTTTTGCTCTATTTACAGAATGGGCACATTAATTAATCTTTCTTTTCCCATAGTATTAATTTTTTACAAGCTTTAAAACAAAAAACGATCTCTCTCCTAACGCCCGTCAAATAAGGGAACTGTTAAAAAAAATTTTAATAATATTTCAACATTCGCAACTATGCAAAACATTTCTTTGAAGGCTCGATAGATGTCTGGTGTGCTTTTTATGGTCTCCTCGTGTTTTCCTTTTAGAAATATTAAAAACTTGTCAACTTCATCTTCAAAAGTACTACCATCAATGCATTTTTGTAAATTATATATTTTTATCCAACTTCCAGTTAAAGCCTCTTTTACATCTATGGTTGAAACGAAGTTTTACAGCTAATACAGCATCTGCCCCTCTTGCTGATCATCTCGTATATTAGAAACTCTTTTCACTGAACTTATAGAAGCACATTGTAAAGACGCTGTCACATCTTTCCTCGAACACTAATGAATAGACATTTTAAGACCTCGTGGGCCACTTCGTAATCCGGGGCCCTACGCGGATTTCCTTCTCCACAAAGGAAATAAATATAGTTTTGATATTTATTGTTTTAAAATTTTATTTATGGATTATTGACGATTATATTTTCTATGAATCGCTAAACAATACTCCAATAACTCAAGAATTCAACACACACACACACTTCAATGGAAACCTCTCGAAACTCTAGTACTCCTCACAATATGTCTTGGCGATACTTTCGAAATAATAGATACAACCTGTGCTTCATTTCTATTCTTCTCTTCAAATTTGTTTTAATTAAAATACTTTCCACTACGCCACATTAGGTATTCTGTGGAAATTGTGATAAGCCCCTTTAAACTTAAAGTTAATTGTAGAATATTTCCATTCACGTCTAAAAACTCTTCCTGCGGTTTGGTTGCTCTAATTTGTAGTTTTTCATAAAAACTCTAGTTATGTTCCTTAGTACTCGTACTCATGCACTTTTCAAACAATACTGTAGTTAATTATTTCCAATTAGTATAGTTGTCCTTTTATATTTCACAAGGGATCTGCATATGGTGAGTAAAGGTTAACAACTACGATGACCCTGATTTTTTTAAAAGAATAAATCCTCTACGTAATCTGTAGTTACAAACTGGTTGTTTTAAAATAAAATAGTATGTCCTTAATAGAGTGTTAATCGCGTTCAATGAATTGTTAGTTCAATACATACTCAAATATGTGTAAACATAACTAAATAACATCTTTGTGCTACGCTAATTAAACACAAGAACTTAGCGCATAGGAATTATAATCTATTTATATGATGCACAAAAGATGCTCTATTTTTTTATTAAATACAGCAATAAAATCAAATAAAAAAAGTCATGCTATGTTTTCAACGATTCTTATTTTCAAATCATATTAAATTTTATCGTGAAAAAAACGAATACTACACTGTTGAATAGCGAACAATCGCCTTTCACAAAGCAAATCCCTTGAGGATAGACAGATGCCTGGTAAAACCGCGAAACAGGGTTTATGGCAAAACAGTAGTTATAGAAAACTACAATGTATAGCTACAAGCCAAAATCATAAAAGGGTATGAAAACTTTTTCTGGACCCGAGACCTTTTATAGCCCGTCGGTCAAAAAGGTAAGAAAAATTATTTGACAAATTTTTGTCTTATCTGATCTAATATCAAAGGTCAAAAAGGTTTTATTTTTTTCCCGACGGAATATAAAAGGCCAAGCTTGACATGAATCTGGACCAGGCCCGCCGCTAACTGTTTGAACGCCTGTGTGCAATACCAATTACGCCGCCTCCTGTGTGATTGTGACGTCATGTCGATTGGATTTCTTCGCAATTCGAATTTGGCCGCATCTGGCAATGACGAGGCCATCACGGCGTTGCTCGTGGTGTTGGTTTACCAAATGGGAATTCGTAGCAATCAAAGGGGGTTAGCGAGCAGTGGTCTCACCTGACCCCACGAAAAGAACTGTCACGGGCAACGCAATGCTGGCCAAGCAGTGGCTAGTTACCATATAAATATAGATCTACAGAAATTGAACTCGTCTTGAATTTATGCTATCAGCGATAAGTAGGCTTTCCAAGTTTACGAGTAATAATCGACCCACTTAATCACGTAATTGAGTTTATAAAAAGTTTATAGAAATTCCGTATAAAGGAACTGTAAAATTAAATTTGTATTTCTAAAATACATAGAGTTTTGGCTCAGATGTTTTGTAAGAATTTTGTATAGCCTGTACTGACTACGGAACCCTACACTGTGCGTGGTCAGACACGAACTTGGCCGGGTTTTTATTTCAAATTTCGTAAATATTTAATTGGGTATATGTGCTACAAACAGATGATTACTAGGCGCAGCAATTATTATGATAAGCCGATAAATAAACGTAGGTACCAAAATTTTGCACTGAAGTATTTGCCAAGGAAGCGATAACTAATGAAATATGATAGTTGCAAATAGCGATAACTCGCCAGAAAAAATTACCATGAACACACACTAATTACCCTCCTCGGGCGCTGCATTTCGCACCCGCTCGATAGATTAGGGCACATCCTGTCAATTGGAATTTGGTGAATGGATACTTTGAATTTTGGAAAGTGATTGCGAAACATAATGGATCAAGAAACTGCTTTACAGCTGAGGCTACTTAATAGTTTTAAAAATTAGTCCACAAATTATTCAGAAATAATTTGCTGCTGACCTCTAGCGGTGAGCCCAGAGATCCACGAAAAAGATACACGCCAAACGAGAGGTTGGAAAGGAAATGAGTGACCGAAATATAGGAGAGTCTCGTCTGTTTGGGAAAAAGTTGAGTGGCCGAAATTTTTCGGATACCCGTACTCTAAAGATTTTGCCAGTTTTGTCATGGCGGAGCCCCTTCGTAATATAAAATAAAATAGTAATTGCGTGCCGGTCAGATTTTTTCCTCAATGCGATGACATTTCTTATGCTAAAGGTGGGTATTATGACAATGACTTTGAATATTACGTGATCGATCGCTAGATTTGCCCCCACCTGGACGTGCGGTCTACGCCCGCTGACGGCGGGCCTGATCTGGACACGGACCACCTGAGTCACCAATCGCTTGACATGGGTGAAAACAAAAGTAGAGAGTGCATTGGGGTTGGTGCACGTTAAATCTGTAGGTGTCAATTGAATGGGAAAGATACCGACCCATTTTGATGAAGCCAGTGGCCTCGAATTCAATTTCCGACCCAGCCAATTAATCCTACAGACGGTGTTCAGATTCTGCGATTGAAAAGGTTAACATAATGTTCTTCGCACCAAGATTGACTACGTTTCATCAGCATCCCTTTTAGAAAACTAGAGTTTCACTGCATCAGTAACCCTTTGCAGCCATTCCCATGTGTTCTTTTTAAACAATATTTGCTCAATGAGTGTATCATAATTTGTTCAAAGCGTTGATAGACAGGAATGAAAAAGATACCGGCCTCGAATTCGATCCACTAAATAATCCGATGAAGGGGTCTGCGATTGAAAATGAAATTTCAATTGGCTCATTCGATCGACATCCTGAAGTTTTTAACTAAACGTTTTTCTCACGCATCAAGCAAACTCAGGCACCGCATGGTACCAAGTCTCTGAAAAGGTAGGTATGCCCTTTCCAAGTCGGCCATTTGCGATTGGTCATCCGAAAACATTGGCATTGAAAACATTCAACACACAAAATTATGATGGTATTTTTTAATTAACGTCACATTGGAGCAACACAACGGGCTATTGGTGACGGTCCGGTATCAACTCCGAAAGAAAGAGGGGTCTGATGACACCACCTTGTTATTTAGAACCATGGTCGGATGACGAGGATATACCTCAGCTGGCACCAGACAATTTCCACATTGTCATCTGACCGTGGTTCAGATTTACGTGGTGTTGTACTCGAATCTTTCCCGTCCACATTGATCCTGGACCGTCGTCAATAGTCTGCTGTGTTGCTCCAGTGAGATGTTAATTAAAATACATACCTTCCAACTTTCCACGCCAAAGTGACGATATTTGAGACCACGACAGATTTAACCTGTACCCCCCCCCCTTTGTACAGTATGGGCCGACCAACCGGTATAGTGGTTAAGGTGTTAGCCTCTGGATCGGAAGTTCCTGGTTTAAATCCGGGTCCGGGCATGGATGTTTGTAAGCGTATGGTTTAGAGGCGGCTGGTGCACCTTACATCTGTCATGGCCGAAAGTCCTCCCGTTGGGTTGGTGTGGAAGTTCGGAGAGTGATGTGCCAGCTCAGGTGTTGCCTCGTCATCTGAACGTGGTTCAAAATTACGAGGTGTTGTCCTCGGATCTTTCATTTAAAGTATTAATCCCAGACCGTCGTCAATAGCCCGTTGTGTTGCTCTAGTTCGACGTTATTTAAAATTACCTCACCTTACTTTGTACAAGATGGTTTTTGTTGGATTCGAACACGCAACCTTCAAAAGTGTACAAATTTATTGTAATAATTGGTAATTTTTTAGTTAACGTCGTACTAGAGCAACACAACGGGCTATTGACGACGGTCCGGGATCAGTCCCTTAAGGGAAAGATCCGAGGACAACACCTCGTAATTTTGAACCACGGTCAGATGACGAAGCAACACCTGAGCTGGCACCCCACTCTCCAAACTTCCACGCCAACCCAACGTGAGGACTTTCGGCCACGACAGATTTAAGGTGCACCAGCCGCCTCTACACCATACGTTTACAAACATCCATGCCCGGGCCCGGATTCGAACCAGGAACCTTCCGATCTAGAGGCTAACACCTTAACCACTATACCGGTTGGTCGGCCAAATTTATTGTGAATTGGTTAAATTGTGATAGAGATACTGAACATTATTTCTATTTAGATCTCGGATCTTCCCCTTCGGTATTGATCCTGGATCGTCGTCAATAGCCCGTTGTGTTGCTCTAGTTCGATGTTACTTTAAATATGTAACTACTTACCTATTTGGATTATGAATTGTTTTTACCTCCCTCTCGTCCCAAGACAAATAGAGGGTTCATACATAGCCTGTTTCTCGCAGGATTCTAAAGAATGAATGTATAAATTTGGTCTGGCATCGTTAAAATACTCAATATTATTAATATAGAGATTTCGTATTGTTTTTAACCTCTCTGCACGCACAAGAGAAATATAATGGGGGTTATTATGTAGCCTATATTACTCGCAGGGTTCTAAAGAGCAAGTATAGCAAATTTGGTGTGGATTGGTCAAACGGTGTAGATTTGTATAGAGAACAGAGAAACGAGAATTGGTTTATGTATTTAATAGTTTTGTAATATAGATTATAGAGACAACTAAGAAGTGGTTTTATATATAGTACTGGTTTTAGATTATTAAAAAGTTAATCGATATTTTACTATTTGTAATTTGATTCAAGTTAAATTTATGGGCTCAGGTTTAATACATTTTAATTTCCTGATTATGCATAACTTTTATTTTCGACTTCGAGGTTATGCATCGCATTTTTATTTAATGTTTCATTAATTATTTTGTTCAGAGATTAGATTTTAGAGAGTTGGTATCTGATCATGACCTTATTGCCTCTCCTTGTTCTAGAATAGGTGCTTTTTATGAAGACTAGATAACTTATTTTTATGATAAAGGCAAATATTTAAACTATCAAAAAATATTGTTCACATGAAAATAAAGATATTTATTAATTTATACTATGTAAATATACACTGGAAAATGAATTGAATTTTACATTGGACATTTAATCTCGGAATTTGTGAAAACAATTTGAATCAATTTAAAACGCCATAAAAAGTTAATTATTCGACCGCTTAGTACTTTTCAATCAATGGAGGTTTGACCATTTCAGTCTGAATAATGACTATCTCCGTAATTCGTTATATTTGTGGAAAATGTGTATGAAATATTAAAACTCCAACTTTTGATACATTAAATTTATCTATTTTATGCTAAAATTCCTGTGTCTAAACTCAAAACTTATAAATAATTATAATTAATAACGTTTGAAATATTTGTTATATGACCAGCTAACACTAATGTTATGCAAAATTTGAGACACGACATTTGAAATTGTCAGTACTAATTCATCAATTCTAAATGTAATTACAAAACGCGAATACAACAGTATAATTGTCGACATATTTATTAATTTTATCTCAGTAAATAATGCATTCCCAAATATGTGAAGACAGTTTAAAATAGTTCAAATTCAATGCAATACAAAATAGTTTCGAAAACGATAAGCCCGCTATGTTAGAATTTTAAACGTTCAAACAGTTTTATTTGTCCGAAAAACACTTGATAAAATTTTTCTTTCTTATCAGTCAAAAATCTTGCGAGGGCTGGAAATATTCCTGTTTTCATACCCGTGACAAAATCTGATGTCACTGCTTCTTGCAAAAAATTGGTTTTAGTGTTTTTCCCTTCATGTAAATTTATCTTCGAAATTTAAAAAAAAAAAGGAATTGCATGTTTTACAATCAAGAAAGTTTTTGGACAGCTAACAATCAAAATTAAGCCAATTTTGTCAGCATTTATTCTGAGCAAAGTGGATTTTGTATTTTGATCAATCAGGGGGGGTCGTAGCATTTTGTCCACTCCACAATTTAAAAAGATGGAGAGCTGTACAGTTTCTCCTTTTCAACACATGAACCCACACAATGCTACAAATAAATGATGCAACACTACCCCGATGGTGCGTCCCCACTCCCCTGAAATTCTTCCTATTTCGAAAGACGGGGAAAATATGACACACTAATGACTTCCATGAGAAAACGTCTCAAAGAAGCCAAAGCCATAAGATGCGCCAAAGTATTTGCCAAGGAAGCGATAACTAATGAAATATGATAGTTGCAAATAGCGATAACTCGCCAGAAAAAATTACCATGAACACACACTAATTACCCTCCTCGGGCGCTGCATTTCGCACCCGCTCGATAGATTAGTTAGCAAGCTTGCTAATGGTCCCAGTATTTGACATTTCAGCCAATGAGATGCTTGTTTCTTTTTCATTATTTTTCACTTCAGACAAAAAGAAAATTTAAAACATGAGAAAAAGCAATTTGAAATTTAAAAGTTACAAAAATAATAATGATGTAGAACATTAATTTAACAGTTTTTTTTTTTTTTTTGCGTCGTGTTATGGAACCTTGAATTCTTTTAGTATGTACTGAAATTTGTGATGAAAGGAGGCGTAAATAACTAATTTGTTGATGGTTTTGTTTATGTTTTTGAGTTAAATCCTCGGATTCATGATGGGTTTCAAGAAAGAGAATGCCAAGTAACACAGCCATTATTTCAGATCCTCTGTCAATTTACAGACATTGTTTGACCGATATCTATAATTAAGCTTTCAATTAAAATGAAAATATTTTCTTTTGCTAGTTCATATATTAAGTCATTATGAGGATGCAAGCCCACGAATTGAAACTAATTCCTCCTGATTTACGTCGGGAGGAGGCTATGATTCAGATTGCAGACTCACTTGACTACATGCAAAAAATTACTGATAGCATTTTCAAAAAGATACTTGACCGTGTTGGTGATTATAGTAAACGTTTGCAATCTGTTTGTGACCGGGCTGATGTTGCTCAAAAGAAAATTGATAAAATTAGAGGCAGTAGCAAAGCTACAAAGGTAATATGATTTATTTCAATTTGTCTTGTAACTTTTATAAATTTCTGTTGTAATAATTGTCTTGTAGCCAATGGTTGTCTTGAAGATTCTGTGTTTATAGTTCTTTTAATGTCTATTGTAAGAAACTGGATATAAGAGATCACTATTTTGGGCAGAATGAAACATGGAACATAGAATTATGTACTTTTAAGATTTTGTCTGTGCACTGCCCAAATCTACTGACAAAGCTTGTTTGCTTTTGGATCTTGTGCCATAAAACACCAATATCCAATCCAGCGCAGATCTATACTTCATTTTATCAAGTTTCTGGTCATCTCAATGTTCTTATTGGTTAAATTCATAAATTTTTATATAGCTTATGAGAAAAAAAAGACGGAATAAAAGGAATTTCGAATTACACTTGCATATACATTTATGTGTACTCATATAGACATACACTTGTATATATCCCCAATTTAGACGAGACTATTGGTTCCTTAATTTTGGCCCAGCTTCTTCAGCAGCTATACATAGAAATGTTACAGATAGAATATGTATAATAATACCGATCATGATATGATTTTAAATAAATGTTACACATGTATTATACAGGGTTTGAAATTAGTAGCAGCAAGTAGGTTGTCAATGACACTTTTTCCTTACTTGCCAAAATGCTCTACTTCAGTGCAATTTCAAAGAAAACTTTGTTTATGCATAAGCACACAGTGTAATGATAGTATAAATATTAATAATGATATAAATAGAGGCTATATATAAGATATAAATAGAGGCTATATATTCAAGACTTAATGACTATTTGTAAATATGTGGGTATTTTTCTCTTAACAAGTTTTTTTTATTTGGGGCCAATGTGCATTGCTTTTACAGGTAGTTTGAACCTCAGGCTGTTGGACAGAAGAATAAGTGACTGATTGATCAGAATTTGTATCATATAAGTGGAAGTAATCAGAAAACAAAACTTATGAAAAATGAAGACTAGACCTTTAAACTTGGTCATCAATTCAAAATGCAACTACGACTAATGACCATAGCAGTTTAAATTTTATAAGGGTGAGAACATAAAAAATAGGAGAATCAAATTTGTCAATACATTTTTCCCATTGATCACTACATGTGATATTTTCTGTGCATAACCTATTGACCCAATTAAAACCTCTAAAATTCTATTTTGAGTGACTGTTTTTTAATGTTTAAGTATGTTTGAGTGTAAGTTTTGCTGAAGTTATTGCATATTTCATTAAAAAAAATAAGTATTTTTCAACTGTTCATTCAGTATTGGTTGATATAAATTAATTTTATAAGATTATGTTTCTTTAAATCTGATTTCTATTGAACACTCAAATCAGTTATTTTTTATATGCATGCATTGTGGTCAGGGTGTAAAAAAATCATGATTAAAAAAAAAATCAATTAAACGGATTTATTTGATTTAAATCAGATTTATTTGATTTAAATCAAAAATCAGATTTTTTTTATTTAAATTTTTGTAGGGCCTTTAAATTTGTTAAATAAAAAATTGCGTTTCTGACCTGACATGTAAACCAATATTTATTTAAGTAAACAATCCGAATTTGTGATATGGTAAATTAATATTTTACTAAAAATCATTGTGTGTTATATGGTAATACATTTAAAAATGAATTTTAAAAACAAGAGCAAAAGATAAAACATTTGTTTAACTTTAAAACAAAAGTTGACATCCTACATAGTTTTTCAGGAGTAAATTAACATCATCATGTTAACAAATGTATCAGTAAGTGTAAGTGAGACCTAAATTAGTCTTATTAAATAAATATTGGTTATGGGTAACTACTCTTAAAGTGAAAGGTGACTGTTTCAGGGTGCATTTTGCAAAATAAAAGATGTTCGTAGTGTTTAAACTTTCATCCTTTCAAATAGAAAGCTCAGTTGAATTTTTTGTTTAATAAATTATTAATCACATTAATTGTGTTATTTTGTATTTATGTCTCAATTTAAAAAAGTAGTTGAAAAATCACTATAGCTAAGCCATTGGTCAATCAATTAAAGGGGTAACAAGTAGTTTAGGCCTACTTTGTGGGGATTTTCTTTGGCTGTCTTGACATTTACGTAGATGTAGGCCTACTGCTTTATTGTTTGTAACATAAAATTATGCATGAACGTTGTAAAAACTTTCAAACAGATGTCAACTTATTTTTTACTTTACTGTTTGGCAGAATCCCTGACTAAACACTTAACAGATTACTTAGTCCATAGACACCTCAGGATTATTTGCAAGTGTCCAGTGCCAAACATTTTTTTTTAAAAGCTCATCAGTATGAGGTGTAGCCATTAGTGCTGAAATCACCATGTGTGCAGAAAGTTCAAAGCATTTGACAACTTCTGTGATTTTTCTAGGGTGTATTTACTTAGTTATAAAAATGTAAGATTAGTTGTGATTTAAATCAATGATTTAAAAAAAAAAATCATTTGATTAAAATCATGATTTTAATCGTTGATTTAAATCAAGTGATTTAAATCTTGACACCCTGATTGTGGTACACATTGCTACATATTTCTATCATTGTTACAGAGGTACACTTTCATTTTTGTGCCATATTGTGTGGTTCAGCTATCTCTTTTATTTCATAAAGTAACAAAAGAACATAATGAAATCAATTTCAATTGCAGCTCAATGACTCTTAAAACTAAACTTGAAATGGTGTCTCCTTTCTTGCATACTGTACACAATGTAAATATTTTATTGAAATTAACGTTCATTTTAACTCTTTATATAGGTTTTTTCAAGTTGCAAATATCCTGGTGATGAGAAATTGGATGATTATAAAGCTTTGTTTACTGCTGATCATGCACTTTCTGGAAAACAAACTTCTACTTATCATGTGAAGTCCAAACACATCACGCCCGATGAAAAGATACTGAAGCAAAAACTCCAGTTTTATAATGTCAGAGTGCCAGAGCATCAGAGAGAAAAAACCCAGTTATTGGAAGAAGGTTTAGGTAGTCTGCCAAAGCAGTTGGACTCTCTGAGTACTCTTTTGCTCTTCAATACATCTGAAAACCCGTAAGTTTATTTTAAAAGATGCATTTTATGCACACTTCGAATTAACTTAACAACTTTCAAAGATTTCTTCACCTCAGAAAGATTTCTATCCCTTTGATTATTCACATTTTTGTTTGCCTTCTATTCTTACTGTCAGTACTAGTTTTAATGATAATTTAATGCTATGTTTATCCATTGAATTTATTTAAAACTGCATACTTTAAACGATATATAATTAGAATCTGATAAACTTAAAGGTCATTCTTACATACAATTTCACAAAATTTCTGAGTAGTGTATTGCTTTTACCATGCTTCACATTTTAATGACTAAATAGCCTAATTGAAGGAATCCTAGGAAACATTCTGTTAGTCAAAAAGGATAAAATGTGTTAGAAGTTAGGTAGATAGCTACAGTTTGAAATGAAAATATAACATGGCAATAATTTGCTTGTAATGAAATATTTTTGTTTTGCCACTTTCACCCTTTCCCTTTGCTGATATTAACTATGTATTACAAACCCTAACAACTATAACAGTTTTAGAAAACAATGCTCTTATAAAGTGCTAAGTGTTAGCATATATGTACAGGTGATCATGAAAGTGGTTGAAATTAAAAATATTTAGTTTATTGCTTAATTTGAAAATGAACTACAAAAATTGTAAAACAAAAAAACAGTTTTAAAATTTTTACATTATAATAGCAAATATTTTCTGCAGTATCTTTTATTCAAGCATAAAACTTGAACTATTTCTTTGCAAAAACTATGACTTAGACCAGGGCTCGAAATACCCGGGTGCACAGATGCACTGTGCACATGAAAATAAAATTGTGCACCTAATATTTTTCCGCTAAGTGCACGCAGTGCATCTAAAATATAATCTTTGCGCCTTATTTAAAACCTTAGTTGCACAAGGTGCACCTGTATTAAAAAATCTATTTCGAGGCCTGACTTAGACTGCTTTTATAATCATCACATCAAATCTATTATTTACATAACAAATATATGACACCTCTTGCATTCTGTTAAATATAACAAATGGTTTTATTTGTAATTACTATAAAAAATAAAACACAGGACATTATAAGATCTTGGGTGTTAACTTATGATCTGAAGATCTTGAATTTATTGTAAAATTTTGGCTTGTCTTTTTTTATAGCTATAAAAAATATGTCATACTGGATCCGTTAGGAGCTGTAACAAAAACTAGAAAGAGCTTAGAAGAAGAAACAACTGAAGAAATTGGAGCAGCACCTATATCTATAAGTCAAAGAGAAACAATGGATGCTGTTGAAAAAATGAACTATTTCTATAATCCAGGTCTTGGCCAGGTTCCTGAAATGGATGTTCCATTGGCTCTACCTGATTTACCAGGTTTGGACCAAACTTTGTGTTTGAAAAATATTTACATTGCAAATTATAAAATTCAACAAATTATCCAAACCTGCCCACTTTCCATAAGTTGAAAAAACACTAGATTTTTTTTGGTCTTCCTGATGAGTATTTTCTGGAATTTTCTTTGAGGAGAAAATTTCCAAGTGATGTCTTTGAAGTTTTGTCACACAGCTGTGGCAACCACGAAAGAAAAACATCGAAATCAATGAGTGCTAGAATGTTGTACACAAGTTCTTTGTCTCTAATTTCCAAGAAAACTTAGCATACTTCTAAAACACTGAAGAAAATGTTCCTTTGCTAATATATTTGGCACATTGGAATTTTGTGTAAAATATCACCAAATTAGTCACAAAGTTTGTACTACTGCCTACTAATAAGCAAAAAATGGTTACTTTACAGGGAAACAGGGTTACTTTGTCTGTTTTGAATTGCTTTCTCAAAGCCCAATTGGCACATGTATTGTTACTAATTTGGTGCTTTTCATTACTTTTTATTTTAATTGTATTTAAGCAATTTTAATTTCTGGCAGTTTTGTGTTAGTATTTCTGCTGCAATAATTTTCTGAATTATTTTCTTGGAGGTCAGCATATGTGAATTATGTGTTTATTATAGTAAAATTTGTTTAAAATAAAATGGCAAAGGCATTGGTATTCTTTTAGAAATTGTTTATTGCTGGCCTAAAATAATAACTAAAAGTTGAGATTTTGATTAAATTTTAGTTTTGGCATGTCTTCTCCAAAATTTTGTAGTCTTTTGTGTCTTTATAGGAGATAATTTTAATATTTTAGAAATACCATAATTTTATAACCTTTAATAATATCTATAGATTAGGTATTGCATTCTTAAAATATAATAATATGCTGTGTAAATGAGTAATTTATGCAAATGTTTTTAAATTTGAAAATTTGTTTGTTGTAATATATTTTACACACTGCCCTACAATAATGGACCGAATGCCAGTGGATTTGCATAAAATCCGACTACTTGTTTGGGGGTGTTTTTCGTAATATGGCCTCTGACCTTTGCATGATGTTCTTGGTCAATTGAATGACAACACCTACTTGAACATTTTGGACAATCAGGTTCTTTCTACGCTCTGGCAATTTTATGGAATGGACAAATGTTACTTCCAGTACGACAATGCTCCATGTCATGTTGCAGCCTCTGTCAAGCAGTGGTATCAAGATATGGATGTAAAACGTCCTGACCTAAACCACATAGAATATTTGTGGGACGAGTTAAAGCGATGCTTACGAACCTGGGAACCATATCCAAAATCTACAGCTTAGCTGGCGACATTCTTGCAACAGGAATGGACACAAATACCCATAGCTGTGTATTAAACCTTGTTGAAAGTATGCCTTGAAGGGTTGCTAGTGTAATTGCAGCATATGGGGGACCATCCCCCTGTTAAAGCATTTATTCTTTCCCTTATACCATCACATCTTGCTGTCCGGTCCATTATTGTAGGGTAGTGTATATGATCTTGAATAGTTGTGTATATGGTGAGTACTTGGGAAAATACTGACTATTCTGCTGTTGTCTATTTTTCACATTGCATCATAATTATTTTTACAAAACACATGACAGGCTGCAGTCACCTCGGTACCTCCCTATGTAAAATTGGCAGCAGAGTATACTAGATTGCTTTCTCTAGGCCTTGCAGTGAACACTTGAAGCCAATGAAAACTGAATTGAGTTGGAAGCTTTTCCCTGTGTTCTCTAACTGCAACTCAGCTTAGTCTTCACTCGAACACATCATCTACTGTCTTGGTTGTCCCTCAGGCCCATTTATTCACAATCATGAGCAGGTTCTTAAGGGTCTCATGGGCTAATTGATGTGGTGTAATGTATTCTTCGCCACCAGAAAACACTTGCATCATTTCAATTTTCTAAAAATGAAACTAATTCAATTTTGAACTACAGTCTCTTCTAAAATATGTTCCTTGTTGTTTTAAAATTTCTGGCTACCCCTGCAGTTAATTATTTCCCATCTTTCTCAAATTTTAGGTATTGCCGACGACTTACTTTACAATGCAGACATGGGGCCTTCCATAGCACCGTCTTCTGTGCCCATCATCAGTAGCACAGCATTGCCAGAACTTCCTACAGTGATGCCAGAGGTTCCATCTGTTGTTCCTACTGATGCTGTTTCTGTAGTTAACATACCTAGTAGTATTTCATTGCCACCTACACCTCAGAATGTTGCTGTTCCTCCTCCTCCTCCACCCCCACCTCCTCCACCACCTCCACCTCCTCCTCCTGTAGTTACCCCTACTTCTGCCCCAACAAGTACTGTGGATGAAAGTGATGGAGACCAATCCATAGCCAAACCCAGTCAGGCCTCAGCACCCGTACCCCAAACTGGGGATGCACGAGCCAACTTACTAGAATCTATCAGGAAGGCTGGAGGCAGTGGCAAGGCGAATTTGAAAAACGTAAAAGAAAGGAAAATTGAGGCAAAGAAGAAAAAAGAGGTTGGTTTGGAAATCCTTTTTTCCAGCTTTCTTAACACTCATGATGGTTGTCTTGATGAGGTATCTCGTCATTCCTCATAAGGTCAAAACTGACCAGTTTATGATGAGGGAGACATATTGTTATTTGAAGGAAACTGACCAGATCCTGATCATGCCATTATCAAAAATCGACAATAACCTAATTACAAGACATGAAACCAAAATTGGTTGGGTCTTGATGGACGAGATATCTCATTAAAACCACTTGGAAGGTTAATTCTTTATATCTTTGGAAAAGTGTCATTACTTGAATTTCCTTTCTTATTTCAATACATTTTTCATGAATTTAGCATCCATATTCTCATAAATGGATATCAAGCTTCTAAATGAAATAAAATTATACAAAAAAAGCAACAACATGCTCTTTGATTTTCCTGGTGTTAATTCTTATTTTCAATAAAAGGCATGACAGAAAGCACACTTCAGTCATATGACCACAATTAATTCCCGAACATCTACTGTGGAGCTGTCAATTCTTAAAAGACAGATTTCTGCTGTTTCATAATCGAAAATTCATCGAGGGGCAAGAAGGGAAGAACAGTGTAGCTGAATGCATCATGATACGTTAAGGTGATGGTAACAAGGAATTACTGTAGTATACCACAAAACATTTAGTTCCTTGTTTTAAAAAATCATTATTTTGTTTTTAATGTTTAGGTTAACAGTTCACTTCAGATTTGGTCTCAATACTTAGAGATACTTTGTAAAAACTACTGTTAAATGGACTTAAATGATCAAACCACTAAAAATAGGGATTTATATCTACTTTTGTTTGAAGGAAATGACAAAAACTGAGTAATTCTGTTTTAACAATGCTTGGATGAAACTACTTATTGAAACTTATTTGATTTGGAAGTAAAACACACAGAAACTTTTCCAAAGATAGCAAAATTGTAAAATTGATTATCGCTATTGATTATCCAGTTGAAAAGACCATATGCTGAGACTGAAAATTATTGAGAAACCTTTAAGGGCCAATATTTTTTTCAGTAACACTTTTTTATAATGATATATATCGGGAGTGGCCATCTACAGTACCTTTGACAGCCACATTTCAGGAAAAAATATTTGAAAGATTCATTTATTTATATTGACAAGCTGAAAATTAGTTCAATTTTTTTTTAAAGTTTACCCTCAGTTCCCCCTCTCCAGGCCAGCCTGATTCATAGCTCGAACACAAAACCGCATTACTCTCTTAACTGAGACAACTTTGACTCAAAGTAGTTGGCTTAGTGATCAGTTACCATATTTCAAATATACATTTTATTTGCATTCGAGCCACTCACAGCTTGCAAGCATTGCTATGGCCACCCCTGATATAAATAATTGAACTCTTTTTATACTTTCTATACAAATTGAATTCTCTAATAATATTTAAACATAATTACAGTCTCAACCAAGATTAATGTTTTAATTTGAAATTAAAACCTACGTAAGTTTAAATATGTTACTAATGAATATATATATATATATATATCAATTAAACACATTTAAAAGATATATATCATCTAAACGTTAGATCAAAAATTGTGTAAAAGAATTTGATATTGTACAATAAAAAATTAGGTAAATTTGAATGGATATGTGTTAGGTTTTGTTTAATTTTCTTCAAACTGGTTTTATCTCAGCTAAAGGTAGCTCACTTTAAAAGCTATCCAAAAGTATCGACTTTTCTTAGTGATTGAAGTAGCTTGTTAATAGATTAATTTGAATTTTTCAGGAAGAGAAAACAGTTGCAAGTGGTGGAGGTGACTTGATGAGTGATTTGTTTTCCAAGTTGCAAATGAGAAGGAAAGGAATTTCTGGTATGGATTATATTTTATCACATCTTAATCTGTTTTGTATTCATCTGTCATATATTTTAATGTATAATTTTGGAGCATTATGTTAAAAAATTATTTATTTATTAATCTTATCTCACTATTACAAGTTTCATCACTGAATATTGGGTCATATTTCTGTAGGCCATTAAGGATTAATTGATGGATAGTAGTACTCCATTCTGGATTTTTAGAATCACCTCATTTTGCAGTTGTTAAACTAAGCATTTTGAATTACATTAAGAATCTGGAATTGAATCAAGTTCTATTTTGTATTACATCAATTAAAAACCTCACAAAAATAAACATTCTGAACTCATGTATGTTTTAATAAAATTAAGCTCAACCTGCAATTTCAAATTCATGGCCAATGGGCCTTTTTTCAGTCGGTTGTTACCTGTTTTCCAACCTGCATGGATAATTATGAAATAAAAATTTATTATCCTTTCCCCAATTAAATTGTGATGTATTTGATTTAGTTTAAACCTAGTAGTTCTTAACAAAGCAATCCTCTTTATAAGCTACTAGTTTATTCAGAAAAAATGCAGCTCTGTTAAGCCATGGCAGGCTTTAGAAAGCAAAATATGGCCAATTTAGTTTTTAAGGATCCTTAAAAAGTCTTAATACTTGCTGAAAGTCCTTCTGTATTCAAAAACCAACGTCATATTTGTCCAAGGTCAAGTATCACCAAAAATTGATAACATATTATTTACTAGCAGGCCAGCACTTTGCTGCCTGTGACAGTTCGTTTTGTGTTTTTACTGATACTGAAAAAAACATAAAAAGAAAAACAATTTTAAGAATGAGTCCCACCTTCAACCTCGACACATGACAAGGGCATGTTGCCTCATTCCTCCGTCCTCACTGATCCTTGAGGAATGAATACGTCTCCAGTGTGTAGGAAAACTGTTGTGTAGTAAACAGTCTCGATTAAATTTTTAAATTCAGGCTTTGCATAAAATTCAGACTACCAGAAGGTATTGATCTTATGTAAAACTTTTCACAGATTTAAAATCCATTGTAATTTTTACTCTATCTTTAATGATTGTGAAGATAGAAAACCTCAAAGTCCTTTTTGTGTTCATAGTAAATATGTTTGTCAAATGTGGCCAAATTCGTATTGCGAAAATATGAAAGTTACAATTGAAAAATATTTATTTAAAAGAAAATCACATAGAAGGTATCGATCTGGTGTGAAATTTTCTGAAAATTTCAAATCCATAGAATTTGTAACTCTATCTTTAACGATCGCAAAAATAGAAACTTGGACTAAAGAATTAAAAAAATGCTAGTCAAAAATTGTTATTTGTTTTGTTTTGCTTCACTGGAATTATTTTGTGCTCAGGAAATAAAAATGAAAGTAATAACTTTAGAATCTGATCTCTTCACACAGTTGACATTCTAAGGAAAACAAATAATAAATAAATTCCAATAAATTAATTAAAAAATGTTCTAGATTAATTTTTTAACATTCAGGCTTTGCATGAAATTAGGACTATCTGTGTGCAAAATTTCAGGATTAAATGGTGTAGATTAACTGTATCATGCTGTAAACACACTGACACACACACGCAAACACTTCCTTTTATAATTGTAGATATAGATAAACTAGAAAACGATGTTTTAAAAACGGAACTAGTTTCTTCACTTGCGCACTCACAGTTTAATTTTAATAAGGCCCAAATTTTTCTTTTGCTTGAAGAGTGATAACCCTGTAATCATGCTTATTGTTAGGTAAAAAGAGGTTTGAATATCTTATTCGTAACATTTGTGTCCTCTTGTGAGCTCTCTGGTCCTGTCTGTGCTCAGAAAAACATACCTATGTGAGCAGTTGTTTTCAGGAACGATCCAAAAAAGATCTTGTAAGAAATAACTGGTGACAGTAACTCATGCTTACTTTTAAAACTTGTCTATTCAAAGAACATTGTTCCATTATTGAAGCAAAAGTGATTGGAAAACAAGCACCAATTTCTGATCTCAAAATTTTCTTTACTTTGTCGTGTTTGTAAAATGTGATCGTTTTTAAGATTTAAATTAAAAGTTATTGTTATGTTAAAATGAGTTTCCAGTGATACAATGTGAGGGAAATAAAAATATTGGATCACATTTTTTTTTTACTATTTAAATTTAATTAAGACCCCTCAGAGACATAACTTCATATGGGTGTGAACTCGAGGTCTAGTGATATATTCTTTTTCTATGGGGCTCATTGCCTATAAGGATTATAACCCAGAGATTGCTCAAGTGATCTTTTCCTACTTTCTTCTCTCCATCCTTTCTATTTAAATTAATTGTTATTGTTTTGTCTTTGGCACAGCTTTACCAAATATAAATATTTTGCTATCCCCAAACCAACCAAAGATTAATTAAAAATAATATCCCATTGGTGTGCTAAGCCATTGGTGCAAATTTTATTAGAGTTAATATTTGCAAGAAATTCGAAGTTTATGCACCCCGAAAAAACCACGTAACCTCCTTTAAACCTAAGAAGTGCAATGCCAAGCCAAAGAACCAAGTTTGAAATCATTAAGCTAAAGTGATTTTTTCCTTTAATAGGTGCTAATCGAACTGGTAATGTTTCTGATGGAAACCCTCCTGCTCTTAACCCTAGTACAGCTTTGCAAAAAATATCTTCAATGATACCTCCTCCACCATTGCCTAAACCATCGGAAAACCAATCAGCTAACGATGATGACGACGACTGGGAATGATGTGTATTTTTTACAATATTGTTTGAAGCTGAAATCACAGCTGAACTTGATTATTTATTAAGTGTTATTATTGTAATTATATTCATTATGCATAATTTCTGTTCAGTTAAAGTATTTCGTGTTTATGCAGAAATTTTAAAGTGGATTAAATTTCCAAATTCAAAGCAATGCTATGTAATTTAGTACATTGAAACTTCTCTGAAAGAAATTGTTGATTTGTTCGGCATTCCGCATAAAATATTTTGTGATATTTTGTATAAAAATATAAATATATATATTTTAGATACTTGTATGTTCAATAAAGTTGTATTATATCTGCTGTGTATACATTTGTGGTTTTACATTACAAAATTCCTAACACAACCAATAAGTTTAATCTTTTTATTATATTAGAAACGCTTTACTGTTTCATTTGCAAAGTACTTGTTAAATTGGTTTTGAAATAATTTCCTTTCTTCAAATTGGTGAATTCTTACGTTATATGATTAAGAAATTTATATACACCTGTAACCTTTAATCTCATGTAAGCAATATTTTTAATTGGTGTAAGGCATTTTAATAATTATAATTCTATGAAACTTAAATCTATATAAACTAAAGATTGAAGTAACTTATGTTTGTAAGAATTATTTCATCTGTAACATTAAGGACAGAACATTTTTTACAACCTAACAAACACAGCAATAAATGCCTATGTATTTGCAAACAAATACATAGACATTTATTGCTTTTATTTTTGCAGGTTTAATATGTTTGTAGTTTTATAAATAGGGCATGGGAGTTGAAGAAATTAAGCTATCTAACAATGATTTTGAAATCCAGAAATTTTTATACTAAATCTTCCATAATCTAATATAATATATATAATTCTCTTGCGTGTCGCCCAAATTTGGCTGTATTTCTTTTACAGCTTTGGCAACGATTGGTTTGTTTATGTTTACATTTCGCAAACTGATATTTTCCACGAGTTTTAGTTCACGAGCATTATTTCTTTCTCCAAAATGGATTTAAGAAGTTGCGGCGTGCAGCACGTACCGGTATTTGCGATATAACGTTGCTTACAGAGCACGATTGCGGTTCGATGACCGAAATATGTGAATACCGTCATGCACTATATTGGGCTAAAGTAAAAAACTCAAGCGGCCAATATGCCAAATGTTGTCCCGAGTTTTAGTTAAAAAAAGGATTTAAGAAGAGCTGTTAAGTATTATCGAAATTGTCAGAACCGAAGGATTCTCAGAGCGAGTGAAACTCCAAAGGAAGCTAGCATTCGTCGAACTAATCGAACAGAAGCTGTTAGGTTGCGGCGTGTAGCACGTACTGGCATTTGCGATATAACGTTGCTTACAGAGCACGATTGCGGTTCGATGACTGAAATATGTGAATACTGTCAAGCACTATTGGGCTAAAGAAAAAAAATTCAAGCGGCCAATATACCAAATGATGTCATGGTGGCAAAGTACAATTGCCGGAACTTTCCACTGCACCTATAACCAACTCCGAGATCTTCTGACCGGTGTTTCATCCGAGTCAAAAAACTATAGATCCCACAGCAGAGAATTCAATGCCGCTCTTGCCTTTCCTTCAATGGGAGCCCTAATAAAGCCACCTCCCGGAACTGGACTGTACTGTTTTCGTATTCATGCCCAGATTACCATATGGTGTCACCACTTTATGTCGGTGGGGAAAACAAAGCTGGATATGGACAACTGTACATTTATGATTCAAGTGAGGCTACAGAGAAGATAATGAAGAAAAATGAAAGGTGTTCCAAAATCCTCATGAAAAAGTTAGAAGATTTGTTGCGTCAAGTGAATCCCTTTGTCGATTCCTTTAGCAAAATGCAATAGATTATTCAAAGCAATCTAGCGACTTCGGTTAAGATGGTATTCATGGAAGACGGCAACTTGGATCTGCGGCGGTACAACTCACCAACTACACTAGCGCGTCTTTCTAGTAATGGCTCTTCGTTACGTGGACGATTCTATTTAGGACCGTGGGGAGGACAGGCGCCTCAATCCCATGATAGTACTTTACCCAAGTCCAACTTGATCGGCTAATCGGATCACATGACCTAGATACGTATGTCATCAAGGTTTATAGTTGTTGGCGATTTATCTCTTCCTTTCTGCTTTCTTCTTTTCTTTTCAGATCCATGGCTATGGGTGGGTAGAGGTGGGAGCCGAAAATTGTATCCTTTTATTATATAAGTTAATAATTATATAAGTTAGTGTTTTATGTATGCTTTTTGTTACATCAGAATGGTCCTAAGCCAGCGGTGGATACGACACCATCATCCTAAAGCAAAGGGGACGGCAGAGGGGCGGAAAAATATCAGCTGGTAGTGAGTTCAGGAGTGGTTCTTAGATTATTTATGTAAAATCAACGGAAGCTTGGAAAAATATGAAAAGGGTATTAAAAATTAGGAAAAGTAAATTTGAATGAAAAGGAATTAAATTGGAATTTTTTTTAAATAATTTGGAGGATCTAAAAATCTTTCAGCCAGCTGGGTTTGAACTCGGGAAGTCATCCTCCGCTGCCGACGCTATTCTGAAGGTGGGTGACTTTAGCCATTAGGCCATCGTTGCTTCCCGAAAAGAAGCTCTTTAAAGTATAAGTACTCTTCCATCAATCATACATTCCATCAATCTGCTTCAAAAAATCATAGAAGACACACAAAAAAAGACTACCAGACAAGTAAATAATCATAGCTCACTGTAGATCAAATGATCAAAACAAGTTTCGAAAGAATCAAACTGAAGAATCGATTCACTTATCACGAGTTTAATATCTACCGACCTCCCTACGGTCCTAAATAGAATCGTCCACGTAACGAAGAGCCATTACTAAAAAGACGCGCTAGTACCAACTACAAGAACTGAGGTTGCAGTTTTTTTTTTTGTTGGCGATGATGGGGAACCCCCTGCAAACCGGGACATAATCCCAGTCGGCAGTAGCTGTAAAACCATCTCACCCTTCAACGAATGTTCTGATCCCATGGTGTACCCTTTGCTATTTCCAAGTGGAGAATTTGGATGGAACAGCAATTTGGAGCATGTAGAACAGAGGCGAACATCTAGAAGAACGCGAGTGACCCAACTCCAATTTTATGCATATCGCCTTGCTGTGAGGGATAGATTCAGCCTGAATACATTGTGGATTCATATGTGAAAACGGAAGGGTCTCGCCTAAATTATTTGAGGCAAAATCAAAAGAATTTTGCGAGTAGAACTGTACCAAGGCCTGCTGGATGCCTTACAAGCTCAAGTTCTAAATGAACATAAGCAGTTAGGGATACTCATAATTCTCCCTTCTACATTTCAAGTTAGCCCTCGGCAAATGCAGCAAAACTACCAAGATGCCTTGTCGTTGTCGATCGTGAGAAAGTTTGGTCGACCCGACCTATTTCTCACATTTACTTGCAATCCTACGTGGCCTGGAAAAAAAAGATGCTCTAGGAGAGAGGGAAAGGACTGAAGATAGATCAGATATCGTTGTCCTTAAAATGCTGTCTTTAAAATAAAGTTATCGGAACTTTAAGACGACATTTTAAAACGCAACCTGTTTGGTATTGTTGTGGCATACATATATGTCATAAAATTAGACCCGCCTCATAAATTTCCCGGGCCAGCCGACAAAATTTTCGGGCGGGCCCCTAAGTTTTTTCCTTGTCTAGGAAGTTTTTATTTTCTCAAGTATCCATATAGTTACAACTCTCCAACTTCAGAAATGTGCAAGCAAACCCACAGTAAATTAATAGTGAACTGGTAAGTAATTATAGAATTAAATATGTATATGTGTTATACGCCTAAAGCCCGAAGTGTGGCCACTTTGCGATCGAGCAGGACTTCGATAAGGATAATGAAGTATAATCAGAAAACTATAATAAATATCTCTATAGAAAGATTGTAGGAAACCCATGGGAAAACATACCTTGGACGCTGAAGACTAGTCTAAACACCGAAAACTTTTGCAGTACTGAGGAGGGAGCAGTAAATTTTCTATTCGAATTAATGAATTTATCGATGCCGTCAAAAAAGGAAGCTAATTTTGCACGCATGTTCATGCTCAATTGAAAATATTCTAAGATGATTCACATTTTTCTTGGCCCTAAGTAGATCGTAAATGATTTTTGATTATAGATAGTTTACTGAATCCTTTCAAGTGCGTTGTTGTTGTCAGTAGAATTATAATTTATTTTTAATATTGCTTCGAATGTATTGCATATGTTTTTTCATTTGCTCATACTTTGATTCTAACTGAGAAACTATGTTATTGATTACAATATCAAAAAACTGAACTTTTGAATTTTGTTTATTCGGTTTCTAATACTTCAGGCATTTTTCTTTCCACTTCAAAAGCTTCCTATTTCGAAAAAAAAGCTTCCTTTTCCGTCCTCTTTTTTGGGTAAATTCTGCATCTATACCCATAATAAAAGCTGCCTCTTTAGCTCTATTTATACAGGCCATTGTTTTCTTAAATCTTTATCTATTGTTTCAGTTAACTCTTTAATGTTATTCATTACGATATCAAGGGAGATATGTTATGATTGAAGGATTAAATTTCTTGTAATTATTTGCTCTAGTATGTCCTTCCAAATATTTAACTGAATTAAAGTTTCAAATTTTGAAAAATAATTGAGGAATCTATTTACTCTTCCGCCGTTTCCTCTTTCGATAAACTACTGATTTTTTAAATCGTGAACGGCCTTTAAAACGTCAGGTAGTTTTTCAGATATAAGTTTCACTGCCTCAATTCTTGCACTTCATCTTGTCTCACGAAGACCGTGTAGAGACCTCCCGTCAGTGTGTTTTAGAAGCAGTTCCTATCGCCTTGGGCTCGCACTAAAGAAATTGTAAAGCTGGTTTATAAAGTTGAAGAACGTGCTTACTATTTCATTACTCCTTGTGGCATGTAAACCAACTAGTCGTTGTCGTAGACTGGTGAAAATGTGAAACCACCTTGACGGGGCAGTTTTAAGGACTTGAAAAGAATATTTTCTGTTCGATATTTTTTTGTCAAATTCGGAAAATAACCCTAAAAAGAGGCAGATAATTTCTTGAACAAACCTTGGGGCCACGGGCACCTTAAACGTCCGGGACCCCTACAATTGTCGGGTTTGTCCCCCCCCCCCCTTATGAGTGGCCCTGCATAGAATTCCAGAAACGTGGTTTACCACATGATGCTAATATATTGTTGACTTTGTTTGATAGGTCGAAAATCCACACCAAAGATACTATTGACAAATTTGTTGTTGCTGAATTGCCTGATGCTATTACCGAACAACGTCTTTATCAAATCATAACAAAATGTATGATTCATGGCCCATGTGAAACTCTAAATCCAACTCCAGATGTACGAAAGAGGGTGTGTGTTCCAAAAAATTCCCTAAGGATTTTAAAGAAAGTACAGAGGAAAATGTAAATGGGTACCCCCATTCATCAAAGAAGGCAAAAGGATCCAGTCCAAGTCGGTAAATATGAGATAGACAATAGATGGGTTGTTTCATACAATCCATGGCTTTCAAAAAAGTTAAATGCCCATATTAATGTGGAGGTATGTGCATCGGTCAAAAGTGTAAAATACCTCTACAAATATGTATATAAAGGCCACGATGCTGCATTTATTAGGCTCACTAATGAAAATGGCACTCTTGACCATGCTGATATAACAACCTTCCTAGATGGTCGGTATGTGAACGCACCTGAAGCCATTTGGCGTTTGAGTGAGTTCAGCATGTCAGACAGATCTCACACTGTCATGCGTCTGGCGGTTCACTTGCCACTCACTCCAGCAGCAGATTGTGTTCATATGAAGACACGAAGTACAAGGTTCCGAACAAGTTGCTATCAAGTGTACAATTTTGACAGCATGGTTTGAATTAAATAAAACTGATGATGCAGCACACAGTTACACTTACCCCGACATTCCCCATCACTATGTTTACGATAAAAGTGGTACAAAGTGGAAAATGCGCAAGCGAGGATCACAGCAGGTGATTGGTAGAATGCCAGTGGTCAGTGTTCAAGACATTGAACGATTTTATTTAAGAATGTTGTTGCTGAGGTTCAAAGGAGCAGTTAGTTTTGAGGATATTCTCAATGTGGATGAAATCCTCCATACTACTTTTCACGAAGCGTGCATGAGGAGAGGACTTCTGGAAGGAGACCAATATTGGAATGAAACATTGAGAGAAGCTGCTGAAGCACAGTCTCCTAATCAGTTGCGGATGCTGTTTTTGCTTTCGGAGATTACTATGTGCTTTCGGAGAAGTTGAAGATGTTCCTCAACTTCGGGATATTCATAAGGATGCTCTTTCACAAGATTTTGTTCATAAATACGCAGGAAGTATAGGCGTACAATATGCATTGTCAGAGATTAATAAATTACTTCAGTCGTACAATTTAAATTTGGACAAGGTAAAAGTGCAGTTCATGCAGTTTCGTTATCCCTGACTGGCCTATCATCCTTTGACACTTTACAAGAACAGACGAAAGCAGAAATATACAGAAAAAACTTACTACCCAACAAAAAGAAGTTTTTGAAACTATATTATCAGCAGTTTATAGCAACAAAGACGATTCGCCTAGGTGTTTTTTTCTAGATGGATCAGCTGGCACTGGCAAAACCTTTCTTTACACCACCCTATTACACACCATTCGGGGAAAGGGGACATAGCAACACCTGTTGCTTCGACTGGTATTGCTGCAACTCTTTTGAGTGGTGGTAGAACGGCACATTCTGTGTTTAAAGCCGCGTCCACACCGGAGAAGCAGAGCAAAACACGGATGATTGATTAACCCCGGGGACAGGTTTGATTGGCAGCTCGTTCAGTGTAGACGGTGAACGAACATTTTGAGCACGAGCACAATGATCCGCTTCTAGTCGGTACATCAAAGGAAAGCAAGTGCTCGTGCTCGCTCTATTTGGACGGCGTTTTTTCGTTCCCTTGCTCGACGTTCAATCAATCACCGGGGTCATCGTTAAGAAACGGGTCGGGGATCGGAACATAGAAATATTTATATATCTTCGGATTGTAAAGTGATACTATTATTTAAGTAGTCTATTTGTAAGCATTGTGTGTTTTGCTATACATAGTTGACGATTAAAACTTAGTTGTGAAAATGTAATCTGCCCATATTAGTGTCAAAATTGATGTGTCCATCCATGTGTATTTAGATGGTCTATATTAGTGGTCTTAAGAACTTTTCAAGTCAAATCTCTGCTATTATAAAATGAAGTGTCCTACCTCCACTACGCAATGTCCGGACGAATCTATTGCACTTACAATAATGAAATTTGGCACACGGGTAGTCCGAAGTTTTTGCAATTTTTGTGTCCAGCCTGAATTTTAAAATTCAATCTAAAACATTTAAAAAATAATTTATTGGAATTTAATTATTATTGTCTTTTTTGGAATAAAAGGCATAAAAAGTTAGCAGATTCTAAATGTATTTTTTCCGCTTCCGATTTCATTTTGCGGAGAAAGATTTGTTAGCAGACTAAAGTTTTAACTTTAGTTATGTAGTTCTTTTTTATTATCTCCTTGATCGTAAAAGATAGAGTACAATTTTCAACGGATATGAAATCTGCGGAAAATTTCACATTAGATCTATACCTAAAAATATGATTTTCGATAAATGAATAATTTTAAATTGAAACTTATATTTTTTCCAACACGAACGCCACTTTCTGTGAAGAATGACTTTCGTTTGATTCGAGATATCACAGATTTAATTTCCTACGCTCAAACCATTTCACAGCGAAGAAAAGCAAAACAAATAAAAAAAACATATTGACTGGCATTGTTAAGTACTTTTTTGTAAAATCGGGATCGTTAAAGACAGATGAAAATTTCAACAGATTTGAAATCTGAATAAAATCTAAACCCCTAAATCTCTACCTTCCATTTGATTTTCTTTTAATAAATAATTTTTCAATTAAATATTTATATTTTCGCAAGAGATTCTGACGTCACGCCGATTGGATCTCTTCGCAATTCGAATTTGGCAATGACGAGGTCATTACGGCGTTGCCCGGGGTGTTTGTTTGCGAAGCAAATCATAGTTCATAATATTCATAATTTAGTTTGCGAAGCAAATCAAATTAGAATTTGCTGGGAATCCATTCCAATAGGCTACGAATGCAATATTAATACGTTTTACCGAAAAATGCCGAATTGAAAGAGACATTCAATATGTTGGAACATATGAGTGAAATATTCAGTAAGAAATTTTTATTTTGTAGGGAAATAATCTGCTAATATCAATTTTGCAAGTACGTATGTGTATATATATATATATATATATATATATATATATATATATATATATATATATATATATATATATATATATATATTAATAAAGTGATTGCCTCAGCCGCCGTCGCAGGATTGAAAATACGGTTTGTTCAAAATTGTACAGGGTTAACGATGAAGTGGATTATTTTCCGAGGCGGCTATTAGTTTAGGGTTTATTAAGTGTCCCAGTAGGAAAAGCGTAATTTTTACCGCGTGTGAGCAAAAGACGTATACATTTTCCGTCTTATGGCTCCTGAGAATATTTTCCATCACCAATGTCGCCTTTTTTGGGAACTTTTCTTCGTATTCCTCTTTAATAAATCTTTAATGATAATATACGCTGCACTCGCGATAGGCGCCGACTTCGTAAAGAACGGGACCTTAAAACAATTCGCTTCAAACAATAAGTTTGCAGTTTAACTTCAACACACAACCAACCAGATTGATCGCGAGCACATGGAACATTTTGTGTCCGAGCTATCAAACCAGAAAAACCAGAGAGATTGATTCACCAAACCTGTCTCCGGGGTTAATCAATCATCCATGCTTTGCTCTGCTTCTCCGGTGTGGACGCGGCTTAAAATTCCCCTTTTAAATGCTACTTCCACTTGGAACATAAAACCGATATTTAAAGAGGCACAAAGGTTGCTAAAAACCAAATTGATCATCTGGGATGAAGCCCCAATGACGCATTCTCATGCCTTTGTTGCAGTCAATAGATTGTTGTGTGATATTACACAGTATCAAAGGCCATTTGGCGTAAAAGTTATTTTGCTTGGTGGAGATTTTCAGCAGCTCCTGCCAGTGATTTTACGTGGATCAAGATCCCTGACAGTGGCAAGCTGTCTTAAGAAACACCATATTTGGTCGAATTTCACCAAATTGACCCTTTTACTTAACATGCGGGCTCTTGAGACAGAAAAAGAATTTTCTAAGTGACTCTTAGATGTTGGGGATGCCAAGGAAGGAGATATTGTGAATCTCCATGAAATATGCTACCCGGAAGTGCAAGATCCCATTGTACAGCTGTATGGCAATATTGATTTTAAAAATGTGACTTCTAAACAGCTAAAAAATAGGGTCTATTTCGACAGTCACCAATGACATCTCCATAGCACTGAATAATCAAGTCCTCAGTGTTCTGCCAGGTGATGAAGTTGTGTATGTAGCCATCGATAAAATTATCAGTGATGACCCTCAAGATCAACTTACCTATCTAGAGGAATTATTAAATTCCTTAACTCCTACAGGCATGCCTCCACACAAACTTCATCTGAAAATTGGACACATCATAATGTTACTGAGAAACTTGGCACCATTTCAAGGTTTGTGTAATGGAACAAGACGAATTGTCACCAAGTTACAAAAAAATGTTATTGAGGCAAAAACCATTGATTCTGACAGCAATCAGACATTTTTTATTACCCGGCTACCAATGATTCCTTTAGACAGCAACATGCCATTTAAATTTAAAAGAAAGCATTTCCCTGTGAGATTGGCATTTTGCATGACAATAAACAAGTCCAGAGGACAAACTTTCGAAAGAATATGCCTTATGCTGCCCAAGCCCGTATTCAGTCATGGCCAGCTGTATGTTGCCCCGTCACGCGTGCGATCTTTTCAATCTGTGACTGTGGTAGCTCCAAGCCGCAGTATTTTCAACTGCGTATACAAAGAAGTTTTAGAGGTGTAATTACTTTGTTACTTAGTTACTTTTACTTTTTGAAACACCCTGTATTTTTCACTAAATTTTTTCCTACTGTAGAGCACTATTTTTAAAACACCATTTATGTATGTAATAACAAATCATTAATACATAAATAGGTTTTACCAGTTGCTTATAACTGTAATATTTACCAAATTACTCTTTTGTCCTTCAAAGTTCAGTTGCAAGTGCAAAAATCATAAGCACATGAACTTTTTAAAAGACCATGTATTTTTCACTAAATTTTTTCGTGCTGTAGAGCACTATTTCTAAAACACCATTTATGTATATAATCACAAATCATCAATACATAAATAGGTACCGTTGCATAACCCGTGTGCAAATTTAACATCTTACAAAATACACAAAACAATTAAAAGCACCACTATTATTTGAAGGATTTCAATTTTAAAGTGTAAATACTTTTCTATTGTTTAAAGTTTTTAATGGATATTTTACACCAGGGCTCGAAATACACGGGTGCACAGGTGCATTGTGCACATGAAAATAAAATTGTGCACCTAATTTTTTCCCGCTAGGTGCACACAGTGCACATACATTGTCAATACTCTGCATGTACTCAAGATAGTTGGGCGACCCTTCGACGACATTGACAAATTACTGCAAACCATTTAATTAAAACAAAACAACTACCGCAGTCATTTCCGTAGTACATCTCCTCACACACATGCCTCAATATATCCATATCCATAAACATAAAAAACTTTTTACGAAGGTTTTATCAGAAAGGTTTATGACTTTTCTCCAGCGCGTTGTTGAATAGATTTATTTAAAATTGTTTAAATGATAGTTTTGGACATTTTTCTGTAAAAAAAATGCACAGGGGGGGGGGTCGCTCTTTTTGTATATACTACGCAGTTAGCAGCCTCCCTTCCATTAATATATATATATATATATATATATATATATATATATATATATAGAGAGAGAGAGAGAGAGAGAGAGGGCAGCGCGCATTATGAGAGCTTCGTTTAATTCCCCGAAATGGGTAATAAATAAAGGGTCAAGGGGCAACACAAAATTAAATTTTGAAAATAACGAATTTGAAAGTTTTCTAACACGTAAATGTATGAAAAGTTTATCAAGAAACTTCGAACAAATTTTATTTGTGTAGTAAAAGTTTATATTTAACTAAAAGTGAAAAAAAATTGTTTCAAAGATCCAAAGTACCAAAAGATTAAATTCTTCCTCTGAATATGTGGAGATAGGTGGCCCAGCACATACCGATACTTTATCACTTTGTTTTATGGCTTTAAAGTGGTTGTACCGTAACCATCTATATCGATGGTTACGGTTGTACCCCCAAAATGAATGCACGTTGCTCGCACTTGAATGCTACGAGATGATTATCTCATTTTCGAATCCTTTAAATGCATTGTAGGGCTCGACAAAGTCTTTGACGGCATGTCTTGAGAAAAGCGATTTATTTTTATGACCGAAGGGCGGATTGTATGTTAGGGTTTTATTGACCTAGGTCCCAAACTGGACAAGAAGCGCCTGACCAACTGACGGAAATATCGTTTGAAGATAAGGGCATTCCGGAAATCGCAACAAATCTGCCATTGCTTATTTTGATGATTTACTATATAGGGTTATTTAAATTGTCGGCTTTTTTATTTGAAGTACATACGAGAAAACTGCCTGCAAGTGAACTGTTCTGAATTTTTGCCCGATGGATTATTTAGTCTTACGGATTTCCTTGACGAGTGAGGTTCCAAGAATAATGTTTTGAAAGTGAACACTCGAATTTGTGAAGTAATTAAGTGACGGAAACGTGAGAACAGTGCATTGTTAAAACTTGTTGCTTTGCAACTTGTTAAACTTGTTAAAGCAAACCAACACTCCTGTCGTAAGTGATTTCGCTTTTTTTTTTTTTACTTTAACACTTAATGCACCCTAAACTGATAGCCGCATCAGTAAAAAAACCATCTCCATTTTGTTCCCAGTACAATTTTGAATAAACCATGTTAATCTCGTAATATTCTGATCTGTACTCAATCGACAAACCATCTTGCGAACTGAGTGAAAAAACCCAGTTTTCAATCCTGCGACAGCGGCGGTGGGGTAACTCTTTTTAATGTAGAGAGATACTTAAATATTTCTAACTTATAACAACAGTAATACCCAATTATTGAAAAACGGGTTTCCAATAAAAATACCTATTCCAAGTTGTAGTTAACAAAAACATTCTTATTTTCATATAAGTAGTATGAACAAAATTTGCGGTCGCTAAGCAGTAAAAATTTATTTTTGATAAATGTTAGACAATAATAAATCTAATAAATTGGCTACCTGAACCATTATATTCCAAACTTTCGTCCGATATATGAGCCGCCGACCAACCGGTATAGTGGTTAAGGTGTTAGCATCTAGATCGGAAGGTTCCAGGTTCGAATCCGGGTCGGGGCATGGATGTTTGTAAGCGTATGGCGTAGAGGCGGCTGGTGCACCTTAAATCTGTCGACCTCACGTTGGGTTGGTGTGGAAGTTTGGAGAGTGGGGTGCTAGCTCAGGTGTTGTTTCGTCATCTGACCGTGGTTCAAAATTACGAGGTGTAGTCCTCGGATCTTTTCTTTAAAGGATTAATCCCGGACCGTCGTCAATAGCCCGTTGTGTTGCTCAAATACGATATTAACTAATAATTACCAATTACCGACATATGAGCCTTAAAATTTAGTTAATAGAAAATTTCCTCATCTACGAAAAAACGAGGAATTTTCAATATAATTTTCCACAGGGGTTTATTATTATCTATCATATTTATACTAATATTGCACTTAGAATTTTAAAACTTTGCCTATGTAAGTTGCAAGTGGTGAAAAAAGTTTTTCCAAACTAAAAATCATCAAAAATTATTTCAGATCCACAATCACTCTACATAGACTAAGTAGATTGACTATAACTATCGAAAATGAGTTTTGTGATAAATTCTGTTTTAAAGAACTCATACAAGATTATGCAGAGTAAAAGGTAAAAGGAAAATTTTTCGATTAAAAATGGAATTTTTTATTATTGTCAATTGTGCTTTTTTAAACCAAATTTTCAAATATATTTTATATTTTAATTATTGTTATTAGCTTTAACTTTTTAAAATTAATTTTTATCTTATTTAATTGGTTTTTAAAAATATTGCCTACTGTGCTTCATTGAAACCGAATTTTTAAATATAGATTCTGTTTAAAAAAATTATGAGCACTCATAGGCGGCAGAGTCAGAATCGAGATAATTTTTACCCATATGCTTGATGGTAATGGTAATGGTAAATTTTAGTTAACGTCGTAAAAGAGCAACACTACGGGCTATTGACGACGGTCCGGGATCAGTCCCTTAAGGAAAAGATCCGAGGACAACACCTCGTAATTTTAAATTTTTTTGTAGAAGGAAATATATAATTTTATTCTACGAAAGGACAAAAGTGATGATATATTATGATCATTTCTTTAATCTACAATTAACCAATTCAACCAGAGTAAGGTCCGGTAATTTTGCTAGTATGAAATAAAATCTCAAATTGGTACGATATTCTCTATTTACCTTAGTAGCTGAATTTTAAATTAATTTTAAGTATGTTATACAAGTCATTAAATTTAGAGGAGAGCGTAGTTTTTATTTGATATTTGTTTTGTTTATCATTGATGATTTTTGTTTGTTTATTATCGAAATTTTAGTACCGATTTGCTCAACAAAGCAATGTTTTAATACGGTACAAATTCTTTAATCCTCCGGACCTTGGCCATTCCTAATTTCGGATTACTTGCTTTTTTTGTAAAAAAAAAACAATCTACCCATCCTACGCGAATTTTGAGTTTGCAATAGTGAAATAACATAAATAGGAATATAATTTTTTTAAATAGGAAAAAACCTACAATGTAATGCAATTAATTTTACTTGCAAATCTCATTTTTCTGTGTGGTATTTACTCTGAACATGTCCGATATTTTGCGTTGTTTCATCAATTAGGTCCAAATTTAACTCCTTGTTCTTTAAAAATAGTAGGAAAAGTGTGAAAAACAAAAAATAAATAAATAAATAAACGCCGGTTTGCAAAACGTCCAGATTTCGGTCATCCAGATGTAGGACTTAGTACTGAAATTAATAAATAAAATGATGTTAGTACCAAATAGATTTAGAAATTTTTTTTTCTTTGTTTCTTAACTTGAAGACAATTTGAAGAAAAATTTTAAGTCTTCCAGTTATTTTATTTATAAACAAACGAAACTCTCCTGTGAAACTGAATGCCGTGTGCGAAAAACATATCTTCATATCGGATGAGAAAATAATAGATGCTTTTCCTGTGTAGCCCCAATCCGTATGAGTGCAAAAAACTATTCTTTTGTTTTCCCTCTTTTATTTGTTTCTTCTATAACTATTGGAAATATGAAGGCCAGTATCAAATATCAAAATCACTGAAAAATGTTTTTTTGGGCTTGGTGCACACATCCGATTTTTAAACGCGGGGCACCGAAGCCCAACTATGCACACATAACCATAAAATGACGCAAGTACTCATTTCGCACCATTTGCGATAAGTATTCTATCTAAGAAAACGTGTTTATTTCGCTTGGTGTAAAAAAGTATATTTTGAAACATAAGAGACGTTACTGGGTACAAAGAAAGGATTTAAAGAACAAGGAGTTAAATCATGACCGAATTGATGAAACAACGCAAAATAACGGACATGTTCAGAGTAAATACCACTCACGGAAAAATTAGAAGATTCGCAAGTAAAATTTGTTGCATTGTATTAAAAAGGTTTTATTTTCTTTTCTAAAAATTATTCTTATTTATATATCTGCTATTTTACTATTGCAAACGCTAAATTCGCGCGCGGGTGGGGTGGGGTGGGGGTGGGGGTGGGGGTTAGATTGAGGTTTTTTTTTTTGACAAAAAATGAAAATTACCCAAAATCTGGAATGGCTTAGGTCCAGATGATTCCGGATTTGTACTGTACTTTTTAAAGAGAGCTTATCTAATTTGTTAAACTTTTGTCTAACCTAAACTAACAATCCCATAACCATATAATAGCATTTACATATTAATGTTTGTTAGTAATAAGAGAGAAATTACACATCCATGTATTTTCGATTTCATTTTCTTTTAATGAAAGTGAACGGGTGAAACCGGACTGCGATTATTTAATAAAGGATAAGACCAATTTTTTTCCAAAATTGGATTTTAATTGCTTGAAGTTTATAAGAACATATGATTTATTCAAACGAATGAATTTTTTGTTTTCGTTTTCAATAGTAAACTATTTCTCTTGGTACAATCATTCACAAATAGTCGTTTTCGTCAAGGACATGCTTCGTATTTGGTACTGATGAAAAAGCTTGGATCTATGTTACTTGCAGTTGAAACCTTTTGTACCAAATTCTCTACTATGTCTTCGTCCACTTCCAGTGATCGACAAAGAACCCAAGCACCTTCTGCAAAAATACAGATTTGTCAGTTATTCAAAATAATTGTCAATATCAGTATATTTAAAGTGGTTTATCGTTATGGAGTTTTATGGCGCCAGGCTATATTTTTTGGCCACGCAGTGCCAAACAAGACAACGTTAAATAAAAAATATCGTGAATGGAAAAAAAGGGATTGGGGAATAGAGTAGGATAGAAGGATGAAAGCAGAAAAAAATCGGTTTGGGTACACCGACAGTAGTAATTGGTAATTGGTAATTTTTTAGTTAACGTCGTACTAGAGCAACACAACGGGCTATTGACGACGGTCCGGGATCAGTCCCATAAGGGAAAGATCCGAGGACAACACCTCGTAATTTTGAACCACGGTCAGATGACGAAGCAACACCTGAGCTGGCACCCCACTCTCCAAACTTCCACGCCAACCCAACGTGAGGACTTTCGGCCACGACAGATTTAAGGTGCACCAGCCGCCTCTACACCATACGTTTACAAACATCCATGCCCGGGCCCGGATTCGAACCAGGAACCTTCCGATCTAGAGGCTAACACCTTAACCACTATACCGGTTGGTCGGCACCGACAGTAGTAAAAAAGACAGTAAGCCTTATGAGAGAAGACATATTTTTGGAAGAACAACTAAATCTACTGTATAACTTGGGTGTGCCAAACACCCCTTAAATGAGTCGTCATCTGGTTCTAAATTACTCGGCGTCTTCGGATCTATCCCTTGGGAATTTATTCCGGACCGTTACCAATAGCCCGTTGTGTTGCTCCAGTGCGGCATTAATTAAAATACATACCCCGTAAATGAGTAAATAATGCAAAGAATTATGAAACCGATTTCATGTATCTTTATCAGAAAAGTCCTAATAGCAATGGCGACCAATCGGTCTGGTGTTAACCTCTAGATCAGAAGATTCCTGGTTCGAATCCAGGTCAGTGCATAGATGTTTGTAAGCGCATGGTGTAGAGGCGGCTAGCGAACCTTAAATCTGTCGTGACCGAAAGTCCTCACGTTGGGTTGGTGTGGAAGTTTGGAGAGTGGAGTGCCAACTCACAGGTGTTGCATCGTCATCGGACCGTGGTTCAAAATTGATGGTGTTGTTGTTCTCGGATCTTTCCCTTAGGGGATTGATCCCGGACCGTCGTCAACAGCCCGTTGTGTAGCTCTAGTATGACGTTAATGAAAAATTACCATTACCTAACAGCAATTGATTTTCATTCACATTGAAACTTTTTGTGCATAGAATATTAAGAGGAAATATGGAAATCAGAATGATAATCCGATTGGGGCCGCGGTAGCCCGGTTGCTGGAGTAACGGACTAGTAACCGGAGGGTTTGCGAAGTCGAATCCAACCAATGACCGTCGTGTACAAACGGGTTCGGTGCAAGTTAAATCTGTCGTGGCCTCAAATCTATTCACGTTGGTGTGGTGTGGAAGTTTAAAGAGTGGGGTGCCAGCTTAGTTGTGATCTCATCATCTGACCGTGGTTCAAAACTACGTGGTGTTGTCCTTGAATCTTTCAATTCGGGTTTATTTCCGCACCGCCACCAATAGCCTGTCGTGTTGCTGCAGTGCGACGTAAATTAAATACCTATCTACTTGTATATATAGTTGGATATATTAATTTGGAAAATAATTAGAAATTCCGCTTTTTTTTCTTCATAAGTTGCAAATGGATTGTAAGGCGAATGAGGGCAGAGTATGCACTTTGATTCAATATACTTTTCCCTCCTCCAAATATAAAATTTAGGGAAGTCATTTTTTGTTCTCATTTGAATCTGCTTCCAAGCAGTTCCATACGCGGCTTAGTTAGAAGGCCGCCCTGAAAACTTCAACTTAACTGGATTAATCGTTACCGAATACTGAGGATCCGAAATTCCTTCATGGAAGTTTAGGGGAGCTGATCATAATTACATACTTCTTAAAAAGAGAATATCAGGAAATTCCAAGTCAGACGATATTGGTAGTCTCCGAAAAAAATCCGAATCACCACCTTTATTTCGAGAACTATTCTTACTAGAGAAAATTCAAAGGTATCATTCAATAGGGAATAAAGTCCTCTACAAATCCAAATCCAAAACGATTGCATAAGGGGCCGTCCTCTTATTCAATTTTGCACAAACTACGAAAGTTATAATGGAAACACCATGTTTTGATGCCATAAACGGATTCTGCACTGTTAAATTAGTCTAAATATGAAATTTCATGACTTTACTATCTTTATATCGTGGGATATTCAATACTAAAGTTAGTGCTATTTTCAGGAATCATCTAGACATAGAAAGAAGCTATTTGTAGTTCGAGATTAATTGTATTTATAGCTACCTGAATTTCAAATTTGAACGCTATTTCAAACATATTTTTCAGCGATTCGAGAATTATTATACTTATTACTCAAGTGCAAACGATTTTAGAATTACGTTATTATATGTACTATACAAGCGCAAACAATCCAAGAATTATCCGAAGTTTGTCAAACATTTTTTAAACTTTTGGTTGCCTCCGAAAATCGCAATAATGAGGAAAATTTAATGTAGATCAAAACCTAATAATAGGAATGAGCTGAAATTGCATGGCCATGCTAGAAGTCCTTCTGAATCGTTTCCTATCAAAATATAATAAGGTACCACAATTCATAATTTTTCAAACGTTAATTGTATAATTACCGTGGCATACCTAAAAACTATTTTTTTTTTCTAAAATATTATGGTTGGTTGGTTGGTTGGGGTTTTATGGCGCAAGGTCCAATAGTGGACAAGCTGCGCCAGACACAAGACGAAATTTGACCCAATAAAATCAATATTTAAAAACGTACCGAGTCATGAACATAATAAAATGTATCATGCAGTGATGGAGTTTAAAAGACGTAAAAAATACAAATTAAATGGAATTTAAAAAATTTATTTTTTGTAAAAATTTAAATAGGTTTGAGTGGGGATCTTCCCCAACTAAATCTTGTAAGTTTAAAATTGTGCTATTAAAATAATTCTGGCGATGACGATTAAAAACAGGACAATCAATTAAAATATGACGAATGGTAAATGGAGCTCCACACGTACCACACACAGGCGCAGTCTCTCTTAAAAAAAGATGCCTGTGAGTAAAGCGCGTGTGGCCGATGCGTAGACGAGTTAAAAGAACATCGTAGTGTCTTATTTTTAATGCAGGCCATGAAGAAATGGTGGACCGAATGCTGTGGAGTTTATTATGACTTTGCATGCTCCAGTCGTTGCGCCAATCGTTCCACACGATGTCCCGAACAACTTGTCGTAGGTCATCGTATGGAATGGGTACGTTTAGTAGATTCGCTGCATTTTTTGCTGCCGTGTCCGCCAGTTCGTTTCCAATGATTCCGATGTGTCCCGGTATCCAAGCAAAAGTGATACCGAAACCACGTCGGATGAGTTTTTGGTGAATTTTAAGAACGGCATGAGCCAGGGGATGATTCGGGCATACCGATGTCAAAGATTGCAATACACTTCTTGAATCTGTATAGAGGATATAGTTTTTAATTGAAAGAGTGAAAATATATTTTAAAGCTTTGTATATAGCTAAAAATTCAGTAGTAAAAACAGAAACGAATGGTGGTAATAAAAAGCTAAAAGTATTTGAGTCGCATACGAATGCGCAACCGGCATAATTATCAGATTTCGAACCATCAGTGTATATGGCTGAGTGGTCTCTAAAATAGTGACGATGAGCGATAAAAAGTTGTCGATAGATGATTGCGTTGGTATTCGACCTTTCATAACCTGTGAATACTTCTAAAATTGATATTGCGACATGATTCCAAGGGGGAAAAGTAAAAAGAGGTCGTTTCGCGACTGATATGGAACTAAGAGGAGTACCCCCGAGGGCATTCCTCATACGCAACTCAAAAGATGGAATGTAGGATGGTTTGTTCCTGAAGAGGCGCTCATAAGAACTGTCCAGGAGAAAATTACGTAGTGGGTTGGTGAGATGACTCAAAATGCGATAGTACAATCGTAGTGACAGCAAAAGACATGTGGAGGCCAAAGATGGTTCATGGCACACAACGTATAGGCTTTTAACTGGTGAGGTGCGAAATGCTCCGGAGCAGATCCTCAGTGCGGTGTGGTGTACTGTATCGAGCTTTCGTAACACAGACTGACGGGCGGAGCCATAGGCTGCACACCCATAGTCTAGCCTGGAACGAATTAAAGCTCGATAGATGTTAAGCATGGAGGTCCGTTCCGCTCCCCAGGATGTATTAGCGAGAACTTTTAAAAGATTCAGCTTTTTCATGCAAGACATCCGCAGTTGCTCGACGTGGGGTTGGAAGGTGAGTTTCTGGTCAAAAATGACTCCTAGAAATCTCACTCTGTCCACCACTGCTATCCTGTTACCATCCAGAAATATATCTGGGTCAGGATGCAGGTTCCGACGTCGGCAGAAATGAACGCAGGATGTCTTTTGAGGGGAAAAACTAAAACCGTTTTCAATATTCCACCTCGTCAAGCGAGAGACAGCCGTCTGAAGTTGTCGCTCGATGTACCGCATGTCATTTCCCTGGCAATGTATGCTCAAGTCATCTACGTATAAATTACCCTGGACAGTTGGAGGTAGTTGATTCAATATATTATTTATTTTAATTGAAAAAAGGGTTACACTTAGGACGCTGCCCTGTGGAACACCCTCTTCTTGGATAAAAATGTCTGATAAGCTGGAGCCAATTCGAACTTGAAACTGTCGGAGGGCTAAAAAGTTCTTAATAAAAATCGGTAGATTTCCCTGAAACCCAAGAGAATGTAAGTCACGGAGTATTCCGTATCTCCAGGTGCGATCATACGCCTTCTCCATGTCGAAAAAAATGGAGACAAGATGGTTTCGGCGCAGAAATGCACGGCGAGCTTGAGTCTCGAGGGCTAAGATGTTATCTACTGTTGAGCGGCCAACTCTGAAACCGCTTTGGAATGGTGAAAGAGCCTGAGTTGTCTCTAAGATGTAATTGAGACGTGAATTAACCATCTTTTCAAATAGTTTGCACATGCAGCTTGTTAGTGCGATTGGCCTGTAGTTATTTGGATTAGTTGGATCCTTTCCAGGTTTTTGAAAAGGTATAACAGTGGCGTGCCTCCAAGCCAAAGGGAAGGTATGTTCCTCCCATATTCGATTGTACAGATGCAAAAGGTTACAAAGAGAGTGACGAGAAAGATGCTGTATCATAAGATATGAAATGCCATCTGGACCAGGTGCAGTTATTTTGGTCGTTTTAAGGCATCGCATCAGTTCCTTTTCTGTAAATCGGCAGTTATAAGAGAGTTCGGATCGAGAATGGAAATTAATACCATAGGATTCTTCACGATGTTTAGTGTGTTGAAATGTCTCTGGATAGATGTCGGAGCAGGAAGCCGCAGAAAAAGCGCGTGCAATGGCATTTGCTATATCGGCTGCTTCCGAGATATATTGACCATTCTCTTCAACGAATGAGATAGAATATTCGGAGTATAATCCCATCGCCTTCCGAACTCTGTTCCATAACTGTTTCGAGGGAGTAGCGGATGTTATGCTAGAAACATATTTTTGCCAAGACTCCCGTTGGCTTTGGCGTCGCACTTTTCGAGCATTAGCCTTTGCTCGTTTGAAGGTAATAAGATTTTGAGTTGTGGGGTACCGGCGGAAAATACCCCACGCCTTCTTTTGGGTCTTAATTGCTGCAGTGCATTCTAAAGTCCACCATGGCTTGCAATGTTTGCGAGAAGATGGAAATTTCTTAGGGATTGCCATATCAGCAGCTTTTAACATGACATCGGTGAATGTTCCAACTGCATCTATATTGTTCTCTACCATCTGTTCTGTAATTACGGCAAGTGATGTAAAATACTGCCAGTCGGCTGCTGCATAAATGTAGCGAGACGGACGGTCAACAGGATTATTTCCACTGATATGAGTGATGAATATCGGGAAGTGGTCACTGTTCCGTAGGTCATTACCGACAAAGAAAGAGAGATGGGGTAGTATAGATGGGGAGCAAATAGCAAGGTCGATAGCATGAAATGTGCGTGATGGTTCGTGGAAGTAGGTAACCTCACCGTTATTGAGCAGACAGAGACAGCGATCCGTGATCAGCTGTTCGATCTGTCGCCCGCGGGAATTGGTATCCCTACTTCCCCAAAGCACACTATGACCATTAAAGTCACCGAGTATGATGAAAGGCTCTGGCAATTGATCCACTAAGTTCTCAAGGCTCTGTTGCTGGATGGGGGTAGTTGGTGGTAAGTACAGAGTACAAATTGTAATCATTCGTTTTATTTGTATTCGTATAGCTGCTGCCTGTAAAGGTGTGCTTAGTGACACAGTAAGAGTGGGGTACGCATGGGAAGTGAAGAGAGCCACACCTCCCGATGCTCGTCCGTCATTACTGATGTTATCACTTCGAATACAATTATAACGATGGAACTTCACCTGTTCAGTCGACTTCAGGTATGTCTCCTGAAGTGCGACACAGGCGGGATGGTATTCTGCAATCAGAGTTTTAATGTCATCCAGCTTATTTCGGTAGCCACGACAGTTCCAAGAAATAAAAGATATTTTTAATTAGAATTAGGAGGAGCAGCTTTTGGCCGCTCTTGAGGATACGGAACATTCATTTCGGCGTCTAATTCGTCATCTGAAAGTCCCGAGGTGTGTAAATTAAGTATTGGATCCTCAGTAATGTCCTTAGATATTTTCAATCTTTTTGTATTAGGATTTCGCGGGTCTCGTTTTTTTGTAGAGACTCCAACTTTCTTTTTGGATTTGGTTCTGCTTTTAAAAGCAGGGCGTGAAGATAGTTTTGGAATTAAAGAAGTTTGGGTCTCGAGACTCTCAGAGGACGCATGAGATGAGGAAACGGCAGTATTTCTTTGCGAGGTTTTCTTTTTATTTTCTAGGGGTTTTGGCTGTAGTGTAAAATTTGGAAGCGGAATATCAGTTCCAAATGTTGGATCTGTTTGAATGGATACACTTTTTACAGATTTAGTGGCGGCTGCTGCATAAGATTTTCCAGCTGTCGGGGTTCTGGATTCGACTTGCTTACGTGCTTCAAAGAAAGAGATGTTTTTTGTAATTTTTATGGACTGTATTTCCTTCTCGAGCTGCCATTTGCTGCAAGATCTTGAGTATGCCGGGTGGTCCCCGTGGCAATTGACACAACGGGGTGGCGCAGTGCAGGAATCACAGTCGTGACCTGGTTCTGCACAACGAGCGCATGTTTCAGTTCCACGACAGGAAATTTTTCCATGTCCGAATCTCTGACACTTAAAACAGCGCCGAGGATTCGGAATATATGCTCTAACTGGACAGCTCAAGTATGCAGCCTTTATTCGAGTCGGCAGTGTAGGGTTTGAAAAAGTTACAATTATGTGTTTCGTAGGTAAGGTCTTCCCATCTCTACGGATTGTAATTCTATGTACTTCACAAACATTCTCGTCGCACAAATTTTCAAGAAGTTCTTCTCTTGAAACATGTAGCAACTCTGGTTCAGAGATTACTCCTCGTGAAGTATTTAAGGACATATGGGGCGAAACGGAAACTGTAAAAGAACCAAGTATATTTGTGTTACGCAGAAGTTGTGCTTGTTTTTCAGATGATACTTCGATGAGGAGATCTCCAGAACGTAGTTTCTTCAAGGATTTAATGTTGCCCAAAAACGATTCGAAAGTTTTATTAATTAAAAATGGAGAAACTGAAGTAAACGATGAATGTATGGGATTTGTGGTATGTGTAGAGCTAATCAATTTAACTATAAAAAATTTGGCATTAGGAAACTGATCAGTTTGTTTTTCATTTGACGTTATCATTGGTTGCTCCTCATTGGGAGGAGAAAAAGAAGATAAAGAATCCATGCTAATGAAAAAAGGAAGAATTCGGTCACCGACAGCACCACCCACCACGGAGTCCAACAAGGGGATGCAGACAACTGTACCGGCGCTAATCGGCGACTATACGCGCACGGCGCACCCCTGAGACAGCCTCCACCCTTAGCGAGGTGTCCAGTAAGTGGCCGATTGCTTAGCCCTAGCCAAAAAACGACCAGCCGATTGATGAGCACGGGACCAATGCACACCACCCGTTTATCTGAAGCCGGGGCCGAAGCAGTGTATTGGGTCAGTATATCGTCCCTCAACTGCCAGGATCCCCTTTTCCAGGGACACGGGTCTCCACGCACGGCAAACACGTGGGTGATATAATCTCCAAGAGGAGCTGGAAGCACAGAGTGGCGAAAAGCTTCTCAAGGGGAGCCCTCACCTCCGAAAAGGCAACCACAACGAGGGAGGAAGGAAGAGCAAAAAGGAAAGGGTAGAGGAGGAGAAGAACGAAAGGGAGAAAAGATCACTCAGGTACCCCGGGGTTGTGAAGCCCGTACAAACCTAAAGAAGGAATGTAAGGACTTCGAAATGGAAAGACCTAACATGAAATTTGGTATCTGAAGTTCAATTTTGATATAGATTTGAAATAGAGTTGTCAAAATAGGAGGTTGATATTGGAAATTATGAAGCTAGCGTTCAATTTAATATGAAGACGTCCCCTTATGCAAATTTTGTGAATTTGAATTTATAGAAGTCATTAGTTCGTGTCAAACGCCATCTTTGAATTTTCTCTATTCTTGAACTTGCTCGAATGGAGAGAGGTGGTTCGTTTTTTACCCCCGACACTGTGCATGCGTCGATCGTATTGGGTACGAGATCTCTGTCTCCTAAGAACCTCTTCACACCCAATAAAATGTGCGGTCAATCCAAATTAATCTGAATCCAGTAGAAACTGACTAGTATAGATTCGGGTGCATTGAAGTGGAACGTTTCGTATTGTGAGGTAGTATAAAAGATTTTAACCCTTAGAGGTCTCCAAATTTCCGAGTAGTGTACAAATGCTTTAATCCCACAACACACTTAATGACTAAACCACATCTATGAAATAATCCTCCACGCCGTTCTTTCAACCTTAAAAAAATTATATTGCTCTTTCCTTCTATTAGAATCTTTTGCAAATATTCTATTGCTCCTTTCCTTCGGTTAAAATCCTCTGGAAATATTCTATTGCTCCGTTTTGAAAAATAGAATTATTTGGAAAGATTATATAGCTAATTTTGTATTGTCTCTTTCCTTCTATATATTAGAAACCTTTTGAAAGATTCTATTGGTATTTTTCTGGAATTAGAATATTTTGGAAATATTGTATTGCTCATTAGGATAAAATCCTTTGTAAGGATTCTATTTAATACTTTTCTTTTTTATTTTAAGAATGAGGATTTTTTGGAAATATTTAGTTGCTATTTCCGTAGCATAGAATTCTTTGTAAAAATTCTATTGATCCTTTCCAACGATTAGAATTCTCTGGAAGGATTCAATAGCAGCATTCTGTAGAATAGAATTCTTTTCAAATATTCTATTGCTCAATTCCTTAGAATAGAACTAATGTAATTCCTGGAATAGAACTAGGATGAAAAGTTTCTCAATTTAATCCGATTTTTCCATTTGATTCCTTTGGAAAGATTCTATTGTTAATTTCTTAGAATAGAATTCTTTGGATAGATTCTTTTGGTCAAAATTGGGTCAGAAGTCATGCAGAAAATACTGCAGGTTGCAAGGTGGAGTTATGTGTGTAATGCAGAGGGTTTAGAAGAACAAAATCTTTGTTGTGGAAGCAGCTTTCCCGAATCTTCGTTAGTCAGCTTCAACTGGATTTGAGTTGACCCGGATTTCATTGGCTTGAAGGGGGCCCTTAGGAGTGCTCGAACCACTCGGTTACTGTGGAGCAGGATCGAACTGACTATGTGATTATGTAAAAAATACCACAAAAGTCAGCATGTCTTTGAAAAATATTTAGGTCCAAAAGTTTTCTGCTTAAGAATATTGAAAAGTTAATAGAATCAGACAGTTCAACAGAATTGCCCTTTATGTCTAACTAGCTGAATAACCCGTCGTTGTTCGGGTTTCGAATATAACCGCGACAGCTAAAATATGAACGCGACATTTCCCCGTGTTAACTAAATACATGAACCCTGTAGAACGTTTTTTCTTGTTCATGTCCATTAATTGCAGAAAAACAAACTTGAGGTTTTAAAATTGGGCTTCGAGAGGACATTTTTAGGACTTCTTTTCATGCCTACAGATTGGTCTGAAGGCAGGGAAGAAATAGCCTATGTTTTCCACAGTGTTCCAAAGTATAAGTGTACCAGATTAAGTATGGATTGAACTTTTTTTTTATGTATATAGATTAACTTTTGTGTTCCTCAAAAAATAACCTGCATATATTTTTGTCTTAAATGGTCTAAAGCTGCAGAAATGACTTCATCACAGCTTCCCTCCGCAGATACGACTTCTATTCCGAAAACAAAAATAATAATATTTGAAAATATAGTGACAGGTAAAACTAAAGTCTAAGTATTTTTTCTAAACTAGGCAATAGCAATTATGTCAGCGACGCTAGTTGGAGTGCTACTAAATAGTTGTTAATTGAAAATTAACGGATTGAATCAAGTAAAAACTTCTCACAACAGTCAACATGGAATTTTTGTCAAAAATGTATGAAAACAATTCTTACTCTGTGTCATCGTTGGTCCTATCTGCGTACAAGACCAGAATGCCACGCACTTGTCGTCACCATCAAAATCTGTTATCATTATATTCTTCGGAAAGTATAAACCTAAAACAGACGGTATAATTTACTAGGAGCATCCAATTAATAAAATCGTTGAAAGGGTTAATTGTATACGAACTAATGCACACATTAAAAAGCTCTGAGCACACTAAAAATGCGCGTCTGAAAATAAAAACGAGGCTTATAACCCCCCTTTTAGTTTTATTCTAGAATCTGGGTTAAAAGATTTGGTTTGTCGGTGTTATCTAAAAATTAATCTGAAAATAGCACGTAAGTGCAACAAGTGACTTAGCAATATGGAGTTCTAGTGCCGCCGAGAAACGAATTTTATGATTAAAATAAGGGATAAATAACGTTTAAATATAAAATGATTACGTAATCATTGATTATGGAATTTATTTCTTCTAAGCTACAGAAGTATCTCGTTTCGTGATCACATATCTACGTATCGCATCTGCTTAACATATTACACAAATGTCGAAAGTAAATTTAAAAAAAAAAAAAAAAAAAGATTTAAATGTGTGTGTGTATTTGCTCAGAACTATTCATTTTCAAAACAGATATTCGCGGACAACTCCAATAAAGTCCTTTTTGTCCTTGAATCAACCAAGACGAGTCTGTTAGAGGTAGATTTGAGTTATATATACTTTACTTTAAAATTTCTGGACTGGTGACCAAATGATAAACAGGCTGAACAAATTTTATCTTTTTAAAATGTGTGATATTGTTTCCCGTATCTTTCTTCACAAAAATATGTTTAAAAATGTATTTACACTTCAAAATTGTTTCGACGAAAAATCTCGTCCAAGATCTGATCAGTTTTGCTTGTAGCGAGATATCACGTTCATCAAGATCTGCTCAGGTTTGCTAATGACATCGTCATGGCAAAACTGCCCAACTACTTCAAAGAGGAAGATCCAAGTGGGAAAACAAATTGTTCCTTGCCAAGAACTGGTGACAGTTTAGAATAGATATTTGTACCAGAGGCTGAGTATTACAGGGTGATTTTCGATTCGAAGATAAACCACCTGGAGGGTTAAAAATGAGAATGATTATGAAAACTCCAATAAATATTAAGATTATTTCCACTTTTTCATTTCCAGCCATACCAATTTCTAAAAAAATAAAACAATAATTTAAAATACCTTGTAAAATAAAATTTATTTTGAGAATTTTGGGTTGTTTTCATAATTTCACAAAAAAATTTCAAACTTTCTGCAACTTAAAATACGAAAAATCTATATATCATTGACTTAAACATAAATTTCTCGTTAATGTTCATTTACCAACATACTTAAAGGAATGGAGACGTTGAAAGGTTCTTCTGGTAGAATGGTCACAGCTCCTCTAAGGGGAGGTAGATCAACTGATTCTTTTGAGTCATGAATCCTAAAAAAAATTATTTAATGAGCTAACTAGTTCGGGGTGCATATTATTTCATAGTTTCTAACAATCTGGGATATTTTTTTATCAATCTTGTATGGTGGTATCATAGAGGTGTATTACATACAGTTCGCGTTGAACGTCAACCTTCTAATCAAATAGATAGAGCACGTGGATGGAGTCGCTCTCGTAAAATCTCAGAAAGGTAAGTCACGTCGGGCTTAACGAAGCGCAGACAAGTATTTTTTAATCAAGCTTGATAATCACTTTAACTAATCGATAATTTGTTCCACATTAGGAATTATGCTTTCCCCAGAAAAACGTGCAAGATTTTTAAACAAAACGACTAACCTCTTTTAAGATTGAAGAGATCTTGGAATTTTATATAGATGCAAGTTATTTATAAAATGAACTGGAATTTAAACAACATGACAACTTTAGTAAAAATCTGCGTAGAAAAGGATGCACAAATAGAGGTCCGTGGGCCTCACGCGGCCCTCCGTTGATTTCCTGGCGGACCGCTTACCAGGTGTTATTTGAACTTTAAAAAGTCACCGGATAGGTAATTTAGGTTAAAATTCTTTTGGTAGATAATGCATTAACATGCGCAGGTCTCTATGGGTCAACTTATATCTGTGAACAAACTTTTTGAGTCATGAATATTAACAAATCGAAAAATTGGAACCGCTTCACTAATGAAAATTTAAAATCAGTCAAACCAAATATAAAAGCAATTGTTAAATCAATGCAATATTAAGTTTCAAATTCTTTATTTACTTCTATCATCTTTGTTAGGTTCCAATATAAAATATAAATAATGTAAATAATAAGTTTAAGTGAAATAAATAATGTAAGTAGATAACTTTCCTGAGTTTTTTGGCGGCCCTCCCATAAGTCCGAGTGAATCTATGTGGCCCTTGGTCTTAACAAATCTATGCATCTCTGACTTAGAGTCTATGGGCGCCCATGGTCTAAATTTATGCATCCCTGACTTATAATTTTACTAATTTTATGCACCACTTTCTCATTACTGTTAGAAATTGGTGAATTTAAATACTTCAGTTGAAGTCACTATTGATACTTACGAGTCTGCTTGAATTATATCTATTCTCATTTGAGAGTTAAAGTTCATTCTTCGACCAAATGTCATGATAAGGCAATCCGGCAGAGGGCGAACATGTATGCTATCCGTATGTTTTATCACATACCATGTGTCCATAATCTAGAAGAAAGCTTCAGTGTCATTACTGGGATTCAACAATACAAAATTCCTTATAATTTTCCTATATATTTTATACTTGAAAGTAATCGTAGAATATACTTATGTTTCCACTGTTTTTTAAATAATATTAAAATGCATCGTTAACCTAGACACAATTTCAAGGATAGTCGAAACTGAAATTTTTCTTATCAGTTAAGCAGAAATATGCAGCACCAAAAATAATACAGATTTGTTTTAGATGAAGGCCGCTGTAGCCTATTTGTAAGAGCAACGGATTAGCTATCGGAGGGTTGCGAGTTCGAAACTAGTTCCAGCCAAAGACCATGGTTTACACGGGTGCTGGTGCACGTTAAATCTGCCATGGCCTCAAATGTCCTCACGTTGGAGTGCTGTGGAGGTTTAAAGAGTGGGGAGCCATCTCAGGTGTCGTTCTCATCATCTGATTGTGGTTCAAAGTTACGAGGCGTTGTTTTTGGATCTTTCATTTCAAGATTGATCTCGGACCATTGCCAATAATCCGTTGCATTGCTCCAGTGCGACGTTAATTACCTACCTACCTTGTTTTAGAAGAAAAATATAACAAATACCATCAAGCAATCAGACGAAGAATGTATAGTAAAAGAAATAACATCGAGAAACGGTAAAAATATACTTCGTTTTTAAATCATCAGTTAATTAGATAATTGTTAGCTATATTCATTATACTTAACTCACTCTTGGTGGAAATATATTCGTAAATGATGTTTCACATTCTCCGGGTACTGGTGACATCGATGCAGCACAATTTTCATACCACGACAAAGTTAATAAAAGCGTTATTAATACAAACGTCATGGTAAGACAGCATAGATCCTTCTATTACTATTCCATTTGCATGGTGTCCGGAGATTTATACATGCAAAGCACAAATACAGCGATGATGGATGACTCCTTGTTGGTTGGAAATTTAGTGGATTTCAGCTGTATTTTCGATCACGAAATGCCATTCATTGCTAGCATAGTTTCCCCTTCTATTATCCTCAAAATAGAAGTTCCTGAAAGTTCTTATTGAAATCAAAGCTGATGTAAAATGTATGGATGTATTGAAAACAATAAAGCACTTCGAAGTCGAATTTAAAACAGTCTATGATCTTGAAAATGAATGTAACGTGGATACCAAATCTAGCAATAACTTAGAAAAAGTATTCAAATGTGTTTTGTATACCTTCTTGGTGTATCTTCATTTTATTTCTTTTTGAATCGTTCTCTTCGGGATTGATCCCGGACAGGCCCCTTTGTGTTGTCCCAGTGCTACCTACCATTTCATTTTTTAATAAATTGCTTTTGTATTTTAAGGTGTATCTCAATTTATGTTAATTTTGTATACCTAGATCTAATTATTTCTTAATCGGATCAATTTTAAAAAAAATTTGCAGTTGGTTTCAGGTTTGCAGAGTAATTTAATTGACACCCTGGTCAATTTTTAAGCTTTTCAAGGTCAAATTTAGGTCAGAAGTGGAGAAGTAAAAGTGAAAAGATTAATAGCCGTTTATTTTTCCACTAAAGCAATATTATTGGATGATTATTAAGCTAATTATAAATGTTATTTTGTAAGAATCGGATCATTATCCTTATTGATCAATTTCTACTGTTGTTTGTCCGTTTCAGGACTTTGTGTCCAAAAACACAAAAATTCGATCCAATCTAATTCATCTGCGGACTCCAAATGCCAGGTTTGATGACGGATCCATGTACTAAGTTGAAAAGACGTGACTCCTCATGAAATGCAATTCGTATCCACACTCAATTTTTTGCTCAAATGCCAAACTTTTTCTCTAGTACTTAGCACACTTAATGTGCAGCTTTATATAATACAGCTAGCCACTGCGTGGACAGCACGGCGTTCTCCGTGACAGTTCTTTTCGTGGGGTCAGGTGTGACCACTGCTGGATAACCCCCAGTGATTGATACGAATTCCCATTCGAATTCGTAGCCTATTGGATAACAGCCATAATGGCGTTGCCTGTGATGTTGGTTTGCATCGCAAACCAAATGGAAATTCGTATCCTATTGGAATGAATTCCCTACGAATTCCAATTTGGTTTGCTTCGAAAACTAAATTACTAATATTATGAACTATGGTTTGCTTCGCAAATTGGATCAGCCATAACGGAGTTGACCGTGGTGTTAATTTGCTTCGCAAACCAAACAGGAATTCGGTGTGACGTCACAATCTCTTGCGAAAATGTATATATTTAATTGAAAAATTATTTGTAAAAAGAAAATTAAACGTATAAGTTATGTATCTGGTGTCAAATTTTCCGCAGATTTCAAATCCGTTGAAATTTTTAATCTATCTTTACCAATCCCGATTTCACAAAAAAGAACTAAATAATGCCAGCCAAATTTTTTTTTATTTTCTTTGCTTTTTTTCGTAGAAATTGTAAGAGAGCAGGAAATGTAATCTGTTTATTTTTGGAACACGAATGTTGGCATGACGACACATTCTCTTGAGAAAATATAAAATATATTCGATTTACAAATTTTATTTATTTAAAGAAAATCATATTTTTAGGTATCGGTCTAATGTGAAATTTTCCGCAGATTTCAAATCCGCTGAAATTTTTATTCTATCTTTAATGGTCTAGGAGATAGAAAAAAGAACAACATAACTAAAGTTAAAACTTTGTTTTTTATCGTCTGCTGGAAAATCATTCCTCCGCGCAAAATGAAAACGGAAAAAATAAATTTAGAATCTGATCTTTTATGCTGTCGACATTCCAAAGAAAACAATAATAATTAAATTAATTTTAAAATGTTCTAGATTGAATTTTAAAATTCGCCGCGACTCTAAAGTTACAAAAAATTCGAATTACCTGTGTGCCAAATCCCATTATTGTTTGTGCCATATATTCGTCTAGACTTTGCGTGCAAGAAACAAACAAGCGAACATACAAACAAACAAACACTTCCTTTTTATAATATTAGAGAAGATGTAAATCTAATTTTTTACTTCCAGAAAACAGACTACACATTAAAGGGTAAAAACTTTCGACATTTTGGGTCCCCATTAATAGACTTCTTCAATGCAATGGCCCTAGAGGTTAGATAAAGAAACGAACCAAATACTGTCATTATTGTTGACTTTCGAGGCAGAATCAAGACAGTTTCTAGGTCTCTCGCAGTTGTTCTGCATCGTTTTTTCGGTGATAGATTGCAATAAATTCTATTATAGTCAGTGACTGACATATCAAACCACAGTGTCCCAAGTTACTGTGGTATTTATGGCAATGAATCGGATGGTTTAGATAAGACCAGTTCTGAATTACTCGAGTCGTGCCTTACCATTGAATACCATACAGTAAAGAGGATTAATCAAACATTCCCGAATTACGAGATGCAAATAAAGGGAAAGATAAACTCCTTGCTACGTTATTGAGAACAATAGGTCTCGTTGCCATAGAAACTATTGAGAACATTTTTATTATTATGAGAGGAATATTTTATTATTATATTATTGCCATAGGAACTACTGAGAGATTTTTGTTTCAAGATTACATTGGACTGCCAAACAGGGGCTTATGAGAGAAAGGCTGAAGTCTAGCGTAGGCCATAGGAACTATTGAGAACAATAGGGTCGTTTATGTTTAGGGTCTCTCTCTCTCTCTGGATATGGCCATCTCCAAAATAATATCTACCAAATTGACTAGTCAGACATGCCCTCTGGTCTTTGAGATATGACAGGAATCCAATTACCTGATCCTGAATTTACCCTGATCTTAATGACATCGCAGTGAATAATACTGCTCATATACTCGGTAGCAGGCTTTCTTCGCAGTGGAGAAATACGCCGAGAGCAAACGAAACAAATAGTTCCCAGCGCTTTGTCTGATATTTTAGTGTAATGAGGCACTGCAACTTAGAAATGTGATTAATTTGTTAACCCCACACATATATAACGATTTTTTGTCGTAATTAGTGTGAAATGTTGAATATTTTGCCTTTTACGTGCGGCGTAATAATTTCATTTAGAATCGCGTGCCAGCCAATAAGAGCCAACCAACATTTCCCGCGCTCTCTCGATTCTTGTTGCTTGGCTACATTGGCAGATCTTTTTTTATTTATCTTTCGACTTACGGGCGCGGCATTTATTGTTGTTAGTATTTGAATCTACATTTGAGTATTTTGTGATTAATAATCGAATTAACTCCGGATTCTATTAGAAGTTACGTTTTTACATCACACAAGAAAGGCAGTGCTCTGAAAGGCTCTGCAAAGACAATCGTTATGAATGTGTTTCAGATATTGATAGAATGGTATCCCAACTATTCTCTCTCATATTAAAATATAAGTTTTAAATAATTGAAGTACAAGCTTCTTTTAAAATTCAGGCAAGTATTTATTGCGGTAAATTCTATTATATTCTATAGAATAGTAATATAACACGCTGGGGCACACCTCATACATGTTTTTCAATCACATAACCTCAAAAATTTCCTTTGCTACCTGGGATACTTATTTTGGAACATTTTTAGAAGACGATAATTTGAACAAATAGCATTACAAATTCAAAAAATATCTTTCGATATTATCTATTATTAATTATATACAAATGTTTTTTAAAACTACAGTCAGTATCGTGTTAAATTGCTTTTCAGTTGAAATGAATGCAACTAGTAGTTCCTGGGAAATTCCACTTTATTGGTGTCCAGTTAAATAGGCAAAATCAGCTTTACCTGGGGAACCGCTGGATCATGACAAGAGACCGAGACTTTCCGTCAAATGAAGAGGGAATGGATTCGCCGGGAACCTATGGACATCAGTCGTAAGAGCTGGGCATCACTGGTGTATCGCATCCGGAGATGTCGTTCGGGTCGTCCTTGCTTTTCAGGAACAGCTCAGTCCGGTCCGCTTCCCTTCGTTGTCTCGTGTCGTCTCCTCCTTCTAATACTACGTTCACACATGAAAAGTTAAACTAGTTTAACTTAAGAGAGAACTTAAGCTATCTTAACTTAAGCTATCTTATTTTTATGCGTTCACACTACGGCAGCTTTTAAACTAGCTTAAATCGGTTTATCGATGTTATTTTATCGATGATGACATCGACTGAATGGTGGTGGGAGTACCCAATGATTTTATGCACTTCCCGGAAATGAAGCCACTCCGAAGGACTAGTGCCAGTTGCTGTGCATCCATGTAATGTTTTCTTAGACCTAATAGATAGATTAGAATAACATTTATCAACAAATGATAAAGTTTTAATTTGTGCAAGAAAAATTGGGAAGTATTTTTATACATCTGATATAAAGAATTCATACAAAATTTCAGACATGCTGCAGTATCAATTGCTCATGAATTATTTGATAATTGAATGATATATTATATTAATATCCTCTACTAAAATCCATTTATTTCTATGTTCTGGTATGATAAAAGTAACCTACTTTGTAAATTTATTATAATAAATGGTTAAATAAAGGAGTTATAATTAAACAAAGTTATGCCGTTGGTGACATTTAAATTTTCTCATTCTAAATGGATAGAACATAATGTGGAGAAAGAATTCTTTTATCCTTAACAAATTTCCAATAAGAATAAAATTACCTGTATTCTGAAGTCAAATTTTTAATTTTCGTCTGAACTTCGGCATGGGTTCTGGAAAATCCCATTTCCTTTAATTGTTGCACCATATTTTCGTAAATCTCTTTGTTTCTTTTGATTCTTGTCAGATCCGCATACTTGTCCGCCCAAATGGATAATAAACATTTTACTTCTTGAGTGGACCAGTTTCTATTCCTTCTTTAACTCTTTTTTTTTTTTTTTTGGAAGTTCTAAACTAGGGGTAGGGCTAAGCTCCATCACAAACGATTACACGGCGAACAGAATGAAAGATCGTCAACAAAAGCGCGCGGAATGAAGTTCGCGTGACACCTCTAGGTGGCGTCACTGTAGAACTCACTTAAGTGAGTTTGGGAAACTGGTTTAAAGTTAAGAGAGTTTCTTTTCGCTAAGCTAGTTTAAATCTAAGACAGTTCGTTCACACATGCTCGACTTAAGCTAGATTAGCACTTAAACTAGTTTAACTTTTCATGTGTGAACGTAGTATTAGGCCAGCCAGAAAGGGGTCGAAGCACCCCCTTCTCGTTAGGACAAGAGCTTCGTTTCACCTCGACTCTCGCCAATCCAGCGGGAATCCCCAAGTTCCGCACATACATAGGAGGAAGTGAGGGCCATCGGAAATCGTAACGTAACATAAATATCCCCCTTCTACGAAGAAAAATTTTACAGAATTTTTTTTTTACATGTAACACAACATTTGAATGATTGTGAAAGATGTCCAGCCTTAAATTTTAAAAAAAGTCACTTCTTTTGATGTGTTTAAATTGCCTACATTGGCAACTGTTGATCTTCGACAAATCACATTTTTCAAGCAACGAAAATGTCTTTGAAATTAATCTTTCCCAACGTCTATCGTACGTATGTTATCATATTTGAATTTTTACCGAAAAAAAACACTTATACTATACAGTTGAAACACACAAGAAATGTACCTATATACAAACATTAAACCTTCTTGACTATATATCATAAATAAATACACTCAATATAAAGAATTACTAGTTACATAAGAGCTCTCATTGCGTTACATAAGAGTTACATAGAGATAACGAAAATATCATAACTATATTTTGGCTTAATCTCCGACCACAAACCCACGCCTCCTAGGACGGAGATTATATCGTTCTCTTCTTGCTTCCTGCTGGGCGGGCAGAGAATTTTGAGGACATTCCAAAGCAGTAAACTGATCGTTATCAGTTAGAGGGATCTCCTGGTCAGGAACAAACCACCCCTTCACCCCTGCTCGTCCTTGGAATTCTTCTTCCTCCAAAGGGAGGTTGTCTTGACACAAGGCTAGTAAAGGAGTAAGTAGCCTTGGTCTTGACATACTCGCCCTTCAGTATCACCCCCTTCAGGTTTCCATGAGGATGACAAACCGACTTCGTACTCGGGAAAACTTTTCCTTTCGACCATTTTTGAGAGTCTATCAACATGAACAATTTGATTTTTTCCTGGTTGGTCAACCGGACATATTTGAAAATTTACGGGGGATACCTTCTTTAGGATCCTGTACGGACCTCTATTTGGTTTTGATAATTTTCTTGATAATCCTTGTTTTAGTGAAGGATCATAAAGAAAAACAAAATCCCCTACATTTATTTCCTTGTTTACCGCTACTTTTTCTCTATTTATCTCCTGACTCTCAGCTGCAGCAAGTAACTTCTTTCGCACTTTAGAAAATACCGTATTCAGACGACCTAATAATGAAATTGAGTAATCTTCTGTTTCCAAATAGGATCGAGGAGGAGGATTTAACAGAAATTGATAGGGGAGCCTGAATTCACGCCCATAAGTCAGAAACGCTGGAGTTTCCATAGTACTAGAGTGGACAGTACTTCTGTAGGCCAAAAGTGCAAATTCCAGACACCTATCCCAGTCATTGTGATTTTCATTAACAACATGAGAGAGTGCATTCGCCAATGTTGAATGCCAACGTTCTAAGACGCCATCGGACTGAGGGTGAAAAGCTGTAGTCGTATGTTTTTGAATACCCAACATTTGATAAAATTTAATTATAGCCTCGCTAATAAAATTGGATCCTCTATCGGACACCAAATGTTCGGGGCAACCAAATCGGGCTACAAACTGTAATAATACCCTAGATACGTCCTCACTTCGGATAGATTTTACGGGATATGCTTCGCACCATCGTGTGAAGTAATCGGTCATAGTTACAATATATTTATTGCCATCCATTGAAACTGGAAAAGGTCCCAAAATATCTATTGCAACTCTCTGATAGGGGAATTCTGGAAGTGGCATTCTTTGAAGAGGAGCCAGCTTTTTTGGCTTATGTGCTCTCTTCTGTAAACACTTTTTGCAAGATTGAATCCAATTCCGTACATCTGAGAATATCCCAGGCCAGTAATAATTTCTCCTGATTCGGATTAAGGTCTTTTGTAATCCCTGGTGACATGCCATTGGCGAATCATGCAATTGACGAAGTATTTCAGGCACCATAATAGCAGGAACTACCAATTTTGCAATATTTTCTCTATCCCAATCCCTCGCTACTCTATATTTACACTTCAAAATTTCATCTTTTACAAAAAATCTTAGAAATTGAGGTTTAACTTCCCTTTTATTACGCAATAAATTTCTAATGCTTTGACACTTTGAATCCCTTTCTTGATGTTGTACTATATCGTTCTGTAAGCGACTTAGCAAGGAAAATTCCGTAAGCTGTTTATTTACTCTTTCACCCATCAGCAACTGATGATCACGATCAATTTTTGTATTAACGGGTGGGTAGGCCACTCCTCTTGATAAAAAATCTGCCACCTTGTTGCATTTACCTGCTATAAATTTAATTTCAAAGTCAAAATGGGAAAGAGTCATGATCCATCTCGCTATGCGGTTCATTGGATCACGCAGCTTTAGAACGTGAGTCAACGCGGCGTGATCAGAGAAAATTTGAAATTTTCTTCCAATTAAGTAATGTTTAAAGTAACCAGTTGCAAAAACTATGGCCAAAACTTCACGCTCGGTAGTTGAATACCTCGTTTCAGCTTCTTTAAGTTTCCTGCTGGCAAAAGCCACTGGTCTAGGAAAACTGTTGTCATCTAATTGGGTCAAAACACATCCCAGAGCTTCTTGCGAAGCATCCGTGTATAAATACAAATCTTTACTCATATCTGGCAAAGAAAGACAAGGGAATTTTGTTAGGCTCGATTTTAAATCCTCAAACTCCCTTTGAGCCTCAATGTCCCAACCAAACTTTTCTTTTTCTTTTGTAAGCTTCGTCAAATTTAAAGAGCGTAGAGTAAAATCCGGAATGAATTTTCTGTAATAATTAATGCAGCCTAAAAAACTGCGCACGTCCTTCCTACTCTGAGGTATCCTAGCGTTTTCTAGGGCTTCAACATTTTTTGGGTCAGGCTTGACCTCTCCTTTTTCAATTAAAAACCCTAAGTACCTGATCGCTTGTTTCATGAACACACATTTTGAAGGCTTTAGCTTTAAATTGAATTTTCTTAAACGATCGAAAACTAACTCAAGTTTACTCCAGTGAGATTCAACATCCTTTGAGGATATTATGATATCATCAATATAGCAAGAAATATTTAACGGTTGTAAACCGGACAATACAATAGACATTAATCTTTGAAAAGAAGGAGCACTGGTTGACAGACCAAAGGGTGTCCTAGTGAATTCGAAAAGGCCTCTGTGAGTGATGACCGCAGTTTTGTGAATGTCTTCAGGATGAATAGTTTGTTGAAAAAAACCGCTTGGTTAAATCAAGGCTTGAAAAATATTTAGCCCCAGCCAAAGAATCAATAGCTTCATTAATGTTGGGTATTGGATATGAATCGGGTATAATTTTAGCATTCAGAGCTCTGAAATCCGTCACAAATCTAAATTCTCCAGATGCTTTCTTTACCAGAAGTACGGGAGCAGCAAAAGGGGAGGATGATTCCTGCAAAATCCCGGCTTCTAGTAGCACGTTTATTTGTCTATCCATTTCATCTCGCAGATTGTATGGAACACGGTAGGCTTTCTTTTTTACCGGCACCTGGTCTGATAAATTGATCTTGTGTGGCAGGGCGCTACATCCTCCCAAATCCAATACCGATCTGGCAAAAACATCCCTATTGTCTCTCAAAAAACTAATTAATTTTTGCCTAATGCCGTCTTCAATGTGATGAAAATTAAAGTTTGCTTCCCACTCTAAATCAGCTTCATCACAAGCTCCCCAATTTATATTTTCCAAGTCCTCTTGAAAATAATTTACCTCTTCCAAGGGCGCTTTTTGTAGGGGCTCAAGGTGTACCAACTTTAATCCCTTATTTAAATTCAAACTTTGGTTAGAAGTGTTTAAAACCATGATCGGGATATTGATTCTGCTGTTACTCCAATGAATTGAACGGCAAATCGCAATATTCTTAAGTTTTATCGATTCGGCCAAAAACATTTCAGACCCAATCTCTCCCCTTACATTAGCCTGCACAACTTTCTGACTGAAAGGAGGAATTGTTTCTTTCTTATTTAGGTACGCGAAAGGTTTGGAAGAAGAATTACAAATTCTCATCTGGTCATTTTGTTCCGCGGATGTTACGCTATGGATCGAAGAGCCTTTATTTGCATCCCTCCGTTTAGTTTCATTATCCATACAGGGGTCAATCCACCATTTAATTACAAATTTATCACAGCTAACAGTTTTAGCCTGAAAGTTTAGGTTGCAATTTTGATTTGCCAAGAAGGAATTTCCTAAAATTACCTGAAAATTCGGTGAAATATTCTCCATGGTTATGAAAAATTCCTCTTTAAATTCGTGGCCTTCAATATCTACAGATAAATATGTTTTGTGCTTAATGCTCAAATCAGAATCCCTAATCGTTCGCAAGGAAACGTTACAATTTTCCTCCAACTTCATACCTTTCGATATAGCATTCCTGTGAATTAGATTGAGCGATGCTCCCGAATCCAACAATGCTTTTACCACCTTACCCCCTATAATGCATTTTATGATTGGCAAATCCGTTGCCCTTCCCTCCATCGCATAATTTCTTTCCACCTGCACCTTGGGTTCAATCTGATCAACTACAGGTGTGCTGATCGGACCCCCTTTTAGTTTAAAGACTCATTGTAATTTCTTGCGTAAAAGGAATTTCCTCCATTAGTTTCCCTCCTTGGTTGTCTCTGATTTGGTCGAGCATTATTATTGTTTTGTCTCCTAGATCTCTCTCTGCAAAATCGTGCTATATGTCCCTTTTTTCCGCAATTAAAACATTCGACATCTGTTTGATTGTTCCGTCCTCCCAATTGAAACCTATGAGGGACATTCTCAGTGCCCATGGATTCAACTCGTTCTGCCAACTTTTGAACTTGCTCTGCAAGTATTGAGCAGGTGTCGGCCATAGATTTGTTTGCAAGCCTCAACTCATTCAACTCCGCGTCCCGCCTTACCGCAGCAAACACTTGCTCTTGCTCCAACACATGATTATCCCCTTTACAATCTCTCCAAGCCCGCTCCTCGGCTAACGCAAACTGCTTAATTTCCTCTATTGTACAAGGATTCCTTGCAACGACGCCCCTCCTAATTTGTGGATATAAGTTTGCCAATAGAACGGCTTTCAACATCTTATTCCTATAGGCCTCCTCCATCTCGTTTGAAAGCTCCCCAGAACAACAAGCTTTGTATGACAATGCAGAGGCTTTCGAGAAGAACTCGGCTACAGTCATATCCGAGGGTTGACGAAACTCCAACAATTCTCGAATGGAGCTGGAGGTATCGGTTTTTATTTCGAATCGCTCCAGAAATGCATATTTTAACTCTTCAAACCCCTTGATGCTGTGACGGATGTCCCTAAAATATGCCGCAGCTTCTCCCCCCAACTTACATTTACAGGCAAAGTACAATTCGTCCTGCGACCAATTCGCAAATTTAGCTACCTCCTCGATCCTTTCGAAAAATTCTCGCACATCATACGATCCACTTTGCCCCATGAACGTGGCTATCAACCCCAGACTCTCGGGGGAAAAACTGTTGGGGTAAAAAGTTCCTCTCGCGCCAACCTCCGAACGCAATTGAGGGAGCCCCGCAGCGTCGGGGACAACTCCCTCAGTCACGCCATTTTCAGAACTCGTCATAACGAGTATAACTATTTAAAAATATCTTTGCTCTTTTTATACAAACTATTTACACCAGCCTAACAGCATGCACTTGTGTACAATATAAACATTCTATCACTATATACAAGAATACATTTCATCCACTTTATAATACCCATCAGCAACAAGCATGCATATATAATGAAAACAATATAATGTAATACTTTTGAACAATGCACACATACATCAATAACCTTATCTAGAAAAGTAATATCAATATATATATAAGGGAATGCACATTAATTTATAAACTGATCTACGTAAGTAATATCTATACACCAAAACAAACGGCTGGACACCCACTTAATTTGATCATTCGGCATTTAAACCTGTATTAAAGTATTTTTAATCGAAATACGTTCGAAACGTTATGTCCATGAAGACTCATCTATTCCGCAATAACCGATTCGGTGGCGTCACGGCACCATTGTTAAATTGCTTTTCAGTTGAAATGAATGCAACTAGTAGTTCCTGGGAAATTCCACTTTATTGGTGTCCAGTTAAATAGGCAAAATCAGCTTTACCTGGGGAACCGCTGGATCATGACAAGAGACCGAGACTTTCCGTCAAATGAAGAGGGAATGGATTCGCCGGGAACCTATGGACATCAGTCGTAAGAGCTGGGCATCACTGGTGTATCGCATCCGGAGATGTCGTTCGGGTCGTCCTTGCTTTTCAGGAACAGCTCAGTCCGGTCCGCTTCCCTTCGTTGTCTCGTGTCGTCTCCTCCTTCTTAGGCCAGCCAGAAAGGGGTCGAAGCACCCCCTTCTCGTTAGGACAAGAGCTTCGTTTCACCTCGACTCTCGCCAATCCAGCGGGAATCCCCAAGTTCCGCACATACATAGGAGGAAGTGAGGGCCATCGGAAATCGTAACGTAACAATCGGTTATATGGTCAACTCAGCGGTCCAGAAAAATCAGACCATATAAGCGGGGTGACCATAAATGCAGAACAATACTACACTGTTTAATTATGGAAGGATTATATTCACCTATCAGAATACAGTGCTCATAAACAAATGATTAAACTTTTAAGAACATTTAAAAAAATAAATTCTATTAAACAGGTTCTCTGGAGCGACGAATCAAGGTTCACCCTCTACCGTTCGGATGGCAGGTCTGGCGTCTGCCGGAGAACGCCTCCTGCCAGAATGCATTGTGCCCACAGTAAAGTTCGGCGGAGGTGGAATTATGGTCTGGGTGTTTTTCCTGGTATGAACTGGGACTTTGGTCCAAATTCATGGTAAGTTCTACGCCAAGGCCTACTGCACTACACGGTTAAGCGTTCTTTAATTTTTTTTCCCCCTACAAATTTTTCTCCTTTGAAACAAAGAGTTCTGTATGGCAAGATTCGATATAAAAAAAAAAGTCCACATTCATCAACGTTGAAGACGTTGGCAGATTCATATCTTTCGAGGATTTTTTTTTCTTTTGGTCATTCCCTGTGTTGCTTCCAGCCTCAAAAAATGTTACAATTTCTATTTTTCAACAACAACAAAAAAACCGATAACCTCATTGAAAATATGAAAAACCGACCCTATAACCGATAACCAGAAAAATATAATGACTATATAGCGGTGCGCTTTAACACATGTTTCCCTAGTAAGTTCGACGGGACTTTAGAAAACTGACCATATAAGCGGGGTGACCGTATAACAGGGTGACCATATAGCCGGTACTGACTGTACTATAATTGTGCTTTTCTTAAAAAATTGACAGGCAAGCTGTCAAAACATTTACGTGCTAAATTTAAGGCCAAATTAGATTAATGCGCCATGTTGGAAGCTTGTAAGCATTCACTCTTTCCCTCCGCGAGCGCGTGATGTCAGTGCCAAGAAACATTGCAATCTAGTATAGTAACATGCTTTATTTCTGTTTCAAGATTACATTGGACTGCCAAACAGGGGCTTATGAGGGATAGGTTAAAGTCTAGCGTAGGATAAAAAAGTATGAATCGTGCGTGAAACAACACTAACATTAACTGTACTTTCCCGGTTTTATTATGATAATTTCAGTCCCGAACGACGAATGGCCACACGATAGCCCATTTGAAATAGCAACCGATTAACAATAGGAGGGTTGCGAGTTCGAAACTATATCCGGCCAAAGACCGTCGTGTATACTGGGTATGACAGCATCAAATAATTTTGGACCACGGTCATATGACGAGGTAACACCTGAGCTGGCAGTCCACTTTTCAAACTACCACACCAACCCAACGTGAGGACTTTCGACCACGACATATTTAAGGTGCACCAGCCACCTCTACACCAAATGCTTACAAATATCCATGCTATGATCCGGAATCGAACCAGGAATCTTCCGATCTAGAGGTTAATCCCTTAACCATCAGACTGGTCGGTCGGCCCGAAAAGAGATAAAAGTACGATGAATTTACAATTACTATATAACATTTGAAAGTACCCAGGAAAATATGGCAACGCCTTTCAAAATGAATAGCAATAACAATTAATTATTTTTTCATTAAAAGTAAATCAGTCTCACGTTTGGGTCAAATAAGGCTCGGTGCACACATCCGGTTTTTCAACGAGCGACGCCGTTGCCGTAACGCAAGTGCGTTCTGAGATACATTAGATCCAATGGAGTAGTGCACATATGCCTCCGGCGCAGCGCGTCTTTGTTGGAATGGCTCCGCGTTGCGTGGAAGATTCTATTTTGTACCGTAGGTAGGTAGGTAGATATTAAACTCGTGAAAAGTGAATCGATTCTTCAATTCGATTCTTTCGTAACTTTTTTTTATCTACAGTGAGCTATGATTATTTACTTGTTATAATATCAATTGGATAGACAAGAGGATGTATTTATTCCACACTGATGACATTTATTTTGGTTTTTGTATTGGATCAATCAGATTTACTTATGAAAGATACCTTACAGAGATCAGAACACTTCTCTGAGGGAAACCTCGAACACTTATTCGCGATGAAAATCGAATTATATTTCGAATTCATTCATACAGTAAATATGCTTCAAAATTATTGAAGACACGTAAAAAGACTACCAGACAAGTAAATAATCATACCTCAGTGTCGATCCAAACAAGTTACGAAAGAATCGAACTGAAGAATCCATTCACTTTTCACGAGTTTAATATCTACCGACCAACCTACGGTCCTAAATAGAATCGTCCAGGCAACGCGGAGCCATTCCAACAAAGACGCGCTAGTCCACTGCACCTCCGCACGTCCAACTTGCGCGCAATTTGTACCGCAGTTCCCCATGGCGCCTCAGCTCGCCGCACACGCTTCTCCGGTCTGAAGTACCTTGTTTTTAGAAATAAATGGAATATAAATTATAATTAATGAATGGTTGTATCCAGTAACGTCTATTTTGTTTCAAAATATACATTTTTTGTACACCAAGTAAGCGAAATAAACACGTTTTCTTCGATAGAATATTTGTCGCAGATGGCGCGAAATGAGCATTTGCGTCATTTCACGGTTATGTGTGCATAGTTGGGCTTCGGTGCCGCAGCGACGCCGCACGTTGAAAAATCGGATATGTGCACCGGGCCTTATACTTCTAAAGGTAGATAGGTAGTTAATTGTTGTCGCACTGGAGCAAACAACACGCTATTGGAGAAAGATCAAAGAACACAGGTATTTTGGACCACGGTCAGATGACAAGGTCAACACTTAAGTTGGCAGCTTATTGTCCAAACGTCCACACCAATATAAAACTATTAAAAGTTCGACAAGTAAATAACTTTTCAACTAGTGCCGATAAAATTTCAATTTTTTTACAGTCAATAGGAATTAAGTGTTGATTGTGCAAAACGCAATTAGAGGATATGTTTTAAATTTAGTAACAACTTAATTTACAAAGAAATTGTATGCGACTCATTTGAAAATCAAATAATCTAATGACTTTTTAGACTTTTTTCTTCTATGATTCCTAAATTAATTGCTAAAATTTTGCAGCACACCAAATATTATATTTTTGGCCTTTTTGACAAAAAATGCATAATTTTGATATGCAAACGATAATTTTGATATGCAAACCTACTCTTTTGCTATTTAAAAACCTTTTTAAACAATTTATTTATACAATGTAATAAAAATTAATTCTTCATACTGACATTATTTGAAATCTTGTTAAAGTTCAAAACTTTGTTATGCAAAAGAATAATTTCGTAATTACCTACTCTTTTGCTATTTAAAAACATTTTTAAACAATTTATTTATACAGTGTAATAAAATTTAATTTTTCATATTGGCATTATTTGAACTCTTGTTAAAAGTCCAAAACTAAACCCGTGAAATGCAAATCTTACACACCTTAAACTGTTTCACCATTCGTAAGGCATATCAGCGTGTCACGGCGTACCGGTTTAAAATAGCTGATCTAATAAAAGATTTTATAAAGAATAAAAAAAAAAAAACAGCTTTATTTATTTATATCAATGGAGCATGTATAAACTGCTAAGCTGTTTCATACTTTTAAATATTCGTCCATCATATCCAATAAAAACATCATCATCCATTCGTCATCTGACCATGGTTCTGAACTACGTGATATTGTCTTCTGATCTTTCCCTTCGGGTTTACGGTCGTAAATAGCCCACTGTGTAGCTCCAGTGCGACGTCAATTAAATACCTACCTACCAATACAAACATGAATCCTATTTTCATTTTATATAACATTTCAATGCTCGTGTAGTGTCAAAATCTCTTGTTATCAAAGTTTTTCCCTATGAATTTTCCTCAATCTCTGTCATACGAAAAAAATAGCAAGGTGCAACAAGGTAGCAGCTGTTAGTACACACACAAGGCTCACGATAAGTCTGGAAGCTTTACCGATGTTTACAGCCTTTTCAGAATTTTCAATCATTAATTTTTCTTGTTTTTTGAGCATTTGCTGAAAAGCTAAAAGCAGCCGGAGGTAGTGTTTGTACGGCGGAATGTATTTATATTCGTATTTAGAACGTGAAGTCACTTCATTTGTTTTTCGAATACGATTTCGGCATGTCGCCAGTAAATACACCAAAGAATGAATTTCAACTGATATAATTATGATAGTTCATTTGTCGGAGCCAGTTAGATTAAACGCCAAAACAACTACAAATTACATTTTAAGGTAACCCCATCAGATGTATTTGACTAATTACTGGGATGTTTGAAAATGTATGTTGTAATAGTTTTGTTTCTTCAGATAAATGATAAGACAGCGACATGTTGAAATTATATTTCTTATAGCGGCTTAAAAAGCTAGTAAACAAATAAGAACACTTAATTAATTGAAAAATCAATCGTTGAATATGATTTATGGTTACAAGATTTCTATATAGAAAAAGAAATGCTACAGTAGTTGCTTTTTGATTGTAAAGCGACAGTAACTTGAAATTAATAACCAAACTTCCATGAAGTCAGTAATAACTTTCTCTTCGTCTTTCATATTTTGACAGTGTGTAATTAAAGTGCAAGAAAATTTATTATTAATCAAGTAGTGAAACTATTTTTCATCGACTCCATTCCTTTCACTAATTGTCTGCATTTTATATAGCAATCAAAATTTTGATAAGTTTGACTTAAGAAATCAAAATGCAGATAATTGATAGTTAGTTCCCACAAGATTGGTTAGTAAATAGTTCTTCAGTAAATTTCATTTTCTGCTTCCGTAGAATATTAACTTTAGAATTCTAAAATTGATCAGGAAACGAAAATATTTAAAATGCGACATATTTTAGTATTGCTGTCTATTATTTGAACTCAGAAGGCATTTCAACGAGCATATAGAAAAATAAGTCTGTAAGTGTTGTATGGCTGTGTTTTCAAAGTAATAGAACATTAAAAACAATGTTTACATATGCAATGACATACCTAATTGAGTGTACAATATAAAGAAATATCACTGAAAAAAACCCAAAATTTTCTGTTATAAATAATGATATGAACTTAATTTTTTCATGACTTTTAATTTTTGTGGAACATAATTTGATTGTTCAGAATTTGTACCAGAAATTATTTTCATAAGTTTTAATTAGAATTTCAGGAATTTTTAAGTTTTAGATTTGGTTTTAATACATAAATTTTTTCGAATAGAAATAATTAAAAAATAGTTAACGGAAAATATCGTCTGCTATCAAAGTCATTTGACATTTTTGAAACTGGTTGTATCTGTATTCTTTCAGTTATTTATCGTCAGCACAGTTCAGAATCTGGTAGTAACATTGTTGAGATAATTTATTTATGTATTTATTTCGTACGTATATTTGAAGTTTTATATGCTACAGCAGTGGTGCTGTTTACCTTCTATTGGTCCAGAATTTTTCGATGACAGATTATGACATTATGAGTTAACAGCATCATATAAACTAATAAGAAAAATCACCTAAAAAAAAGAAAGAAAACATCATAATTTTTTTAGCACAGATTTACAATGAATTAATTACATTGCCAAAAATAAAACTGCTGCTGACATCCGAAAAAAATTGCCAGTCCGAGGACAATTAAAAGGTTTCCTCAGAGCTCTTAATTTCAGTTTTTCCACATGAAGATCAATCCACCAGTTCTGAAAACGGATTTTGATCGATGTCATTGATATTATTCTGCTGTAAAACTGTTCTCTTAAGGTGGATACCTTTTACAAACATTAGAAAATGTTCTTTTGTGTACTCCGCACACCGCGTTACAAATAGAACAAAGAACAGATTCAGCAAGTACTAATTCATTTAATTAAAGCTTGTCAGCAGCATTTTTGTTTGCAGTCTACACATCAACCAGTCCAATTTCCCATTGGGGGACCAAGTTAAATTACTATTATTCTTCATATGATTAAACTCTGAGAAATATTTACAGTTCGTGTATTTGTGACTGAGGAGACACAAAAACAATATACCGATGTGTCGACAAATACAATATTGCCGATATTGACGTTCTATGCTTTACTGTCATAAAATGTCACGCAGACAGCACCAAGTTTCTATTTTATTCCAATTAGAGATATCATCTTTCCTTTTTGTCGTTGGAACTTAGACGTTGACCTTTCTCCGTAGACAGGTTTCAGAATCCATTTGCTCTTACGGGAAAGAGGCCCGAGGATGCTACTGATAGCGGCTACATTAATTCGATATCCTCGGCGGTCGTCATCTGACTCTCAAGGTCAGCGGAAAGGTATCTCCAGGTTATGAAGACACAAATGCAGACAATTGACCCGTTTTGAAGTGACTCTCGAGTTTCTTATCCGTACACACAGCGTGTCAACAAAGGTAAAATAATTGAGTGTACCTTTTGACGCAAAGAATATTTACTTGGTGTCTTGGTTGCAGTTTTGTTTGGAAAATGTTGACTCAGCTGTGCATAGCAACAAATTTTCTCTGGTTACGGCATTTTTTAAATAAAAGCTGTAAAAGGAAATTTATCTGACAATAATTGGAAGTTATTTCAATGTTTTTCTAGAATGAATGGGTGAAACAGGCTTAAGAAAAATATTACAGTATTTTCGTTTAACCATTTTTACATTTGCTTGAAGGAATAATGAAGAGTCATCGACCTCCTAATGAGAAAGGCAGAGTATGTGGGGGGATAAGTCACGTGGGTTTCCGAATCGACTTGGGCTGATTGGATATCGAAGCTTAGAATAGTGGTTTTAATAACGCTGGATAATTACTTTAATCATATCAATAATTTGTCCCACTTTAGAATTCAAGCTTTTTTCTCAAACCCCGTAACAGATCTTCAAACCGAGCGACCGAAAGGAGCCCCATGAAGCTGAGCTCACATGCTCCTTCTATTGCAATAGAAGGTCGATGTGAAAATGTCGTTGACGTAGGTCGTTGATTTTGATCGTAGGATTTGATTTCGATTAAAATTATTTCTATGTTCCTTTTTTGCTACATAATCGGGCTAATTATATCGAGACCTTCTGATGAAAGTGGATTCCGAAGTACTACGAACTTCTATGCCCTGATCGGGATACGAACCCAGAGCCTGTTGAATAGGGGTAAAAAGCTACAGGTTATTGCTTCGGACGACTTGATACTGCGGAAGTTAGTAAATTTGGAAACCTTTGACCCAGCGGGATAAATACCTCGCTCTTATTTAATTAGTAGATTTGAAGTTCTTGGCTACGAGTTCGAATCGCGTTGGACCAGAGCTTAAGTTTGTTGCTTTGGACGTCTTCATCTTGCAACCAGAGAAAGAGAGACAAAATACTTCGATCTTTAGTAACTAGTAAATTGAAACTCTTGATTATGAGTTCGAATCTCGTATGTAACTCGGGTTGGCTGCTAGAAGTATCCTCGTTTCTTCAAGACCATACGGAAATGTGGGGCAACTTCCTCAAAGTCTTTCAGGAATGTTATCTCTCTCTATATTTCAGCCCATTGATCACATTTGACCGTGATTCAAATTACGTGGTGTTGTCCACGGTGCTTTCCCTTCGAGTTTGATTCCTGACGGCCACCAATTGCCCGTTGTGCCGCTCAAGTGCGCGCGACCTTAATTAAATGCATACAGATTTATACTTCATGATAGGAGACGATGTGGTAGCACCTTCCATGGTGCCCTGATCAAAATTTTAATTCCATAGGAACGCTTTATTTATAATTTTTGCTCAATTCGAGAATTTCACTTAACGCCCCTTAAGCACTTTGAACTATGATCGGATAATAAAGTTTTGTTTTTGAAAGTTTTAATCAATCTATTTAAATAATTCTTTAGAGCTTAATTTTTAAGCACTTGCAAAGTTAGAGATTTTGAAATATTTTTCCATGGAAGAAATTTTTTTTTTTGTGATAAAAGTTAATTTCCGTACCTGAAAAAGAAAAGGGAAAATATCCATAATTTGACTACTTGGAGTTATGTTTACAAATAATTTCAATGGAATGAAAGTTTTAATTGAAAAAGAGTGAATAATTTCTTGTCAATACAGTATGAAGTAACCAACACATTAAAACCGTTTCTTCGTATGCTGTACTAAAAATAAAAAAAAATAAATAAAAAAAAATAATAATAAGAAGAAGAAGAAGAAGAAGAATTGTAGGAGTTATCCAAAACATAAAATGGACACTGGCCTTTTTTCTACCAGTTTACAGCTTTCTAGAAGCATTAATTTCAGATTCTGAAATTAATTGTGCTAGAAAGACCCAAGAGAACTCAACGCTAGAAGCAAGTATGTTTGCAATGTATAATTATATTAACTTTATTGCTTTGGGTAAGGAAGTTTTGTCAAAACAAACACTGAATCTCTACTTTAACCCTCTTGGTGATTGTCTTGAAGAGGTATATCGTCACTAGTAAAACTGACCACACCTTCTTTGACGAAATATCTCATCAGTATTCTGAAATTAATTGTGCTAGACCTAAGAGAAATAAAAAATTAAAGGAAATATGTTTGCAAAATAAATTACATTAACTTTATTGCTTTATAAGGAAGTTTTGTCAAATAAAACATTGAATCTCTACTTCAACCTTATTGGTCATTGTCTTGACGAGGTATATCGTCACTAGTAAAACTGACCACATCTTCTTTGACGAGATATCTCATCATTATAAGAAAACACGATCACGATCACTAGAAGACAACTGCCCAGATCCTATGTCGTCATCATAAAGAAATCGCCAAATCTTGATGACGAAATAACTCGTCCAAAATATGTCAGATTTTGATGACGTAATATCTCGCTGAAGTAGGTACATATTTATTTAACTTCTCACCGGACAACACAACGGGCTATTGTTGACGGTCCGGGATCATACCGAAGGGAAAGATGTGAAGATATCTCGTCGAAACTACTTGAAGGGTTAAACAATCTGAAGACATTTTTAATGTTTCCCGTGTTTATCAAGTTCCAGTCGACAGCAAATACGATGCTGATACAATTATTGTTTTGTTTTGGTGTTCAACTTATTTCGCGTTGCTTATTATATCCAGATATCAATACTTAAGATTATCTTAAAGAATAGTAAAGAGGTATTCTTTAAGACAATCCTAGACATCCCAGGAAAATGGACGCTGTATGGGACAACTACAGTGTGTGGAACATCCGAAAAAACTTCTAAGTTATTCCAAGACTATCAGGCTGGGGAATCTCCATGACATTATGCGAAGGAGCAGGGTTATATCGCAAGTGACCCTTGATGATGCTCAAAATCGGTCAGAAGTTCGCCCGAGGTAATCGACACTTCCTGGGTATATAACCGAGGGTCGAACCCGGGAGAGGATTTATTCGAAAACTACTCAGAGGATCATGGGAGGGAGCAGGAACTGTTTTGTGATCGGGGCAGCGGTTCTTGTGATCGCCTGCATTGCGAATGTCCGTTCGCAGACGCTGTTGCTTGGGGCATGTCCGAATCCTCCGATGCAACAGAATTTCTCTGCCGAAACCGTGAGTACTTTTTTACTTGAATTGTGCTTTTATTTGTGAGTACACTCCTTTTTGGTGAACTAGGGTTGGGTAATATTGTATCGAAACTCTTTTACCCTTTCAGTTGATAAGCGGAAGAAATTTTATTTTTTGTGAAATGGTATTTTCGATATCAATAAGTTTTCATTTGAGAATTTCTGTTGGAAAAATTAGATTTTTGTGTTATTATTCATTCGTACTGTTACAAACAAATCCATTTACATTACAGAAACTAGTCTAGATATAACATAAAGACGGAAACACACAATATCCTTAAAAGGTATCAAGGCATATTTAATAATTGAGAAATACAAATTTAGTTCTTGCAGTCTGATATATTTTATGTCAAAGAAAATGTAATATGGTGGTTTACTATATATGATACTCATAAATTGCAAAGCGTTATGAAACCTTTTCTCACAAAGAAGTCTGGTTAGCTCTATGATCCTTAGTTTAACAGGCTTTGGGTTTGAATCCCGGTCTTGGCAAGAATGTTTGTAGTGGTTCGGAATCCATTTTAGGTCCCTGTCCAATTCGCCCTCGTGTTGCAAAAAAGGACCAAAGAGTGACTAAACGTTCGAAATAAATGCACCAACTCGAAGTAATATACGGAAGCATATATGAAATGCAAATAATTGATATTGCTGTGAAATAAATTATAAAAAAGGTTTAATTCAAAGAAAGTTCTGACTTTCAAAGAGGTAAATATTATCTGTAAATAGGCATATAAATATTTCGAATGAAAACTTTTCGGAGTTAACAGCTTGATTATAATATTTGAAGATTACTCGGATACGGCATCACTAAAAATTGCATGTCTGAATTCAGTGCCTAAAACATGCAAAATGTTGTTGGAGAAATATAGTTTTATTGCGTGTTCTTCCATCATACCACATATACATATATACGGTAGACACACCATACATAATTCATTTTTGTTTTTAAAATTTGTCTCTATTAATGCTGAAGTCACTGAAGTTATTTAACAGTCAGGAAGGTTCGCATTTTACGTCCTAAAAATTATTAGTACCTACTGTCCACGAATTGTTAGTCAGTATCAGGTATCTCAACTCAAAATCTATATTTGACAAGTTGGAGGTCAAATTTTTCTCTCTTTGGCTTTTTCTCGTGTTTGAAAATGTAATAAATAAAAATAAGTTGAGGTGAGTCAGAGACGGGAATGAATCATGAAGTTGTGTTTCAGCTATCGTAACAGGAAATATGTTACAAGAATAACTGAAATTTTCTGTTACCTCAAGGCCAGGTAGCAGACATCAAAATTTGTCTAGTATTTGAGTTATATACGTCATTCCTTGTACGCGCTTCCTGAGAGAAAATTGTTTCGCCGTTATAGAGCTTTATGTAATGAAACTTCATATGAAATGATATTTTATTGCAATAGTTAAAAGGATTTTTGTGGAAAATATTTTAGAGCTTCTCCGCGTGTCGGAAATTACTTTAGAAATGCATTGAATAATATTTTTGAAGCAACAATTTAAGACTAATTTCAGTTAATTATAGCATTTTTCAAGGTTTTGATGTAATAGCACGTTTATGTAAACAACTAAAAGATCAATGAATAAACACAGCCAACACCCACCACATCTATTTCTTGACAAATTGAGAAACCTCTTGAGCAGGCTTAAGGGCGGAAATTTTGGGAGCAAATATACACTTTTAAATATTGAAAATAAAGCAAAATTGAAAATTATTTCATACTGCCTTCTTGAAAATAGATGACCCTAGATAAAAAAGTAATATAAGTAATGTAGAAAAAAAAAAAAAAAAACTTTGCGTATTCAAGAAAATAAATTGAAAATTTGATTGCGAAAGAATTTTGTCACCGGTCTTTTCAAACATGTCTTGTACCCTGTATTAGACAAGATTCCATTGACAGTGTGGTTATGGATCAGAAGGAAGATAACCTTGGTCGGATGCACTTACGGAACGGATGTTTTGCGCGATTAGCTCAACATTAAGTTGTAGTTATTAATCTCAAGTTTAAATACCACAGGCTTTTTTACATTAGACTATGAAGTGGTTAGTGTAAGCCGTTCCTTCACAAATATCTTTGAGCTATCAAATCTTATATTAGGGGGATTTACTTTCTTTAAGTGAACACGGTTATCCCAATCCCGAGGCACCCTAATGATCTGTCTTGCCTTTTGTTCTACCTTCGACTGCCCTCCTACCTTTCGCTTTTTTTCTTTCTTCGTTGATTACTGGACGTTCTCTGTCTTGTGTTTGGCTCAGCTTGGCCAAATATGTCCCTTGCGTCATAAAATCCCAAGCAACCAACATTATACTATTATAGATACAGGATTTAACCGGTCATGTCTAGTAAAAATTCAAAAAGAGTTGTTTGTTTTCAAAACATTCAAAAGGTTGTCTTACAGCTGTTGAATTTGAAGTATGAGGAGTTGTTGACAAACGCGTGTGTTTTTCAGTTCCTCGGGCGATGGTACGAGGTGGAGAGGACGTTCGTGATGGCGGAAGTGGGGTGGAGATGCATCTCTGTAGATTACAGAGAAGAGAACGGGAAAATTCGAGTAGAGACTGTTGGACAAGCTGTGTAAGTATAATAACTGACCAAACTTCTTTCTCTCAAGGTGCGTTCTCACGAATCAAGTTTAATTGACCGATTATTGTGGAAAATGTCAAGATTGACTCCAAATACTATCAGGAACGTATTTTATCGCCAATTCTTCTGAATGAAATACCATCGCCTTACCCACAGTGCCGTCAATCTGTGGAACTCCATCAAGACAAAACTAGCAGTCATACATCAAAATCCACTGTAAATTTCCTAAAAGAAATGGAACAAAAAACCGGTATCAAGGCCATACCCTTCACTGATATCCCTACTAAATCTCCCGATGTATCACCTATTGATTTTTTTGCTTTCGGACTTTTAAAATCTGCATTATCCAAACGTCGTCCCACAACCCTTACAGGACTCTGGAAAGCTGTTCAGGAGGAATGGGATAGAATACCTCTTCTGACACTTCAAAAGGCATTATTAACCTGGAACAAGATGGTTCGAAAGATAGTTCAGAATAAGGGCTATCAAATAGAACATTTAAAACACAAGAATTTTATTTAATTTAGTTTTGTGAATACGATATACATTGTCTAAAAAATGTGTGAACTGCCTCTGTACAACATCTTAATGAATCTTCTCTTATCTCTCTCGTTCTTCTTCCTTACACTGCTGTAGTTGACTCTTTTGTCTCTAGACTCTAGAGACAAAATTTTGGAATGCATATTATAAAAGGCTCCGTATAATTTGTTAGACAAGATAAAACTGTTGCATTTGCTGTTGAATGGCATCCACATGAAAAGTTACACCCAATTGAGAAGTACGAGTGGTGATAATCGTTTATTTAGAGCATATAGTTCTTATGTCTTTTATCCTGTTGATAAATCTGGAGGTTAACGATTTTACATATTTTCATTTTAAAATAGCAACAAATTTGTTTCTATGTGTTATACTAGCCACTGCGTGGCTAGCCAGGCGTTGTCCGTGCCCGTGGTGTTTGGTTTACATCTGGTGTAAAATTTTCCGCAGATGTCAAATCCGTTGAAATTTTCAATCTGTCTTTAACGATTCCGATTTTATGAAAAAAATAACTCAACAATCCCAGTCAAAATGTTTTTATTTCTTTGCTCTCCTTCTCAAAAATGAAACCTGTTTTTATTTTTATTTTAACGCTAAGTGCAGAAAATGCAATCTGTTTATTTTTGGAAAGCGAAAGTTCACGTGACGTCATAATCTCATCCGAAAATATGAAAGATTAAAAGAGGTATCTTATCTGGAAAGGTAAAGAAAGTATCTTATCTGTTGCAAAATTTTCCGAAAATTTCAAATCCGTTAAAATTTGTACTCTACCTTTAACGATCGCTGAGATAGAAAAAAAAAACACTAAAGAACGCCAGTGATAACTTTAGTAATCTTTTGCTTTACTGGAATCCGTTTCGCAGGAAATCAAAATGAATAAATCTCGAAACAAACGAAGGTCAATCGAATGTATTCTCTCGCCTGAGATTAAAAATAATGGCATGGTTCCAAAGGCTGATGTCAAGGTGACACGTGAGGGCGAAAAGTCTAAATTTTGATGTTTCTTCATTCCTTGTAATTATCGCGGTAGAATGAAGAATGGTAAGAAAAAACTATTAAATTCATTTAAAAATGTTCTAAATTGAATTTTAAAATTCGCCTCATCTCTAAAATTGCAAAAAATTCACACTATCTGTGTGCTAAATCCCACTACTGTAAGTGCCATAGATTCGTCGGGACTTCGCGGGCAAGAAACAAACAAACAGGCATGGTTCCAAAGGCTGATGTCAAGGTGACACGTGAGGGCGAAAAGTCTAAATTTTGATGTTTCTTCATTCCTTGTAATTATCGCGGTAGAATGAAGAATGGTAAGAAAAAACTATTAAATTCATTTAAAAATGTTCTAAATTGAATTTTAAAATTCGCCTCGACTCTAAAATTGCAAAAAATTCACACTATCTGTGTGCTAAATCCCACTACTGTAAGTGCCATAGATTCGTCGGGACTTCGCGGGCAAGAAACAAACAAACAGGCATGGTTCCAAAGGCTGATGTCAAGGTGACACGTGAGGGCGAAAAGTCTAAATTTTGATGTTTCTTCATTCCTTGTAATTATCGCGGTAGAATGAAGAATGGTAAGAAAAAACTATTAAATTCATTTAAAAATGTTCTAAATTGAATTTTAAAATTCGCCTCGTCTCTAAAATTGCAAAAAATTCACACTATCTGTGTGCTAAATCCCACTACTGTAAGTGCCATAGATTCGTCGGGACTTCGCGGGCAAGAAACAAACAAACAGGCATGATTCCAAAGGCTGATGTCAAGGTGACACGTGAGGGCGAAAAGTCTAAATTTTGATGTTTCTTCATTCCTTGTAATTATCGCGGTAGAATGAAGAATGGTAAGAAAAAACTATTAAATTCATTTAAAAATGTTCTAAATTGAATTTTAAAATTCGCCTCGACTCTAAAATTGCAAAAAATTCACACTATCTGTGTGCTAAATCCCACTACTGTAAGTGCCATAGATTCGTCGGGACTTCGCGGGCAAGAAACAAACAAACAGGCATGGTTCCAAAGGCTGATGTCAAGGTGACACGTGAGGGCGAAAAGTCTAAATTTTGATGTTTCTTCATTCCTTGTAATTATCGCGGTAGAATGAAGAATGGTAAGAAAAAACTATTAAATTCATTTAAAAATGTTCTAAATTGAATTTTAAAATTCGCCTCGTCTCTAAAATTGCAAAAAATTCACACTATCTGTGTGCTAAATCCCACTACTGTAAGTGCCATAGATTCGTCGGGACTTCGCGGGCAAGAAACAAACAAACAGGCATGATTCCAAAGGCTGATGTCAAGGTGACACGTGAGGGCGAAAAGTCTAAATTTTGATGTTTCTTCATTCCTTGTAATTATCGCGGTAGAATGAAGAATGGTAAGAAAAAACTATTAAATTCATTTAAAAATGTTCTAAATTGAATTTTAAAATTCGCCTCGACTCTAAAATTGCAAAAAATTCACACTATCTGTGTGCTAAATCCCACTACTGTAAGTGCCATAGATTCGTCGGGACTTCGCGGGCAAGAAACAAACAAACAGACAGACAAACATTTCCTTTTATAAAGTAGAGATAACAGTCAAATGTTACGTAATGTCCATGATCTTAGTTCCTGGTAGGAACGATAGAAAGCATTGCTCAAGTACGGAGCTCACTAAAAGGAAGACGAGCAGTTCATTTTACCCAGTGAGGGTAAATATATAAAAATGCTGCGTAAATATATAAATACACATGGTGTAGCTCCGAGGAATATATGAACATTATGCGCCAATACACGTGTTATAGCATCAGCGAATAGGTTTCAGTTATTAAAATGTTCACATCAGAGCATGATCTGTTTGCCACTAATACAGACCTCAACGGCTTTTCATTTTGGAAGCAAGTGTCTACGAAATTTCCTTTTACAAAACACGCAACTTGTTAAGTTTATCAGGACAGACAACTTTAAGTTATTCATCGTTTTCCAAAGACATGTTTGAGCTAATTTGAACGACTTGAAACAACAACAAAAAAAAGGGGAAAGTAACAGATGTTCATAAGGAATAGCCCCGTACTGTGCGGTGGTAAAACAGATTACGCATACATATGGTATCTTTTATCGCATTGAAAGAATTAATCGAGGAAAATGTTTTATCCTTAACAAATGTTGGGAGGTACAACAGATTTCACTGAAAAAATTTTACTCATTAAATATTTCATTTTGTTAAATTTCCAAAAGGGAAGCTTAAATTTTTTGTTTGATTAATTTTAAAAGTTTTCAAAAGGTAGGTATTTTAATTTACGTCGTACTGGAGATTCCCGATAGGCTATTGACGACGGTCCAGGATATGACAACTCCACGTAATTTTGAACCACGGTTAGATGACGAGACAACACCTGACTGGAAACCCACTTTCCAAACTTTCACATCACGTCAATGTGAGGACAATTGAGGCCACGACAGATTTCACGTGCACCAGCACCTTTTGTACACCACGGTCTTTGGTTGGATTTGAACTCGCAACCCTCCGGTTTTGAAAAGGGAAAGAATATTTTGGAGTCAAAACTTATTAATGCTTAAGGTTACGGGTCTCTTGATGAATATGTGCAAAAGTTCGATCCTTTGACAGGCATGCATGATATGAAGGATAGTTGGATTAATAATGAATTAATGGCCTTACCTGCTAAATCACCTACTGAATAGAATGCATCACACTCAAATTAAATTTATATTCCTTACCATTTATTTTTTCTTTAGGGTAAGAAGAGCTATGTCCGCCCAAGCAACGTTCACGCCCAATACTCCTGCACGTATCATTTTGAGAGGGGAAGGATGTAAGTAATTAAAGATTTATTTAGATCTAATGTGATCAGTTAAATACATGTTAACAAACGCGTTAAATAAAGGCTTAACCTTTGCGATCATAAAATGTCTCATATGGAGAACAAAATAAAAGCTTCTTATTTACATGACCAACAAAATGGAATTATTCCGATTAAATATAGATTTTTTTTTAAATAGTCAAGACCACAAGACAAGAGAGCTTAAATTTATAAAAGTTTAATTTTCTGGATTCAAATCACGTTTTTAAAAATTAAAATAATTTCAATTAGTTTCTTAAGACAGGAACGAGAAAGAACATTTAACACTGCAAAGATGTCCCAACTCCAATTACTATCACTATATTGAAAATATTGGTTAATGCAAGTATTCGTTAAGCCTATAAACATTAACAATATTTCTGACAGAATGTTGACGAACTCAGCAAATCAGAAAACTGATAGTTTTGATGCTCCAGTCGATAGCAACTTATTTTAAAACATCCTGGTGGTTGTCTCTATGAGGTATCCCGTCACTAGCAAAACTGACCAGATCTTAATGGGTGAGATACCTCGTCATTATACGAGAAAGATAAACACATCATGATCTCGTCATCATAAAAAAAAGGGACAGTATTTTCATGACGGGATGTCTCGTCATCAGCAAAGTTGGTCACATCTTGATGGACGAAATATTTCATCGAACCCACTTGTATGATTAAAATGAACTAAATTAACTCTTTTAAAATAAAAATGCAGCTAATATTAAAAGACCGATTCTTTGCTGTAGACTTTACTGATTCTCTTAGCAAGTTAAACAAAGAACTGAACAGCTGAGTTCTTTGATCTTATGGGTTGTAAGACAAATACATTACCATCGTGTATTGTAACGTATTGGGGATGGTAGCGTCGTCTACTATAAGAGATCGTTCGCAGTGGTCTGAACTAATATATTTATTTTGTACAAGTATGTATAACCTAGACGGGTTTACAGGTGGCGCATATATGTTGGCAAAGTCCAGGTGACTTTGCTGAATACAGTGAATTGTCCTTGGTCTCTGGACTCCAAGTTGGCTATCCGGCTCGGGTGAGCCCTTCTCCAGTCCTTACTCGGGCGAGTAAATATTCCTAACTCGGGTGAGCTTCTCCAAAGGTTCTCGCACGCTTGTGCGAGATACGCAGTTCAAGTGAACTTGCTAAAATGGCACTAGGTTGAGTGATTTCCAGCTCCTGTGAGCCTTGCAACAGGTTCTATGACCGCTCCAAATCAGCAGAAGCAGCAGCTCAGGTTTGAGCTTTCCTCACATCTGATAGACGGAATCCCAGTTCGGGAAATTTCTCAGAATCAACGACAACCGTCGTGATAACTGCCGGCTTATTCTAGCCTTTGGACGAGCACTTCTCCAGAGAACGGGGTATCGGAAACCGTGAACGGGTGTTTCTTCAGCCAGATCAGTTTGTTCCCTCGGGTTTGTTGACCTCTTTCCTCTAAAGTTTTCTTCCGTCTCTCTCGACTCCGAAAGTTCCATGGGGGTTGTTGGGCCCCCCTCTCGTTTCATTCGACACACTTGTCCTCTCGCTGTTGGCTGGTTCAAAATCGGGTCGTCCATTGGAGGTTAATTTTCCCCCGCCTGCAACTTCATTAGCCAGTCAGCGGCACAAAGGTCTCTATTCCTCTGATCCTGAAAGCGGTGGAAATGAACTTCTACTCCTGCGTCTTGCCCGGCATCGCGGCAAAGGCATCTCACTTTCCCATGCCGGTGAAATCCAATCCCTCAACCCGCCGCCAGCTCGTTAACTTGCGGTCAGGCGTTCTGGGTTCATACGCGGCGTGACCTCTCGGAATCTAGTCTTTTCCTCCTTTCAACTTTTCCGCCGAGCGCTTGCCTTGCTTTCGTCACAGTATTAATGAATGTATCTTTATGCACATTCGGTAACATTCGCACTTAATAACCGCCCTAATTTAAAATCATGTTTATTTGTTTAAAAGAATGACTTGTATTAAGCTATAAATACACATATCTTCAAATCCTTCCGTTTCTTAATATTTTAGCTCTTCCCACGCAAAGCACGAACTACGTTTTGTTCACTGATTATGAAAATGCAGCTGTTGTGTGGTCCTGCAGAAACGTTGAGCCACCTATTCCCATATCTGGTCTGGATTTCTTACGGAATTTGTCCCATACTGGTAAGTAAAGAACCTTTCGTATTTACAACTTACACGAAGGCTTGGAATCATTCATTAACGCTACTTTGTAATTCAGATGTACAAAAAGAAAATCAAGGACAAAATGCAAATTATCAGAATAGGTATATATTTTTGATATCCTTTAGATATTAAAAATATTGTTTCTCTGTTCTTGTTCTTAATTAAGATTTGTTGCGGACTAACAAAATGATAGAATGTTTAAACAAAATAAATTGCTCTATTTGTTTATAATTTTTTCTTTAAAAAGAATATCAAAGTACTTCTTACTGGGAGAGAAAAACCATCTTTAGTTGGCCCGTTGGCCGACAATTATAGAACACTGAATTCGAACTCTGAATAGCAGAAATCTAGTGGAACACGGAACGAAAATATCCCGACACATTACTATTGTTGCTTGCCCAAACAATACTCTCATGAAGAAGATAAAAACAAGTTTATGTTCGATAGTGCCGCTATTGAATTAATTCAATTTTATTTTAAGTCTAGAATTTAATTGCCAACAAATAGTGTAAAATTATTCCTGTGCAGAAAAAATAGGATTTGATTCAAACCATCTTGAAGTCGGAAAAAAAATAATCCGGTGCTCGTGTTAGTATAGTAAAATCAGTCATTTCGTGAAATTGAATTCTCAGAAATCGATTTAAATCAAAGTATTACCATTGTAAAACCGTCGTTTAATAAAATAAACTCCTCCAACTATAAAAATAGAAACATTTCTGACAACGTCCAGAACAGCCAACTATATACAGAATCAAAATAAAAAACGTATTGTTATTTTAGTGGAATTCATCTCTAAATCTCCAGTTAAAGGTAATTTTATTTTTTGACGATAAGGCACAGAAAGTTTAGAACAATGTTTCCTCAATATTTACCCCCATAGGCAAAACCTCATACAAAGTCTAAATATGGAATAGCAGGTTATAATAATTAGCCTCATTATGAAGATTTATGGTGTCGAAAATACTGATAATTAAAGTGACAGTTACGATATTCTTAATTTTTGTGTACTATTGTATGACAAACAAGGATCCTATGTACATATGGGGTGAAGAAATGAGCTCATCTTTATTTCTGCGCGCATTGCTTGTAGTAGAGCAAATTCAAAGATACCATTCAATATGGGGGATTTGCATATATATAAGTAATTGAACATGATCTCATAACATTAATTTGTGGTGTTCGTGTTGTGGTTCATCTTCGATGTATTGATTCGCGTAAAATAGAATTATAACGAAAAAGAGGGCTACTTGAATCTAAACTGACCACGAATCAAAACAATTGAAAAGCTCTTTAAAAAAATGAATCGAAATAAGTTGAATAGCCATACTAAATTATACACTAAATTAATTTTAAGTCCTTGTTTTAAGCAATTCTTATTCTTTCAGAAAATTTGTGGATACTTTCAAGGAAACGAACCCTTGACCCAGCAATCAAGGAACAAATTTACACTTTTCTAGATACTAATGCTATTACAAGGCGTAGTTTAAGGACAGTTCCTCAAGACAATTGTCAAGCCGCTGCCACAACACCATAGAAATATTCATCATTCCTGATGACAATTCCAAACTATTTATTATGACTGTCGAAGCGATTTTAGCCATGTGAAAGTATTGTCTTTGTTTCATTAAATTATTTTGTATGTGTCTTACTTATAAGTCTGCTGGCAGACTAAATAAAAAGTGTTACAAGATTTTGTTGGTTTTCTTTTTCTTTTTTTGTAGTAATTTGGGGCAAAATGAAAAACAATTTTAGTTATTTCGATTATATATTATTAAAATTCGATTATATAAATATTATACGGTTCGTAGATTGGTTGAATTTAAGTTGTTGACTGACATTGACGATGTCGAGTTTGAAGATCTCCAAACATTCAAGCAAAATATGGAAGACGAGCTTCTAGGGGAAGTATGGAGCCATCCTTGGGAATGAAACGATTACGTTTCTGTTTGTAGAAGTTCAGGTGGAAAGAGAAATAAAACTCATTTTTCGTATGTGTGCAGGGTGGATGCTATTTTAGAAGAGGAGTGTGAAGTAACCGGATCCAAAAGCATTGATAATGCTCAGTCTATATTCGTTCGCGTTGAAAAAGACGAATTCTGTGTTACCAAAGACCATGTCAAAGCAATTTTACCTTCTCCAACCAGTTGAAAAGAAGGCCGTATAGAAATTTTCCAATTTGAGTGCACTGTTAATGTGAAAGAAATGAAATGTTCTTCTTTCCACCCCAGTTTGTATTTTTCAATTTATAATTTTCCGTTTTTTACACAAAATACATTTTTTTTTCAGTAAATGATTCAATTATTTATTCTTTTGTTTTCCTGGAAGTTCACCGCATGATCAATACTACATTCAAATGTCTTCGAAATTTTGCTGGGTTAAGAAGTGGGATTATGGGGTAAATAAAACATCAAATCAGGGTAATTGTAAATATGGTATTAGAAGGGTCAAAATAGCATTGGAGTTCCTTTTACTGCCATGACTACTCCTCTTACTGTCACTTGTTCAATATTCAATAGCAGGAGGAAAATCGTTGGTTACACATGAGGTTATTGTAAACAGCCCAGTACGGCGTGATATTTCTTTTCTGGAATCTTCGTAATAATGAAATATATATCAAAGTAGGATAATGACAAGTTAGTTTAGTTGGGTGAACAATGTTTCATTACTTCATCAAGAGTTTCAAAATAAGGATTGTAAGTTATTGTATAATAGTAACAAAAAAGTGATTTACATTCAAGAAAATGGTATCTGAGAAAAAACTTATTTGAATCTGAATCCAAATTTTATTATAAGTTCGAAATGGACAGTTAGTTTTTTGAATTCTTTCATAGCTTTTACGCCTTTGTTTCATTCCAAGCAATCGTCAGGAGTAAGAGGGTTTACACTTAAAGGATCTCCCGAATCATTCTAGGGGCCGCGGTGTACCGGTTGGAAAAGTAGTAAACTTGCAACCGAAGGGCTGTGGGTTCGAAACTCGATCCAACCAAAGTCCATCGTGTAGAAGGGGGATGGCACACATTAAAGCTACCTTGGCCTCAAATGTCCTCACGTTGGAATGATGAGGTAGTTTGGAGTATGGCGCCATCTCACGTGTGATCTCGTAACCGACCGTGGTTTAAAATTTCGATGTGTTCTCCTCAGATCTTTCCCTTGGAGATTGAGCTTGTTGTGTTGCTTTAGTGCGACGTTTTTTTAACTACTTACCTACTTGAATCATCCTAAGTCTTAAAGATTATGATGTATCAATACACACAAAAAAGGGTAAAATAAGGAAACAACTTTGTTTTTTATTTCCACAATCAAATATATACAATCTTAACAGTCTTGTTTTGTTGGAGAGAGTCGAGAGCGGTCAATTTTATTGGCATCCAAAAGCTTGTAAATGTTCTGCTTGATGTTCTCATCCAGAGTAGGGGTTCTAGATAGAATCCATAAGTATTCTAAAACATACAGAATAAAGTAATTAAAAAATTGCCTTTCAAAACACACAAAAATAAAACTACACAAAATTGAATTGACATGGATATCGTTTCCAATTTGAATATGAAGACGAATGTAACACAACATATGCCTTAGATCTGAAAGACAATAAATGTGGTTTTAGCATTGGTTATCAGTGGTAGAGCACCCTAAAAACTCAAACATGTAAAGCATGACAGCAAGCGCGATTAAATTTTTTTCTTACACCCATAAAATGATTTAAATTTCATTACAATTTCAAGTAGTCATAGTGAAGTCATAGATCAATATTACATAAAAAGACATTAACGCCTACACAAAATGAGTATTTTATTCATGAAAATGCACGTTTAACCTTGAAAATTGCAGACTGGACCAATGATGAGGACAACGACACATCCTAACTAACGAACAACTAACGTTTGTTCACGCTAAACATACACTCTATAACAAAAAAATCGACGCACCAAGAAGGAATTGTCCGATGGAGACAAAAATTGGCGGATAGGAAAATTATGTACAGAATAGAAAATGATTAAAATTTCAGAACAATTGAAGGATTTATTTCAGAGTTACAGTAATGAGCTCAATAAGGTGTTGACCCGCCTCTAGCCTGGATGCAAGCTGCCACACGGCGTGGCATAGACCGATAAAGCTCCCGGATGGTCTCCTGCTGTATTTCTTGCCAAATTTGCTCAAATTGTCGGACTACGTCATCAACATTTGCTACCGGATGCAGTCGCCTTCCCATCATATCCCAGACATGCTCGATGGGAGAGAGATCTGGTGATCTGGTTGGCCAAGGAAGTGTTTGACAAGCTCGAAGACAGTTCATAGCAACACGTGCCGTATTTGGTCTGGCATTGTCTTGCTGAAAAATAAGCCCAGGGTACTGAGATAGGAACGGTAGCAAAACAGGTCTCATAATGTCGTCACCGTACCGCTGTACAGTAAGTGTACCTCTAATGACGACCAAAGGGGTCCGGCTATCAAGGGAAATGGCACCCCAGACCATAACTCCTTGTTGAGGGCCCGTGTGGCGTGCAATAGTGAAAGCAGGATCGGCACGCTGCCCTGGGCGTCTCCAGACTCGTCTTCGATGATCGTCAGGACACAGTTGGAAGCGGGATTCGTCGCTAAAGACTATACGTCCCCAGTCAGCATCCTGTCCTCGCGATCTGTTGTGGCCCTACGTCAACCGCTACCATCATGACGCTGAAATCTGCCATTGTCCACCCACTCTTGCCAGCATCTTCTAATCGCCGCATCGCTTCGACTCACATGACGAGCGATTCTCCGATTTGCCCAACATGCCTCTTTCAATCCAATGATACGACCGCTTTCAAACTCTGAAAGTTGCTCGTAATGAGCTCGAATCCTGTGGCGAAGCATTTTTTCAGTCGTTGAAAGGTATCCTAAATCGCAATGCAGCAGAAGTTTTTAACAGTTCAAGAACAACTCCTTATATACATCTGCTGGATACGCAGTTCCGATGCGCTGGAGATCGCACTATTCATTCATTGGACACCAAATTTTAATCATTTGCATATTTGGTCAAAACCTTTTTGTATACGAAATTTCAAAGCAATCGGATGATTCCTTCTTGGTGCGTCGATTTTTTTGTTATAGAGTGTATATAGTTTTTGATCTACTCTATATATAATCAGGGAATTGTATTCCTTGGACGTGGGCGCTGCAAACAGAAGGAAAATGGGATCTACATTAACTGCTGGCTACAACGAGCACGCACAAAAACACCTCAGCACATCTAGAGCTCTGCTGCAGTCTACTCTTGTGTCACCAGTTTTCCTTGGGAGACAGTTCAATAGCAAGGGGGTCGACGTGAACCTCTAAAAATCATCTGGACGGCAATTTGACCACCCAAGTAGACGTTTCGAAATTTTAGGTAAGTGGTATTGACCTCTGATCCCAAGCTGTTGCTAGGAAGTTACAATGAAGACTACTTTTGATAAGCTAGCTGAAGTGTTGGTGTTTCAATGGGTCCGTCTCACTGTATAACATACATGGAAATGAGAGAGCAGACAATCTCACCAAAAAGAAACTAAATTACCCAAAGCCGTTAAAACCAAACTTCAAAACTTTGTACAAAGGATTTTTCAAATACAGTCTAGAAAAAAGACTTGTCAATGCTGCCAAGGGTAAGTCTTAGGAATGCCTTCTTTTCACCATTGACGTCGTTCCACACTCGTCAAGGAAGGTTTCAGTTGCTGAGTTTCGTTTCATGACTGGACATAACTGTTTGCGTGCACATTAATTTTATTGAAATATTGTTGACTTTTCGGATTTTATTTTATTTGACGGCTCAACACTTAGTTACATGTCCACACTTCATTTTAGTAACAGAGTACAGAAGTATTGGGAAGCCAGATGGCGAATGACGTAAAGACAAGTGCATTGTTTCATTCACAAATATATTTATTTTGTGATAACTATTAATGAACCCATTATCTATGTCCATAAAATATTTTCTAAAGTAAAATAATTCTTATTTCAACATAATAAAAAAAATTCTAAGTTAGCAATATTGTTCTAAATTGTCTTTTGGCTTTCAGAGAAACATATGATTTACCTGCATTGACGATCTTGAAAATACTGAAGCACGAATACACTACAGAATATTGTTCGTAGTCGGTGTCCAAAACCCAATAATCGGCAGAGAAAGGCACTGAAAGAAGTGAAAAAGGTATTAGATATTTCTACAAACTTACTTGTTTTCATTCTTAAAATACTGTGCATTAAAGTATCGAAAATATTGTAGCTTAGGTCGTATTCAATAAGAAATAAATTTTTATATTTATACAAATATTTCACGCTAACTTGTTTGAATTATATTTAAAATATTAATAGATAAAGTCTTTTCATCAAATATTAAAATTGCACTAAAACTGTTTTTACAGTCATTTCAATCTAGGTTGCGTAATTCTGACAAATTATAGAGCGAGGAAAGGTAAATGACGAAAATGAACTACTGCTGTAAGTTTGAGTATTAAGATGGGTAGATAGTGGAATTCATATCACACTGGAACAACTCAGAGGGCTATTAGCAACGGCGGTGGATTCATCTCGATGGGAAAGATCCGAAGATAACTTCTCATAATTTTGTATCACGGTCGGAAGATGAGATCGCACTTGAGCTGGCATCCCACCTTTCCAAACTTCCACACCACGCCAGCGTGAGGGCATTTGAAACCCAGACAGATTTAAAATGCACCAGCCCCCATAAACACGATTGTCTTTTCTTGGATAAAGTTTCGAACTTGAAACCCTCCTGTTGCTAATCCGTTACACTTCCAACCGGGCTAGTCCCAAGTATTCTTAAGAAATCTAACTGTGAGACGAAAACCTAAAGTTCATAGTGAATAGCCGTTTATGTTGTTTACATTACTTATAGAGAGATGTCAACTACGTATATTGCTTTAAGAAAGAGAAATATCTATTGTAACTCCTAATTTTGTAAAAATCCTTTATCATTTATAATAATAAAATTTTCTTATAATTTCATACATATTCCATTGTTGAAGACGAAAACATTTTTCTAGTTGTATTGAAAAGATAATTACAGTCGGTTCAAAAAATATATAAGCACCGGTACCCTTTCGATTCCGGATCGAATCGATTCTTTTTTTGGGTGTTGTTTTCGAATCGATTCAGGGGGGGGTGTTGTTTTCGAATCGATTCTTTTCTTTGTTTTTTTTTTGGGGGGGGTGCTTTCGTTTCAACGTTGGATGCGAAAAAAAAAGCACATTTTGTAGTTACACAAAGGTCCCGTTGTGTACACGATTCAATGGCGGGGGGTGGGGAATTTCACACGAGGTCATAAAACCAAAGGTTTTAGTCGATTGCAAAGCCGTTTGGTGCGTGCAAACTCGACCGTTTCCAATACAAATCTGTTGGAGAAATCCTCTCCTTCAAGAAAAAAAACCAAGGTTGGTCAAGACTCTGACGTTAACATAAAGAACCGTCACGAGAGGCTTTTTATGAAACAAAAACCCAAGGTTTTTTTTTTTTTTTTTTTTTTTTTTTAATCCATACATGTACATGTCCATACATGTTTAATCCATACATCATTTAAATACATGTAGGAATTTTCATTTGAGTAATTTCTACTGTTTACCGAAGCCGGTAGGAGAGAGATTGGAGAGAAGCACTCCTCCTCTACACGAGTCACCGTCCCCAGTTGCAGCTCCCCGTCCATTACATAAGTCACCGGAATCACCCCGTCCAAGACGTGAAAAACGTCCCAGTCGTCCGTCTCGATTTCGAAACTTCTTCCAATACATTTGTTAATCCAGTCCCCGAGATGTTTGTAACAGTCATTCGACAAATCTCGTCTGTAGACTGTGAGGTAGCGAAAGTTCGACGCATTTTGGTAGTACGTTTTTCCTCCGTTTATAACGTTTCGTTGGACCTCTAAAATCATGGCGTCTCTTAATCTTTGCAATGCAAAAGACGTTCCAAAGTCCATGTCGACCCACACCATCTCCAACGACTTCCATTGTTCCAAGTCGTTGGCAACTATCCATTTTGCGGAAACGACTTTGAAGTGGATCATGGTGAAAAACGTGATCTCGACTGGGGAGATGTGGGGTTTTATATATATATATATATTTATATAAACCCCAGCTTATCGAATTTCCCGTTGGAGCGGATATCCGCTCCTTCCTGTTGTTGCGGATGCGCGTTTCTATTTTTAGTCGATTTTTTTTCACACGAGGTCATAAAAAAATTTTCATGATTGTGGTGATAATCATGCAAGTGTCTTGTAAAAAGAAACGTCAAGAAACATCAAGAAAGAAAATTTTATATAATTGATACAAAATAGAGACAATAAAAATAAGAACGAAATTAAATTCCTGTCCAAATCGATGGCGAGTAATGTCGAAAAAAAAGTTATTTTTCCTCGATGCTTTCCCAAGGATAGCATCCCCACGCGGGAAAAAATCCCGCGTGGTCAATGAGTGTGTGCTGCTTGCGACACCAAGGTTGGTCGGGAAAATGTCCGTGAAAAAAAAGGCCTCTCACGAATCAATCTCCTCCGAGATTGATTCGTGAGAGGCCTTTTTTCCACAGACATTTTTTTTTTTTGTTCATTGAAACACATCGTTAAAATATTCGAAGTAAATCACTTCTGCAAAGTCGATGGGGTCCATGGGTTCGTTGGTGGACGTTTCGGGTTGCAGTCGCCTACAACTCAAGTCCAAAGGTTCTTCTTCCCAAATGTCATTGTCTCGAGACTCCATCGGAAACCTTTCCAAGTTTTGTCGGTGCGCAGGACGAGGAGACATCGCGTCTTTACAAAACGTCGGAACCTGTTCCGAAAAGAATTGAGGATCCATCGAGCAGCCTGGAGCAAGCGAGACTCGAGTAGTAGTAGTAGTAGCAGGACGAGGAGACATCGCTACTGCGGGAGACGTCGGAACAGGTTCCGAAAAGAATTGAGGATCCATCGAGCAGCCTGGAGCAAGCGAGACTCGAGTAGTAGCAGGACGAGGAGACATCGCTACCGCCGGTATTTTCTCGATTCCAACCATCTCGTGGACCTTTTTCAGCGTCACAACGTCGAGGGCAAACACGGTCGGCTGCACCGTCACGACGACGTACCGCGTTCCTGGATCAACGCGATAGACGCGTTGCGACTCGAGCACGGTCATCGTGTAATGGAATTGATCTTTTGCTCGGAAAGATCGTTCCCCGACGCACTGGATCGGCGCCTCTGCATCCAGCTCGTAAAACAGCATCGGCACTTGCGACGTTTGCAACAGGTGGCAGGTGCCTTCTCGGACCGTCCTCTGTCCAAAGGTAAAAAGTTTTTTTACGAAAAAGACGTTTTCGTGAACGTAGACGGTCCGCACGTCGGAATTGGTTTTCTGCCGCATGGACAGGGACATTCGGGCCTCGACCTTGTCCCAGCCGACGTTTTTCGCTTCCGTCACCAGAGTCTGCGCCCTCGTGGCCGAATAAACGAAATGGTCCATGAGCTTGCGGGTAAACCCTTGGATTCGGGTAAACGAGACGAGGCTCTTGGCCAGTTTGGACACTGCAATCGTGACGCTGCCTTGCATCGCATGATTTGCCAGTACCCCCTTGTCCGCCGAGTACTGGAGGATCCTGACGTGCTGGGTAACGGTGGTTGGAAACAAATCCACTTCCATGATGTGAGAGAGAGAGGTTCTGAACCGATGGAGCGTTTGTAAGATAATGACTCGAGAAAGTACTGGCAAGCGTTTAAATAGGGTTCCAGTCAGCAGGAAGCAGAGGCCATCCCTCAAGGACAGGAAGGGAAAAGTCTGATAAGGGAGAACATCTGGCAGCAATAACCGGAAGCGTTGATCTCGGCATGCTCAAATCCAAAGGTCGCATGTCGTCGTGACTGGCCGCCTCCTTGTGCGCGATTTGCTCTCGACTCGCTTCCTGCTGCCAATCCTCTTCTCGCCGGCGTTTCGAAAGAGGCTCGTGCGTCGCGTAGGGATCGTGGACCAAAACTTTACTGCCGAAAGGATTTTCGAATCGCAGTAGCGTTTCGTTGGTCACTCGAACCGAAAACAGAGTGTGTTGGACGGTGACGACGACGTACAGGGTGTCCTCTGGTACCCCATAGGCGGTGTGGGGTTGCAACACGAACCTTTCGTAGAGATGTTGGTCTTGCCATCGAAAGATTCCATCGCCGACCCACGGATCCGCTTTCGATCCAACGGAACTCGAAGGCAGGCGATACAAAAGCACGGGAGCGTCCGACGTCTGATAGACGTGGGAGGTCCCCGGTGCGACGCGTCGTTGTCCGAAAGTAAAGTAAGCCCCGACCACGAAACAGGCGTCTGGTTCCGATGCGTTCAACAGGTAGACCGTCCTGACGTCGGTGTTCCGTCCCTTTTCCCTGATGGGCTTGGCCAAGCGTCGATGAATCTTTTCCCACTTGACGCGATGCGGTTCGAACTCGTTGAGCTTGCTGGCTCCCAGGGCATTGTAGATGAAATTCTGAACTTTTTTCTCGTCGAGCGATTTTCCTCGGCGCCAGGAGACGCGGTGGTCCCCGATGGGATCCAGGCTCGTCAGCATACACGCCACTCCGCCCGACGCGGCCAGCTTTTCAAAGGCAGACTTTGAAGGAGGGAACGACTAGAGTCGTCACGGTATCGCAAACGCTCGAGGGGAAGAGGTCGAGGGACATATCGTGTGTGAGAACCTCGAGTGATGTTGAGTCCAAATCGCGTAGCCTTCTTATCCTCCCCTCGACAACGAAAAAAAAAAAAAAATTTTTTTTTTTTTTTTTTTTTTTTTGAGTTGTATAGAAAATTACATTTTTTTACGGTGCAACCATTACGTTCCACTTGACGTATCGATAGTTTCCCTGCCTCCATGTGATGTGGACTTCGCTCGGCGGGTGTTCGAGTCCATCAAACCTTAAATGCATCGGACCAATGATCGACTCCCTTTCTTTTTTCGTAACGACGACGGCAGCGTCATCAGAGTCAGCATCTTGCTCTTTCATGTCGACGACGACATCATCGGTAGCAGTCCCACTCGACTCGGCTACGAGTTCCCCTGGTGTTGCGTCGTTCGACATAGTGCTTTCTTGTCCAAACAAGGCATCCCGCGTCGCCTCTGAAAATTGTTTTACTAATTCGTGTTTCGAAATAATCTCGTTGGCCCGCATCGAAACGAAATGCGTAAACCCTTCCATCCACTCGGTCAGGTAGCAAGAGTCGGGCACACCTCTCTGAACCATTCGAAGGAGAGGAGACGAGCGACTGTTTGTCGAAAAGAAAAAGGGCTCGTTCTTGACTACTGCTACCGAATATAGTAGACTCTTGAACATTTCTCCTTTCGCGACACCCCCTCTGCGGGACGTGGCGATGGCCTTAAACATTTCTTGGGGAGTGACGATCCGAGTCGACATGGATCCTTTGAAGAACGACGGCACAACGTCCGACACGTGCCTTCGAGGAAGGGTCCCGTATCCGTAGCTCGTCTTGTTTTTGTATCCGAGAAGCGAGTTGACGTCTGACAATTTCCAGTAAATCAGACCGTCGACGATGCCGACGCAGGCCGAGAGGACGAGGTCGTCGTTGATTTGAACTCGAAACCACATGCTTGGGATATAGTGAAGGACTGGAGAGTGAATGACAAACTCGAGGATTCGCAGTGCCTTTTATACGGAGGCATTCCTAAAAAAAAAAAAAAAAAAAATCCATCGAGCGATGAAAGTCAACTCGCTTCTTTTCTGATACAGAGACTTTTTTTAGACCCATTGGGTATATAATCAGACGCATCGACTCGCGATTCAATCACTCTCGCTTTGGCTCAACAATCCCCTTTGTCGTGGACCCATTCAATGGCCGACAACGATTTGCAAGACGTTTGGGACTTGATAGACCGAGCCATGGACGCATCTCCTAGCCGACGATACCAGAGGTCCAGTACTCCTTCGTCGGAAAAGTGTTACTCTCCAAAGACTCCTCCGAACGAAACGCGAGCTTCGCCCGTTCTCTTTACTATAGACACAAAGCCCGATCCGTTTGTGGAAAGTCGCCCGATCGAACGTTATCCTCGACGCCACGATTGGCACGACAACCCGAAATCCACCGAAAAGTCTCCTCCAAACGATGATAAAGAGCCCTACCTAAAAGCATCTCGTCAAAGAAACAACGCTCTTTCTACAGAGGAAAGTCGACCGAAACTAAATCGAAACGACGATGCAAGGTGTCGAAATTTTCGGTCCGAGGTATGGAAAAGTAACAAAGGTCGGTGGAACGACCATCGGTTCCCGACGAAAAACTACTACAGCCACAATCGATTCGACGACGAGACCTGTCGTCGAAAACTCTTTTCGAGGCCGTGGAAAAACAACGGCGTCGAGAAAAAACGGCGCGGCACGAGACAAGTGTTTGACCACGGTCTCGATGTGTCGCTCGTTCTCTGCGTCCGAGGGAATTCGTATACAGTCTCGAACGGGTTCCGAAGCGTGTCGGAGGACGGATGCCCAAACTGGCAACACCAGCTCATCGAGGACTTGGAAGAGTTTGGAGGGAGAGGCCTCTATCTCGTAGGGGCCGAGACGGAAACGGTGTGGAAAGAGTTGAAAAGAGAATTTCAGCCACTCCAAGAGATTAAAGTGCACGCGCTGGACGATCGACTCGTCGGGAAATGCAAGTACTGTAAGGAAACCGAGTGCCACCGATGGAAGGTGGTGGTGGGTGGCGTTCAAAAGGTGATTGGGAGGACCGTGAATGCCATACCCCACTAGATGGTTTTTTTATTTGCACTAATTATATTTAAAAAAAAAAAAAAAATTTTTTTTTTTTTTTTTTTTTTAAATACCTAAAACCACCCCGACGTTGTGCATTTTTTTAGATAAAACCACCCCGACGTTGTGCATTTTTTTAGAAGTTGCAATTTCACAAATTCCGCCAACGTCATCGAGAGGAATCCAAATCGTTTTTTCAGCTCGACGGAGAATAAAGGCCTCTCGTTTATACACATCTATATAAAGTGATCGCGACAACGAAAAGAAAAAGATTAACTTTTTGTTCCGATGGAAGCTTATTTAATTGAAAAAGAAAATTTTCTTACTTTCCATAGACCTTTCGACGAGAAATTAATTCCATCTGATTTGGTTTGTATAGAGTACGGGTCCTGTCCCGAGCCCACGAAAAGAATCTTGGAAAAGGTGTATTTGAAAGAAAAAATTTACGATTTGAGGACTATAGGTCGTGACGAAAGTCAAGTGTTTGTGATGTTCATAGGTCGAAAAACGTGTGTCGGTTGCTATGAAGACTATGAAAAATTAGTTCAGCGTACCGTGACTGTACCGGTTTTTGCAATTGATCCACGTCATCTGAAGCATTTTCCACCGTCTGGTGAATGTTGGAATTATTTACCTCTCCAACAGTTTCTCAAAGAGTTGGAAATGTGACCCCCCCATTTTTTTTCTCTGAAAATAAAACATTCATTGGGAAATGTACAGTCGATTGTTCGAAACGATGCGAAAAAAAAAGCTGAATGGGCTCTGAGATGGATCCGGCAAGAGACTGGTGGCGTTCGCAGCCTTTTCGCAGTCCAACCTTGGTGGAGCTTTATATAAAGTGGAGGTAAAAAAGTCAATTCCATAGCAAAGTCATTGGAATCTCTAAAGAAATATTTTTCAAGGGGGGGGATGAAAATATTTTTAGAATCCCAAGGTCTTCTGATCTACTCTTGGATACAGAGACTTTTCTTTGAAAATAAAACATTCATTGGGAAACATTCATTGGCCTGGACTGACCTTTAGCAACGAGTTGATCAATTGCGATTTCGCCTCTTGAACCGAGGGTTTGCGTCGCCGGACGAAATCGAAAAGGAATTTCTGACCCGATTCGCATGAATTACGACCATTGAGTTTGATCGATTGCTTTTGGAATTGGGCCGAGAATCCTTTCGACTTTATGGAAGGTAAAACCATCGAACGAGAATATCAAAAGTGGCGTCTTCCTCTGACCACTAGGAAAAATATTTTTGGCTCGAGTGATGAAAATATTTTTTTCCTGTAGTCTCTGTATCCAAGAGTAGATCAGAAGACCTCGAGTGATGAAAATATTTTTTTCCTGTAGTCTCTGTATCCAAGAGTAGATCAGAAGACCTTGGGATTCTAAAAATATTTTCATCCCCCCTTGAAAAATATTTCTTTAGAGATTCCAATGACTTTGCTATGGAATTGACTTTTTTGCATCCACTTTATATAAAGCTTCACCAAGGTTGGATTTTTTTTTTTTTTTTTTACAAAGTTTTTTATCTGTGGCAATTACAAAGTTTTTTATTCCTTGCATACATGCTCCTCGGGTCCAGATTCGAAATGCCGTCGGGCACGTATAATCCTTTACAGAAATCTATTGCGATTATATTCCATCGCGTTCTAGTGACATCTCGATCAGATGGAATGTCTGCTGCTGCGGTCCCAAAACGAAATGGCTCTGCTTCTTCCAGAGACGACCATCCAAAGGTCCCCAACTCGTCCCAGCTCGGATGTTCCGCATCTGGTATCGTGGCATCGGACCTCATCCGAAAGGGCTCTGCTTCTTCCAGAGTGGACCATCCCAAGGTCCCCAACTCGTCCCAGCTGGAATGGTCTGCATCAGGTATCCTCATCGAGACGAGAGGGGACAATTTGGCCAACAAAACCGGCTTCAAGACGTCCCACACCTCGTCGTCCGTCAATAGCCGTTGAGCGTCCATCGGGAGTAACTACAAAAAAGTATGACCCATCACTAGGACATCTGCATCGAGTCTGTTGAAATCACAACACAAAAGGACTGGGCCGCCGCCGAAATCTCCTTCTCACGATCTTGAGGCAAGGGGTGCGCGTGCAAGCCAACGAACATTCGTGCGACGCCTCAAACAGTTTTTCAAACAAAAGTTTACGACGGCGCGAGGTACTTTGTCTCCATAAAAATTCCGCCGCTCGGTCGACGCTCCAACCGTCGTAGCGACGAAACCCGTGGTAGCTTTTCAAATGCAGACTCAATTCGCTATGCACGGCTTCGATCAGACGACGCGTAAACCTGTATCCCGTCGATCGGAGTAACAAAGTATCGGCCACCTTGTTCCAATTTTCGCAATTTCGTCTTTCTCTCAGCGCGCAGACGCCCTCCTCTGGAATGGGAGCTCGGCACAACGGGCACGTAACCCCGTCCTCCTCCACCCAATCGGCAAGACACGATTCGTGAAAGCGATGCGTGCAGCAACCGATAACGGCCTCGCCTCCCTCTTCCAGACAAATGGCACACGTAGACATTATTCCAAAGGAATAGTGTGTCCTCTTTTATAAGAAAGTAATAAGGAAGTAACGTTTCCGGCAACAGGATGCCGGCCTTTTTTTTATAAGGAAGTAACGTTTCCGACAACAGGATGCAGGCCTTTTTTTTGTATTCCAAAGTCGAGTTTTTTTTCCGAGTTGCTTGTAAAAAAAAATTTTCCAATCGAGTTGACGAGTCAAAGTAGAGCTGAGCGAGTTTGATTCTCAAATTTGGATGGGTCCAAGTGGAGCTGAGCGAGTTTGATCCTCGAATTTGGATGGGTGCGAGTTTAAAAAAAAAAAGTCAAAGAAACACGACTCGAAGGACAGCGAGTGCGAATTCCATATCGATGGTAGCGTCGTACAATTCGGGTTACTTCTCATTCGAGTTTTTTCACGTGCGGATTCTCGATCCACTCGCGGCAATTCCAATGCTCGTGACGGACCTCCAGTCCAATAGTAGCGTCACTCCACTTCAATAGTTTCATTCTATTTTCATCCAAGTACTGCTGCTTGCGCTTTGCGTCTTGAGACCGATGCTTCTCGGCATCGCGTTTCACTTTCAAACACCGGTGTCCGTAATAGAAGCGAGTTGGATTCTCGTGAAAGGTTTCTGTATTCCAGAGCGAATACAGAAAGTGTTTCTCGTAATCAAGTAGAACGGAAGCAAAGTTGGATTCTCGTGAAAAAAGCGTTTCTGTAACTGGTCCGACGTTCTACTTGTCAATATACAAGTAGAACGAAGCGAGTCGAATTCTCTTAAAAAATTTCTGTCAGTATACAAGTAAAACGCAGCGAGTCGAATTCTCGTCAAAAATTTCTGTCAATATACAAGTAGAACGCAGCGAGCGGGGGGTCGGTTCGACGTTTCTGTCAATATACAAGTAGAAACGAAGCGAGTCGAATTCTGTCAATATACAAGTAGAACGCAGCGAGTCGAATTCTCGTCAAAAATTTCTCTCAATATACAAGTAGAACGCAGCGAGTCGAATTCTCGTCAAAAATTTCTGTCAATATACAAGTAGAAACGCAGCGAGCGGGGGGTCGGTTCGACGTTTCTGTAAGTCCAAGTAGGAGCTGAGCGAGCGGGGGGTCGGTTCGACGTTTCTGTAAGTCCAAGTAGGAGCTGAGCGAGTTTGATCCTCGAGTTGAAAGTAATTTGGATGGGTGTCCTAGTAGTTGAAAAAAAAAAAAAAAAAAAAATTTTTTTTTTTTTTTTTTTTTTTAACTCACTTTAATTTTCAACTTGAGGATATGGATCCAAATTACTTCAACTACTAGGACACCCATCCAAATTACTTTCAACTCGAGGATCAAACTCGCTCAGCTCCTACTTGGACTTACAGAAACGTCGAACCGACCCCCCGCTCGCTCAGCTCCTACTTGGACTTACAGAAACGTCGAACCGACCCCCCGCTCGCTGCGTTTCTACTTGTATATTGACAGAAATTTTTGACGAGAATTCGACTCGCTGCGTTCTACTTGTATATTGAGAGAAATTTTTGACGAGAATTCGACTCGCTGCGTTCTACTTGTATATTGACAGAATTCGACTCGCTTCGTTTCTACTTGTATATTGACAGAAACGTCGAACCGACCCCCCGCTCGCTGCGTTCTACTTGTATATTGACAGAAATTTTTGACGAGAATTCGACTCGCTGCGTTTTACTTGTATACTGACAGAAATTTTTTAAGAGAATTCGACTCGCTTCGTTCTACTTGTATATTGACAAGTAGAACGTCGGACCAGTTACAGAAACGCTTTTTTCACGAGAATCCAACTTTGCTTCCGTTCTACTTGATTACGAGAAACACTTTCTGTATTCGCTCTGGAATACAGAAACCTTTCACGAGAATCCAACTCGCTTCTATTACGGACACCGGTGTTTGAAAGTGAAACGCGATGCCGAGAAGCATCGGTCTCGAGACGCAAAGCGCAAGCAGCAGTACTTGGATGAAAATAGAATGAAACTATTGAAGTGGAGTGACGCTACTATTGGACTGGAGGTCCGTCACGAGCATTGGAATTGCCGCGAGTGGATCGAGAATCCGCACGTGAAAAAACTCGAATGAGAAGTAACCCGAATTGTACGACGCTACCATCGATATGGAATTCGCACTCGCTGTCCTTCGAGTCGTGTTTCTTTGACTTTTTTTTTTTAAACTCGCACCCATCCAAATTCGAGGATCAAACTCGCTCAGCTCCACTTGGACCCATCCAAATTTGAGAATCAAACTCGCTCAGCTCTACTTTGACTCGTCAACTCGATTGGAAAAATTTTTTTTACAAGCAACTCGGAAAAAAAACTCGACTTTGGAATACAAAAAAAAAGGCCTGCATCCTGTTGTCGGAAACGTTACTTCCTTATAAAAAAAAGGCCGGCATCCTGTTGCCGGAAACGTTACTTCCTTATTACTTTCTTATAAAAGAGGACACACTATTCCTTTGGAATAATGTCTACGTGTGCCATTTGTCTGGAAGAGGGAGGCGAGGCCGTTATCGGTTGCTGCACGCATCGCTTTCACGAATCGTGTCTTGCCGATTGGGTGGAGGAGGACGGGGTTACGTGCCCGTTGTGCCGAGCTCCCATTCCAGAGGAGGGCGTCTGCGCGCTGAGAGAAAGACGAAATTGCGAAAATTGGAACAAGGTGGCCGATACTTTGTTACTCCGATCGACGGGATACAGGTTTACGCGTCGTCTGATCGAAGCCGTGCATAGCGAATTGAGTCTGCATTTGAAAAGCTACCACGGGTTTCTTCGCTACGACGGTTGGAGCGTCGACCGAGCAGCGGAATTTTTATGGAGACAAAGTACCTCGCGCCGTCGTAAACTTTTGTTTGAAAAACTGTTTGAGGCGTCGCACGAATGTTCGTTGGCTTGCACGCGCACCCCTTGCCTCAAGATCGTGAGAAGGAGATTTCGGCGGCGGCCCAGTCCTTTTGTGTTGTGATTTCAACAGACTCGATGCAGATGTCCTAGTGATGGGTCATACTTTTTTGTAGTTACTCCCGATGGACGCTCAACGGCTATTGACGGACGACGAGGTGTGGGACGTCTTGAAGCCGGTTTTGTTGGCCAAATTGTCCCCTCTCGTCTCGATGAGGATACCTGATGCAGACCATTCCAGCTGGGACGAGTTGGGGACCTTGGGATGGTCCACTCTGGAAGAAGCAGAGCCCTTTCGGATGAGGTCCGATGCCACGATACCAGATGCGGAACATCCGAGCTGGGACGAGTTGGGGACCTTTGGATGGTCGTCTCTGGAAGAAGCAGAGCCATTTCGTTTTGGGACCGCAGCAGCAGACATTCCATCTGATCGAGATGTCACTAGAACGCGATGGAATATAATCGCAATAGATTTCTGTAAAGGATTATACGTGCCCGACGGCATTTCGAATCTGGACCCGAGGAGCATGTATGCAAGGAATAAAAAACTTTGTAATTGCCACAGATAAAAAACTTTGTAAAAAAAAAAAAAAAAAAAATCCAACCTTGGTGAAGCTTTATATAAAGTGGATGCAAAAAAGTCAATTCCATAGCAAAGTCATTGGAATCTCTAAAGAAATATTTTTCAAGGGGGGATGAAAATATTTTTAGAATCCCAAGGTCTTCTGATCTACTCTTGGATACAGAGACTACAGGAAAAAAATATTTTCATCACTCGAGGTCTTCTGATCTACTCTTGGATACAGAGACTACAGGAAAAAAATATTTTCATCACTCGAGGTCTTCTGATCTACTCTTGGATACAGAGACTACAGGAAAAAAATATTTTCATCACTCGAGCCAAAAATATTTTTCCTAGTGGTCAGAGGAAGACGCCACTTTTGATATTCTCGTTCGATGGTTTTACCTTCCATAAAGTCGAAAGGATTCTCGGCCCAATTCCAAAAGCAATCGATCAAACTCAATGGTCGTAATTCATGCGAATCGGGTCAGAAATTCCTTTTCTATTTCGTCCGGCGACGCAAACCCTCGGTTCAAGAGGCGAAATCGCAATTGATCAACTCGTTGCTAAAGGTCAGTCCAGGCCAATGAATGTTTCCCAATGAATGTTTTATTTTCAAAGAAAAGTCTCTGTATCCAAGAGTAGATCAGAAGACCTTGGGATTCTAAAAATATTTTCATCCCCCCCCTTGAAAAATATTTCTTTAGAGATTCCAATGACTTTGCTATGGAATTGACTTTTTTACCTCCACTTTATATAAAGCTCCACCAAGGTTGGACCGCGAAAAGGCTGCGAACGCCACCAGTCTCTTGCCGGATCCATCTCAGAGCCCATTCAGCTTTTTTTTTCGCATCGTTTCGAACAATCGACTGTACATTTCCCAATGAATGTTTTATTTTCAGAGAAAAAAAATGGGGGGGTCACATTTCCAACTCTTTGAGAAACTGTTGGAGAGGTAAATAATTCCAACATTCACCAGACGGTGGAAAATGCTTCAGATGACGTGGATCAATTGCAAAAACCGGTACAGTCACGGTACGCTGAACTAATTTTTCATAGTCTTCATAGCAACCGACACACGTTTTTCGACCTATGAACATCACAAACACTTGACTTTCGTCACGACCTATAGTCCTCAAATCGTAAATTTTTTCTTTCAAATACACCTTTTCCAAGATTCTTTTCGTGGGCTCGGGACAGGACCCGTACTCTATACAAACCAAATCAGATGGAATTAATTTCTCGTCGAAAGGTCTATGGAAAGTAAGAAAATTTTCTTTTTCAATTAAATAAGCTTCCATCGGAACAAAAAGTTAATCTTTTTCTTTTCGTTGTCGCGATCACTTTATATAGATGTGTATAAACGAGAGGCCTTTATTCTCCGTCGAGCTGAAAAAACGATTTGGATTCCTCTCGATGACGTTGGCGGAATTTGTGAAATTGCAACTTCTAAAAAAATGCACAACGTCGGGGTGGTTTTATCTAAAAAAATGCACAACGTCGGGGTGGTTTTAGGTATTTAAAAAAAAAAAAAAAAAAAAAATTTTTTTTTTTTTTTTTTTAAATATAATTAGTGCAAATAAAAAAACCATCTAGTGGGTTATGGCATTCACGGTCCTCCCAATCACCTTTTGAACGCCACCCACCACCACCTTCCATCGGTGGCACTCGGTTTCCTTACAGTACTTGCATTTCCCGACGAGTCGATCGTCCAGCGCGTGCACTTTAATCTCTTGGAGTGGCTGAAATTCTCTTTTCAACTCTTTCCACACCGTTTCCGTCTCGGCCCCTACGAGATAGAGGCCTCTCCCTCCAAACTCTTCCAAGTCCTCGATGAGCTGGTGTTGCCAGTTTGGGCATCCGTCCTCCGACACGCTTCGGAACCCGTTCGAGACTGTATACGAATTCCCTCGGACGCAGAGAACGAGCGACACATCGAGACCGTGGTCAAACACTTGTCTCGTGCCGCGCCGTTTTTTCTCGACGCCGTTGTTTTTCCACGGCCTCGAAAAGAGTTTTCGACGACAGGTCTCGTCGTCGAATCGATTGTGGCTGTAGTAGTTTTTCGTCGGGAACCGATGGTCGTTCCACCGACCTTTGTTACTTTTCCATACCTCGGACCGAAAATTTCGACACCTTGCATCGTCGTTTCGATTTAGTTTCGGTCGACTTTCCTCTGTAGAAAGAGCGTTGTTTCTTTGACGAGATGCTTTTAGGTAGGGCTCTTTATCATCGTTTGGAGGAGACTTTTCGGTGGATTTCGGGTTGTCGTGCCAATCGTGGCGTCGAGGATAACGTTCGATCGGGCGACTTTCCACAAACGGATCGGGCTTTGTGTCTATAGTAAAGAGAACGGGCGAAGCTCGCGTTTCGTTCGGAGGAGTCTTTGGAGAGTAACACTTTTCCGACGAAGGAGTACTGGACCTCTGGTATCGTCGGCTAGGAGATGCGTCCATGGCTCGGTCTATCAAGTCCCAAACGTCTTGCAAATCGTCGTCGGCCATTGAATGGGTCCACGACAAAGGGGATTGTTGAGCCAAAGCGAGAGTGATTGAATCGCGAGTCGATGCGTCTGATTATATACCCAATGGGTCTAAAAAAAGTCTCTGTATCAGAAGAGAAGCGAGTTGACTTTCATCGCTCGATGGATTTTTTTTTTTTTTTTTTTTTTTTTTTTTTTAGGAATGCCTCCGTATAAAAGGCACTGCGAATCCTCGAGTTTGTCATTCACTCTCCAGTCCTTCACTATATCCCAAGCATGTGGTTTCGAGTTCAAATCAACGACGACCTCGTCCTCTCGGCCTGCGTCGGCATCGTCGACGGTCTGATTTACTGGAAATTGTCAGACGTCAACTCGCTTCTCGGATACAAAAACAAGACGAGCTACGGATACGGGACCCTTCCTCGAAGGCACGTGTCGGACGTTGTGCCGTCGTTCTTCAAAGGATCCATGTCGACTCGGATCGTCACTCCCCAAGAAATGTTTAAGGCCATCGCCACGTCCCGCAGAGGGGGTGTCGCGAAAGGAGAAATGTTCAAGAGTCTACTATATTCGGTAGCAGTAGTCAAGAACGAGCCCTTTTTCTTTTCGACAAACAGTCGCTCGTCTCCTCTCCTTCGAATGGTTCAGAGAGGTGTGCCCGACTCTTGCTACCTGACCGAGTGGATGGAAGGGTTTACGCATTTCGTTTCGATGCGGGCCAACGAGATTATTTCGAAACACGAATTAGTAAAACAATTTTCAGAGGCGACGCGGGATGCCTTGTTTGGACAAGAAAGCACTATGTCGAACGACGCAACACCAGGGGAACTCGTAGCCGAGTCGAGTGGGACTGCTACCGATGATGTCGTCGTCGACATGAAAGAGCAAGATGCTGACTCTGATGACGCTGCCGTCGTCGTTACGAAAAAAGAAAGGGAGTCGATCATTGGTCCGATGCATTTAAGGTTTGATGGACTCGAACACCCGCCGAGCGAAGTCCACATCACATGGAGGCAGGGAAACTATCGATACGTCAAGTGGAACGTAATGGTTGCACCGTAAAAAAATGTAATTTTCTATACAACTCAAAAAAAAAAAAAAAAAATTTTTTTTTTTTTTTTTTTTTCGTTGTCGAGGGGAGGATAAGAAGGCTACGCGATTTGGACTCAACATCACTCGAGGTTCTCACACACGATATGTCCCTCGACCTCTTCCCCTCGAGCGTTTGCGATACCGTGACGACTCTAGTCGTTCCCTCCTTCAAAGTCTGCCTTTGAAAAGCTGGCCGCGTCGGGCGGAGTGGCGTGTATGCTGACGAGCCTGGATCCCATCGGGGACCACCGCGTCTCCTGGCGCCGAGGAAAATCGCTCGACGAGAAAAAAGTTCAGAATTTCATCTACAATGCCCTGGGAGCCAGCAAGCTCAACGAGTTCGAACCGCATCGCGTCAAGTGGGAAAAGATTCATCGACGCTTGGCCAAGCCCATCAGGGAAAAGGGACGGAACACCGACGTCAGGACGGTCTACCTGTTGAACGCATCGGAACCAGACGCCTGTTTCGTGGTCGGGGCTTACTTTACTTTCGGACAACGACGCGTCGCACCGGGGACCTCCCACGTCTATCAGACGTTGGACGCTCCCGTGCTTTTGTATCGCCTGCCTTCGAGTTCCGTTGGATCGAAAGCGGATCCGTGGGTCGGCGATGGAATCTTTCGATGGCAAGACCAACATCTCTACGAAAGGTTCGTGTTGCAACCCCACACCGCCTATGGGGTACCAGAGGACACCCTGTACGTCGTCGTCACCGTCCAACACACTCTGTTTTCGGTTCGAGTGACCAACGAAACGCTACTGCGATTCGAAAATCCTTTCGGCAGTAAAGTTTTGGTCCACGATCCCTACGCGACGCACGAGCCTCTTTCGAAACGCCGGCGAGAAGAGGATTGGCAGCAGGAAGCGAGTCGAGAGCAAATCGCGCACAAGGAGGCGGCCAGTCACGACGACATGCGACCTTTGGATTTGAGCATGCCGAGATCAACGCTTCCGGTTATTGCTGCCAGATGTTCTCCCTTATCAGACTTTTCCCTTCCTGTCCTTGAGGGATGGCCTCTGCTTCCTGCTGACTGGAACCCTATTTAAACGCTTGCCAGTCCTTTCTCGAGTCATTATCTTACAAACGCTCCATCGGTTCAGAACCTCTCTCTCTCACATCATGGAAGTGGATTTGTTTCCAACCACCGTTACCCAGCACGTCAGGATCCTCCAGTACTCGGCGGACAAGGGGGTACTGGCAAATCATGCGATGCAAGGCAGCGTCACGATTGCAGTGTCCAAACTGGCCAAGAGCCTCGTCTCGTTTACCCGAATCCAAGGGTTTACCCGCAAGCTCATGGACCATTTCGTTTATTCGGCCACGAGGGCGCAGACTCTGGTGACGGAAGCGAAAAACGTCGGCTGGGACAAGGTCGAGGCCCGAATGTCCCTGTCCATGCGGCAGAAAACCAATTCCGACGTGCGGACCGTCTCTACGTTCACGAAAACGTCTTTTTCGTAAAAAAACTTTTTACCTTTGGACAGAGGACGGTCCGAGAAGGCACCTGCCACCTGTTGCAAACGTCGCAAGTGCCGATGCTGTTTTACGAGCTGGATGCAGAGGCGCCGATCCAGTGCGTCGGGGAACGATCTTTCCGAGCAAAAGATCAATTCCATTACACGATGACCGTGCTCGAGTCGCAACGCGTCTATCGCGTTGATCCAGGAACGCGGTACGTCGTCGTGACGGTGCAGCCGACCGTGTTTGCCCTCGACGTTGTGACGCTGCAAAAGGTCCACGAGATGGTTGGAATCGAGAAAATACCGGCGGTAGCGATGTCTCCTCGTCCTGCTACTACTCGAGTCTCGCTTGCTCCAGGCTGCTCGATGGATCCTCAATTCTTTTCGGAACCTGTTCCGACGTCTCCCGCAGTAGCGATGTCTCCTCGTCCTGCTACTACTACTACTACTCGAGTCTCGCTTGCTCCAGGCTGCTCGATGGATCCTCAATTCTTTTCGGAACAGGTTCCGACGTTTTGTAAAGACGCGATGTCTCCTCGTCCTGCGCACCGACAAAACTTGGAAAGGTTTCCGATGGAGTCTCGAGACAATGACATTTGGGAAGAAGAACCTTTGGACTTGAGTTGTAGGCGACTGCAACCCGAAACGTCCACCAACGAACCCATGGACCCCATCGACTTTGCAGAAGTGATTTACTTCGAATATTTTAACGATGTGTTTCAATGAACAAAAAAAAAATGTCTGTGGAAAAAAGGCCTCTCACGAATCAATCTCGGAGGAGATTGATTCGTGAGAGGCCTTTTTTTTCACGGACATTTTCCCGACCAACCTTGGTGTCGCAAGCAGCACACATTCATTGACCACGCGGGATTTTTTCCCGCGTGGGGATGCTATCCTTGGGAAAGCATCGAGGAAAAATAACTTTTTTTTCGACATTACTCGCCATCGATTTGGACAGGAATTTAATTTCGTTCTTATTTTTATTGTCTCTATTTTGTATCAATTATATAAAATTTTCTTTCTTGATGTTTCTTGACGTTTCTTTTTACAAGACACTTGCATGATTATCACCACAATCATGAAAATTTTTTTATGACCTCGTGTGAAAAAAAATCGACTAAAAATAGAAACGCGCATCCGCAACAACAGGAAGGAGCGGATATCCGCTCCAACGGGAAATTCGATAAGCTGGGGTTTATATAAATATATATATATATATAAAACCCCACATCTCCCCCAGTCGAGATCACGTTTTTCACCATGATCCACTTCAAAGTCGTTTCCGCAAAATGGATAGTTGCCAACGACTTGGAACAATGGAAGTCGTTGGAGATGGTGTGGGTCGACATGGACTTTGGAACGTCTTTTGCATTGCAAAGATTAAGAGACGCCATGATTTTAGAGGTCCAACGAAACGTTATAAACGGAGGAAAAACGTACTACCAAAATGCGTCGAACTTTCGCTACCTCACAGTCTACAGACGAGATTTGTCGAATGACTGTTACAAACATCTCGGGGACTGGATTAACAAATGTATTGGAAGAAGTTTCGAAATCGAGACGGACGACTGGGACGTTTTTCACGTCTTGGACGGGGTGATTCCGGTGACTTATGTAATGGACTGGGAGCTGCAACTTGGGACGGTGACTCGTGTAGAGGAGGAGTGCTTCTCTCCAATCTCTCTCCTACCGGCTTCGGTAAACAGTAGAAATTACTCAAATGAAAATTCCTACATGTATTTAAATGATGTATGGATTAAACATGTATGGACATGTACATGTATGGATTAAAAAAAAAAAAAAAAAAAAAAAACAACCTTGGGTTTTTGTTTCATAAAAAGCCTCTCGTGACGGTTCTTTATGTTAACGTCAGAGTCTTGACCAACCTTGGTTTTTTTTCTTGAAGGAGAGGATTTCTCCAACAGATTTGTATTGGAAACGGTCGAGTTTGCACGCACCAAACGGCTTTGCAATCGACTAAAACCTTTGGTTTTATGACCTCGTGTGAAATTCCCCACCCCCCGCCATTGAATCGTGTACACAACGGGACCTTTGTGTAACTACAAAATGTGCTTTTTTTTTCGCATCCAACGTTGAAACGAAAGCACCCCCCAAAAAAAAAAAACAAAGAAAAGAATCGATTCGAAAACAACACCCCCCCCTGAATCGATTCGAAAACAACACCCAAAAAAAGAATCGATTCGATCCGGAATCGAAAGGGTACCGGTGCTTATATATTTTTTGAACCGACTGTACGAGAACAATTAAAGCAAAATCAAAATTGTACGAAATCCGCAGCATACCGTAGTACTGGAGTGTCCAAAAATGTGGAACATTTTTTTTTTGTATCTGTGAGTATTACACTCATTGCCATAAAAATTTGCGCTCCAAGAAATAATTGTGGGATCGTAACGAAACTTGGCATGAAGGTACATGTCGGGCAGATATGCAAATGATTAGAAATGCAGCGTGATTGCGCATTGCGTAATGTGACTAGAGAACGTTGAACTTCGCTCTCTTTGGAGTATAAAACAGGTAAGCAGAGCTTGTTAGAGTGTACTTAATCTTTTGCATAGGAAACGCTGAGGTAGACATGCCGTTACGCCGCCATCGAAGACAATATGAGTAGCTGTCAGAGTTCGAGAGGGGAAGAATCATAGGGATGATGGAAGATGGGTGGTCATTTCGGCGAGTAGCTCGTCAATTAGGCCGTTCTGATTTTACTGTGAGGAGGTGTTGGGACCAGTGGACAGAAGAGACGTCATTCACACGGCGACCAGGCTCAGGATGCCTTCGACGGACCAGTCGTCGAGAAGACCGTCACATCATACGAAACGCACGCGTAGAGCCAACTACCTCATTGGCCGCTATCCAGACACAGGCAGCACCTTCACTACGGGCCCCTGTGTCTTCCCGAACCATCGCAAGGCGCCTGGCTGAAGGACATCTGGTATCGCGGCGCCCATTATGTGTGCTGTCAATGACACCCACCTACCGACGCCTCCGTTTGGAGTGGGGTCGCTCAAAACGGGATTGGACTGCAACGGAATGGAACAAGGTCGTCTTCAGCGACGAATCCAGATTCAATTTGAGCAGTGATGACAATCATGTTCGTGTTTGGAGGCCCCGTGGTGAACGCCTCAATCCTGCCTTCACTTTACAGCGACACACCGCTCCCACAGCTGGTGTGATGGTATGGGGTGCCATTGCTTACGATATACGGTTACCCCTAATATTGATCCATGACACAATGACAGCCCAGCTGTACGTCCATGACATCCATCAGCCACATGTAATGCCACTCATGGCAGGGCTCCCAGAAGCCATTTTTCAACAAGACAATGCTCGGCCACACACAGCAAGGATGTCACAAGACTGCCTCCGTCACATTATACAACCCTTCCCTGGCCTGCTCGATCCCTAGATTTATAACCAATCGAGCATATCTGCGATCATTTAGGACGGCAAGTTGGACACCCTACGAGTTTGATCGAACTAGAGGCGCGTTTACAGCAACTGTGGAACGAGATGTCTCAGGACATCATACGGAACTTGTATGTCTCAATGCCCGCTCGTATCGCATCGTGTATTCGCGCTAGAGGGGGTCCAACAGAGTACTAAAACTTCCGTTCATTTGTACTTTTTTCTGCAATAAATGATCCTTTTTCTTTGATTTTCTAATCATTTACTTATATCAAAGTAGTACTTACATGTGTAAAATTTCGTTTTATTTTCACGACTTTTTCTTGGTGCGCAAATTTTTATGGCAATAGTGTATAATGCGCAATCTGTTAAACTTCTAATTTAGAAATAGTAGTTGTACAAATGTGAAAAGGGAAGTAAGAAAAAAATTCTTTTGGTGTAAGTTATTCATTGAGCATTTAGAATATACATTTTAAACTAATGAAGAGCCCATCATCTAACTTTACAATCCGGCTCTCACTGCAGATGTGAGTGGGAAGCTAAATCGAATATTTAGCTATTGTTACTTCCAAGGAAGGTACTTTCCAACAGTTTCACATTAGAAATATATCGTTAAAAGGGCTGTGATCCCTTCCGATTCAATATCTGCTCTTCAATCCCTGACAAGAGCCGAACGATTGGTCTAGTGGTCAGGATGCTGATTTCTGGATCAAAAGGTTTCTTGTTAGAATCCGGGAGTAAGGCTCGGATGTTTGTCCATCTGAATTGATTATGAGGACTCTATAAACGGGTTGCGTCTAGAATGTGTGGTAGTATGGGATATGTAACATGAACCCACCTCCCATGGTGCACAAGGGTAATGAATGTAAAGTGGTTCAAAAATCCGCCCTTGCAGTGCCATAATGGATTATGTTAAATTCACTGAGCATTATGAAAAAGTCCCTGCCTAGTAACCTAACAACGGACAACATGCACATCACGCACAACAAAACAACTACATATTTGGTCTGTAACAAATCCCGCCTATTACGGAAGCGAAATGGCTGACTTCTTGGCAAAAAAAGAACCTCTACCCTTTCGAGATATTTCTCCTTCCATTCAATCTAATTGCTTACCACCAAAAAATTTCCCAAGGAGGACCACCCTTAAGCCGATCCCCACAAATAGAGCCCCACAACCTTCAAGTGGATCTCTGATGAAATTTTTTGTAAAAAGATGCATTTATTATTAAAGAATTTTATTCCTAAATTAACCATTTGTATTTTTACTTTAAAAATGTTCTCTACTGTCAACTACTCAATTCACTTAAGTTCAAAAAACTTCATTTAATACATTATTTTTCTTCTTAATATTTTATCTGGTCTCTCAGAGATAGATCGAAAGGATCTCGTACTCTTTAAGGCATGACAATGTTCCCAAGTCACAGATGGTAAGAGCTGGGTGTTATTCGTTGTCAAGAAGAATCGGCGTCAGTAGCTAATTTCAGACTTTTAACGGGTCATGATTAAGAATCTGCTCATCTCTTTCGGCACTTTGTGTCTCTCATATGATTCTAAGACAAGTTCTGTTCAACGCTGATGATCTAGACGTGTTCAAAGTACTTATAGTGTAACGGACTTTAGTGTAAAAGCACTGGAGAGCTCGGGAGCTATTGGTATCATAGCCAAACGCTGGGTATTTACCAACAAATTTTATTGCTTTATTTAGGGTTTGATTTGTCACTCTACGGTTATAATTTTTACTATTGGATGGTCAATTACACCATTCTTTATTTAGTATATCAGCATCTTGAGCACCTTCTTTTTAGAAGTTATATATTTTTATAAGATTAATCAAATTAACTTATTTAATTGTACATAACTTCTACAGAGTAAAAACAAATCGCAAGTGTACTTACTGCCATTAAACTTCACTTTCAGTTTTGCAGGTACATTTTTATCTGGAATAGTAGCCTTGCCCTGTACGGAGCTCTCTTTACCTGTCCTTTAAAAAAAAGAAAGGTAAATGATGAAAGATAAAAAAAAGCTGACATATTACAGTACATGTTATGTAAAGTGCGCTTTGGGAAAGTTTTTGTTTTACATTTTAGAAAATCTTCAAAAGTTTATTTCATAATTTTTCTTCTAAAATAGTTTCAAACTTTGATTATATTTAATTAAGGACCATTCATTTAAAATACACCACCCTACAATAATGGACCGGACGCCAGCGGATTTGCATAAAATCCGACTACTTGTTTAGGGGTGTTTTTCGTGGTATGGCTTGGGACCTTTGTATGTTGTTCCTGGTCAATTGAACGCCGACGCCTACATGAGCATTTCGGACAATCAGGTTCTTCCTACTGACTGGCAATTTTATGAAATAGACGAATGTTAATACAGGGACGACAACGCTCGATGTCATGTTGCAGCCTCTGTCAAGCAGTGGTATCAAGATATGGATGTAAAACGTCTTCACTGGCCTTTTTTGTCATTGTCATTGTGATATAGAGTGGGGAGGTCAGGAAAGCCCTAGGTGCTGATTCCACTAGGGAATATTGCACCAAACCCCATTGTTTTTCGATACTCCTGTCAGAGAAAGCCAGATTCCTTAAGAAAGGCCAAAAAGCTTTTGACAGGTTCTTCGTGAATTGTATCAAGTTCTGTTCCAAGACCTAGACTTGAGTGCCTTATGTGAAGCAGAGCTTCGCATTCAAAAAGTATGTGGTGGGAAGTTTCCTCCACCATATTGCATTTCCTACAAAGAGGTTCTTCTTTAAAGATTCCCATGCTATGAAGATGTTTTCTTAGGTGATAGTGACCTGTGAGAAATCCAACTATCACCCTCATCTTATCCCTGCTAAGACGAAGGATCTGAGATGATATTTTCATGGAAGGTTCTTGAATCATAAGCCTTGCATGTTTTTGATCGGTGGTTTGCTTCCACCTTTTTGTAGTTTCTTTAAGCATTTTTTCTCCTATCACCCTTTTTTTGCGGTAGTCTTAGAGATCCCGTAAAAAGGCCCAGGGCTTAAAGGTAGGTCTGCAGTCCCCAGTTTGGCTAACTTATCTGCATTTTCGTTTCCTTCTACGCCAGTATGCCCTGGTACCCAAGTAAGAAAGATCCTATTATGGGTCCCCAAGTCTTGTAGAAGGTTCCTACATTCCCAAACAAGTTTGGAGCTTATTTGGAATGCGTTTATTGCCTTTTAGGCTGCTTGACTGTCACTAAATATGTAGTTCCCTGGCCTACTCAGAGTCTCTACCTAAATCCCATAGAACATTTTTGGGACGAGTTAGAGCGAACCTTACGAACCAGGGAATTACGTCCGAAATCTACAGCTGAGCTGGCGATATTGTTGCAACAGGAATAGACACAAATACCCATAACTGTGTAGCAAAACCTTGTTGAAAGTATGCTCAGAAGGGTTGCTAGTGTAATTGTAGCACGTGGGGGACCATCCCCCTATTAAAGCATGGATGTGTAGAAATGTTCAAGCAGAACACTATATTAGATATTCATTGACGTTTATTGGAACATTGAGGACAGTTACACGGTTGGGACAAACATTTAAAGTAAAGGAAAACATTAAATAACATCCGAGTTACATCTTAGCGAGAAACATCTTAGCACATCTTATCAGGGTGACATCTTAGCAGTCATCTATGAGGAAGTAACTGATGTATAGAGGGCGCTTTAGGAGGGAACTCCTATTGGACGAGAGAGGTTTAGGCGTACCAATCCTACAACTCGGCCGTCCTGTAATGGTTGCGACCTCGCATGTTAAGAGCTGGCGCTCAAAATATGACATGACAAGCAAGAAAATATAACAACAAAATGACATCTTAAAGGAATCAGTAATTATATAATAAAGATACACTTAAATGCAAGACAACACTTAAATATTGCACACTGTTAATCAGATAAAACATGGTGAGACATCTGGATAATATCTAACTAAAATCCTGAAAACACAAAAAAAAAATACAAGCAGAATCGATCACTCTGGAATGAAAAGTAAGAAAGGGGGGAAAACATTTGAAAAGAACATTAGGGTTGAATCTACAAAACGGGAAATCAAAACTAAACAAAGGAAATAATAAACAGGAAGTCATAATGTAAAAATAATAAAACAAATTGGTATGCTTTAAAGATGGAAAAAATCATGAGCTTCAATAAAAATAAATACAGAGATTAATATTAGAACTATGTTCCTGTGAAATAGTAATATGTACAATAAAATAATGAATAGATGAAAAATGCACAATGTAAAATTATATGACACAAATAAATGTTCCATCTGAAAAAAAGAAAGAAAAATGTTTATCGCTGAAATAAAAAGAATTAGTTCAGGATATTAGTCCATGGCTTCATAAATTCAGCTACTGTAGAAGTTCGATTAGGTCCATCAAAGGTCGAAAGTTTTTCTACATCGTAGGTATCATTTGGCTTAACTTTGGTAACACGGTAAGGTCCGATGAATTTGGGAAATAACTTCATACCAGGAGAGAGCATTCTTTTGATGGCAACTTGATCATCAATTTTATATTTCTGAGGTTTCTTTCGTCTTAAATTGTAGGTACGCAGGTTTTCATTTTGAACTTTATAAATTTGTTCTTTAGCCGCTTTTCGGAGATTTTCTCGTTGTTGGGTAAATTCGGTTTGAAAGTGTTCTTGTAGAAGTTGCTGGATGTTCTGATCAGATCTGGACTTCATTGTTACACCAAATAAGAGTTCAAATGGCGTCGTGTTTATACTACGCTGAAAAGTGGAGTTGATGACCTGTTGAGCCTTTGGAACAAATTTATACCACTTATGCGGATCATCTTGTGACAGCTTGGAAGTAACCGAAATAATAGTTATGTTCGTTCTTTCGATCTGTCCATTTGCTCGTGGAAGTCCGGTAGTAACATGATGCAGTTTAATATTCTCTTCGGAGCAGTATTTGCTGAACTCATCAGATGTAAATGCTGTACCACGGTCGGTAATGATTTGATACGGATTACCAAAAATAGCTTTTTGGAGTTCTAACTTCGTTATAACTTCACTAGATGTTGTAGATTTCGTCGGATAAAGCCATACAAACTTAGTGAAGGAATCGGTAACTGCAAGGATATGTTTGTAATTTTTATTGGAACTGGGTAGGACTCCGAGATGATCGATATGATAAGTATGAAGAGGAGTATCTTCCTTCGGCAAAGGATGCAGGAAACCTTCTTGCTTACCAGTCTTGCGGTTAGCTAATATGCATGTAACACAATTTTTAATGTATTGTTCCACTTTCTTAGTAAGTTGAGGAATGAAAAACTGAGATTTAATATGCTCTTCTGGTCGTTCCACAGCAAAATGTCCTTTGTCATGAGAATTCTTAATTATTTCTGTCTGCATAGAAGATGGAATAACAAGTAAATCTGCACCATTAATCAATTTGTAAAGGATATTATGTTGAACAACATAGTCTTCATATGATTGGTTTTTAAGGATTTCTTTTATAGCACGGAGAGTGTGTTCAGAATCTTCGTCTTGTGCACGTCGTATTTGGAGAATGAGAGGATCAGGTGATGTTGAGGTGACCACTTGAACACGGCTGAGAGCATCTACATGTGACATTCGAGAGCCACATCTATGTTCGATTTGATAATCATAGTCATCTAGCATTAAAGCCCATCTGGCGACTCTGGTACTGAGTTCTCGTTTAGTCATAGTTTTCTTAAAAGCATCACAATCAGTAATAATTTTGAAGGGAAAACCAAGAACATATACACGGAATTTTTTTAGAGCTTCGACGACAGCGAGTACTTTGAGCTCATAACTGGAGTATTTTCTTTCAGGGTCGGAAGTTTTTCTGGACATGTAATATACAGGATGAAATTCATTGTCAGTAATGGAACGTTGCATTAAAATGGCTGCAAGTCCGTCAATGGAGGCATCTGTATGAATTTGAGTATCGACATTTTGGCGGTAGATCTGCAAAACAGGGTTTTGGCAAAGTAATTTTTTAAGGTGATTAAATGCAAATCGTTCGTCGTCACCAAATTGAAAAGGGACATCTTTACGTAAAAGGTTACTAAGAGGACGAGAAATAGTGAAACAAGATGGTAAAAATTTTCTGAAATATCCTGTTAAACCTAAATAGCGCTGCAATTCTTTAGCATTTTTAGGTTCTGGGTAATTTACAACGGCAGCTGTTTTCGAAGGAGAGGGGTAAAGTTTGCCATCTTCAATAATATGTCCAAGAAACTCAATTTTCTTTTTCACCACAACCACAGTACTGGCATACTCTGAAGAACAGGGTTCTATGATTTTGTTTGTGAGCCATTCGTTAACTTGTTTCTTGACTATGGCACGTTCGGAGAATGGTAAACGACGGGGAGGACGGAAAAGAGGTTTCTGGTCTTTAAGAGTAATGGACATCTCAATGTTGGTAGTTTTCGTTTTGTTAGGTGTATACTGAAATATTAAATTCTCAAATTGTGACTTAATGTCGAGGGTAACAACGGGTGTAATGTCATAATCTGGTGAGTCATCGGTAATAGCTAGCACAAATGGTTCGTCAGGAGAATTATTGATGGGAAATTTCGTGAAATTTATACCTGTAGGAGTTATGGTTAGTTGAGCTTGGTTAATTAAGTCACATCCAATAATTAAAGCAAAAGACATTGAGTTATTGGGAACCACACGAACAGCAGTTGTGAAGGTATGATGATCAATTTCAACATTACTGAGAAATGATCCAATGGCAGGTATTCGGGAAAATCCAAATCCAGTGAGAAAGCCATCAACAGCAACAAGTTCTGGGCTACCAATCTTTCGCCATTCATCCTCTCTGAGAAGAGTTACTTGTGAGCCTGTGTCTACAAGTCCTACTAACTGTGTCCCTAAAATGTTCACAGATTTACACATGGTTTGACAGGATTGAACCTGAGAGACATTGTTTACGTCATTGCCAGTGAGTTTAGTTTTCAAATTGTTTGGACAATCGTGACTTTTGTGACCATATTTGTTGCAAACAAAGCAACGGGGTCCCTTTCCTTGGTGTTCACAGTTGCGGGAAATATGATTTTTACCACCACATAAGTAGCACCTTAGATTACTCTGATTCAGTTGTTTTGATTGAGTGATTCGTTCGCGATAATTTTGTGAAGAGTCCACACGATAATTTGACTGTCGTCTTGACGTTACAGTATGGTCATTGAAATTCTTTGAAATCATGGAATATGAACGTTCGTAAGAGCAAAATTTTTCGAAAATTTTAATTTTTTCCCTTAAGTCAGCAATTGTCTTACATCCATACAATACTGTTTTATTGCCTCGCTGTTCAGGAATACCATTGATGACATAATCACAGAGGGCAGATTCTTCGATATTACACTTAGAAGCGATTTCACGCATCGTAATTAAATATTCAAGCAATGTTTCGCCATTACGTAAATGTCGCGCACATAAGAGCTTATGAACATCAGCACTGTTCAACCGCTCACCAAATTCGGATAATAATTGGTCTTTCAGAGCATTCCATGTATGGATTCCAATTAAAGAATGCAATAGTTTAGCTGCAGGTCCTCGTAAAGCTCTTTTAGCTAAGGTTAAAGTTTGTAGATCATTTAATTTATATAAAGTTGCCAGATCGGAGACGTTTGATATAAAAGCTTGAACACTGTAAATGCCTTGACCAGAAAATGGTTTAAGAGAGTCTAAAATTTCACGCATAAAGTACATCGCGTTATTCATTTCGGGTAATAAACACTGATCGTTACTTGAACGCACGCACTTGAAATGGATTACTGTTTATAGTTTTTGTTTTGTCTTCGTCTGTTTCGAGAGTGGGGGAAAGAAACTGTTGGGGTGGCGCCGAAATGTCGTCTTCCTCCTCAGCCGAGGAAATGTCGGATTTCTGCTGACTCAAATGCGGGAACCCTTGTTGTAAACATTCGTCTATGATTTTCAACAGCTGTACACTATTCTGAGTGTGGTCGATATCAATTCGAAGGATACCATCACAAATTAATATTAAATCAGAAGTGGGGAATGCAAGAATCTGTTTTTCCCATTCGGAAGAACGAGCGAAATTAGAACCGAAACCACTGAAAGATCTTAAATTTGACCTATTTTTTCGTTGCTGGTCGTTTTCAAAAACAATGAAATGTAAATTCTTAATCGTTTTGGATGAAGCAGATTTTAATATACGTAACATCTGAGGGATTTCACTTAGAGTCAACATCTTGAGAAATGAATAGTTCACAATAGCAAAGAATAGTAATCAGTTGAAATAGTTTCAATGAAGTACTGTTGACTTATATTCATCAAAAGGAGAAATAAAAAATGCGTTGCAAAAGTACTCACGATCGGATGAGTTGATAGGTATCCATTTTTTCGCAGACACGGAAATGGTTGAAAAGTCAGTTTCGTTTCAGCGAAACGCACAAACAGTTCAGTTGCTTTTGATTAGCACACAACATCAGCACACATCTTGAGCTCTGCTAGGGGTTTAATTTAAGTAAACTATCTTAACTCATCAGAGGGGTAAAACGGAACCAGGAGGCTGAGCCCCCATAACTGTAGAAATGTTCAAGCAGAACACTATATTAGATATTCATTGACGTTTATTGGAACATTGAGGACAGTTACACGGTTGGGACAAACATTTAAAGTAAAGGAAAACATTAAATAACATCCGAGTTACATCTTAGCGAGAAACATCTTAGCACATCTTATCAGGGTGACATCTTAGCAGTCATCTATGAGGAAGTAACTGATGTATAGAGGGCGCTTTAGGAGGGAACTCCTATTGGACGAGAGAGGTTTAGGCGTACCAATCCTACAGATGCTTTCCCTTATACCATCACAACTTGCTGTCCGGTCCTTTATTGTTGGGTAGTGTATACGTATATGCATGTTTCATTGAATACATCGAAGTTTGGTCAGTCGTGCATGTAAAACATGCGAATCCGTAAATTATTCAATATAAGCATAACATGTAGATAAGCTAATCACAAGCAAAACCAATTGTATGAGAGAAGACTGAGTCACCTCCCAAATTTTTTTTTCTGAATTCGAGCCTAGAGTACCCATTTAGGAAGTTAGAAACATTTTGTTATGCATAAAGATCTGATTTAAAAATCCAAATCTCCTCCAACAAAAATCTGAAAAAATAAGAGCTAGCTTTTAATCTTCTCGGAAAAAGATTTTTCACAACTTTATTTGTGTAGCATTTGTTTAAGCAGGTCGATTCTTCAGACATATTTCCCTTGTGATAATGTAATTCAATTTATTTCCTAATATTAGCTACCAATACCAATTTTAAATTGGGGAAAATGTGAAACGGTGCCATATCATATTTACTATTTCCAAACAAGTTTTTATATTCCATCTTACCTTTCATTGACTCCTTTGTTAACAACAGAAACATAGTCTCCTTCAAATCCATAGTTGGCCTTATTGCATTTTAATCCAGCTTCAAATGGAACAGGGTTCTTTTCTATTTCATACCATTGGCCTGCATACTACAAAAATAAAGAACGAATTTGTTAATCCTACTTATAGGTATATTTGATTTAAAACATACATCCCTTTGAAACGACAGATATTGAATTGTTTATTTTCTAAACATTGGTATCCCACAACTCTATCCCCTTATGCAATAAATTGTAATGTTTTTTTATACAAATTTTCATCTTTAAATATGTAGTCTGATCGAAAAAGTAGCACGAACAAGTTCTAAATAATTATTTTTCCATTTAAAAAAAAAACCTAAGAATTAATTTTAGGAATCGTAGGGTGGCGATCTTTTTCCCAGCGGCGTAGGTACAGCATGTATAAACAATATAATCTTCAGCTGTCTGATTACAGAAAGCAATGAGAAATCTACAAGATATAAATCAACGCAGAAAGAAAAACATGAACGAAACTAAGTTTGGCGTCATAAAATGTTGAATCGCCTTTCAACAAAGGAATGGGACGAAATTGAAGACGTTCAGATTCTTACTGTGGCAGTTGCGAATTTAGGTTGAATTGCTGCTTTGAATTTCATAACGCCATCGTGTCTTTTGACTCATCGAGTTTCGCAAAGTCCAGAAAACTGTCCCCCAATATGTTTTTTCAAGACGCTATTTCTTTTCGCTGAACCGGTGAAAAACTCACAACTTTTTTGATGATGCCAAGAGAATTACGCACGCTTGAAACGGACGAAGATTTTGATAGTCAAATTCAGTCGGTGGCTGAAACATGGACAGTGGATGGTATTTGCAGCAATTTTTTTAGCTTCCTTTATACAGCACCGCAACGATTAGATGTCATCACACTACACGTGTCTACCAATACGAACCATTCTGGAAGAATCCAGTCCCAAATTCTTAGGAGGCTTACGAGTTCGAATCCAGCCAAATACCGTCGTTTTCAGGGGGCTGATGCACGTTAAATCCGCCGTGGCCTCAAATGTCCTCACGTTGGCGTGTTGTGGAAGTTTGTAGAGTGGGGTGCCAGTTCAAGTGTTGCCTCGTCATCTGACCATGGTTACTTGGTGTTGTACTCTGATCTTTAAAGTTGGGATTGATTCCGAACCGTCGTCAATAGACCGTTGTGTCTCTGCAGTATGACGTTAATTAAAATACCTACCTTCCCAAATTCTCAATTATTTTAACAACTTCGTGACCAATCGCAACTCCAGTCGCTTTTAATTCAGCCGAAGTTGACACGGTAGTTGAATTGGGAGTACTATTTGATTTTGCTAAAGCAGCAAAAATATCTAAAAAAAGTCAAGAAATTTTCACGAACTTAAATTCTTCCTGCTTCACCAGTCACGTATCTTAGCACAAATATCAATTGTGAAATATGTGAAACAGCTGCAGTTTCATCAAACACTATGCTATATACACCTGTTTCACTAACTTGTGCAACGATATTAGACTGGATTTCCATGGCAAAGCATGGAACTGTGTCATTTTGAATGGTTTTGCTTATGAACTGAGTTTTAGAAGACTCGAAATGCTGTTCGTGATTTGCCGTTAATGCCAATGAAATTACCATCATGTCGGTGAACACGCAAAGCTAGGTTTTACCTGCCTTGCAGCAGAACCGTTTCAATAATTGATAGCTTTTCGATTCCGATCGATTAATTCTTGGCGATAAGTATATACTTGATTAACAATACCTCGAGAAGGATTTTCGTACGGTTTAATAAAGTTTGAGGCTGCCTCTAATGCTTGATTATGATAATGGTTTTTGTAATGAATAACAAGGTCCCCCTGAATACCGGAGAGGTGCAAATGTTATTAATGGTTTCGTTACCAACTTAGAGTGAATCAGTTTTTGGTAATCTCCAACTAATCCATGAACAGAAAGATGAGACCTTGCAAAAATAACCTTTCTCAGTATCAGAAAACACCAACCAGTCTTAGAGTTCAAGATATTTGTGTGAAATTCGATTCTTTTCGAATCTTTTTGATAAGGATTAGAAGGCTTTTTGATAAATGCACTTAGAGTTAACCTGTTTACATTTTTAAGTCTTGAATAACTGTTTAACAGTCACAGGGAGAGCTTTTTTTTGTATGAATAGTACAGAAAATGTTTTAAAAACTAGTAAACATAAAAAATAGGATATTTTTACAGAAATTTAACACATAGCGAGTAAAATAATTTTTTTTAATGAAAACTCGTAAATAAATTTTTTTTATCTCTCCCTAGGTCTTTTGCATATACTATAACAATATTGTAAAAATTTATTTCATACAAAAATATTGAAAATTGACAGAGGAGTAGGGTTTATAAAAAGTGTGTTTTACGGCTGAATAAACATATTAAAATTGTAATACAAAATATAATTGCAAATAAAACTAAATTTTTTTATATTGATTATTGCTTTAAAATATGTGCTTAATTATCACTAAAAAATAGGTTATGTGAAATGAATAATAAGAATTTTGGGTTTTTCCTTACAGGTCTCCCTTAATGTGAATCTTTACTTGTAAATAATTATCACATTTATCTTTTAAATAAAGTTTACTGTTCTGTAACCAATCTAATCTCTAATTAAAGACCAGAAACGTTACAATGGATAAACTGAGGGAGAGAGGGCAAGACCAAAGTCTCCCTCTAATGATTTTTTAAAATTTGATAATTGATTTGAAAAAGCGTCGGCAATCGTCAGGCGATGTGTGTGGGAGTGAGGGATGGGGGGGGGCCTTCTTAATTCCGCTTCTGAATTGTGGAAACATGACAAAGGTGGGCTTTTTGTCAAGCATTTTGTTGGAAACAAACAGTATAAGTACACGAAATACTATTGGATATTTTTCGAAATTTTGATTTCATATAAAAGTATGAAATTCTTTTGTATGACTATGGATGCTATAAATCAGGGGAGGCCAACCTGTGCGCATGCGCCAAACGTGGCGCATTGGATGAAAACAAGGGGCGCATTGCATCCTTTAGCCTACTTATTCTTTTAAAGTAGGCGCCATAACTGAATCCATCTTCATACTTTCAACACCAGAGTGCTCTCAGTTCAATTCATAGTCTTCTTACTCATCAGTTCGTCGCAATTTTTTAAAAGCAAATCCATTTTTTAAATGAAATTTGATAAGCAGATTTGATTTTTTCAAATCTAAATGGCTTTTGCCCTGATTAATTTCTGTGAACATTAAAAAACCCCAAAAGAAAGAAAATTTGAAAAAAAAAAGTATGTCGTTTGGAAACGACACATATACACGAACAAACTTTTTCATCCATGAAATGTATTAAAAGCAAAACGATTTCGAGAATGACCTTATTCAAATTTGAAGAATTCTCTGCTGCTCTCGGTAACAAATTTAACACCAATACATTAAATGACTAGCGAAATCGAAACAGGCTCAAAAATCTTATTAATGTTAACGTTTATGTGCTGTAATACGTACAATAATTAAATAATTTAAAAATTATAATTATTTCTATAAACATATTTATATAAAAAGACATTAAGAATATGCCAAGTTTCCTTCTAGCAAGTAGAGAGAACAGACGACTCCAATTTCCAACCTGACCTCGCTCTCGGAGCTACATCTTGCACAGAGCTCTCTCTCTCTCATCATATCAACTGTGGTTCAGAGTTATCTTCATCAAACAAGACAGCAGCTGTAGCACCATCAGCGGGCTTCATGACTGCGATCGCCCTCACGTCCAAGATATCATCTCTAGCTAGTGTATGTTTGTGCTCCAATAAACGCGTGTGTTTTGAACTGGAGCACATTAACTAATTTAGTTTACCCTAAATGAAGCAGATTCTAGCCCAATCATGAACGTAAGTAGGTAGAATAGGTGCGTGACATATGGCGCATCTGAACTCGGATGTGAAATAAAATTGGCGCATGGTATGTAAAAGGTTGGTCACCCCTGCTATAAATGAATTGTAATAAGATATGAAAAATGAGTAACTTCAACTTTGCCATGAATAAATATAATCAATTAAGAAAATTTAGGGTAAATACTATGAGCGTGTCTACTAGTTCAGGAATAAGACACAATTTAAAAGAAAGCACTTACCTTTTGAACATCAAGATTCTCCTTGACGGGTACATCGACGCAACCACCTGTAGAGATTTTCTGAGCTGTTGCATCTCCAACGAATACGAGAGCCACTACAAACGCATAAAGTAAACTATTCATTTTAAGTTGACAAAGAGAGAACCGCGAAATGACTGATTTTGCGTTTACAACCGATCTTTGATAAAACTGAGAAACTTTTCCGACTTTTTAAAGGAAGTTGTTACGTAAAGACATCTATTCTTTGCCAGATGTGTTGATAAGGATAAAGCTGTAGAGATAGGACCAAGCACACATGCATATTTCCAAATGACTTCAGTCGATGTTTGCAGGCACGTGCGGAAATTTGATTACTATTGTTCATAAATTATGTAACGACATCTTGAATGACTTGTTATATTTGAGGTTTGATAATGTTTGTGTAAGTGCTTTTGTTTGGTTAATAAGCTGTCCACTCGTCTTGCTCAAACGAATGAGGTGATAATGTTTACGGTTTTGGGAATATTAACACGAGTTAATTGAGAGAAGGTTGTTGTTAAACTAATGATTGAAAGGTTCATAACTTGCTCAATGAATGCGTCGCCAATTCTTTTGGTTATTTTTATTTCCTCATTGCTTAGAAAACATTTAATTCTAAAAAAAAAAAAAAAAAAAACACATTTTCATAAATTTCATTTTAATCTTGGTAAGTTTGTGAAATATATTTATTTTGACTCGTAATCGAGTTTTGAAAAATTACTTTTACATAAATGTTTAGGATGCTTTTCTATGAAACGTAACCATTTCGTTTTCGAATGGTCACGTTTCATATATATATTACGTTTGTTTTATATATATTACGTTTGTTTTATATATATATTACGTTTCATATATTTAAATATAACTTTTCTTATTAATTTTGGTTTAACATATTGTTTACTCAACTAAGGACAGTTTATGGAATATGTCAACAGTCAAACCCATCACCTCTGAAGTCTATGGATGGATAACTCCAAATCCTAGTTCTTTCAACCACACGATTTGTTCAATTTCTTAGCGCTTATTTCGGAATCAGGTATACTTAAGCAAACAGAACTGCCGTTATCGAGTATTAAGAAAATACAATGTGAATTCATGAACGACCTCACAACCCAATAGAAGAAAATGCTAGGTGTGCAATTTGAAATGGATGAATTATTCGACCATTTTTTGAAGTGAATGTCTTTAAAATCGACGTTGTGTTGCTCGAGTACGACGTTAATTAAAATACCTACCTACCTTTAAAATTGAAAAATTACTGGGGACGGGGGCGGGATGATGCATGAAATCTAGCGTTACCAAAAACGTTACAGCTGTTTTGCTTTGTGATTTCAGAATTAAACGAAACATCCAGGAGAAAAATATAGCGTCGTGAGACAAAATATGTCCGTTCCTGATATGACATTCGGTACGAGTACGGCAGCTACACAACGCGCGTTTAGGAGGTCCGCAGTATGTCGAAATTCTACGGTTCTGGGCGAACTTTGGGCCAGTGTAACTTTGGATTGCATGGAGTGGGATTTCTTGAACGAATAATGTCAGTATCTGATCAGCCAGTTGGCCCCCTGAATCCTTTGTTTGACCGGACGGGATTTATTTTCGATTGGGTTGTTTAAATGAACGAGCCTACTCTGTCAAGGGGACAACGATTCAACAGCTTATGCACGAAGAAATTGGCCAAATCATCCGGTAAGAATTTGAATGAGCCCATATTTACAGCACTGCCAGAAGTGATCACTTGGCTAATGTTAATTCTGTAATTTGTCATTGGGTAAACAATATGGGAAAATCATATCAACAAAAAATGTTTAATTTTTTATGTATGTGACATTTTATAGCATCGCCATTTTCTTTTGATTTTAGAGTTGATTTTATTACAAGTCGGGATATTAATCTGTATGGGACGCGGTAGCTCGGTTGGAAGAGTAGCGGATGAACAAACGGAGGGTTGCGAGTTCGAAACTCGACCCAATGTAATACCGCCGTGTACGTAGGGAACTGGTGCAAGTTAAATATGTCGTGATCTCAAATGTCCTCAAGTTGGTGTGATGAGGAAGTTTGGAGTGCGGGGTGCCAGCACAGGTGTCTGCTCGACATTTGACCTTTTCTCGAAATGTCAAGGTTTTGTTTTGGGATCTTTAACATTCTGTCCTGGCTTTGCCACCTGAAGCGTCGTTAGTAACCCGTTCTATTGCTCCAGTGCGACGTTAGTTCAACTATTACCATAATTAGGAGTGGCCAACCCAGTGTTTACAGTCACAAAAGTGTCAAGAAAAAAGTACAGTAAATTGAAATATAAAGAAATGCTGAGAAATACGATAAATTAAAAACTTTATTTAAAACTTATTTGTATACTAGTCACTGTGTGGCTAGCCCGGCGTTGCCCGTGCCAGTTGCTTTTGGTTATTGATTTGCTTCGTAAAACCAAATTGGAATTCGTAGACTATTGGATAACAGCCATGACAGAGTTGCCGTGTTGTTTTGCTTCGCAAACCAAATGGGCGTTGACCGTAACAGTTCTTTTCGTGGGGAGCACATTGCCGGTAGTGTTGCTTTGAGAACCAAAAATATAAATATTAATTGAAAAATATTTATTAAATAATTATTATTAAAAGAAAATCAAACGTATAAGGTATCTATCTAGTATATATCCATATGGTGTAAAATTTTCCGCAACTTTCAAATCCGTTAAAATTTTTATTCTATCTCTAACGATCGTTGAGATAAAAAAAAAAGCACTGTAGAACGCCAGTGATAAATTTAATAATTTCTTTTGCTTCACTCGAATCCGTTTCTCATAAAAACAAAATGAATTAATCTCGAATCAAACGATGGTCGTTCAATCTGTTTGCCACCATTCCCATTTAATGCGAATACACGAAATTTGATAAAAAAACTTTGCATGGTTCCAAAAGCTGACGTCAATAGTGACGTCACAGAGGGAGAAAAAGTCAGTATTCATGTGGTTCGTCATTTCAGGATCGGGTGACGTCACATTCCGGAGGAAGAAAGAACAATGAAAATCTGTTCGCTCCCATTCGCCACGGAAGGTTAAAAAAAACTTGGCATGGTTCCAAAGACTGACGTCAATAGTGACGTGAGGGAGAATAGTCTATTTTTTTTATGATTCTTCAATTCCGACAGAAGAAAGAACGGTGAAAAGTCTATTAAATTCATCATAAAATGTTCTAGATTGAATTTTAAAATTCCCCGCGATGCAAAAATTGCAAAAACTTCGGACTACCTGTGTGCCAAATCCCATCACTGTAAGTGAGATAGATTCGTCAGGACTTTGTCCCTCGGATCTCTCTCTTTGGGGATTGATGACCGTCGCCAATAGCCCGTTGTGTTGTGTAGTACGACGTTAATAAAAATACCTACCTTTAGAATTATGATCGATGATGCATTTAAATGTGTTAGATACTTTGTAGGTGGGTACTGATGTACGTTCAATCTCTCGTGGCTTCGAATGTGATCACGTTGACTTGATGTGGAAGTGTGGAGAGTGGGGTGCTAGCTCAGGTGTTGACCTCATCATCTGAGCGTGGTACAAAATTACAGGTTTGTTTATGGATTTTTCTCTTGGGCATTGATACCGAACCGTCGTTTGTAACTCACTGTGTTATTCCAGTGCGGAGTTAATACAACTACCCCTAAGTGCTAATTTTGAACAAAAATTTGTGTGTGGTAGATATTTGGCCAAAGGTGATAGATATTTGGTCGGATGACAGTAAAAGTGTGGCTTTAAATACATCGTTGGAAATATTACTTGACAAATTAAAATATATGCATTTCAAATACTCATTGCTTCACTTATACAAATGCATCATTTTGCTTTTCCTTTGGACACACAACTTTTTATGAAAACAATGAAAATATTTTTATCTTTGGAAACAGATTGTTTATTACAGCTTAAAAAACACTTTCACAATTCCCTAGCTATGTAGGTATTTAACTAACGTCGCACTGGTGCAACACAACGGGCTGTTGGTAACTATCCAGGATCAAAGTTGACGGGAAAGATGCGAGGACAACGCTGCTTGCTTAGTGGGTATACCCACTGAGACACGAGGGCTTCTTAATAACTGATGGAATACAGAAAAAGAGAGTGTAATTTTGTCTGTAACCAGTAAAAATTAGATTCGAAAATAATTTAAACATTTTTGAAGGATGGTGAAAAATTGCGCCATGTATTATTAATTCTAAAGCCAGTAGCGTAGCTAAAGGAGGGCAAAAGTGACGGTGACCCCGTTAGCCCATGTTTAGGGGTAGCATTTCAAAAATATTTATTTGAATGTTTTGCAAATTTTTTTGAAAGAATGGTTTTCAATTGTTATCAAAATTTTGTCCTTGTCACGTAAATATATTCCAATGCTTTCGCACTCCATCTTCGTATCAAACGTTTAAAGTCAATCCTTCCTTTCATGTAGTTATCTGTTTACGTATTGCTTTTCATGTAGTCTACCTGCATTCGTATTACTCTTACGAAAACAGAGAAGAGACAAATCACTAAAATTATCTTATCGCAAATGTCTGGAGAGAACAAATCAAAGGGACGCTTTTTCTTATTTCTTAACATTAACAGGAGTCATTTTGAAAGCTCAGTCTCTCTCTCTTTTATGCACATTCAATAAAAAATTCTACCTAAAGGTTAATGTTTCACGATTAGAAATATACACTCCCCTACACCGGACGCCTGCGGATTTGTATAAAATCCGACTTCTTGTTTGAGGGTGTTTTTCGTGGTATGGCTTGGGACCTTTGCATGTTGATCCTGGTCAATTGAACGCCGACGCCTACATGAACATTTTGAACAATCAGGTTTTCCCTACCCTCTGGCAATTTTATAGAATGGACGAATGTTACTTCCAGGACGACAACGCTCCATGATATTGTTGAGATCGGTATATGGTTGCAGAAAGAATGCACTTCGGGAACAGGAACAACAAGAACTTTAATAAACAATAATAGGTTAGTTACATGGTTCGTCTCGCCTTCAGTACGAGTGCGTCTGCTGGTGTTAGTATTCAAAGACCGACTTTATATACAACTCTGCGCTACGGCAGAGTGGAGCGCCATCTACTGGGTGAATACTACAGAGTATCCCTCCAGTGACGAAGGAACGATAAACATAGGTAATAATACAGCACAGATAAGCAAGACAAAATAAGAAAATGAGTACACATACAATTGAAGATATTTACAATTTTAAATAGTAATGTAGCTATTCACAATTCAATGAAGTACCCACAATGAGGGAAAAAAATGTTAGTTATTTCTCCATGACAAGTCTATCGGGGAAATGTACACACCGTCCCGATCGTGTAATTACAGGTGTTTTAGATTGTGGCTTAGGTGTGACCGATTTAAGTTTGTCAATGTGGGAAGATAGCTTTGGGGATTCCATGGTATCCGAAAAATAAAAAGCTGGCTTTACTCTGTCGATGGAAACAGTGTTTTTCTTACCATTTAACTCAAAGACAAAATTTTTGTCTGTACGGTTAACAACCAGATGTGGTCCAGAATAAGGAGGTGTGAGAGGAGGTCGAACTTTGTCGATTCTTAAAAATATATGGGTGCATGTTTTTAGTGATGGGTTTACATAAACTTTAGTATTACCATGATTTGTAGATGCGATAGGATTTAGTTTTCGCATCATTGAAACGAAATTGTTCACATAAGTAGGAGTAAGGGATTGGGGTACGGAATCAGTTGTAAAAAGATCAGATGGTAAACGTAAAGTAGTACCATAAACAAGTTGAGAACTGGTCGCATTGATATCCTTCTTAAGAGAAGAGCGTAGACCTAATAAAACTATGGGTAAAACTTCCGTCCACTTAGTGTGTTCATGAGCTGTTATGGCTGCTTTGAGGTGCCTGTGAAAGCGTTCAATCATCCCATTTGATTGAGGATGATAAGCAGAAGAAAGAATTCTATCAGTGCCTAAAGTATTTGTGAGTTCACGAAGAAGATTAGATTTAAAATTTTGTCCCTGATCCGAAGTAATAGTGACTGGTGTACCGAATCTGCAAATCCAACCGTGGAGGAGAGCTCTAGCAGTGGTTTCTGCTGTCATATCCGTGGTGGGAATGGCCTCAGTCCATCGGGTGAATCTATCAATGATGGTTAAGCAATATCGGTAGCCATCGGAAGGTGGATAAGGTCCGATAAAATCAACGTGAATATGCGCAAAACGCGCGTCGGGTAAAGCAAATGTGCTAAGTGGAGCTTTGGTATACTGAAATACTTTTGCTCTCTGACATTTATTACAACCACGTACTTTGTCTTTGATGAACTTTTTCATACCAGGCCACACAAATCGGCCAGAGATTAAATTAGTTGTAGCTAAAATACCTGGATGGGAGAGATAATGAAGGTTTTCAAAAACAGTAAGTCGCAGAGATTTCGGAACAAATGGGCGAGGGTTTTCAGTGGATTTATCACAATATAAGTGTATATCTTCAAGTGGAAAGTAGTGTTTTTCCAATTTTAGTGATGTTTCTGAGTTGAGTAAGTTTGAAAGTTCCTCATCGTGCAGTTGTTCCTCTGCAAACATTTTATAGTCAAGTGAAGGAGTTTTTGAAATGGCATCAATCTCGATCCGAGATAAAGCATCTGCAGCAATATTGTCTTTACCACTAACATGCCGAATGTCAGTGGAAAACTGCGAAATGAAATCTAAATGTCTTAGCTGGCGTGGTGAACATTTATCTGCTTTCTGTTGAAAAGCAAATATTAGCGGTTTTTGATCGGTATAGATGAAAAGGTCTCTGCCTTCTAGCATATGTCGAAATTTTTTTATTGATGAATAAATTGCTAGAAGTTCACGATCATATGTAGACCACTTTTTCTGACATTTGTTAAGTTTTATGGACATGAATGCTATAGGTTCCCACTTTCCTTTGGTTGATTGCATCAGAGAACTACCAATTGCAACGTCCGATGCGTCAGTCCAAAGACTAAGTTGAGCACTGGGAATCGGATATCTAAGTAAAGTTGCTTTGGCAAGTGCCTTTTTTGCATCAGAAAACGCAGTATCTGCAGCAGTTGTCCAATCAAGTGGAATTTCAAGGGATTTACTAGTTCGAGTAGGTTTCCTTTTGTTCCGATTACCTTCTAAAAGTTGTATCATGGGTGCTAAAATGTGAGAGGCTCTGGGTATGAAACGTCTATAAAAATTATACAGACCTAGAAATCTACGAAGTTGAGTGAGTGTAGTTGGTTTGGGAAAGTTTTGAATTGCTTCTACGCGATCTGGGAGTGGTTCTAATCCTTGCTCTGAAATTTTAAAGCCAAGAAAATTTAGAGACGATACACCGAAAGTACATTTTGATGATTTTAACGTAAGACCATAATGATCAAGACGCTCAAAGAGTGCGCGAAGATGAATCATATGTTCTTCGCTCTAGTATTACTGGCAATTAAAATATCATCTATAAATGCAAAAACACCATACAGACCACGTGTAACCTCGTCGATAAATCTTTGAAAAGTGCTTGAAGCATTACATAACCCAAACTGCATCCTTGTACTTTCAAATAGTCCAAAAGGGGTGCAAATGGCTGTTTTATGGATGTCCTGGGGTGCAACAGGAATTTGATGGAAAACTTTGATTAAATCTATTTGCGAAAATATTTTCTTTCCATGCAGCTCATTAGTAAAATCTAATATACTAGGAACTGGATATTTATCTTTGACTGTTTGAGAATTTAAAGCTCGAAAATCACCCACAGGACGCCAATCGTCACATCCTTTTTTAGATACCATGTGTAGAGGTGACGCATAATTACTTTTGGATGGTCGCATATGACCCAAATCAAGCATGTATTGAAATTCGGTTTTCGCTATTTTTAATCGATCGGGAGCAAGACGTCTAGGTTTAGCAAACACTGGCGGGCCATGAGTTTCAATATGATGCAGGACATTGTGTTTTACAGGTTGATTTGCACATGGCACTTTAGTAATATTAGGAAAATCGACCAATAATTTAGAAAAATCGTTATCCAATGAAACAACTTTGACAGAAAAAATATTAGCATTATTAACAAAACCGTGAGAATTCAGATTAGTAGTACAATCATTTAAACGCTTACGCCGTAAATCAGGTTTTAAATTGAAATAATGCAAAAAATCTGCACCAAGAATCGCTGTGGTAACATTACAAATATAAAATGGGAAAACAAAATTGCGTCTTAAACCAAAATCTAAAGATAATAGTTTTTGACCATAAACATGAATTGTTGTGCCATTTGCAGCACTAAAGGTTTGAGTTGGATGTTGTTTCCGCTGCGATTTGGTAGCAGGGATAATCGAAACATCTGATCCAGTATCGACCAAAAGGTTTAAATTCGTTTTTTTGTCTCTAACAAATAGGCGACTTGATCGAGTAGGCAAAAAGTATGTCGCTTCTACTCTTGCCTGCTTTCGTTTCCCGTAAACGAGCAGGGCTGCACAAATTTGTTGGCCTTGGATTTGTACTTCCCATGGTACCAACAAACAGAGCTTTCAGACGAAGTGCTGTGGCTTCTGCGGGATGAGTTACGATTGCGGGAGAAACTACGTGATCGACGAAGAGTGTTTACTTCTTTACGTAGTTCATGTATTTCTTCCATGAGTTGTTGCAAAGTGTTCGGACCTGCTTCGGCAGTGGAAGATGAAATCGAAATTCCACTTACCTCGGCTGGTGTTACTTCTAATATGCGATCAGCAACTTCAGCGGCCTTCTGTGATGTAGTTGGCATCATGGAGGCTAGAATTGTTTGGACATTGACGGGAAGTTGTGAGAGGAATAATTCCAGCATAAGCGAATCTGCAATCTGGTGCGATTCAGCGCGTCTTTGCATAACACGGAGGAGTTCGGAAGGTTTACGATCACCGAGCTGTTCTCCAGTTAGAAGTTTCCGTATTTGTTGCGTTCTGGTTTCGCCACAACGAGAAGTAATGTGATCCTTTAAGTGCTGAAAGGGGTTGGTTGGATCCGGGTTTAAGATGACATCTCGCACTGTAGAAGCTGCGCCGGGTGGTAGATGAGCAACAATGTAGTTGTATTTAGTTTTCGGATCCGTGATGGGCTTGGGCGTGGCGAGGGCAAAGGTAGCTTCGCACATACCGAACCAAAGGGTTGGATCCGCGTCGTTGTAAATCGGAATCTTGACGGCGGCAATATTCTCCATGGTGGGAAGTCCAGAAATCAGTGGTGAAGTGGGAAAGTAAGCAGTAAAAACAAACCGATTGGAACAAAGCAATATTCAAGAATAATTTAAATGTTCAGCTCCGGGTCACCATGTTGAGATCGGTATATGGTTGCAGAAAGAATGCACTTCGGGAACAGGAACAACAAGAACTTTAATAAACAATAATAGGTTAGTTACATGGTTCGTCTCGCCTTCAGTACGAGAGCGTCTGCTGGTGTTAGTATTCAAAGACCGACTTTATATACAACTCTGCGCTACGGCAGAGTGGAGCGCCATCTACTGGGTGAATACTACAATATGTTGCAGCCTCTGTCAAGCAGTGGTATCAAGATATGGATATAAAACGTCTTCCCTGGCCTACTCAGAGTCCCAACCTAAATCCCATAGAACATTTGTGAGACGGAGGTGTTTGGGGGAGTATATGAGCAATTTCTTAGCATTTTGCGGCTTATATTCGTAGAAAACACCATTTTGTGTTGTATGGATCAGGCTCCTCCCTGATGACGCCCTGATCCACCAACACTTTCGTTTTCAATAAATTCCTTTTGGTTTTTATTTTGTGAATTTCCTCTTGTTTAAGAAAAATGTATATATATGTATGTGTGTATATATATATATATATATATATATCAGAATGACCAGTATTTTGAACAGAAAAAACTCGAAGAAGGGGGATTTCGCTCAATTCTTAGACGGTTTGCCGATTAATAGAGATCAGAAAATCAGGTTTATACGAATTATTAAGATAATTTCGCCGTCGCAGGAGATTGACTCTGTGAAAGGAGTGTTGGTTTGCGAAGCAAACCAAATGGGATTACGTGGCAATCCCCGGAAGTTGGCGAGCGTAGGCGATCAGGGGCGGAGCCCCCTAGTTTATATGAAGCTAGCTAAATAACCCTGCGGTTTTTTTTTTGCTCGAGTTTCAAATATTACTGCGATATTTCCCTGTGTTCCCATACACAAACCCTGTATAACGTGTTTCCTTATCCATATCCATTTATTGCAGAAAAAACAATATTTAAATTTTAAAATTGGGGCTTCGAGGGGCACTTTTAGGTCTACCTATGTGCCAATTTTCACGGCTACAAATTAATTTGACGAAAAGAAAGAAATAGCCTATGTTTTCCACGGTGTTCTAAAGTATAATTGTAGCAAATTTGGTGTGTATTGGTCAAACGGTGTAGATTGTATAGAGAATATAAACACACACATACAGGGTGATTATAATTAAAGTTCTTTTTTCATAAAGCTGTAAAAAAAGAACCACTGCTCAGAATGACCTGAAATTTGTACTGAATGTACGAGTAGAAGGGGTAAATGGTATGACAAAAGAAAAAGTTACAAATTTTCGCAATAGATAGCGTTGTAAGCCTCGTGACGTAAATGGGCTCGACTACAAGTTATATTTGAACCGCCATACGACGGCCATGGTGTGAGTTGCACGGAAAACCAACTGTACTGTTCAATGTGCATGACTGTATCGGTTTTTTACTGAAAAAATGACTTCCAAGTCATTCAACAGTTGTGGCACTGTAAATTGAAAGCCTATCCACCGCGACAAGATCGTACCACATCGGATGAGGAAAATCAGTTTATAATTGTACTGAGGCCAATAACTGTATAAAAAACAACAATGAAATCGGTTGTTAACTATCGCCAGACTTACGCAGGACATGTTCAATATGCTGTCCATTGTTTTATGCCACAAGTTGAAATCGAGAAACAGTATGTTCCAGAACAGATCGGAGTTTCTCAGGGGTCACGTTGCGAATGTGTTGCGCAATGCGTGCCTTCAATTCAGCTAAATTTGCAATTGGACCACTGAACACAACATTTTTCAGTAAACCCCACAGCCAGAAGTCGCAAGGATTAAGATCAGGTGATCTTGACGGTCAGGCTGTCGTAAAAGGACGGCTGATAATTCTATCATTTCGAAATGACTCTTGAGCAGCTGCTTCACTGGCTTTACAATGTGCTTAGGAGCGCCATCTTGCATAAAAATGATGTTACCCACACATGCACGCTGTTGAAGTGTTGGAATGACTTGGTTGCGCAAAAGACTCTCATAGCGTTTACCATTGACGGTACAGGTAACAAGACCCGCACGACCCATCTCCTCGAGAAAAAAAAATGGTGCTACGATAAACGATGGCGTTAAACCTCACCACACAGTTACCTTTATAGAATGAAGAGGTACTGGTTAATTTGCGAACGGATTTTCCGTTGCCCATATTCTCCAATTTTTGGAGATGAAAATGTCCTTGACATGACCTTGGAGATGGAAATGGGCTTCATCTGCCCTCAAAATGTTCCATGGCCATCCATCGTCCACTTGCAAGCGAGCAGCAAGAAATTCTAGAGCAAAATTTTCTCTTACTAGCAGGTCAGCAGGAAGCAACTCAAGAACATGGGTAATTTTGTATGGATAGCAATGTAAGATGTTTCGTACAATCTTATGCACCGTACACACAGGCATTTCCAAAGTTCGGGAAGTTCCACGTGCACAGCATGTTTACACACCACCGCTCGTCTCTTCCTGGAATGCTGTGGCCACATCTTCTACAGACGTCGAAGCAATTGGTTTCCTCCCTCTGCCAGATTTCAATTCAAAAGAACCTGTCTCTTCGAATTTATTAATAATTTTTTCCAGACCTTTCGCAGACATCGGATCAAAATCTTTTTTTATACCCTTTACTGTCCAGAACTTCTTCAGAGCTACTGGCGCACAACACTCACCGTGCTTGTAAAAGAGCTTCACAAGCAGATTGCAAATTTAGCTGAATTGAAGGCATACATTGCGCAACACATTCGCAACTTGACCCCTGAGAAACTCCGATTTGTTCTGGAACATACTGTTTCTCGATTTCAACTTGTGGCATAAAATAATGTACAGCATAATGAACATGTTTTGCTTAAGTCTGGCGATAGTTAACAACCGATTTCATTGTTGTTTTTTATGCAGTTATTGGCCTCAGTACAGTTATAAACTGATTTTCCTCATCCGATGTGGTACGATCTTGTCGCGGTGGATGGGCTTTCAATTTACAATGCCACAACTGTTAAATGACTTGGAAGTAATTTTTTCAGTAAAAAAACGATACAGTCATGCACATTGAACAGTACAGTTGGTTTTCCGTGCAACTCACACCATGGCCGTCATATGGCGGTTCAAATATAACTTGTAGCCGAGCCCATTTACGTCACGACGATTACAACGCTATCTATTGCAAAAATTTGTAACTTTTTCTTTTGTCATACCATTTACCCCTTCTACTCGTACATTCAGTACAAATTTCAGGTCATTCTGAGCTGTGGTTCTTTTTTACAGCTTTATGAAAAAAGAAGTTTAATTATAATCACCCTGTATGTGTGTGTTTATATTCTCTATACAATCTACACCGTTTGACCAATACACACCAAATTTGTTACAATTATACTTTAGAACACTGTGGAAAACATAGGCTATTTCTTTCAATTCGTCAGATTAATTAGTAGCCGTGAAAATTGGCACATAGGTAGACCTAAAAGTGCCCTTACAAGCCCCAATTTTAAAATCTAAATTTTGTTTTTTTCTATAATAAATGGATGTGGATAAGGAAACACGTTATACAGGGTTTGTGTATGAGAACACAGGGAAATATCGTAGTCATATGTGAAACCTGAGCAAAAAAAACCCGCAGGGTAATTTAACTAGCTTCATATAAACTAGGGGGCTCCGCCCCTGATCGCCTACGCTCGCCAACCCCCGGGGTTTGCCACGTAATCCCATTTGGTTTGCTTCGCAAACCAACACTCCTTTCACAGAGTCAATCTCCTGCGACGGCGAAATTATCTTAATAATTCGTATATTCCTGATTTTCTGATCTCTACTTAATCGGCAAACCGTCTAAGAATCGAGCGAAAAAACGAGCATGACGTCACAATGAGTTTCAAGGGCATCTGGCAAACCCGTTAGTCATAAAATTTAACCTTTATTTCCGTGAAAAGAATGCACACTATCGTTCCGCGATCTAAAAAATACGAAATTTGTAGGAATAACTTTTGATCGTATCGAATTTATTTGTTAACCAATTTCAAAAATAGTTGCACCATAAGAAATAGAACATTCTAAGGTTGCCTGCGATGTTTTCAAATTTAAAACTAATAGTAATAGGATATAGATATGACAGTTTAAATAAAGTAAAGAATATACTTCTCGATTTTTCCCGAATCAAAAAAAATTTACTGTCAAGAACCAAATTAAAATTTCTAATAAACCTCGGCGTTGTGCAAAAATTGACATTTAGAGTTACTCTAAAAAAATCACGGCTGTAAACTGAAAATTGTACGTGCTTTGCTCACTCGCGTTAAAAATTTCGATCTTTCAACTTTGGCTCTTAATAAACCTTAAACTAATAGCCGCATCGAGAAAAAATCTTCTTCGTCTTGTTCCCTGTACAATTTTCAACAAACAATGTCAATTTTGTAATTTTCTGATTCGTACTTTCTGAGGAAACCGCCTAAAAATCGAGCGAAAAAAGCGAGTTTTCAATCCTGAGGCGGCGGCAGCCGTAACTTTTTTTTTTTTATTATAGAGAGATATACTAATTTTTATTTTACACACTAATTATTTTTGTAATATACCTTATCACTTTAAACAGCGAATTTTGTGTTGGACAGGGTATAATCAACTCTTCATTTGCCGTAGATTGCAAACAATCTAGGGATGCTTCTGCCTATTCTTCATTAGCGGCCACACGCTCTTATCAATAAGACCTCTCGTGGGGCACATATTTTGGTGTGTATGGCCTTATGATCTATTCTTTTTCCATGGGGTAAACTGTCTATAGTATGCATGGGGGTCCCGACCTCAGTATGCCCAAGCAATCTTACTTTCCATTCTTACTTTTCACACTTACTTAAAATTGTATGTCTTGTGTTTGACAATGGTGTGTGGCTTGGTGAAATATGTCCCTTGCGTCAAAAAACCCCAAACCAACCTTTCCACTGATCAATGAGGTCTAATGTCAGTGCATTTTTGGTTCCCTATATTATCCATATGTTTACATTTATTACTTATACTGCGTCATCAGAGCCAACAATAAAAGTATGTGAGGCAAAGGGACGAGGCCCTAGGTTTTGGCGTCTGGGATTGCAATACTTTGCTACCAACATAACTTTCCTTAGTCGCAATCGTATAGTTAATATATTAACTGTATTCCGTATACTGCTATATATATACTTACTTATATACTAACTTAATAAGCTTAATATTAACTGTGCTTCTGGGTCTCTTTAAGCAACGATCAATGTGGCCCTAATAGCAAAAACAAATATCGTTGTTCCTGTTTAAGTATTACCTTTCACGTACCTACATTGATATTACAATTCCACTACATTCGTATAACTTTTAAGAAAAGAGAGGAGGAAAATCACTGAGCAGTTCTCTTCTCACAAATATCTGAAGGGGAAAAAGCAAAGGCGCGTCTTTTCTTAAATCCGTTCTTGTAACCTATTAACAGGAGTCATTGTCAACTCTCAGCCTTTTGCTCGATTTACGCATATTCAATGAAAATTTTAACCAAAAAGTTAATATCAAGAATAGAAATCGAAAAGAGAAAGGAAATAACTCACCGAAAAAACTTGGACGGTTAAGACAAAAGTGCGTGAAGTCATGAAATAAAAGTTTCACTTGCAAACGTATAAAAATTAATAATATCCAATTGAATAGGTGAGCAATGTGTTGGAGTTGTCGACAACAGAGCTGGGAAATTCAAGCATTGAAATGTTTTTTTTTTTCACTTTGTATCCCTCATATGCGCGTCCTACAGCTCATTTGGTGGCATGTTTGCATTAAATTTCCGGCCCTATTTATCGTTGGTATTTTTCTTCTTGCATCATACCGTCATGATTTTGTGCAAAGTTTTTTTATCACTTCATAACCCTCAGATACGCGTCCTACGGCTCATTTGGTGGTATATTTGTATTACGATTCCGGCCCTATAGTTATTGTATGATATTTTTCTTCTTTCATCATGCGGTTATCAGAACGAATTGACCTCCCCCCTGAATAAAATTTTCCCCACATCCTGACATTTTGACCATCCTTTGCAATAATCTCATGAAGATTAAACCTGAATATAGTTTTAGGAAGATTTTTAGTCAATGTTCACGAGTTGGACTGGTAGCTTGTTGAATTAACCTCACATTGGAGCAATACAATAGGCTATTGGTGGAGGATCGAAAATAAAGGGACAGAATCGAGGACAACATCTCGTCATTCCTCTTCCTCCGTCATTTCCTCACTGACAGACGAAATGTGCACCAGCCTCATGTGGCAACTGGCTCATGTGGCAACTGGGCTTCGGTTGGATCGAAGCCCAGTTGGAAAAGTAACGGACTAGTAACCAGAGGGTTGTGAGTTCAGAAATAGGTTCAACTAAAGACTTCTGTGTAAATGGGGCAACAAATTATGACCTTTTCATCTTTCAAAAAGCTTCTTTCTTAACTGATAACACCATCATCATTATGCACACAATCATAAATGAAACAGGAAACGTGCAGGTAGGTAAGTATTTTAACTAACGTAGCACTTTAGCAACACAAGTGGCTATGGATGACGGTCTGCGATCATTCCTAACGGAAAAGATTTGAGGACAACACCACGTAATTTTGAACCACGGTCAGATGATGAGGCAACACCTAAGCTGACACCCCACTCACCAAACTTCCACACAACGCCAACGTGTGGACATTTGAGGCACCGACAGATTTAACGTGCTCCAGCTCCCTTTGTACACGACGGTCTTTGGCTGGATTCAAACTCGCAACCCTCCAGTTGTTAATCCGATGCTCTTCCAACCGGGCTGCCGTTTATCACAGAAGTATTGCAAGATCCTATTACAACTTGTATTATATGTGAGATTAAAGATTAGTTTTTGAAAAACTGTGTCTTAATTTATCTGTTTTGGTCAAAAAGTAGTCCATTGTGAAGCGCCAGTGTGACGCTGATTAATTACCTACCAGTTTGATGATAAATGTATCGTTTGATATATATTTCTTTGATATTGTACAGTACAAGTACGGTAGTCCATCAAATTTGTAGCAAAAACCTGTATTACTGTTTTCAAACACTTCGTTTCACTTAAGAAGCAAAGAATTTTAAGTAAAGAAAAGATTATCATCGTAAGAAGTTTGTTATGAGCTCTTTTGCAGGACCATCCACTTCCAGCATGAGTATGACATCTATATCGCTAAACCAGTACCTTGATGAAGTAAGAACAATAAATTTTAAGTTATTAAAAATGAGGCCAGACGCAAATAAGCAACTTCGGTCAGCGTTATCCGTGTTTTACTGTACATACATTGGTGCGAAAAAATTAGCAACTTTTTCTCGCCATTCGCAACTGAAATAATAGTTTGATCCATTATGAATTCATTCAAAGGTTGACAAAATTTTGCTTGGTTTCAATCCATGCTTTAGATTCTTATTATAGGTACATAGGTACATCTATGTTAAATTTATCATTTTCGTTTTCAGAGGTTGAGAAATGCTATCGAAAAGTATTAGTACAGCTGAACAACGTGTTCAGTTTCGATACAACTTTCATAGATTTAGGAAAACATTCAAATTTTTATCAAGTCTTTGTTGCTTGAGGTTTGCTAAATTCATAGTGTGGTATACTATACAAATAAGTATGCATGCATATTTTTAGAAAATTTGTGAACAAGTATTTCTATTATAACACTGTCTACTTGGAGCTTTATTTAACATGCCATAGTTCTCATTAGCAAGTGCTAATTTGTTAAGTACCTACCATATAGAGTTATTCTGGTGCATACATATGTGAACACATGTTGCAAAATATGTTTTTGTGCTCCTGAACAACAATGTCCTTTTACAAATGTCTTGTGACGTGCAATGTTTGATAAGGCTTTATGTGTTCAGAGCTTATAAGGTTAATGTTATTTAAGTTGCAGTCCTTTGTTTATGAATTGGGGAATTCATAAACCAAGGACCAGCCTTGTTGGGCTCGAGCCTGTAGCTGGTCGTCAATATTTGTATTTGTATTTACTGTTTTTGAAATTATACTTAAAACTGTTTTTTTTGTAGTTTGAAAATTTCCTTAGACGTGGAAATGGAAAATTGGCTGCGGTAAGTAAATGTAAAGTTAAATTGTTTTGTAAAGACAATTGATACAATGAAATTTATTTATTATTGATGTATCATAATTTTATGATAATTGATGTGATAAATCATTTTTACAATTGATACTTACTTGGCGCACAATGACAGAACAACAATTGTAATTTTCTAAGAAGACTTGTGATTCTAAGAAATTCTTCCACTTGTGAAGTCACTCCAATAGTTAAATAAAATTCTGTTCATCAGTTAGTTGATTGCTGGTGAAAATAATAAATAAAATTCAAAATTAAAAAGTATTTTTTATTAAACATGTGACAAAATTGACATTTTTATTAAAATGACATGAGAACGCATGGAAACAAATCCGATCTAAAAGGCCCATAGAATCATAGTATTGTCAAGGGACAACGACTTCACTAATTTAACTTGATACAGAAGTGCATCAATTTAGATACGGGAAGTCATTTTTTTTTATTCATGACTAATTTTCAATATTTATTGATTGAGTTATATTTTTTACTAATTTTCATTGACAGTTTAAATTGTAAAGAAAACTTAAGTGTCTCATAGGATAACCAACATTGCATTATCAGTGTAAAAGATAAATTTGCTTGGAATATTAATTTTGGTAACCACAATTGATCAAACATGAAACATCATCTGCTCTGAAACACAAACTAAAATGCTTTTCAGTTTATTGTACTAAAATTCATTTTTTAGAACTTTAAATTTCATTTAAGTAAAAAATAATATTAGACTAAATGTTAAAATATATTAATTTTACCAAGTTTTTTTTAATAAAGCAGTATTAAGAGATCAAGTGATATTTTAGTACTTTAAACTGTTAAAAAGCAATATATTATATGCATGTGCCTTTAAAAATTCTTATGATTTTGTCATTTTCACTCTAATTAATTCAAAATTTGTTGAAGCTTAAATTCTTGGATTTTTATTTCTATAAATTGTACTTAATTGAGTAGTTACTATATAAAAATTACTGATATGCACTATTTGAATGAGATATATGTATGTCATTTCCTTTTGTATTTTCGCAATTTCATTTGTATGGATATATAATACAAGATCAGTACATATTTTAAAGCTATGATTTACATAAAACGTTAATAATGAAATAAATTTGTGATTGTGTGTGTAGCATTTAAAAAAATTTACATATCGTACCACAGCAAGAAAGTGACTCAACTTAAAATTGCTGAATTTGAGAAACATCAACTTAAAGGATACTATAAAATTTATATTGATTTTGTATAAGCTTCTTTTAAATTGTAGGTAAGTATTTATGGTAGTATGGTAACTTCTATTATATTCTATAGAGTATTAATATGTAACACACACTGAGGCATCTCATACAAATTTTTGAATAGCATAACATCAAAATTTTTATTTTTTAACCTGTGTCACTTTTCTTGCCAGGATGCAATATGTTATTAAATTATTATCTCATAGTGTTAAAAAATTATTTGTCTTATTAAATATTTTGGGAGTTGAAGTATAGAAATATGTTGATTTGGCATTGAGATAAAAATGAAAGAATCACAACTGTTCAAAAAATAGTTTATTAATTAGAAATGCAATAATTTGTTATTCTTAGGAGTACCTTTCCATTCAAGATTCTCATGCTACAAGCTCCAGAATTCTATCTTCAAATGCTGATTCACATGTGAAAAGGATTTTCGAGCCTCCATGGGATGATTTGATGATTGCACACATTAAGTATGAGACTTAAAGGGTGTTCATACCTTTATTTAACCCTTCTTTAGTTGCATCTCTTGAGAAAAAATTAGATTAGGTACAGTACATCTGTGAGGTGCTCAAAGTTTTCTTTCCCAGTTACACTGATTAATAAGTCATTAAAAAAATACTTGTTGTATTTTAGTATTATTTTACTTAATGGGGGGGGGGTATTCAAAACACAAATACCTGTAAAATATGTATTTACAAATTTATTAGTAACATGTATTTTAGTTATTCTTTTCATTGGGTAGCAAAAATATATTGAAAAATTCATCTGTCAGGACTAGTGAGAATAATGGAAGCTGAACAGAATGATGTATTTGGATAAATTTGATATGTATTATCCACAATTACATATTTTGGTGATGCTACTGTACACACTTATTTTTGCTCTAGAAAAAAGATAGTTTAATAGTCCATGAAAACTTGATACATAAATTTTAGATTGGACAATCAACTTGCCGCAATGAAATTGTGTACATGTCCAATCGTCTTTTAAATATTGCTTTTGCATAATTCAATGAATCTGTTTAATTACCATTTGTCTGGAAGGGCAGTTTTTTAAATTTATTGTTATCACATTTATCTGTAAAATTGTTTTTGACAAAAATGAATTGCTCATCAAAGTTGATTGCTTTTACAAGTTTTCATCAAACTTATACTTTAAATTAAACTGACTAGGACAAATTGAAACACATTTTAAATGTTTAGTATTTGTTTGAAACTTTTTTTTGCAAATTAATATTTTAGGCTGTGGTTAATTCACTGAAAAAATAGCTTAAATTTCACTAATGACAGTTTTTGTCATTTCGTGTGTTGATATGTTATCAGTCAAATGATCTGATGCTTTTATCCTTATGTGAAAGGTTGTGAGTACACCTGAATTACACTTGATAATGACTTCTGTTCATTGGTGATCTATTTCCCAATGAGAGAGAGAGAAGCAAAACAGTTCAGCCAATTTATTGCATAAATTTAATACAGATTTTAAACAATTTTTGTACCTATAATCTAATATCTTTATAGATGTCTGCAGGAAATAGATAAAGATAATCATGTGGAAGCCTTCAAACACCATTTTGTTCTTGTACAGTATCCTTTAAAATTATGATTTATTAAAACGTGTATGGCTGTTTTCTTTTTTTTAAGTACAACAAATATTTACCACTGAGCTGCTTTTGATTTCTTAAGAAAATGATAATTGTTTTTTAATTAAGGTTTGTTGACTTTTTTAAGGCCAAATTATTCAGGATTTAGTAAAAGTGCTTTATTGGTCTGTGAAGTTAATTATAATGCTATAAATAATAGAAAAGCAATTAATTACTTTGATAGCTGAATAACGTTTTCACTAAATTACTGTAAATATGTACAATTTACAAAATATAATGAAAATGAATCCATTTTGCATACATACATACATGCAAAAACATACATGCAGATAGAGAGGATGCAGTAACTGTTAATTTTGCTGTAAATTAACATGAAATAGAATGTACAAATAAATTAAAATGGGACAAAAAATTTCTCTGAACACTTCCATCTTTATTTACTTAAATCTATCTTACTAGAATACTATTTATTTATCTTGATCTCCTTTAAAAGAGATAAGTTCCTTTTGAGCTAAAAAAAATAAAGTTTTATGTAATACATCAATGTTTGTAATTTTTTTAATGCTCTTATATTGGAAATTTTTAATTATGAAGATAAAATGTGTTTCATAGCTTTGTATACTTGTGCCAGCTATTTATTCAAGTTTACTTAACTCTTTACTATGACATTCACTAAAATTTTACAAAGTCAAAAAGATGAAAATTGGGCTCTTCCAATCATGTATACCTTGTGTTTAGATCTGAGGAAAATTGCCATAAAGGTGAGACAGTTCATATCCTAAGTATACATGTCTGTTGCTTGTATTATATATTTAGTCCTGTTAAGTAGATCACTTTTAGATCCAATTAAATGTTTTTGCATTACATGTGCAGAAAAATGTTCTAGTGTGTCATCTAAAAAGAGAAATCTTTGAATTTTTATATATAATGATAATATGAGAAATATAATTTTTGTATTGAATTAAGAAGTATATATCTAGGGGAAGTTTACATAATGTATTTTTATTTGAAATTATCAGAGGAGCAATTTTTTTGGGGGAGGATGATTTTTCAGCATGAACTTTTTATGTACTTTCATTTTCCATGTATAGTAAACATCAATTATGTGAGTTATTTTCTGGTTGTAAATATCCTATGCATAATGACAAAACTTAATAAGCTTCAACTTTTCCTTACTAGGCAGACCAGCAGTTGGATAAAAAAGAAAAACCTAATGGAATGTTAGAAAAAGGAGCTGATCTACTCATGGGATTCTTTCGTATATGTGTTGGCGATAAGTGAGTTTTCTAAACTTCTATCATTCGACAGTTTAGTAGTTATTATTTTAGCCTTGTGAAAGTTCAGTGGTGTCTAAATTGTTATTTAAAAGTAATGATGTTCTATAATTCAGTACAATTTTGTTTCAGCCGTTGCTCTACAGAGGATAGTAAGCGATGGGGAATTTTATATTTAACCAATCAGCTGTTCAAGATCTACTTTAAAGTAAGCCTTCTTTTTTATAAGTTGAAATAATCTTAATACGTGTTAAAACAAGATAGGTTTTGCAAACTGCATATAGCAATCACAAATCTCCTTAATTTTTATGAAGATAAAAAAATATATGAGATGAAATTGCTGTATATATACTGAGAAATATGACCATTTTAATCATATTTTGTAAAATATGTTGTTAATAATATTTTTTTAAATAGTGTGTACGTTTGTATGTTTTGTCTTTTTGTAATGAGAGAGGTTTTTTTTTGTCTGGGATGTAGCTGTATTTTCTGTGTACTATCATAATTTTGAAGTTATTACTTCTTCATCAAATATGTCTTTTTAAAGGGACATAAATATTTCAAATGCGGTAAATTTCAAAACTTTTGAGACAAAAAAATTCTATTTGCATTTATTTTCATAATTTTTCGTTGTAGTTTGTAGTGAAATAAAGTAGATGATATTGACTTTTTCAGGTAAACAAATTGCACCTTCTGAAACCTTTAATTAGGGTCATTGAAAGCTCAAACCTTAAAGATCAGTATCCTATTTCCCAAAGAGTGACATATAAGTATGTGGTATCAGTTCAATTTTAATTTAATCCCTGTTTAATTGCTTTGATATAATGTCATTTGTATGTCTTTAAAAATACATAACAAAATGTTAAAATTGTCTCCAATATGAATTTTCTTATAAAAATTATATATATTGTTGACACCATGCTTATACCATTAATCCACAAAATCATTGGAAGAGATTCTTTTGGAAAAGCAGTTAAAAGGTACGTGTTGATAACAATATAGGTTATTTAGGCTACAAATAAAATTTTCATGTTTTTACCATGGTATAAAGAATCTAATAACAATCTAGAAAAAGTAATTAGGGCAAAATAGCCTTAAATACAGATTCTTGGTTTATTGTGGAGTGCCAACACTTTTAAATACCGCAGTTCAATGGTATTGCATCATTAATTTGGGGATTTAATGTGGTGCAAATTATTTGTAGCAGGTTTTTTAGTTATTTATGTAAGTTTGTATTCATTATTTTGATATTTATTCGTATTTTATGACTGAATTTATTTTATTAAATTTGTTCCAGGTACTTTGTTGGTCAACAACAGATGTTCCAGAGCAACTTTAAAGCTGGTAAATATTGTAACATGATTGAAAAATTTTTATTTGCTATTTTATTTTTAGTGAGTTTTCTCTGTGATTCATAAACAAAGTACATAATTCTTATTTAAGTACATCTGTTTCAGTAGTTTTATGTGAAGAATGATTTTGATTATTATATGTTAAATGCTTGTTAGTTTAAAAATCTCATGAAACAGGTAAATTGTTGGAGTAATAAATTTTGAAGTATCTTATCTTTCAACACAAATACATCAAGATCTAAATATGTAGATTATTTTTAAGACACTAAACTATATCCTGATTGATTGGTGTAGAAAAATGCTCCTTTGATGGAATTTGTGGGTAGATACAAAAAGTGATTATTTTGACTAAGGTTTTGACAATGAACCACGTGATTATAGGTGTGACACAAGATTAAATTGCTAGCCAAGTAAAATTTATGTACAGTACACTCATTCATATAATGTTATGGGTTCAGTTGGCATAAGAAAGTTACAATGGAAAAATTATTAATCAATTTTCAGAATTTTATTCCACAAGGCTGCCACAAGCAACTTTTTCCGACCATTTTCTCAACCGTAGTTACTAGGTACTTTTTGAGAAATTTGTCTTGGAAGCTACTAAATTAAAAATTTTGCCTACTATGAAAGTTTATCATAGGTCAACGAAAATTAAGTAATTTTTTTAACTAATAAGAAGCAATTGTTTAAATTCTTTTTTGGAGAGAAATTTTTTTTAGAGAAGCCAATTTCGAAGTTTTGGCACCAAACTATGGCAACCTAGAAAAACGTCAGAATCTGTGGTTCCTAAATTGTCATGGAGATCTTATAAGGAAAATATTTTTCTCAGCAATTAAAATTTCTACCAAAAAAGGTCTTAAGAGACTTGTGCTACTATCTTTACAATTTTTTTTGTTACTAATGCTATTATTTCACAAGTGCTTAGACTGAGGCTGCCCTGATAAAATATAAAACAGGTTTTAGTAGAGGAATTTGGTTTGTTGCTCCGGTCAAGTTTTGCTACATGAGGATTCATTAAAATGGAACTTACAGCTTGAAATGTATCCCAAACCATTACAAAAATCCATTCCGAGACTAATTAATACCCAGAGCCTATTGAATCAAGTGCCATGGTTCTAAATAGGTTATGCCAACTAAAGGCTCTAGACTAAAAGTTGAAGTCCTTAAAACTTTCCTAGTCTGAGTGCAAGATAGATCATTCTTCAATGTATTCTCATATTTCAGTTCATACCTCAAGTCTATTATAAGTGTAATGATTACTCGTGAAACAGCAAATTTGTCACATCTGCAAAAATGAATTTTATCTTGTTTGCTTTGAAAATTTTGTTCTCATATTAGTCTTAAAGGAAGCTTGATGTTTTAACTATTTACCATACCAATTCAAATGTACCAAATGTTAGTTTTAGTTCATAATAAACTGAATATTTTGCTTTTTTTTCTCATTGTATTTCTTAAAATCTTTTAATTTATATTTGTATTATATTATTTTATCATTTGCTTATGAAGTTATTTTAACAAGACTGCTTTTCATTTACAGCTGAACAAAATCTTGCATTTGCATTTCTCCATTGTCATAAAGAGTCTAAGAAGAACAAGCAGCTCATCCTCATTTTCTTAATCACAGTTAAAATGGTGCTGGTAAGATAAACTACTTTTTGTCTACTGTGCCTGTTATCACGATTTCATTTGATAGGAAAATATTATGGGTACATCCTGATCATGGGGCTTCATTCTGACATTCCACCCGGGGAAACCCTGTGCTTGAAATAAATTATGACTTGGATGTACTGATAAAACCTTAAGAAAATTATTAGGCTATGATTTGAGTGCTATTGTATTGTGTTTTTCCTACCCTCTGTCTGCTTTACTTTCCTGTGGAATATGTTTTCAACCAGAGGCTTCCTCTGGTTCCCTTTTGGTTCCATTATTCCAAGTTGATTTCGTATGGAGGCATACTGTCTTTGGTCAGCCATTGTCCTGTTCACGAAACGAAGTTTTTTTCGAGTGGTTTCTCCCGACACTCCTCTGCAGCAAAAACATAAAACTCTTCCTCCTCTCTGAAGGAATGCAGTAGAAGCAGATTCAACGCTCAACACACTCAAGTTCATTGCCCGACAGCGGTTCCCCCCCCCCCCCAAGTTGCGGGTGGACGCCGGCCAGATGCAGAAAGAGGGAGACAATGATTGTCTCAGAACCAATAAGAAAATTTGCTTGCCAAGATGTACTCCATCCGAAAATTTCTGGAAGAATGGTGGCAACAGGCGGTTTGTTGGTTATAAAAAGGGGTGACAACGAGAAAACAGGGCTTCTTTTTCTTTTGGACACGGATATGCACTCCGTGAATAAGACATTCTAATATTGCCTGCTAACGGGGCTTTTTGCTGGATGTGGGGATGCTGATAAGATGTTTGCAGATCCTTGGTAATGGAGCTCCCAGACCCATTTTTTTTTATCTCTTCTACCTCTTTCGTTCCTGTCTCCTCTTATAGGAACATTAAAAGGTGAATATTTAATTCAAAGGTTGAACTAATTATGTGTCGTGCTACTGATTATCAATGAGTTATTTGTTGTAATTAGATAATAATAGTTACTATCGTTTGAATCAGAAAATCTAAATGCACATCTTATCATTGCTTTATACAAATGTAAATAAATATTTCATTACTCAAGTTACTATATTTTGATTTTGGGTACTTCTTTTCTACTCGTCAACACAGACAACAGCATGTATCAGATTTACCTGCTTATTGTTTTAATCCTTCAACATATTGTGTAACCACTATCATGATCAACTTATTATTTGGTCATCTTAAATTGCAACCTTAATAGCGGTTGAACCTTGCTACATAGCAATTCTTGTTAGACCTATGATGGTTATACGTCAACTGTTTACGCTGCTATAAAGTCCAGGTTGTGGGAAGAAGGATATCGATAATTTTGGATATTCTCTGTACTTCCTATGTTTTAGTGTTATGTTCAGCCATCCTGGGATGGATCTTGGTAGTGATCAAAGCAAGTGGAGTGAGCTTGTGGGGATATGCTATCAGGCATAATGCATTAGCATCCACTCTAACCCACAAATGTGGATGATCTGCAGACTGTTCCAAGGACAAGAGTTTTTATCTCTGCAGGAACAGATAATTAAATTTTATAAAGAACAGCAATTGAAATATTTCTATAGGAATGCTGCATTTCTGTGCGATATTTCAAGTCGAAACTACTTGACTATTTCTTTGCTAGGTAAAACTAAGTCTATGTATGATGTGTGGTAGAAAAGGTTCCCCTTCCCTGGATTATGCTATATATCAGGGGTGGCCATCTACACTAACTTTGGAAGCCACATTTCAGGAAGAAATATTTGAAAGAGCCATTTTATTTATCTTTGATAAAACAAACAATAAGAAACTGAAAATGAGTTCATTTTTTGAAAGTTTACCCACAAATCTTTCCCACGGTCAGCTGTTGGATCTTTTGTAGCTCCAAGAAAATGAAGGATTGAAACAGGTAAAAAAAAATGGTTGTTCAACTATAGAGTTTGGGAACAGGTTCAGGAACAAAAATATCTTAAAACTAAAGAGTGTTGTGAGACTAATCTCAATTTTAGGTACTTCGTATTGTTGCGAGTCTTTGTGTTAATTTATTACAAATAAGTTTCAGTCTGTTTTAAATTATCAGCATTTAACTGAGCTTGTGTGAACTGCACTTACAAATCATCAACCAAACTTTCGTCAGCTAACTGTAAATCATCCACAAGCAAATCTAATTTTTAAAGTTATTCTTTACAATATTGTTTGATAGAATCAGAACAATATTTTTTTAATAAAATTTTTTATCTTTTAAATTTAATCTTAAAATTTGTATTTATATTTTTTAATAACTATGTAATTTTTATGTTTGAAAAACTTTGTAACTAGAAATGAAATGAAATTACTTTTGAACATTGATCAGTTTTAGGTTACCATATTTCATACATTTTATTTGCATAAGAGCTGGTACCACTCACCTGAGAGAGCCTCTTCTGCTATATATATCTTGTCACATTCAATAATTGTACTATTCATGTAGTATTTCAAACAAAACCCAATATTTGGATATTTTAATTTAAAACTGCTTTCATTTTTATGAACTGCTTTTATTTATATTTATTTCATTATGGACACACTTTAATGATTAAACAAAACATTTTCTTGTAGCATAATTAAAAGGCAGTATACAATATTGGCATGTATTCTGATAATTTAGCCTATTTAAACCCTCTCTTTTTTAGTTATTTCATTTATGTACTAAAAACATTCTGCTATGTAATAAATATTTACAACTTCTCTTGAAATAAGTTATGCAATATATCATTGTACAAATGAACAGGGATGCATTCAGGAAATAATTTTAAGGGTACCCAAACTTCTCTCATAGTTTTCTATTCCAGGCGAAAGGATGTATCGCTAAACAAACATGCATTTAAAGATTTTTGTGACTGTTTTCAGACATACTATGTGAATTTTATCTGTGTGGTACATGAAACTTTTAGTTATGCTATTTCCATTAGCTTTAGCGTGCAGTTTTGGTTTTTAAGTTTAAACTATTTTTTGAGTTGAGTGCAAACCCTGTGTGTTTCTTCTATAGATATGTCCCTGGTCACTTATGTCTAGGCAAGTAGAGAAGATATTTTTTTCACCTTGTCCTATCCCTTCACATTGAAAATTTTATCTAACGCATAGATGAATTCTTTGTTTGTTTTAGCACCAGAACAAATTGCTACAGTACCAAATACTAGTTTTGTTTGCAAATATATTTGACTATTTTCAGATCTGCCCGTAATTTTTCAATTTGTGGACTTTGATTTGCACTAATTAAGCCAAACTTCAGCATTTATTTTTGTAATATTAATTCATAAGATATGTTATTCTAGTGTAGTGAATATGATACTGAAATAATGATGTATTATGAATTAAATAAGTTAAAAAGGTTTCCAAAGTAAAGTTTTTGTTTTTCTCGAATAAATTATTTAATTTCATAATTTGTTTTTAAATTGCTACCTTTTCTTGAATTTGCAATTTTACATATTTCTTTTTAGGGAACTATGCCTTCCATGGGTCTTTTACAAAAATATGATCTCATGCAATTTGCAGAACTTGTGATTGCTGTCAGGTACTTAGGCTTTATTTAAAAAAATTTTATAGACTGCACAAGTGTCAACTGTTAAAACATCTAATTCAAAGACTTGTTTAGCGTATTAAAATGTTAATTTGTATGTACATTATTTAACGATTTATAGTCATTACTCCTAGAACCATTGAAAAATGCATATTGGAAAATGTTTGCATTTGTTAAAATGTACTTTTGTACTGTTTTAGAATCATTGGAAGTTTTTCACTTGTAAAGAAATATTTTTACATAGTTTATCTAAATAATTTACAATTTCCATTGCTTGATTGGCTATTAAATTGTTTAAATGATTTCTTAAATCAAAATTGCTCTGAATATTCTGTGGTTATTGAAGGTAAAGATAAGTTTTAAAAAGATTTATATGTAAGAGGTTGTTAAAAATACAGCTGGTTACTAATGACATTGAAGTAATGTATTAGGCTCACTCTGGGTAAGTTCATAATGGCATTCAGTGATCTACAAAATAACCTCTTGTATATATAGATTTTTGCATGTATACATTTTTATATCCCTGTCTTTAAGCTCAATATATGTTATATGAATTTACAAGATTTATTAAGTGTATTATAAAGTAAAAAAATGTATATTTTTCATATAGATGTTGTGTATTTCGTGTTTTTGTTGGATTTTAAAGTGTTTGGTTTTCAGAGATGGTAACATTCAGAGATTCAAAAGAGCAATTTTATTGAATGAAGACTTTTTCATCAAATGGGGAATTCGTTTAGTTTTAGAAAAACTGAGGATCATTTTATATAGGAATCTTTTCAAGAAAGTGTAAGTTTCTGTTTTTTACTTTTCAGTTTAGTACTGTGTAATATTAATTTTTAAAAGGTTTTTGTATTTTAACAGAACACACCAAAAAATTGTCTATGCTTTCCTCTTAAGTTCTATATAGTTTATTAACAAGAATTGTGACTTGTGCTTGAAAGTTTTGATGTAATCAAACTAACAAACCTTAATTATTATTAAGTATTATTCAATAGAGCAGAGGGTCTTCAACCTTTCACAGCCTTTAGAACCCTTCTTGATTATAATATTCTTCAAGAAGTCCTAAATTTGGATAACAATTTAAGACTGTGTTGTTCAAACTTATGTTGTCTACTCACGTTCCGCCTAAACATGCTTTTACCTATCACAAAAAAACGTGAGGTTGACTACTCCAAAGAAAATGTAGTCATTGACCATTCTTTGAGAGAAACATTGGTTTTTAGAAAGTGAAAAAACATTCAAAATGAAACTTTATTTTCTATGAAACATGTAAATACCAAACAAATTATTACATACAAACACACGGACAAAAATATACAAAGTAACACAAATAAAATTGAATACAAAAAATATATGTGTTATTGGTATTTATGGCCATTTGTTTCATTAAATAAAATTGTTGAATTTCATCTCAGTAGTCTGTCCTATAAACGTGGAGGAACAATTCAAAACTTTTTCGGAACCCAAGGGTTCCACGGAACACAGGTTGAAGAACCCAGCAATAAGAGATCAATGAAGTGTTCGAAAAAGAGAGATTTTAATTCTTTAAAAAATTTATTCCAAACATTCTAAATTCTTTATGATTAGTTGATATGGTTTTTGTGATTGATGGTTTGGTTGAAATTTAATTTTTGTTTAAATTTTCAGGTATCTGTTGTTTCAGACTCATATTATTCCTATCAGTGCTTTCATAGATGCTATGAATTTTAAAAAGGTGAGATTTTATATTTGTTATAGAAGTTAAAATTATAGGTTTTTGAATTTCAATGATGCAGAAGATAGATAGCATTTTTAAAATGAATGTATTTGATTCATCACAATATGACTAAATATTAATACTGACTTACATATATTCTTAGGGGATATTATGTTGCTTAATAAGTATAAAAATAACAAAGAAAATTATGTGTCCTATTAAAAGACTTGTCAGTTTCTGCTCTGCTTAGAGAAGTTATATATGAAAGAATGATAAAATCTACAATTTTAGTCATGGTTTCCGAAGTGTTGTCCAGAGAACCAGTCCTTCCAGAGAAACAGTAAAACTTAGAATTCCAGGAAAAATTGCACTAGAAAGGCTTTTACTGAATGTGTTTAAAATTTTTATTTCAGCAAGGTAAATTTATTGATCCCTGACTTATTTTGTTATTTTGCAGATTCCTTCAAATTGTACCGTAAATACTTCCTAAGTGCATATTTTAAGCTATTTTATTAATTGTTTTGATATTTGAGGAATTTTGTTAGATTCCAGGTGGAAAAACTTAGAAAATTTTAATTCAATGTGAAGTTTTAATCATGCAAGTTCTCTACTGAATAAGCAATGAACAAATCCCCATCTTTTAAAACTTTTTAACTGCATTAGCATATGGCAGCAAGTATAAATGGGAAGTAAAACTCACACTTGCATGTTCTCCAAACTCAACTGTCCCTTTTTAAAAAGCGAATTTTAGAAGTGTTTTTCTATGCTTTTTTTTTATTAGAATCAAATTGATAAAAATCCATTTAGTGTATGTTTGAATTTGTTCTGAATTAACAATTTGTCATTATTTTAGGAAGAGGATGTGCCTGAGAATATTGAAGAGGAAGAAGTCATGTGTATTTTATCAAATCTAATTAATGAAGTAAGAAAAATACTTACTTTAACAGATTAAAAGAAATAAAGATGATTAAAATACAAAAGAAAGCTCTCTTTACAAAATATTCTTTAATCATCAATTAAATTGAACTAATTTTCAAGTGAAAAGTTGAATGCCTGTTCAGTTGAAAATTAAATCAAAGTTATAAATCTTAATGAAAATAATTCAAGGTTAGATTTTTTAATTACTTTGCTAATAAAGGGGGTTAAGTAAAACAGATATTCACTTAATAAGTGAGTAAAATATCTGATTAAATAGCCATATTCAAAAGACAGAAACAAGTTGAGAAGAAAGATTCTTATGTGACTGGAAAGTGTAACTAAAGGGAATTGGAATTTTTAAGTATTTAAAATTTTTTTCAAAGAATATCTTAATGCATAGGATTGAGATAACTCACTTATGAATACTAGAGGCAATGTTTTCTGGATAATTTATCATGATAAAATATCTGTTTCCGTTTGTCAGTAACATGATTTGAACAAATATTGAAAAATTATTGACAAAAAATATTTTTCTTTAAACTGTGTAATTAGAAAAAGTATAAGTGCTAGTGGTTGTAAAAGTAGGCCAAGTTAAAAAAAAAATTAAAATTATTTAATATATTGCTTAATTCATATAAACTTGTCAGTAAAATTAAAAATAAAGCTTTAAAAAATTAATAGTTGCATTGTAAATTAAAAAAAAAATATTGAAATGTAAAACTTTAAACATTTTGAAATGAAAAATATGATTTAGACTGCTTTCATGATCGCCAGCATATGCATACTCAGATTACAATTTTGAGTGCATTTCATTTCATCTCAGTTAGGGGTCAGCCGTTCTAGTCAAAGTCATAATACAACTTGAAGAGAGTGTAAGTAGTTTTACACACAAAACTACTTTTAAATTAACTATTTCTAAAAATATCTCATTACTACTCTTTACTTTAATCTAATTTCGAGAAAAACATGGTATACTAGTATTGTTTTAAACATAATTATATTTACAAGTAAAAAATATTGACAACAGCAGTTGATAATCCATTAAGAGAAGACAAATTTAAAGTTTGAAAATGTTCTATTTGAAAAGTAAACACATTTAAAAAATTTTTCTTGCAATATATTTTAATTATATATGGATTTGTTTCTATTTTCAGAATAAATTGAAAGGATATATTTCTCTGCAGCACATGAAAGTAGTTTTAAGCAAACAGAATGCTTTCCCACCTTTATCATCTGCAGAATAAAATAAACATATTTATACATAAGTAAAAATACGTAAAATTGATATGTTATCATTTTTTATAAAATAAGTTTTAATGGTGGTTCTTATGTGATAGTGATAGCTACAATAATAAAATGTATTTGCTTTTGTAAAACTATTCTTTTTTTATATCTATATAAGAACTTCATTAATTTGTAAATAAAAGTGTTATCTTTTATAATTTTGTTTCACTAATTACAGTTAAAGTTTTGTATGTATTAACTGGAAGAATTCATTATTATTAACTTTAAGAATTTTGTTTAAAATCAACCATATGTCATCTTTTTATTTAACAATAAATTGTAGTTATTTAATTACGAACATTTTGTAAAAAAGCTTGATATTTTTAATAAAATCATTTTTTTTGGTAATAAAATCAATGAAATTTCGTATGTTATCTTTCTTTATACTTTTGGCATATCTATAAGAACTTTATTAATTTATTAATCTTTTGAAATAATCTAACTTTGTTAATTATATTTTATCAATATTATGAACCCATCTGTAATGGAAAGGAAGTTGAATAAACTCAAAACTGATTACATTGATGAAATGGAAATTCAGGATTCCATTTAGTCTTGAAAGGCTCCCTTAGTGATTTTTAGTTTAGTTATAAGTAAAAATCACTATCTTGTAAAGCACAGGATGTACTGTATACAAGAAATTACATTTTAAATTTTAATAAAAGATAGATAAGAGAATTGGAGAAATAAACTTTATTTTTAGCTCATGAATATTTAAAAAATTATTTATACACGTATTTTATTAACATACATGGCACAGAAATCGAGGTTGTTTTTTCTTAAATGGTAATAATAGATATGAACAATACAAAATCCCTCATTGCTGGAGCCATTCAGCAATTTTTGCCACTTAGTTTATGTATGCTTGATTTGAGTTTTGGAGTTGCATAACATTGTTAAAACTACACAGAAATGCTTGAGCTGGCTGATTACCGAAAGCCAGGAGCAATCTGAAAGATAGAAATCAGCGTAGCAAAAAAAAAAAAACTGAGTGAAAACAGTTCAGCATAAAAAAAATGTAGATCTTTTTACCGAAGGAAATGGGATCAAAATGAAGTAGACATTCATAATATGATTATTGCAACGTGTTTGAAGGTAATTTTTGCCAGAACTTTATTGGAAATAAGAATTAACACCAGTAAAAGAAAACTAAATGCTTTTTACATATTTTTTGATAGTTTCATTTGATTTAGAGGCATGAAATCTATTTGTGTGAATATGGATGCAAATTCCTTATAAATAGATTGAAATAAGATGAAGATAAGGTTTTGCCACCTACAGATTTAAGCAATTAGGAAAGTTTAGAGCAGATGTTATGTGCGAGCTAGAATATAGAATTACAAAAAAGAAGTAAACAATCCCAGTCAAAAAGTATTTTTTCTTCTCTCGTACGCTGAAATAGAACAGGGCAGGAAATGTATATATATATTTTTTTAACGCGAAGGCCAGAAGATGCAATCTGTTTATTTTCGGAAAGCGAAGTTCACGTGACGCCACAATCTCTTGCGAAAATATAAAATATATATTCAATTTAAAAGTTATTTATTTAAAGAAAATCATATTTTTAGGTATCGATCTAAAGTGAAAATTCCCGTAGATTTCAAATCCGTTGAAATTTCTACTCTGTCTTTAACGGTCTAGGAGATAGAAGAAAAGAACTGTGACTCCAGTTAAAAGATTTGTCGTCTGGCTGGAAAATCATTCCTCCGCGCAAAATCAAAACGGAAACGAAAACAATAAATTTGGAATCTGTGATCTCTTCTATGCTCTTGCATTCAATAATGCTTGATTTTAATTAAATTCGCCGACCAACCGGTATAGTGGTTAAGGTGTTAGCCTCTAGAGCGGAAGGTTCCTGGTTCGAATCCGGGTCCGGGCATGGATGTTTGTAAACGTATGGTGTAGAGGCGGCTGTTGCACCTTAAATCTGTCGTGGACGAAAGTCCTCACGTTGGGTTGGCGTGGAAGTTTGGAGAGTGGGGTGCCAGCTCAGGTGTTGCTTCGTCATCTGACCGTGGTTGAAAATTACGAGGTGTTGTCCTCGAATCTTTCCCTTAAGGGACTGATTCCGGACCGTCGTCAATAGTCCGTTGTGTTGCTCTAGTACGACGTTAACTAAAATTACCATTAATTTTTTAATTAAATTCATTTAAAAATGTTCAAGATTGAATTTTAAAATTTGTCACGATCCTAAATTTGCAAACAATTTGAACTACCTGTGAGCCAAATCCCATTACTGTAAGTGGCATAGATTCGTCAGGACTTTGCGTGCAAGAAACACTAGCGCCTCAGCGTACAGCGTAAGTGTCCGACAAGTTGACTCTGATTGGCTCCTCATATATATGTTGTATGGTTGTTGTTAGTAGTATTTCTCGCCAACTTTTATAAGGGGAGGCAAAAATGAACTCTTCTTTTAAAGAGCTCCTCTTGGTGAAGCAACGATGGCCAAATGGCTAAAGTCACTTAACATCAGATTGGCGTTAGCGGCGGAGGATGACTTCCCGAGTTCGAACCCAACTGGCGGAAATATTTTTAGATCATCCAAATTATTTTAAAACAATTCCTTTTGATTCTAAATTACTTTTCCTAATTTTTAATACCCTTTTTTTATTTTTCCAAACTTCCGTTGATTTTACATAAATAATCTAAAAACCACTCCTGAACTCACTACCAGCTGATATTTTTCCGCCCCTCTGCCGTCCCCTTTGCTTTAGGATGATGGTGTATCCATCCCTGGTTTAGGACCATTCTGATGTAACAAAAAGCATACATAAAACACTAACTTATATAATTATTAACTTATATAATAAAAGGATACAATTTTCGGTTCAAAATGCAAAACCTTTCGAAAAACGTTCCTATCAGTCAAAGAGATCTGCGCCAAAACGTAGATAAATAGCCAAATGAAACACCTTTACGTCTCAGGCACATGATCATACCAGCCAATCAGAGTCAACTTGTCGGACACTTACGCTGTACGCTGAGGCGCTTGTCAAGAAACACTTTCATCTGCCGCCAGTAATGAACCCTGATGATCTGATTGGTCCACGTGACATGGCAGTAGATTTTGGCGATATCACTAATTTTTTCGATATTCAAGTTCTGTCGCCAATTAAATAAGCAACCCTTGTAGTAGTGGCGCGTACCGCATTTTTATTTTGGCAAAATGGTTTTCATTTTTCTCGCAGAATGTGTTCGTTCGTATTCGATCTATTGATTCAACTTCGCTATCCAGATGGAGATAAATTGTAAGCAAGGATTAGATTCAGGTAAGTAACCATGTTTGCATCTGTTTTCTTTACTATTTTCATATATTTCTATTTCCTACTAGTTTTCCAAATGGTACATTCTGTTGAGTCTGCTTGATCTGGAATACTACCCAGACTTCGAGGTTGGTAACTAAAGATATTAAATCATTTGCTTCTATTTATATGCATTATTCTTTTGATGATAGTTCATATTGCTTTTTGAAATGCATAAAGATCAATTCGCTTTAGCTATTTTTCCTACTTCCATCTTAAAACAGAACAACCTTATGATGAACGCTCTCTTCTTGTCAAATGCTTATTCTATTGCTATTTTGGTCTGGATTGTTGATTAGATTGGTTTATGTGGCAAATATATAAGCTAACGACCGTAAGGCTTAAGAGACACATTTAAGGAATATCTAGGTAAGTGACAGCATTTGTAACATTTTTTCTGGTAATTCATATTGTTATACTAAATGCAAATGGCATGCAGTGCTGTTATTATAACTGTTTTATCTGCTCTTGCATATTGTGTTTATCGTTGGTAATGCATATTTTCTACACGCTCAGCTTCAGAACACTACCCTTTGGCCCTGTTTGTTAATGTGGATGTACCTGGAAAATATGAACTAAAATTTAGGTAAGTATCTATTTTTGTATCTGCTTTCATTTATAACTATTGATACACTTGAATTTATACCTTGACTGTTCTTATTTCTTAACTGTCCTAACTAACCTATTTAGGTACAATACTGATGATTTTTCTCTTTACACACGCATATTAGTATACGATTGCTTTCTTATTGTATGGTCAAGACTAACTCACTTAATACAATCTAAATTCTAATCCTCATCCAAAAGTGTATTCTAATATTTACTCAGAAAGCTGCTTGTTCTAATCAATGAATAAATTTTCAAAACTTAAGTGTGTGTGCACATGCAAATGGATTCTTTTCAATTATCAGAAGCATTGAGTGACTCCAAATTGTAGATTTATTTGTGAAAGAGAGTGGAAAAGAAAGAATACAACTAAAGATTCTATAGATAAGAAATAAGCTTGCCAAAAAAGAAGCTACTGCTGGCTTAGAAATAGCTCTGCTTTTGTTTTAGAAGTTAAAATTCATCTGCTCAATTGTGTAATCAATAATCGACATTCACTTGTATAATGTTTGTGATGAATACAATTTAATCTGTGAGCCAAGAATTGTACAGTACCTAAGTAATGTAAATTCACTAACTACGGCTAATACAAATTATTTTTTCTGTCCCATGAAGTTTGTCTTAACAAGGTTTGACTACCTATATTTATGCTCTTGTATATCACATTTATGATTCGTAATCCATGTTTTCTGCACGAGTGTATTTTCAGCATAACATTTCCCTTGAGCCAGTTTTACAATGATGGAGAATTTCTATTTATATAGATGCTTGTATTGCAGAAAAACCTCAACATAAATTACCAAGAGTGGGATCACCTTCTATCATAAGTTTTATCCCAACAATCTTCAGGATTTTCAACTAGTTACCACCGTCCCAGTCTAAGCCATTCAGTGTATCGCCACGTAATTTTGAACCATGATCAGATGACAAAGCAACATCTGGAATGATACCCCACTCTCCAAACTTCCACACCAACCCAACGTATGGACTTTCGACCACGACAGATTTAATGTGCACCAGCCGCCTCTACACCATATGCTTACAAACATCCAGATTCGAACCAGGAACCTTTCGATCTAGAGGCTAACATACACCTTAACCACTATACCGGTTGGTCGGCTAAACAATCTTCATAATATAAAAATCTGTGAGAACAAAATGTGCATCCACTTTTATTAAAATGCTAAATTTTCTATTTTGATCTTTAAACATGTTTTTTTTTTTTGCACTTAAATCAAATGGTAGATTTTGTTGAGTGAGCATTTTATTGCATGCTATTCAATAGAATTTACTTTTTGGTTGTTAAACAAAAATTTTAAATAACATGGCTTTTTTTTAATTTATGAACTGTTACGTATTATTCTTTTGAGCAAATTTTTTTACCTGCTGAATTTCAACAATAGCAGGTGATAACAGTATAGCTCAGGATATAAACCTAGGTAGATAACAATATTTGTACCCATTTACTCGTATTGTATTTATATTGTTTCGATTCTGATTCATAGTGCATATTTTATGTTATCGAGAGTCAGATTCAGCTAGGGTTTTTCCTGTTGCTCATAGAATATGCTCTCTCCTCTGGTTGGTAAAAAAGAGATTTTTGGTAATTTGCCTCCATTTACCATTTAAAGTATTAATGATCTTTTATATTGTGTGTAATGCGTGTTCTCTTGTGTTTACGTCTGTAAATAGTGGATTTGTTTGTGTTATCTAAAGAAATAACTTTTTGCTGTGAAATAAAAATAAATTTGTGCTTTATAAATTTTGTTTCTGGATATTGCTCTTTTTATTTTGAATGCATACTGATTTTATCCATTAAAATGGTGGATTTTGTTATGTTCAGCCACATGATAGAGGTAACTTACCTTTAACTTAATAAAATAATCAAATATTCTGTACAAAACATTCATGTATATGAATTTTGCAAGAGGATAGTTAAATGAAAACTGCAGTGTCTATAACTATCAAATGCAGGCTCTGGTAATGTATGAAAAAGAAACTTCTATAATGAAATGCTTCATCCAAGATGTATGCATCATTTATTTTATATCTGATTTAAAATTTATCTTCAACTTTGAAGAAATTTCACCAATGTTGCTGTTAAGCCTATTGGCTCTACCCACTTTATATAAAAACATTTAACAATAAAAATAATGTAGAAGTTCTTTGTATTTCAGCAGAACAAATAATATATAATAGCTTTGGAAAGGCATACATAAACAGGAAACTTTCTAAATAGCCTCATGACTATCAAAATAAACAAGAGGGCTTCTATGATCAACTAAATATTGACACTAAATTTTTTTACATTGCAAAACATTTTGAAGAAATAAAATAAATTTGTGTTATATTTTCCATCTTAACAAGATTTGTAATTAATGAGGCTGCTTTTGCACGCTACTCTACTGCCCCTGATCCTAGTTTGTTAATTGTAACACCTAAATTACCATTAACTTAAAATTTCAAGTTGTGTAACTGTAAGGACTTTGTCATGCATTTTTTGTAACTTGTTTAAATATTGTATTCGATATAAAATACTTTTTTAAATATTTGGGTAAATTTAAAAAGTAGAAACCTAATGATGAAAACTTTAGAGTTTGAAAGATAACAAAACAATTTTAAAATTTGGACTTTTTTTAAATTTTATGCAAAATTGTCCAAATTTTAAATCTATTATAAAAGGAAGTGCTTGTTTCACGGCTGCCTTACATCATGCAGTGGCTAGTTTGTTATAAATTACACGTTTTTATTAGAAAATAACTTTATCGTTAATGAATTCACAAAACAGAAGACAATACCTATAGTTTTATGTGTACAAAAGATTAGTTCTGAAAAAAAATCTGAGAGGACCAAGTACGAGTAAGTGTAACAATAAATAGAACGAATTTTACAGACACCTGTTGAAATTTCAAAGTTTTATGTCTTATTGCAAATTTATCATTCCATATTGGTATGAAAAAAGCGGATTTTTTTAAATTAAAATAATCGAATTTTATGGTTTTAAAATTAATTCCTTGCCTGTACAAGTCTACATTTCTTGGACCTTAGGTAATGAAATCAGTTTAGTTTCTAGGTAGTTTTGTGATTTTTATGTTAAACATTAATAGTATATATTATCTATAACATTATTGTAATAGGAAATATAATTGGACACATTTTTTAAAGATTAAAATGCAACAGAATTTAGCATAGTAAATCACATAATGGAACCGCGTAAATTGTTTCATCTGGTTCTAAGCCAGTTACTTTGATTGTAACCCATAACCAGTGACGTGAAAATTTTGAACTTAGATAAATAAGTTTGTTGGATCACAGACCCCACTCATAATTTTTATTCTTCTGTATATTAAAAAGAAGTTTCTGCCGCAGGAATGAAAACTCGCTTTTTATGCTCAATTCTCAGATGGTTTCCCCAGAAAGTACGCATCAGAAAATTGCTAAATTGATAAGGTTTGTTCAAAATTGTATAGGGAACTAGATGGAGAATAATTTTTTTTCTTATGCGGCTATTACGTAGTTTAGGGTGGATTAATTGTCAAAGTCGAAAAAAAGCAAAATTCTTGCGAGTGAGCGAAACACGGTACAAATGTTCAGTCTTCAGCCATGAATTTTTTTTAGAATACCTCTAAACGCGAACTTTTACACATCACCGAGTTTTTTTAGAAATTTTAATTTGGTTCCTGTTAATACTTTCTTGAAAATCAGGACACTTTCGTTAAAACTGCCATATCTATAGCTTATTACTATCAGTTTTTAAATTTGAAAACATCACTGGAAACCTTAGAATTTACTCTTTCTTGTGGTACAGTTATTTTTTAAATTGGTTAATAAATAAATTCGATGCAATTAAAAGTTGGTCATACAAATTTCGGAATTTTTAGATAGTAATTTCCGATACAAATTAAAACTGTCATATCTATAGCTTAATACTATTAGTTTTAAAATTTCAAAATACCACATGAAAGTTTAGAATACGCTCTTTCCTATGGCATAATTATTTTTACAGTTGGTTCAGAAATAAATTCGATGCGATGAAAAGTATAATTTCGCGATCGTGTACACATTTTTTATCGCGGAGATGAAACGTTAGATCGTTTTATCTGGTTTTGTGACGTCATGGCCCAGAAAGACGCTTGCAAAAGGGGCGTTGGTTTGCGAGGCAAATCAAATGGGATTGCGTAGCAATCACCGGAGATTGGCGAGCCGGGGGCGGAGCCCCCTATTGTGTAAAATATTTCAAATCATACACATTTCAGAATTGTTCATGCATGTATTGATACATGAATATAACATGTATGACATCTCTTTAGTTCTTTTCACACAAAATAATTAATTTGTTCAAATTTACTAATTCAGAAAAAATCAAGTCAGTAATAAAAAATAAAATTAAAGGAATCATAAAAAAAAATTCTTACTTTTCATAATTATTTAGCTTGTAAAAATAACGCTATTTGAAAATATTGTTATTTGTGATAAAAAATATGACAAAATATAAAATGAGACGAAATACAAAAACTTTCAATCAAAAATGCTTAGTTTTGAAATTCTCTGAGCATTGACAAGTATTTCGTATACTCCTTTGCACACCAAAAAGGGCTTATACATAACATAAGTAAGTGAAGTTTTCTCTATGAACAGCATAGAACAAGTGTTATAGCATCCCCAGAACATGCCAGTCCAGTGGAATTTTGAACTTGCAATAAAAAATTCATCATTGCAGTTTTTCATCACAATTAATCCAATAAATGTTCACTTCAATCCATACTCTATTTTATCAACATACTCAATCATCAGATGAGTGAATTGGCTTTTGACGTTGAATATGTCTTCCTTTCGTAACCGGTATACCACGCTTTATTTTTTAAATTCACATAAAAGCGTAAATGCGAAAAATTTGATAACTTGAAAGGAGAAGAAAAAAATGAAAGAGATCACGTTCAAAAGAGCATTAAACAAAGAATGTTGTAAATGTTCATTAATCTTGCGCTGACGTCATCCGATTATGCACTGCGTGAAGTTCACGAAAATGCGCACTGCCGCTCACATTAATTTAGTCTAATTCTGGCCTACTTTGTTTGTTTGAGGTGTCCTTTGCTACGTCTCTTTGCATTTTATAAATAATAATAGAAACAAAATTTTAATATTTAATACTTGTTTAGATTTTAGACTTCAAAGTGTGGAAATTTCGAAAAAATTTCAAAATGTCCCCCCCCCCTAAATTAAACACAACAAAAATTATAGAAGTGTCTATAGAAAGAGAGATGAAGAGATAGAGAATCCAAGATAAAAGTTCTGGAATCCGATGCTGAGCGTCAACGGGCTCGGAAGGAACGCCTTAAAGTTGAGGCTTCGTGCCGCTCACATTATTTAGTTTAGCTCCGTCCTCTTTTGTGCGAGCACGACGTTTGAGGTGTTCGTTCTTTCGTCTATTTGCTTTATACATGGTAATAGAAATAAAACCTAAATATATTTAATACTTGTTAAATATTTTACCAAAGTGTATAAATTTTTTTTTTTTTTAAATATCCAAGTATATAATAACCCCTTGAAGAATTAGAGGGAACGTCAACAGGAAGAGGGATGAAAATCCAAGAAGTTCATTCAATCCAATCCATTCCATGAATGCAGAATGATTAAGCTAGTAGTGCAATGGAATTCCAAAGGATCAGTGCATAAAATTAAAATTAAAATTACCAGAATATATTCAAAACATAATGAAAACATTAACATTGTCGAAAAAAATTTTTGTGCAAAATTGGAATGGCTTTTGTAATACTGCCAGAAAACCTTTTCGTTGTGACTAAGTGTCTTTATTTTTTCATGAACAGATTACAATACCAAATAACATTAAATGAATGCAAGTTACAATTTGAGTGAGTATATATTGAGCTTCTTCACCTATTTGTCGATTTTCAGAATAATTTTTTGTGTGACGAGCAAATTCTTAACATTTGAAAAAATAACATGCATTTTGATCATAGTTATTTCATTTTCAATATTATCAAACACAATATAGGAAGGAAACTTGATCACTTATCACTTGATTGAAATCAGCTGATTTAAATTCACGTGCCTGTTTAATGTGGTCAAATGAAGTTTAATGGACAAGAAGAACAAACTGGTAGCCAAGCTCTGGCCTTCAGTTCAACAGGCTGTGTTCAGATTAGGTCCCGTAATAGGCATGGATGTTCATAGTAGTTGACAATCCATTTTAGCCTATTATGGTCCAATTAGCTGCAGTGCCGTATTTCTAAATAGGCTAAGTAGGCTGCAGCTTAGAGCGGCAAAATTTTCAGGGGCGGCAGTTTGGCAATTTATTCAAACGTTAAAATGAAGTATTTCAGACGTTAAAAATATGATTTAGTCCTTCTACATAGCCTACTTTCTAAAACTATAACAAAATATAAATTCACAGCACGTAATCTTGTATTATAACTTTCTTGTAGTGCAATCTAATTTGGTTTGATAATATTGGCACAAGCGCAGCGATTCGATCGGACAACACTGTTGGTGGAAGGCCCAGTGGCTCCGCTGTCAGTAGTGTAGTGTCAGTCTAGTCTGTCTGAGTCTGATACTACGTTCACACATGAAAAGTTAAACTAGTTTAACTTAAGAGAGAACTTAAGCTATCTTAACTTAAGCTATCTTATTTTTATGCGTTCACACTACGGCAGCTTTTAAACTAGCTTAAATCGGTTTATCGATGTTATTTTATCGATGATGACATCGACTGAATGGTGGTGGGAGTTCCCAATGATTTTATGCACTTCCCTGAAATGAAGCCACTCCGAAGGACTAGTGCCAGTTGCTGTGCATCCATGTAATGTTTTCTCAGACCTAATAGATAGATTAGAATAACATTTATCAACAAATGATAAAGTTTTAATTTGTGCAAGAAAAATTGGGAAGTATTTTTATACATCTGATATAAAGAATTCATACAAAATTTCAGACATGCTGCAGTATCAATTGCTCATGAATTATTTGATAATTGAATGATATATATTATATTAATATCCTCTACTAAAATCCATTTATTTCTATGTTCTGGTATGATAAAAGTAACCTACTTTGTAAATTTATTATAATAAATGGTTAAATAAAGGAGTTATAATTAAACAAAGTTATGCCGTTGGTGGCTTAAATTTTCTCATTCTAAATGGGTAGAACATAATGTGGAGAAAGAATTCTTTTATCCTTAACAAATTTCCAATAAGAATAAAATTACCTGTATTCTGAAGTCAAATTTTTAATTTTCGTCTGAACTTCGGCATGGGTTCTGGAAATTCCCATTTCCTTTAATTGTTGCACCATATTTTCGTAAATCTCTTTGTTTCTTTTGATTCTTGTCAGATCCGCATATTTGTCCGCCCAAATGGATAATAAACATTTTACTTCTTGAGTGGACCAGTTTCTATTCCTTCTTTCACTCTTTTTTTTTTTGGAAGTTCTAAACTAGGGGTAGGGCTAAGCTCCATCACAAACGATTACACGGCGAACAGAATGAAAGATCGTCAACAAAAGCGCGCGGAATGAAGTTCGCGTGACACCTCTAGGTGGCGTCACTGTAGAACTCACTTAAGTGAGTTTGGGAAACTGGTTTAAAGTTAAGAGAGTTTCTTTTCGCTAAGCTAGTTTAAATCTAAGACAGTTCGTTCACACATGCTCGACTTAAGCTAGATTAGCACTTAAACTAGTTTAACTTTTCATGTGTGAACGTAGTATGACGCTGTCATTCGTCTATCGGTGTGCACAACGGGATCGTTGATGATTGTGTTGAGCAAGGCGTGTTCGTGTTGTTTGTTACGATTTTGCTTTATAGTTAAGAGTATTCCAATACATAACGTAAAGTTTTTAACAAGTAGGCTACTCCCTACTAGCTACTATGAATGACGGTAGGTAGAGACTCAGTGGCGCTGAATACAAAAAACGAACAAAACTGAAACTTCAAGAACAAGAACGTGTTCTGAAACAAACAAAAAAACTATATACGTTTTTTAAAACTAATAGTTTGCCAGTGGAAGAAAAGAACGATAAAGAAGATAAAGGGGAACATGAAAGTGCTCGAGCTGTTTGTGATGGTTCTGTTGGGGACGACAATGCTTTCTCTGGAACGAGTTGTTCCAAAACAGCCATGTTGTTATCAGAACCTACTGAAATACAAGTAAGTTCTCACAATCAGATTGTACCCGATAGATTTGATGTTAAAAGTCAATCTTTAACAGAAAATAACGAGCCAACATTAGCAATTTCCTTAAATAAGGATCCAGCTTTGTGGATCTTAAATGATGCTACTAGAGATCTAATAGCAAAAAAATGGCTTTGACCAAAACAAGAGATGACGCGTGCCAAAGTTTACGAGAGTCTTGGGAAGAAGTGTACATTGATGTGACAGGAATTTCAAATGACACAACAGAAAAAGCAACGACTAGATGTGAATCCCGAGGAATACTTCGAAGATTAGAACGTTTTGGGACTGCGTTTATGGTGTGTTTCTGGGGCACAGTACTTCACAGAATCGATTAAGTTAGCAAAGCCATGCAAAGTGGAACTGTGGATGTTTTGTTGGTCAGAGATTTCTATGGCTCTCTTGAAGAATATTTTACGGAACAGAGAAACAACTTTGATTACTTTGAGGAATTGGCCATGTATATAACCAAAACTACATTTTATGAAAAAGATAATAAAAGACAGACAAAAAGAAAAGTTTGGCCTGACGAAGACCGAAGTGGAGAAGTTAACTTTACTAGCAGGGATGACCTTAAAATAAATACGTTTTTACCAATTGTAGACTCTTTTCTTTGTGAATTCAAGAAAAGAAAAATGGCCTATGACGAGTTTCAAGACCGATTCTACTTCTTAACTCAGTTGTGTGATAACAATACAGATATGGAAGAGGAACTGAGAAAAAAGGCCACCAACCTTTACCACGTCTACACAAATGACTTGGATTCGGATTTCACTGAAGAGGGCATCCACTTTAAAAATCACTGTGCTGTGGGTAATAATCACCCATCTGATAAATCGTTGGAAGGAATTTCGAAATTTCTGAGGTGTAATTCCTTACAAGATGTTTACCCCAATTTGGACATTGCTGCAAGGATAAGTTTGTGCATACCTGCTACAATCTGCGAACTAGTATTTCTGAAATACGGTTAAACTCACTTTCATTACTTTGTATTGAGGCAAATACAACAAAAACACTTTCATATGAGGACATTATTAACGAGTTTGCCATTAAGGAATCTCGTAAGAAAGATATGTAAATTTGAACATGAAGATTAATCTTCAATTATAAGATATGTAATTACGTGGGGTGAGTTGTTTTAGAGAAGTTTGTATATTTTTCAACAAATAAACCATTAATTAACTACATTTTGTGTAATTACATTTCCGTGTAGGATAACTTAATTCAAATTGAATACAGCTCTTCAATTACGTAAAAGATAGTCATTAGTATTAAAATATAAAAATATGTTTAAAATAGTGATCTCTGATCTCCAAGAACAAATGAATTAATTAAGTTCGAAACCCATTTCATTTTTTAACGAATCTTAAAAGAAGCAAGTAAAAAAACCGAAGTAGATAACTAATTTGATTATATAATTTATTATGTAAACCATTAAAATTGTAGTTTTATCTAAAATAAATGAACTTTATGTTTAAAAAAGATGAAAACATGAATGAACTCTATCCTTTTGTAGTATAAAACAAATGTATTTAAGCAAATATGAACTATAGAGGGGGCGGCAAATGGATTTTAGCCTATAGGCGGCATACTCTTAAATCCGGCCCTGATTAGCTGTTGTGATGCAAAAGATTATACAGACGATCTTTCTTACGAGACGACGACGAACAGAGATTGTAAAAAGTTTGTGTTTCTCAAACATTAAGATTTTAAAAACAGCATTTTATTAAAAAAGCACGGCATTGCCCGTGACAGTTGTTTTCGTGAGGTCATGTGTAACTACTGCTCGCTAACCCCCGGTGATTGCTACGAATTCCCATTTGATTTGCGAAGCAAACCAAATGGGAATTCGTAGCATATTCGATAACAGCCATCATGGCGTTGCTTGTGGTGTTGGTTTGCTTCGCAAACCAAATAAAAATTCATAGCCTATTGTAATGAATTCCCATTTGATTTGCTTCGCAAATCAAACTATGAATATAATAGTTTGTTGCGCGGAATATATTGGTTTGGTTTTCTAAGCAAACCAACACAATGGGCAATACCGTGATGGCCACGTCATTTTCAAATGCGACCAAATTCGATAACGGCCATCATGGCGTTGCTCGTGGTGGTTTGCTTCGCAAACCAAATTATGAATTATGCCTCGTCATTGTCAAATTCGGCCAAATTCCAATTGCGAAGAGATTCAATCGGCGTGACGTCAGAATCTCGTGCGAAAATAGGAATATATTTTGAAAAATTATCTATTAAAAGAAAATGAAATACAAGGTAAATTTTCTAGTGTAAAATTATCAGCAGATTTCGAATCCGTTGGAATTTTCAAACTATCTTCAACGATCCCGATTTTACAAAAATAAACAAAACATTTCCAACCAAAATGAAATTTTTTTTTTTTAAATTTTTTGCTGAAATTGTAAGAGGGTAGGAAATGTTATCTGTTTATTACTTGAACGCGAAGTTTGACGTGCCGTCACAATCTCTTGCGAAAATATAAGAGATATTCAGTTAAAACAATTTTTATTTATTTAAAGAAAATCATATTTTTAGGTATTGATCTAATGTGAAATTTTCCGCAGATGTTAAATCCGTTGAAATTTTTACTATATATTTAACGGTCTAGGAGATAGAAAAAAGGAACTAAATAACTCCAATTAAAAGTTTTTGTTTTTTATCGTCTGCTGGAAAATCATTCCTCCGAGCAAAATGATTTCATTCATGCTGCATTCAATAATGATTAATTTTTACATTTTATTCATTTTAAAATGTTCTAGATTAAATTTTAAAATTCACCGGGACTCAAAAATTGCAAAAAAAATTGGACTACCTGTGTGCCAAATTACATTACTGTAAGTGGCATAGATTCGTCAGGAATTTGCGGGCAGAAAACAAACAAACACTTCCTTTAATAATATTAAAGATATTCAACTAGTTACCACCGTCTCAGCCTAAGCCATTCGTTATTTTGAACCACTGTCAGATGACAAGGCAATATCTGAGCTGACACCCACTCTCCAAACTTCCACACCAACGCAACGTAAGGACTTTCGGCCACAACAGATTTAAGGTGCACCAGCCGCCTCTACACCATACGCTTACAAACATCCATGACCCGGATTCGAACCAGGAACCTTCCGATCTAGAGGCTAACACCGTGACCTACTTCCTTGTATAATATAGTAGAGATAATTATAATAGAAGTTAAGTTCGTTCCAACTATCCTTAAATATTCCTACACTTAAACATTGTGTACACAAGAAATGCAATGTTATAATGGAGTTCCAAGATTGTTGGTTGCTATGAGATTATTAAAAAATTTAGTGATTTTTTTCACAAATGTTCCTATAGGTATTCAGTATTCCTGTGTTCACTGCTATAGCAGTGAACACAGGAATACTGAAACCTTTATGTTCATAAATTTAAAGAACTCTTGAATAATCAGAGTTAATTGGCGAGTTTTTGTAGGAAAAGAAAAAATAAGTTGTCTAAACGTTCTATAGTTTAAGAATTTTCAACAAAAATTAATTTTTTAAACAAATTTTGTGCAGTTTTAATTTTTTGTTTTAAATTTCACAACGTGACTATTGAAGCAGATCGATTATGAAATTTTTGACATGAAATTATTCTCTAGAAATGAATTTATTAGTATTTTGATGATCAATTTGTCAACACTCCTAAAGAAAATATCCGAGCGTATTCATTTTCGTTTGCAAAAATTCAAATATCGAATCAAGTTAAAAACTTTCGAAGTTCCTATTCTTTCCGTGAAAAAAAAAAAGGGGATATATCGAGACCCCTTCTCTTACCACAAACAAAACTACTTTTAACGGTGGAATACATTTTCCTCTTTAGTTTAATTATTCAATTCGTTTGTTGTTTTATGCGTTTGCATCTCAAACCACAATTGAGTCGCGAGTACGAAATGAAAACAAGATTTTGAAAAGGCGGGAAACGGATGAAAAGTTTTATCTTTCTTATACCTCCCATACCCCCTATCACAAACTTAAACTCTTCTACCTAACTGAAAAGACTACCATTTTTGGCAATTTATGGCAGATTCAAATCACAAAACAGTCGCCATTGGAGTTCATTTCCAAGTGTGCGCTTGCGCAGTTTGCTAGCTCTTAAGAGCCAGACTAGGCATATACCCAAATGGACGGTTCATTACTGGCGGAAGACGCAAGTCAAGAAACAAACAGACAAGAATCTTGTTTTGAAAGATTTGTTCTAAAATGATAATTTTAATTTTGATAGTTGGGTTTGCAGGGTGTTAGTTTATTGACATAGCACTGGAGCAACACATGGCTATTTGACGGAGACAAATGGTTTAAATAATTGATACGAAGAAAAAGGAATTTTAAAATGGAACACCTTTTTCGATTTATTCTTTTTCTGCAGACAGTTACAATGGTACGCACATGTGTGGTTACATGCAGTTGCAACTGTACACTTTGGTGTGGTGTTGAAGTTTGGAGAGTGCGTTGTCAACTCAGGTGTGTCCTCGTCATCTAACCATCGTTCAAAATTACGTAAAGTTTTCCAATCATACCCCTTAGGGTTTGAACCCGGACTGTCTACAATAGCACGCGGTGTTGCTCTAGTGCGACGTTTATTAAAATACCTACGATAACCATGGTCAGCTTGGTAGGTAGTTGAATTTGCGTCAACCCGGAAAAACAAAAGGGCTATTGGAGACGGATCAAGATAAATCCCGAAGGCTAGGTAGTTGCCGAAATCATAATTAAACAGAACAATTTTGTGTTGGACTCAAATTGTTTCCTTTCAGACAAATTCGTAATTTTATAACATGTTTTACAAAATTGGAGTTTAATAAAAAAATGTATTAATTCATTTTGCTTGGCAACGTAAAACACCGGTCCATTATCAAAATAAACAATAAATATGGCTGCAACCTGCGTTTAAAAAATGTGATACTTTCAAATAGAGAAATTTTAGTTTTCGAAGTTGACATTTCTCCTCATCTTTAACCAATACTCATTTATTAACATTTTGAAATGCCATCATCACCTTTGTGATGACAATTTTCTTAGATTCTACTTATGTTTTTTAATGCTTCATGATTTAAATATTAAACTTCAAGGGTAACTAAGGATTTTCATCCTATTCCGTATTCATATTTATTCGTATAAACTCAATACCACGCCACAATCCCTTGCAAAATTAGCTATTATCTGCTGTTTATTCAATATTGTTAGCTTTGGAAACTACACACTAAAATTAATCTGAAATGCAATGAACTAATAAAAAATTACAGTGGGGTTAAAAAATGCAGAAATAAAGTAAAATTTATCAAAAGAAAAAAAAAAAAAAAGCCAGATTCAGACATGTTTTGGCTCTATACTTTTCAATTAATATTTCTGCAGTATGTTTTAACTCTTTATATCTATTACCATATACTGTTAAATGTAATATCAGTAGTATTTCAAATGTAGTATATATACTAAATTTAAATATGTATATATACACATGATTTTGCTCTAGTGTTTTAAAACTCAAATGTGAGCATATGATCTTTAAGGTGTCTAACATTGTGCTACATAGTATTTTACACTAGGTTTAAAATTTTTTGATTGCACATCTTGCAACCTTCACCTGACATGATAACAATTGGGAAACAATTGAAAAATTTATTTAAGGAAAATCACATTTAAGGTATCAATCTGGTGCAAAATTTTCTGCAGATTTGAAATCCGTTGAAATTTTTACTCTATCTTCAATGATTGCAGACATCGAAAACCTCAAATAGTCTTTGCTCGTGACAAAGTTAAAATCACTACCAAGAAAGCTATCCTAATCAACAGCATAAATCAAAACACTCTAGAATCGGAAATTCATTTAATAGAAAAACCAAAAGCTGTTTTTCTCTCAAAACGTGACGTCATAACTTGGCATGATTCCAAAGGCATTGGGACGAAAAATGCATAATCAGTCCTTTCTTCAATCAAGGAGCTGTGACATCAGCTTCGCTAAAGAATAAACACAGGGGACAAAATTAATAAATTAGTTAAAAATGTTCTAGATTAAATTTTAAATTTTGGACTGGACATAAAATTACCTGTGTGCCAATAGTGTATGTGCCATAGATTTGTCAGGACACTGCATACATATATAAATACACACAAACACTTCTTTTTATAATAGTAGACATTGAAGACATTAAAATTTAAAGTCCTATAAAATTTTATGTATCATAGAATATGAATATAAATGTGAAGGAGTTCGTTAAGATTTTTCTGCATTTCTTAATCTAGAACTTATTATAAATGTACTTGCCAACTAGGAAGCATCAATGATAATTTCTTTCAGCTTTAAGAACCTTTTAAATATTTGATATCCAAGTGAAACTTTCACATATTGTTTCTCTATGATTTAAATTAAGTTTTCCAATTGAATTAATTCCATGTAAATCTAATCTTGGTACTTTTAGGTAAGCGTGAAAGCTACTTGATACCAGATATGCCGCTGCCAGATTTTCTCTCATCACTTCAGGATAACCCATATTTTGGGGCTGGATTTGGACTCTTTGGTGTAGGAGCAGGCCTTGCAGTCCTTAGGAAAGCATCGATGGTTGGGATGATCCTCTTCCGGCGTCATTATATGATGACCCTTGAAGTGCCATGCCGTGATAAAAGTTATCAATGGCTGTTGCAATGGATAACTATGAATGCTAGGAATACACAGCATATTAGTGTTGAGACCAAATTCCTGCAGCATGAAACTGGGAAAATTTCAACATCTTTTGATTTTGTGCCAAGTGTGGGAACTCACTTTTTCTAGTAAGGATATTTTCATGATGTTTTGTAAATATTAAGATATTTTGATTTTCTTTGGAGGACCTGTATTTTCAAAAGCATTAAACTTTTCCCAAAGGTATTGGAACAAAAATCTCAGTTTTTTAGCTGTGACCCTGCAAAATGGAAATAGGGCATATTATCAGTTTTGAATCCTCTTGTGGAAATGAGAATATTTGACACAATTGTATAAATATTTTTGAAACTTGAAAATCACTGTTTAGCATAAATAGGACTTGAAAGGCCTTAAGAAGGCCCAAGTTTTCATTTTAGTTTTTAAGGACCATTAAAAAGCCTCAATAGTAATGAAAAATTACTTTGAAAGAATTGTTTTTGCTGAAAGTTATTATAATAAAGCCTTAGTTTTTGTAAGAACAGTTCACATATTTTAGCTACCCTCAAAACTCAGGGTCAATGATACTCATAAAAGTGTCATAAAAAATTGATAGTTAAAAATTTGTAGGCCAGCTAAATTTGATGCGTGTAAAACTAAGTTCATGACATCCAAAATCAGCTCTTGCACAGGTTTCTTTGCATATGCTTCTAATGGTTAATCTATTGCAATTATGTTTAACCAGTGACCTTTTACTGTGCCACTTTAAGCAGTGAGTTTTTACAATAAGATTGCATAGTTCATTTCACTTTCATTTATAACCAAGGTCAATGATATTTAGGTCAAGTGTCATAAAAAAGTTACAACTTATAGGTTAGCTAACAATTGATGTTTTAAAATTGGGTCACTGAGACCCAGATATAGCACTCTCAACACTACTTTCTTCACATGTACTCTCACTGATTAATCTATTGTGATCAATGTGGAATTTAGTCTTAAAAATGTAAAATAGCTGTGAAAAGGTCTTAATTTTTTCTTTTGCTTGAAGAGTGAGATCCCTCAATAATGCAGCAATACATTTATTCAGAGCTATGCTTTTTGATTTTCAAGTTTATTGGTACATGTAGAAATTTATTACTTAGGTTTAAATGCATAAAGAACTATTTTCTAGTTCATAATTTGGAATCACAGATCTGCATAATTTACAAAGTATAGTGAAATTTTGATTATCTTAGGTAATGTGCAACATGACCACCTCAGATAACCTCTTGTTTTTGAATCAGAAACTCATATTATACGAATGTAGTTACAAAATAGCCAGAAAACTGTACCGCATTGCATGTTAGTATTATTGCTGATGAAAGATTCATAAAGCATTGGTTACAAGAACCTCATGTGACAAACAGCATTCTGCCTGCTAAACCAGACTAATCAAGAGCAAAGCATGCAACTGAAGCATTATTTAAAGCTTTAAAACATTCTTGCTATCAAATTTTAGTTGGATATCATGGACATTTGATAATCAAGGTTCTATAGTATATCTGTGCTCTACAACAATTGTAACTCCAGTTTAGTTTCTTATAGAGAAAGATAGAGGTCTCTATACTTAATTTTGTCAACTATCTATGGGCCCCTTGTAGGTCAGGGTTATGAACACTAGCAACCTGGAATTGTTGTTTGTCTCTTGTACAGTTATTTAAATGTATTTTATAGACGAAATGTTTCTGTAAAAACTACTTCTAGAAACTTGCAATAATTTGTTCCATCTCTTACAGTTATAATAAAACATGGATAAAAGTAGAAAGAAACCGAGAACAACACACTTTAGACTTGCACATGGGTATTCCATGGGAAAATGTTACCTTGACAGCATTAGGAAGGAACAAAGCTCTTTATTTTCAGATGTTAGATGAAGGTATATGTCCAAGGACAAAAATATCATATTTGTTCTTTTTTATATTATCTGGAAACCATAATTGATACTAGTAATTTAATTCTTGATGTTTCTTTGATAATTAATTCAAAATAATCTTCTCTAAAAGCTAGAAAGCTAGCCTTAACACATGAAGAAGGAAAGACCATCATGTATACAGCAATGGGATCTGAGTGGCGTCCGTTTGGACACCCACGCAAACGAAGACCAATTTCATCTGTTATTTTAGATGAAGGCATTGCTGAACGCATACTTTCTGATGTGAGAGAATTCATCAGCACACCTCAATGGTATACTGAGAGAGGTAACTTTGTCTTCTTTGGTTTGCCATACTTTTTATTCTCACATGTTTTGTAGAATTGATTTTAATGCAATATGCTACAATATGATATGGCTGATTGTTTTGATCATATGGATGTGAGGATGATAATATTCATATCCATATGAAGATTTTGTCTGTTTCAATGAATAACTAGGCAAGTAAAAAATGTAACTTTAATAAAAATTCATCAAAAATTATTCTAAAGATATTTTAATTCACAGCCAGTAGGAGCAGCACAGCTGAAAAAACTTAATTTAATCCTCTGCCAGAGCCACATAACTTATTTTCATGCGTTGACTAATACCAACACAATTTAACCATTTTTTCTAAGACAAAAGTTATTTTTTTATTTATTATTTTTCACAAAGCACATAGTTTTTTATGGGTTTCACTGACAAATTAGATCAGTGAAACACACAAAACACTATTTTGAGTATTAATTTATTTGATTATGGATGGGATGTGTTTTAAACCTGAGAATATACTATATGAAATGCCTTATGGAGCAGTTTAATGTATATTCTAACTATCAGTAACAGAATTTCATGGTTATACAATCTTTCTTTGATAGGTTTTACTTAATCTAGTCTATATTTTTAAAAAGCAATAAAATCACTTAAAAAGTAGAACTTTCTGATTATACACCTATTAATCCTTTAGCTCTGATTTTTGGTGTCTGCTTTCAAACTTTCAACTAGATACGAACATAAATTAATTACAGGTACAATTAAAAAAAATACATAAATAATAAATAGAATATTTCTTCCTCTATGTTTTTAAAGACTTATACACACAGTGAACTGTTATTTAAGCTGTTAGTTCATTTATACTATAGTGTTTTGGGTAATTTAAACAAACAGGTCTTTTAGTGGTTCTGTCAGCAATTTTCTGATTTTTTTGCAATTTTCTTAAAATTGTTCTTATGTTTATTAATTGACTTCAACAAATCTTTGAAATATTTATCATAAGTCTGTCTATTCAGTACCTTGTATACTTAATTTGTTGCATTTACTTTTTCTTTAACTTTTTCTTCTGCTTTGCTATAGGAATACCATATAGACGAGGTTATTTATTACATGGTCCTCCTGGTTGTGGTAAAAGTAGTTTTATGTAAGTACTGCCAAAAAATAGATTTTATTCTTTTGAGCATTATAAGCTTTTTTTATCAATTGAAACATCTTAGGTTTTTGGCCCAGTTCCTTTGTCAGCAACTAAGTATTTGGGTGGGGTCAAGAGAAGCTTGATCACTTTGGTGCACTTTATGGAGAAACACTGGAATTAATTATTATTTTTTGGTTCCGGAGTGAGCCTAATGACCTCTGTTTCTTCAACTGCAGTCCCTACAGCTGTTGCCACTTTTTCTGCTAATGCTAGAATAGAACACATTGTAACAGGCCAACTTGGTTTGTTTTCACTTGTCTGACTCTACCATGTACTTTACTTGATTTGGTGAGGAAGAGACTTTGGAGTATATCTGTTTGACTGCATGGGAGAGAACATTTTTAGAATTCTCTTAAAGAAAATGTGTGATTCATCATCTGTTCTTACTATTTCTAATGTTAATTTTATGTACACTACCCTACAATAATGGACCGCACACCAGCGTATTTGCAAAAAATTCCAACTACTTGTTTGGGGTTGTTTTTCGTGGTATGGCCTGGGACTTTTGCATGTTGTTCCTGGTAAACTGAACGCTGACGCCAACATTAACATTTAGGACAATAAGTTTCTTTTCTTCCTACGCTCTGGCAATTTTATTGAATGGACAAAGGTTACTTCCAGAAGGACAACGCTCCATGTCATGTTCTGACCTCTGTCAAGCAGTGGTATCGCAATATGGATGTAAACCGTCTTCCCTGTCTTGCTCAGAGTCCCGACGTAAACCTCATAGAACATTTGTGGGACAAGTTAGAGTGATGCTTACGGACCAGGAAACCACGTTCGAAATCTACAGCTGAGCTGGCAACATTCTTGCAGCAGGAATGGACACAAATACCCATAGCTGTGTATCAAAACCATGTTGAAAGTATGCCCAGAAGGTTTGCTAGTGTAATTGCAGCACATGGGGGACCCCCCCCCCCCCCAACAAAGCATGTATTATTTCCCTTGAACCATCACATCTTGCTGTTCGGTCCATTATTGTAGGGTAGTGTATACTGCTTCATTGGTTTATAGAAAACATTGTAAAATCGGTGTTTATACACCTGACTCGTGTATCAAGATGTAATTTTAATGTTCTGCTATTTTAAATGTTTTTTTTATTTTTAGTATAAAATTAATTTTTACAGCTTTATATTTTCTATCACTGATGTTTATTAAAGTAGCTGTATGTTAAGTGCTTAAGCAAATTATCTGCGTTGGTAACTCATGTATCAAGATAGAATAATGTAATGTAAAAGTTTCTTTGGCTTCTTGGAACCTATAAAGTCTGTTTTGTTATTAAGTATGAAGAAAAAACCATAAATAGTACAGTTCTTGGAAATCTTGTAAGGCTCAGAGTTAAATTCTATTTAAAAATCTTTATTGTGGAAGCTATTGACACAATATACTTTGCTATTTACTATAGACTATACTATATTTTACTATAGGAAGAGCTATTTACACAATATATTTATATACTTTGAAGGAAATAAGTATGTTATTTCTTTTGTTCAACAGTACAGCTTTAGCAGGTGAACTTGAATACAGCATTTGTATCTTGAATTTGAGTGAAAGAGGATTGTCAGATGATCGTTTGCAGCACTTGATGAGTGTGGCACCACAGCAAAGTATCATCTTGCTTGAAGACGTTGATGCAGCATTTGTTAAGAGAGAAGAATCACCAGCAAGTATGTCTTCATTACTTACATTCCTTATGCGTTTGCTCTAAATACTAATGTATTACATGTGAATTTGATGTGTACAGAGTGTTTCTAAACTAATTCAGCAAACTTTAAGGAGTGATAGAACACACAGAAACATATACTTTTAATGATAGAATGGATGTTGCAAGTGCAGCATTTGCATGCTAGAGGGCTCTTTCAATTGTGTGTATAAAAGCCGTGGCTTTTGCAAGCACCAGTCATTAGCGATGTGGTGTGAATAGGTATACCAATGTGCAGAAAGCGGACATGCAATTTGTCTGTATGGTCTGAATTGTTAGAGCCTTCACCAGCAGCCATTCAACCATAAAATGTGGTTCTGACATGATGGCATGCCAGCTCATTTTAGCACTCTTGTGCGTACTTACCTGCATGCCATATTTCTAGGCCAATGGATTAGCTGAGGAGGACCATTATTTGATCTCGATGCTCACCAGATCTGTCCTGTCTGGATTTCTCTTCATGTGGACATCTTAAGTCCCTCGTGTATGACACTCCCATTGCTTTCAATGAGGAACTAGTTGCCAGACTTTCAGTAGCTGCTATAACCGTTTGCAAAATGCCTGGAATATTCTAGAACATCTACATCAACAATGCATCACCTGTTCACAATTTCGAGCAGCTTTTGTAAAAATTTTATAATTCATTGCTGTATTTACTGATAAGTGTTTGTCATTTGATTTAATTTATACATTTATTTACTATCTGCAATTATGATTTCATTTCATCATGTCGAGCAGTTGAAGTTTTGTCTTAAATAAAGCTTTGTTTCGAATATTCTGTACCAGTCCTGTTTTTGTGTTGCATAAGATTGCGTGTGGAGATATGGAAAGCACACTCTAGCTCGTAACTACTTCACTTTCGACATGTATTCTATGATGAAAAGTGTTTGCTTCGGTGTGTTCTATCACACCTGAAAGTTTATTGCACTAGTTTTTAAGCACCCTGTATACATATAATATTATAAACCAAAGATAAAAACTTTAGTAACCCAATAAAAAATCTAAAAAATGCAAAATAGTAAAAAAGCTAAAAGATGGAGAATGAACAACAGACAGAACTTTTAGCGTCCTGTGCTTATACGTAGAAAACGACATTTTGTGTTGTTTGGTTCAGGCTCCTCTGTGATGATACCCTCATCCGCCAACACCATTTGCATCTTTAAAATTTCCTGTAGTTGAATTATATATATTCTCTAAATAAAATCTTTCAGAATTTAAAACATTTCACCATCTATACAGTACACCAGTGCCATTCTTGTAACATACTGGTTGGAAATGTACATTTAGTTATATACTAACCAAAATTTCAAATTTTTTTGCCCCTAGGGCCCTATTGTAAATGTGTACTGGCTGCATGATCCCAAGGCTTTCTAGTGATCTTTTCTTTTCCTATGGGGTTTACTGTCTTTAGTAAACAGAGGGGTCATGTCAACAGGGTTTACTACTTTCATCCCACTACTCTGTTCCCCAATCCCTCTTTTTTTCTCTTTCATGACATTTTTTTGCTTTACTCTGTCTTGTTGGGTGCAATTTGATCAAATATAGTCCACTGCATAAATAGCCCAAACAACCAACCAACCTAAGCTTAAAAACTGATTTCGGGAAGAAAAATTTTATTTTAGACTTTTAAATCAATAAATGTGATCCTTTCTGCACAAAATTGATGGAAATTTTTATTTTCAGAGTCGAGTTAATAATTTTATTAATGACTAATAAACAAATGTATTCTATTTTTTACATAAAGGGTTTTATGAGTTTCTTTATTTGATAAAAACTACCTAACCAATCTCAACAGTAATCTCTAACAGTATTCTTATGTTTTCGTGAATTATCTAAATGTTTCCAACTTTAAAACATCTTACTGGCATTTGTTACTTTTATGCAGAGGAAGTTGAAGCTTTGTTTTTCTTTCTGAAGAGTTTACATGAAATTTTTGTCGCATGTTTTTCAAGATTTCATTAACATTTATTTCTAGGTTAGTAAACCTCTTGAATAGAAGTGGATGCATTTATGGTATGATTGCTAATATCTGATTTCTTTTCCAGCTAAAGTTGCTTATGAAGGACTGAATCAAGTGACTTTTAGTGGCTTATTAAATATGCTGGATGGAGTTGTCTCAGCCGAGGCCCGCATTTTGTTCATGACTACAAACTACTTGGAGAGGTCAGAGCTGTTTGAAATTTATCTTTGCATTATGTTTCTGGAAAAGTCATTTAAATTAAACTTATTTTGGTACCTCTGTACAGAAAAATAGGACATTGCAGTATAAGCTCTATTCATTAATTCTTCTAGCTCTAAGATTATTAAACTAACAGAGTAAAAGATAAGAGCCTTAACCAAACTGGCAGTCAAAGTCAAAATCTAAAAACCTTAAGAAACGATTAAAAAAGATGAAAATAGAATATAGAAATGGTATATAGCTATAGCTATAGTGCAGCTTCTAAAAGGTAGCAGTTGACCTTAGGTCAGTCGATTTGTGAATAGGTGTGAAAGGTCATTTGGAGGAGGGATGCCACATGTAAAAGCATGAATGGTGATCATACTGGATTATTTTTTCCCCCACGATTTAGTGCCACTTTTATTGCTTTTGGCACCAGACGAAAAATTTGGAACCAGAATCAATGCTAATGATGCCAGTTGTGAAAGTGCTTTGTTTATGTTATACCATTCTTACGGTATCACCATATTGAAAGAAAAGACTCCTCCAAAACCATGTGACCTGATTGTCTTCTCACAAGAGCTGGATCTCTCAGGAACAAAACATCCACCCTGTTCAAGGACCAAAGTAAACATGGAAAAACTAGTTTAAATGTGAATAGTGTTGCCACCATTTGCTTTTCTTATTAATTCCTAGTCGGGAAGCACTAGTATCATTCATTAACAAAGATAAAAACAATATAAGAGGTGTAGTAGTGTATTTAAACTCGTTTTTCTTTCATTAAGTTTAGTTCTGATGATGAAAGTTCTGTTCCACTGAAACAGCTGTAGACCATATTTATCATCTTATTTTTTTATTTCATATTTATTTATTAGTCATGTTTTGAAATTTGGGTTTTGACTACAATTGTAAAAAAAAAATGTAATGTATAATAATTCAAATTAATAGAACTTACAAATTTAAAATTATAAAGTTTTATGAAAAATTAATTTTTTGTTCAGACTAAACTGTTATGGTTGACTAACCCACCAGAACATTCAACATAAAGCTTTTGTACTCTGACTTTTGTATTATATTTTTGTGTAGCCTTTGCTTTGTAACATGCCAAAATTAATTCTATATTTAATGGCTCTATTTATCTTGTGATGTAGGCTAGACGCTGCTTTGATAAGACCTGGTCGAGTGGATGTGAAAGAATTTATTGCACATGCTTCAGATCACCAAATGAGGAGGATGTACAAGAGATTTTATCCTGAAGTAGCCATGTCCACTAATTTAGCCGATGATTTTGCAGTTGCAATTAGAAAGCTGAATAAACCTATTAGTATGGCCGAAGTTCAAGGTCTTTTTATGTTTTATAAACATGATCCCAAGGGAATCATTGAAAATGTAGATAAAATTGGTACTCTTTGATACAAACTGTTTGTAGAATAAATTATTTTGTTTTTAAATTTGATCTTTTGTGGTTTTTAGTGCATTTATCGCAGTTAATTTGTATTTTTTACGAAATATTTACTTCAACCAATTGCATTTACTAGTTCATGATTAAGATGACAAGATCTCAAAGAGCAGGAAACAGGACATCATACCAAAACCAGCAATTAGTGTTGACTCAAAGCTGGAAAAAGCTTTGCTGAATTATAATAACAGTCATGGTGTTAACAGATTATAAAGGTGTCATTAGTGTTTAATGGTCAAAATCAAATTGATTTTTCTATTTATTTAGAAAACAACACGTATGCTTCAATGATCTGGTACAATTAATAAAACGAAAGTTCGTTATGGACTATAAACAGATGCAACATGGAATTTTGTTATGTACCATACCATGTGTGAGAACAAAGAAATACTCAATTCAATAGTGAATATGTTCGAGACGCTGTCTTAGTGACCTGAAAAAGTCGCCAAAGCACCAAATCACTGATAGTTCGCAACAATAGATTTGTACCTTTTTCTTTAGCGTATAGGGATTTATTCATAATTTTGGGTGACTCTTAAATGTATTTTTAGAAGTTTTTTGTGATATGAGGAACAGGAATCTTATTCAAAGGCCAATACAGGAGAAGTAGATGTCTCAGTTGCAACTGGTTGCAGTATTGAATAAGTAAGGGTGCAATTAAGGCAGTAGAGGTGGAAAATAAAAGTTCACAAAAGGTTTCTCTAAGTAAGATATATATATATAATTTCCATCTGGGGGATTGGTTCATTAAAAAAAAGCAACATGATTTGATTTATCAGCAATATATATTTTTCAGTAATGGAGCTTGGAGTTTGATTCCTGTTCTGAGGGAGTTTTTAGTTTATTAGTGTGAATTTCGAGGAACTGGGTTTGTTTTAAAACCAGGACATTCTTATGAAATTGAAGAGTCTTGGGTTGTCCTTGAACTATAGATGTTGCATGAAACGGGATTGCCCTTGAAAATATGGGAAACTAGGAATCAAAATGAGTAAATAAATTGCTAAATAGTTACTCTTGATTGCTTAACAGGAAAGCGAATTATAATATTACATACAATAATGTTCTTGGAGTGTTCTGAGTAATGCCGTAAATAAGTGAAAAATACAATTTTCTGTAGAACTATAGTAGGAAAAACCTCGGGACATCTGAAGGTTAGACTTCACCAACCGAGGTATTCTAGCGATCTGTTCTTATCCCATTGGTTTGGTGTCTTTATGGTAAACACGGTTGTCGTGCTCCCGGAATCATAGACCATCTTTTTCTACTTTCATCCCATTGCTCTGTTTCCTCTTTCCCATTCACATTTTTTACCTCGTCTGTCGTAGAAAAATATGGACCTTATGCCGTATAAAACTTCCAATCATAATGGTAGATATTTTAATTAACGTCGCACTGAAGCAACACAACGGGCTATTGTCGACGTGACTTTCCGGGTTCAAATCCGAAGGTTGGTCACCGCAGTTCAATATCAGGTCAGGTTAAGGGTTGATATCACTCAAGTTAAAGGGTTTTCTAGTCACCCACGGAAAAATGGAATGTACCCGTCAAAGGTAACCGGACTAATCTGGTCAACCCCGTGACCAAACTTCTGAAAATACATTTGATATACATTTTACATGAGTAATGCGTCCTTTTGATAATACTGATTATAAATCCTTTTGATAATAATGATTAAATATTCTTTTGATAATACATTTAAGACATGAGCCGGTAGGATCTGCAGGATTTTTCCTAACTATTTTGCATGAACTTTAATTTTAGTATAGTTTTCCTCTTTTGGCAAGGCTAATAGTTTCCCCAATTTTGAATTATAATGTCAGATGCTATCCTGCTTTCCCCACCAGCCTCCGTACACAAAGTTGATTTAACGAAGTAACAATCATTTTTGACTCTATCTAAATTACACTAATACTTAAATAGTAAACGATTAATTTCATTAATTATGTACAGCAAAAAGACAAAAACGATAAAATTAACGATAAAACTAACAATATGATACAAATGTACACAGTCCTAGATTATTCTGATTGTTGGTGATAATGTTAATGTTTTCGGTACAGCTACACTCTACGTTTATGAGTGATGGCAACGGCTTGGCGATTTTTTTTTTTGGCGCACTTCTAGTAGCGAGTTACGATAAGTTAAGGCAACCCATCTTTCGTTGCTGTTGTTGTGGTTTTCACGGCAACCTCGGCAAACGGAAACTTTTAATTTTCATTTTGAATATTCTAGAAAGTTCTTCCAAAATCCGTTAAAATCGTTTGATTTCATTGATTAGTTTGAAATTTTTTCTTTCCTCCCATTGGTTATTTTGTTTTTAAAATATCCTTTCATTGCATAGGTCCTTTTAAATAGTTTTCTGTCATACCATTGGTCCATTTATTTGTATTTTGACAGTTGTGAAATTTTTATTTTGTTATAATAGTTTTCACGACCAGATTAAGAGTTTTGTTTTTTTGACCATTTTCGTTTTCATTATTATTTTACGAGAGAATTCTGACGTTATCAGGTATTATTTCTTTCTTTTGAAAATCTTTTTCTTTTTCAACATGCTCACTGTATTTAGTGTAATTGATTAGTTTCAGGGTATTCTTACAATTCGTAGCTTAGTTTCTCTGCTGGTTCACAAATGTGTTTTGATATGTGATTAAACTTACTACTTTTTGTGAAATTTTTTTAAAAATATACTTTTTAAAACGTTCTAAAATGTGCTTAAAAAGTGTGTTGTAAAAAAAAAATTGTGACAGGAAAAGAGTTAAGAAATAATTCTTTCCTTGGCAACTTTAGAAGTGCGCCAAAAAAATCGCCAAGCCGTTGCCATCAGTCATAAACGTAGAGTGTAGCTGTACCATGTTTTCCATTAGGAATTTCATAACATTCATAATTTTTATTTGAGCCTGATTGTTGTTGATTGTGTTGGCGGCCCAAGCTTGGCAGTGTGCTATTGATGGTTTCTTGAGGTGATTGCTACATGTGAGTGGACACTAAAAAATGCAATGATCTGGAGTGCCAACCTCCCCACAGATGCATTGGTCGCTGTTCTTTATTTTGAACCTGAACGGGTAGCTGGGGAATGAGCCATGCCCAGCGTAGAATGCTGTTAGGTTTGCTCCACAGGGCTGTCTCTTTGTTAACTTTAGATAGGAACGCGTGTGAACTCGACGGCTTGCTTCCTCATTTCCCAGTCTTCCTACCAGGCTCTTAAAGTGAGATCCTTTAACTGCGATTTTAGGTGGCTTTTTGAGTGCTTCAGATGTATTACCATACTTAAATTTCCCTTTGTTGCTGCTTTTGCCACTTGATCCGTTCTTTCGTTACCGTAGCATCCCGCATGCGCCTTTATCCAGTTAATATGGATGTTTTCTATGTGGGGTTGAAGCCTTATTTTGTGGATGATGATGTCCTGGTTTTGCAAGCATTGGATTGCTTTAACTGTTGAGAGGCTGTCAGTGTGGATTCTAAAGTCTTTTTGTTGTTTCTGCGCAGCCCAGTTGATGGCATATAGTAGCGCGGTCTTCTATGCCTGGTATACTGTGTTTTCTGGATGGAGTGTGGCGGTCCAGTCATATATGACCCTGTTGTTTTCAAGCACGGTAAATGTTGCCCTCACTCCATGTTTTGTCTTCGACCCATCAGTAAAAATGTCAAGGATCGCAGAGGTAGTTGGGTCTCCATTTATTTGCGTGGAGTCCGTCTCCCTGGTGTTTTCCTCTCAGATGGGCGCCTTGCTCTCGTAATCTGCTTCTCTGAAGGTTTCCCTTAGGAAATTGGCATTGTACTAAATCTGAGCAGTCTTGTGATTGCTCCTTCTCTATGGGCAACTATACTCTGTTTCACCTTAACTTGTCAGTATTGGGAAAGGCAGAAATGATGTTCATCCGCATGAAAAATAATTCCAACTTGATTTGGAATTTAAAATAAAGAAAATGCATATAAACGTGTAAAAATTGTCCTACAATGAAGGAGTGATTTTTGAACCTTTATAATCGGTTATTTATTTGTAAAAAGCATTTTTTTTTGACCGAAGCGAATGAATATATCCGAAACGGAATTCTAAACCGGTTTCCATGGTAACATTTCTGGCGAGCTAAATACGCTTTCCGGCCAAGTCTGCGCCATTTCGCTCTGCGTCTTTGCTAGCGTGTGTATTTACGTTCATATCTCTCTTGTGCTATTTTATTGGAGTGTGTTTGATACTCTGAACATGGCTGAAAAAGGAACGTCACCATCCAAGCTGTATACGCCATCAAAGCAAGGAAAATCAATTGGTAGTGGAGCTCGCAGGAACATATTGAATGTTTATTCTAGACTTCGAGAAGAAAACCATAGTGATTCCATTAACCAAATCGTCGGAAAGGTGTCTCAACTAACTGGTGTTTCCAAAAGAACTGTTTTTCGTTTGAAAAAAGAAAAGAAGACGACAAGTCCTTTGAGTACTCCAGGAAAAAAACGACCTTATGCCGTTGGAAAAAGAACAAGAATAATGAAATATGACAACTTTACTTTATCGTGCATCCGACGAAAAATTCATGATTGTTTTCGTCGAAATGAAATTCCTACATTGGACAAAGTTCTAAATGAAATTAACAATGATAAGGATATTTTTTCGACAAACATTAGCCGAAGTACACTGTACAGGATACTGAAAGATTTGGGATTTTCCTTTGAAAAGCGAAAAAGGCAGGCTATGCTTTTAGAAAGACACGACATAATTTTATGGCGAAGAAATTATTTACGAAAAATTAGAGAACTGAAGAATGAAAATGCTTCAATCTATTATTTAGATGAAACATGGGTGAATGAAGGACACTCACAAAGTCGAGTATGGCAAGACAAAAACATCAAAAGCACCAATGAAGCTTCCTCTTCAAGTTTGACAACAGGCTTGGCTGCACCAAAAGGAAAAGGAAGAAGACTCATCATTACCCATATCGGAAGTGATGAAGGATTTGTACCTGATGCGGCTGACATTTTTGTAGGAAAAAAATCCGGTGACTACCACGAAGAAATGGATGGTAACCATTTTGAGAAGTGGTTTGAAGATATCATGCCTAAATTGAAACGAAACAGCTTTGTAGTGATGGACAATGCCCCCTATCACTCGGTGAAGAAAGAAAAAATTCCGACGACATCTTGGAAAAAAAGTGCAATTCAAGAATGGCTATCGTTGAAAAACATTACGTGGAACCAGGACATGATCAAGATTGAACTGTTGAAAAAAGTTAGCGAAATCAAACATATGTTTGATAAATACAGAGTTGAAGAAATTGCCGAAAAATTTGGACATAAGGTTTTGAGACTTCCCCCGTATCACTGTGAGCTTAATCCCATTGAAATGATATGGAGTCAAGTAAAAGGACACGTTGCCAGGGAAAACAAGACTTTTAAACTGAACGATGTGAAGGATTTAGTCATCCAAGGGATTGAAAAGGTCTCTGTACAAAATTGGAAAAACTGCATAAACCATGTTACTGAAAAAGAGAAATACATGTGGGAAGTAGATGGACTTGTGGATGATATTTGGGAAAGTAAGAACTTGGTAATTTCTTTTAATAGTGAGTCTGATAGCGATTCGGAAATGTTAAGTGATGATGATGTGTAAATTCATGTGATGAATAAGTATATTATAATGTAAATAGATTTGTTATGATGTTTGCTATGTTTTACATATATTGATGATGTATAAATGCATGTGATGAATAAGTAAAACGTAAATATAGTTTTCTCATTGTAACTACTATTCATGAAAGAGATTGGTTTCTTCTGTACACTTTCTTGTAAACTATTTTAAATTATTCATAAAATTAATAATTTACTACTAATCAACCCGACACCGTTCCGCGAGTTTCAGAATATGTTTCACACATATAAGGTTTATTTTTTTTAACTCTAATTTTTAAAATGGTTTCATTTTTTTTATTATTGTATGTGTATTCACTATATTTGTATTTTTTATATTCTATTTATTTATTGTGAATGTATTTTATATCCTCTATGTTATATGTATTTTTATTTGTTATTTACTTTCTTTAATATCAGAATAAATTTGATTTAATTTGGAGACTATATTTTGCTGTTAAGAAAAACACATATTTTAGCAGACGACGCACTCTCCCCTACCTTGTCCAACCAAATGTAAGACCAAAGGAGTAATTAAATTGGATTAATTTCCTTTAATAAAATTATTAAAATTGAAAAAAGAAGTATTAATCAAGGTGTTTAGCTTTCAGGTAAGTAAATTCAAAAAATGAATTTTATGGTTCATCACATCTTTAAATAGACTGTTTTTTTAAACAACATTTATTGTAAAAAAATTTTAAATATATATATTTTTAAATAACTAAAAATAATACTCATTTAGAAAAATCAAAACGCATTTATATTAACATAGAGTAGCTTTTTGTTTAATTAACAAATGTAATGCAAGAGCCATTAGAAATTAAAGATCTGTGAAACGTATAGAATTTCCACGTGCATTTTATCTCTCCTTGCCAAAAAGGGCGAATTTCCTCGCTTATAGCTGACTTCTTCTGACATTGTAACCCTAGTTTCTACGACAACGGCTGTGATGCGGTCAACGTAGCCTTTACTCTACTGACAAGTTAAGGTGAAACAGAGTATAGGTGGAGTGGCTCTAGTCCACTGAGCACCTGTAAGGCAAGGGAAAGTAATATAATGACAATACGTAATTTTTAACCATGGTCAGATGTCGAAGTCACACCTGAGGTCGCACGCCACCCCCATCTTCTACGCCATGCCAACGTGAGGACATCTGGGGCCACGACATATCTAACGTGCACCAGCCCATTTGTACACGACGGTCTTTGGTTGGATTCGAACTCGCAACCTTTTGGTTGCTTATCCGTTACCGCAGCCCTAAAACCTAATGGGAAAATAAGAATCAGAATTTTGTTATGTGAATGTTTAATTTTCTACCGCCCAATATGTTTTTATACGTTTTGCTGTATTAAAATGTAAGACTTTAAACTCGAAACACTCATTCAAAACTTTATTGTATTTATCATAGAGAGAAGTGGACAATGCACAGAAGGTAAGTGATTATCCCGAAAATTATTATGAAAAATTATAGTGGGATGTAAATTTACATTATTGTTTTGGTTTTTGAGCATCACTCTGGAGAAGCCTTATCGAATAGGTATTTTCTGTAAGTATTTGTAAATAACTTAATCTTTATTCAGGATTATCTTTTAGAGTTGACAGCAACACCATGTGCTACCTATTCTATTAAATATTAATCAGTTTTGGTAAAGCTTATTTTGGGATGCAGAATTGAATTAAAAAAGTACAGAACATTAGATACTCTTCAAATGATATATACTGTATAACACAAAAAAAATCGACGCTGCAAGATGGAGTTGTACGATTGCGATAAAAATTGATGGATGTGAAGAACATGCATAGAAAAACAAACGATTAAAATTTCAGAACAATTGAATGATTTATTTCAGAGTTTGACAGTTACAAAGGGAGGAAGTCATTAAGTCGTTGGTCTACCACTGGCCTAGATATGAGCTGTCACCCGGCGTGGCATAGACTGAAAAAGGTCCCGGATGGTGTCTTGAGGAATTTCTTGCCAAATGTCTCCAACTGTCGGGTTAAATGGTCAACATTCCAGTATGGTTGCAATCGCCTTCCGATAGCGTCCCAAATGTGCTCTATGGGAGAGTGATCAGGTGACCTAGCTGGCCAAGGAAGTGTTAGGAAAGCTTGACGACAATTCATAGCAACACGTACCGTGTGCGGCATTACCTTGTTGAAAAGTAAGTCAGGAGTATTGTAAAATGAACGTTAACACAACCGGTCGTAGAATGTCGTCCACGTACCGCTGTGCTGTAAGTGTGCCAGAAATGACTACCAAAGGGGTCCGGCTATAAAAGGAGATGACATCCCAGTCCATAACGTCCTGTTGTGGACATGTGGAGTGTGCAATAGTAAGGGCAGGATCCCCACGTGCCCTGGACGTCTCTAGACACGTCTGAGGTTGTAATCAGGACAGTTGGAAACGACTCATCACTAAAGACTATTCGTCCCCATTCAGCGCCGTTACAAGTTGATCGAGCCCGGCATCACTGTAATTTTGCACCTTGGTGCGTTGATTTTGTTTGTTATAGAGCAGGGGTGACCAACCTTTTACATACCATGCGTCAATTATTTTTACATACGAGTTCAGATACGCCTCAAGATGCGAATACTTTACTATAATCTAATTTTAGATTTTCTATGCATGCTTCTTTTACTTTTCAAAATATGTCTGATCATCTTGTTTTACCATGTAATGACTCCAGACTGGCAAGTTCTTGAAAACATTAAAATTATAATAAATTCCTCTTATAAAAAGTCTTACCTTTGCTACATCATCACATGTCCGTTGATTCATCCAAAACTAGTGAAAAGAAACTACAGGAATGGACAAGGACTTCCAGTTGCTGAGATGCATCCCGAGAGAATTCCACGATACATATGGTAACCGTCTGCCTTGATATAGCAATTTCGTCTGATTTCCTTTCAATATCTTTATTACTAAGATGGCGATATCTGGAGACAGGGCTTAACAATTTCTGAATTCTGAACAATTGAACTGAGAGCACTCTGGGGTTCAAAATATGAAGATGGATTCAATTATTGCATCGACTTCAAACGAATAAGTAGGCGCAAGGATGCAGTGCGCCACTTGTAACCACACAATGCGCCACGTTTGGCGCATGCGCCACAGTTTGGCCACCCTTGTTATAGAGTTTATATGATCGTATATGAGACAATTTTTCCGTAAAACTTTTGCTTAATAGTTGAAAATAAGCATGTAATAAATAAAGTAAATAAGTTCATAATAAATAAATACTTAAAAAACAGATCCACATATTCATCTGTACTTGCCACTTAAGGAAGAAATTAACTTTTTGGTTCGATGTATTAGATAGCAATAGATTAATTAATAATTAAACTAATAAAATAATTTGGATGCAGAAATAAAAACTATTTTCAAGCAAAATATTTGGCATTTTACATATGTAACACCTGTGCCTTAAAAAATGTTCGCCTAATGATTTATAAATCCCTTAAGAGGAATGGTCCAACTGCATGATTTATATTGGGCGTAACCTAATCGATTGAGACAAGGATGTCCTAAATGCCAAAATGACTGATTCTCTAATTATGTTTTGTTGGTCTATGGTCAGTTTTTTCTTGCACCCCCCCCCCACTACACAAGTTTATTTTTATTCTCTTTAGACAAGTAACAGATCGGTGTTTAAAGTCGCCTTCAACAGAACAAGGAAAAGGAGAGAACACAGTAATTCATGCCCACTTTTTACAGTTGGAAGGCTTGACAAGTTCATGAGAGATGCATGTAAGTTTTATTCGAGGGTCATTCTAAACAAAATTAAACTAATTCTATAGTTCCAAAACTAAATCGGATCAGCTGGAAGAGAAACGGATTAGCAACCGGAAGAATGGGAGTTCGAAACTAAGTCCAATCGAAGACCGTGTAAGCGGCGGCTGATGCTCGTTAAATCTGTCGTGGCCTCAAATGTCCTCACGTTAGCGTGGTGTGAAGTCTGGTGGGTGGGGTGCCAGCATAGATGTTGATCTGTCTGTCTGGTTAAAATTACGCGAGATGTCCTCAATCTTTCTCTTCGAAATTGACACCGAACTGTCGCCAATCGCTGGTTGTGTTACATCAGTGTGGGACGTAAATTCAACTCAACCTCTTCACAACAATAATACAAAAAAAAATATACTAAACTTGCTTCCATAAAATATGGGGATGGGTGTAGCTAGATTCGATGAGAGGCGATAGAGATAACCCGATACCCTCGCACGTAAAACAGTAGTCCTTGAAACGTGAGTGAAGAATGATAGTTTGAAAGCTATAACTGACGGATTTAGTTAGATCTTTAAATTCTTCTATTTTTGGAAAACTACTTTTTACCGATGCATATTCCTTTCATGTAATATAGCAGAACTCCAATTATCCGGATCAATTGAGACCAGACCCCATCCGGATGATTGAATATCCGGATAATATACGATAAGAGGTTATTTCTTTGTAAAAAAAGGTTTTTACTTTTGTATGTAATGTGTGTGTGTGTGTGTGTGTGTGTGTGTGTAATTTGTTGACTGAAAGCAATTTTGTTACATTTTGTACTTTCATATTGTATTAAAATGTATCATTGCTTAAACATATCGGTCACAGTCATTTGTTTCGCTGTCTTCACTTGTTTTTTTTTTTAGCTAAGTCGCACTCAGGCTGCCGTTCCATCCATTTTAGCTCTGTGTCAAGGCACTTAAAGGTCTTACTAGCTCTGGTGGGTAGCGTCTGGTGGAGTAGCAATGTCGTCATCTTCCGGATCATCAATCAGTTCTTCTCTCCCACTTTCACATAGAAAATCATCTTTACCCAATGCTCCGCAACGTGCATTTGAACAAAGTGAATGTGCTATTTTGAGCAATGCCTTTGTCTTTTTTTTTACTTACTAGGAGGCTCTGCCCCCTGCACGCTTACGCTCGCCAACCCCCGAATTTGTATGACCAACTTTCGATCCATCGAATTTATTTATTAACTAATTTCAAAACTAATTTTACCGTTAGAAAGAGTACATTCAAAGGTATACTGCGATATTTTCAAAATTAAAAACAAAAAGTAATAAGATATAGATATGACAATTTTAAAAAAATGTCCCGATTTTTCCCGAATTTCATAAAAATATTATCAAGAGTCAAATTACTTAATCAAAGTAGAAAGAGTGTGTGAAGAGTGTTCATAAATTTTTGTTGATTCTAAATTTCATTACTATTGTCCAATCAATCCGTTTCAGAAATGCATAAAAGGATTAAGTACCCGATTATAGTATTACACCATACTTAAGAAGTAGGTGGTACATATCAGTAATACGCTCTTCAATATATTCTCGACGACAACATTTGATTTTTTAGACATACCAATGAAAATGAAACTTAAACATTTAATTTAATGATTACTTCATATTTTGTTATTTTCAAACGTTTAAATATTTAAATTTCGAAAAAAAAAATAATTAGTGTTAGTATGAAACATAACATGAATGCAAAATTTAATGTTTAAAACTTTAGGTAATAAACTGATGATATATGAAACAGGTAACGTTAACGGTTCACAATTTTTTCCTTGTAGTTGTTTGTTGAGCACAAATGTTCAATTGGCCAGACATTAGGAAAATAATATAACGTAAATTTTTACGATACTATAGATCAGGGGTGGCCTACCTGTGATACATGCGCCCAACGTGGCGCATTATATGATTACAAGTGTATATTTTCTTCTATTTATTCTTTTGAAGTAGGCGCCATAACTGAACCCTCCTTCATATTTTCAACACCAGAGTGCTCCCTGTTCAATTCATGCAACCTTTTTACTCATCAGTTCATCGTAATTTTTGGACAGCTTACAACTGATATTCTGTGTTATACAATGTACGTAATTGTGATATGTTTATTTTTTCAACGTTTGGTTTTGAACTTTTCTATGGTTTTTTTACATTCCTGTGAACCATCACAATGCAAAAGAAGCGCAGTAAGTGACAGTAGGCGTGAATTTAATGAAGAGTGGTAAAATGAGTTGTTATTTATGACAAGTCCATCAAGAAAACCATTTTGCAATGTTTGTGAAAGTACTTTTTCACATAATAAAAACATGATCTTAATAGACACTATAAAACACAACATAAGACTAACATAGAAGGGAAAATGAAGCTCGTTCTTGGGTTTGAGTTACGAAAAGAATATCTGACTGAGAAAAAGGAACAAATCAAAAGACAAAATATTTTTGCTAAAATAAGTTGTAAGGACTTGGCGATGACAGAAGCGTCCTATGAAATTGTTTTATCATTAGCGACAAAAAAGAAACCTTTTTCTGACGGAGAAGAGATTGTTAACCCTTTTATCCAAATTCACAGTCCAGTCACATTACTGTGACCACCATCTACTTTCGACGTCAACGTGAAATAACCAATCACAAAAGGCAGGTGGGCAGCACATTGCAGTGGAGTGTATATAAAGGATGTCCTAGGGCATCGGAAAGGATTTCAATCGTTGGCGTAATGCAGAAACGTAGCGATTTATCCGACGTCCAAAAGGGCATGATTATTGGCTTTCGGGACAAGGGTGGAAGCATTTCGGAAACGGCTAATTTTGTGAACTATTTGCGTGCCGCCGTGGTAAAAGTATACCGTGCATGGCAAAATGGCACTATCCAAAATCAGCGGCGTAGCACATGTGGTGCACCACGGGCTATATATGATAGAGGCGAACGAAGGCTACGGAGATGCGTTCGGGCGAATAGACGTGCAACTGTTGAGCAACTGACCGCCCAGATGAACCAAGGGACTACCAAGAGTGTATCCTCGACAACGGTTCAGCGAACGTTGCTGCGCATAGGCCTCCACAGCAGACGCCTGGTTAATGCACCTATGCTGACTGCTGTTCATCGGCGACGATGGCTGGAATTTGCACGCCAGTACCGCAACTAGACGTCCACAGAGTGGCGACAGGTGTCTTTTTCCGATGAATCACGTTTTATGCTCCATCGGACAGATGGACGTTGGCGTATACGGCGTAAAACGTCTGAAAGCAAACACCCTGCAACAATTGCTATGGATCCTCAACCGCGTAATCTAGCGCAGCTAGCCACGGCACTGGAGTCGGCATGGCTCAACATTCCAGTGAACACCTTCAGAAACCTAATTAACTCTCTTCCTGCACGTCTCGCTGGGGTCCGCTCTGCCAAAGGTGGTTATTCTGGCTTTTGACAGGTGTTCACATTAATGTGACTAGACTGTGTATTTTCACTCCATTATGGTAATAAAGGTATTGAAAGGAAAGTAATCGAAATTACAACTATATATTAAGACAAACAGTTACGAGACGTATCGAGGAACTCTCTGGGTTTAGCTCAGCAACTGGATGACCTTGTCCATTCTTGGACTTCCTTTTCTCTAGCTTTGGATGAATCAACGGTCATATGTGATGCAGTCCAGTTAAGCATTTTTATAAGAGGAATTGATGATAATGTTATTGTTTTTAAAGAGCTTACTAGTCTGGAGTAATTGCATGGTAAAACAAGAGGATAAAGCTTATTTATATAAAAAAGTAAAATAAAAAAAAAACATAGAAAATTTAAAATTAGACTACAGTAAACTCATCGGTGTGTGTTCTGATAAAGCGCTGTCAATGACATTACAATTTTGCTTGAAAATTTTTCGAATCGTCCTGTACTAAAACATCATTTTATTATACACAATAAGCACTGTGTGGAAAAATTTTAAACTGTAGCATATTATGTTACCAGTTGTAAATGTGTGAATGAAATTAGAGCAAGAACATCACACAGACGCAATGATGAACCAAACGCAATGATGATGCCTAGTAACATGCAAATGGAACTTTGATAACAAATTCATTATTGAAAATAAAATGTGATGAGCTTTTTTTCAGATCAAAATGCTTTTGACATGATAAATATCTGGCGTTCAAGATTAATTACCCTGTGCACATTTCTCAGAACTAAGAAACTTTTCAAAAAATTATGTATGTCGTTTGGGAACGACATACAGATATAAACAAGCATTTTGATCCATGAAATTTATTTAAAGCAAAAAAAGGTCGTGAATTACTGATTAAAATTTGGAAAATTCTCTGCTGCTCTCAGTAACAAATTTAACACCAAACATTGAAACACTAGCGAAATCCAAGCATTCTAAAAAGTCAAGTCTCATTGATGGAAAATAATGTTTATGTGCTGTTATTAGGTGTTGCTTTATGTATACAATAATTAATTAATTTAAAATGTTAAATATGTCCATAAATATTCTTTCATTAAAAAGGTTATTAATGATGGGCCAGGGACCATCAACGTAAGAAGGTAGAAAAGATGCTTGAGTTGTATGGCGCATCTGAACTCATACGTGAAAAAAATTGACGCATGTTATGTAAGAGGATGGTAATCCTTGCTATAGATTATGGTTTAGTTTTGGCGCTAAATCCTTATTTTGCCAGTTGTGATACATTTTATGTTGTGCACACATCTTTAGATTTGCTTAAGTGGTTAAAAATCTAAAAAGTTGCGGATTCTTGTTTCGTACGTTCTAAATTTGTACTTCTTTTTAAAACCTTCATTTAAAAAATGATACAAAAATTGCGTTAGGAGTGTGAAATTGTACCTAAAATAAAACAAAACATTTATGTCGATTGATAGTATAATTTTAAAAAGTATTCAATGGATATAGGGAAATATTTTATTATATTTGAAACTTTGGTATTCCGTATAAAAATAAGGCTTTGAAATTCTTTTGTACATAAAATAAAAAGATCTAGATAAAAGATGGCCTCTTGCTGAAAGACTTATCATTCTACTTTAAAAACTTCCACTTTTTTGGCTTCGAAAATTTCAAAGCAACTGTATTTAGCCTAGATTTCTTTCAATGAAGGAAGATTTATGCTGTTTATTTATATCATCTGTACTTGACAGTATGCATCTTATTTTACAGAGTGGTATTCTTCGTTTTGCTCTTTAATTATTTTTTGGGAAAACTGATTTTGACAATTAATATTAACTGCGATTAATGCAATAGAAGAAATCCGACATTGTGTACTAAAATTTTTCTTCTTTTTATTCAGAGAATGTATTTTTAATAATAGGAAGCGATTACGATGGCAAGCCTAACATATCAATCTAGAAACAGGTAAGTAAAAACATTCTTGGAGGACATCTTTTCTTTATATATCTATGTATCTATCTATCTATCTCTTTATATATATATATATATATATATTAGGAAAATCTTTATTAATAGGGGGTTGGACCACCCTTTGACTGAAGTACAGATTTAATGCGACGTGGGATAGATGCATAAAGGTCATGGACAATATTTAAAGGAATATTAAGCCAGTCCTTCTGCAGAACGGTCTCTAATTCCGAAAGTCTGGATGGAGGTGGAAATCGGGAACGAAGTTTGGTTCCAAATATTCCCATAAATGTTCAATAATATTCAAGTCCGGAGACTGAGGGGGCCAGGCGAGATGTTCAACTTCATCGTCATGCTCTTCGAACCGTTCTTGAACACACCTAGCAGTGTGGATAGGAGCGTTGTCGTCTTGAAAAAGCGGTCTCTCTCCAGGGAATACAGTCTGGACAAAAGGATGGACATCATACCCTAGAATGCTTAGATAGTGATTGGAAGTGATCCTCCCATGCAGAATAACAAATGACCCAAGACCGTGCCAATATATCGCACCCCATACCATAATGGAGCCACCCCCATTCTTCACAGTCGGCAAGAGGCATTCAGGATTAAACGCTTCTCTGGGCGTTCTCCAGACATAAACGTGTCCGGTCGTCTGAAATAGTGTGAATGATGATTCATCTGACCATATTACCTGTTGCCACTGCTGAGGGGACCAGTTTTTGTGATCTCTGCACCATTGGCGTCGCTTGAAAGCATTAGTTGCTGTCACCAAGGGTTTACGAATTGCCACTCTGCGATAAATGTTCGCAGCATGAAGTTCCCTTTTGACCGTTTTTGTTGAAACGGGGTCCCGGAGATGACTGTTCATTTCGGATGTTATCTCGGATAACGATTGCTTGTGCTTTCGGGCTACTATGCGCTTCAAAAACCGTCTATCCCTATCAGCAAGCTTTAACTTTCGGCCACTGTTGTTCTTTGATGACGTCGTCTTACCCTCTTTCGTGTACGCTGTCATAACGGCTGATACCGTACTTCTTGCAAACCCCAAAAGTTTTGCTGTTTCCGTAACCGATGCTCCACCTAAACGCGCTCCAGCAATCATTCCTCTTTGGAACTCTGACAGGTCTGACATTTCAACTTATCAAAAACAGTTCGATAGACGCATGAAACGCAGGTGACTGCTGTTGAAAGACTGATTCTTTCCTCTTCACGCCCAATAGGTGACAGACTTCTGTTGCAGGTGGCGCGGCTGTACTGCAGGTGTGAAATACGTCTTACTGAAATACGTCCTCCATCTGTATATATATATATATATATATATATATATATATATATATATATATATATATATATATATATATATATATTATGCGAATAAAAGTGTGGCGCAAGTAACGCCACTATAAACATGCAAATCACGTTTGCTTTAAATACGTGATGTAAACTTCGTGAGCGTAATTTATCGTCCGGATTAGGTGTTGACAGCAAGGTTTGAGTCAAGAATGTCTTTAAGGGGACAAAGAAGGCAGTATCAGCAGATTACTGAGTTTGAACGAGGCCGTGTAATAGGGCTACGAGAAGGTGTGTATTTTCTTTTCGCGATATTGCAGAAAAACTTGGCATGGATGTATCAACTGTGCATGATTGTTAGAAGCACAGGTCACTGGAAGGTAATGCCTCAAGAAGACTGGGGTTCGGCCTGACACGGGCCCCTACTGAGAGGGAAGACTGCCGTATTCTCCGCATGGCTGTGAAGCATCGTACTGCATCTGCAACAGAAATTCGAGCTTCTGTTGGAACCAGAGTGACACAGCGAACTGTAACAAATCGATTACTTGAGGGACAGCTCCAAGCCAGACGCTATGTAGCGTTCATACCATTAACTCCACATCACTGCCATCTGCGACTTCAGTGGCGTCAAGCTTGAGCTCATTTGAGAGCGGAGTGGACATCTGTTGTGTTCTCAGATGAGAGTCGTTTCTGTATTGGCGCCAGTGATGGCCGTATAAGTTTGTTAGAAGGAGGCCAAGTGAGCACTTGGAACCAAGCTATCTGAGGCGTAGACACACTGTACCAACACCAGGTGTTATGGTCTGGGGAGCAATTTCCTATGACAGAAGGAGCGTCGTTATACTGAGCACCTTGACAACAAATGTGTACATCAGACTGGTGATTGAACCGGCTGTGCTGCCATTCATGAGCAGCATTCAAGGGGGTGTTTTCCAACAGGATAACGCTCGTCCTCATACCACTGCTGTCACCCAACGTGCTCTACAGAGTATCGACGTGTTGTCTTGACCTGCGAGATCACCAGATCTTTTCCCCATCGAGCACGTATGGAACATGATAATTGGACAACAAATCCAGCGTCATCTACAACCAGCACTGACCGTTGCTGATTTGACTGACTAAGTGCAACATACATGGAATTCCATCGCACAAAATGACATACGGCACCTATACGACACAATGAATGCACGTTTGCATGCTTGCCTTCAAAATCGTGACGACTACAACGGTTATTAAAGTACCACCATTTCACATTTAAGATGGCTCTTCTCGAGCATACGTTAACCAGTGGTTTTAAAACTTTATATATATATATATATATATATATATATATATATATATATATATTATAGTCTTAAAAAATGATAAAAAAATGAAGAAATGTTGGTGGATCAGGGCGTCATCAGGGAAGAGGCTGACCCAAACAACATAAAATGGTGTGTTTTACATATGAGCAGCATTAGGCTGAAAAATTGCTCATACACTCCCCCAAACACCACCAAAAGCAAGTGAAAGAAAAACAAAACAAAATACAAAAACAGAGCAGGAACAAAACGAAATGAAACCCGAAGCCGAAGCCGGGATATCAACAACAACAAGCCTAAAAATTACCACCAAATGCCATCAATTAAACAATATAACTTATATGCTAACATCATACTTCCAATGCAACGAGTCCAAAAAAAAGCAGAAAAATAAAAATATAAACAATATGAAAATCCCCAGCCCCTATTAAAAAATATATTCATAAATATTAAACAAATAAAATTTAAAAGCAATTCCCATGGCTCTGAGGAAATTACGAAAAATAATTATTCATGGATTGTGTGTGTGTAGGTGTTGATATTAATAAACCTTTCAAAAATATTATTAAAGAATGAATACGAGTATTTGTTATTGAGAAGTGTGTGTTTTAGATATTTACATTGTAATAAAAAGTTTGAATCAGAATTACAAATTTTTTTGAAACGTACCAATTGACCAGCTATCGTGTTGTAGTATATTCTTTTAGAGATATTGGTTTAATGACAGTAAATTTAAAATCGCTGCGTTTATCATATACATTAATGTCAACTTTGCCGGATGAAACAGAAATTTTTATGTCTAGAAAATCAGTGTTATTGTTATCCAGATTGGTTTTAATTAAAGAAAGTTCGTCTGGATAGATGGATTTCCAAATATTAGAAAAGTTGCTATTATTAAAAACAATTAAATCATCAATAAATCTAAAAGCAGTATTTATCTGAAGGCAAAAGTTTTTTTTCAAAATAATGAAGAAAGAAATTAGCAAGAATGGAAGAAAAATTAGAACCTTGAGGTATACCCTTAACTTGAGTGTAAATATGCTCACCATTAAAAATAAAATTATTAAAAATACAATAATTAAAAAAAATTCCCATTCCTCAAAATCCAGATCAATTAAGTTTTTAAAATCATGATAGTAATAGTTCAAAACATATCTCAATTTGTCTAGGGGTATGCTGGTAAAAAGGTCTTTAAAATCATAGGTCTGAATATCATTAATAATATTTTTATCCAAAAAATTCAAAACCTTGTTATTATCACATATAATCCAGGTAAAGCCTTCATCAATAATGGCAGCAAGGATAACTTTTAAATATTTAAATAGTAGAAAGCCAGGTTTAATCATATAAGAGTTATTACCACAGGTGATGTAACGGGATTTAATAGGATTCCTGTTAAATTCCGTTAAGCAAAAAACAATATTAAGTGTCCGAAATCAGTATTTGGTGTAGCCACAACGCGCTGTAGTAAGTGCTGCTATACGACGTGGCATGGAGTGAAACAGATTTTGAATGTCTGCTTGTGGAAGAGAATTCCATATTGTTTGTATGCGCACCCAAAGTTTGTCTTTTGAAGCTGTAGGACGCGGATCACGAGCGAGACGACGACCAAACAAATCTCACACGTGCTCAATAGGCGACATATCAACGAAGAAGTTGCATGTGTTGGGCTGAAAAGAAGCCTCGAACATTCCTTGCAACATGTGGGCGTGCATTGTCCTGTTGAAAGATAGCTCCAGGGATGCCTTGAAGGAAGGGAACGACTTCGGGCTCTAGCTCTTCACGTACGTACCTGTTGCTATTCAGATTACCCTCAATTTGTAGAAGCTGAGATATTCCATGATACGATATCGCACCCCAGACCATAACTCCGGGAGTTCGACCACTATGACGTTCGATAACGCACTCTGGAAGGCAGCATTCACCGGCATAGCGTCTAACACGAATGCGGCCATCATGGTTCCTCAAATTATAGCGGGATTCGTCAAAAAAGACAAGTTGCTGCCAATCAGCCAGCCAGGCTCTGTGCTCATGAACTGTTCCGCTGCACACGAGCTGCTATTGCGCGATAGGAAAATTCTCCTTCACGAAGGTCGATGATTCTCCCCCTTTCAAACTCCGTAAGTTGTTGAAATTTCACCCTATTTCGTCGTGGAGGCACACTTATGTTTCACTAAACGTTCGCCACTAAAAAATAACCATGCACTATCTTCAACGTCCCAATACAGCCCTCTATTTATACGCTTTTAGCATCAGTTCAGAGGGAGCTGCTCACACCACGCATGCGTGGTGGCTCTGAAACTTTACTACTTACTGTTGCATTTTTTACAAACAGCAGTCTCTCTCTCTCTCTCTCTCTCTCTCTCTCTCTCTATATATATATATATATATATATATATATATATATATATATATATATATATATATATATATATATATATATATATATATATATATATATATATATATATATATATATATGTCAATAAATTAAGGATAATGCCAGCTCCGGTAAATAAAGGTTCAGAAACAAAACAAATGTCACTTTTTCATCAAGCCCATTTCTTAAACAAAAGATAGAGAACACAACAGACGATGTGTGTATGATAACATTCATAAAAACTACGATTTTACTCACTGGAGCAATTACAAAAAATATCGATCCTACAAAAACTTAACATGACATGGTTGGTATGATAGTTAATACATTGTATGTCTCCCAGACGATGAATTACTGTCCGTACAGCACCTTGGCTTGCTGAGGATCAAATTATCGAGCTGATCTTGGAGAAGATCACTCCACTCATAAAGCAATGCTCTCCGAAGTTCCGGTACGCATGTAGGAGGTGGTTGACGGGCTGTAACTCGGCGGCCAACCACACTTGTTCTATCGGATTCAAGTCAGGTGAGAATGTTGGCCATTCCATACGGGTGATGCCATCAGATTCAAGGCATTCGTTTACAATGTTTGCACGGTGAGGACGGGCGTTGTCATCCATAAACACAAATTATGCGCCCATGGCGCCCCTAAACAAACGTACATGTTGTTCTAGAATGATGTCCTGATAAATTTGGTGTCTTATGGTTCCGATTTGAACATGTAGATCTGTTCTGTGGAGCCAAGTATAATTCCGCCCTAAAAGAGCAATCATGCACCACCGTAATGGTGTCGTTGAATGATGTTGTCTTGGTAGTAGCGGGTATCTGGCGTTCTCCATATGAACGTCCGCCTTGAATCAGACTGCAAGCTAAACCTGGACGTTGGAAAACATTACACAAGCCCACTGTGACGATATCCACATTGCATGTTCTCTACTACAGGCTAACCACTGGCGACAGTGAGTTGCCGTGAGTGAAACACATCTGACAGGTCTTCGAGCAAATAGACCGACATGTCCCAAACGTCTGTAAACGGTTTGCCTTGAAACTGTCGTACCTGTGGCTGAAGATAGCTGACGAGAAAGGTCGGATGTTGTGGTCCGTCTTCTTCTTTTTGCAGTTACTGCCAAATATCGGTCGCCATTCGGCGTTGTAACTCGGGGGAGACCTGTACTGTAACGTCTACTGACATTTCCGTCATTTTGAAAACGTTGTCAAAGCCTAGAGATGACACTTTGTGCAATTCCAAGTTCCACTGAAACTTATTACGCCCACATTCCAGGTGGCCGATAATTCTATCACGTAAAAAAAATCATCGACATGCGCCCTCTGTGCCATAACTATTCGGTTGTGGCACTGAGCGGCTTACAGAACGCTTGTGAACAATTTTACTTATTTGGTACCATTCCTTATATACACCTCTCTTACACTCTCGTCATTACACTCTCGTCACTATCGGCGTCATCTGATGGCTTCCTGTAATTTGGATAGTATTCTTGAAGATGTGTGTGCGATAATTCTACAGGTGAAATTTTTACTTTAGAGTTCTATTTCAATGTGATTCTGAATTATCCTTAATTTATATCCCTTATTATATATATATATATATATATATATATATATATATATATATATATATATATATATATATCCGTCCATCTGTGTTATAAAAATTTGTTTACAAATGAATATTTAGTCTATTTTAAATCTATTATTTGTTGGTGTGTAATTTTTAAAAAAATAAAGTGTCCTCGTTTCGAATCCGTCTCTATCTTTGTACAAGTTTCACCACATGCTCCCATTTGCATGAATTTTTTTTATGTTTTGCATACTTGTAGTATAGTACTAATGTTATTCAGCTTCAAGCAATCCATCTTGGAACGGGATAACAACAATCATAAGCCATACATAGTCGATATTTTTAAAAAGATGCTGATTATGACGTCAACCAGCACGCAATTGTTAATCACCAATCCAAAGGTTATGAAGTTGGAGAAGAAATTTATGTTCTGAATAACTGGTTATGGGTATACATCAATGGAAGCGTGTCATTTCACATCACGATTGTCATTTTCTATCCCTGACTTTCCACAACGCTGGGTATTGGTGAATAGTATTGATATCCGACCAGAAAAGATTAGCCATTACTGTGAAATAGAACATATATTATTCAGTAACGGATGGCAAGGAAACGTAGACTGATTTACCATATGCCGACTGAAAGAATTCCATTAAAAAGTTTAATTATAACTCTTGTGAATTCTGATTGTAAAAAACTACTCCATATTGATTTCGAAATACCGAAGGAAAAAAATTCAATCTTGAGTGATATTTTAAATTCCTAAAAAATCTGTATCAAAGACTCGAAATTTTTTATGATTAGTTGGGAAACCCCTTTTATTTTAGCCGTGCATTTCTCTTGTTTGCTTAACTATCAGCAGAATCGATTACAAAGTCGCATGAAAAGAAGATTTAATCAGACATCTTCATTCTATTGAAAAAATCACAGGAAACCTAGGATTTTTTAAGTACGCTTTGGATATTTACTCACTTATAATTTTTTTTAACTTCAATTTCAAGAATATAGCGGAAGAGTTATGTGGTAGTGTTATACGAGTATGCACATAAAATCCTTTCTTTTTTACTTCAAAGGTTTTTGTCTGATGGTGGAATATATAATAAATGAAACAGTTTACAAAGATTTAAACTGTTATACAGTTTATGGAAAGAATTACCAAACTTGTAAGTTTTTGGAAGTTTTTAATTATTTCCAACACAAAAGATCGAGATTTTTAGAATATATGCGAATATATTGTGTGTTGTGTAAATAACACTTTCACACTATTCATTACATTACATCTTACATACGTATTTCGGTGCATTAGTGCCATGTATTCTGTAAAAATGAAAGGCAATATAAGTATAAAAGGACGAAGAAAAAGTAATTGTTGAATTGACGTTTCACTTGAGCAACAAAACGTCAAACTGGGGCAACACACGAGCTGACTTTCAAGTGTTTCAAGAGAAAGTTTTACTGACACTGTAGTGTGAAATACACCCAGGGGGGTACGCAAAGGGGGCGGGTGCACATTAAATCTGTCGTGGTCTCTAATGTCCACGATGGCGGTATGTGGAAGTGCGTATCAGGTTAGATCTTGGCCTTGTCATCTGATCGTGGATCAAAAGGACGTGGTGTTGTCCTCCTATCTTTCTCTTTCGAATTGATCCCGGACCGTCAATAGCCCGTTGTGTCTCTGCAATGTGAAGCTAATTAAAATACATACTTGCCTTACTGATTAGAAACCAGTGAAGAGCTAGTTTGAATAACCTGGTGATGTATTTCTTCTTTTAGGAAAAGTCGTGTGCTGTCATATGATGGCAATATTGCCCAATAAACACAAAAATTAGTTCTAAAAAGCTCCGCCTGCATGACAGCAGTGTATACAAGTCCATGCATAAGTCAAGGACGAATGACGTGGACTGAGACACTTGTCAATAACTGATAAAAGAAACGAAAGCACCAATTCAAACATTAGTTGATTGAAATTTATATAGTTATTTTACACGTTTTTGCATTTATGCTTTATACAAGGAGAAAGAGTCTAAATTCTCAAACATCGAGGATTTCTGAAATATATTTCTCAATTGCAAGAGCTTCGTTGTATCGAAAGATCGTCCAACTTAACGCAAACGCAGCTTACAATCTTGTATTAGCATCCTATTGCACTCTCGACGTCATTTATTTAGGATAGAATGTAAGGTAATTTTAGTTAACGTCTTCCTAGAGCACCACGACGGTCTGGGATCAATCCCCTAAGGCAGGGATTCCCAAACGGTGGTACGCGGCAACGTTTCACGTACGCAAGGATGATACGAGCGACCGAAATTTTCTACGAAATTTGTTCGATTTTTTAGTATGTACAACCACGTTTTTGGAAAAATGGGATTTTATGAAATCATTATGGGATTAACGCTAACAGTAGCACATTATTTAAAGCAGCACAAACTTTTTTGCTGATTATCTATTTCTATTCAATGGCTATCTAGGCGAAATGAAGTTGATATCTCTCCGTGTCTTATTCAATTTGTTACTAGTTACTTGTGTAAGAGTGGTTTTTCTGAACTTTTGTATGTAAAAAAAAAAAAAAATAAATATGGAAACAGAGTAAGTGTTGAAGAGGACTTAAGAGTGAAATTGAGCTCCATTGCTTCTGATATTTATTTTTTAATAAAGGACAAACAACAAGTTTCGCACTAAAAATTTATTTTTGATTATGTTAATCTTTGTTTGCTTAGTTTGTACTAGTTATTTAAAATTATTTGTTTTTATACCTGTGAGTAAAAATTAAAACTGCAATTTTCAATAAACGTTTTATTTTTACCTTTATTAAAACATCATTAATACGAAATACAAGTGCATTAATCATAAAATATGAAGTTTTCTTAGTATTTTAATTAAAATAGAACAAGCCATTGGACACTTTACTGACATTAGACATATGTTCCTAAAAAATATAGGACTGGTGGTACGCCAAAAATTTCTAAATATTTCAAGTGGTACGCAGTTACTAAAAGGTTGGGAACCCCTGCCCTAAGGTAAAAATCCGAACACGTAATTTTGAACTGCGGTCAGATGACAAGGCAACACCCAAGCTGGCATCCCGCTCTCCGAACTTACACAACTTAACTCGAATAGTTTCGGCCATGGCAGATTTAAGGTGCACCAGCCGCCTCTACACCATACGCTTACAAATATCCATGCACTGACCCGGATTCGAACCAGTAACCTTCCGATCTAGAAGCTAACACCTCAACCACTAGACCGGTTGGTCATCTTTTAATCCACTAACAACATGAATTTATATACGAGTCATCTCGAAAGTAAGTTTCCCACGGCTAGTTAAAAGAAACAAAACATAATTACCTGGAAAGATCTATTGCAAAAGATACAGCAACATTTTCAGCTTCTTCTCAACATAATAACCACCGGAATTGTAACACTTGTCATACCGTGGGATGAGTTTTTGTAGTCCAGTCATAGAAATCTGCCGCCTGGGAATGGAGCCACAAAAAATCTTGTGCAGAGAGCTGTTTGAGCTTGAGAGCTGTTTGACCATCCATCCTATAGTCCCTATCTTGCTACCAGCGACTTCCGCCTGTTCTAGCACCCGAAGAAATTCCTGTCCGGTCAACACTTACCCACAGACGAAGACCTGCAGACAACTGTGACACGTTGGCTCCATTTCCAGACGGCAGACTTCTATGACACTGGACAACACAAACTCATCCCACGGTATCACAAGTGTTACGGTTCCGGTGGTTATTATGTTGAGAAGGAGCTGAAATATTGCTGTATCTTTTGCAATAGATCTTTCCAGGTAATTAGTTGTTTCTTTTTACGGGCCGTGGGAAACTTACTTTCTGGATAACCTTTATAGTACAAGTAATTTGCCTTTCATGACGCCACAATATGATTTGCCCTTCTCTTTTCAATCCCAAAGTCCAAAATATCAACCTTCTTTCCTTCATATTTTTTACTTGAAGTTGTCTTTTGTTTGGCGCACGCCTGTGCCATAAAACTCAAAGCAATATTTCAGATTGAATATTGTGTTACTGAGTTTATTTTTTTGGAAGTGCAGATTATCGTTGACGTCAAAATTCTATTTTGACTAACTTAGTATGGATAGAAATAGAAAGTATACTGCCCACGAACATCCTTTATTTTTAAATCCCTTATAAAATACTAAGATTCATTCTCTAACTTTGCTTGCCATCGCCAAACTGCTTTCATTTTTTACCACCGGCTTTCAGTTCAAGTAGAAACTACCGAGTAATGACCGAGTCCACGTGTAGCATCGCCATTAATGATGATGTCACGTAGTGACGTCATAGTCGACCGCTTGAAACCAACGAATCAGCGGACTTAAAAATTCCCAATGTCTTCTATTCCAGGTAAAGGTTGGTAATATGCGTCCGGGATCCATCCCGGAGAGAATGATCTGGGGACAACACTTCGTAATTTTTAACCACGGTAAGATGACGAGGACAACACTTGAGCTGCCATCCCACTATCGAAACTTTCACACCAACTTGAAGACATTTGAGGTCACGACAGATTTAATGTGCACCAGCCCCAACCTACACAACGGTCTTTGGTTGGATGAAGTTTCGAACTCGTAACCCTCTGTTAGATAATCCGGTACTCTTCGAACTGGGCTTTCGAGACCCCAAAGAACAGGATTGTGAGTCACAGTCCAGTCAAAATGTCTTAAAAACAGATCTTTACAGTACAGAACAAGGTGTGCTTTAAAGTGTCTTTGTTTTTCAGGCGAATAAGATATGTATTTGAATCAACAAGGTAGAATTTGTGAAAGTAGACATGAGTAACAGTATGGCCCTGTTCTACCTTTTGTAGCAAAATATATATTTGCTCTTGTACAGTCTTTTTTGGTGGATTTATGTTAGCTGCAATGCGACGTCCAAAAGAATATCAACTATCTATTGGATTGCGATCAGGTGACTGTGCTTAATACGAATTCAAAATTGTCTTACTTTTATTGGACATGTGTACATGAAAGTCAAATTGGTCACCGCCAATTAAATTAAATGCCAAACGTTGCCTATAGAGCGCTGACCTACTTTTTTAGAGTATTCTCGGAATACACCATTTTCAGAGCATCTGGGTAACAGAAGTGAAATCCCCGTCTTCCGTTGTTTGTTTTCACCCCAAATCCCTCTCGCATACATGCAATTCTATTGTTAAAATAATGTGTTAATTCTGGCCATTAATACATTATTTTCACAAGAGGAAATAAGCCCCACTAATGCTCAACACAAGTTCAACGTAAAAATAAGAGAAGATGGCAACCCTGCTGCTAGTTTGACACGTCGTGTGAGAGAACACGCGAGAGAAAATCGGGAGTCTATTGTTCCATGCTTCCTTTCATCCACCACATCACATTCGTCACTCGCTGACGTATATGCGTGGCTGACTCAATAGCAAGGAAAAGTTATCAAGATATGACGTAAACAAGGTGTCGCTGTGTGATTAGATCCAGACTGTTTGCGTTGTATACAGGGAATTTGCATGGAACTCGAGAGGTTCCCACACCTTTAAAATATTAAGAACCTATGCTGAAATTTAACTATTTTTTTCGAAACATTGTAGGTAAAGTCATATATGTTGTTTGAATCCATTTAAAAACTTAGGACTAAATTACGAATTTCGGCATTGTGTGTGTCGAATGGCTAGTGTTATAGTAGAATTAACATCACGTTGGAGCAACACAACAGGTTATTGGTGGTACGGGATCAATTCTAAAGTAAAGATCCGAAGACAACACTTCCATAAATTTGAACCAGGGTCAGATAACGAAGGAACATCTGAGCTGTGCCGAATAGAACAGTTGACTAAACTCTTGAATGATGATTGTTAACTTCAATGATAAAAGATGGATATTATAAACTCATATTAGTTACATAATAAGGGGACGTGATAGCCAGGTTAGTAGAGTTGCGGTATTTGGTATTGTTTAATTAACGTCACACTATAGCAACACTGTGGGTGGAAAACCGAGGACGACAACACGTAATTTTGAACCACAGTCAGGTGACAAGGTCACACCTAAGCTTGCACCCCACTCTCCAAACTTCCACACCACGCTAACCTGAGGACATTTGAGGCCACGACGGATTTAACGTGCATCAGTCTCCTGTGTACACGACGGTCTTTGGTTGGATTCGAACTCACAACCCTCTGGTTGCTAGTCCGTTGCACTTTTAACCAGGCTACCGCGGCCGTAGCAAAGTAGCGCGTAAGGAATCACAGTGTTGCAAGTTAAAAACTCGATTCAACGAAAGCCTGTCGTGTACATGGGGCCTAGTGCACTTTAAATCTGTATTGGCCTAAAATGTCCTTACATTGATATGGTAAGGAAATTTGGAGAGTGGGGTGCCAGCTCGGGTGCTTACGTCGTCATCTGACCACGGTTAAATTGACGAGGTGTTATCCTCGTATCTTTGCCTTCGAGATTAATCCAGGAACGTCACCATTAGCTCGCTGTGTTGTTTCTGTCCGACGTAAATTAAACTACATACCATTCCAAATATGACAGGGATTTTCATAGAAAATAAACAAACCAGATCGTTTGCGAAGATTACTTCTGTTGCCCAAATGCTCCCGCATGACAAATACCAGAGTTACCTGAAAATATAGTGTGTCAACGTTTGGTGTTTAATCTAATTAGTGCTGATACAATCAAATACCATACATCACAACGGAATTCATTCTTTGGAATTTCTATTGGTGGCGTGCTGAAACGTATTCGAAAAACAAGCAAATTGATGTCAAATTCAGAATACGTAATGGAAACACTCCATCTATATTTAGATTGATAGAAAATGCCCTCATAAGATAAACAGACTTTTATTAAAACTTGACAAAAAAGTGATAACATTTGTCTGAAGTCCAATAGGTCCCGGGTTTGAACCTTGGTGTTTAAGCGGATGAAGGTTGGTGATTGTTTGGGTTGAGTAAGAAAATCTGCACTCCATGTACGTTAAATGTGTATTCTGAGCATTTCTATAGAGAAGAGCTTCGAAGAGTGGGATCAACTTGTCGACTAACAGTTATCGTGACTGCCCTGTAAAAATGACTTAGTTCGCCAATTTATTTTTTTATCGCCTCGTTTGGCGATATAACATCTAGGGATTCGGTGTGTAGGTGTTTGAACGCGCATAATTTATAAAGTGGCAAAAAAAAAAAATGGTAAACTCGTCACAGTATATCACACCAATCATATGATGAAGCAATGGATGGTCGTCCAGTGGACCAATCGGATGATGAACGTTCATTTCTTCCGGCAGACTAAAATAGCGTAAGGGTCACACTGCTACTGGTTTTGGTCATATGATTCAGGACATACATAGAGAGGTTACCATTGCTCACTCTATTTTTGAATCGCCTATATTATCTACCCGCTGTGTGCTCTCTCTCGAATAACCATCAATATGTCCCTTGCATTACCTAACAGGATAGCGGGCTTAAAATAAAGATTCAAATCGTCATTTGGTATAAATATTGAATTTTCGGCCCTCCGAAATAAAATCCTTTTTCTTAAGAGTATTACGTTTAATGTTGGATAAAAATAGCTCTAGCGTCATAAAACTCAGTCAACCAACCGAAATGAATTCCTGGTTACGCTATTTGCTAACATTAAATTTTTTGACAAATCTTCGACTTTAATTAAAAATCAGGTAGCACCTTAAAGGCGTACCTATATACCCGGTCTTGATTTCACTGGGAAAATAATTTTTTTTACCAAAGTTTGGTCTTAGTTTTTGTTTTACGAGAACAAAGTGATAGCGTGGTTTTCAGTGCTTACGGGTTGTTTTGGAGGTCAGTTATTAAGAATGAGTATATACTGTCACCAAAGTTTAATATCATTGATTCAAGAACAATACTCAAAGTTTTGTGTAAAAAATAGAAGATATCCTACACAATATCACGTGTTTCAGTAAAATTACTGCACATTGAACAGTTACAAATTTGAACGTAAAGGGAATAACTTGCTGAGATAAAAGTGAGCTTGATAGACAATTTTACAATAACGGCACATCTATAATCTTTGCCTATAGTAGGTAGGTATTTTAATAAAGTCACGCTGAAGTGACACAACGGGCTATTACCGACTGACCAGGATCAAAACCGAATGAAAAGACCGGAGACACGTAATTTTGAACTACAGTTAGATGACAAGGTCACACATGAGCTTGAACCTTACTCTCCAAACTTCCACATCACGCCAATGTGAGGACATTTGAGATCACGGTAGATTTAACGTGCACCTGCCCCCTTTGTCCACTACGAATTCGCAACTCTCCAGTTGCTAATCCGTTAGTCTTCTAACCGTAATGCCGACCAACCGGTATAGTGGTTAAGGTGTTACCCTCTAGATCGGAAGGTTCCTGGTTCGAATCCGGGTTCAGGCATGGGTGTTTGTAAACGTATGGTGTAGAGGCGGCTGGTGCACCTTAAATCTGTCGTGGCCGAAAGTCCTCACGTTGGGTTGGCGTGGAAGTTTGGAGAGTGGGGTGCCAGCTCAGGTGTTGCTTCGTCATCTGACCGTGGTTCAAAATTACGAGGTGTTGTCCTCGGATCTTTCCCTTAAGGGACTGATCCCGGACCGTTGTAAATAGCCCGTTGTGTTGCTCTAGTACGACGTTAACTAAAATTACCATTCTAACCTTAATACCGCGACACCTTGATCTTGAGAAGGGGCCCGGGAGCAGATAGTGCTTAAAACTACGACGTACGTCGCAGAACAAAGTCTTTGCAGAACAATTTTTCCTTAATTTTATCAAAATTTTGGCCGATTTAAACTTTTTTTTGTTACTATGTTTTGCAAAAGCACCCTTCTTACCACACCTTTTTTCTCTTATAGCTACGTAACACAACCTACCTACACCGCCCAAATTACCACAAACATTTAATATATAAATAACATCATCTATTTCAATGACAAAATATTTAACTTAACAAGGTATAGAAAAGAATTGCAAATTCTGAAAATATGCCTTGGTTTTAAATAAAGTTAATTAATTTTGATGTGTGTTTTATACTAGAAATAGGTAATACATATTTAGCCTATAATTGTGTTTTACGTCTGATTTTGATTTTACTGCAGTTTTCAAAATTAGGACACAATGCCTGCAGAACAATTGCAATTGCTTGGAGTTGCGTTGCAGAACACTGAATATAATTCTGCACCTGGAAGTTGGGGCTGTTCTTAATTACATGAGAACTAAGAAGTACATAGAATTATGATAAATTAAAACAGTTTTTATCAAAGAAATAAACAAAGCAGTTTATACGGAAAAGGTTATCGAAGTTTTTTCCAATTCCAATAGATTCGAAAGCTGTCTGTCTACCAATACGAATGCTTAAAATATTCTTTGTTAATGACAGAATGAATCGGGATCATAATGTCTAACTTTTAACTATAAGCAAATTAGATTTCAAAGCAAAATATTCACCTTCATCCCTGGCAACATAGTGTGACAAGTTGAAAAGCAACATACAGTACGAAATGGAACTGTCTACAACATAAAAAATTGGGAGGGATTCAAGCAGTCACAATGATTGAATATGGGATGAGTGGATATGCTAGCATTGGTCAGAGCATTAGGTATGAAGCTCAATTGCACTTGGAGTGGAGATACCGACAAAGGATAAAACCGGGAATATCACCAAAGGAACAAGTTTTTCAACAAACTAAAGTAAAAGGTTAAAAAAAAATCGGACGGGGCTGAGTCGGGACACGGCCGTTAGGTTTAAGGCGCAGAATACGTCAGTGAGGCCAAATGGTGAATGAGAGTGAAAGAAATTTTGAACTCCATCTATCGATAATGAAACGTTTATGTCCTGAGATATGCTATTTGTGTCGAACTGAGCGGTGGAGGTACTTGCCGCAATCGTACCAGGCATTTGTTCACCTTGAAGGTGCGATGCCTATGCTTTGCTTTCAAGAACTTACTTCGAGCCCGTTGAAATTCAGCATCGGAAGTCCGGATCTTCTTGGACTCCCCATCTGTCGGCCTTTCTTCCTTTTGACGTTTTCTATTATTCTTCTGGTGTTATTATGCATATATTTGGACCTTTTGAAATGTTGTCGATTTTCCACACTTTGAAGTCCGATATCTAAACAAGTATTAAATATTTAGGATACAAGTATTAAATATTATTTATAAAGTGAAAATAGATGCAACAACTGGTTGATAAACTTCGTGCTCACACAAAGAATGCCGGAGATAGACTAAATTATGTGAGTGGCACGGTGTCTATACTTTGAGGTGGTCTCGACGAGCCAGTTAACGCTCAGCATCTTACATCCAGATTTTCTTGGACTCCCCATATCTAGATCTCTATTCTTGTTGACGTTTCTATAATTTCTCTTGTATTTATATTAAGCATACATTTGGACATTTTGAAATTTTAGCGAAATTTCCGCATTTTGAAGTTAGATATATCTTAACAAGAATTAAATATTTAAGTTCTATTTCTATTATTACTTATACAAAGGAAAGAGAAGAAACAAATCACACCTCGAACGTCGTGTTTGAACAAAGGAGATCGGAGTTAGACTAAATTAACGTTAGCGGCAGTGCTCATTTTCGTGACTCAACTTTGCACTGTGATTGCATATGCCGATGACGTCAGCCCAAGATCAATGAGCACTTATAACATTTCTTGTTTAATGTTCCATTGAACAAAGTGAACATAAATGAACGCGATATTGTTCATTTATGTATCATTTATATTTTATTCCCTTGTTTTGTGACAATCAAAAATTAAATGTGGTACTTCGGCTTCGAAAGATAAGGCCTATTCTAAGTCAAAAACTATTCCTGACCCCGAAGCTACGTCCTCATCTCAGTGTGCCATGCATCAGAGACATTCCAGCGCTCAATGTCAAAAAACCAGTCGATGAGTAACACTCTTGATGGATGGCTGCATCTCTTTTCGGGTATGTGGCTAATTAACACAGCACTGGAGCAACACTACGGACTATTGAGTTCTCTCGAGACATGTTGTGCAAAGCACCTCTCTCTTGAACTTCCCATCAACACATATTCTATCTCTTACCTATGACTACATATAAACCCTGATTTTACCTCCACACACTAATACTAAATATTGCATGAAATGTTCACAAACTTAGTGCTTGTATGATCCGTGTGGAACTCAAATCATATTTGTATACGGCATTTTTATTCGATGCAAGGTCAATCTTCTGCACATATATATTCATACATAAATACAAATGATTAAATAATATCAAAATTAACAACACATTGTTCACCACCACAGCAATCAACATTCATGCGAAATTTAATCAAAGAGCATATATGAGCATAAATGATAGCAATAGTAATTTATTATCACTGAATCACTATATCGAGCTATTGGCGACTGTATGAAATCAATCTCCAAAGCGAGGACACCACCACATAATTTTAATCTCTAAACTTCCACACCACAACAACGTGAGGATATTTGAGGTTATGACAGATTTATCGCACACCGGCCCCTTGTACTCAACGATCTTTGGTTGGACCGAGTTTCGAACTGACAACCGTCTGATTGTTAATCCGTTACTTCCAACCGGGTTACCGCAGCCCCTAACCGAAGAGTGGCAGAAATCCCAGCAATTAACACCCCACCAGATTGCATCAACTGCAAATCCAAAGTTTTTATCCCCATCGCAAATCTCCGATAAAACTTTGCCCAGTCCTGTTCTTTCCTAACCGAAGAATGGCAGAAATCCCAGCAATTAACACCCCACCAGATTGCATCAACTGCAAATCCAAAGTTTTTATCCCCATCGCAAATCTCCGATAAAACTTTGCCCAGTCCTGTTCTTTCCACCAACGACGGAGCGCCTCCTGGTGGTCAAACCTGGAAATTCGCCACCGCGAAGAGTTTGTCCGGATCACCGCAGTTTGTCCATCGCCTCTCATCTTGCGCTTCCGAAGAGCGAAATCCACAAAAACCATCCACGGAGAGGACTCACTTGGGAAAATTTCTCCTTCGACTCCAGTTTTCTTTTGTGGAAAGTTTTTAACATTTCGTTTTTGTTTCGAGTTTTGTGTGTGCTAGCTAAAGTGTGAGTAAAGTTTGTGCTGTGTCTGATACTTTTTGATCTGTTTGGATTACTGGACTTGTATGACCTGTGGGAATGTATTTTTGGGTTGTAGTTGGATTGTTGTGTGGGAAGATTTCGTACGGTTACAACGTATCGGGTAAGTTGATTGATATTCCTTTTTGGTGTTTGTGGTATAATATTTCTTGTTCTGTATTAAATTTACATTTATATGAATGATTCAAAAGAGAAATAATGCTGTATAAGAATGAAAAATATGTTCTATTTGGAGTACTTTTCTTGGCAAAAGTTAAGATCATGCTTTTTTGTGTAGAAATCAGTAAGATTGAGGAAAAATTAGCAATTTTATCTATCAGTAAAAATGTTCAGTACCTAAATTTTTGATCGACTATTTTGAATGTGTAACAAGTAAATGAATTTCAAAAACGCTCCTCAAAAATCTCGAAGAAAAGTAATACAAATTCTTTTCTGACTCCACTTGTGGGATTCTCAGAGAGCTTTAAATATTTGGAGTCTTTTTGTTTGTTTGTTTTGAGTGCAGTTGACTGCGAAGTTTTCGATGTCTGGGAACTTTTGCATCTGCTTGTATGACTGAAATTGTGACCTGCGGGGATACATTTTGGGGTTAATGTATAGGAAGATGTATGGTTACACACCATATCGAGTTAGTAGACTGGTGATTCTTTTCAAATTTAGGATTCTTTATTTAATTTAAATTTATTTGAATAATTAAAAACAGAAATAGTGTAAAAGAACGGAAAATTGTTCGATATGCACTGTACCTTGCCAACCGTTAGTACAATTTTTTTGGAAAAACACTCGTGAAAGATTTAGGTCAAATTAGTAGTTTTTTCACACAGTAAAAAATTTGATACCTAAATGTTTGGGTGATTTATCATGAACGTGTATGACAAAAATAAAATTCAAAAATGCTTATCTAAAATACCGAAGAGTGCAATAAATTCTTTTGTGACTCCTCTTCTTGTTGGTCCGTCAAAGTTTTAAATACTTCGAGTTTTTTTTTATAGTTTTATGTGTGCTATATAGACTGAAGTTTACGATGTCTGGTCTGTTTTGAACTGTTTGGAATACTAGAATTATGACCTGTAGAAATATATTTTTGGGTTGTAGTTGGATTGTTGTGTTTATTGATAACAACATATAAGATAAGTTGGTCGGTGTTCCTTATTAGAATATATAGCAATACATTTCTTGTGATTCTTTATTTTATTTACATTTATTTGAATGATTAAAAAAATGATGTATGAGAATAGAGAATGTATATCTCCACCCCAATACAAGAACAAAGTAGTTAAATTTTAATTTTTTTTTATAAAGACATTTTGAGACCCCCAATCTAAATTTCATATAGATCTTCATTTTTTATTAGATGATAGAAAAAGATCAGAAGTTTCCAGAGCTTGCATATCTCAACCCTACTTATTCAAGTATAACTTAAACTATACCATCTTTCGAGTTTTCAAGTTTTGTATTCGCAGATGATATGTTATCTATATATGTATGTTCTAACCGTATTAATGCCATCAGTGTAAGACTAAGGTCAAATTAGAGGTTTTATCAATCAGTGAAAATGCATCCCCTATATTTTTGGTTGAACTTTTTCGAATGTGGTATAGATAAATTTCATAAACGTCCATCGAAAATTATGATAAAAAGCAATAATTAACTATTTTATTAGTAAATTTGAATTTGTTATTTTCAAATATTAAAATTTCACACCTCAAGACTAGTGATATTTTGACAAAGTGAATTTTACAGAAAAATCAAAAGAAGATTGAACATAACTTTTTTTACCCACACATTTCTTATTCCGGAATATTTATAGTTATTGTTTTAGTTTATGGCATTTAATATTTGTAGCGCATAGTTTCTGATTTAATTTGCGTCGTATGTTCAATTTAATAGAATCAATGTTACTTAAAGTATTACATTACCATTTTGCGTTGCTATACTCTTCCCGATACGGCGCAATATTTAAAATTTGTAGTAATTTAAATTTATTACGGTTTAAATAGATAATAAATTAAGGTAGTTAAAGATAGAAGACAGCCAAGAATAACATTTTTAGAACACTTCATAAGATGAGGAATAAAATGAAAAGATTGGTTTCAAATGGTGTCGGCAATTTTGAGTTTAAAGCATCATTCTAGTGAGTCATAACAAGCATTTCTTTATTTCTATCAACATGCATACATTGATTCAAATTATATTTAAAAACGTGACATAAATTTTGTAAATCGGATAACTTGATTAACCTTTGAGAAAACAGCCTCAGGAGAAAAAATATGCGTACCGAAGACAATGAGACCGTAAAAAGACAAACTTTCAAATGAAGCTTATTTTTTAAGTAATCGGAATCAACAAGGTTCACTTCTGTTTTTTTCCAAACTTATCGTGTTAGGAAGTAAAAATAAGTCTTAAGAGGCCAGAAATCTGAAAAGAAATGCCCTGAAAGCCTTCTTATCCCATCTGCTTAAAGCACGTTTTTCCCGTGCCGTAAGAAATAAAGCAGAAAAGAAAGCAACGACTGGAAAGGATGGATTAAGAGTCAAATTTTTTCCTCCGTAATTCAAATTTCTCAATTTATTTCATGATACTTTTTCTTGTTAAATGTTCATTCATTCTAAAAATCTGAGCTACAAATAAGTATTCCTTCCCGGTTTTACTATATAACCGCATTAAATCAGGACTATCTTTGAATTTTGGCCAAAAAACGTCGAGTTCCAAATGTTTTTATACTTATAAGATATCTGCTGTGTGACAAACTATTTACAATGAAATTAAACTATAAAAAAAGTAAATATTAGTATTCTTTAGTCATTAACACTTACTACCAGAACCTCATTTTAAACTACCATGAGTTCCGAAACTTGAGGTAAATGTTTTTTATGCGACCACCATTTTCTATCAATCATTTATCGAAAAACATTTGAAAGAAATTAACCTGAGCTTTTGTTAATAAATGTTTATAAGCCCAGTGATTCAGTTTATAACCCAGTGAACAATTAAGTCTCCGAGGCAAGGTGAGTTTTCCCACTACGTTAACAACCTGAGAGTAGGCGTTGTAGGAAGTTCGATTCCTCCCTGGATGTATTTCTCTCTTCTTTGTCAGCAAATCTTTCCTTGTGTGCATATGTCTACTTAATTGACGTTGTCTGTCTTGTGTTTGATGTAGCTTGGCCAAATATGATCCTTGCGCCACAAAAATGCAGTCAACCAACCTTTACTCAACTAAGGTTGGTTGATTTTGGGTTTTAATTAAACAATGGCCATATTAGGCCAAGCTGTACCAAATACAAGACATGCAATGCCAAGTTATTCTGAAAAGAAAGAATGAAGAAAAGAAAGAAGAGAAAGATCGCTTGGGCATCTTGACGTTGTGATCCCCATTTTTACCAGTGGCAGCAAACCCAATGGGAATAGAAAAGATCATTCGGGTACCTCGGGTCTATGAAACCCGTACACACCTAAAGAAGATATGACCCTGATAGTTTAGGGCTCTGGAGAGCTGTTTTAAATAGTTTTACGAAGAAAAATTCCACTTACTCGAGGTTATTAGGCTTCAGGTCTTGCATGTTTCAAATACCTCTAATCACGTTTACTAATGAGACGTTATGGAATCTAATCATCTACTGATGAATCGTCGGACATCGCTTGGAGACATCGATGGCAATTGGTGCAGCAGTGTTGCAACAGTCTCGTGACATATTGCGAGCTTGCAGATCATTTTCGACTGTGAGTCTCATTAGCAGTGATAACTGATTACCTGCTTAGGCTTTAAGATTGGGAAACCATTGTACATCAGCAATAGTTGGAGGAGTTAAATTGCACTTAAACTGTAGTACATCTCTTTAAGTTTCCAACAGGATACGCTTCTGCTAATGCGACGAGATCTTAAAAGAGTGTACGAATGACGGGGATTTTACTTTCTGTTACACAAATGGTCTCAATGATAGGTATTGGAGTTACATTAAAATGGAGTTTGTAGCAGCTTTGGTGACGTTTGGTATTTAATCTAATTGGTTATTATATATGATTCTAATTACTTGTTTGTTATATATGAGTTCAAAGTTCATTCTTAGGAATTTCTATTAACGACATACTAAAACCGCATTCGAAAAACAAGCCAACTGACGTGAAGTTCGAAGTACATACATTAAGTACGTTCCTCTAGGAAAAACACTACAGCCGCATGCATTTAGCTTAACAGAAAGAGCCTCATGCAGTTATTTTTAACCATACCATTAAAAAAAATTTCGATTACAAATATCTGTGTGGATATAGTCGATGCAAATTACAATAGGATGCAGTCAACGCAAATTGCAATTGGATAAATCTCGTTAGGGAATGAAGCAGATTATAAATCTGCGTAAGAAAAATGTGCATAATTATATTGTGTTGCTCCAATGCAAATTATGTTCAACTGCCAATTTCTTAGATAAAAAAAAAGTATAGGTAGTTCTGGTGTTTGAATGCTTTATGAGTAGGTAGTATTTCAATTAACGTCACGATCGCATTGGAACAACATAACACTTTATGAATAGAAAACCCCTTTTTGTCTATAACCTTTTAAAGCAGGACTAAACTTTAAAAAAGAAATATGAACATTTTAGTTTTGAACTTCTAAAAGGGAAAACTAAGTGATCTGACGGACATCAGATCGAGTTGAAAAGTATTATTTTATATCATATGAACAGAGGTATGGATTTCTTTAAAAATTGAAGTTCAGTGACGCACTTTGATGAAACACTTTTCATCAGAAATGTTTTGGGATAGCTCAGTGACAGCTACTTCCGATTAGATCTGAAATTAATCAATCGTAAAGACCTCACAGGTAGTTGAATTTACGTCGCACTCATAGCAGTACAGGGAATTTTTGGTGGCGTGAGGGACCGATCCTGAAGAATAGGTAGGTATTTTAATTAACATCGCAGTGTAGCAGCACAACGGGCTATTGACGACGGTCCGGGATCCAGCCAGTAGTCAATCCCGAAGGGAAAAATGAGAGGACGAAAACTTGTAATTTTGAACCACGGTCAGATGACGAGGTCAACACCTGAGCTGGTAACTCCTCCCCAAACGTCCACTCCACGACAACGTGAATGTAGATAGGTTGTTAACTAACGTTGAATTAGAGTAACACATTTTAAAAGCATATTTTAAGTGTAATATTTAAAATAAATCGATGTATTATTTAATGTTTATCAGTTAATATTAATAAGGAGTATATAATGACGTTAGAAAAATAACCAAAGTAGCTATCTTATTTTGTATACGAAAGAATGTGTCTAGTGTTTGATTGAACTGCATGAAAAGGTTTTTTTTGTGCACCTTTTTATCTCTGTAAGTTTTGTTAACTAAATTTTAAAATTTAGATACTCATGCAAGAAAATTTCGTTTCCGTATTTGATACAGAAACAAATGGCTGGTATGTCACACATTCTTTTCTCAAATATCGAAAAATATTAACGCATGTTTTATCATTAAGTCTAATAACCATATATATGGATTATTAAACTTCATATAAGATGTTAAATGTTTTAAAGCCTTCTGAGCTTCATGAGATTCTCGAGTATTGTAGAAATCAGGCAGATTTAATTCCATTTTAACGATGTTAATAGAAATTACTATTTGACATTTCACATTGCATTAGTTTCCTTAAAAAATTATTCTGTTTTTATTCGACATTTTAATAATGAGATCGTTAATGTGGAAACTGATTGTGTCGTATTTATAAAACTCTTTATGATGCTTTGAGCTCAATGCCCTTACCGCATTTCCATGGTTCATAGTCATTGTGTTGTAAAATCGGGAACTATAAGAGGAAAGCCAATAGATATAGCATAAGTTTAAAACGTACATAATATAAAGCAAAAAATTGGCAGCTGTCTGTTCTCAATACAAATCTATACCTTTTGACCTATCCACAACAAATTTAGTACACTTATAGTTTAGAACCCTGCGGATAACGTAGGCTACATTTAAACCCCCGTTCTGTTTGTCCTAGGTGTTCAGAGGAAGCTAAAAACAATTCGAAATCCCCATAGAAATAACATTGAGTGTAAAATGATTGCGGTTCGTAACTCTGTTCTGTTTTACCAGAAGTGATGGAAAAACAACTTTTTCAATAATTGTTTTTTACCAGTGTTGCTCAAAAAACTATCCCCCCCCCAACATTACATTTAAACAATTTAAATTAAATCCTAACATTTATGTTTGAAAACAGATTTTTTACTTCTTCCTATAATATAAATAATTCATGAATATTTGATTGATGAAAATATATATTTAAAATATTTGATTTTATATTACGTACATTTTCTAATGGAACACGAAAATCCAAAACTAAAAACTAATTGCTCATAGAAGCGTAATTTTGCTATTCGGTATCTGGTAACGCTAAAATTAATGTTTTATTTTACAAAATTCATTTAGAATTCCGTGTTTGTGTATGTGAGTTAAGACAGCGAATAATGTCGCGGTCATATTTGAGCATTTCTAAGTTTTATAAATTTTCGCGTTCTTTATAAATTATTCTTTTTTGTTTTTATCAATATTTTTCAAGCGTCTTTTTTAGTATTGCTCTATTTCAGAATATATTCAGGAAGTCAAAATTCGACACGCATGCTCACATCGTTCGTTTATCAGAATACTGCCTCTTTTCAATGATTTTAATTTCGTTTCCATTTGTATTTGTTCCAGTATTTTACACATTGCAGATATATTATTCAGGAGTTAAATTGCGATGAATTATTTATTTTCTGAAAACTATCACTGGATGTCGGTAATTTCTTGTCGATATGTGTATATTTTAACCAACTTTTCCTTAAATTTGGTAGAATACGTAATGGTCAGTAGAATTCTATTTATAAAAATAAATTAAATATATAAAAAAAAACCTTTTAAAGTAAGATAAGTAACTTTTAAATTTAAAATGAACGGTAAAATTAAAAAAGAAAATTTTCAAAAATAATATAGACTACGTTAAATTTTAAAGGGGTAGCTAAACGTTGGACTTCAAAGATATTTCTAAATCTGCTTCTGACGTAGCAATCTCTGAAAAAAACTCTTAGAAGAAGGGGGTGACGAATATGAAATGGATTATATGAATGGTATACCATGTATATACATATTTGCGTTCGAAGTAAATTTCATAAGCTACGAAAAAGTTAAGACGATGTTAAAAACTTATTTTGCTTGCATTTAAATGATGTTTGCATTTTTTTTATGAAAGAGTAGTGTAGTCTACTCACTTTTTAATTAAAATTTAACCAATTTAATACGAGCAACACTGGGTAATTCTGCCAGCATTATGCAAATAAAGAAATAGGCTCTAATTCTCACTCACATACTGGTACTCCTAAAAGTCTTTCAACAATTATGTGCTCTAACACCATTCAGTCATCTTACAAATCGCTCACTCCTTTCAACAACGTCATAATTCAAAAAACGTGACTTTTCAGGAGAGTGATTTCAAAGTTTAAAAGTAGATTGAAATGTATTAAAAATAAATATTACTTCTGCTCTCTAGCGGCTAAGCATATAGGAGATATGATGAGCGGTGAGATATGATGATCTTGCAGGGACATACTACTCTTTCAGGTCTTTCTGAACACAGGCATAACTAAAAACCGCCGATTTTTGAGATCTGACTTTGTTGAAAGGAGTGAGGGATATGTTTCGCTATCTTAAGTACGACATCGTAGTCATTTGTCGAGTTTCAAATAGCATTAAAAACTTCTGCTTGATACTCTGGTGTTTTAGCTTAGTATTTAAATAAACTTAACAATAAAATTTTATAACATTTCGCTTTTAACTCAGTTTTATCTTTCTTATACATTTCCTTATATTTTTTAATCTTCAGATAAATCATATTGAATTTGATGATTTCGAAAAATATTTGTGAACAAAATAAAAATCATTCTTTAACCCGATAAATAAGCGTAGGAGTGATAGAAATAAATTCCACTACGAAGAGAAATCATTCACTCTTGTTATCTACCTGTAAAGAGAACACTTTTGATTTCTTCTCTCAAGAGTATTTGAACTAATTAAAAAATATTTTTTTTAAACATTTATTCACACATAAAACACGCTCCTCAATTGAACAAATTACTTATTTTCTTCTAAAAACTATTTTTTTTTAATTTGTGATAACTTAAACTTTTAAGGTTTTGTCCCTCAGACAATAAAAACAATTGTGCGTCATGAATTTTAAAACTATAAATAAAAACAATAATATTTACTTGTAATAAGAAGTTGGAAAGATGTGTACGTACTAAAAATATTCATTTATTCAGTTCTTGTGCATTTAAATTTTTTATTTTACTCCATTTATTAGTCTTCCCAAAGATGAAGAAAGAGAGTCGTTGGAAAAAAATTCAATAAAAAAAGTTGAAATCTTCTAAGTATACCAAATTAAGTTCCAAACAATTCGAAACAAATTGCGTTCTTGTAAAAAGCCAGTAAATGTCTGCATGTTTCTATTGGAGGATTCTATTCAATGGATTTAAAATGTGATGAATGTGTAACAATAAATTTTATAAGTTTACTGTTTCGAATTTATTTTTCGTATTTATAAAATATTAATTTAACACAAACAATAAGTAATAAAAATGTAATATTGAAAATCCTTATGGAACTTTTGCTCACACTTAAAATCATAAAAAATTGCGAAGAGTTAAAAGTTGTGAAGAGTTGTTGCATGAACATTTTAATAAATTAAAAATCCAGATAGAGAAGCACGGGTGTAACAAATTTAGTTTTTGAACCATAAATCTAAAATTGGCCAAAATTGCTTTAAAAATTACCTTCCATCTTGTAGACTATACGTATAACTTTTTGTGTTAATGATATTTTACGCGTAATTGTGTCCTAAAATATATTTGCGTTTAAAGAAACATAAGCAATGAAGGATCCATAATATAAATGAAAGCTTCCAGTGGTTACCCGAACTTGACTTGAGCACACAACCTGATTATTTGTTTTCACTATTTTTATTTTATGCATCAGTAAAATATTTACTGAAGTATTAATTTCCAAACTTGTGCATTTATCTTTCAATTTATTTCAACTTGTATTAACCTCATTAATTAAAAAAAAAAAAAAAGGAAATTTGGATTATTTTCTGCTATTAAATCTTTAAGATAATTTCCACTTCACCTAATAAAGTTGTTAAAGAAAAAAATATAATATACTGAGTTTATTAAAGAATGTCCGGTTTAAGGCAACTGTCTTAGGACACAATTTTTAACAGTTAAGCAATACCAGTGAACATCTCTTACCATCTTTGACAGGTTCTCTTAATATACAATAGCAAAAGCTAACAGTCGCGAGTTAAATCAAACCAGCACTACAGGGTAGATCTCGACTGTGTGCTTGGTAAACCTGTGCGGAGGACCGTATCTGGATTGGGATCTGATTAAACTGATTTGGAGTGCCGCGCATGATAAAAATATTCGGAGAACTGAATCTGGATTGGGGGGTACGTAAAACTGCCCTGAAGGACGTGTCTGGGAACCATGATAGTTTTCTTACGTCATATTGAATTTTTGTGCTTACATGATTTGCTCTTTACTTATTTTTTTTTATTGTGTACTATCTTAAATGTTTTATATATATGGTGGATTTATCGTCTCTCCCTTACCCCTGAATATACTCCATAAGGCGGACTATATAGCTGAAGGCCGCATAGGTGAAACAGTGTCCGCCTAGGGCATTCAATCCAATCCAGAATAAACCTTTTCGGTATCGGGTTTACAGTCGTAATAAAAATATTTGATGAACCATATATGGACTGGGTAAACCTATGTGGAGAGTCGTAGCTGAACTGCGGTTCTGATAAAAATTAAGAGGTCCGTAGCTGGTATACAGGCAGAGTAAATCTGTCCACAGGACCATATCAGGACTGCGGGTTGGTTAAATCGATTTGGAGGGCCTTCCTTCCTTCGAATGGAAGCAGACCCCTCCGTACCGAGTTACTGAAAACCCACAGCGGATTAGCCGAAGCTAGGGAAAGCCTCTAATGAGAAAATTGAGAAGTGGGCCTAGTGACGCGCCGTCCGAAAAACCCTTATCTGCCCAGGATGAACACGATAGGGCGTGGACGTGGTTGACCCCGGAATGTGTGCGCTGAAGATATGTGGTCCGGCTCAATGATATCAGTCAACCTTAGGTCCGTTTCGAGCCGGAAAAGTTTTCTTCATAGATTCGTGCCGAGGGGCGTCAGAGGCGCACACCCAGGCATCTCCTAGGAACCTATCGGCATTCCTGAGTAGCCCAACGGAACAGCAGGCAGCCCCAACATCCTGTTTATCCGGTACCGTGGGCAACCGATACCATCATCTATGGAGTCTTGCAGACCCTTGCCGTCCGCCAGATAGCCTTCTTTCGTTAGCGTACAGGTATTGGCCTAGGGTAGCCGGGGAGTGGTCCCGACACCGCTAGTTTCCGTGTGGCACCTAAGGAGGTTCCTGTTGCTACTTGATCGCAGGAACAGCGGCATCGCCCTGTGCCAGTTCCTACGACCCAATCCGATAGCCTGCTGGCTAGAGCGGCTTCGCCACTTAGAGACTGACATATTCCTCCTACACGGATAGGCCCATGATCTTCGGAGTTATGGAGTCCCCTTGCAACTCCAGAAAGAGCCGCGGTCCGAGTGGTGGGGGTCATCACTCTTCATTCCTTGGAACCAACACGCGTCCACTTAGGGACCCCAAGCATTGTCTACGTAAACTGATAACAAGTTACTAACTATTTATCAATTACTTGGTTCAGGATGCACACCGCCCCAAGTGCGCAGAGCCCTCCCCCGATCCTTTTGCCCGGATCTCGGGTCCTCGGCCCCTTCATCTTGCTATCATCCCTACGGACAGTCTTCCCGGACATTAAAAGCCACCACCAGCTTTCCGTCTGGGTTGACCCACGACTACTTCCCCAACGGACAGTAGCGTGTACACCTCGGATGGGTGTATAATGCCTAAGCGGCATTGAAGAGAACCACCGGGCATCTACTAGGAGAGTGCCCCCTCCTCAGTAGCCCAGCAGGACAGCAGACTGTTCTCTCACCCTAATGTCCGGCCCGGGGGCGGTAGTACCGGAACCATCATCCACGGTGATATGTAGTCTTCTGCCGCCTACCAGATAGCCTAAATTCGTAAGCGTGCAGATTTGGAGGGCCTGGCCTGGTCTGCGGGTCTGATAAAAATGTTTGGCGGGTCATATCTAGTCTGCAAGCCGGGTATACATATCCAAAGAGACTTTTTCATCTTGAGGGTTGATTAAACCTGTTCGGAGTGTCGTATCTAGTCTCGGGGATTGATATCATTCTATGTACTACAACTTATTTATCTTAAGCGTACGGTTTTTTTGTATACGTTCTAGATAAACCTGATTCCAACGAGAACTTCAGATAATTTATATAACAGCTCAAATAGCAAAAAACATTAAAAAGGTAACTCAAATTTAAGAAATATTCAGTAGTATGCACTTTCAAATCTCTAACTTTTCATAAGAAAATGTTATGTCACTAATAGAGTAATAGGAAGCCAAATAAATCAACCAAGCTGAATTTTTGCGACGCAATCACGTGATTACTAGGGATATATTGGTCCTAAATTTTGAAGCTCTCAACAGCGATATTCAGTCCAGATATATTTCACGTCCATCAGCATAACCTGATAGTCTACAATAGCCCGTTTTATTGCTCCAGTGGGACGTTAATTAACCATCTACCACAGCCTACTATTTTAACTTATTCAGAAGCAATTCATTTCAATATTACTAAATTGATTTAGTATAAGTAATTAAGTTTGATTCATTTAGTTAAAAATAATTAATTTAAGTATTATGGAACTTCAATTTTTTAGAATGGAAACGAACCAATACTGAATGGTTTTTAAATTGACTTTAACTGACGTAAATCTAATTTCTGTTTATCTTTCAAGGAAAGCAAGGACAGAAATTAAATGTTTAAAACTATTTTGGATATTTCGTAGATTTTGAAAACTTATATTGAATAAACATTTAATGTAATTTAACTACTTTATACCGTAGTGCAAGTTCAAATTAACTATTCAAAATGTTTCTATACCTTTATATTTCATTGGAAAAAATTAAAACTTTCTTCCCAAGATTAATTTAACGGCAAAATGCTAGGCTGCGATTTCAACACCAATAAAAATTCAAAAGAATGAATTCCAAATTGAAAAAGAGTTAATTAAGTGGGAGGGGTCAACACCAATTAGATTAAACGCTGAAAGTTGCCAAAAATCTAACCCATATGCGATTATGCGAGAGCATTTGGACAGCAGAAATAAAATCTTAGCAGACAGTGTAGTTCGTATACACTGAATATCTATCTTGAAGAGAAACAAACTATAACGTTTTATTGTATGCTGCAAAAATGTACCTTAAAAAGAGGAATAAAGTATATTTTCAGAGATTTTTCTATAATGGAGATATATCTCTCCAACATATACAAACAGTTGTAATTTTGAAGTTCTTTTCATTTACCAACTGAAATCCCATCCTGTTTCTATTTTCGTATTCAAGAAAAACAGTTCCAAATCATTAGCATCGGGAAGTTTATACAATGGAAGAGTAACAAACTAAATACATAAATAATTATTGCTATACTTCTGTGGTAAAGTATTTATAAATAACGGAGATAACCTCAGATAGTAATTGTGACTTACCATTAATATTCCATAGACTGAATACATAATTAGCCAAGAGTTGTTAAAACAATTTATGAAAGTTCAAATGTTACTCTGTTTCGTGAATAAATGTATGGTTATCTGTTTTTTACATTTCATCAAAAAAAATAATCCAATTTTAAGTGACTTTCAAGTTGCAGATTCTTTTTATCCAGTAATTAGAATATCAAAGAAAGAATTATCATTCATATAGACACCCCGAACCATCTCCTTTATTTCGATATCACTAATCATACTAGAGCCATTTCAAAAATATCATTCAATAGGGAATAGGAGAAGGTGGGGCACAATGTTACAGTGAATTTCATTTTAAAGTGGTTGCAAAATTAGCTCCAATTTGATTAAAATCTCAGCCACCTTGTTTTCCAGAATTCCATGTGTTTTGGAAGAATTTGCATCATTAGATACATTTCTGTTAGCAAATCTCTATTTTTGTATACTAAAAGTAAAATTTTGTGCTTGTAATTAAATTATATTTATTCATGAGTGGATCTATTTATTCATAATTAGTCCAATTAACACATTAAAAACAAGCATATGTTTCACAATGTAAATTTTATTATTCTTATAGCTCGGCATTTTCCATTTTGAGATTTTTAATTATAAATATGAATGATAAAATAAATAATTTTGTTTATTTTTTCTTCCGTATATGTTTGCATATCTTTTTATGTGATGTTTACTATATTTATTTACATGATTAGCAGTTTTCTTTTGTTAATTAATTCAAAACATTCACAAGCTAACAAAATTATGCCTCCTTAAGAAGTAAGGAGTGCTAATGTCCACCCCGAAAAACTGCACTAAATAGATAACGGGTGAAATGTTGGATCTTAACTGATACACCAGTTAAAAATATGATTACAGAGGAAATATTGAAGAGGAAAGAAGCACTAAACCCAAAAAAGGAACAAAATTCCCAAGAAGCGAGCCAAAGTGAGCCTGAGGCGTAAGCCTACCGAGATATCATCATCAACAGAAGATGAAGATTCACCATCTTATGCTGACAGTGATAACATCTCTTTTTCAGAATTGCAATCAGACATTGCTGCAGACAACAACAATAAACAATGGTGATTACGTTAGAGTTGAAGAAGGACACCTTAAAGAACCTAAAATTCACTCTATTGGAGAAGTTTTGAATCAGAACACTGTTGATTTTGAAGTGTTGTACGCCAAAAGAATTTTTCCATCTTGGAAATTTTTACGAACAAAAGAAGTTTATTCATTTGAAAAATCAAAATTCGTTGCCAAACTACCTCTCTCAATTTTATCAGGAAGTACAATGAGAAAAGCAGACATGCTAATTTTTCTTATGGATTTAATTTCCTATCAAAATCTAAAATAAGTTTACAATTTCTTTAATCTTATTTTATGATCTACTTTGTAACTGTAGGCTGCAATCATTGCTAATATTTTCCTCACATTTAAAGCTGCTAAAAATATACGTAAACTAATCAAAAGTGGTATTTTATTTTAAACCTGCTTAAGGAATCATTAGATATATGTATATTTCAATTAAAATAAATTTCAATAAAAGCCCAGTCCTCATATTTACTGTTGCTACTATAACGTAACGCCGGTTACACACACGGCGGATTTTTCCGTCGCGGAGAATTGACCGTCGCCGCCGTTCCCACAGTAGCGTACTGAAGTCAATTAGAGCTTACACATTAGACGGACAAAAAAACGCTCGGTCAATTTACCGTTGGCGGCAGCTATGCAGCCGCCAACTGCCACTAGCGCCGACGGCAGTTTGACCGTCGCCGCCGAACTAGTGGCGTACGTGACTAAATGCACGTTTACACACACGGCTGTTTTTCTACCGTTTAGACATCGTTTGCTCAGTGAGTTGAACTTTGTTTGTGTAACACTGTTGTCGAAGCATCAATTGTTTTTTTTTTCTATTATGAACATTAACGTAATTATTGATAATGAAATTTTAATTTCATTAATCCAAGAAAGGCCTGTTTTGTGGGATAAAACTCTAGACATCTTTAAGGACAGAAATGCTACCAGAAACGCTTGGCATGAAGTTTGCCTGGAAATTCAAAACGACTTTGATGTGTTCGAAGAAAAAGAGAGAAAGGATTTTGGTAAGTTCATATTTCCTCACATATATTTACTAGAAAGTGAAGGTGTAAAAAATTCGATTTTGAGATTCCAGATGTTGTAGTAATCACACTCTGTAGTTGCACAAAATCTTTAGTATATTGGAATCTTTTCTAGATGTAATTATTTATTTCGGTTTTTTTAACATTTGTGACAACTATGGTGGACTGTTATTAACAAATTTTGTAAAAATATAAACATATTATTTGTCAATTTGTAACAATGTCACGTTTTTTTAAGAAGATTTATTATGCTTGTAAACTACTTCTAGTATTACAATAATATTTTAAAATTACGAAAAATAAAAATTAATAGAAGAAAAAATTTATCTTGGAATACTTGTGTTAAATAAGAAAGCGGCACATTTGATAGTTATCTGTTGTCGATGTCACGGCGATGAGAAAGTCCTTATTTCTTGGACATCTGCCAGGAAACCCTTCCTACACTTGAAACAAAATATCTACATAGAATGTTTCTCACATTGTTTGCTTTGAGGCCTGCTCTTGTAGTATTCTCTCCTCGAATATCTTCCAACCCTATAATTAATGTTGTATCCTCAATCATGTATCCATCTCTATCCCTAACATTACTATGAAAAATAATGCAGACTTTAACAATATCATTAGCAAGTTGTGGTTGGACATTTAATGGTCGATGGAATATTCTCAATTTGTTGATGAGAATACCGAAAGTGCATTCTGTGTACCTTCTTGCTCGGCACGATCGATATTTTAAGATTCTCTTTTCGATTGTCAAATGTGTCCCAGCATAAGGCCTTAGCAAATGTTTATGCAGTTCAAATGCTGCATAACCAACAAACAAATATGGCATTTTCGGACTTCATGTGCCTGGTAAGCACTTCTCATCAGGTAGATTTTTTGAACTGCTTTCTATTGATTTACACAGCTGAGTCTGTTTAAAAACTGACGAGTCACAGTCTTTTCCATAGCTACCAATATGCACAAAAGCAAAACGGTGCTTACTATCTGCAATGCCCATTAATACAATTAAATAGTATTCTTTATAATTAAAATACATGGATCCACTTTTTGTTGGACTCACGATGCGGACATGTTTCCCGTCTACTGCTCCTATGCAATGGGGAAAGTTTGCTGTATGTTCAAATCCATTTGCTAATGATTCCCACATTTCTTTTGTAATGGGAGGTATGCACTCGCTTTGCATAACATTCTACAGTGCTTGACAATATCTCAACTATCACTCTTGCTGTTGAGATTCTTACTCTGAATGAATAATGAAGGTCAGTAAAAGTACATCCACTTGCTAGATATCTGAAAAACGAAAAAATTATTGTTTTACTTTTTATGCAGCTAATGTAGACGGTACTTAATGTTTTTCTTTTTTTAGGTATGGAAGCGATTAAACGCTGGAAACATATACTTGACGCTGAAAAAAGGGCTAAAAAAACAGAGCTAGTGGCTCACAAACTAACAAAAAAAAGAAAATACCTATTAAACGAAGAAATCAAGTTTTTAAAAAAATTATACGAAAAAACAGAGACTGCAGAGAGTTTTATCATACAAGAAGACAACAAGGATGAAACCGATGGCTCTAGGCAACAGCCTCCTGAGAAAAAGAAAAAGCACACAGACCTTTCCACAGCCACTTCAACAACCTTTCCCTACTCCTACGACTTAGTACTACTCACAACCTCCACATCTTCCACCATCGATTCCCTCAGTTGGTAGTCAAAATTTATTGCCTACTCGCATTCCACCACCCCAACCAAGCCAGAATCATCCAACATTTACTACTCTGCCTTCATACTCTTCATAACTTTCTTTTCTTCCACACTACAACTCATCGCCGTCTCTCTCAATTAAAGACCAAATTTAAATAAATACAGCAGTTAAACACCACGAACATTTTGCTGAGTACGTTGGCGAAGAAGACCGAAAGAAATTCTTCAGTATAGTCATCTAGCTCAATAGACGTCACTTTCTAATTGTATATTTGTGTATATGAAGTGTATTTGTGTTTGTGTAAATTATGTATTAAATGTATCAATAAATGCCGTTACCTTCAAACCTCTTTTGAAAATGATTATCCCACACACTATTATAAAAGGTGCGTCATAATAACTATGTACCTACAGAAGTAATTATAAGTAAAGCAAGTTTTTTAAAATAAAATAAAATAAACGACATGATGGATGCTTTGAACGTACAAAGTTAAAATATCTTTGTTCTTTGTGACTTATATGTGAAAAAGTTTAAGGAAGTGTTATCAAAAATGATAATAATTTTCACAGAGAATAAGTTATACAGATAAAAGTAAAATCTTTATTTTACTTTTATTTAATTGTATTTATTTTACTCAATGTTATTTAACAATTTCTAACTTATAAATTTCAAAAGTTATTCTAGAATTTGCTCTGTTTATATCAAATTACACTCAGCAATAAATGATTTAAATAACACAGTTAAACTAAAGTTAATTGATTCTATGATAAAACTACACTACCGAGGTGACTCGTACGACGGCGACGGAGATTTTACCGCCCTGTGTGTAAACGCTCGATTTCTGTGAGCGGCGACGGTCAATTCTCCGCGACGGAAAAAATACGCCGTGTGTGTAACCGGCGTAACACTATACCAAGACAGTAGGGCACAGTGTTACAGTATACATAACTACCAAACACATTAAATACTGGAAATAAATGTTACTCTTTTTAATTTTAATGATATGTAAGATGTATGTAAAAGATCAAAGATCTTTTTAAGGGCTTTGTTTGCTTCATATAGATTCATATCTTGATGACACAGCTGAAAATAAAAATCGTGTGACACTATGTCCTACCTTTCCCTACCGTCCTCTACAAATTCAAATAAAAAAAATTTCATAAGGGGTCGTTTAAATATCAAATTTTGCACAAGCAACAAAATTTCTAATGGAAACACCGTGTTTTAATGTCATAATAAGATCTGCATCGTTAAATTAGTCTAAATAGGAAACGTCATGACTTTACTACCTTCATATACCGAGATATTAAATCCTAAAGTTTGTGCAAATTTCAGGGATCATCTCGAAGTAGAAAGTAGCAATTTACAGATCAAGATTAATTATAGTTTTATAGCTACTCGAATTTCAAATTTGAACACCATTTCAAACGTATTTTTCAGTGATTCGAGAATTATATTTATTACGCATGTGAAAACGATTTGAGAATTACATTATTACATTTACTATAGAAGTGCAAACGATCCGATAATTATTATTCGAGGTTTATCAGACGTTTTTTTTAAACTTTTGGTTGCCCCCGAAAATCGCAATAATGAGGAAATTCAATGTCTTTCAAAAACTAATTATAGGAATAAACTGAAATTTCGCATGGCCGTATTAGAAGTCCTTCTATATCGATTCCCATCAAAATATAATAAGGTTCCAATTCAGAGTTTCAAACATTAATTTAATTATTATTATTTTATACTAAACACTTTATTTAAAATAAAATATTAGGTGTATTTTGTTTGTTTAATAGTAACATGGTACAAAATTTCAGTGCTATAGAAATATTATTTAGAAAGATATGCATTAAAGTTTAAGAAACTGATTTAACATAAAGAACTCCAATCTTTCTGTAATCATAACTTCAAAACGGTAAGACCTAAATAACATGAAATTTGGTATCTGAAATTGAATTTTAATATCAATTCGAAATTATGTGTCGAAATAGGGGTTTCCTATTGAAAATTATTATGAAGTTGGTGCTCAATTTAATACGAAGACGGTCCATTTTGCAATTTTTTATGCATTTGCAAAAATAGAGTACGATAGTTTCTGTCAAACGCCATCTTTGAATTTTCTCGTCTGTTAAAATTGCTCGCATGAAGGGAGGCGGTTCGTTTTTTCCCCTGTGACTGTACATTGGCTTCTCTACAACACTTCTGACTACATTTATTAACTATCGTTTTGAGAAGAAAGAAGTATATATTTTTAGCAAATCGTGAAATATAAACACATATATTCTGCTGTAAAACATCTAATCGAGGTAAAAAAATACCTTATTATCAAACTCTCTGAATCCCATAAAAATAGTACATTTAATTTATTTCGATACATACAGTCTATTCTCGTCTACCGAAATCACACAGAAATAAAAATGTAAGTTTGGTGTAGTAGAAATTCGAGCACACGTTATAACATAATAACTTTCTACATGATATTGTTAAAATTTTTTTGCAGCATAAGTATTATTTTTAAGAATAAAATTCCATAATAAAATAATCAATAGTACATTGCACATGTAAGCAATATTCTGTTAATATCGTCAGACAAACATTTCTACGTTACATTAATGTTGTTAAATATACAGAGTTTGCAAAACATTTTTACATAATAGTTATGAAAATATATAATGAATTCAAATGTGTGATAATCGTGAACGAAATAAAAAATTTAGAATAAAGTTCTACCTGATTCAAAATATTAGAATATTTCTTGAACAATAGAAGGAAATCTAGCCCCACCACTGTAGCACAAACTTCAAATTTATATTCGAAGTAAATAAATAAATATCACAATACCATGCAAAGATGTGAACGGTACAAGCTATCCACAATTATTTTATTAAATTTTTTATATTCTGGGCAAGCGATGATAGTGTGAATATTTTTAAAATTATGCACGCACAAACTGTACTGTAACCATAATTTGGAATGTGATAAAATATTAATTTGGTGTATAGTTGGAATTCAAGAATGAGTGAGAAAGAGAGTTGATCGTCGTTCTTTTTCATTTTGTATCGTATGTTTGAGTTTCTTAATGTTTTAAAGTTTTGAATAGACCTCGTCTCCATGTATGCAATCAAAAAGGATATCTTCAATTTTTAATGGAATCCCGAACTGATTTCCTGATCATCCAAAAAGTGAATAGAGTTTTCATCTCCAAAGTAAATTAGACTAGGATCACCACGCTACAGCGTGGTGATCCGGGTCTAATTTACTTTGGAGACCAAATATGCCCGTATGGATTTTATACCGGAGGCAAGTTACTTTTCGGTGGCACAGTCTATTCATTATTTTTTAATTGGGTTTAAATTAGGAGAATTTGTTGTCCAGGAAAGAGTTGATCTGGTGTTTGACAATTCCAAATTGCAAATCCAATCCTCCGCTCACAATCATGGCTCCAATTGGGTTGCCATTTGACCTATACACTGCATTATATCTAATATATACTGCATAGCTGCTTATATTAACAGCGAGACAATAAATCTGGTGGCAATCATCAATTGTAAGATCATACATTTAGGAGTACGTACGCGATCTCAATTTAACTTGTGGTATCACGCAAAGCAATTTACTAGTAGTAGCATAGAATTCAGCAACGTTGAAACCCATAGAGGAAATACTATCTGGCACTTATCCATTGTACTCTCTCTTGCATGGTATAACGTTACATTATTACAGCATAATATTTTAGTAGTATCAGTTTACTTACAGCATTTGTTAAAGATGGTTAAAATGCATCATTTTTTTGTGATTTCACATTAATAAAGCATTTAAGTTTTGTTTTTAGAGTGTTATTTATACCCATATATATACTCGTACACACATCTAATTTATACTCTTATTTAAACTTGATTTATACGTATGTAACTTTGTTGTTATTGATATAGAAAGTATTTCGCTTGCTCAGAAGTACTTTTCCATCTTTTCTTTTATCTATAGTAGACCAATTTAATTTTTTTAAATTTCATGCATAAACTTTGTAGTGTTATTTATACTTGATTTATTCCCATGTCTATACTAGATTTATATCAATATTTATATGTCTGTAATTTATTATTAAAAAGAGCGACTATTTTTCGTTGGCTTCGAAGCATATTTTTTTATATATATTTTATCTATATTCCTGTAAGGTATTTTGACTTTTGGCTACTTATTAGTGTATAGCTTTTGTCTAGTGTTATTTATACCTGACTTATACTCATATCCATATCCAATTTATATCCATATTTATATTTTATTTATACACCCCTCGCTATGTTAGTATTTATTTAATTTCTGTAGAAACTATTTCATTGCTTCAAGGCATTTTTAACTAGTTTTATTTATTTCATTGTTGGACATTTTAATTTTTGGTTACTGATTTCATCAATAGCTTTTGTCGAGTGTTATTTATGCCGCGGAACATATCCATACCTAATTTATAACCATACCTGATTTATATCCATGTTTATACTTGACATATATACTCCTCGGTGTGTTGCAATTTGTTTAATCTATATAGAAGTAATTTCGTATTCGATTCTTTTTGCTTTGAAGTGGTTTTACTTAGATTTACTTTATCTATATCCTTGTAGAGGACCATATATCTACTGTTTTGTGTAATTATGTTCTATGATAAGATATTCTATGATAAAAAAACGTGATATGCCAGGCTTCTTTAAATTTTCAGCTAAGAAATTTGATATTTTCGCAGAACTTTATTTAATGCTATCTCCACTTCATCTTAAATTACACTTACACGACATAAATATATATTCCATAGTATATTTGTCAACTTATCGTCTAGATACATATGGAAGAAAACCGTACCTCTTTTTGTGTGTCGCAAAAAATATGCATTCCACTATTTCCATTAGATTATATATTAATTTTGAAAAAGACTAACGCTCAGAAATATTTTAATAAGAGTTTTTTAAAGAAATAAAACACTCTAAAGAACCAATGGAGATACTATATAGACGCAGTCAATTTTCAGCTTTATTCTGTTTACCACAGTTCATATTATGATTGTTGTAACTGTAAATTATAAAACTGGATGGGGTTTGGAATTATGGTATTTTAAAACGCATAAATACAACTGATTTTAACAATATACAAATTGTGTTAGAGTTGTTTGCGGGCTACAATTTTTATAACTATAACAACTAATTTGCTGAACTATGAAAGGCCTTTTCTATTTAGCTAAGGGCCTTGGAAGTCCAGTTGGAAGAGTAATTGACTAGCTTCCAAAGGATTGCGAGTTCGAATTCTTTGAATGACCTCGTGTACAAGGAGGGCCAGTGTTCGTTAAATCTGACGCTCACGTTGACATGATGTGGAAGATTGGATAGTGGGGGTAACCTCGTCATCAGACCATGGTTTAAAATTACGTGGTATTGTCCTCGACTATCTCCATTTAGTTTGATCCCGGACGTCACCATACGCAGCATGTCCACTTTTGGACCTTGTGCCATAAAACCCCAACATCCAATCCAATCTCGGACGATCGCCAATAGCCCGTTATGTTGCTCCAGAGTGCGACGTTAATTAAATACCTACTTAACTACCTCTGTTTAGCTAAATATAAGTGATGGTAATGTTTCTGCGATGATACGTATATACTGTACGTATTCTGAACGTGTCGTCAGCTTCTTTTTCGAATCGATTTCAGTACTTCGTTAATCAAAATTCTAAGTAAATTCCATATTGATATTGCTAGTTAATTAGTCAACCCCAATTAGATTAAGCGTCAAATTTTGCTAAAACGGTGATGAAGTACATTTTAAGGAACCCGATATGTAGCATACGATAGCATTAGAACATCAAACGTAAAATTTTCGCAGACTGTCTGGTTTTGTTTATTGACACTGAAAATATCTCTAATACTTGAGAATTTTCATTCACGATTGCCTAATATCAATTATCGTCAGCATTAATTATTATTCGAAATGTCATGTTTCTTATTTCATTATCGTCTGTAGCGTCCCCGTTGCGTAATATAAAAACGATGAATCGATATTTCTTCATCGAGTTTCTTATATAAGGTGCTGAATTGAATAAGGCACTTTTTAATTAAACCAATCAATACTGATGGAATTTACGCTTTGAGCCACTGTTGATTTTCTTTACTAGATAATTTCCTCTATTTTCTTTCTTTTTTGCTTTGTTCGTTGCTTTGAAGTATTTAAATAAATGTTAATTGCATGGTTGAACCAAAAATTGTTTGTATAAGCTTGTAAATTGACAGCATGAAAGATTCTAAACGGCTCTTTTCAAACTTTTGAGGTTCAATGTCTCTTTTAACCAAACCTTTTATGCTCTTTTGCATAGAAAATCTTTTTTTAACTAAATTAAATATTTCAGCAATAGAATTCAATGAAAAACTTATTTAAATTAAAAGTGTTTTTTAATAAACTGTACCAATCCGATTGTATTAAATTAATTGAATTTTGCTTTCATAAAAGTTATATTTTAACGAATTTAGGATAAATTTTGCATACTTAGGGGGATGAGAAGTATCGGTGTTCACACAAAACAACAAACCATAGTTGGCTGTTCCATTATTTATTTACACTGATTCAAAGTGCTGTTTTATTCAGTGCTCAAATAGTTGTAATTGTATTATTCGAACACACAGTGTCTCATTATATCAAATACACATAGAGTTGTACTGTCAGAAGTACACAAAAAGAATGGTTCCTGGAACGCAACGCCTGGAAATACCGACTTCTCGCGTCGAGAGATTAGGCATTGAACAGTTTCGCCAATTAAAGACTATCGCCCACGAGTGTCACGGTGATACACACGGTGTGAACAAAAATGATGCACTTTCTTCGGTAGAAGTTGTAGCAGAGTGCACGGCAGCAATTTCAGTCCACTAAAAAGTACTTCGGGGTTAATATTCGTTGCACTGCTATAAATAATATATTTTTGTAAGTTAATTACAGAAATGGTAGTCAAGTTCAACACCTTACTCCCCTCTAAAAATTGGCTGTGACTGAAATTATAGATGCTACTACTTGTTGACGGAGTGTAAATTGTGTAAAGCTGATAACTGAATTAAAATCACGTATGCGTGTTCATGCTATGGATATTGACAAGTTGCCTTTAGGCAGCCGCATAAATTTTATGCCACGTATAAAAAAGGCCAAGTGACAAGGAAGAGTGAAGCTGTGGTATGAGTTGAAATAGTGTGTTTTCACATTGCTTTCGACAGCTGTTGGAAGTGATTAGCACCACATTGGTATTTCAACAGTTCATCATGAACCATCCATCGAAGTGTGTGCCGATTGTTTTGAAGGTCGTCTGGAATTCGTCTGAAGTGCCACCTGAATTGCTTAAAAGTACGTGTGTTTATCACGTCTACTAGTCACCAATGTAGCAGAAAGAAGCAAAGCAGTACAACTTTGATAAACCAAAAAAGCAGTTCATAATGTGATTTGTTAACTGGTGTACTTCTACTACTACCTTATTGTAAGTTAATTATTGTTGCCATGGCTAAGTTCACCATGCAATGTTATAAATTGAGACACAAGATTGTAAACTGCGATTAACTCCACCATGCTATTTGTGTCATACTTTATATTGTTTAGCCATTTTACACTAATTTTGTGTGTGTAATAATGCCGTTTGTTTATATGCACTCGATGGAATTACAGAGTCGTTTTTAAGTCATTATCTCGTTATAGCTGTGATAACACTGTAGACGTATTTAATTCAGTTGGGAGATAGATTGAAGTCCAAGGATAATTCTGTGTTATGTCAATAGGAAACATGCGTTTTTTTGTTTCTGCTATGTGTTTGCTGACACATATATACGAGGTCTTAATAAATTATCCATCAATTGCTAGTATAACGAGAGCGGTTTGTGCGGCATAGATGTAATTATATACGTGAAAAATAAGTATATTGAGCATTGCGCTAATGAGAGGAGCTTCAAAAATATACCATGGCTCATATGAATAGCTTTAGCCACGCGATTCATCACTGTTGATGGGCACTGCTCAGTACAAACGTGAAATGTAAGTAATATGAGAATTGCTATTGAGATAAGCTTTAAAATGTGTGACGCATATGTCAACTAGTAGTCACGTGGCTACTTTGTGAAAAATTCAATTGGTTGACCGATTTGGAATCGTTTTGTGCTGTAGCATCTTATGACAGGAAATGAGCGTGAATTCGCATTTATATAGAGTGGCTACGAGAGGCCCGATGATCAATCAGTGGACCAATTAAATGATAGTTACCAATTAATGGATTGGCGTCTTCTCCCGTCCCGTGAACCAAACAGATGATGCTTGTTAGGTTAAACCCACCAGACGAAAGTAGTCAAAGGGTTACGTTGCAAACATTGATTACATCTGTGAGAACTGAGAGGTCAAAAATTCTCAAAATAACTTTTCTTTTCTTTCGAAATTAGTATATGTCATTTTGGGTGTCTTTAAACGTTCTGACTTTAGGATTTAACATTTAAAAAAAATTTTGAAAATTATTTACTGCTTTTATGTATGGTTTTTGTTTATTGTTTCTGTTTTTTTGTGTTTTTGTTCTCATTTTGTTTTGTGTCAATTTTTCAAATTTTGTCATTAGATATTTTTGTACTTACATGTCTTGCCCTTCACTCGCATTTCCTCTTTCTATGTACTTAAATGTTTTATGCATGTATTGTGGATTTCTCGGCTCTCGCTTATCCCCGAATCTCCTCCGTAAGGCGGACGATACAGCTGAAAGTCGCACAGGTGAAACAAGTCTAAGAGTTGAATTTATAAAAACACTCCAAACCTTAGGGTGAGTAGGTCCGGGTTCGGGTCTTCAAGTCTAAGGGTTACAAAAAAAACTGTTTGTTTTTATTATTATGAAGGTGTTCATCACGAATACGCTCCCGCATGTAAAATTGTTAATAAGAAGTACTATATCGATGTTCTCTGGCTGATAGCTGTTAGTTTACGCACGTCGCACTGGAGCAACACAACGGTCTGCTGGTGACGGTCCTTGATCAATTCACAAAGGAAAGATAAGAGAACAACAATCCGTAATTTTGAGCTACGGTCAGATAATGAAGTTAACACCTAAGTTGGCACCTCACTATCCAAACTTCTACACCGCGCTAACGTGAGGACATTTGAAGTTACGACAGGTTTAATGTACACGATGGTCTTTGATTAGAAAAAAGTTTCAAATTCGCAACCCTCCGGTTGCTAATCCGTTACTCTTCACATTCTATCGTAGCTAGGGATGCGACATCGATGTATTGGGGTCGATGTTTTTGTAACATCGATGTTTATACTTGTCGATGTTTTTACGTTGTCGATATTATATTTTTTAAATGATAAAAGTTCCGTTATAAAAATTTAAAAAATAACCAAATAGCATAATTTTTATAATCAGCAAATTGAACATACTTTTAGACCAAAGTGACAAAGGCGAAGGGTCTGAAAAGTAGGGATACGACATCGATGTCGATGTTTTCAAAACATTGATGTTTTATAAAAAAACATCGATATATTGGAGCTGATGTCACATCACTAGTTGCTAAACCAGTTATAAGAAATGTGGTAAAACGTTTAAATGCACTGAATTTTAAAAACATCGAAAGTTTGGGGGCGATGCATTATCAACATCGATGTTTCAATTATGAACGTCGATGTTTTGCTGTCGATGTAGCAACACTAGGTGCTAAACCAGTTTTAAGAAATAGGGAAAAAAGTTTAAATTCACTGAATTTTAAAAACATTGATAGTTTGGGGGCGATGCATTATCAACATCGATGAATTGCTGTCGATGTTCCATCCTTAGTTGCTAAACCAGTTTTAAGAAATGGGGAAAAAAGTTTATATACACTGAATTTTATAAACATCGATGTTTTTGGAACGATGTTTTATCAACATCGTTGTTTTAATTTTGAACATCGATGTTTCAAAACATCGATGTTTTATAAAAAAACATCGATATATTGGAGCTGATGTCACATCACTAGTAGCTAAACCAGTTATAAGAAATGTGGTAAAACGTTTAAATGCACTGAATTTTAAAAACATCGAAAGTTTGGGGGCGATGCATTATCAACATCGATGTTTCAATTATGAACGTCGATGTTTTGCTGTCGATGGAGCAACACTAGGTGCTAAACCAGTTTTAAGAAATAAGGAAAAAAGTTTGAATTCACTGAATTTTAAAAACATTGATAGTTTGGGGGCGATGCATTATCAACATCGATGTTTTACAAAAAACATCGATGTATTGCTGTCGATGTTCCATCCTTAGTTGCTAAACCAGTTTTAAGAAATGGGGAAAAAGTTTATATACACTGAATTTTAAAAACATCGATGTTTTCGGAACGATGTTTTATCAACATCGTTGTTTTAATTTTGAACATCGATGTTTCAAAACATCGATGTTTTGCTGTCGATGTCGCATCCCTAATCGTAGCCTTCGCAGGATGATAGATACAGTACGAAGAGAACGACCGCAAGTGTTGGGCAGATAACTTACGCCAATGCTCCCGTCTATTCATCACCTTTTTTTTTACCTTAAAATCCACCCAGGTGGCTTAACCACTTTTTAGTCCAGACTTAGCATTATGCGACTTCCAGCTTTTACTAAACTAAAGTCACCTCTGAAAAGGAAAGGTTTTCAGATATTAGGTGGATGAGATTCTGGAAAACATGTCGTGGCAGCAATATCAAGAATGGGCCTTGCAGTGTTTTGAAATTTGGAATAGAAGCTGGAAGCAGTGTGTTAGGTTCAAAGGTGCCTACTTTGAACGAAACTAGGCGCACCAAAGTCCTTTGAACAATGTAATCTTATTTCATACTGAATACTTTACGGACAGATAGCATAACTCCTGTTTGCTGAATTCCGTTTGCAGGAATTTCAGGATCATACGCCCAATATCTTCTCATAAATTCAAATATAAATGTATCAACAGTAATTATACTATCGAATTTATGTGTGCTTTCTACGGCGCACTGATTTTCTAATCCGCTCTATTCTCAACGCGCCATCGCATTTTAGCTTTATCTTGAAAATGGCTCAGGATTATGTAGGCTCATTTGCTGTCTGGCCGAAGTTACATTATGCCGACGCGAGAAGAGTCAGAAGACTAATGCAATCACATTACTTAGGCTTGAGGAACTTTCCTCGACTTTTATGGACCTGCTATTTTATCCATAGGGTGATCCTCGTTGTTTGAATTTCAAACAGACAGCTCGTCTCAGAGTATTGAAAGGGAACATGATCAGTTCGAAATTATAGTGATCGTATTTTATTGGGGAGTAATACATGAATGTTTGAATGCGAATTTAATATAAAAGTATTTTGTAAGCAAATTAAAAAATGAAATTTTAGCTCTGTGTGTCACGGAAGTACTCGGGGAGTGTTTGTAGCAATACATTAAAAAACCGTGTAGAACTTAAGCTCATTTCTAATTAAATTATGTATTATGAGATAAATTATTACATGTAGAATAAGTAGAACTCGTATTTTTGCAGTAAAAGGGACGGATGCGACATTATTAGCAATTAAATATGTTTAGCTACAATGAATAGGGGGAACTATTTACAGATGAAACACGTCACTACATAGGGTGTTCATCAAGCATGGCTGTACAACATCCTCTTCTCAAATCAATCTCTGTGGAATCTTTCATTTTTAAAATATTATTAATAAATTTTTTTTATGGCGGGGGGGGGGTAGGGTAGGTTGTATGGAAGTGGTACTTGTTCATTTCCTGGATCACATGCACGAAGTGGCAGTTGTGTTCTATCTCTCCATATATATATAAATATATATATATAAATATATATATATATATATATATATATATATGTATAAATATATATATATATATATATATATATATATAAATATATATATATATAAATATATATATAAATATATATATATATATAAATGTATATATATATATATATATATATATATATATATATTTTTTCTAAACAAGAGAAAATTCAATATATATTTATATATGTATACACACAGTACAACTCCAACTACACGGATCAATTGGGACTAGCTCCCAACTGGATAATCGAATATCCGGATAATTAGATAATTCACGAAAAAAGGTTATGTTTTAGCAAAACAAAGAGCGAATTCTGCTTTAGCATGTAATGTAATTTAATGATTATGTAAACAATTTTGTTTACATTTTGTGCTTACATACTGTATTAAAATGTATCATTGCTTGAACATAACGGTCAAAGCCATTTGTTTCGCTGTCTTTTACTCGTTTCCGTGCGACCAAGTCTCGCATGCGCTTGGCGGTGAGTTGATGGTCGCACTCTCAGACTGCCGCTCAGTTCATTTTAGCCCCGCTATGTCAAGGCACTCAAACGCCTTACTAGCTAACGGTCCCACGTCTGGTTGAGTAAAATGTCGTCGTCATCTTCCTGGTAATCAATGAATTCTTCTCTCTCACTCTGAATGAGTTCATCGTCACTGAGAATTTAGAAAAGGATACATCATTTTGATGGGAACTCCTATGATTTATTAGAATATCTCCCGAAAATGTGAACAATCACAAATTGAAACCTAAAGCGGTAGCACAAACTATCTGGTGAGGGGACTGTCCGCGTGAGAAAGTCCAGATTGGTCTCCACTTCTATTTCGTGGCCGAAAGGCGAGGCGTTTTCCTATTAGTTTTACGCAAGCTTTATGTCTGAAGATTAATTTCCTCCACTCCATACCCAGATGCCCTGAAGGGTGTCTCATGTGGAGGGATTTCGGGACATCGCTTTGGGTTGTGTAGCACTGTTTTAGGTATTTTAATTAACGTCGCACTGGAGCAATTCAGTGGGTATTGGCAACGGTCTGGTATCAATCACGTAGTACCGAGAGGAGTAACTTTCTGTCAAAAAGAACAGAGAGGTGTGCACTTTTTAAAACAGAAAGTAGATTTCCAAAATCCTGAAAACTGATTTTTTTATTTTATTGTTAAAAATGAATTGATTATAAGATAATTGATGGTTATAAGATAATTGATTAGAAGATAGAGATATTAACTATAAAATATAAGATAATTGTGATTAGAAGATATAAGATATTAATTACAAAATATAAGGTAATTGTTATGAGAAGATATAAGATATTAATTATAAAATACGTATAGGATAATTGTGATTAGAAGATATAAGATATTAATTACAAAATATAAGGTAATTGTTATGAGAAGATATAAGAAGATATTAATTATAAAATAGGTATAGGATAATTGTCAGGAGAAGATATAAGATATTAATTATAAAATATAAGATAGTTGATTAGAAGATATAAGATATTAATTATAAAATATAAGATATGAATTATAAAAATAAGATAATAATTATAAAATATGAGATATTAATTATAACATATAAGATATTAATTATAAAAATAAGATAATAATTATAAAATATGAGATATTAATTATAACATATAAGATATTGACTATAAAATGTAAGATAATTGTGATGAGAAGATGTAAGATATTAATTATAAAAAATAAGATAATTCTTGATGAGAATATATAATATATTAATTATAAAATGTAAGATATTAACTATAAAATATAAGATATCTGTGATGAGAAGATATAAGATATTAATTATAAAATATAAGATAATTGTTGATGAGAAGATATAACATATTAATTTTAAAGTATAAGATAATTGTGATGAGAAGATATAAGATATTAATTATAAAATATGTATATGATAATTGTTATGAGAAGATATAAGATATTAATTATAAATTTTAGATAATTGATTAGAAGATATAAGATATTAGTTATAAAACATAAGGTATTAATTATAAAATATAAGATATTAATTATAAAATATAAGATAATTGTGATGAGAAGATATAAGATATTAATTATGAAATATAAGATAATTTATTATAAGGCTGTAGATAAGGGGAAACACAAATAGAGAGAGAGAGAGGCGTTGCAGTTACGATAGTATTTGACGGAATTAGATACGCAACATAAATAATGAAGAAGAAAATAATAGTAACTCGGCTACAAAAACACGTTTTCCTTCAACTAAGGGACCTCGGTAGTCCGTATGGAATGTTAGCTGGTTTTAGTAATCACAGTTTTGAAAGTTCGAAATTCGATCCAACAAAAAAAAGACCATCGCGTACACGGGACTGATGCACATTAAATCTGCCATGGCCTTAAATGCCTTCACGTTGGCATGGTATGGAGGTTTGTTGAGAGGGTTGCCAGTTTATATGTTGACCTCGTCATCTGAACACGGCTCAAAATTACAAGATATCCTCGGGTCTTTACCTTCAGGATGGATTTCTGACCGTTGACTGCTGTATTACTATAATACAACGTTAATTAAGTACCTATTAACCAAAAAGCGCATTTCTTCCTTCACCCTTTTCCAGTTTGGATTCGTCCACTGGAGCTAGTCGCGTCTTTCATAGTATAGGTAGATAGCTAATAAATGTCGCACTGAGAAGCAACACAACGGCCTATTCTTTCGTGGAAGAATAATAGTTGTTAAATCCACACAGGGTTGCCGATTGTCAAACCAGTGGGAAGAAAATGAACGTTTTTAGCATGAATTATGTAAAGGTTTTAAAGTTGGAAGATGTGTGCACTAAATCACTGATTGCTAGGTGACCGAGGAAAATTAAGTCGTTGAATAATATAATGCCGATGGAAATGTGGCAGTCACGAGAGGGCAGACGTGGATTATTCTAAGTCCATGGTATTATCTTGAGCTCTTGTGATTAGATGTAATCCCTAAATAAGCATATTGGAGGCGTTTCGCGATTGCTCAGATTAATTCTAAAACGCCTTGTATAGCACTTAGATTACTTAGAAGTTTCAGATGCCTTAATTCAGCTTTTCAACTTAGAATGATGAGTTAGATTGTAATCTACATATCTTTATGGGACAGCGGTAGTACTGTTGACACAGTCGCGGAATACCAACCGTAGGGTTGCAAGTTCGAAATTAGATCCAACAAAAGACAGTCCTGTACGTGGGGGATGGTGTACGTTAAGTCTGTATTGGTCTCAAATAGCCGCAGTTTGGCGTGTCGTGGAAGTTTGGAGAGCCAGATGCCAGCTTAGATATTGACCTCGTCATCAAACCCTGGTTCAAAATTAACCTTTAGACTACGGCTATAGATATAACAGGCGCGATTCTTTCTTGGCACGATTCTTATAACTTTCAAGGTACGAGTGCTGTAACGGTCGTAGTACAATTCTTTCTTGACGCGATTCTTATAACTTTCAAGGTACAGTTGCTGTACTGGCCGTAGTCTAAAATCATTCTTGGCGCGATCAAACAATGACTCCTGTACCGGCCATAGTCTAAATATTAAGAGATGTTGTACTAGGATCTATCTCTTCGGGAGTGATCGCAGACCTTCGCCAATAGCCGATGTTGCTCCAGTGCGATTTCAATTCATCTACCTACCTACAAACTGGTATTCGAACCCCCGAACTTACTGGGTGGAAGACAAATTCCAGATGACTATACCAATGGGTGTGCTATGACTGACTTCATAATACTTAGGACGGAATTTTTCTTTCACAGCATATTAAGATTTATTTTTACTGAGAGAAATAAAATTTAAAAAAATTGTTGAATGGGTCGAATTTCAAAATTAAATTACATATACTAAAAATAAACCTGGTATAAATACATTCTGTTAAGTACAAAATACATCCAAGTCGTCAAATGTATAACCAATCAAGTTAAATAAAAATAATTCACTTCTTACTCGATTTACTTCAAATCAGATTCATTGCATATATTTGTTTGATGAAATTAAAATTATAATCTCTCTCTGTTTATCCAAATAAGCGACATTTAGGCACATGGAAAATTAAATTAATTAATCAGTAACTCGATTTGTCTCTGTATTTGTAATATATTAATCCTTATTTTGATCTCAAATTGAAAACTTATTAAACATGTCTAAAAAGTGAAATCAAAGGTTATTGCAGTCAAAAGAGCTGAGCAGATGTCATTTCTTTGAGAATTGAGAAAAAGATAGTCTTCTCATCGGGACTTAACCATACTTAGTAAGATGAAAGAGACTAGCTTTCAAACATTGCTTTAAAAAATGTAACGATTGTTTATTGTATTGTCATTTAGCTGTAAAGAGTAATTAATTTTGGATCTTAGTAGACAAAGATATCTTATTCTGATTATTTTACTCCAACACCAATTAATAGAAACACGATATCTAAGAGGATAATTAATGTTTATAATGAAGACGACTACATCGTCTCAAGTGTTAATGCTTGGAATGTCAACTTATCAAGAAATCAAAAATAACTCAAATAGTGAACCATTTGGTTTATCATACCTCCAAGGGCCAAGGTAGCCCAGTTGGAAGAGTAGCAATCCAAAGACAGTCGTGTGCGTGGTGTCTGGTGCAACATTAAATCTGTTGTGGTTCAAATGACTTCACGTTGGCGTAAATGTTTGGACAGTGGGATGTCAACTCGGGCGTAACCTCATCATCTGACCGTGGACTAAAATGATGAGATGTTGGTCTTCATACCTTTCCCTTCGGGATTGATGCATAACCGTCACCAATAGCCCATTGCAATGTCCCTGTAGGACGGTAGTTAAACTACCAACTCAACCCATATTTTCAATACAATTTGGTAAGTTATTTTGATTTGAAATGTATCTGCAGTCACGCAGATTTTAAAATGCTTACATTATAAAATTCTTATTGCTGGTATATCTATATAAGTAACAATGGAGTGTTTGTACATTGAATATTTTCGACCCATTTCAAGTTTTCTATCCGTTTTGGACCCTTCTGATGCCAAATCCGCCTCTTGCGCGTTTCGTGTCATGACAAGGAAAAGATTGTGAAATCCCACAATGTCGCATGCCGTATGCTAGAGTGCCACATGTAAAAAAATATTGTTTTGTTGACTATGAGTACGAGAACACTCGCCGTAAATCGTCGTTTTTATTAATTGAAATAAACATGAAAAGAACTAAGCACTAATGTTGGAATTCCAAATCTGTCTTAAAATAGTCTTTTGTAGTAGTAACCTTAGTGTCATCTTTTGTCATTTTGTAACTTTGTCATAAAGCAAGGGTGCGATGTATGTAAAATTGTGAAAAGTATTACATGAATGGATTTGCATGCGTAGGATTTGTGCCCAAAGTTGTATAAATTATAAAGATAGCGAAAGGTATTACAATATTATTTTATTCAATGAAAAATGTAAGTCATTGTATATTTTGATCATCTCTTCAATCTAGAGTAAACCAATTCAAACCGAGTAAGGTTGGGTATTTTGCTAGTATAAAATAAAACTTTTTTCTCTGAGTTTGACTTGACTGCATTTTTTTTATACCATATCAAGTCTGTTGCATCCCCTTCAAATGTAAACAGTAGTTTGCGCTATTTGTGTTTTGGAAGTAACTATTTTTGGAGCAGTACAGAGAAGTTGAAAATTAAAAATATCTCTTGACTGATGTGATATATTTATGTAAATAATTTGTGCCTCACGAACTGTTTCTTACAAGAGTATGCATTTGCTTAAACTCGTACGTAAAATATTCCCTTGTTGACGTTAATTGGATAACCATTTTACTTGTACAGAAAATACGATGGAAACCTTTTAAAACTTCAAGCCAGTCGAGTTATCATCAAATCGGAATATGATTTTTATTTCCACTTCGATAGCAAGGTTGAAAATAATTAGTCATATTGTGACAAAAAATAACGTTTCAAGATAAAAAGAAGAAAACATTACTTTTTATGAGATTTTCCTGTCAATCTATATGTAGGTGATGGTAGTGTTTTACTGTAGAACGGGCTTACTACACGTCGTGATGTCACTTGACTCGTTTTTTGAATACGATTTAAGCATATCACAAATAAAAGTGCCAAAAGAAAAATTCCGAATTATAATTAATAATATAAATGATTGATCAACACCATTATTGGAATAAGCACTAATGTTGTGAAAGCGGTGATAAACTACACTCTAAGATAATCCCAATATGTATCACCTGCAATTGTGTTCTCTGGTTTGTTTACACTGAAAATCACTAATGAATTTAGTTCATATAAGATTTGTACCGCTCAGCATTTTTAGATTTTTATATAAATAAATCCACATCAAGCCTTCTTTACACGAGCTTAGTGCTATTCATTGGTACTACTCTCACTAAGCCCTTAGTAAAATAGAATCCGCTTCTATTCACGCTTCTTCTCACTCGCATTTTTACTAACGCTTAGTACTAATACTTCGGGTTTACATGTTCCGATATTAGTGCAACGGGTAAGTACTGATGATTAGCACTAAGCTAGTGTAAACAGGGCTCTACAGTGAGGAAGGGAACCGCCTTGGCTGAGTGGATTTAACCACTTTGGTAGCAATCTGCAAGTTGTAAGCGTTGCAACTTCGTTTCCCGTAACACACCCCTGGGTAAATTTCTCTCATATGTGGGAGTAAAACTTTTCCTTATGTGAATGTGGGCCTTTACTTGACGTTGTCTATGTCTTGTGCTTGGCCATGCTAGGTCAAATATGGTCTTTGTGCCTAAAATCATACCAACTGTACTATAACTGTGAACTTTTGTTAAGAAAATGTTTGAACGCAAATATTTCTTTTTTAAATCACATTGCAAAAATTACGCTAGTCATTTTAAGAAATCGCAATAAAATACATATTTCTGTAGTGCGTTTTTATACCACAAAAGGTTTCAGGATGTAGTTTTCTTTTTCTAGGATACCAGCCTTTACCCCGTCAGTTCTACGAATAAAAAACCTTGTTAATTCATTATTTTTTACACTCCACCTTTTGGGTTTTTATGATTGTGTCGGTAAATTCTATTTTCTGGGGTACTTAAAGCACTATGCATATGGTGGATTACACATCTCAAAGAAATATTTAGTAGAATAAAAATTAAAAAAGCATATATCATATTTTAAGGGTTTAAAAATGTCACATTTACTTAAAAATACGCTGAATTACGATAAAAAGATTTTAAAGTAAAAAAAAAATGGGGGGGGGGGAAAGCGAGTCTTTCATTACTAACATCTGTCACATGTTACACTCATCACACTTGCAGTGTTTATCCAGACTGTAAAAACCTCATTGTAGATTGGAAAATAAAAGGTAAAGCGGAAAGCTAGTTGAAAATGGGTTTAAAAATTTTTTATCTTCGTAAATGTGTTTTAAAAGCATCACAGAAAAATAAAAATTTAAAGACAATGTGCTTTAATAATAAGGAATGTCTGGAAAAAGACTATCGTCATCTGACCGTGATTCGAAATTACGAGGTGTTGTCCGCGGGTCTTTCCATTCGGGATTGATTCCAGATTGTACCCAATAGCACGTTGCGTTGATGGGACGAATATATAGATGTAAGGCTCTATTCGTCCCCCTATTTAATACTCCTGGTGGTCGTCTCAACGAGGTATGTCGTCATTTATTAGATTACGTCAAAACTGACAAGATTTTGATGGACGAGATAACTCGTTATTAGAAGAAAAGTGAACAGACATTGCTCTCGTTATTACATAAAAACAATCGATAATATCTTTATGACAAGATTTGCGTTTTAAGTAAAATTGGTCGAATTTTGACAAGATTGTCGTCTTTGGTAAAATTGGTCACATCTTGATAGATGAGATATTTCTTTGAAACCATTTGGAAGGTTAAAAAACACCAATTAGGAGTATTTCCCATAAGAACATAGGTGAGGATGTCTTGGCAATCTGGTCGGAAAATCATGTTCGAAGTTTGTTTTTCTATACCCTGCGAAAAACGATTCTTGTACATCTTCCACGAAACTTCTTACAGAACTCCTTAGATTCCTCCCTATATCCATAAAGACTCCAGTTAGTTGGGACACAGTAGCTACGTCCCTACTAAGAAGACCCTCATTGTGTTGGTCTGGCTTTTATCACATGTTGGCCAAATCTGTCCCTTGCTCTATAAACCCAGCCAATAAAGAATACATTTAATAATGTCTCTTATAACAGCTTATGGATAAATTACGCCACAATCTTAGTTGAAAGAATGCTTTATTCTCAAGTATTTTTTTCCTAATTTTAAGTAAGAATTAGCATTTTAAAGTAACCAAACAAAACCAAGCTATTTTTCAAAATAGATAACACTTCAAAGTGAACGTTCGGGGAAAAGAATTGTACAAGAGATGAAAAAAATTGAATGCAAATAAATTTGTTTTATAAAAAGGATTAACAGAGTTTATTGTCTTGATATCTCAATACTTCTAATTTTTTTTATCAGGATTCGTCACCTAAAAAGAGGGGAGGGGGATTCCCGAATGTTTATAGGATCTTTAAAAGTTTCAACCTGTCATGTTTTAACATCGTTGTAGGTTTGAGCAGAGACACGTGTTTTAGGAAGTAAAATTACTCTAACAATGTTTACCAGTTAGTTACTACTACAATTTTAATTGTTTAGACCAGAATTCGTCGATGTCTGATCAATTTGGTTAGTGCCAAGATATCTCATCCATCAATAGCTGATCAATTTGGTTAATACCATAATATCTCGTCCTTCAATAGCTGATGCATTTGGCTAATGCCAAAATATCTCACTCATCAATACTTGATCAATCTGGTTTAATGCCAAGATATCTCGTCCATCAAGAGCTGATCAATTTGGATAATGCCAAGATATCTCGTCCATCACTACAAGCTCTGATCAAGTTAGTTAAAGCCCTGTCCACACCAGCCGCACAGAACTGCGCAAAGGTAAGCAGCGCGGGCTGTTTTGACTGCGAACTGCGAAATGTTGTGCAGCTTCGTGGATTAAATGAAAGTGTATGTGTGTATTTGGACTGTATTTCAGTTAACTCGCGCACGCCGTACGATCGTATTCACATGGGACATCGAACAAATAGTGTTACTGGGGAAACATTGCACCTCTAAATTTAAGATAAAGGAGAGATGGCCTATTTTATTTAATAATAAATATTTCGCCTTTTTTGCAACAGAAGAAAACTTTAAATTGCAGCACTGGCAAAATTAATACGTTTTACCGAAATAAGCAGAATTGAAAGAAGCATTCAATATTATATAACATATTAAACTTAATATTCCAGTAAGAAAATTTTATCTCATCAAGCGAAATAATCTATTTAAAAATTTCATTTTTGTATGTATGGATGGATGTATATATGGATACACATGCATGCATGATTAATAATCGTCGGCTTAGAGGATAAACATATTAACTGTCATTTTTACTGGAAACGCAAAATTCTTATTTTCATGATGAAAAGAAATACATTTTCATTTGTAATCTGTTCACAAGATATCACCGTCAAAAAATACGTATAATTTATATTTTTTATCTTAAAGCTAATAGTTGTTCTTTAAATCGTGTTTTCTCTATGCTGACGAAATATGAAGTTCGATATTTTTATTTCCTTAATATTCAAAAATCCAAAACTCTATAAAAATATATTTGTTTCTTATCGTAAAAACTGTTACATTACATTTAAACAGTTGATTTTGAAAATAAGTTTTCAGGTTAATTTCGTACATACAACCTTCAGCTTGCACGCTCGCACAATGGAACTAGCTGAGGACAAGCCGTCAAAACATAAACACCATCACCTTGGTTCCTACTCCTCGGTTCTGAGCAACGCTGAACAGAACCTTTTGCACGGCGCAGTTCTGCGTGACCGGTGTGGATATCAAGAGCTGATGAATTTGGTAAATGACACGATATCTCGTTCATCAAGAGCAGATCAATTTGGTTAATGACAAAATATCACGACAAAAAAGATATTGCTGATTTTTTGATGATGACGAAATAAAGATCTGAGAAATTTTCTTTTAATGATGAGATGCCTCACAGAGACAATCACCAGGGGTTCGTATATTGCAAGCGGGATAAATCCATATTATTTAAAATAGAAATAAAATTTATTACAAACACAAAACATAATAATTTACAAACCTGATCGTCTTATCAAATGCGCAAAAGACTAGAACTTCAATTGAGAAACTACTCTCGGAAAAAACAATTCTCAATCCAAAGTTCACAGATACAAATAAAACGGAATGCGATACGGCTTGATCTAGTCATCCAATAATAAAGTCAGTCAAAGAATATTTGATACCAATAGTTCTGAATAAGAAAACAAATTTTGAAAATCCAACAGTAATGATATTTGACACTCTAAAAATGTCATCCTCTGTCAATTTTTAACAACCTTCCACGTGGGATGAACAGAGACGTATGTTTTAAAATGTCAAGTTACACAAACATGTTATACATCCTTTTTTTCATTGATGATAGTTACATGAGACTGTTTAAGTCCTAAGTAATATTTCGTTCTAAAAAAAGCTCATTGTTCATAAAATTATTCCTCTATGAATCCTGCTTAAAAGTATAAAATCTCGTAGTTTGTTTTATTACCATAAAGTTAACTATCACTAGAGAATTACAAACGCTACTAACGTTTAAGAACATCTTAACGCTCTACGGAACATTTCTAGCTAAAAAATCGCGAGATAAAGATACGATAAGATGTAGGAGAAAAGTGTGTAGAGCTAATGACTGATATACCGAGTAGAGCAAGGAAAAAAAATTCTAAGAGTGCTCATCAGAAACTCATGAGCTCACTTCAATTTCGCTTGAAGATAAACGACTTTTCTTGTTCCGACTAACAGCTAATAAAATGGCTAAAAATCTTCTTCAAGGACTTTTACTTTAAGAAAATGATTCATCTAAATGCTTGAAGGTCCATATATCTACCTGTATTTATTACATGCGTCTTTAATAATGAATATGTGTCCTGCGTAAAATCTTCCGTTTTTATTCAACCAAAAGTCCCTTTCGTATCGAAATTATTTTATTTTCTCTCTCATGCTCAGTTTAGTCCTAATTTTATTACTCGTATCTTTATATGAATGTCATTTCTCCATAATAACAAATAGGTCTAATCGCGATTATTGAATCGAATCACTCTTCTTCTACAGGTTCTTCAATTACGGCTTCAGCCCAGTAGATGAATGATTGAATAAATGAAAAAGTATTTGTTCTTTCTGTAGGCAGCACCGCGTGAAGAATTCGGAAACTTAGAAATCGAGAACGCCATTTTAAGAAAAAAAAACTTATTATTTACTTCAGAACCATATAAAGAATCCTGGAACTTAAAGTATTTCTTTTTTCTCTATGCTTAAACTTAAACCTGAAAACAGCAGGTGGAGAATATATTACTGTGATAAAAAAAGTATCAGGAATGTTTCCTTTAAAATACATATGCAGTAGATAGCGTCTGCAAACTTTTATCAAATATTTTTACGACATATATAAACATGTGGCAACAATCAGGGACTTATTTAATTTCCTCGTCTGAAAAAATATTTTTTTCTGTACGTACCATGAAAATAACTCTAAAAAACTTGTTGATGGAGAAAGAAGCACGAGAAAAAAGTATTTATTTTTCCTGTGCGCATTAAGCAAAGGACTCTGAAACTTGTAGACTTAAAAAACATAGCGAGAAAAGTATTTATTCTTTTAATTAAGCATCATGTACACACAAAAAACTTTAAAACTTGCAGATTGAGAATATAATATGTCTTGAACTAGGGGGATTCGGAAATTTGTAGTTTAAAAATGTATTATGAGAAACAAATATTATTTCTTACTTTTTTTTATCTTTGGTGGCAATTAGCTGTCAATAGTAATGGAAAGTTGACTCAGATCTAGTGTGAAATATTTTCATGAAATGTTTTCTATAAATAAGGACGGACTTTCCCTCCGGGATGAATCGCAGATAATCGCCAATAGCCCGCTATGTTTCTCCAGTGCAACTTTAATTTAACTACCTACCAATAAATTAATTTTAAAGAGTCATGGATGTGTGTTATCTTACAGACACGTATATAGAGCGGTCTATAAAATAATGGGAAATAAAAGAAAAACGAATGCGGAATATAAATATTGTAGTAAATCTAGTTTATAAACACAGATTACAATATGCAATAAGTCATTATATCATTAAATGCTAAAAACTATCCATTGGTCCTTGTATCTTATGCTTATGAAATAGCCCCACTTGGTGATAAAAATTTGAACCAATAGGTTCCTTCATTTTTTTCATATGTGAGAGAGAGAGAGAGAGAGAGAGAAAGAGAGAGAGAGAAAGAGAGAGAGAGAACGAGCGAGATAGAGAGAGAGCGAGAGAGAGAGTGTAATTAATGTTTCTTTTTACGGTAATTTTTAGAATAAAATATTAACTATGAAATTAATTTTCAAAACAATAATGAAGTGCAACCGTTATTATTTTGATGAAAATCGATTAGCAAGGACTTTTTATGGCTACAAAATTTCAGCTTTGTCCTTTTAATAAGTCTTTTCAATGGAATAAATTTCATATTTTTAATTTTTTTGCAAGAAATAATTTTATTATTCGATCTACCTAATAATTCTATCTACTTATCATTTACTAAATTTGTTATCTTTTTAAGCGTTCTTTGAGTCAAACATTCTCCTCGAATTAGATATAATATGACGAATGAGATTCCACCATAAAAAATAAGCTGAACTAAAATTTAATTTTCCCAGTTTTCTGTCATGGTCTCTCCAGTAAATAATGCACCAAGAACTAACTAATCTCAGCTAACTGAAATGAAATGTGTGAACACTGTGGCAATTTACACATATTGATTGACAAACAGCGCATCACCGAACTTGTACGGGGGGGGGGACAGAGTATATTATTAACTATCAAATTAGACCTTTAAGGCTAACAGAGATTACCAATTGAACCATCTATCCCTGTTTCCACTCACTAGTTTCATAACTTTTGTAGTAATGTGAATAAAAAATAGATTTTGTCGTAGGCACATCTGGCACATCTTTCAGACTATTTGATATTGAATAGAAAATAAATAGGGTGTTCCGATAGAGAATGTTAATGTTTTGAACAATACTTATTTCTGCAAAAAGTTTCGTTACTTGTAAGATACATTCTTTTTGAGTACCATGAATTTTGAGGAACCTTAGATTAGTTAGTTTTTAAATAAATTGACTTTCTTAGGTATAAAATTAAATAAATTGACTTTCTTAGGTATAAAATTAAATAAATTGACTTTCTTAGGTATAAAATTAAATAAATTGACTTTCTTAGGTATAAAATTAAATAAATTGACTTTCTTATTTATAAAATTAAATAAATTTTTCTCCTGATTTCGGAATAAAAGGCACACGACTGGTTATAAAATGTTTTTTCTCTCGAGCTAAATGCAGGTGATGGTTATGTTTTGCGATAGAACATGTTTCATTTAAGTATTCCGGACGGACGTGAAGTCATTTAGCTAGTTTTCGAATACGATTTGAGCACGTCGCTACTAAAAAATTCCGAAGAATGAATTCCGGATTGATATATGTAACTGATTGGGTGAAAGCCAATTAAATTAAACGTCAAATTTTCCAAAATGGTGATAAAAAACTTTTTAATGTAACCCTGTGCATTTAGTAACAGAAAGTAAAATCACCGTTGTGTACTGAAAATCTTTCCCCTTGAGCATCAAGCTCATGCGATCAGCTACGAAGTATTATATTTTAATCACTTTTAAACATTTAAACCATTTAGGGCTTTGGGGAATCAGTCAAGTGATTCTTATATCAAACACGTGAATTGTCACTAGTCTTTCGCAAAATCTAATATGATTTATCAGTTCAAAATAGTGAGACAAAGTTGTGTGATTGCGCTATCTCTTTCAATAAAAGATATGTATTACAGCATTTAAAATCTTTAATTAATTTTTTTTACGGAATACAGAAATGCAATTTTAAACTATTTTAAAAGTAAACTATAAATTAATGAACTAAATATTTTATAATTTTCAGCCAATTGAAAAGATTAACAATTTAGCTTCAGTAGTGCTTCGAATTTAGTCTAAAGACATTGACCAGTATCCAGTGCTTTAAGTATCTTAATAGTATCAGTGTATGTTAAATATTTCTATCTTCCTAATTAGAATTCTGTAGTTTTCAAATGAATTCAAGAGCATGTATATCATTTATTAAAAAGGAAGCCTTTTTCACACTTTCAACTAAACAAATAACCATCAGTATATAATTAATTAATTAAAAAAAATAGGTCCAAAAATTTGAAAAATATTTCCATACCTTCCTAGAATACCAAAATAGGACAGTGTCCAAATTTGTTTTTATTGAGTTTTGTTCTTCAAAGAAACTAAAGTTATAATACAAAAAAGGTCCTCCTGTCAATAAATTTAAAACTAATCAAAACATAGGAAATAGTTTTTGTACGCTGTATTACATAAATCTCTAAAATAAAAATTACCAAATCAGCTAGTACCAAAAACGTAAAAAAATGTACATTGACGCCTTTTCTACAAGGATATAGAATTAAAATGGTGGTTTTTTTTTAGAACGCTACTATTTAATATAAGATGGAATCGAATCAGACATTAATGTCACTTGATTTAACCCTCCAAGTGGTTTCGACGAGATAGTTCGTCCATCAGAATCTGGTCCATTTTGAAAGAACGAGATATCTCGTCATCAAAATATTGCCGATTTTTTGTATGGTTAGATCGATATGGTCAGTTTTTATCTAATGACGTGATATCTCGTCCATAGAGATATGGTCAGTTTTGCTAATGACAAGGTATCTCGTCGAAGCTACTATTGAATGAGTTAAAACATATAGTTTAAAATTGCTTTGTAATTATAACACATCACAATATTATGTTTAGAACAAAATGTTGGGAAAAGGGAATTTATTTGCAAATTAGAGAGGCAAGATTTTACTATGAGACAATGGCTCAGCTCTATAATCGATGTAGCTATTATCTTGTCAAAATATTTTAATATACTGAAATTGAAGCTTATTACCAGGGTTTTTAATTAATTCGTTATCTGTTATCGGATTTTATCTGTGGGCTGATGCTGATTCAAGTTTCAAAATTGGGAGAGGATTGGTTGGAATAAGATAACATCATTGTCTTTAAATTTTAAAACTACAGAGTTTACGTTTAAACTGTTGCACAAGGAATTAGTGCTTAGTTCCGAGATAAGTCAAAGGTTGTAAAAGGGAAACGTAATAATATTTAAATGTGAATGAGATAGAAGTTGAGATTGTTTAACGGAAGACTAGGAATGTTTATAAGGAAACGATGGTAGGCATATGTAGACTGTTTTTATAAGATAACTGACAGTCAAAATATTAAAATAACGAAAATTATAAAAGTTATTTTTGAACAACTTTCCCGTCAAGGTTGTTAATATCGGTTTTTACAAAGCGGATTCTACTCCGCAACGACCCTAAACTTTTAGCTTGCGTCTCGAAGAACTTTGTTCGATGAAACTGCTGAGGAAAAGTATGAAACGTACGAGGTGAGATATGAATAACTTTTCAAGTTGACAAGATGTATAAAGCGGGAATAATCTAATACTCTGAGCTGTACTTGCTTCTGCTCTCAACGATCTTGGGACTGTAAGTTGGGTATTGGAAAAGTACGACTTAAATTTCGAAGACAAGAGACTGGATGTGTTGCGCGTGCAGATCGATACACGAATACAGAAGTTTCCTTTCAGTTTTGCGCAATGAATTGTTCATTAGAAGAAGAAACATGCTTCGTTTCATTTTTACAAAGCCGTAAAATATTTAAGCCGTCGGTCCTTTCACTGGTCTGAAACTTATATTTAGAAAACTTTGAGAGCTTTGACAATGGTTGTAGAGAACCCCTGCTATACGTTATGCATTTCAGATACCAAACGCCCTGTGAATGTTTTTATTTCTACTCAGAATAGATGCTACGGTGGTTATCATTTTAAAAGCTGGAAGTTGAAAAGTTTCTAATTTTAAAGATTCTGCATAACCATCCAAGTGGTTTCTACGAGATTTCTCGTCCATCAAAATCGGATCAATTTTATAATATGGGATATCTTGTCAACAAGACCCTGTCGATTTTGTGATGATGCTTTCAAAGCCTGGTAATTTTGTTCTTAAGGACGATATATCTTGTCCTCAAAATCCGACCAATTTTGATAATCTCGTCAACAAGACATTATCGATTTTGTGATGACGCGGTCAAGACCTGGTCATTTTGTTCTTAAGGACGATATATCTTGTCCTCAAAATCCGACCAATTTTGATAATCTCGTCAACAAGACATTATCGATTTTGTGATGACGCGGTCAAGACCTGGTCATTTTGTTCTTAAGGACGATATATCTTGTCCTCAAAATCCGACCAATTTTGATAATCTCGTCAACAAGACATTATCGATTTTGTGATGACGCGGTCAAGACCTGATCATTTTGTTCTTAAGGACGATATATCTTGTCCTCAAAATCCGACCAATTTTGATAATCTCGTCAACAAGACATTATCGATTTTGTGATGACGCGGTCAAGACCTGGTCATTTTGTTCTTAAGGACGATATATCTTGTCCTCAAAATCCGACCAATTTTGATAATCTCGTCAACAAGACATTATCGATTTTGTGATGACGCGGTCAAGACCTGATCATTTTGTTCTTAAGGACGATATATCTTGTCCTCAAAATCCGACCAATTTTGATAATCTCGTCAACAAGACATTATCGATTTTGTGATGATGCGGTCAAGACCTGATCATTTTGTTCTTAAGGACGATATATCTTGTCCTCAAAATCCGACCAATTTTGATAATCTCGTCAACAAGACATTATCGATTTTGTGATGACGCGGTCAAGACCTGGTCATTTTGTTCTTAAGGACGATATATCTTGTCCTCAAAATCCGACCAATTTTGATAATCTCGTCAACAAGACATTATCGATTTTGTGATGACGCGGTCAAGACCTGATCATTTTGTTCTTAAGGACGATATATCTTGTCCTCAAAATCCGACCAATTTTGATAATCTCGTCAACAAGACATTATCGATTTTGTGATGACGCGGTCAAGACCTGATCATTTTGTTCTTAAGGACGATATATCTTGTCCTCAAAATCCGACCAATTTTGATAATCTCGTCAACAAGACATTATCGATTTTGTGATGACGCGGTCAAGACCTGATCATTTTGTTCTTAAGGACGATATATCTTGTCCTCAAAATCCGACCAATTTTGATAATCTCGTCAACAAGACATTATCGATTTTGTGATGACGCGGTCAAGACCTGGTCATTTTGTTCTTAAGGACGATATATCTTGTCCTCAAAATCCGACCAATTTTGATAATCTCGTCAACAAGACATTATCGATTTTGTGATGACGCGGTCAAGACCTGGTCATTTTGTTCTTAAGGACGATATATCTTGTCCTCAAAATCCGACCAATTTTGATAATCTCGTCAACAAGACATTATCGATTTTGTGATGACGCGGTCAAGACCTGATCATTTTGTTCTTAAGGACGATATATCTTGTCCTCAAAATCCGACCAATTTTGATAATCTCGTCAACGAGACATTATCGATTTTGGGATGACGCGGTCAAGACCTGGCCATTTTGTTCTTAAGGACGATATATCTTGTCCTCAAAATCCGACCAATTTTGATAATCTCGTCAACAAGACATTATCGATTTTGTGATGACGCGGTCAAGACCTGGTCATTTTTTTCTTAAGGGCGAGATATCTTGTCCCTCAAAAACTGACCAATTTTGCCAATGACGGGATATATCGTCATTAAGATATTGATGATTTTTGATGATGACGAGATCAAGATCTGGTCAGTTTTTGTTCTAAGAACGAGACATCTTGTCCGTCAAGACCTGATCACGTTTACTAATACCTCGTCAAGACAATCACCAGGAGGTTAAATTTAGGTATAGGTTGGTTGTTTTCTTGGGTTTTATGGTGCAAAGGCTATATTGAAAAATTGGTCAAAGATGTTGAATACATAAATTATGATTGAGATGTAGAATTTATGAAAATTTCCTTTCTTTCGTACATTTCACTATGATTCCAGAGAGATGGTTTGTTTTGGTTTCATGGAGTAAAGGCCATATATGGCCAAGCTATATCGAATTCGTGTAGCAATGCAAGCCGTTGAAAATCCGAGCGGGGTATGACGCCTAACGTCACAGTAATGATGTTATTTACTGATATAAATAGTGTCTATTTTGTGCCCCCTTCCACCATTTGTAATTTGGCCAGATTTTTTCGAAACACCCTATACAAACTTCCGGGGTATCAATTTAGCAGGAAGTAAAAACAATACATTGTCAATCAAGCAAAAAGAACTCCATGATAGATCTAGGTTACACTGAGAAAATCTGTATTGAAAGACAAATTTTGTATTTAGTGACGGATTAGTTTCCCAAAAAACCCTTAAAAATTAGCTCATTTTGTCTCCACTATTTAACGCAATAGTGTAATCTCATTTCAGTGAAAGATAATCTCTATCGTCAAACCTTTTCATTTACGAAAACTAGTTGCGGAGTCAAAAGTGTTTTTTTTAGAGGTAGTGATTGTACTTAAATAGCCTGTTAAGTAAAGCAAATTCATTTATATTTTGTTATAGTTTATGAAGTTAGTAAAAATATATAATTTTGAAGAAAAAAACAATGCTAAGTTACCCTATTAACTCCTTGATAGATCTAGGTTACACAGCGAAAAGTTGCATTGAAAGACAATTTTTGTATTTAGTGGCGACTTTTCCCAAAAAGCTTTCAAAATTAGCTCATTTTGTCTACACTATTTAAGACAATAATGTAATCCAATTTCAATGAAAGATAATCCCTAACGTCAAACCTTTTCATGTACGAAAACTAATGGATTCAAAAGTGTTTTTTTGGGGTTGTGATTGTCCTTATACAAGTATAAGTCTGTTAAGTAAAGTAAATTTATTTATATTTTTGTTACAATTTATGAAGTTAGTGAAAATAAAATAAAACTGAAGAATTAAACTATGCTAAGTTCCTTCCATTAACATTTCCCAATCAAATCTTAGTCATTTTTCATCTTAGGAAATGTTTCCATATTTTCAAGGGATTTATAGGAATTTCCATACGGCACCCGATATTTCCTCTAGGGAATGATATTAAAAATGCTATTGTAGTGTCGAGAGAGAGAGAGGGGGGGGGGGAGGGGAGAGGAAGAGAGAGAGTATAGTTTCTCTTGAATTGTAATTGATGATAACCTCTGATAATTCAATTAATTAATTAATTGTTAACATTTTTTATAAGTATGCGTTGTAATTTGTTTAATAAGTTTAGCGTCAAAGAAATCACCGGTATGGGATGGATATCACAGATGTTTAATACTTAATTGTATTCACAAGATTGATTTTTATTTTTTGTTATGCATTTATTAGAAAAATAAGAACTAACACCATTAAAAGTAGACGAAATGATGATATATATTTTTAAATAGTTTTATTTCATTTAGAGGTATGAAATCCAGTTATGTGAATATGGATGATATAAATGGATTGAAACAAGGTTATGAAATGTGAGTAGCGACATCGAACCATATATTTAAATAAACAAATTAGAAACTTTATGGATCGCAGATGCTACGCTCGGGTCTGCTAGTAGTTATAAAAATGTTCGAATTGAAAATTCGTAAGTAATTTTTATCAATAGTTTTCTATGATTTAATAATGTTCAATGTACAATATATTACCAATTACCAAAAATTAGTCTCCTCAGTTCTTTTCTGGTGTACTTCTACAAAATGCTTCTTTACCTAGAACAGCTCAGACAAACTATTGGAAATTTGTCATTCATCTCCTAGTGCGATAATTTGAATTTTAATGAGCGAAATAATTGATAAACAATGTGATATTTTTTTTAGAATTGATTAAGTTTAATTCCCTTCAGGTATTTGTCCTTCAACTATTACACAAAGTTACGATTCGAGAAATTTAATTAAGTTCTGTAGCATTGGAAGCTTTTTTTAATGCTAAAAACGAATAGCAATTAGGGATTTCAGAAAAACCTTTAATTTTTATCAATACTTTCAAGTTATTTATTAAGTTGTATTGAACAATTTACAGAGCATTTGTATACAAAACAAAACACAACGAAAAACGTATTGTGTTTATTTTGAAAAACTTCATTCACACGTAAAACCATTTCGGAACCGTCGGACCGGGAATTTTTTATTAATAAAATGGAATGAAGTAATTTGATTTATTCAGCGAATTTAATATCTTTTCATTAAAAGCTAAATTCGCTCAATCAACTGTTCATCACAACTCTCAAGTTCATTTGAAAGACAAAATAAAATCAATCGGAGCAGTGCGTTTCAAATAAACCCCAAAACTGGTAAAGTTTATCAAAAATTGTCTTTATTTTTTCAGATATGGAAAGATCAACACATTTTTAAAGTGAAGTTCGATGATATTAAATTATATCTTATTCATAAATAAGAATTGTATTACAAATTGACTTGCACTGTAGTCCAATGCAACTAAGAAAACAGAAATGATAAAACCAATTAAACTCGAATCAGCAGCGTTTCGGATATTACGTCCTGTTCTAAAAACAAAAAAATGAAACGGACACAGATGAGCTTTAAATTTGGCTCAAAAGACTTCACAAAATGAAATTTCTAACGTTAGTTGAGATAAGATTTAGAATCGAAATTCGAGAACTCCATCCACCGAAGACAATTCCGATCCAATATACCATGTCTCTAAACAAACACCACTTCCTTTCAGATTAGTGAGTGGTAGAAAATCCAGGTCGAACAACACCGGACATAGCTCGTTTCCTCCATTGTTTCTTTGTCCAAGACAAAGAAACATAACCAGCATTCTTCGGGAGAAAGAAACGAATATCGCCAATCTTATCCTCTCTCGGACCATCGATGAAATCAATCAGAGACCGGTGGGAGGTTCTGTTAAATCGATAGTCAGGCATGGTGGCACAATTAGGATCTTACGGGAATTGACCGATGGCAGGAGGTAGGGATTTTCGTAGTATCCACAGATCAGCCACGTCCTCCCAGCTAATTGAACTTCTCGTGCTGTCCACTTCTGGTAAATTGAATCGCAAGAGTGGAAGGGAACTGCAGAAGAACGACATCCATCAGCACGCCCATGCGTTACTGCACTGGAACGGTCTTCTATTGGTGTTTCGGACCTTTGGTTGAATCGAAAGGTCTGTAATGCTTGGTTTGGGAAGATGGAACATTTTTTATACATCTTTGTAAACCTGAATTACATTTGTGTTAATTGTCTTTTTTGAACGAGTTGCTTGATTTGAATTTTTCGTGAATCGAATCGCAAAAGTGTTCTCTGTTTCTACATTATTTGGTTTCTTTGTTTATTCTTCTGAGAAGGAATTTGTATTCATTTTTCATTTTGTTTCGCATTATTCATGTTTTTAAATATACCTTTTATCGTTGTCTGGAGTTTTAATTTTTAAATTATACTTTATTTATTAGGCCAGATTTTATGTCTTAGATTTGGCGCAGCTTGTCCGCTTGTCCGATCATAAATCCCAAACTAACCAACCATAGACATTTTTTTTTGTAAATTGAATCGTATGTGTGTGAGTAGAGAAGAATTGCAAAAAAGACATATCTCACGTAAATGCTGCTCGTTTTTAAGGTTTTCGTAATTAAGGCTGCTCGTAAATAGAATTAAGTGTGTGTTTGTTTCGAATTTTTTGAAAATTGAATGAAAACATGAAAAAATGAAAACAGTATTTTCTAATAATTTCATATGTTTAATACTATTTATAATTAAAATTTTAGCGTTCTAGTGATTAAAAGTAATTTTTAATATATAACAATACTAATAAAACTTATCGTCAGTTATGTTTGCTAGTTATTTAGGATCTCATAATTAACCCTTCTGGTGGATATCTCGACGAGGTATCTCATTAAAACAAGTCATTAGAAAAACAAATCAGATCTTAATGAACGAGATATCTCGTCGAAATCACTTGGAGGCTTAAAGTTGAATTGTGTTGTTAATACTGGACGAAGAAAGTAAATTCTTGATCAAATTACTTTTTCTATAATTACATATATCTCCTTTATACTAGGTCAAAACATTTAAACTCTTCGTGTTGAGCTTTAAAGTCTAAGTCTTTGTGACATTTAATTGCTATCGCAACCAATCTATGAGGTACGAAGCTCTTTCAAGAGTTAAGGACTGATTATAAACTACTGACCTTCATTAGCACTAAGAACAGAACTCGCTGTTATTGAGTTTGGTATGTCAATCTTCGGTCCCTTTTAGCTACACGAGGGCTAATCGGGTCATTTAATTGCAACGAAAACTTTAAAGACTTTTATTGGAAGCCGTATAAATTTGGTCAGTGGTTCTTTGGGGAAAGGTAAAAGATGGCGTCCCTTCGGAGTCGTTGATGATTAACTACTTCCTGATCGTGTCACCACAGGTTTTGTCATCCTTTGAGTTCAAACTGCGTATTAACAACAATTATTTATGATTAAACAGCTTTTTTATTATTCTGTGGTTGGTTGAGTGTAATGACGCAAGGTCTAAAAACTGACAACCTGCGCCATATTATTTTTGTGACTGTAGAATAAGCGCCATTTTATTCTCAACAGTATAGTAACAACATAGCTCATTTCGAAGAAAACGGCCTTGATTTAAATAAACTATTTTAAGGTAAGATATTTCAAAATTAACTATCAAATACATGTTCACATACTTACAAGTTATAGTTAAATCATCTTTGATTAGGAAAGGTGGTGTGCTTAGTTCATATGTGTTAAAAACCTTTATATAGGAACATTCCGAATGATCAAAAATCTTTTCCAATTTGTCTTAAGCGCAGGGGAGAATACGTCTCTATAGTAATCGCTTTCTTTGATGAATTGGAATGAGCCCATCACACGTAATCTGGAATCATGATGATTTAATAATTTCTTTGAGGACTAGTGGCTAGTTAATCTAACAGGCAGCTAGACCAGGAGAAATCAGCAACAACAATCTTACTCCAAAACACTGATGACGTAATAATTTTTTTAAGGACGAGTGACTTCTTAGACTTGGTCTAGCAGGTGGCTAAACCAAGGAGGAATAAGCAAAAACAAATCTAGAGATGAAACGATAAGGCATCCAACACACTTAGAGAGAAGTAACCCCAAGGAAAGAACAAGGTTATACCATACACTAGCTCCCTCTGTATATAGTGTTACAGAGAATCCTTCCGATACAAACAGCATAGAATATTCCAGAAACTTGTCACGATATTTATTGCATTTAACTTTTTAATATTCTATAGCTCTTTTATTATGTACTACGAAAACCTACTATAAATGTTTTGCAAAACATTTAGGATTATTTATGTGGCAATATATTGTACTGTAAAAACCAAAATAATTCAACAACGTTTTTAATCTAACACTAATTTTTGGTAGAATGCTTGTTCTTAGCGATGAAGAGACATCTACTTAGTTCTCTGATAATAATTAAATTAAGATTATTCATATAAAAATTCACACTTATGAAGAGCAGTGGGAGGATTAATAAAATCCAAACTACCTCTTTAAATCTTAACTATTGATTAAAGCCTCACAATAGACTATTATCTATATATCAGTCACAGAAAATTTAGTCGAAATAAATGTTATATCATTCATCAAGAAATATTTTATAAACTATTTAAGTCGAGATGAAAGTACTTAGAGTTCAAAGTGTCACCTAAACAAACGCAAAACTGAATTATTTCCCCCTTTTAGAGACTGATTTGGGTGAAAAATATTTACTTATCTTAAAATCAAATAAAAGCCGGATGGTGAAATAATATTTGTTCAAGGAGTGCAAATGAAATGACTTTCGTCTTTGCTAGAAACTAAACATGTTCGCTCTAATCAATCCTACTAACCTAATTATTACGACATATTTGTAGTTTTAAAGCTGATCTTGAAATTCTAATATTATTCATTAATGTTATTAAAATCGCTGTAAAAGGAACTGAAAATGGGTTAAGTTTAATTCTTACTTTTATAAAGTTCTCGTTTAAAATGTGAAATATGGGGAAATATTTAAAAAATAATGAATGTTTGGTTAGTCGTACTAAGATGTTTTTTTTTTTTTTGCTTCACAAGAATTAACGAATAGAGTATGTTGCTTAGTTAAGTTATATTGATATTTAATAATTTCCTTATCATTCAATTTGATATTGGAAATGCAATTTTGAATTAAATAAATAAATAGTAAAACAGTTTGCACTTTCGTATCATTCACATACAAGATATGCATTTCTTCAACTATTCTGTTATAAATGTGTGAGAAAAATAACAGGTAACGTTCATAAACAGAGAAAAAATACTTTACAGTTTTAATCTTGTGAAATATTATAAACGGAATGATAAACAGAAGCTTTTGTGAAGATTCGTATGAAATTCTAAACTTACTCTTGCATTACAATAGGGTATATTTTGTTAAGAAAATATTACTTGAATATTTTTACACCATATTATGATACGCAATAACAACTATGACAGTTATATGTCTAACTTAAAGCTAGCTAGCTTTATGAATCATGCTGCTATAAAAAAAATTCTCTGTTACAAATATATTATACTTGGTAAGAAATGAGTTTTGAGCTACATTATGAGCCTACCTAAGGTATCGTATATGTATATCAAATTATTATACCTTACAGAATGTATAGTTCACTATACATTCTGTATAGTGAAATATATACCGCCGTTACAAAATGAATACCGCTGAATACCGCCGTTACAAAATGAGGTTTTGGAACTTTTTGTCCTAAATTTTGACGAGGCTTTGAAATTTAATTCATTTATTTCAATGCTTCAAAGGGTTAGAAATGGTTTGAATGGCATAACTAACTTCTCTAATTCAAAGCTTATATCTGAATATATGTATATGAAATTATTGTTTATGTGGAAATGTAATACAATTATAGAATAAAATTGAATTTTGAAAAGCTCTTTGAACAATTATATATACAAAAAGGAAATGCATCTGGAAATGGGCTGCATGCAATTTAGAACTAACAACTATTTATACTAACAACTACTTGGGATATGTCCCGGAACAGCGTCAGTAGCCCGTTGTGTTGCTCCAGTACGACATTATTAACTACTTATACCTACAAGTGAAAAACTAAGTCAACACAGTCTGAGAAAACGAAAGGGAAAGTTATCCTTAAGCTTTATACTTGCTAAGTGAAAGAAGGAACTAAGAAAAAAAAAGAAATGTCAAGAAGAAATCGGACAGTTGTAGCCCAGTTGGTAGAATCGAGTTTTATGAAAAGGAGGGTTGCGAGTTTGGTGCACGTTAAATCTGTCGTGGTCTCAAATGTCCTCATGTTGGCGTGGTGTGGAAGTTTGGAGTGTGTTGTGCCAGATGAGGTGTTGGCCTCGTCACGTGAGCATAGCTCAAAATTACGAGGTGTTTTCCATGGATCTTTCCCTTTGGGATCGATCCCAAACCATTACCAACTGCCGGTTGTTTTGCTCCAGTGCAATGTTAATTCAACTACCTACCGATTTCAAGAAGGTATTTAAGCATTACGAAAAGAAAATATAAGTTAGTGGACAGAGGTGTTAAGATCACCATATTCTTGCTTAGAAAAGATGAAAAACTCATACCGTGAAAGCTTTGACTTAGTGTGTTTCACTTGCGAGATGAAAATATATCCTGCAAAAGCATCGCAAGTATAGAAGTATAAACTGAGTATAGTTACTTAGAAGAGCTTCGTCTCAATTCTAAAATTACCAATTTAGTAAAGAAAACCAAACTCTAATTACACTGCGTTGTGAAGTAACTACAGCAAAATTTTGCAATTTTTAAGATTAAGACTGAAATTACATTATTCTTCGTTCTAGATATTACGGGGTGCAGATGTGATTTTTTTGGGATTTGAAATTTTTCTATAAGGAATGCGATACGGACATTGTTCAGAGAGAAAAGCAGCGAAAGAAAAAAATCTTTAATAAGACTCAATCTCTATATTTAAGTCTGACCACGACATGTAGTTTTATTATTTAAAACTTTGAGTTGACTGGATTGTTTTATAACTTTAGCTTCAAAACAATAAAAGCCTTAAAATATACAATTTACATACTTAACGTTGAGCGGGAAATGTAAATTCTCAGATAAAGAGCACTCACGTCGGTTTTATTGTGCGAAACTTGTATGGTTGGGAAGAACATGTTAGTATCGAAACACATGTCGAATAGCATTGAGTTTCAACCTAAATATGCATGCTAAATATTTTGTGAATTTAGTGGGTTCCCGTGAGTCTGAGCTTTTTATAGTAATAAAAACAAGTGCGGAAATATTTAGAATAGCTATCTATGGTTCAAAGAATGGGTATGGTCAGTTTAGTGCTATGATTAATGTACTTTGAAATCGGAAAAGAACTGGAGGCATGGATGAAAAGTTAAGAGATAGCCCGTTGTGTTGCTCCAGTGCGATGTTAATTCAAGAAGTACAAGAAGTGGCGGGTTAAAAAAAGCGATACAACTATTTTGTCTAATTGTAGAGCTAGAAGAAACATCCAGAAAATGGTACAGCTACACTCTACGTTTATGAGTGATGGCAACGGCTTGGCGATTTTTTTTTGGCGCACTTCTAGTAGCGAGTTACGATAAATTAAGGCAACCCATATTTCGTTGCTGTTGTTGTGGTTTTTAAGGCAATCTCGGCAAACGGAAACTTTTAATTTTCATTTTGAATATTCTAGAAAGTTCTTCCAAAATCCGTTAAAATCGTTTGATTTCATTGATTCGTTTGAAATTTTTTCTTTCCTCCCATTGGTTATTTTGTTTTTAAAATATCCTTTTATTGCATTGGTCCTTTTAAATAGTTTTCTGTGATACCATTGGTCCATTTATTTGTATTTTGACAGTTGTGGAATTTTTATTTTGTTATAATAGTTTTCACGACAGGATTAAGAGTTTTGTTTTTTTGACCATTTTCGTTTTCATTATTTTTTTACGAGAGAATTCTGACGTTATCAGGTATTATTTCTTGCTTTTTTTCTTTTGTAAATCTTTTTCTTTTTCAACATGCTCACTGTATTTAGTGTAATTGATAAGTTTCAGGGTATTCTTACCATTCGTAGCTTAGTTTCTCTGCTAGTTCACAAATGTGTTTTGATATGTGATTAAGCTTACTACTTTTTGTGAAATTTTTTTTTAAATATACTTTTTAAAACGTTCTGAAATGTGTTTAAAAAGTGTGTTGAAAAAAGAAAAAAAAATTGTGACAGAAAAAGAGTTGGGAAATAATTATGTCCTTGGCGACTTTAGAAGTGCGCCAAAAAAAAATCGACAAGAAGTTGCCATCAGTCATAAACGTAGAGTGTAGCTGTACCCAGAAAATTAATTAATATAGCGTAGTGTGAACAAAGGACGACCGTACCTGACAAGACCTTCGGACTGAATACGCTGGCCAACTGTGCGCGAGAAAGGGGTTCGTACTATGTCGAAATTCTACGGTGCTGTGCGAGGTTTGGGCCAGTGTCACTTTGGATTGTATGAAGCGAAGACTGCGTAAATAGTGTCATTCGAAAGCTACTGAACTACACTTCAATCACAAGTCTTTAATAAAAAAAATATAGTTCGATATTAACAAAACATTGCACTTTTGTTGTTCAAAGTGTAAATCGATTGTTGAATATTCAGACAACAAACAATTGTTCAAACTTCCAAAAGTTGCTTCATTGATTGCACAATTCAAAATCAGTCCCGAGTATTCAAGGGTTTATTACAGTTTGTGACCTTGACACAACCTACCAATCTTTGAAAAATTGATGGTGTAAACAAGGTACATAATTTCTCTTCTGAGTGCAATATTGCGCAGGCACACAAAAGAATGTGTGTAGCCATCAGAACGTCTGACCCTGTCATTGTAAACCCTAGGTTTACAATGTCTTTTAATGATCTTGTCGTCATCGGCGAGATGTACTTAATCACTCAGAAATAAATATGTTGTTGTTTCACATTCCCGAAAGAACTAAATAGTTAGACCACGCACATGAGTCCGAAAATGAAAACAGTTTAGCACTAGATGACGATTTAATTATAGATTCTCCCATAGAAAACCAAACGCAGGTTAAAAGATGACTTTTGGAGACTTGTCCAGTGTCTCAACTCGTTTATGGTGGCCGTAATGAATATACGAGCACTGAGAAATAGACTCAGTTGTAATCAAAAATGAGAGTAGAGTTACTTTGCCTTGGATCACCCTCTCAAAATGCTTGAGTATGGCCAAAAGAGGAGCTAGAGTCAAATGGTGCAAATCTTGGATTTACGCTGTTGCACAACGGCACCTTTTTTACCCAATAGGAGCCGAATGAGTTTATATTAGAAAGGTCTATAGAAATTTCCCACTTTTGCGGCCTTAGTTGGAATAAGCCATATTGTCACTTAGACCTACTTGCAAAATTCACCTCGTTTCATTCAGATATGTGTATTGTTTGCCTGAGGTGAGATTTTAGAGCACATCGTGTTCTTATGTAATGGAGAAAACTGTTTCAGGCAAATTTTGAGGAGACTATGTGACTCTTAACAATACATTTTTTGGTTCTTGTAAATCCATTTTTCCTATTGTATACTGGGCCGCAGTAGCCCGGTTGGAACAGTAACGGATTTAGAAATGGAGGGTTGCGTGTTCGATTCCAACAAAAGACCGTCGTGTGCAAATGGGGCTGATGCTCGTTAGATCTGTCGTGGCCTCAAATGTTATCACGTTGGCGTGGTATGGAAGTTTGGAGAGTGGTTTGCCAGCTCAGGTGTAGCTTCGTCATCTAACCGTTGTTAAAAATTACGAGGTGCTTTTCTCGAATCTTTCCCTTCGGGTTTGATCCCGGACAATCACCAATAGTCCGTTGTGATGCTCCAGTTAGGCTTTTTAGGCTTTAATTATAATAACAAATACTGACACCCTTTACACGTGGTCTTGAAAGATCTAGTTAAAAAGTGACTTGTGGCAACACTATTCTAGAACAATACATTTGAACTCGCTTTTTTTCTTGTGACTTCTGTCATGATAATTGTGTACATCTTGATCCATCGAAATTACCATTGACGATGATGAACATTAACCCATCCTTTTTTACATTAAAGAGACAAGTTTTAAATTGTAATTTGTCGTTGCCTTGAAGATTTTACAATCCTTACTGTTTTACTTTGATAGGAAAAATTGTTATGTAGTTGATAATGTACTCGACTCATTTACGGAGATGCTATGCAATCTGCAATTAATTCGGATTCCAGCTCATTTTTATGCGTTAGTCACAGATAGTTTAGTTTTTATGCGTAGTTCGAATATAAGATAAAGCTAGAAAATTCTAGATGTGTATTAGATTCGAGAAAAGAAACTCGTAAGTGCACAGAAACGTAATCTATAAACAAGGTTTCAGTCACGGTAGCATTCTAGTATGGCATTTCTTTAAATAAAAAGGTTGGTTACACAGTATCAAATACTTAATTCTATAATCAAATTTAATGTATCAGTGACCAACATGGGTTTTCTTTAATGGACAAGAACGCTCGTCCATACAGAGTTATCTTTGTAATAGAACTGTAGTTATGCCTTTGGTATCGAAGGATTTGATCAAATGGTATCAAAGGATTAATCAAATTTAATGCATCTGCTACCTATATGAGTTTTCTTTTGATGGACAAGTGGTCCACCAAGTGGTTTTGACGTGATATCTCGATGTAATCCTCCTTGGGTGTATTGCTCTATTCTGTGTAAGTAAAACTTTTCATTGTGTGTGCCTGTTATTTGATATTATATGTCTTGCGCCATAAAACCCCAAAGCCAGCCAACAAACCTCATGCATCACAAAGTATACTAAGAAGCTTATAGATAGCTAAAATGTAATATAAAATGTAAAAAATATAGTAAGCTAAAATGTAATGTAAAATGTAAAAAAATAGTAAGCTAAAATGTTGTACATTTAAAATAATAAGAATTATTGCGCACAAAAACAAACTTGTAACGAAAAAAACTATGCAAGAGCAATAAAATTTTTCTATGATAAAAAATCTTAAAAAAACAAAAAAAAACATTAATACTAATACTGGTTATAATAACCAACATAAATGCTTTAGAAACAATTATAACAAATAAGTCACTGGTAGGGATCAGAGGTTCCGGTAAGATCGAAACTAAAAATTGCATTATCAAGGAATAGAAAATGGTAAAACTCGTACGCTAAAAGCATCACTTCATGAGGTTTATAATTTTAAAGACATAAGACCTTCCTTTGATCTTACCAGATCGAAATTTTGAAGATAAATTTAGTGATTCACCCAACATTTAAATCTCGGCCTTTTACGTATTTGAGTTTCCTATTATGACGTTGACTAATTACTTTAATCCTAAGCTTAGTAACAAAGGGAATGCAATTTAATTATACCCAACTCGACGAAGTTATTATTAAAAGTAAATGCAGGGATTTATTGACTTAGCCCCTTAAATTAAAATCTTAGAAGTCTTTCAAATTAAAATCTTACGAGAAAATAATAAAAATAAAAATTAAAAAATCTAAGAAGATGAACAAAAGAGGTGAACACTAGCAGGGGTTAATGCTACGATATCATTTATTCAAAAATTGTTTCAGTAGCGTAGACATAAAACTTACACTTCCTTCGTTTTACGGATTTCGTAGCAAATGGATAGCAACGACGAGTTATCTTGTTCATAAAAACTGGTGAATTTTGCTATTGACGAGATATCTCGTCCATCTAGAACTAGTCAATTTTAGCAATGACGAGATTCCTTGTCAAGACAAGACTGCCCTATTACTCCATGGAGGAATGAAGATCCTGAGATCATCCCTACAACTGAAAGGCTACAGTAGGGTATGGGAGAAAAAGAGTGCGGGAAAAGGACTTCCTGTTTGTGCTTGAAGTAGGGTGGATGTGTTGTCCCCATCTTCGTCATGTTAAACCTACGCGTGTCTTGAAAAGCCAGCGTTAGAAAAGATAAAGAAAAGTGACAGATCCCAAGGACCAGTGTATACGAAAATAAACTGGTCCTCTGCCATCATAGCTGGTCCGCTCCTCAAACAATAAATTAATTTAGATAATATCGTGTTAATTCAGAGCACAAAATTTCCAATTGCCATTGGCGAGCGAAATTTTTTCTTTGGCGAATGAAAATTCTGTCAAATTGTAGATGTATTTTTTATTAGGCTTCAAGTCTAAGGAATTCTAACTACCTCACTCACAGAAATCGGGCGCGTCGGCCATTGCAAAAAAACAGAGTGTGATATACCACGTGTACAAGTAAACTCGCATCTCTCCTACCGATAACGAGACCGGAAATGCTCACCAGCTCACTTTCTTTAAGGACCTGCCAATCGACAACAGCCAATGATTCAACAGGCACCGATTATTTTGTTTGCAATTTGGAGACAGAAACCAGAAACGACTCCAGTATACACAGATACGAACTTCCAAATTCTCCATCATGTGACCGAAATACATTTTTACAGCTTGCCAAAAGTAAGGCTTGGGAGTTTGAAACTTATTTTAAAAGAAAACACTTACACATTCGCTTTCTCATTAAAGCTACTGATCCCGCAGACCATTCAGATTTTTAATCTCCTGGTCCAATCGTACTTTTAGTGGTAACGGACCAGCAGACCATCAATGATTTCGAACGATGTACATAGCAACTGTTTTATTCAATTGTAATATCCTGCCGACTGCGCCAAATAGTTGTTGGATTATTCTGGTTCCTCTTAGGATTGGCATCAGATTAACCTTTGACTACGGCTATACTAGATATAGCAAGCGCGATTATTTCTTGGTGCGATTCTTAAAACTTTCAAGGTACAACCATCGACCTTAAAATGAAATAGACGGACCATGTAGGCGGAGTCATTGTCGTAGGATCTCTGAAGGCTAAATCACGCCCCCATTGGCCAGCAGTGCTAGACCAGGTCCATGATGTTATACACCCTCAAAAAATCCAACACCGTCAATGGATCGTCAGTCAAGTCCTGTTTGGAGAGCCCCAGGCACGAGCGAATGTTGTGAGGCGAAGCCTGCTCAGTGGAACAGTTGTTACAAATCTCAAAGATCTTGGATCCTTCGGAAAATTTCATTGATTTAAGGTGACCACTTCGAAAGCGGACAAGAATAGTTTGGTCCTGCCTGTTGAAACCTTGAGCCAGGGAGCCTCCAGGTCGTGAACAGTGATATCATGGGTGCTCTGGGGGACATTCCAAGTGGTCTTATTCTTGTGTTTTATTTTTGAGAAGATCTCCAAAAAGGTGAGGGGTGCTGACGGCACAGAGGCCTCACAAGCACCAGGCTTGGCCAAAGTGTCCGCAATCTCATTTTCCTCAAGTTCGACGTGGGAAGGAATCCACTGTAGATGAATCCGATGCGATATGGAAAGCCGTTTTAACTTGTTGAGTATTGACACTCCAACACTATCTCTCACACTTTGCCAATTGGTCAAGTGCTGTATTGCACTTCTACTATCAGACAGAATCCATATCTCGTTTCCATGGGGAAGAAACACAAGAGATTCAAGGGCTTCATCAATTTTGAATTCGCCGATTGGCTATGGAAGAGCAGACTAGTGTTTTTGATCACGGTGGTTTGTGACTTTAACCAATCAATAATATAGGATTCATGCTTTTGCCCAAAACCACGTGACACATCTTGAGACCGAGAACTGGAAAACATAACATTAAGCTGCGGGCCCATGCTCTGTCTATTTCGTTTTAAGGTCGATGGGTACAACTGCTGTAACGGCCGTTTTCTATATTCTTCCTTGGCGCGATTCTTATAACTTTCAAGGTACAACTGATGTACTGGCTGATGTCTAAATTCCATCTTGGCGCGCTCATGGTATAACTACTGTACCCCAGCCGTAGTATAAAGGTTAAAAAGATCGACAGCGCGTTTATTTCTGAAAAGTAGACGAGGACTTTTGAATTAAATAAAAGCAGTTATTATATACAAGACCACGTAAACTTAACATAACGGAGTATGATATTGCATATTCGACCTGCTTTCGGTTGTAGAGGAGGTATTCTCACATATCCCAACTGTCACTTGCCCAGACCTGGTGGCAATTTTGAATAGATTTGTGTCAGTCTGCCCAATTCAGGGATGTTTTAAATACTGGTGGGTTAAAACACTAAAAATATGTACACGACGCTAGATATAATAACATTAATACTTACAAATTTTATAGCTGTACAGAACTCACATTACTTGATGCAGTCTGTTTTGTGTTTGGCCATGTCTCTACAAAATCCCCAAACAATGAAAAAATTAAATAAAAACACTATTTACACACTATAAATACTTGAATTTGTATTATAGTTTGTATCGAGAGGAAATCTGGCACACACACATTCTATCCAAAAAAATTAAAAAAGAACTCTAAACATACGCAAACATGTTCCAGATATTCTTAAATCCACGTCTATATACCCACTTTATTTCCCCGTCTCTAAAGAAGACGGTAAGACATTCTCTAGAAAAGCCCCTGCATTATTGGAGACTTAGGAACAGAGCCACTTCCTGATACTTAAAAAACGCAATCTATAAGCCTAGATTTGGAGTACTGAACACAAGTTGACTGATGGAGTTGACAAAGTAAATATAAGAGTATACCGACTTGGTGTTTTTTGAGATGCAATATGTTTTTTTTCTGGTGTATTATCAAGACGGCAATGTATATAAAAGGACTTGGAGTATGGATATTTTTAACAATTCACTGAATATTAAATTGTGTTCGTTATGTTTATTGATTTTCTAAAGATATTGTTTATTATACATTTTCAATTGTTATTATATATATTAAGTATCAACAATAATTCCGGAAACATTTCATTGATATTTTTGTAATTGATGTTTTCTAAAAATAATAAATTCACGTAACTATTTAACATTCACAGAGCATCTGGACTGAAGGGTCTGGACTTATATGAATTACTGACAGTCGTAATGGAAATCAACCTGTGCATTGCTATTATTTTGTTTATAATAATTCTTTAAAAACAATTTGGAGGTAGAACTTAGTCTTGTGGTACAATAGGAGATTTAGCGTTGGATGCGGCATAATTACGCGACTGATTTTAACTCGCAATTAATGCGGGGTTATCGCACGTTGACGGTGTGGAAGTTCGGAGAGTGGGGTGCGAGCGCAGGTGTGTTCGTATTAAATCACCTAATCATTTACAATGGATTCGGGAATCTTTTTATTTCGCATTTCATATTTTCTCATGAAATATGAAATGAAATTAATTGACCAGGAATAGAAAACATCACTCTGTATTTTAATTCGTGTCAAGTAAGGGTTTTTTCAATAAAATATTACAAAACATGAAAAGTTAGTCAACTGATTTTGCTTCTGAATGTTTACCGTAATTACATCACCATCAACTATTCACTATTTTTTGCATCGTTCTGAAAAAATGTAGCAAATTCTCTTAAATTATGTGTTATACTCCCAATATTAATCCTTTAAAATTTTTTTATCATTACTCTTATATTTACACTAAAGTACTGAAATGTTTCAGTACAAATTCGAGATCACGATTTTTTAATAATATTTCGAAGCTCCTCCATAGATCAAAAGAAACCAAGACACGCAAACCGTAATTTTGACGTGAATACTCGGGATTGATGTTAGATTGTGGAATTAATGAAGCAGACATAGGAACTTTGAACCATTGTTTATTGTGTGTGACTATTTAACAGTTAATTTACAGTTTGAACTGGAAAAGTCTGTTTTATATTAAAAGAAATTGTACGGATTAAAGGCCTGTGATTGGTTGTGTAGTTTGCTAGCTTCCAAATGGCACCACTTACGCATACCTCACTCCAGGCAACCTACAGTTACACAGGCACAAAGCTCCACCACCACCGTAGAATTTTGACGTTATTGAGCCTCCTCCCTGCACTCAGTGCGCATGCGCTCTCAGCCCAAAGTTTGTGTCAGGTACGGACATCTTTTGCCTACACGAGATGCTATATTTATCTACTGAATGTTTCTTCTAATTATAAAATCATAAGACAAAACAATTGCAACGCTTGCCTGTTCATGCATGCCCCACTATTGTTACGATTTTAAGGACGCATTCAGATAAAAAAAATTTTATTTAAGGAAATAGAAAGATGGGAAAAATATTAAAATCTTTGATCGAAGCCATTTAATTGTCACTAAACATTTCTCATTGATAAAAACTGAATTGATAACGCTATTTGATCACACATTTGATTTGATTTGATTTTTTCTATACAACACCAACAGCTCTGCCCAAATTCTCAAAATTTCAGGAAAGGACAAATAACTACCCATATGCTTTCCTTGAAGAAGGTCTCTGGTTTGAAACATGGTTTTTGCAAGCTCATGGATGTTGGTGATTGTCCCAGTTAGGAGGAACGACGACTTACCCCCTAGGACTAGATTATTCTTTATAAATAACCGTCTCTTTGTAGGATGAAGAGATCAATTATCGGGCATTTAACCATTTATAAGGTCTACCCTCGCGTCTAAACTGCCCTGTAGTGACGAGCCTTTGATGGGTAAACCTGTTCCAAATCGTCACCAGTCATTGGTAATTAGTTTTCATCCCCTTGGAGTAATAAGACAGTTTTATCTCGACAGTGTACAACAATCGACAATGTATCTCGACAAGACAGTTTTATCTATCAATTACCAAAGTCAGATCTTAATGACAAGATCTCTTTTTGAAACCACTCGGAGGGTTAAATAAGTTACGAAAAATCATTCTGCTACATTATTCATGTGTTTTAACTTCAAAACAAAATTTCCTTATGTACACGACAACAGGATCTTGATTGAATATAACTGTGTTTACCTTTCCAATCTACTTTAACACCAAGGAAACTACTTCCCTATATAAGGATAACTGTAAGAAAGAAATTTCCAACAAGCTATCACCACACTCCCTCGAACAATTCCGGAGTATGACATAAGAACCTAATATTTACGTAAGTGCACATAAAAAAAGTCTTCAAAGCAATATAGTCCGAGGCTGAAATATGTCTTCTGTGTCACATCCTTTCCCACACAAGAGCTCTAATCGATAAGGCAGAAAAAAAACACTCAGAAAAGACCTCCAGTTGAAAACGGTGCAAGAAAAAGCGGAGTGGAGTTAGAATGGAGAAAGGTCCATCTCCTGCTCGGTCACGGTTTAAAGTAAACATCTAGACTTAATATACTTGAGGCTAGCAGTCGAAGGCGACAAATATATTCGGTCCGCAGGCCAAATTTCATATACGTCTGAGATAGAAATACAAAGGAAGAGACACCTTTCTTTTGTCTTAGAAGTTCTGGGTTTCATTTAAAATAACCATTGAGATACAAATCAAATCTACCCTTTTGAACATAGACATAGCGTTATTACATTCCAAGACTACTAAAATTTAGAATGTTGTAGGTTCTAAAAATATATAGCGATACAAACTCATTTTTGGAACTGTTTATTTGGTGGTAGATAGTTAATAAACGTCGAACTGGAGCGACAAAATGTTATTATTACTTGGATAAATAAATTTTTTCTAATATGTGGGGGGACATCAGTCTACTGTATGAAAATAAGTCGCCTGGTTTTGGCAATGGATCGAATAAAATTATTTTCTTCCATTCGTTCTGCGCGTTCTGGTTGAGAATTAAAATATCTTTAGATAGGTAGGTATTTAAATTAACGTCGCACTGGAGCACCACAACTGGCTATTGCCGATGGTCCGGGATGAAGCCCGGAGGGAAAGACCACTTAAATAAAGGACAAGACCACTTATATAGAGGATAGGACCACTTAAATAAAGGACAAGACTACTTAAATAAAGGACACGTCCACTTAAATAAAGGACAAGACTACTTAAATAAAGGACACGTCCACTTAAATAAAGGACAATACCACTTAAATAAAGGACAAGACCACTTTAATAGAGGAAAATACCACTTAATTTTGAACCATCGTCGGATGACGAGGTCTCACATATGCTAACCGCACTCTCCAAACTTCCACATCCCGCAAACATGAGGACATTTTTGGTCCCAACCGATTTAACGTGTGCCAGTTCCCTTTGTACACTACGGTCTTTGGTGATTCGAACTTGAAACCCTCAGGTTGCTACTCTTCCACCCGGGCAAAAGCGGCTCTAGATTTCTTTAGAATGCAGCGATCAAGGAAGAGTGAGATATAAGAATTATTATCAAACCTTTTTATTTTGAAAAAAGTCGCTTCGTTGGTAGACTAGTCAGTGTATTATATTTATTTAACTTTTGATGAATTTTTATAAACTATCCAAGTTATTTCGACTAGATCTGGTCAATTTTGGTAACGACGAGATATATTGTCCATTCAAGATCTGGTCAGTTATGCTAATAATATACCCATTCGACACCAAACTGCACTATTACAACAATGTGTGGGAATGTAGAACCAAGTAGGAAAATCAAACTATCCATTGCCTAGAGCTAGTGTCAGTTTGGAACTTCTTTCTATACCAGAAGCTAGCTGCTTTAGGATGGTTTTCGACGTGAAAGTAAGTCCTTAGAAAGGCTTAAGCCCGGAAGCAGAAAGTGCTTAAAATTGCGACTTACGTCGCGGAACAAAGTCTTTGCAGAACAATTTTTCCTTAATTTTATCAAAAGTTTGGCCGATTTTTTTTCAATCATAAGTTACGATGTTCTGCAGTGCAAAGTGCACTCCTTGCCACACTTTTTTTCTTTTCTAGCTACGGAACAACCTCACTACAACGACCAAATTATTCACAAACATTTAATAAATAACATATCTTCTATGTCAATCACAAAATATTTAACTTCAAAAGGTATCGACAGAATTGCAAATTCTGAAAGTATACCTTAGTTTTAAATAAAGTAAGTTAATTAATGTTGATTTTTTATTATAAATATGTAATACATATTTAGCTTATAATTGTGATTAACGTCTGCTTTTGATTTTACTGGTTATCAAAATTCGGACAAAATGCCTGCAGAACAATTGTTGTTGGAGTTGTGTTGCAGAACACTGAATATAATTCTGAACCTGGGGGTTGAAGTTACTTTTTTTTACCTGCCTTGTTATTGATTGAATCAGTCGACATGTCATATGCTAATGAGAATTACATCCACGTACCCATAAATATACAAAAAAGACGTTTTAGATGTGAAAAATGGCAAAAGTAACTGTTTAACTGAGGCTTAAAAAAGTTAAATAATCTGAACCAGAATCACATCAGCCCAAACATAAAATTCTTGGAAAAAAAAATATATTTCTACACAGAAAAGGTAACAAAGACAAATAATTTTTATTTCAACCTCATTGCTTTACCATTTTTGTAATCTTTTCAAGCTGTTGAGTGAAGCAAGATTACATTTGGAAATTAAGTAAGAAAATTCATTACTTATATAAACATAGATAAGTAAAGTGCGCTCAGTTCATAAATTATGAATAAGATGGAATGAAAAGATTGAATTATAAAATAAACCATGTCCACATATATAATCCAAAAGACATGTAACAGGAAAGTCAAGGAACCAAGAGAAATTATTAAAAAAAAAAAATTCTCACTCACATATCTAATTAGTATGCTTCAGTCATAAATCCAAATGAATTAATATGATTTATCAGACTAAAATTGCTAACTTTTATATTCACTAACCGGAAGAAAGAAAGAAAATGGCGGTGAATAGCAAATTAAGTTGCTGGTATGCCGGCATAACCTTTTTCAAACTTTTGCTTGCTTAGCAAATATGTATTTTTCCTATCATTACTCAAATTTCTTTTATCCGTATTTCAAAATTTGTCATGTTTTCGTATTTTAATTTAATAATGTTATTTCCTCGAATACAAGTTTTATTTGTTACAATAGTTGTAATCTTCGTAGTGTTACGACGTAAAAGATAAAAGAACTGTGAACAGACATAGAATTTATTTTGATACTGCTATGTTTGCGTCCAATTCTTGAAAAAGTTATTTTGAAGTTTTTTTTTTATGCTATCAGATTGTTCAAGCCCAGTGAACTGTCACTTTCTTGCAATGAAATCATAAGTTTATTATGCTATTCTCTTTTTTTTGGAATGTGTCCCAATTTCCAATAACGTTTTTGAGGAACCCAAAAAAGTTAAAAAGACATTTGTCAAATATTATGATAAGCGCGAGGAAGTTTTTCCTTCGATAAATAAATTGGATTTTACTTTATCGTAACGAAGCTTTTTCGAAAAGATGGGGGGGGGTTGAGACATTCAGTGTTAGAAAACCTTAAGGAAAATATTGTTCAAGTAAGCAGATTTTTGAAAATCTGTCTTTGCTTATTCTGCTGACTGGAACGTTTATGTTAAAGTACAGTACCCAATCATTGTTTGCTGAAACACAAATACATAATTGATCTCCAAAACCGATTAGAGAATTCACTTCGTAGATAAAGCTAATCAAAATATATCCGACAGAACTTGAGATGATGGATTTATTTTCTAAAAATAGCTTATCCTGAAAAGAAAACGCTTCATTAGCAAAAATGAACAAAACGAGAAGGAATAAAGAATTGTATTTTATTATATATGAATGTTTCCGTACGAAAAACGCAAAACGAACAATAGATTCAAACAGTGAATGGATCAAGTTTTCCTCTGTGAAAACGACAAATATTTAAATATCATTTGGTATTTACATGGTCTTTTAAGTGATTCCTTTTCTTGTGTGAACGAGTGGAACGATTTCTCTAAGGAGTTCCATGAACCAATCAACTTTCTTAACAAAGGATGTTAGGAGAGTATAAATGTACTCGAAAATGTGCTGTGCAACGCTTATTATTGTACAATAGATTGAAAAGGCGTGCATCTCTACTATTATAAAAATAAGTGTTTGTCTGTGTATCTGTACGCAGTGACCTGACGAATCTATGGCACTTAAAATAATGAAATTTAGCACAAAGGTAGTCCTAAAGTTTTGCAATTTTTGTATAGCGCTGGAATTAAAAAATTTAATTTAGAACATTTTAAAATTAATTTATAAAATTTTTTTCGCCTTTTGTTTTTATTTCCGGAATGTGACGTCACCCCTATCTCGAAAGAAGAAGAAACGGATTTTTCGATTTTCGACTGCTGACGTCACAAGGGTTTTTCATTCTAAAGCCTTTGGAACCATGCCAAGTTCTCTAGTGTGTAATTCTAGCGTGTTGTGATTTACGTTGTTGATTATAGCCACTTCAAGGCCATCACGACGTTGCTTGTGTGGAGTTGATTTGCGTAGCAAACCAAATGGGAATACATAGCAATCACTGGGGGTTGGCGAGCGTTAGCAAGCAGTGGTCAGACCTGACTCCACGAAAAGAACTGTCACGGGCGACGCCGTGCTGGCCAGGCATTGGCTAGTGGAGCGTATTAGGAGTGCTGTACACCTGTTCCCAGTTTATCTACTCTCGTAAATGATTTCAGAAGTTAAATGGTCAAATACGTAGTATATAAAGTATTTTGACAATTTCTTCATGCTAGCAGACCTATAGCACCTGAGTTTAAGTTTTTTAACTGTTTAGGACAGCGTTTCACAACCTTTCATTATTCGTGGCCCAGTTTTCAATCATAATTTTCATCTCCCCCTCCCACGCATACAAAATAAAATGTATACAACAATAATATATATTGAGTATTTTGATTTCTGTTTTTAAATTATTTTTAGCTAACTGCCAAAACAAGAGTAAAAGCGAGCCAACGTTGGCGAGAAACCACATCTGGCATTTTGCCAAGCGGGCGGTGAACAGATGAAGCTAATGGAAGCGGGGAAAATATTATATTTGAAATGAAAGCCAAACAGGGAAATAACGTTAAAAGAATATGAAAGCACAAAAATTCGTCAATGAAAGTTAACCTAGACGGGGTGAGCTAAATTTAGAAAATGGGAATACTTTTTTTGGAATAATAAAAGAAATAAAACAGAAGCATGACAACAGAAAAGAGAAAAAAATGTTTGTGGAAGCCGTCTCGAGCATGCGCAGAGCAAATGTTTTCTCATAGTAAGAAGGAAAATTTTCGATAACGCAAGTTTCAATTCTCATTCGAGTCGATCGCTATCAAATCTATCGTATGTTATAAATTTTTTAATGTTAATGCAATCACCATATTAAATATTCACGGCAGCAGATTTATGCAGATCCAAGGATAATTTTTTAAGCGGGCGTAAACGAGCATTAGACGATAGTCAAGCATCAAAAAGTACACAGACAAGCGTGATTCCGAAAATAAAATCAAGAAAATATTCTCAGCAATACTTAAATTTGGGGTTTACCAGTACTGAAGTAAATGAAGAAGAAAGGCCCCTGTGTATCATTTGCTCAATAATGTTGGCCGCAGACAGCATGAAACCTAATAAACTTAAACGACATTTGGAAACGCTTCATAGTGTGTACGTCAACAAACCCAGAGAATTCTTCGAATTAAAATTAAAATCATATGAAAAGCAAAAATCTTTTTTAAAGAAACTTTGTCTGTGAATAAAAAAAGTTTTAATTGCATCCTACAAAGTTTCATATAAAATAGCCAGATGTAAAAAACCTCACACCGTTGGGGAAGAGCTTATTTTGCCAGCAGCAATTGAGATTGTAGAAACTATGTTTGGAGATAATATTTCAAAACAATTGCAGTCCATACCTCTTTCAAATGATACTGTTGCTCGTCGAATTGGTGATATAGCTGAAGATGTACAGTGTCAGCTTTTCTCGAAGTTGCGTGACAAATTGTTTTCAATACAGCTTGATGAAGCAACAGATAGTAATAAAGATGCTCATTTCATTGCCAATGTTCGATTTTGTGATAATATGTCAGTAATAGAAGAACTACTTTTCTACAAACCGATAGAACTCAAAGCAACAGCGCTCGCAATATTTGCTATTTTAAATGATTTTATAAACGAGGCAAACATAGAATGGAAAAATTGCTTCGGAATATGCACCGATGGTGCTCGTTCAATGTCTGGAAGATTTCAAAGTATACAAGCACTTGTAAAACAAAAATCGCCTCAGTGTGTCTGGACACATTGCATGATCCACAGATAAGCTTTGTCTTCCAAAGAAATGAGTCCTGGTCTGAATATTGTGTTAACTACAGTTGTAACCGTAGTAAATTATATCAAAATGAGACCCCTGAAATCAAGAATCTTTTCCTTACTTTGTAAAGACATGGGTGCAATGCATTCAGCTTTACTACTTTATTGCGAGGCAAGATGGTTATCACGTGGGAAATTCTTGCAACGTGTTTATGAATTAAGAGAAGAAATCGCCATTTTCCTGGAAAGAAGAAAACAGACCGGAAGCCAAGAATTTTCGCGATGGTTTATTTATGATGAAATTGAGCTACTTGGTCGACATATTCGAGAAATTAAATAACTTGAATCTTCAACTCCAAGGAGCAAATATACATATGTTGGATACGAGCGATAAAGTTAATGCTTTTTGTAGAAAATTGAAATTGTGGAGCAGAAATTTAAAGCAAAAAAAAAAAAAACCCTAACAATGTTTGCAAATGTGAATGATTGTACTAAAATTTACAAGGCTGAAGAAGAACATGTAAAAGTTGTTTTTGTAACCATTGAAAATCATTTAGCCATGCTGGCAAAGAATTTTAAAAAGTTTCTTGCTGACGACAAACTGATAACAAGTTACGAGTGGGTTAGGGATCCATTTCATAAGACTCACGAAGGACTCTCATTTGATGAGGAAGAAAAATTCATAGACTTCACGACAAATGGCGAAACCAAAAGAAATTTAGTAATAAATCACTATTTGAATTTTGATCAGGAGTAGAGGATTATATATATATATATATATATTTTTTTTTCTGCACTAAAAACAAGGGCATTTCGCATTCTATTACCATTTTCAACATTCTACTTTTGTAAAGCAGGATTTTCTGATGTGGCTTCTTTGAAGACAAAATATATATCTCGGCTAAATACAGAAACAGAACTGAGAGTGGCTATTTCTAATATTAAGCCTACCTTCGAAAAACTTTGCTCGGCAAGACAGGACCAAGGAAGTCACTAATAATTATTAAATTTGTTTTTAATTTGGTATGTTTTGATTAAGTAAGTTTTGATTTAGAAGTTCTTTTAATTTAATAAGTTAATTATTAAATATGTCGAAATGTATTTTGTTTTCTATGCGTATGTGTGCTTTCCTTTAAGTCAGTTAATTAGTTTTTTTAAATAATATTTTCTCTTGGATATTCTCGCGTGTCCCCCTAGGGGGGCGCCCACAGATTGAGAATTACTGCTTTAGGATAATGTCTATTCTCGTTTTTCATACATTATTCGAATTTAATTACGAATACAAGCAAGAATAGAGTAAGAATTATGTTGAATGTTTGCAAGGATTCTAATAAAGAACACACAAGCATGACTAGATTAAAAACTTTATTATGAATAATATCAGCAAGAATTTAATAAGAATTATATTATTGAATATCAGAAAAAAAGAGGATAAGAATTCTATTCTTGTTGGTATTCATAAAAAGAATTCTTATAATACACTCTATAACAAAAAAAATCGACGCACCAAGAAGTTGTCCGATGGAAACAAAAATTGGTGGATAGGAAAATTATGTACAGAATAGAAAATGATTAAAATTTCAGAACAATTGAATGATTTAATTCAGAGTTACAGTAACGAGCTCAATAAGGTGTTGACCCACCTCTAGCCTCGATGCCAGCTGCCACACGGCGTGTCATAGACCGATAAAGCTCGCGGATGGTCTCCTGCGGTATTTCTCGCAAAATTTGCACCAATTGTCGGACTATATCAACATTCCCTACCGGATGCAGTCGCCTTCCCATCATATCCCAGACATGCTCGATGGGAGAGAGATCTGGTGATATGGCTGGCCAAGGAAGTGTTTGACAAGCTTGAAGACAGTTCATAGCAACACGTGCCGTATGTGGTCTGGCATTGTCTTGCTAAAAATAAGCCCAGGGTACTACGAAAGGAACGGTAGCAAAACAGGTCTCAGAATGTCGTCAACATACCGCTGTACAGTAAATGTACCTCTAATGACGACCAAAAGGATCCGGCTATCAAGGGAAATGGCACCCCAGACCATAACTCCTTGTTGAGGGCCCGTGTGGCGTGCAATAGTGAAAGAGGGATCGACACCCTGCCCTGGGTGTCTCCAAAAACGTCTTCGATGATCGTCAGGACAGAGTTGGAAGCGGGATTCGTCGCTAAAGACTATACGTCCCCAGTCAGCATCATTCCAGCCTGATTGAGCCAAGCACCACTGTAATCTGGCTCGACAGTGTGCAGGCGTGAGTAGCAGGTAGCGTAACGGTCGGTACGAGCGTAGATTTCGCTCTCTCAGCCGTCTGTGAATATTCATGGTGGATACTCGTGTGTGTGTCGCACGACTGATGGTTGATAGCGATGAATCAGGCACTGTGACAGCTGATCTGACAATCACTCTGTCCTCGAGATCTGTTGTGGCCCTACGTCGACCGCTACCATCATGACGCTGAAATCTGCCATTGTCCACCCACTCTTGCCAGCATCTTCTAATCGCCGCATCGCTTCGACTCACATGACGAGCGATTCTCCTATTTTCCCAACCTGCCTCATACAATCCAATTATACAACCTCTTTCAAACTCTGAAAATTGCTCATAATGAGCTCGAATCCTGCGGCGAGGCATTTTTTCAGTCGTTGAAAGGTATCCTAAATCGCAATACAGCAGAAGTTTTTAACAACCGCTCAAGAACAACTCCTTATATACATCTGCTGTATGCGCAGTTCCGATGCGCTGGAGATCGCACTATTCATTCATTGGACACCAAATTTTAATCATTTGCATACTTAGTCAAAACATTTTTGCATACGAAATTTCAAAGCAATCGGATTATTCCTTCTTGGTGCGTCGATTTTTTTTGTTATAGAGTGTATTCTTGAATTCTTACATTATTAAACATAAGTAATAATATAATAGAAAAATAATTATATTCTTGTTGGTATTCAATAATAGAATTCTTATTATATTCTTGTTGGTATTCAATAATATAATTCTTATTATATTGTTGAATACTTAGTTTCTACACTTAGTTTCTGAATGTCCACTTCAATTGCATCCCCTTTCTTTGTTCAAAAGCAATTCAGCATTTTTTTCTGTGTTGATTTCTCTCTCCCAGATACCTTATTACTTCTGTAACCAGACTGCTGCAGAATTTCATTGAAATGGTGAGCTCATCTGTAGCTTTAGCAATTTTATATTTCAAATCAAGAATATTTCAACTAAGTAGCAAAATTGTCGAATGAATTCCGTAGCGGTGGATTTATTATTGTTTGTTTACGATTGTTGACATTTACCAACATATAAATACAGTCGAATTTTGGGCCACGTGTTAGTGATATTCGTATATTCATGGATACAGATATATCGAATTTTACCCTACAGTGATTTCTCGAATGTCGTTTCTAACTATTAAAGAAATTGTTTATAATAATTAAAAAAAATAGCTGAATCTGTTCATAAATCTGTGTTTAAATGGCAAAATGTTGTAAGTCACTTTTACCAAAAAATTGAGTAAGTATTGGAGTCTGGTTTGTTAATGTTTAGACGGTGGAAAAATGTCGTAAGTCTTTTTCTTTCAGTTTATAAGAAAACAAAGGTGAAAAAAAATGTAATAGGTCAAAGACCACATAACCACATATTGAATCTTAAAATTGCTGTCACGAAAAATTAAAAAAAATGACTTATAACATTTTGCCATCTGATCACATAAATAATGTTAACCTACTGGCAAATACTATTTCATTTCCCTTAGATTTCCTTCTTCAGAACAGTAGCATTTTCCAGTCTTTTTTAATCCAGTGGTGCTCCAGTGCGACGTTAATTAATATACCTACCTATCTAAAGATATTTTAATTCGCAACCAGAAGGCGCAGCGCGAGTGAAAGAAAATAATTTAATTTGATCCATTGCCAGAACCACGCAACTTATTTTCATATGTAGACCGATGCCGCCACCACATATTAGAAACAATTTATTTATCCAAATAATAATAACATTTTGTCTCTCCAGTTCGACTTTTCTTAACTATCTACCACCAATTAAACAGTTCCAAAAATGTATTTCTATCGCAATATATTATTAGAAACTACTACATTCTAAATTTTAGTAATCTTGGAATGTAATAACGTTATGTCTATGTTTAAAATGGTAGATTTTATTTGCATCTCAATGGTTAGTTTAAATGAAACCCAGAACTTCTTAGACAAAAGAAAGGTGTCTCTTCCTTTGTACTTCTATCTCAGGCGTATATGAAATTTGACATGTGGACCGAATATATTTGTCGCCTGCTGCTTTCAAGTTTATTAAGTCTAAATGTTTACATTAATTCGTCCACGCTATAAACTTTCAACTTTACCGATCTTAAGGCTCTTGAATGTATACTTATAGGTCAGCAATGAAATTTGATTAAAATTTGCGCATACAATTATAGTTTGTATAAGCATGGCAAAGTTTAGGAGTTTGCTCAAAACTATTTGAAACAATAACTTATAAAACTATACTATTATAAAATAAAATGAAGTGTTTGTCAGTGTCTCTGTGTACTGAGCGCAATGTCTTGACAAAACTATGGCACTTACAATAATGAAATTGGGCACACAGGTAGTCCAAATGTTTTGCGAGTTTTGTGTCGCGCTTGAATTTTAAAATTTAATCTAGAACATTTTAAAATGAATTTTTTTTAACCTTTCTTTTTTCTTTCTGGAATGTGACGTCATTGATGAAAGGCGAGGATTTTGCGATTTTCGTCTAAATGCCTTTGGAACCATGTCAAGTTTTCCGATTCTAGCGTATTTTGTTAATAATAGCCACACCGAGGCCGTGCCTGTAGAGTTCTTTTGCGAAGCAAACCAAATATGAATACGCAGCAATCACCGGGGGTTGGCGAGCGGTAGCGAGCAGTGGTCACACATGACCCCACGAAAAGAACTGTCACGGGCAACGCCGTGCTGGTCACGCAGTGGCTAGTTATGTGATAAATGTAAGAGTTCTCTTACGAATTAGTTAGACGAATCGACGGTAACATTGTGCAAGGTTTGCAACAGTTTGTATTTCACAAATAACATAAGATAAAACAACAGATGTACTATTGTTTACTGTCGAGATTACTGGTTTTTAACCTTTTCAGAATCCAGGAACACTTAACAATTTTGCAAATGTTTGCGGAACACAGTCGTAAAATAAAGCATTATATATATATATATATATATATATATATAATATTGCATAACAAATAAAAACCACATACATAACAATTTACATACCAGTCAATAACAAATAACAACAATAAATGAAATTAAAAAAAAATTTAACTATTTTTTAATGGGATATTTGGGTTTGATGACTTTTACAAATGCTTTCAATATTTGATCTTATATGTGTGTGTGTAACTTTTCTTTGTCTTAATATTCGTTAATGTTGAAAAACTGAACTCCTATAAGGTACATGTTGAAAATTGTAATAAAATTCCAACCGCTTTTTCAGAAATAGTTTAAAACTCGGTTTGAACATAAATCCAAAATTCTTCAACTGTTGTTTCGGAAAATTTCATCTTGAGAGTACGATCCGTTGAAAACGTAACGAATTCTTCCTCTTCTTGTAACGAAAACTCGGAAGTTGGTGTTTTGACTGCAAGAAATGGATTTCGTATCCAATCTTAATTTCGATATTCAATGAAAAATATTTCGCAGATTCTTCTAATAATTCTTTTATGTTGTATTATAATAGGATTTATTTCATAAATATTGTTATTTTGGACTGAAGAAAACATAATTGCTATCCTTTTTTTTAGTTATGCGCGTTCTCAAAAGTGATAGAGGTATATTTAAATGCTAACAATTTGTCAGTGGATGTTAGAATATTTTCGTTTTTACCTTGCATACTGGTATTTACGTTATTTAAATAATTGAAGATATCAGTTAAAAATATACCATTTGAATACACCAACTATTATTTGTAAAAAATGTTTTTAAAATACCGTTCCCTTCGTTTTGAAAAAATGTTGACAGTTCATACTTTAGTTCCAAAATTCGGTTCAGCATTTTACTATCAAGCGATAACCACCTACCCTCAGTATGTTAAAGTAAAGGTTCGTGCTGAGCTTCCGTAGATGCTCAAAGTTTTTTGAATAGGCTTGTTTGTAAGAGACACGATTTGATGTAATTTACCATATTTACAATTTGGTCTGATACGGATTATAATGTAGTAGCTAATGTTTTTGAGACAAGTGATTCTCGGTGCAAAAAACAGTGTGTATAGATATGATATTAGGATTTTTTTCTTCTTCGCAAAAGTAATAAATCCTTTAACAGAACCGATCATTAAAGGAGCACCATCAGTACAGATTCCTACACATTGGTTCCATGTTATGTTAAACTTGTGTAAATATGACGAAATAGAGTAAAATATATCCTGTCCTGCTATTGTGAGTTCGGTAAGTTGTCTGCAGCATAAATATTGATTCACTATTTTGTTTTCATCGACGAAACGAACAATTCCAAGTATGGAGCAATACCGATGATATCAGGGAACTCGCCAATTTATGGAAATAGCAAAATATTGTTCTCAAAGATTCTATATAACTGTTTTCTCAATATCATATGACACATGTATAGTTGTTTTTTATTGTGTCGTCCGCGAATAAGGAATTTTCTAACATCTTTTTTGCCTCATCACCAACACATAATTTGAACTACTTATTTCAGAACAGCAATTCTTTCGGTAGCTTTATGTGACGCAATTCGTGCTTGTAAGATATTGTTACTATTTTTTTAAATTTTTCCTTGATTAATTTGATTATCCAACAATCTTTGAAAATAATTCGTGTCTTTGGACAGGAGATTGGAGTGTTTAGATAAAAAATGCAGTTTTAATTTAGCTGGTATCATTACACTATTACAAAGCTTTTCCCCATAAACCACGAAAAGAGGAATTTGAGATTCAATCAATATAAATGAACCCGAAATCTAAATAATAATCGGAATATTGTCAATTGACATTTTTATTTTGTTATCCCAATTGTGAGTAGCATTATTAATATTGCCTGTACTTGCACTAGCACTAGCACTATCAGCGCCAGAATCATGTTTCCATTTTAGAAATTTGTTCATTTTTCTGTTTCGAATAATTATTCTTTGGTGGGTAATTAGAGCTATTTTAATATCTAGAAGACCATTTTGTCACAAATGAACTTCTACATACAATTACAAAACAATACATTTTGTGACACTGACAGTCTGTCTAAAAAGTTGGACTTGAAGAAAAACAAAAATAACAGCAACATTTTTGGCAAGAAACAAGTCCGTACACTCGATTGTTGTCATTTAACTGTTTGCATATAGGCTCAGCCCACACGCGAAAGCAAATTATCATGTTCTTATAGAAATCCATTATAGAAATCGATAAAAGCCAACAAAAAAGTGTAAGCAAAAAAAAAATATTGACTTTCGATTTTTCATTTTTTTTGGCCTAATAACCTTTTTGATTTTTTACTGATTTTCAAATTTGGCCGAACACTTTCTCTAAGTTCACGAAGCATCTGTGGAACACTGGTTAAGAACCACTTGTCTAGCTGTTAAAAATGCACACACACAATTCGCAATATCCCTTTTTAAGTGTTGAAGTTATCAGTTAATTATTATCCATCTACTATTATTATTATCCACTAGCAAAATACCCGACCTTACTCGGTTTGAATTGGTTTACTCTAGATTGAAGAGATAATCAAAATATATAATGACTTACGTTTTTTGTAGAATAAAAATTTATTTTAACATCTTTCGCCATCTTTATATTTTCTACAACTTACTTTGGACACAAATCCTACACACGCATATCCATTCATGTAATACATTTCACATACATCGCACAATTGCTGTATGACAAAGCTACAAAATGACCAAAAGTGATACTAAGGTTACTACTATAAAAGACGATTTATAGGAAGATTTGGAATTCCCTTTCTTAAGTTCTTTTCATGTTCAACTCAATTAATTAAAATTACGATTTACGGCGAGTGCTCTCGCACTCATAGTCAACAAAACAATATTTTTTTACTTGTGGCACTCTTGCCTCCGGTATTCGACATTGTGAAATTTTGCAATCTTCTAATGTCATTATTACAACGAATTTTTTAATGTTTGAAAAAGTTCCAGTTTGGATTAATAAACATTATTATTCTTTCAATAAAGGCATTATTCTTTAAATAACGGCATTATTCTTTAAATAACGGCATTATTCTTTAAATAACGGCATTATTCTATAAATAACGGCATTATTCTTTCAATAACGGCATTATTCTTTAAATAACGGCATTATTCTTTCAATAATGGTATTACACTTAAAATTTACTGAAAATTTATACTGACTTACCTAACATTTTTAAGTCTAATACTTTGTGGTGCTGTTGCGTGTGATGAGAAGGAAAACACATTTATTAAAATAATAAATATTTAAAACAGGAAACAGCAAAGTAATACAAAATAAAAGATGTCGCAAAAAATTGTTCTAAAGATATTAATTTGTGTTTCAATTTTATCTCTTGATCTCGCACAGTTGCCACAACTTACAACTAAAAGTGTACAAAATTTAGAAATGTGAAATTAATTCAGAGCGAAAGAACCAGAAAAAATATCACTGCTCGCGCGATCTTGTTCATTCTCGTTTCATTGAAAAATATCGTCTGTCCCAAATATTCTTAAATCGTTTTCATTGCGCAAAGAATAAAAATAAGACTCGAAATAAATGAAGTATCAGAGATGAAATTCCATAAAAAAAAAAATTTTTTTTGAAGAATAATCACTTTTTCAGCAGTACTGGTAAAGCAATCGAAGTAATCGTAATATTCAATAGACGTTCCAATTTTTCCCAAACTACCAAATTATGGTTGATTTAAGTATACTTACTCAGGTGTTTTAGCATGAAACGCAACTAAATATAACAATAAAGAAATGTTTAATATTGCGTTCACTAAACTAATAGATAATATATAAAATAAAATACAATGCAATCAAATATCTGGAATACAATTCATGTGATGTTTACACAAACACACTAACACAAAATCGTGCATAGAACAGAAAGACGGACAGACAGACTTTCGCAACCAATGCCACTCACTAAATTAAGATAAGTACTCACTGTATGCAAATTTTCATGAAAATATCTTAAATCGCGTGGACGTGTATAGGGCACAACATACAGACAGACAGACAGACAGACAGACAGACAGACACCAAACGAGAAAAAGACGGATTCGGCATCAGAAGGGTCCAAAACGGATAGAAAACTTGAAATGGGTCGAAAATATTGAATGTACAAACAAACACTCCATTCTTATTTATATAGACTAGCAAAATACCCGACCTTACTCGGTTTGAATTCGTTTACTCTAGATTGAAGAGATAATCAAAATGTATAATGACTTACGTTTTTTGTAGAGTAAAAATTTATTTTAACACCTTTCGCCATCTTTATATTTTCTACAACTTACTTTGGACACAAATCCTACACATGCATATCCATTCATGTAATACATTTCACATACATCGCACAATTGCTGTATGACAAAGCTCAAAAAGACGAAAGGTGATACTAAGGTTACTACTATAAAAGACGATTTATAGGAAGATTTGGAATTCCCTTTCTTAAGTTGTTTTCATGTGCAACTCAATTAATTAAAATTACGATTTACGGCGAGTGCTCTCGCACTCATAGTCAACAAAGCAATATTTTTTTACCTGTGGCACTCTTGCCTCCGGTATGCGACATTGTGAAATTTTGCAATCTTCTCCTGTCATTACTACAACGAATTTTTTAATGTTGGAAAAAGTTCTAGTTTGGATTTTTAAACATTATTATTATTTCAATAACGACATTATTCTTTAAATAACGGCATTATTCTTTAAATAACGGCATTATTCTTTAAATAACGGCATTATTCTTTAAATAACGGCATAACTACACTTAAAATTTACTGAAAATTTATACTGACTTACCTAACATTTTCAAGTCTAATACTTTGTGGTGCTGTTGGGTGTGATGAGAAGGAAAACACATTTATTAAAAAAATAAATATTTAAAACAGGAAACAGCAAAGTAAAACAAAATAAAAGATGTCGTAAAAAATTGTTCCAAAGATATTAATTTGTGATTCAATTTTATCTCTTGATCTCGCACAGTTGCCACAACTTACAACTAAAAGTGTACAAAATTTAGAAATGTGAAATTAATTCAGAGCGAAAGAACCAGAAAAAATATCACTGCTCGCGCGATCGTGTTCATTCTCGTTTCATTGAAAAATATCGTCTGTCCCAAATTTTCGGAAATCGTTTTCATTGCGCAAAGAATAAAAATAAGACTCGAAATAAATGACGTATCAGAAATGAAATTCCATAAAAAAAATAATTTTTTGAAGAATAATTACTTTTTCAGCAGTACTGGTAAAGCAATCGAATTAATCGTAATATTCAATAGACATTCCAATTTTTCCAAAACTACCAAATTATGGTTGATTTAAGTATACTTACTCAGGTGTTTTAGCATGAAACTGGTCTAAATATAACAATAAAGAAATGTTTAATATTGCATTCACTAAATTATTAGATAATGTATAAAATAAAATACAATGCAATCAAATATCTGGAGTACAATTCTTGTGATGCCTACACAAACACACAAATACAAAATCGAGCATAGAACAGAAAGACGGACAGACAGACTTTCGCAACCAATTCCACTCACTAAATCAATATAAGTACTCTCTGTATGCAAATTTCCATGAAAATATCTTAAACCGCGTGGACGTGTATAGGGCACAACATACAGACAGACAGACAGACAGACAGACAGACACCAAACGAGAAAAAGGCGGATTCGGCATCAGAAGGGTCCAAAACGGATAGAAAACTTGAAATGCGTCGAAAATATTGAATGTACAAACAAACACTCCATTCTTATTTATATAGATTACCTCTAAACTATCAGTAGAGACGCAATATGCTGATTCTGTGCTATTATCAAAATACTCGATTCCACTTAAATTGAAATACAGTTTGGATAACAGAAGTTCTGTTATGAGTTAGCTCTATCTAAAGCTTCTTTAAATACAAATACAAATACAAATATTGACGACCAGCTACAGGCTCAAGCCCAACAAGGCTGGTCCTTTGTTTATGAATTCTCCAATTCCCACTGACTATCCAATTGTGTCTTAAATTCGTACACTCCCTTTGAATTAACTATATTTTCTGGCAACGCGTTCCAACTGTCTATTACCCTATTAAAGTAGTAGTTTTTTCTTAAATCCCGATTAAAATGTGTCTTATTCAATTTATACCCATGGCCCCTTGTTCTGTTATCCCTATTGAAATTTAAGCCCTCTGTGTCCCCTTGTTTTACAAACTTGAAAAGCTGAATCAAATCCCCCCTCCTTCTTCTTTCCAGTGTATACATGTTTAGCTTACTTAAACGTTCATTATAGTCGATATTTGCTAGCCCCTTTATTATTTTTGTAGCTCTGTGCTGAACCCTTTCAATTGATTCTATGTCCTTTCTCATATATGGAGCCCAGAATTGTACAGCATATTCTAGATCTGGTCTTACTAAACCCTTATATAATGGCAAGATTATATTCTTATCCCTTGAAGTTACAGTCTTTTTAATATACCCCAATAACCTATTAGCCTTTTTACCCGCAGCTGAACATTGGTGACCCATTTTAAAATCCCTGTGAATTATCACCCCAAGATCCTTGACTGTTTCTCCCTCCTTTACCTTTACTCCCTGCAGACAGTACTCGGCTCCACTGTTCCTGTAACCCATATGCAGAACTTGACATTTCCCTACATTAAATGACATACCCCATTTTACAGCCCATTCGGATATCTTATCAAAATCTCCTTGTAAATTTCCTATCTGTAACTTGGTATCCACTGTCCCCCATATTTTTAAGTCATCTGCAAATATACTGATTCTATTCTTGATCCCCTGACCTATATCATCTAATCCATTTTCCAGAATTTCATCATCATTTGATTTTATTTCTTAAAGCATTTAGTTTTTATTGAAATAGACGTGGATTGTTTTTTATTCATTGTGTATGATTACAGATAAAATCTTCATGATATATTTTCCCATTAAAAATGCATGTAATTTCAGCTTACATTTACTTTATTTATAGTATTTTGTAATTGTAATCTAAAACCAGAGGATCTTTCTAAAATATCGAATGAAAGTTCTAAAAAAATCCTTTTATGAAATATTATACTATGAAAGAATAATAAAGGGTACTAATATTTTAATTTTTAGTGTACTGAATTATAATTTATTTAATTTAAGGGGACCAGTGCATTCCTATCTCCTAAAGTTAAAATGGTCAGATTTTAAGGAACATTTTCTCAGAATCTTTTATGCGCATTCATTTGTATTTTATTCTACAGGTTATGAAGACACTTTTAAACACTTTAACACAGATATTTTTTAAAAACTTAAAATTTGAAGTTTTGAGATTTTTTTTCTTCAACTCGAATTTTTTTTTGAAAACGACCAATTTTCATCCTTTGATGAACTTTTCTGAGCAGGTAGATAAAAATGCCTGTGTTAAAATATGTTACACTTGTAAACCACTATTTTTTACGTTTGCTTGAATAGACTTTGAAATGTTCCTTTTACAGAAAAAATAATCATTTTGAGATATTGAAGTCTAAAGTGTAATATTGACATTACTTCATGTAGGTAAAGGTATTTTTCAAAAAATTATATTAAGTACTTCTACTCAAAGTATCTCCATAAATAAGATATCATTTTGAACAGAATTGTATAAATATTTATTTGTATTTATAAAAATAAAAAAAAATAAAAATTTCAAAAGATTTTTATGCACTGGTCCCATTAACAGTCCGGTAACCATATGCCGAGCAACCAATCACATCTATCGCGCGACTCTCCGAACATGACGTCACATTTGTGTTGTCTGGATTTCCCTCTAGTAGGTATTGATACAATCTAGTTTTCCATCAAAGGAATCGAATACTATTGATAACAAAGCAGCTATAAATTCTCAGAAGTCTTAAATCTTCAAAAGTGAATGAATCTATCTGAACACAGTCCATCACCGAGTCACTCCATTTGTCCATCTTAAAACTCATACATTAGAACTTCATGGAAATCATCGAGAATTTTAATGGTGGGGGCCTGAATTAACAGTTGTTCGATTCATTAGATACGAAATGAATTATGCAGCAGAATCAACGACCATGATATTATTCGGAAATATATAGGCGGCAGGATCCTTTTAATAAACATTTCAGATAATACGACTGTCATCGGATATTAGTGATCATTAATTTGAAGCGACTTATTGCTATTTGGTAGGGTATGGAACTTCCAGTCAAGTAATGAGAACATAAATATCAAATAATAAGTTAGGATCAAGTTATAATTAATTAGGATACTCTTTCAATAATTGTTTTCAATGGTCCAAGATAAATATTTTAACTGTTAAACAATCATGGATTCTCGTTGTAAATTACAAATGAAAATTTGAGAACATAGTTATGTGTTTGTAGTTTTGTTCTACTTGGCAAAGTGGAATAAGTACTGATAGAACTCAACAATTGACAGTCAAAAGATGTCAAGAAAAATTTGTCGTATAACGAAAAGAAAGTAACTTTCAAAAACGAATTAAAATACCACCACAGTGAGTTATTGACCCCACGAGTAAGGAATGCTGCAGAGTAAGGACTATGGTATGTGTCGAAAATATTGTTGAAATTTGAATACGTATATAAGGTTTCAGCGAAGTATTTAATTTTCCCAAGAAATGCTGTAGTACGTTTTGAAGACTACTTGAGGAAATAAATGATGGATGTGTTTTGAAATCTCAAAGTAAATAAAAATATATTAATCAATTTACTAAACTGTTTTTCTAAAATCTGAGACAAAGTTAAACCCGATTGGTGATATCTTGACGAGGTATCTCGTCAAGCAAAACAATTAGCAGATCTTGATGGACGGAATATATCGTTATTAGTAAAATTAGTCAGATCTTGATGGACAAGATATATCGCCGAAACCACTTGAAAGGGTAAAGTATTCGAAAGTAGTTAATTTCGTTATACATTATCAAATGAGTGTTAACCCACCTGGTGGTTGTTTCAACGAGGTATATCGTCATTGAAACACACTGACCAAGGTGAGCTAGTTAATTAACGTGATATGTTACCAGGTCTTGATCTCGTCATCATCAAAAAAATGGTAATTTCTTGATGACGACATATTTTGTCATTAGCAAAATTGGTCATGTATTGATGGACTAGACATCTTGGCGAAACCGTTAGGAGGGTTAAGTGAAATAGAGAAGATTTTTATGCTTTTATGGAAATCGAGACTAAGATTGTTTTTGGACTATTACCTTCGGTTACAGTGGGTTTTGAATGCAATAGCCCATTGTGTTGCTTCATTGAGACGTTAATTATATATCTACCTACCATATAAATAGTATGATAATAAAAATAATAAATACAAATATAAATATAATACAAACATACACAATACAAATAGTAAGAATACAAATAATAAGAATGCAAATAATAAAAATACAAATAATGCAATTACAAATAATACAAATAATAAAAACATTAAAATACAAATAATACAAACGCATATAATACAAATAATAACAATACAAATAATACTAATAATAAAAATACAAATAATACAAATACAAAATACCAAAATATTAAAATACAAATTATACAAACAATAAAATACAAATAATACAAACATTAAAAATACTAATAATACAAATGAAAATAATCTAAACATTAAAATACAAACAATAAAATACAAATAATACATACAATAAAAATACAAATAATACATACAATAAAAATACAAATAATACATACAATAAAAATACAAATAATACATATACATATAATACATATACAAATAATACGTATACTTATAATACATATACAAATAATACATTCAAATAATAAAAATACAAATAATACATATACATATAATACATATACAAATAATACGTATACTTATAATACATATACAAATACATTCAAATAATAAAAACATTAAAATACAAATAATACAAAAAATAAAATACAAATAATAAAAACATTAAAATACAAATAATAAAAACATTAAAATGCGAATAATACAAACAATAAAATACATATAATAAAAACATTAGAATACAAATATTACAAACAATAAAATACAAATAATAAAAACAATTAAATACAAATAATACATATACAAATAATACAAATACAAATATTACAGACGATAAAATATGAATAATACAAATAGATATTTTACAAAAAATAAAATGGAAATTATACAAACAATAAAATACAAATTATACAAACAATAAAATACAAATAATAAAATATTAGTTACCAAAATAATAAAAACATATCCGCTGTATATGCAATGACCAGAAAATGATTTGGAATGATATTCCTTCTATAACTTATAGAAGATTCTCTGGATTCAGAACTCAAATTCTATCATACCATTTTGTTTAATTTTCTAAAAAACAAATGAAGCAAAGATTTTAAATTTAATTGAAACTAATGTTGCTGGGAAATTCTACGGGAAAAATTATCAGAAAGAAGGATTAAATAATATAGAAAATAAACTAGATTAAAAGAAAAGTATTCTAAGAAACGAGAGGGTTTTTAAACAAAAATTTTAGAACGGGGCTGTGAAATTAATTTCTTATATGATTCTGATGAAGTTTTACGAAATATGCAATCGTATTAAAGTTACTGATTTAGAGTTAGAACATAACTGTTTCTTCTATTAAATAAAGAATCAGATTATATAAAAGTTAATGATTGCAATGCAACTTGTTTCAGGCTAGGTTTCTGTAAATGAGATGGATTGTATGGAATAAAATAATAATATATATCTTTAATCCCATTATTGACGAGACAGTTACGAACTCTGAGAAATGACTGAATTCTTCTTATTACAAAAGATTAAGATAACGGAATGCATGATAGAATATCAGCAGGTGTTCGAGTACTTGCAATCCAACAAAAGTTCCATATTCTGAGCACTTAACCTGCCGATTACATTCCATACATATGAAAGAAAATGAAAAATACTATCAGAACAATGTTTAAGAAATCCCCAGATAATAGATCTTCATGATTGTCTAGAAACAGGAATAATGATAGAATATATACCATTAACACTGACGAAATTCCATGAGAAATGGATTACAAATATATCATCGGTTTATTATGAAACCAGATAATTCCATTTTCCTTTCTTTTCCGAGAAAAATTACTTTTATTTACAAATAAATCTGTTTTTTCACTTTGTTAACTTTTATTTACAAATAAATCTGTTTTGTTCACTTTTATTTACAAATAAATATGTTTTGTTCACTTTTGTTAACTTTTATTCACAAATAAATCTGTTTTGTTCACTTTTGTTAACTTTTATTCATAAATAAATCTGCTTCGTATTATAATTTTGTTCTTTAATAAAATGTTTTTATCAACTCAAATTTTATTTTCCGTCTTGACTTAGTACGTAATTTCAAGGGTCACGGTAGCCCAGTTGGAAAAAGTAACGGATATGAAACCGAAGAGTTAGGAGTTCGAAACTCGATCTAGCCAAAGACCATCGTGTACATGGAGGATGGTGCATGCTAAATCTGTCGTGGCTTCAAAAGTCTTCATAGTGGCGTGGTGGGAAAGTTTTCAGAGCTCAGATGTTGTTCTCGTCATCTGACCGTGTTTTAAAGCTTTACGTTGCGGCGCTTAGATTTTTCAATCTTCTCATAGAACGGTTCTTTTGCCTGCATGTCCAACCCCCCTTACCAAACTACCTTACTTGATCGATAGAGCCTTAAGTGGATTCTACGACTGACGATTTCCTTTCATAGTATTGTGTCGTGTATGGCTTGGCGTGAAATAGATACCACCTGAGTGACCTTCTGTCTTTCCCCAAAGCTTTCCAACCTCACGATCGACAGAGTAGGGTATCGAACAAAAGGAGAAACCTTCTGTAAGGTCAGTCGCTGACAGCTCGTAAATGGTGATCGATGCCAGCGGTCACTTAAAATAAGGATAACATCCACAGTACATAGATCTATACCATGCCGCTGGTGTAAACGAAATTTTAGTGGTAAAAAGTGTCTATCTGCTGTAGCGTAAAGGTTAAAATCACGGAGCCGTTGTCCGTGGGTCTTTACATTCGGGATTGATACCAGAACGTCACCAATAGTCCGCTGTGTTGCTCCAGTGCGACATTAGTTAACTACTTAACCTGCGTAATTTCAAAACATAAAATACTGATCACTTAAAAAAAATTTTTTGAGAGTAGCCCGATAATATCTGATATAGAAGGCCGACAAAAAAGATTCATGCATTATTATTTTTCAGTAGAATTTTGCTTAAAGAGACAAGTGATAACGAAATGTGTTACTCAATATTTTGTTGCGTTTTTCCCCATATGATACGTAAGAATTAGCACTGATCTACGGATATCTCAAATGATGACTCAAATAAATAACTCAAATGATGAGAGACTAATGATGCAATGGATACCTTCCTATCTTGGTAAGTTCGGAAACGAAACGCTTCTCAATGAGTTTAGGGAACAGAATTCTCCCTCTGACACAACATTGCTTATTTCATTAGAGGCCCGGTACTTAGCTTCAGTTTGGTGGTCCCAGATCTTTGCAAACTGCTTTGGTGAAACTCAGAAGTGTTTTGACGAAACTGAACCACTGTTCTTTAAAATGTTCAATTACTTTGTTAACTTAGACCTCGACAGGGTATAATGCTCTATTAAAAGATGTGACTTGCTTCGCGTTTCTTTTTCAAAGACAATCAAAGCACTAATAAAGCACTACTAACATAAACAAATTATTTTCTTTAACACATAATCGATTAAAAACTACGGACACAAAGTTAAAAATTTTATTTCTTGTAGTCTGCACATTAAAACCGTTCGACATTGATAATTCAAGAAGTCCACTGACATAAACATAATTTTTTCTCCAACACAAAATGACAAATAATAAATAAGGACAAAATAATACCAAAAGAAATTAAATTGACAATTTTCCAATCGGATGTCTTTAATTTAAGTGTGGTCAATTAATACTGTTTGGTGCTTTCGGAAATCTGTTCTGAGCTGTTTTCTATAATGGCTCATTTTTAGAGAAGAGTAACACTGTCAAAGAAAGAGAAACAAATTAATGAGTTCCAAAATCAACTTCAGTTTCTTTTCTTCTCTTCCCAGAAGACTGACAAGTGAAGAAAACTCCATCATTCGATAAAACCATTCTGGATTTATTCGAATGTCTTCGGTAAACTTTCTTTTCATTCAGTCTTTTTCACAATGGCATGTGGCGGATTTCGACTTTTCAACACCAAGAAAGGATGATATACAATAATAAAAATTGTTAAAGGAACCCAGATTAAAAAGACGAAAAGCCACAATGGTAGCTAATAATTTCGAAAAAATTCTATTCCTAAATCGAAAGAAAATTCTCAACACGTACCATTGCCGGCTGATGGTGGAATCACTTATCACAGATCCATTAGATTCTTGGTAAAGCAAAAGAACAAAAATCAAGCTATAGGGAGGAATGTTCTATAAATGGCTGAAGCAATAAATGGCAGAGGAGTGTCGAACACTTTTTGCTTTTTTTAAAGACACGTTGCAACATGTTTTTCAGAAACATCAAACATTAACAGTGAGTTATGGTATTGCTTAATGTATTATTGGCTTATTTTACCTTATGCTTTAAAATTTTATGGTCTGTTATTTAAAAGTAAGGGAAGTACTTTTATAAAGTATTTTAAGGGCCTTGATGGCTACACAGTTATTTTCCCACATAACAAGAAAGTTCTGTCTTCTATATATGAATTGATATAATATTTTAACTGTGCCATAGTTTTAGGGATCTGAATATAAATACCTAGCGTTTTTTAACCATTGATTTATACAGACTGTACAGTGGTACAATGTTATCGTTATTATAAAAACATGCTGTTTTGAAGTTACAGATTAGCTTTATTAAGTTGAACTTGTATAATTAAGTTATGTAACGCAACGTTAAACTTAGTTACCGTTATGTAACAAATTTGGACTTTTTAAAGCATAAAAGTACACTCGACTAGAGTAACTAGTTCCTTCTTGTAAACTCAAATGTAGTATTCTAAATTGTTATATGATATTAGAGATAGTGATTGCTATTATATGTAATGCGCTAATTTTTTCTGGAACTAGAACATTTTCTAAGTTGAACGTTATATTATAGAGTTGTATCACATAGAACGTTAAACATTTGTAAATTGAAGGTTATATAGTAAAAATTATATATATATATATATAAGTTAAGCCTTTTTGGAAAAGTAAAGCTTGTTTAGAGTAACAGGTTTCACAGATGTAAACAAATGTACCCAAAACGTGTTGCATACTGTATACTAACTATAAAGAGAGAATATCTTCTAACTCGAAACATATTTATTATCTTTAAAGCATATTTATCTAGAAAAGTGATATTCGGAATTGAAGCCTGATTTGATTTTACAGCTTTAGTGTACATATTGTTTCTCATTCCTTTAGATCTATCTAAACAAATAGATAAAGTCTATGAATCTGAACGAACTCAAAAAATCCAACACTAGATCCGGATTTTTAGACTTCCGGCAGGTTGAATTCTGGGTATCTTTCTCTTCTATGTCAGAAACCTTTCGTTGTGTGTGTATGTCTGTTATTTTATGTTGTTTGCCTTGAGCTTGGATAAATATGACCATAAAAGACCTCAACCCAGTCAACCTTAATCTCTACCTGAACAGATAGATCAAGTCCTTGAATCCGAAACCAACCAAAAGACCGCCGTGTACAAAAGGACTGGTGCACGTTAAATTTGTCGTATACTTAAATAAACTAAAGAACTAAATTTTAATAGTAAGTATTATTCAATCTAATTTAGTAAAAACTCTAAAAATTACTAACAATGCAACTATAAAAAGGATTTAAATATAGTTAAAGATAAAGTAAACATTTTTATCAAAACTAAATTCGATTGTTAGTGTCTCAATTTTTATCATGAAATTAATCTTGATATAGAAAAATACCTATGGTGCACTTTTACTAAGATTCATATTTTAAAACACCAGTTTTCAGTTAAGGGTTTAAGTCGTTTTGGTAAAAGAAGTTGTTTGTTTAGATTATAAATAAGCATCATAATCTTTTCATCTCTAAGAAACTTCTCTTCCCTAGACGACTTTGTATACAGCGTATTAAAACCTGCTACAAGGAATTTCAGTTCGGTAGATTTAAATTCGCATTGAGAACTTTAATTCTTTGTAGACAGTTTCATTTGTATTAATATAAAAAAAGTATTATTTTCCTATACACTTAAAAGATTCAGTCAAACGTCTTTACGATTGTAATCTTCTTAAATGGAGACGGTAAATAGATTTTTAAAGCCATCTACTTGCTAGAAAAACCTGGAAGATGTAGAAGACTAGACATTCTTACAAATCCCTCACATATCCTTTAGGTGCTAGCTCTTTGAAACACAAAAGTATAGTTATAAAGGTTTAAATACTGGCTTGAAATTCTTCGACTTCGGAAGAATAAGATAGATGTGCACGATTATTTTCAATAGATTTAACCTGTGATTTATAACAAATGGCGTCAACACATGCTGGAACCAACTGTTTTTCATCTGAATCAACTGTTTGTGGATAGAACTGGAAGAGGAAGAAAGAAAAGAATTTCTTTACCGATACAATGGAAAACTAGTATTTATGCTTAGACATATCACAGTAAATGCTGGAAAGTTAAAAATTTGTAAACACAATATTGTACGTATACAGTATTTTCATGGTCACATGAAGCTAGCAGGACTCATGACCTTTTCTGATTCAGATAATTTAATTCCACTGTGGCAGGTAGTTGAATTAACAAAACCTGAGATGGCACACCACTCTCCAAACTTCGTACTCATGTCATTTTGACCAATGCCATTAAATTCGGGGTTGGTAAGGGTTTTATGGCGCAAGGTCCAGAATTGGGCAAACTGAGACAGCAGCAAGATGAAATAAAACTCAATAAGTAAAGATCCCAATTTCAAAATTTCTAGCTAAACTAATGATAAAAAGTATATTAAAAACAATACGAAAGCACAACCTAGAAAATAAATTTAATCAAAGACCGCATAGTTTGTGACAGTATAATAATACTTTTGGATATTACGTAATCAAATATCCTATTCGAAATACGCCTTATTGCGTTGTTATTATTTAACTATGAAAGCTACAAGGTTTTTCTTTTTGATAAGTTTGGCAAATTTCTATGAGATGGCCACAAAATTAATTTGACGGTGTCAAGGCTGGCAGGTGTAAATCTTTGAATTAGACGAGGACAAATTTCAGCCAGATGGCGAGACTTCGTTTGCGTTCTTCTGAATTTTGAAGCGATGAATTGTCGCAGCTGCCACGTGTTCTGTGGAGTGATAAAACATTTTCATTTAGACTAGGCCTCCATTTGCGATTTCTAGTAGCTCAATTTTTCAGTCACAAAAATAAAACTCATTGTTTCAAATACGAGTGTACAAACGTACGATTAAACAATCGTAGCGATTAAAAACTTGCAACCGGTCCTATTTTCGCCGTGACGCGACTGTCGCACTACCCAATGAATCACACAGACATTCAAGGACGTGCATCCACTTGTAATGATAGTCTAGTTGTGCGTTTTCCAAGGTCAGTTTTTCTTTTACATTAAATTATGTTTTTTATTCACCAAATTCAATTTTCTGTCTTTGCGATCGTTGAAGATAAAGTAAAAATTTCAACGGATTTGAAATCTGAGGCAAATTGTACACCAAATCGATACCTTGAATGTGATTTTCTTTAAAAAATAATTAATTATTTAATAAATAATCAAATGGTAAAACAATCTGTTTTTGACATCGATCTCCGTTGAAAGTTTCACTTTATCTCATCACGATCACAAAGATAGAAACTTGAATTAGGGGAATAAAAAACATAATTTAATGTATAAGTAAAGCTGACCTTGGAAAACGCGCGACTAAGTATCGTAAGTGGGTGCACGTCCATACTTGTCTGTGTGATTCATTGGGTAGAGCGACAGTCGCGTCGCAACAAAAATAGGATCTGTTGCAACTTTTTAATCCCTGCGATCGTTTGGTAGCAAATGTTTGCACTTGTATTTTAAACAATGAGTTTTATTTTTGCGACTGAAAAATCGCGAGACTAGAAATTGCCTTCGAATGTCAATGCTGCCATCAATTCGTATGTTACAGTATTTGAGAAAAGAACTTTCCCGACGGGAAGAAAAAATTACACTCTCGAACAGATGTCTATTAGGGATGCGACATCGACAGCAAAACATCGATGTTCAAAATTAAAAAATAGTTCCAAAAACATCGATGTTTTTAAACAATGATGTTTTTAAAATTCAGTGTATTTAAACTTTTTTCCCCATTTCTTAAAACTGGATTAGCAACTAAGGATGCAACATCGACAGCAAAACATCGATGTTCAAAATTAAAACATCGATGTTGATAATGCATCGCCCCCAAACTTTCGATGTTTTTAAAATTCAGTGCATTTAAACGTTTTACCCCATTTCTTATAACTGGCTTAGCAACTAGTGATGTGACATCAGCTCCAATACATCGATGTTTTTTATAAAACATCAATGTTTTGAAAACATCGACATCGACGTCGTATCCCTACTTTTCAGTACCCTTCACCTTTGGTCACTTTGGCCTAAAAGTATGTTCAATTTGCTGATTATGAAAATTATGCTACTTGGTTATGTTTTAAATTTTTATAACGGTACTTTTTTTTTATTTAAAAATAAAACATCGACAACGTAAAAACATCGACAAGTATAAACATAGATGTTACAAAAACATCGACCTCAATACATCGATGTTAAATACATCGATGTTTTTTAAAAAACATCGATGTTTTGAAAACATTGACATCGATGTCGCATCCCTAGTGTCTATCCCAAAATGGTGACTACGTTGTGAGAAATAAAATCCATTTTCCCCAAAAAACGATGCTTAACTTACGTTTTACTACATTTATAAAACGACCATCGTATCCATTAAATATATCCTTGAAATGTTTGGGATCACCGAGACTCAGTGGGCATGCCACTGCTCTAGCAATCTTCGAGTTGTCGGTGGCACTTTCTGCCTGGACGTATTTCTCTCTTCTGGGTCAGTAAAACTTTCTTTGTACGTGTATGTCCATTTGACTTTGTTTGGCACAGCTTTGCCAAATATGGCCTTGCGTCATGAAACGCAACCCAATCTACCTTAAAATATTTTAAAATCAACTGCAACATTTGCAAATTATTCACAGGTAAAAATTTGTTTTGAAAGTCTACTGAGGGGTCCCGTTAAGAAGGAAAGATTTAATTCAAAATTAGGGATGAACAGCAAATGCATACGGAAAACATTCTAAGCGTGGAAGTAAAGTTTGTTGAGGTAAAGGAAGCTTGTTAGTGTTAAGAAATGCAACGAACATTTTACATATCATCCTGTGTTTAACCTTGATCACATTTAAAAGAGGCTTATTTTTTGAATCCTCTGGGTAAGTTATCACATAAACGTATTACACGAAAGTATGCACTCTTATAAAACACTAGCGCCCTATATATTTAGATTCACAGAAAATTCCTATCTTACGATAAAGAAAGAGTTGAAATTACGATTTTCCCGAATTATAGACCTTGTATTTTTCAATATAATAAAGAAAATACACGGTTTTATCATATGCCCACAGAGTTTACATGCCTGATTTGCAAGTGATAAAACGTTTTCTTTTACTTCATCTACTATTATAATTGGCCTGCTTTTACTAATTACTTAGTAAACGATTACTAAAAATAGAGATGTATCACGTTTTACCATTTACCTGCATTTCTGCATTGCAATAAAAAATTCCTAATTGCTTAATGAATCTTTACTAATTATTTAGTTTGCTATAAGAAATCACTTAATACACTATTAATAATTGTATAGTCCATTATAACTTAAAAAAGCAAACTTATCCCGTATTATTTATAGGTATAAGATTTATGGGTGTATGAGGATGTTAATTCTTATATCCCATGCGAAGACTTTAACTGGTTCAAAGAATAACAAAGGACTAAAAAATCGTAACTTTAATAAAAATTAACAAACAGTAAATAAACATAATATGCCCTGATTAGTTTGTCAGCATAACATCTTTTCTCAAGGTAAAGAGACTTAACAGCTTCGTCTAAAAATATCAATCCTCTTTTTATAGCCGCAACTGAAAAGAAATGATAATTTGAATTTAATCTGTTGCCAGAAGAGCCACGTGGTTATTTTCATGATTGGACTGATGCCACTACAGGATAATGTAATAAAAGAATTACAAACACAACACACGAATATTATCTTAATTTCTATGAAAGTAAAAGTTTTCATAGAAGTATTTCTATTAAACTTATCTTAGTTAATAATAAAAGTAAGGATGTATTTAGAAACGAAGGTTATCAAAAGGTGATTAAATTAAGGAACCTATTCCAACTTCTAGTATGTGCTGTGTTTTCATAACAGTTTTACCGATTGCTTCTATTGATTCCGCCATATATATTCGCGTGACCAGATCGATATTAATCAAAATACCTTTAATGAAACACGAAATTAATGGTTCCTTTCAGATAAATATGAAGAGGATCATTAGAGGAATGACATCTTAATGGATTTATTCCACCAGTTTAATTTTGTTTATTGGCTGTCTTACGGAATTTATTTTTTTCTCTCCTTGTGAATTCCAAGTGAAGTATTCTGCGGAAATGAAAGAAGACCAATGAGATTAGTTTCCTAATTACGCGTAGAAAAAGTGTGTTTCGAAAATAAGGAGAAGGTACGGATAACTCGGAGTTGGATGATTTAGAGTATTTGAAGAAGTAAAATGAGATTAAATATATTTTATGTAAATTGTGCGTGTTTTCTGCTTAGGAAAAAGTTTTTCTGGTCGAACTAAATATAAGTGGTGGTAGTGCTCTTGTGACGGAATGTGGTTCCTGTATGTATTCCAGACGTGACGTCACTTTGGATGGGATTGGACACGGTAGGTGAACACTATTTCACCTTTGATACTTTCAGTTTTATAGATCGCCTTTAGGAAGAGTTCGGGTATTAGGGGGTGCTGGGAAAAATCAACTATACACGTAAAACATTTAAGATAAGTACATTAAAATACAAGATAAGTGCAAGGAAATGATGACGCACAGTAATAAAATATGACGTAAAAATAGGATTACACAAAAATAATGATTATACAAACTATATACAATACAATTCAGGGAACAGCACACAATGAACACGGATACACACATTCAAAATAGTTTATGAGCAAAACGTTTTAAAAGACCACTGTAAAATTGTAAATTGTTTGTTCTAAAATTGTAGTTTAGAACAGAAAATATGCAAAATGAGAGTAAAATATCTTATTAGATTTCAATACAGCTGCAATTGTGAGTGAACGGGTCTGGTTAACTCTTTTTTGATTTTTGAAGGACCACGGTAGCCCGGATAGAAAAGTAACACATTAGTGCAGGGCTCGAAATACCTGGGTGCACAGGTGCACATAAAAATATAACTGTGCACCTAATTTTTTACCACTGTACATAACTGTGCACCTAATTTAAAAACTTAGGTGCACCTTGTGCACCTGTATTAAAAAATCTATTTCGAGGCCTGCGTTAGTGTAAACAATAACAGAACAGAGACTACGGCAGATTTAATGTGCATCAGTTCCCTCCTACACGACACACAGTTGGATTAGTAACCCTGAGGGATCGAGTCTCACTCGAAACTATCAGGATTACTAATATAACTGTGCTATCGCGCGCTTTAAAGAATTAAGATTTAAAAACATATATTCATCTCCTTAACAATTAAATTTTAATTTCAGGAATCAATAATTTTCTCTAAAATCAAGCACAAACCTAGTATTTTAAATAAAAATATATAAAATGTGCGCAAATATTCAAATCTGAATCTAAATTATATTTCCTGAAAGTTTAAAGAACATTGTACTTCCTTGAGAAGTAGTCTTAGTCCTTTTAATTTCTAAATTAGAATTTTTTTTAAAGAATTTCTTCACATTTTTATTAAAATGTCGTTGGATATCCTTGATTTCATGGTTCATTTGAGCTTACTAAATTCCCTTGGTTATTAAAAAAATAACACCATCTCCCTCTTGAGTTGTGTCATTTTTTTAGAATTATTTTTATCAGACCAATCATGTCGGTTTATAGGCCGCGAAATACCTTCGCTTCACGTCATAGCTTTGTAAAGCAGATTTTATGGAGCGCTGAAGCATGGAGTTTGATTGCATACTCAGTTTCATTCAGAACATGTCGATCGATACGCCCTAGAAACCTTTTTGGTAACTTCGAACGAAAATATGTTTTGCTTCCATGCGAACATTCCAAAAAGGTAAATTTTATTATTTAAATGGGATAGATTTGTTTCCAAATTGTATTACTACAATTGCGTAGCATTTGGCACATTTATTTGTATTAAGCTGCCTGCGTGAAATACAGTGGTGTGATTGGAAATGTTTCATTTTAAAACAATGCTACAAAATAGCAAAGTATTTACAAAAATAAAAAATTTTTACAAACGAAAAAATTCACTCAGGGGCACATTTTCTTTAGGTGAGTACGGACATCACCACCCCGAGGTTCCCGAGTCTTCTATTTTACCATCGCCTACCCTTCTGAATTTGCTTTTTTTTCCACCCTCGATGTTGCCTTGTATTTGGACAAATACGACCCTTGGGTCATATCACCTCAAACCTACCAACCCATCAAACACACGAAAGATAAAAATTTTAAAAGTTGCCTTTCAATATACATTTGAATGAGCTAAACGTACACATATTTTGAGTAAATAAAGTGCATATTCGAAACTTATGGACACATCGAATAATAGGATAGGTTAGTATCATATTCTCCTCGCATTCTTAGTAAGTATTCTACAAAATGCACTGGACTGTCTTCGGTTTAATTTTAAAGAAGATTTCAAGACTGTTCTGACTAGATTTAGAAGTGGGCACACATAATGTATGACTTTTTCGAGAGGTAAATTGAGAACTTTTCAACTTGCCCATGCTCTGCAACAAGGGAAGTTTTGTTGATACAGAAGAGTGAAATACACTTAGGTTAAGTTACAGGAATCAAACCTGAGACGTGAACAACTCTCAGATTGCTAGCTGCGTGGGCACATCGACTGAAACACGATGGACTCAAACCCCAATGGGAAGCAGACTCAAATCGACGCCCTATCATTGTGTCAGTGAATAGATATTGTGTTCTTAAAATGGTGGATCTATCAAGATGACTTTACGCAGGGGTCACATCATGATAGATTCCGCCATTTGTGAACTATGCCACATAACAGCAAATAGATTGAATATGATTTGGCCACTGTGATTTGTAGATCACGATTCATTGAATTTTGTCTAGATTAAGCCTTGACCAAATTGATTAGTAGCAATACTATCATGTTCATTGTAACTAGTCAGCTATCCCTTAACCCTCAAAGCAGTTTCGACGAGATATTTCATCTATCAAGATTTAACCAATTTTGATAATGACGAGATATCTTTATCAATATAGTGATGATTATTTGATGAGGGCAAGCGATCTGGTCAGTTTGCTTCTACTGACCGAGATATCACGTCCATTAACACTCCAAGGGGTTTTGACGAGATATCTCGTCCATCGAGATCTGATCAATTTTGCTAGTGATTTCGTTTTTAATGAGACACTTCGTCGAGAAACCACCAGGGGGGGTTAAGGCTGGAACTTAAATAAGATACAACTTGGGTACAGCTTACAGTCTACGTTTATGAGCGGTGGCAATGGCCTTGGCGATTTTTTTTTGGCAAACTTCTAAAGTCGCCAAGAAAATAATAATTTCAAAACATTTTTTCTTTAAAAAATATTTTCCTTTTTACAACGGATAATGAAAGCTTGAAAACACATTTGAGAACGTTTTAAAAAGTATATTTAAAAAAAACTTTCTCAAAAAGTAGTAAGCTTACACACATTTCAAAACACATTTGTGAACCCGCAGAAAAACTAAGCTGCGAATATTGGGTAAGAATACCTTGAAACTTATCAACACTAAAAACAGTAGGCTTTTTGAAAAGAAAAAGATTTTCAAAAGAAAAAAAAGCAAGAAATAATACAACCTGATACATCATAAATGTTCCGGGAAAAATAATAAAAAATAAAAATTCCACAAATGGCAAAAAAACAACAAAACTCTTAAGCATTTCGTGAAAAATATTCCAAAAAATAAAAATTCCATAACTGGAGAAAAAGAAATAAATAAACCAATGGTATCGTAGGAAAAAATTTTAAAAGGACCGATGCAATCAAAGGATATTTCAAACTCAAAATAACCAATGGAAGCAAATAAAAAATTTCAAACGAACCAATGAAATCAAACGACTTTAACGGATTTTGGAAGAACTTTCTAGAATATTCAAAATGAAAATTGAAAGTTACCGTTTGCAGAGATTGCCATAAAAACCACAATAAACGTAAAGACAGAAGGGTTGCTTTAATTTGTTGTAACTCGCTACTAGAAGTGCGCCAAAAAAAATCGCCAAGCCTGTTGCCACCGATCATAAATGTAGAGTGTAGCTGTACCACAACTTGAATGAGCACATGAATTTTGAATATGAATAACGAACTGATTTCTGAAGAATAAATCATTGAAACTGGGTATTTACCTCTATTTAGCTGTTCGTCTCAAAAGGCTTGACGAATACTGCGTGAATATGGATACATAAAATGACAACTCCATAATATAATACTCAACGGATTTAATTAAACACTTGAGATATGACAGAAGTATGACAGAAGTCATGAATGTGTAAGATATGTTAACTAATATCCATGGGTTAGAAAGTTTAATTTGGCGAGGGTGACACCTCGCCTGTCAACAACAACCCACGTTCCAGCAAGAAAGACCCCGTAGCCATCACTCTTCTCCGAAACCCACTCCGAAGGAGATGAAAAAAAAATAGGTTTGGAGTCGGTTCTGATTTGCTTGTTTTGAACGTATGTTCGCATTACTATCACGTGTCTTTCCATCCATTACTCAACCTCAGTATTACCATCATCAGACGTTCACGATCTTATATAGATTGAATTGATCTCATACATTTTATACTCTTGGTTCAAAGTAAACCTTCAAAGGAAAAATGATAATTTTTTTTTAGATTAATGGGTTACAGAGGCTCGTTATCTTGGTGGTTGGTTGGGTTTGGAGTTTATTTGGCTTATTTGGACAAGCTGTGCAAACAAAACCAAGTAAAAAAATATCGTTTAAGGGGTAAAATAAAAACTAGAGAAAAAAATAGTGAGATGAAAAAAAAAAATTACCTGGGTACTTCTGGAAGCGCGATGTGTTTACTAAATACAGTAAGATCACTAAAGATCACTTGGGTATCTTGGATCCACGAAGTCCGTGCACACCTAGGAGATGTGTCTCTGAGGGCTCGAAGACACTAGGCGGTAATTTAGTCGAGTAGCGAGGCTTTAAGGACCTGTTCACATGAGGTTTTTCAAACGCGCGTTTTGCAAGATCAGCTTTTCTTATGCATTAAATTATGTTTTTTATTCCCTTAATTCAAGTTTCTATCTTTGCAATCGTTGAAGATAGAGTGAAAATTTCAAAGCAACGTAAAATTCTACGCCAGATCGATACCAAAAAATACATTTATTATTTAATTATTTACCATTTAATTATTATTTATTAAATTAAAGAATTATTTATTTTAAGAAAATCACATTTAAGGTATCGATCTGGTGTAAACTTTTTATCAGATTTCAAAACCGTTAGGCTAACCCTCCACTTGCAATTTCTATTTACGCGATTTTTCAGTCGCAAAAATAAAAATCATTGTTTTAAATACAAGTGAACACGAGAAGACTCGCAGGAAAACGTTATGATAGACTTCACTTTATCTTCAACGATTGAAACGATTTAAAACTTGAATTAGGGGAATAAAAAACATAATTTAATGCCTAAGAAAAGCTGACCTTACAAAACGCGCGTTAGGTGAACAGGTCCTTAAAGTCTCGCTGCTCGACTAAGTTACTGTCATAGTATGTTCGAGCCTTGAGGGCTAACATCCTTGGAAGAAATTATTTAGCCTTCTCCTTTATATTTCACATATTATATATTTTATAGAATTCTTCATCAAATCAGTTATGGTAATGTATTTTTGCGTTAAAAAATAAATTTGGTAATATTGTGCTGGTATGCATGGAGAACTTTCTCTCTCTCTCTCTCTGTGTAAATAGAAAGAAACTCCCAAAGAAAACTACAGATTAATTTGATTTATATCCTTTTTGAAGATTTTTAGAGTTAGTTACAGATTTTGCTTGAGTATTCTTAGAGAAAGATAATACTGTTTACTGCCTAGGCTGAATATATATCTGTTTCAGATTTATGAATATTTAAGCAGCATTATGGTAGAATTGAAAGAGAATCTGTTTCCCATTTAGTGGGTGTGCCCACTCAGATAGCAATTTGCGTGCTATACACGGCTCAGGTTTGATTCCTGTAACTTACCCTAAAGCCACGTTCTCAAGAATCAAGTTTAATTGACAAATTATAGTTGATCAACAAAAGTTGAATGAAATCTATAGTGAGAACCTTTCTTTCAATAGAGTTGATCAACTTTTTAGTTTATCAACTCTCCAAAAGATAATTACCAAGAACTTCACATCTCTAAGCTTTGTCTTCGAAGTGTCTTTAAAACCACCGACTGGATAATTATAAAAATAAAGATGCAAGAGAAAATGCTTTGGGGTCTAATGTCAAAGAAATGGAAATTGCTAATTTTAGTATTGCTGATCTGAAGAAAAAAAAATTTAATTACGATTTTTGCTGATGTTAAATAAAAAATTTATTTAAAACAAAACTTTTACTATCTGTACAACTTCACGCACACCTGCTTTCGACGTCATTTTAAAACTGAAACTGTTGATCAGTTTCCATTGAAATGTGTGAACAAACACTGATTGAAGTCATATTCAACTTTTGTTCGTCAACTTTAATCGGTCAATTAAGCTTGATTCGTGAGAACGCGGATGTATTTCTCTTTTCTGTACCGACAAAATTTTCTTTGTTTGTGTAGGGCCATTCCACGTTATATGTCTTGTGTTTGGTACAGCTTGATCAAATATGGCCCTTCGTTATAAGACCCTAACAACCCATTGGGTTTACGTCCCATTTTGTTGAGGATCTTGCAAGTCATCTCAATGTGTATTTAGGAAGATTTTACAACATATGTAGATTATGTCGATGGATCTTTTCGCTAAGAAGAAAACTGAAACTAAAGCGCGGTTGTGCATAATGTCACTCCTAATACTTTCGGTAACTACTGAATGTTGCGATAAATGCACGTTTCTCACACTTATTTGGTACGTTACGTCTATTTTTAACTTTAAATGTATTGGTAATTTGGTAATTTTTAATTAACGTCGTACTAGAGCAACACAACGAGCTATGGGGGACGGTGCGGGATCAATCCACTAAAGGAAAGATCCGAGGACAACACCACGTAATTTTGAACCACGGTCAGATGACGATGTCTCATCACTGAAAACGCACAACCTTAAGAAATGGATTGGTCTCTATCTAGTCAACCTATTAAGTTTCAAGTGAGTATTGATTTTGCATAAAATGGAATCATGAAAATCCTGGTTTTGTTGTTTGTTATGTTTTTAATAAGTGTAGTAGATCTTAGGGGGGTCCATTTTAGTCTTTACAATATACTAATTTATAGAAAATTGGATTTTCAATGTTTAATTCATTGGGAAAACGATCAATTCCTTCGAAAACGAATTCCTTCCAAGCGATATTCGAAAAAGCTTCGAACTTGAATAATGGATTTTACTCACCCTGACACCGTATCAAATAGACTTTCTCTAAAAATTAACACAAGAAAGAGAGTTGAAAAAAAGTCAAAATAAAATAAGCAATCACATATTACTTGTTAAATGATATTACTTATGCCAGTTTCAACATTTCGGCACCAGAAAGAATACTTTTAAGCTCATAACAATCCAACAATTCAAAACTACAGATATTATTCGCCACAAATAAGTAGTAAATATAAGTTTTGTAACTTTTATACACTAAAATAATCTCTTGAAAGATAGTGAATGATTCAGTAATCTAAAACCAGACTACTCTTCACGATAGTCTTTAGCCCGTCTATCACTAATGTTCCAATGTTGTATTTTTCAGTTTGTATTCTGATGAATATTGTATTTTTCAGTTTGAAAAATCCGACTACTTTATACAAAATATTCAGTAACCAAAAACGATTGAAAACTGCAACTGAAGTGAAATGATAAATAACATCATATTTTAAAAAGCTCGAAACTTGAAAATGGATACAGGAATCATTTGAAAAGCATATTCAGGAAAAGAAAACGTTGAAAAATATTGACCACTTTAAATCCCCGAGAAGCAGTAGGAAAGGATGCTTGATCTTTTAAAAATGCTCTCTCTATGCTAATAGAATAAGTACCATTTATTTTAGGACGTTGCATTTTTCACAGAATTTACTTTTGAGCTATGTAAAGCCGGACTGTTTTTTGAAAGATAAAATAAAAGCATGAAAAATGTTTGCTTTACGATAAACTCAACTGGTGTATATATTACAAAAAGGTAAATATTTATTTTCTAGACAGCTTATGAATGCCCATACACTAAGAAACATCTACAAACACATCCTTTATTCAAACATTCAACTACTAAATCCACAGTTACATTATTTGCTACGTTCTTAGATTAAGAAATTAGCTTAGACATTCATTCATAAAAAATGCGGTCATGAAGGATTGAAAACTAATCAGTGACTTATATTACATATGGATGATATAAACACCCTTAAATCCTACGGGAAGCGTCAAAAGGATGAAAATAAGCCACCAAGACAACATAAACCAAGAATCCAGCAGTTCCTTGATCTTGTATTCATTGCAGTAGCTTCATAAACCCCCAAGCGGAGATGGAGAATTAGGCCAAGTGTGATACAGTCGTTATCTATTGAAGATGCTCTTATGGCTTTATAGTTAGGCGCTATGGTCCCTAGATAGGCTCTCTACTTTCTATCCTTTATCCTATGAGGAAAGGTACGTTGGGACAGTAATAACATTGGTGTAAGTGTCGTTAAGGAAAACGTACTAATTAACCTGTCACAATGTAACATAAGCTTATGCATTGCTAGCAGAATTACTCCAACTGAGGTTTGATTGATTAAATATAGATTGAAAAATTGATCAGAATAATCACTTTCCTCTTACGCAGAAAAATAGTAGCATCACTTAAATGTCCAGAATACAATGTTTAACTACTCTCTTTTCGGCATTTTTATAATTCTACAAATAATTTTGGACACAATTCGTATACATGCATATGCTTATACAACATTGAATAGCAACTCTAAATCATAGAATTAAATCGCATCTCTATCGTTATCACCATCATCTGACCGTGGTTCAAAATTAGTGGTGTTGTCCTCGAATCTTTGCCCCAGGGGATTGATCCAGGACAGTCGTCAATAGTCGATGTGTTGCTCTAGTACAACGTTAAAAATGATCAATGACTATATTTATCGTAGAATTACTATTATACTATGATTGTAAAATTACTGGCGTACAGAGTAACATGTATTATGTAATGTCATACCTTCAAATATGTTATTAAACTTTACAAATTTTCGGCATTCAACTGGGATTCCAGAGTAGTGCTTCTCAAAGGGTGTGCCCGGTGACATGTATAGGTGCGCTCTATGAAATCCCAGATATATATATATATATATATATATGGGAATATGAAAAGGTATTTATAATCATATAGTTTATATATGACTATAAATTCATATATTAGTCATATATTTATAGTCATATATTTACAGTCACATATACAGGGTGTTTCAAAATTATATGTCAGAAATGTAAAGGCAGGTAGAGGGGGTCCTAAATAAAAAGATTTCGTATAGGAATGTGGGTGCGGAAATGCAGCGTTGAAGTGCTAGCTCGTAAGGCAGTATTGACAACAGGTAAGTGAAAAGACAAATACAAAATAAAGCAACAATTTATTTATCAAACAGTTTACAATAGCTGCTTGAAAGAGCGACCACCAAGAGCGATACAAGATCCACAGCGGCGGCGCATGGATTGGCGTACATTAGTAAAAATGTCAGGCATGTCACGCACATTTCCAGCAGCAACAGACAATCTGGAAACCAGATCTTCTTCAGATGTTATGGGACTATCGTACACCATGCTCTTAATGTGACCCCTAAAGAAAAAAATCCAAGCACGTCAAATCTGGGGAGCGCGGAGACTAAGGAAAAGTCCGCCTCGTCCTATCCAATGCTGGCCGTAGACAGCGTCCAGGTGATTCCTGAAATTCCTGCTGAAGTGCGCTGGGGCTCCATCGTGCTGGAACCTCATTCGTGTGCTAACAGCTGGAGGAACATCGACCAGAAGTTCAGGTAAGACCTCTCGTAGGAAGATGCCGTATGTGTGGCCGGTCAAACGACTAGGAAGAATGTACGGTCCTACTAAGCTATTGTGCACAGTGCCTGCCCAAACATTTATGGAAAACCTTTCTTGGTAGCCATGTGTTCTTGTCCCATGTGGGTTATCATGAGCCCAAAGAAAATAATTATGGGTTTTAAATATACCCGACCGAGAAAAGGTAGCCTCATTAGTGAATAAAACATCCGCAGGGACTGTGGAATTGACTGCAGCCTGCTGTAGGTACCAGCGGGCAAAGTTGACACGCAGAGGTTAATCGGCAGGGATACGGGTGCATTCCGTCTTTATGTAAAGTCCTCCAAACAGTTGCTTGGTTAACACCCAACGCACTTCACACAGCTCTCGAACTTGTCAAAGGACTCTCCTCTACTACGAAATATTGCTTCTTCCACTGCAGGAAATCATCGTTATCTTCCAGTGTCCGTATCACGCCTGGAAGCATGCAAAAATCCACTCGCGCACCACTTCCGATGAAGACGCTCAAATGTTCGGCGATCCGATAGATTCCTACTCGGGAATCGCTCAATGAACATCCTTTAAGCAGCCACTCAATTTCCTTGTGCTGCCCCATACATGAAATGCATGTTGGCAAGCTCCGCATTGGTGTTACGATGCATGTTGCTCAAAATCCGTGCGGGGGATGACGATTCAAGCCAGTGAAGCGCTTTCATCCGCCGAACTCAACAACTCCCACTACTGTCTCAACGCAGAATTTCCGCACACACATTCCTATACGAAATCTGCTTATTTAGGACCCCTCTACCTGTCTTTACATTTCTGACATATAGTTTTGAAACACCCTGTATAGTACATTATATCATTTCAGCATTAAAATGTTCTTTGCTGCAGATCCTTATTATTCTGTTAAGGAGAGCGGGGGAAAAAAGCAGTGCAGCAAAGAACAGTAACATAAGAAGGTTTTACTATCGTAGTAAACGTGTTCAAACGGGGTTTGTACTGATTCGTAAGCGCGTTTGTTTAAGCTCGCGCCGTTTGACTGCAGTGTAGATGCCATGTCAGTAGTAATAGGTTGTGGAAGTGTTTTGATTAGGTAGGTAGATATTTAATTAGCGTCGCACTGGAGAAGCGCAATGGGCTACTGGCGATGGTCAGGGATCAACCATCCCCGAAGCGAAAGAGCCGAGGACAACACTACGTAATTTTGAATCACGGTCAGATGACGAGGTCACACCTGATATAGCACCCCACTCTCCAAACCTCCACACTACGCGATGCTATAATTACCGAATTAGCATGTATTTGGGTGATATATTTCAACACCTCAATATTTTCAATACTAGCATCCAAGAATTCGAAGAAAGATTTTAAATCTAATGACAAAAAATGAAAGCATTTCAGAAAAAACTACTTATCTAGAAGGAAAAGCTTACGGGAGTAATTTGTAAATGCTTCCTTTGGTAAATAAGACCAGCATAAATAATTTTTTCTTATAATAGTTAAACATTTGACAAGTTTCGAAGATAAAAATTGAATTCTTATTTTTCATCAACGCTAAGCTTCGAAATCTATTCATAGACATTTCAGGTGATGCTGGTTTAACACCAACATAAGAACTGGCTGATACATCCTATGACGGTGGATTGAAGGTTAAATATAAGGAATTGTCTCTTGAAGAATTTGGATTTCAATCAGAGAAGTATGTCAGTCCATATCTAAAAATGCTTTGACCATTTTACTGCAGTTTTCAACATCATATTTATTGCGAATTACGATTTTCCACTTTCACCACCCATTAAGTGCAAAAAGAGGTCATGTATTCAGTCTATTGACGAGGAAATAAGAGTTAGCTTATTATACAGGGTGTCCTAAGAGTTACCGTACTCCAATTAAAAAAAATTATTAACCGTGTTTTTTTAATTATTGAATTTTATCGTCTGCTTATAGTTTTATCGACTCTTTAATTTTTATCGTTTGATTTTCTTCGCACTCAAGTTGTGCAATAATAAAGTTCCACGTCATTTTGTTCTTCATTGCAAGATGAATTTATCACGCATTCGGAGAATTGAGCTGTTTGAGGCTTATTTTCAATATAAATCATATGAAAGATGTAAAGAATTTGGCGACATAAATATCCAAATGATTCAATACCAAGTAAAGATACGCTATATCAACTTATTCAACAATTTGTTACATTATTAGAATTGAACGAACGAGACTCTTGGTTCCAACAAGACCTTTCAACCTGCCATACAAATATGAAACCATGTGCCTGCTTTAAAATTTTTTTGGCGATCGACTCATCTCAAGAAGCTGTTGGCCACTTCATTCTCTGACTTTTTTTCTATGGGGATAATTAAAGAACGAAGTTGATGAATATAATCACCAAACAATAGGTGATCTGAAAATTGCCATTACTCAAAGGATACAAGAAGTCACTCCCAGCATTTTGAAACGTGTTTCTAAAAATATGTGTAAACGACTTCAGCTTTGCCTCCAAGAAAATGGCAGAAATTTTGAACATTTATTATAAATGTAAGTTCAAATTTTTTTCCTACGTTAGGCTAAAAGTGCTTTATGTCATTGGCATAAATATTATTGTTTTAAAGTTTGTTATTTTTGTATAGTAAATTCATGAATCGTCAGTACGGGAACTTTTAGGACACCCTGTACATACGCCCAATAATTGAAGAAATCGTTTAGACACGCCAGGATAATTTTTCTCATCAGCAGAAATTAAATGATGAATAAAGTTATGAATTATTTTTCAGTAATTTTCACACTTCTTTGCCTTTTTCAACTTATTTCTTAGCATTTTGTCTGGTGCGCTTACGATTTTTTGTAGAACTTCAAGTGTGCTACGACATCAAACAGTTTGAGAACCACTATGTTAGAGGGAAGAATTTCTGTAGTGCTCCAAATTTCATCTATTTATATATGAACTCATTTTTTTATTATCTTCAAATATACTTCTATAAAATTTATTGACCTTCGGGGTGTCAATATGCTAAACTTAATTGGTTTGTGGGAATTTTTTTTATGAATCCAACCAATTTTTACAGTAGGGGAAGACGGGGTACAATGAAACAAAATTTACTAATTAATTTTTCCTATCCACAATTTTGCATGCAAAAAAATATAATTAATGCATACTTTTAATCTTGTATTTTCCCCATCTAAATAAATTTTTATTAGGTTCTAAACAATATCTTTATGCTTGTAAAATAAAAAGTAAATGTCTCAAAGTGTTTCATTGTACCCCATATGGCGGGGTACAATGAAACACATACTGGGGTACAATGAAACACTCCAAATAATACAAGCAATTTTCACCCTATATAGTTTATTTTAGTCACATTCAACTTCATTTAAATTTATGATTTCTCCAACAGAATATATTTCCTTGTTTCAGTTTACCCTCATTGATTAAAACAATCATTTATACAGATACTGCTTGTGTCACACTGTTATGTGTGGATATCTCATTCTTAGTACTTCAGTGATCATCTGGAGCTGGAAAATAATCCGGATCATCATCATCTTCAGAGTCTGTAGGAGGCAGAGTTTGTTTTGAAAACAATCCCTTCTTAGTTTTTTTCCCCTTTTTACTTTCTAATTGCTTAACCAGAGCATTTTTTACTTGTGTGGTTAGAACTAAACTCTTTTTTTTTCTGTTTCCTACTCTTCTTGAACCAGCCTTGGGGTAGGGTTTTATCTCTTGAGGATAAATGTATTTCCTCACAGGTTTAGAGCTAGTGCATGGTGTATGAACATTTGCTGATCAACCTGCAGTTGGTGATTCTGATTTACTTATGGCAAGATCCACCACTTCTGATTCTTGGGTTTTGTCTGTCTGGTCTTCAGTTTCATTACTCAGCTCATCAGTTTCATTAATCTGACCATGGGAATAATTTTCAGTAGGACAAGGCCTATCTGACACATACGAACACAAATAATCTTCTTCACAAAACATTTCTCTATTGAAAGGCCATATTCCAGTTGCTGAAAAACCTTTTGTAATATTTCGTGGAGTGATAAGAAAATAAGCATTGCCAAGCAAAGAAGATATCTCATAGATAGAGATTGTACGACCTGGATTACACAGCATCCAATCATTTGCAGCTAGATTGAAGAAATTTTTAAGTGACTTGAACACAGTTTTGTCTAAAGGCGGCTGCAATTTGTTACTGGTATGGGATGGCAGGGTTACAACAACAATTCCGTTATCTTTTGTAAAATTTAGACTGGAAATTGTAATATGTGATTCATGATAGTCCATTATTAGTAGAACTGGATTTTCTTTCGTTCAGCGTGTATGTGCCTGGAAATCTGTTAGAACGTTAACAAAAATATCTCCATTCATCCAACCCGATTTTGTTGCATCACCCACAGTCCCATAAAAAGCTCCATTGAACATGCAAAACTTGAAATTTACTCTAGGAATACGAAATAATGGGTATAGAATTTCCAGAAGCATTAATAAATCCACACATAGTAACAAGAACACCCCTTTCACCAGAAATTAATTGACCTATTTGTTTTTGGCCCCTTTGACCGAGAACTTTTGGAGGATTGTGAACTGTAGTAAGTGCAGTTTATGCCTATGAAATAAATAAACTATTCTTAAATGTTTTTCAATATAAAAAATCTAACTTACTATTGAAATCTGTACTTTTTTTAGAAGGAAAAAAAAAACCAGTTTAATTTTGCATGCTTTCAAAATGATTACTGTTTTGATTTGATGTTGCATTCTCCTATTAATGTTAGGTGTTGCCATTTCCTTGGTAAAAGTGTTTTATTTAGATTAATGACAACCAGTAATATGTTATTTTATATCAGTGATATTATATTTACCATTGATATATTACTTTAAGTTAATGCATTCACCCGGGGCACAATGAAACGTGTTTCATTGTACCCCATCTGCAAGTGTTTCATTGTACCCCGTACTGAGGTTACTAAATAAAAAAAAATTTCAAGCTTCTAATATTTATTTTTTTCAATTTTGGTTTTGGAGGTATGAAGACAACACCACAAAGATAACAATGTATAGAAAAAATAATTATTACATATAACAACGAGGAAAAAGAAACAAAATTACTTTTAGTAAAGAAACTTTCTTTCAATGGTGAAAAACCAATAATCTTCTATTGCTAATGTTGTAGAAGTGCGAATGTATCCAAATCACATCAGTAATTGGAACTTATAGTTGTATAACACATATATAAATTGCAACTTTCTGTGACAAATTGTACTGATTTTAGAAGTAATGTTTCATTGTACCCCTTGTTTCATTGTACCCCGTCTTCCCCTACTATTTTCTTAGTTACACATTCAAATACACAAGAGCTTGAAAATTTAAATAAGCTTCTTTAAAGTAAATTGACTATTTTCTTGAATTAGTGATATAAAAATAAACATAAATATTCCATGAAATGATTTGTTCTCCCTTTTGAATATATTTGTAATCAAAAGAAATAGCGTTAGAATTTTTGGAAATCAAACGGAGGAAAATTCACTTGCGTTTATAAAACATATATACCCTCACGAGTTCACTTCGTCGTGACTTGAAGAATAACAAGATTATTAATGTTGCCAAATGCACGAAACACTCTTGTTAAATGTTCTGCAGGAAAACAACTGTCGTTATCACACTTAAAAAATAAAGTTTCACGCGAAGAAATGCAAATGAAGAACATTTCCCTCGAAACAACTGTAGCGAGTGTTTAAAATAGAGTGAAAAGCTATTTACACTCACATTTACTACAGGTACTTTAAAATGAATTATAATTTAGTTTTTAAAAATTTTAATTGTTTGCATTTGCTTTAATAAATATCCACCGAAGCATTTTTTTCTACACCTGAAACACTAAGTACATAAAACGACGATATAGTTGTTTTCTTCTTCAAATAAACATATGAATACATCTAAAGAATCTTTAACATTTACATTCTAAGCGATTTCTAAATTTATTTTACCAGTGCGTTTACAAAATATAATTGAAGAAAAACGTTCTAATTCCAACGTGGTGTCACTTGACTGTTTTTTTTAATACGTTCTCAGTACTTTGACAATTCAAATTCCGAATTGATAAAAAATAAATTACTTGATTGGTACACGCCAACTAGATTAAACGCTAGGCGTCGTAAAACGGCGATAAATTACATTTTAAGGTAAACCCCACACCCGAAGGCATTTGGTAAAAGAAAGTAGAATTTTCTCTTTTCGTATGTTTTTCTTGCACTGAAAATCCCTCTTAGAATGAATGAATAATAATGATGATTTAACACACTAATATTAAAAATAAAGATAAATATTTTTTAATTCGAAAATAATCCATTTCTAGGATTTCATGAAACGCATTGGGATGAAACAAACTGCCTTTTCAAGTATTGAAACTGAAGTGATATATGTTTTGGTATATTTCTAAATTTCAGTCGAATTTCAAAAAGTTTATATATCTCACTGGTTAACTTATAAGGTAAAAAAGGAAAATTTTCCTGTAAAGCCGAGTGCTTTCGTAACATATTTCAAAACTTATGATGCAAATTAGTCTTGTTAGTCGAATGCAATTTCAGTATGTCACTTTTGCTGAAAATTAAAGCAACTCTCGTCAAAACAGATCTAAATCAAATTAGTTCTTCAACGGAAGTAACTTGAATGGAGAAGTTTGTTTATGTTTCGAAAACGTTAATTCAACAGCTGAAATAGTTTATATAAAATAGAAGCAAAATTTGTGTTGCGGAAGAATTTTTTTTTCCAATTTAGAACGTAGAACGTAAACAATCTATCCATATGGACAAACATGTATTAATTTATCTGAATACTTTAAATTTGAATAGAAAAACTACATTTTTATTGTTCTATAAAAGTTTATTTACAATGAAATCCAGATGTTATTAGTTCACCTTTCTTTCTTTGTTAGACCATGTACATGAAGTATAAAAATATTGATCCTTGAATTGCTAATTTATCTTGAAGGAAAATTACTGTCTGTTATTAAAATCACGGTCAAAGATACTATCAGTCAAAGGACTTTAAAGAACATTGTGCTATTAATATCACCATTTGCATTATTTGGTCATATACATGCATTTTGTGCTAAAATGATTCGTCAAAATCCATAATCCTCAGAGCGAGTTTGGATAATGTGTAAGGAGCTTGTGGTAGTAATGTGGTTAGAAAATTTATGCAAAAGACAGAATTGAATGGGAGCTACAAGAGTGATGCGTTCCCATTATTTTTAAGTGTATAATGTATATTTCCACTACAAAACATCTATTAAGCAATTTATATTTCCATAAAATAGTGCACAATGGTTGTAATGAAATTTGTCGTGACATCTATATCTAGTGAAAACTTAATGTTCTGAAAGATACTCCTTTCCGTAACAATTGCAACCCATTAAAACAAGTGAATTGTCGTTTGTTCTACATTGTTTGAATGCGTTTTGTCGTTTTGTACCGCTACCATTAATGCGAGAAAACTATAGGATCAGTGAAAATCATTTTTTTTTGTCACTTAAGGGGGTAGGGGCACGAACCAGAATCCGTATCTCAGTAATGTTAAAAACAGACATTTTTAAGGAACATTTAAAAAATGTCTATTGATTATATGTCTCTAAATTTTTTACTGTATATTGCCTGGACTATAATACATACTTTAACCAAGGCTTTTATAATTTCAATGTCACATGATTTTTAAAAAAAATTTTATGCGGAACTCTATGTATGTTTTTTCTGAAAAACACTGAAATTTCAACATATTTAATCTTGTAAATTTACTCTGAATTAATTTTTTCGAAATCCCATTGGTTAAAGTATGTAACAAAGTATCTTTATCAAGTACGCAAAGTTTTAAGTTGCTAAGTTCAGTGGTTTTTGAGAAAATGTTCCTTATATGGCGAAAAACATGGTTTTGAGAAAAACAGTTTTAAAGGAAACACTTATTTGTATACAATTAATACCAGCACCATATCTTGGATTTTTTGTTTCATCTTATAGATTATCTTCTAATCTACAATTCTGTTGCCTCTTTTTTATTCTTGCGTCTTTAATATTTGTTTAAATGTCACGTAATCTATTATTTTCGTAATCTATTCTGATCTGCTGCCTTCATCGCCCGAGCTGTGTAGTCCAGGAGAAATACCTAATGTCGAAAGAACATTACATTTTGTAATGTTCTCCTTGTTATATGAGGCAATAGTTTTATTGTCCCACTTTTTAATGTTTATAATTGTAAAAAAAAAAAAACATTTTTCGGTAACCGGGACCAGATAATGCTACTTACACTCTCATTGCAGTTTTAAGTTTTGCCGTGTAAGTATTTGGCAAACAGATCAGGACCTGCCAAGTCTCTATAAATATATTTAAAGTAATTTATAACATCTGCTGATAATGTGTTTTGTGGTCCCTAAAGCCTAAAAATTGTTAAAAACCGTCACCTAAAAATTTCGAGTACCGCAGACCATGCAAAATTTGCGAGAGCTGAAAAATTTTAATCACACCAGAAACTTTCATACTACAGCTATTTCCAAAATAGTTGGCACTACATCGATTACTAAAAAGTGGCATTGTTTATTTACTTAAAATACTATGCATTAAACAAAAAATAACACAATAAGCTAAACTAAAACGATATTCAAACAACAATTGCCGAAATAAAATCAAAGTTAGAAGCAAATACTTGAAACTAGCATGAAAACAGCATGCTTTAAAATAAAAACACGAGAGTTAATTGAATTCATTTCTTCTTCTAGACGTTGTCACTCATACAATTAAAAATAAGTGTTTAAAAAAGAAATAGGGAGGCTTAGAAAGCAGTAAGATGTTTGTTTTGGTAGGAGTAGACGTGGCACTCAGCATTTGACGGATCGTAAACAATTTTTTAAAAAATATTAAAAAATACTTCTGTTATAGCGAGAGAAATAATTTTAACACCATTAAAAGCACAAAAGTCCATAGTTTTCAAATATGCAAATATTGAAAAATGGGTTTTTTGGTCGAAAAGTGTGCCCCTACCCCCATAATTGCATTTCAGACAGCGCGATTCATATTTTAGGAATATATTTATGAAGATTGCCCAAAAAACACTAAATATGAATTTTCATATTCAAAAATAATAAGAAGCAGAGTTGTTCGTTATTTATATGAAATATTTCAGCATCACAAAAAAGACCATTTGAACAATTGGAATGGAAAAAAAAAGAATTTAAAGATGGAATTAAATAGCATATCCGCTGTCTGCGTTGCAATTTTTCACATTTTCTTTTGTGCACAATGTTTCAAAAATGTTTTTGGAGTAAGCAGATAGAAATTTTACGAAAGAAGTCCTGAAGGAAATACGAATATAGTTACAATTGCATTGTAAGTAATGTCTGGTTCATGTTTAGGTTTATGTCAGATTAATGTCTCAATATTCGAACAAACAGAATAGAGTATAGAAAATATCTTCGATTTGGGAAATTGGACGACAATCTTCCTTTTCATTTACTGAAGATAACTTCAACTAGAAGAAAGGTCCACTTGTGTCCATGGAGTATTAAAAATATGTTTATACAATACACGAAAATGATTCTGTTATGAAGGTACATTTGGAAAGTACATAATATAACTACTTTAGTGTATAATAGAAAAAGTGCTTCATGTTGTATGAATAATAAAAGGCTTGACTAAATGCAGACTGTAAAGGCATATTTTATAGAAGATATTATTCTACATTCAAGAAATAGTAAGCTTTTAGGTCTGAATATGGTAAATTCTACAAAGTTAATTCATTCAGTAGAATTTTTATTAATCCCACGAATTTCCACAATAAATTTTTTTATAATTCATGTCATGGTAAAAGCAAAATTAGCTGCTAACCTAGTCCCAGTGGCCTCCGCGTGTTTACTAGGAAACATGAGAGTTAAAAAATTAATTGGTTGTGTTGAGGACACAAACCGTACTTTTGACGTGAGTTCTCGGGCTCGATGTTGGATTGTCGAATGAATGAAGCAGACAAAGGAAGTTTTAACTATTGTTTAGTGTAAATATTCAACCATTAGTCTGCAGTTTAAACTATTAAAGTGCAGTTTGATGTTATTGTTGTTGAGATATTGTGGCTGTCCAATATAAACTGTAGTGTAGTTTGGTAGCATTCGAATGTATGACACGCAGTCCTCACTCTATGCAAACCAGTTACACTGGCCCAAAGTTCGCTTAGCACCGTAGAATTTCAACATATTACGGACCTCTTCCCCTCACTCAGTGTGCCTGGGCACGCGGTCCAAATACATATCTGGTTCGGTAAGCCTTTGTCTACACGCCATTGTATACTATATCCGGAACATTTCTTCTGGTTCTGAAATCCTAACACAAAACAATTGTGAAGCTTTTTTTGTAACGCTTGATTTTTCATGGATGCACTCCAGTATTGTTTCGATATTATAGACGTATTCACGTCAAAAGCATCCATACTGTTACAATATACATTCAATGTATGATGCGTACTGGAAATTACTGTCTCAATTTAACAATATAATCTCTTTATTTAGAGTCAAGACAGTATTATTCCGGTGCATAGTTGCCTAGATACTTCAGTACATGCTTGCATATTGGGTAATTAACTTCACATATCCGTTTAGAGTAGAGTTACGCTGCTACAAAGGAGTTTTTTAGTGTCAGTAAACCTATTGACCCCTGACAGCTAAAATGAATCACAATAAATTATGGATTGCGTGTTAGACACGAATCAATATTCGTGTTAACATTGCCTGATGAGGTCCCATCCTTCAGCCACAGACGTTGAATATAACAGAAAGAAAATAAATGGTTATGACCGATATAAATCGAAAAATCCTGTTTATTCTATTTATGGATCGGACTGATTTTGTCTACGAATAAACTTTGATGCTAATAGACAGTTTCAAGGAATGCATATCCCGTTTTTGAAAAAAGAACATAATATATTGAGTAGGAACCCAATCTTCACAAACACATGTCCGTAAAACAATGAAAACGCACTAATTACCTGGCTACCTCAAGGATAACTATTCGGAAGATTCTTGCGACATAAAATGCAATGTGCACCTGTCAGAATAAAAAATGCCAAAATTAATTCTTGATAGCAAAAGATACTTAAGAGAACCAAATTAGCGACAATTGCACCAATCGGTCTTTATGGAAGGAATTCCGAAAGTATAAAATGTAACCGTGCTCTACTACTCTTATAATATTTGGCAGTAGTTCAAACTTATTTCAACTTATATCAAACGATTTGGCTGTTTTACACGAGATGGCGCCAACTATATGCAAGTATGAGCTAATAAACTTTTTATTGAATGTTTTAGTGGTATGCTTTTAGGTTTTTCTTCATCTTGAAAAAATTAGTGGCCCTCGCAATGAAGATTTTCAAAACAATCTAGTAATAACTGATTACGATGTTCTATTTCATGATTGCCACTACATGGCGCTAAAACTTCTCGAAATTGGAGTCACATAAAAGTTTTCTCCTTAAAAGAATGTGTGTTAATAATTAGTGTTGATCATTATTTACATAAGTAAACAGCACACACCTGACTGTTATCTTGCATTTATGTGCAGAATGATTTCACGAGAATTGTAATTTCTTGTCCTTGAATAGAAATCTTTAATCAAATAAGAAATCATATAAGAAATCTTTCACACCAAGTTAATTCTTTGAAGTCTCATACATTTTTGGATTAACATTTCTAGAGTTGCTTCTCAACCATTTAAAGTCAAATATGCTTATCCGTAACTGCACTTGCAATTGTGAACTGATTCAGAAATATTTGAATACATTATTCAAACAATAAAATTCCGTTCTTCCTCAGAGTTAAATTGAAATCTTATAAAATTTATCCAGCAAATTAACTCAATTTTATTTACTTTGCTTCTAACGTAACGGAACTAAAATTAGTCTATTCATGGAATATTAAAAAAAAAAAACCCTTTTCACGTCATATTTCGTCGAAATCACTTAGTAAATTTGCGTCTTTTAATTTTGAAGAATTCTTAAATTTAGAAAAAGTGAATATCGCTCAGCATTTTTTCATTCGAAAACGATATTATACTTCTGGATTCATCAGCTTCAATTTTTAGAACATACATTTTAAATGGACGCACTTGCAATTGTGAACTGTTTCAGAAAATTTGAAAACATTCTTCAAAACAATAAATTTAAAAAATAATATGTATTTTTGTACTCAGAGTTAAATTGAAGCCTTATAATTGCTTTTAATTTTAAATTTGCGTTACTGTAAATATGCGTCTTTTAATTCTGAAGAATTTTCAACTTTAGAAAGTGTGAATACAACTCAGTATTTTTTCATTCGAAAACGATATTATACTTCTGGATTCATCTGTTAATATGTGGTAAACAATTTGTAGAACAAAAATTTTAAACGGAAACATTATCAGTCCAAAATATTATGATTTACTTTTTCTGAACATGTTCCCTTCGATTTAGATTTAAATGCTGACTTAATTTTTTAATGTTATGATCCTGGATGCAAAAGGGCACTCTACAATCAATCAATCCATTAAAAGTATTAATCAGGGTCGGGACACTAAAATGTATGAGGGATTTTTAGTGTAAGGAATAAGTACAGGGAAAGCGTTCCCCTGCAAAAACACTAGCCCCACTTACACTTAGCTTAGAAGAAAAAGCCACTCATATATAAGAACGTATCTTTTACACTGCATTACTCTTAAATAGACTCTTGATGGGGCCTTGAAAAAGACTACTTACAAAAATTCAAATTAAATAAAGTGTATTGATAATTTTTTATTAGCACTCTTAAATCCTTTTCAGATGGGAAGTATAAAATTCGTGTGGAAAAGGTAAGGTTCCCGTACATTGCATAATGCAATATTAATTGAAAAATACATTTTACCATCATATCAAATCATTTCATGAACTCTTTGAGAAATATTTCTCAGTATAAAAGTATTTTCATGTTCCCGAAGAAATATTACCCCAAGCAAAATCTCGTGTTCGATAGTCTGCAAAGTCCAATTAAAATTTTAATGTATGGCATACGTAGAGCTGAATAAAAAGTAGTCAATACTTTCTAAGAAGTCACACTTTAAAACATTGTCTCCAGGCGATGTGTTCAGTTCTCATTCCAGTTTACTTGCTCTAGTTTTGTAGAGAAAAGCCTAACTGCTTTTGAAGTGATCGTTTTCATATCACGTCCTTCTGATTAATTAACGAAACTGATAATAACAAACTCTAAGCAGGTTAATATCGAGGAAAACGAATAGAAGCTTCTACCGATATGCTTAATTAAAGGGTCTTTTTATTAGAAAACGTTTGTTCAATATGTTTTCTCACGAAAATCGATGTTCTTCGTTTGCATAAATTGGAAACATGCGAAAGTATTAGCCTTGATTTTTACAGCTCATCAAAGTAAGCCTTAATTTCGAACTTCGTTTAAACAAAAAAAGACAGCCTTCTTCCTAAGGGGACTATGGAAATAGGCTGAAAATGCTTTTTTCAAATATTTTTAGATGCCATTTTGTTTTTTCGGTTGATTGGTTTCGGTTTTTATGGAGGCCAAGCTGTGTTATATAGAAGACAGATAACGTAATGAGGAAGAAAAGAAGAACAAAAAACAGAAGGATAGGCAGGTGTTTAATTGATAGGAAGAAAAGATCGCTCATGTACCTCGGGATTGTGATGCCCGTACATACCTAAAAAGGACGTCCCTCTGAGGGCTTGTTTTTAAAAACAAAAATGCCTTTTGACACATTCAAAAATAATCAATTTAGTGGAAAATTGTATAAACTAAAATGATACCTGTTAAATATAAGAAATTCTATCGGTTGAAATTCTTATCCAAATTTCTATTTTCTCTAGTTATATATTTATCCCTCACAGTTTGTTTTACCTATAGTGTCCTACGTGCATTGCATCTTTTATACCGCACGTTTTATGTCATCTAAACTACATCATATGAGGCGTGACCCTGCAAAAGACCCTATATCCATTTTTGGTTGGTAATGTGTTGAACGGTGTTTTAAAAGCTGTACAGCTCGACGCATAAACTGGTAAAATGCTAATGTGTCTAAAGCCCGGTGCACACATCCGGTTTTTCAACGTGCGGCACCGAAGCCCAACTATGCACACATAACCATGAAATGACGCACGAACTCATTTCGCGCCATTTGCGATAACTATTCTATCGAAGAAAACGTGTTTATTTCGCTTACTTGGTGTAAGAAAAGTGTATTTTGAAACAAAATAGACGTTACTGGATGCAACCATTTATTAATTATTATTTATATTCCATTTACATATGAAAACAAGGTACTTCAGAACGGAGACTCATGTGCGGCGCCGTGGGGAACTGCGGTACAAATAGCACGCAAGTTGGATGTGCGGCGCCCCAGCGGCACTGGAGGCATGTGTGCACTGCTCCATTAGATCTAATGTTTCTCAGACCGCACTAACGTTGCGGGAGCGGCGCCGCACGTTGAAAAACCGGATGTGTGCACCGGGCCTAAGATAGTATATTATGAGCTGGTAAGAATAATTCAGAAGGTTTTATAAACATTACCACTTATTACTTATTAACAACAGTTTTTCCGCAAGTACTGGAAAATTACTGCGAATAAGCCCTTTTGAGGCGACAAGCCTCATTTCCATCTGTGCAGTAAATATATAATTTTAAATATACGGGTTTTGTATTTTTTGCTACACTCGTTTACATCATTATCTTACTTTGGGAGCATCTAGCTCACCTTTGGACCTTGCACCATAAAACCCAACTCAACTAACCGATATGCAAACCTTTAGCATGCATGAAAAAATAATGTAGCTGAACAAACGTGTCATAGCGACAGAACGATGTCTAATTTGATAGACAATATGTGTAGTAGTGGCCAAGAACGGATGGACACTGCATATTTAAATTGGACACGCACATTTATTTTTCCAATATAATACAATTTCAAATATACATGCAACACAGTCCGGTGCAAAAACACATCTCCCTCCTCTCAAGTCTACAACGAATCTGCTTATTCCTGTTCTTTTTTAGAACAGCCTCCAATATTCCGTATTCTTGATCATATCAGAACACAGGCACTGTCATACATCGGTGTTCGTCTGCTAGAACTGTAGCAACCAGAACACAAGAACAACTGTTCTATAACTTATCCGTGTTCGCTATCACCTGTCGGGAGATCGTTACAAATCGATTTTTTTATTCTGAATTTAACTAACGTTGCAACATTGGAGCCACAAGCGGTTTTTCACAAACTACTATTATGCAAAAGTGAATCTAAATTTACAAACAATCAAACGAACTAGAGAAATTTAGACGAAGTACCTATGACATAGTTGAGTATATAATTCTCAGACAGAAAAGTTAAATCTGGATTCCATCAATCTAACTTGATTTATGTAATGACCCTTTATAATTCTCTAACCCTCGTGGAGGAGGATATGTAATGATTTGGGGAGTCATCTGCTTGCTCGGAGCAGCAGACACTTAAGCATTTGTTTCTGATGAATAATTGGTAGTGTTAGTGTTGGAAGTTTCGTGTATGGATGATTGGGTTTTATGGGAGCAAGCGCCACATTTAGATAAGCTTCGCCAAACACAAGACAGACAACGTCAAATAAATCGACCCACTCACAACGAAGGTTTTACTGACGCAGTTGGAAGAGTAGCGGATTAGTAACGGGAAGGTTGGAAGAGTTAAGTAAGAATTAATTTGTTTCTGAACAATAATTGGTAGTGTTAGAGTGTTGGCTGTTCATGTTAGATGTATGAATGATTGGGTTTTATGGGAGCAAGGGCCACATTTAGATAAGCTTCGCCTTACACAAGACAGACAACGTCAAGTAAATTGACACACTCACAACGAAGGTTTTACTGACGCAGTTGGAAGAGTAGCGGATTAGAAACGGGAAGGTTGGAAGAGTTAAGTAAGAATGAATTTGTTTCTGAACAATAATTGGTAGCGTTATTGTTGGATGTTCGTGTTGGATGTATGGATGATTGGGTTTTATGGGAGCAAGCGACACATTTAGATAAGCTTCGCCTAACACAAGACATACAACGTCAAGTAAATCGACACACTCACAACGAAGGTTTTACTGACGCAGTTGGAAGAGTAGCGGATTAGAAACGAGAAGGTAGGAAGATTTAGACACTCGACATACACAGTCTATTCAAAAAGTTCCAGGACTCCCGCTCGTAACAATGAACAGATGGCGCTATACCTGCACAAACGGCGGAGTGACATAAGAACGACTTTCAGACACGCATTTCAAGTGGTTGCATTCATTTATGACTAGTTCCGATGTGGCAGCGTTCATTTGCGTAAAACGCGTGTGTACGTCATTGTCAGCGAAAACAAAATGGAGCAGCGAAAGGACATCGAATTTTGTTTCAAATTAGGGGAATCAGCCACAGAAACATACGAAATTATTAAGGTCCGGTGCGCACATCCGGTTTTTCAACGTTCGGCGCCGTTGCGGCATCGAATCCCAACTATGCACACATAACCGTGAAATGACGCAAATTCTGATTTCGCGCCATTTGCGATAAATATTCTATCGAAGAAAACGTATTTATTTCGCTCACTTGGAGTAAAAAAAGTATATTTTGTAGCAAAATAGACATTACTGGATACAACCATTTATTAAATATTATTTACTAGGGGGCCTGCCCCCTGCTCGCTAACGCTCGCCAACCCCCGGAGGATTGCTCAACAATCCTCATTGGTTTGCTGCGCGAACCTATGCTCGCTTCGCTTGCCTCAATGAAGACACGTGTCCTAGCAGAAGGAATTGTTTACAAAATATGTTACCAAAACAATGTTTTTCAAATCTAAATTTGCTGTATTACAGAAAAAATATATACAGTATCTCTAAAATCAGAATTCAAATGAAAACTTTGTGCAAATTTTGACTCGAAATGTGAGCGTTGCTTTGGAAATTGAATACCCAGCATGTTGTTTGTGTGTACATTTTCCCAGCACTCAAACGACCCACACTTTTTCATTGAGTTTGTTGCCGTGCAAGCGTCTTGTAGTGCAAGCGTCTTGTTGAACTATAGTTGTTGGCACTGAAAAGGACCGTTTTTTAAATGGCCCTGAAAAGATCCTCCACTTTCTTTGATTTCTATTATAAACTAACTGCAACAGCTCATTAAAATTTCCTTTTTTTTTCAATAAAATTTCATCCGATAACGCTATAAATTCAATCGATGCGCGAGACTTCGCGATAAACAAACAATCGTACAGTGTTGCCAAAACGCGATTACAAATAACGTCTTTTTTGCGTGCCACGTAAGAGAATTATATATATAGATATTCCATAAAAAAATGAAAACTAGGTACTTCAGAACGGAGAAGCGTTTGCGGCGAGCTGCGGCGCCGTGGGGAACTACGGTACAAATTGCACGCAAGTTGGACGTGCGTCGCAGGAGCGGCGCCGGAGGCATGTGTGCACTGCGCCATTGGATCTAATGTATCTCAGATCGCACTTGCGTTGCAGCAGCCGCGCCGCACGTTGAAAAACAGGATGTGTGCACCGGGCCTGAATCTGCGTATAATGACGATGCTATGAGTCGTTCACTAGTATTTGAGAGGTTTTCGAGGTTCAAAGCTGGAAGAGATTGAACCGAAGACGATGAGAGATCAGGTCGTCCATGTGCAAGTCGAAATGATGAAAATGTTGAGAATTTCTTCGTCAAGGTTCCACTGTGACTGAGGCATTTCTACAAAGATGTGAATCGGCTTTTTAAACGAATGCGGCGTGTGAGGCCCCATTTGTTGACAGTGGAAATTAGTGCCTCTTGCACGACAATGCACTGTCTCAGTCCATCATTGTGCAGCAATTTTTAGCGGGAAGGTAGGTTGTGAGCATCGACCACCCTCGTACTCACCAGATCTGTCCCTCCGGACTATTGTTTATTTCCCAAGTTGAAATTGAAGATGAAGGGGCAGCGGTTCGTGTCGATAGAGGAGATTGAAGCGGCTGTGACATCGGAACTCTATAGTGTTGGAGCGGAGACGTTCCAGAAGGCATTTTCGGAGCTGTAAACACTCGTTCCAAGCGTTGTATTGAATTGGAAGGTGACTTTGTGGAAGCTTAATATCAAATGTAAGAATATACTCTGTGCTGTATTGTCTGTCTACGATCAGTCCTGGAACTTTTTGAATGCACCGTGTAATCAAAGACCGTCGTGATCACGGGGTTGGTGCATGTTAGATTTATCGTGGTCACAAATGTCCTCACGTTGGTGTGTTGTGGAAGTTTGGAGAGTGGGATGCCAGCTCATAACCTCACCTCGTCATCTGACCGTGGTTCAAAATTACGAGGTGTTGTCCTCGGATCTTTCCCTTAAGGGACTGATCCCGGACCGTCGTCAATAGCCCGTTGTGTTGCTCTAGTACGACGTTAACTAAAATTACCATTACCATTACCATTACCTAGGATCTTTCCCTTCGGGATTGACCCCGGACCTTTATCAAGAGCCCGTTGCGTTGCTCCAGTGCGATGTTAATTAACTATACCTACCTATCTACCGCCGACCAACCGGTATAGTGGTATAACCGATATAGGAAGGTTCCTGGTTCGAATCCAAATCCAGGCATGGATGTTTGTAAACGTATGGTGTAGAGGCGGCTGGTGCACCTTAAATCTGTCGTGGCCGAAAATCCTCACGTTGGGTTGGTGTGGAAGAGTTTGGTGCCAGCTCAGGTGTTGCTTCGTCATCTGAAAGTGGTTCAAAATTACGAGGTGTTGTCCTCGGATCTTTCCCTTAAGGGACTGATCCCGGACCGTCGTAAATAGATCGTTGTGTTGCTCTAGCACGACGTTATTTAAAATTACCATTACCATTACCTCGGATAGATGGGGGCTCGTATGATAGGGGGGCCGGGATCAATCCCCTAAGCGACGATTCCGGATCGTCGTCAATAGCCCGTTGTGTTGCTCTAGTACGACGTTATTTAAAATTACCATTACCATTACCTCGGATAGATAGGGGGCCCGGGATCAATCCCCTCAGGGACGATTCCGGATCGTCGTCAATAGCCCGTTGTGTTGCTCTAGTACGACGTTATTTAAAATTACCATTACCATTACCTCCGATAGATGGGGGCTCGTATGATAGGGGGGCCGGGATCAATCCCCTAAGGGACGATTAAGGATCGTCGTCAATAGCCCGTTGTGTTGCTCTAGTACGACGTTATTTAAAATTACCATTACCATTACCTCGGATAGATGGGGGCTCGTATGATAGGGGGGCCGGGATCAATCCCCTAAGCGACGATTCCGGATCGTCGTCAATAGCCCGTTGTGTTGCTCTAGTACGACGTTATTTAAAATTACCATTACCATAACCTCCGATAGATGGGGGCTCGTATGATAGGGGGGCCGAGATCAATCCCCTAAGGGACGATTCCTGATCGTCGTCAATAGCCCGTTGTGTTGCTCTAGAACGACGTTAATTTTAAAAAAATACCAAATTACCAACTGGGCTACCGCAGCCCAGAAGGTAATGGTAATTTTAGTTAACGTCGTACTAGAGCAACACAACGGGCTATTGACGACGGTCCGGGATCAGTCCCTTAAGAGAAAGATCCGAGGACAACACCTCGTAATTTTGAACCACGGTCAGATGACGAAGCAACACCTGAGCTGGCACCCCACTCTCCAAACTTCCACGCCAACCCAACGTGAGGACTTTCGGCCACGACAGATTTAAGGTGCACCAGCCGCCTCTACACCATACGCTTACAAACATCCATGCCCGAACCCGGATTCGAACCAGGAACCTTCCGATCTAGAGGCTAACACCTTAACCACTATACCGGTTGGTCGGCAAATTATCTCGGGTATAGTAGGTCGTTTGCAAAAAATGTGCTTTGCAAATGTTGGCATCGCTTGTAACCATGGCAACGAACTCTTGTAAACTGACGCGATAAAAAATATATATATTGATAGAACAATACGAAGAAGAAGAACAATACAATAGAGAAGTAAGTAGACGTGAAGTAAGTGCGAGAGAAGTTCGTAAGTAAAGATTACCTTGAATATATCTTAACGTTGCATTTACTTTAAAGATAAGTTCTAACACAATTGAACAAGAAAATCGGGAGTAATGGTAGTCCAGGTAGTGATGATGATGATGTCGTGTCTACGACGAGTCTTGTTCAAATGATGCCATGAGCAGTTATCACAGCTCTAGCAATCTCCACTATATTATCCTCGTACAGGTTCGGTTCCGAGAAAAGGACCCCGACTTTAAATAGATCCGCAATTATTGCTGGACAATCGAAAATGTGAGCTGGTGTTAACTCCATATCTGGGCAGTTATTACACTTTCTGTAAGATCTATTACCCTCACTGTCAATCTTCATTTCTTTGTAATGACCTGTTCTTAACCTGGCTATGGTTTTGGTAATTAGTCTATCCTCATTGATATTACAAAGCTGATGCTTAATTGGGATCGAAGGTTCTCTCAATTTGAAGTTAGCTAGGGCATTTGCGTCCAGCAGGGTGACATTCACATTGTCCTCATTGTTTAGATTTCTAGCCTCTTTCTCCTCCAGGTAGTGGAGTCGCCGATAAGCAACCAGAGAGTTACGAGTTCGATACTCGTTCCTACCAAAGACCGTCGTGTACACGAAGACTAGTACGCGTTACGACTCGTGGTTTCGAATATCCTCACGTTCGCATAGCGTGGGAATTTTGAGTGGGGATCCAATTCAGGTGTTGACCTTGTCATCTGACCGTGGTTTCAAATTACGTGGTGTCGTACTCTTATCTTTCCCTTCTGGTTTGATCTCGGACCGTCCCCCGAATACCGTTGTGTTGATCCAGCGCGACGTAAATTCATCTATTTTCCTATGAAGTACAACATTAAAGTGACTTTATTTGAGTTTTTAATGTCAGCTATGAGGTTAGGTAATCCTTTTAATTTACGTTGCACTGGAGCTACACATTCCCTGGCGAAGGTCCGGGATCAAATCAGAAGTGAATAATCCGAGGACAACACCTCGTAATTTTGAACCACGGAGAGATGACGGAGTCGCATCTGACCTGACACCCCACTTTCCAAACTTCCACACCACGCCAACGTGAGGGCATATGAGGCCACGACAGATTTAACGAACGCCATCCCCCTTTTATGCGGTGGTATTCCGTAGTATTCGAACTCGCACCCGTCCGGTTGCTAATCCGTTACTCTTCCGACCAGGCTACCCCGGCCCCTACACTCAACACGATTTAATAATTATGCGTCATGTATTCATTAAATTCATAATCTCTTGAAATCTCATTGTAGATTTTCTGACAGGGATTCTTCAGTTGTGCTCAGGGAAGGTTAGGGACACCAATTATTTTAAGAGGTTACGTGGTGTTGTCTTCGAATCTTTCCCTTGTCTTGCATTTACTACAAATATCTAAGCAAATTGCTAATACGTGTGTTGGATAGGTAGTTAATTAACGTTGTGCGGAATTAATCCATAGTCAGATGACGAGGTCACACCTGAGCCTTCACCTAACTTCCACATCACGCCATCGAAAGGACAATTGAGACCACGACAGATTTAGCGTGTGCCAGTCCTCTTTGTACACGACGGTGTTTGATTGAATTCGAACTCGCAACCCAATGTTGTTAATACGTTACTCTTCCAAACGGGCTTGTCATGGTTCAAAATTACGAGGTGTTGTCCTCGGATCTTTCCCCCTTAAGAAATTGATCCCGAAGCGTCGTCAATAGCCCGTTTTGTTGCTCTAGTACGACTTTAATTAAAAAATTACCAATTACCAAACGGGCTTGTGTGGTCCGGAATTAAAAATAATCTCAAACTTGAAGAGAACCCGTTTACGTTTTGCCTCGGTCGATTCCTTAAGTTGATTGCTTCATTGGTGCTCCGGCGAATATCGTGGTAAATGCCAGTCCGTTCCACCAATGACCCACAAGAATAAGAGTCTTGGTTACAACGTGGAGTGTTCCGGTGACTAAAGTTTTAACGCTTAGGACATGGTAATGCTTGGTTTGTATGTTGGATATAGGATATTACCCACATTAACAAAGTTGGACACATCACTAACATCAAGATAAAAAAGCCTGAAACAAAAGTATGTTAAAATCTTTGAAAGACCCGGCTTCTATTTCAAAATTTGCACTAGAAGGAAATAAATATTTCTTCGGTGTCTGAAAAATCAGGCACACACGACTAAAATAAAAAGAGTGGTAAAAAAAAGGAAAAGCGTTAGTAAACACGGGGTCGTGCTCCCGGGGTACCAAAGCGATTATTTCCAGCTTTCATCCCACTTTCTAGGCCATACCTCTGTTACCCCTTTCACGACCTTTTGTACTGGACGTCGTCTTGCGTTTGGCGTAGATTGACCAAACATGGCCAAACGCTATAAAACCTAAAACCAACCAACCTTAGAAGTGGGCAGAAGTGAAAGGATATTGTTAAAATGCTTTCAACAAATGCATTACAATGGCAAAATGATTATAATTTAATTAACCCAGGATATTATAGCAGATATAATGTAATGGCCGACGACGAGCCTTAGGCCTCGACTCATTCCCCGCATAATTGAGTCGAAGGCATCCTGATATGGAAACCGAATTATGTAAATACCAGACATTTCTGCATTGGTGGTTCATATACCCGTGCCCGCATCTGCCTTCCCGTGCATGGTGGTGACAATAATCCCCCGTCAATATCATAAGCAGTGAGTCAACCGCTATTGTCACCATAAGGCGAACGGTTACTCTTGCAATATCGCGAGTAGCTCTCCATTTTTAGTAGGGATGTATCAACGTGAAGGGTAATATCGTCTACTGCAACATGCTGCACTGTATGCAAGCATACTTCGTCGATTCTAGCTCCCGGTGCGGCTGATTCTGAAACGCCAGTCTTGAGCGGTGGGCTAATTACCAAGGCAACCAAGTCCAGGACATATAATAATGGCTAATTTACATACCCAATCAACATAGCGACTCAAGTTCGAGCTCTGATCGCTCGAAATTGGACGGTAAATTTTGTCTTAATGAAACTCTTCCCCTAGTGCGGAACTGGTCCGACGGTTTCAATATTTACAGTCAGGGAGTCTTAGGAATCTTCGTATGAAGTCCACGGGAGGGGAAAATGACGAATTAAATTCTCCGATGCTAATTTAAATGGGATCATTTGCTCTGCGCAATTAATCTAAACTTGGCTTCTCATGATGAATTCGCTCGATTGACGTTGAGTAAAACTAACAGATACTATCGAGTCTTAAAACTATTTTTAAAAAATTGGTAGTTTGTGTGCAAATGGCACAAGCTATTGTTTTGACGTGAAAATTTGGGTCTGATGTTCGATTGTCGAATGAATGAAGCATGCATAGGAAGTTTGAACGATTGTTTATTGCGAATATTCCAAAACTAATTTGCAGTTGAAACGATTTGCTATTAAAGTGCAGTTTGATGTTATTCTAGATGAGATGTTGTTGCTGTTCAATATTAATTATAGAACAGTTCTGTATCTTTCGAATGATAACTCTTACGCAGTGATCACTCCACGCAATCCGAAGTTACATTGGCTCAGAGTTCGCCCAAAACCGTGGAATTCTGACATATAGCGGGCCCTTTCCCCTTGCTCTGTGGGCTTGTTTATTCTGCCCAAAGGCCATATCAGGAACGGAAATCCTTTGTCTATACGACGCTATATTCGTCTCCTGGGTGTTTCTTCTGGTTTTGAAATCATACGACAAAACAGTTGTAAGTCTCTATGTCCACCAGTACGGTTGTCGATTTTAAAGACGTTAGTCACGTCATAACGTTTGTAGTTTGATACACAATTGATGCGTTATATCTTTGTGGCAATAGCGAAACACGGAATGATATGTAGATATTTAATTAACGTCGCACTGGATGAACACAACGGGCTATTGGCGACTGTCAGGGATCAACCCACGAAGGAAAATATTTGGAAAACATCATGTAATTTTGAACCACGAAAGAACTAAGAAATATCATATTCCCCCTCCCAATTAACCTTTTCATATTCACTCTTCTATTCAAACAACTTGGTGAAGTACCAGATATAATGTCTACTCGTTTAGCCTCCGTTGAACGTATTGACATAAATTTTACTCTATGGATCGACACATAGCGGTACTATAGAGCATCTGCTGCATGTGGTTACCCGAAAAATAAAATCTGCAATACAAGTGTACATTTTTAAAATGCGTCTTCGAGGTGAAATCATTTCACAAGCGATTCTAATATACTCGGGGACCACCGAGGCTCAGAGGGATTGTCCACTGCTCTTGACACCTGCTAGTTGTATCCGGCGGAGGTTTGATTCCTGTAACTTTTCCTGTTGGTATTTTTCTCAAAAAGACAGAGAAACTTTCCTAGTGTATGTGTTCATTGATTGAGACGGTTATTTGTTATACAGAATTTTGTATCACATCTAACGTCAAATGTTAGATAGGATATTTAATTTCCGATTTTCACGTATAGGTAGGTAGGTATTTTAATTAACGTCGACTGGATCAACACAACGGGCTATTGTCGACGGTCCGTGATCAAATCCGTAGTATTTCCGCTTTCAAAAAACAAGTACAACATTTCACTTTAGTAAATTACTGATGCAACGTTTAGTCCCTGTTGGGAAACGCAATACAGCTCTGATGATAATTTGTAAATTATTTCCGTTACTTTAAAAGTAAATAAGTCTTAATGCAGCACGCTCATTTTATTTTTGTAATCAATGACCAGACCTAGTCATGAGTAGAAAAATGTAATTTGTAATCAAATTTCCAGGAGCTTAACAGAAAGTGAAAGCGTGTAAAGTGTAATCTCATTATCCGGGACGTTTTTTAACTTCATAATTAATTAAAGCCGGATATGAGCTAAAAATGCAACGCTCGATAACGCAAGGTGTTTTCCAAGAAAACACGGAGTTGATTGTAAACTTTCCCTCCACACAACTCACATTTTTAAAATAATGAAAAATACTTTTCAATGGATTTTGTATCTCGTTAAGTTTTAACTAACTAATGTTAATTAGTAAAAAATTGAAAAGTATTTTTAGTTTTCTACTATGTTAAGTAAAAAAGAAACAAAATATAGTTCGATTTCATAACAGATGTGTCGAAACTTGTATTCTAATATTGTTTGAAGCTATTTCCCTCTTCTGCAATTGATTTTTCTAACGCGTTCGCTTATGAATAACCATACATTTATTTTGATTGTAAGTAAAAGGTGTTCTTTATGAACGGGTGAAATTTTGTTTCAGATTTAATTTCGAATAAAACATTTTACATAAATATTTGTTTTTCGATTGTATATTCAACTAATGACAATGCCCCTTGTCGAACTATATATAATATACTGTCGATCATGTGATTTCTTCAACGAATGTTTTCATTAAGATGTTGAATAGTTGTCCGATTGTAAGCAGACTCGTTCCTTTTAGTATCCGTGTAGAAAAAAAAATTGTAGGTTGTGTCGAGGACACAAATCGTAGTTTTAACGTGAATACTCGGGCATGGCATTGGAATTTTTTTTATTTAACGTTGTACTAGAGCAACACAACGGGCTATTAACGATGGTCCGGGATCAATCCCTTAAGAGAAAGATCCCAGGACAACACCTCGTAATTTTGAACCAAGGTCAGATGACGAAGCAACACCTGAGCTGGGACCCCACTCTCCAAACTTCCACACCAACCCAACGTGAGGACTTTCGGCCATGACAGATTTAAGACCTTGATCCAACCATAGATGGACGTGTAGGTGGGGGCTGGTGTACGTTAGTCTTTCGTGGTCTCCAAAGTCGTCACTCTGGCTTGGTGTGCAAGTTTGGAAAGTGGAATGTCAGTTCAGATAATTGGAAATTATTAGTTAACGTTGTACTAGAGCAACACAACGGGCTATTAATGATGGTCCGGGATCAATCCCTTAAGAGAAAGATCCCAGGACAACACCTCGTAATTTTGAACCAAGGTCAGATGACGAAGCAACACCTGAGCTGGGACCCCACTCTCCAAACTTCCACACCAACCCAACGTGAGGACTTTCAGCCTCGACAGATTTAAGGTGCAACAGCCGCCTCTACACCATGCTCTTACAAACATCCATGCACTGACCCAGATTCGAACCAGAAACCTTCCGATCTAGAGGTTGACACCTTAACCACCAGACCGGTTGGTCGGCGGCCATGATATTGGATTGTGGAATGACTGAAGCAGACATAAGAAGTTTGAACGATTTTTATTGTATGAATATTTAACAATTAGTTTACAGTTTGGAACGATTAAAAAGTGCCGTTTTATAATAACATTGAAAGTTGATTTTATTGATTAAAGGCTTGTAATTATTCCACAGTTCAGTAGCTTTCGAATGACACCACAAACACAGTCCTCACTCCACAAATCCAAAGTTGCACACTGATCCAAAGATAACCCAGTTTTGTAGAATTTCTACCAATTGCAAATATTCGTTACAGATTTCAGTGCACATGCGCATACGGTTCAAATTTCATGTCAGGTACGGACACCGTTTACCTACACGATGCTATATTTATCTTCAGGATTTCTTTTAGTTCTGAAATCACAAGACAAAACAGTTGTAATGCTTAGAATAAGCATTGTTGTACGATCAGAATCTCATGCTGCTTCATCTTGTTGAAGTCACGTGTACTGTAATCTTTATTTCGATGACTTTCATACAGAAAGCAATCTTGCTACGTCGCACAGTATCGTTAACAATTACCGCAATGGAATTTTTATTTTCATTCTCCTAAAACCAATGACCCAATAATACCTCCACTCCAAGTTGCACGCCAAACAGTTGAGAATTCGTTCATGAGATATCCTTGAATTATATCTGACCCCCAATATTGCCATTCTGTTCGTTTAGGTATCTACTGATGGAGCGCAAAGAAATTGAACAGTTCACGTGGTCGAAAGAGCCCATATTTGGAACGTGAGAGGTTGTTATTTGTCTTAAATTGAGCAAACAACGTGACAACCTTTAATAAAAAATGTTTAATTTAAAAGTTACATGCCAAAATGGTGTCTTCATATGAAAACGCCCTGTAATTATAAAAATATATGGAAGTCTTTTGAAACCAGATGTCGAATGACGTATGGTCACGTGCCTGGTAGTTGTTTCGCTTATTCATAATTACAAATAATGCTTTATGCTATAAAAATACTTTCCGATGAAGATAAACGATGTAGCGCTAGAGTTTTTTGGAGGCTTGTAACAGTTCACATAAACTGCTAAAGAGATAAACTGCTAAAGAGATAAAGAGATGCTGTGTTCATAAAGTTTCGTTTCAGTGTAAATATATAGGCAACACTGAATAGTATATTTTCCGATATTTTCAGCGAACCTTCAAAGCATTTAAAAAAGTTTCCATATTTCTTCCATTAGAAGGAACTGCACTAGAAGGAATTGATAACATTCTACACAGATTACAGGTTATAAAATACTGATGTGTATGATTTATCTAATGTTCTTAAAGAAATATCTTAAGTTGTAAAGATTGAATTTAGTAGATCAAGATAAGAGATCTCTTATTATACTAAGTTTAATTCTTTCAGGCATTATTTGATTAAACAGATGAGTTGAGATTCACGTGTCATATTTGAAGCCAATACCCCCCCCCCCCTAACAATATCCTTCAAGAACATTCATTTATATTTTTATTAAAAAATCTCGAAGAAATGATATAATCCCGAAAACCATTACTAGAAATTACGTTTATGTTGCTGAAAACTTTTGAACAGTTATTTTAATAAAAAGAAAATAGAAGTGTATTTTTAACACTATTGTACAAAAACCGGCATCATCGTGCATAACATATAGGAATATTAAAAAGTTAATGTGGTGCATTAGAATAAATTTAATTTGGGTTTGAAACAAAATTAAACTTTTGGAAAATTATGAAAACTATATAACCACAGATACTGCATAACATAATCAACTCTCTGGTTCAGAATGCAGTCTTTAAGGAAACTGTAGAATTACATGCAGCATCACGAAATTAAATTCTTATTGTTAAGAAGAAGAATTTGACGAATAAACTCCGTGTTTTTTTTCTTCAGCTTATTCACCTAAAAATATTACTGAGTACAATTTCTGTAAATGTACTTATTCAAGCATAAAATGTTTTAAATTTGAAAACTTATACAGTTAAATAAGTTTTTATTAAGGAAATTTCAAGAAAAAACAAGCCAGTCTCACGAGTCTTATAACTTTAATTCCCTATTTTCAAACTAAACACGTGCAGGCACAATCCATTTTTCTCGAGAACACGTTAAAGGATATATTCATTGAAAGTCGAGTTATTTCGGCAGCATCTTTGCAAGCAGCTTTTTTTTTATGTCGGAGGAGCTTAGGGCGTCGAGGTTTGGTATAGCATGCTCTACAGGGAAATCACGAATTTCTTTTTCAGCATAAAAGTGCATTCAAAAGGCAGACTAAAGAGATCTATCATGCTCTGGGCAATTTGCAAGAGGTGAATGTGAAGTGGTTTACTGGCGAAGTGTTAGGAAGTTATAGGATTGAGTGTTTTTGAGGTTGTGAATGTGAGAATTACATCATTCTATTCCCATTCTTATTTGGAAGTTTGTAAGGGGAGGTCTTGTTATTTGAATGAGATTTCTTGCTTTTTACGAAGTACTTTATCTCAATGTGGACTTGGGTAATCTACTGTCGTTTCTAAGTTTACCTCAAAGCTTTCTAAAGGAGAAAATAGATAGTACTTAAAAATGTTGTGTGTGAGAGAGAGAAGTTTGTAAGGAAGAAAAATCTGAATACCTTTAAAGACTCTTTTTGAGATATGCTGTTCCGATGACGAATTTGTAGACTCAGCTCATAATTTTATATCTTGTATACCAGTACAGATCACCAAAAATCGTTAGACGATAAATCAAATTAATCAGTGCATATTCTTAGTAATTTGTTTATGTTTACACTGAAAGTTCTCCAAGCATATATACAGCAAAATATCATTGCATTTATTTGATTTAATCTAACGCTAAAATACATTTACATTTTAGATTTAAGAAATAATGCAACTATGTAATATATAGAATCTGCAATGTAAAGATGAAAGATGAATAAAAACACCCCAAAATATGTTAAACCTCAAGTATACATTTATATGCGTTAAATTATGCGTACTATTTTATATGCGTACAGGCTTCACGGTCCGGAGGCACTCTAGTTATCTATTATTTTCTCATGGGGTTAACTATCTTTAGTAATCACGGGTGTCGCGCACCTTGGATACACAAGCGATCTTTTTCTGCTGCGTTTCATTGTTGTATTTCCCAATTTATCCCCTTTGACGACATTTTTTCTTGAAGTTGTCTATCTTGTGTTTGGCCCATTTTGGCTAAATAAGGTGTGCCATGAAACTGAAAACCAGCCAACCCAAAACTATTAGTTATTTCATCAAGATCTAAATATAATAAAGAGGAATTTCTTATACCCTTCCTGCTATTCATCTTTACAGACTTTTACTCGGCGATCGTTATAAAAAATTTGATGGGTTTTGCAAGAAATATTCAATATTAAAAAGATGACCTCGTAAAAGTTTTCGTCTCATTCAAATCGCGAGAGAAAGCAATAAAAAATTTAGTGGTCCTCCACTAGAAAAGAGGACATGTTGCAAGATTTTTTAAAACTCAGTGCTGATAAGAGCAATGAGTGGTTGTCGAAGACATAATTAGGGAGCATTTGTTAGCAAACAATGGATCTAAAGACTTCGGAAGGGCTGAGTGAAAGCAAGTTAGATCGATATTTGCATTTTACTTCCAAGGCTTCGAAGGTGGAGAAAGTAAGAAGATGAAAAGTGATCGATATTTTGAAAAGAATATGATCGGAAATCAAAATCTTTGATTTTCGAGCGGTAATCTTTGAAAATCCAAGACCTTTGGGGTTTGGATAAAAGAGGGTTTGAATCTTAAAATACTCAACGGTGTCTTCGAGTTCTTGAATATTGTCGGTGCATAAAACTTTGGAGCAGTTTTATTTAAAGTATGCAATTGACCCTCAAGGTGGTGTCTCGGTGAGGTATCTCGCATGAGCAAAATTGTACGGATCTTGATGTATGAGATACATAATCCTTAGACACAAAACTGACCAGATCTTTATCATAAAAAAGGCTAAATATTGAGGACATGGAATCTTGTCATTAACAAAATTGATCAGTTCTTGATGGACTAGTTATCCCGTCAAAACAGATTGAAGGGCTAAAACAGATTGAAGGGTTAAAACAATTGGAACACTGCTGGTGTTTTTTTAACGGTTGAGTGAATCTTAAAGGAAAAGACGGTGGAATGTTGGAGTAAATTGGAATTTATTAATTAGAAATAAAACAACTATTAGAAATAAATGATTTGGCTCTCTCGAGATACACTTATCGGGGTTTCCTTATCCTAGTGATTTAGATGAGATATCTCTTTCATGAAGATCTGGTCAATTTCGTTAACAACGAGAAATCTTCTCATCAAGATATTGCCATTTTTTATGACTACGATATCAAGATCTGGTCAGTTTTTTTCAATGACGAGATATCTCGACCATCAAGAGTTGGTCAGTTTTTTCCAATGATGAGGTGTGTCCCCCATCAAGTCAGATTTTACAATGACGAGATATCTCATCGTATAAAAATCTGATTAGATTTGTCCAATAATGAGGTGTCTTGTCGATCAAGATCTGGTCAGTTTTTTCCGATGACGAGAAATTAGGGCCATCACGATCTGGTCAGTTTTTCTGATGACAAAATACCTCGTACAGACAATCACCACGACAATTTCGAGGGATAAAATGCAGTTTATCGCCATTTCGGAAACGTTTGGCGATTAATCTAAATGACGTTATCCGATCAACTATCAACATCGATTCTGAATTCGTTCTTTGCCATTTTTACTGGCGAAGTGCTGAAATTGTATTCGAAAAATCAAGCCAAATGACGTCATATTCAGAATATGTAAATGAAACACCCCCGTTCCACCACAAAACCCCCTACCGCCACCCACATTTAGCTGGACAGAAAAACTTCTCATGATCCTAATACAAAATGAAAGATCATTCACTATTTCCAAACAAGAACACTGAAAATCAGAAAACATAATTACTCAGTTCAAGACCCGATTAGCTGTAATGAATGAAATCCAATAGCCACTTATTCACTAGTCAACACGTAATGTGATAGTTACTGCAAGTAAATTCTCTTATGTGTACGCTTTGTGCCAAGAAGACTCAAGAACATTCACTTGGAATTAACCAACTTGTTGCAGAGGGGCCGCAGTTGCCCGGTTGGAAGAGTCGCGGATTAACTTCCAGAGGATTTCGATTTCGAAACTGGATCCAACCACACACCACAGTGTACGTGGGTGCGGTGTGCTCGTTAAATCAGTCGTGACTTCAAATGTCCGCACGTTGGTGTGGTCTGAAGTTTGGAGAGTAGAATGCCAGCTCAAGTGTCAACCTCGTCTTCTGAGCGTAGTTCAAAATCACGAGATGTTTTCCTCTGGATTTATCCCGGGAAGTTGCCAATAACCAGCGCGCGTGGCATCAGTTATCTCGTCATTAGAGAAATTGGTTAGTTCTTTATGGACGAGATATCTCGTCGAAACTACTTGGAGAGTTGACAGTAATTTCCTATTTGTATTGTAATATTGAGAGTTAACTCTTCCACGAGATGTATAGCAATAATTTACAGAAAACCGCATCGTTTACTTCTTTATAATGCTTCGTGGAATTGGACGAACAGCGAAAATAAAAATTGACCATAACCTTCCTGATGGTTTTCTCGATGATCTCGTCATTAGCAAAACTGACCATATCTGGATGGACGAGATATCTTGATCTTATAGTTCTAAAAAAAATTCGGTAAAGTGTTAATAACGATATATCTCGTCATTAGTAAAAAAAAATTGCTCAAATCTTTATGGACAAGATATCTCGTCGAAACTACTTGGACGGTTAATACATTATATCGAATAATAATTAAAAAACGGTATAGCTAAAGCAAAATATCTTCTTTGCTATTAAAATCTTGTAAATACATATTTACAAGACAAAGCACTTTTCACACTTGATTAAAAGCATCTAAAAATCCCTTGAAACGAGTCGAGTAAAATATCACCCCAATTTTCTTCTTACTCTTTTTGTGCCTATTTGTATAAATTTGAATCCTTAAATCATATCTTCTGTCATCGTAGGTAAATTGGATATAATCTTGATCCCCAAAGAACAAGAAATATATCGACAGGAGGCGCTTGCTGTTAAATGATTAAGCCGTACATCAGAAATAAATTCTGCAACTGCGTCGACATTCAATATTTAATTCTCATTTTTTATCGGATAATAAGATAGCTTCGAATTCATTGAATCAAAATGTCTTTGCTCCTTTTTACAGAATCAATGCTGTCTTACAAGCTGGACGTAGGGGTAAAAGAGTTTCTTTCTTTCCCAGATCTATATATATATTGCTCTAACATCTGAGCACCCTTATGTCGGGTGACATATGTCCGTGACACTAGAAAGAATACGTAATAAATAATGTAGCACTGTATCAGTTTTTTTGCCTTATATCTCATGAATGTTTCTACACGGTCGAAGGAAAGTCATACATTTCCAAAGGAAATGATAGTTTAAATGTAAATGTTTCTAGTGAAGAGTTCCTCAGCTGTATAATTTATCGATCACTTACTGCAGTAGAATAATAGTTAGCATACACACATATAGGGTTTGTGGTTGCATATTGTTTAACCGACAAAATATAATCTTTTTGATATAAAATAAAACACTATCAGAATTTATAGGCTGAGGACTTGGATTTTTTTTTAATGTGTGAAATACTTTCTACATAATATTCCAACATCACATGGAAATATAAACGCAACGAAAACATCATTCTACCAATTGATCTCCCTTTATATCGTAGTGAACAAAAAGAGGGATATAGAGCCCAAAACTTTTTGGATCAATGTAAAGCTGAAGAACAAATGCACAAGTAATTAATTACACTCGTGTTCTTTTTTTCCATCTTGAACTTTAATAATGACACTTATTTAACACCATTACACATTCCATATTAATGGTGGATTGTGGTACCGAGATGAACACAATCCTTATGTTATCGTGCGAAAAATTTTGTCAAGCATATTGCAGATACTGCTCCAAATCACTTATATTTCGTGTGTGTACAAGAGATCATCATACATATACCAGACATACTGAATGGGAGAAAGGTCTGGGGAACTCGTTGACCAAAGCAGGGTTTCAAACACAACGAAGGCACTCTTGGGAGCCATGAGTCGCACGTGATCGGACGTTATCGTGCTGGTATGTAGTCTCTTGAACACGTGACAAGAAAGGTAAAACAACAGGTTGGGTCATTCATCCAGTAACCAGGTCGGTTACTGGATGGATGTTCGTCGTGATTCGAAATCCACTTTAAATCGCATGCTCCAGTATATTTAGCCTTAGCGCAGCAAAAAATATCCGTACAGTGACGAATTAAATTAGATAAATTCTACTTTCATAATATACATTTTACAATCGTTTCATTGTGTCACTCAAATGCTAACAGAGTAGACATTCGCTTAACTCCAACAGCAATATAGAATGCCATGCTTTCAAACCAATTTAAAAGTCATTATTTTACTCGACTGGAAAACTGCAATAGAACTAGCAGACTAAAATGACACTAGAGATTGTGGCATCAGTTCCGATCATGGCTCGTTGGATACAGCATTAGAACACTCACCACCAGAATGGTACCAGCGGATAACAAATAGTCGGTCATTGATCATGTTGAACAATATCGGATGGAGAGTCATCACAGCATGGGTTAAAATTATGTCCAGATTCCTGGACATGGATTGAGTGTCTGATATGATTAATCGATGTTGGAACAATGACTCTGTATTGATTTATAATTTCTATCATTTCATCCCATTGGGATGGGTGAATATAATACCTACGCTATACTGCAGAAATTGTATTGAAATGCAGGTGAAAGGGAAAAAGTTCCATTTTCCACTTTTATATATTTTATTTTAGTTTTAAAATTAACATACACTTCCAATTTGAAATGTGTTTGAAAATGATATCAAAGACAAGTTAACAAATTTAGAGTCACGGTGTAATATACATATACTAAATTAGAGAGCATAATCCGATTATATTTATTTGATCGCATAGATATTGATTACTCTCTCATGAAAATCACACATCGATTCTCTAAACCCACTTGATAAACGTGAAAACTATTAGGATGGTCGCTGCGAAGTAGATTAAACTAAATATCTACCTATTTGGAGGGATATTTAAAGTTTAATATACCACTACTAAGAGTTTATTAATCAGCGAGTAGTTCTGGTATTTAGACTTTACTTTATTTACCCAGTTTTGACTTACACAAGATTTTGAAGTGGGATCATCAATAAAACATATCTGTAGCTTAATTAATCATTTAACTGCTACGACACTTGAACGAAATGGCGCAGCATGTACTGTATTCATTTAAAGAAGCTGTAACACATACAGTTCCATAATTTATTGAAAAGAAATCATGGATTATTTTGGTAGCTGGAGTGACAGAATTAATGTCACTGCCAAGGATGTTTACTGCATGTATCACGTATTTAAATGAATGTTTGAATGAAAATATTTTATATAGAACTATTCGATGAAACATAAGTATTATACTTTTTTTAGTGATGTTTCTTTTCATCCATAACTATTATGGATATTTACGAATGAATTCGTATGAAATATTTAATATGTATCTCTACCGCTTATTTGTCTAATGTTTAATTTTCTAACAATAGTCCGAATGGCCTCATTTGAGACAAAACTATATGATAAATATTTTGATAGTCTTTAATTTATATTTCATCCTATAAATATTTAATAATTTATTGAAATAAATTGTATCATGGATTATTTTGAAACCTGGTGCGACAGAATTAATATCACTACCAAGGATGACTGTTGCGTAATATCACATATTTAAAAGAATGTTTGAATGAAACTATTTTTGAACAATCTGACGAAACATCAGTCTTACATTCGGAATTTTTAGTTTTGTTTTATTAATAACTTTTATGAAAATTTCTGATTCAACTCGCACTAAATATTTAATTCATATTATGCTTATTACCTTATTTTCTTTTTCAATATTCTAGTTCAAATGGTCTAATTTGAAAAAAAAAGACTGCATTGTTTTATTAATAACTTTTATGAAAATTTCTGATTCAATTCGCACTAAATATTTAATTCATATATATGCTTATTACCTTATTTTCTTTTTCAATATTCTAGTCCAAATGGTCTAATTTGAAAAAAAGACTGCATGTGATTAATATTTTGAATCGTTCTTTAATAGATATATAATCCATTAACGTCATTCGTATTATTGTTTATAGTTCCTCATAAGTCTAGCGCATGCTATACCAAGTCGTATGAAACCATTCGTCTTTAAAAAGTCAAAAACCATCAAAGAATTCTCAAAAGAGGTCATGAGAATCCAAACCAATACGAAAGCCTGTAGTGTTCTACCAATAAAGACAAACAGAAAATGTTTATGTCCATTTCGAAATAATATGAAAGTGTTAGTACAGCCGTTTCTGAATCTCGACAAAGCCGTCTGTGATTTTCGATTACATATCATCTCCAAAACCTAGCCTTTACAAATTCCTTTGTGCACCATACATCTTTCGTTTTCATTGTATTCGTTAATTTCTAACAATTAGCATACACTCAAATAATCTTAGCAATTACAATCTCAATTGGTAAGCTTTCAGCGAGCACGATTTCGACGTACTTCGCAAGATTTAGATCTTTTTGTAAGAAAAACGTACTGATAACTTGGTGAATTTAAAATAATTTTTCTAATGTTTGTTTTTAAAGCACATATTGTACATCCGTGTTATATTTAGATAGAGAATTAGGATTTTGGTAGTAAAACATAAATCAATGCACTTTGACAAGATTCCAGTCACAGTTCTTGAAACGTAGATTCTGAACTGCGCTTGTGCAGAAAGAAAAAAAAAAGACATCTGCAGTCAAAAAGCTTTATGCTAAGTTGACAGGCGTGTCAATTTTTCTTTGCCATCCTTGGTGACTTACTTTCTGCACTTCACATATTGCTGTCAAGTTTTGAGGAATATTTCTATTCTTTTGAATTCACCTAGAAACAAAACACCACCGTACGAAAACAATATTACGTCCCAGTTTGGATGCTATAACTGAGTGTTTCATTTAATATTGTCAACAGATTAGCAAATAAGATGTTTATGATCGTAATTTTAATATTTAGCGTATGTTAAAACGTTAATGCGAATTACATTATTAATTGTTATATGGTGGAAATAACTTTAATTGTAAATGTTCATTTGGAAATTTTATTTTAATTTTAACCCTCCTGGTGATTTATTTTCGGTTCGAAAACCGCCCTGAAGTGGTCAGACTGACGCAAAAACTGTCCTAAAGTCACAAGTTCTAGGCAAGAAACAATTTGTTTTTCCTCTATCTGTATGTATCTCATTACCCTTCGAGTAATTGGGCAGTTTTATCTGGAGCGACATATTTCGTCACTTGCAAAATTGACCAGATCTTAGACGAAATATCTCTTCGAAGCTTTTCGGTGTTTATTGTTGAATGGCTACAAACGGATATAAACAATACTAAATCAACCGGTTCGGAATTCATTTACTAATTTTGTAACAGTTTAAATATGCTTTTGAGTTATGAAGGTGCATAATAATCCTAAAACTACAATGAAGAGCCTACCACACCAATGAAATTCTTCAGCAGTTTGATGGCAGAAGTTCAGCAGTTTAATGCAGCAGTTTCTTGTATCCTTCTTTCGTGATTGATCCCGAACCGTCTCCAATAGTTCGTTCCAGTGCAACGATAATGCAACTCAAACTACTTTATGTAACACATTATTTAATTTGCCATAGTTTGTGACTTTCACATTTGAATTCAACAGTCAAAGAATGAAAATATGTGAAGGTCAGAGATCAAATAACCAAAAGCACACAGAACGATCAAAAGATCTATTGATGAAATACAGCCCTGTTCGCTCCAGAATCCAAAAAACATGTTTTTTCATTACCCACGAACACGTTTACAGTTTGAATCACGGAAATTCTTGAAATTCGTTTTTCGAAAACGCCTCTTCAATTGTGCGAGTTTTTATATATCGATACGCGCGCATTCGAGAATCGATATCAGGCGAAGCAATATCGAAAAGCTTAGCTTTCAAAACTCCGAATCGAAAGGCGATCGAAAACGGTCATTAGAAATCTTTGCTGGCGGACCTATTTTAAGTATCCCCTGAAATAGGAAGGGCAGTCTACTACAAATAGAACCAGAGGGCGGAAAAGGTACAAGTCGAAACCGGAGATTATGGTCTTATGAATTCGCATTTCAATTCCTCGCACTGAAAAAAAACCCGTTTCTAACAAGAAGGATTTGGATTTATTATTATGCTGTCCTCCATTTTCTATTAGGAAACTGGAAGTTTGAGGGATTTTTTTCCTCTCGAAGAGAGAGAGAGAGAGATTTTTTTTTTTTTTTTAGGAAGAAGAGGTCTAAGCACACAAAAGAAGTTTCTGAGCAAGGATTTAATATTCCTATGGAAGGGGTAAGGAAGGACAGTTTTTTGCAATTTAGTTTCTGCCGCATTCTGTTGAAATTGGGTAGATTTATGTGGCAGTATGAATGTTTAATTATCTTATAGGTCTTCGAATGGACAGTGGAGTTTTATTTTGGTATTTTGATCGATTTCCGACCTGAAAAGAACAATTGCAGATTAAAATTTTTGAAACAAGGTGTTTATTATGCCATTTTGCTTTTAGAATAGCTTTTAAATAAAATATTTTTATTCATTTGTTTACCCATGACAATTTTATGGAACGTGAGATCGATCGAATCGCAGCATGTGATCGCACCGCAAATTTAGGATTTTTTGATCACGTGAATTGCTTAAGCGTATTATATAGTTGGCTGCTTTTGAGTGTTTTGGCAAGGGCCATATTTGACCAAGGTCTACTGGCTGTGCTAAAGCTGGAGTTGCGACTCCTATGTTTACCAGAGGCAGTAAACCCCACCGGAAAATAATTGATCGCTAGGGTTCGTGAAGCTCATACACACCTAAAGATGTGCCCCCGAGGAGCAAATGTATTACATAAATTTCATCAGTTTCTACAAGCGCATAATATAATTTTAACTTATAAAGGATATAATAATGTTTTTTGGCACCATTTTCTCTCTTTGGAATAATTTTAAATGAAACAGTTTTTATTCATAATATTTTTACATAATGTTTACTCAAGTAATGACGATTTATGGAAAATTATGGAAAAAATAGAATTGGTCAAATTACAGCCTGGGGTCACGCAGCAACTGTAGGCTCTTTTGACCAAGTGATTTGTACAAGTGCCTAATATACACTGACGAGCCAAAACATTATGACCATCCCACATTTTTCAATGAACTCGTCTGGATGACGTGGAGGGCACGTGATTAAGTGAGAATGGTATTTAACTGCTGCTGAAGATGGTAAGTAATCATTCTTGCACTTACTTTTGTGAGTGATGGGAAATGCTGCTGATCTAAGCGAATTTGATAGAGGGAAGATCGTAATGTCCCGAAGACTCGGAACGAGTATCACCGAAACTGCACAACTGGTAGGTTGTTCACGATCTGCTGTTATTAGTATACATGCAAAGTGGATAAACGACGGTGACACCAGCAGTAGACACCAAGGTGTTGGTTGTCCACGCGTCATCAAAGAAAAAGTACTTAGGGGACGGTCCCTCTTGGTAAAGCAAAATCGGCGCGAGACAGTGGCTCAGCTGACAGCCCAATACAATGCAGGTCCAAGCGCAAGTGTTTCAGAACACACCGTTCAGCGGACACTGTTTAATATGGGACTGTGCAGCAGACGTCCCACTTGTGTGCCTCTGTTGACCAAGCGTCATCCTATGCCTACAGTGGGCCCGGGAACATCGAGACTGGACCATGGATGAGTGAAAGAGAGTTGCCTTGTCAGATGGGAATCCCGATTTCTCATTCATCACGTCGATGGTCGTGTCAGAGTACGCCGCCTGCCAGGCGAACAGTTCCTCCCCTCTTGTACAGAAGGTTATACACAGGTTGGTGGTGGCGGTATTATGCTTTGGGGGACGTTCTCATGGGCGACACTGGGACAAGTAGTTGTGGTAGAACAGACCATGAACGCTGCGAACTAGTTGAACATCATTGCGGATCAGCTGCACCCTTACATTGCGTGTGTCTTCCCATCTGGAAATGGAATCTTCCAGCAGGACAACGCACCATGTCACAAGGCTCGGATTGGGTTGGAGTGGTTCGAGAAGCATACTGATGAATTCCACTTAATGTATTGGCCATCTAACTCTCCATATCTTAATCCGTTAGAGTACATTTGGGGTGTCATGGAGCGGCAGCTCAGAGCTCAAACACCACCATGACCGATTATCTCGACTTTGCGTGACCGCTGCTGAGACATTTGGTACAACCTGTATCCAGTCATGTACCAAGACCTTGCGGTGTTTATGCCCGGGCGAGTTGCAGCTGTTTTGCAGGCCAAAGGAGGCGCAACGCGTTATTGAGTAGGTGGTCATAATGGTTTGGCTCTTCAGTGTAAATTTCATCAAGTTCCACAAATGTAAAATACACTATCTTCCAATAATTGGACACCTGTGATAGAAAAGAAAAACAAAATTTATTCATATTCAATAGTTCCTCCACGAGAGGCAATTACAGCCTCAACGACCGGGGCATGCTTTCCTCAAGTCCTTGTATGGCGGCTGGTGGTATTTTCTTCCACTAGACTTGGGGAAGACATGCAAGCTCCTTCACTGATTTTGGAAGATTGTTACACCCCTTAATTCGTCGATCCAACTCGTTGTCGTCCTGGAATTAACATGGGTCCAACCCGTAAAACTGCCACAATGTACGAAGCACACCGTCGTCCAAAATAGTGCAGTAGGCCTCGGTGTTGAGAGTACAATAAATTTGGAACACGGGTCCCAGTCCACACCAGGAGAAACACCCCCAGACCATAATTCCACCTCCGCCGAACTTTACTGTGAACACAATGCATTCTGGCAGGAGGCGTTCTCCAGGCAGACGCCAGACCCAAACCCCTGCCATCCGTACGGTAGAGGGTGAACTGTGATTCGTCGCTCCAGAGAACCCGTTTCAACTGACCTACGGTCCACTTTCGACGTGCTTTGCACCACATTAACCGAGCAGCGCGGTTGGATTTTGTGATCAAAGGCTTATGGGCGGCAGCACGACCATGAAACCCAAAGAGATGTGCTTCCTTACGGATGGTATTAATCGAAACCACTCTCGGATTCCTGTTGACACTCCTAGAGTATGTGGGCTATCGGTTGGGTGCTGCTTTTCCGAATTTCTCTGGACAGCACCCGTCGGTCTCTATCTCGTAGGTCTGCCGACTCGTGGCACATTCCGACAATCACAGCTCACCTTCCATTTCTGAATTACATAGACCACTGTCGATTTTGCGTAATTCAGCTCGTTAGATATGTCCATTAACGATCGGCCATTTCTGTGATACCCGACCATTACACCTTTCTCGAAATCAGATAACACTTCACTTCGTGGCGTCTTGCATGCGACCACTGCAAATGTTGTTTCCAACACGATTTTTAACGGCGGAGGGCGTGACGTATATCAGGACCGCAGATATCGTCATTTGCATGGGTGCCCAAATACTTATTGGTAGGTAGTGTATAACTTTAATTTTTTTATACAGGGTTTTCGTATGAAGGGCACAATTTCGAATAATTTTGAAGTAAAATAGTTGCATTAATTTTTTACCTAGTGTTCACTCAATAACGATTTGTGCAAAATGACGTCGGTTAAATCAGCCAGTGGTCATGCCACAAATACCGATTATTTTGAACTCGTGTTGACTTTTTCGCGCTTCATTTCGACTTCGCTGTATACGTAAAAAACCTAACAGACTTATTGGAGATCATAAAAATCCAAGGTGAATTCGAAACCATCTCTTCATCCTCTCAGAGCAAGCTTGGCGAACAATGTAAAATTTCTCTGTCTGAAACAGATCGACAAAAGGTAGTTATAAATGTAGTCTCCACAGAATAAAGGAGCATGTAACACATGTTGTGCGGAATACTGTAAAAATATGGTTATGACAATGGGGGTACTTGTTATGATTTAACCTCGGTGAGTTTTTCATAGAGCTACTTAAAAGAACAAGTCTACACTAACAAACCGACAACGACTCAAAATCTTAAGCAAAACATCAGCGAATAAATTGTAGAAGTCACTCTGGAAATGTGGTTAAATGTAATGAAAAATGTAGGTGACAGAGCCTGTATTTGCAGCTAGGTTAAAAACGGTCGTTTTGTCGATGCTATATTCTATAAATTGCCATCAATTCAGTAAACAATATGTAGAAACAAAGTTCATAAAAAGTGTTTTAGTTAAAAAGTATTTTAAAACACACACAAAATGACACCCTTACGCGAAAATCCAGTATTTTGTTAGAATTTTATAGATGTTTGTTGTTATTGATTAGGTTTCATCGTGAAAGGGGCCATAAGAAAACTATCAGAATTCGGTTAGTGTTCAATATAGAGCATAGAATGTGCTGTGCATATAAAATGTGTTTTTAAGAACTTTCAATAATTTAGCGAGAATTTTGAGGAAAACGTGTAAAGGACAACTATTTCGTGGTTAAATTTTAAATTAAAATTTTAAGGCTTTACAAAATTCATGAAAATAGTTAGAAACGGGAATCAGCCTGTTCTAAAATTAAAGTATATTTTAAGTCAAATTTTAAAGCATAAATTTCGTCGTTATTCTATAAAATATATCATAGCGATAAATTGTATTTGTGCATTAAGCTCCTTCCGTATATCACTTGTAAATGAAAATAAACTAATATAAAATTAAACTTTAAAGATATTACACCTACGTTCTCTTCATGCAGTGCCAATACATATCTTTAACCTTCAAAAATAAACAAAATCCTAATCTATTTATAGAGTTACCTCTTTAGAACACTTCACAACCTATACATTTTAAATTGCTTTAGGCGCTGAAATTGAATTGAATCAATGAATGGTTCACTCTTCCAAATCTTCACAAGTTTGCAAAAGGTACATATTTGCTTCAATTTTCTGTAAAATTTCCATTTGACTTTCCTACGAATAGAATCGGTCACTAAATCTTTGTACTAAAATACAATTTGAAAATAATTATAAGCCACTATTCTTTTAATGTATGTTGTATGTAAGAATTCGTCCTCCTTTTATCAAAGAAATTCTTTTCAAAGCTTTCGCATTGATATTTCAGTAAATTACTTTGTTAGAAAATACTTTAAAGGTTTTTTTTCCGAATAATAAATTAATTCTATTTATTATATTTATTTATTTGTGACTTCAAATATTGCTTTTTATTCATCAACGAAAATATAACATGTATCTGATTTTATAATCAGTCCTTATCTTATTAACTGACATTTTGAAAAATATTATGATACACTAACAAAAAAATTCAAGCACCCAGAAACAAGCATCAACAACCCCTGAAATGTTCTATTCAAAATCTTCTGTAACAGACATGCAAATTATTATAGCTGGCCTCCCATGAACGTCAAGTTCGTTCCCTGGCACAAGTGAAGTGAGCTTTCAAAATAGACATGAGATGTAAGTAGAGTGAGCGATGCTATTAAGATAAGCTACTAAAGGTGTGACCAACATTTCAACTAATAGTCACGTGACTGCTCTGAAAAATTTACTCACTTGGCCGATTTGGCATCTTATCACCTTGTTTGGCGATACAACATCTAATGTTCGGGTTGGTGATTAAATGTGCATTTCTATAGAGTGGTATAAAATTGGTGTAATAGTCACAGTTAACTATTATGTCATGCGGACCAATCAGATAACGAACCAACGGAAGGTCGTCTTCTCTATTATAGTGGACAAATCAGATGATGAACGTTCGGCTCTATCCAGCTGACGAAAGTCGTCTAAGAGTCACTAGCTTTTGTCACATGATTCTGGATACATAAAAATGTTGCCATTGCCCACTCGACTTTTATATGTCTTCTAGTCTCCTCCCGAACGATTGCCACTAGCCCGTCGTTTTGTTCCAGTGCAACGTTAATTAAAATACTTACCTATCTACCAGAGACATATTGAAGAAGTGTCAGAGGCTCGACGCTCTGAAATTTCTGGATTGACGTTGCCGTTGAATTGATATCAGTTTCGACCAAGAGTGCCCAAACGACGCACTGAAACACCATATACTCAACTGAACAATTTCGAAAAATATCGTATTGTGGAACTGAGGTAAGCAGGTTGGTCTTGTCGATGCCTGTCTTCTCCTTGTTGGTCTTGCCTGTCACCTGGGATGTACATTGACTGACGTGACAAAATGCCGAAATTATTGGGCCAGTAAAACTGCATGTTCACCTAGAAGTAGATTCGAGATAGGATGGTTGGTAATGACCCAAACTGAAAATGCTTCCTTATCGTCTATCCAAATATACATACGCCATCTATTAAGACTTCTGCATTTGACTACCAATCATAGTCGCCTGCAGTCTAGTAGGGTGTTGCCACGCCAAAGTTGCGGACAAGCATACAATGGTAGCGTATGATCGCCGGCAGAATTGATTCCAAATCGTGATTAAATAGAACGCATACAGCATTTTAATTTGGGTTTGGAAAGAGAAATGCAAAGGTATTTAATTTCAAATTGCATTTTTATGGAAACCTAAATTTTACAAGAATGAATATTACACATGTCTTGACAAATGACTATAATCCGATTATCTTTGAACTTGTCAGTATGGGTGTGTGTGGGCGATTGCCTTCTATTTTGTATTCTCCATTTAACTTGTTAATAGATTAATGTTTAGCATCAATAAATTCTTTTATTCGAATCTTGAGAAACCGGTGCGTTGCTCACCCAATACTAATGTTCGCTCTCTCATTGGGTTCTACTCTGGTGAGCCATAATACAGTTCAAACCGGAACATATCTGGGCATATCTAATTTATAGAAAAGGTAGTCACGTTCTTGTGCCGATTCATATAAGATCAGTAAAATGCGCGTCGTCAGAAGAATACTGTAATTTAGCACAAAATGAAGTGTGTCATCCATTTTGTTTCTTTCGCAAAAACATAGTACTGCACATGCGTAACATCTAACCAAGAGTTAATTCGCCGATTTCGGAGGATCAATATTAACGTTCGCTCTCTCATTGGGTTCTACTCTGGTGAGCCAGAATACAGTTCAAATCAGAACATATCTGTTCATATCTAATTTATAGAAAATGTAGTCACGTTCTTGTGCCGATTCATATAATATCATTAAAATGCGCGTCGTCAGAAGAATACTGTAATTTAGCACAAAATGAAGTGTGTCATCCATTTTGTTTCTTTCGCAAAAACATAGTACTGCACATGCGTAACATCTAACCAAGAGTTAATTCGCCGATTTCGGAGGATCAATATTAACGTTCGCTCTCTCATTGGGTTCTACTCTGGTGAGCCAGAATACAGTTCAAATCAGAACATATCTGTTCATATCTAATTTATAGAAAATGTAGTCACGTTCTTGTGCCGATTCATATAATATCAGTAAAATGCGCGTCGTCGGAAGAATACTGTAATTTAGCACAAAATGAAGTGTGTCATCCATTTTGTTTCTTTCGCAAAAACATAGTACTGCACATGCGTAACATCTAACCAAGAGTTAATTCGCCGATTTCGGAGGATCAATTTTAACGTTCGCTCTCTCATTGGGTTCTACTCTGGTGAGCCAGAATACAGTTCAAATCAGAACCTATCTGTTCATATCTAATTTATAGAAAATGTAGTCACGTTCTTGTGCCGATTCATATAATATCAGTAAAATGCGCGTCGTCGGAAGAATACTGTAATTTAGCACAAAATGAAGTGTGTCATCCATTTTGTTTCTTTCGCAAAAACATAGTACTGCACATGCGTAACATCTAACCAAGAGTTAATTCGCCGATTTCGGAGGATCAATATTAACGTTCGCTCTCTCATTGGGTTCTACTCTGGTGAGCCAGAATACAGTTCAAATCAGAACATATCTGTTCATATCTAATTTATAGAAAATGTAGTCACGTTCTTGTGCCGATTCATATAATATCAGTAAAATGCGCGTCGTCGGAAGAATACTGTAATTTAGCACAAAATGAAGTGTGTCATCCATTTTGTTTCTTTCGCAAAAACATAGTACTGCACATGCGTAACATCTAACCAAGAGTTAGTTCGCCGATTTCGGAGGATCAATATTAACGTTCGCTCTCACATTGGGTTCTACTCTGGTGAGCCAGAATACAGTTCAAAGCAGAACATATCTGTTCATATCTAATTTATAGAAAATGTAGTCACGTTCTTGTGCCGATTCATATAATATCAGTAAAATGCGCGTCGTCGGAAGAATACTGTAATTTAGCACAAAATGAAGTGTGTCATCCATTTTGTTTCTTTCGCAAAAACATAGTACTGCACATGCTTCTTTCGCAAAAACATAGTACTGCACATGCGTAACATCTAACCAAGAGTTAGTTCGCCGATTTCGGAGGATCAATATTAACGTTTGCTCTCTCATTGGATTCTACTCTGGTGAGCCAGAATACAGTTCAAAGCAAAACATATCTGTTCATATCTAATTTATAGAAAATGTAGTCACGTTCTTGTGCCGATTCATATAATATCAGTAAAATGCGCGTCGTCGGAAGAATACTGTAATTTAGCACAAAATGAAGTGTGTCATCCATTTTGTTTCTTTCGCAAAAACATAGTACTGCACATGCGTAACATCTAACCAAGAGTTAGTTCGCCGATTTCGGAGGATCAATATTAACGTTCGCTCTCTCATTGGATTCTACTCTGGTGAGCCAGAATACAGTTCAAAGCAGAACATATCTGTTCATATCTAATTTATAGAAAATGTAGTCACGTTCTTGTGCCGATTCATATAATATCAGTAAAATGCGCGTCGTCGGAAGAATACTATAATTTAGCACAAAATGAAGTGTGTCATCCATTTTGTTTCTTTCGCAAAAACATAGTACTGCACATGTGTAACATCTAACCAAGAGTTAGTTCGCCGATTTCGGAGGATCAATATTAACGTTCGCTCTCTCATTGGATTCTACTCTGGTGAGCCAGAATACAGTTCAAATCAGAACATATCTGTTCATATCTAATTTATAGAAAATGTAGTCACGTTCTTGTGCCGATTCATATAATATCAGTAAAATGCGCGTCGTCGGAAGAATACTGTAATTTAGCACAAAATGAAGTGTGTCATCCATTTTGTTTCTTTCGCAAAAACATAGTACTGCACATGTGTAACATCTAACCAAGAGTTAGTTCGCCGATTTCGGAGGATCAATATTAACGTTCGCTCTCTCATTGGGTTCTACTCTGGTGAGCCAGAATACAGTTCAAATCAGAACATATCTGTTCATATCTAATTTATAGAAAATGTAGTCACGTTCTTGTGCCGATTCATATAATATCAGTAAAATGCGCGTCGTCGGAAGAATACTGTAATTTAGCACAAAATGAAGTGTGTCATCCATTTTGTTTCTTTCGCAAAAACATAGTACTGCACATGTGTAACATCTAACCAAGAGTTAGTTCGCCGATTTCGGAGGATCAATATTAACGTTCGCTCTCTCATTGGATTCTACTCTGGTGAGCCAGAATACAGTTCAAAGCAGAACATATCTGTTCATATCTAATTTATAGAAAATGTAGTCACGTTCTTGTGCCGATTCATATAATATCAGTAAAATGTGCGTCGTCGGAAGAACACTATAATTTAGCACAAAATGAAGTGTGTCATCCATTTTGTTTCTTTCGCAAAAACATAGTACTGCACATGCGTAACATCTAACCAAGAGTTAGTTCGCCGATTTCGGAGGATCAATATTAACGTTTGCTCTCTCATTGGATTCTACTCTGGTGAGCCAGAATACAGTTCAAAGCAAAACATATCTGTTCATATCTAATTTATAGAAAATGTAGTCACGTTCTTGTGCCGATTCATATAATATCAGTAAAATGCGCGTCGTCGGAAGAATACTGTAATTTAGCACAAAATGAAGTGTGTCATCCATTTTGTTTCTTTCGCAAAAACATAGTACTGCACATGCGTAACATCTAACCAAGAGTTAGTTCGCCGATTTCGGAGGATCAATATTAACGTTCGCTCTCTCATTGGGTTCTACTCTGGTGAGCCAGAATGCAGTTCAAAGCAGAACATATCTGGGCATATCTAATTTATAGAAAATGTAGTCACGTTCTTGTGCCGATTCATATAATATCAGTAAAATGCGCGTCGTCGGAAGAATACTGTAATTTAGCACAAAATGAAGTGTGTCATCCATTTTGTTTCTTTCGCAAAAACATAGTACTGCACATGCGTAACATCTAACCAAGAGTTAGTTCGCCGATTTCGGAGGATCAATATTAACGTTCGCTCTCTCATTGGGTTCTACTCTGGTGAGCCAGAATACAGTTCAAAGCAGAACATATCTGTTCATATCTAATTTATAGAAAATGTAGTCACGTTCTTGTGCCGATTCATATAATATCAGTAAAATGCGCGTCGTCGGAAGAATACTGTAATTTAGCACAAAATGAAGTGTGTCATCCATTTTGTTTCTTTCGCAAAAACATAGTACTGCACATGCGTAACATCTAACCAAGAGTTAGTTCGCCGATTTCGGAGGATCAATATTAACGTTCGCTCTCTCATTGGGTTCTACTCTGGTGAGCCAGAATGCAGTTCAAAGCAGAACATATCTGGGCATATCTAATTTATAGAAAATGTAGTCACGTTCTTGTGCCGATTCATATAATATCAGTAAAATGCGCGTCGTCGGAAGAATACTGTAATTTAGCACAAAATGAAGTGTGTCATCCATTTTGTTTCTTTCGCAAAAACATAGTACTGCACATGCGTAACATCTAACCAAGAGTTAGTTCGCCGATTTCGGAGGATCAATATTAACGTTCGCTCTCTCATTGGATTCTACTCTGGTGAGCCAGAATACAGTTCAAAGCAGAACATATCTGGGCATATCTAATTTATAGAAAATGTAGTCACGTTCTTGTGCCGATTCATATAATATCAGTAAAATGTGCGTCGTCGGAAGAATACTGTAATTTAGCACAAAATGAAGTGTGTCATCCATTTTGTTTCTTTCGCAAAAACATAGTACTGCACATGCGTAACATCTAACCAAGAGTTAGTTCGCCGATTTCGGAGGATCAATATTAACGTTCGCTCTCTCATTGGGTTCTACTCTGGTGAGCCAGAATACAGTTCAAAGCAGAACATATCTGTTCATATCTAATTTATAGAAAATGTAGTCACGTTCTTGTGCCGATTCATATAATATCAGTAAAATGCGCGTCGTCGGAAGAATACTGTAATTTAGCACAAAATGAAGTGTGTCATCCATTTTGTTTCTTTCGCAAAAACATAGTACTGCACATGCGTAACATCCAACCAAGAGTTAATTCGCCGATTTCAAAATGTAACACCGAAACGGATCAGGTGATCGTTGATACGGTTTTTCGATACTCGAGGATTATCGGTGTTCCGCGTGTTAAATCGGACTTGTTAGTACGGCCGCTAGTGTAATAGCGTTGAGAACTGTCACTTAGAACTACTTGTACCCTCTAATAGTGGAACGATGCAGTGTGAAACAACACAATGAAACGTACAGATAATCCTACAATCTGTTGAATTATTTTTCAAGCCAATTGTCGAAAAGATCATTCACAACCACTATGGCGCACTCACACCCCACCCACGCGTCTCCCAGGTACTACCCTCTATGTTTAAACCTTTGATTAGTTAACTAGATATCCTGATCAGTATCCCATTGACCATGTCTGAGATATGCTAGTGTGTCCATTACAAGCTTCTGGAATATAAGGAATCTAGAGCAGCAGCTTCAGAATGTATGACGCAATTTGCTACAATATAGATAAGGAGTTTGTTTGATTCCATTCCACTCCGTTTGTTTCACTGCATGCTTAAGCAATACCGACATGTATCGGGGTTTTATAACTTACTAATTTATTATCTTTCTAATGTAATTTATTATTAATACTAATAGATTTGATATAGTGTGATAATTTCATTATCTCTTTACATACACATCACTAATGTTAAATTGCATTGCAATCGAATACTGGCTTTGGGAGGTTTACTTTTTTTTTCGGCAGAGTGTACTTTATGGAAACAGTTACGCACTATTAGCCTAAATATTATGAATTTTACAGCTAAAAAATATCGTTACGCAATAAAAAATTAGAGTATCGTAAATTTATTGAATTAAAGACCTATGCAAACGTCAATTACCTGTGTTCTTAATTTAATTTACTTAGCTTAGTAAACACACGAATATTCTATTCAAATTGCAGAATTGACCTTAGGGTTATTGGAATATTAAAAGTATTACAATAAATCATTTCAGGAATGGAATTCCTACCACTTATTTTAGTTTAATGGTAGTTTATAACCAATATGAAAAAAAACTGACTGTTCATAGCTGAATTGTTACATTCTTCAACGCTAGCTCACACCATGTCGTTAAATAAAAATTATTTTCGATGAAGAATAGCAACATAGTAGAAAAGCGGTAGGGAAATTTTGATTTAATACCCAAAGAAAGCACTTCAAGCATACTTTCTTGCCTATAATGTTATAAAAACCAAGCATATTTCAGCTTTATGCCTTTCACAAAGAAAAGGGGGTTGGGTAGTTGTATTAACGTCGTACAGGAGCACGGCGGGGCTATCGCAAAGAATAGAATTTATTTGAAGACGAATATATGAAGCTTTTACAAGAAAATGTTTCGGTATCTCGATCAAGAGAAAGGATTTTTGAACGAATCCTGAAAGTTACATTCGATTTTTAGTTAGAAGTAGTTGGTATCGTCTCTGGCTTTTAAAAAAATGTATATTTGTCTGTTGTCATATTATTTCATTTTCATTTTTATTCTCCGAATGTTACATGTGGAGGCATATTTCAGCTTTATGTCTTTCACAAAGAAAAGTGGGTTGGGTAGTTGTATTAACGTCGTACAGGTATATATATATATATATATATATATATATATATATATATATATATATATGGACTTGGATACCATATTGAATACGAGACAGGTTTACGAGATCATTTGTGTCCTTTGTACTTTAAAACACACGCGTTTTAGTATTTTTTAACGAAACTGAGTTGTGTTAAACTAAACTAAATTATAGTGTTAACTATCAGATCTACCATCAACCATTAACACGCTGCAATATCCATTTAAATGCTAAAATTGGAAGTTATTACACGTAAAACAACTATAATTTCCGACAGTTATCCCTTCAAGTCGCTTTTCTCTAGCATAAGCTCTTTGTCCCTGCAAGTATTCTTGTTTTTGAACCCGAACCCTTAAAGACTCGGTTAGTTCCGAGTACTTTATGAAATATGAGGTAAGTGCCGTCAACACAGAACTTTGTTCATTTTGGTCATGTACTGTTGTGGAAAGGTGTTATTATATAAAGCTTTTCAAAAACCTTTAGAAAAGTAAACTTCACGAGATGTAGGAGATTGTAAAGCCAGTTTAATAGTACTTCGATCTTCTTTTTCTCATATATTTTAACATTTATCTTCATGATATACTGCCCACGCCCAAAAGAGAAGTGACAGAGCTGGTGATTAAGTGACTTATAAATTCTTGTGATGCCCTTGTTACTTATATTTCAAGACATAGAGTCTTGTATCTTACACTGCAGAAAAAAGATTTTTCAATAACTTAATGAATTTCTCAAGTGCTGAACATTAAAATGTTTTGGGGTAAACACATGTTCATCAATCACATGACATTTACGAATCTATGAAGCAGTTACTAGAGGTCTAAGTCTAAATATATAGCATAAAGTACAAATCAATATTTCTCCAAAAAGTACAACTAACAATAACTAAGCTAACCTAACTGATAATATTGGGTATTAAGCTCAAAGTCAAAATTTGATAAGATCTATAGGTGCATTTCATCTATCTGTGTTGAAGTGACAAAACTGAAACCTTGTCGTTAATTAAATTGTTATCAAAGTTCAATAATCAGTCATAATTCACATATCAAAAATCACCTTTTATATTTTTTACACAATGAACTTGAGACACTTCTGACAGCAATTTTAATCATAAAATTAATAATGAATGAAATTTTTTACATTTTCTGACATAAAACGATTGATTTTGTTAGCATGCCATGGTATAAAATATACCCCTATGGGATTCTTCTAATGTAAAATAAAGTTTATAAGGATTTAATCCTCTGAGAATCACGATATTTCCTAGATGCATATTATTGATTTTATCCTTCACCACACTTTCTGATCATCTATTGAAAGAATATTTAGGAAATACTTATTGAGAGCGAAGAATTCAAAACTAGTTACATAAGCTTGCTTGATACAATATATATATATATATAATATATATATATATATATATATATATGTATATATATATATATATATATATATATATTATATTATATTATATATTATATATATAATATATATATATTATATTATATTATATATATATAAATATATATATATATTATATATATATTATATATTATATATTATATATATATATATATTATATTATATATATATATTTATTTTATATATATATATATATATATATATATATATATATATATATATATATATATATATATATATATATATATAGTATATATATATATATATATATATATATATATATATATATATATATATATATATATATATATATATATATAATATATATATATATATAAACGATAACTGGTAATGCGCAATCATCCCTTCTGTCCCCTGTAGACAGGTCGAATTCCCTGCCAGACTTTGAATGTCCTCTGTCTAAAAGCACTGAGCCAATAAGAGTCGTTTGTCACGCCCTAATACATGACGTAACATGATGTTATAGGGAAAAACCATTTTATCATGTCTTCTGTAAATCCCCATTTAAATATCGGAGCACGCCTGTAATCCTTCTCTTTCTGATTATTACCATTGATTAACTGTGTAAAAACACCTAGTTCCCTTCCTGCTGGGGAAACTGCTAACACTATGATGCAATAAAGAACTTTTGTTTTAACATCGCCTGCTTTCTACGTCCCAATACACACCTGATTTCTAACTATGATGTTATTATATATATTTATAAAAGTAAGAACTATCATCTCAGGCATACTATAATTTGCTAGCGTATATCATCATGAAAATAAGCATTTTGTGCGTCCCAAAAATGTAGGTTTCTGCTCTTTAAAGACGATTTAAGCATCTATAGTCATTTTATTGTTTGAAATTTTGACTTCAGGAGTTTCTGAAAAATTATTAAATCAATGACGAAAAATCGATTTAGATGGGCGATAAAATATAGGTGGATGGTTTTTTTCATTGGAATGTGCTTCATGTACGTATTCCCATGGTGACGCCAATTGGCTATTTTTCGAATACTGCTTCAGCAATAAATATTCTAAAGAATTAATATCGAATTTATACATGATGTTTGATTGGTCATCACAATTAAATGCCAAACATTGCTAAATAAGATAAACTACATTTAAATGTTACCCCCATTTGTGTAGCGAAAGTGAACTATTCATTTTTCATTCGTTTTGTTTGAACTGAAATTTCCTCTAATTTGTCCTAATATTTCCCTTCGGGACAGATCCCTGACTGTCGCCAATAGCCCGTTGTATTGCTCTAGAATAACTCTCTAATTAAAATTACCTTACCTCCCATTTGTAGATGCTCATACTTTGATGCATTTATAAATTGCAAAATTGAAAGTTAGGAGAGTTATTAGAATATAAGAAACAATAATGATTTGTCGATATTATCAATCGGATATTAAGTTAACAATTTAATGATACAATTAATTATATCAATAAATACATTAAAGCTAATATAATAGAGTTTTAAAAAAAACTTAAAATCTTTGCGATGCTAATAATGAAAGTACAAAGCTTGTAAAACAAAAATAGTCAATTCATAAAACGAAACCGATTGCTGTTTTGATTTCTTGGCAAATGCAGGGAAGAAATATTACACGGAAGTTTCATTATATCTTGTGCATCTAGTTAGTATTACCCATCAATGGAAGATGTAAGACATTTATTGAAAAGCTGCATTTTTGATATAATTAAAGCATAGGTAGATAATTAGCGTCACACTGGAACAACTGATTATTGTTTACAATCCAATACCAATCCCGAAGGGAATAATCGAGGACAACATTAGCAGTTTTGTAAACAACACACAGTTTTAAACTACGATGAGATGACGTGGCCTACTCCTGAAATGGCACCCCACTCTACAAACTACCATCATACCACCGTGAGGACATTTGAGGCTGTGACAGATAGCAGATAGATAGATACACTAGCCGTACACGACTGTCCTTTGATTTGAACTGAGGTTCGAACTCAAAACCCACCGGATGTGAACCTGTTTCTCTTCTAATTGGGCTATTGCGGCCGATATGATTAAAAGCATCTTCAAGTAAAGACATGTTTGCTTACCATAAATTTAACGTCACAACAATCTGCACTTTTTTAAACAGTAAGACGAAATGAAAGTTGTTGCAATTCTAGATTTGCTATACTTGTGCAATTAATAAGGTTGAAAATCCCAGACATGCAGTAAACCTGGACATGACATTACAAGAGGAAATAATGTTAATCCTCGAATAGCGAGTACATAGATAATACTGTGCATATACCTTGTTTTTGCCTTCCAGAAACATATGTGTTGTTGAAATATCGATTGTGTGTGCTTAAATATAACAATAGAAAAGCATTTTGCAGTGATATAAAATATATAGTTTATCTACAGAAAACAAATATGAAGCGGGCATATATTATGAATCTCAATCCCAAACTTGTCTTTTTTTCTCTAACGATTTCATAGATTTTTATATGTATCGTTCCCTCAGATACTAAATTATTTAAAAATAGATGCAGGTTTTCAGATCTAAATCTATTTCTGATCCACGGTTTGGGTTTCTCGGTTGAGTTACTTTTACAGCAAAATAAATTTTATTGATTTCGTTGCAGAGTTGGTTGATTTTCTTAATTTAGTTTAAATATTTTAACAGCTGAGATGAACTGTTTTAAAGAGTTTTGAATAAAAATTCCTTATTCACCTCTTCAGTATACGTAAGAGAAAAATTAGATGCAATACAAAACGAATATAAAAAAAAATAATAATTCATTGATTTTAACTGCTTTTGAACAGTGAATGAGAACGAATTTGTTTGGACTTTCAAATATTCTACAACTAATTATTTTGCTTCTTTGATTGGGTAGATAGGTCGTGAAGATGCAAGATACCCACATGTTGAGACGTGTTATACGTTTGTTAGAACAATACTTCGGTGACAGAATTATCTCCAGCCATTTTCTGTCATTTATTTGTTGTCAAATGACAAAAGCGTTTATTAAAAGTATAAAAACAACTGTTACGAGATTCATTCGACAATTTTACCGCTTTTTATTAAATACTAGCAAAATACCCGACCTTACTCGGTTTGAATTCGTTTACTCTAGATTGAAGAGATAATCAAAATATATAATGACTTACGTTTTTTGTAGAGTAAAAATTTATTTTAACACCTTTCGCCATCTTTATATTTTCTATAACTTACTTTGGACACAAATCCTACACATGCATATCCATTCATGTAATACATTTCACATACATCGCACAATTGCTGTATGACAAAGCTACAAAAAGACGAAAGGTGATACAAGGTTTCTACTATAAAAGACGATTTATAGGAAGATTTGGAATTCCCTTTCTTAAGTTGTTTTCATGTGCAACTCAATTAATTAAAATTACGATTTACGGCGAGTGCTCTCGCACTCATAGTCAACAAAACAATATTTTTTTACCTGTGGCACTCTTGCCTCCGGTATGCGACATTGTGAAATTTTGCAATCTTCTTCTGTCATTACTACAACGAATTTTTTAATGTTGGAAAAAGTTCTAGTTTGGATTTTTAAACATTATCATTATTTCAATAACGACATTATTCTTTAAATAACGGCATTATTCTTTAAATAACGGCATTATTCTTTAAATAACGGCATAACTACACTTAAAATTTACTGAAAATTTATACTGACTTACCTAACATTTTCAAGTCTAATACTTTGTGGTGCTGTTGGGTGTGATGAGAAGGAAAACACATTTATTAAAATAATAAATATTTAAAACAGGAAACAGCAAAGTAAAACCAAATAAAAGATGTCGTAAAAAATTGTTCCAAAGATATTAATTTGTGATTCAATTTTATCTCTTGATCTCGCACAGTTGCCACAACTTACAACTAAAAGTGTACAAAATTTAGAATTGTGAAATTAATTCAGAGCGAAAGAACCAGAAAAAATATCACTGCTCGCGCGATCGTGTTCATTCTCGTTTCATTGAAAAATATCGTCTGTCCCAAATATTCGGAAATCGTTTTCATTGCGCAAAGAATAAAAATAAGACTCGAAATAAATGACGTATCAGAGATGAAATTCCATTAAAAAATAATTATTTTTTTGAAGAATAATTACTTTTTCAGCAGTACTGGTAAAGCAATCGAATTAATCGTAATATTCAATAGACATTCCAATTTTTCCAAAACTACCAAATTATGGTTGATTTAAGTATACTTACTCAGTTGTTTTAGCATGAAACTCGTCTAAATATAACAATAAAGAAATGTTTAATATTGCATTTACTAAATTTATAGATAATGTATAAAATAAAATACAATGCAATCAAATATCTGGAATACAATTCATGTGATGCCTACACAAACACACAAACACAAAATCGAGCATAGAACAGAAAGACGGACAGACAGACTTTCGCAACCAATTCCACTCACTAAATCAAGATAAGTACTCTCTGTATGCAAATTTCCATGAAAATATCTTAAACCGCGTGGACGTGTATAGGGCACAACATACAGACAGACAGACAGACAGACAGACAGACAGACACCAAACGAGAAAAAGGTGGATTCGGCATCAGAAGGGTCCAAAACGGATAGAAAACTTGAAATGCGTCGAAAATATTGAATGTACAAACAAACACTCCATTCTTATTTATATAGATACTTATTTTGATCTATGAAGAAGCATAGTATTGATAAATTACACGAAAAGCTCGCACATTCTAATGAAATTCTTTATTAGTCTGATTAGAGAGAGCAATGAGAAATATGGAAAATAAAAATCGCAGAAATGAAGATATGAGCGAAAATTGCATCAACATAATAAAAACTAAGACAACGGTACGAGACGTTTGAAGGCGTTTAGAATCTATTTACGGCTTCATGAATGACGCGGGATTTTTACCATGAATTGTAATGGAAAAAAAATTAATATCCTTAAAATAAAATGAAATGCTGTTAGATATTTTAAGCATATTATTTTATTTAGAGTTATGAAAGCTGTTTTTGATATGGATGAGTACGAGTAGGGGTGGGGACAACACTTTGCTGTGAATTAGATATGAGTAAATAAGAAAAAAAATCGCTGATGCTAAACGCGTGTCTGCTAGTTCCTAGTATATTTTTTTAATCCTCCTGGTGATTGTCTTTATGCGGTTTCTTGTCAATTTGCAAACTGACCACATCTTGATTTCGTCATAAAAAAAACCCTGACCAAATCTACATTTCGTCATCATGTAAAAACTCGGCAATATCGGAGATTTCTCGTTATTAAAAGAAAACTGAATTGATCCTGATTTCCTCATCTTAAAGATACGTGACAATATCTTGATGATAATATATCTCATCACTAACGTAAATGGTCAGATCTTGATGGACGATATATCTCATTGAAATCTCTGGAAGGGTTAACTAAGATCTCAGGTTTGTATTTATAAATTTGCCTACTATTTCCACAAAGAGTAAATCGTACTGAATGGTGCTTGATAAAATGCGAGGTACAGCTGCAGTCTACGTTTATAGCGGTGGCAACGGCCTTGGTGATTTTTTTGGCGCACTTTAAGTAGCGAGTTATGGTAGGTTAAGGCAACATCTATATTTATGGTTATTGTGGTTTTCATGGCAACCTCAGCAAACGGAACATTTAAATTTTAATTTTGATTAGTCTAGAAAATTCTTTCAAAATTGTAAACTGTGGTTTGATTTTATTGGTTCGTTTGAAATTTTCTTTTGATTCCATTGGTTATTTTAATTTTAAAATATTCTTTGATTGCATTGGTCCTTTAAAATTTTTTTCTTTGATTTCATTGGTTCATTTAATGATTTTTTGCCAGCTGTGGAATTTTCTTTCATAATTTTTTTAACGGTACAGTTCTGACGTATCAAGTTGTATTATTTATTACATTCCGTTAAAACTAATTACTTTGTTTTGAAAAAAAATTCAGTTTAAGCTTATTACTTTTCTTGAACGTTTCAAAAAATTTATTTTTTAAAATGTTCGCAAATGTGTTTTGTAGTTTTCATTTTCAGTTGTAGAAAGAAAAAGATTTTTGAAATAATTCTTTCCTTTGCGACTTTAGAAGTGCGCCAAAAAAAATCGCCAAGGCCATTGCCACAGCTATAAACGTAGACTGCAGCTGTACCAAATGCGAAAAAAAAAAACCTTCCGGATTTTCAAATACCATTAGGCATTCCATCAATGCCCCAATCGTAACACTTTTAAAGAATAAAATACGGATCAACACCCACTTGAAAGCATGTACTAACTATCCTCTTCCGTCAGTGCAAACCCCAAGATTTTATTTCTCCCTTTCAGCTTCCGTTTCCACGACCAGTACGGTTAATATATATGTTAATGATCTTCCCAACAGACACGGTGTTGCCTTGCTTCGCGACTTATTATAGCACACGCATCACTTCACGATAGGAGGGAATTTTGAAGGATTGTGAAAAGCATTTCAAAATTACTTTTAGGCGATGGTCCTAAGGGAGACTTATTGGCTGGCGCTAAGATGTACACATCATCATTCTTCTAAGAGAAAAGACAGAGTGCAAGTAATAAGTCACAGAACTGATACTTGTATCAACCATCAAGTTCGTAAAATGTTTTTTCCTTCGCATCTTCCGGTGCAATGTCGTGTTAAAGAGGTGATAAATTTATAAATAAGGACAAATTAGCTTCCACTTTGAATTACGTAGAAGTTCCTCTTTGTTCTAGAGTCGTGGTAGTCGGGTTGGAGAGTACACAATCGGAGGGTTAAGAGTTCGAAACTCGATCCAGCTAAAACCCGTCGTGTACGACGGTGCTGGTGCTTTTTAAACCTGTCGTGGCCTCAAATGTCCTCACGGCGACGTGGTATGGCAGTTTGGAGATTGGGGTACCAGCTCAGTTGTTGATCTCGTCGTGTGACAGAGGTTAAGACTTACGAGGTGTTGTTCTCGGACTTTTCCCTTCGGTATGATCAGTTGTGTTGCTCCAGTGTGACATTAATTCAACTGACTTCCAAATAAAAAACATGTTTTCTCAATTCTGATTGATCCATCAGTATGCAGCGTAGAACGATTGTGATCATATGCTATTGGAGAGCTGGAATGGACTAGTCGAGAATGGTTTCAAAAAGTTTACATGTTCAGTTCATACCACTGCGTAATGTTTTTTTTTGCATTTGAATAGATAGCGACGAGAACTTCAAAATGACGCCGCTAACAAGTCGTTGGAGAGCTGGAATGGACTAGTCGAGAATGGTTTCAAAAAGTTTGCATGTTCAGTTCAAACCACTGCGTAATGGTTTTCTTGCATTTGAATAGATAGCGACGAGAGCTTCAAAATGACGCCGCTAAAAAGTCGTTGGAGAGCTGGAATGGACTTGTCGAGAATGGTATCAAAAAGTTTGCATGTTCAGTTCAAAACCACTGAGTAATGTTTTTCTTGCATTTGAATAGATAGCGACGAGAGCTTCAAAATGACGCCGCTAAAAAGTCGTTGGAGAGCTGGAATGGACTTGTCGAGAATGGTATCAAAAAGTTTGCATGTTCAGTTCAAAACCACTGCGTAATGGTTTTCTTGCATTTGAATAGATAGCGACGAGAGCTTCAAAATGACGCCGCTAACAAGTCGTTGGAGAGCTGGAATGGACTTGTCGAGAATGGTATCAAAAAGTTTGCATGTTCAGTTCAAAACCACTGCGTAATGGTTTTCTTGCATTTGAATAGATAGCGACGAGAACTTCAAAATGACGCCGCTAAAAAGTCGTTGGAGAGCTGGAATGGACTTGTCGAGAATGGTATCAAAAAGTTTGCATGTTCAGTTCAAACCACTGCGTAATGGTTTTCTTGCATTTGAATAGATAGCGACGAGAGCTTCAAAATGACGCCGCTAAAAAGTCGTTGGAGAGCTGGAATGGACTTGTCGAGAATGGTATCAAAAAGTTTGCATGTTCAGTTCAAAACCACTGCGTAATGGTTTTCTTGCATTTGAATAGATAGCGACGAGAGCTTCAAAATGACGCCGCTAACAAGTCGTGTTGTGCTTGTGATTGCCGAGATGGTCAGAATCAAACGTGTTAGCACACCCATAAGTATTGAATCGCTTCTTCCATGCACGAGAAAGGTGATCATACCCACGAAGTATTGTGCAGTTTGTAAATTGGATTCATGCTGTTTACGAATATGCCAACGGGATACCTGGCACATATTTGTAACAATATAAAGGTCAATATTGGGACCTATCTCTGTCTCACAACCCGTAATTCACTCTAAACTCAACGAGACGTAATGATACTTCAAAAATAGGATCTCCAAGTGCGGCTTTTACAAGTTGATGATTGTCAAAAGCTATAAAAATCTAACATTTCTCAGCACTATATAGATAACAACATGATCATGTACTGTGCCCATTTGTTTTCTACTGCATCAGATGCTTTCATATTCAGCAATTTAACAACTGTTGACATTAAAGACCAAACTTGAAGGTACTGGTTTCTTGATTTGAACGTCAGCAAATCAAGGATTGGAATGTCCCCTATGTTTCGAGTACATGAGAACTGTTAACTTGATGCCAAAGAGAACACTGATATTGAAATAGTAAGATTACTCTGTTCGATTCATATATACTCGCTTACATAAGGGAAACTTGGATATAACGTAGATGGATCACTTTTTACACTCGTACTCTCATTGGATCCAGTTATATTTAAATTATTAGTTTCAAATTATGTACTATAAAAATTAAGTTATGAAATTCTGGAACACAAGTCATTGGGGAAATTACGATACTCTACCGTCTGCATGAGATTTTAAAATGGTCAATTACAGAACGTCAATAATTTATGGTTAACTGGCAAGAGAAATTAATTGAGCCGTGGTATATTTTTATTATAAATTATGTAAAATGTAATAATTATGTAAAACTTAACCTGAAACTTTTAAATGATTTCTGAAATTTTGATTAAAATTCTGAACTAGGAAAATAATTTCTAATCTAAATTCTGAACTATAAAATATTGTAGTCTGAAAATCTGCTAGAAATTCCGAAAAAAGTCGATGTGGAAAGCGCAACATCAAAATTGCAACGATATTTTCCACCGTCTGCAAGAGGTTGTGTGATAATCAATGTCGAACAAATATATATAGACAATGAAATTTATTTGTTTATTTCGTATGTACATTTGAAGTTTATGCTACAGCAGAAGGGTTCCTTCAATTGTTTGAGAAATCTTATTGAAATTATTTTGGTAATATATTGATCTAGAAATAAACCTGAAATTGCAAAATTAAATTTCAATACTAAGATTAAAATTTTGAGCCATGAAATTTTATTCTGATTGAAATTGTGAAGCATTTTGACATAGCATGGTTAAACATGGTTAAACGTTAATTTTAAAAGTTAGACTACCTCAAATTAGAATAAAATTGAATAGCAAGTACTTTTTAATCTTGATATATGAAAGGCAAATTTGCATCGACGCAAATGAAGGCGTGCTATGATCATTTTTCATGCTCTTTCATTGGTTCAGGTAATATTTATATATTTTCATGAGAGCACAATAATTAATATTAAATCATATAAATACAAGAAAAGAAGTAACGCAAGCGATAATATAATTATGATAAAATACTAGTAAGCACAAGCGATGTTCAGAAACTCAGTGTAAACGCGCACGATATAGTATAAATAAATTACTAATAAGCACGGACTTTTATTATCTGGAATTCCAGAAATCAGTTTCATTTTTAAATTCACATTAATGTGACCACCTGTCAAAAGCCAGAATAACTACCTTTGTCAGAGCAGACAGCTGCGAGACGTGCAGGAAGAGAGTCAATTAGGTTTCTGAAGGTGTTCATTGGGATGTTGAGCCATGCCGACTCCAGTGCCGTGGCCAGCTGCGCTAGATTACGCGGTTGAGGATCCATGGCAATTGTTGCAGGGTGTTTGTTTTCAGACGTTTCACAAGGTATACGCCAACGTCCATCTGTCCGATGGAGCATAAAACGTGATTCATCGGAAAAAGCCACCTGTCGCCACTCTGTGGACGTCCAGTTGCGGTACTGGCGTGTAAATTCCAGCCTTCGTCGCCGATGAACAGCAGTAGGCATATGTGCATTAACCAGGCGTCTGCTACGGAGGCCCATGCGCAGCAACGTTCGCTGAACCGTTGTTGAGGATACACTCTTGGTAGCCCCTTAGTTCATCTGGGCGGTCAGTTGCTCAACAGTTGCATGTCTATTCGTCCGAACGCATCTCCGTAGCCTTCGTTCGCCTCTGTCATCTATAGCGCGTGGTGCACCACATGTGCCACGCCGCTGATTTTGGATAGTGCCATTTTGCCCTGCACGGTATACTTTAACCACAGCGGCACGCGAACAGTTCACAAAATTAGCCGTTTCAGAAAAGCTTCCACCCTTGGCCCGAAAGCCAATAATCATGCCCTTTAGGACGTCGGATAAATCGCTACGTTTCTGCATTACGCCAACGATTGAAATGCTTTCCGATGCCCTAGGACATCCTTTATATACACTCCACTGCAATGTGCTGCCACCTACCTTTCGTGATTGGTTATTTCACGTTGACGTCGAAAGTAGGTGGTGATCACATTAATGTGACTGGACTGTGTATATCGATGTATTATTTAATGTTTATCATTTAAACTTAATACGGAGTAGTTAATGACGTTAAAATAATACCTAAAGTAGCTATCCTATTTTGTATACGAAAGAATGTGTCTAGTGTTTGATTGAACGGCATGAAAATGTTGGCGAAACACATTGATGCAGAAATTACAAAAAAAACTAATGAACTTTATTACCAGGCGTTTATGAGCTGTTCTGGATATATATATATATATATATATATATATATATATAAAATATCCTACTAAGTACTAATTAACTGAAATATTAGAAAATTTACTAATATGTAGATATTTTTATAAAGTGGACGAAGACCTTTATGAGGTAACTTTTTTGTTTCTTTGTGATTATAGATTTTCCACAAGCAGTTTTAATATGTTTAAAAAATACTTCATGTAGTTTTGTTAAGAACAAGTTATAGATATTATAAAACAATTACCATTCTGAAATTTTTATTTTTATTAATGGATAGAGCAGAATTTCATTGAAATTCTTAAGTGTGCGAACAGTTTCGGGAGTCACTGTATATACAAAGTGACTTTAATGAGTGACAGTGAGTTTAAATGAGTTAGTGAGTTTTTCATTAGTTTTTGTGAGATTATTACTGAAGTTGTGCGGGATGTATTTTTGTGTAGTGTGATCTATTGACGTACATTCTGTGAATACTTTGAATTATACTACCCTTCAGAATTTTTATGTCTTTGTATTTTACCCATGACTCAATAGTAGTTCTGTTGGTAGAGTAACGGATTAGAAACCGGAGGGTTGCTAGTTCGAAACTCAATCCAACCAAAGACCATTGTGTTCGTGGGAGCTGGTGCGCGTTAATTTGTTCGTGGCCGTAGATGTCCTCACGTTGACGTGGAATAGGAGTTTGTAGAGTGAGGTGGCAGCTTGGGTGTTAACTTGTCAACTGACTGTGGCTCAAAATTACAAGTCATTCTCAAATCTTTCTCTTCGGGATTGACCTTGAGCAATGCCAATAGTCATTTGTTTTGATCCAGTGCGGCGTTAATACCTACTTACCCATGAGGCAATGACTAAAAGCTATGTAAGATAGGTGACAGAAATATTGGAAAAATTAAGTCCACTATAAAAATTCGATATGACATGATTCTTTTGTCACAGAAGAATTTTTCTATAATCGCTGCAATACATCAGTCACAAAACTCAATGGGCCAGTTAGTAAAAAATTACACGTATGCTACATCAAACGTACATTAAAAACACATTTAAATAAAACTGAAATACGGTGAATGAAATACCTTCTTGATTCATGTAGATGTAACCAAAAAAAGAAGCACAAGCCAGTTTTTTACGCTAAGAAAATGTTAGCCACAAAAAAAACCCTCCATACTTCGACGGTGTAACATTTTTTTGGTCTACTGCTATTTAGACGGTGATCTATCATCTTTGATGTCTTTCCAGGTTATTCTTCTCTTACGCCGGGGTAAAAGTTTCCGAGACAGTTTTGAAGACGGCAAATCGTGTAATGATTACCCAGAAAGGATTCTAAACTCTCACCCTATTTTCCCACCGCGATGCGCCATTTGTTCTGAAGGTATACCCAACTATACAAAGAATGCGGCAAGTTTAAAGAGTCGAGTTAATTCTGCGCATCAAGAAATGTTTGGAATGCCCTAATAGCTTGTTGAATGAAGCCTTATCTTTAAAAAAAATAGAGATTTAAAATAGGGAATTTTAACTAAAGTTCAGGAGGGTAATCGTTGCTTTGTTTGATGTGCTACTTTGCACTTTCTGCATCATCGAGGTTATTTAGACTTATTGCTCTACTATGTGAAGTCAACCTCAGCCGTATTGCTACCCCGAACTAAATTGTGCGTGCTTAACTCTTCAAGTAGTTTTGAAGAGATATCTCGTCCATCAAAAAATGTCCAATCTGGTTAGTGACGAGATATCTCTTCAACAAGACACTGTCGGTTTTTCGATGATGACGAGATCAAGACATGGTCAGATTTTTTAATGACGACACATCTCGTGGATTAACTCGCTCACCTTGGTCAGTGTGTTTCAATTACGTTTAAATCCTTATTCCTCCATGTGGTTTCGGTGAGATATCTCGCTCATCAAGACCTGGGCAATTTTACTAATACCAATATATCTCTTCTATTAAGGTCTGGCTAATTTTACTAATGACCAGATATCTCTTCCATCTAAATCTGACCAATTTTACTAATGACGAGACATCTCGTCCATAAAGATCTGACTAATTTTACTACTGACAGGATATCTAGTCCATCAAGATCTGACCAATTTTACTACTGACAGGATATCTAGTCCATCAAGATCTGACCAATTTTACTACTGACAGGATATCTAGTCCATCAAGATCTGACCAATTTTACCAATGACGGGATATCTAGTCCATCAAGATCTGACCAATTTTACTACTGACAGGATATCTAGTCCATCAAGATCTGACCAATTTTACTACTGACAGGATATCTAGTCCATCAAGATCTGACCAATTTTACCAATGACGGGATATCTAGTCCATCAAGATCTGACCAATTTTACTACTGACAGGATATCTAGTCCATCAAGATCTGACCAATTTTACCAATGACGGGATATCAAGTCCATCAAGATCTGACCAATTTTACTACTGACAGGATATCTAGTCCATCAAGATCTGACCAATTTTACCAATGACGGGATATCTAGTCCATCAAGATCTGACTAATTTTACTACTGACAGGATATCTAGTCCATCAAGATCTGACCAATTTTACCAATGACGGGATATCTAGTCCATCAAGATCTGACCAATTTTACTACTGACAGGATATCTAGTCCATCAAGATCTGACCAATTTTACCAATGACGGGATATCTAGTCCATCAAGATCTGACTAATTTTACTACTGACAGGATATCTAGTCCATCAAGATCTGACCAATTTTACCAATGACGGGATATCTAGTCCATCAAGATCTGACCAATTTTACTACTGACAGGATATCTAGTCCATCAAGATCTGACCAATTTGACCAATGACGGGATATCTAGTTCATCAAGATCTGACTAATTTTACTACTGACAGGATATCTAGTCCATCAAGATCTGACCAATTTTACCAATGACGGGATATCTAGTCCATCAAGATCTGACTAATTTTACTACTGACAGGATATCTAGTCCATCAAGATCTGACCAATTTTACCAATGACGGGATATCTCGTGCATCATGATATGGGCAGCTTTACTAATGCCAATATATCTCGTCTATCACGATCTGGCTAATTTTACTAATGACGAGGTATCTCGTCTATCTATATCTGACCAATTTTGCTAATGACAATATACCTCGTTATCAAGATATTGCAGGGTTTTTTTATGATGCCGAGATCAAGATCTGATCATTTTTCTTTGGACGATATATCTTGTCAGATTTGCTAATGAAGAGATACCTCGTCAAGACAACCACCAGGATTGCCAACAGTTCACTGTAAAGAAAAGTTTAACAAATGGACATGGAGGCAGATGGAACGATGCCCGCTTAATCCTCTGAGGGATCGACATATAGATCCGTTCTTCAACTTGCACGACTTCTAACCAATGATTCTTTCAACCATTTCTAGTTATTGATCGATTGTGTGTCGTTGGAAAAAAGTATTTTGAGTCACTCAGAAATCTCGTGACGCTCTGAGAGTTAAAGAAACGTCGCACTGAAGCACACGTCGGGGTATTGGCAACGGTCCGGGATTAACCCGAAGGAAATGATCAGAGGACAGTAGCACGTAATTTTGAATCACGGTCCAATGACTTGGTAACACTTGAGCTGGCACTCTCCAAACGTTCACACCACACAAATGTGTGGACATTTGAGACCACGACATACTTAAATTGCACCTACTTCACGACGATCTTTGATCGGATTCGAACTCGCAACCTTCGGGTTTCTAATCCATTGTTCTTCCAACCGGTCTACCGTGGCCAATGAGAGTTAAAGAATCGCAAAATAAATGTCGTTTTATGTGTTCATATATTGATACAAAATTAACCTAAAAAAGCATTTAGTAACCTTGTTTTGGTGATAAAAAGTTATGTGATTTGAATCCTTCAACCAGAGGGACACGGTAGACCGGTTGGAAGAGTAACGGATTAGAAACCGGTGAGTTGCGAGCTCGAATCCAATTGAAAGTAATCATCGTGTACAAGGCAGCTGGTGCACGGTGAACCTGACCTCAAATCTACTCACGGTGGCGTGGTTTGGACATTTGGAGAGTACAGTCCAAGATGGAGTGTGACCTCGTCATCTGACCATGATTCAAAATTACCTCGAATCTAACCCTTCTGGTTTGATCCCGGACCATCGCCACTAGCCCCACTGTGTTGTTCCAGTGTGACTTCAATTAAATATCTACCATTAAACTAGAATTTATAAGCATAAGAGGAAAAACAAAGGGAAGTGTTTTTGTAGGTGTGGCCTCCCAGTTTATGCTTGGGTGAAGAGAATTGAAGAGGCAATTATCAAGGTACGTGTGTTAGCGTACGTACGTATTTTAGTGAAGGTACTTATTTTAGCGTGAATATGTACGTAGTTTAGTATGATTACGAACATATTTTAGCATGATTACGTATGTATTACAGAGTATTACGTGATGCGTATTTTATGTGTAGGAAGTTTTGACCGCTGGGATGGAATGCTTATATGCAACGCTAGTGAGAAATGTGAAACATGTTTGAATTTTAATTATTCCGACAAGAGCGGAAGCGTCTTCTTACGATACATTTGTTCTTTTCGAAAAGTTCAATTATATTCCTCTTATAAGTTGAGTTAGATATGCTTATAAGATCTGAATACATTATGTCTTTTACGACATTATTGTACGTATGCCAAACACAGAACCTGTCAAATTCTTACAGCATCATGTAAAAGTTGGAAAATGTCGATAGTGACCAGACAAATAACATGTTAAAAGTGTAACAAGATATCGCTGGAAACTAGTGTTTAACACATGTTACCGCTAAAGCTCGAAAGCTGTTAATGTGCACATTGCATAACTAATAAGCAGATTAACTGATTTGCTCCGTTAATGTGCGAAATCAAGAGTTTTCCTCATTTAACCTAGGTAATGTGCACATCAACGGCTTACTTATAGTTAAAGTTCAAAAGTTTGTTTCTCTCATTTCCTTTCCTTACACTTTCCCTCTCTCCCTACACTTTGACTTTGGTTTCGCCTGTTTCTCTCATTTCCTTTCCCTACTGTGTTTGCAAAGAGAGATTTTTAACGAAAAATGTCCCTGCTGTAGAAATATCTTTACGTCGAACATAAATAAAATAATCCCTTGGTACTGGGCAGGGTTTCAGAATATGTGACTGCAAATCTAAGTGTACCACAAATAGGCGTGCTTGTAGCAAAAACAATTGCTATGTAATTCAAAGTGTCACCAATCTTTAGATAGCACTTACAAGTAAGCATAATTTTGTCATATGTTTTGCAAATTCCTTTCCTTAATTGTAATAATATTTTAAACCATTTGATTCTTTCTATTAAAGTTTTCTAATTGATTGATGATTGATTATATAAACAAAATTGTTGATTGTTTGATTGTATTAACTCGATTATTTAGATATCGATAGATAAATAAATAACATTATGTTAATTTAAGCGTACTGAAGTTGTTGTTCCAGCAAATATATTATTTTCATTTTAACGAGTGCCTAGTAGGTAATGTGCAGATTATCTAGGTAATTTGTAGATTACCTAGGTAATTTGAGAAATGAAACAAATTCGGCACTTTAACGGATCACCCTAGTTAATCTGCAAATTAGCAAGATAATCTGTAGAATATCTGATTACTGCACTTTAGCGGTAACAGATATACAATTTGAGGTAATAGAAGCGACTTAATGAGTTACTAAACTATGAGTTAATGCAAATAAAAAAAAACAGACTGGTTCTCAGAATGATTGCATAAAAACAATTTACTCGCAATGTTACAAGGCGTTTTTAAACATAAGTAAAGATATGAACATTTTTATATTTAATTTTATTTCAATGATTTATTTAATTCTTTTAGTTTTTATAACTCCTTCACACATCTTTCCAAGATGGCTGAGACAACTAACAAAAACCTTCGCTAAGTTTCGTTTTTAAAGATGTAAAAAAAAACTTCTACCAAGCGTTTTTCAAATGGAATTGCCTTCTGGGTAAATTAGGCACGCGAATTAATTTCTGCGATAAAAATGCTATTAGAGTTCCTCTGAACCTTTTTAATGAAACTGTTCCATTATTAATTGATTTTACAGCCACTAACAAGGTGGTAATTGGACGTTAGAAAAACTCAGTGGTAATTAGTTGTTAGAAAAGAAACCATTTCTTTTGGAAAAGGAAAACAATTATCTTCTTCCTCATGTTATATGAAAATAATTTTTGCACTCGAAATTAGCTCGATTAACTCCTTTAATAGTGGCTATTTAACTTTAAGATACGATTCGATTCTAAGTTTGAAGTGGAAATACAAAACATCCTATTTAAAATTTGGGAGATTCAAAATAGTACAAAGCTCAATTATGTCCTTCACTGAAATCAGCAGTTGTAGTAGTTTTACATCATACTAAAGTATACATTTATAACCTTTCTACACATAAAACTAAGAATTCAATTTTAAGTTAAGGCAGTATTATAACCAGGGTGCGTGTTTTGGTTATCTTAGGCCTTTATGACGCAAGTGTTCAGCCAGGACACTAAATATTGGTAAGTAATGTATTACTGAATTTGGTCTTTAAATTACAGAAACACTATTTTCTTTATTTTTACAAAATAAACCCACTGTTGCAATAGGCTTGATGCTTAGGCGTTTTATGGTGATAGGGCCATGTTTGTCCAAGCTGCGCCAAACACGACAACATCAAGTTATGTCCTGAAAGAGATGAAAGAGGACTCGGGGAGTAGAGTAACCGTTGCAATAGGACATTAAGTTGTTTTCAATCTACTAAATTGTATATCTACCTTTTTGTGCTATTCCATCACAATAACCATCGATCTTCTAATTAAATAGACGAAGTTTGCATCCGCAGTTTCATGACATATCTCTATGCTATGAAAGAGATAAAAGGAGGATTGGGGTGCAGAGTAGCGTTGTAATAGGACATTAAAGTGCTTTCAATCTCCTAAATTATATAAACAATGTTTGTACTATTCCATGATAATAACCATCGACCTTTTGATTAAATAGACGGATTTTGTACACGCAGTTTCATTATATTTCTCTACGCCGTGAAAGTTAAGTCTTGAAAGGTATAAAACAATGATTGGGGTGCAGAGAAGCGTTGCAATACGACATTAAATTGTTTTCACTCTCCTAAAATTTATACCTAACTTTTTGTATTGTTCCATCACAGTAACCATCGACCTTCTAATTAAATAGACGGAGTTTGTATCCGCAGTTCCATGACATTTCTCTCCATCGCTAGGTTGGAAGATCTCCGAGTCAAGGTAACGTGGCATTGAAGAGAACACGAATACTACTGTAGGACCTTTTGAGCATGATGAAAAGCACTAGCTTGAGCTTCGGTATCCAATCAACACAAATCGATTCACAAGTGTTATTAAAATAATCTTTAAAGTCTATTTCAGAAAGACACACTCAGAACAATGATTAGGAAAGAAATTATTATCTAAAGAGTTATTAATAATAATATGTGTGTGTGAATATAATTATCTTATAATTATGTTCACACACATAATTATGTATTTTTATCAATTCACTTGCTTTCTTGGTATCCAAAATAATCTTGCTTTTAAATTATTCAATACGACGCATATTGTCAGTTATATTGAAGCATTGGTATCGAACAGGATTTTGCATAACAGAAAAAATACATTACGAGCAGTTGTGAAAATATGTTCAGGTATTTCCAAGAATTATTTTTAAGGCAGCTTATAACGGAAATACAATCAAAACAACGAACGCTGCCATCGTATACCACTGTAAAACAAAACTACATGCAATTTCAGCTTCCGAACTCATCAGTCTTCTCAGAAGGAATTCACGAATTCTCCTGCTTCCCATTAGTGGTTTTTTATAGTAGGTGTTGCCTTCTAAAGAAATTAAGGCAAGGAAATTATTCCGTAGTCATGTAGCTTCTCTCCGTGCGTTCTTGACTGCCACCCATTAAAAGAGGTTGACTAATCTGTTGAATAATCACATAAAATGCAATTCAAGCAACGGGGTGAGAGAGCATTGATATAAATTCAATTTCAGGTATTGAGAAATGCGTGTGTTTAATGACCTAGATAAAAATCGTTATATCTTCCGTGTTAGGGCAAAAGGGTTAAGCCTGAATTTTGATGGATCCAAAGAAGTCATTATTACTTTTACCATTACAATAATATACTTCAAATCAAACCTGAATGAATCTAAATTAAAATTACTTGTGACATGGCGCGTGCTTCTTTTTCTTCCCGAATCTTTCTGATAAGGAGTAAAATATCCAACTTAAAATTCTAAGAAGTAGACATTTTGATTTAACCTCTTTTGCCTTGATGTGGGAGGTTTAAAATGTGCAAGGTTATTTTAAAGATGGAAGATAAAATTATAGATGTAATTTAAAACTCTTTCAGACTTAACACGAAAGGTAATAGCGAAAATGCGTGCTCCTAAAAATTCTTAAAATCTCAACTTTTACCGATACACAGTGGGCGTAACAAATATTTATGCTCCGCTTTTTATTTATTTCCTACCATCTCGAGCATAGTGAGGTTCTGGTAAAGAGGCAATAGATCTTCGCGATTCCACGTCTTTAAAGGTGTGTTAAGAATTTCCCCTCCACACCAATTTTATGAAAACGTTTACCTTTATTTTATCATACCAGTCTAATACATGAATCATGTGGTACAGCGGCATCTTTCGGTAAAACATTGAAACTATTTTTTCCACGTTGAAAAACAATCCCCTTCCTGGATAACACTTTTCGGGGGAAAACCCCATAACATTCATCTTCATTACTTTATACATTAATGTACCCATCTATGTAATTTATTAGTACGTAATGCTGAAATGCTTGGGGTCGATTGTTGAGATCTGTTACCAACTGTCAAAAATAGTTAATTCTTACAAACGCCAAAGTAAGAAAAAGAATAGCATATGTTTGCAGATTGAATTTATAAAATATGTTATTAAAACACATGAAACTTAAATCGCGATTAGTTAGAAGTAGAGAACAATCTGTAAATATCCACTTATTATCCATCTTTAACATTTTTGTATCCATTTTAGCTTCTAAGATGTTCTCTACTTACGACTCTTGACACTCAGTAAGTCGAAATTTAAATTATTGCTCAGAAAATTATTTTGAACGTGTGATATGCTTCGAGAGGCATTTTTTGTCAAGCTAAATGTATGTGCGCCAGCGTTTCTGCGGCAGAACGTGTTTCTTGTATACACTACGAAAGTAACGTTACGGCTTAGTTTTCGAATACGATTTTAGACCTTCGTCAGTTAAAAAGCCAATGAATGAATTCGGAATTACTTAAAAGCCGATGAATGAATACCGAATTACTTAAATGCCAATGAATGAATTCCGAATTACTTAAAAGCCAAATGTTATAACGAGTGTTTCAAAAATCAATGCTAAGTAGAACGAAGAGTATGTACCGTCAGATATATCTGGACACACGCACGAAAAAATAATTTTCTACTATTTAGCATGCATTAAACTCATAATTTCTTTCTCAAACTTTTGAATTACGCAATTTTTATATGGACATGAAGATTTTGCAAAATACCCACATAGGTTTAATCTTTTGGTTAATGAACTGGGCGATTAGTTCAAATAATGCCGCCACAAGATGTGGATTATTTGCTTTTCAATTGTCATTCATTTGATAACGCCAGAATGTGCCCTCAAAACGATTTAAGAAGATTGGGTAGAACATAGCCAATGCTACTCAATGTTTTGTTGTACCTAATCTGCTTTGCCTTCCTTTCATCCTTTCATTTATTAAGTTCATCAAATCTTCTAATTTTAGTTAAATTTTATATTCCAATTTTTTTGATTAATCAACTTACTTCTGTTAGCCACGTGTTGTACTTTTGTGTTGAATGTGTGGTTTTCTCTTTTTTTGCACAGTAAAAAAAACCTCCACGTTAAGGTAACCCCGATATGTATCGCACGATAGAATTTGGGTAGTGAAAGTAAAATCATAGCATTCTGTCTCGTTTGTTACAACTGATCTCGATTTGAACAGGCGATCGGAATGATTGTAGAAATTGAACGGGTCTCTACTTTTAGGAGAACCCTACATTATCTATGATTTGAAACCATAGAATTTCGGGTCAACTTCAGAAGAAATATTTTGCATCATTGACAGAGTTGCTCCATAAGTAGCATATTTTTATATTGCTTACTCAAAAGTAGGAACATATATTTAAAAACAATTCTTACCTTGATCGAGATGCGAATTCACGCCCCCCAAATCTGTGATTGTACCCAAGATTCAACAAACAGCTCTTCCCTCAACTAAACGCGAAAGGACTGGCGTAAGAGAAATTACCCTATCAGAATTGCTGGAATTCATTAAGGCCCTCCTTCCGTTAGCCATTAAAGTATCTTTCCGATAACATTCCCCACGTTTCAGCATCTCCTCTCACAGCTTCCCTTTCGCTTGCTCTTTTAATACCCGACGTTTAATCCTACGAAACTGTTTTGTCTAAATTAATAGGATGATACAAGCTAATTGTTATTAAGGTGCAAAATAAAGATCCGAACTGTTCCTGACACATAATTCTTATTCCGGTTCAGATACTGACCAATAAACCTAAGTGAAAGGCTAACTGAAACCTAATTTTGTTTAACCCTTAACTGCTGTGTCACAAACCGTCTCGTAACTAGTGTGGAGGGGTCTCTCAGACCACGCTCACTAAAGTGAATATATAGTTCATTAATATAATATATTATTGAAAGATTCTTTAGATAATTATTATTTATACATTTCAAATTTTGATAATTCAATTCTTAACATGAAATACATTTAATATTACTATACAAGTTAAGTAGATTCCATGTCTCTTCAGGCTCAGCTTTCGAACATAACTTTCCAAGACGTTTCAACCCTGGAAACTGTAAAACTGTTGTGTTTTGGTGTTCTAACGGCACGATTAGGTCCTCCCCCGGACATCCCATTTGAAGTATTTTTTTCCGTAGAAATATTATTATTGTGCAGACGCCCTTGAAATGTCTTCATCTTCATCTGCCAAAATTTCCGAATCCGTTTCGTGTTCGCTTTCAATAATATCCGAATTTCACTGTCCCAGTACTCTATTTCCGACCAATAATTAACAATATCCTGAATTTCTTTTTGTGCAAGATACGCAAGTCGTTTTTTGTAAAGTTTGTTGCTATTTTAGGCTCTCTGTCGAAATTCCTTACTCCAACTTAGACGATTTCATTCAACAAGAACGGTAACGCAAATGCTGTGAAGGAGACTATGCGGGAAATGCAAATAGTGTGAAATACGAAATAGTTGGGGCAGCCAAACAAGTCTAAGAATGTGGCTTCTGTTGGACGTAGTAGGAAGATACTGAATAGGACAGGGACCAATATTCACTTTAAAGGGTGGAAACGACCTGTGAAAAATGACCCAGGGCCTGTGAGACCCATGACAGCAGTCAAAGGTTAATACATTGTTGGTTGGTGTGGGTTTTATGGTACAAAGTCCATTATCAGACAAGCTACGTCAAAAGCAAGGTTTTAAAAAGCCAAAGGTAATAAATAGGTAAAATAAGTAATAAGTATATTGTATCAATGCACACATGATTGAAAATGACGTCTATTATAATTTCTAAATTGAGGGATTTTGTATAAATATATCAATTTGTGTACATAAAAATGACAATATGTCAGTGCCGACGAATAGTTCGGTTGGAAGTGTAATGAGTCAGAAGCCGGAGGGTTTTGTCTTTAAAACTAGGTTCAACAAAAGACCCTCAGGTTTGAGGGGGCTGTTGTGCGTCAAATCCGTTGTAGCCTAGCACTCGCGTTGGCTTGTTGTTAAGGTCTGGAGAGTTGGGTGTCAGCTCAGGCGTTGACCTATTCATCTGACCGTAGTTGAAGGTTACAAGGTTGTCCTCGGATCTTTACCTTCGGGATGATTCCCGGATCGTCGTTAATAACCCATTGTGTTGTTCCAATGCGACGTTTATTCAACCTTATAGATTAATATATTGAAGAAATCAATGATTTAAACTAACGACTATACTAATTTACAAATTTGAAAAAGATACCAATCTGTGCACATTAAAATGACAACATGGCATCCCAACGTATGTTATGTCACAAATAAATCATTACAGGTGATTAGTTATTAAACATTTTACACGCGTGAATCTGTTGTGCTCTAATCTTATCATCAGTGTACTAACAATAATAAGATCAGTTTATTCATATAGTTTCAAAATTATTATATCGTGAATGTTCCCACCATTGTTGAACAATTCTACTTTTACTCATTTCAAATGGACCTACATAACCCAATCCCCAACTGCTGGGTGCCTGGTTTATTCAAGCAAAGATCCAAATAAGCTGTAGTTCTTGTTTTATCAACCAATAAATTAACATTTCCACGTTCGTAAGAACATTTTATCACTATTGGGTTATGTGTTTAACCTCTCAGCCCGCAGCTAATAGTTTTCCAATAACGTTGCTGATCTGATGGCAGATGGTCTCAACATTAATGGTCGTATGCGCATATTGTATTTATTCGGTTACCAGTAGTATTTTCTTCGTAGCTTCGAAGCTATGTCGACCTTCTTAACCAACCAATGTAATCGTTTCTTTTTTCAGTCTTTTTTCAATCAATATATGTAGAAATTAAGTTCTGAAATGTGGTGGCAATATAAGCAATGCTACACTATTCAAATATCTCGTTACGCTCAGAGGTAGGTAGTGGAATTAACATCGCTCTGGAGGCATCGCAAAGGGCTATTGGTCTAAGAACAGATACGATGATAGTACTTCTTAATTTTGAACCACGTTCAGATGACAAGGTCACACCTGAGCCTATCACCCCTCCCTCCTAACTTTCACACCACGCCAACGTGAGGACATTTGAGGCCACGACAGATTTAATAGAAACCAGCCCCCAGGTACAACAATCTTTGCTTGAGTCGAGTTCCGAAATGGCAACAATCCGGTTGCTATTCTATCTATCTTCCAACCGGGTTACCATGGCATCCATGACGCTCAGATAATTAATTTAATTAGTGAAGAAAGAGCAGTGTTACAATTTGAGGTATAGAAGCGTTTGGTATATTTTGTTCAAGATTCCACCGGTAAGAACTCTTCAACAATGTTTCTAAGGTTGTGAATAAGCGCTTTATCCTGAACACTAAGAATACAACCTCATCAAATGCTTTCCAGCAATCTGTTATAATCTGCTTTAAATTAGAAATGTTGTGAAATAGTATATGATATAATAATAGTTTCGTAGATATACAGGGTGGCCCAAAAGTCACTAAACCATTTGAAAATAGAATAACGCTCTTATGTCTTAAAATTCACATTTATTCTTTTACAAACAATAAATATACTTCTTGGAGATAATTTTCAATTAGTTTTGTATATTGTAATCGTTTGTCGCTTGTTTAGATGCTGGTTTTCTGATTCCAACATGACGAATGTAAGCTCTATGGGTTAGCTCAATTGACTTTGGTTTAGTAGATTAAACTGAATTATTTTTACTCTTCGATGTGTCGCGAATTTTTCCATAACTATTTTCCAAGGATTGAATATAAAAATTCTGAAAAAAAAAATTGATAGTTGAAGTAAATTCCCCGCAAACCCTCTAGTTCCTTTGTTTGTACTAAAAATCCCTCTTAAAAGTCCTGGATATAAATATATTTAATAAACTCGTCTACCAAACGGAAAGTTGTAACTGAAGTTTTATAAATAAAAAGATTTACGGTACGTTTTTTCAGCCCTACTACATTCCTTTTAGAACAAAACAATAGTGGCATTGATTCACTCATCCTAGAGTAAGATGTTTCAAGAAATTCTTAAAGGATTAGGTAACACATTCCGTATGTATTACCGTTTCTTTGGTTTAGTTACTGACAAGGTGCTTAGATTTAAAAGCTCCGAATTGATTCTCTGGTTCAGATACTGACTTCCCACAAGATCGATTGGATCCTTCATAGTTAATACATGTGGTGAGCAATTCGCTTTGAATCTTACAAAAGAGGTAGGATCGAAAATGGCTTCCGTGAAAGGATAGAAATGCTACACTTCTTGCTTGAATTATCTTTGTTATTACAAAATATATTTTTATGATGTAGTATATTTTAGATTTGATATGAACTGATGTTCGTTAGGCTATATGTGATAAAGGCGCTGTTAAGAGTAAAAGGTTAATTTATCTTAAAAAGTTGCAAATTTATGTACACATTATTAAAATTATCATTAACATTGAGGAAAATCTCTTGTACAATAGTTTATGTTCAATATAACTCTAGGTATGTAGCTGACTGGAGATACGGGCTATCTGCCCCGGTCTGGGATCAATCCCTAAGGGAAAGTTTCAATGTCAAAACCTCATAATTTTGAATAACGGTCAGATCACGAAGTCAATGCCTGAGCTGGCATCCTATTCTTCAAATGTCCAACGTGATGACATTTGAGGCTGGATAGATTTAATGCGCACCAACCTCCAAGTACACGACAGTCTTTGGTTGGATCAAGTTTTGAACTCGCTTCCCTCCGTTTACTTAATCCGCAACAATTCCAACAGAGGCCTACAATAGAACTCTAAATAGTGAGCAATCAAGCATTCAGTGCAACAGCAGGCCATAATACGTTTCTTTTTTCTATTGCAGCAAAACGTAAATTGTGTGTATGTCCATTACTTGACATTGCCTGTCTTGTGTCTGGCGCAGCATGGCGAAATATGGCCCTTGTGTGCCACAAAACCAACAAACCCAAACAACCACCACATTAAGTACCATTGATCGCACAATAGGAATATTAAGGAAGTGTAGGTTAAGTGTTCCAAATATCGCCTACCCTAACTATTTCTCTGTATCTCAGCTTCCTGGGTTGGGAAAACAAGCTGGAAACTAAATGAATATCACTAGGAACTATTATCCTCTATTGTTTCCAGAGATCATATACCTTCTTTACTAATGTCAGTTTAAGTTAACTATTACAATTTCTTAAAGTTTCCCAAGAGAATTTTCAAGAGAGGGTTCCTAATATCGCCTACCCCTGTTCTTATTACCACTCACCAAGCGAAATTAGGAGCTACTATTAAAAACGAGTTGGTAGTAGAGCGTACGTACCTAACTTTATAGTCCGGGCGCCAGCGAACCATTTTGGTAAGTCATTTCAACAAGGCTCATTTTTGTGTCAGTTGTTATCTTCATATCCCTCAACTGGTCGTCAGCTGGCACGCCTACGGGGGAAAGTGGTTGTGGAAGGTTTCGATTGTTGATGAAAAAAAAAATAATAAAAATAAAAAAATAAAAGTGGTTTCAACAAAGCTGAAACTTTTTCTATAGTTAGTTAACATGATAAAACGACATATCAAAACTGTCAGCTGCATGGCTGAGGAGGGAGTGCACGTCAGCTGATAGTGTCCATATGATGAAAATGAAATTTTAAAAAAGTGATATCTACAAAGCTGAAACTTGGCAATAAGATTGTAGGCGTTATGAGGAACTGATAGAAAATAGTCAGCTGGGCATATAGTGGTGGAAATATCACCTTGCCTATAGTCACATTGCAGAGTTTCAGCTTCGTTTGATATCACTTTTTTTTAAATTTCATTTTTATCATATAAACACGTTTAGCTGACGCGCTCTCCCCCCTCTGCCATGCAGCTGACTGTTTTAATATGTCATTTTATCATGTTAACTAATTATAGAAAAAGTTTCCGCTTTGTTGAAATCACTTTTTTTGAAATTTTTTGTTCATCAATAATCGAACTCTCCCACAACCACCGCAGGAGAGACAGCTGACATCTCGATTCCAGTTGAGTGATATGAAGATAACAACTGACACGAAAATGAGCCTTGTTGAAATGACTTTCCAAAATGGTTCGCGGGCGCCCGTACTATTAGTGTTTAACGTTCTTTCAAGTCATATAAACGAAATTATGATTTGGAAACACTTACCTGGATATTCCCTGAATGGATTGGAGACAAAACATTCGTTGATCACAGCCTCAAATACTTCAGATGCAATAGTGTCGTTGATATAGTTGATAGGAAACTTGCCAGTGGCGATACGTGTGGCAAAATCCTAGACCCTCAAGGTAACTACATAAACTCACAGATGTCGCGCATAGTAGCTTGAAAACAACACGAGTAGGCAATAGTAAGCACAGTGGCCATACTTGGAACACCTACCCTATATGTCTCATGAGGTGGTCAAAAAGGTGAATTGATGGAAAGTTTTAAGGAGAGTGGTACTTACCGGGCATTTGAGTACTGCTGTGTAATTGATTCGGGTATGATGTTCCAAAAATGATGCTCCGAGGTTCTGGAGGTATGTTTCTGCAGAATAAAGATGATTTTGACGAAACACAAGCGTTGGAAACCGAAAACATATGCTAATGGCTTTAACTCTCTGAGCGTCACAAATACTGTAGGGATTTTAGCCCCTAATACACTTGATGGCTAAATAATCACAACTTTCAAAAGAATTCATGGATATCTTCAACCTTTCGAGAGATTCTATTGGTCCTATCCTTATAATATTTATTTGGAGCTATTGTATTAATTCCTTCCTTGGAATAGAATCCTATAGAACGATTCTATATGTCAATTATATAGTATAGAATTCCTTGGAAATTTATAGTGGTATTTTCCTTAGAATAGTGATATATTCTATTGCTCTTTTTTTATTTTAAAGGAATATAATCCTTAAAAAAGATTATGCTGCTCATTTTCTTATAATAGCATCATTTGAAAAGTTTCTACCTGTTTTTATTTAGAATAGAATCCAAAGATTCTATTGGTCCAAGAAGGTCAAAACTTGCTAGATATCATGCAGGGAAGACTTCAGGTTTCACGATGGAATTATGTGTGTAAACACCTCAAACTGTTACCAGGATTGAATATTACTGTTTACTACTTGAACGGAAGACAACGATTGCCAACAAAATGGAAAAAAGTACAAAAGTTTTATTAGGTAGTGTTTATACATGAATGATATATCCAACTGGCAGTCACGAATAGGTCGTGCAGATTGGGAGGGAAATGGGCACTTTTAAAACTCTTTGTGACGTACAAATTGGCAAGATGTAAGGTAAAAAGAACAGTATACAAAAATAAAATAATGCAAAACCTTTTCCACTTGTGGTTTAGTTGAATTTTTTTGTACAAAGTACCGTACAGACAGGCATTTCTATATCCGCTTTAGAACTGTCAAGCAATCTATTATTTTCGCCTTACAGGAGCACGATTAAATTTCAGTTGCCATTCCTCTTTTCAGCAAATGTTGTTTACCTGAGGAAACGTCCACAATCCCCAACGAATACTCTTTTAAGCTACGCGATGACATTTAAAGGGTTTTTTCAAACCCTGAAAGACAAGCGGAATCGGTACATTTCCATCAAAATATAAATATTTGCATCTGTAGACATATAAATGACGAGTAAACATAAACATACTTGATGATAATGTAATTCTTTTTATTTAATTAGAAAATTTTTCACAAGTAAGCTGATTTTTTAAATTTAACTCAAATTTCTGGTATCAATATATGCGCTTATGTAAGTGAATGATAATAGCCCATTGTGGTGCTCCAGTGCAACGTTAATTAAATACCTACTAGGGATACGACATCGATAACAAAACATAGATATTTTGAAACATCGATGTTCAAAATTAAAACATCGATGTCGATAATACATCGCCCAAAAACCATCGATATGTTTAAACATCAGTGTATTTAAACTTCTTTTTACCCATTTCTTAAAACTGGTTTAGTAGCCTCAGACATTAATGTTCGCCGGGAGGGGGGGGGGGGGCTATTTAATTTTTGTCATTTGCTGTGTTTATTAATTTATAACTAAGATTTTTTTAACTGTCCAAATAAAATTAAAATAATTAATAAGAACAATTAACAAATCTTTTATTTATAAAATTGAAAAATATAAAAGAAAAAATAATATTCACATCAATTTGACATAGGTACTATTAACTATAAGTATAATTAGGTATAGGTACATAATAATAATTATTGTTACTTATTATTAATTATTTATCAACTTATGGGGGAAATATAACAAACTTAATATTTCTTTACTTTAAATAAAAAATAGCGGCGTCTATAATTATTATATGCTCCAATATTTGTTATTTACAGTTTGTAAAAAAGAAGTTTATTAACTTTTCCTCTCTTTAATCGACTTCTTGTTTCACTAACTATCCCACCAGTTAGTTAAAAAACTCTTTCTGATGGGACGGATGTCGCTATCACTAACAGATACTTAGTTGCAAGGTTATATTTCTTAACTATTATTGTGGTACTTTTTTATTTACAAATAAAACATCGACAATGTAAAAGTATCGACAGTGTAAAAGTATCGACAATGTTAAAACATCGATGTTAAACAAACATCGGCTCCAATAAATCGATGGTAAAAACATCGAGGTTTTCATAAAACATCGTTTTTTCCATAAAACATCGACATCGATGTCGTATCCCTAATACCTACCTCTAGTAAATGAGCCCTCAGGTGAACATCTCCTTTAGGTGTGTACGTGCTTCACAGACCCAAGATATCCTCGTGATCTTTTCTTTTCCCATTGGATTTACAGTCTTTAGTATACACGGGGCCGTGCTCCCGATATACCCAAGCAATCGTTTTCTGTTTTCACCCCACTATTCTAATTTCCAATGCCTCTTTTCCCCCTTTCACTACATTTTCCCTTAATGTTGTCTTGTGTTTGTCGTAGCTTGACTAAATATGTTCCTTGCGACATAAAATGCTAAAACAACTAAAACACTTCTAGCGAATGAACTGAGAAATGGGATATTTCAAGAATTTAAGGATATTCAAAGAATTATAGATGTTGTTCATAAGTTTAAGATCAAAATTTATTTAAATAAAAATAACTAAATGAAAATAGTTACATGAATTTAATTTAATTGAAGATTATGAAGTGTATAAAAACTGAATCGAGTTAATATCAATGAACTTAAAGATGGCGAAAGAGGTATCAAGATTAACTTATGGTCTGATATGACATTGTGACCTAATGTTAAACCCTATATTAATTATCGTACAATACAAATATAAACTGAAATTTCCACAAATCAACTGTGCAAATAAGTAAAAAGAATGCATAATCTTCAGTACCCGACCCTCGAATTAATTAGTAATTTAGTAATTTTTTCACATATATTTTTATTTTCATCACTATCATCTTACTATCTAAAAACAGCTGTTGAATGATATAAGCTATCAACAGATTTAAAATTATGTCGGTTTAGAGTAGAAACTTCATTAACTGACAAAAAACCGCGCACACGTTTAGAATACATCCGTTTAACAATCGGTAATTCGATTTTAGATCTAATGCGAAATTATAAATATTTTGATAGTGCTATGTTTTTTAAAATACAATAGGCCAATGTATTTATCATCATTCTGGTAAATAGCATTTAGTGTAAAAAAAACAAGTCCAAAAAGTTTTCTAATCGGTCTGTTAAAAATGTTTTTATCGAAATTTCTGTTCTAATTGAACGAGATATATACTTTGAAATTAAAATGTAAGAAAATTGGTATACATTCTTTAGTATATATTCTATAAACAATTTCTTGCTTTTTATTACCTGCTATAAAGCAGCTCAAAACTTTCTATTTAATATTAGTGTGGTATATGAACAATTTTCTTATATTGTTGTCATGAAATATTTTTTCAGATTTTTAGAAACATTAATAATTTAAATTTAAATGTATTTTATTTATTAATATACATATTGTAAAACAACAAGGAAAACATTGTATTCGGGGATACAACGATTCTAAAATGCAGTAGTACTTTATTATACTGTACATAGGAAAGAAAATGACAGTCAAAATATCACATTCTACACCCTTACAAGCTGTCATAAAATGCTTATACCTGTATATGATTCCAGAGGATTTTACATAATTCAAATTGAAAACAGCGTATCTGAATATCTGATGAATACTTTATTCCAATGTTTGAAATAATTTTACCATGGATGCAAAATCGGAAATATATCGGAGATTTCCAGAAACATTTTAATTTGTTAAGAGACCTACCTACTACAAGAATTTGGAAAATGGAATCAGTATCAGGATGACTTTCTCAACATCAGTTTCATGCACCTTAAAAGCTTTAGGTGCAGCCACGGACGTTCTCTCTCCCTGATAAATGATTCAATTCCGTCTCTTATGTATTCAGTTTCATTCATATCTTTTTTCGTGTGTCAATGTAAGAAATAAAGTCCATTTCGGTGCAATTTCAACTACGTAAGTTTACAGAGAACAACTTTGGAAAAAATGTCTCGAAAGAGCTTAAGAGTGTATTTCAACGCGGGAGAGAAATTCTGCTCTGAATGGTTGTATGCACAGGAGAGTTTAGATAAAGAGCTTTACCGGATTTAGAATCGCAAATTTGTACAATTTGAAACGCCATATATTACTGAGACGTATTACCTGTTTCATGAAAGAAGGAGAGAAATATTCCTCAGAATAAAAATATAGGAACTGAGAAAGTAACGAAAGTGTTATAAGAATAAAAAGTAAATGTGGGAATATTCCGATTTTCCAATATTCTGGTAGATCGCAAGCTTTCTAACTTCAATACTTTTGAGTTATAAGTACATAAAAACCTCTAAAGGACTTAAAAGTGAAAAAGTATGTTTGCATGGATTTTCTTTCATTCTGGAAACATCAAACTCATTTTTTTACGAATTTCGATGGCTTGCCTTATATTAACCACTATGGCAATTCATACAGATCTCATACAGCTATTGAGGAAATAAAATCTCAGAAAGAGACATAATATTTATAAACTAAAGAAAATGGTTGTACATCAATCTATAAACAAAAGAAATGGTTGCATATCAATCGATCAACAAAAGATGATGGTTGAACATCAATCGATCAACAGAAGAAAATGATTGCACAGCAATCAATCAGCAAAGTAACTAATAAGTACACTAAACATTGCTATTGGGCTTCAAAATGTGTGACCAATGGTCAGTATTTTAATTAACGTCGTACTGGAGTAACATAATGTGCTATTGACGACGGTCCGGGTTCAATCACCCAAGGGAAAGAATCGAGGGCAACACCATGCAATTTTCTACTATTGTCAGACGACGAGGCAACACATGAACTGGCACCCCACTCTACAAGCTTCCAAACAACGACATTTGAAGCCACGACAGATTTAACTTGAACCAAGGCCTTTGTACACGATGATCTTGGGTTGGATTCGAACTCGCAATCCTCTGACCAACATATCGATAAGTAGTCATGTGGCTGCTATGCGGAAATTTGGCATATTATCGCCTCGTTAAGCGATATGCCAAATCTTATGATATGTAGGTATGTTAATAAGCATTTCTATAGAGTGGCGACGAAAATGGTGAAATTGCCAAACTTTACTATTTCGCGTGGACCAATCATATGATGAATCAACGAATGAGCGTTTTATATCTTCTCGTCGCTAGACACGGGAGTATGTGTTGGGGAGGGTTAGTTAGGTTAGAGAGAGAGAGAGAGAGAGAGAGAGAGAGAGAGCTTCGACCTGCAAGACGAAAGTAGTCAAAGGGTCCCGTTACTTCAAGTTATAGTCACATGATCCTTGGAACGTAAGAAAGATACCATTGCAGTTTGCTTCGATATTTCCTCTATGGGTCGATCCACCTGGTAGTGAGGACTACAGAAATGAGCGAGACAGGTTGCATGGTGATTTTAAATTAATTGTTCAGTTCCTTCGGGAAAATATTTTGTTAAAGAGAAATGCCTTTAACTCTTTTTTTTATTCTAAAATCATGAAGTCAGTCACAGCAAATTAAAAATCTTTAAAATCTATTACTATATAAACTTTCTATTAATCGTCTGTGGGGTTCATATTCATTTATCCGTTTTGCAACCTGCAATCTTCCATTATAGACTTTAAACCGATTTTTTTTAGTAGTATAACTTTTTATAAGATTCTTTCAACCAATAACTGTGGTTATTTATACGTTATTATTAACTAACTAACACCAACACACACACTCCCGTGCCAAGTGTCGTTATTTTTGCGTTATGCGTATTGAAGGATAATAGTAAATTACACTATTCAGAAATCTCCACGATGCTTAGAAATTTAATACTTCAAGACTTCTTAGAATGGGCTCACAAAATTGAATTTTCACAAATATTCTTTGCAAAATTTGATAACGGGAAAACGCGCATATTTTCCTTGCTACACTATTCAGTTTACCACAGAATGTGTCTTTTATTTTTTTCTCTCCAATCTCTATTATTATAAAAGGAAGTGTTTCTATGTGTGTCTGTGAGCAATGTCCTGACGAATCTATGGCACAATAATGACATTTTGCACACAGCTAGTCCTATTTTTTGCGATTTTTGTGTAGCGCTCGAATTTTAAAATTTAATCTAGAAAATTTTTGAAATAGTTCATTTGTATTTAATTATTATTGTTTGCTTTAGAATGGCAACAGCATAAGAGATCACGGATTCTAAATTTATTTTTTCCGTTTCATTTTCCAAGCACAACGATTTCAGTGGACGAGCAAAACAAATAAACCGTTTTTACTGGAGTTCTGTAGTTATTTTTTCTATTTCCTGGATCGTTAAAGATGGAGAAAAAATTTCAAAGGTTTTGAAATCTGCGGAATATTTTACAACAGATCGATATATAAAAATGTGATATTTTTTTAAATAAATAATTTTTTAATTGTAACTTTTATATTTTTTCCAATACGAATTTGGCCTTTGCGATCGTTAAATATCACATATTCATTTCCTGCGCACAAACGATTCGAGCGAATGGATGCAAAACAAATACAAATTTTCGACTGGCATTGTTGAGTTCTTTTTTGTAAAATCGGGATTATGAAAGAACGATTGACAATTTTAACATTCATTTGAAATCTGGCAGAACATTTTACACCAGACTTATTTTACGTCACCTAACTATTTAATTTTCTGTAAATAAATAATTTTTTCATTTTTTATTTATTTTTGCAATACAAATATGGGCGCATTAGACAATGACGTCACGGCTTTTATGTCCTTTGGAATCGTCTTCGCGATTGCTTTTGGGAGATATTTAAATAACGTCGCACCGTACTAACACAATGGGTTATTGCGATTGTTTTTGGAATTGCACTCTAATTGTCGGGGTTTGTCGAATGTTATTGTTTTTTCTTTTTCATGAAATAAAATTTGGCATATCGGTAGCCCTAATTTTTTGTGAAGTTTGCGTCCAGTCCGAATTTTCAAATCTAATCTAGAACATTTTAAAATTAATTTGTTAGTTTTTCTTCCTTGAACCAACGTTTCTGACTTTTTTGGAACTATGCCACGTCTAAAGTCTGTGTTTGCCGTGGAGAATTTGACCTTCGCGATCGTTAAAGAGATCATATTCATTTTGATTTCCTGGCGAAATTCCTGTGTTATATCGGGTGAAGGTGGGCTTTATTCTTTAATTTAATATTTTTTTTTCTCACACACATGGTACTGCTGTGAAAGGAATGAGGCGATATGCCCATGTCATAATTGTTTGCAAATTTAATGTGTCCAGCCCGATTTTTAATTTTAATCTATTTTTTAATTAATTTATTGTCATTTATATATTACTAGCCACTTTCAGGCCATCACGGCGTTGCCCGTGGTGTTGGTTTGGGAAGCAAACCAAATGGGAATGCGTAGCAATTACCGGGGGTTGGCGAGCGTTAACAAGCAGTGGTCACACCTAATCCCACGAAAAGAACTGTCACAGGCAACACCGTGCTGACCACGCAGTGGCTAGTTCTATATATTCATCAACTATCAACCATAGAAGTATTTGCTTTATTCAAGTGGATAGGAATCAAAGTCCAACAAAATAATATATAAATCTTATAGCTATGATATTGCTGTATCAAATTCTCTGACGTACAGTGTTGTTTGTAATTAAAAAAGTTTGGATTGTGGGCAGTTTTATTCTTTGGTTATAGTTATATTCTGCAGATTTTTGAAGAAACATTAATCTTGCTTTAGGCCTATCGGGTCTACATATTTCTGCTAGAGATACATTCAGTATGTACTTTAAACATCGAGTATTTCGGTCGTGTTTCAATGGATGTTTAAAGTTGGGTAAGTTTATCTGTGTTTTGTCGACTTTCTAGTTATGTGTCTTTGCTTTTTCCTTTCGTTTTCACTTTATTCTTCTATTAACTATTTCTTTTTTACCTGTCTTCCATTGCACTCATAAAAACTTAATTGCAATTTTAAATGAAGATAAAAACCATTTGGAATGTGAATTATGTAGAAGTTATATACATAAAAGTAATATTTCAATTTTTATTCAGATATCATTAAGAACAATATTGATGGAAAATCTGCAAACAATACATCTGTATACACGCAAAACCATATTAAAAATTCATGGACAATGGCTTCCCTTCACTTTTTTTTGCCAACACAGACTAGGCAATTAATTTTTTTTAGAATGGAGGAAATGAGATAGCTTTTCTTATCAAATTAAAAGACCAAGACATTACTTTGCAGTGGGTTCGTGAGTATTGCAAAGTGTATGGCAATTAAATGACTGACAAGTCACCTTAATTGTCAGCCACAATCGACCCAGTTTCTTTGTCTACTCTTTATACGTGTCTGGTGTTCCAGAGGCTTGATCTCTTTGATGTATTTTATAGAAGAGCGCTGGACTGAATCGAAATATTTTTCAACTCCAGATTGAGCCTAATGACCTCCATTACTTCAAAAAACTTCATAGAGCTGTTTCCACTTTTTCTGCTAAAGCCAGAATAAGCCACATTGTAAATCAGGTCTACTTGAATCGTTTTCCTGTGACTGGCTCCACACAGTTCCTTACTTTCTTTGATGAGAAAGAGGATTTGGAACATATTTTGTTCTATTGCACCAGAAAGAACATATCAAGGATTCTCTTACAGAAAATGTATGATTCATTTTTCTGTTTTTCTAATGTTCATTTTGTGTTTATAGCTTCGCTGGTGTTTTAAAGACATCGTGAATTCGGTATTAATTCGCCGGAATCATGTATCATGATGAAAAATAAAATATTGAGTTAAAACTGGTCCCTGTCATAAAGCAATAAACCTTGGTACGTATAACTTTTAATCGCTGTAAAGAAATAATTATATTAAAATTGAGCGGTCCCGGGCAGTTCATTGAGTTATAACTCGCAAAATATATATTTCCCTTATAGAGAAAAAGAAATTGAAAACAGATTATTAAAGAAAATAAAAATAACTGATTGCGTTTAAATGAATGCTCAATACTTGAAAGTTTTAGGTAAAATGACATCTTAGACAGTGAATAAACCATTAAAATTTCGGAACTTTTCAAAACCTGAAATTTTTTTCTTCTGCAAAATTAGAAGTTTGACTAAATGCACAGTAATTATATAGGTAATATCTGCAAGGAATTATTTAAGTCATTAGTTCAAAACTTCATTGAAAAATGAATTTTGTCCAATAAAGTTAAATTTTTACGAATAAACTTCATTGGATAAAATTCAGTCTGGTCAGTCTTATCTAAGACAGGAAACAAAAACGTCGATCATCCTTTCTGCTTTCCTCAAATTTGTTGTTTTGTTGAAAACAAATGTTTATTACTCTTAAACATATGAGTATTTATTACTCTTAAACATATGAGTAACTCATATTGTACGGATAAAATCGAGTTTCAATTTCCTCAGATATTAATCCGCAATGGTATGCCGTAACGATGTAGAAGTTTATCCCAAGCTTTACTGTTGGTTGAATTTGAGACGGAGATGTGTCAAATGAGAGCAGCTGCTTCGTCTTTCAAAAGTCCTTTAACGAATGTAAATTTTTGAATGTTCCGTAAACAATCATTGCAGTGAACAGTCGACTCATAAAAGTCCTAGATACTGCCCCACTCCATGTACGATCCCGAAAAAAGATGTGATATGAAGAGGCAAATAACTCTCTTTGATTGTCCGGGACGTTCGTGGAATAACGAGATCCGTCAACAGTCTTTGCTGCTATGCGAGTTGTTGCAATGCTTTTCCCAACCTTCGCTGTGAAGTACGCTTCTCTACTTTTGGAGATCCGATTCATCCTTGTCCACATCCTCTCTTACAAATATGTCAAAACGCTGAAACATCAAGAAGGTCTTTCCAGACGCGCTTTCACCTCTGGAATATCGAACTCGGACTTGCCTGGGACAAATCTTTGTATTCGACTGGTGGAGCCCTTTGCTCGACTTATTTGCGCTATTATACACTACCCTATAATAATGGACCGGACAACAAGATGTGATGGTGTAAGGGAAATAATACATGCTTTAATAGGAGGATGGTCCCCAATGTGCTGTAATTACGCTAGCAACCCTTCTGGGTATACTTTCAACAAAGTTTTGATACACAGCTATGGGTATTTGTGTCCATTTCGAGAATATCGTTAGCTCAGCTTTAGATTTCGGACGTGGTTCCCTGGTCCGTAAGCGTCGCTCTAACTCGTCCTGCAAATGTTGTATTGTCCGTTTCACTATGGGGTTACGGTCGGGACTGTAAACAGGCCAGGGAAGACGTTTTACATCCATATCTTGATACCACTGCTTGACAGAGGCTGCAGCATGTCATGGAGCGTTGTTGTCCTGGAAGTAATATTCGTCCATTCCGTACACTTGCGAGAGCGTAGGAAGAACCTGATTGTCCAAAATGTTCTTGTAGGCGTTGGCGTTTGATTTACCAGGAACACCCTGCAAAGGTCCCAGACCATAACACGAAAAACACCCCCAAACAAGTAGTCGGATTTTATGCAACTCCACTGATGTCCTGTCCATTATTGTAGGGTAGTGTATCTTGCTGTTTTCGCGACAAATCTCAAACTATCTTATTCTAAGACAGAGTTCTAAAAAATTCAAATCTCGTCGGTGCCTCCAAAATGTGGACTACTGGGGTCTCGTAGAATCAGACAAAACAAGTAGTTTTTAGCAAATTTAACGAATCAATTTATTTTAACCAGAAGATATTAGGAACAACAGACATAAAATAAATACTATTTCACAAGTGGTTTGGACGAGGCAGTCCTGTAATAAATCTTTCATAGTTCAAAATGTTTCATCTTCCGTGAAGAACACCAGTGCTCTTTTTGCTGCACAACCGGTTGAAAAACACTGGTAGTGATAGATCTTTTGAGCCAAAAATTACAAATAAAGTTAAAATATAAAAATATTGTGAATTCGTTAATAATATTTCGGACACGGTAATTATCACGAAAACCGGTTTGTACCGTACTTAACCCTGTTACTGATAAAACCACAGCTCCATTTCAAGACACATCACCGTACATCTAGAAAATTTAACTTCTTAACAATATTTACGTCTCGTGAAACTAACCGAAAGAACCATTAGGAGTTATCCAAATCTCACCATTTACAGTCCAGGCCTAACAAAGATGACAAAATACGTCCTTAACACTCCACATGTAATGTTACAAGAAACTATTTGTGCGGGATATATCTCCCAGAGTAATGTATTCTTCCCTATCTTTCAGGATTTATGTCGCACTCCGGCCTCTTCTCTAAAAAAAGGAATCCATAAGAGCTTAAGAGAGTATTCATGTAACGGAAAAATTGAGTTTCTTGCTATTCGGATTTTTACGAGCTTTACTGATGCTCCTCGAAGTGTGTTGGAGTATGTAGAAAATGGATTTATGTGGGCTAGACCCTATTTTTTAAGCGGAAGACGTGGCCTTTGCCTGGATTTTGAGAGGCTTTATTCTCCTACGTATAATTGAATGAATTCATTCGTGCTGCGAAAATCGAAGTACAATATTAGTGTTTGACATAAAAAGTGATCAGTTTTATATAAATAAGAATGAATGTTGCCTTGTGACGACTGCTACAATCTAGACACGAGAAGTCTGAAATAATTTAAGTTGTTTAAATTTTAAAAGAGGGTTCCTTTAAATATAAATGCTCAATCAAAATAGATTTAGGATAAAATATCTTGTGTGAGACATACATAATACCGCTTATACCAGGAGGCAATGCAAGGTAAATTAATTTAAGCCAATAATCTTGTAAAATTTGAATTAATTTGTGAAAACAGAATAAACGGTTTTAAATCTAAATTCTAAAAGAACGGCATTTTTATTTTATTTTAGGAACAAAATAAAACAAATTTTAACAAGCAAACTGAATGTTTTAACTGAAATCAAGTCAAGTGTCTGCATGACTTGAGAACCGTTTCATATTCCTCACTATAAAAAGTTAGATAAGAATAAGTTTAGTACAAATTTAAAAAACTACGGTGTACAGAGTGTTCAATCTCTTTGAAATGAAGGTTTTGACTCTACTTTATTTCATGTAACTAACTCGTGCTTCACTTAAGAGAGTATTTTGTGTTATAAAATGCGCGTTTGATAACGTTCCACTGAACGGAATTAACGTAGCAATTACGGAGTATTTATTGAAACTCAAAGAACCTCTATATCACAACTAATAAAAAAACTATAAAATTAATTCATTTTGATTTCTCTCTCATAGTTATTGATTTTGAGCTCTGGGTGAAAAGGAAGAAATAAGAGTGATAAAAGATGGAATTTAAAGTAATTGATACAATTAGGAGTCTAATTCATGTTCTAAAGAAGCACATGACATAGACTGACAATCAGGTTCCAAAGGAAGAAGGAAAATGAAAGATCTGTGGATGTAATCAGTGGATTTTAATGGTGGTAATTTTTTGTGTTGACCGTTTCATTTGAATCACGTTCCATCTCGCTGACCTATAAGATTCTGTCAAGCTAAATGAAAGTGGCAAAAGTGTTTCTGCGATGGAAAGTATATTATGAATACATGTATTACGAACGTGTCATCACATGGCTTTTTTTTTCGAAAAGGATTTCAGCAATCCTTCCAAAAAATTCCAAAGAAGGAATTCCAGATTTATTTTGATAGTTGATTGGTCAATGGCCGATTATATTACCCTCGTTTTGTCAATACTTGGCGCTTAAACTACATTTTAAGGTCGGGGAAGTAAAATCTCCACTTTCCGTCTGGTTTCTTTACACTGGAAATTCCTCTTATAATGGGATCTCTAATTGAAATTTGTTTTTCTACTGAATGATGACTATTTATTTGCAGTACTCCTATTTTCTCATGTTCCACATACTTTTATCAGTCAGTTAGAAAAGAGACAAAATTCGCGTTGGAGAGTGATTTTCGCTCATTGGAGATGAACAAAATCAGATGGGTCCTACGAAAATTTTACTTCTGCTTTCCAAATGCACTCTCACGATACGCGATCCCTTAAAATGTAATTCATCACCGGTATGGCGACGCCACGAGATTTCTATCTTGTGTTAACAATTTAATTATCCTGTCGTAAGCTTAGAGCAGAAAGCAATTAACTGACAAAAAAAAATGTTTTACAGTACAGCTGTTTAATGACTAAGTATAAGATTCAAGGTCTAAAAAGGAAATTTATATTCCTTTTCAGTGTTCATATCTTTTTAGCATTACAAACTGACAATATATTCCGTAGAATCATGAAAATGAGCATTTATCGTCACCCAAAAAATATCCGTTAATGAGTTTCTGCTCTAAGCGAACGATATTTCAATTCATAACTTGTTTATTCTTCGAAATTTTCATTGGTGACGAACTGAAATAGTATTTGTTGATTTAGATTAGCCACAAGAGGACGCCATGTGATGAACATTCTTTTTGGTGTAACCTCTATGGTCACTCCTGGGGTCATCGCTCGCGTGTGTAGTGGGGAATTGTATCTCTCACGCAACCATTGCAATGTAGTATAACATGAATCTGATATACATTGCTAACTAATGTGGCAAGAAGATTATGCATTTATTTACTATGATAATATGAGTGAGTGCGAACTCTCCGTGGATTTAATTTTATAACGCGCTCAACTATTACTAGTGTATTTGCAAACATTGTTGCATTTTGATATATTTGTTATGCAGCGCACATGACGATACTGTGAATGTATTTTTAATCATGAAAACTGTAACCATTATATATATATCATTTAAAAAATTAGAATTCCGTCTACGCACAAAAAAGTCGCCTGCGCATGTTTGTCTTATACTTTATACTTTAAACAAAGAATCGCATTACATCGAAACTAGTGTCCTGTCTTTATTTCGTCCACTGATGATAGCTCTTGGGGAACAAGGTGAGTCAACCTTTAATCTTTGTAATCACCTAATTCGTATAAACTCAATGATCTAAATCTCATATCCGTAACTCTTTATACTTAAACTTTCATTTGGTCCGTCGAGCCGGAGTTCCGCCGTGGAATTATGGCACCTAAAAATGCGAAAACTACGCAGAATTTTGAAATTCTGTGTAAAGAAATTGACAGAATTGGGGAGAAGATCCAACGACGTCAAATAACTGAGCAAAGTATGGTACAGGCGCTAAAAACTAAAGTCAATTCATTCGATACTCGGCTATCCAATTCATTTTCGGAGTTGTCTTCGAAGGACACAGATGATTATTTGGATACGTATCTTAATTATCAGGACATACTTCTAAATTTATCCGTTGATTTGGAAAATAAAACTGTCAATGATAAACATGAACAAGTCTCAACAGTGGGAAGTGGCAATAATGTTCACAATGCAGCTAATAAGTCTAAAACAAAACTGCCTAAATTGGAACTTCCACATTTTTCCGGTGAACTGGACCAGTGGATTACCTTTAGGGAGTTATTTCAAACCTCTGTTCTCGACAACACCGAGTTGTCGGACATCGAGAAATTACAATACCTGTTTGCATCTACACGTGGCAATGCTGCAAAATTAATTCGCGGATTTCAAATGCAATCAGGGAATTTGAGGCATTGCTGGGAGATATTATGCGATAGGTATGAAGACAAAATTCAATTGGCATTTGTCCACATAAATAAAATTTTTGGCATGAAAATTAACAAAGCCAATAACACTAAAGCTTTGTTGGATGTTTTAGACAATTGCAACGAAGCAGTTCGAAATCTGCAAACCATAGGGTTAAAATCAGATTCTTTGAGTGAGTTAATCATCATTTCTCACATCTTAACGAAAATCGACGACGCAGTTAAACAGCGATGGCATTTGACCTTGAGGAAGGACATTTATCCCGATCTCAAATCGTTCCGAACCTTTTTGGAGTGTGAAGCTCGTTCTGTTTCTTCTTTTTCTGCGTTGCCTAGCGGGGGGAGTGTGAAAGGCCAGGGAGAAACGCTAATGTAAACAGGTTCGGGGGGAGTAAAAAACCGGAAAGGAGCAGTTCGTTTGCTAGACCTCTAGTAGCGAGTGCGGTCGCTGTAAATTGGAAAGCTTGCGTTCTTTGTGGGGACAATAACATCCATCCTCTTTATAAGTGTACATGTTTCAATCGCATGTCCGTAACTGATCGGTGGAAAGTTGTAGAAACGAATAAACTCTGTGCAAATTGCCTGCGTGGGCACACTGATCCCTGTCGGATAAAAAGTGGGTGTAAAAATTGTTCTTCGAATGAACATCATACCTTATTGCACATTTATAGAGTAGGAAATTCTGAAGTAAACAAACAACGCGATTGCCCCTCCGGAACATCCATCATCATCCATTTCTACAACTCTCCAATGCCAATCACATATACAAACAAGTAATGTTTTATTATCCACCGCACAAATAAAAATAAAATCAAAAACTGGGGAATTTTTGCAATTTAATGCTTTAATTGATGGAGCTAGCCAAAATTCTCTCTTGACTCGTGAATGTGCGGAGCGCTTACAAGTACCCTTGCGGGAAACTACACATCGCTTAATGGGAATTAATGGGGTCACGGCGGAAACATCGTTGCACCTCGCCAACGTTGTTTTTTCTCCTCACTTCTCGTCAGATTCTTTTCACATTGAAGTATTAGTAGTAAGCAAAGTGACTCCACCTCTCCCTAACTTCTATATTCAGAAACGTAAATGGACACATTTATATGGACTCATACTAGCCGATCCAGACTATACAAGTCAAAAACCGATAGATATTCTTCTGGGAGCAGACATTTTCCCTCTGCTACTAAACGGCTCTCCAATTGTTGGACAAAGTGGTTCACCAGTTGCTATTCCTACAAAATTAGGACATTTACTCACCGGAAAAATAAACTCTGCCGTACACTCGAACATTTCTATCGGCTGTCTTTCTGTTAATGCCAGTATTGATAGCACACTGCAAAAATTCTGGCAAATTGAATCGATTCCGTGTGAAGAACTGGTAAATAATGAAGAAATTCAGTGTGAAGATCTTTACACAAATTCATTACAACGAAATAGTGAGGGAAGATACATAGTAAAACTCCCTTTTCGTAATGACCGAGACTTAGGTGAAAGTCGATCGAAAGCTCTCAACCGTTTTCTTTCATTAGAGAATAAACTTGCTAAAAAGCCAGATTTAAAACTCAAATATAGTGAGTTCATGAATGAATATCTAGCCCTAGGGCATATGTCACCTCTACCTCCTTCCACCTTGGAGATAGATCAGAACCACTATTATCTTCCTCACCATTGTGTTGAAAATCTTCATTCAACCACAACTGCTCTTCGCGTTGTTTTTGATGGGTCGAGTAAAACATCCAATGGGCATGCAGTCAACGACCTTCTACTGAAAGGTCGTAAATTACAAACCGAAATATTTGACAATTTAATTCACTTTAGAAGTTATAAAGTTGCAGTGTCTGCAGACATATGTAAAATGTACCGTCAAATCCTCATTGCGGAAGAAGACCGCGCGTTCCAAAGAATATTTTGGAGACAAAACCCGTCCGATCCATTGATTACCTACGAACTAAACACTATAACTTATGGAATGTCTTCGCCTTTCCTCGCACTTCGTACGTTGCAACAATTGTGCAAAGACGAACAAGACAACTTTCCGAACGCCTCTAAAATTGCTGAAAATCATTTCTACGTTGATGATCTTTTAGCAGGTGCAGACACCGTAGAAGCCGCAAAATCCTTAATCGATGAAATGCTACGTTTCATGAACGCAGGATGTTTACCTCTTCGGAAATGGTCATCTAGTCATGAAGAGGTACTAAGCGAATTGCCTTATTCGTTAAAAGCCAAAAGCCTTAACCAATCGTTCAGTGATGCTGAAGAGTCTTCACAAAAAATCTTGGGACTCGTTTGGAATCTTCCAACCGATTCGCTGCAAGTTCGGACTGTGGAAGAGCCAACCGTCTCCACCAAACGTGAACTGTTATCGGTCATAGCGCGTAGTTTTGATCCTCTGGGACTAATGTCACCTGCCATATTGCTTCTGAAGATTATGCTTCAGGACTTGTGGAAGTCAAAATTGGCTTGGGACGATCCCGTTCCACCAGACATTCTAGAACGGTGGAATAAATTCCAAGCAGAAATGCATCACTTTAAACAAATTAAAGTTCCTCGCTACATACATACTTCAGAGGATTGTATTCTTGAACTTCATGGCTTTTGCGACGCTTCTTTTAAAGCTTATGCTTCAGTAGTTTATTTAAAGGTCATTTCTGAGTCGACACATGTATCCTTACTCACAGCAAAAACAAGAGTTGCGCCTGTTAAACCAGTAACTCTACCCCGGCTGGAGCTTCAGGGTTGTTTACTGCTAGCCGAGCTAATTTCAACAATTCTAAAAGTAATCCCAGTTCCAAACCCACAAATATTCCTTTGGTGCGACTCAACAATCGCATTGAGTTGGATCACAAACCCTCCGTCTTCAGGAAATCAGTTTGTACAACATCGAGTGGGAAAAATACTTTCCCTGACGTCAGTAACTTCTTGGAACCACATTCCTGGCAAAGAAAACCCAGCAGACTGTGCTAGTCGAGGACTTTATCCTTCACAGTTGTTGGCTCATTTAGAGTGGTTCACTGGTCCAAACTGGATTGTTGTCAACAATAAATACGGAGCTCTCACTTCTTTTGAACTCTCTACTTCTTCAGTACTTATTCGTGACGAGAATAAGGATTTGGTTCCACAAACAGTTAAAGAATCACCTCCAATCTCTCATGCTATCTTGAAGTATTCTTCATACACAACATTATTACGTGTCACAGCCGGGATCTTACGTTTCATTCACAACCTCAAATCTAGAAATAAGCTTAAAGGTACTCTTCAAACTTCTGAACTGACCGGTGCACGAACGGCTATTCTAAAAATTGTACAGCAAGAAGAATTCGCTTCCGACCTTAAGCTTATAGCAAAAAATAAACCTCTCCCTAAATCCAGCAAACTACTGTCTTTAAATGTCTTTCTTGACGAAGTAGGACTTCTTCGCGTTGGAGGACGTTTATCACATCATCAGACATTAGCATTCGATCATAAATTTCCTATTCTACTTCCTAAGAGACACCCAATTACTGCCTTAGTGATTCGACATTTCCATCTTACAAGTCTTCATTCGGGACCCGAACTTGTCTTATCGTTGATCCGTCAAATCTTCTGGATTCCGGATGGCAAATCCACAGTACGCAGTGTAGTGCGCAGTTGCATCACATGCTTTAAATCATTGGCCAGGCCAGTATACCAAAAGATGGGTGATTTACGTATTGCAAGAATCATGCAGTCACGCCCCTTCGACAAAGTTGGAATTGATTTCGCTGGTCCAATTAGTACAAAATGCCAGCACCAGCGAAAAGCGACAACATTCAAGACATACATTTGCCTTTTCATATGTATGTGTACCCGTGCCGTACATCTGGAAGCCGTCTCCAGTCTCTCTACTGACTCGTTCTTGGCTGCATTGAGACGATTCGTCGCACGTCGAGGATTTCCCTCGGAAATATTCTCAGACAATGGTACTAATTTCCGCGGTGCGTCTGCCTATCTAAAAGCACTTTTTAAACTCACAAAAGAGCAATCTGTCCAGAACTTCTCATCGGAAAGAAACATTCATTGGCATTTTATTCCACCCTATGCCCCTAACCAAGGTGGGTTATGGGAAGCTTCAATTAAACTTGCTAAGCGGCATCTCACAAAAACTTGTCAAGGCACACTTCTCAATTTCGAGGAATTCTCTACAGTGTTATGTCAAATAGAGGCTTGCATAAACTCAAGGCCTCTGGTACCTTTATCCTCGGCAACTAGTGATCTTCGTGCACTTACCCCTGGACACTTCCTAATCGGAGTTCCCCTTCTGGAACTTCCAGAAAACACTGACAGTTCTACAAACACTAATCGAAAAATTCTAAGTCTCTCTTGCAGATGGAGACTCTTATTGCAGGTTAAGGAATCCTTCTGGCGCCGCTGGACACGAGACCTCCTGCATACACTCCAGCCTCGTCAAAAGTGGAATTCAACGAAACAACCTCTGCAAATTGGAGACATGGTTCTTCTTCAAGAGGCAAATTCTGCTCCTTGTTCCTGGACTCTTGGTCGCGTAACCAACATCTTCCCGGGCAAAGATCAGATCACCAGGGTAGCCAGCGTGCGGACCAGGGATGGAGAAAAGCTTCGTGCTCAGAATCGACTGGTGGTCCTTCCTCTCCCCTCATGCCGGCCCTCGCAGGATGTTGATTTAGATTACCCACAAGAAGACGCCATGTGATGAACATTCTTTTTGGTGTAACCTCTATGGTCACTCCTGGGGTCATCGCTCGCGTGTGTAGTGGGGAATTGTATCTCTCACGCAACCATTGCAATGTAGTATAACATGAATCTGATATACATTGCTAACTAATGTGGCAAGAAGATTATGCATTTATTTACTATGATAATATGAGTGAGTGCGAACTCTCCGTGGATTTAATTTTATAACGCGCTCAACTATTACTAGTGTATTTGCAAACATTGTTGCATTTTGATATATTTGTTATGCAGCGCACATGACGATACTGTGAATGTATTTTTAATCATGAAAACTGTAACCATTATATATATATATATATATATATCATTTAAAAAATTAGAATTCCGTCTACGCACAAAAAAGTCGCCTGCGCATGTTTGTCTTATACTTTATACTTTAAACAAAGAATCGCATTACATCGAAACTAGTGTCCTGTCTTTATTTCGTCCACTGATGATAGCTCTTGGGGAACAAGGTGAGTCAACCTTTAATCTTTGTAATCACCTAATTCGTATAAACTCAATGATCTAAATCTCATATCCGTAACTCTTTATACTTAAACTTTCAGTATTAGAACAACAAGCTAACAGCTATCATGTTCAGAATACATTCAGGAAAATGTATCACCGCAGAAACACCACAGCCACCAATATTTATCTTCATTGTAAAAGTCTCTTTTATGACCTGGTTATAACAGTAAAAATTATTCGCGCATGCTTAATATAGCGCTTGCATAATAGTTAGGACGCATTCATAAATAATTTATTTGTAATACGCTTAATTCTAAATGAGGCATCTTGAATCAAAAACAATTTCGGCATTTCTCAAATATTACGTTGAAAGTCAATTCCAGAAACGCGCCGTTCACTAACGTGCAAACCTAAATATTATCCACTCTTGCAATTAGTCCACGGCTGTGATCCCATTTCTGACATTTTACATGCACTCACAAACTAATTTTACTGCTTAAAATGGAATATTCCGTTGAACTTTAATTTTGCTGATTAAATCGCCGTTTTCGTGATCACAGTGTCCGTAGAGAATCCTTGTAATAGAGCAACGCTTTGTCTTTCGAATGAAACGAAACTTGTTCGTATCAATTCTCCCGAATTTAAGCCTCGATTTAAATTGGGAAAACTCTGGATGGAATTCCGAGCACGTAATTTAAAGATTTCCCTGCTGTTGCCAAACGACAGTTAGAAATGTACTCTTTATTTGAGAATAAATCTAGAATTTATTTGTGTGAAAATGAACTTCCAAAATAAGGAAGTTTATGGACTTAAACTTGAAAGTTGTTCTTCTCTCTTTGTTTGGAAAAGTTCTGGATGTCGATATAAATCGCATTGTGGATTAAATTATGTTATGTAGTACTTGTGTACAAATTGTTATTAAAGTATTTTGTTTGTACTTTATCAGATGGGATTAAGTTTCCCTGAAACTGAAATCTAAATTTGTGATATTGCATGACGTAAGATGAAGTGGAATTTATAGAAATTAATTTAAGTGACACATAAAGTACCAGCGTCTATTTTAATAAATATTGTGTTCACAAAATTCATGGATAGATATTTGAAACATTATAAATGCATATATAATAAATATTATAAATGTATAGATACTAAATATTATAAATGCATATATAATAAATATTATAGATGCATATATAATTATTATATAATGCAATCCGTTTTAAGAGTAATATTTCAAAATTTAATTTTTCAAAAGTAAATGTGACTCACCAGTCCCTGAAAGGACAAAAGCGTTGCTCTTACAAAACTGTTGGTTGAAAGTTCGAGTTCGAAACTCATGAGTGCCAAAAACGGCTTGGCTGCTTGTTCCCATAGACGTGAAATATAAGTAGACTGAGAATTGTTAATGAGAGGAGTTTCAAAAAGAGTAACCGACATGACGACTAGCAGTCACGTGACTTATGTGTGCAAAATTGACTTGGTTGGCCGATTTGGCATTCTTACCACCTCGTTTGGGCCAAAAAATCTTATGACTGAGTAGGTGTGTGAATGTACTTTCTACAGAGTGGCGACAAAGTGGTGAAAATGTCAATGTCTACTATGTTGCGGACTAATCATATGATGAATTAATGGATGGGTGTCTTCTGTCCCGCCAACCAATCAGATGATGAATGTTTCCAATCGACAGATGACAGTTTGTATATAGTCTAATGGTCACGTTATTACTAGTTTTGTCACACGATCCTGGGAGCATAAAAAGGTTACCATTGCTCACTCTGCAAAAATTGCCATCAATTCTATCAATTAATCTAATTAAATATTTATCATCCGAGTAAAAAAGAAAGTGTAGAGATATTGACCATAGATACCTCCTCTATCGGTATGGTTGCTGTTGAGGTATCGAACAAAAACTGGATTACAGCTATTTCTGTCTCACACACTCTATGTTTTTCATAAGTTTTTTAGTTTCTCTTCAAAGCTTTGGTATAAGTATGATGACTGATATTTTTTGCATAAAAGAATATTTTCGGGTTAAAGTATCTCCAAATAATTCTAGTTACCTGTGGTTTTTGCTAGTTATTCCAATCCGACTTTCTCTAAATTCCATTCCGCTCTATGACCCTTTTCTTCCTGCTTTGTATAAGAAGTGCCATTTTTTTACTAGGTAGTAGAATTTAAGTCTCACTTGAGCAACACAATGTGCTATTGGCGACGGTCTGAGTTCAATCCCGAAGGAAAGGTATAATTTTTAACACTACTGTTAGATCATTAATTCAATACCTGAGCTGGTCCACTCTCTATATTAAAAAAAATATTTTAAGGAATAAACAGTCCTTGATTTACCAACTTCCCCTGAAATAATAATGGAGGTTTCTTCTAATCTGTTCAGAAACAATCAGTTCCAATCTCCTTTAATTAGACCGCATCCATCAACTGAAAGGGAAAATATTATCCGTTCTCGCTTTCTCGGATCGACGCAGCTCAAGACTAATTCTTTTCTTCACCAAGATTCCTTCCAACGAGAATTATCGATAAGTTCATCATTTAATGCAATAAAACTATTTTCGTCTCTTTGACGTCATTTTGACGTTTGATACGTACGTGACTTTGATTACTATTTCCCACTGGGAAATTAATGGGCCGTCTTCCTGCCAAAAGTTTCCAATCGGGATTCGATTCCTTAATTTAATTAGGAGTCTCTCAGGATTCATTCATCCTAAAAATGTCTGATGGTTCTGACTGCATGGCTAAATAAAAATGGGCGATGAGTTTTTCCTTATTGATGTCGATTGTGGAAGGGAAAGGTTTCATTAGTACATTCTAAGGTATACACAGTCGAGTCACATAATGACCATAAGCTAATATCAAGAATAACCGCTGATCTAAAGTACGAACAGTAACTGGACGTCGTGGTAGTGAGTGTCAATAAGATTCTGGAAGGATAGGAAGGGTATCTCATAATTACAAGAAAACATTACTAGAAACCATAACGCTGTCACCGCCACCACCTTGTGTTTCTCCAACAGTGGTTGCAATGTGTTAGTTCTCGGAGTTTCTCGTCTAACACGCCAACGTCCGTCCATTAGATGGAAGAGAAAAAGTGACATGTCATCGAAAAGCAACCTTTTGCCAATCCGAAGTGATTCAAGTTCTGTAATGTTATGTAAATTGTAGTCGTTTCTGGTGTTGAACTTTCGTTAGCATGTGTACATCGACCAGCCATCTGCTGCGGAGCCCCACCATTGCCTCCTAGATTTAGAATCCAGGAGGTAGTGGCCTCACAAACAACAAAGTTCGCTGTATGGTTGTTTTAGATACGCATCTGGCAGCCCCTTGGTTCATTTGGACGACGAGATGTTCAACTCGCAGCGTGTCGGTGGTTCGCCCTAGCTCACCTTTACAGTTTACGTTCACATGACATCAATGGCTTCACAGTTTCCACGCCGTTTATCAGCAATGGCATTGTTTCCACACAATCACTATACTTTAACTATAGCAGTTACGCGAATACTTCACAAACTGCATTGTCTCAAACATATTGTCACTACTGGTCCGAAAGCTAATGATCATCCCCTTTGCAAAATCGGATAAAGTTTACGTTTCATCCATGACAGCAATGGTTGATATATTTACAGAATGTATACATCTCATCTTATATACCCACCACGTCAGCTCCAGACGCGTGTCTTATTTCATTGATTACGTGCGGCTGACGTCCAAAGTAGGCGATGGTCATCATAATGTGACTGGACTGTATTTTATAAAGGGTCATGAATGATTGTCTATAACGTTTGGATTGACTTGCCAGACACTTCTGTGTGTTTCTTATGTGTCTCGAGACAAATTGCTTTCATTGGAAGGGTACACAGAACATAAAGACTATAACAGACTTGAGAAACTGATTAAAATTAAGATGTACGTTTTTGGCCATACCTATTATAACAGGTTAACTCCCGACAGGAATTCGGTACCAAGTCTTGTGCTGATCACTAAAGGAATTGACAAAGATTATGCATTAAGTCTAACAACCAGGCAATCACTGATAACAGTTAACCCTATCAATAGCAAATTTTCAGATATTGATTACATTCCGGATGGATTTACATAAAGAACTCTTGAAATTTTTATTTATTTACCTTTATTTATTTAGGGATAAATTTTATTTAATACAATTAAGCGTTATTAATTTATTAATTACAATTTGGTTTAAGCTCTTAAATACAGTTTAGCTATTAAGAAACATGATTAAATAATCCCGAATTATTCTTTTGTTAAGTAACTTAAAAAGAAAATAAGATCTTATAAAGAATAGTTTAGTTTTATTAAATTGTTAAAGAGTATTGTAGAGGATATAAATATATACCTAAAAGTAGGAAAGATAAGGAAAATATATACCTAAAAGTAGGAAAGATAAGGAAAAATTATTATATTAGTACTAAATTAGATATGAATTCGGGAAAAGAGTTGTAATTAAAAAATTAATATAATCTTAAGTACACCAAATACTCTTGACACGGATGAGAACTTAAGCCACTTATTAAAACCAAAACCTGTAGGACCATTTTCTACTCTGAAATAAGCTGAATTATCTCATTATTAATTACGAGTCCCACTCATTAGTTAAAGTATAAAATACCTTTTTCCGGATGTTTTTCGCTGTCATCTTTTTTTCACTTGAATAACAAACGCTGTTGATTGAATTAATGAATTTCTCTTTTAATAAGATTTCTCACAGTAATTTAATTAAGCACAGTGTTTCAAAAAATAAATGAAAAGCTTATCATAACATTTAATGCGTTTTATTCAACTGTTTAAAAGCACGATTTTGTTTCGAATGTCTAATTTGAATATATATAGTCTACGTTTTCCTTTTTATATATAATAAACAAATTGTTGACAAAATGCAGTTTTTTTAAACGTTGCTTTTGCTTGAAATTAAAAGTTTCTTATATTGATCCACTTGAATTCCTGAAAAAAATTTAAGTTTTATTTCTTACTAACGCTGGTTACAAATTTGCAACCAATAATCATTAAAACAATTCCTTGCTAAACAACACTCAGGGGTTTGCTTCTTTAAATAAACTTGAGCATCACTTGAGCTAGTCCTCCCTTTCGTTTTACTCTCGTCGGCCGTTATACTTTTCACTGTTCCTCACCCTCGATGAATATTTTAAGTTGCCTATCTGTGTTTTGTGCAGTTTGTCCAGATATGATCTTTGAAATCTGAAATCTGAAAACTCAAAACAAACAATCAACCTTACGAAAGTAAAATTTCAGACAAAAACCGTTATATTTAGTAATAGTAAAATTTAATAGTTTATTAATCACTAAATTAACATATTTTATATTTGCAGTGTTTACATCTTTTAAGAAACGTAGTACGATACAAATTAACAATTTGTAATGCATATCACAAATTACACTGGGCAACAAAATTTCAAATGTTTTCTGCTTCCGAGATGAAAATAGTAATTTCCTAATTCAATGTGCTAAATACGAATATGACAAAGAAAAATCTGAATTAGCTACGGTTTTTTTTGTAATGTGTATGAATTATTGAGAAAAATGTATGCATATTTAAATATTATGAATAATAAATATTTAAATATTATTTCATATCTATAAACAGCCGCCATTCATGGGGATCATATGCAATGCCGAGATCTTGTAGTAAGCCAGAATAACGCAGCAGAACACAAGGTTTACGAAGGACAAGAAAGATTCGAAGAACTGATGACGATGGCGAAATGAAGTCACTTGGACATTTTGTTCAAGAAGATTCCACTGTCGAAGTCTTGTGGCCAGTAATTTGGTTTTGCTTTTGGACAGATCCAAATCTCGAGCAAGATCGTTCAGTTTATCAGAACTAACTTTATGTGGTGCAGATGTTTCATAAAAACACTAAAAGTCATCATCCTCAGTTCCACCACATGCTGACGTTGACGGTTTAGGAGATTTCGCGGAAGCATGGCTATCCTTCTCGCTTGAACTGATAGCAAAATCTGTATGAATAGGGAATCCTTCGCCATGCGAAACAGGACGCAGAGCAGATGGTATGTTAGGATAGTATTCAACTGTCCACTTTTTCTTGGTGATGACCCCAGAAATTGGCGGTACCTTGCAGAAATAACAGTCATCAACGTGATTAGTTGGCTCCCTCCAAATCATAGGCACAGCAAATGGTATTACAGTTCCTTTGCCATAAAGCCACTGTGAAATATTTATTGCACAAGTGCAGCAACATGAGTGTGGACAGATTTTTATCTCGTGCAAAAAATCAACAATATCTGGGTGACGAAAGAACTCGTCATTAGAAAAATTGAGTTGATCTTTATTGACGAGATTTTTCGTTAAAACAACTTAGAATTTAGCATCTGAAGAACTTAACCACTCAGCTACTAGTGTGATAGGTGCCTAAAGTATAAATGTTGTGCTACGCTTATAATGCATACATTCTACTCGATTATTAACATGATCTGGTTGTTTGTATATTACCCTACGTTTAATTAATACTTCCACCCACACACGATTGGAAATATCCTCTAATATTCAAGATCATACATTTACGTCTGATTTTAATAAGGCTCTCATTGATATTATACGTGCGTATATATTAAGTACGTACATACTTACATATTATTAAGTATAAATGCATATTCTACTAGATTATCAACGACATTAATGGCTTGTATATTACAATATGTTCCCTAAATACGTTCTTCCCACACATTCTTGGATGTATGCTATATTCACTATCCTATATTCATATGTGTGGGCGGTATGTAAGTCTAAGGATCTGAGAAAACACTGCTGAAAGTGAATGCATTCACTTTTCAACATACAAACTCTATAACAAAAAAATCGACGCACCAAGAAGGAGTTGTCCGATGGAGACAAAAATTGGTGGACAGGAAAATTATGTACAGAATAGAAAATGATTAAAATTTCAGAACAATTGAATGATTTATTTCAGAGTTACAGTAACGAGCTATATAAGGTGTTGACCCGCCTCTAGCCTGGAGGCAAGCTGCCACACGGCGTGGCATAGACCGATAAAGCTCCCGGATGGTCTCCTGTGGTATTTCTTGCCAAATTTGCTCCAACTGTCGGACTACGTCATCAACATTCCCTACCGAATGCAGTCGCCTTCCCATCATATCCCAGACATGCTCGATGGGAGAGAGATCTGGTGATCTGGCTGGCCAAGGAAGTGTTTGACAAGCTTGAAGACAGTTCATAGCAACACGTGTCGTATGTGGTCTGGCATTGTCTTGCTGAAAAATAAGCCCAGGGTACTGCGAAAGGAACCAACGCCTTATTGACTTCCTCTTAAAAACGGTCAAACTCTGCAATAAATGATTCGATAGTTCTGAAATTTTAATCGTTTGGTTTTCTATGTATGGTTTTCACATCCACCAATCGTACAACTAATTCTTAGTGTGTCGATTTTTTTTTGTTATAGAGTGTACATGACTAATTTTCACGATTATGCAGTCCTTTAAAAATGAAACTTTTTACAAACTTTACCGGACAGTATTCAGTAGAGTTTGATAATTACTTAAATTATCCACACCGGTTAATTATGGACACAAATTCTTAATACGTTTTCAGTACTTCGTTCCTTAGTGGGAGGCCTTGATAATGTGACTTAAATCAAGTACTAGCTCTGTTATATGACATTCAATGAAAAACTCTGGCCTTCTGTGTACTGTATATAGAAATACCTAACATGCCAATGTATTTTACAACATGCAGTAGAATTGTTTTTCTGGAAATGTATACATGTTTAAACTACAAAAAGAAAACTTTTTTTTTTTGTAACTCTGGAAAAGCAAACCTTTGCTTTCATTTATCATAAAAGCAATAGATTTTTCTCTGTGGGTTGGTTTCTTCTAATGTAGTATTATGAATATGTAAACCTTGGAAATCTTAGAAAATGTACGTAGACTGTACACGAAGCTGTTGTAACAATCACTATGCAAATTTCAAGTACGTTCGCACGTTGCTGTCATCTGACAGCTCTGCACGAAACAAAATATAAATTCGCACGTGTTGCGTGTGCTATTATCTCTCTTACTCACCAACTCGAAATTGTAATTTCTGTTCTAGTTATCTTTTCTCAAAAATCTGAACGTCAGACCGTTTAAGGCCCGGTGTACACATCCGGTTTTTCAACGTGCGTTGCTACTACGGCACCGAAGCCCAAACATGCACACATAAATGACGCACGAACTCATTTCGCGCCCTATGCGATAAATATTCTATAGAAGAAAACGTGTTTATTTCGCTTACTTGAAGCAAAAAAAAGTATATTTTGAAACAAAATAGACGTTACTGGATACAACCATTTATTAATTATTATTTATATTCCATTTGTTTATGAAAACAAGGTACTTCAGAACGGAGACTCATATGCGGCGCCATGGGGAACTGCAGTACAAATTGCACGCAAGTTGGACGTGCGTCGCCCCACCTGCGCTGGAGGCATGTGTGTACTGCTCCATTGGATCTAATGTATCTCAGACCTGCGTTGCGGTAGCGACGCCGCACGTTGAAAAACCGGATGTGTGCACTGAGCCTAAATCTTATTATTTGTCACTGTTAAGTTATGTTTAAATAAATTACGTTTTTCGGTTCCTGGAATGTATTCTCTGCCCAGTTGATATTATGTTGTAATAGCAGCGAATAACCAATTGCTGCTAGCCAGCATTAGAGTTGAACTTCTTTCGAAAGCCAGAGGTGGCGACCCCAAAAACTAAGAATCTAAAATACTATAGCCTATATAGTGAATCGTTTAACAGTACTTAAGATTTTTTTTTTTATTAAATAAAACCAATTTGCTTTTGTGTGAATGCTTCGAAAACAATCATATTTTAAGTTTCAATATTCTTTTATGGTATAATTTTGATTGTCTTTCTTTCAATGGGATTTTTAAAAATTTACTTCTTTCTTTTAGATAAGCTAATTTACTAATATAATAAATCGAAGTGGCGGATTTCTGATCTCAATTTCTGAAATGAAATCTTTGAGAGCTCTCTCTCTTACTTTCCTGTATTCTTTTAGATTGTCTTAAGTAAAAATTTGATGGCCATGGCCAACAAAAGCTAAGATTCTAAGAAAAGTTAACAAAACTTTTACATCATGCTTAATGCTTAAGAAAGCAAGACTCTGAAGGATATTCTTTATTCGTCGATAAAAAAACTGTTTGGTATATTTCTTATCCGTAATTTTATTCTTTAGAGTCTTAAAAACTTGTTTACCAAATTTCAAATCAAACTTCACAAATTGGCATTGTTATAAGCCATTACCAGCCTCGATTCGCAGATGTAAAATTTAGAGTGTGTGCCACTTCCTAAAAATGTAAATTCTATACAGCTGACATGCAAAAATTTGCTATCAATAGATTTAGATCATCACACTTATCTACAGCACTTTATTTCACTGGTATAACAGATTAGGTAGGTAGGTAGTTATTTGATTTAATGTCGCACACTGAAGCACACAATTGTCGACAATCCGGTTTTAATCCCGAAGGGAAAGATCCGTAAACAAAACCTCGTCATTTTGAACCATTATCAGATTAATAATTCACACTTGAGCCGGCACCCCATTCTCCAATCTTCCACATCACGCCAACGCAAAGACATTTGAGGAAAGGGCACATTTAGTTTGTGAAGGGATCCATTGAAGATGTCGACCAACAGGTCTAGTGGTTAAGGTGTTACCCTCTAGATTCGAAGGTTCCTGGTTCGTATCCGGGTCAGTGCATGGATGTTTGTGAGCGTACGATGTAGAGGAGACCTGCGCACCTTAAATCTGTAGTGGCCTAAAGTCCTCACTTTGGGTTGGTGTGGAAGTTTGGGGAGTGATGTGCCAGCTCAGGTGTTGCCTCATCATTATGACCGTGGTTTAAAATTACGCGGTGTTGTCCTCGATTCTTTCCCTTAGAGGATTGATCCCAGACCGTCATCAATAGCCTGTTTAGTTGCTCTAGTACGACGTTCATTTAAAATTACATAACAATTACCATTTACGATGTATCAATTTCTACTTCTAATAGTGATATGGGTTTTATATCTATTTGTAATAGCGATATAGTTTGATAGTTTTCAAAACCGAAACCCTTCACCAGAACCTTATGATTTCTGGCTTACATAAATCACAGGAACTGGATCTCAGCAGTGTAAATGCGGAAACCATTTCAAAATGTACGAGGAAAACTAACTTAATCAAACTGTCAAACCAGTTAATCGTCCATTTCATCGATTCTTCGGAAACCTGATGTTGGAAACCTATTACATCCCTCAAATCGATTTTTAAGAACCTGATCCTTTGATTAAGACGGAAAGGGGGAACTTATTGCCGGATATTGGAGTAGGAGAAAACGGAACTGCAATGATCAGTCAATAAGAGACTAATAAAGGGGGAACAGTGCCGTTTCTTGAGTGATTGTCTTTCATATCAAACAACAAGAAGGGATGAAGATGGAACGAGAAATAAGATCGTGAGGAATGTTTTATTTATTGGATTCGCTCAGAAGTCTTCCAATGCTCCAAAAATAGGGCAGTTTTCACTATGGCATCAACTATTGCTTTGGAGAGTCATTCTAAAATAAAAATAAATTCTGTTGTTGAAAACCAGGATATATATGGGGTGGTTGAGTAGATATAACTATATTTTGTTGACTAATTCTTTTGGAGGTGCACTCAAGAACCCATCTTTAGGTGTATACTGGCCATCACATCCCCGAGGAACATACCTGGAAAATATTTTTTAACGAACATACAAGCAAAATTACATTACATTCCTTCAAAATAATCACCAGAAAAGTCTTGTACCTTTTGCCAGATGTCAGGAAGCCGTAGGTTACCGTTGGCAAGGTGTTTTCTGTTGACGGAGCGCCCAACTGCTCGGATCACAGACGGCACATCGAGGAAATCGGACGCCTCTAAGGAGTTCTTTCAACGTAAGAAAGAGGTCGTAGTCACAAGGATGCATGTCAGGTGAGTACGGAGGGTCTTCCAACACCTCCCAAGACCACAGTCGCAAAAGATCATTTACAGCTTGTGTAACATGACACAACGAGCATTGTCATTGCGGTATCTGTCGAGGTGGATAGCAGCCAGTGCATACCGGTGCCATTTCTGTACGTCCGTGAGTCGATGTGGAACCCAGCGGGAAGCAATTTTCCTCACGTTAAGACCTTTCTTCAGTACCTGCCACACCGTTTGATGACTGAGCCCAACTTCAACGGATAATTCCCGGACAGTCCATCGACGGTCTATGGAAAGGAGACCACTCACGATGTCAACGTCATGTTGAGGAATGGATAGCCTACCTGGGCAGTGCAAATCCTCAGTCTCAGTCCAATCTGCACTAAACGCTTTGACCCATCGTGCAACCGTCCAATACGGTTACGCATTCTCGCCACAGGCTTAAGATAATCCTTGATAACATTGCAATGCATTTTTGCTACGAGCAACCTCGATTTTAATCCACGACTGCTGATCACTTTTTGTAAACATGATTTAGAGCGGTAAAAACGAAACTGTCCACTTCAACACCACGCAGCAACTACCCCTTCTACTGGATAGACGGTTTGATGTATTCTACACATCGCCAACAGTGTCACCTCACTGCTCTGATATCATATTTACGTATGCTTGATGTTCTGTGACTTTCTGAGCTACGTTGTCGCTACTTTATTTACAACCCTCGTATATATTATTGAAACTGGGACATTCTTTTATGGACACCCTGTATATTCTTAATCGCATCAGAACCCATGCACTGCCATCCATCGATGTTCATCCACTAGAACAAGAAGCAACTAGAACACAAGAACGACTGTTCTGTGTTGGTAACTCTCTGTCGGGTGTATCTGCTTCGTTACCAACATGGGGAAAGACAGGGAATCGCGACATGCAGCTTAGCTAAGTATGGCGCTTGTATCATAAAACGCAAGGCCAACCAATCAGAAACTCCTGGTGGTCTTCTCGAGGTACTTCGTCATTAAAAAACTGACCAGATCTGTATGGACGACATATATCTATTTCATAAGGACAATTGACCAGATCTTGATCTCATCATGATACAAAAATCGGCAATACGAGATGACTTGATATTTCGTCATTCGGAAAATAGATGAGATCTTGAACGACGAGATACTTCGTAGAAACCACTTGGAGGATTATTGGAAAAAAAATTTCGTTGAATTGAATTACATATGTAGAGTCGCGGGAAAAAAACAAACGATATCTCTTCATTCAAATAATTTCAACAGTACAGCAGTCAAAGCTGGCATCCGTTTATGTATGACGTTAATGATAAATTCATCTGAATAAAATTTTACAAGGGGTATATAGGTATTCTCTGAATAAATTTAAATAAGGGGACGACTTCATATTAAATTGATCACAAACTTCATATTTTCCAATAACAACCACAAAAATCTATATCATTATTGAACTTCATATTTCGAGTTTCATGTAATTCGGTAAAACCGTTTCAGAATTATGATCATAGAAATTTTGGAACTAGTTTAGGAATTAGTTTCCCGGAATTCAATGGATATATTCCTATATAATATTCCTTTAGCTGTGATATTTTGCAGCATGTTGCAATCAAGGTATCCTAATAAAATATAGGTAATGTTTTATTTCTTAAAGAGTTTTTAATTTGCAATATGAATTATTATATTAATATGCGAAAAAATTATAAATAGGACGCTTGATATATTTTGACAGAAATCGAGTCAGAAAGACTTTTAATATTACTATAAAAATTTCAGTTCTTTTCTCTGAATAGACTTTTTGCTGCGCTTAAATTTTCGTCTCTTCGGTGATTTTAGTGAGCATTCAAAATTGGGAAAATTTATTCACAGCCTGAAAAACGTGTCATTTTTTGAAATTTTTTTTGAAAACATGATTTATGTAATCTGGCGGACAGTGTTTTCTTCCTGCCATGTGTGGTACCATTGAATAATGATAAATCGAACAGTAGAGATGGACCAATCTGTGTTTTTACGATACCAGTCTATATTGCTATTGCTGTCTTGCGGCTAACAGTTATTATTAACTGTTCTTATGAAATGTTTTTTTAATACTTACTAAAAGTAACTGTTTGTGAATGAATTTAACAATTATCATTAACTGTTGAAAAGTGAAACTGTCGATAAAATCCAACGGTAAATGAGTCGCTCAGAAGCCATTGTGGTTGAGTCCGATTTTTATATTTTCTGATTTTTGTGAATTTTAATGGTATAGATTATATTGTTTTTAGATATTGAAGGATTACTTGTTGCTTCGTCTTTTCTTGGTCAGAAACCCTTCTTTTTATAGCTTCTGAATATGTTGTATAATAATTTGAAAATCCACTGTGAATCGGTTCGCTTTTTTCAATACTGATTCGCATAAACTTTGAAATAAAAACTAAATAATTCTTCTTCTTACGATATGTGTAACACTGAGACTGCGCTCTTAATCAATTCTTTGAAAAAAGTGTAAACCAGAAATAATTCGTCATGCGACCTCCGTTTCACCAGTTCTAAAATTGCATCTACGAACGCTTCCATACCTTACAACATGAACTGATGAAACACAGATCAATCTTGAACAATCTATTTTTACATAAATTTCTTGCGTTTTTATTTGCACATCCTGTAAATATATTGTTTTGTTGCAGAGACTACCCTTTGAAAAAATACTCTACATGCTTTTTTGATCAGAGATTAATAAGCCAAAAAATTTTAAAAACCAATGCATTGAAGAACTTTAATTTTCTTAATTTTTGTATTCTGAACTTTACAGCATTGCCTTCTGAACTATTCAAATATTGATTATCATTCTTTCCAAATTTCTTGTTCAACGAGATCTGGCTGGGAGAAATCCAAATCAACTAACTACAACAAATTAACAGAGAAAAATTGAGAAACAAATGACCTGTATGGAGTCAAGGGGTAATGTGTTTGGTGGGGGGAGTTCAATAAAGAGGATATTTTCTATTCACAGGAGAAACCACTGAACCTATAGATCATGCATAAAGGATAGACATGGAAAATACCCCGTTCTAAACTAAAATTCTGCATTTTAACGTTCATCTCAGCAGGGTAATAATTACGTAGAGATGCATTGCACACGAACTACAGACTATTGCCTTATTCCGGACAAAATAATTGAGCTTTGCTCAAAATCTTCTGTAAACAGTCGGAATTATACATAGTGTATAGTTCAACACAATACGAACTCGATTTATAGGTCGTATATAGACTGAGTAGTCCATCTATTCCTGATGATTTCGATTTGTTCCCTCAGCTGGCGATTCCGATTTGCTGTTTCATGTAATTGCAGATCTCTCTACGCCTAAAATCTAGTTTGAATTAAGTGTCCATTTCATTACCTGCAATTCCCTATAGCTTCATCTCTCCCATGATACATATGTTACTACTGTTACTAGTATGCTAATTTGGCTAATAGTTCTGATTGGTTAAGATATTAGTGGATACTTGCTTAGTTAATATGCTAGAAGATATTAACTAAAATGTTCGTTGATATGTTGGCAGGTATTTACTAAGAAAATAAAAAGCAAATGGTTACTAAAATAAAAAATTGATGTATAATGATAATCTTATACTGCACTCGACAACTGCTTCCAAAGATGAGGACATGCATCCTTCTCTATATTTTAAGCACAAAGAAACAAGTAAGATGGCGTTGATTTTTTGAGATATTAAATTGTTTATCGTAATGTTTGAAGAAACAGTTTTATAAAATTAAATTATTTCAGTGAGCTTTGAACAGTAACCAAACAGGCATTCAAAGAAATAGAATAAGCATCCAAATATAAAACTTTTATCAGATGAAATTAATATGAATATTTTCTGCCCTCGTAATGTCAAATTAAATAGTTATTTTTGACAGTACTTATTTCAAAATCGTTCTGTTTTCATTCTTTCTTTAAGATTTTCTACGCGAAATTTCAATGTTCTTGCAAAGTTTTTTTTTTTAAAGTAGTGATCCTCTTAGATTCAAAGACCATTCATCAATACTTGACAAATGACAAGGCAACAGATTGCACCATTCTTACCATGGACTGTAGAACAATGAAATCCGTGGTTGAATAGGTTGCTTTGCAATGGATTTTCATCCAAGGCAATGAAAGGGCTCACGTCGTGGTAAAAAAAAACTTTTGTACTATAAAAGCCTTCAGGACTTTGTCCCATCTTTTTGCCAAATTACTTATCGATTGGGGTTCTTACCTAACGGCAAAATCTAGATTTTCCTCTCTTTGATCTTATGTGACGCGAATTGCAACATAACGGCAAAATAAAATCTAAAGCAGTAGATGATAAGAGATAGGGTCACTCCTTGACAAGACGAATCTCATCCTGGACTCTCCAAGATCTGAGATAGCTGCCCACTTCTGACTTAGGCTAAAATTTAGTTGGCGGTATATTCTTACGCTTGGCGTTAGGATTTTGGAAAGAGTGGAAAAGGCGGTTGACTACCTTCACTCTGGAAACTCGCTCAAGTGAACGAAGAGGAGCGGTATTGAGGTAACAGAATTGAGAATGTATCCCCATACAGTCACCAAACTAGCTCCTATCTCAAGGGCGTACCGTCAACTAGATTTTAACCCAGACTCTTCCAGGGTCATGGCTGTTGTCCATCTCTGCCAGATTGGCTTCACCGATTTTTCCTTGTTTCTTCCCAAATAATTTGTTTTCAATGCTGTTCATTTGGATATGTGCCCAGCACTTAAAGAATGTAATGGACTTTTGTGCAAAAGAACTGAATTACCCTTGATTTAATGATGTATTCAAGATTTGCCAGCAAAATTTTCAAGTTTTCCTGTACTTTAGATAGTTTTTGGTTATTTTATACGCCTAAAAAAGGAACTAAATCAAGTGTTTCAAATTAAATTCATATAATTCCTAACTAAACGCTTTGTTTTAATCAGTACTCAGCCATTAATGACATCATGGAATGATTCTATGGGAGAAAAATATTCAAAACTAAATCTTGCAATAATGATACTAACGTACATATGCTCACTCGAATATATTTCCTTGGAGCGTGTTCTTAACCGTTTCTAAAAATTGCAGATATTTTTATTCCCCATATAATTATAACTATTTCTTGTTTGTATTGAAAATATTTTATAGAATTTATTTCAAGTCACTACAATGAAAAAGATTTTCAATGGTGCATATACACTATAAATTACGAAAAGAATGTCGATTTTTATTCAAAGTATTTTCTAACTCCTTAGTTTTCAAAAGAATACTAAGTAAATATTAGGAAAATATTTTTCTAATTTGAAGGTTTTTTTCGTTAGGTGCTGTCACTATGTAACACGGTAAAGACGAACACTTCTTCATTCAAACAATTTTAACAGTAGAGAAAACTCAAAGATGGTATTCTACAGGGAATAACGTCTATATATACATATGCATAAAATTTGTATAGGGGTCGTCTTCATACTAAATTCAGAACCAACTTCATAATTTATAATAGCAATCCTCTATTTTGACACAAAATTTCGAGAATCTATGCATCATCGTTTAATTTCAGGTTCCAAGTTTCATGTTATTCGGTAAAACCGTTTCGGAATTGAGGACAGAAAGTTGTGTTTGGAGCTCCTATTGTTTAATCAGTTTCCCAGACTTTTATGAATATCTCCCTAAATAATATTAATCTAGCTCTGATATTTTTAAGCATGTTGCTATTAAAGTATCCAAATAAAATATACAGATTGTTTTAGTTTTTAAATAATTTTAATTTGCAATATGAATTATTAAATTAATATTCAAAAAAATTATGAATAAGAAGATTGATATATTTGTATTTTGTCAGAAATCGAGTCAGAAAGACTTTTAATATTACTATGCAACATTTCAGCTCTTTCCTCTGCGTAGTTTTTACGCTACACTTATTTTGTCGCTACGGTAAATTTGAGGGACATCCTAAAGCTAAAAAAAAATACAAGCCTGAGGTATGTGTATTTTTAAAAAATGTTTGCAAATAGCATTTATGTAATTTAACGGACATCGTCTTCTATCTGTCTTGTGAAGTACAGCTTAACAATGATCAATGTTAACAGTAAGGATGGGCAAAACTGTTTTACGATTACAGCCTAAACTGATTTTGCTAACTTTGGTAATAGTTATTATTAACCGTTATTAATGAATGGCTTATTTAATAGAACCAAAACTAGCAGTTTCTGAATAAGCGTAACATTTAGCATTAACTATTAAAAATTGAAGTGGATGGTGGCAAAATTAAACAATCATTCTTTCTGAATTTTTCGTCCACTAAGATCTGGTCAATTTTGCTATATATTGACGAGGTATCTCGTCAATACAACCATCAAAAGGATTAAAGCTCTTTGTAATTTTCTTTTATTCAAGCAACAAATGAACAGTTTCCGATTAACTACCGATATCTGAAATTGACGACGGGTTTAACCTTGAATACCTCCGTATATAAAGGTAATAAATTCAAGAGATTTCATATTTAAACTGATTTGACTGTGTAGATTCTGATTATGGCATCAAAACATGCAAATTAGTTGTATCTAATTTAGATAATTAATTATTAGTTACACTGAAACCATTCTAAGCATAAACAAATGGCTTATTTAAAAAACCTGGATTTTTAAAGTCAAAATTTAAAATCTTTTAGTGAATAAGTACATCTTAAACAAACACAGAATGGATTTTACTTCAGCTACTCAAATTATCTCATGATACATAACTGAGTTACCTTAAAATGTAGTTTATAGCCGTCTGGGGAGGTTTGTGGTAAATCTAATCGACTTTGAGAAATCAATCAATAATAATATTTTAATTCCGAATTCATTGTTTGGAATTTTTATTGGTGAATGCTGAAATCGCATTAGAAAAAGAAGCCAAGAGTGACTTCACTAACAACACACTGAAACACTAACGCCATCTACTTTCATAATGATAGAAAATGCTCTCAGAAAATGTTACATAGAATTTATATCAAATAACTTAAGCACACTGAAAGAATATTACCTGAAAGCTTACTTAGCCTTTTCACAACATTTACATCAATATTTGCAGTATGTAACTCATTATATTTCTTATCTAACAATTTAAGTACCTTTTTCAACAATTTTAATCGTTGGATTAAGCAGTTTCGCTGGTCTTTAACGAATGAATAAGCATTTCGTTTCGAGTCATTCGACTAAATAAACAGTTATAATACGAAATAAGAATAAAACAACTAATTTGTTAAGCCAAACAGTAAATGCAGTGGAGCCAAACAGTAAAATGCAGTGGATTTAAATTACGTTCTTCATTCTGACGTATATTTTTATTTCTTGGATAACTTTCAGGAGATTTCACAAATAAAGAATATGGGTTGCAGTGAATAAATTAAAGCTATATCGTTTCAGAAGTCATGAGAGAATTGCACTTCAGCTGATTATTATAATTGCCTTTTTAATAAATGACACTGAAGAGTTATTTCACCCCAAGATTCTCTAAAAAAAACTCAAAGAAAAATTATGAAACATAAATTCTGAAAATAATGGGTAATTTCAACAATTGTTTTCGTTTATAATAGTCTACCTATTAGTTTAATACAGGGTCGTTTGCAGTCAAATTTATTGCTCATTATTAGTTGAACTAACACATTTCCGATTACCTTTGTAAAATATTTTTTTTTCTCTGGGCATAAAACATTGAAAAATTCAGTAATTCGAAAATTAATCTTTTGATCCTGCATAATTTTTTTAATTTTCAGAACATTTAAAGTAATAAGAACAGAAGAGATGTTTGTGTTTTGTTTTAATTTGCTTAATTAAAGCAATGAAACAATACTTAACAAAACGTCCTTATGCATTTGCTGATATTTTTGTTTTAGACCAAATATAGCTACTCAAAGTTCACGAGCTCCAAAAACTCTCTGCTATTATAAAATGAAGTGTTTGTCTGTGTCTCTGTACGCAGAGTCCTGATGAATCTATGGCACTTACAATAATAAAATTTGGCACACAGATCGTACTGATTATTTGCGATTGTTTTGTAGAGCCCGAATTTTGAAATTTAATCTACAATATTTTTTAATTAATTCATTAGTTTTTTTTGCACCCCTTTCGTTCTTCTCTTCAGAATGTGACGTCGTTGAAAGAGAGGATTTTGCGATTTTTGACCGCTGACGTCACAAGCGTTTTTCGTCCTAATGTCTGGAATCATGTAAACTTTTCCAATTCTAGAGTGTTTTTATTTACGTTGTTGATAACAGTCACTTCGAGTATTATTTTTCTTGATCACGGCGTTGCCAGTGGAGTTCGTTTGCGAAGCAAACCAAATAACAATACGTAGCACTCACCGGGGGTTGGCGATCGGCAGTGAGCGGTGGTCAGACCTGACCCCACAAAAAGAACTGCCACAGGGGCCACGTAGTGGCTAGTGACTAATAAAGATGAAAATAAAATTCTAAAATTAGCCTACAGTTATTGTGATGGAAATATATGTCAATCATCATCTGGATGAAAAGAAAACAACCAGAAAACTAGAATTTAAATAGTTATTATTCGACTCTTTAAAAGCGATTTATATTCGGTGGGGTTTTGTATACTTATGTATCAAGTAGAAAATGTTGAAGGGATTCAAATAAAAGTAAAAACATTAAAGAAATGTAATTATATTTATTTACATTGATTTATTCAATTTAAAATTTGACTACCCTAGTAGTACAAAAAGTAGCACAAAAAGAATAGTTCCTGAAACGGAATGCTTGCACTTCAAAAGATCAAACACAAACTAAAAATTTGGGCAATATTCTTGGTACTTGCCAAGTTCGAGAAAAGTTACGCCAGTTACGATGCAGCGCAAACGAGTCCCTAAAAATTATTGTATAACATCAGTTTTATTCATCGCGTGTAAAACGCAGTGTCAATAGCTAAAAATTTAAAAGCATATTTCTGAACTTTTCATTAATTGTGATTGTGTTTAAAGAAGTGAACACAATCAAACCAACCACATAATATCGTAAATACATGCAGCTTGTTTACTACCGGGTAGAGTTGTACACGACAAAGTAGATAACTAACAATATTTTTTTCTGAATTTGAAGTCCTAGACAAATAAATGATTATGACTATATTGAAGAACTCAACATTATTACTTTATTACTTTTGATCTTAAGCCCGGAAGTACTTCTAAAGGAGAGCTTTGTAATGTGAGTTTGCTCGCAAAAAGAACAACAGAAACAATTTTACTTTATTTTAAACTTATTGATTTTTTATTCCTTTTTATAAAGATATACATATGTATTGCTTTTTTTTGTATACCATCATGTTTCTTGAGTCAAGAAATTTTTATCAAGTTAGAATAACAAATAATATTTTAGTGAAGTTGTGAATATTCCAATAAGTTCGATAATTCCATTATAATTCATGTTTATTCGATACCGCCATTGTAGTTTTAAATAACCATGATAGGAAAATAATTAAAAATTAAAATCAGTCCACATCAAATGAAATACTTATAATATATATTTTAGCAACGCACAGTAAAATTGTATAAAATAATATTAAGTAAATATAAGTACTTTATGTATTATTTATTTAAAGAAAGGTGCATTAATTAACGGCTTTTAAATTTTTACTTTGTCTCGAAACTTTTGCATTTGCTCTAAAATTATCACGCATTAAAGAATTACAAGTATAGCAATTAAGACTCTGGAATATTTTTCTTGATAGACTCAAATGCATATGTAGAAATTTTAATTATGAAAGAAAACTTATCGATTATATATACAAGAAATATTTAATCTGTTTAAACAACACTCGTCGTATATTTGTTATAATTAAACTTTAAAAATAATTTACCATACCACTCATATTCATTTGAGGATTCAGCTATTCTAAAATAAGAAATTTAAATTATTTATAATGGAGCATTTTATTTAAGTGGCCTGAAAACAAAAAATACGTTTGGAAATTTAATAAAAATCAAAATTGGTTTTACTGTCGAAATTTTTGGTACATTGAGCTTAGTTATTTTAAATATTTATCAGAGAAGATAGCTGCGATTATTTGTTAGATAAAATACAGTGATTTATTGAAAAAATATATCTTCATGTTAATTCTTCACTCTACATGCCATTTTTAAAAGTTATTGTGCCTAAGATTACGGATTTTAATTGTTTTGGTTTTAATCGTCAACTCACGATGTTTTTTTAATAAATCAATTTTAAACATACACGATTTGATTAGGAAAAATTCTCATCCACATCTTTTTTTTATTTGTTTAATTTTAGCAAAACTTTGCACCATAAAACCCAAACTAACCAACCTAAAATTACTGTGTAGTTCTTTACGCATTTGTTAGTATTAAAAATTGAATATTTCTTATAATTTACAATGATTACATTTAAAAATCAGATGAATAAGAATATGTTCTTGATTTCTGTATACAGCCGTATTTGACTTTATGGAATAAATTTTCACCGTCTAAATTTTAAGATTTCCATACGTATTTAAGTATGCTATAAATTAATACACAAATAATGTAGTTCTCACAAAATAAGCATTATAGGATGAGGTTAAATTTCAATTTCAAAATATTCACTGACAGTAGAAGTACACAAACTCGGATACGTTCAGAGCAAAATACTACTTTACTTGCTACTTATACATTTTAAAACTCTGTTTATTGACTTACATATAAAAACGAGACTGTTATGACCGCGATATTTTGTAACTTTCAAAGCTTCACTTTAATTCCAAAAGATTTGGAAGCATTGGAAACTTCCGTTTTTCAGAAACAACTATTTAAATTCGACTATTATTTAAAAGGTATTTGACTTCCTTTGATTGATGTTCTGCAAGCCTTGGAATTCTTTGGTATGTTGGTAAAGCAAAAAACTACACTTGTTCATAAAGTTATTATTACAAGCATCAAGCGATCCATTTTCTGTTACAATTTCTCAAAAAGAAGTTGCAAATGTAAAACTATCAACTAGCAGATTCGAGCATATTATCAGCACCAAAGTTTCAAGTATGGACATTGTATTTCGTGGATCAAAATTACGAGGAGTGTCCTCGAATTTCTCCCTTAAGCATTAATCCCGGACCGTCTCCAAAGGCCCGCTGTGTTACTCCAATCCAACGTTAATTCAACTGCCTACCTACCCTAATTGCTTATATCTGTTCATGAGCACCGTTTCTCACGATTGGTCCTTTATTTAAATCCATTTATAGAGGGAGGGTACATGTGGACCGGAGAACCAGACCGAATGCCTTCTATCTCCTTCAGAATATTGACTGGAACTGAACAAATGATGGATTAGGTCCGGTGCACACATCCGGTTTTTCAACGTGCGGCGCCGCTGCCGCAACGCAAGTGTGGTCTGAGATACATTAGATCCAATGGAGCAGTGCACACATGCCTCCAGCGCCACTGGGGCGACACACGTCCACCTTGCGTGCAATTTGTACCGCAGTTCCGGCGCCGCACATGAGTCTCCGTTCTGAAGTACCTTGTTTTCATAAACAAATGGAATATAAATAATAATTAATAAATAGTTGTATCCAGTAACGTCTATTTTATTTCAAAATATACTATTTTTACACCAAGTAAGCGAAATAAACACGTTTTCTTCGATAGAATATTTATCGCAAATGGCGCGAAATGAGTTCGTGCGTCATTTCACTGTTATGTGTGCATAGTTGGGCTTCGGTGCCGCAGTGGCGCCGCACGTTGAAAAACCGGATTTGTGCACCGGGCCTTAGACAGAAATATTAATGCAGTAGTGGAGTGGAGGGGTAGGGCTACAATGAGGTGGCTGGACGTCAGGTAGGCGGAGTCACAAAGTGACTCGAATTCGTAACATTCAGCAAATGTTTAGATGACAGAAAATTTAGAATAGCAAGAGATAAACAAGGGATTAAAGAGTATATTTATTTATTCAGGATGGCCCTCTTGGCCTTTTACTGAATTCAGGTTGGCGAAAGTCATATCTCGGGTTACACTGAATGAAGTGTTAATAATGCTTCCAAGATTGTCATTGTTTAAAAATCCATTTATAATGAATATGAGCATCGAAAGTGTATTTCATACCTGCAAACGAAGTACGTTTAATGAAAAAAAAACCAGAGTAATCGTTAACGGGATCGTAAACCGGGTTTAATTAGTATTCCAATAAAGTACATGATAAAAATATATTCTCACCACAGTCATGTTATCCGATTATCTTCTGAACGTTCCCTTAAATTACATACCAGTCACTTGTAAAAGCGATTCTTGATATTTAAACCTATTCTCGAATTCGCTCACTTTTTTGTGTTCTGATTTTTATCTTCTAGATTTCTGATTGCCTTCGGTATTCAGACTTCTGTGCAATTGCATTGGTCGCAAGCTCTTTTGAGTAGTTTTAGTATGTGACTTCGAATCACTAAGTCATAAAAAAATAATTTCAGATAGGGTTGGTTTATATAGCTTATACCCGTTTGTTACCATTTAAAAAATCTGCAAATTATGTCAATTTTTGCGTCAAGCACGTAAATGTTTTAATAAGTTCTGAGAAAAGTCAATTTTAACCCTCCACGTGGATTCGACGTGGATCTCGTCCTTAAAGTCAATTTTTCTTCTGACAAAGTGTTTCGTCATCAATATATGCCGATTTTTTTATGATGACGTAATCAAAGTTTGGGAGGTTTTTTTTTCTAATGACGCGCGCGCGCGCGCGCGCGCGATACATCATGCACATCAAGAACTCAGTTATTCTAATGACGAGATACTTCGTCGAGACAACCACCAGGAGGTGAAATGTATAGAAATAAAGATAAAGGAAGGCCACATACTTCTTCAAGGACAAATAAGTGAGAGTTTCTTTACTACTCCTTGCGGCACTAATCGCTCGTAAATAAGTGATTTGCTACTCTCATTTTGAAATAAGTTAGTTTTATTGATTTTTGTTGGTTTTATATAACAAATATGGGTTTAAATAATATATACTGTATCTTCATCTCTATTATTATAAAAGTAAGCGTTTCTCTGTGTCTCTGTGTGCAGTGTCCTGACGAATCTATGGCACTTACAATAATGAAATTTGGAATTCAGGTAGTCCTAATTTTTGGCGATTTTCGGGTAGTGCTGGAATTTTTAAATTTAATCTAGAACATTTTAAAATTAATTTATTAGTTTTTTTCATTTTTCTTTCTTTTTTCCGGATTGTGACGTTAGCCCTACCTCGAATGAAGAAGCGAGCGGATTTTGCAATTTTCGACCACTAACGTCACAAGCGTTTTTAGGCCGGATGCCTTTGGATCCATGCCAAGTTTTCCGATTCCAGCGTGTTTTGATTTACGTTGTTGATAATAGCCAGTTCGAGGCGTTGCCCGTGGAGTTAGTTTGCGAAGCAAAGAAATGGGAATAGGTAATTATCATCGGTGATCGGCGAGCGTCAGCGACCAGTAGTCACATCCGACCCCACGAAAAGAAATGTCACGGGCAACGCCGTGCTGGCCACGTAGTGGCTAGTATATTATACTAGCCACTGCGTCGCTAGCCCGGCGTTGCCCGTGCCCGTGGTGTAAGGTATTAATCTAGTGTAAAATTTTTCGCAGGTTTAAAATCCGTTGAAGATATATTGAATTTAGAAATTATTTATTTAAAGAAAATCATATTTTTAGGTAACAATCTATAAACTAAAATTTTCCTCAGATTTCAAATCCGTTGAAATTTTTACTCAAAATTTAACGGTCTAGGAAATAGAAAAAAGAACTTTGACTATAGTTAAAAGATTTATCGTCTAGCTAACATTCCTCAGCGCAAAATCAAAGCGGAAACGAAAAAAATAATTTTCTCCGCGGGCAAAATGAAAGCGGAAACGTAAAAAATAATTTTCTGAGCGTTCTACGGGGAGATGAAAAAAACTTGGCATGATTCTAACGCTGACTGCAAGGTCACGTTGGTAGAAAAGTCAAGATTGGGTTTATTCTTCTTTCGTCCAGACGAAACGCGTTTGAAGAACCAGGTAGAGAATAAAACTGTTAAATTCATTAAAAAATCTTCTAGATTGAATTTTAATTTCGCCTCCACCCAAAAATTTCAAAAAATTTGGACTACCTGTGTGCCAAATCTCATTGCAGTAAGTGCCATAGAACTGTCAGGATTTTTGCGCCCTCGAAAAAAACATACAAACAGACAAACACTTCCTTTTATAATGTTAGAGAAGGTGAGGGATGTCGGAAATCCCTCGTTACTCAGTGAACGCAGAGTCCGGACAACTCCCGCTTGCTGTAAACACCCAGGCATGACCGACCCAGTAATAAAGCAGATGATAGTAAATAATATATTTTAAGCTTTCTTGAAAAGTCCTTTCCCACGAAATCGGTAGAAAGATAATGAGAACACAACTGACGATCGAATAAGAAATACGTTGCAGTAGACGGTTGCTAAGATTAGAACAAACTTTACTTGTTTTGGCATAAGACCGCCATAAACTGTAACAGTAGTTTTTATAAATAGTCTTTTTTTTTAATTCGTCTTTTTTTTTACTGCATAGTGTCATTATCTTCCACATATATTTAATCATAACTTAACTCGGTTTTTCTTCTAGGGGACGATCAAGAACGTCCATTTATGGATATCGAATACAGTGCCGAGAAACGATTGGTGGACAAACTGATGAGGGGCTACGACAACACTGTGAGACCTGTGAAAAACGCCTCCACCGCCATTGTTATACGCCTCGGCATTACTCTGACACAGATATTCGATCTGGTAAGGTTCTCCACTATCCCATCATGTCTCGAGCGTTGAATTGCAATACATGTTTCTGCTAGCAGAATAAGAATATTTATTATAAAGTTAAATCTAAATGTAACATGTCAAAAATAATAAAATAAGTCTGGGTAGCATGACTAAAATATATTCCAGTCGTAAAATAAACAGTTTCATAAAATAATAATTTTTATTCTAAAATCTCCTGAGATTTTATCAGCAGAGAATATAGTTATCAGCTTACAAACTCCTTTGAATCTTGGTTTAATCTCAGTGATGTGAACGGACGCAACCTTGACAACCAGAAACTCGGATAATACGAATAACACAAAACAGCCTATACGAAATACAAAAAACGTATAATGCACTTCATGTTACAGCTAGTACTACTGAAAGATTTATAAAGCTAGTATTGGGAATAATCTATACTCGGATTTCAGGTCACAATATGTATTTATTGTGATATTTTTTTGCAATAAATCTGGATGTTAGAGTTACGTATATTTTAAACTCTCTTGGAAAAGTCCTATACCGTGCTTCTATTTCATAGAACTTTTTCGCCTCTTTGGACAAAATGCGCACACTTCTACTTGAAGCTTAATTTAAAGATAAAGAAAACAATCAAATATTCGGCTCAAATACATTGACCCTCGGTTAATCGTAGCTCGGATAATGGAGGCTCTACTATTTTCAAAGTCAAAAAATAAATACAATTGTTCAGCAATTCTTCAACATTCACTGTATTGCATGATGGTTATTCGACTTCGATTTCTGCCCTGCTAGAGAGAGAGACATAATCCGTATAAGTTTGGTTATTCATATGTGTTTGTGAGTAACAAAAGCAGGAAACTTAAATGAGTCGTGTGTTTGTTATTGAATCTCACAAAAGCCTCAAAAGTAAATTCAGCACTTAGACAGGTAATTGAAATAAACAAAGAATTTTAGATTCGCCGATTTCAGCCTTCTTTTTAAGCCGAATCGGTATACATACAGTTTATATCAAAATTTTGCTTGCCTATAGTCTCCGGTCCTGATTGTAAAAGAAAGCAGAGCTGATCAAATACCAGGATGGCTTCACCTGTAGCAGATTTGTGGATCTTTTTCTTGGGGATTGATCCCGGACAGTCGCCAATATCTCGTTGTGTTGTTCAGTTCGACGTTAATTAACTATCTACCTGCATACCTGGAGCAATTTTGTCGTAATTTACAATCAGCGAGACTGCTTCTGAATTTGATCCTGGATAAATCTTGGTACAACCAATTTACTGTAAACGGCAATGTTATTAATATTTTAAATAATTACCTTTCTCAATTGTTCTCTAAAAGCAGAAAAATTAAAGCACACTTGTAAATGATTTTTAACCATATCTTAGCTTATCTCAAATGAGCGCTGGTCTGTTAAGCTTAGCTATTATCTCAAAAGAGAATTTGCATTTTCTCCATTGTCATAGGTAGATATTTTAATTAACGTCCCACTGAAGCAACACAACGGGCTATTGGATTCAATCCCAAAGGAAAAGATCTGAGGACAGCATCCAGTAATTTTGAACCACTGTCAGGTGACAAGGCACAGTCTGAGTTGGTACTCCACTCTCCAAACGTCTCCATTGCGATAGGAAATAAATTAAAGGTCTCTGGGCAACAAAAAATTTATAAGAATTTCTGATTGTTGAAATGAGGTCTTCTTCAATTCTTTAAAGTTTGAGATAACATAACTACTTAAATAGTGGATAGATTTGAAAATTTTAATAACTTGAAAATTGCTCTGAAAAATTTGAAGTGTCGTTTGTCATTATATTGCCTGAATCCTTTGAATTGATAATCAACCAATATTTAATAATTACCATTTAGAGTTTTAATTGAAAAATATGTTTCCGTTTTGTCTATAAATAAGTGAATTCTTATTCAGCTCCAATAGGAAAAGGTTGTTCCACATCTTAAATCTTAAAGCATTCGCTCTGTATATTTCACTTCGACATATCTCTTTCAATTTCTTTACAATTGTTTGCAGGCTGTTGCCAAACTTTCGGACTAAGTATTGACCCAAACGTTCCATCAGGAATGTAGCATCGATACTTTGTTTTTAGATTTGGAAAGAAGTCCAGCACATTGAGATTCGGATGGGAAAGTCTACCTGAATTCGTATTTTATTCCTATCGATTCTCTAGTAATACTAACGTGTATGTCTTTTGTTAGAATGCCCCGAATATTTCTCAAAAAGGAAACTTTTAACATGGAACGCAAGAAATTCAAAAGGAAATAATCAAATCTAAATTGTTTATCTTGTAATTGACTACTACTTGTAATTGAGTAATGCACCACCCCCCTAGCGTACATTTCAATTAATACCTGTATTTAAATTGCAATTTTTTTATGCTTCATATATAAAATTTCGTATCGAATAATATTTTCTATTTCGAGCAATTCTTCTTGCTTTGTATACTTTATTAATATGATACCCCTGTCTTCTAGTAAGACCAAATTAGGGAAATTACGGGACGGGGAAGGACAGACCCACTGGCATCACGTAGCAGTGTATGTTTTCTGTAATTGGTAATGTTTTAATTAAGGTCATATAAGAGGAACACAACGGGCTATTGATGACGGTCCGGGATCAATCCCTAAGGGAAAGATCCAAGAACAATACCACGTATATTTGAACCACGGTCAGACGACGAATGTATGTTTTCGAAACAATTTATTTGATTCATATATTCAAGTACAATTATCTGTTGTTAGTACGTGTTCATTAAGGTCTAGCTAAACATGTAGAGCAAGAGCCTAACATTAGATCAAGACTTCCACAGAGATCCTCTTTTGACGACCCAACACAGGCAAGAAGATGACTTAAAGAGTCAGTCACAATTATCTATAAAATTTTTTTACCCTCCTGGTGGTTTATCTTCGCTTCAAAAAAGTGATATGATCTTGGCCTAGATATTTCGTCGAAACACTTGGATGGTTAAATGTGTCACTCATGCTTGGGGGAAGGGTCTCAACTATGAAATCATTAACTCCGGATCCTAGAACTTGCCACATCTGTCTCTTGGAATAGCACTCATACGACAGACTCAGTGATGTGGAGTGTTCTTGCATATCCGATCAGCAATTCGACTAGTAGTCACGTGAGTGCTGCGTGAAAAATTGACTCGATTGGCCGATTTTGCACTTTTCAGCGATATACATTTTATGAAAGGATAGTTGGTGGTAATGCGCATTTCTAGAATAGCGACAAAAGTGATGAAACCACTAAGGTCTGCAGTGTCGTGGGGGCCAATCTGATTATAGGATGTATCATAGGATGTACGTCTTCTAAAATCCCGTAGACTAATCAGATGATGAATATTCATTTCCTCCTCGCAGACAAAAGTAGTCCAAGGGTCACGGTACTACTCCTCGGCACAAATAAAAGTTACCATTACTGCGGCCAGTTTTCAACACGATACTGCGGGAGAGAATAGCAGTTTATTTTACAATAAAGTTTTAATTATTATATTTTCTTATTTAAAAATTTTAAAAATAATAAAATATTTTAATCCACGTATTTTAGCTATTCTGATATGGTAGCAATACAGATAATATCCACATTGTTATTTTATTAAGAATTTATTATTCCATAAAGTAATTACCTTCCGAAGAATAATCTGAAGTTTTCACATTAAATTATCTGTTAGATACAGTATTAAATGAAAAAAAAAATTGAATCGAAATTTATATGAAAAATATTCTATGTAATAGATTATATAAAAGAATCTTTTTTATAAAAGAAAATCATTTTCCTCTCTAGACTTTTCAGACAAACATGCTTCTTTGTTGAGATAGATATACAGGGTGGTCCCGAATTCATGGTACAAACTTTAATGCTAGGTACAGGACATTGTAACAATGATTTATTGTATAGGAATGTATAGTCGCAAGTGACGCGGTGAGGCGAAAACAGGGGAAATAACGGCCGAAAGGAAAAACAAAGATTTTATTGAAAGCGTTGTTGACAAGTGTCATGTTTACAGTAATTGTTCAAAATTGCGTCCACCAGTATCGATACATGCTTGACAGCGTCGGTGGAGCGATTGGCGTACACGTTCAAAGATGCCTGGTATTTCACGCACACCTGCAGCAGCTACAGATAAGCGAGCGACGAGATCCTCATCTGAGTCAACTGGAGTCTCATAAACAAGATGCTTTAGATGTCCCCATAAAAAGTAATCGAGGCTCGATAAATCGGGAGATCGGGGTGGCCAAGGGACTGGTCCACCACGCCCAATCCATCGAGTACCAAACGTGGCATTCAGGTAATTCCGTACATCAATGCTGAAGTGTGCTGGCGCCCCATCGTGCTGAAACCACATGCGGTTACGAATGGCGATCGGAACATCATGCAGCAGTTGTGGTAACACTTCTTTCAGAAAAATAAGATAGCTTCCGCCAGTGAGCCGCGTGGGTAGTAAGTATGGGCCAATCAAAAAGTCGTTCACAATACCAGCCCACACATTAATACTGAAACGTTGTTGAAACGCATGTCGACGCGTTGCATGTGGATTATCGGTTGCCCACACATGGGAATTGTGCGCATTAAAGACACCCTCGCGTGGAAATGTCGCTTCATCTGTAAATAGCACATAATCTACGAAATCCGGCTGCAACGCACATTGCTGCATCACCCACAGGCAGAAGTTCACGCGGCGAGGATAATCTGCCGGATTCAATGCTTGTACTTTCTGAAAATGGAAGGGGTGTAAGCGATTTTCGTTTAACACTCTTCATACAGTCTGATGACTCACACCTACGTCACGCGCAACAGTTCTTGTGCTTGACTCGGGTCTATCAGCCACAATGTTCAAGATGCTTTCTTCCAGCCTTGGAGTGCGTACAGCTCTTACTCGACCAGCGCCATGTCTGTTGACGTCGAACGCACCTGTTTCACAAAGTTGACGATGTAACCGTTGAAAAATTCTATGATCCGGCATTCGTCGATCAGAATACTCCGCGCGATACATTCGTAACGCAGCTCTGCCGTTACCATTTGCACGGCCGTACATGTAATGCATGTCTGCTTTTTCTGCATACGTAAAGTCACCCATCGTCTACGGCAGCACAATTGTGAATGGCGCTTTTCCCTACTGCGATGCATCATGTTCAACAGCGGCTAGACATCTACTGCCCTCTACCGGCAATGATACCAACCGATCACTCCATTTCTCTTTCCTTTTATTTCCCCTGTTTACGCCTCACCGCGTCACTTGCGACTATACATTCCTATACAATAAATCATTGTTACAATGTCCTGTACCTACCATTAAAGTTTGTACCATGAATTCGGGACCACCCTGTATTTTCTTTGCATTTTTTTATATTTAATGTTTAAAAGAAACAAAGGAAATTTAAAAAAAATCACATCAAAGAAATTTCAAGTTTTGTTGGATCTTTTTTTAATCCCTGTTTATTCGTATTTGTATAAGTCATTACAATTCCCAAATAAAAAGCATACTAACATTTTATATAAAAAATACTAACTTGGTACTTTTATATATAGAAATACCAATAGTTTACTAAAAAACTTTATCTATCTAAAATATGTTAGTGTCTGAACGAACAGCGCTTTTTTATATATTACTATTTTTTAATTATTATAATACAAAAAGACAAAATCTTTATGTTACAAATGTTTTCGGATCGAAAATACCCTTTCATGGTTCTATTCATAACTCATTTCAAATTTTACTTAGAATGATCATTAAATAAGAAGTATTTTAATGAATATCGTGTTTTTTATAAGATGTCTCCAGAGAAAATGAATAGACACCACTTGTTTGCGATCAGAAAAAAATGCAATGTTCACTTTTACGTTTTCAGCGTTTTACTGCCTTTCCTCATTAGGAAACCATGTTTCATTTTTACTTCTCTTCAGTATGAACTTGACTATGGAAAAACCGACTTCATTATTGAAATAAATTAAATACTTTCCTTGAACGTGAGCTAGAAGTGTAATTAGTTTATTTAATTCTACAAAGCAGTTAGTCTTCATGCTGCAGCGTGAATATAATGAGTCACGTAGATTCTCTTACAAATTAAAGTTGTTGCAATTTTCACTTCTAGAGTAAAGCCTCTTTTTATGTACGAGATTCATTGAAATTCCAGTTACGAAGAATTGAGAAATAATTTAAATTTTTGAGTTGGAAAAATTCAAATTTTGTTTCAAATATTTCAAAATTTGTGAACGAATGCAAAGGGTTAATTCCACCTTTATAAGGACTTTAAATTTCTTTTTAGTGTGTTTATTAATAATTATTTTCTCTTAGTTTTAAATGTTTGATAGGTTTGATATAAAGAATACAAATGAGCAACAAATTTTCGAATTCAACACATATATCACAACAGATATATTTAAAAAAAATCACGCATTGAGAAATTGAAATTCACAATTAAACTGTGAGATAATATTTCAATTTGTTATATTTTTATCTTCAGATTGTTCTCACAACTAAAAAAATGTTTTCAGATCAAAAATACTAATAAACAACAATTTTGTACCAATTAAAAATCAGCATCAAATTGTTCAAATTCGCAATTGAACTAACGTTTGAGACAGAATATTTTAATTTGCAATGTCCATTTTTGTTTACAAATTTATGTCAAGTGTGTATTTAAAGTTTATGCTACAGCAGAGGTGATGCCTTTCGTTTTGCAGTACCAAAAAAGTTAATTTGTTACCTGATAGAAAATTCAAATAAATAACAAAAATTCTAATTTATCCAATTAAAAAAAATTGCGCGTTAAAAATTAAATTAGCAATGAATCAATGTTTAAAAAATATCTTAGTTTACTTTTTTTTTCATTATAATTAATTTTAGAAAATCAAATTAACGTAATAGCAATGAATCATAAAAAAAGTATTTCATCTGCAAAATTATTTAACTCACAGACATACAATTACTTGGTGTTGTCCCTTCGGATTTGATCCCGGACCGTCGCCAATAGCCCATTGTGTTGCCCCAGTGCGGCATTAATTCAAAATACCTACACAGACATACAACTATACAAAGCGGTAAATTGTACATACTAAAATGTAACTCGATTGGTATACAATATCATGAGTTGCAAGTAATTTTAATGAATTCCCTACTTTTATTCTTGAAAATTTTGTATTTTTTGTACAAAATGGTAAAGAAGGGAGCCAGTTATTGACAACCCCATTTATTTCGCGCATCGTTTCCTTCAAAATAAATCTTTTCAGAATCTTTAAAACTTTTCTCCCTGACACATTTTTTGAGCTAGAGTATTTTTAATCGTTTAATCAATTCTTAAAAAGTAAGTATTCGCGCATAAATATGAGAGGATTTTTCTGTCAAGTTAGATGGTAGGCATCGTTGGTATTTCTGTGGCAGAACCTGTTTCCTGTACGTTTTCCAAACGTAACGCAACCTCAGTTGTATAGTTAATAAAGTAAATTTCAGCACCCATTTCCAATTAAAATTTCATTTCACAAAGATTCTTAATCTATAGATCGTCCGGATTACACGCAAAATCGAAGTTTTCAATATTCGAATTTTTTAGCTTTTCTTGACCAGGACGAGGGGATTTTTAGACTGGTGAAGAGGTTCAACTAAATAGTATTATTTCTTTGCATGTTTATGGAAGTTTAGAGAGTGGTGTGCCAGCTCAGGTGTGACCTCGTCACCTGACCGTGGTTCAAAATTACGTGGCGTCGTCCTTGGATCGTTTCCTTTCAATTAGATCCCGGACCGTCGCCAATAGCCTGTTCTGTTGCACCAGAACGACGTTGATTAATTACCTACCTCTGTAAGTCGACGATAGGATAGTTGATTGTTGAAGGCCAATTAGATTAAATGCCAAACGTCGTCAAATTATCGCCATTTTTAAAGTAACGCCCCACGATGACTTGTCCCGCTTGGTAGACCCTACCAAGAGCAGACTACGTCCTATAGAGCTTTCGAGGTTGTCTAAGTCCACTACCACCTCAAAGACATACCACCTCAAGATTACTACCAAAGAAGCTCCACTATCACGTCAAGCTAAAAAGATGGTAAACAAATGTAAAAGGAAAATCACTCAGTTTACGGATCTCATAGAAGTCTTGCGCCCTCAGAGGCACGTCATCTTTAGGTGTGAGCATACATCACAACCCCGGGTTATACTCGAGTTATCTTTCCTACCTTTCTTTTTAACCCTCGCCTAGCCTTCTGCATTTTCTTTCTCTTCCTAGCTCATTGAGCTGTCTGTCTTGTTTTTGGTGCAGAATGGACAAATATGACCTTTGCACAATGCAACCCGAAAACATCCAACCTTACTCAATTCATGTGGGTGATCCGCAAATGATGGCAGCTCATAATAACGTTAACCTGAATTGCGCACATTTTTCTGCTCTAGTTTTCCAAATTTATAAAAATTACCATTTACGATATCGATTTGTTGAAGGTTCTGGAAGAAAGTAACGAAACGTATTATTCACGTATCAGTGCGTTAAGAATATTGCATTCTTTACTCCCACATCATAGATCCTTTCGAATTTCTGTCAATATCATATTTTACTTCGCTGAAAATAAAAACGCTTTCCACAAAACGGTATTCATTTCAACGGAATTTTTTTCACTGCCGGAGAAAATTCAGCAAGGCACCATTTTAAAACTTTTCAAAAGGAAGATGGTTTGCAGCCACATAAAAAACTTCTTCGGATGTTTTGTTTCTTGAGTTCCTCGCGATAAAAATATTTATCTCGACTGATATCTTTCATAGTGGAGGAGAAATGGCTGAAATCTCTCGGGGCGCTGAACACAATGAAGCAAGGATCGTGATCTTTAACTTTTGAGCTCTCAACAAAACAGAAAGAAATGTCCAAGTTTGGACCAATATCTCAGTAAATGGTGCGCAGTCACAATAAATAGCTTGCGATTTTTACAGTATGAGTTCAATAACGAGTAATGTCAGTTAATACATCATTGGGCACGAACTGTCGATATATCCCTCCTTTTTCAATCTGATTTTCTATATTAATAAATGTTATTCTCCTTAGGGACGTCTCTTTCAATTTCGTCAGTTTTCTGTGATAAATTGAAAGATTTAGCCTTATGTTATGAAAGTCTAGCTTTCTGTTATAAATAAAATAATGAGGTTGAATATAAAGGATATATTCGGGACCATTTCTATCGCTGATAACATTATTCATACGAGACATCAATGAGAAATTTATGATAGAATTTTGATACATTATATCAGTTTAAGATATACACTACTGTTTGTGAAAATTGCAACACCATGAAGGAATCATGAAAATCAAACGAAACTTGAAGGAAATTTAAAACAGGTTGGGATATGCAAATGATTTGGATTACAAAGCGAACACCTTCTTAACTTACACGTAAGCCACGTATAAAAAGCACTGTAAAGGTGCGTTGAAATGCGTGTATCGTCGTTTGACTGTTGTACATGATTGATTATAAATCCATATATGCCTCGCCAAAAACTCAGAGTGTCATACGAACAACTACCGGACTTAGAACGGGGCCCCATGATCGGCCTCCGTGAGGGTGGACTTTCATATAGTGAAATCGCAACACGTAATGGGCGTAATACCACAACATTGATGCGTGTGTGAAAGAGATGGATCAGGGAGAACCGGACAAGTCGAAACGCTGACAGTGGGCCACGCAATATGACGTCACCACGGGACGTCAGATACCTCATCCGTATGGTGGTGACGGACCGTGCAGCGTCCTCTCGTTTATTGGCACAACATTGAAGCACATTTACAGGTGGGGTCATAGTCTGCCCCTACGGTTCGTCGACGACTGCTGCGCACGGGCTTTGTTCAAGGATTCCTCTGCGCAGGATTCCCTTGACTCTGAACCACCGACGCCTCCGGCTACAATGAGCTCACCAACACAGCCAATGACGTACCGATTGGCAACAAGATGTCTTAGATGAGTCCCGCTACATCTGGACTATAACAATGGAAGCGTACTCGTCAGACGCCACAGAGATGAATGCCTTCTCCGGAGTGTCTTATTCAGCGTCATATTGGACGAACGCCTGGCATTATGGTATAGGGAGCTATTGGCTATCATGGGTGATCCCACCTACTCCAAATTTTGAGGACCCTGAACTGCGGTTACTACATCAGAGACGTTGTGGAGCCCGAGTTTCATACCCCTCCCCAGCAACGCATTCCCGGAGCTGTATTTCAGCAAGACAATGCCCGTCCACGTGTTGCTCGAAATGCACGTCTTCTTCAGTGCACGACATATTACGTTTGTGCAATAGCCTGCACGTTCCCCGGATACGTCGCCCATTGAGCATGTCTGTTATGACATCGGTCGACTAGCTCGTACCGCTTGTCAGGCAGAGAGTACGGCTGAACTTTGACATCAGATAGAGGCCATCTGGAATGTCATTCTTCAGTATGACATTCAGAATCTGTACGATTCGTTGTCACGATGTGTACAGGCTGTCATCGCTGCGCGCGGCGGCTGCGCAAGATGTTGATTTTTAGCATTATTTTTGTATTTTTGCTTTGTAAATTTGATTTTTTTTTAACAACTATAAGTAATAAGTGAAATAAATTACATTTATTTCTGATGATTCCTTCATAGTATTGCAATTTTCACAAACAGTGGTAATTGCTTTGAAAATATGCTGTATTTAAACTCAGCAGTCATAGCCATAATGTTATTTTGGTAGATAGTTGAATTAACGTCACACTGGTTCAAAACAGCGGGCTATTGGCTACAGTCCGGGATCAATTCCGAAGGGAAAGAATCGAAGACAACACCTCGTAGTTTTGAACCACGGTGATGACGAAGTCACCTAAGCTGGCAGCTCACTCTCCAAACTTCCACAACAAGCTAAAATTAGGACATTTGAGGCCACGATAGATTTAACATACAAAAGCCTCAGCGTTGCATAGCGGTCTTTGGTTGGATCGAATTCACTACCTTCCAGTTGCCAAACTTTTACTCTTCCAACCGGATTAACGCGATCCTCATAATGTTGCGACTACGATAGCTGACTTATGAAGACATAATACAACGACATAATGAACTATCTATATGTATCTCATTTTTATACTGTTTGCAAGGGCCGTTACTGGCTCTCATGATTTGCATACACGCTGCACTGCCAATCATTGCTTTTCTTTACAGCTTGCAAATTTCAAGGCTAGTCGATGCTTCCTCCATGGTGTTGCATTATTTGTGGTTAGCAGGGTATAAATTGTGTGTTCACACAAATAATTTCTAGTTAAAACCCGTATGAATAATTTTTTCATTGTAAAGTATAAATAAACGAGGGGGCTCGCCCCCTGCTCGCTAACTCTCGCCAACTCCAGGAGAATTGCTTTGCAATCCTCATTGGTTCGCTGCGCGAACCTAACTCGATTCCCTCGCATCAATGAAGACACATGTCCTAGCAGAAGGTATTGTTTACAAAATATGATATTCCAAAAAAAAAAAATAATAATATAAATTTGTTGTACTACATAATAGTTAGTCAGTACCTATGGAATCAAAACTCGAACAATTTGGAATTCAGATGAAAACTTTGAACAAGTTTTGACTCGAAATGTGAGCGCTGCTTTAGAAATCGAATACCCAGCATGTTGTTTATAAGCTACAACTGCTTGTCTAATATATATATTTTTTCAATATAATTTCATCCGATAACGCTATAAATTCAATTGAGGAGCGAGGCTTCGTGGTAAACAAACAATCGTACAGTGTTGCCCAAAACGCGGTAAAAAATAACGTATTTTTCCGTGCCACGTAAGAGAATTATATGTATATATTATTTCAAAAATATTTTTCAAACAACCTCCTATTTTATTCAAATAAGTAAAGTATTTCATTCTTTATTTTGTATGCCGCTATAGTAATTAGTTTATATCTGCTGTGAGGTCAAAAAGTTTTTAAATCGTTGCTATAGAACAGAGATTCGCAGACCGTGGTCCTAGAGCATCATGCTACCCTCCATTGATTTGGTGGCGGCCTGCATCGCCATGCGTTATTTGAACTTTAACAAAACCGAGGTTGCAGGATTATGCATTAAATAGCGCGTACGGGTCAACGTACATATGTGAACAGTCATAAATATTGGCCTATCGAAAAATTGGTACCGCTTAACTAATGAAAATTCAAAATAAATTGCGCGCTTGGCTATTACAAAAGTCAAACCAAACATTGAAACAATTGTTACATCAATGGCAATGTCGTGCATCAAATTAATTTCTTCGTTTACTTTTAATTGTCTTTGTATTTTTGTAACAAGATAAAATATAAGTAACATAAACAATAAATATCAACAATACGCATATCATAGATAACTTCACGTGTATTTGGTGACCCACCGTTAAGTCACATGAATCTATGTAGTCATTAGTCTTTCCTAGTCTGCATCCCTGCTCTAGAGCAAGGCTTTCCTAGTCTGCATCCCTGCTCTAGAACAACACATTCAAATTTACGATACATTATGTATTGTAGTATATAATAAAATGCTTATAAAAAATATTCATATCCATCACTATAAACGTAACTTAATTTTATACGTCGTAGTCCCAATTAAAAAATTTGACCATTTCATGTCACTTTGAAACTCTGTATATTCCGAGAGTCTAACCATTCCAACCGACGACAAGATGTTTCTTGAACGACACGATCCCCAACTTTATCACTTTTCGACAAAGCCAATGGATGTCTACATAGCCTCAGAGAAAATTCCGAAAGATGAATTCCGCTTAAATTAGTCATTGTAGCCACTGGAGATACCTTATCTACCCTTAAAAAGTAATAAATGCAGATATTTCCAGTAGCATGAGACCTGATTCCCTTCGTGTACCCGTCGGCACGTATGCAGGATACTCAGCGCTGGCCATATGGTTTTCGTCCTCATAAACTGTAACTTTTAATTACACGTGCCGTAATAAGTGTTTAGGCGGCGGATGGAGCATTCCTGAAAGCTGCAGGACGCCGCTTAAAATCGCTTGTTTTGATGCCATAATTAGTTCGCTGATGGATGGTACCCGAACTTATGAGATCTTTATCTAGTCGGCCTGTCTCGTTCTTAGACCGAGGATGCTTCGAGTGCACAGACTTGTCTGAGAGAAAGTACGTGAAGTCAATGGGCACTTAGGAATTTAACTTCTAATTTAAATTGTTTCCAATGGATGCATTTGTTTATTTTTCAACTATTTATATCTGGCACACTTGTCGTCTATTCTCCCTCTGCATGTAATTAAAGTGCAATTATCTGTAGTAAGATGATTTTGCTTGTAGAACTTACTTAACATTGCACAGATTTGCAAAATCCCAGAAGGTCTATGTGGTAAAAGTAGTTCGAATAATCGAGTTTGCGCTTTAGTTATTGTCATATTTTTGTATAATTTTGTTTCCTAAGAACACAAAGAATGCAATGTTACTCAAAGTTATTCTTCAGAAAGAAGGTCAGATGACGTGAACAACATCTGAGCTGGCACCCCATTCTCCAAATTTCCACACCACGCTAACGTGAGGACATTAAGCCACGACAGGTTTAACGTGCATCAACCCTCGTATACACGACGGTCTTAGACTGGACCGAGATTCGAACTCGCAACCTTCCGATTCTAATAAGTAGCTCTTCCAATTGTACCACCACGGCCCATTTGAAATTTCAATGAACTCTTTCGGGTGTTCGGAATTTATTGATGTTTTAATTTTTTGTGAATTTATAATTTGAAATTTTTATTTTATGCAAAACATTTACCACCTGCTATTACATGAATTTGTAATTGCTAGTTGAACGTCGTGACTTAATTTGTCCATTTTGCCTTCTTAGAGATTGAAAATTCGTGTTAATCTAGTTAATTATCTTGTCCAAATTTTTGTAATTTGTTCTTTTGTAAAATCATTCGAGGAGAGAACTTATATTCCATAGATATCTATGATAGTGAAATTGCTAATATTTAATTTTAGCTATCAGCTGTTTAGCTTCTTACCGTAAAAAATACTGAAACAATTGCTTGTATTTATGAACATGCGAGCTCTATTAAAAATTTTAGAAAATGTTGTTACGAATCCCCGATATGTTCTCTTTAAATTAGACCAAGTCCACGAGTCCATAAACCCCCCAAAAGTCCAAGAAAAGTAGAGGTTCCGAAAAACCCTTGTCTATTGTAAAGTCAATACATTTTAAAATATGAGCTGGCGAAGCCTGGTCAGCTCCGCACTTGGTACAAGTCCTGAAAACCTTCTGTCCCTATTCGTAGGAGAGACTCCTCAAGTGTCCACTGGCAAAACGTGAAATACAAGTCTGCTGACTTCTATGGCACTCAAAGAATAGAGCTCTAAACAAAATTTTCGAAAAAAAATTCCATATATTAATTTCATTTTTTACTATTTCTTGTGAAAAACAGTTTTGATATTTAAATTGTACTGCTAAACTACTTTTTGTTTTCGAAAGTATATGATCTGTTACCTTCGACGATATACTTAAGTGTTAAAGCGACTCGGAGCATAGAAGTAAGAGGTTTAGTTGAAAATTCAATTGTTGTAACAATAAAAATCTATATAGGCTGTATATCTTTTTTGTGCAAGATCAAAGAGTATTAATAATTAAAATTAAGACATATTTTTTCATAAATAAGGGGGAAAGGTTAATTATCAAATAGCAAAACAGCTTTTCAAAATAATTGCTTTTTTATTTCAAAGTTGTGAGTTTTTCATTTTTATATATCAAAGTACAATATCCACAACGAGGTCTTTCCACAGAATTTATTTGGAATAGGTTTAAAAATACTTTTTTTTTTATTTTAAATTAATTTCACTAAGAAAATACTTCTATATTTAATTCAGCGTTTGAGTGCAGAATAAATCCCTAGAATTTCTTTTTCAGAAATTCAGATGGAATGCATAAAAACTGGAACAGTTACGAATTTGCTGGAGTATAAATACGGTTCTGATTTAATTGAAAAGTATGATTTGTGAAGAGAAACGAACTTGATAGCTGGAAATTAAATCTTCAGGATCTTAACCTCATTAAAGTTTTTTCTAAGAAATAGAATACCGTATTTTTAAGGGAATATAAAAAACCTAAATCCTATTGATTTATCCTTGAGAACTTTTAATAGTTTTTATTTTAAGCTTTCACACATATTGATTGAAGTGGTAGTATTATTTTTGCTTTGAGAAGAAAAAAACCTAGTGAAAACAATTTTAAAAATTAATCAAATGCACAATAAAACTTTTTATGACCTGAGTTTTCTTTTGGAAAAAGTTGCATTACACACTAGTTTAACTTTTCCATACGTTTACTAGCTCAACTTTATTGAGCATTTAATGTAATATAATTCTATTGAATTAATTAAAGTAATAAAGCTAAAGTAATGCCTTTAGGGATTTCGCAAAAAATATTATATGGATTATGTAACATTTTTATGGATTACTAATTTACTTATCTACTATTATAAAAGGAAGTGTTTGTTTGCGTGTACACATTGTTCTAGCGAATCTATCTCACATATAGTAATTAGAATTGGCCCACAGGTAGTTCGAAGTTTTTGCATTTTTTGTACGAGCCTGAATTATAAAATTTTATCTTGAACATTTTAAAATGAATTTAATGGAATTTAACTATCATTGTTTTCCTTTGAATGGCAACATTATAAAGAGATGACAAATTCTAAATTTATTTTTTCCGTGTTTCCGTTTCACTTTCGGAGAAACGATTTTTCAGTGGACGAAATAAAAAGAAATCAAGTTTTAACTGCAGTTATATGTAGTTATTTTTTTTATCTCCTAGATCGTCAAAGACAGAGTAAAAATTTCAACGAATTTCACATCTGTGGATAATTTCACATTAGATCGGTACCTAAAAATATGATTTCTTCAAATAAATAATTTTTAAATTGTAACTTTTAATTTTACACATACGAATCTGCCCTTCGCTGTGGTGAAATCACATATTTCATTTCCTTAACTCAAACAATTCCAGTGAAAAGAAAAGCAAATTAAAACAATTTCGACTGGCATTGTTTAGGTTTTTTTTTGTAAAATTGGGGGATCGTTAAAGAGAGATTGAAAATTTCAACGGATTTGAAATCTGTGGAAAATTTTGCATATTTTCTTTTAATAAATAAATTTAAATTAAATATTCATATTTTCGCAAGAGATTGTGACGTCACACCGATTGGACAATGCCGACTAAAAAGACAGGCCCCGAAACTAACGGCGTGAAAGAAAGTCACGTGACCATCTTAGTCGAACTTCTGCCGATCTCCGCTCGTTGAATCAATTGCATACTGTCGTTGCGCGGATAATACCAGTGATAATACCCGATATGTGGCATTTTTGTTTTTCAAAACTCAAGTTATTTGAGCCTTTCTCAAAAGAATATTCATAATATTCACACGAAATGTCTATTTCAGTTGATGATCCAGAAAAAATACACGAAATCATACCATCATTTCCCAAACTTTTCAGACAGCGCAGTGGTGTTTTTGGTAATATTTTTTGGCAATCCTTATATAAAAAATATGCCTGATAAAAAAATGTGGACGTTATAAAAAGAAACGTAAGAAAAATAGCTAAAAATAATCATAAAAAAATATATACATATACCATATTTTTTACTAGTTTTTTCCTAATATTTTCTGAGACGATCGGGTACCAAGCACGGACCCAATTTGACAAACACTCCACTGAAATGTACTGTTTTAAATACCTTTAGTTAGTAGGGAAGGAAAACTACTATTTTTAATTATAATTTACTCTAAAGTATATTAAAGAAAATTACAACTGAAGACCAAAAAATTTTCCGATTTTTCTTTATTTTACTAAAATTTTATTCTTACAATGTAACACATGTAGTAAAAAAAACATAACAAAACAAAATGTATATTTATAATACAAAAGAAAACAATATTTATCTCTCACTGTCAAATATTTTTGTTCAACTAAAATAGCAATATAAAAGCATAGAGTAAGCAGTCAGTCATTATATCATTTCTCACAGCTAGTCTAAGTATAAACACAAATTAAAATAGAATTCTAATAATGAATCAACTAGAACAAATGGAAACCAATGTTCAATAATCTACCTTTTCATAGATCAAATTAAAACAAAAGTCAGATGTTAATACAAGATGATAAATTGTACAACAGGTAATTATAATCACCTTCCTTAAAAAACAATTTCTTCAAAACATCTTTAAAGCAGAATTGTAAATTAATTTGTATTTTTTCATGACTAATATGCACTAATTGCTGAATGTGAATAGATGACTTTAATACTAATATCTTTAATGACCATTAACGCAATTTGAAAAGGAAACCGTATCAATGAATTAAAGTATTACATTCCTAGCTATAGCTAGAACTGTAAGTGCAACTGGTGGAGATCTAGTAACCGCTGTGGTAGTCGCCACATTAAATTTTTGCGCCAAATCAAGATGGCAGCCAATTTAAGCAAATTCAAGCTGGACGTCCGAAATCCGGACGTTTTTCTAAACGGCGTTTTTTCCCTCACTTTTTTACATCTTTCCGACAATTTTTAAAAATCAAGGAGTTAAACCTGGACCTAATTGATGAAACCGTGCAACAACGGACATGTTTAACGTAAATACACAAAAAATTAGAAGATTTTGAAGTGAAATTTGTTCTATTGTATTAAAAAGGTTTTTTCCTTTTTTAAAAATTATTCTTATTGATATATTCCTACTTATATATCCTGATATTTTACTTTACTTTTTTAAACGCTACTTGCAAACGCAGTCCAACGAACGAAGCATTGTAGAATTCTTTCTGAATAGGGTTAAGCCTTAAAACTGGATGAAAAGCGCGAAAACTGAATCCGCTGCCATAACAAATCATTTACAGGGAAGTGAGCAACAAAAGGGGAAAAAAATCGTAACTTACAATCTGCAATTTCAAAAATCAAATTTCATCCATGAAGAAAAATAGCGTTCCATATGAACTGCACATTCCAAGATTCAAAGAAAAGCCAAATTTAAATCAATAAGCAAAACAAAAATATTGTAACTCACACACACACAATCTCCAATTTCAAAATAAAAATCAATCCAGTGAGAAAAATTCCACAGTCCAAAATTTCCAACACAAGGAACAAATATCAAGAAATCTGGGAGAAAAATAGCGGTACAACAATTCCAAATAAAATTACTCCGTTCGTTCTACGAAACAGGTGTTGTAATATCGTCAGGAAAAACTTTAGGGTTGCCAGAAAATGAGTAAAATTGCCTAAAACTAAAAAAAAAAACTACACTTGGCAATAAATCGTCCAAAAGTTGTAACTTAGCATATATTTCATGCCTTATGTTTACTCATCTCGTAGTCCAAGACTTCGACTAAGTTGATCACGTGATATTTTGGTTTCGAGGCCTGTCTTTCTAGTAGGCCTTGGATTGGATATCTTCGCAATTCCCAAGGAATTTGTAATTTTAATATTCGCCAATACTTTTAACAGCTCTGCAAACAGCTGTAAACACTTATACTTTTAAAAATCAAGTTAAAATATTTATTTCTAAAAATATTTATGTCAAGTATAGGGGGATAAAAGACCAAGGTAACCAAAATATAGTATCTCGAAAAGCATTCAAAGCACGATTATCAATATGGGATTTCCATAATATTGGAAAGTTCAATCACAAATATTGTTGGTATTTTTAACCTTCGCTGTCAAAATATAACCTATTCCAAAAAACAATGATGAACAAGTCGTACAGAGACCAACTCCTGGCCATCCAGCTTATATTGGAGTAGTTATTTGTGGTACCAGATCACATGTTCACATCATCATCTTAGCATAGTTCAAAATTACGAAACGTCCTCGAATCTATCCCTGCGTAACTTATCCTGTTCCCAAGTGACCGTGCAGAAAGCACTTACCGTCGCAGAAACACTACTGTCACCGATATTTAGCTTGACAAAAAAAGTAATATCTCTCATTGGTCATGTGTTCAGTAAAATAAAGTAAATTCGAAACATTTTTAATTTATACCACGCTGAAAAGAATTCGAAGCGCCCTCTATATTTAGTTTAATAGGTATGTTTTCATTAACATCGCACTGGACCAAAATGTCGGGCCATTGGCGTCCGTCCGAATATGATGGTATGAAATTTTTATTAAGCGCCACACTGGGCTACACAACGGCTATTGACGACGGTCCGGTATCAAACCCGAAAGGAAAGATACTAGGACAACACCACATAATTTTGAACCACAGTCAGATGGCAAGGCCGCACCTGAGGCAGGGTTGACTGGGTTGAACCCAATTGGGTCAGACCCAATGGGTTTTTCAAAAAAGCCTATTTGAAAAAAAAAAACAATATGGTATACATTTTGGGTTTTTTCAAAAAAAAAATCTCAATTAAGAACTTCAACTGCTCAGTTTTTGATGAGTTAAGGTCAACATTATTAAGGTCGTGTTGACTGTGCTGACCTCGAATGAGCTTTGAGTGAAATATGTGTTAAAAAGGTTTTTTTTAAAGTTTCAACAGTGTTGTCAACATTACCTAATAAAAAATCGAATCGGATTTCTAATTTTTGCAGTTGTGTCCCTCCCTACCTGTTTGGTTCTCAGCCATTATACTTTGGATATCAGCCCTTGGTCTAAGAAAATCAATGAAAAGTAACTATGGAAAATCGAGTACTCTTTTGTAATCTATACAAGTAAATGTCATTCTTGAAGTGTTTTCAAAAAGTTTAAATTTATATAGAAAACTACGTTTCCCCAAAAGTTAACAAAAACAATTGGTGAGATATGTCGATGGTACAAACTAGTTTTGACCAAAATTAAGATGGCATGACGTTGGACTGTGGGAATGAATGAAGCAGATATAGAAAGTTTAATGATTATGTATTGTGATTACTCGACAATTAATTTACAGTTTGAAAGATTAAAGTGCAATTTGATATTATGGAAGGATTAATTTATTGATTAAAGTCCTGTGATTGTGTTTAACGTAGTTTGGTAGATTTCAAATGACATCATTTGAGCAGTTCTCAATCCACGCAATCCAAAGTCACACTAACCCAAAGCTCGCCCAGCACCTTAGAATTTCGACGCATCGCGAACCCCTCCTATGTTCCTACGCACTCGATCCGAATATCATGTCAGGTCTCATCCTTTGCCTATACGACGCGACATTGTATCCTCTGGACATTTTTTTTGTCTTCTACATTTATCTTCTGGATGTCTCTTCTAGAACTGAAATCATAAGACAAAACATTTGTTAAGTTTATCGTACGGCTCAACTTTTCTTACAAGCGTATTCACGTTTTCAAATTCTTTAAATTCTCTCAAAAATTGATTCATTATTCGAAAAATAAAAATAAAACAATCTTGTTTTGTTTATTTTTCTGTTTTAAAATTTTGATAAATCTGAAATCAGAACCAAGGAAGAAATTTCAGCAACTGGATAGCTTCCTTTCTCGAAATTACTATTTTATTCAAAAGCTCAAAAGCATTTCTGAGAATGGAAAGTTTGGATTATTATTCTTTCCTCAAAACTTCCGTGCGATTCTAAAAAGATTCTTATTCTTATTTGAAGTAACCTTTTTATGAATGCGTTAAATTCAATTAAGCTAGTAACAGTTGCAGATGGCGAAATTCCAATATAAACCGTCTGTTCTTTCTTTCAAATTTAAGTTTACAATGTGATCTACAATGACTTCTTTTCCCTTATTGAAACGAGATAATTTATCGGAAGTTTTTTCACCATCTCATACTTTAATGAGCATTTTTACTTTAAAATATTACAAAAAAATATTGTTTTTCTAAACTTCTGAGACAAATGGAAGGAGAAAAAGAATCGAAACTCTCTTCATTAGTAGCTCGATCTTTTCTTCTCACTACGATGAAAAATACGACTTCATCGATTGTTCACTATCGCAATCTATATCGAGTAATGTATTCGGGTTTTTTTCTTGTAGCTAAAATATCTGATCGTAAAATTAAATAATTAGTTTTCACTTGGAGAATATTCGTTTTCGCGCGTGACGCCATTTTGAGGGATCCAGCGCGATCTTCCACCCATTACAAAGCCAAACTTTAAACTGCGTTTTAAAATAGCCGGTAAAGATTTTTTATGGATGTTGGGTATCGATAAGAAGTATGATACAGACTCTGATTTCTTTACTCTGGATAATTTTACGTGCCGATGAAAGGTTTAATGTGTGTTTCCACATAAACGAATTAAAAAGTTCCAAGCCTTATTTCACCCTGTTTTAATTAACGTAAAATGAAGAGCACGATAGAAAGAATTCTCCTACATTTGTTAGACAGCTATTAAAATTCTTTCATAAAACTTAAAACTTAAATTTTCTTTGAATCAGCTTATTACAAACAGGGAAATACTGATTAACTTTAATATCTTCGGTGTTTAACTATAAATAAGCGATCAAAACCAAAAAAGGTTTTTAATCACGTTAGTGTAACAGATACCGTGCGAAATGATCATTCAATAATTGAGTTTTCAGTTTTCATTAGCTAAAATGTTTTAACCACAGCCCACATCTTACATATTTGTCCTAGATTCAAGTTAACTAGATAAACTAATCACATTTCGTTCACAGATAGTTAAATAATCGATATTTCTTCGTATTAGCGTAGCTCTTCTTTACTCACTTTTTGATAAGACCTTTCACTTAAAATATATATTTTAATTCTCCTGGAAGTTGGTTGCTTAAACGAGGCATCTCGTCATCAACAAAACTAACCAGATCATGATGGACGAGATATCTCGTCATTAGATGAATAGAACTCCGTCTAAGAAACTATTACTTGCAATTCATCAAAAAGGACTTCTGTAAGCATTTAAGAAAATGGGTGAATTTTTGAAAGAGAAGGAAATTTATTTTGGTTCCTAGAGAGTTATAAACATTGAAACAGATCCGACTCACTTTTGTAAAAGAACGAGCATCGTATCAAATTATATAAAACCTTTATGGGGACAAAATAGGTTTGTAGTGAATTGAAATTGATAGGGAAATAATATTTAGTATATTAATATTGCTTTCTCTACAAATAAACTTCAATTTAACAAGTTAAATAGCATTTCCCTTACAAAAACATGTTTTAAATGTTCATGTCTTAAACTTCTACAATTAACGTACTTTCAACGTATTAAAATTTATCTTAATCCCTTACAAAAGCATAATAGTGCATTTGTTTTAATATAATTTAAAACTCATAATCTTTATAAACTTTTAAGTACATTAGGAAATATGTTCCTATCTATGGGGACTTCAGTAACCCAACTCAAATAAAATATAAAATGAAATAAAATAATTCTTGCCATTTAGAAATTTGGCCTTTTCAGCTCATTTCTTGAGTCGCGCATAAAACACTAATTAAGCATATTTTAAACACTAATGCCTGGATAAATTTACTGTGTAATTTGTCCTTATTAATATGAATAAGTTATTTGCTATTATACAGGATACATTTAAAGCTAACTGCATGCAATTAAACAAACTCGCAGGGAAACATAATTTCTAAACAATGCTTCATTTGTTATACGAAGTAAGACGTTTTTGACTGTCTAAAGCCTTAAATAATATTACAGTCTTATTCTTTTATTCAAATAATGGTCTTAAAGGAAACGTAAGTGACAAGATTAATTAGAACTTTTCAAAAGAATTTTTTTTTTTGGCTTTTACACAGTTTATGAAATTAAAGGAACATTTAAAAGTACTTAAGCCGCGTTCTTAAAAAAAATGTTCGAACGGAAATCGAATACACTTTTCTGGAGTCTTTTATTTTATATAATGTGTGCTTTCGGAAATAAATTTATTGAGTTCTAAATTCTGACATCTTATCTTTGAGGATAGTTTGAGGAATGACCTCGTAGTGGTTAAAAATTAATCATAATTTATTTGACAGCATTTAACCATTGTATAAATTTCCGTCTTGAAACCTCAAATTACTTTTGAAAGTTGAACTCTCTTGCATTTAAAATAATCCTATTTCACCAACTTATTTGCCTTTTGACTATAAATTTTATTTTGTTTTTAATTCTTAAACTGAAAACCTTGCGTTAGTTTATTTACTCATGCATTTAAATATTTCAAAGATGTTCCCTGTTATTTTCCTTGCCAATTTTTCAAAATTGTACTATTGTTAGAATAACGCAAGAGTATAATGTGTTTAAATTATTCTGTTCGAAAAAAAATCACTGTATATGAATATTTCATATTATTTATTTTTCCCTCCAAAATTTATTGAAAGATGATTCTTATAATTGATAGCATAATTATATCACATAATTATCTCAAAATTAACATTTGTACAATATTAAATGGACCGCAAGATTGAAATTTACCTCTTTTGTACAAAAAATCAATTCTTCAAACAAAACACATTAGTAAATTATCTATGAGATTATTAATTTACTTACCTTACTCATCGATATAACTATCACATTATATAAGTTTAATATTCAAATGATTCATTCAATCCTTCATTTTTTAATTTGAGTATCGCATATTATTTATTCACAAAAGTTTTTTATTTGCTTTAAAAAATAATTATTAAGCATTTTTACGGTTTACCAGAATTGTAAAATTTCCAGTTTCAAGCATTTCAAATGTAAGCATTTTTAGGTTTCAAGAATATTTAACACCACAACAAATTTGCATCTTCTAAATATTTTTATATGCTTTTTGCGCCTCGTTTATAACGTCACCATTAAACTTTTTAGGAAGAATAATTCTTGCAATTACAAAAAATGTCTCCTTTCTGGAATTCATATGAAAGCTTAATTTTGCAGAAAGTAAGCTTTTAAGTTAAATCTTCCGTGAAATGTTTTGGAAAAAATAAAACTCTCGGGAGCTTTTTATACGAATCTACTCAGATTCATTTTTATTCGAATTGTTTTTTGCTTCGGGTTATGAGTCCTCTTAAGTTAAATGAAACAATATGTAGCCATTCGAATGGTTTGAAGCGAATACATCATAACTTCATAGAGTCTGCCGTATTTCCTTTACGCATTGGTATTTTAAAAATTGTAATAATAACAAATGACATTTTAATATTCATTCAAGTATCATCTTATTTTCTGGTACGGAAAAAGGTAAATATATGTGTTAATTCTGTTTTTCTGGGTCCATGGTAGCCAATTCGAAGAGTAACGGATGAGCCACCTGACAGTTGCGAGTTCGGATCTCTATTCAACCACAGACCGTCGGATAGGTGCTCGTTAAATCGATCTTGGTCTCAAATTTCTTCACATTGACTTGATGTGGACGTTATGAGAAGGTGTGCAAGCTGAGGCGCTAACCTAATCATCTGTTCCTGGTTCAAAATAACGAGGTGGTAAATGGATGATCTGAAGCTGACATAATCAGAAGGTTTTTATTTTACGAACATCACAGCACATACACGTTACAACGACAGAGAGACAAATCACATTGCTAGCATACAAAGAAGTAAGCATTGTATGCAAATGCGAACTGAAACTATAACTAACCAATAGGAATGATTTAAGAAGTAAGAAGTGAAACTAAAGGCAGGTTTACACGCTACGATAAATGCTAGCAATTTATCGTAACGATCGAATTGTTTCGATTTATCGTTGGGTGTAAACAGGACATTGTAGCGATTGATTTGAATTGGAATGCAGCCATTTCTCGCTACGATTTGATTCCGTTTGCATTTGCATCTGTAACAGAAAGGTTGTGTCGAATAGTTCGTTCTTTGGTTGACTGTTGTTTTTATTCGAATAGGTAATTATGGCAGTTACTCCTCGATAGTTAGAATGTTTGTATGATTACTCGTCATAATGTTTGCAATGCATATATGGTTTTTAGAAAATAAAGAACTGTTCTTAAGATATCTGTATGAATTGTTTCAATACTTTGTAGATAGCTTCACAGGTCGCTGGGATTATTTTGCTGAGAGCTGGTTTAGAAATGGCAGTTGAATATTCCATGTCCTTCAAGATTCTTCCGGTGGTAAGGGATCGTAAGGTAGCTGAGAGTCTTTCGTGCGGAGATATCGCTCTTCTCGTAACAGTATCAGTAAAAACTGAGAAACTAACCTTAACAACTCAACATAAGTCTCTTCGTTCATTCTCAAATAATTTCGCCAGTCATTTGGTTCATTTCTCAATTATTTCAATAATTTTATATGAGAGAATTTCCTTTTCTTTAGTAACCACTGCCGGCTCCACTTTGTTCTTGATCTTCGCGACTTTTTCCCTTTTCTTTCTAAACAACCGATATATAACAACAATAGTACTTAATCCATGGCAAAAGCTTATTTAGCGGTCGACAACGAATATTTGACAAGAAATCGTTGCGATTTATCGTAACGTGTAAACAATACTCACTCTTTCGATTTATTGGAACAGTAAATTTGTCAATCACATCGTCACGATTTATCGTAGCGTGTAAACCTGCCTTAAGAGGAGTGAGAACTGAAACTGTAGTTCGCGATTCTCACCAGCAAGCCCATTGAAAACGGTGGAACTGTTCAAGGCAGCGCAGATGTTTCCCTTTGGTATTGATTCCGGATCGTATCCAATGGACAATTGTGTTGTTCCACTGCGAAGTTAATTCAGCTGCCAACCAACTTGATATTCATGATAAGAAAACATTTTCTTAAATCAATAAATGCTTATAATTTTGAGTGAAACATCTACCAGCTAAGATAAATTGTGAACCTGTGTGTAAACAATATATTTTATTTTGAGAATAAAGCTCGAAAATACACATAAAATACTATCTCTCTCTTAAACCTGATTACTTAATACAATTGTAACATTGACATTGAGTTTCTCAGTAACCACAAAGTCTAAACATACCAATAACAATTATTGTGACGTTTAATAAACCTTAGGATAAAAATCCAAAAATTTTTAAAAGTTCAAGGAAGTTTTACTATTTTATCTTTTTTTAGTTGTTAGCTTTAAGTTTTATACTTCCTAAAAATATACCTTCTACTTATTTCAATATCCAATGCTTACTACAGAGATTTTGAAAGAATTTGAATTTTCGGTGTTTTGCAAATTGCCATCAGAACTTTCTAACTTCTAAGACAATTTTAGACTTAATACTTAACACAAGATAATACCGGAAATTTTTAGACGCGAAATTAACATATTATGTCTCTCTATCTAAGGAAATTTTCAATTTTATTTCACTATGATTCAAGTAAATAACTTACATTTCATAATTTTATAATAAAAATAGTTTTGTATAATTTGTAGATAATTTAATTAATTTAATTAAAAATGCAGTATAAACTAAAAACAGCGGTATTCATTTGTCCTTTATTTATAGGTAAATAGTAGTTTGAGAACATCCTATAAGTTATCAAGTTTCTTTATCTAGGATCACTCTAAATGTTTAAATATGATCAAAAGATGGTACGAATCGTGGATCATTGGTGTGCATCTGCACATTTCCCATCTTTCCCAGCAGGACCTTACGTATTTAAGAAAGGTCACTTTTGCTGGCAAAGCTACGATAGGCTATGTTGTCACTCAAACCTACTTCCATAGATTCTACATTTATGATTCGGATAACTGTCTTGTTTGTCTGAAGAACAGAACCTCTGAGTAATCTGTTCTCCCTTTTGTTTTTCCCTCACCTACCCTTCACCTATGGCTTTTTTCTCTTTCGTTGTTGACTTGTGTTTGGCACAGCTTGGCCAAATCTGGCGCCTGCGCCATAAAGTCCAAAACTAACCAACTTGAAGAACATAGAGATCTTGTAGCACATCTTTTTTCTGATGTACTAGAGATTACTATTTTAGGAAACTTTTGACTGAACTCTGGTAGTCCATTGTTCTTGGTTTTTTTTTCTACATATTGCGTTTCATGTTTAAATAACCCATGATGATATAGGTGACGATACATAGAACTCATATACTAAGATATAGTGCAAAATGCCTTCAGACCTCTGCTTCCAGAACTATCACTAATATATCACAAATTTAACTTGTTTTCCTTCACTTTTCCTTACTCGTACCTTCTCAGGACCATCCCTAGAAACATCAAGATCTGTGTGAGTTTATGCGATCATAAAATATGAATAAAACTGCAGCGGTCTTCTGCCTTAAACCCTCCGTAACTCAGCTTTAAATTCCATTTAAGCGACTTCCATTTCGGTATCTATTTTGAGGTCTGGAAAAGCAATGAATGTTTATTCAGTGAAAGTATTAAAAATCTTTAATAAAAAGATAACATATCCTAAGTCAAAGAGTTACTTTACTTTTCCCTCGGCTCCAAACGCCAAAGAGAAGGCTGCACTTTCTTCAACACTCGTCCACTGAATCTTTTTCATTTTTCCCATCCAAATATTCAATGTCCATAGGCGCTCTTTTCAATTACGCTTGAGCAATGGGAAGCGATAAAGCCATTTTTATAGGTAAGCTTTTCTATTGCCTCGTAAAAGATAGAGGGTATTGCTTGTTGTGTGTAACTTTTCCATCATAAGATGGTGAACGGTTGTTCCACACTATAGGGTTGGTTCTCAAAGAAAATACTCATATATATATATATATATATATATATATATATATATATATATATATATATATATATCACCGAGGAAATTTTACACCAAAACCACTGATAGGCTGTGTTGCCATTCGAAGTTTTTCATTACAGAGCGAAGGCGTGGATAGTAGCGTGACATATGGAGAGAATTTCAAATGCGTTTATGGATGCTTGTAAGGGTATTTGAGTTGGACATCGGGTCGTATCACAAATCAAAAGGAACACAATTTTTCTGGTAGCATTCTCGAAAGCTAAGGAAATAGTCTTAGAAGTTAAAAATTCATTAGCTGTGAGAAAATAACTTGTTTCTAATAAAATAACCAGCAATTCTAAATATGTTTTCGACTGTGCCGTACTATCATTAGGCTGATAATTTTGTTGCACTGATTCAAGAACTTACTTCATTTGAAGATCAGGTCACCTCTCTCTCTCTCTTTCCTCTCGCACTCTCTCTGTCTCTCTTTCTGATATCTTACTCGAGATCTGAGATTTTACTGCGATCTTGGCTGTCGAATCGCAGACTAATGTTTTATATCGCGATGGATAATCACTTTAAAATACTATCAATAAATTACGATTTATACTTTTACCTACAACCACCGGACAGATCATCAAACCAAACAACTGGAAGAAATAACATGAAACTAAGGCCACATTCTCCGTCTATTTCAGTTTAAGATGGATGTCGATTGCTTCCTGGACAACCGGAAATTACAGGTGTTATGATACTTTATACCCAGATACCCACATTAGCATTAGTAAATTTTAAATGAATTTAGAATGTGATTGGAGAAGGATAATTCCCTCTGCTTTGATGATGGTAAAAAAAGCACCGAGATATATTTCGAGGGGCAATCAATAGGAGAGTTCTAGTCGAAGAGAACTCGTTCTACTCTATTTAACCAGTTCACGGAATAGTATGAGGTTCGGGGGACTCATCCGCTCTTCCCGGCTCTTCGTCCAAAATCCACCAGTATCCCTTTTACCGTCCAACAGCATCATCTATCCCTATCACTCCGACCACTATCAGCGTGTCTTTTCGAAGTGGCTTTGTATTTCTCCTTGCAATCTATCTCAGCTCATTCTATCTTTTCAAGAAGAAAGTCCATCATTAAAAATGTGACCCCCTCGCTCTCGACTATTAATTTAACGTGAAGTTCTATCCTCTTCAGACACACAACCTTTAATTTTCGTAACCAAGCATAAAGGAAAAATACATTACACAGTATACGCAGGTCGAGATAATGAAAAATATCGGTAGATTGAGTCAAGGACACAAATCGCACCCTTTGGCGTGGATACTCGGACCTGTTGTTGGATTGTGGAACGAATGAAGCAGATACAGGAAGTTTAAACGATTGTTTATTGTGAATATTCAACAATTATATTTTTAATTTACAGTTTAGCGATCAAAGTGCTTTTTGGTATTAATATTGAAGGACAATTTCAGTAACTCTCTTCAAGTGATTTCGACAAGGCATCTTTCTCATCAAGGTCCGACCAATTTTGCTATTGGCGAGATGTCTCATCACCAAGATATTGCTGATTTTTATGATGACGAGGTCACGATCTGGTCATTTTCTTTCTAATGATCGTGATAGCGTTATCTTCTAGGGGCGAAATATTTCGTCCAAGAAGGTCTGGTATGTTTTGCTAATGACGAGATACCTCGCCGAGAAAACCATCAGGGGGGTTAACGACCTGTGACCGTAGCGTAGTTTGGTAGCTTTCGAATGACACCACTTACACAATCCTCACTCCACTGATTCCAATGTTAAACTGGCCCAAATCTCTCCCATCACCGTAAAATTTCGACATACTCCTTCACCGAAATAAGTGCACCTGGTGGAGATCTAAGGTTATGTCAGGTACTGGTATCATCTGTCTACACAATGCTATATTCATTTTCTGAATGTTTCTTCTAGTTATGCAATCATAACACAAAACAGTTGTAACGCTTTTTTGTAACTCTCAACTTTTCCCGTGCTATTCCATTTTTAAAGACGTATACATATAATTAACATAACAATATCTTATTTACGTATGTGTACGGGTTTTTTTTTTAAGATTATAAATTTAATAGGGTAATGATATTAAAAAGTCAAAAGACTTATTTTAGAAACTTTCTATGAAACCTTGATTTGCGGTAACCCAGTTGATAGATTCGCCCCCCCCCCCAACTGGAGGGGAGCAAAGTTCAAAATTCAATCCAACAAAAGATCGTAGCGTACGTGGGAGCTTTGGTGATCGTTAAATCTGTCATGGACTCAAATTTCCTCATGATGGGGGAGTGGTCTGGGTGTTGGCCAGTTAATCTGTGCGCAGTTCAAAATTACGAGGTGATGTCCTCGTATTTTTCGCTTCGGATTTGATTCCTGACTTCGGCAATTGCCTGTTTAGTTGCTCTAATTTGAAGTAAATTTAATTATCAAATGTTGAATCTACGAAGTCCTATCCGTGGTTCTTAAATATTAGTAAAATTTCAATACAAATTTTGCAATTAGATGTTGTCTGTAAGCCAGGTAGAGATTTTAAATGTTCAAAGTTGAACAGTAAGATTAGTTAGTTTCGGGTTTTTTAGTACAAGGGGCCATATTTGGCCAAAGATGGGCCAAACTCAAGACAGGAAAAGACAAAGAGAAAGGAAGAAAACTAAAAAGTAGATGTCTGTGTGTGAGGATGAAAATGAAAGAGAGCATAGGCGTAACTAGGGTTGTTGAATGGGGGGTTAAACCTCCCTAAAAGTATGGACAGTAGCTCCAGTAAAAAGAGGGAAGAGAATAGATTATATTTAATATCTAGTACTTATTAATAATTTATTAGATTCATAACATTATTACATACATTAATTATTAATGATTAATTATATTAATAAATACTTATAAATTACAACTTGATTTAAAAATCCGAATTTTTTTTTGTTTATACAATATTTACCAAATGATTTTGTGATGAATTTTAAAACTTACAACACATTTAAATTAGAAATTAAAAGGTCGATAATTTTTTTGCAAACGTTTCGATTATTTCTGAACTTTTTAGATTTAAATTTGATTTGTTTGGAGCACATCTCTAAAAATTATCTGCCGCCTATGAGAGCTCATAATTTAAAAAAAAAATGTTTTAACTATGTACTTTTGAAAAACTACATGCAACTTCGTATAGTATTAATGATAAGATTAAGACATAAAACCATTCATCAGTGTTGGTAGAAACTTAAATACAGATATCACTGTTGTAATGTCAACAAGATTCCAAATAACTTATACTTTCCACAGTAACATATCTATTGAATTGTTTTAAGTTAAAAATTAATCTTCCAAAATTATTATTTAAATTCAAACATAATTGCATTAAATATGTCTTACATTTAATCAGCAATGATAATTTCTAAATATTATTTTTAATACTCAAACATTTGCTAAGGCAAAAGTACTGAAGATGTGCTGCGGTTCTCTTATATGCAACAAAATGAATCAGAATTCCTTGAGTTGACACGAGGAGAGAAATAGCCAAGGAATCCCATACTACTTTACTAATGCGTTTAATAAAATGAATGATTGCAGAGCTAAGTGGCTTGTCAGATTGCACCGTAATCAATCATGCCCCTTTAAAGAACGTTCTAAGGAATTTAGTCTTCTAATAATATGCAGACTGTAAAAAACGCTGATTATAAGGTGAAACTAGTATAGAACGTAATGAGTAATAAATAAATGTATGTCGAAAATGAAATGAGCCACAAAGATTTCCTTATTCATTGACGAGTAAGTATTGCGAATTCGTTCCTTGAAGTACTCAGAGGCATAGGGGTTGACTAGGGTTGGTGAATTAGGGGGATCAGTCCCGAGATGTATGGACTGAACACCAATAAAAAAAAGGGAAGCATCTAGAGGTCTTGGAAATTTTGTATTTTTATGTTATAAATCACATGTGATACATTAATAAATATTTTCGTAGTACATTGATAAAATTATTAAATATTCTGCGTCTAGCAAATGTTAGTAACTTTCATTTCAAGTCATTTTAAACAATGTTGTTTTATTGTATTATACATGAGAAACACACATTGTTTGGTTTAACAACAAATTAATTTAAGGACAGTCTTGAATTACACTTAAACCTCTCGTTTATCCGAGAGTTTGGTTAATCCCAACTAATTGTTTTTAAAATTTGTTAAACAAAATACCGTAAATCAATAATAACATAATGTTTTAACGTTATTGAAACAAAAAGCATTATTGGTAAAAGGCACATACTTTTAGATTTCTTAAATATCATTAAATTAAAAAGAATTGAAAGATAGTCACAAAAGACTTCATGAACTATTACATTTGGACGAAATTAATCAGTTTTTGCTATGGTAAATACATACAAACATTTTCCTAGTTGGTTCTTCAAAAAACATATTCTAAGTTATACATAAAAATCAAGTGAATAAAATTGTCACTTACGTTGTGGAATTATTTATATTATGAGCATAAAAATATTTTTTATCTAATGTAATCTAGTTTAAATACCATAAAGCTTAAAGCTGCAATTGCTCGTCATTAGCAAATTTGACTATCTTGCTCGCCGAACTGAATAGAGGAAAGGGGTTTGAACCCACAACTCCCCTTGTTGCAACCATTAACTAATGTACCATTGATTTCATTTATTAATTGCACAAGTAAAACACTGATGAATTATGTTATGAATAGTTTGAGTAGTTATTAACAAATGACTGATATGTGAAAACTCAATATATTTGCAAACGTTTTCTCAAAAAAATGGGGAGGGGGGGTCTGAACCCCTAAAATCATCTAGTCACGCCTATGAAAGAGAACAAAGATCACTCGGGTACCTCGGGAAGGCGATGCCCGCACACACCTTAGAGAGATGTGCCCTTGAGAACGTTAAAAATTAATAAGGAAGATTATTGTTCAGAAACAACTGCCAAAATGGTTAAAATAAAATATTATCAAGAATTTGTCAAATTTTTATTTCACACTCAAATATAGAATCAACACAAACCCACCTATGACCATTTGTATCAGTTGCGAACATTTTGTAAATATTCTAAAGTATTTTCAATAAAATTTTATTGTTAAAAAAATACCAGTCAAAAAAAGATCACATTGGGTTCCATTGATATTTATTCTTTTCTCCTAAAGTTCTTTCTAAAGTAGCGTTTCAGTGTGTCTTTGAAAAATACTTAGACTATCCCAGAGTATGAAGTACTGACTCTATTCTTATTCCATTTCAGTTTCTTACAAGCGTCCGTTTCATCTAAACCGGAAAGAAGTTCAGAACTCTTGAAACTTTCATGCATTTTTCATTGATGTTGCCTAGATTCTAATGCTAATACCTAAGTCCGTGTGGTATAAAAAGGCGAGAAAATTCAGTAACCAAGCTTATTTTTCTATTCTAAGAAGGCAAAAACATTAGTTTTAGGAAACAAGTCTATAAAAAATTTAGAGATCTTTTGTTCTTTTGATAATTTATGTTCTTTTGGTGGACGAGATCTTGATGGACGAGATATTTCACGATTAGCAAAATTGGTCAGATCGTGATGGACGAGATAGCTCGCGATTAGCAAAATTGGTAAGATCTTGATGAACGAGATATCTCGCGATTAACAAAATTATTCAGATATCGATAGACGAGATTAGCTCGCGATCAGCAAAATTGGTCGGATATTAATGGACGAGATATCTCGCTATGAGCAAAATTGGTTAGATCTTGATGGACGAGATATCTCGCGATTAGCAAAATTGGTCAGATCTTGAAAGACGAGATTAGCTCGCTATGAGCAAAATTGGTAAGATCTTGATCAACGATATATCTCGCGATTAGCAAAATTGGACAGATATCGATAGACGAGATTAGCCAAATTGGTAATATCTTGATGAACGAGATATATCGCGATTAGCAAAATTGGTCAGATCTTGAAAGACGAGATTAGCTCGCTATGAGCAAAATTGGTAAGATCTTGATAGATGAGATTACCTCGCGATCAGAGAAATTGGTAAGATCATGACGGGCGAGACTTTTCGTCAAAACCACTCGTAGTGTTAAAATTTAAAGGAAACTAGAAAGAATTCGGCTCGGATAATAAGGACACTCGGTTAACCTGAGTTCCCATAATCAAGGTTGTACGCATATCAAATTATTCAACACATAAATGAACGATTTATTCAATACACTTCACTCAAAATCTCTTAACCTTCAGCTGTTGTGAAGTAGCTAGGCGATGATTGATCATGATCACAAGCTAAGCCTTCTAACAAATAGCAGAACACAGAAAGAGGCCATCCTTAACTTTCATCACAACTCAGAAATGAACAAAATCCAACAGGACCAGACGGGAAATATTCTGCAGGAAGCTTCCCCAAACTCTCCGAACAAACACGAAAATCTCCTCTGACAAGAACGTCAAACTCCATTCAGTTTATCATGGTTAGACCAGAGAGGTGTAAAATTCCGACAGTCGTGACTTCCAAAACGGCTTTCTGGAATAACTCCTGATGATACGGTTTTGAAGAGGCGCCTCTAGAGTGTTTGTGTTTCAGATTTCTCGGTAAAAATCGCTTTTCCCTATAAGGGACTTCGAGACGTAAATGAATTATTTTTATCGATTCTTGGTTAGACGTGGTATCTCTTTGGGCTGTTGCCGTTTGAGATCATGTTCGTTTTCTCCCTTAGGGTTGTGTTTGGAGATCAAAAGCATTTTCTAGTCAAAGTCGTCTAACTGTAAGCCAAGGTGCAATTCAGACTTTGGGGGCCAAAACTAGAAGAGTCGGGTTTTATTGTGGGTGTCATTCAGAGATTTTGAGAATTTTTATTTTATTTCCTTTATACGATACATTAAACCGTTTTATCCGTTTTCACACTTATTTCTTGAGTTGTGTGATATTTCATATTATACAGTTGACATTTTGGATGTACAAAAACATTTATTTTTAATTTTGTACACACTTGAAATCGTTGGATTTTTATCGAAATTTTTTTTATCAGGATTTTCTAGATGGGGTAATTTGTGGTTTGTACTGTGGACTTGTGCTTTGTACTTTAATTGTAACCCACGCGGCTTTTTACATTTCATCTTTTATCCCAGACCCTTTTAACGTATAGATTTTATCTATTCTATTTCATCACAATACAGTTTTCATTACTTTTAGTGTTGGTTAATATTATGTGAATGGAGGGTGTAGCTTGGTTGTATCTTTCCCGCTACAAACCAAAATGTAACCTTGAATTTTTAACACTCCAAGAGGTTTCTACGAAATATCTCGTCCAAGATCTGGTCAATTTTGCAGGAAGAGATACCTCCTCCACCAAGATCTGGTCAATTTTGAAAGACGTGATACTTCCTCCACCAAGATCTGGTCAGTTTTGCTAATGATGAGAAATCTCATCCGTCAAGTTTTGTTTTACTACACTACATTACTCATTTGTAGTCGGTGCAGATTCGATATCTATCCTTACCCATGTTTTATTTATTTCTTCATTACATTGTATATATTGAACTTGTATATACTGTTAGTGGGTATAATTATTTCCGGGTGTCAGTAAAACGTTCCTTCCATGTATACATGTAGGTTAACGTTATTTGCCTAGTGTTTGAAGCAGCTCGGTGAAATATGACTCTTGTGCTACAGAACACCACACACTCAGCTACAATATTACTCTGGAAATCAGGAACCATTCCAGAAATGCCTTTCCAATGTGCATAAAAGCACAAAATGAAAATTCATTTCTCTGTAAAAGAGAATTCTCAATGATGTTAGTTTTTTAGTGTTTCTCGTTATTGTTATGAACGTTCTAAAAGAAACCAATAAGAATCAGGAAGTCGAGGCGTGTAATCAATGCAGAGTATTCATGAATGGACCCCTGCACTCTTTCTTATCGAAAATACTTTCTTAAATGCGTTGTATTATCGAAAAGCAACAGGGAGGTGATGAATATTGTACTTTAATGGAACACGCCATCTACATAATGTACTTCAAAGCCAGCAGCGCATCGAGAAGAAAAGCAAACAAAATATCATCTTGTTCTTATAAAGTCTGAAGGTTTAAATTGAAATACGTTGTAGGATGTGATCATACGAAATGTAATCAATTCTTCTCTAGAGCGAAGGTTTTCGTCACTACTTTGAATACAATTTCTAAACACTTTACAACTTATGGAAAACTGATTCGATCGATACCAGTGAAGTATTCTGTCCTTTATGTTTTGTTAGGTAAATTTCTAATCCTATTTCTACATTTTAATCTCATGGTTTAATCTCAGTTTAAATTTTTTAAATGCTAAGAATAATAGTCCTTTACTTTCTTGATGGTGAAATTTATAATCATGTGAAGCACATATCTGTATTTTAGTCTCCTGGAAAGCATAGTAGTTAGATTAATTTTCTTAAACTACTAAGAATAATCGTCCTTTGTTTTTGTTAGTAAAATTTCTAATCATGTGAAGCACTTTTCTCTATTTTAATCTCCTGGATAGCATGAGTTAGTTCCAACTTTTTCAAATGCCTATAATAATTTGTTTTTTATTTTTTGTTAGTGAGATTTTTAATCACTGTGAAGCAATTCTCTACACTCTCTATATCGTCTCCTAGATATCATATGAATTAGTTTATTCTTAGCAGTGTGAAGAAATTTAATCTTTCTTTATTTTTTGTTACTGACATTTCTAATCATGTGTGAAGTATATCTCTATATTTTAATCTCCTGGATATCATGAGTTAGTTTAAATTAATAATCATTATTTATTTTTTTGTTAGTGAGATGAATAAGTTAAAGTTTTTTCAAACTTCTAAGAATAATCGTCCTTTATATTTTGTTAGTGAAATGTATAATCTCAAGTGAAACACTTCTCTATATTTTAATATCCTAGATGGAGTATGAGTTAATTAACATTTTTTAAGCTGCTAAGAATAAGTGTTTGAGATCATTTTCTGGCAAAATTAAAAGTAGTTTGTTTTCCATGGAACAAATAAAAAAAAATATTTTTTAGAAAGTGCCTGTTTTCACAACCAAGCAAATAATGTCGTGTTACTTACATTTCTATGCCATTTTCGCAGGTTTTCAGTTCTCTTTTGTGCAATTTTGCGCGTGCAACTAAAATTGTTATTTAAAGTGAGTAAACGTCAACAGTTTTACAAAATATTTTCTTCGTCAATGGATTTAATTAAATGAAAATAAGACAAACCATTTAGAGATTTGAATGAGTTTGGTAAAATTTCATTCGAGTTACTTCGAACTGCATGAGGTCGTGCCGAATTATTTGTTCGCTATTGAATATTCTTTAGCAGTTCAGGGTTTACTTAAACCAATTGTTGGTAATATATATTCGCAGTTTCCAGATATCAGTAGTTAAAACTGTACGATTCCAGTGCTAATTTACCTTACCAAAAAATTCCTTTTTGTTTGGTAATATACTTGGTTTTCATGTTGGAATTTGGTGCTGTCACAAGTCAATAATGCGATCGTTTTAGAATTATAATTCTGACTGTCAGATCAAACCCAAATGGAAAGTACCGAAGACAACTCCATGTAATTTCGGCTGCCAAACTCGGAATTATCTTTAATAAACTAACTTCTATCATTGTTTGTTCTATAATGTCTTTGTTCTGAGAACAAGTAAGAATACCAGTGCACTTCTCACGAGAAAAGAAAATGTCTTGTTAAATCTCTATTCCACCTTTGAACAAATTTTCGTTATCGTTTTACAAACGAAAGCAATTTGCTGAAGAGTTTTATTACAAAGTACTAAATTAAAGCGTCAACTAACTATGACACTTTTTGTATAAACCGTTCACTTTAGATTTCTTATATCCCGGAGGTCAAAACTAGGCTCATAAACTATTTCTCTATCAACTCTCTTCTAATATTTGGTTTTTCTGTGTTCCTCCTATATAAAGCTTTTCAGAATGCTGAGATAGGATTTCATTTCGCACAATGAGCCCGCGGCATTTTGCGTTATCTATGACTCTGCTCTGATATTTCTAACCAATCCTATAAAGAAACAATCTATGTTATAAGTTTATATCTAGAAGTTAGACAACACTCATTTTCTGCCTGTTCCATAAAACTCACACACAACTTCAAATTCACTGATAAATTTCTTTCTAATTACGCTTTGAAAAGGAGATTCATTCAGTCTGGTGAATTTCTACTTGTTTGATTGTTTATGACAGCTATGTTTGCGACATATCGTAGACTGCATTGTTGAAACTAAATATCAATTTATTCATACATTTTATAATTATCTATGTCATAACAGAAATAGTAGGTGCTTGCAGTCGTGACAAGAGTGGTGTAAGGCAATCGGAGAATAATCTATGGGTGCTGAATGTTGGTTTCACAAATGGAGAGGCAGAAAATTCCATAAAAAGAGTTTGTTTAACACTTGAGTAGACAAGTGGCAACATCATTATGGGTCTTCCAAGAGTTTGTTGAGTGTAGGGTGTTAAGAACGGCTCTGAGGCTCCTTATTCCAAGATACTTGAGAAAGAATGCATACTTGAAAATGAACTCGCCTAGGATAAGGATTGAGAGAAAGATTATTGTACAAGGTATCTATCAAGAAAATTCATTGTTGGAACGTCGGTGTCTTTACGAAGTAGCAATTTTATCTTTCACCAGCGATCTGAAAAGAAGAGACCAACATTTTGAGTGATCAGGTTCTTCTGAATTCAAAATCATCGATTTGGCCAGAGTTCAAAAGTGAAAGTGGGTGACAGGATATATTGACCGCATGGCTAGCGGCGAAACTAATGGGTGAAAAGAGAAAAGAGGCTTATCTATGGTGATAATTGTATATAGGGTTTAGTTTTAGGTATCGTTTGATGTATATATGTAGTACAGGGTCCAGGAAGATGTAAAGTTGGATAACACGGAGATCCCACAGCATTTAATTATTCTACAAATTGCCAAGAAAGGTTACATGGATCATGTGGCACAGCCTACACCCTGGCAAATGTACGAGTTGTGTAAACGGCGTTCCGAGTGCGTCGACCAGTCACTGCCACAACTCCAACTCTAACTTTAACTTAGTCAGGAAAATAAAGTTACAGTTATAGTTCTGGTAATGTTAATTTTAAATAAATTGTGTATAAAGTTGGGGTCGAATTAAATAAAAATACAAATTTTTACTACTAGTGGTTAGTACATTCTCAATTGTGCCTATCAGTCAGAGCTTGAATCCCGATTTCCTAAATATAGAAAGAGAACCTCTGAGCAATAGTCCCAATGTCTCCTATTATCAAAGTGTGGTTTCTTATGAAAAGATGTGAATACAATTTTTTAAAAACCCTGCAAATTCAAGGAGGTGTTGACAGTATTTTCCTTTTTAGATGGGTGACAGTATATTGGTTTGCTCTGGTAATGTTCCGATTCTAGACTCGACCCCTAGTTCGCCGAATGCCCGGTTTTACAGGAACGAATTGATAAGTGGCAAGTGGAGACGACTGGCCACTTCCCAGTTTGATATTATTAAATAAAGCACGCACCACTTGATCTGGACGATTCTCAAAATGAATCCGTATGGCTGATAGTTATTGAAGATGGCCTGGATTTCACGGGAACTGGTACTGGAATGCCAATCATCCACATCAGAACTCGACCAGGATTTTCACGAATAGTAGGGAATACGGGATGGGAATGTTTCACGACATGTCGATAGGAGATAATTATAACTAAAGACGGACGAACGAGGTGTTTCTCAGTCCAGAACTACATGTACCGGTGTCGGAGGCAAATGCCGACAACCTATCTAGAGTTCCACCAGGAAATTTCACTACAATACAGAAAGTCATGAGACGATCGTAAAAAAAAACTTAGTTTGAAGTCAATATGGCAGATAGACACAGATCGTTTGCGATATCAGGATTAGGTTAGTCCACCAAGAATGAAGACATCAATAAATTTCTTCTTTAATTCTCTTTATCTCAAGAAGCAAAGGGAATATGACTCGCTTCACAACAAGATTCCAAGTCCATCATCCCAAAATAAACATTGTTAATTGCAGGCTAATCAGTCTCCCACGAAAGAAGAGAAGAAATACATTTATGGGTTGGTTATAAGAGGACGACCGCAGGTAAGAGGACTTGAAGCGCAGACCTTCAATAATATACACGGAAAAAAACAACATCCGCTCCGGGACGGCAAAATCGAAGTTCGCTCTCCTCGATATTCGTGAAGGGAAAACGGGAAATGAAGATTTTGGGAGACTGATAGCGGCAAAAGGATTTTTGCGGTCGTCCAATGCCTCCTTCAACCGGTGGCTACGTCCAGGAACTGGTACCCTTCTTGGTCGTTAAGAGAAAATTCATGTCAACCTGTACAATGCTAATTCATACCTTCGACGGGAAGGTTCTTTTCCGAAGCGTTCGTTTCTACTTGCTTCGGGGGTGGATTCATTAAAAGCGTGGTGTCTGTGTTAACTTTAGGTACGGCTGGAGGTGTTTTAGCAATAATAAAATGTAACGTTTTTGAATTGGCGTTATAGTTCTACTCAGTGCTCTGGGAGCGCGCTCAGATGATAGTATGGAAATGGATTGTAACACAGATGAATGGACAGTAATACAATTGAATGAAATATGCCGTACACAACTCTAGTTTGATTCAGTTTCAGTGATCATAAAACCACTGTCTGTGGATAGTTCATGTGGATAGAGAAGATGGATATAGTAGAAGTTGAAGAGAGTGGTACTCACTACTGGTCTCTGGCATTTGGAGCTGGACTGTTGTTGATTCAGGGCTGACCTGTGCTGTGATGACGACGATTCTTAAGGGACCCGGAACAACTTTTGAAGGTTTCACTTCTGAGGTTGTCGAGGAGCTTGTTCTATGCCGGTCATCCACTTTCAGCATTGTTTAGATCTTGGCTTCCCTGAGAGATTTCTAATTTCTGTCCTTTGTCGGTTTCTCCATCCTAATACAATACAGCTTCATTCCCAATGCTCTGACCAATATCAGCAAAACCGCTCATCCTATATTCAATCACTATGTCTGCTTGGACCCACCTAAATCCTTATACTCACAGCTTTTATGCGTTTCTTTCACCTTTCAATTTGTCGTGTTATGGTGTCTGCGTAAAATTCTTTATCTATTTGCAATTTTTTAGCAGAATTTATACAGGTGGATCTAGGGCTAACCGTAGCAAAACTATTCGATGCGCACTCAACGGTAGTCTTCGTTCGTCAAAACTCAATTTTGTATCTTACAAATTATCCCACGATGCATACGGTTATGAAAAGGAATACTCGTACTTATTTCAACAGTTCTAAATCATTTTCACATACGAAAGGAAGCTTGGTCAAATATGGCAAAACTCAACCAACAATATGAAAAGCACTTCTGGCGCAGAAATATACTAAAATTACTTTTTTGATTGTTAGTTTTTTTTTTTTAATATTTTTATGTCTTACTTAACGGTTTGGATATTCCATACAATTCCAGATCCACGTCAAGTTTGGGGTAGCCCTAGCTTACGTTTGAAACGTATTACATACTTCTGTTCAAAGTATTTCGTCAACTTAGAGCAGAAACTCATTAACTGAAAAAAATAATTTTCTATTGTACAGCTGTTTAACGCTTTTGGAGGTTGTCTCGTCATCATCAAAAACCGGTTGGATCTTGATGGACGAGATATCTCGTCATTAGAAGAAAACTGATTATATCTTGATGGACGAGATATCTCGTCATTAGAAGAAAACTGATTAGATCTTGATGGACGAGTTATCTCGTCATTAGAAGAAAACTGATTAGATCTTGATATCTTCATCCTTAAAAAATTGGCAATATACTGAAGGCAAGATATATCTGGTTAACGAAGCCACTCCGATAGTTAAAGTGAAGGTGACTAACTATTAGTTCTTAGATTAAAGAATTTATAATTATAAACATCTTGACAATATTATACGTCTTTTAAGCAAATTACAATATGACTGTGCATGTTTTCTACTGAAAATGAGCACCTAGGGTCGCTAAAAATATCAGTTAACCCTCTTGGTGCTTTACTTTTGGGTCTAAAATTACACTAATCCTATCCTATGAGGCAAAATATTATTCGAAACTGTCACCAGTTCCAGGCACAGTTCAATTTGTTATCCTACCTTTACCTTCATTCCAGTGGATAAGAGAGCAGTTTTGTCTCTACGAGATATCTCGTCCTTAGCAAAATTGACGTTATCTTGGACCAGATATATCCTCGAAAAACTTGGATTGGATTTTGAAATTTATGGCACAAGGTCCTCAGCAGGACAAGCTGCCCCTTGAAACGGATTGTTAATGAGTTTCTGCACGAAGCCAGCTATTTGTCTTATTCAAATTTTATTATGTTCATGATTGTTAAAGAAAAGTAACACTGAAAGATTTATTCAGTGTCTACTCAATCGTACAGATTTTGAAATAAACAAACGTTGCAGTAAAGTTAACTTAACAATCCGATCATGAACTTTCAGACAAAAAAAGATATTCAACAACACTGTTCCTATAAAGACTCCGTTAAAGTTCACACTAACCTGTTTCCGTCATTTCTGGCCTTTTCGCGATGTCGTGTCCGGATGTAATCCTGGACGAATCCATTATTCATGTCACTTAGAGGACAGCGAGATAAGAGGTGATAAGGGTCTTTCAAAAATATTCCACGCGGAAATCGAAAGTACTTAAATGTGCATTTGTATGCAAATCCAATATTGAAATCCGGGCGCCTTCCGTTAATTTTACATTGTCAGCCTTATTGGGAACTAGGGAACTGATACAAAGCAACTGGATCTCTTTCGCCAATTGCCTCTACCCCTGTCAATCTCTCTGTAAATATTGTAGGACAAGATTGGAGCGGATCTTTTAAAAGAAATGTACACGTGTAAGTGAATTCTTGTTTCTTGACTTTCTCAAAACCGGAAGCCGTGTTTTCGAGAATTTATTTAATTTACTTTTGTCTGAGGTAGGGTAGGTAGGTTGTTAAATTAAATGTCGTACTGAAACAACATATATATATATATATATATATATACATATACATATATATATATACATATATATATATATATATATATATATATATACATATATGTACATATATACATATATATACATATATACATATACATATATATATATATATATATATATATATATATATATATATATATATATATATATATATATATATATATATATATATATATATATATATAGTCCGGCTGGTATAGCGAATCATACATACAGGGTGGTCCCGAATTCATGGTACAAACTTTAATGGTAGGTACAGGTCATTGTAACAATGATTTATTGTATAGGAATGTATAGTCGCAAGTGACGCGGTGAGGCGAAAACAGGGGAAATAACGGCCGAAAGGAAAAACAAAGATTTTATTGAAAGCGTTGTTGACAAGTGTCATGTTTACAGTAATTGTTCAAAATTGCGTCCACCAGTATCGATACATGCTTGACAGCGTCGGTGGAGCGATTGGCGTACACGTTCAAAGATGCCTGGTATTTCACGCACACCTGCAGCAGCTACAGATAAGCGAGCGACGAGATCCTCATCTGAGTCAACTGGAGTCTCATAAACAAGATGCTTTAGATGTCCCCATAAAAAGTAATCGAGGCTCGATAAATCGGGAGATCGAGGTGGCCAAGGGACTGGTCCACCACGCCCAATCCATCGAGTACCAAACGTGGCATTCAGGTAATTCCGTACATCAATGCTGAAGTGTGCTGGCGCCCCATCGTGCTGAAACCACATGCGGTTACGAATGGCGATCGGAACATCATGCAGCAGTTGCGGTAACACTTCTTTCAGAAAAATAAGATAGCTTCCGCCAGTGAGCCGCGTGGGTAGTAAGTATGGGCCAATCAAAAAGTCGTTCACAATACCAGCCCACACATTAATACTGAAACGTTGTTGAAACGCATGTCGACGCGTTGCATGTGGATTATCGGTTGCCCACACATGGGAATTGTGCGCATTAAAGACACCCTCGCGTGAAAATGTCGCTTCATCTGTAAATAGCACATAATCTACGAAATCCGGCTGCAACGCACATTTCTGCATCACCCACAGGCAGAAGTTCACGCGGCGAGGATAATCTGCCGGATTCAATGCTTGTACTTTCTGAAAATGGAAGGGGTGTAAGCGATTTTCGTTTAACACTCTGCATACAGTCTGATGACTCACACCTACGTCACGCGCAACAGTTCTTGTGCTTGACTCGGGTCTATCAGCCACAATGTTCAAGATGCTTTCTTCCAGCCTTGGAGTGCGTACAGCTCTTACTCGACCAGCGCCATGTCTGTTGACGTCGAACGCACCTGTTTCACAAAGTTGACGATGTAACCGTTGAAAAATTCTATGATCCGGCATTCGTCGATCAGGATACTCCGCGCGATACATTCGTAACGCAGCTCTGCCGTTACCATTTGCACGGCCGTACATGTAATGCATGTTTGTTTTTTCTGCATACGTAAAGTCACCCATCGTCTACGGCAGCACAATTGTGAATGGCGCTTTTCCCTACTGCGATGCATCATGTTCAACAGCGGCTAGACATCTACTGCCCTCTACCGGCAATGATACCAACCGATCACTCCATTTCTCTTTCCTTTTATTTCCCCTGTTTACGCCTCACCGCGTCACTTGCGACTATATATTCCTATACAATAAATCATTGTTACAATGTCCTGAACCTACCATTAAAGTTTGTACCATGAATTCGGGACCACCCTGTATATACATATATACATATACATATATACATATACATATATACATATATATATATATATATATATATATATATATATATATGTATATATACAGGGTGGTCCCGAATTCATGGTACAAACTTTAATGGTAGGTACAGGACATTGTAACAATGATTTATTGTATAGGAATGTATAGTCGCAAGTGACGCGGTGAGGCGTAAACAGGGGAAATAAAAGGAAAGAGAAATGGAGTGATCGGTTGGTATCATTGCCGGTAGAGGGCAGTAGATGTCTAGCCGCTGTTGAACATGATGCATCGCAGTAGGGAAAAGCGCCATTCACAATTGTGCTGCCGTAGACGATGGGTGACTTTACGTATGCAGAAAAAGCAAACATGCATTACATGTACGGCCGTGCAAATGGTAACGGCAGAGCTGCGTTACGAATGTATCGCGCGGAGTATCCTGATCGACGAATGCCGGATCATAGAATTTTTCAACGGTTACATCGTCAACTTTGTGAAACAGGTGCGTTCGACGTCAACAGACATGGCGCTGGTCGAGTAAGAGCTGTACGCACTCCAAGGCTGGAAGAAAGCATCTTGAACATTGTGGCTGATAGACCCGAGTCAAGCACAAGAACTGTTGCGCGTGACGTAGGTGTGAGTCATCAGACTGTATGCAGAGTGTTAAACGAAAATTGCTTACACCCCTTCCATTTTCAGAAAGTACAAGCATTGAATCCGGCAGATTATCCTCGCCGCGTGAACTTCTGCCTGTGGGTGATGCAGCAATGTGCGTTGCAGCCGGATTTCGTAGATTATGTGCTATTTACAGATGAAGCGACATTTTCACGCGAGGGTGTCTTTAATGCGCACAATTCCCATGTGTGGGCAACCGATAATCCACATGCAACGCGTCGACATGCGTTTCAACAACGTTTCAGTATTAATGTGTGGGCTGGTATTGTGAACGACTTTTTGATTGGCCCATACTTACTACCTACGCGGCTCACTGGCGGAAGCTATCTTATTTTTCTGAAAGACAGTGTTACCACAACTGCTGCATGATGTTCCGATCGCCATTCGTAACCGCATGTGGTTTCAGCACGATGGGGCGCCAGCACACTTCAGCATTGATGTACGGAATTACCTGAATGCCACGTTTGGTACTCGATGGATTGGGCGTGGTGGACCAGTCCCTTGGCCACCCCGATCTCCCGATTTATCGAGCCTCGATTACTTTTTATGGGGACATCTAAAGCATCTTGTTTATGAGACTCCAGTTGACTCAGATGAGGATCTCGTCGCTCGCTTATCTGTAGCTGCTGCAGGTGTGCGTGAAATACCGGCATCTTTGAACGTGTACGCCAATCGCTCCACCGACGCTGTCAAGCATGTATCGATACTGGTGGACGCAATTTTGAACAATTACTGTAAACATGACACTTGTCAACAACGCTTTCAATAAAATCTTTGTTTTTCCTTTCGGCCGTTATTTCCCCTGTTTTCGCCTCACCGCGTCACTTGCGACTATACATTCCTATACAATAAATCATTGTTACAATGTCCTGTACCTACCATTAAAGTTTGTACCATGAATTCGGGACCACCCTGTGTATATATATATATATATATATATATATATATATATATATATATATATATATATATATATATAGTCCGGCTGGTATAGCGAATCATACATATATACATTTATACATATATGTATATATGTATATGTATATATACATATATACATATACATATACATATATATATATATACATACATACATACATATATATATATATATATATATATATATATATATATATATATATATATATATATATATATATATATATATATATATATATATATATATATATATATATACATATATATATATATACATATATATATAGTCCGGCTGGTATAGCGAATCTTAAGGAACTACACAACTACACTGATGTCCAAAATTAAGGTCAGAAACATAAAATCTGAGAGAACTGGAGAAATATTCAGTTCATTGGCAACGAAATTTCGGACAGTGATATATTGTTATGAGAGAAAGCATACAAGAACGTAACAATATGAAAAAGAGTTCAATTGTTAGTTAAGATACAGGTTATATTAAAAACCGGTGAAATCATGATACATTTATTTCGGGATAGGTCCTCCTAATATGGAGTTTGGTCACTGTGCACTAGGGTGGAGCGAAAAACACGAATTTTGGAAAATGGAAACGCCTATAGTGGGAATAGTTGGGGACTACCATGCTTATCAATAATACAAAATATGAGCTAAATCAATTAATATCTTCAGGTGCCCAAATCACTTCGAAATTTCGAAAACTTGCCAATTTCTTCACAAAAACAATAATAACGCATTTAAAAAATTTAATGCATCTTATTTAAAGCCATGGGTGGGTGAAATGAACTACCCTGCATGAAAAAAAAAATGTTTTTCACCTAACATTATCCCGGAAATTTAAAAATTTCCCCTTTTTTTAGAGCGCTATATCACGCACTTCTCCACTCCTCTCAATAGACTAATCATTACGTTCCTCGTTACTAGGGTGCACGGACGCTTCCCTTTCTTTGCTTGTTTATAAGGGGTAAATAAATCGTATTTCACCACATGGAGTGGAGGTGTCTGGGTTTCTTTAAATACCCGCCCACTTTTTTTGTAAATATCTAGCAGGTGTATCATCCTGCAAATGCCCTACCGATCTAGTCTATCGAAGAAAACTAAGACCTTTGTTAAAATTAATTCGCTTTAGTTTCTTGGTGCGTATTTTACTGTTTATTTTTACTTATTTTATATATTTTTTGTATAGAATTTTAATCTTTAAGTTCACACAGAGTTTTGTTTGGGTTCGGTTTGTTTTGTTTGTTAAGGATACACGGTTCTGTGAATTAGTCGAAATGCCTAGGAGACGATCAGTAGATGCATGTCCCGTGTTTGGAATGGCTGAAATAATGAAGCCTAACATGCTTCCAACATATGCAGATGTTATAAAGTATTATCTTTACATACAGAAAGATTTTTTTAGATGCTAGTATGTGGCTGATGTATGTTTAATTTTAATTAAAGAGATTAAAGGATTATGGGAGAAAAGTTCGATTCGAACTGTAACAAACCAACAAATAATATATATGCTGAAAAAATACCATAAAGCATATAGAAGTATTAACAAACTATTAAAAAATACTGGCAAACTATATTTCTCGAAAAATGTTGTGTCCTTCAGATAATCAGCAGAAAAAAAAATCTATTTGATAATAGCATATGTAAATGTAAGAACTTTCTTAGTTGTACTTTCAAAATGAAAGTACCTATTGCTTAAAGAGCTTTTTTAACAAATCAAAGGGCATTTCGAAAAATGGTCATTGGAAATGTTGACATTAAAACCAGCAGAATGATTAAAGAAAAGATTGCAGCGCAAAGAAAGAGAAGCAGAGAGCCAAAACGTTCAGCTCAAAGATTGTAAAGGAAAACAATCCAAAATACTCTCGCCCTCTATTACGGGAGCTACTTTAAGTTTAAATTTGCTTAAGAATTCTAATGACACTATAAACACAATCATTGATAATAATTCTTCTTCAACTTCACAAACGAGAACTGAACTTCCAAATATAGCTCAGGCTTGTGACAAAACTGGTGTTTCCGATAGATCGGCAGCAATTCTAATAAATGCTGCTTTGAAGGATATGGGAAAATTTTCCAAGGATGATTCTTCAAACATAGTTGATCGTAGTAAAATTAGAAGAGAAAGGATAAAGGCCCGCAGCTACCTGAAAAGGAAAAATGCAAAAACTACCTCTTTATCAGAATATGGAATATGTTTTGATGAGCGAAAGGATTAATCTTTAGTAATGATTAAAGAAAGAGAAAGGATTTCTAGAAAGACGGTAACAAAAGAACATATAGTTCTAATACTAGAACCAGGATCAAATTACGTATATGGGACATGTCACTTCTACGACTGGCTCTTCTCAAAATATTAAAACAAGTATTTTAACTTTTTTGGAGAAAAATATCGATTTTTCTAAGATGCAAGTGTTTGGTTGTGATGGTACAGTGGTAAATACATGTTTAAAAAATGGAGTCATTCGACATATCGAGCTCTTTTTAGGACGTCCTGTGCATTGGTTTAATTGTTTATTACATACAAATGAGCTACCCAGCTACCTTTATGTCATTTGTTACAACATTTAGAAGGGAAAACCACTGGACCAAAAGGATACATAGGAGAAATTGGAAAAATGTTAGAATCTAGTGAAAAATTGCCTTTAACAAACTTTGAAAAGATAGAAGTAACTTTACCAGATATTGTCCTAGAGGATCTTAGTACTGATTGACTATACCTTTACGAAATGTGCACAGGGATATCAAATAAGTATATTCCATTAAGCTTGTTACAAAAAGATCCAGGAAAATTGAATCATTCCAGATGGGTTGACGACGACAAATAGAATTTTAAGGTTTTATGTTTCAACAGAAGATCCAACCCCTAACTTGAAAATATTAATGTATGTGTGAAGAGTATGTTGTGAAGGTACATTCATGTGTGTGGTTTAAAATTAAAAGTCAGTCATCATGTTGGTACGGGAGAGACGTTAATCGAGATTTTTGCCTGAGGATTTAAAAATTGTAGTAGATCTAACTTTGCAAAGAAATGCTTATTATGCCCATCCAGGAAATATTATTATGGCAATGTTAGCTGATGATCGAAAACACGTCAGAGAATTAATCTTTAGAAGAATTTAAAATTAAGACCAAAAAAAATTAGTTGAAAAGAATAATCGCGAGTTTAAAATTCCCAAGTTAAACTTCGAAGCAGACGATTACATAAATCTAATTGAATTTCAATCAGATTCCATTACAGATCCACCACTCACAGTATCTCTTTCTGATGATCAACTCAAGTCTATGATTCTAGACGTTCCAACCAATAGTAACATGCTTAATTTTCCATGCCATTCACAAGCAGTAGAACGTTGCGTTAAATTAGTAACTGAAGCATATAGTACAGTATGTGGTACAAAAGAACGAGATGGATTTATTCGGTCAAGAATTGCTTCTAGACTTGCTTTACCCATATTTGAAACCGAAAGCCAATAGCAACCACTTTTAAGCTAAACCACTTGCCATTAACTTCAACTTAATTTTTTAGAGTAAGTTAGCAACTTAAATTGAAATTTTTAGGGAGGTGGAACTCGATATGCACCCACCACCTCGTGCTGAGTTCTGGGTTGTTTTCAAAATGCAAAAACAGAGAAGAGCTGCAGGGGGAAGCACCCGTGTAAACGCGTGGTCGCAATGATGAGTCTGTTGAGAGGAGTGGAGACTCGTGTGATGGCGCTCTAAAAAAGGGGAAATTTTTAAATTTCCGGGATAATGTTAGGTGTAATACTTTTTTTTTCAAGCAGGGAAGTTCATTTCACCCACTTATGGCTTTCAATAAGATGCATTAAATTTTTTAAATGCGTTATTATTGTTTTTGTGAAGAAATTGGTAAATTTTCGAAATTTCGTAGTGATTTTGGCACCTGAAGATATTAATTGATTTAGCTCATATTTTGTATTATTAAAAAGCATGGTAGTCCCCAACTATTCCCACCATAGGCGTTTTCAATTTCCGAAATTCGTGGTTTTCGCTCCACCCTACTGTGCACTGCTATACAAGCCTCACAACGATCCTTCATACTGTTAATGATGGTGTCGAGAAATGCTTGCGGCGATAAATCCCATTATTCCAAAAGCGCGGCTTTTAACGCCTGGAGGGTCTTGGGAAGAGGGTGAAGTCGTGCAATGTCTCCTCCTAGATTATTCTAAACATGTTCTATATGGTTGAGATCCGGAGACTTCGCGGACCAGTTCATACGGCGAACATGCTCTTCTTCAAGAAAATCCTCAACAATGTGAGCTCTGTGCGGCCGCGCATTATCGTCCATAAAAAGGAAGTCCGGGCCTGCAGCACCCCAGAACAACCTCACACAGCGTTCAAGGACCTCATCTCTATAGCGCTGTGAAGTAATATAAACCCTTATCAAAGACGTGCAGTGGTGTACGACTGCCCAACATGATGCCGCCTCAGACAAGGATTCCTCTGCCAACTTAGTCGATTTCCCTTACGTTAGAGTGATGATAGCGAGCTCCACGTTCTCCAGATGAAGACTCGCCGAGAAACACTGTGTGCTGAATCTTGAATCATCAGTGAAAAGAACACGCCCCCATTCTTGGTGTGTCCGAGAAAGGTGTGTTCGGCTCCAAGATACACAGAGTGATTCTCGGCGAGTCTGTGTTATGTGTAGAGAATGTGTAGCTCGCTATAATCCCTCTCCTGTATAATGTGCTTAAAGGGAGACACGCCACTGGACGCCTGGCGTAAATTGCCCTCTCTGTTAAACGTATGTATACTGTTTGTCTGGAAATTCTTTTTCCTGACGCAGCAGCAGCAAAGTCACGAGAAAGCTCTGTAGCCGTTGTCTAACTATGCCGTCGTGCACTTCATGCCAAGTAGCGGTCCTTTGCAGGTGACGTCGCTCTTGGGCGGCCTTGGTTGGGCTTCCTGGTGATAGTACCACTTGTTTGGAAATGATTCTACAACCTGGTTACCACTTTTGTAGCCAATTTTAACCATCGAGTCACCTCTGCTTGAGACTGCTCAGCTTCAAGCCTGCCAGTCTCTTCGTCTCACTGAATCATCTAAACGATGATGAGAACTCATTCTCACTGCAAATAGTCAAACTTGTGGGTGTTAACGCAATATTCACAACACTGCAAAAGAAATTCCCAGATGCTTAAACGGTCAAATTCCACGTTGTTCTTCAAAACTAACGTCAAACACCATTTATTCCTAACTGGAGGCTAACATTGTGCTACCCGTTTTTTTAAATATATAAAATACAAATTTTATTAAATTTTCTGGAAGCAATTTTGAATTATTTTGAAAAACGTGTTTGTGACCTTAATTTTGGACACCAGTGTAGTTATATAGGTAGGTATTTAATTAAGGTCGGCACTATGGAGCAACACAACGGGATATTTGTCTGAGGTAGATGTAGCAATTATTTTGCAATCATTGCAATCAGTGGTAGATAGATACTGAATTAATGTTGCACTTGAGCAACAACAATGGGCTATTTGTCTGAGGCAGCTGTAGCAAACAGTGGTAGGTAGGTAATTAACGTAGCACTGGAGAAACGTAATACGGTATTACCGACGATCCAGGATCAATCTCGAAGAGAAAAATAAAAAGACGATGCCATGTAATTTTGAACCACAATCGGATGACGAGGTCAGCATCTGAGCAGGAACTTTACTCTCCAAACTTCCACATCACACCAACATTGAGGCCAAGACAGATTTAACGTACCCGCATCCTTGTACACAGTTAGTCCTAGTTTCGAATTTGCAACCCTCTTGTTACCAATCCGTTGATGAACTGGGCTACCGTGATCCTTTACAATTAGTGTACGACTAAAAATGTTTTAGTGCCTTCATTACTAATTACTCCATTTTATCACAGTTTTTCCGGAAATACCATGAAAATTAAGTTAAAATAGATAAAGTGCAAGGCTAAGAACTTTAATTTTATCCGATTTAATTGTAAGAAAATAATAGAAAAATCATACATGTAATCACATTAGTATCAAAGAATTAGTATCAAGCAATTTCGCTTATGTTCGGTACATAACCTGTTGTCTTCAACCACACGGCAACTTGTCTGGAACAAGATAGTCACTCCATCTGAGAAAATAGCTGTCCACGTACATATGATAATCAAAACGAAGTAAAAGAGCTGTATCATTTCTATATTTTATGTGGGAGGAGTTATGGAAAAAAATCGTGCTTACATAAACAAGTTACTGCCAAACTTGTGTGGCGCCAAAGCTGATGTTGACATCCTCATAACCTGACTTGGCTCCCCACTCTCCAAACTTCCACACCACGGTAACGAAAGTATATGTGAGGCCATACAGTTTTAACAATGTCACCAATAACATTGAGTTGCTCTAGTGTAATGCTAATTCAACGATCCCCTTAGTGGCAACAAAGATACAATAGACAAATATACAAGCATTACCTCGGATTTGAACCAGGAACCTTTCGGTCCAGATACCAGCTCTTTGACCATTAGACCTATTGGTCGGCCAATATGAAGAGAATATTATCCTTATATATGATTAAAACTTCTCTTTTTTAACTTAAATATATAGCTACTAATTTCCTATTAAATCTTCACAAAACGTACATTCTAACAGAACGTTGTCGTTATTTATCTTATGGTCCTTGTGGAGCAGACATATAAATGACCTTAACCTATAATGATATCTTGCGCTGTACCATCAATCAAGTTCTTTGATCGTCTACAAACACAAATATGTGTTCGGACATAGTTCTTTCAAGAAAGGATTACCTATCGACACATTGTTTGAAGAGAAGCGATGACAAGACATCTCATTATTTCTATACAATGTCGGTCTTGTGTCTGCGTCGTTTTATTGTCTTTGATTCTCGATATTATAAGGTTTATCAGAGAATGTTAGCGCATACATTCTCATGATTCACAGATGGCAAAATATGTCGATTATTAGACTATAGAATATCATTTAGAATTGATTAATATACAATGATTGGTCTATCTTTATAGCTCTACAAATTCAAAATTCTGTGATTTAAATGTATTGAATGATTTAAATGTATTTATTACTGATAGCATTTTCAAGAGTTGTATGTGACACCATTTTTAAAATTAGGACATAAGAAATGATGCAGATGTATGTTTCAACTTGACCCATTTAAGATCCTAAAAATTGTTCATAAAATTTTTGAATGTATACAAAATTTCATAGCTTTAGCTACATCATTTAGTTATTTCAAGTGTCAGAATGAAACCCAAAGTAATTGGTGTGTTATCTGCATCAAAAGCAGACAAGTCTGAATTAAAACCAAGCAGCTTCTACATTTAACCAAAATCCATACAACTGGTTTAACAAAATTCCAACAGCTGTAATGTCTTGTAGTTCTTCCTTTTAGTCTACTCTTGAACAAGTCTTAACCAAAATCTAAAAATCAATCCAAATTTTTTTATTTTTACCTTTTCAATCTAATCCGGTTGTTGCTCTAGTACTACGTTAATTAAAAATACCATACCATACCAATCTAATCCGTTATCAACCAGTTATGTCCGTTTTAAATATCATATGAGTTGTAAATACGTTGCATTACTTACACTTGAGTGTATTAGAATATCGATCTAAACTTCAGAACTTCGTTTAAAATAAAACATGATACACAAATCTATATGTATATATAAAAAAAGGATGTGTGTGTATATTCTCTAAACAAATTCACACCAAATTTGGTACACTTATACTTTAGAACACTGCGGAAAACATAGGCTATTTCTTTCCCGTCTTCAGACCTATCTGTAGCCATGAAAATTGGCTCACAGGATGTCCTAAAGTTCCCCTCGAACCCCCAATTTTAAAATATAAAGTTTGTTTTTCTGCAATAAATGGGCATGGACAAGGAAACACGTTCTACAGGGTTTGTGTATTTGAGTTAACGCAGGGAAATGTCTCTGTCATATTTTAAACCCGAGTAACGCCGGTTTTTTCAGCTAGTTAAATATAAAGAAATTGACAAGTATGTCATTACTCACTAGGAGTATAAATACACCCATCAAACTCGGACACATTTTTTCTAGGCCTTGTAGGTTATCGTAGTCACCTTTCCGAACAATGGAGGTCGTCGTAGCTCAGTGGGTATACCCATTACGCTAGCAACTCGCGCGACTTGAAGGGAGTGCAGGTTCGATTTCTCCCTGGGTGTATTACTCGCTTCTGGGACAGTAAAACTTTCTTTGCGTGTCTATTACTTGACCTTTTTTGTAATTTGTTTGTCGCAGCTTGGTCCTTGATCCATGAAACCTAACCAACATCCTGTTCAATGTCTCCTCGATTGTCATAATGAATTGAATCCCACTCTACTTCAGTGTCTACCGCTGATGGACACAGTTTGGAGAATGGAGTGCCAGCTCTGGTGTGACCTCGTCATCTGACCATTATTCAAACTTGCCTAGTGTTGTTATCGGATCTTTATCTTCGTGTTTGATCCCCGACCGTCGCCAGTAGTGTTACAGTGTGATGTTAATAAAATGCCTACCTACCTGGGCACATTGTGCAACCCAAATATTTCTCACCTTCAGGAGGCACTTTTCCTTTGCAACCTGGCCTTGGATGGTATAGTCTGTCCTTTCCTATCTTCCTTTTATTGGTTCTGGTCGCATTTTTCTGGTGTGTTGGCTCGCCGTTCCTCAGTGGGTTAGCCAGCTGAGCGAGAACCCTGCTGTAGGCTGCACGGGTTCGATTCCTCCCTGGGTGTATTTCTCTTTTTTTATACCAGTAAAGCTTTCATTGTGTCTGTATGACCATTACTTGTCAAGGATATGTCTATCAATTACAAAATGTTGTCAATTTTGTGTTTGGCAAAATATGATTCTTGCGCATCAAGTTTTCATTGTATGCATGATCATTACTTGTCTAGAATCTGTCTGCTGTAAAAATTTTGTCGTGACAGTCAATGAACAAAACAAATGCTTAATCTGGAAAACATCGTAAAAATTTTCTATCAAAATATTTGAGAAAGTTGCTTTTAATTTACTTTTATGTTTTAGTATTTTAGTATGTGTTTTTAAGTTTATTTATAAAAATATCTTGAGAGAGAGATGTTATTTTCCCAATACACTTTTCAATTTTATATTATAAAATTACACCAGTTGAAATAAATTATCACATAATTATGCTCCAAATACTATTTTTAAAGAATAAATTTTGAACTTAATCTCCGGAATTTATTATAGTTTCAGAATTAGATTCATGTATCAATGTTAATCACTCTTCTCTTACTGTAGAAAGTAGCTTGAATGATTCTGAACAATCATAAAAGCAACATAATAACTTAAAAGCTGTTCATTAGCATATTACCTTTGATTCAAATGTAATAATAGGATCAAAATTGATTGATATATTAACTTTTACTGGGAAAGTTGAATACAAACCCCAAAGAGCAAAATTATTATTCAATCAAGATTCCCTTTTACTATTAATTTGATCAGAGAGTAAAATCGAATATCTTTTATATTATTAATACAAATCCTTACAATAAGAATACATTATTCGTTATGTTGAAGTTCGTTTCCATTTTGTTGTTTTTTATTAAATTCTATTCAGACATTTGTCATCATCAGAAGCAAATATAACTCTATTCTATTGGTATTACATTGTTATTTGACCAAAAATAATGTCATTATGTTACATAAGTGAATTTTCTATTCAATATTCCCCGATAAATAAAACAAACTAAAAGCCAGAAAAAATTGTTCGAATCGAACTATTTTTTAAGTATTGTATTTATGTAAAGCTTTGGTTAGATCTTTTCTGATTCCATTTCTTTTCTTTCAGGATGAAAAAAACCAAGTTCTGACGACAAACGTTTGGTTAGATCAGGTTAGTTACATTCTCATTGTATTTCTTGTCGTTACTCATTGTATTCTGCTGAAGTATGGACATGATATGGCAACAGTAACTTAGTCTTTAAATAACTATCTCTTCTTTCTTTTTTCCTTCATTTGTTTTGTTTTTTGGTAATATTATTTTGGTTAACTTGCTTCAATGGGCAATCCCTTCTCCGAAAGGGGTTGTTTTACCGCAGTGGGGATTTATTTTCCCTTCTAAAATCCCCACTCTGTAAATTTTTCACTTTTTGTTTTTTGTTTTTAATAAAGTGCCCAGGAGTGCCCATCAAACAGATAAATCCCTCAAAAGGACAGGCTCGGGGACACTTCTGGTGGTTATCTGGTTAATAACCAGATATAACCACATAACCATATTAAACTATACTATACCATAATAAAAATATTCTAACCAGATAATTATAATATTATAACAGAAACTACAACCAGATAATTATAATATTATAACAGAAACTACAACCAGATAACCATAATAAAAATATATCAGGATGTGGAAACAATGATATTGTTTCCATATCCTGATATATTTTTATTATGATTAAATATAGTATCTGATATTAGTTACAGCTCATGTTATAAAAAAACCCATTCAGTTCATTTATATTCAATTTTATTCAATGCGTCTGGACATGAAATGTTACATTATGTGTCCTTTTTGCATGTAATGTGGTATACAAAATAAAACTGGATTTTTTTTTTAGTATATGTTAAGCTATGAGTGGGAGAGTATTTTCATACTGAAGTTCTGGAAATAATCAGCTCCATGGAACGCAGAATCGAAATTTTGCATATTTAAGCTTATTGTCATCTCAGACGACATCATTTTCATCCCTATATATAAACCACTAAGCAGTCACTGAAGAATTCAAATGGAAACAAGATCTATTCACAAAACATGAAAACATATTTACAGAATTTAATCCTCATGTACGCATTAAAGTTTAAACATTCTGATTGTGAAACTTAGGTAAACAGACACGTCGTATCTGATAATAATATATTTTATGATACATTTTTCTGCTTTCATCCCACTACTCATTCTCCGATCCCACTTTTTCTCTTTCACCACATTTTTTACTTGGCGTTGATCTATCTGATACACTCTATAACAAAAAAAAATCGACGCACCACGAAGGAGTTGTCCAATTGCGATAAAAACTGGTGGATGTGAAATACATACATAAAGAAACAAACGGTTAAAAATTCAGGCCAATTGATTTATTTATTTCAGAGTTTGACCGTTACAAAGGGAGGAAGTCAATAAGGCGTTGGTCCACCTCTGACCTGGATGCTAGCTGCCACCCGGCGTGGCAGAGACTGAAAAAGTTCCCGGATGGTGTCCTGCGGAATTTCTTGCCAAATCGTTTCCAACTGTCGGGCTAAATGGTCAACATTCCGAGATGGTTGCAATCGATTTCCCATAACGTTCCAAATGTGCTCTATGGGAGAGAGATCGGGAGACCTAGCTGGCCAAGGAAGTGTTGGGAAAGCTTGAAGACTAATCACAGCAACACGTGCCGTGTGCAGCCGGGCATTATCTTGTTGAAAAGTAAGTCCGAGGTGTCGCAAAAAAAACGGTAACACAGCCGGTTGTAGAATGTCGTCTACGTACCTCTGTGCTGTAAGTGTGCCTGAAATAACTACCAAATGCGTCCGGCTATCAAAGGAGATGGCATCCCAGCCCATAACGCCTTGTTTTGGGCATGTGTGGCGTACGATAGTAAGGGCAGGATCTCGGCGCTGCCCTGGATATCTCCATACCCGTCTACAGTTGTCGTCAGGACACAGTTGGAAACGGGACTCGTCACTAAAAACTATACGTCCCCAGTCGGCGCCGTTCCAAGTGGATCGAGTATGGCACAACTGTAATTCTGCCCCTTTTTGGTGCGTCGATTTTTCTGTTATAGAGTATATTTTTAAAGTAGCATTATAGAGAGGGGTGTCAGCTTAGGTATTTACCTCGTCATCTGACCAAGGATCAAAACTACGAGGTTTTGTTCGAGGATTTCTCGCTTAGGGATTGATCCCGGATCGTTTCCAATAGTCGTCGTGTTGCTGCAGTGCGACGTTAATTAACTACCTACAAAAACACTAACATAAAGTCTTAAAACGGTTGTGCTGAAAAATTTGTTATTTTGTCAGTTAATTAGTGTATCCTTTAAGCCGACGGGGTCTCGGTTGCCTTGTTGGAAGAGCAACGGTCTAACAACAGGGGTTGCGAGTTTGATTCCAGACAAGGACCGTCTTGTATAAATCAGGCTGGTGCATGTTAAATCTATCGTAGCCTCAAATATCCTGACGTAGGCGTGGTGTGGAAGTTTGAAGAGTGGAGTGCCAGCTCTGGTGTTGTCTCGTCAATTGACCGTGACTCAAAATTACGCGGTGTTGTCCTCTAATCTTTCCTTTTGGAAGTTGATCCCGGACCGTCAGCAATAGCCCGTTGTTTTGCAACAGTGTGACGTTAATTGAAAATACCATACCATACCTCTAAGCCGACAATAGTAGAAAATTAAAGCATTTTATTTTGGTGTCGAAGTATGGATTGCCAGCCCATGTGTTATCTTCTAACCGTTGTTCAAAATTAAGAGGTGCTGTCCTCGGATCTTTCCATTAGGGATTGTTCCCGAAACATCTCCAATAACCCTTTGCGTTTGCTGCACCAGTGCGACGTTAATTCACTTACTTTGAAATGAATAAACTAGCGACCCAGTAATGCTGTCTGCGACCTTTAGCAAGACAGCAAACAGCACGCATGTTCCAACATGAAATCTTCCGATTTTGTTTCATAACAAATACGACTCCTAATCCATCACAGACGTTGAACTTAGCTCTGCGCTAATTCATCACTGCCGCGGCGTCTTTTACAATGATAGACCAAGTGTCTTCGATTAAGCCTCGAAGAGAAGAGTTGCGAGGATCGCTCGCTAATGACACACTGGTCTTGGGAGGACAATTCATCACCACAATTGAGTGCCGAGTTATCTTGGCTTCCTTCCGCCGACTGATAGTATTTATTTGGCGACCCTTTTGCTGTCACTTACATGACTGATGACGTTTCCTTCCAGGAGTCACTTCAGCAGAAATTAGAAACCGAATTATGGTGACAAAAGTCACTTTCCCAGGTCTCTTATTCGATTGGTTGAGAGGCCTGGGGAGATTCGGGTAACGGAGAAGCGTCGAAACCCAGAAACAGAAAAGTCCGAAAATATTCTGCGGGGCGTGGTAGCCCGGTTCGAAGAGTAATGGATTAGCAACCGGAGAGTTACGAATTCGAATCCAACCAAAGACCGTATAGTACAAAGGAGGTTGATGCACGTTAAATCTGACGTGGCCTTAAATGTCATCACGATGTCGTGCTGAGGTGTTGACCTCGTCAGCTGACCGTGGTTTAAAATGACGAGTAGTTGTCTTCCTTTCCCTTCGGGATAGATACGTGACAGATGCTGATACCACGTTGTGTTGCTCCAGTGAGAGCTGAATTCAACTACCTGGGTACGTAGATCGCAGTTGTTGTTTCAGGTAGATAGTAGTTATTTAAATAACGTCACACTGGAGCAACACAACGGGCTGTTGGCGATGGTCCGGTATCAAACCCGTTCTCTCTTGAGGTGAGCATGATGAATCCAGAGGAAGAGCACGACGACCTCGTGTTGAGTGATAACTGGGAGCTGGGACGGACACCTTATGCTGAGGCGGGGGCCGTGCAGGCTGTCGGGGGACTCCGACCACGTCTCGGATAACCTGGCGCACCTAGCGCGCCTCCCATATGCCTGGTTCTTCTTTCGTTTTCTCATTTGGGGCTTTCCCTGCCGATCCGGTGTGGGTTTTAAGTAACTCGGTACGGAGGGGTCTCAGAGAGAGAGAGGTATCATACACAAAGGGAAAGATCTGGGGAAAATACCACGTAATTTTTAAATTCGGTAAGATAACAAGGCAACACCTGAGCTGGCAAACCACTCTCCAAACTTCCACGCCATATCAACGTGAGGACATTTGAAGCTACGACAGATTAATCGTGCACATAAGGGGTCTTTTGTACACGATGATCTTTGGTTGGATTCGAAGTCTCAACCCTCCAATTTGGTGAAGATGGCCCCAAAAAGAGTGGTGACCAGAAAGTGGTCTGATTGGACAACCGCTTCCAGTCCAGGAAAATCTCGGACAGCTGAAATGCCATTGCTGAGGACGTTCCTTGACTTTCCCTTAGAGACAGTGAGAGAATGTTTTAAATTCCTTTCTACCATCTATATCTGGAGAGCATAATCTTGAATATTCAAGTATGTACGTAATAAGGTAGGTAGGTATTTTAATTCAAGTCGCACTTCCTTCCTTCCTTCGAATGGAAGCAGACCCCTCCGTACCGAGTTACTGAAAACCCACAGCGGATTAGCCGAAGCTAGGGAAAGCCTCTAATGAGAAATTTTAGAAGTGGGCCTTGTGACACGCCGTCCGAAAAACCCTTATCTGCCCAGGATGAACACGATAGGGCGCGGACGTGGTCGACCCCGGAATGTGTGCGCTGAAGATATGTGGTCCGGCTCAATGATATCAGTCAACCTTAGGTCCGTTTTGAGCCGGAAAAGTTTTCTTCATAGATTCGTGCCGAGGGGTGATCAGAGACGCACACCCAGGCATCTCCTAGGAACCTATCGGCATTCCTGAGTAGCCCAACGGAACAGCAGGCTGCCCCAACATCCTGTTTATCCGGTACCGTGGGCAACCGATACCATCATCTATGGAGTCTTACAGACCCTTGCCGTCCGCCAGATAGCCTTCTTTCGTTAGCGTACAGGTAATGGCCTAGGGCAGCCGGGGAGTGGTCCCGATACCGCTAGTTTCCGTGTGGCACCTAAGGAGGTTCCTGTCGCTACTTGATCGCAGGAACAGCGGCATCGCCCTGTGCCAGTTCCTACGACCCAAACCGATAGCCTGCTGGCTAGAGCGGCTTCGCCACGTTAGAGACTGACATATTCCTCCTACACGGATAGACCCATGATCTGCGGAGTTATGGAGTCCCCTTGCAACTCCAGAAAGAGCCGCGGTCCGAGTGGTGGGGGTCATCACTCTTCATTCCTTGGAACCAACACGCGTCCACTTAGGGACCCCAAGCATTGTATTCAAGTCGCACTGTAGCAACACAACAGGCTATTGGCGACGGTCCGGGATTAAACCCGAAGGGAAAGATCCCAGAATAACACCTCGTAATTTTGAGCCATGATCGAATGATGAGGTCACACCTGAATTGGCATTCCACTCTAAAATTTTTCACACCACGTCAACATGAGGAAATTTGTGGTCACGACAAATTTATCGTGCACCAGCCCTCCACGTACAAGACAGTCTTGGGTTGAATCCGATTGCTAATGCGTTGTTATTAAAAGTGGCATGTATAAAATGTATTATTCCAATTCAGACTCCCATTCATTAGGGATTAAATGTTTCTAACAATAATCATTTCCTAAACCATTAACGATCTTAACGAATTTAACAGATACTTTGTACGTTGTTTTCCATGCCTCAGAGGCATAATTAAGCTTAATTGTTTTGAGGGTGCAGAACTAAATATATTCTTCAGCTGAACAACTCTTTAAGATAAAAGCTACTTTAATTTTCCCCTGGTATATATTGTAAACAGAGGATTACGACCAGATCCTCAACTTAACGCTAGAAAACGTCCAATCCCATGCATGGAATGACTGAGATGTAATACTTATACTACTTTATCTCTTCCTATATTTGAAAAGATTACAAAATGCTTCCGGAGGTAAGTCAAAACACACATCCTTTTCATTTTAAGAGAAATTGAGCTCATTTAAACTTTTATAATGTCTCGACTGGTAAAAGAGTGAGGTTCGTATGATTTAGTGGCGCAAATAAGAAGATTTGGGTGAGATCATTCAGTTATTACGTTTTTTAGTCCTGCATTTCTCCTTTAGTTGAAGGGGTCGCTGTAGCTCAGTTGGCAAGCAACAGATTAGTTGCGAGACCGAAACTCAATTCAACCAAAGACCGTCATGTGTGTGGGAGGGGTTAGGGGTCTGATGTAAGTTAAATGTGCTGTGGCCTCATATGTCCTCACTTTGGTGTGGTGTGGAAGTTTGGAGAGTAGGGTCCAGCTAAGGTGTTGACATTCTCATCTGACCGTGACTTAAAATGTCGCGGAGTTGTCCTTTCTCTTCGAGAATGATCCTTTTAACTTAAAATCCTTAAAAGTGACCTAATAAGATGCAAATAGAGAGCCTTTTTTTTAAATATTATGCGTATTTTACATAGGTCTTATTCATCTGACTGAAATTATCTATCAGCCGAGTTACTACTAGTATAGATCTTCTCGGCAACTAGTCAAAATCATTACTATTTCCAATTTGTCGCTAAGTGCGCCAATGTGGCAAACTTTAAAGTCTATCATCAGACATTCCCTATGAAGAATGGGATAAGACCCGTTTCTGATGTAGGAGATGAGCGTAGCCATAGCGACGGAGAGGTTCTCTTTGTAGACGTACATATTTAACCTTTTGAGCATCACGAGGTAGGTATTTAACTGACGTAATACAGCAACAAAACGGGCTATTGGAGACGATCAGGGATCAATCCTCAATGGAAAGATACAGGTGGAACACTTTGTAGTTTTTAACCTAGGTCAGATGACTATATTTGTCCTGGTACCCCACATCAGAATACTGTTGAATCATTAAGAATTCGATCCTTAAAGTGCCAATCCTCATTCGAAAGATCCGATCCAGGGGCAACACTTTGTAGTTTTGAACCTAGATCAGATGACGATATTTGTCCTGGTACCCCACTTCACAATACGGTCGAATCATTGAGAAGTCGATCCTTGAATTCCGTTTTAACAAGTGGGTATTTTATTTTCCTTCTCGTATTTTATATATACGTGGTACATCTACAGATTTTACGATCCTAACCTGACATTTTATAACATTTTAAAACACGAAGTTGCCTCTGCAAAAGGAGAACTGACCTCTCTATCCCGATAAACCCCTTCTTGCCCACCTCCCGTTCAACCCCTCTCTACTCTATCGTTTTTTAAGCGCAGAAATGAATCAAGTCTCACTCTCACAGCAAAAGAAGGAATAAAACATTCGCACTACGGCCTGTATCTCAAGATTATATTGCCGCACCTCCTGAACATTTCCCCTTCTCCTGTGTAAATGTGTCCTCTTCGTTCACTGCTATTCCTCAACCCGCTCCTAACTACACAGAACCCAGCAGTTAGGAGTCGCCGTTTATCAAGAACGGTGATAGGAAATAGGCGATTTAGTCCGTGATTGTTTTCGATTCTGTTTTATTCCCTTACGGTCCCTGGAGAGATGGAAGGCTGGTATTCTCTTTCTACAGAGTTATTCGAGCCTACCTTTTTGGAAAACGACTTTTTTGTATTAGTTCTGATCAAGCGTCGTTTGTCTCCAGTAACGGAGAAAGTATTGAAGGGTATTTTGATGAACCAATAGTTCGGTGAGCTGAATGGTCCTTTGGCAGGATACTTTTGAATTATATTTAAAGTAAAAAACAATACAAATTTGAAAAATCGCGTTGAAATTTTTTTTTTCAGTTCAATTTTTTAAAATGTGGATTTTTTTAGAGTGGATTCTACAGGGTGGGTAGTTGAATTTATGTCGGATTGAAACGACAACACAGCGGGCTTTTGACGACGTTTCGGAATTGATCCTGGAGGAAAATAACTAAGGACACCTCTTACATTTGATCCACAGTCAGATGACGAGGTCACCACCCCAACAGGAATCTCACTCTTCATTCTTCCACACCAGGCCAACGTGCAGGAATTTGACTCGCCGATTTAACGAGCACCAGCCTCCATCTACACGACGCTTTTTGTTTCGATCTAGTTTTGAACTTACAACCTTCCGGTTGCTAATCAGCGACTCTATTATGTGGGCTACCGTGGCTCTTTCGGTAATTGGTAATTTTAGTTAACGTCGTACTAGAGCAACACAACGGACTATTGACGACGGTCCGGGATCAGTCCCTTAAGGGAAAGAACCGAGGACAACACCTCGTAATTTTGAACCACGGTCAGATGACGAAGCAACACCTGAGCTAGCGCCCCACTCTCCAAACTTCTACACTAACCCAACGTGTTTCGGCCACGACAAATTTAAGTTGCACCAGCCGCCTCTACACCATACGCTTACAAGCATCCATGCCCGGACCCGGATTCGAACCAGGAACCTTCATATCTAGAGGCTAACATCTTAAACACTATATCGGTGGTCGGCTAAAAGGGGGAGGGAGCCCGGGAGTTCTAAGTTTTACGTTCTGTGTTGCTTGTAATACTATTCTGGGCGAATACGTATTAGATCTTTGAGTTTAATAGAGAGAGTATGGTTCGTATATATATTTTCTTTAGCGCTATTTGATGGATGCTATCATTACATTATGTTCATCGAGGTATGCTGACGTGCTTTCATTTTCTTAAATAATATTTTATTAATTGCAAGATCCTTTTGAATTTGTAGCTAATTTGCGTCTAACGCAACTGCTAATTTCAAATTTTAAGTAGATAAATTTTTTTAACGTTATATCACCTTATATCACTAAAACATTACATGTGTATTATAGCCTGATTTATATGATGTACGCAGAAGAAAAACTTGTGTAAACTTGCGTGACTTATGGATTTTTCTTAAATTTCAGAATGACTATAGACTTTCGTGGGTACATTTTTTACATTTGGGTAATGAATTGAAAACAAGCTAATATAGGTGCTATTATAACAAATACTTTTCAAAAAACTCATGAACATTTGTTAACCTTCTTTTACGTGTATTTAATGTTTTAAATAGTATTAAAGTGAAAATTCTCGAATTACCTGCCAAAAAGAATTTATAAAAAGAAGAAGAAAATGAACAGGTACAAAGAACCTTTCCGGAGAAATAATTCTTCTTGACTTCAAAGAAATCTTACATTGTTATTCAAGATATACCGAGTAATTGATAAAGTGGTCTTAAAAATATGTCTAGACGGCCTCAAAATGATGTTTAAACAAGTTCCAAGTATTAGTAAGGAAAAGTCGTAAACTTGTTGAGGCAACTAGTCAAAACGAAATGGCAATGTCCACTGAAATAAAATACGAAAGTCAGGGAAACGATATTATAATTAAAATCATCAGAAAGCTCTCTATTGCTCTTTCAAAAGAGATACAATAATGAAAATGAACCCGTGTATTAAAATGTTACAAGGGGGCCTGCCTCCTGCTCGCTAACGCTCGCCAACCCCCGGAGGATTGCTTCGCAATCCTCATTGGTTCGTTGCGCGAACCTATACTCGCTTCGCTCGCCTCAATGAAGACACGTGTCCTAGCAGAAGGGATTGTTTACAAAATATGTTACCAAAAAAATGTTTTTCAAATCTGAATTTGCTGTATTACAGAAAAAATATATACTATATCTCTAAAATCAGAATTAAAATGAAAACTTTGAGCAAATTTTGACTCGAAACGTGAGCGTTGTTTTGGAAATTGAATACCCAGCATGTTGTTTGTGTATACATTTTCCCAGCACTCAAACGACCCACACTTTTTCATTGAGTTTGTTGCCGAAAGTTGTAGTGCAAGCGTCTTGTTGAACTATAATTGTTGGCCCTGAAAAGGACCGTTTTTTAAATGGCCCTGAAAAGATCCTCCGCTTTCTTTGATTTCTGTTATAAACTAACTGCAACAGCTCATTAAAATTTCCTTTTTTTTTCAATAAAATTTCATCCGATAACGCTATAAATTCAATCGATGCGCGAGACTTCGCGATAAACAAACAATCGTACAGTGTTGCCAAAACGGGATTACAAATAACGTCTTTTTTGCGTGCCACGTAAGAGAATTATATATATAGATTAGAATTCTCTACAAATCACGTGCTAGCGCTAATAGTTTACGCTAATCTTTCTATGCACCAATATAAATTAATATTTACAAAGTTTATAATAAAGTTTATAAAGAATATTTATACAATGTTTATATAATTATCTAAACGTATAACCTTTCTGGGATCATTATCACGGAAGCTTCAGCTTTGTAGTAGTCACTCGTCAAACCTCTTTGTTGTACGGTTACATACAATTCCTAGACAAGTCTTTGAAACTGATTTTGTAAAAATATGGTACACACACTAATCATAATTGTTATAATGGAGCTGTAAATATCGCTGAACAGGAAAATACCTAGAATTTTTTCTGAGAAACATCAATCTGGCAAAGTAAGTTTAGTATTTATATGGTACTACCGAGCTGCTTTGCTTGTACTACTAAGGGTAGAAAAAGTATTTAGAAAAATCATCCTTCATTAAACACTGTCGTTCCATTACATTTCTTTTTGCCAAGTAATTAGTAGATTTAAGGGAAGTTAATAATGTGCAAGATGATTTTAAAGCTGAGTTCGATGTTTCGATACATGTGCCCTAACAGCCAAACAGGGAATTCTAACATTAAAAATACCACTCGTAAATTGTTTAGAAATTATCATAGGTTTGCTGAAAAAACTGGTGTTAATGTAGAATTAATCAAGCACTTCCAAGTCATTAAAATGTTTTAATTCCAGTTTCAAATAAACTGATACGTTTGCTGAGCACGAAGCAAGTACAATACATACCCCAAAGCCCATAAACTATACATAAAATACTGGTACATGAGTATTACTGTAATCTTAGAGCCGCGGTAGGTCTGTCAGTAGAGCGTCGGGCTCGCATCAGTAGGGTTGTGGGTTCTGTCCTTGGCGGAGCCTGCAATTCTGATGATTGCGAGATCGGCGCTTCGACCTGGCTAAAGACCTTCGTTTTCACTAATGGTGACTGGGTCACGTTAAATAGTTCGTGGTTACAAAGTCCCCCATGTTCCCATACCAAATCAATACCTCTGGGGGTACCTAATCAGGGGGTTATCAACCTCTGATTGGGATCTAAATAACGATATGTGTGAGTGAATGGATGTATGAAAGGGGCCTTTCTGTAAAACGGATGTGTCATGTATGTCGAGTAAAGTCGGACTTCCTCCCAATGGGGCTCAATAACATGGAAGGCGCACCCCCTCGCCTCTTGCCGTCTTCGACGGGCCTGGCACTCCTCTGGTCTGCCAGTGTAGGCATGAGAAACAACAACTGTATTCTTACGATTGATCAAGCTCTTAGAAGAAACGCCAGATGCAAGAAATAAACATAATAGGCAAAATACGGAAAATATTTACTACAAAAACGGGAGCAAGAACTGGTGTGATTAGATTTATTATAGATTATACTCACCACTTCAAATTCACTATACAATTTTCTAAGCTGTTTGCATTAAACATCATGAAATTAAAGCTCTGAACAACTACCCTTCTGGTACGTATTTTAATTGACGTCACACTGTAGCAAAGCAACGGGCAATTGGCAACTTACCGGGATAAAACCCCAAAGGGAAAGATATCAGTAAAACACCAATAGATTTGGAACCACGATCAGATGACGAGGTCACACATGAACTGACACCCCACTCTCCAAACTTCCACACCACGCCAACGTGAGGACATTTGAGGTCACGACAGAATTAACAGACACCAGCCCCCTTTGTATCTGACGGCCTTCGATTGGATTCGAACTCACAACCCTTCGGTTCTTAATCCGTTCTTCTTCCAACCGAGCTACGGCGGTACTGTCATAGCGGGGATAAAACCCAAAGCGAATGCAACACCTTTTTTTAATTTGTTGTCAGAGTTTAGAATAATATATTAACAGTTGTGTATACTTCCAATCTTGTGTGCTCAGTTAAACACATTTGTTTCATCGTCGTTTGTGGGGCCGTCTTTGGTCTAATATTCCACTGCGCTAGCAACCTACGAGTTATAGGTTGTGGAGATTCGATTTTCCCATGACTGTATTTCTCTGTTCTGGGTTTGTAAAAATTTCCTTGTGTGTGTATGTCCATTACTTTATGTTGGATGTCTTCTGTTTCACATTGCGGGACAAAATATGGCCCTTTCGCCATAAAACTCGAGAGCCAGTACAGCTGCAGTCTACGTTTATAGCAGTGGCAACGGCCTTGGCACGTTTTTGGCGCACTTCTAGTAGCGAGTTATGGCAGGTTAAGGCAACCCATCTGTATTACGTTTATTGCGGTTTTTATGGCAACCTCGGGAAGCTAGAATTTTCATTTTGAATATTCTAAAAAGTTCTTTCAAAGCCTTTTATCTGTCGTTTGATTAATATATTTTTTGAAACGTTCACAAATGTGTTTATGAAACTTATTATTTTCCGTTTAAAAAAAATAAAATTTTGGAAAGAAAATATTTTTGAAATAATATTTTTTTTTTGTGGCGACTTTAGAAGTGCGCTAAAAAATGCGCCAAGGCCGTTACCACCGCTATAAACGTAGACTGCAGCTGTACTCGAAAACTAACCAACCGTGTCGTTGTGCAAAGGATTGTTACAAAGGAAAAACAACTGTAAGTATAGAAATATACCATCTCAGATATTTTTCGAAATAAAAATTTTTAAGTCATTAAGTGGTCAAATAAACACATTAAAATATGTATAATAAAGATAAAAGTCGTTAACACATCAACATTCCATCTAAGGTGGTCTTATTACATCAAAAAGGTACTTCGAACGTTTTTGACAAAAAAAATGCTTTCGCTCATTTCCTCAACCATAAGCACCAATAATTATCCTTAGTGCATGTAAAAAGCTAATTATATAGAATTAAAGTCCCATTAAAAGTCTTTCATGGTATATGTAATCCTATTAAATTATTCCCTTAAGTTCATTAATGTTAGTTAACACCTAATAAAATACTTGCATGTCAGCCATGATGCTTATTTGATGTGTTTTTCTACGGAAATCGTGGTTTTTTATTGAGTTGTCTTTCATAGGTTCTCTTCTCTATTTGAAGTCCTTTGTTTTTTTTATATTGAAAAACAGATTTAAGTTTAAATGTATAGAATTATATGTTTTCGCTTTTTTTCCTTATGCTTCTTGGCGTTCAATGTTACGAAATTTTAATATGTGTTTTTACATTTAAAATGTGTTAGAAGAGTTAAAATATTCAAAACATCTTGAGAGAGAAACTTTAGAAGTCTCAGACACGTCTAACTGTCTGAATACTTAAACGGGACGATCTTATATGCTGGAATCTAGTAGATAATTCGCATAAACTAGACCACGTTAGTTTTAAGACTATGTCAATTATAATGGGAGAGCATATCCTCTCTGTTATAACTGCGTTAGTTATAATGAACTAGAGTTGATGAGGGAAACCGAAAGAAACAGATACAATTACTTCGAACATAAAAATCTTATTAAGATCATTAGAAGTATGAAGTTGTACTTAAATCGGCTGCGGATTATTCCAAACATAATTGGTCCTCAGGGACACATCTTCTTCAGGTGTGTAAGAGCATTCCGGACCCAAGGTTACTGATGATATGGACGGTTTAAAGTTATAGTGGTGTAAGTGACTTTTTCGAAACAAAGAGTTAGACACAGAAACCACATATAATGTAACGAAATTAAGCAAAAGAAAATTAGTTAGACATAAAAACCAGATCTAAGTAAGTCAATCTGTTGACAGCAAACGTGAAGTAAGATCTTCATTCAACTGCCAAATGTGTGATGACAGTGGAAGTTTTGTATTTTTCTTTTCGAAAAAGTGTCTTACACCACTATAACTTTAACCCGTCCATCTGTCTACAGGAAAGGTTTTTTGATTAATAAATCTCATACCCCCAGGTTCCTCGCCCAGAGAGGTAGTTCTAAGTCTTTTTTTCCCAAAAAGTGACACCACTGTAACTTTAACCCGTCCATATTTTATTCTCCCACTCATTAGAAAACACGGAAGTAGCGCTATCAGGATACTCAAACTATCTTTTTCTGCTTTCATCTCAGGGGCCGCGGATTATCAACCCTTTGGTTGTTAATCCGTTATTCTTCGAACCGCGGTAGCTCGGTTGGAAGAATAACGGATTATCAACCAAAGGGTTTCGAGATCGAATCCAACCAAAAACCGTCGTATACAAAGAAGGATGGTGTACGTTAAATCTGTCGTAGATTCAACTGTCCTCACCTTGGTATGGTGTTGTAGTTTGTAGTTTGGAGAGTGTGGTGTTAGCTCAGACTTTTGACCCCGTCATCTGGCCGTGGTTTATATATACGTGATGTTGTCCTCTGTTCTTTCCCTACAGGATTTGGTAATTTTTAATTAACGCCGTACTAGAGCAGAACAATGGATTGACGACGGTCCGGGATCAATTCCCTAAGGGAGAGATCCTAGGGCAACACCAGGCAATATCGAACCACGGTCAGATGACGAGGCAACATCTGAGCTGGCAACCCACTCTCCAAACTTCCACACCAACCAAACGTGAGAATTTTCGGTCAGGACAGATTTAAGGTGCACCAGGATTCTACACCATACGAGTACAAATATCCATGCACTGACCCGGATTGAAACCAGGAACCTTCCTATCTAGAGGTTAACACCATTACCACCAGACCAGTTGGCAGGCAATTCAGGATTTAACCCGATCTGTCACCAATTGTCAGTTGTGTTGTTCCTGTGCGATGTTAATTAAATACCTGGCTGCGAATTTCAAATACGTACATTGATTCTGCAACCGGGTGCGGGGCTAACCGTAACGGCTAATGAGCACTTGTTTTTTACTACGCTGTTAACTCTTTACTGTTAAAATGGTGTCCGTCGCAAAATAGCTACAGTTGTTTAAGATCCTTTCAACAAACTTTTTTTTAATAACTTTGATTTCTGTTTTATTCTTAATTATAGTATTGTGCATTAAATTCTCATTCAGCTTTTTTTTGGGTGGAAATTAGTAGAAGCAGAGATAACAGATTTTTTGTTCGGTAAAACTTGTTTCACCTGCTAGTTAATATTAGGTTAATAATTGTTTTGAAAATAGCATAATATAGTATTGGATCCCCTCTCAGATAGCTTAACGGGTACCTTAAACAGTATTAGTAACAGTGTTAGATAATCGTGAAAATAACATAATAGTAACAAGAAGTGGGTTAAACTTAAGCCCAGCATTTTTCTTCTCTTGAGAGTAAAAGTAGCACTTTTTATTTTAGGGTAAGGCTAATTTTCTGTGCAAAATTTATTAACACATACATTATGGAAATAGTTTAAATGCCAATTAAATACAAAAAAATATAAAAAAATAAACGTATCAACAATAAGTAACAAATATTAATTCTTACCTTAGAATTCTTTGTAAAGGATGCATGCTGGCAGACATAGTTTCTTGAAAAGTCGTACACCGAATTTTCTCTCGAAACGGAAGATCTTAATATCCAATTACTTTTGGTACTGTCCGAAAAACATTTCAACCAGGCAGAAAATGATTCTTCGTCATGGATGTTCGCTCTTACTTCACATTCAAAGTTATTTTCATTTAAAACAGTGGAGGACACAATTTTCACGACAATCGGCAAACTTTCGTTATCCGCCATTAAACCGTGAGCTGAACGGCTATACGTGAAGGGTCACACAATGAGTAAGTCATCGTTACTCTTAACGGGGACAATCAACCATAGACGTGAAATATAAGTAGACTAGCTGAATAACCCTAGGGTAGAAATGGTTAAATGTTGATTGAAAAGTGAATTAGAATAATCACCTTTCTTACATAGACAATGCAATCATTTAAGTTGTACGGAAAATACTTTCTAACTTCGGTTTAACTTTTTCATAGCTTCTACAATTTAATTCGGATGCAAATATATATATATATATATATATATATATATATATATATATATATATATATATATATATAATTCCTGAATAATGTATTGCAATATGCAAAATGCTATGACATGTACAACCATAAATAAAATTCCGAATTCGATGAAAAAATGCAGAATTCGGAAAAATGAAAGATGTGCAGAATGTCAAATTTACACTTCCTGAGCTAAAATACAGCAATTCGAAAAGGACATTGGAAAAATATTGATAAAAACGATAATGATTTATGATTTATAAAAATTAGTAATGCTCAAATATGACCTCATCATTTCCGTGGTAAGCTTCCTGTAGAACGTGTTTCCTTACTAATATTTTATTTATTGCAGGAAAACAAACTTTAGATTTTAAAATTGGGGCTTCGAGGCGCAATTTTAGGACTACCTCTGTGCCAATTTTAATGGTCATAAGTTCTACAGATTGGTCTGGAAACAGATAGTCTCTACAGATTGGAAAATAATAGCCTATGTTTTCCACAGTGTTCTAAAGTATAAATGTACCAAATTTGATGTGAATCGGTCAAACGGTGTAGATTTGTATAGAGAATACACACACACGCATCCTTTATATATATAGACTGAGCATTCCTATAGAAAGGAGTTTCACAAAGTGTGACCGTACCGTCAACTAGCAATCATGTGTCGGATATATGAAAAATTTACTTGGTTGGCCAATTTTGAATCTTACCTTATTTGGAGATAATCTTTCCACATAGGTGTGGAATGCGCATTTTTATAAAGAGGAGACAAAAATGGTTATATCGCCAAAGCCTGCTGTCAGATTATCAATCAATGGACCAATCCGATGATGAATCATTGTATCGGCGTCTTCTCCCTTTCCATGGATCAGCCATATTGAATAATGTTTGGTTCCACAGAGCAGACGAATGCAGTCTAAGGGTTTGGTTACTACTAGTTTTGATCGCATGAGACCATGGCACATAAAATATTACCATCGCTCACACACTTACATTTCTCCAATGGGTACCTTGTCCTATACGATCTTACCTATTTTGCAGAGGACGTGATACCTCGTCATCAAGATACTGACGATTTTTTATGATATCGAGATACCTCGACAGTCAAAATCTCGTCAGTTTCGCCATTGACGAGATACCTCGCCGAGATAACCACCAGGAGGGTTAACGTAATATAATTGTATCCACTAAACATACAACCACCCCAATAGATTGTGGTTTTCAATAATGGATTTCATTTTTATTTTAGTATAAATCTCTCAGAAACAATAGTTAATGCCAGATTGAAAACTAGCCTATTGAGGAGCATTCGCCTTGTTTGATAATATAACATCTTATGACAGAGTATATATGGAAATGAGCATTTTAGAGGGACGACACAAAAAAATGGCGAAATCGCGAGTCCTCACGTTTTTATTACATTTCAACAGTTCTAAATAATTTTTTTAATAATTTATTGTTTTTTCCCGATGATCTTTTGATATTTGCATTTTAAAATTATAAATTTCTGTAGATTCATAAAAGAACAACAAAATGTAGCGAAATTCTGAAACGTTAAATCTAGATAGAATTCTTAAGACAGTGGGAATTGAGATATAAATAAAATACTTTCGATTCTCTTCAAGTGGTATAGAGATTTCTAAATTCCTCAGCACCGATGTTCTCTTAACTTCACCCACATGAATAATCCATCGACTTTGAGTGAAAAGATTTACTTTTTTAAGTTGTTTAAAGTAAAATACTCTTCTATTCTTTTATATAGCATTTTCTTACAAAACTTCGCAAAAATTAAAAAAAAACTTTAAAGTAACGAAAAAATTTCAAAATAATGCCTTAGTACATTAGATCTCTGTACCCACTTTGACAAAACACATGAAGCAAATAATTCAACCACAGTTGTTTGAAAATTTCGCACATATTTTAGCTATAGATTAAACTTGCAGGTGGTTTCGACGAGATATCTCGTTTATTTTTTAGTCGAGTTTTGCTAATAATGAGATATATTATCATCAAGATATTGCTTATTTTTTAATGATGACGAAATCAAGATCTGGTCAGTTTTGTTCTAATGACGAGGTATCTCGTCTATCAAGATCTGCTAATGGTTTTGCTAATGACGAAACACTCCGACAAGGCAATCACCAGGACCACAGGCAATCCGACAAGGCAATCACCAGGACCACAGGCAATCCGACAAGGCAATCATTTTTGATTCTAGGTGGACAAAATTTTATTTTCTTAGTGTTGCAGATTGTCCAAAAGACATCATGTGTTAAAAGTAGTATGTCCCCTTATCAAGACCACGGTTTTGCTTTTCTAAATAATTCCTTCTAACAGGATGTACAGGGGTCCAAAATCGAACTTTTTGCATTGGCTGCAATACCAATCTGGTGAATGCGTAGTAGTACTTTGAGGAAAACTGAAAAGTATACCATATTTCTCAAATAATAATTGAATATTTGTTACCAAATACTGTTTTAAATGTTGTTAAAGCGAAAATTTTCGAATTACCACTCCAAAGAATTGAGCAAAAGAGGAGTAAAATGAAAGGATACAAGAACAATTCCTCAGAAATAATTCTTCTTGACTTCAAGGAAATCTCACCTTTTCTCACACTGTGATTCAAGATCTACCAAGTAATTTACAAGGAAGTTTGAAAAATAGGCCTAAAGGTCTCAAAAAATATTTTTAAGCCTGTAGTTCCAAGGTATAGAAAACAAAACTCGTAAACCTTGTAGACACAACTAGTCAAAAAGAATTGTCAATGACCACTGAAGAAAAATTCGAAAGTCAGATGTACGATATTCTACTTCAAATCGTCAGAGAGCTCTTTGCTGCTTTTCTGGAAAAGGTACAATTAACGATCCGTGTCTTAGTAAATCGTCAGTAAAATTATCTGAAAATCATGTGCTTGGGCTAAGAGTTGACATTAATCTTTCCATGCACCAGTATAAAATTACATAAACAACATAAAGAACCTCTAATTTGTTTTCTCCATAACACAAAAATGAGCTAAACGGTTGTTATTCTTCTAGGATGATTATTACGGAAATTTTATCTGTACCACCAACTATATAACAACTAGTCACTTATCAACTGCTGTTAAGCGGTTACCTACAATTTATTTTCAATCATTCACTCTGATTTTGTCGAAAAGTAATATGAGAAATACAACTATAATGAGGGACTGTAATGGTGCTGAACAGAAAACTTTCCAGCAATTTTTTTCAGAAAAATACCATTGTGAGCAATGTGTGTTTAGTATGTCTTTGGTACCTTTGCTTGTACTAGTGAGGATAAAAATATTTTTGTCAAAATCTCAACTAGACCTTGTCGTACCATCATATTTCTTTTTGCCAAATAATTAGTAAATTTAACTTCAAGGGAAGTTAATGGTCCATGGGAATATGATTTCACTTCTTGTATTCTTCCAATTGGTAATTGGTCCGCTTCGTAAAAGCGCCAGACAAGGAATATACACAATAGGCGATAAGAGAAATATGTTCTATAAAAATGTCAAGAACTGATACGAATAGATTAGTCATTACCTCAGATCCACTAAGAGTAAGGTTACGAACAAGGTCTAAAACTAAACGCAGCCAAATGTTTCCAAAAAGGTTGAATTTTTTTAAAGAACTTTCCCAGTTGAGATTCCAAGGGTATATAATTTTGTAATATTTTTCAAATATTTTCCCCTTTAGTTTTTGAATTATTCTTTATTTTTAAATGGAACTGTTATGGATGTATCTGATCATTGGTCAAGTGTATATTAATATAAAATTTCAAAATATACGTTTAATAATTGATCGAAGTACATTTAATATATGGAGCAAAGTTGACAAATTTAACTGTAACTAAATGTAACTAAAACGGTTAAATATACACCAAATCAGTATTTTATCACTCACAGCCTTTTATAATCACCAAAAACCAGTGTATTTTTGATGCAATAATTTTGTCCACCTAGATTGCGACAGTGACACACTGTGGGACTATTAATATTTATTTTATAATAATTTTATCAAATGTTATTTCATGGCGATTTCGGGATAAGTATCACCGGTCTCCCAGCTACTCTTGTGGGTTAGGCTTCGTATTGTTTGCTTATCCTTTTTTATGATCTAAAATTGTAGTGATGTTTATTTGTTTGCATTTTAATGGTGTTTGGTGAGTGTATGAGCAATTTTTAGAGTACTGCTGTTCATACGTAGAAAACACTATTTTGTGTTATCTGGTCAGCTCCTTTCTTATACCCTGATCCACAACACTTTCATTTTCAAAAATTTCTTTAAAATACACAGTCCAGACACAGTAATGTGACCACCACCTACTTTCGACGTCAACGTGAAATAACCAATCACAAAAGGCAGGTGGTAGCACATTGCAGTGGTGTGTATATAAAGAATGTCCTAGGGCATCGGAAAACATTTCAATCGTTAGCGTAACGCAGAAACGTAGCAATTTATCCGACGTCCAAAAGGGCATGATAATTGGCTTTCGGGCCAAGGGTGGAAGCATTTCGGAAACGGCCAATTTTGTGAACTGTTCGCGTGCCGCCGTGGTAAAAGTATACCGTGCATGGCAAAATGGCACTATCCAAAATCAGCACCACATGTGGTGCACCACGGGCTATAGATGACAGAGGCGAACGAAGGCTATGGAGATGCGTTCGGGCGAATAGACGTAAAACTGATGAGCAACTGACCGCCCAGATGAACCAAGGGGCTACCAAGAGTGTATCCTCAACAACGGTTCAGCGAACGTTGCTGCGCATTGGCCTCCGCAGCAGACGCCTGGTTAATGCACCTATGCTGACTGCTGGTCATCCGCGACGAATGCTGGAATTTTCACGCCAGTACCGCAACTGGATGTCCACAGAGTGGCGACAGGTGGCTTTTTCCGAAGAATCACGTTTTATGCCCCATCGGACAGATGGACGTTGTCGTATACTGCGTGAAACGTCTGAAAGCAAACACCCTGCAACAATTGCCGGAAGGATCCAGGCTGGAGGAGGGAGGTAATCTTGCGCAGCTGGCCACTGCACTGGAGTCGGCATTGCTCAACATCCCAGTGAGCACCTTTATAAACCTAATTGACTCCCTTCCTGCACGTTCTCTTCTCGCAGCGGTCCGCTCTGCAAAGGTGGTTATTCTGGCTTTTGACAGGTGATCACATTAATGTGACTGGACTGTGTATTTTACTTCTTTTTTAAATTTTTGTTTTGATTTTTATATTTATTTTAACAGGGTGTCTACCAGTCATATATAAAAATCATTAAGTCACGAATTCAGAAAATGGTCACTAAAAGCATGAAAAAGTCACGAAATTAGCCTCTCAGTCATGAATTTTTCTGTTTTTTAAATGTTTCCTTTTTTAAGGTATTCGAACACGCTCAAGACCCATTTTTAAAAATATGGTATCGAAACATTTTAATGATGTTTTTATGTTTAGTGTTATTAAACAATAGCATTGGGCTATAAATATTTAATATATATGTTAATAATTTTGTAAAAATTATAATTATTATAATTATACAATTACTATTTCTTAATTAAATGGCTGTAATTTAAAAACTTTACTACTCAGAATAATTCTGTGCTCTGATGGCAAAATGTTATAAGGCAGTTTTCCCAAAAAATTGAGTAAGTCCCACTCTGGAGTCTGGTTTGTTAATGTTTAGAAGGTGGCAAAATGTCGTAAGTCTTTTTCTTTCAGTTAATGAGATAAAAAAAAAGGTGGGAAAAAATGTAATAAGTCAAAACCACAGAACCACATGTTGAATCTTGAATCGCTGTCACGAAAAATTAAAAAAGATGACATAACATTTTGCCATTTGAGCACAGTATTATTCTAGTTCATTTACCAGACATTATAAAGAACGAGTTCTCAAAGTTTTACGAGAATCCATCAATAACTTTTCGTGTTTCACTGAGGTGATTATAAGTGAGGAAATGATGCACAAATCTTAATTAGAAAAAAAATAGTTTGAAGGAATTGTTTGCTCTCTCTTGCTTATACTGCTTGTGTAAACAATTTTGTGCTTCACTTCTCTTTAAATATTTTCACTATATTTTCAAAAGAGAAACCATTTAAACATTTGAGGAAACTTTCTAAAATTGTATTTGCAAAAAAAATTAAAAAATTAAATTGTGACAAGGTTTTGGTTTTTTAACGGCCGTTTCCGGGGTTTTCCATATCTGCTTCCGATTATATATATATCTGCTTCCGAAAAAAAACTTTTTGGAATTTTTGGTCAAAAATGACATTTTTAACCTGTTTGGATACCTTAAACCCCGTTTGATACGAAATGGACTTTTGAAAATGGTTGAGCCGTCACATCGGAAGCTTGTTTAACGTTATGAGCATCAACTATCGATGTCGCGAATGCCAGCCTGCTATCGTTTCTGCGGACCTGTCTCGCATGACCGTTAGAGAAAAAACCTCTCTGACAATATTTTCCGATGCTGTTTCCGAAACAATATTAGCTAATGCTGTTTCAAGTGGAAAACAAACCACTATTGGATTTAAAGTACAATCTTCTGCCCCTGGATTGAATCAACCTATGCCAAGTGAATCGGGCCATTTATTTATATATGGACCTGAAAATTCTGAGTTCTCTGCACCTGTAGTTTCAAAATCGAATAAGTTAAGCTCTTATGTAGCAAACGAAAGTGTATTGAGAGCAGAAATCATATGAGCTTTAAACAAAGTTACAATATAATGCCATGCTTCTGATAGACATACCATCCTTAGCAGTGATTTATTTTCTAAGATGTTTCTAGATAGTATGATTGCACAAAAGTTTAAAATGCACAAACACAAGTCAGGCTATGTAATAACTTATGGATTGGTTCCACATTTTCCAGGCAGACTTTGACAAGATATAAATAAGTGAGATTTTTCACTGCGTCATTAGACGAAATTTTAAATAAGGTAACACAGAAGGGCCAAATATACGTAATAATTCGTTATTGGGATTCAACTATACATCAGGTCAGAATGCGATATCTCACTTCTATGTTTTTGAGCCATTAAACAGCTGTTGATCTACTAAGTGCATTTACACGTACTAAGTCTGGATTGGGTTTATCTGAATTATTTTTAGTCTTTAATGAATTCTAAGCAAGATTCAGAACAGGAAATATTGATAGATGTTGATACAGGTTTACATAGTGTCCATGGAGCATACAAGACTGCCCTGGGAAAAGTTGGATGGGACTTGAGTACTTTTTTTCGTTGCCTGTGTTTTCTGTTCAAATATTTTCCATCTCGAAGAGCAGATTTTACGTTCTATTCTGGTTCACCTTTGTTCCCCCTAAAGTTATGCTCAGTAAGATGGATAGAAATTGTAGTTATTGAAAGAGCCATAAAAGTAATTACTTATGTTAGAAATTATGTTGAAGCATTTAAATCAAAGCCACCTGCTTCAAGTAATTTTCAAGTCGTACAAATATTTCTGAAAGAAGAATTTTACTTGCAAAACTAATGTCGTCATACTCAGTTGCCTTAGTAGTAGAACCCGTTTTAAGAAACTTTCAGTGATCAACCATTTTTGCATTTTTTGTATGCAGGATGGTATGGAATGATGTAATCGTTTCATATTAAAAGATGTTATGAAATTTATAAAAAATTCTAATCAGCTAATTGCACTGGAGATGACAGAAAACAAAAATCAACTTAATGTTAGGACAGTAAATGTTGGTTTTGGTGTTGCATAAATCTGCGAAGTTGTAAAAGAATCCCTTGTATTTGCTTTTCGCTCTGATAGTAAGACATTTTTACTTACAACCTATTTAAAAATGCTAAACTAATTACCATTGCATAATCATATTGTCGAGGGAGTGTTTTACTTGTCTCCTTTAATAATGCTAGGAAATGCCATTAAATTTAATCGTATCACTAGCATTAGAGGAGTTCGTTGCAAAAAATCATATTTCTTGCATCGAATCAGACAGTTTCAAAAAAAAAAAAACATACTCCACTAATTGTAAAAATCCAAGTGTTAAAGAAAATCTAAAACTTTTTGACTAGAATCAACATAGGCTGTATTTTTTTCAATAAAAGTTGTAAATGAAACTTATCTTAATGCCACGGGTATTAGCATGAGTAATTTTGTTTACTTTTTATCAAAAACTCACCCGATCCACATCACTGGTTATGTGTGTGGTTTTTTTATGTAGTAGTCTATACATTTCCGTTACTTAGTGCATGACTATTTAAATTTTATTGTATGTATATGTTTAAATGTGAAAAAAAATGCATTGCTTTGGAGGTGTGCAAGTACTAAATATTTGTCAGTAAAAGGCCATTTATATACGAAAAATATTCTTTTATATAAATATTAGGTTTATAAATGATTATTTAAAAATGTTTGCAATTAGAAAAATGTGTATATTTAAAAGTTAAGGTCATGAAATATGTTATTTCCAGGTCATGAAAAAGTCATGAAATTAAGTTTCCAAAATTTGATAGACACCCTATTCAATTTCCTTTTTGTCGTTGAAACTATATTGCTTTCCATGTTATGTTTGCAACTTCAGCGTGCTTGTATGGTTAGTTTTGACTTTCGTTTACTGGTTGATTGCACCCTGCTGTTTTGTTCCTTGCTCAGAGTAAGGAACAAAAGTGTAGAAATCGTATTGGAAGAACAAGCTTAGTGACGTCATGTTCGGAATACTTACAGGAAACAGGTATCGACGCAAAAATATTACCACCACCAACTTTCAGCTTAACAGAAAATGTATGACGAAAGTGATACACTTAAAACAAGTAATAGTGGAAATTTAACTTAATACTTACGACAAATATTAACTTTAGATAAATAGAGGTATCAGTTATATTTAAAATTCTAGAATAAGTTTGATCCAATAAATAAGCAAGACTGAAAAGTCGTTAGAATAAGTATATACTATATATACTATATATACTATATATAAGTATATACTATAAAAAGTTCAAAAAACAGAAAGCGAGAAAGCAGTATATTACTTTAAAAGTACGTTTAATTTATAATTTATTGAGATACAAATTGTATTTCAATGCATTCAAATGCGAAAATCATTTTTTAAACAAGGTAATTTATTTCACCATTAAAATCTGCTTTTAATTTTGAAGCTTGTTTGCTTCATTTTTATTGCTAAAACTCTTTAGAACTACGTGTTTTTAATAAATATATATAATGTCATTTTTCTTTCGCAATTATAATATTTTCTTCAATATTACAATTGAGATTTAGCATTAATTTATTTTTCTAATAGTAAATAACGTGATTTTAAGTAAGGGAAAGCTCTACTTTTTTTAATCGACATCCTTAAGAATTTATTTACTAAACGTTTCAATGAAAAGAATATAGATAAAAAAACATTCGTTTAAAATTATTAAAAAAGAATCCACTTACACTTGCAAATCTCCACACATATTTAAATGCGTTTTTAATACAAATTTCTAGAGTCCAGATTCCAAAAGTCGTCTTATATTACACTGAGTCAATTTATTTCTGTAGGAATATGTAACTTTTCAATACCAGACACATTATATAACAGAATTTAAGAAATGCTTTAACTATTTTTTATCTTATAGAAATATGTTCCCTTAAACTTGAATATTTTCAAGCATAATTGATTGAAATGTAATTTTATAATGATTTGACTGAACTTAAACACGTTTCAGTCATACTTTCCTTTATAAATAACTTCAATATATCAGTAAAACCTAACTGTAGTATGGCATTAGTGTGAACAGTATGTAAACGTGTGTAAAATGTAAAATATCCATTGAGGCACACAAATACTGAATAAGGATATGGGTTATCTAATAGTTTTGCTTATTATCGAATTCTATCATTACAATGAAAATTTTCAGTTAATAGATAGCTAATAAATAAATTATAAGTGAGTCTAAAATTGAAAATTTAAAGATTATGACATTGAATGGCCATACTATTTCTTAAAATTTTCATTAACGTTGATGATTCTTTTGCATGCGTGAAACTTCAAATGCTGTTTGTGATAACTTAAGACCAGTGCGATTTCAGATTAGGGTAGCAGTAAGGCTCGGTGCACACATCCGGTTTTCAACGTGCGGCGCCGCTGCGGCACCGAAGCGCAACTATGCACACATAACCATGAAATGACGCACGAACTCATTTCGCGCCATTTGTGATAAATATTCTATTGAAGAAAACGTGTTTATTTCGCTTACTTGGTGTAAAAAACGTATATATTTAGAAACAAAATAGACGTTACTGGATAAAACCATTTATTAATTATTATTTATATTCCATTTGTTTATGAAAACAAGGTACTTCAGAACGGAGACTCATGTGTGGCGACCGTGCTAAGCCGTGGGTAACAGCGGTACAAATTGCACGCAAGTTGTACGTGCGTCGCCCCAGCGGCGCTGGAGGCATGTATGCACTGCTACATTGGATCTAATGTATCTCACACCGCACTTGCGTTGCGGCAGTGGCACCGCACGTTGAAAAACCGGATGTGTGCACCAGGCCTAAACAGGATCATTTGAACAGGTTGCAGCAAAAATTATTAAGTGTTAGTTGTAAAGTCGAGCTTCTTGGAAAGTCATATTTTTTTACTTAAAATATAGAGGTATATAAAATATAGAGCAGATATCAAGCTAAACATTAGAAGTTTCTTTCAGAGATTATGGAATTCTATAGAATGGTATTGGCTGTAATATACTATTTTCTATCTATTATATCCGTGTTATTTCATATTTTTATAATAATATTTATTTATAAGTAATGCAGAAAATTTTTTAATATACTTATTTATAAATAATATAGAATAAGCATTATTTAATTCACTTGTAATATTCAAAACTTGAAAAGTTGCTGTTGGTGCAACTGTACTCCAGCCTTAGCTTTTCTTACTTTAAATTCCCTTTACCTTTGTGTAACATCAGGTAGCTTACCACGTCTATAAAAAATAATAAACTCTCAATCTACAAAGAGATGTCTACAGCGTGGCGTTTTGGGACACCACAGTAATACAATGGAGTTGGACTAAGCTGATTACATTTTTGAGCTTTTTAATTATCTTCAAAAGTTTCAATTAACAATTTGAAAAATACCAATTATTTACAATGAACAATCAATGACCGAATGTTCACGAAGAACAATAAATTTCTCTTCGCAGTTTTTTTACCGGTGTTTAACCTCACCGTACAGCTGCTTCGATAGCTCTATCGTCCACCACTTTCCCCAGTGGATTCTGTCCCTCGTCTCCCTTTGCGTTTTTCAGAGGAGTCCGCCTCTTGGAATGTTGATTATGATGTTTTTTCAATCACACCTGCAACTTCAGAGGGGGTGAACTCACAGCTGTGAGCACCCTCTTTGGATCTCGGAAACTTTAGAAGGAGATGTGTGTGACAACTAGGTGCAAGAAGTCGGATTAACAAGCCGACTCTCCGACAGATTTAATGTCTTTCCGGCCTGAGGTATTTCAGAATTATAACTCACGTGGTCTTTTGGGGAGTCGTTTGCTCCCCTCTCGTGGCAGGCCAACAATTATCTGGGAGTTGAAATCGTCTTTTTTTCTCACGTCACAACTGGAAAAAACCGGAGTTTCTACTGAGGAGTAAAACACGTATCCCAGGTTTTGCCACCCAGAGCTGTAGGAGTCTATGGCCCTCGACTTCTTACCGAACATGATTACCTACAAAGACACTTTCACCGTATTGGATTAGCTATTAGGGATGCGACATCGATGTCGATGTTTTCAAAACATCGATATTTTATTTTAAAAAAAACATCGATGTTTATACTTGACGATGTTTTATTTTTAAATTAAAAGTGCCAATATAAAAATTAAAAAAATAACCAAATAGCATAATTTTTATAATCAGTAAATTAAACATACTTTTAGACTAAAGTGGACATGGGTGAAGGGTCTGAAAAGTAGGGATGCGACATCGATATCGATGTTTTCAAAACATCGATATTTTATTTTTAAAAAAACATCGATGTTTATACTTGACGATGTTTTATTTTTAAATTAAAAGTGCCAATATAAAAATTAAAAAAATAACCAAATAGCATAATTTTTATAATCAGTAAATTAAACATACTTTTAGACTAAAGTGGACATGGGTGAAGGGTCTTAAAAGTAGGGATGCGACATCGATGTCGATGTTTTCAAAACATCAATGTATTTACCATCAATTTATTGGAGCCGATGTTTGTTTAACATCGATGTTTGAACATTGTCGATGCTTAATTTTTGAATGAAAAAAGCACCATAGTAAAAATTACGAAAAATAAGCATGCAATTAAGTATTTGACAGTGATGGCGACATTTGTCCCATCAGAAAGAGTTTCTTCCCTAACAGGTGGGATAGTTAGTGAAAAAAGAAGTCGTCTTAAGGTGAAAAAAGTAAACAAGCTTCTTTTTTTTTACAAACTGTAAATAACAAATATTGAGGCTTATAATAATTATAGGCCCCAATATATTTTTATTTAAAGCAAATAAAAAATAAGTTTTGTGTCCCCCCACCCCCATAAGTTGATAAATAATTAATAATAACTAACAATAATTATTGTTATGTACCTACCTAATTAAACTTATACTAAGTAGTACCCACGTGAAATTGTTGTAAATATTATCTATATATATAATTCTCTTACGTGGCACTCAAAAAAGACGTTATTTGTTATCGAGTTTTGGCAACATTGTACGATTGTTTGTTTATCACGAAGCCTCGCGCTTCAATTGAATTTATAGCGTTTTCGGATGAAATTTTAATGAAAAAAAAAAAGAATTTTAGTTGAGCTATTGCAGTTACTAATAGAAATCAAATCAAGGAGGATTTTTTCAGGGCCATTTTAAAAAAGGTCCTTTTCAAGTCCAACAATTAAAGTTCAACAAGACGCTTGCACTTCAACTTTCGACAACAAATTCAATGAAAAAGCGTGGGTGGCTCGAGTGCAGGGTAAATGTACACACAAACAACATGCTGGGTATTCAATTTCCAAATCAGCGCTCACATTTCGAGTCAAAATTTGCTCAAAGTTTTCATTTGAATTCTGATTTCATAGGTACTGTATATATCTTTCCTGAAAAACAGCAAAAAAAAAAAATTTAGATTTGAAAAATATTATTTTGGAGTATATTTTGTAAACAATTCCTTCTGCTAGGACACATGTCTTCATTGATGCGAGCGAAGCCAGCATAAGTTTGCGCAGCGAACCAATGAGGATTGCAAAGCAATCCTCCTGGGGTTGGCGAGCGTTAGCGAGTAGGGGGCGAGCCCCCTAGTTTTTTTTTATAATATTTAATTTGAAAACAAAAGATTCGTGAAATGTTCTTATTAATTTTTATGACTTTGTATCGCAGTTAAAAAAATCTTAGTTACAAATTAATAAACTCGGCAACTGACAAATTAATTCTCCCCCCCCCCCGTCGAACATTAATGTTTGAGGTTGCTAAACCATTGTAAGGAATGAGGAAAAGAGTTTAAATACACTGATGTTTAAACACATCGATGGTTTTTGGGCGATGTATTATCAACATCGATATTTTAACTTTGAACATCGATGTTTTGCTGTCGATGACACATCTCTAGTAGCTATATCAGCTATTTTTCCCCTTTGTGAACTGGGCAAAATAACTAGAGACCACATCAAGGACTGACCTGAAATCCCAGACAGTAAAATAACGAATACTGTAGACAGTGTCTTAAGCCTATTTCTTCATTTCAGAATTCTAGTGGTCTGCTCGTCGATTGATGGCCGATTGGCCGGAGACGGGCGTAGGATACGTATTAAAATAAATTTATCGTATTTATCTAGTCCTGTTTCATTATATGTCATTGAATTAAAATATTTTCAAAACTTTCAAGACCCCCCATTAGACTATTTCTATTCTTGTATATCAGTATTATTTACCATCTTCTTTCTAAAATGATATGTTTATCAGAGGTTAATTTCTGTACTAGAAACTAACCCTAAATGAAAATTGAAAATATAACACTTGTATTTTGTTTTACGTTTAGGAATGGATGGATGATTATTTGAGTTGGAATCCAATCGAATATGGAAATCTTACAAAGATTCGTATCCCTTGCGAGAAGATTTGGCTGCCTGACATTGTTCTTTATAACAAGTAAGGTCTTCACGTGTTAAATCTTGTTACATGAGTATATGCTTGATTAATGAACTTTACCCTCCAAGTGGGTTCGACGAGATATCTCGTCCATCAAGATCAGATCAATTTTGCTAATGACGGGATATCTCGTCATCAAGATATTGCGAGATTTTTTTACGAGAAGATCAAGACATGGTCGGTTTTGTTAATGACGAGATGCCTCGTCTACACAACCTACAAAAGGGTTAATATATCTAAATTTAAAAATAAAAGTGAAAGCATCGAGGTATTCAGCATCTTCCATAACAACGGAAATTTATTTCGAATAATCATCATGAGATGGTACTCTACATTCCAATTTAGGTGCGGAGTCACTGCTTTTCGTGCATCCTCAAAGAAATTGGAGGTGAATCTCCTTTCATATTGTTTCGATAAAACCTTATTGACAACGAGCATAAGATATACCAGGTGACATCATCAATCCACTGAATTAGCAGTCTCTGTTTGACGTTAATACGTCTTTAAAATCAAAATAGTACTCTGTGGCGTGCATGAAAAGGCGAGCGTTACAGCTGTTTTGTCTTATGATTGCAGAACTAGAAGATAAGTAGAGTGTCGTGTAGAAAAGGATGTGCTTACTTTACACTACCTTTAGACTGAATTCGCAGGTGTACTGACTGCCGGGAGGGGGTCCGCAATATGTCGAAATTCTACGGTGCTAAGAGTACTTTGGACCGCTATGTACCTTTGGATTAGGTGGAATGAGGACTGCGTAAGTGGTTTCATTCGAAAGCTACTTAACTACGCTACAATCAATACTGACTAACAACAATTAATATCAATGCACTTAAATCGATCAAACTGTAAATTAATTGTTGAATATTCACGATATGCAATCGTTCGAACTCCCTATGTCAACTTCATTCATTCCACAATCCAACATCAGGCCCGAATACTCATGTAAAAACTACGGTTTGTGTCCTCTCAACGCAATCTGCTAATTTTTTAACCCAAGTTGGTGGTTTCGCTTATTGTTCTTATATAACAAACCTGTATCGGCTGTCAAAGCCGTACTTCTACGATCGGCACCTTTTGAATTCATCAATATAAATCAATTCAATATTCATCAAGTGTAAAATAAATTTGTGATTTCTTTAATTCAAAGACATGGTCAATAATGTCAGGAAGAATTACTCTTTCGCAACCACACTGGTTAAAGGTTGAGGTAGACTGGCTGTTATTCCCAATAGCACTTAAATTAACAATATTACAAACCAGCAGCAACTATTTTCGAAAGAATTAAGTTATGGATAAATGTTATAGGCGTTAGAAGTAAATATTGCTGGTAACACCTTACCTGTTAATAACAGAAAAATTAGGAAGTAGTTAACTGTAACACAACTGTTAACATTATCAGTTAATAATAACTGTAATACAATTTAGCATTCGACGTTAACACTGTATCGTACATTGCCAAATCTATTGGTTTTGGGGGTATTTCCATTTTTCTTTTGACTGGAACATAACTTTTCTTTTGACAGAACATAAATATAGCGTTGTGTATGAAGTGTAGAGTGTCGTTGCCCGAAACGGTAACATGAAAACAGAACGAATCGTACACAAAGAGACGACAACTAACAGCTAAGATTTTAAGTTCTTATTAATTGAAGAACGTAAGTATATGTACCATATTTACATCATAGCATTAATTACAGTATACAAATATCAGTATTTGTTCTCAAAGTGTAGCGTAGTCACCAGCGTCACCCTCTGCCTCCGGCTCTCTCTCTCTTCTCTGCAACCAGCGTTCGTCAACAGTTCAAAAAGAATCCAACGGTAAAAGTCGATATCCAATCAGAGATCCTCTGGACGAACAGCACCTGTTCTATTCAAATCGTTGTAACAGCATATGACGCAGAATAATAATCAGTGAGAATATATTCCGCATTCCGAAAAGTGTGAGATGGTAGTGTGAAATTCTTCACAGTAGACAAAGGATGTATATACCTGATTTGACCGAGTGCGCAGGCACAATTAACGCGGGAATGGGTTCGCGATATGTCGAAATTCTACGGTGCTGGGCGAGCTTTGGGTTTGTGTGGAATGATAACTGCGTAAATGGTGTTCGTCATTCGAAAGTTTTTAAGCAAAGCAACAATAAATATAGGACAACAACAATATCTCAAGAACAATTGTTACCAAAATGCATTTTAATCGTTCAAGCTGTAAATTAATTGTTAAATATATGCGCAATGAACAATCTTCAAACTTCCTACGTCTGTGTCATCCATTCCACAACCCAACATCAGGCCTGAGTTTTCAGGTCAAAACTATGGTTTGTGTTCTTGTCACCATCTATCCGTTTTTATACAGTTTATTTTCTTATGACAGAAAAGGTTTTTGGAACACAAGACTATAACACGATCTCAAAAAATGTCTTTTAAAAAAGAACATCTCTTACATATAGTTAGGTAAAAATCATTGTCATGAAAAGAAGGATTATTTTAACATTTACAAAAATCTAATAAAACGAAGAATGTAAAGATGAAGGTAAGAAATACGGTGTAATATAATTAAATGTAATTTTAAAAATGAAAAATGAACAAGGAGAAAAGGGAACAGTTTCAGACGAAAAAGTTAATTAAGTCACAAAAGTCGAAATAAAAACCTTTTACAGCGAAAAAGATTGAATCCCCTAATTTAATTTTGGAATAAAAATGTGGAGTTTTTGTGCTAAATAACTCTTGAAATGTTCTTTTCCAGTACAAAAATCAACAAAATGCTGGTGTTATCAAAGCAACAGTTTAAAGTATTGTATATAAACTTAATGTTTTTAAATTTGTTAAAAGGATTTGAATTGGTTTCCTTCAAATTGTTAAAAAGATTTGAACAAGGTTAAAGATAAGCAGAAGAATCATATTTCATGACGAACAAAAGTACATTCTGGAAAGTGGTAAAGATAACCTCTTTTGTTACTTTTTTAATCCTCACTCGTTCAAATTGATAACACAATGCACAAACAAATATGTTATACAAACGAATCAAAAGTGCGGCAGACAATAATTGGTGTGCTTACATATGTTTATTCTCTGTTAAATAAAAGTATGTAAATTATGTAAAACACCACGATTTTTTTGTGCATATTTTGTTTAAGTTTATTGTTATCGTGTTTATTCTTCATTGCATCAAAAATGTAACACCATGAATTAATCACCCAATTGCCTGAAATTTGCATGATAATTAGTTACAGGTGTTGCAACAGCAACTTGTGTCAACTCGTACAATTCGACGACGTCTTCAGCAATCATGGAAGGATATGTAAATTATTAGCACTGCAGCATATATGCAAATTGTGCGCACCAGTAACGCCCACTGTAAACAGTATAAAAAAGAACAGAGATACAGTTATAAAAAATATTGTAATTGTGTTTTCTCGCTTTTCCTGTGTATAGGAATATAGGAAACTGAATTATGTCTCCTCGTCGAAACTACGACAGTCATAAAAGCACCTTTCTGAGTTTGACAAAGGAAGAATTGTGACTTATTGAGACTGCGGATTGTTCTTCCCAGAAATCAGTGGATCGAGTTAGACAAAATCAATCCTCAGTGATGCAGATATGGAATCGTTGGGTACAGGAGGAACTAACTGACCGATATGAACGATTGACTAATTGCACCGCCAATCGAAAGGACAGACATTTAGTGAGCATAGCTCTTTGGATATTGTATTGTAATATCAAGAAACCTATCTAAATAATTAGTTACAGGTGTTGCATATCAACTTGTGTCAACTCGTACAATTCGACGACTTCTTCAGCAACAGGGAATTTTTTCATAGCTTCTTTTGCTCTGCTTAATTCTTTTATTATACACATCAAGCACCTTCGGTGGCAACGGTGCGTAGAACTCAACATATGGACCAACGAATGGCATGGCATTGTCTTTTCAAAAAAATGGTTCAACAATTCAGGGTAATTCATAAGTAAATATACAATTTCAACGCACTATATAACAGTGACAATGTAAGCTATTTTATGTTACCTGTAACAGAAGTGTAGGTGAATTTTTAAAGTTTTATTAGAGACAGTGTCACAGTTGTTCTATGTGTGCACCCTTAGTCACACTACACATCGAACCGGTAACTAATTTCTGCCCAGACGCGTGTTAGGGTATCTGAAGAAAGTGCAGTTATAGTGGTTGCTATATACTATTTCGACTGCGCTTGATCAACAGTAATAGGAGGGTTAAATGCGTTGTTCTTTATGTAGCCTCAAAGAAAAAAGTCACATGGTGTTAAATCAGTGCATCTGGGTGACCATTGGGTTTGTAGCATGCTGTAGTCGCCGCTTTGTCCAATCCATCGGTGAAGATGTTAATATAGGTAATTTCACATGTCACATGACCAGTGTGGTGGTGCACCATCCAATTGGAGAGTAAAGTTTTTCGACTTTAATGTCCAATTGGATGAATAAAGTTTTTGATGACATCTGCCGATACATACACACACACACACACACACACTCGGTCGTCCTGGTTTTGGAACTTTGCACTAACAGCTCGTAGTTTCAAATTGTTTAAACCAATCGTAAATAAATTTTCTGGTTGGAGGTTCTTTTCCAAATCGTGACCAAAAATGCCGTTGCACAACACCGACAGATTCCGTTCAATTCAAGAATACAAAAAGCCTCCTCCACTGCAGAAACAGTCATTTCCACTGACTGGTCACGTGACACGCTCACTATTGTCTACGTCACTTTGCTCTGGAGGGGAACACAAACTTTATGTGTATACCTAGCTAACAGTTCGCATTTAGGGACCGTGTCTTAAACTATTCCTATTTTACAGCATCTGGGAACTGTATACTTACTTATGAATCACCTTGTATGTCTGCTCATAATTTATGAAAAACATTTCGATTCTGTCCACTTAAATAAATCTTTATTATCTATGCGACAACATTTTTTATTCGAACTCCGAAATTTCGTTTTTTAAGAACAAAACATAGTTTAAAATTGTAATAAAAGTTTTATAATTTCATAAATAATGACTGTTTTGTAAAATGTTTAATGGGTAACAACGTCTAACTTTACAGAAATTAATAGGGCCTTTCCCTTCGGAATTGATCCCGGACCGTCGCCAATTGCCTTTTGTGTTGCTTCAGTGCGAAGTTAATTAAGTATCAACTATCTACCTCACAGTAATTAAAGTCTTCTCTCACAGTAAGACTTCCATCGACCCCGTTTGATGTGCAACAATACCCTAAATTAATTCCGTTTTTACTTTGTATATGAAAATCAGAACTATTTTTAAAGTTCTTTTATTAGAAAAAAATTCACATATTGCTTTCAATCCTGTTGATAGTTAATTTTAAATACAGCTGAAATCACTCCAATATAATTTTACTTTAAAATAAATATAGTGCAGTGTTAAGATAATAAAACTCTTCAAGTTCTAATTACATTTGAATCGGTTGTTTGAGAAACCCGATAAGTCAAGTGAGAACAATTTTTGGGAAATCGAGAAAAAACTGTTTCTGCGTTAACCGACAACCTCTATATTATTATTTCTAATAAAATGTATTGTTTGGAGCTAAATATAATCTTTGTGCTCAATGGAGGTCTCAAAAGATAAATAATTAAATTATTATGGATTTTTAAAGTCAGTTGACTTATGAGGTTTCTCAAGTACATATATTTTTGGCAAAAAGTAATTGCATTCTAAACTGTATAATATAAAAAGTGCACTTAGTACACATCAAATATGCATTCTAAAACAATTAGAAACATTAAATAAATATGAAACACAAATAAGATTATTTAGTTCTATGAATAAGAGTGGTATAAATGGTGAAATAAAATTTATTCATCAGTAGCGTAGTTCTCTGGCAACTCTCAGAATAAGATGTACCTGTAGAACACTGGTGTACTATCTCTTTGTAAAATGCTTGAATGTTTTCTTCATTTGGGATGTATTTCATCAGTTTATTTATGTCTTCAATTTTTTTTTCTTGTTGATGGGGATTTTCCCACTAGGATATATTGGTTCATTTGGGAGTGATAGAAGCAGCTTTTAATTGTTGTTAAACCGAAACGTGTGGCTGCAAAACCCATCATTAAAAGGTTTGGCGATTTCAACATCCTAATGTTTGAAAGAGTGAAAACTGCATGAACTGCAAGATTTTAAAAGCGACTTTCTCATCCTTTGGAACATTACGCCTATAAGTCACTTTTTTCTCTTAATCGAGGTTTTGGTAAAAATCAATTCTTCAGAGGTAGATGCATCTTTTAGAAGTGAAACACCACGAGTCAGGTCATTCTACATAGAGTTGGCCCGCATGAAAGTTTTCGTTTATTCGAGAAAGCCCGTAAGTCAGTGACCAAAAACTCGATTTCGACAAAAAGTGACTTATGGGGTTTCTTAAACAACCGATTCATTTTATCTCTCAAAATAAAATAATATTATCTTTTCCGAGACTTACTACAAACGATCAACTATTGAAAAGTGATGCTTGAAGAAGTCATTGTGATGAAATCAATGAAAGGTTATTTAAAATCCTCTCAAAAATTCAGTAAATGCATCGAGAGTGAAATGTGAAAATTAGCATGCGTATATTTAGTACTCAACTTAGTTAATGATTTAAATAAAATATTGCATGTTGCGTCTATCTCTGTTATTGCCTATTAAGTTTAATTCTTAACAAGACGCCCCAATTCAACAAATTCATTTGTCGCATTTAGACACACAATCACAGTAAGGTCTCATTAAGACTAATTATAATTTTATACATTTCCAAATGAAATCCGTTTTAAATTAACACAGAATGTAGAAGCGTAAATCGATTTTCTTCAGCGTCATAAATTATGTTCTAGAATCTAGATAGTAGCAGTACAAGTGAACGAATTTTCAATACCGCTATGAGAGAGGATGATTAAATACATCCAGTATTATACAGAAAATATTTATTTCAAATGTAAATGACTATGAAATAAGTTTTAGGAGCAAAGTCCAGGCGAATGTAACAGTGTCATTTTTCTAATTTTAGAATGGTTGTAAATAATTTTAGAAAATTATATTATCATTCAACCTTTTAGCACGAGTGTTAATCGTCGGAACCTATACCTTCAACGAGTTTTAACCCCTTGAGTACATTTGACGACTGAGACTCGTCATGCACTTGTTTTGTCTTAAGTTACGGATGACGAATCTAATTCGTGATTCAAACTAGAATAAAATTATACATGTACATTCTTGTTCATTGCAAGGTAATTGGTGTTACGAGACTATCCTTGAATCAAATGACTCAATCATTCTCTACAAAATACACTTTATTTAATCTAACTCCATGCATAGAAATATTTACACGGCTGCGTTATCAGACATGCTTTTTTGTAATGAACAAGGAAATCCGAAGCTGTGCGATATCTTTACTACTGTTGCCATTCTTATCAAACGAAATTATACGAAAATATAACAGTAACTAGTTTGCAAACGATAATACGAAAATATAACAGCAATTAGTGTACAGACGATAGTACGAAAATATAACAGTAATTAATGTACTAACGATAATCCGAACTACTTTTTTTCAAATCAATCTGTACCCAAGGGGTTAATGATATATTAAGTTCAGAAAAGTGAACTTTAAACTTTAAAAAACAACGCGTAACTAAATTGTTTTCGCGATATAAAGAGTGGCATCAATTATAAGGAAAGTTTTTAATTTCAAGAACCATTTTTGAAAGGTATGTCACCACCTACGTAAGGTTTTATAACATCACCTTAGCTATGTAGGGGCCGTGGTTGCTCAGTTGGTAGAGTCGCGAATTAGCAACTGGAGGGTTGTGAGTTCGAAACTAGCTTCAACCAAAATCCGTCGTATATGAGTATACTGGTGCACGATAAATCTGTCGCCAATATGCCTCAAATATCCTCGCAGGTGGTGTGATGTGAAACTTTGGAGAATGGGGTGCCAACTCTGGTACTGATTTTTAATTAAAAGGTGTCCTTGCATTCGAATTGATCGCCGCCAATAGCCCGTTGTGTTGCTCCAATATGACGTAAAGTCAACTACTCCCGTAAGTTATGTAACTTTCTCCAGAGCAATCGTTTTTAAGACAGTTATTTTAAAGTTGGTTTGAATTTAAATCAACTTTTCTTTTCGTTACGTTTCTTTTATGTTTTATAATTTTAAATGTAAGCATCACGATCGTAATATCTAAGGCTTTGAAGGGTTAAATGGTTATTAAATTATTAAAAAATATAATATACACATGTCTATATGTGGGGAGTACAATTGTTTTTTTTTTTTAATTATTCGGTAATTTTTCATACTTCAGACGGATAATTAACGCGCGATTCTCATCACCGAGGTTTACACCTCCTGAAGAACAATAAAAAACTTGGGAGCATGACAAAGAAATCCTTAGTATAGTTTGTACTGATCTTGCAACTTAAATTGCTACAGCAAAATCTTGGAGAAAGAAAAAGTTAAAATCGTTAAAATCATTTGTCATTTGAAGTTGTCAGTAAATAAGTTAATTGTCTCGTTTTTTCACTGGCAAATTCAGAAACACGAGGGGGCCGCCTCCTGCTCGCTAGCGCTCGCCAACCGGTGAATCGCTTTGCAATCCTCATTGGTTCGTTGTGCGAACCTTACTCGCCTCAATAAGAGCATGTGTCCTAGCGAAAGGGATTGTTTACAAAATATGATGGTCCCAAAAAATATTTTTCAAATACAAATATGTTGTGCTGCAGAAAAGTTAGTCAGTACCTATGGAATCAGAATTAAAACAATTTGGAATGAAAGCTTTGAGCAAATTTTGACTCGAAACGGGAGTGCTACTTTGGAAATCGAATATTCAGCATGTTGTTTGCAAGCTGCAACAGCTCGACTAAATATTCATTTTTAAAAATCAAATTTCATCCGATAACGCTATAAATTCAATTGAGGTGCAAGTCTTTGTGGTAAACAATCGTACAGTGTTGCCAAAACGCGGTAAAAATAACGTCTTTTTTGTGTGCCACGTAAGAGAATTATGTATATAGATTGTTTAATTTGAACAGTGATTTTTTAATTATTTTGAATACTGCATGGGTAAATGCAATGTGTTTTTATTAGAAAAGCAGAAAAAACCTACGAAATCGTGGCTCTAGCAAAAAGTTGACGATTCTACAGCACTTCAATTAGTTTTATGTGGCGCAGGGGATATATCTGGCCAAACTACGCCAAACAACGTTTCTTTCGTCCAGTAGACGCATATCTACGGTAGTTTTATCTGGCACAGAAGAGAAAAATACATCCAGGGTAGTAACAGTAATCGAAACTGCATTCTACAGTTCACATGGCGGTTTGCACAATGGGAAAAACCACTTGGTTTTCCAAACCAACTTAATTAATATTAATGACTTATAATTTAAATTTTTATTCGTTTTCAGAATTGATTTCATATTAATTGAAATATATATAAAATTTTAGAAACTTTTTTTATGAAAAACATTTTTTAAATAGAAAGAAGATATCTTGAATGATTCCAATCGATTTAAATAACAGAATTTGTGGATGGCTTCACTCTCGGCTACAACAAGCAACAAACAAGATTAGTTGTTTTTACTAATTCATTGATTTTTAAGGCGTTCTCAATGAGAATCGAAGATGTCAGAAATTTAAATTTGAACATTATTGAAGAAATTCGCGTTCTGAACGAAATTTAAAACACGAGGGTTAAGAAAGAACAACGATTGCAAAAAATCAATAAATACTAACGACTGAATATATATATATATATATATATATATATATATATATATATATATATATATACATACATATATATATATATATATATATATATATATAATTGCATACATAATTCTTAAATTAGCGCCAGTCTCGCCATCTGGTGAAGTAAAAAAAAGAACTCAAAATCAAACAAATCTATATTCTGCAGATTGCAAAGAAATACGTTCAAAAATTCGTTGAAATCCGTCAAAGCGCTTAGAATCCTATAAAGATCATACTAACTCCGTTTATTTATAAATATAACACTTTTATTCCAATATCCCAATAAAAGTTGAATATCATAAAAATTTCTCGGTTCGTCCAACGTTAAATCCCAAAAAGCTTTTTAACTCAACAAAAGGAAGAATCCAATGTTCCTATTTATGAGAGCAACATGATTGAATTTGTTTCAAACTTAGCCATAGAGCTCTGCCTTAAAAGCCATCTCGGACACTCAATAGTCCTATGGAGTAATATCCTGCAAAAGCCCACCCGCTTGCGGCCTTTAAATCTTATTTCTCAGCGAGTGCATCGAAATCTCTTTGTTTTTACTCCAACTCTTAGATAAGGCTGCCTCTATTTTACGCTGTTTTAGTCCCTGAGCTTTTATTTCCTCGCTCAAGACGAATGTTGACTCATAATCTTTGCTTTCCATTTTTTTTTCTCCAGACGTTAATGTGTGCTTTTCTTCCTTTTTACGATCTCAGTGAAAAATGCAGTTGAAAGCACTTGTCACTAAGCTTTTGATGCCTGTCAATGGTTAATGAGGTTTTGAAAAGTGAGTTTCCCTTTAATAGTGACTCTTCCGAAAATTTTGCTGCACGATACATATATGTGTTTTGTAAAAATGAAATTCGTTGTTTTGCGGACACGTACAGCTTACACAATTTTACAGTTTGTCTAATATTAAGCTCCTTCGGGAACATATCTTCTTTAGGTGTATAAGGCATCACAACCCCGAGGTGTCCGCGAGTGATCTTTCTTCCTTTTATTTCAGCCCTCGCCAAACCTTATACTCCCTTCCTCCTCACTCATTGTGTTGTGTTTGGCCAACTATGGCTTTTGCATCATAAAACCCCAAGACAACCAACCAACTAACCTAGTATTAAGCAAGACGCTTTTATTATTCCAAACCCTGCATGCAGTACTTCCAATACTATATCCTGTTGGTAGTAATACCTCAAATACAATACTTTTAACGTATTTATAAATATTTTATTGTTTTTACTAATCCTTTCGTTTCCTAGATCAACCAAAAGATCATGTTTTTCAAGGCGTAAGACTTAAGTCCCCGCTCGAATTTTCTACGGCAACGCGAATTCGGAGCTTGACGTTCATGACGCATTACGCTACAGAAACGACGTTATCGACTAACCCCAAGAGCGCCCTCTACCTCCTAAACGCGGCATATCCTGAAACACATTTTTTGACAGAAAATGTTACTTTTGGACCCCCTCTATTACCTTCTACAATTTGGTCAGAAATTTTTGAAACATCCTGTCAAATACCGAGGAATAAAAGCCTTCAAACCACATGCTCTCCAATATTTTGCAACCGAACAATTAAAATTACCAGTGCAAGCCACTCATCCAAGTGTTCAGCAGACATAGCCTGTACGTCGCACAGATCACAATTAAGGGAATCAGCAAGTCAAATTCGGTGAAAATGTCGCCAAAGTGAGTGATGGACAGTAAGTAGTCCGTATTGGACGACCGCTTCCAGGCAGAAGAATCTGGGACAACTGAAATGCTATTGCTGAGGACGCTCCTTGACTTTCCCTTCGAGACAGCGAGAGAATGTTTCAAATTATTACATACCATTTATATCTGGAGACTATAATCTTGAATATTCAAGTATGTACGTAATAAGGTAGGTTGTAATTTTAATTAACGTCGCACTGAAGCAACACAACAGGCTATTGGCGATGGTCCGGGATCAAACCCGATGGGAAAGAACCGAGAAAAACACCAAGCAGTTTCGAACCATGGTCAGATGGCGAGGTCACACTTGAGCTGATATCCCACTCTCCAAACCTCCGACTACGAGGTTTTACTCCGCCTCGATTTATTTAACGTGCATCAGCCTCCTTTGTATACGACGGTCTCTAGTTGGATCGCCATTTACTAAGGAGGCTGGTTCGAACTCAAAACCCTCCGGTTGCTTATCCGTTACTCTCCCAACCGGGCTACAGCGGTCCGTACGTAATAAGGAAACATATTTCATGTTGATTTTGAGTAAGTGCACATAATATGAAATATCTTTGTGTAAGTAGATTGCACATACACTGCCCTACAATAATGGACCGGACGCCAGAGAATTTGCATAAAATCCGACTACCTGTTTGGGGGTGTTTTTCGTGGTATGGTCTGGGATCTTTTCGTTTTTTTCTTTGTAAATTGAACGCCGACGTCTACATGAACATTTTGGACATTCAGGTTCTTTCTACTCTCTAGCAATGTTATAGAATGGACGAATGTTACTTCCAGGACTATAACTCTCCATGTCATGTTGCAGCCTCTGTCAATCAGTGGTATCAAGATAAGGATGTAAAACGTTTTCCCTGGCCTTCGCATAGTTTCGACCTAAACCCCATAGAACATTGGACGAGTTAGAGCGACGCTTACGGGCCAAGGAACCACGTCCGAAATCTACAACTGAGTAGGCGACTGTCTTGCAACAGGAATGGACACAAATACCCATAGCTGCGTATCAAAACCTTGTTGAAAGCATGCCCAGAATGTTTGCTAGTGTAATTGCAACAAGTGGAGGACCATCCCCCTATTAAAGCATGTATTCTTTGCCGTATACCATTTCATCTTGCTGTCCGGTCCATTATTGTAGGGTAGTGTATATTGTTTAGAGCGCATCGGTGGGATTCCGTTTCTTTTCCTCTTCAATTGAAGTGTATTTGTATTTTTGTGCTGAAAGTAGAGGCTCATTTTAAAAAGCCAATTATTTAAGTAAAAATAAGTTCCAAAATATTTGTATTACGAAACTTTTCATTTAACCCTTGTTTACCTCATAATCCAACCCTTCATTTTTCTATTATATTTAATCTGATCTTATCTTTGATGAAACTTGTAATGTAATGAGTTTAAAAGAATACTTACCTAACTAGAAAAACCCATTAAGGAAACAGCACTGAAGACTCCCTGTGCTCCTCATTCATTATGCATTCATCTAACACTTCGTGTCCTCCAGGTAAAAAGCAGCTGGGATGATTTGCATTTTTTATCTTTCTTTGGATGAAGAGAAAAACTATAATGGCCCCTTTTTCTTATAATACAGAATATTACTTTCAATAAATTCAATAACTTGATCGCAGAAGCAAGACTTGTTGTCAGTAACTAAACTAATGCTGAAATATCTATTCATGAATGCTAGATGAATGCATTTTCCTTAAAAATGGTTTTCTTTGTGTATGAAACCCTCTTTTAAGTTACAAACATGTTTTATAATATGTCTCATATTCGTGACATAATAGGGTCAGGTGGGGTAATTGTAAACAAGGGGTAATTGTAAACAAGCTATACATGCGCCCATGTGAAATTCCGAGAAGCTAAAAAGTTGTGAAATATGAAAGCTGCCAACCCTGAGGATGTAATATGGTGATCCCTTATTTCTTTGAACCACTGCTGATAGCAATCTGTTTAATAGAAAAAAGTGCGGTTGAAAAGTTTGGGTTTTAAAGTTTTTGTGTGTTGCATTTTCTACTGCTCTCCATAATATATTGAAAAATATGTTGTTCCATTTCTTTACTACGGTCAGTTATGTTTCTATCGAACAGAAAATCATTGACTTTTCCTTCTGGGAACTTTAATGCATCTACAGTTGAATGTTTACAATTACATAACTTTGCCAATAGTTTCGTTCAATTTGGATGGAAAACCAATCTGTGTTTCTTTGCGATTTTGTACTTAATCGTATTTAGTACGTTTGAATTGCGTTTAATTGCATTATTTTTCGTGTTCTTGGGGAGCAGGAAGACTGATTTACTAAAACGTCACACATATGGCGAAGTTCTTACAACTGACCAAGTACTATCACGCCTGAAGGAGGCAGAAGATAAAAAGAACAAAAGTAAGTCGAGTGAGAAGAAAGTGAAAGAGCCAGGAGTAAGCAAGAAACCAAGAAAGGAACAAATGGAAAGGAAAGCAGAACTCGAGGACAGCGAGAGTGAGGAACTATGGAAATAATTGATTAACATTAACAGTGAAAGTTTTAAGTTGTACAAACATTCAAGCAAAGTATAGAAAACTAGCTTGTAGGGGTAGTTAAAAATTTTGGAGCCATTCATGGAAGACATTGAAACGACTACGTTTCTGCTTGTAGGTGTTGAGTGGGAAGAGAAAGAAAACCCATTTTCGTATGTATGAAGAGTGGATGTCGTTTCAGAAGAGGAGTTTGAGATCACCTGACTCATATGCATCGCCTAAATTAGCTGTGGTTGAAAAACACTGATTCGATGTTACCAAAGACCATGTGATTGCAATTTTACCTACTCCAACATGTAGCAAAAAAAGCCTGAAAGAAATTTTCCAATTTGAGGGCACTGTTAATGTGTAAGAAATGTAATGTTTGCTTGTTTTTTGTACCTAAGTTTGTATTTAAATTTTTTTTTATTATTTTTTGTTTTTTACATTAAATACATTCTTTGTTCAGTAAATGTTTGAATTATTTATTCTTATGTATTCCTCGAAGTTCACCTCATGATCAATGCAACTTTCAAGTGTCACTATGTTTTGCTGGGGTAAGAAGTGGGAGTATTTGGTAAATGTAAAGATCAAAACGGGGTTGTTATAAGCATGGTATTACAAGGATAAAAATGCATGCCATTGGAGTTCCTTCTACTGCCATGAGTACTGCTCATGCTGTCACTTGTTCAATATTCAATGTCACGAGGAAAATCATTGTTTACAATCACCCCTACTTTCAGGGGTAATTGTAAACACGCGGGGTAATTGTAAACAGCCGAGTACGGTGTTAAATTTCTTTTCTGGAATCTTCGTACTAATTAAATATCAAAGTAGAATAGTGACAAGTTAGTTTAGTAGGGTGAACAATGTTTAATTACTTTATCAAGAGTTTGAAAACAGGGATTGAAAGTAAACATACAAATTCTGTTTACAATTGCCCCGCCTTCACCTACATTTAAACTAATCGATACTTGTTTTGAAGTACATTTAAAATATATGCAATAGGGGTAGTTTACAATCCTCTTTTTGATTAAAAACCATTCATAAAATATTGTGCCAATGCAAAAATTTGTCACGTTTTTTTTTGACAAACATTTAATAAAAATTATTTTATTTGCTAAAAATTACATTTAATCAATGCAGTTTGTGCCGTCTTATTCGATGACCTTTCTTTATATTTCCGGTAGCTGCGTAATCCTGTGTTCATAGCAGTTCTGAGGTTTTTGGCTGAAGAACTGATCCGGGTCATGAAACTTTCTGAACCACTTACGGCTAAGGTTGCCAACTTTTTCTGAGACAATTCCAGGACATATTGCCCCAAACTGAAATATGTGTGTGTGTAATTTTACAATGCTCTCCATTAAGAAATCACTTAGCATCTAGTTTTACAAGGACATTTTTTAAGTACAAAAAATAAATAAAAAATAATAATAGTTACTTTATGTTTTTCTATTTTAATTATTATACGAACTAGATGGCGCTCTCATATACTATATAGTAATAATAATAATTATTTTCTGCCAATAATAATAAATCCAACCTCTTGTAACAATGAAACTATTGAAAAATAAAAATGATAGTGTTCGTATACAAAATAGAGATATTGTTCGTGTTTAGTTATACAGAACCGAGAGTGTTCCGAATTTTATTTTAAGAAATTCGAAAATGAAAATTCGTGTTCGTCTCCAGACCCAATTTTAAAAATAAAATTTAAATACGGTACAGTGGAATTTAAAGGCAACTAATGCCATTTCTTCCTGATGGTCCCGCTCTAAATAGACTGGCACATATAGTATTGGGGGAACGTCCCAAGGAATGGACCCACGAAATCATTTGCAATATAAAGAACTATTTTGGAGTGTAAGTGATATTGGGGTAAATAGCTTTCTCGGAAAATCCGGGGCCATTCGACATTCAACCAGGGTTCTGGACAGCAACTTAAATTCCGGGACAATCCTGGATGGTTGGCAATCCTACTTACGGAACATGAAATCGTCAACAGCCACCCTCCCCATATACAACATACGTATAGCTTCTTTTGCGTCTGAAAAGCATTCTTGCATTTTCGGAAATAAAAAAGTATAGTCGCATACGTCGAAAATGCTTCTTATTTTCTGCCATTTTTAATGTTTAACAAAATTTAAAAAGCACAACCAAATAAAACAATTTTTTCCCAAGTACTCGCCTGAAATTCTTTCTTTTAAACAACATCAAAACTTAACACGTGTGAAGTAGATGACACTTCGGTTTTGCGATAGCGCCAAAACTGCGAGAACTTTTGAATCCAGCCAATTTGATGTATTAAGTTCATCTTAATTTTGAAGTGAAAAACTAACGCTCCAAGCGGTTTCAACGCTATATCTCGTCCATCAAGATCTGATCAAATTTGTCAATGACGAGATTCCTCGTCCATCAAGATCTAGTCAGTTTTGTGAATTGCTAGATACATTAACAACGTAAAACTGTCCTATTACTCCAAGATGCAAATAGGAAAAGGTTTTTTCATCAGACGCTGGACAATACAAGGCAGTTTTCGACGAGAAATTAAACAACCAGGAGGATTAATGGAAATTCCTTTGAAAATATTCAAATGTTATAGTTCATTTATTTTTACAAACATTTTTCATAATATTCAAGTTGATTAAAATACGAATTGAATAATTATATTCTACATTACCAGCCCTCAATACGTGAATTGTTTTAAAGCCTCATTATCTGAATTAATTAGGTTCACAATGTTTTAACGTTTCACCTCGAACAGATCATTAGAGATGAAACCGTAACTGACAGAGTAGAAATTACATTTCCTTTATCAGCTACTGATTTGAGGCTTTGTCGCATTATGAATGAAACGAATGCCAGGCACTTGAATTTTGAAACAACTACCAGGAGACTTAAACCCTATTAATGTGTATGAGATGAGGTATGAAATTTGAATGAAGTAATTTCAGACATCCAGTAATGACGAAATACAATTTTAAAATGAATAGCAAATGCCAGACACTTGACTTAACGTCATTGGCTGTCTGTCTTCCCCCAATACTTCTTTTATTCTTACTAAAATAATTAAGTGCAGTGCACGTGTCTAAATGTTGAGCCGCCATGGTTGTCTATTACATAAAAAAGGTCAAGTGTCAACAATATTATAATAAAATAAGGGTGCACGAAGACAGTCATGCCAAGTCAGAAACAAAACTCGGGAACTGAAGCCTTCCTTGGTGAGTCTGATACGTCGTCCCTGGAGGAAAGAAGGCATTCCCAAAATATACTTTTAGCAGCAATGCAAGTCTTTATTTTTTAATCTCAATGAATTCTCAAAATTCAGGTTGTAGTTTATATACAATTAGATGTCCTTTCACAAGTCGAAAAGTTTCCCATTGTTCGGTTCTATAAACACAATGGTCTCAAACTTGTGAACCACATTAGTGATTACAAAAAAATGAATCATCCTTTCTCAAGCGTATTATATTACATTAAATAAATAAAAACAAGACAATGCTTGCAAAGTCATCTTCTTCAAAAGCAAAACGTTTACCTGATAAGAATGGAAGTGTCGTAAGCAATGCATGCAAATGTATAGTCCGGCTTCCGTGAGTTAGCAGTCGATTCATTATGCTTTATAATATGTGATAGGTTGAGACGTAAACAAAGCGCATTCACAACTGGTGTCCTTGGCCTGATTCTGGTTATATGTTGGCGAGTCGGCTGCGAGTATGGGTGAATCCACGGCGATCGCCATTTATGTCTTTGCGCTACATGTCATGTCTTCACTGAATTAACCCTCCAAATGGTTTCCACGAGATATCTCGTCCATCAATATCTGACTAATTCTTGGGGAGGTATCTCGATCAAGATATTGCCGATTCTTTTGTGATGACAGAATCAATATATGGTCAGTTTTATTCTAATGATGAGTTATCTCGTCCATCAAGGTCTGTCCAGTTTTGCTCTAGACGAGATTTCTCGTTGAGACATCCACTAGGAGGGCTAAGATACACATAGACCTGATAACGAATCAGGAGATGCTCCAGCCAATTTAGTAGCCAACAGCAGGTTGATTGGGGGGACTTTATGGACAAGGAACTGGGACTTTATGGAACAAGGTTGCAACCAACTACATAGTTGGTTGCAACTAACTATGTAGTTGGGCAACTACAACCAACAATAGTTGGCAACTACAACCAACTACATAGTTGGTTGGCTTTTATAACTCTAGGGCCATATTTATTTAATCTGTACCAAACACAAGACATATAAAGTTAAGTGTGACTCTCTCTCTCTCTCTCTCTCTCTCTCTCTCTCTCTCTCTCTCTCTCTCTCTCTCTCTCGAATGTCTCCGTACCGAGTTACCGAAAACTCACAAGCGGATTGGCAGGGAAAGCTAAGTTAAGTGTGACACACACAAAGTTTTACAGACACAGAAGTAAGAAGACAGTAAAGACACAGAAGAGAGAAAATATACTCACGGAGTTACAACTCGCAGGTGGCTATCGTTTTGGGTAGCGACGGCAGATATATCTCAAAAATTAACATAAAAAAACGTCAGCCACCTAAGGTAGCAGGTTAAATAGGCCTTGCTCGTGGTAAGGGAAATATTTCATTAATTCCACGAAACTAAATGATGCATCATGTAGAAATAAAATAGGTTGTACTCATCAATGAAAAAGTTATTAAAACTCTTGTGAAAGAAGATCCCATCAAGGAGACAAAAGTACAACCTTACAAACGCTCGTTTTTTTACGAACGAATTTTTAATCTCGAAGTTAATAACTCTCTTTTTAAGTTGTTCTTAATTGGTATTACAAAAAAAGCATCTAATCTTTAGTCACTTCTGTCTTTAAATTTTTGTTGTTATAATTCTATAAAAAGTAGGTAAAAAATATTAGAAGAAAAAGCTAATGCCCCTGAGAGAATGCTTTGCCTTTAATCTTACCTTAAAAAATTCGTTATTCTAAGGAACTCTCCAATTTTAGATGTCGCGCAGTTCGTAAAATATAGAATACAAAAATGTCAGAATTGTGTGTGTGTGTGAACAATTGTTTACTTCATCCGTTTCACTACACACGAATGCATTTTGAAAAATCATCGTATATCAAAACATTAGAAACCAAACATATTTTTTATAAACTAATATTTACGACATTGTAATGAAGTTCCATCTTCACTTTACTACCAAGGTAATCAAAAACACAGTCACTCCAAGTCTGGTCTTTCGAGTTGACGACCTACTGTGCAATACTTAACTGCTATGTTCGCTCAACCAACTGTTGATTAAGTGAGCTCTAATTGTTTTCCAGCCTAATGAGGCATCAGATGCTTCTATACGCAACATTTAAACAACAGTTAACCTAAGTCCTAGAGACCAAACTTGGAGACAGTGTCACCAAATACTGCAGTTTAATGGCATAAAATACTTTTTCTTTGAAATTGGGTGTTAAAGGCAGGGTTGGGCACAGGCCACTAAAAGGCGACTTTAACACTTTAACTGCTATTTTTCAGCCTTGCCGTCAACGAGGTATCTTTTTAATAGAAAGCATCTTAACCCACCAAGTGGTTTCTTTGAAGGTATCACGTCCATCCCGATCTGAGGAATTTTGGTAATGACGAGATATATCGTTATCAAGAATGCCGATCCCTCAAGATCTGGTCGGTATTGTTAATGACGTGATACCTCGAGGAGAAACAACCGCCAAGAGTGTAAAAAGCCCCTACTCCCTGCTTTTACTCCAGACCACGTTTTTTGAAAACTTTGCAAAAAAACCAAGGTATTTGGTATTTTTGAATTAACACTGGAGCAACAAAACGGGCTATTGGTGACAGTATGGGATCAACACTCGAAGGGAAAGATCCGACGACAACATCACGTAATTTTAAACCACGGTCAGATAACGAGGTCACACTTCAGCTGGAGCTCCACTCTCCAAACGTCTGTGACATTTTGTACAGTATCAACAAAAATATTTTTATAAACAATCCTCCAGCTTTTGAATTGAAAAATGAAAATGTGGAGTAATAAGCTTTCGGGTAGATAGGCAAGTTAATTAACGTCACACATTGGAGCAGCACAATATCCTATTGGCGGTGGTCCGGGGTCTATACTAGAAAGATCCGAGGACATCACCTCTAAATTTTGAACCACTGTCAAGTGAAGATGTCAATACCTAAGCTGGCATCCCGCTCTCCAAAATTACACACCACGCCAACATGAGGGCATTTGAGGCTAAGACAGATTTAACGTGCATCAGTCCCTCTTTGTACGCGACTGTCTTCGGTTGGATTTGTACTCCAAACGCCTAAGTTTCTAGTCCGTTGCTCTTCCATCCGGGCTACCCTGGCCCCTTACTTCAAGGATGTTGCAACTGAGGGTAATTATAACTTCTAATAAAATGAGTCGTAAGAGAATACTAGTTTTACTACTTTAATAGCTATATCTTTAGTAATAGATATAGCTTTAGTAATTTATAATTTAGTAATAGCTATAGCTTTAGTAATTTATAATTTAGTAATGCTATAGCTTTAGTAATTTATAATTTATTAATAGCTATAGCTTTAGTATTTTATGATTTTATAATAGCTATAGCTTTTGTAATTTATATTTTAGTAATAGCTATAGCTTTTGTTATTTATAATTTAGTAATTTAGTAATTTAGTAATTTATAATTTAGTAATTTAGTAATTTATAATTTAGTAATTTAATAATTAATAATTTATAATTTAATAATTTATAATTTAGTATTTTTTTTAATTTAGTAATTTATAATTTAGTAATTTATAGTTTAGTAATTTATTTAATAGCTATAGCTATATTACTAAAGCTGTTATTTCACACATACACACACAAGTGCTTTGGCCTGTGGCAATCTTGTAAGTCTGCGAAGCCTTGAATTTAAGGTAGGTCGGTAGGCGTATTTAAATTGACAACGCACTGGAGCAAAACAACGGGCAATTGGCGACAGTCTGGGACCAATCCCAAAGGAAAAGTGATATAAGAACTACACCAGGTAATTTTGAACCACGGTCAGATGACGGGGTTAACACTTAAATTTTGAATTTTAAAACTAAACTTAAAGAGCTACTGAAAAAATTTCTATAGGTTTTAGTTGAATTTACGCGTCCTACTAGCATGAAACAATGGCTAATTTCAATACGAATTCCCATCTTTTATCACAAATATGGATTCTACACACAATTTCAGGAGGAAAGAAAAAAACGGTTCATAAATTTTATTGGATTTTCACCGATTTGTAAGTGTTTGAAAATAAGATCGAATGTTAAAATTATGTTTCACGTTTTTTTTTTTTTTTTTTTTTTTTTTTTATATATGCTTTTAAAAAATAAAAATTAAATTAAATTGTTTTTCCATGCATTGCTACCCTAAATCCCAAACACTATCAACATTTTAACTATCAAACTAAATTTTACTATTTTTTATCAATTATGAAATTAATATTCATAAAAATTTTAAATAGAAACATAGGCAAATTATGACACTATGTGATTCAACTGTTACTCTAACATCGGAATTCCAACTTTCAACTCATTACGTGCATAATTAGTCACGTAGTGAGACTGGAAATTCGATGATCAAAAGTAAAAACAAAAAATTTCTCTGAAATGTAAATCCACTGCAAATTTGCATATTGTTGCCTGTGTGAAAATATTGTCAACTACCAGCCTACTGTAACAAACAGTAAAATCATTGACTGCGACGGCCATTACATTTCATATTAATATCTATAATGTGATTGTACAGTATTATTAAATATTTTTTGTACAGCTTTTGTATGGAAAAGTATTTTATCACGCTTTTCTAGGCATAATTTAACATCATAATTAAGATATTTTTGAAACACGATTAATAATCTACTTATACTACTGGACGTTAGGATTGTAACAATCCGCTTACTGGACACAATGACACTATCTACGTGTCACACTCAAACAAACCGTCTCAAACAGTCGTTGAAAGCAAGACATACTCACGGAATCAAACTATCTGATCAGAATTCGCCCTTTCTACAGAGGAGTTCAATTTTAACACGCTCCCTCAATGGTTTTTATGGATTTTCTCGGTCAATCTTACGCTGTTTTTCATTATTTTTTCATCAAATCCGCCGGAAATTGCGTGTAGAATCCAAATTTGTGATATAAGATGGGGATCCGTATTCAAAATATCGGAACAAGCACCCAATTTAATATGAAGACGGCCCCTTAGACAAATTTTAAGTATTGATATTTGTAGAAAACATTCACCCCTATCGATTACTACCTTCCGTTTTGTTCTGCGAAGTAAATTGTGCAATTGCGATCGGGTGAGTCGTGTTTTTTTACGGGTGTAACTTACCTTGAAAATGTTCAGTTAAAATTTTAAGTTCATCCTATCAATATTCTTGGAAAGGACACATACTTTTGTGGAGACGTCTCAGAACGCTTGACAGCTACCGCCACGTTCTACGAATACCTTTCACTCTATCGGCTATCGTATACAGTTTTCTATTGTATTCCGGTTGGCTCTATATTTGTGCTGGAAGGTCTTTAGATACTTGAGCGATGGGTTTAAGGATTTTTCGTTCTCAGCCAACGAGAGACAATCAGAAAATAGTCAGTTCAAAATTTGATGAAAAGGAGTGCAGTTTTTCATTAGTGTGGGTTTTTTTTCGCGATTTTTGATTGATCATGAATCGCGTAAAAAGCGTACTAGAGAATCGAGAAGGTCACAGAAGGCTTATAAATCATGAGCGAATGAAAGAAAAAATGTATTTAATCCCAAAACAGCAGTGAAGCTAGTTTCAGCCCATCGAAAAAAAAATTCAAGCAAAAAGCAAGAGTTCAGTGTTCCATGAGATACATTGATTGAGTGAAGAATTTTAAAGTTTATCAACTGATTTGGAAAAATCTAGATCATTCCTAGTAGATAAAAAATCGTCGAAATATTAGCATGCATCATAGCTTGCATTTTTGATGAAGATATCACATCACTCATTTACATTTTGAATGCGATGGGAGTCTATTGGCCCTCATGTCTATTTGTATGCTGAGATTGTGGAAGAAGCGCGTGTCGCGATCGCTAACAGAAGATCGCAAGAGGAAAAAATGCTCCTTAGACAACGTCAAATCAAAGTTTTAGAGGCTGCAGCTGGAATAGAGGACTTATTATATTTGACTGGAATAGATAAATCAATCTAAGTAGAAAATTAGATTTTTATCATATGTAAAAAAAACTGTTTTTAAATCTTTAAACGGAATTCTCCTCAAAACATGTTTTTAAAGAAGTCGGCGATCAAACTATTTTGAGAACCGCTGAACCAATCGTTCCAAAGTTTTTAATACTATTTCTTCAAATAATTTACTAGTCTTTAATGGATCGATTTCTTTTCCGATCAATATTACGGATTTTATAAGCGAAGAAATACAATTGTGTTTCGTAAGAATCGAAAGTATATCTTCTGACAACAGCCATTTTGTGAAGAATTAAAAATGTAACTTATACGTTCGATTAAGTAGTAAAACAACTTATAAACTAACTAAAACTTTTGCTTTTCTTATTTCATATAATCCAGAGTTCGGAGATATCATGATCACCGCAAAACTTTCTTTTAATACCCTTTCGGAGATTGGCTGTAACCAGTGTAAAAGTCGATATTTCTTATAAAAAATTTGTGATAACATCTTCAATATATGCAGTTTAATATGTAAAATTATTTATTTAAATATATACATATGCGTCTTAACAAAAAAATCGCAACAAATCGTGCTTTTTTTGCTTAGCAACTAGCTACAGCCCCTTAATGCCATCGCTTTCGGCTTCGAACGATGAACCACGAACCAGAATCCGCGTTAAAAATACCAATTGTGGAAAGAATTTGTTTTCGTTTCCATCTGTCCCATTATCTTACTAATAGACTGGTATAAAACCACATTATTCAACTACCTTCTCCCGTGAGTGGTTGTTAAGTTGGAAATATGTTTGGCTTCTATAGTGGAAAATCTAGCTTAATGATATACCTCCATAGTAACAATAAAGCGACTGAATACAGCTCCTTTAAAAATTTAAAAGATAATTTATTAAAAGGAACTAAAGTATGAATTAGTATGCAAATTAACAGATATGTAAAAGAGGCCGCCGACAAGACACAGAAAAATTAACGTTCACAAATGATGACTGAGCACAAGATAAAAATTCAGAAGAAAGGAGATGGGGACCTATGGCAAAACCTGGATAACAGATCGACACCCTCAGTTAAAGGTCTCGGGAAAATACTATGAAATTTCTGCATGTCAGGTGCCAGGCTTAGGATCCAGTTGGTAAGAAGAGGAAGGAGTTTTCACCTTTTATTGAAGCACATCCAGTCTGTTGACAGGCACAAATCTTGGAGAAGCGTTGTTCCTGGATTCAGTAGTGTGATTCTCTCCTAAGTAGTCCGCAAGGTCCCTGGGAAATTCTTTCAGACCAAGTCCTTCGCGAGGAGGTCGCCAGGGAATTTTTCAAGGCCAAGTCCTCGCTGTGTTTCGATCGTCTCTTTACGAGACAAAAAGGGGTCGATTGTTGGCGTGTACGACTATTTGTACAGTAATTCAATTTTAAAAAATCCGCCAAATCACACAACCCCCATCCGAAGTAGCCTCTTTAAAGGGGAAGCCAATCCATTCTAAGTGGTCAGCCATCAGAATCTTCCTCTCCCGAGTGGACAATACACGCGGTGGAATACCCACATCTGGGTCAGAAATCTTTCTCAGCCTGCCAAATACGCCAGTACTAATGAGCGTTTTCCCCTGCGTGTGTGTGAACAGGCTTAATTAATCTACATGCCTCACCTATGGGGTTTCGGCTGATAACCTTAAACGTGTTTATTTTCACAGCTAACCCATGAGAAAATTACGAAGCTCTCGCAGTTGGCTTAAAAACAGTACACAACATGACATATACACACATATGCACAAAAATATTTAAAGCATACCCCCACGATTAACTTTGAAAAAATTATTCCAACATTGCACTACGTAGGGTAAAAGTAATAGTACACTATACTTGTAAATCTCTTGACGCCCAGAGGATTAATTCTTGGTAGTTAATCTTCGCATCGATAATTGCCCTGTAGTGCCCAGTCTCTGGTGCAAAAAAACACCTGTTCCAAACTCGTCAGTTCAAGACAAGAGACAATTTGTTTTTCCTGCTGGGATCTTCATCCCTTATAGTAATATTTCAATTTTGTATCGACGACATCTTCAAGATCCGACGAATTTTGCTAATGACAGAAGATATCTCATCATCGAGAATGAAGATTGAATTCCTTATTATGATGACGTTTGCCATTTTTTATGATGACGAGATCAAGATTAGGTCAGTTTTTTTTCTGACGAGATATCTCGTCCATCAAGATCTGGTTAATTTTCCTAATGACGAAATACCACGTGGATATACTCATCATGAGGGTTATGCACAATATTTGTCAAATATTCTGATGCTAGTGTATATTGAATAGAAATAGAAATTTCTTAGCAATCCTCGGGGGCTTGAAGTAATGATGGTTTGTTCAATGAAGGAATCCCTTTTATGAGGGACTTGGGAACAAATTGATAAAAGAAAAATATTTATTAATTCCGTCGCCTAGAATATTAACGTCTCCCAAGTGCTTAGGAATATGAACGTCTCCCAAGTGCTTAGGAATATGAACGCTTTCTACTAACATCATATATCTTATGCTTCTATTACAGTAATGAACTAACCCAAGCCGTTAGTTAATTAAGTGTGAATAAAAACCATCGCTCTTTCTCTCCCTGAGGTTCCATATTACTACATTTTGTCAACAGCTAATTTATAACCCAAGCATCAAGCGTGTGCAGGCGTTCCATTCATTCAACAAGAATCTCGGTGCGTACATTCATCAACAATCGCATCTGCTCCCGGCCTTTTACAGAACCGAGTAAGACAGATGGAAGATTTCCACATTTAAAACTGTTACCGCCTTACCCATAAACCGCGTCATTCTATGAATTGGAAATAAAAAATCGGAGAGTTGGATACGCTCATTGCTTTTTTGTGCTTGAAAACTAATGTTGTGTAGCTCATAAATATTCAAGCGGAAACGTTTTCCCCTTTGTCTTGTCCCTGTCGTTATACATTTTCCTCTTCCGTTGGATAGATGAGGTTTATTTCTCCTTGTCCTTCCTAACTGGTCGTTCATAGACAACTTGGATACAGAAAATCAAGATTCTTACTGCACGGTTGTCTTACGTAGACCCTTTCAAATTTGTTGACGTTAATACGTCTTTAAAATAGGAACAGTACTGGGGAAATGCACGAAAAGAGCATTACAATATACTGTTACTGCTGTTTTGCATTGCGATTTCAGAACTAGAATATAAATATAGCGTCGTATAGACAAAGAAGGACAGTAACTGACATGACCTTCGGACCGAGTGCGCAGGCGCACTGAGGGCGGGCAGGGTGTAAGCAATACGTCAAAATTCGACGTTGCTGGGTAAGCTTTGTGCCAGAGAAACTGTTAATTGCGTGAAGTAAGGATTGCGAATGTGGTGTCAACCGAAATACAATCCCAAACTTTTAATCAATAAAATTATCCTTCAATATTACTATCAAACTGCACTTTAATCGTTCAAACTGTAAGGTAATTGTTGAATATTCTCACAACAAACATTCGTTTAAACTTCTTATGTCTGCTCCACAATCCAACATCAGGTTCGAGTAAGTATACTGTTTGTGTCCTCGATACAACCTATTAATTTCTTTTTATTCTACTCATTGTATCCAGCTCTCTGCTATCATCGACAAGCAGCCCAATAGTTTTGAAGTGAAAAAATATCTTTAAAACACTATACATAGCATTTTCAATTTTTTTGCCAAAAATTGTATGGCAGTCCTTGAGGAGGTCTCCAATCATTTCATCCAGTTCTCAAAGGGGACCGATAGCTGATACCACTACTCAAATACGGTTCAAGTGTATTTGTACGTATTCATGTCCAGTAAGAAGTTGTAAGTAAACGACTCCTATAGCTCTGGGCGAGGAACCTGGGGTATCAGCTTTATTCCTCAAAAAACCTTTCCTGTAGACATATGGAGGGATTAAAATATCGTGATGTAAGACTCTTTCGAAAAAAAATGACAGAACTTCCACTTTTATTAGTAGGCAGTTGAATGAAGATACGACCTACTTCACGTTTTCTGTTAACAAATTTCCTTATCTTAGTCTGGTTTCTGTGTCTAACTAATTATCTTTAGTTAAATTTGGTTATATTATATCTGGTTCCTCTGTCTAAGTCTTTTTTAAGTGACTTTTACCACTGTAACTTTATCCTGTACATATATTTGTTGATTGAGAGTCTATTAGTCTTTAACGATAAGTATTTAAGCCTCTTGAAATTACACAGAGGTAAAGGGATCTCAAAGTAGTACTATTTTGAATGTTCTTTAATTCCATGCCATGATCAAGATATTTTATTATTTTTAGACTTACGTTTCTCTCAAATATTCATACAAGCTTTGAGTTATAAGATAGAATCATTACTACGCTGTATGCCTGGTATTATCGTCAAGGATAAAACAAATGGTTCAAAATACCTTCAGAACAGTTTAATGGCTAAAAATAACATCAGTTTTTAAAGTTTGTAGAACTTCAAATATTACTTTGAAGCTGAAACGACAATTTTTACTGCAAAATCTATTGATGTAAGGCGCTAAATTTGAAAGCTACCAAGAATCCAGGAAATTTGGGAAATTAGATGCTTTTCATTAAATGTCTTCAAAAAATTCTAAAAAGCTTTTTTGGTCACAAGAAGTATTTAAAACGTCAAACTCTGAGCAGACAAACTCAAGACCCATTTCTTTTTAAATTAAATTTAGAAGGTGGACTCGTATCAAACATATACTAAGAATGTCCAATGCAGTGCATCCGATAGTAGCACCTACTTGGCCCCCAGATAAAAAGAGATTGAAAGGCAGACCAAAACTAAAGTGAAGGATAATGACTGAGGAAGAGAGGAATAAGCCTGGATGAATGAAACTTGATTTTAAACCAGAAATGCGACTAAAAAGAAAGAAATATAGGACAAAACTAAATATAACATGCACATGTTTGACGTGAAGAGAAAAAGGATGATAATGATACGTGTTTCATTTATTTCCAATTTTCACAATCATCCTTGATTGAGACTTGGACATCAACTGGATTAAGACTTGGACTTCAAAATAAAAAAATTCAAGTGTGGTTATGTTATAATACTTGACTGCCTCAAAGTAGTCCTAATATTTTAAATATCCTTAAACATCGTGACTTGATCAGTATCTTTTATCATTATTTATATTTCATTCGACATTCCTTCAAGCTTTGAGACACATAGTTTTATTAAATAGTTACAATAGTATGTGTTTCAATGAGGTTTTTTGTGATTTGTTTATTCTTGAATCGAATTATTTCTCGAGAGTACAAAGTAAATCATTTGGAATGTGCCTGATCAACCAAATTTTTTTAATCGATTCTACTAGTATTAAGTATTTGAAGTTTTTATAAGATTTTTATATCTGAAATGAATCAAACGAAAATATACACTTTAAATTACATTCTAATTTTTTATGCTTTGTGAAAACAATTTTGTACTGCTCTCTTTAAATGTTCTATTCATCATAATATTAAGATACTACTTTAAACAAAATCTATTTAAGTTATTTATACAAATTAATTGATTTTAATTAACCTATAAATGCTCTAAATATCAAAGCATAAGAATGTTAAATAGAAGTATAAATGCCACGTATATACTTCTTAATTTGAATGCTTACTTTATTTTCGATGCTATACAAATTACGTCAATCGATATTTATTTTCGTTCTTGCGATCTGGTAAAATCTCTCAAAATTTCAAGAAATAAGTTTAGGAACCCATACTAGCTCACTTATGCAATAAAGCCTAAACTTCTAAATATTAAATTATAATGCTCGAACTTATTCAAGTTTCTATGAAGTATAGGACGAAAGTATAACTATGCAGAAGAAATTGCAACTGTTCTTTCGAACTTAAATTACGTTTTCAAAAGGGTGGTGGGATAACTTACATGCATGCACATTCCAAACCTTCAAGAAAAGGCTACCTGTAATATTTTGATTCCATAATTCTTTCCCTTCACTGATGGAATTCACCTACTTTTCCACTTTCGAAATTCATTTTCGGATGAGGGTCTTTTCGACACTTAGTTTCTACGGAAGTACTGGTGGAATGATGATTTATGAGTGTCGCGAATGATTTATGGAATGTACTTAAGTGATGGGTGGTGGACTAGTATACAGAGTAGCTAAACTTAGAAAACGTACCTGTAAAGTACATCATAAAAAATATTGAGGTTTTCGTTCAGACATCCCTAAAAAGAATATTTTGAAGCACTGAAACTTAAAAAATTGTGATCGTAACCATCCGCATCACGCCAAAGAACACAATTGCAATAGTTTTTTGATATTTTCACACTAGTTCTAAGGCAAAAGTCGATTCGTAACTCAAACATTCAAAATTGGAGAATGAACTTTCACTATTACGGATGTCTTACGAGATATTTCCAGAGTGAACTTTTACATCTTGTTACGCAATTGCTCTCGCATGTGGTAGATCTTAGTGTTACCTTAAAATGTAATTCATCGCCGTTTTGGTAACTTTTGGCGTTTAATCTATTTGGTCAATCAATTTGGAACAATCAAACATCAATTCGGAATTCACTCTTTGGAATTTTCTATCGGCGGCGTGCTGGAATTGTCTTCGGAAAATAAGCCATACCATCACGTTCAGAATACATACAGTAAACGCGTCCGCCGTTTTGGTGATATTTGACGTTTGATCTGTTTAGTCAATCGACTATCATACATCAATTCGGAATTCACTCTTTGGAATTTTCTATCGGCGACGTGCTAGAATTGTATTCGGAAAATAAGCCATAGCGTCACGTTCATACATACAGTAAACGTGTACATACAGTACATACAGTAAACGTGTCCGCCGTTTTAGTGACATTTGACGTTTGATCTATTTAGTCAATCGACTATCATACATCAATTCGGAATCTCTCTCTTTGGAATTTTCTATTGGCGATGTGCTAGAATTGTCTTCGGAAAATAAGCCATAACGTCACGTTCAAAATACATACAGCAAACGCATTCCGCTGCTGAATCACTATCGTCACCTGTATGTAGCTTGACGGAAAAGGCCTCATAGCGTCGAATTGCGCGTTTAACATACGATTAAGGCATAGGCGTTAATCAATAAACCGTCTTGCTTATCCATTAACACCTATGCGACCATTCTTGAACCTTTCAATTCATTCGTGAACAATCCGTTACTCCCGCACAGAGCTTAAAATCTATGATGGATTTTGGCCATCGATACCATTTTTATACCACACAATAAATTGGTAGAGGTTGTGTGAAGGATACCACGCAAATCGTAGTTTTGACATGAATACTCTTGCCTGATGATGGATTGTGGAATGAATGAAGCAAATAAAGAAAATTTGAACGATTGTTTATTGTGTCAATATTTACAATTAATTTGCAGGTTGAACGATTAAAGAACGGTTTTATATGAATAACGAAGAATAGTTTTATAGATCAAAGGCTTGTGATTGTAGCGTAGTTCAGTAGCTTTCGAATAGCACAACTTATACAGTCTTCATTCCACTCAGTCCGAAGTTACACTGACCCAAAGCTCACCTATCATCGTAGAGTTTCGACATATCGACATATGCCTCTCCTCGCATTCAATGCACCTGCTCACTCAGTCCGAAGGTTCATGTCAAGTATAGGCATCATTTGTCTGCAAATAGTCCGCTGTGTTTCTACAGTGGGCAAGGATTAAAATACCTACCTACATACCTTCCTGCTTTTACACGACGCTATATTTATGTTCCGTATATATTATCTTTTAGTTCTGAAATCGCAAAACAAAACAGCTGTAACGCATTTTAGTTATTCACACTGTTTATTACAAATTTATTTTTATCTATATTTAACCGTTTAGTTGGTTATGTCTACGAGATATCTCATTATTAGCAAAACTGACCTTATCTTGATAGACGAGATGTTTCGTCATTTTAAAACTGGCCTGGTCTTGATCTCGTCATTGTCAAAAATTGACAACATCTTCATAATTCCAAATTTAATCGGCATTCTCCATGACGAAGTAACTCGTCATTAGAAAATTGTTCATATTTTGATGAACAAGATATCTCGTCGAAGCCACTTGGAGGGTAAATTATGTATGGAGACAGCACACATTTTGTTACGCAAATATTTATGAAAGAAATTAGTATAAAGGCTCTTTTAAATTAAATAGGCAATTAACTCCGTTGTATAGTATAAAGAAAGTTCTTATTTAATGTTATTTTGCAAGTATTTTTTCTTCATTTCTGGATCTCTTAAATCTTCCGATTTCAATGCCTAAAATATTTTTAGATATTTCCATTTAAAGAAAAACAAGAACCAGAATAGTAAGATATCCTTTTACGAAAAGAAAGAAGAAATAAACCGATGAAACAATGTATTTTATCTTTGTACTCGTAATAGTTTTGGCATTTGAGTTTTTGGAACATTTTTTTCCTAAACTATTATTTTTAAGACACAAATAGCAAACAAGAATAACATAAATCAAGTCAATCGATAAAGAGGATGAATTAATCATTCAGGATCTCCAATGTAAAAGTTAAAAAACTTACGAAAACTGGTTTTGTTGTCAAACGTAAACATTTAAAATTCCTTAAACGAATGCAAATAAATCCTATCCATTGATATCTTTCTTTAAGAAGTTATCACATTGTTTTTAAATTTAATTTTGAAATCAACGATATCCTAGATAACTAATAAAATAAGAAAAAAGTAGTGAGATTGGTTTGAAAATGGTTAAATTGATTGTTACTCAAACTAGGAATGAAAATTTGCTTCAGATCTCCATAATTCAATGTTTGATAACAGTTGAAAATTTAAAAAAAAATTGGGGGAGCAATCAACTATATTCTCAATTTTGTATTTAAAACTCAAAATATTGTCCTTTCACGCAGTTAACATAGTTCGGTTCTTCCCTTTGGTTTCTATTACCGTATATTAGACTAGAGATGACATAATTTTGCGGTGCACACATAATAATCAAAACATTCCATCTGTTATTGAATAATTTGTATACCTCGATTTTATTATTGATTTTATATATTCTTTTGAATACAAGTTTATTTATGCAAAAATTAGTAATAGTTTCTATTGCCTGTTAAATTAGTAACAGCATTCAGTAAGCCTTTTAGAACATCTGTATAAATCGAACAGATATTGTACAGTGAATATTTTCGCCCCTTTTCGTTTTAGATAATTCAAATGCAAAATCAGTGGTTTCTGCGTTTGGTGTCTTTCTGTTTGTATGTATTGTATGTATGTGTTAAGCCACGTTCAAACGGTTGTGTGTATTTTAATAAAACTGCGTACACACAAACACAACGAAAACTGTAATTAATTGACTAATTTTCGTTATGTATGTCAGTCTGTCTTCCCGTTTTATGTCAGTATGTTTGTTAAAGTATCACATATACAATTTACTCCATATATTTGATTACTCAGATTGGCTTAACAGTACTGCTGAGAATATATATATATATATATTTTTATAAAAAATATAATTTTAATTTTAATACATCCTTTATTTTGAGCTTATTTTCTTTTCGAAACATAAATAACTTCCGTATATTTAAGACACGTGATCTAAAGAGAATAAAACATTCATTCTACACTACATGCAATATTCTTACAGATAGTCTCTCCACCATTAAAACCTTACAACAGTTTCAAACAAAAGACGCAATAAAACAAAAAATCAGAGCTCAACTTCAGAAAAACTTCATTAACACGTACATCAACTGGGTAAAAGCCCACATTGGAGTTACCGTGAACGAAAGGGCTGACCAACTTGCTAAAGAAGCAGTCAACTTGGGGGGAACTGATTTCAAAATCTTAGTTCAACTCCCCAAGAGTCACGCCAAACAGCTAATAAAGAAGGCAACCCTGCAAGAATGGCAGGAGGACTGGGACACTAGCAAAACGGGAAGGAGAACCTTTACATTTCACATAAAACTCAACCCCAAAAAAGAACCGTGTGGACCATACCTCACGTCTTTCTATACAGGCCCATGGACCATTCCCCACTTACTTATGTAGATTCAACAAAACAACATCAAGCAACTGCCTTTGCGGTCAGATAGGCACGCGAGATCATTTTGTTTTCAACTGACCACTCACGTGCCCTCTTCACTTGCCAAAACCAACAGATCAACATTACAAGACATGGGCAATTAACACAGCTAAGTAACAACCAGGCCTGAGCAAAGATTATGCAAGTCATGAAGTTCCTGTCGGAAAATATCGACCTTCTCAAACAACAACCACGCATTTTTTAACTTTACACTATCAATCTACGCAGTGTGTCCATCAAAATCTACTTTTACCTGTCCTAAGGACGGGTAGTAAGAGTGACACCTGCAGTGCCAAAAAAAATAGGTCCGAGTAATTCTAGTTGTTATAAATAAAATCGAATTCTCTGTTCTGTAACCAATTTTTCGCCACGAAATGGAGCTTCGATTAATAAACTATTCATACGACAAAAAATAAAATAGCAACTTCACGATAGTTAGTAGTAAATGCTATATATTTTCTCATAGCAATTTAACTACTTTCTCATTCTACAGTTCACAATAAAACGTGAAACTATTACCTGAAAAGAGGTACATACGTTCCTTATAGTTTAATGATAAACCCATTTAATTTAAGTGTTATTGCTTTTCAATTTTATGCTTCAAGTTCGTCTCTGCCTTCTACCCGTTTGTTTGAAGTAACAACATCTGTACGGAGTTTCTGTAAGTTGTTTTATGATGCATTGTGAAGCACTCAAATGTTGTCTGTATAATTTATTTTATGTACTTCAGTTTTATATTTTGTATTCTGACTGTACGGAACATGAAGCTTTTCACCTGTTTCCATTTTAAGGCTTCGCTTCATAAATTATTACTAAAGGTCACTGTATGTGCAAGTACTTCCCCTTAATATCTTCTATTCGCTTGAAAAGAAATGCAACATTACTTTCTTGCAACAAAATATACATAGAACCTTACAATTTCACACTTTTTTTTTTAAATATACTTTACAAATGCGTTTTAAAACTTTCACAGTTGAAAAAATTCATGTTTCATGCATGCTCTAACAATGATGGAAATATACGGATTCAATTCAATCTTTATTCGTGCATAGTTACAAGTTCACCAAGTATTACTTTTCCATACATACTTAAACTTAAGATGAAAGGATATGGTTTCAATTTTCGTTTAACTTTAAGGTTATAACCCTTAAAATCAATAGGGTTCCATATGTTTTGCACGCCATTGTACTGGTACAGCTAGGCAGAACAATGCCACACAAGGTTCACCATAAAATTACAGGCCTAATATTAAATTATGATACTGTAAAAAATCCTTGTGAGGTAACGATTCTTTTATCATCTGTATCGAATTTCTTCCAATTGTTCACTGCCATTGTATACGTACAGGTTCATATTGTATGAAATTGTAGCTGAACAAGAAAAAATCCCCGAGTGATAAAACAACCTTAAAACTCAGAAAACACTAATGGTGAAAGAAACTGGCATTGATTATGATCTCATCCACATTCATTTTCAGTTAAACGAAAATAGTATATTTTGGTGTAGAAAATCTTTTCGTGTACCAACGAACAAGCAACACTCTCTTAACACTCAACAAACACTTTATTGGATGATTTTAAAAAACAACGTTGACACAACACAAGTTTTAATCGTATACAGAAATATTTTAATTCCCGAATCCCTGACACTGTGTCAATCGCCACACACATCTCCACGCTAGCGACCTTCGTTAGTTTCCTTTTCTTGTTTTATCTAAGTCAACTAAGTCAAAGACAAGTTGCTTGTGCTGCCATCTATGAGTACGAAGTGAATATCTGTTGCAAATAATAATTTAGACTATCACCCATGTGGATGTATCTGTTTTATTCTCGAAATTGGTTTTTCTTGGTTTCTTTAATGTCTTTTTCTCATTTTTCAAAGCGCCGATGACTACACACGCGGATATATGAATTCCCGGGCAATGTTGGAGCCAAGTGGCAACGTCTTCTGGCCTCCCCCCACCAAATTGCGAAGCACGTGCCCAGTGGACGTCACCTACTTCCCCTTCGATGACCAGACTTGCATCATGAAGATGGGGTCCTGGATTTATGACGGTCTCCAGGTCGACGTCATGAACAGGTAACTGACACTCACTGGTAGAATATAACTAAATTTAGATCTTAGCTGACTTGCCCTCGAGGTTGGTAAAAAATGCAAGACTGGAATATCGTATAAACATGTTTGTTCTCCTATTTTTCGCACTTGTTTAAAATAAATTACAACACATTTACTAGCTCGTGAGACTCGAGGCTTTCAAGAACAAGCTCATGATGGTGAATAAACTGACCTGAGGTACAGCGGACACAGAATATGATAGAACGGACGAAGACTGGACAGAACCCAAGCAAATTTGTTGTGACTTCAAGAACCAATTCAAAAGAGCTCAGGCCTTCAAGAACGAATTCAGGATGGTGAATAAACTAACCTGAGGTACATTCGAGACAGGAAATGATGCGCTCGGACAAAACCTGATCTGAATCCAAGCAAAAACCACATCATGATTGTCCCAATCTATAACCATCAATTAATCAAGCCATAAAATCATCAAAATGTAAAAGATTACAAAAGAAAAAGAATGCGCTAAAAGTCCATTCAATATCTGCTTAATACATGCAACATTATCACACATTTTCTGGTTCGACCCTTATGAAATAGGCAGTGCATGTATGTAGAGTTGCTGTCATAAGAACTCAGAAAAGTAGATCACGTTAACTTGAGGATTGACTTGAGCCGATTGGCTATTGAAGCGCAAACTAGTGTATTCATTGGCAAATGGTCCTATATTAGGATTCAAGCTTTATTCCAATACCTACTACCTAACCTCTGCACAAAGATCTTCAAACCTAGCGATCTAATCATGTAGCCATGTCTATTTATAAGGTCGATGTCGTAAACCGTTGACCTTCTAATAGAATAGATGGAGCATGTTCCTTCTAATGAAATTGATGGAGGGTGTGCGCGCAGCCTCATGCTATTTCTTGCAGTCGGTTTGGAGATCTGTCAGGTGGTTGAGGAAAAGGCATGAACCCTAAAGCGAGAAAACTTACCGATTGATGAAAGTGATTATCCATCGTGATTAAAACACTAGTCTGTACTTCGATAGCCAATCGGCGCAAGTCAATTTCGTAAACCCATGTTACGTACTTCTAAGATCTTGCGACAGCGACTCCCCTCTATGGACCTTCCAATGAAATAGGCTGAGCCTGTGGGCGGAATTACTATCATAAGATCTTGGAAATATTAAGTTACGGGTTCATATAAATTCTAACTTGGCCCGATTGGCTTCCAAAGCGCAGATTAGTGTTTTTAATGACTGGGTAATCACTTCAACCAATCACTAATTTGTTCAGCATTAGCATTCTTGCTTTTTCTCAAAACCACCTGACAGATCAAACCTTGAAAGGAAGAAATAACACGAAGCCGGTGGCACATAAGCCATCTATTTCATAAGAAGGTTGATGATCCGTCCACATCTGCCTATTTCATTACAAGTTCATTGACGTGGAGTTGCTGTCGTAAGATCTCTTGCATTAAAATTCGTGCTTTTACCCACAACGTGACACATCAAAACGAACGACAGAGAGAAATAACACGAAACCGCGTCTGTTTTACTAGAATATCGATGTCTTGAGCTTCGAATATGAAACTCACTTCGAAATCCAACCCCCTTGTAGCATTCTTGTTCCTTGCAGGACGTCAGAAGTAGACCTGTCCAACTACGTGCCGAATGGTGAGTGGGAGCTGCTGGACGCCCGGATCGTCCGGAACGTGGTGTACTATTCGTGTTGCTCTGAGCCCTTCCCCGACGTGACCATCACGCTGGTGATCCGGAGGAAGACGCTCTACTACATGTACAACGTCGTGATGCCGTGCATGATGATGTCCGTTCTGACGCTCCTGGTCTTTGTCCTGCCGCCGGACTCTGGCGAGAAGATAGCGCTCGGAGTCACCGTGCTCCTCGCCTTCTCCGTCTTCATGCTGGCCATCGCAGAGAAGATGCCGGAGACGTCCGAATCCATTCCGCTGCTGGGTGAGTGGCCACCTTCCTTTCCTTCTGAAACGGCCCTTGAAGAATTAATTTTTGTGTTTCAAGCTTTTTAACATTATCATTCAAGAATAGCGACTCGGTTGGTTTGCCTACTTTTGAGTTGCATCGATAATGGTAATTTTAATTAACGTCATACTAGAGCAACACAGCGGGCTATTGACGACTGTCCGGGATCAATCCCCCAAAGGGAAATAATCGAGGACACCACCCCGTAATTTTGAACCACGGTCAGATGACGAGGCAACATCTGAACTGGCACCCCACTCTTCAAACTTCCACACAAACCCAGCGTGAGGACTTTCGACCACGACAGATTTAAGGTGTTCCAGCCACATCTACACCATACGCTTACAAATATCCGCCTCTTCACCATACGCTTACTGACCCGGATTCGAACCAGGAACCTTCCTATCTAGATGGTAACACCTTAACCACCTGACCGTTGAGTTGCATCGGAGCAGGTTTGATTCGATGGCTGTATATCTGTTTTCTACATCAGTAGAATTTTTCATGAATGACCATTTACGTGATGTGTTTCGGTGAAACTATGGCTCTTGTGCAATAAATCCAAACCAACCCGTCAAGAATAATGTTTTACCTATTTGTAATACCCGACCACTGATTTCTTTGACCTATGAGGGTTGAACTGGTGGCTTTTGTGAAGAGATAGATTGTGGGTGCCATTGCTATCAGGAGCGATCACCAGCATTCATGTTCTTACAAACCGGAATGCTAATCCAGGACGCATTTATGGCAGACAAGCTCTATGGCCATTATGAAGGTCATTTCTATACATAAGTATAGATGGTAATGTTTCTGCCATGATATGTTTTTTGTACATGTCTTGAATATGAATTCACTACGACTTCAGCACTTCGCCAACAAAAATTCCACAGATTAAATTGTGCAGCGGTAGCCCGGTTGGAAGAGTAGCAGATTAGCAACCAGAGAGTTGCATGTTCGCAACTTGGTCCATCCAAAGACCATTGGGGCTGGTGGTGTTCGTTTAAATGATGGCCTCAAATGTCCTCACATTTGCATGGCGTGGATGTTTGGTAATTTTTAATTAACGTCGTACTGGAGCAATCCATTGGGCTGGATCAATCAAGTTCCGAGGACAACAGGCGTGGATGTTTGGAGAGGGCTGCCAACTCAGGTGTCGACCTCGTCATCTGACCATGATTCGAAATTAGTGAAGTGAATATCCTCGGATCTTTCTCTTCGGGATTGATACCCAACCGTTGGCAATAGCCCGTGTTGTATTGCTCCAGTACGACATTAATTAACTACCTACCTTTTCCTGAAAGAGCTTTTGAAAAATCTAATTTTGTGTTTCAAACTTTTTAGCAATGTCACACATGAGTCCAAATGGGGGCACATCTTCAGGTGTGTACGGGCTTCACAACCCCGAGATACACTTGTGACCTGTTGATTTCCCTTGGGGTTTACTGCCTCTGGTAAACACGGGGGTCCGGCCCCAGGATGTTCAGGCAATCTTTCTTTATTTTCTGCTCTCCATCCTTTTTTTTTTATTCACAATTACTTCACATTGCATGTCTTGTGTTTGGCTCAGCTCGGCTAAATATGCGCTCTAGCGATATAAGACCCAAAACCAACCAACCTTTCAAGAAGAGTGACTCGGTGGACGTTCCCCACCTCGCTATTGGGCTGTGGTAGCCCGATTTGTAGACAAGAGGATTAGAATCCGGGGTGTTGCGAGTTAGAAATTCGATCCGATCAACCATCAACTTGTGGGAGGGGGGGCTGGTGCACATTAAATCTATAGTGTCATCAAATATCCTCGCGATGGCGTTGTATAGAGTTTGGAGAGTGGCGTGCGCTCTCAGGTGTTGTCCTCGTTATCTGAACGTGGTTCAGTTACGAGGAGGGATACCGAACAGTCGCCAATAGTCCGTTGTGTTTCTACTTTGAGACGTTAATTCAATTACTGGTCCACCCATTCATTGTCTCTCTGCGAATAATCCGTGGAAATTCCTTAGATATTAGTTCCATATAGGACGGTCAAAATCAAAATCAAAAACTAAATAGCCATGAGGAAATTTGGAAATATTAAATAGCTATTCTTCCTACAACTAAACAATAACAAATCACATGGCCAGCGGGATATAGTTGATAATTTAAGTTTACTTTACTTTTTGATAACTACAGGAGTGAAAAATGTCAAAACAAATTTCGAAGTGTCAAAAATATACCATATGTTATTTTCGTTTTATTTTCCCTTCCTGTCATGCTGTCTTATCTGATGTATTGATCAATACTGCTAAAATTAGTTGATTTTTCGACTGTCTTAGTTTTGCCTTCTCAAAAAGCCTTGTCTAGAGTTTCGCTGAAGTGTGACGTAGAAACTGTTGACTGCTCATATAATGTACTGCACTTGAGACACATTAGCTGTGGCAAAATCTGCCCGTATTCAATGGGTCAACCTTTAGACACGTTATCTCGTCGCAGGGTGAAGCTGATTTTTGTATGATAACGATATCAAGATCTGGTCAGTTTTTCTAATGACAAGACACCTCGTAGAAACAATCACCATTAGGATTAAAGTTATGCTTTCACTCTATTGCAAGCTATTGTAATTTATAAGTCTGATTTCTCTGTCTCTCTGAATAAGTTCTACTTGTGACTATGTCTATGTGAAGTAAAACTTCATACATAGCGTAATATCCCGTTGTGTTGCTCTAGTACGACGTTAATTAAAAATTACCAATTACCAATCATACATAGCGTGACTTCAAATGCACTGGTTATGCGTTGAGACACTTCTTCCAGGAGTACGATCAATTCCTGACGTGTGAAGCAAAATTCATACACACTAGTAAGTATGTATGCAGGTGGTTAAATTTACGTTGCTCTGAAACAACACTGTGAGCTATTGATGACGGTCAGAGATCAATCCCCAAGGGAAAGATCCAATCTCATAATTTGAACCACAGTGAAATTTCGAGGAGAACAATTCAGATGTCATCCTACTCTCCAAATTTTCATACCATGGGTTATTTGTTGGTAATAGAATATTTCCATCGCACTGGAGCTACAAAGTCTATTGGCGACGGTCCGAGGTCAATCCCAAAGGAAAAGAACCAGGATTAACACCTTGTAATTCTGAACCATAGTCATATGACGAGATCTACACCTGAGGTGGTACCCCACCCTCCAAACTTCTACACCACATCAATGTGGAATTTGAATCGGTTGGAAAATTATCCTCGATATTTCTACTATACTTGTGAATTATTACTCAAGATGTAAATATGTAATGAAAACTGCTGTTTTACGTATATAACCTTACTTTTCAATTTTCTGTAATTTTCAACAGAGCAATGTGTTACCTCTATCATTGCAAATGTATAATTTCATAAGTGTACAAATATATTTTAGTTCTCAAAATGTAAACTTTCATGAAATAGGGAAATTCTCTCAAGAACAAGCGTAAAATATCTTAAAGATAACATTTTATTTATCCTTTATCAGAAAAAACAATCTTCAAAGAAAACCCTCTAATTGAGGTTTCTCTTAAAAGAAGACATCTCTGAATAGAAACACGCCACAGGATTCTAACCGTAATAAAAATAATCTCAAGAATGCATTTTTTTTTTATTCCCGTTCTGGCTACTTCGAACATTTTGCCTCGAAGATATGTCTTGTATGATTTAATCCGTACGAGAAATAACGCCGAGTTAGAAACATTTCTTTAAACTTGTGGCTGGAATTTTTGATGTTTTGGTGATAACTACTTGAAGTGTAATGTTTTAGAAAAAAAAACATCGCATTTTTGAAAATACGCAGAGCTTTCGATGTTCAGATAGGTTTATTAACAAATTTTAATTTCAAATTAATATTTTTCTGAATAATGCTACTACCCAATTTGTTAATGCAAAGCCGAAATCTAAATAATGAATTATTGAAAATGTGGTATAAATTTCTGTTTCATACCCGAAATGAAAAATTGATTACATTGTTCGTTTATTATCACCAGTTAAATTTTTTTTAATCACTACAATTAGAAGGACTTTTATCTTTTAAGCTAAGGTCGTATTTTCATCTTTTGAAAATTCTGTTGGATGATCATTATATAAATTTCATACAAGTCATTTTGAATTAAGTATTTTTGGAAACTCGTTTCAATGTTTCATTGCATGGTCATTATTTTATCTGACATATGTGCGAGTGTTAAGTAATATAATCACAAGAATTAAAGAAACCCCTCGCCAAATTAGCATACACATTGAGATACTAAGTTACGAGTACTAAGTGCTAATGCTCATAAAATCGGTATGCTGTGTCGAGGACACAGACCGTAGTTTTGATGTGAATACTTTGGCCTGGTGTTGGGTTGTGACATGAATGAATGAAGCAATCATAGGAAGGTTGAGCGAAAGTCAGAATCCATTCAGATTGAATCCCATGATCTGTTGGCAGATGCCCATAGATGGGCAACTGTTGAAAATATCTCAAAATCTATGCTAGATTTCTTTCTATACCATACACTTTCGATGGGATTCAGATCGGTGCAATACTGGTCCAGTCCAAAATCTGGATATCCTGCACCTCGAACAACCTTTTAATTCTATAACAAGTGGATTGGGCTGTTGTCCTGTTGGAAAAAGTTATGGAATTCCCAAGTTTCTGTAACAATTGAATCGCATGGAGTCAAAATTTTCCCATGTTTCTATTCATAATTTTTATGAATATTAATTTCATAATTAATAAAAGATAGTAAAATTTAGTTTTATGACTAAAATGCTTATACGTTGTATTCGGGTTTTGGGAAAGAAAAGGATAGGAAGCACACGCACACAATTTTGTCGAGGAAAAATAATTATTATTTAGCAAATATTACAAAAACGTGAAAATACCAATTTACCATAAGGAGATCCAATAATCAAACACTTACAAATCGGTGAAAAATCCAATAAAATTGATGAACATATTTATTTCCGCCTGAAATTGTGTGTAGAATCCAAAATATAAAATGAGGGTTCGTATTGAAATTATCGGAGAAAGCACCCAATTTAATATAAATACGGTCCCTTAAAGAAATTTTAACTATTGATATTTGTATAAAACATTCATCCCTGTCGATTGCTACCTTTTGTTTTGTTATGCGATGTAAACTGTGCAATTGCGATCGGGTGAGTCGGGTTTTCTTTTTGACGGCTGTACATTTAGCTTTACAGATGAGGTTTCTCATAATTTATTGCTTTAGATTTCTTTTCATGCAAAATATTGGAAACCTTATCCAACAAAGCAGAGCAAAAAGCATATTTTTTCTTTTAAAAAATTGCTGTTTTTGAATGTATGCACTGGAACTGTTCTTTCGTTGATAAACATTTTCCTACGTACTAGTTATGGGCGGTCTACAAAGTCAAGCAACGATGAAGGGATTGATAGGAATAAAAAAATCGGAATGATGATAAATCATTTTAGACATTTTTGATGCGCTGAAAAATATACTTCCTAACAATCCAGACAACTTCAACATGGTATTTGACACCCAAAATAGTACATGTCTTCAAAATTCAGATTTAGTATGCTAATTCGCAAGAATCCTGAAGCTTAGTATGTAAATCCATTTATTACAAGACTGATACTATTATTGAGCTTAGTAACTGTTTGGGGAACAGTAAAATGTTGAAAACAAACATAAAAATACAATTAGAACAATTTCTTTAAAAGAGGATCTATTGGTACTTGGAGGATCAACTACGAGAAACCTGTTCCAAACTAAAATTTACGAGTTCTAATGGAATCACATAATTAACGATTTAAGAACCCAATTGCTGGTGGAAGGAATATTTACAACTATTTTTTCTAGACATGAATGCAACTTCATAAATTTCCTCTCAACTAAGAGGGTGGTCTATTCTGTCAACAAATATCGAGTCAAGTAGACCAGGAGGGCGTGAATATGACTATCCTACCGTAAAAGAATCATACCGGACAGATTTATCGATCCTATTCCTTAGTTGGATTATTATTGCGCCCGTGCTGATTATTGAGGGAGGAATTAAATGTTCCTTTTAAACTTCTGCAATAAAATGGTTCATCCCAATAATACAGTTAAGATTTTTAGTTGCAATGTACGTAATCGGTGAATTTGGTTTTTCCATTTAAGTTCAAAGCTAGCTTGAAAACTTGTAATGGGTTTCAGAATTAATTTTTAAAGACGATATTTGGGTATTTTAACCCTCCGGGTGATTGTCTCAACGAGATACCTTACCATTTTTTCATTAAAAAAACTGGAATTGTATGAATACCAATATTTTTAACTACTTAACCCTCCTGGTGGTTGTATCGACGAGGTACCTTGTCATTTTTTCATTAAAAAAACTGGATTGTATGAATACCAATATTTTTAACTACTTAACCCTCCTGGTGATTGTCTCGACGAGATACCTTACCATTTTTTAATTAGAAAAACTGGAATTGTATGAATACCAAAATTTTTAACTACTTAACCCTCATGGTGGTTGTATTGACGAGGTACCTTGTCATTTTTTCATTAAAAAAACTGGAATTGTATGAATACCAATATTTTTAACTACTTAACCCTCCTGGTGATTGTCTCGACGAGATACCTTACCATTTTTTAATTAAAAAAACTGGAATTGTATGAATACCAATATTTTTAACTACTTAACCCTCATGGTGGTTGTATTGACGAGGTACCTTGTAATTTTTTCATTAAAAAAACTGGAATTGTATGAATACCAATATTTTTAACTACTTAACCCTCCTGGTGGTTGTATCGACGAGGTACCTTGTTATTTTTTCATTAAAAAAACTGGAATTGTATGAATACCAATATTTTTAACTACTTAACCCTCCTGGTGGTTGTATCGACGAGGTACCTTATCATTTTTTCATTAAAAAAACTGGAATTGTATGAATACCAATATTTTTAACTACTTAACCCTCCTGGTGATTGTCTCGACGAGATACCTTACCATTTTTTAATTAAAAAAACTGGAATTGTATGAATACCAATATTTTTAACTACTTAACCCTCATGGTGGTTGTATTGACGAGGTACCTTGTCATTTTTTCATTAAAAAAACTGGAATTGTATGAATACCAATATTTTTAACTATTTAACCCTCCTGGTGGTTGTATCGACGAGGTACCTTGTCATTTTTTCATTAAAAAAACTGGAATTGTATGAATACCAATATTTTTAACTACTTAACCCTACTGGTGGTTGTATCGACGAGGTACCTTGTCATTTTTTCATTAAAAAAACTGGAATTGTATGAATACCAATATTTTTAACTACTTAACCCTCCTGGTGGTTGTATCGACGAGGTACCTTGTCATTTTTTCATTAAAAAAACTGGAATTGTATGAATACCAATATTTTTAACTACTTAACCCTCCTGGTGATTGTCTCGACGAGGTACCTTGTCATTTTTTCATTAAAAAAACTGGAATTGTATGAATACCAATATTTTTAACTACTTAACCCTCATGGTGGTTGTATCGACGAGGTACCTTGTCATTTTTTCATTAAAAAAACTGGAATTGTATGAATACCAATATTTTTAACTACTTAACCCTCATGGTGGTTGTATCGACGAGGTACCTTGTCATTTTTTCATTAAAAAAACTGGAATTGTATGAATACCAATATTTTTAACTACTTAACCCTCCTGGTGGTTGTATCGACGAGGTACCTTGTCATTTTTTCATTAAAAAAACAGTAATTGTATGAATACCAATATTTTTAACTACTTAACCCTCCTGGTGATTGTCTCGACAATATACCTTGTCATTTTTTCATTAAAAAAACTGGAATTGTATGAATACCAATATTTTTAACTACTTAACCCTCATGGTGGTTGTATCGACAAGGTACCTTGTCATTTTTTCATTAAAAAAACTGGAATTGTATGAATACCAATATTTTTAACTACTTAACCCTCCTGGTGGTTGTATCGACGAGGTACCTTGTCATTTTTTCATTAAAAAAACTGGAATTGTATGAATACCAATATTTTTAACTACTTAACCCTACTGGTGGTTGTATCGACGAGGTACCTTGTCATTTTTTCATTAAAAAAACTGGAATTGTATGAATACCAATATTTTTAACTACTTAACCCTCCTGGTGGTTGTATCGACGAGGTACCTTGTCATTTTTTCATTAAAAAACTGGAATTGTATGAATACCAATATTTTTAACTACTTAACCCTCCTGGTGATTGTCTCGACGAGGTACCTTGTCATTTTTTCATTAAAAAAACTGGAATTGTATGAATACCAATATTTTTAACTACTTAACCCTCATGGTGGTTGTATCGACGAGGTACCTTGTCATTTTTTCATTAAAAAAACTGGAATTGTATGAATACCAATATTTTTAACTATTTAACCCTCATGGTGGTTGTATCGACGAGGTACCTTGTCATTTTTTCATTAAAAAAACTGGAATTGTATGAATACCAATATTTTTAACTACTTAACCCTCCTGGTGTTTGTATCGACGAGGTACCTTGTCATTTTTTCATTAAAAAAACTGGAATTGTATGAATACCAAAATTTTTAACTACTTAACCCTCCTGGTGATTGTCTCGACAAGGTACCTTGTCATTTTTTCATTAAAAAAACTGGAATTGTATGAATACCAATATTTTTAACTACTTAACCCTCATGGTGGTTGTATCGACGAGGTACCTTGTCATTTTTTCATTAAAAAAACTGGAATTGTATGAATACCAATATTTTTAACTACTTAACCCTCCTGGTGGTTGTATCGACGAGGTACCTTACCATTTTTTAATTAAAAAAACTGGAATTGTATGAATACCAATATTTTTAACTACTTAACCCTCCTGGTGATTGTCTTGACGAGATACCTTACCATTTTTTAATTAAAAAAACTGGAATTGTATGAATACCAAAATTTTTAACTACTTAACCCTCATGGTGGTTGTATTGACGAGGTACCTTGTCATTTTTTCATTAAAAAAACTGGAATTGTATGAATACCAATATTTTTAACTACTTAACCCTCCTGGTGGTTGTATCGACGAGGTACCTTGTCATTTTTTCATTAAAAAAACTGGAATTGTATGAATACCAATATTTTTAACTACTTAACCCTCCTGGTGGTTGTATCGACGAGGTACCTTGTCATTTTTTCATTAAAAAAACTGGAATTGTATGAATACCAATAGTTTTAACTACTTAACCCTACTGGTGGTTGTATCGACGAGGTACCTTGTCATTTTTTCATTAAAAAAACTGGAATTGTATGAATACCAATATTTTTAACTACTTAACCCTCCTGGTGGTTGTATCGACGAGGTACCTTGTCATTTTTTCATTAAAAAAACTGGAATTGTATGAATACCAATATTTTTAACTACTTAACCCTCCTGGTGATTGTCTCGACGAGGTACCTTGTCATTTTTTCATTAAAAAAACTGGAATTGTATGAATACCAATATTTTTAACTACTTAACCCTCATGGTGGTTGTATCGACGAGGTACCTTGTCATTTTTTCATTAAAAAAACTGGAATTGTATGAATACCAATATTTTTAACTACTTAACCCTCATGGTGGTTGTATCGACGAGGTACCTTGTCATTTTTTCATTAAAAAAACTGGAATTGTATGAATACCAATATTTTTAACTACTTAACCCTCCTGGTGGTTGTATCGACGAGGTACCTTGTCATTTTTTCATTAAAAAAACTGGATTTGTATGAATACCAATATTTTTAACTACTTAACCCTCCTGGTGATTGTCTCGACGAGGTACCTTGTCATTTTTTCATTAAAAAAACTGGAATTGTATGAATACCAATATTTTTAACTACTTAACCCTCATGGTGGTTGTATCGACGAGGTACCTTGTCATTTTTTCATTAAAAAAACTGGAATTGTATGAATACCAATATTTTTAACTACTTAACCCTCCTGGTGGTTGTATCGACGAGGTACCTTGTCATTTTTTCATTAAAAAAACTGGAATTGTATGAATACCAATATTTTTAACTACTTAACCCTCCTGGTGGTTGAATCGACGAGGTACCTTGTCATTTTTTCATTAAAAAAACTGGAATTGTATGAATACCAATATTTTTAACTACTTAACCCTCATGGTGGTTGTATTGACGAGGTACCTTGTCATTTTTTCATTAAAAAAACTGGAATTGTATGAATACCAATATTTTTAACTACTTAACCCTCCTGGTGGTTGTATCGACGAGGTACCTTGTCATTTTTTCATTAAAAAAACTGGAATTGTATGAATACCAATATTTTTAACTACTTAACCCTCCTGGTGGTTCTTAACCCTCATGGTGGTTGTATCGACGAGGTACCTTGTCATTTTTTCATTAAAAAAACTGGAATTGTATGAATACCAATATTTTTAACTACTTAACCCTCCTGGTGGTTGTATCGACGAGGTACCTTGTCATTTTTTTCATTAAAAAAACTGGAATTGTATGAATACCAATATTTTTAACTACTTAACCCTCCTGGTGGTTGTATCGACGAGGTACCTTGTCATTTTTTCATTAAAAAAACTGGAATTGTATGAATACCAATATTTTTAACTACTTAACCCTCCTGGTGGTTGTATCGACGAGGTACCTTGTCATTTTTTCATTAAAAAAACTGGAATTGTATGAATACCAATATTTTTAACTACTTAACCCTCCTGGTGGTTGTATCGACGAGGTACCTTGTCATTTTTTCATTAAAAAAACTGGATTGTATGAATACCAATATTTTTAACTACTTAACCCTCCTGGTGATTGTCTCGACGAGATACCTTACCATTTTTTAATTAGAAAAACTGGAATTGTATGAATACCAAAATTTTTAACTACTTAACCCTCATGGTGGTTGTATTGACGAGGTACCTTGTCATTTTTTCATTAAAAAAACTGGAATTGTATGAATACCAATATTTTTAACTACTTAACCCTCCTGGTGATTGTCTCGACGAGATACCTTACCATTTTTTAATTAAAAAAACTGGAATTGTATGAATACCAATATTTTTAACTACTTAACCCTCATGGTGGTTGTATTGACGAGGTACCTTGTAATTTTTTCATTAAAAAAACTGGAATTGTATGAATACCAATATTTTTAACTACTTAACCCTCCTGGTGGTTGTATCGACGAGGTACCTTGTTATTTTTTCATTAAAAAAACTGGAATTGTATGAATACCAATATTTTTAACTACTTAACCCTCCTGGTGGTTGTATCGACGAGGTACCTTGTCATTTTTTCATTAAAAAAACTGGAATTGTATGAATACCAATATTTTTAACTACTTAACCCTCCTGGTGGTTGTATCGACGAGGTACCTTGTCATTTTTTCATTAAAAAAACTGGAATTGTATGATTACCAATATTTTTAACTACTTAACCCTCCTGGTGGTTGTATCGACGAGGTACCTTGTCATTTTTTCATTAAAAAAACTGGATTGTATGAATACCAATATTTTTAACTACTTAACCCTCCTGGTGATTGTCTCGACGAGATACCTTACCATTTTTTAATTAGAAAAACTGGAATTGTATGAATACCAAAATTTTTAACTACTTAACCCTCATGGTGGTTGTATTGACGAGGTACCTTGTCCTTTTTTTTATTAAAAAAACTGGAATTGTATGAATACCAATATTTTTAACTACTTAACCCTCCTGGTGATTGTCTCGACGAGATACCTTACCATTTTTTAATTAAAAAAACTGGAATTGTATGAATACCAATATTTTTAACTACTTAACCCTCATGGTGGTTGTATTGACGAGGTACCTTGTAATTTTTTCATTAAAAAAACTGGAATTGTATGAATACCAATATTTTTAACTACTTAACCCTCCTGGTGGTTGTATCGACGAGGTACCTTGTTATTTTTTCATTAAAAAAACTGGAATTGTATGAATACCAATATTTTTAACTACTTAACCCTCCTGGTGGTTGTATCGACGAGGTACCTTATCATTTTTTCATTAAAAAAACTGGAATTGTATGAATACCAATATTTTTAACTACTTAACCCTCCTGGTGATTGTCTCGACGAGATACCTTACCATTTTTTAATTAAAAAAACTGGAATTGTATGAATACCAATATTTTTAACTACTTAACCCTCATGGTGGTTGTATTGACGAGGTACCTTGTCATTTTTTCATTAAAAAAACTGGAATTGTATGAATACCAATATTTTTAACTATTTAACCCTCCTGGTGGCTGTATCGACGAGGTACCTTGTCATTTTTTCATTAAAAAAACTGGAATTGTATGAATACCAATATTTTTAACTACTTAACCCTACTGGTGGTTGTATCGACGAGGTACCTTGTCATTTTTTCATTAAAAAAACTGGAATTGTATGAATACCAATATTTTTAACTACTTAACCCTCCTGGTGGTTGTATCGACGAGGTACCTTGTCATTTTTTCATTAAAAAAACTGGAATTGTATGAATACCAATATTTTTAACTACTTAACCCTCCTGGTGATTGTCTCGACGAGGTACCTTGTCATTTTTTCATTAAAAAAACTGGAATTGTATGAATACCAATATTTTTAACTACTTAACCCTCATGGTGGTTGTATCGACGAGGTACCTTGTCATTTTTTCATTAAAAAAACTGGAATTGTATGAATACCAATATTTTTAACTACTTAACCCTCATGGTGGTTGTATCGACGAGGTACCTTGTCATTTTTTCATTAAAAAAACTGGAATTGTATGAATACCAATATTTTTAACTACTTAACCCTCCTGGTGGTTGTATCGACGAGGTACCTTGTCATTTTTTCATTAAAAAAACAGTAATTGTATGAATACCAATATTTTTAACTACTTAACCCTCCTGGTGATTGTCTCGACAATATACCTTGTCATTTTTTCATTAAAAAAACTGGAATTGTATGAATACCAATATTTTTAACTACTTAACCCTCATGGTGGTTGTATCGACAAGGTACCTTGTCATTTTTTCATTAAAAAAACTGGAATTGTATGAATACCAATATTTTTAACTACTTAACCCTCCTGGTGGTTGTATCGACGAGGTACCTTGTCATTTTTTCATTAAAAAAACTGGAATTGTATGAATACCAATATTTTTAACTACTTAACCCTACTGGTGGTTGTATCGACGAGGTACCTTGTCATTTTTTCATTAAAAAAACTGGAATTGTATGAATACCAATATTTTTAACTACTTAACCCTCCTGGTGGTTGTATCGACGAGGTACCTTTTCATTTTTTCATTAAAAAACCTGAATTGTATGAATACCAATATTTTTAACTACTTAACCCTCCTGGTGATTGTCTCGACGAGGTACCTTGTAATTTTTTCATTAAAAAAACTGGAATTGTATGAATACCAATATTTTTAACTACTTAACCCTCATGGTGGTTGTATCGACGAGGTACCTTGTCATTTTTTCATTAAAAAAACTGGAATTGTATGAATACCAATATTTTTAACTATTTAACCCTCATGGTGGTTGTATCGACGAGGTACCTTGTCATTTTTTCATTAAAAAAACTGGAATTGTATGAATACCAATATTTTTAACTACTTAACCCTCCTGGTGTTTGTATCGACGAGGTACCTTGTCATTTTTTCATTAAAAAAACTGGAATTGTATGAATACCAAAATTTTTAACTACTTAACCCTCCTGGTGATTGTCTCGACAAGGTACCTTGTCATTTTTTCATTAAAAAAACTGGAATTGTATGAATACCAATATTTTTAACTACTTAACCCTCATGGTGGTTGTATCGACGAGGTACCTTGTCATTTTTTCATTAAAAAAACTGGAATTGTATGAATACCAATATTTTTAACTACTTAACCCTCCTGGTGGTTGTATCGACGAGGTACCTTACCATTTTTTAATTAAAAAAACTGGAATTGTATGAATACCAATATTTTTAACTACTTAACCCTCCTGGTGATTGTCTTGACGAGATACCTTACCATTTTTTAATTAAAAAAACTGGAATTGTATGAATACCAAAATTTTTAACTACTTAACCCTCATGGTGGTTGTATTGACGAGGTACCTTGTCATTTTTTCATTAAAAAAACTGGAATTGTATGAATACCAATATTTTTAACTACTTAACCCTCCTGGTGGTTGTATCGACGAGGTACCTTGTCATTTTTTCATTAAAAAAACTGGAATTGTATGAATACCAATATTTTTAACTACTTAACCCTCCTGGTGGTTCTTAACCCTCATGGTGGTTGTATCGACGTGGTACCTTGTCATTTTTTCATTAAAAAAACTGGAATTGTATGAATACCAATATTTTTAACTACTTAACCCTCATGGTGGTTGTATCGACGAGGTACCTTGTCATTTTTTCATTAAAAAAACTGGAATTGTATGAATACCAATATTTTTAACTACTTAACCCTCCTGGTGGTTGTATCGACGAGGTACCTTGTCATTTTTTCATTAAAAAAACTGGATTTGTATGAATACCAATATTTTTAACTACTTAACCCTCCTGGTGATTGTCTCGACGAGGTACCTTGTCATTTTTTCATTAAAAAAACTGGAATTGTATGAATACCAATATTTTTAACTACTTAACCCTCATGGTGGTTGTATCGACGAGGTACCTTGTCATTTTTTCATTAAAAAAACTGGAATTGTATGAATACCAATATTTTTAACTACTTAACCCTCCTGGTGGTTGTATCGACGAGGTACCTTGTCATTTTTTCATTAAAAAAACTGGAATTGTATGAATACCAATATTTTTAACTACTTAACCCTCCTGGTGGTTGAATCGACGAGGTACCTTGTCATTTTTTCATTAAAAAAACTGGAATTGTATGAATACCAATATTTTTAACTACTTAACCCTCATGGTGGTTGTATTGACGAGGTACCTTGTCATTTTTTCATTAAAAAAACTGGAATTGTATGAATACCAATATTTTTAACTACTTAACCCTCCTGGTGGTTGTATCGACGAGGTACCTTGTCATTTTTTCATTAAAAAAACTGGAATTGTATGAATACCAATATTTTTAACTACTTAACCCTCCTGGTGGTTCTTAACCCTCATGGTGGTTGTATCGACGAGGTACCTTGTCATTTTTTCATTAAAAAAACTGGAATTGTATGAATACCAATATTTTTAACTACTTAACCCTCCTGGTGGTTGTATCGACGAGGTACCTTGTCATTTTTTTCATTAAAAAAACTGGAATTGTATGAATACCAATATTTTTAACTACTTAACCCTCCTGGTGGTTGTATCGACGAGGTACCTTGTCATTTTTTCATTAAAAAAACTGGAATTGTATGAATACCAATATTTTTAACTACTTAACCCTCCTGGTGGTTGTATCGACGAGGTACCTTGTCATTTTTTCATTAAAAAAACTGGAATTGTATGAATACCAATATTTTTAACTACTTAACCCTCCTGGTGATTGTCTCGACGAGGTACCTTGTCATTTTTTCATTAAAAAAACTGGAATTGTATGAATACCAATATTTTTAACTACTTAACCCTCATGGTGGTTGTATCGACGAGGTACCTTGTCATTTTTTCATTAAAAAAACTGGAATTGTATGAATACCAATATTTTTAACTACTTAACCCTCCTGGTGGTTGTATCGACGAGGTACCGTGTCATTTTTTCATTAAAAAAACTGGAATTGTATGAATACCAATATTTTTAACTACTTAACCCTCCTGGTGGTTGTATCGACGAGGTACCTTGTCATTTTTTCATTAAAAAAACTGGAATTGTATGAATACCAATATTTTTAACTACTTAACCCTCCTGGTGGTTGTATCGACGAGGTACCTTGTCATTTTTTCATTAAAAAAACTGGAATTGTATGAATACCAATATTTTTAACTACTTAACCCTCCTGGTGATTGTCTCGACGAGGTACCTTGTCATTTTTTCATTAAGAAAACTGGAATTGTATGAATACCAATATTTTTAACTACTTAACCCTCATGGTGGTTGTATCGACGAGGTACCTTGTCATTTTTTCATTAAAAAAACTGGAATTGTATGAATACCAATATTTTTAACTATTTAACCCTTATGGTGGTTGTATCGACGAGGTACCTTGTCATTTTTTCATTAAAAAAACTGGAATTGTATGAATACCAATATTTTTAACTACTTAACCCTCCTGGTGTTTGTATCGACGAGGTACCTTGTCATTTTTTCATTAAAAAAACTGGAATTGTATGAATACCAAAATTTTTAACTACTTAACCCTCCTGGTGATTGTCTCGACAAGGTACCTTGTCATTTTTTCATTAAAAAAACTGGAATTGTATGAATACCAATATTTTTAACTACTTAACCCTCATGGTGGTTGTATCGACGAGGTACCTTGTCATTTTTTCATTAAAAAAACTGGAATTGTATGAATACCAATATTTTTAACTACTTAACCCTCCTGGTGGTTGTATCGACGAGGTACCTTACCATTTTTTAATTAAAAAAACTGGAATTGTATGAATACCAATATTTTTAACTACTTAACCCTCCTGGTGATTGTCTTGACGAGATACCTTACCATTTTTTAATTAAAAAAACTGGAATTGTATGAATACCAAAATTTTTAACTACTTAACCCTCATGGTGGTTGTATTGACGAGGTACCTTGTCATTTTTTCATTAAAAAAACTGGAATTGTATGAATACCAATATTTTTAACTACTTAACCCTCCTGGTGGTTGTATCGACGAGTTACCTTGTCATTTTTTCATTAAAAAAACTGGAATTGTATGAATACCAATATTTTTAACTACTTAACCCTCCTGGTGGTTGTATCGACGAGGTACCTTGTCATTTTTTCATTAAAAAAACTGGAATTGTATGAATACCAATAGTTTTAACTACTTAACCCTACTGGTGGTTGTATCGACGAGGTACCTTGTCATTTTTTCATTAAAAAAACTGGAATTGTATGAATACCAATATTTTTAACTACTTAACCCTCATGGTGGTTGTATCGACGAGGTACCTTGTCATTTTTTCATTAAAAAAACTGGAATTGTATGAATACCAATATTTTTAACTACTTAACCCTCCTGGTGGTTGTATCGACGAGGTACCTTGTCATTTTTTCATTAAAAAAACTAGAATTGTATGAATACCAATATTTTTAACTACTTAACCCTCCTGGTGGTTGTATCGACGAGGTACCTTGTCATTTTTTCATTAAAAAAACTGGAATTGTATGAATACCAATATTTTTAACTACTTAACCCTCCTGGTGATTGTCTCGACGAGGTACCTTGTCATTTTTTCATTAAAAAAACTGGAATTGTATGAATACCAATATTTTTAACTACTTAACCCTCATGGTGGTTGTATCGACGAGGTACCTTGTCATTTTTTCATTAAAAAAACTGGAATTGTATGAATACCAATATTTTTAACTACTTAACCCTCCTGGTGGTTGTATCGACGAGGTACCTTGTCATTTTTTCATTAAAAAAACTGGAATTGTATGAATACCAATATTTTTAACTACTTAACCCTCCTGGTGGTTGTATCGACGAGGTACCTTGTCATTTTTTCATTAAAAAAACTGGAATTGTATGAATACCAATATTTTTAACTACTTAACCCTCCTGGTGGTTGTATCGACGAGGTACCTTGTCATTTTTTCATTAAAAAAACTGGAATTGTATGAATACCAATATTTTTAACTACTTAACCCTCCTGGTGATTGTCTCGACGAGGTACCTTGTCATTTTTTCATTAAAAAAACTGGAATTGTATGAATACCAATATTTTTAACTACTTAACCCTCATGGTGGTTGTATCGACGAGGTACCTTGTCATTTTTTCATTAAAAAAACTGGAATTGTATGAATACCAATATTTTTAACTATTTAACCCTTATGGTGGTTGTATCGACGAGGTACCTTGTCATTTTTTCATTAAAAAAACTGGAATTGTATGAATACCAATATTTTTAACTACTTAACCCTCCTGGTGTTTGTATCGACGAGGTACCTTGTCATTTTTTCATTAAAAAAACTGGAATTGTATGAATACCAAAATTTTTAACTACTTAACCCTCCTGGTGATTGTCTCGACAAGGTACCTTGTCATTTTTTCATTAAAAAAACTGGAATTGTATGAATACCAATATTTTTAACTACTTAACCCTCATGGTGGTTGTATCGACGAGGTACCTTGTCATTTTTTCATTAAAAAAACTGGAATTGTATGAATACCAATATTTTTAACTACTTAACCCTCCTGGTGGTTGTATCGACGAGGTACCTTACCATTTTTTAATTAAAAAAACTGGAATTGTATGAATACCAATATTTTTAACTACTTAACCCTCCTGGTGATTGTCTTGACGAGATACCTTACCATTTTTTAATTAAAAAAACTGGAATTGTATGAATACCAAAATTTTTAACTACTTAACCCTCATGGTGGTTGTATTGACGAGGTACCTTGTCATTTTTTCATTAAAAAAACTGGAATTGTATGAATACCAATATTTTTAACTACTTAACCCTCCTGGTGGTTGTATCGACGAGTTACCTTGTCATTTTTTCATTAAAAAAACTGGAATTGTATGAATACCAATATTTTTAACTACTTAACCCTCCTGGTGGTTGTATCGACGAGGTACCTTGTCATTTTTTCATTAAAAAAACTGGAATTGTATGAATACCAATAGTTTTAACTACTTAACCCTACTGGTGGTTGTATCGACGAGGTACCTTGTCATTTTTTCATTAAAAAAACTGGAATTGTATGAATACCAATATTTTTAACTACTTAACCCTCCTGGTGGTTGTATCGACGAGGTACCTTGTCATTTTTTCATTAAAAAAACTGGAATTGTATGAATACCAATATTTTTAACTACTTAACCCTCCTGGTGATTGTCTCGACGAGGTACCTTGTCATTTTTTCATTAAAAAAACTGGAATTGTATGAATACCAATATTTTTAACTACTTAACCCTCATGGTGGTTGTATCGACGAGGTACCTTGTCATTTTTTCATTAAAAAAACTGGAATTGTATGAATACCAATATTTTTAACTACTTAACCCTCATGGTGGTTGTATCGACGAGGTACCTTGTCATTTTTTCATTAAAAAAACTGGAATTGTATGAATACCAATATTTTTAACTACTTAAACCTCCTGGTGGTTGTATCGACGAGGTACCTTGTCATTTTTTCATTAAAAAAACTGGAATTGTATGAATACCAATATTTTTAACTACTTAACCCTACTGGTGATTGTCTCGACGAGGTACCTTGTCATTTTTTCATTAAAAAAACTGGAATTGTATGAATACCAATATTTTTAACTACTTAACCCTCATGGTGGTTGTATCGACGAGGTACCTTGTCATTTTTTCATTAAAAAAACTGGAATTGTATGAATACCAATATTTTTAACTACTTAACCCTCCTGGTGGTTGTATCGACGAGGTACCTTGTCATTTTTTCATTAAAAAAACTGGAATTGTATGAATACCAATATTTTTAACTACTTAACCCTCCTGGTGGTTGAATCGACGAGGTACCTTGTCATTTTTTCATTAAAAAAACTGGAATTGTATGAATACCAATATTTTTAACTACTTAACCCTCATGGTGGTTGTATTGACGAGGTACCTTGTCATTTTTTCATTAAAAAAACTGGAATTGTATGAATACCAATATTTTTAACTACTTAACCCTCCTGGTGGTTGTATCGACGAGGTACCTTGTCATTTTTTCATTAAAAAAACTGGAATTGTATGAATACCAATATTTTTAACTACTTAACCCTCCTGGTGGTTCTTAACCCTCCTGGTGGTTGTATCGACGAGGTACCTTGTCATTTTTTCATTAAAAAAACTGGAATTGTATGAATACCAATATTTTTAACTACCTAACCGTCATGGTGGTTGTATCGACGAGGTACCTTGTCATTTTTTCATTAAAAAAACTGGAATTGTATGAATACCAATATTTTTAACTACTTAACCCTCCTGGTGGTTGTATCGACGAGGTACCTTGTCATTTTTTTCATTAAAAAAACTGGAATTGTATGAATACCAATATTTTTAACTACTTAACCCTCCTGGTGGTTGTATCGACGAGGTACCTTGTCATTTTTTCATTAAAAAAACTGGAATTGTATGAATACCAATATTTTTAACTACTTAACCCTCCTGGTGATTGTCTCAACGAGGTACCTTGTCATTTTTTCATTAAAAAAACTGGAATTGTATGAATACCAATATTTTTAACTACTTAACCCTCCTGGTGGTTGTATCGACGAGGTACCTTGTCATTTTTTCATTAAAAAAACTGGAATTGTATGAATACCAATATTTTTAACTACTTAACCCTCCTGGTGGTTGTATCGACGAGGTACCTTGTCATTTTTTCATTAAAAAAACTGGAATTGTATGAATACCAATATTTTTAACTACTTAACCCTCCTGGTGGTTGTATCGACGAGGTACCTTGTCATTTTTTCATTAAAAAAACTGGAATTGTATGAATACCAATATTTTTAACTACTTAACCCTCCTGGTGGTTGTATCGACGAGGTACCTTGTCATTTTTTCATTAAAAAAACTGGAATTGTATGAATACCAATATTTTTAACTACTTAACCCTCCTGGTGATTGTCTCGACGAGATACCTTACCATTTTTTAATTAAAAAAACTGGAATTGTATGAATACCAAAATTTTTAACTACTTAACCCTCATGGTGGTTGTATTGACGAGGTACCTTGTCATTTTTTCATTAAAAAAACTGGAATTGTATGAATACCAAAATTTTTAACTACTTAACCCTCCTGGTGGTTGTATCGACGAGGTACCTTGTCATTTTTTAATTAAAAAAACTGGAATTGTATGAATACCAATATTTTTAACTACTTAACCCTCCTGGTGATTGTCTCGACGAGATACCTTACCATTTTTTAATTAAAAAAACTGGAATTGTATGAATACCAAAATTTTTAACTACTTAACCCTCATGGTGGTTGTATTGACGAGGTACCTTGTCATTTTTTCATTAAAAAAACTGGAATTGTATGAATACCAATATTTTTAACTACTTAACCCTCCTGGTGGTTGTATCGACGAGGTACCTTGTCATTTTTTCATTAAAAAAACTGGAATTGTATGAATACCAATATTTTTAACATTTTAACCCTCCTGGTGGTTCTTAACCCTCCTGGTGGTTGTATCGACGAGGTACCTTGTCATTTTTTCATTAAAAAAAACTGGAATTGTATGAATACCAATATTTTTAACTACTTAACCCTCCTGGTGGTTGTATCGACGAGGTACCTTGTCATTTTTTCATTAAAAAAACTGGAATTGTATGAATACCAATATTTTTAACTACTTAACCCTCCTGGTGGTTGTTTCGACGAGTTATCGCGTCTTTTGTACGCTGACTAGGTCTTAAAAGACGAGATATCACGTCGTTAGAAGAAAACTGACTAGATATTGATATCATCATCATCAAAAAATCAACAATATCTTGATGACAAGGTTTCTTGTCATCATCAAAAGTGATTAAATTTTGACTGACGAGATATCTCGTTGAAATCATTTGAAGGGTTAATATCTATAACACGGGAATTTTAAATTCCCTTATTATTTTAATATCCTGTTACCTTACCATTTTTTTCAAAATTAAACGATAAAAGATTTGTAAGAATCTCCGGCCAGACGCTAGAAAAAATTGGTCACAAGGAACCATTTTATCCACGAGGGACGTCGGTGGGGGTGGTCTTAGACAGTCTTGCAAGTACTGTGAGGAGAAGAGAGAATGTTGTGGGTAAAAAGGGGACTCGAGAGATGGACACAGAAAGGGAAGATCGTATGGAGGTTCCTTCGATGTCATGTCCTAGAGGTGGAATCATTTCCCTTTTATTTGTAAATATATGAAATAGTATATTGTTACTCAGAATTAATAACTATATGGCTTAACAAGTATGCATCGTCAGAAACGCCATTCTTAATATTATGTAGAAATAAAAGGACCCTGGTGTCAAGAGTCATCAAAAATTATAGCTGTAGAATAATTTACTGTGCACAATGTTTATCCCGCGTTTAACTTTTACTTCATCGAAAAGCTCAAAATAATATAAAGCGAACTTAAAACATTCGTTTCTTGAAACCAGTTAACATAAGTTGTAAAATGTAATTCTATTTTGCTTCTTAAATATTCAGTGAATATGCAAAATTATTCATAACAATATTAACTTTTTGACTACGGCTATAAATATAACAAGCGCGATTCTTTCTTGGCACGATTCTTATAACTTTCAAGTTACAACTGATGTAATGGCCGTTGTCTAAATTCTTTCTTGGCGCGATCATGGTACAACTACTGTACCGGCCGTAGTTAAAAGGTTAAAAACCTCTCTGTTTTAAATTCCTTCCGAAATATTTAGTGAATTTCTGAAAATAGTCATAGCAATGATGACAAGCTTTAAACATGGCCTTTTCTAATAAAAGATTTTAAAAATATCTTTACATTAATCCTTTGAGTGTCACTATTTTTCTAAGAAGCATATTGACTTAACCTTATAACACTTATGACTATATAGGCACTTTTATTGGTTGAAAGTTTCTTAGGAAAGATTATATTAGTCAAGGTGTTCAAAACTGGTTAAAAGTCATGCACTAAAGACTACAGACTGCATGATTGAATATTACGTACATGACACTAAAAGATTAACTTAAGCTTCAAGCATGAAGGGATAAAAGAAATTACTTTTGTTTCTTATTTATGCATTTAAAACATATTTTATATTGAGGATGTTTTCCACGGTTAGTTTTATCAAGAGTTAGTAATTAAAAGTTCAATAACGCTAATTTTCGAAAATCCATGCATATGTTTCACGCTTACCAAATATATTACTTCGTCTAATATAATTTTATGCCTTTAGTTTATTTCTCCAACTAAGTATATTCTTTCTCATTAGATTGAACAAAGATATTTTAGCCTATCTAAAATAAATAAATCTCTAAATAGCGTATAAGTATCTTATCACTCCTGCGTGACGAAAACCTAAAAGGTTTTTTTAATGTACAAATGAAACCAGACAAAATAACAATGCATCAACTAAACCACAATCAAGCAATTAATGGGTAATTATCATTATAGAGAAGCTGAAATTCTCTGTTCTTTAATGACCACACTAATGACCATTAGAATCGTTACAACTGGAAGACGATTACCTTTTAACTGGAACAAAATCTCACCTCAGCAGTTCTATTAATTAAAAATAATTAAGTTTTCGTAATCGATTTCTAATGATCTTTCAAAGCAAAGCAGTATTCAAGTCCCAGTTTGTCTGAAAGAAACGTCTTTCACGAGATGATCACCGACGAATCACAGCTTTTCAGCATTCTAATCAAATGCAATTACAAGAGCGAAAGTGGACCTTTGTTTTGAGTGTATTATCTAACATGTTACCCTTAGATTTGTGATTGAAGCATCGAGAATGAAAATAAATGACGTAAAATGTCACTGTCCATCGATCTTCTAATGAAATAGACTGAGTATGTGCAGGAAGCTTCATGTTATTTCTTCCTGTCACTCGGTTTGAAGATACGTCATGTGGGTGTGGGAAAAGCATGAATACTAATGTGGGGGAAATGTTCATTCGTTGAAGTAATTATTCAGCGTGATTAAAACACTGATTTTGCACTTTGATAGCCAATCGGAACAAGTCGATTCGTAATCCACGTGACAGAACTTTCGACAGCGACTCCGCCCACATGCCCTGTCCATTTCATTAGAATGTCGATGAGGCGGAGTCACTGTAGTAAGGTCTCAGAAGTGTTGATTACGTGGGCTTGGGAATGAACCTAGAAGGATTGATTATAGATGCGCGAACTAAATATTTTCCATTACGTTTGTGTATGGGTCTTGCATTAAAATTTATGCTTTCTTCTAGTACTACATGACTTTCCAACGAAGCGATCGGTAGAACTAACATTCGCAAGCATACTGAGTCTATTTTATTAGATAGTTAGTGTTATGATCAGCCATTGAATATTTAAAACAAATTTGTTGGTGCTGGTGCTATAAAATTGCAATTATAATTTATTTTGTAATGTAATAAAAGTATAGGAGTTAGGTGAGTAGCAGGATTAGCAAGGGTATAATGTTTTGTTATTATTCATGGAGTATGTTTAAAAGGATTTAATTTTGATGTAAACTGTCAGCAATTTTATGACAGTGAAGACTAGCATTTCAGTATTCTATGATTCCTTAAATGATTGTAACATATTGGATAATGGAGGAGTTTTATGCTAGTACGTTTTGTGGAAAAAGTTTTTGGTAGTTAACTGTAAATAGTTAATTAACGTCGCAGTGGAGCAACACAACGGAGATGTTTTATGGACCAAAACACAGTTCTCAAAACGTATTGGTCGAGATGCTAATAATTATTGGTTTGGCCAAACCAATAATTGGTTTTGTCGAGATAATTACTATAAGTCGTGCAGCTCTGGTACGTTTTGTCAAGTACACGATGACAAAAGGCCATGAACAGACCAGTCGAATATCGTATTACCTGAACTAATGTTTTCTAAATTGATTACTCGTTGGCGTGGTGTTGGTTTGGAGAATGGGGTGCCAGCTCAGGTATTGACCTCGTCATCTGACTGTGGTCCTGATCATCTGATCTTTCCCTTAGGGATTGATCCCAGACCTTCGCCAATAGTATGTTGCTCTAGTAAAACTTAAATTCAACTTAAACTTTAAAAACTTAAAACAACCTACTTTGTCATCTAATTATGTTTTAAAATAACGAGGTGTTCTCCACGGATTTTTTCGTTCGGTATTTATCCAGGACCCTCGTCAATAGCTCCCGTCGCCAATAGCACGTTACATTCCTCCAGTGCGATGTAAATCTACCTACCTATATTACTTAGAAAAACAGTCATGTGGACGGTGCATTTCATCGAATGACTGACCATTGATAATAGGAGTTAGTTTTAATGCACTTACGATTGTTTGCATATTAAAATTATGTTACGAAAAAACGGTATTGAATTTTTTTCATTGAACCACGCTTAGCATTTGCTCTTCAATTTTTTAATTGTTCATGGACATTATGTTATCACTCCCATTTTATGTCTTATTTAAAACCATTTACAGCTAATATATGCATCAGTATGCGCATTTCATGTTTTAAAATTAAACATAATTTATCAAAATATGAAGCAGCAACTTCCAAACAAGTGCATGGCAACAAATGCATATACGTACCTCAGTCATATAACAATTAGTTTCTGAACGTCCAAGATTGTCGTATGCGTGGAGGCTGGTGCTCGTTAAATCTGTCGCGGCCTCAAATGCCCTCACTTTCGCGTTGCGCGGAAGTTTTAAGAGGTTATCTCCGGTGTTGACCTTGTCATGTGACAGCGGTTCAAATTTACTAGATGTTTTCCTCGACTATCTCCCTTCGGTATCCCGAACGATCGCCAATAACGCGATTTGTTGTTGTTCCAGTACGTCGTGTATTCAGCTACCTACATTTCTAACGTCCATACTTCAAAATGCAAAACAATTACACAAATGTCCAAGTATTCGATATTTGTAACATTTATAGTTTTTTCACATTTACTATATTTTCCATTCTACGCTCGCCGACCAGCCGGTACAGTGGTTAAGGTGTTAGCCTCTAGATCGGAAGGTTCCTGGTTCGAATCCGGGCATGGATGTTTATAAGCGTATGGTGTAGAGGCGGCTGGTGCATCTTAAATCTGTCGTGGCCAAAAGTCCTCACGTTGGTTTGGTGTGGAAGTTTGGAGAGTGGGGTGCCAGCTCAGGTGTTGCTTCGTCATCTGACCGTGGTTCAAAATTACGAGGTGTTGTCCTCTGATCTCTCCCTTAAGGGACTGATCCCGGACCGTCGCGGGGCCACTTGAAGGGTTAATTTGTAAAATAGATATAAAATTGTGCTGCTTGTTGAAAATTTTGGGAATCCTCATGCCATTATTATGTATTTGAAAAGTAACTAATTTAAATAAGAGAATATTTCTTAAAATATAACTAGTTCAAATATCTAATTATAGATCTATATTTAAGTAGATATAGCTAAGTAAATATCAACAAATAAAATAGATAAAATACGAATAAGTTTCAACTCGATATTGGCTTGAATAATATCTCTATATTAAAAAAAAGTTACAGCCGCCTCCGCTGTCGCAGGATTGAAAACTGTGTTTTTTAGCTCAATTCTTAGTCGGTTTTTCGTGAAAGTAAGGATCAAAATATGAAATTAACATGGTTTGTTCTTTTTCGTGTTCCCGGGACAATTGCACAGATCTTTTTCCGATGTGGTTATTAGTTTAGGGTTTATTAAGTGTCAAAGTTAAAAAAGCGAAATTTCTTCCGCGAGTGAGCAAAACACATACACATTTTCAGTCTTCAGCCGTGAGTTTTTTTAAAGAGTACCTCTCAACCTAAATTTTTGCAGCTCGTCAAAGTTTTTTAGAAATTTCAATTTGGTTCTTGATAATATTTTTTTGAAATTCGGGACATTTTCGTTATTTTTTTTAAACTGTGATATCTAACGTCATGTATTATTACTATTAGTTTTTAATTTTGAAAATATCGCAGTATACCTCAGAATGTACGATCTCAGGGTCGGCGATCGTAAGCGAGCAGGGGGCGAAGCCCTCGCTGTGACGTCATGGACCGGAAAGTCAAATCAGGATTATACGAATTATTAAGATAGTTTCGCTGTCCAGGAGATTCACTCTGCGAAAGGAATGTTGGTTTGCGAAGCAAACCAAATGGGATTGCGTAGCAAATTCCGGGGGTTGGCGAGCGTAAACGAGCAAGAGGCAGAGCCCCCTAGTATATTCTATAATTCAAAAAATAACATCAGCATCTTTTTAACATTCAAACAAACTGTAGCAATAACTTTGTGAAACCACCAGAAGGATTGTAACTGTAGCCATGACTGCGTTAAGTATTTCCTCTTACATAGACTGTCAACACTAAAACTATGGAGGCTGCTTGAGAATGGTATTGTGTCTCTTGTTCTGTATTGTCCTCAGTGTATAAATAGTCCATAATAAACACATATTTTCTCCTGTGTGGAGTGTGTTATACATTATAATGGACAAAAGTATTTGGACACTGCATGTTTTTCAGAAAAAAATGCTTTATTATTCTATTTAGTAACGGGTAGGCCCTCCTTTTACTTGCATTACAGCTGCAACAAGTAGAGGCATACTTTCAACACATTCTCTGTAAGTCCGGGAAGGAATAGCTCGTCATGCCTCTTTCAAGGTTGTGAGTAGAGATTCTTGTGAAGATGGGTGTGCGTGGCGGTGTCCTAGTCGAGTTTGTCCAACAAGGACTCAATAGAATTGAAATAGGGACTCTAAACAGGCCAGTCAAACAAATTCACCTCAATTTCAGGAAACCCGTCCCTCACACGTTTTGTAGTATGACATGGAGGTCGATCCTGTTGGAAGAAACAGCCATCATCGCCGTAATATTGCCATGGTGTAGGCAAGGCAGAATTATCCCGAACGTCTAGGTACACGTCAGCGTTCCTGGTACCAGGTATATAAAGCAATGGGTCGAGTCTTAACCAGGAAAAACCACCTCACACTAAGATGGATTCTCCTCCGAATTTCTGCAGTGTCCAAATACTTTTGTCCATATAGTGTACACTTATTTCTTAAAAGCGACAATTTACAATCTTGTTATTTAAAACATGCAAATCCCAAAATAAACACAAAGAAAAAATATTACAGGTATTCAGACTACAAATATTTCGATATAATCTGGATAGTGAAATAAAAAAGAACTGTTCTGCATGTATTGTTTGAAAGGATTTGTGTAGAGTCTTATTTATGAATAGACTGAATGTAGACTGCAGTCTATAGTGGTAAATTATGAAACTTCCTTAAATGAAAAAATGTATGTTTTAAATATTAATCATAAAATATTTTAACTTGTTCACTGTCTTACAAGTCCATTCGTCGAGAGGATACTCAAAATAGCAGTACACGACAGTACAATGAGTAATTTTGATTGTGAACACTCCTTGATGCAAACTCATAGCTCTTATCTCCATCTATTGTGGGGCTGCAGCAGCCCAGTTTGAAGGGTAGCGAATTAACAACCGGATAGTTGCGAGTTCAAAACTCGATCCAAACAAAGATCATCAAGTACGCGGGGGCTGGTGCACGTTAAATATGTCATGACCTCAAATGTCTACATGTTGGCGTGGTGTGGAAGTTTGAAGATGTAGACTGTCAGCTCAGGTGTTGAACTCGACATCTGACCGTGGTTCAAAATTACGACTATTTGTCCTTGGATCTTTCCCTTCGAGAATGATCCCGGACAGTCGCCAATAGCCCGTTGGGTTGTTTTGGTAAGGCGTTAATTGAATATCTATGTATTAAAAAAAAATTTTTAATACATAGGAATTTTGTAAAATTTCAGTTAGCTCCTTATCGCAACTTTTGCGCAGTAAAACTCGTAAATCTATAATCTAAAATAGCTATATATATCAATCTAAAATAGACATATCAATCTAAAATAGATATATCAATCTAAAATAGATTGAATGTTACCAATCTCAATAAATTGAATGTTTTAAAAGTAAAAGTACAACGAAAACCAAAAAAAAAACACGAAAAGTAAATGTACAAGTGAAAACATTCAAAACAAACGTTTTTAAAAGTTTAATTCACTTTTAATACTTATTTTTCCAAAATAAAATGTAACATTCCTCTACTATCCTCTTTTTAAAGTTAATTTTAACCAAAGAAAAACTTTTTAACCATAGACCGTTTTTGAAAAGTATCGACTTCACTTCTAGAGTGAACGGCCTTTTCACCAACGGAAATGTTTGTCCCAAAACACGAAACAAGAAACAACATGCACAGCTCGTTAACCGTTGTAAGACAACGTTACGAAATCCTTTGAAATGAGAGAGCATGGGCTCAAAAAACCCTGATGCAACATTTTTGTCCCCCTTTAACTCCTGAGCAAGCAATTCGCATTGCTGAACAATTTCTCGCTTTTGTGTTTGTCGTCCCTTCCTTACTGAGCATACAAGGGAAGGGAAGGGGAAAAAATACTTCTTTGACTCTAAATACGTCGAAAATGTGAGATTTTTTCCCACTGAAAATGTCTCGAAGGTACGTGTTGATTTTTTTAGTTTGTATTTTCTCTCTGGGGCAAAGCGTTTGAAAGTTACTCTAATATTTCAAACTGAAAAATAACCCGGATTTCTTGAAAAATGCTGATTTTTTTTAGCCTCTTTAAATTTTTATACATAAATCCAGATTTGTAAATGCACAGGCACAGTTAGTAAAGCTATTTTTAATCGTTAAAGGCATAATTTGCATTTCTGGGAGCACACAAGAGTTCAATTAAAGTTTTTTTAGAGTACTTTTATCTTTCTATAAAATTTATTTTCAGTGTGTACGTTAAGTATTTTTTCATGTTAATACTCATAGTGGCCATGGTTACTAGTTTGACAAGGTATTTCGTCAAACTGGTAAAACTGACCAGATCTTGATGGACGAGGTATCTCGTCGTTTAAAGAAAACTGACCAGATCTTGATGGGCGAGGTATCTCGTTGTTTAAAGAAAACTGACCAGATCTTGACGGACGAGGTATCTCGTCTTTTAAAGAAAACTGTCCAAATCTTGATTCCGTCATCATCGAAAAGTCAGCTATAACTTGATTACGAAATGCATTTTAAAAATTGATCATATCTCGATGGAAGATATGTTTCTTTGAAACCACTTGGAGGTTAGGTAACTGTCACAAGTTAAGCAGCTACCCTTTTTGCTATAAAAAATTTCTTTTTTCTGTAATGTTCGTGAAATAATGTTTAAATATTATTTTCCAAAGCACTTCCGTTCTATGTAAATAACTATTTTAAAAAGGACTATTATTTAAACGATCTTCGACTTCTTTTGATTGATGTTCTGCAAGTCTTGGAATTCTTTGTTAATTTGGTAAAGCAAAAAGCTACACTTGTTCATAATGTTATTAATACAAGCTTCATATGGTCCGTTTTCTGTTACAATTTCTCGAAAAGAAGTTGCAACTGTAGAAGTATAAACTAGCATATCTAAGCATAGTATCTGTCCTAAAATTTCTTAATATTTTTTTTTCATCTTGGTATGGTGTGGAAGTTGGAGAATAATGTCAGCTCGGGTATTGAACTCGTCATCCGATAGTGGTTCGAAAGTGCGAGTTGTTGTCCCCTGAACTTTTCCTTCGGGATTTATCCCGAACCGTCGTCAATAATTACCGTTATCAATAGGTTGTGTTGCTTCAGTGCGACGTTGATTCAACTTCCAACCTATCTTTTCAGCAGATGTTTTTGATGTTTCGTATTAAACTGTTAATGCACTCTGCCAAAAAATATCGGATAGAAGCATGTGATGTGTAAATATACAAGAAAAATTATCACACTATCCAACCTGTATTACTTGTTTTGTTCCTACTCAGAAAATCACCTAGCACATATATCAATTATTTGCTTGTAATCTATCAAACTTCTATAATACGAATATTGCGTTGGCATGGTCTGGACGTTTGTAGAGTGGGTTGCCAGCTCAGGTGTGACCTCGTCATTTCACCCAAGTTCCAAACTACGAGATTTTATCCCTTCGTAATTGATTCCGGACCATCGACATTATCTTTTGTGTTATACCAGTGTGTGAGACGCGAATTCAACTATCTATCTATAATGCTAATGAAACATTTCGAGTGCAAATAAACAAGCTGTGTCCAAAAAGTTCCATAACTGCTGCTAGAAAAGTATCAAAAGTAGCACATTTACAATTATTGCTTGTTTACTTCAAAATAACTGCCTTGGAAATCAACACAAAGCTTCCAGCATTTCTGAAGACCCTTGAAACAGTTCTAAAGGCAATTGCTGGTATGGCTGCTAATTGCTTGGTCATATCTGCTTGGATAGTTGGAATCTACGTTTAACTGATCTTTAACCCACCTAATGGTTGTCTCGACGAGGTATCTCGCCATAAGTAAATCTGACCAGATCTTGATGACGAGGTATCTCGTTCAGGGATTGATCTCGTTATCATAAATAAATCGACATTATTTCGATGATGAGATATCTCGTCATTGGCAAAATTGGTCAGATCTTGCTGGACGAGATCTCGTGGAAACCATATGGAGGGTTAAGAGCCCGTTGTATCCTGGAGAACAAGAAGTAATCAAAAGTGAATAGATCCGGAGTATATGTGGCATGTGACAATACAGTTGTCTAATGGTGTGTAAGGATCTTTATATGAATTTTGCAGAACATCCAAACATATCTATAAATTAGCATATTTTTGCTCATCGATCAGAATGCCGGATTCCAGTTTGGTATTAAGTTTTATTTTTCCAAGATCATTCCCAAGAATGTCATGAAAAGTTTTATTGTTCACGGCTTCAGCGAACATTCGAACGGAAATTCGGCGATTCAGCTGCGAGTGATTTCTAACTTCCTGATATTTTCCCTCTGTGCGAGCCGTCGATGGACTTCGGTCATCATTTTGTATCCGTGGTATGCACGTTTCCGTGAGGGTTGCAAGTCTCTACCGCATCATCATCGTAATTAAAAAAATAACCGAACTACCCCTCTTCATTCGAGCAATTTTAACCGTAGAGAATATTCAAAGATGGCGTTTGACAGTAACAAACATCTTCTATAAATTCAAATGCATAAAACTTGCATAAGAGGCCGTCTTCGTAATAACTTGAGCACCAACTTCATAATTCCCAATAGGAATCCCCTATTTCACACGCATTCGAAGTTACGAGTTACGAAGTTACGAACATTTTGAAGTTATGAGTACAGAAAGATTAGAGCTAATTTATCTGTTTCCTAGACTTTTGTGGATGTCTTCCAAACAATATTTATACAGCGTTGATATTTTGTATCATGTTACTCTTAAACAGCCCAAATCAAATCCATCTAATATTTTATTTTAAAAATAGTTTTTAGTATGCAATAATAATTATTAAATTAAAATTTGATGAATTTTGAATTGGAACCACACACATGTTATATTTTGATGGGAATCGAATCAGAAAAACTTCAGGCAGGGCCATGCAAAATTTTAACTCATTCCGATTATTAGTTTTTGAGCTACATTAAATTTCCCTCATTTTGCGATTTTAGGGGACAACCCAAAGTTTTAAAAACGTTAGACAAACCTCGGATAATAATTCTCGGATCGTTTGCACTTTCATAATAAATATAATAATATGATTTCCAAATCGTTTGCACTTGCATAATAAATATAATTCTTCTTGGATCGCTGAAAAATACATTTCAAATAGTGTTCAAATTTGAAATTCGGGCATCTATAACTGCAATTAATCTCGATCTACAAACTGCGACTCTCTAGGGTCAGCTGGGGGAAAGTGGGCCCATGGGGTAAAGTGGGGTTATTTTTAAAAACACCTATTTTCTCTTTTTAAATTAAAATATTTCGTTAATTCCTTTTTAGAGACATATATTGAGATTACGAAAAATATTTTTACTTTAGTTTGAGAAACTGGCAAGAAATTTAATGTTTACAAACTATCTTGCTTATACTTGTTGCACATAGTATATTAGTTTAAGCTGCTGGTAAACTTTCTTCTAAAATCATTATTAACTGGAAAAAACTGTTAATTTTAGTTCAGACTTGAAGTGGAACATCTAAGGAACAGATCTACATAAAAAGATAAGAATAAATATTACAATTCTATTTATTATTAGTTGTTTTCTGAGGTGGGCTAAATTTGGGGGTATGGTTAGGCTGTTTGATAGCGACATTTTTTACCTCCATGTTAACTTTAGTAAATGTCTAATGTACTACAACCATTAGATGTTGGAGTGTTTTCTCGTATAAAAAAAGCTTGGAAGGTGATTTTGAAACATTGGTTTAGAGAAAGTAGATTACAAAATGTTTCGAAAGCATCATTTCCATTTCTATTTAAAAAGTTTGAAAGAATGAAGCCGAATGCAGTAAAGAGATTTAAAGGAGCTGGACTTTATCCTCTGAACAAAAAGGCCATCCAACTACGTATTCTTATTACAGAAAAGAGAAACAACCAACAGCATTGTATCTTCTGAAGCAGTTTCTCTCGGCTCACCTTTAAAAGATTTAAAGAAAGCGATACTGCAAACTCTCTTCTACTCCATCTGTAAATACTGTTTCAGACATTGAGAATTCAAATAAAAAGTGAAAAAGAGTAGAGTGGTGAAGTTTTAACCAATGAAAAGGTTTTGGAAAGGTTAAATCTCTTCGCAAGTCGAATTTGACAATGACCGTTGCCCGTGGTGTTGCGAAGCAAACCAACACCACAGGCAATACCGTGATGGCTGTTAACCAATTGGCTACGAATTCCCATTTGTTTTTCGGAGCAAACCAACACCACGGGCAATTTCGTTATGGCTGTTATCACTGTTATCAAATAGTATACACTAATTTTAGAACTACCCCCACTTTCTCCCACCATGGGGTAAAGTGGAGCTATCAAAACAAGCTCTTTTTAATGGTGTATATCACTGTGAAAAAACAATCTATCAAAATTGAATGGTCATGCTTCATGTTTAATCTATATGAATCCAATGTATATAAAATGCATCAAAAGTTTCATTAAAATAAATTTAATAGTTTGGTTTTAGGAGCTTCTCTAAAAAAAGCTTTTTTTTTTTTTTTTTTTGCAACCACTTTCCCCCACCTGACCCTATGTCGATATGGTCCTTGAAATTTACAAAAACTTTAGGATTGAATAACTCGGGATATTAAGGTAAAAGTTATGAAATTTCATATTTAGACTAATCTAATGATGCAGAATCTGATTATGGCATCAAAACATGGTGTTTCCATTAGAAATTTCGTTGTTTGCGCAAAATTTCATGTTAAGACGTATCCTTATCCAATTTGTTTGGACTTGAATTAGTGGGAGATGTTATTCCCTATTGAATGATATCTTTGAATTTGCTCTAGTATGAAAAGTGCTTGAAATAAAGGAGGGGTTTCATTTTTTCCGTGACTACATCACAATGATGTATACTTTCTCACTGTTGCATGCTTTTCTCCAACCATAAACCAATTTTATCGCTAAAAACCATGAATACCTTCCATTTAAGTCACATCAAGCATGTATTTGAACTGTCAAAAAAAATGTGATTTTTCTTACGTTTGGAAGAGTTAGGTTACTTCAGAATCAATTTGAAACATCAGTAACACTTCAGGGAATCTCCGAGTTCCCCTCTTTAGAATAAGTCCTTACTTTACTTATAATTGTAACAAACCCTAATCAGCGTGTAGTAATATACACTTCACTACAATAATGGACCGGACAGCATGATGTGATGGTATAAGGGAAAGATTATTTGCTTTAACACGGGAATGGTCCTCAATGTGCTGCAATTGCACTAGCAACCCTTCTGGGCATACTTTCAACAAGGTTTTGATACACAGCTATGGGTATTTATGTCCATTTCTGCTGCAAGAATGTCGCCAGATCAGCTATAGATTTCATACGTGGTTCACTGGTCCGTAAGCGTTGCTCTAGCTGGTCCCACAAATGTTCTATGGGGTTTAGATCGGGACTCTGAGAAGGCCAGGAAAGACGTTTTACTTTCTTATCTTAATACCACTGCTTGACAGAGGCTCCAACATGACATGGAGCGTTGTCGTTGTGTAAGTAACTTTCGTTAATTCCATAAATTTGCTTGAGCGTAGGAATAACCTGATTGTCCAAAATGTTCATGTAGTCGTCGGCGTTCTATTTACCAGGAACAACATGCAAAGGTCCCAGGCCATACCACTAAAAAAAATCCAAACAAAACAAGTAGTCGGATGTTATGCGAATCTTTTGGCGTCCGGTAAATAATTGTAGGGTAGTGTATGTCCCTATTATATTTGTTCGTTTTGTACTAGTACCTTTCTCTCTTCCAGGCATCTACCTGACGGTGGTGATGGCCATCACGTCCATTTCTGTCGTAGTCACGGTGGTGGTCCTGAACTTCCACTACCGTGGTCCCAGCAGAAAGGAGGTGCCCCCTTACCTCAGGGATCTCATCCTCCGAAGGTTCGCCTCCTGCTCCTGTTTCAGGTCCCCCACCAAGAAAGGAAAGAGAACTGGAAACAACTACGATGCCGGGATTCATGTTCCATCAGCTTTCAAGGTCAGTGGCAGACCTTAAATTTTCTAACCAGCTTGAGATAATGATTATATTGAGCATATCCTCAGTTTTGACTTTCGTCATCCATACATATTCTAAGTAGTAAACTATTAATAAGTATCTTAATCAAATCCCAATTTATCTCTAATCTCCATACCTGACTTCACTTCGGGTTTGATACCAAACCGTTACCTATAGTCTGTTAAATTCAACTAACTTCTTATAAACCATCATGATTGCTCCACGGGTATATATCATAAAACTTTTCTTGTATAACTAATCCTTTAACCTTCCAAGTGGATTTGACGTAATATCTTGTCCATCAAGATCTTACCAATTTTGCTAATGACGAGATACATCGTTATCATGACTGCTGTTTTTATGATGATTGAGTCAATTGGTCAGTTTTCTTTAAATGACGAGATATCTTGCCCAACCAAAACTGGTCAGTTTTGCTAAGAACGAGATACCTCGTCGAGACGACCATCAGGAGGGTTAAACTAAGAGAAGCCTTTTCAATTTTTACGGTACCGAAAACGCTAGTGAATGTTATGGTGCCTTATCCTCTAGGTCAAGGTATACTAGACCAAGTTCAAAAGACCATGTTTTTGAAGTCGCACCAACTATTGGTCATCTCAGTCCCAGAGAGACACCGATACATTCTAAAATATAGGAAGGAATTTCTACCGTTGCGTCGCGCGGACAAGTTCAATACATCTTAATGCATGTTGTGTGCCTGGTTCTAAGCCTTACCAAAGCAGTTCGGTGCAGTCTTGAATCTTTAACCCTCCAAGTGGTTTCGACGGTATGTCTCGTCAATCAAGATCTGACCAATTTTGCAAATGACAAGATATATTGTCAGCAATATATTAAAAATAATTTATAATTACGAGATCGATATCCTTGTTTAACAAGATATGGTCAGATTTGCTAACGATACCACGCCGAAACATCCGCAAGAAGGGTGCAAAAACCAATAACAGTCGTGGGCGTTTTAAGGGGTTCCAACGAAGGTAGGCAGACTGTATTTTGTGGTTTTTCTCTTTGTTTTTTCAATATTAAAACGCCCTCAGGACATATCTCCTTCAGGTGTGAGCGGGTTTCAATCGGACCCGAGCTACTCTAGTGATCTTTTTAAATACTAGGGGGCTCCGCCCCCTGCTCGCTTACGCTCACCAACCCCCGGGGATTGCTACGCAATCCTATTTGGTTTGCTTCGCAAACCAACATTCCTTTTACATATGGCATTTGGTTTGCTTCGCAAACCAACATTCCTTTCGCAGAGTGAAACTATCTGAATAATTTGTATTATCCTGATTTCCCTTTACGGTCCATCACGTCACAGCGTGGGCTTCTCCCCCTGCTCGCTTACGCTCGCCGACCCCCGTGGGTTGCTACGCAATCCCGTTTGGTTTGCTTCGCAAACCAATACCTCTTACGCAAGTGATTTCACTCTTTTTTGCTTTAACACTTAATGCACCCTAAACTAATAGCCGCATCAGTAAAAAATCTTCTGCATCTTGTTCCCTGTACAATTTTAAGTAAACCCTGTTAATCTCCAAACTTTACGATGTGTACTTTGTACTTTCTCGGTAAAACGTCTGAGAACAGAGGGAAAAAAGCGAGCCTTTTTCCTCGCCAAATAAAAAGAAATCGTTTTTATGGCAATTGTTGCTACGATAAATTTGATATCTGGCAAACCCGATAGTCAAAAATACAACCCTCCGCGAATACAATGCTCCGCGAATTTGCTAAGCGAAATAAAAAATACGAAATTTGTGTCACCAACTTTTGATTGCATCGAATTTATTTATGAACCAATTTTAAAAATAATGGTACCGTAAGAAAGAGTACAGTCTGAGGTATACAGCGCTATTTTCAAAATAAAAAACTAATAGTAATACGATATAGATATGACAGTTTTAGTTAACGGTAGTAACAAAAAGTAGCGAAAATATCCGAAGATTCCGAATTTTGTATGACCAACTTTTGATCGCATCCAATTTAATTATTAACCGATATCAAAAATAATAGTACCGTAAGAAAGAGTACATTCTGAGGTATACTGCTATATTTTAAAAATTAAAAAATAATAGTAATAAAATATAGATACGGCAGTTTTAAAAAAAAGTAACAAAAATGTCCTGATTTTTCCCGAATTTCAAAAAAATATTATCAAGAACCAAATTGAAATTTAAAAAAAAACTCGACGAGCTGCAAAAATTTACGTTGAGAGGTACTCTTTAAAAAAAACTCACGGCTGAAGACTGAAAATTTGTATGTGTTTTGCTCACTCGCGGAAGAAATTTCGCTTCTTCAATTTTAACACTTAATAAACCCTAAACTAATAGCCGCATCGGAAAAAAATCTTAATAATTGTCCAGGGAATACGATGAAGAACAAACCATGTCAATTTTGTTTTTTTCCGATCAGTACTTTCTCGGGAAACCGTCTAAGAATCGAGCTAAATAGCACAGTTTTCAATTCTTCGGCGGCGGCGGTAACATTTTTTTAATATAGAGAGACAAAGGGGCTTACTGTATTTTAAAAACATAGATGTCGCGTTCACAAACAATCTTTTTCTACTCTTGTCCCATTATTAAAGAATAAAAAGGATTGGGAAATCCCAATTCCTCTTTTTTTGTCTTTTCACGGCATTGTTTACTTGAAATTGTCTGCCCCGTGTTTGGCGCAGCTTCACCAAAAATGGTATTTGCGCCATAAGATCCCAAAGCAACCAACCAAACAGTATTAGATAGTTTTCTGCTTTCATGCCATTATTCTATTCACCAATCCCTCTAGTTTTCCTTTTCACGACATTTTTGCTTGAAGTGGTCTGTATATTGCCCTCCAAACAACCAACAAATCATTGCTAGAGCATTTATTATTTTTTAGTAATATTTTGAAGTGTTTCCCACTGTTGACTACCGGAGAGTAATGGTCAATTTTCTTTCACCTAGGGTGAATCCTTTCGACTTACCATCGACAGCCTTCACGAGGAGCTGAAGGAAATGAATCCAGACCTCGGGTGCAATGAGAACATCGCCTCCAGTGGCAGCCTAGGCATGGGCGACCTCTCCTCCAACAAGCGACGCCCGCACGCCATGCCATCCTCCAAGCCCAACGTCAACGGGTCTTCCCAGAGCGGAGGATGTGGTTCCAGTGGGACACGCATCCAGGAGGAGATCCTGAGGACGCTCCAGTACCTCTTGTACAGACAGGAACAAGAGGACCACAGGATCAGGGTGGTCAACGAGTGGAGGCAGATGGCGCTGGTCATTGACCGCATTCTCTTCTGGATATTCTTTGTTGTCACCGTTGTGTCGTCGCTGTCATTTCTTGTGATCGTGCCACTGCACAGAAGAGGTCTGCAGTTCACATAGAGATTTTTTTCCAACAAAAGCAATTTCTTCTTTAAAACGTCCAACGCTTCGGCATGAACAGACTGACTTTATAACGAGGTGGCGCTGGCTGAACTTTTTATTGAAGTATTACAGAGGGTGTCCCGTAAATACCACATGAACTCTGCATAGCAATATTCCTCGCTGTATGTGGGTAAATTTTGCACGAAGAACTGAGCCTTAGCGACCTACAGTTTTCGAGGAAAACAAATGTAAAAGTGGTATACTTCACATATATTATGTAAATAAGAAATTTTACCGAATCTTTATAGAACATCACAGTTGAGTAAAGTATAAGAGGGATTTTCAGGGTAAACAAACAAACCAGGCGGTCTGCAAGGATTCTACTTCTTCTGTTCAAGCACTCTCGCATGATACATATTGAGGTTATCTTAAGATATAGTTTATCACCATTTTGGCAATCTTTGGCGTTTAATCTAATTGATACTGACCAATCAGGTACCCTACATAAATTCTTTATTCATTCTTTATAATTTTATTGGCGAAGTACTCAAATCGTATTTGAGAAACAATACATCAGAGTGTAAACAAATAAACCAGACAGTCTGATTTAGTTTTCCTTCTACAGTCCAAATGCTCTATTATGATACACATCGGGGTTACCTTAAAATATATTTACCACTGTATTGGCAACGGCGTTTGATTTAATTGGTGTTGACCAATCAATTATCTCGTAAATTCGTTATTCAATCTTTGCAATTTTTACTGGGCAAGTGTAGAAATCAAATTCTTGAATCGAGTTAATTTGCGTCACGTTAAGAATAAGTACAGAAAACACGTGCACCGCAGAATCACTACAGCCATCTACATTTAACCCTTCTTTGCATAATGGTGTAAATTTCCATCATAACATTGAATGCCCAAAAATTATATAAAAGAAGAAGTTCACTTTAAGTTGATCGTGTCTAGATACCTTTTTAATGTCCATTGCATAAAAAAAAAACATAGCTGCAAAAATAAGCAAGTGTCACTATCAGTAAAACGAGCTTGAAGTTGTCATTCCGCTGTTTGTTGTAGTTGCAATAAACGTATGATTTCGTTTTTAATTTTGTTTTATTATATTTGAGTTTCTATTGCTAAAAAAGTGAAAATGAGTGGAAGAAAGATTTGTAGCATGTGTTTCTGTTATTTTTAGAGCAATTTCTGAAAAAGTTTGCGTTTAATTAAAAATACCACATGATACCATCCTATTGTTTTTTTGCTAAATTTATACTATAAATATATACTAAGATTTTTTTAACCATTTTACCTTTAATTTTGAACATGAATTATATCACCTTGATTTATTTCACCAATAAAGAAAAAATCATGCAAAGAAGGGTTAACTTGGCAGAAAATGTCTCTCGTACTTACTGACAACTGTTTACGAAAGAATTTACGCGGAAATTGTATGCGAATTGTCGCCATCCATTTCATTGGTACGCTACAGTGTTATCTCGAATCAGCCGGCTAAAAACAAAACTTCTATTTTTCAAGCAAACGTTCGTAAATAGGTACAAATTGGTTATTTTGAAAACTTTCTAGTGAAAACATAGGCATTCGCAGAACACTCATTAGGTTGCATTGGAGAAAAGGTGTGTTAGCCAACTGTTTGTCTTCCACGTGAACTGCTCCATACTCAAAGTCTGTCCCTGGACTGTTTCCATAGAAACGAATCTTGTCTTATTTTCCATAGTAGATGCTTTAAGAAACGTATTCTTAGTTTCTAACATTGGCGCACTTAATCATAAGTTGGAAATATATTTGTTAAGAATTTTGCTTGTCATCGAAAAGTTCTGTACTTGTATACTTTCAGCTATCAACATTTGCGGAAAAAAATCCTGGAGCTAGTCTTTGTATGATATGGTGGCTGCAGGTAACGACGCAGCGATCGGTTCAATCACCAACTCGGCGACCGACCGCGCGCCATCTTTGAGCCGCTGCTGTGACGCCCGTTTACGCTCGGCACATGTCATGGCTACCTTTTTAGATTCCCCAGATCTTCCGCTTTCGTTTGCTATACGGTTTCTATACTCTTTTTATTGGTGAGATATTTGGACATTTCTAGTAAAATTTTAAATATTACAATTTTTTTGCACTTTGATTCCTAATGCTTATTTTAAATTGTCAGATACACTTACTGTTTCTATTTATTACTAGGGGGGCCAGCCCCTGCTCGCTAGCACTCGCCAACCCACGGAGGATTGCTTTGCAATCCTCACTGGTTCGCTGCGCGAACCTATGGTCGCTTCGCTCGCATCAATGAAGACATGTGTCCTAGCAGAAGGGATTGTTTACAAAATATATTTAAAAAAAAAAAAAAAAAAACTTTTTTTTTTCCAATCTAAATTTGCTGTTTGCAGAAAAGATATGCCTCTGAAATCAGAATTCAAATGAAAACTGTGCAAATTATGACTCGAAATGTGATCGCTGCTTTGGAAATTGAATACCCAGCATGTTGTTTGTGTGTACATTTCCCCAGCACTCGAGCCACTCACTTTTTCATTGAGTTTGTTGTCTAAAGTTGAAGTTCAAGCGTATTGTTGAACTACAATTGTTGGCCCTCAGAAGATGCCCCGTTTTCTTTGATTTCTATTACAAACTACAACAGCTCGACTAAAATTAATTTTTTTCAATAAAATGTTATCCGATTACGCTATGAATTCAATTGAGGCGCGAGACTTCGTGATGGTAAACAAACAATCTAACAATGTTGCCAAAACGCAATAACAAATAACGTCTTTTTTGCGTGCCACGTAAGAGAATTATATATATAGATTGTTCTGTAGTTAAACAGCTACAAAAAATAACAGCTCACTTTATGTGTTCCCTCGTCCGGAAGCGAGAGTTAAACTAATTTCGGTGCACGCGCGACCAGGCGCTGGCTACCTCAACTTGGCAGTCATCTTGTTTGTGGGTGTGACGTCATCAGAAATTTCCAGAATGCTATTATAGGTGTTTGTTCTTTCCTCTATCCGATGATGTAGTTAGATTTCCTAGATCTGTTAAATTATAAAAGTTACGAATAAAAGTCTTGTAGTCATACGAGAGTGACAATCGTTCCGCCGTACTGACCCTCCTTGTAAGACGTTTTCGTCAAAACAAAATAAAATTACGTCCTCTCCGAGTCACTCCTACTCGAAATGAACGAACCCTGTTTCTATAGCGACCTCTACAATCCAGGCATTGTGTTACCAGGCTACAGATCACGATAGACAGAGCAGGTGCAGTAAGCAAGACTAAAGAACACATCCAACAGCAGTATTCATGTAACTTTCTTATGAATATTTCGAAGTTTTTTAAAAAACATCGATGTATTTAACATCGATGTATTGGAGTCGATGTTTCTGTAATATTGATGTTTATACTTGTCGATGTTTTATTTTTAAATGAAAAAAGTACCGTTTCAAAAATTTTAAAAATAAGCAAGTAGCATAATTTTTATAATTAGCTAATTGAACACACTTTTAGACCAAAGTGACCAAGGGTGAAGGGTGTGAAAAGTATGGATGCGACATTTCAAAACATTGATGTTTTATTAAAAACATCGATGTAATGGAGCCGATGTCGCATTACTAGTTGCTAAACCAATTTTTAAAAATTAGGAAAAAAAAGTTTAAATACACTGAATTTTTAAAACATGGATGGTTTGGGTGCGATGCATTATCAACATCGATATTTTGCTGTCGATGTCGCATCAATAATTGCTAAACCAGTTCTAAGAAATGGGGGGGGATTTAAATACACCGAATTAAAAAAACATCGATAGTTTAAGATCGATGCATTATCAATATCGATATTTTAATTTTGAACATCGAAGTTTCAAAACAACGATGTTTTGCTGTCGCTATGGCATCACTAGTTGCTAAACAAGCTATAAGAAATTGGAGGAAAAAGTTTAAATACACTGAATTTTAAAAACATCGATGTTTGTAAACATCGATGTTTTGGGGGCGATGGATTCTCAACAACGATGTTTTAATTTTGAACGTCGATGTTTTGCTGTCTATGTCGCATCACTAATTCGTAGCTCAGTGGATTTGACAATTTCTAGAATCAAATGTAACATTGTTTCTCGAAACTATGGAAGTCGAGATATATCTCCTCGCGCAAATGTTATCCACTCAGCGAGAAATATCGCTATGCAGAGTTTATTGGGATCTTACGGGACACCCCATATATAGTGCTATTGAGAGTCTTCATAGTTAAAGGAGTCGACCCGTTTTTAAAAAGTTAGATCTAGAAATGTTTCGATGGAAAACAAAATTTCTGTAATCTATAAAAATTGTGAGAAACTTCTAGACTTGTTCGGATCGCAAATACATAATTTTACCTTAGAGATAAATGTATTTTACTTATAAATGTGATGAGAAGAAATATATTAACGCTTAAATATACTGTAGATAACATATATGTAAGGTATGTAGCATAACAGCATAAGATAGTAATTAACCAGATGACTTATTGAGTAATAAGGGAACACTTGTTTTCTCACAGCTCATAAGGTCTATTTTAGAGTAATCAAAAAATTCTAATTGTTAACATTTATTTACTCTTATATCGAAGATTGTTTTAAAATACCATTACTATTACTATCACATTATATTGATTTTTTTGTTTTTAAACCTACATCGTGAGTGTGTTCGATTACTATCTGTAGAAAATATAATTTACTCCGTGTTTCTCAAGTTATAGTTTAGCTTTTTTTTTTTAAATTCGATGAGTTTTATAAGCCATTAAATTAAATTTTAGGTCATATGATGCTGCAATATATCCTTGTAATTTGGCTTATGTTAGAAAAATGCATATAAACCTACTGATTCATTCATGTCATTGCTACTGAGTTTGAAAAACTATTAACTAATTGAGAAATTACGATACGATCAAAACATTTCATTATTAAGCTCAAAACAAATCTTGTTTTTAGAAGGCCAACCCCCAAATGTACCAATTTACCCACATCAAAATTTACCAATTTACCCACACCAAACACATAAAATGGCTAAGTAGCCACATCGGTTGGTTGAAAGAATCCAGAATAGAAAGATTCTATTAGTCAAGAATATCAAAACCGAATAGGAGTCATACAGATAGGAATGCATGGTGCACAACGTGCGTTTTAAATGTGTGTGAGGATTAAAACTGAACTCTATCTTCTTATAAAAGACAAAGTTTATCCATGTACCAAGTGTTTAAGGTTTCTAAGGGCTTACTTCTATATATTACTCTCTCACCATTATCAAATGCTTACATTATTCGTAAATCATTTTCGAAAGTCGTTTAAAGATGGATATAGTGATGTGAGAAAATATTATATTCTATAATACAAATATTTCTCCGCCTGATTTCCAATATCTTGTGCTAAACATTATTTGTTTTATACAAATGTTCGTATAACTGTACATGCGACATCACCGCTCAAATAAATGCACATATCTAATGCATTTTGTATCATTAGTATAAGTGCATCGCAATTGGAACAGAAGTTTAAATTCTAAACAACAATGATAAAGTAAATATTTTATTTGTTCTTTTATCATTTTTCAGGAAACAGGATTTTAAAGTGTTTATACTAAACTGGGCGTCATTATTTTGTTTCATCATAGAATGAATTAATGTATTTTTATGTAATATTTCATTCAATTTTGATGCGTATTTATAAACTGCGTCATTGTTTTGTTTTATCATATAAAGAATTAATGCCTTTTTGTATAATATTTTCATCATTATTCAATAGGGGACTGTAGAACTTAAATGAATTATTTCTTTCTTTATATTGCAAGCCTTATGTGAGGTTATAAATACGACTTCTAATCACCTATTAATAATTTTACACGCATAATTCTGTATTTTACATTCTTGGAATGTGAAATACAGAATTATGTGTGTAAAATAATATATAATATGTATAAATAATATTCAGATAGTGTGAATTTCCTAGAGTGTAATTGCTTCAAATTAATATCAACATATACTACCTTAAAATTTTCTTTCATGTGTTTAACTTTCCCATATGTATATCAACATGTCAGACATACATTACTGTGGTGATTTAATTTCAATTTAACGTGACTTACATTTTTCACATAAAATGTATTATTAGAAATAAACAATATTAGATGTATGATTAAACAAGAACGTTTTCTCTTGTAATCAATATTATTTCTTGTAAAATTACTGTTCACTAACAGTATTTTGAATTTGTATGTTTGCTTTAATGAAAATATATTTCTTATTGAGTATTTTGATTTTAAGAATTGTAGAAGTGTTAGTATGAAAAATAAATCGTTATTCTTTTGACCTCTTGTCGTTTTGCATATGCATCTGCTTTAACGTTTTGAACTCGGGTTATGAATTTCACAATTGGTATAAATAACACATCTGTTCCTTATACTGTCTCAAATGCCTCTAATAAATTTTACTTCTGATACTTTATATCATAATGTTTCACAAGTAATATTAGCGCCTTTTTTTTTTTTTTTTGGAAAACTTTACTTATGTACGTAAAATTTTTAGAATAGTCTGAAAAGGAAGATAATCAAAATTGTGATAACATAAAATGAACAACAATAGTAAAAAATTATCTATCTTATACACATAAAGTATATACAAAAGGTAGGAAATTTTTTTGTCTGAAGCAGCAAAAACACTCGAACGCTGAGTAAGGCGTCACGAAATCTGCATAGCTTATTTTTCCATAATTTCTAGATTAACGTAACTATTTTTAGCTTGCTAAAAGACCAGTTTTTAATGAAATTGGAATAAAAACAAACGTAAAAATCAGTCACCAAACCTAGCAATCAGAAGAGGAAAGAACACGATATGAAGTGGACAAAGCTCGAAAAGTGGAATGCTCGAAAGGCAACACAACTGCGTTGAGAAAACAATGTATTTAGTTTTGTGAAGCAACAAAAATTATTCAGAGAAGCCGGTTACGAAAATTTTATGCAAAATATGTGTTGAATCGTTCTTATGTGACAGTGCAAAGCAGTTTAGAAGTTTCCATGTAAAAGTTGTTAAAAGGTCAGGATTCGCTTACCTTTTATGGTAAAAAGAAGTATAAGTTTACATTACAGATGATAAGCCCAAACACTTTCCTAAACTAGTAAACGATGACTGTAAGGAGAAATGTCTACTTTCTAAATGCTATAACTTCTTTTGCCTACTCATTTTGTCTGTGCTTTTCAAAACCTTTCCGAAACTTTTTACGTACTGTTTGAAAGCACTTTCCGTAGCACTTTGCTTTCAGTAGATCTAATGGATTCAAGATTATGAGCGCTGGGCATTAGTGCAGCCATTTTGTTGCTTAATATACCAGAAGCATCTTGAAATGTCAATTTCTCAATCCAACTAATACATATTAAATGTAGTCGTTTCATTTCCTAAGGCAAAATCATGATAAAAAATGTTTAAATAATGTGAAATACATATCAGATACACACAGATATAAATACACTCTGGAGAATCTTTTTATGTTTCAATTTTTTTTCGCATCTTGACCAATAATCACTTTGACGCTTCATATAATCACTTTCTCTCATTCTTTAATTGTTTAAAAACATATTCAAAATATGAGTAAGATATAATATAAGGCCTAATTGTTTAGGTAATTTTTCAAAGTTCATTCAGACAGTTCAGAAAAATGTTGGTGCTATACATCTTACTAATAAAATAAAATGAAATCTCCCCAATATAACATTAATATACACTGAGAGGCCACTTAATTCTGACCACCCCATCAATACTTCGTTGGGCCACCTTTTTCCTTTAATATAGCATTGATTCTTCTTGGCATGTACTCTAAGAGATGTTGATAGGTCGCTTGTGAAATCTGAGACCATGCTTGGAAGAATGCCACTTTCCAATAGTGTGAGATTGGATGATTGTGGATCTAGGTGTCTTATGGCTCTTTCAACTTCATCCCACAAATGCTCAATATCATTGGGATCTGGGTATTGTGAGGGCCATCTGAACAGAGTACCCATTGCCATTGTGATAAACCATCAGCATTACGTGATGTACTTGGTCAACAATGATGTTTAGGTATGATGTCTGAATCAGACTTCCATGAACACGAAATAAAGGACCCAAAGCATGCCCCGAAAACATTATCATTACCATAACATTGCCTCCATCAGCTTGAAGGGTTGTGCAATACTCTTAGCGCCCATGCTTTCATACTGTTTCCACCAAACTCTTAACTCACTCAAATGCATGGTGTAACTTAAAACGGGATTCAACGAACCACATTACGGTTTTCCAATTGTCCACTGTCCAATCCTTGTATGCCTCAACGATTTGAGACGTTTTATATTGTTTGTTGCAGAGAGCAATAGTGTTCGCATGGGTCTTCGGCTGTCATAGCTCATATGATGCAAGGTACGGCGAACAGTGCCCTCAAAGATACTTATACATGATCCTTGAATACGATCTGCTGCAATTTGCTGCACTGTTATCGTCTTGTTCTCTTTCACAATTGGGGAGACTCTCCGTTCCGCCCGATCATTCACCACTATTTGACCACCAGAATTTGCACGTTCAGGCACGGTTTTTGGCCTCACATTTCAGTCTTCATACACTTTTACTACAGCTGCTCGTGAATGTTTCACAAATGCGGCGGTGTTGCTAATACTCGATCCATGCCTCTGAGTTCCTACTATCATACCACATTCTAAGTCCGTCAAATCATATTTTTTCCCATATATTCACACAAATTCACCTATACTACTGTCTCAGGAACTAAGTTTTCTTCTTTTATACTACCCTAGCCCTCTAGCGGAAACACTGTGACGCAGTAGCTCATTTACTTAAAACTGTCTGGTGGTCATAGTAAAGTGGCCGCTCAGTGTATACTATTTACAGTGGGTAAATTTTCCATTTACTTTAACGGTCTTCGAAAATTTGATCAGATACTCAAAACCAAACTGATAAAAATATGTGTGGATTGAACACTTCGTTCTTTTTTTTTCTATCTAAATTCTATTTTAGATTGATTTTTTATGCACTTGTTTTAATAGAGAGAGAGAGTATTACCAAAACATTTTAGATAATTCTAAGATCGGATTATATCGCTTAGTCAAGCTGTAGAACAGAGATATTATTTTCTGTAAACTAGTGTTCCACAAGCTTTGTGAAGAAATCAAGATAAATTTAAATTTCTAGTAATAGTATAGGAAGCAAGTGTAAGTTCTATCAATAAATTTTTTCATTCCAAATTAAAGTATCTGACTTTGTTCGGAGTCCTTTTTAAAAAAATGTTCAACGTATGCTATTTTTTTTTCTTTTTAAAAGTAAAAGAACTTATGAAAACACATTATGAAATAAAGAATCACATAAAATTAATATAATGTAATAAAAAATTGGAAAATTAAAGTAAAAATAATAATGTTGACGAAAAACATTACAGCTTAAAAACTTATGAATACATTGACCTAAAATTGTGCAGTCTCCTAAATATATAAGCTAGGACCTAAACTAAAAAATATGCAATATTCCTTTGAGATATTGTAAATAATGTAGAAAACATGGAATTTTGAAAATTTTCCACGGTTTTCACCACAACACTGAAATTTCTCTAAAACATTTTCCTTTCAAGATAACTTTTATATCCTACTTCAGGCCCTCTAAAATAAATGTAAGAATCAGTACACCAAATTTCATTAAAAAATATATAGTACATTTCGAGTTATCGCATTTGTCGTGCAGACATTTTACTCAAAATCACGATCGTAGAAAAATGCATTTAAAGATTAGAAAACAAATTTCAAAAACAGCTGTCAAGATCTATTCGAATCACTACATCTCTGCTTTTATTCTCTCTCTTTCTCTCTCATCGCATATACAAAATAGAAACAGTTGTTTTGTAAACAAGAAAACCTGAAAATTAAAAATATGGAATAATATGAAATTTGGCAAGTGGATTTTTTAACGTAGGCTATCAATCAGCTTGTTAAAATACCGACTAAAATTTCTAATCGATTATCCACTGAATATGAACAAATTTTACATAGTGATCAACATATGACAATACTATAGAGCACCTGTCGCATGGTTACCCGTTAAAACTGTCCTACAATTAGCCTCGGAATGTTTAAAGTGTGATTTCACTGTGAAACCACTTCACTTGAAGGAGTTAACTGTCTGAGTGTCACTTCTTATTGGAAGAAGAAGTTATTTAACTTCGCACTAGAGTAACAAAACGGCCTGTTGGTGACGGTCTGGAATTCATCTCTAATGTAACGATCCGAGGACAACACATCGTAATTTTGAACCATGGTCAGACTATGAGGTCAGCACCCCACTCTCCAAAACTTCATGCCACGTTCACGTGAGGACATTTGAGATTTAACGCACACCAGCACCAACGTACACGAGTCTTTGATTGGGCCGAGTTTCGAATTTACATCCCTCCGGTTGCTAATCCGTTACTCTTCCAACTGAGCTACCGTGGTCCAGTTTTCTGATTGGAAACATGTGTGGAAAAGTTTTCTACTTTTTAAAAATTGCCTACATTATTTTCAGTCATATGCATAATTTCGTTATCCTTTCATATCTTGTTTTAACTGTTACCAGACCTCATGCTCTCTTTGATCCACGAAGAGAAAGTTCGTCCTTAAATGATAAAAATGATAATAAAATAGGAACATGTCTTTGTAGTAACAGTCGAAAAGTTTCTGAGTCCATTACTCAGTAGAAAAATTACCTCAGCTTTCCTTTTGAAACCTATCCGTGCTGTTGTCATTACACAACCACCAGCCATTTCGTCGTGGCAAAAGAATGGGATCTTCTTTCCACATATAATATACCCGTCCATCCTGGCAGATTATCGAAATTTTTCTCGCCAGAAAATAGAACCTTTTTCCAGTCTTCCATTCAGGACAGTTACCTTCGGTAGAATCTAGTCTCGATTTCGTGAGTTCTTTTGTTGTGGTTGGTTTCTTTTTCACTTATCTTAGCTAACTTGAAAGATATTGTTGTTTTGGATATTCGTCGTTACAGCAGCTATTTCTCACGTAGCTCTTTAAGACGTAGGTTTCAGCTTAAACCTTCTAGTCAATGTCTCGGCGTGGTATCTAATTAGTGAAACAGCAAATCGTGATGAACAATACACCTTGTCATTAGAAGAAAACTGAACATATCGGTCTTTCGCCATCAAATAATCGGCGATAGTTTGATGACGAGATTACTCGTCACGAGCAAAATTCGTCAGATCTTGATAAACGAGATAAATCGTCGAAACTACTAATAGGATAAGTTATTCCTCGTGTAGAAAAAAATATGATCAGGGGAGTAACAACCAACTTGAACCGATTTATTATATGTGAAACAACAGAACATTATATGAGGCTGATGAAATTTACAAGTCTCTCCTTTCTGAAGGGTCAGTACCACATTTTAAAATCAGATCACTGATAGTGGCTCAAAACTACGAGGTGCTGTCTAAGGAATCATCCCTTCGGGATTGATCCCGGACAGCTGCCAATAGTCGGTTGTGTTGCTCCAATGCGGCGTAAATTCAATTGCCTACCTCCTCTGGTAACCGGTTAAAACAAACCATTAATAATCTACCTTTATTTTTATGGGTATTTACGATTTTATCATTTGTTACGATTATAACTGTATAGTAACCCTCCTGATGATTGTCTTGACAAGGTAACTTTTGTCTTTATCAAAAATGACGAGATATCTCGTCATCATAAATGAAATCGGGGATATTTTGATGACGAAATACTATATCAGCATTAGAAAAATTATTTAGTTCTTTATGGAAGAGAAATCTCGTCGACACCCCATGGAGAGTTAAACTATAAACTAATCTCTTTTTTATACTTCCTGCGTTGCACTTTCAAAATCTTATCGTGACCCTTTGTCCACTGAAATCCTGCTTTTAAGAAATAAATTACTAGCCTACATATGTGTGTCATTTGAAGTAAGAGAAACGTGGCTTAAAAGGATGCGTGTATATTTTCAATACAAATCTACACCGTTTGGCCAATCCACACCACATTTGGTACACTTATACTTTAGAACACTGCGGAAAACATAGGCTATTACTTTCCTGTCTTCAGACCAATCTATATCATTTACAACCATGAAAACTGGCACACAGGTAGTCCTAAAAGTGCCCTCAAAGTTCTAATTTTAAAATCTTAAGTTTGTTTTTTGCAATAAAGGAATATTGACAAGGAAACACGTTCTACAGGGTTTGTGTATTTGAGCTAATACCGGGAAATGTCGCAGTAATATTTGAGCATTACTAAATTTCATAAATTATTATCGTCTTTATCAATGTTTTCTGTCTTTTTTCGAATTGCTCTATTTCAGCGCATGAAGTCGAAATTCGATACTTAGCACATCGTTTTTCAGAACTCTACATTTTTTCATCGGAATTTCGTTTCTGTTGGTATATACCTTAGTCTTTTGCATATTGCAATATATTAATCTGGAATAAAATGTATATATTCACACCCCAAATAAATTGTAGAAACTATAAAAAAGTTGAAACGAATTTTAAAGTATTTTCCGTTTAACTCAAATGGTAACATTTTTCTATATAATAAAAGTGGTAACGGTAATGGTAATTTTGTTTAACGTCGTACTAGAGCAACACAACGGGTTATTGACGACGGTCCGGGATCAGTCCCTGAAGGGAAAGATCCGAGGACAGTACCTCGTATTTTTGAACCACGGTCAGATGACGAAGCAACACCTGAGCTGGCACCCCACTCTCCAAACTTCCACACCAACCCAACGTGAGAACTTTCGGCCACGACAGATTTAAGGTGCACCAGCCCGCCTCTACATCATACGCTTACAAACATTCATGCCCGAACCAGGAACCTTCCGATCTAGAGGCTAACACCTTAACCGGTTGGTCGGCTATATATATAATAAAAGTGATTATTCTAATTCACTTTTCAATCAACATTTAATCATTTCAACCCAAGCAACGCCGGGTTATTCAGCTTGTTTGAAATAAAATAAATCGCTCTCCCGTAACGTTCAGTTTTTTAAACCGTTTTCAACAAAGCCTATGTCAGTTACTTTTGCCAAAAGTTAAGTTTCGGGAAACAATTTCAAGAAGTAAATTCAAGGGAATTAATTACACGTGAAGTCTTTGTTACTGTTCGGAGAAAATGCGTAGTGAAACATTTTAAAAGGTTTATCAAATAATAGAATGTATGTGAATACACACAAGATTAAAAACAATGGGTAAAATATGTTTCGCAAAATATTTGCATTATTTGCAAGTAAACGACAGAAGCAACGTTAAAAAATCGAATAAATGTTTTATGTTACATTATAAGCATTTATTTAACATTTATAAAATACTATGAATCTACTAAGTCTATTAAAGCTTAAACTTCGTTTTGAAATGTTACTCAAGGCAATACTCTAATGAACATACGAAAATTAAAGTAAAATTAAAAGTAAAGAACAATCTTGATTATGTGGAAAGTAATGTTATATAAATAGAAAAAAAAATAGAAATGCATTGGTAAAATTAATTCTGTGTTTATGCATGTACTTACTACCATGTATTACAAAGTACATATTTGAACACCCATTTTTTTACTTATTATATCTTGTTTATCTTGTTTGTTATCTTGTTATTATATCTTGTACTTATCTAAGCGTAAGTTTTAAGACTTCAAATAACGCCTGTTTGTCAACAGGCGTTATTTGAAGTCTTAAAAATTATACTGCTCTATAAACACAGTGGTCTCAAACATGTGTTCTGCATAAATATTGACAAAATAAAAAGGAGCAATCCTTTTTCGAGTGTATTAGATTAAATAGAAACAAAGTATAGAAACAAAGCAATCCTTACAAAGACATCTTCATGAGTAAAAGTTTACTCGTGAAGAATGGAATTGTAAACGGATACATGAGTATGTAGTTACGCATGAATATTGTTTCGTCGAAAGGAATGAGAAAATATTTTTTCTTTACAAATGTGATGTCTACGTATCGTTGCATTATTCCAAAAATCGATAAGCCAGTGACAGGAAAGGTAGAGAGTACGAACGTCTTGTCAGAAAAATGTAATATTTTCTTTAGTGTGTCCAGTTGTTAAAAGGGTTTTATAAGATTCAATTTCAAATGTGACTATTTTCAGATATGAAATGTGAAAAAATGGCAGTTAATGAAGTATTTGGTATGAGAAAAGTATAATCTATTTTATTCATATAAAATAGCGAATTTGATACGAGAGGGATTTTCATTGCAATGAAAGCAGACAGGTCGGAAAATTTTACTTCTATAGTCAAAATGCTCTATCATGATGCACATGAGTAAATGTATTACTGTTTGGCATCGGCGTTTATTATATTATTATTCGTGTTGACCAATCAATTATTATGTATCTATTCGAAATTCATTCCTTCGAATTTTTATTTACGAAACGCTGAAATCGTATTCGAAAAACAAGCCAATTAAAGTCACTTTCAGAATACGTACAGGAAACAAGTATTGCAGAAACACTACCACCGCCTTCATTTAGCTTGGCGGAAAGTGCCCTCATATGTTTTACAAACGATTTTTAGTAATGTTTTAATTTATGTTTTTATATTTATATATTATTTTGCACCTGGCAAAAAAAAGTTGGTTGGCTTAGGTTTTATGGAGCGAATTTCAAATTTGGCCCACAGACTTGAGACGTCAGTTGTCTGAGCACTGATATTGAAAGGAGTTTCAAAAAGTGTTATAAAGATAATTCTGATTATTAGTCACGTGACTGCTCTGGTTAGGCAATTTGGTATCATCGCCTTGTTCGGCGATATAACAGCTAAAGACAGGGTAAGTATTTGAGTACGCATTTCTATAATGGCGACAAAATTAATTAAGTTTACTAATATGTCGCGCGGATCAATCAGATTTTGAATGTTCGGTTCTACCAAGCTGATGAAAGTAGTCTAAAAGTCATGCTACTATACGTTTAGATCACACGATCCTGGCCACATCAAAAGGTTTACCATTGCTCATTCTACTTTTGCATTTCCCCTTTGATTCAACCAAGAGACAGTAAAAAGACGTTACAAAGAACGAATTAATAAATGTTCCACAAAAGTAAGAAGACGACAAGATTCTTGGAATTTGTTAATATATGAAAATTTAAATAAAAATTAACTCTCCTTTAACACGCTTCCGTGTTCTATCTCTAAAGAGCACCCTAAATTATGGATGCAAGAACATTCACATTTTTTTACTACTTAGCGACAATAAGAAAAACTAAACTGCTCACACTGCTGTAATTTTGTAAAATCTAAATGTACTACTAAGAATTGTTTAATTTATACTCAGACCTATGACAGAGCACTCTAAAGTTGTGAAGGAATTTATAGTAAGTATATTAAGAGACGGTTGTATTATTAGTTACAACTGATAGTGATATAGTTACACGTCCAAATGATATCGTTATTACTCAAACTTTACAATAAACATTTTTCAAGTAACATGTGTTTCGTACAAGATCATTTGATTTCATATTTCTATCTCATAAAGAGAATATCTCTCTAAGAAGACAGAAAAATGAATTGATGTACAAAATATCATTTTTATAAAGCGCATCAAGGAAATTTCCCTTGAGAAAAGCCATTCGATCTACAGTGCAGCAGTTGCATTCTTCTGTGGGCGACTGAATTTTCCACGCCAAAACTTTTGTTGAATCTCTGGGAAAATACTCCAAACTGTAAAAGGTAAAAAGTTTAAATCCGTTTGTATACTCACCACCCATGTTTGCATACCATACACACACACACAAATATATATAATGTAATTCTCTCTATATATTTATCTTGTGTGATCACATTGCATTTGTCCAACAAATGAGATCCGCATGACGCAATCTGATAACATGAAGCAAGATCGAATCCGCCGATGGAAAATACACAAATACTGTGGATTTCAATCAATACAAATGTAATGAGTATTTAAAACGTATTTTAAAAAGGAATTTTAACTGTACTGTCAGTTAATACATTCGTGACGAACGAAGTCTAGCAAACGAATCCTCAAACAAACGGATGTGTATGTGAACGGAAAGAAATTTAGAAACTGCTTCCAAAATAGTTGTATTATCCTGATTCTTCAATAAATTGGATTTACTTTATCAGATAAAAGTTGAAAAACTACTTTTTCTATCAATGCACGATATATATTTTTATACAAATTGGGATGTAACGAAAATGATTTAGGAAACCATGAATAAGTCAATCCTTATCTAATTTTTTATTCAAGAAGATATTTCGTTTAATTTTCTAAACTTTTAATAAAACCGATTTTTTCGAAATCAATCTGAAAAATGCAGAAATATTCCCGCCTGCTTAAATTGAAACACAAATCATTTTACCTTCGTCTTCGCATCGCATATGCATATCAATATTAGAATAAGCATTGTTCGAGTTACGATTCTCGAAATGGTTATGGCTAATGCAGCCCATTTTGCCAAAATGGCAAATCCCTCCAAGCGGAAGAGAGCTCTAATATTCAGCATAAGTATTAGACATCTCATGCGTTGCTTGATTATTCCTATTCTTAGGATGCTTGAGATAGCGGCCTTTTCCGTAAGAGAAGCGTTCCAACAAAAGCAGCCATTCTATTATTTTGAAAATCTCACGCGTTCGAATATATAATTCTATCAATTTTGCTGGAGCATTTATTGTGACACGCAGACTGGGACGCTATTAAAAAAGTTGAAGTGCATCAAAAATCCATTTATCTAGCTGTATTTAATTTAAATGTTCAAGTGAAATGTTTAGAGAAATAAAGTGCTTTACTGCAATTCATTCTTTAATTCTTGAAGGAATATACGTTTCTTGAGTACGCTCTTTTACCTAAAATATCTTAGATATTCGAGATTGATCGCGGAAAGTCACCAAGAGCACTGTTGAATCCATTGTGACGTAAAATCAGATGCCTATATATACTATCATTAGAAACTATATTTAGAAAGGAACACCTAATCAAATTAATGCTTTTAAGGGGAAATTATTTTCTTTCGGGAAAAGTACAAAACTACTGAACTGTGAGGATAATCATGGAAGTTTAATCAGTTCAGTATATTATTGATCGTTTTTAACATGATGTAATACTTAAGCACTTTATATGAAATTATTGAATTCTTTATTTAAAAACCTGCTAGTTGTAGATTGGGGGAAGGGGTTCGATTCCTTTAACTTATTCGAGGTGTATTTCTCTCTTTCTGTGTCAGTAAAATTTTTCTTGTGGATGTATGTCCATTTATTGACGTTGTATGTCTTGTGTTTGCCACAGATTGGCTAAATATGACCATCGTGCTCATTTTAATGCATCGCCAACAGAAATGGTGTGAATCATTATATTTTCTCATCGCAATTTCTAAGCCTTCCTGGTTGGTGATTCGACGAGGTATTTCGTCGTTTGCAATGCCGTGGACGAGATATCTCGTTGAAACCACTTGGGAGGTTTCGCATACCATATGTATTTCGGGCATCAGTAGCCCCCGTTAGTAGAGTTATGGATTAGTAATCGCAGGCTTTTGCAAGTTAGACACTTGATCCAAACGACGAAAGTTGTGTATGTGGGGAGTGGTGCATATTAAATCTGTCGGTCCTCTAATGTCCTTGTGTTTGCTTGGTGGGGAAGTTTGGAGAGTGAAGTGCCAACGAAGGAGTTGACCCCGTCATCTGACCGTGGTTCAAAATTACGAGATGCTACTCTCGGATCTTTCCCATCGAGGTTGATTGCGACTGTTGAAGATCGATGCTTTTTGCGTTGCTTAGATTTAAGATCTGTCTCGTGGATGTGGGGCAAAGCATGAATACTAACGTGGGACAAATTATTGATTGATTTAAATGTATTATCCAATGTTATTAAAACCACTAATCTACGCTTCGATAGTCAATCAGCCCAAGTCGTATGCATGCGTCTCTTGCCCTTCTGGTTGGTAGGTAGTTGATTAACATTGCAATTGGAGCAATACATGGTGTACTGGCTACGGTCAGGGATCCATCCTTAAAGGAAAGATCGAAGGACAACGACTGGCAATTTTGAATCACGATCAGATGACGAGGTCAACAACTAAGCTGGCACCTCATTCTCCAAACTTCCACATCACGCCCACGTGAGGTCATTTGAGGCCACGATAAATTTAACGTGAACCAGCCTCTTTGTACACGATGGTCTTTGGCTGGTCTGATTTTCGAACTCGCAATTCTTCGGTTACTTATCCGTTGCTCTCCAAACTGGCTACCCGGATTTTTCCCTAGGGGGATTAATCCCGGGCCGTCGTCAATAGCCCGTTCTGATGCTCCAGTACGACGTTAATTAAAATAGCTACCTACCCAACTGGCTACCTCGGCCCGATTAAACATTCTGAGATTTTACTACAGTGACTCCACTTACAAGCTCTGTCTATTTCTTCAGAAGGTCGAAGCGAGCAAAGGTAATGTTAATGCTAATGGTAATTAATTAACGTCCCACTGGAGCCACGCAACGGCTGTTAGAGACGGTCCGGGATCAATCCCCAAGGGAACGATCCGAGCCAGCAATAGCAACAGAGCGAGTGGCGCCCTAATCGTTGCCAATATTTACTTTAAATAGAACCATGTTGTGACGGTGACGATCAGAATCTGAATATACTAGGGGCGCCGGTCGTCAGCTCGATAAAGCTCGCCAATCCCCGGAGGAATGCTTTGCAATCCTCATTGATCGCTTCGCTCGCATCAATGAAGACGTGCAACGTAGCAGAAGAAATTGTTTACAAAATATATTGTTCCAAAAAAAATATTTTTCAAACCTAAATTTGTTGTATTACAAAATAGTTATACAGAGGCTGTTCACACATTTTTTTGACAATGTATATTGTATTCACAAAACTAAATTACATAAAATTCTTGTGTTTTAAATGTTTTATTTGATAGCCCTTATTCTGAACTGTCTTTCGACACAGTAATTTCCAGGATAATAATGCCTTTTGAAGTGTCAGAAGAGGTATTCTATCCCATTCCTCCTGAACAGCTTTCCATAGTCCTGTAAGGGTTGTGGGACGACGTTAGGATAATGCAGATTTTAAAAGTCCGAACGCACAAAAATCCATAGATGATACATCAGGAGATTTAGTAGGGATATCAGTGAAGGGTATGGCCTTGATACCGGTTTTTTGTTCCATTTCTTTTAGGAAATTTACAGTGGATTTTGATGTGTGACTGCTAGTTTTGTCTTGATGGCCTTCCACAGATTGATGGCACTGTGGGTAAAGCGATGGTATTTCATTCAGAAAAATTGGGGGGAAAATATGTTCCTGATAGTATTTGGAATTAATCTTGACATTTTTTTCCACTCTCTTTATTTTTAACTTGCCACTATATGAATAACCAGCAACAATCATGAATCCCTTAGAAAAACTTTCTTTCGATTCTGTGAACCATGTACTTAAATTTTTTTCTTCCCTTTTATGATAATAAATGGTTCTTTTTTTGCTGCAATCATTTAAATACAACCATGATTCATCTATTGTGACAATTTTTTTCCATTTTTCTTTGGATAAGTTTTTCTCATATAGAATTCGGCAGCGTGTCCTGCGTTCAGCGATATGCTTTGGAGAAAGATGATGCACATTGCGTTTTTTCACTTTCTTAAGATTTAAATCAACGTGCATCATTTTGTTTACAGTGGACACCGAGTATTTTAATGATTTTGCAACTGTCCTTTGACTGAAGGGATTTTCTGTTAACATTAAACAACGTACCTTTGCAATAGTCGAAGATGTCCGTTTCTTCCTTGGATACTTGTTTGGAATTTTTGTCCCACTTGAGGCTCCAATTTGACGTTTTTTTCCTTTCTTGTTGACGATATTACCTATCGACGCTTTAGATATCACAAAACCATGACTCTCACATCGTTTTTAGATAACGGAATATGAATATTTCTCTTCGGAAAGAGCATAAATATAGCCTTCGAACCACTGCTTCGTTAAAAACGCCATTTCGAATAAAAACAAACCTCTCAAGCCGCAGACGATAATTTTGACTTTTAAAAACATAGAACAACTGCAATTATTTCTTTTGCAGCAAACGTTATTTTATTACCGCTAACCAAAATCGTCTAAAAAATGTGCGAACAGCCTCTATATAGTACCTCTAGAATCAGAACTCGAACAATTTGTAATTTAAATGAAAGTTTTGAGCAAATTTTGTCTTGAAATGTGAACGCTGCTTTGGAAATCGAATACCCAGCATATTGTTTGTGTGTGCATTTCCCCAGCACTTGATCCACCCATACACATTTTCATTGAGTTTGTTGTCGAAAGTTGTAGTGCAAGCGTCTTATTGAACTATAATTGTTGGCCCTGAAAATGGCCGATAACGCTATAAATTCAATTGAGGCGCGAGGCTTCGTTGTAAACAAACAATCGTACAGTGTTGCCAAAAAGCGATAACAAATGACGTCTTTTTTGTGCGCCACGTAAGAGAAATATGTATTTAGAGGAATTATCATAACGTTAATCGATATTGCCTTATTCACATTAGCAGTTCAAGTAAACCAAATTATGAGTTTTGAATGCTAATGGGAAGTAAAAGAAATTAGTAGGTTGCGTCTAGGACACAAACTGTAATTTGTTGTTGAGGGATTATTGTTGTCCATTATTAGTTGTTAGTGTTGTTCGGTAGCTTATCGAATTCCGCCTCTTACGCAGTCCTCAATCTACGTAATCCAAGTTCGTACATCCTTTGTCTACACGAGGTTTTATTTAATTCTGAACTCATAAGAAAAAAACAGTTGTAACACTTTTTTTGCAAGCCTCGACTTTTTATGCATGCCTCTTAGAGTAATATGATTTGCAATAAGAGAGCTGCTAGTTGGATTCCACCCATAGACCGTCGTATAGAAAAGGGTTGGTGCACGTTAAATCTGCCGTGGCCTCAAATATCCTCATGTTGGCGTGGTGTAGAAGTTTGGAGAGTGAGGTACCAGCTCAGATGTGATCCAACTGACCGTGGTTCAAAATTACGTAATTTTGTCCTTGGATCTTCCCCCTTGGGTTTAAATCCGGACCGCCACCAATAGCCCGTGGTATTTCTCCAGGGTGACGTTAATTAAAATACCTACCCGCTCAGTACTGTTCCAATTTTTAAAACAATTTCAAGTCAAAACAAGGCGGCCGCGGTAGCTCAGTTAGATGGTAATGGTAATTTTAGTTAACGTCGTACTAGAGCAACACAACGGGCTATTGACGACGGTCAGTCACTTAAGGGAAAGATCCGAGGACAACACCTCGTAATTTTGAACCACGGTCAGATGACGTAGCTCAGTTAGAAGAGCAACGGATTAGCAACCGGAGGGTTAGGAGTTCGAAACTCGGTATAGACAAACACAGTCGTGTATATGGGGAATGGGGCACGTTAAATCAGTCGTGGCTTCAAATGCTCTCACGTTGGCGTCGTTTGGAAGTCTAGAGAGTCGGGTGCAAGTTCAGGTGTTGACGTCGTCATTTGACCGTTGTTCAACATTACGTGGATTTGTCCTTAGATATTCACCTTCGGATTGATCCCGGGCAGTCGTCAGTCCGTTGTCTTGCACCAATATGACGTCAATTATCTTTCTTCCGGAAACGTCAAAACAGACAAGTTTGTAATCCTAGTTTTATCATTCGTGTTCATTGGGTCAAATAGTGACATTGCAGTCTATGCAGAACAGTTTGTTAATACCTCGTCGAGAATAACAATGACGCTGAGGTAAAAAACAAGTGGGGGGAAAGTGATTGCTGTGCTCATGTCAACAAGACCAGGAAATGGGTTTTCAGGGATGCGCTCCACGCCAATGTGATGTTGGAGTTTTTTAGGCTTCAAACATTCTGAGTATCCGTGCTAGGTTACAAGGAATCCTTATTGCTTTTTCTCATTGCTTTCAATTACCTCCGCTTCTATTGTCTAAATTTGTAATATCGGTAAAAAAACATTTATTATGTAAAGTTTTTAAGAAGGAGATCAATTGTAAAAGAGCTACCTTGCACATTTGAATTTTTTTAAATGGAAGAGTATCCTTGGACATCTATGCTATTATTTAAATGAAAGAGTATCCTTGGATATCTATGCTATTATTTAAATGAAAGAGTATCTTTTAACATAACGAGGCCGCAGTAGCCCGGTTGGAAGATTAACGGATCACTAGCCTGACGGTTTTGAATTCGAAACTTGATTCCATCAAAGACCGTCTTATACGCGAGGGCTCTGGTGGACTTCAAATATGTCGTGGCATCAAATGTCCTCACCCAGGCGTGGTGTGGAAGTGGGGTGCCAGATCAGATGTTGACTTCGTCTTCTGACCGTGGTTCAAAATTACAAGATGTTGTCCTCGACCTTTCCCTTCAAGATTGATATCGGACAGTCGCCAATAGACCATCGTGTTGCTCCAGTACGTCATTAATCCAGTCTCTTTCCTTCTTTCCTTAACAAAACTCGTACAAATATCTTAATGTGAAGATATTATCCAGCAAGATGATCTGACAGCTATAGAACTTAGGAAGGGAAGTTAATGATACAGCGTGGTTTAATATTGATACTAAAATTATTTCATTGTAAATAAAAATTATGCATGTGGGCAGTGTTTGTTAACTTGTCATTATAAGCTCATGCTGAGTGATACTGCAACCACTCTTTTATGTGGGACTTATTTTTACCGAAGTATCCATTGACCTAATGAAATAGACGGAGCCTGTTGACGCAGCTTTGTGTTATTACTTCCGATCATTCGTTTTGAAGATCTGTCGAGGTGAAAACCTTCAAGGTATCTCACTTAATCTTGCGCTTACCTCATAAAGTCATGTCCCTACTTGTATTAGGCTACCGCCGGTATAACCTTCGTTGTTGTCGAGATAGGCAAGTTCCGCCCTTTGAGGATATATGTAAGTAGAGTGAGTTGTTGTTGCCTTGTCCATGGATAGAACACTTCAAATAGGGCCATGCACGGTTCATACAATCTCAGCTATTTTAAGGCAATTGTCCGAGTACAGGTCCTCCAAGGGAGAGTCACTAATTTGTTGAATGCTCGCCAAGATGGCCGGGCAAGAGAGGACGTGTTCGGTACGATATTCTGTATCACAGTTTTTACAGCTGGGATATGTTCTTGTTCCATCCGGCTGGAATTTTCATTCCCCTAAGGTGTGCAGTTCTCAGTCTTACTATGGTTTTGGCAAGTGATCTGCTTGTAGTTAGTTCACAGATCTGATGTTTCAACTTGATGGTCTTGTCCTTGAATTTTGATTTTGCCACTGCATTTGTGTCATTAAGGGTGACATAGGGAAATTTATCTTCATTGAGGTCTCTCGCTTCCTTTGCCAGTACATCGGCTGCCTCATTCCCTTCTATACCGATGTCTGCAGGTATCCATTGTAGAATACATTGTTTGTCCATAGCATAGAGTTTGTCCAGGACTCTGTGAATGTTGATTATTTGCTTGGTGTAACCCTTTTGAATCGCCTGGAGGGCAGCTTTACAAACGCTGAAGATTATTAATCCTCCAGTTCTCTCAGATTCCTGGAAACAGGAATATATATTTAGGGCTTCTTGGATGGCTAGGAGTTTACATGTGTAGTTGGATGCAATTTTACTAGCACCAAGTTTAAACTGTCTAGCAGTACCGTCTGGGAAAATAAACTTGATACCCGCTCCTCCATTTTCCAAAGTCTCTGCTTGCTTTTCGTCTGCCGATCCGTCAGTAAAGGCACAGACAAAACCTCTGCTCGAATAAGTAGAGTGAGTAATGTAACCTTTTAAATCTGCCCAAAGTATCATTTTACCCAAACTAGTAACAACGTAACAATTTCGTCTGTCGTAAGGAAGCGATCGTTCATCTGATTGGTCCACGGGTAAGAGATAACGCCTATCTATTGATTCCATGGTAGCTTTATGTTATTTCTCCCGATCGCTCGGTTTGAAGATCTGTCACGTGGTTGTGGGCAAAATCATGAATCCTTAATTATCTAATGTATAAAGTTATTATCCACCCTAATCGAGAACACTAGTCTGAGCTCTGATGGCCAATCGTAGTTTTGTAGATTCGTAAGTCCACGGCATTAAACCAGAGATCTTACGACAGCGACTCCGCCCGTATGCTCTGTTAATTTCAATAAAAGGTCGATGGAGTCTGTATCGTGAGATCACGGGATTAGTGATCCCTTGGACATGGTAATCGATCTGTGCCGATTGGCTATCAAAGATCAATAGTTTTAGATCACGTTCGATAATCGCATTAAACCGAAGCCTTTTATAACAAAAGGCCGTTCCACGTTTCTGTGACGTCAAGGGTGTAGGCTGACGATCTCCGCGTTTCTGACATTACACATACGTTTATTTGCTTTATGTCGATGGATATATTTCCGTGTTTAAATCAACAAAATATTCAGAATTTACGTAATTAAAATATTGCTTGCTTCTTTTAAAGTCTTCAAATTTTGTAAAGGACACCTGGAGATAATTCGCCGACTATAGCTTCATAGCTCAAAAAAATGTAACTGCTAACATGAAATTATTGAAATTTTTTATTTGATATTTTATATATTAGTGCACTTATCCCATTTTCCTTCACAAAATTATAAGAATAATGCTTTGGTATGGTTTATGATCAGCATAAAAATTAATTCAGAGGCTTTGCTTTCAAAATGAATGACAAACACTCAAACATTTTATTTAAATAGATTTCAAAAGAAAATCATGAAATAGATATTTCTTCACTTATATAATTATAATATTTTGATTATCCTGTAAACAAGAAATAAATACATGACGATTCATATTAAATACTACAAATCACATAGCATTTCATTATTATTTATACTTAATTAGTATAATTCATCATATAAGTTTAAACACGTGACAAGAGTGACGTTAAACACGTGATCAATTACAATTACACTAAATATAGTAGGCTGTTTGAAAAGAACAAGATTTTTAAAAGACAAAAAGCAAGAAATAATACAACTTGATACCTCAGAACTGTTAAGGAAAAAAATAATAAACAAACAAAAATTCCACAAACGGGGAAAAAAAAAACTCTTATACGTTTCGTGAAAAATATTATAGTAAAATAAAAATTCAACAACTGCATAAATACAAATAAATGAACCAATAATATCACAGAAAAAAATTTAAAAGAACCTAGCAATCAAAGGATATTTAAAATTAAAAAAACCAATGGAAGCAAAGAAAAAATTTGAAAAGAACCAATAAAATCAAACGACTTAACGGATTTTGGAAGAACGTTCTAGAATATTCAAAATGAAAATTGAAAGTTACCGTTTTGCCGAGGTTGCCATGAAAACCACAATAACCGTAAAGACAGATTGGTTGCCTTAATCTACCGTAACTCGCTACTAGAAGTGCACCAAAAAAATGTTGTTGCCACCGCTCATAAACGTAGAGTGTAGCTGTACCATGCGTAATGAAATATAAAACAGCAACTGATTAAAGTAGTAACTGATGATTAATGTTTAGCAAACAAAAAAACTCGTGATACAACAAAAAAATCTAAAGAGACGTCTTCGGAGCTGCTCTAATTCGCCAGTCTTGTAAGCCTTTTCCCCTTTCATTACCGTTAAGAGGATGGAAAGTATATTGCCAAAAGCGATAAATTGTCAATAAGGGTTACCATAGTGAAATGGCCGCAGCCTATATTCCGTACTCTGGTATATCGCTGGTTACCCGTGATCTGGCCTTTTGTTATAGGAGGTCTACGTATTAGGATTTGTGCTTTATCCCAATACCACTTGATAGATCGTCAAACCGAGCGATCTGAAAAATAATCTGAAGCTATTCGCACGTGCTCTTTTCATAGACCTTCTAATGAAATAGAGAGCATTTGTGCGAAGTCGCTGTCGGTAAGATCTCTCAAAGGTAAATCACGGGGCTTACGAATCAGCTGATTGGCTATCGAAGCGCAGACTAGTGCTTTTGATCACGGTGGTTAATCACTTGAACCAATCAAAAATTTAAGATTCTTACTTTTTCCCATAATTACATGATAGATCTTCAAACCGAGCGACTGGGAGAAACAAAATAAAAGTGCGCGCACATGTTCCGTCTTCATTAGAAGGTCGATGGTTATGTTTATTTCCTTTGAAAATGTCAGTGAAAATTTCAGTCACCCATCCCGAAAGGTTAGATTGTTGTCGATGTAGCAATACTTTGAGATTTGTCCAGAACAAGTAAGTCCTAATTTTTTGCCGACCAACCGGTATAGTGGTTAAGGTGTTAGCCTCTAGATCGGAAGGTTCCTGGTTCGAATCCGGGTCCGGGCATGGTTGTTTGTAAGCGTATGGTTTAGAGGCGGCTGGTGCACCTTAAATCTGTCGTGGCCGAAAGTCCGCACGTTGGCTTGGTGTGGAAGTTTGGAGAGTGGGGTGCCAACTCAGGTGTTGCTACGTCATCTGAACGTGGTTCAAAATTACGAGGTGTTGTCCTCGGATCTTTCCCTTAAGGGACTGGTCCCTGACCGTCGTCAATAGCCCGTTGTGTTGCTCTAGTACGACGTTAAATTTAAAAAAAGTCCTAATTTAGTAAACTAGTTTTAATGGCAATATCCTAATTTGCTCCCAAAGTAATATTGCTTTTACCCATAGTGTCCTATACATTTGCTTAAAAAACTATAAAAAAGAAACGAGACTACGGAATTTCGTGCAAAACTGACCAAAGCAAATTTCTACAATAATAGCTCTAAAACAAATTAGCATACTACATAATTATTATTCACTCCATCTATGGAATATGCTGGCTTTTATTTACTTTTTTATTTTAAGCATTTATGTACTATCTCATGCTTTTACTATTAATCCCAATTTATCAGGTAAGAATTCTGAAAAAATTTAATAATTTCACTGCGTTTGTTTAGGCATGTAGATTGTAGGTAGTTGAATTAATTTCGTACTAAAACAACACGATGGGTCATTGGATCAGAAGCGAAAGGAAAGAACTGAGGACAACGCTTCGTAAATTTGAACTACTTACCCGAGTCTACTACATCGCTACACCCCCCTTACACAAGACTACTACAGTCTACTACTATTTTAAACTACTTACAACGTCAGATAACGAGGTCACACATGAGCTGGAATCCCACACTCTAAACATCCATCCCACGCCAACGTGAGGACATTTGAGGACACGACAGATTTAGTGCACCAGCCCCATGTACACGACGGTCTGGTTGGATCCAGTTCCGAACTCGCAACCCTCCAGTTGCTAATCCTTTAACACTACCACGGCCCCTTTGTTTGTTAACCTGACAATAACATTATAGACATTAATATATTTACTATCATCTATTGTATACTCAAAAGTGTAATTCCAACTTCTCCAAACTCTTCTAATTACCATCAAAATAAAAATTATCAATACCTCAGGAGAGTAGTTACAGAATTAGGTGACTGATTTGCGAGCCTAATGCGACATGCAACGGAAAAGTTTGAAACTAGAATTCTGTTATCGTACACTTCTCTTGCTAAATGTATTAGAGAGAGAGGTATGGCTAAAGTTAAAAACTATAGCTCAACTCGGTACTATCGAGAGTTGGCGATTAATTTCATAGCAAATTGACTAGAAATTGTGGAATATGGTATGTATAATATGTATATAACCGTTTGGAGAGTCTCCTATTGTCCAGTGACAGGTTATGGAATTTTTATATTTTTATAATATTTTTCACGAAACGTTTAAGAGTTTTTTTTTTTTTTTTTGCTTTTTGTGGAAATTTTGTTTATTATTTTTTCTCGGAACATTTCTGACTTGTCAGCTTGAATTATTTCTTGCTTTTTTTCCTTTTAAAAATCTTTTTCTTTTCATAAAGCCTACTGTATTTAGTGTAATTGATAAGTTTCAGGGTATTCTCATCCAACATTCGCAGCTTAGTTTTTCTGCTGGTTCAAATGTGTTTAAGCTTACTATTTTTTGCGAAAGTTTTTTAAAAATATGCTTTTTAAAACGTTCTCAAATGTGTTCTCAGGCTTTCATTTTCCGTTGTAAGAAGAAAAATAATTTTTAAAGAAAAAGAGTTTTGAAATATTTTTTTCATTGACGACTTTAGAAGTTCGCTAAAAAAATCGCCAAAGCCGTTGCCATCGCTCATAAACGTAGAGTGTATCTGTACCGAGAACTTGGGTTCTACCAAGATTTTCAGTTTAAATAAACAAACCAAACAGAAGGCGTAGATTTTACTTCCTGTTACCCATAGTGACGAATGCGTTCATATACTTTTTAAGTATAAGATAATTTTTCTGGTAATGCCCGTGAACAATCCAGAAAAAAAATTTTATTAATCAATCCGCTCCTATGTAATATACTGGGTTTTACTTACTTTCCTATTTTTAGCATTTACGCATTACCTTGTGCATTTACTATTTATCCCGATTTAGCAGATAAGAGTGCTTTAAAAGTTTTTATAATTTTGCTGTCTGTGATTAACCTGTTAACAACATTATTAAGATGCCTTTAATATATCTATTATTTACTGAAACGCGCAAATACACATTCTAGCTTCTTTAAATTCTTCTAATTATTTTCAAAATAAAAATCTTTAATACCTTAGAACACTAGGAAGAATTAGGTAGTTGATATCCGGACATAATGCATGGATTTCCTGAATGCTTCATGAAAATTTTAAACTAGAACCCAATTTTCCTGCACTTCGTTTTACTTAGGCCCGATGCACACATCCGGTTTTTCAACGTGCGGCGCCGCAGCGGCACTGAAGCCCAACTATGCACACATAACCGTGAAATGACGCAAGTACTCATTTCGCGCCATTTGCGATAAATATTCTAACGAAGAAAACGTGTTTATTTCGCTTACTTGGTGAAAAAAAAAAGTATATTTTGAAACAAAATAGACGTTACTGGATACAACCATTTAATTACTAGTATTTATATTCCATTTGTTTGTGAAAACAATGTACTTCAGATCGGAGAAGCATGTGCGGCGAACTGCGGTACAAATTACACGCGAGTTAAACGTGCGTCGCCGCAGCGGCGCCGGAGGCATGTGTGCACTACTCGATTGGATCTAATGTATCTCAGATCGCACTTGCGTTGCGGTAGCGGAGCCGAACGTTGAACCGGATTTGTGCAACGGGCCTAATTCATCATTTGTTCAGTTCCAGTCAAAATCCTGAAGAAGAGAGAAGGCATTCGGTATAGGTTTTCCGGTCCACATGCACTCACCTTCTATAAATGGATTTAAATAAAGCACCAATCGTGAGAAACGGTGCTCATGAACAGATAACAAAAATAAAACAGAAGAAAGAGAATTAACTTCCGGTCACTCACTTGTTCTCACATTATTGTAATATCGGGATATCTTAAAATGAAGTTCATCGCCGTTTTGGCGATTAATCATTAGCGTTGACCAATTACATGTCATTTGATTCGAAATTCATTCCTTGGAATTTTTGTTGGCGACATGCTGAGATCGTTTTCAAAATAAGACGACACGTCCGGTGTTCGTAAAAGAAACACTTTCCACCAAAAGCGTTACTGCTTCCTGCATTTAGATTTTAGGAAAAGCCTCCCATTTACACCATTCAGTGGAGAAGATAGATAATTATTAATCGCTCACATTTGGAGTTTCCATTCTGTACCAGAAAACATTTGTTTGATATTAATTGCACTGATAAAAATTGTGCAATAAATAAAAAGTAAATTATGAACAAAAATTAAATTTTTGTTTGTATTCCTCTTTTATTGATTTTTATCTTAAACATATTTAACAAAAATCTGCTTCAAATAAAACACAATCGTGGTGATCGAAATTGAAATAAGTAAACAAATTAAAATTATTTTTTAACAACAGAAAAATACTTCAAAATGTGTACAGAAATTCTAAAAAATATGTGATTTCAAAGCAATGCTTGATCGTTTTAAGTGTATTGTCAGATATTAGATCATCGAAGTAATGAAAATATAAAGTGGCAATAAGTTTATGATTGTTCTCTCTTGTAAATAGAAAAATTAGCATGTTCTTTATGTCAGGAAGTTCTGATGCTTAAATGTATAGTCAGCCTTCAAGCAGACAGGTTAAATATATATTTTACTCACCTTATGATAGATTGATACCATGTGGTAGTTGCAATTGGAATTATGACCTAATTCTAAACAGCGTCTCTGAGTTAAGTTTTGTTCTGAACTCGGAAAATCACACTTCACATAGTCCTTCTCTCTCTCTTACAAGATGTTGACGAAGAATCGCATACCTTTCCACTATAACAAATACTGAAAAGCTAAATCAAGCAAACACATCCCCATCTCGAAATGGAAATTTGTCAATTAATAACCGATAGCATTTATGAACTAAGAACACTTGAAAATCATCAAAATTTCATGTATATGAATAATGTGGGCAGTTATGAATGTAGGCTAGATGTAGTGCTGCAGTTACAAATTTGAACTGCTTCTTTACTCTTGTTCTTTAATTCAAGTATACAATAACGTTGCCAAAGCTGGTAAACTTTTTCTCAGTCCCTGAAATACTCTTGATTTTACTAATCTGTAAAATTTAACTTTCTGTCATCAATAGCAAATAATCTCCTGCTGGTTATGACTTTTAGAAGAAATGCTTTTTAAAGTAGGACTATACAATTAAAGTGACAAAAAGTAACTTAAGTGATATTAGGTCCACTTTATGATGGCACAAGAGAATAATATAAAAATTAAATTAATGCTATGAAACTCACTCTAAATATGTCAACCTATTTGGCATATAAAACGTGCTAACCTATTAGCCTATTTCTCTAAATACAATATACACTACCCTACAATAATGGACCGGACTCCAGCGGATTTGCATAAAATCCGACTACTTTTTAGGGAGTGTTTTTCGTGGTATGACCTGGGACCTTTACATGTTGTTCCTGGTAAATTGAACACCGACGCCTACATGAACATTTTGGACAATCAGGTTCTTTCTACGCTCTGGCAATTTTATGGAATGGACGAATGTTACTTCCAAGACGACAACGCTGCATGTCATGTTGCAGCCTCTGTGAAGCAGTGGTATCAGATATGGATGTAAAACGTCCTTCCTGGCCTTCTCAGAGTTTCCTCATAGAACATTTGTGGAACGAGTTAGAACGTGAACCAGTGAACCACGTAGGAAATCAACAGCACCGCTGGCGACATTCTTGCAGCAGGAAAGGACACAAACACCCATAGCTGTGTATCAAAATCTTGTTGAAAGTATGCCCAGAAGGGTTGTCAGTATAATTGCAGCATGTGGGGGACCATCCTCCTATTATTTCACCACGTGGGGACCATACCCATATTAAATCATGCATTCTTTCCCTAAAAGCATCACATCTTGCTGTCCGGTCTATTATTGTAGTGGAGTGTATGTAGTGTAATAGAGTAATAGGTAATGGTAATTCTAGTTAACATCGTACTAAAGCAACACAACGGGCTATTGACGACGTTCCGGGATCAGTCCCTCAAGGGAAAAATCCGAGGGCAACACCTCGTAATTTTGAACCACGGTCAGATATCGAAGCAACACCTGAGCTGTCACCCACACTCTCCAAACTTCCACACCAACCCAACGTGAGGACTTTCGCTCACGACAGATTTAAGGTGCACCAGCAGCCTCTACATCATACGCTTACAAACATCCATGCCCTGACCCGAACCAGGAACCTTCCGATCCTGAGGCTAACACCTTAACCACTAAACCGGTTGGTCGGCAGAGTAATAGGATAGATAATAGTGTACTAAAAAGGTAGTTGTAAAAAATAAAACTGTTTCGGTACATGTTCGCGGTTTAAACATTTAATAAAAAGTATTATTAAATTTAAACTTTTCCTCGGTTGTTGAGGGACCGCAGTAGCCCGGTTGAACGAATTGGTAAACTGGAGTTCTGCGAGTTTGAAACTCGGTCCAACCAAATACAGTTGTGTACGTAGGGGCTAGTTCAAATCTGTAGTGGCCTCAAAAGTCCTAATATAGGCATGGTGTGGAAGATAGAAGAGTGGGGTGCTAGATCAGATGTTCACCTCGTCATCTAACTTTGATTTAAAATGACGAGGTGCTTTCCTCGGATCTTTCCTTTCTGGATTGATTCCTGACTATCGCCTGTTGAGTTATTTCAGTATAGCTTTAATTCACCTAACTGTCTCAATAATTGAAATAACCTTGATTTACACAATTGTAAAATAAAAATTCAAGAATTTCTGCTATAAATATATCTGTCTATACGGGATAAAAAAAAATGCTTTCTATAACAAAGATGTACTGTGCTAAAGTGTAGTTTAGTGCATTTATGACCTTTTCACTGTCACAAAAGGGATTAATATGGTGGAATAATTCATTCACACAGAAACTGTAGCATGAGCTGTGTCGACACATTCATGGTAGCTTTCCATTCATCACAAATTTCAGTTCGACTCTAATGATAAATGAATTCAGTGCGAAACATTTGCTGTCGATACATTTATAATAAGCTAAAAAGAGCGTCCAAAGAAAAGCTCTGCCATTTTGATTTATTTGGCCTATAGATCACGTCCAAACATTCTTAACAACAGGTATGCTGTTTCTAAGAATTTCCGATCATCTGTTAAAAACCTTTACTGGGCTTTGAAGGTAAGAAATATGCTTCGCTGCTCTTATTTATTTCTTTTCCATGAATCATGTGCCCCATTTTGTGAGTTATTTTTCAATTTAATAGCCCATTGTGTGATGTTCTATTTATATTGACAACCAACTGTAAAATACATTCGTGCAAATATGATTCAGAATTCTGAAAACTAATGTCTTCCAGAATTCATAATGTTCTACGATAGAAGTTAAAAGACAGCATCTCCAAATTTCGTCGGTTTGAGTTGACGTTTTAATTTCCTATGTGGGTTTCGCACGCGTATATCCAATCCTGCAACAGCTTGTCTTCCTAGTATGACTTATAACCTGTTTTTACCTTCTTTCTACCAATAGATGTGATTATTTAGTCATTAAATATGATGTATGGTAAAAGCAATTCTATACTACTTGGAGGTTTCGTGATGCTCGGAGAGTTAAAGCGCTGTATTTCCTAGTAAAACTTGTAATTAACAGTATGATCACTCAATCATACTCATACTGTTTCTGTTAAAAGACAACACCTCCAAATTTCGTCGGTTTGAATTGACGTTTTAATTCCCTCTGTGGGTTTCGCACGCGTATATCCAATCCTGCAACAGCTTGTCTTCCTAGTATGACTTATAACCTGTTTTTACCTTCTTTCTACCAATAGATGTGATTATTTAGTCATTAAATATGATGTATGGTAAAAGCAATTCTATACTACTTGGAGGTTTCGTGATGCTCGGAGAGTTAAAGCGCTGTATTTCCTAGTAAAACTTGTAATTAACAGTATGATCACTCAATCATACTCATACTGTTTCTGTTAAAAGACAACACCTCCAAATTTCGTCGGTTTGAATTGACGTTTTAATTCCCTCTGTGGGTTTCGCACGCGTATATCCAATCCTGCAACAGCTTGTCTTCCTAGTATGACTTATAACCTGTTTTTACCTTCTTTCTACCAATAGATGTGATTATTTAGTCATTAAATATGATGTATGGTAAAAGCAATTCTATACTACTTGGAGGTTTCGTGATGCTCGGAGAGTTAAAGCGCTGTATTTCCTAGTAAAACTTGTAATTAACAGTATGATCACTCAATCATACTCATACTGTTTCTGTTAAAAGACAACACCTCCAAATTTCGTCGGTTTGAATTGACGTTTTAATTCCCTCTGTGGGTTTCGCACGCGTATATCCAATCCTGCAACAGCTTGTCTTCCTAGTATGACTTATAACCTGTTTTTACCTTCTTTCTACCAATAGATGTGATTATTTAGTCATTAAATATGATGTATGGTAAAAGCAATTCTATACTACTTGGAGGTTTCGTGATGCTCGGAGAGTTAAAGCGCTGTATTTCCTAGTAAAACTTGTAATTAACAGTATGATCACTCAATCATACTCATACTGTTTCTGTTAAAAGACAACACCTCCAAATTTCGTCGGTTTGAATTGACGTTTTAATTCCCTCTGTGGGTTTCGCACGCGTATATCCAATCCTGCAACAGCTTGTCTTCCTAGTATGACTTATAACCTGTTTTTACCTTCTTTCTACCAATAGATGTGATTATTTAGTCATTAAATATGATGTATGGTAAAAGCAATTCTATACTACTTGGAGGTTTCGTGATGCTCGGAGAGTTAAAGCGCTGTATTTCCTAGTAAAACTTGTAATTAACAGTATGATCACTCAATCATACTCATACTGTTTCTGTTAAAAGACAACACCTCCAAATTTCGTCGGTTTGAATTGACGTTTTAATTCCCTCTGTGGGTTTCGCACGCGTATATCCAATCCTGCAACAGCTTGTCTTCCTAGTATGACTTATAACCTGTTTTTACCTTCTTTCTACCAATAGATGTGATTATTTAGTCATTAAATATGATGTATGGTAAAAGCAATTCTATACTACTTGGAGGTTTCGTGATGCTCGGAGAGTTAAAGCGCTGTATTTCCTAGTAAAACTTGTAATTAACAGTATGATCACTCAATCATACTCATACTGTTTCTGTTAAAAGACAACACCTCCAAATTTCGTCGGTTTGAATTGACGTTTTAATTCCCTCTGTGGGTTTCGCACGCGTATATCCAATCCTGCAACAGCTTGTCTTCCTAGTATGACTTATAACCTGTTTTTACCTTCTTTCTACCAATAGATGTGATTATTTAGTCATTAAATATGATGTATGGTAAAAGCAATTCTATACTACTTGGAGGTTTCGTGATGCTCGGAGAGTTAAAGCGCTGTATTTCCTAGTAAAACTTGTAATTAACAGTATGATCACTCAATCATACTCATACTGTTTCTGTTAAAAGACAACACCTCCAAATTTCGTCGGTTTGAATTGACGTTTTAATTCCCTCTGTGGGTTTCGCACGCGTATATCCAATCCTGCAACAGCTTGTCTTCCTAGTATGACTTATAACCATTTTTTACTTTCTTTTTACCAATAGATGTGATTATTTAGTCATTAAATATAATGTAGGGTAAAAGCAATTCTTTACTACTTGGAGGTTTCGTGATGCTCGGAGGGTTAAAACGCTGTATTTCCTAGTAAAACTTGTAATTAACAGTATGATCACTCAATCATACTCATACTGTTTCTGTATACACTCAATCGATTGTCTTCTTACTGCTTTTTAAAATTATAAGGTACTATATAGATACTAAGCATGTAAAATCGTTAACTCTAAGCGACCAAATTTGAAGATATTTATATTATTGACTATCATGGCGCATTACCATAAAGATTATAACTTTTTCAATGAATCATTGACGTGTTGTTTCAATGTTTAAGCTTAAACTAAAATTCAATTTGCTTCAACAGAAACAACTGAGGAACCGAGCTACACATCAGATCGATTGGAACCTGCTGCTGAAGATAACAACGACTCTCCAGAAATAAATGTCAAAATATTCCATAACATGAATGTCTCTCCATTGAACATAGAAACAAAACCCTTGGACGATAGCTTCACGGATACAAGTCTGTTAAAAAATGGCGCTGAAGAACAGTCTGTAGATGAGGATCATGGGATTTATGAAAAAGGCTCTGACCGACTGCAGCGAAGAAGAAAATATGTAATGGAAAATTCAGATCCTATTAACCTTGTTTCAAGAAGCAAAACAATTCCAGATGAACTTGATTCAGGGCAACAATAATTTCAAAATATTCCTCAGTTTCACGATGTAAATAAAAAGACAGTGCCTAATGAAATATTCAAAATGAACGCAGACGTTCAGCAACTGCAATCGAAGATGTTGGAAACACAAAATAGTGATTTCTCAAGTAAGTATCCAAATATAAGATTCGCCCTTCAAGATAAAACACCAAACGACGAAAGCATAAGTAATTCTGAACTTCATTATCAGCAACCGAATTCGCCTTTCATTACAAATCACATCTGTATAGGTATTCACAACAGCCAATTTAAAAAAAACACTGGACCATTAGAGACCTTTGGAAATAGCCTCAAAGGAAAATCAAGAGGGATAAATTTCCTGGATTCTTCTAATTACGGGAAGAGTCTGTTGCTTCGAAAAACTAAAAAAGTTGAATTATTGATAAAAAATCAAAATGGCATATCAAAATTTCTCAAGACCGCTATGAAAGAAGATCTTTATCCCGCTTTTAAAGTATTGAATGAGCAGCTCACAACTTCGATTTATGATTCAAATTTTCGCACAGAACTTTTGGAACAATTTGAGCCAAAAGATAGTGTCACCAATTCCAGAAATAATATCAACTTTCAACGTTTACCTACTTTTCTTAATAGTCACCAGCAAAACATATTGGCAAGTGGTTCTAATGCTCCTGAAAACCAAAGTGAAAAAAAAAATTCCGATGTGAATAAAAGTTCTTTATTTCAAAATTATCTTTTCGCAAACATTAATGAAAAACCTTCGAATAGTGTAGACGAAGCAATGAATTCCATTGCTGCAAATGGCTTAAATAATGAAGAATTCCAAGCACCAAAATCATATCCTAAAAATGTTAAACCAAAGAAACTCCAAGTGATATCCACAGATTCGTCTGCTAACAACAACCCTAGAACTGGTTTTCAAATACTATATGATGCTGTAAAAAATACAGAAAAATATCCTTATCCTATTTATGAATCTGTTTATTCTAAAATTCCACTCGAATCCCAACTGCAATATGAAAAAAACGGCAAAATGCCCTATATTCAAGAACAGAAAAGCAAATCGCAAACGGGAATGCAAGACGGAATTACATATGAACAACGCCAGTCTGCACAAGAAATTTTTCCAAATTTCCCTACTAGAAATCCCAGTACGCAGCATTTTCAGACTTTACGCACACCATCTGAATCCCCTCTACAATATGTAAAAGAAAACGAATCGTCATATGTTCAAAAACACCGAGGCAAACCAAAGGCAGGAATAGAAGACGGCATTTCATATGAATCATTCCAATCATCACAAGAAACTTTTCCGGATATTCCAATTGGAAATCCAAGTACGCAGCTGTTGTGGAGTTTGCAGAGACCATCTGAATCATATCTGAAATATGAAAAGGTCAGCGAGCCGTCTTACTTTCAAGAACAAAATAGCAAATCTGAGACAGGAATGAAACAGAGTGAACCAGACTATGTACAAGAACAGAAGAGCAAATCTGAGACAGAAATGAAAGATGGCACTTCATACGAGCCAAATCAACCAATACAAGAGATTTTTTCAAATGTTTCAATTGAAAGTACAAGTACGCAGCTCTTGTGGAGTTTACAGAGACCACCGGAATCATATCTACAGTATGAAAAAGGCAGTGAACCGTCTTACATTCATGAACAGAGAGGTAAATCAAACACAGGAATGAAACACGGTGAATCAGCATACATTCAAGAACAAGGAAGCAAACCTGAGACAGGAATGAAAGGTGGCATTTCATACGAACCAAATCAACAAGCACTAGCTTTTCCAAATTTTCCAATTGAAGATCCAACTACGCAATTGTGGAGTTTGCAGACACCACCTGAATCATATCTGCAATATGAAAAAGTCAGCATGCCGTCTTATATTCAAGAACAAAAGAGCAAATCAAACACAGAAATAAAACATGGTGAACCACTCTATCTTCAAGAACAGAAAAGCAAATCTAAGACAGAAATGAAAGATGGCATGCTATACGAACCAAATCAATCAGGACAAGAAATTTTTCCGAATTTTCCAATTGAAAATCCAAGTACACAGCTCTTGTGGAACTTTCAGACGCCACCTGAATCGTATCAGCAATACGCAAAAGACAGCGAGCGTTTTTATAGTCAAAAACAGAATAGCAAATCAAAAACAGAAATGAAATACGGTGAGCCACCCTATATTCAAGAACAGAAGGGCAAATCTAAGACAGGAATGAAAGATGGCATTTCATATGAACCAAATCAATCAACACAAGAAACTTTTCTAAATTTGGAACATCCAAGTACCCAGCCGTTGTGGACTTCACAGGCTAGTGAGGCGATTACAGAGAGTTTCGGCAATCTCACAGATCTGGAAGAGCTACCTCTAAAATACAAAAATGTGTCCCAAAGTTTTCTTTTTCACGATGAAACTGAGTACATTTCAAGCACCGAGCAGAAACTTATGCCAACTACTTTCGCTACGACTCAGATAAACTTAAATGGAACTGAAGAAGCAGATTATTACGCTAAACACCCTCCCTTGGAAAAGCCCGTCACTGAAGAAAAAGAAGTAGATCCAAAAATGCTTAGAATGCATATCAAACCACCCAAGAAAAAGAAACCAGAGGAACGGTTGAAAAGATATCAAACTGGTCAGTTTTTTTAAATTGTACGTTTCTAACGTTCATCAGTGCAGTTAGCTATACAGTTCAGTGGAGTTAGATACAACTGTTCAGTGAACTTATTACTTTTTCTAACAAGTTACACTACACTAATGGACCGGACAGCAAGATGTGATGGCATAAGGGAAATAATACATGCTTTAATACGGGGATAGTCCTCCACGTGCTGTAATTACACTAGCAACCCTTCTTGGCATACTTTCAACAAGGTTTTGATACACAACTATGGGTATTTCTGTCAATTCCTGCTGAAGAATGTCGCCAGCTCAGATGTAGATTTCGGACGTGGTTCCCTCGTCCGTCAGCGTCGCTCCAGCTCGTCCCACAAATGTTCTATGGGGTTTAGGTGGGGACTCTGAGCAGGGCAGGGAAGACGTTTTACACATTCATATCTTCATACCACCAACCTACAGTAGTATAAGTAGGTTGTTAATTATGTTTCAGAAATATCTGAATCATGAAATTAAATTATGCCTAGCAAAGTGTGATGAAATACCCTTCATACAAAAGTTTTATAATAAATAATTTAATAATGTTATACAATCACATTATAAATATTAATATGATGTGTAGTGGCCATCTCAGTCAATGACTTGTTTCAGGCACCGTGACATGGTGTCCATTAAGCTGGCGACTAAATCAGAATTCATTCTGATTGAATCCCAGGATCTGCTGGCAGAAATTTCTGTTTTCCCTTTGCGAGCAATCCCCAATAACGATAATAATCATCGAATTTTGCAAACAGTCTTGCTGCGCTACTAATTATGCACGTAATGAGATGAAATTTGGAATTCCGATGTTTCAGTAACAGTTGAATCACGTGGTGTCCAAATTTGCCCATCTTTCTATTCATAATTTTTATGAATATTAATTTTATAATTGATAAAAAATAGTAACATTTAGTTTGATAGTTAAAATGTTTATAGATTTTGTTTGGGTTTTTGGGTAGCAAAGGATAGAAAAACAATTTCCAAGGAAAATTAATGTTTTTAGCAAATATTACAAACAACGTGAAACACCAATTTAACATTTGGAGATCTATTTTTCAAACACTTACAAATCGGTGAAAAATTCTATAAAATTGATGAACTTTTTTTATTTCCACCTAAAATTGTGTATAATCCAAATTTGTGATGAAAGTTGAGGATTCGTACTAAAAATATCGGAGCAAGCACCAAATTTTATATGAAGACGGCCATTTAGATAAATTTTAACTATTGATATTTATAGAAAACATTCATCCCTATCGATTGCTACCTTCTGTTTTGTTCTGCGATGTAAATTGTGCAATTGCGATCGAGGGTGAGTCTTTTTTTTTATGGCTGTACAACTCTTGTACCGGCCGAAATCTAAATTGATTCTTGTCGTGTTTCCTATAACTTTCAAGGTACTGTATTAACCGTAGTCTTAATTCTTCCTTTGCGTAATCACGGTGACGGCTGTACCTTGAAAGTTATAAGAATCACGCCAGTTATATCTATAGCCGTAGTTAAAAGGTAAACTTTTGAATTGATCATGCATTTATTTTAACTTTATTTATATTCTCTACTTTAATTTCATTTAAATCATGCGTTATTTTTAAATGACTTTTCTCACTAACGTGGAAAGTGACACGATGACCTCATTTATGGAAAATAAATATTTATCTTACCAACAGACGCCAACTTCTTAGAAAGCATCCCCAAAAGAAAGACATTTGATTCAGATTCTTCGATATCCAAGAGGGCAGTGGGCGTGCATACCAGGAACCGAAGACGAATCGATGGGGATAGCACCGAAAAACTTCTGCTCATCGACCAGCAACTTGGGGCACAAGGTGTTCCCTATAACGGTTGTTGTTACAACGGCGGAACATGCATCGTGGGTGGAAGGCCAGATGGTAAGAGAATAACGACGTTTTTAACTTTTAAATTTATACGTCGTTGCCGCAAGAACCCTGTGGTCTCAAGGTGATAAACGGCCGTCATTGCCAGCCTGTCTTGAAAGCGTGTGATTTTTTATTTTAAATACATTGGGAACAATCTTTCAGGGACATTAAGACAGATATAACAGTATTTTCTCAGTGGAAGAACAAAACTGGTTGTATTGTGTACGATTGTGTTTGTACTTCAAGCATAAACTTTCTGAGAATGCTTCTTGTCCAGATGCGTTTTGCGGAGACACCCACAGAGCTGTATATCACCAAGCGATGTATCCGTAAAACATGAAAGACATTCTCTATTTTCAATGCAAACCAAATGCATTTTAGGTCATGTGTTTACGTATCAGTTGTATGATACACGTGGATATTTTTACTCGCATAATACACATGCAAAAGTCCAAAAATTAAGGTTTGTTGGTTGGATTGGATTTTATAGCGTAAGGGGTCATATTTGGCTATGCTGAGGCAAACACCAGGCAAGCAATGTCAAGTAATTTTGAAAAGGAAGGATGGAGGAAAGAAAGTAGAGATTGATCGCTTGGGCATTCTGGGGTCGTGACACCCATGTTTACCAGCGGTAGTAAACCTCATGGGAAAAGAACATATCGCTAGGATACCTCGGATTTGTGAAGCCCGTACACACCTTAAGATGTAACCCGAGGGTTTTCTTAGGGCTATATTTGTCCAAGCTGCACCGAACACATACAACATGAAGTAATGGACATACAACATACAACATGAAGTTATGGACACACACAAGGAAAGTTTTACTGACACAGAACAGAGAAATGCACCTAGGTAGGAATCGAACCTGCGACGCCTACCGCTGGGAGCATACCCACTGAGCCACGACGGCCACAGAAAATGTAATAAAGAAATCCTATTTTAATTACATGCCAAGTACCAGCACCAAAGTACCTCAAGTGACAAATGAATGTTCCATTGGATATTTGGCATAAATAAGAACGACCACATGCCTCCGTGGCGCTACTGGAAACTTGAGAAAAGCGGAGAAATGCTTAAATGCACATTGTAGGTTTTAGTTATTGCGAAAACACATTTTTTGCTCTATTAAAAGCAACCTAATGCGTAACGTGCTGGCCTCTGAACCAATACAGACCTTACAAAATGCATACATACTTTCCACGCCCGACCAACCGGTATAGTGATTAAGATGTTAGCCTCTAGACCGGAAGGTTCCTGGTTTGAATCCGGGTCAGGACATGGATGTTTGTAAGTGCATGGTGTAGAGGCGGCTGCTGCAACTTAAATCTGTCGTGGCCGAAAGTTCTCACGTTGGGTTGGTGTGGAAGTTTGGAAAGTGGGGTGTGCCAGCTCATATGTTGCCTCTTCATCTGGCCGTGGTTCAAAATTACGTGGCGATACACCAAATGGCTTATAGGCTGGGACGGTGGTAACTAGTTGAATATACTTTCCACAATGCCGGTCAAGAAATCCTGTGACAAGTAATCCCATTAGCACACTGGAGCCCAGCCCGTCTTTGCTCTTGTGTGATCATTTTGGTGGTAGTATTTTCGCTGCAAAAAGCACCCCAAGCATTTGTTGGATTGAGATCAGGTGAGTGTGATTGATACGAATTCGATATTATCCTTTATGTTTGGAGATGTGCGAATAAAGCGATGACAGGGTGGTATCTAAATAGGAAAATTCCATTTTCTAAAAAGTATCAGGCTTATTGGCATGTCACGGTATGGTCATTTTTTTTTGCTACACGAATCAAATTTATTGTCATAGAATAAATAAATCGCCGTGTTTTTCTTAAATATAATGTGACCTGATACGTATCGAAAATACTGAAAATAGCAATATTTAGCAATAAGCTAAGAGCGTTTTTGTATAAGTTTTAAACCAGTATTTCGTATCTTGCATATTTTCACTAATTCCTATTTGTAACAGCTCACTTCTCTTTTGAAATTCACTCCGCTTCTTTTCTCCTGTGGCATGGCCAAGGGGTGCTCTAGGCTACCAAGCTTCCTTTAAAATAATTATAGTTTCTTATTTTTCTTATGAATTAAATGTTATAAATTGCTTTGTGGAATCCTAAAACATAACGGTGGTATTTATGGCAAAAAACATTCGGACCAATTGGCAAAGGTTTGAGAACAGTTCGTTTCCCAACGTAAATCCCCTTTATCTCTACGTAACATCAAGATGCTTATATGCTTTCTATAAAGAATAATAGACTTTCGATCTGCAAAGAGATATATGCAGGAGAGAACTGGAATGTTTTATTAAGGAATAAAGCTCGCATCCCATATGTCTAGCCCCGAGCTGTAGGAGTCGCTTGCTTTCGCTTTCATACAGGACATGACTACCTATTTACGACAAATTCTACCTACTAAGACACTTAACTGTATTGGAGTCTTCACCTCAAAGACTGACCTAAAATTCATGACAATAGAATTTCAAATACTGTTGATACTGTTATTAAGCTTATATTTTTTCACTTCAAAACTTTTTTGGGCTGCTCGTTTATTGATTGTCGATGGGCTGGAGATGGGCGACGGATATAAAAAAAAATATCAAATGAATTGTTTTTTATGGTAATAAATTATTTTTGCATTCGAATAACTTTTAAGTCTGTTAATCAAATGAAACATAAAAAGGAATTTTTAATTCTGTGATACTGCTCCTTCCACGACATTAGTGATGGCCGATCGGCTGGAGAAAGGGGACGGATATAAAAAAAAATATCAAATAAATTGTTTTTTATGGTATTAAATTATTTTTGCATTCGAATATAACTTTTAAGTCTGTTAATCAAATGAAACATAAAAGGAAATTTTAGTTCTGTGATATTGCTCCTTTCAATTTGTACATAAATCCAATTTTCTAACAAACTAATCTTAAAAAATATCAATGCAAATTTATCAAACTTTCTGGTGTTCACTTAGCTACTGGAAGCGCTACCATAAGATGCATATGTAGTCCATCCTACACGGGTCGATACTGCGAAACTCAAGTGGACGAATGTCTGAGACGTAACATTTTGTGCAAGAAACACGAGATGTGTGAAAACATCAATGGCGTTTTTACCTGCTCTTGCGCTCCCAACTTCGTCATTGAGGGGGATGACTGCATACGTAAGATACTATTTCGCTTTCTGAACTGAATGCAAGTTGACCGGCTGCACTTATCTACGCATTTCTTTTACTTTAGCTGCAGTAACTTGCGAAGAATTTCCTTGCCTGAATGAAGCTGAATGCGAAGATACAGAAAACGGGGGTTTCAAGTGCCGCTGTCCTTTGGGATATCGGGGTAGAACGTGCAATATTCGTAAGTTGCTCGATTTCGTTGCATTACCATAGCTACTAAAACGACGAATTTTGATTCGCCAAAACTGCTATGTACTGTGATTTATCCCATTGCTAATGATATTTTCTTTGCTCCAAAAGCAAGGCCAATTAATTGAAATTTCCATCATGGCTCTACAAAGACAGATTTGTGAATTATTATGGGTTACCCTTGTAAATCACTGGGTTCTCGTTACGCCTCAAATTATTCTAGACACATAGTGCTAGTAAAGAGGCTGCGTATTCATTCAGGACGGATTCCCACCCTGACTAGACTAAAATACCGGGGCACATTTAGACTAGAGTGCCTATATAATATATAGAGTAATAATAAGAGTGGCGACATACGGGAAGCACTTTCTGGTTGGCTTAGAGACCTTTTCTACAGCCTGAGGCAGTCTTTTCCTAGCTCCCGTAGACTTAACATGGGAACTTTTTGTGTGTTCGAGAAAAACGTGTGTATATTAAATTAAAAAGAAAGCATAGCTTATTCATGTTCCATTTCGTGTTCTAGAATGTTTATTTATTATTATTTTAGTGTTTGGTCAGTTTAAATTTGAAGACTTTTTGAGTAAATAGCTTTTTTATAAAAACATGGTGTTTCCCGCAATCTAAGTTAGCGCGTTGTGCAATCCATCTCATCAATTACGCATGTAATTGAGCGTTTATATGATTCATTTATACTGAATGTATCCATATTATAACAATCATATGCTTTTTGTTCTCCTTGAAAGGAAATATTAATTCGCCCAGCAACCTTCTTTGAGACGATTCTGGTAGAAAAATGGCTGCCGCGCATGCACATTGGGCCAAATTTGGTCCCTTGTCGCCATTTTTATTATATAGGCACTCTAATTTAGACCGATCTAGTACCACCTCAATTAAGGGTAATCATTGGAGATGAGAAGATAAATTAAAGCCCTGTTGCTTCATGAAAATTTGTGCTTCGGAACAATTATTTTTATACATTTTATACCTTTATATTTGTAATGATATGTCCTTATATTTTCGTAGATCAAGCCCCCAACCATAAAAATGTTGGAGGGCTCAAGGAGTCAGCAAGAATTGGTAACATTTCTCCGGATATAATATCCTATTGAGTCTGCTCGAATAATCCTATATATTTTCTAACCATGTTTCTGTATACAGAGTGATCATAAAGTAACTTACCCTGTATTCGAGCCTCTAAGTGGCTGTGCTATTTGGGGACTAGTATAAGAAATATCATGGCACTGTAATCAAACAGATGAGCTTACATAGGTTTCATAATAGACGTACGTATGCTATACGGCGTGTAAGAAAGATATGGAACGCGATGTAACATCGATGGTTTGAATTTCCGTGATGTAACATCGATGGTTAGAAAATCTAAATCATATGGGCAAAACGAAGCAAACGAACATCAGAAAGTGTGAATAAAAATATACTGATACTTTCAGCACGAAAAATATAAGTCTCCGACCAGACAGTATTACCAGATAACCCTTGCAAGGGGTTTGCTTTTTAGGTCAGCACACTTCAAATATAATTATAAGATGTGGCATTATCGACCGTCTATTTTGTCCATCGTCAAACTGAAGGTAGATTGTAGACTATAGTTAAGGACACGTGAACACTAACTAAGGTAGGTGACTAAGTTACAACGGGTTGCTAAATTTATGTCGCTCGATATGATGGTCATAACTCATTGAATCAAACCGAGATGCCCTGCCGGTTTGGTCACCCTAGATTAATCTAAAACCTCCACCTAATCGGATTCAGCTGATGCCTTATTGGGAATATTAATCTGGGATAATAGGATTAAAGGTTATGTACATTTTGTACAAGTTTATTCTAATGGATAATTCATTGTGTAGACTGTCTTTGTTACGTACTCTGGCCTTCTGAACAAGTACTCTCTCATCTTCTGAATAGGTCTCTAGGGATGGGGAGGGGGGGGGGGGCTCTGAGTACGAATCCCAGTCATGGCATGAATATTCATTGTGGTTCAGAATATAGATGTGAAATATAGGTAAACTGAGCATTGCTATAAAGTGGAGCATCAAAAAGTGTGACCAATATGTCGATTAGTAGTCACGTGACTGCTCTGAAAAATTAACATTGGGCCGATTTGGTATCTTATCATCACATTTGGCGATATAACATCTTTTGACAGGGTAAATGTGCCAGAAGCCTAGGGTGTGGTGACAAAAACGGTGCAACCACCAAAGACTATTGCCATATATAGCTTGAGCCAATCAGTTAATAAATCATTGAATGGGCATCTTTTCCGGTCCCGTGGATCAATCCGATGATGAATGTTCGTTTCCACCCAGCAGACGAAAGTAGCCTAAGGGTAATGTTGCTGCTTGTTTTGGTCGCATGATCAGTGACGGATCAAGTCAAGTGGAGGCCTTAAAGCGGTAAAATTTTTCGGGGCCCTCAAACTCAAGTTGGAAAAAAAAGATTCAAGAAAACTCCCATTAAGTTATTAACAAAAAAGAAAAGTAAAAAAAATTTCATACCATACCACATTAAAAGAAGTTATGAAAAAAACATGTTTTACATGAATTTTCGCCTAGCTTTATTTCTTGCAAATTCGTCAATTATTTTGGCCGCAGAGAAGTAAAACTCTTACTTTTCTGTGATTTTGGCAGTGTCAATTTAATTTAAAATTTCTAGCTCTATATACTGACGGCCATATTAATTAATCTTTCTTCTCACATATAGTACTCCTTAAATAATTTTTTTACTCCTTAAAACAGAAAACGATCTTTCTCCTGACGTATTAGATAAGGGAATTGTTAAAGAAATTTCACACACAATACTATTTCAAAACATTCAGAAATGTGCAAGACATTTTTTTGGCGGCGCGATAGATCTTAGATGTGGTTTTTACTGTGTCCCCGTTTTATTTTAGAAATAATTAAAAATGGTCAAATTTGATCTTCAAAAGTACAAACATCAATGTCATTTTTGTAAATATCCTTCAACTTGTTTATCGTGTTCATTTTTTTCTTCTATTGATAAATCCCAATCCAAAAGTATTCGAAAACGTTACACAACTTCATAAATCTGAGTTCTTTGAGATAATTTGCCTTGGTACCACATTTGACATAAAATGAATTGACTATCAAATTTTCTCATATTGTAAATTCATGTCCGACTTCTTTGTTTTCATCCAAACACATTTTCCTCCTTTGTTTTCTGCGAGTTTGTCCCTCTTCCACATTAAATGATAGCCCTGATAAATGAGTTCCCTCTTTTTCAAATTCTCTGAAATTATTGAAAAATGTTTCTAATGACCTTCAATAGGATAGATTCTTTCAATAGTTCGAATTCCACTGATTGTAGTGATTTACTAGTAGCATTTATTCTTTGTAAAACAGTATTCCAAATAACTGTCAGGGCGATTTCATATTTGTCCGTTTTCTTCAGAAGTGAAGTCGCCTCCACTGTGGTAACTTTTTTTCTTCTAAATTACAAATTTCAGTTAAAGCCTATTTTATATGGGTGAAACCAAGTTTTATAGCTAATACAGCATCTGTTCCCTGCTGACCATCTTGTATTAGAAACTCTTTTCACTGCACTTGAAGACGCACATTGTAAAGACACTGTAACAACTTTCCTGGAATCCTAATGAAAAGCCATTTTTAAGAACGGCGCCCTTTGGTATTCTAAGGCCCTACGCGGCCGTTTAGTCCTCTTACCGTTTAATCCACCACTGCGCATGATCCTGGACATATAAAAAGGTTACCATTGCTTATGCTACTTTTATATTTTCTCCATGGTTCAGAATCCACTTAAAGCCCTATAGAACCAGGCTATGGTAGCCCGGTTGGAAGAGTAACGGAATAGCAACGGGAGGGTTGCTAGTTCGAACCCAACCAAAGAAAGTCGTATAAAAAAGGGGCTGGTGCCTGTTAAATCTGTTGTGGAGTCAAATGTCCTCGCATCAGGAAACACTACTTTTTAAATGTAGCAGTTTTTTGTATGGTAAGATTCCCCTGTCACGAATCATATGTCACATACCGCATTTGTCAATATTGTAACTCCCAATATAATTAACTTATTTTTAATCATAATGCTCTACCAAACATTCCTTTAGGTGTTCCACAATGTGAAGATTCATCATGTTCAAAAGAAGAAATTTGCATATCTACAGAAATAGGATACGAATGCATGACGAAAGAAGAAGCAGAAAATAACTCTGAAACGCCTTCCATTTTCTGAATATAACAATAAGTAAACATGTTATTGAGTCATAATTCAATCAGTGATTGTTTTTTTCCCCCAAATTAACCACCCAACACAAAAAAACTCTAAAGCATTGGATCCAGAGAATTCTAGAACTTTTTAAAAAGCGATAAAACAGATTTTCCATCAGCAGCACCTTGAGCGATAAGTATACAACGCTATACTTTACAGAAGAAAATTTTTCTATTAATAGAAATACTTAAATAATGAAAGATTGGGAGGTATTCTATTCAACGTCGCACTGAACCAACGCAGCGGACTATTGACGACGATTCGAAATCAATCCCCCAAGGATGAAAGATTAAACTCCCTTCCTTTACCAATGTCACTGTATCATTATATCAATTCAACTTAATCGACAAATGCAACACATCTATCTCTTTTCTATTTTATTTTAAATGTTTTCGAGATTTTTCTAAATTGAGTCCTTTGTCAAATGAAGGGGCGCAGTAGCCTGGCTCAAACACTAAGATTAACAATCATAGGGCTGCGAGATCGAAACTTGGTTCAACCTGACACTCGTATACACGGTGCTAGACACGTTAAATCTGTCGTGTCCTCAAACATCCTCAAAAATGGCGCGGTGTGGAAATTTAGAGAGTGAGGTGCCAGCTCAGGTGTTGCTTCGTCATCTGACCGTGGTTCAAAATTACGAGGTGTTGTCCTCGGATCTTTCCCTTCAGGGACTGATCCCGGACCGTCGTCAATAGCCCGTTGTGTTGCTCTAGTACGACGTTAACTAAAAAATTACCAATTACCCTTCTATATATAGATCGGAAGGTTCCTGGTTCGAATCCGGGTCCGGATGTTTGTAAGCGTATGGTGTAGAGGCGGCTGATGGTGCACCTTAAATCTGTCGTGGCCGAAAGTCCTCACATTGGGTTGGTGTGGAAGTTTGGAGAGTGGGGTGCCAGCTCAGATGTTGCTTCGTGAACTGACCGTGGTTCAAAATTACGAGGTGTTGTCCTCGGATCTTTCTCTTAAGGGACTGATCCCGGACCGTCGTCAATAGCCCGTTGTGTTGCTCTAGTACGACGTTAACAACAAAAATAAATAAATAAATAGCCTTCTATATAAAATTATATTATAAAAGGTATGTGAGCTGATTATATTACAAAATTGACTTGTTCAATCAATTGTTTGGTTAGATTCCCTTAGTACCATTGAGCAATCTCGTGAAATGAAAAAAAATTGGTAGTTCTTATCGAGGTAAGGTAAGGAATTTTGGTTAACGTCGTACTAGAGCAACACAACGGGCTATTGACGGCGGTCCGTGATCAATCCCTTAAGGGAAAGATTCAAGGACAACACACCTCGTAATTTTGAACCACGGTCAGATGACGGCTTATCGAGAGGATACAAACAGTACTTTTGACGTGAATACTCAGGCCTTATGTTGGATTGCGAAATGAATGAAGCAGACATAGGAAGTGTGAGGAATTGTTTATTGTGAATATTCTACAATTAATTTAGTCTGATTTTAATATTGAAGAATATTTTTATTGGTTAAACGCCTGTGACTAGCGCGTAGTTCTGTAGCTTTCGAATGATACTAACTTACACAGTCCTCACTCCACGTAATCCAAAGTTACAAGCTCGCCAATCACCGTAGAATTTCGACTTATTGTGGACCCCCCAGTGCGCTTGCGTATTCGGTCGGAAGGTGATGTCAGGTACAGGCATCATTTGTACACTCGTCGCTATATTTATCTCCTGGGTGTTTCTTCTAGTTTTAAAATCACAAGACAAAACAGTTGTAACGCTCAACTGTTCATGCATATAGCCCCAGTACTGTTCCGATTTTAAAGACGCATTCATGTCAAAACGTTGGACAATTTAGAGAATGCACTTCCGAGATTACCATATTTACCATCCACTCGTACTTTTTCCGCAGTTATGATAAACATATAGGCCCTATTGTAAATAGAGCTAGGGATGTCACTGGAAAATTTATATTCGGGGTTAAGGCTGACTCTGGATTCTCGTTTTATCGGATATAAATTCAATCAAGTTGTTGCAAAAACGTTCCGCATAATAAAAGCGGAGTGTTGGTATGCATTACTTTGAGCCGTGTTCAATTGTAACATTTTTCAGGCGTTTCTCCTTGATATTCAGTACGGGCTTTAGTACCTATGCTTCTATGCATACAATAGGGCAATTCGCTGATGATGCAAGGGACAATTCACAGTACTTAAGCTCAGTTTCGTTGTTAGAAAACATTACTGTGTGGGATTTTTTCTTTTTTATATGTAGATAAGGAATCATTCTTTTTTAGTAGTAAGAGAAAAACGGGAATTGAAATTAATTTAGAAATGTAAAATGTACGAATTTCAAACGATTATGCATGGGACGACTTTTTTACGCAACTCCTCAATTCTGTGATTCTATAAGAGATAAAAAAGAAAAAAAAATAGTAAGTTCAAGGTTTTGTACTGTTTAAGGTTTTAACATTTAAAAGAACCGTTAGCAGACAGAAAAAATGTTTAGCAAATATCAAAATTATACACAAGACATTCATGAAATGATACATGGGACAAAATATTCCGAAGCTAAAGAATTCCAAATTTTGGTGTTTGTTCTTAATAGGAATGTACCTTATTGATAACGTAACACATTTCATAAAAAAAATATATATATATATACTTTTTTTTTAATAGAATGAGCATAAAAATGAGTGAAGCAACATAAATTTAAATGCTCATATTTGGTCTCAATATAATATGCTTTTGGAATGATTTATTCAGAATACATCATTGAGACAAATCTTCCGAAAAAGTCCAAAACTAACAAGTAATTTGAGCCGTTTTTATACGAATGATAAAGTACACATTTAAAAACACATTAAGCCAAAAATCATTCCATATTCACTATATTTATAAAAATAGGTTTTAATGTCAAAATTGCAAACTTTCAGGACATAAAACTGAATATACACCAAGTAAATTTCATCTCAACAAGCAAAATTTTTAAAAATGTGTACATGTAGAATAATTTGAGAACAGTGGCATTGAATTAACAAGAATTTATATTGTTACTGTGAATATTTTTGGCCATACCTCGGAATCGTTTTTACATTCAGTGCTCTGAATAGAATATTATGGTTCTTAAACCCTTATTGCTAATTAGGATCTCAAAATTTCAAGCCCTATTGCAGTCACCAAAAATATTTTTATTAACTGGAGCAAGACCACAGGCTATTGGCGACGGTCCAGTATCAGGCCGAAAGGGAAAGATCCAAGGACACCACATAATTTTTAACGTCACACCTGAGCTGGCACCCCATTCTTCAAACTTCCACACCATGCCAATGTGAGGACATATGAGGCCACAAGATTTTAAGTGCACTAGCGTTTTTAGATACCCATATACACGACGGTCTTTGGTTGGATTCGTCATCTGACCGTGATTCAAATTTACGTGTTGTGGATCTCTCTTTGAGGATTGCGAATACCAACGAGTGCGCGAATATCAACTTTGGTTGGATTCAAACCCACAACCCTCCGGTGGCTAATCAAAGCTTCTAACGCCTCAAGGTCCTCGGGTTACGGTGTTTACTGTTTTTATAGTTACTGTTTAAAATAAAACTTTAACTATTTTTGCTCTGTATATTTCATTTTGTGGAAACGTTACCTAAAGACACAAATTTTAGCACTTTTAAAGAAATAGTTCAAATAGAATTAAACAATTCACAACTAACCATGATTTCATTCACAGAAACTTTATTTGCAACCTCTCCATCCAGCATGCTAATCTATACAAGCACCAAAATATTTCCATGTTTTGGAGTGGGTAAGCATATTTGCCAACTTTGAAAACTGTGCATCAGTAAAACTTTTTGCACAAACGCCTCTTGCCATAAAACACAACATAAATACATGGATTAATGTGTATTAGAAATATCCCTGTCAGAATAACTAGTACTATACATAAATGTTCTATTCACAAAGTTGCTTCATTTAGTTTTTTATTCAGAAGAGGGGGTTGCAGAAAATTTCAATGAAGCTATAGTAGATTTTTTTGTCTTTTTCTGCACTGAATTTCTCCTCGAAACAAGGTTTGGGGGTTTTATGGATGGTTGACAGAGAATTAAATATTTCAATTGCTCGAACGAAACATTAAAAATTCGTAAAAAAGTCAGACCCATTCGTAAATCAGTAAAATTACGTGGAAATCCGTAAAGTTGGCAAGTATGGGTATAGTGTGTTAACTTTTAGAATTCTGAGAAGTATATAATTGGTCATTACCACCCAAAAACATCAAGCATTTTTAAACTAAAAAACAAACCCAATGTTTCTCAAAGTAGGCACAAACAATAATTAATTTTAAAAAATACTGATTTTTTTTTGTTGTTGTTGTTGTCCTATAACTTTTTACATAAAAAATATCACAGGGTGCTGTTTTCTAAACAAAATATGTACCTAGAAATTCCATGAGATAATATAAAATAAAGTAGGTAAAGAAAAGAGAACGAAGTATTAAGTCTCATCCACATGTCTAGTATTCCAGATTTCATTGCCATTTTTAAGTTCATCTGGAACTAAAAAATTTGTGTAAATTAATTCGTAAGTATATAAAACAAAACTTCAAATTCGAAAATACTTTTATTTTTTAGAAATATTTAGTTTATCAAAAATATAATTTTATTTAATAAATAACACGACAGAAGTCAACAATATTTTACACCATTTTTTCATACAATGGAAAAAGATAAAAAATGTTAATTATAACATGCTGATATGTTGTACTCCATTTACATATTTACATATATATATTATATACACAAACCAATTAATTCATCACATATAAAACAAGATCCTAATTTAAAATGTTCTATATATATGAAATTTAAAATTGTAACACAAATCTTACCAAACAAATCAAATACAACTAATTCCAACATTTGAAAACAAACTAATTTATCATATATAGAGCAAACCATGCATAAAGATATGCAAAAATAGTTAATATTCAGGAATTTCTCAGTCAATGCAAATAAAAAAGCAATGCCAGAGTCTGAGAAGTCTGTCATGAGTTTGTTTACATACATTTTTTAAAGCATAAATACTTGACACATAAAAGGTAAAATTAAAATATAATGCAAATTATTTTAAAGCAACTCATTGAATTTCAAAAAGGATAGCAACAACAAAAATTAGCTTTTAAATTACGATAAATAAAGGAACAAACAGCCTTGTTTTCAAAAACTTTTTTCAGTCATAAATTTAGGGCAATGGAAGTAAATTTAATTAGATAAAATAATCACAAAACAATTATTAGTATGCAATAAAGAGAAAGACTGAAAATTGTAAAAAATGTACAAATTAGAGAAATATGCCATAAAATTTCGAAAAACTACATGGAATTTTTGCATTTTTCAAGAATTTTGCAGGAAAACCAATTAAAAAAATTAAATTCAAGCACTTTCATTGACTTCCTGAAAAATTATCTTTGCCGCATGCATGAACATCCTGCAATAAAGGTTGCATTTCAATTTCTTGACTAAAGAGATTGCTTCAATTCACACTACTGTTATTAAAGGATGAATAACTATTCTTCTTGCTGTATCGGCGAACTATCAAGTAAACACCTCCAATCAAAAAGAACAACAAAAGAGCACCAAGACCAACACTAATAAACACTATTACAGAAACTGACAGGTTTGGATGAACAGATGATCCTGTCCCAACCATAAAGGTCCTGTAAAATAAAACATAAATATTATCAGAAAACTTGAGTATTTCAGGCATCTCCACACTACTTCATCTTCACGAACTAATCTTTTGTTTCTGAATGCACCAAAATTATTTTAATTAAAAAATAAATTTAAATTATGAGTAAATTTAAGTAAAGTACTTAGTATATAAGTAGTATAGCATTTTTAAGTAAGTAAATTTAATAAATCAACTTTAATTTAGTTTTCTTGAAAAATCCAGGTTTCTCTAGGATGATTCCTTCACCAAATAAAATTTACGGAATTAGTTTGTGGCCCCTCATAATATATTGAAGGTCTCGTCAAATTACTTTAATATCCAGGACTGAGACATTTTATTAGAGAATAATAGACAGTTAAAGCCACAGGAACATGATGGCACATTATCTGAGATGGTGATCCCCCATAAGAACCATATAACTAGATTTCAGGATCAGGTCTGTCAAGAACAATATTTCAATATCTGTACTGAATCGAACAATGAAATATCTTTGATTGCATTAGTGTAATGATGATTTTTTTAGGCATTTGATGAAAACTGTATGGGCATGAGCAATATGATGCCATGTTAGGTCTGCTCAAAATTTGGGAGTCAAATCAGTTCGTAGATGCAAGATGCAAAAGTTCTGACCAAAGATGTCAACACAAGTTGATAAGATAATAGTGTTCTAATAAATCAGTGCTTCTCCAACGGCCATATTCACAAGTCTCGAGTTAACTCGAGGATCAGTTGATCCGCGAGTAAGAGTTAACTCGAGGATTATCAAAAACGGTATTCTCAAATGGCGTGTTAAGTGATCCGGGGATTAAAATGAGACGCTCGCTATGATTGGCTCCTCACGATCACATGATATTGTTTACATTGGTTAGGACGCCCGAATCTGCATTCATACTGATCAAACCCGTACTTCGCCGTAGAATTGATTCCAAATTGTGAATAAATAGGACTCGCACAGCATTTTAATATGGGTTTGGGAAAAGAAATGCAAAGGTATTTAATCTCAAATTGGATTTTTATGGAAACCTAAATTTGGCAAGAAAGAATTGTACACAATGTCTTGACAGATGTATGTAATCTGATTATCTTTGTACTTGTCAGTATGGGTGGCGCCATCTATCTTTTCGCTAAGCTACTTGGTTAAGATTACGCAGCTATTTTTATTTTCATTTTTCTTTTGAATTTCAATAAAAATATGTTTAAATTTTTCCATTTAAGCAATTTTATTATGAGGAGATTAGCTGCTATGTAGTAGGTGCTCCGTAATGACAGATCCAGTTCAGTCATCGCAAGAATTCTGTAATTGAGCATAGAATGAAATGTGTCCTCCATTTTCTTTTTCCAAAAAGATGGTACTGTGCATGCGTTAAATGTAACTCGCGAGTTAACTCGCCGATTTCGGAGGATCAAAATGTAACACCGAAACGGCAGTTTAAACCACGGATCAGGACTTGTGAATACGGTTTTTTCGATAACTCGCGGATTATCGTTGATCCTCGAGTTAACTCGGACTTGTGAATACGGCCGCAAGAGTCTGCCCCACCGAATTGGTGCACCCGTTGACATACTTAGGTGTGCAGTATGAAATCCCAGATAGATATAACGAAAAATAAAAATGAATTTATAAAATAGTACATTAGATCCTCATTTCAGCATTAAAATGTTCTTTATGGTAGATCATTATTACTCTGTTAACGGACTCTCTTAAGAGCGAGGGAAATATGCAGTGCAGCAAAGAACACAAGCAAGAAGGATTTATACTTGTTCAAACTGGTTCAATCAGGGCTTGAGCTAATGAGCAAGTGCAGCTGCTCAAGGTCGTTTAACAGTTATTTCTATATTTCTTTGTTTTTTTAATCTTATTTCTTAGTATTTTTGTGTGAGGTGGACCTAGGTTTTTTTTGTATTACTTAAAGTGTGCTATGACTTCAAAAAGTTTGAGATCCACTGTATTAAATGAAGACTTATAGTCTTTAAGTAAAGCCATTTTAAAGTCAACTGAAAACCTATAGATCATTTTTAGTTCTACTGGCTGACCCCTGACCTCTTTGCCACTAAAAGAGGCAAACTTATGCCCATTGTTTAGGACCACAGAGTAGAAAGTTGCTGCTACTCCTAATAAGGACAATGGCCAACATCCATGCATTAACAAATCGGGACCTACTGAGTGACAGATGCTTGGCGAGCGTAAGCGATTAGGGGCAGAGCCCCCTAGTGTATTAAAATAAAATAAATGCATACAAATTATTTTAAAGCACAATTATTTACATGTTGAGAGTATTTCATAAAAACTTTTAATACTCACCATGAAGTGTATTTAGTTTTCGGATAAAAACCACCTCCTTCGGTTCCAAACGTCATGTTGAAAATGTTTTCAGAAATATGTTCTTGCTCAGAAAAATATAACTCAGCAATGCTTCGAACATTAGAAATAGAATACTGCAAACAGTGTGAAGTCAGTCGTGCATCAGCTGAGTTGGCTACACTAATATCTTGGCTTGTATAAGCCACCGGACGCCAACTGAGAAACGAGTCCTTTTCATCATCTTTTTCATAACATGGAGGAAAAATATCAACATCCTAAATAAACAAAAATATGCAAGTGAGAATAAATTACCACGTCACACAGCTTATTTTAAAACCACAAATACAAGAATATAAAAATATATAGCAGATGGTAGTGTTTCAAATTATTTGGTAAATGGTAACTGTAATTTTTGTTAACGTCGTACTAGAGCAGCACAACGAGCTATTGATGACGGTCCTGGATCAGTCCCTTTAAGGGAAAGATTCGAGGACAACACCTCGTAATCAAATTATTTGGAATTTATTATTACTTGGTGAATAAGTTAAGTACAGTAAAGCTGTATTTGAATTTTTCTTCTTTTTTTTTCTTTCATTTATGGCATGTACTTATGAATAATTTTTGCTACTTAATATCTCACAATTTGTCAAGCTGCAATGTGTGTAAAGCAAAAGACTAACAATAATTTGTTTCCAGTAAAAATATAACCTTTCTTAAGGGAACTCTTTGAAAAGATATAAGCAACTGTAACTAAGTGGAAATTAACAGGGAAACAAAAGTGCTCCTTCACTCTTTATCCCTCCTCCAAAAACAAAAAACTTTTATGATCTTCAATTTCAATCAAGTTTTCCCAGTCTTATCTCTGTTTTCATAGTTCGATGATCAGCTCTTACAGACAAAATTGCAAAACTGAGATCAATCAAGAAGGGAACGATCCAAAGACAGTACAAGTAAATTTTAACCATGGTCAAATGTTGAGGTCAATGCTTGAGCTGGCACCCCACTTTCCAAACTTTCACACCATGGCAACATGTGGACATTTGAGGAACCATGTACACAACTGTTTTGGTTGGATCGAGTTTCAAACTTGCAAACCTCCTGTTGCTAATCTGTTCAACCTCCTGGGCTACAGTGCCTCCAAGTTATAAATGCAATAGCATTTAGTGTCTCGTAGAATGATACATATAGTCATTATTTATCTTTCAAGGGCAAGAATCAAATGAAATAATCTGAAATTTTCAATTGAACTTACAGTAAATATTCCAGGTGAAAATTCATCACTAATAGAGTCAACTGAAACAGCTTTGCATTCCTTTTGGGAACAATTATGATACATAGATGAAAACATTAACATTTCTAAACCATATCTTGTCCTTGATGAATTAGAATACAGGTCATTGAATGCAACTCTGACTTGCGTTGAATTGCCAGTAAAAATCAAATGGGGAGAATCTTGAGCACTTCCTTCATCGCCTTTAGTAGAAAACTAAAACAATAATTTAAGCCACATTAAGATAAGGAAAAAATACAGAAAACTAAATTGCCATAAATTACTGCACTAATACTTCTAAGACCTCAACATAGTAGCCAAGTGTTTAGTTAAAGGCATTTATCATAAAACAATAAGTACAAGCAACACATATTTGTGCCTAAAATCAATTCACATGAACATGATGTGCAATTTTTTTGTTAATTTTCCAAACATCCTGTTTGCACAACAAACACTTTTATTTAAACTAGCATAATAATTTCAACACATAATTGCACTTTAAATACATTCTCATGAATATGGCATGTGTGATTTTTTTTTTGTTGTTGTTGTTTTACATGAATTTCCATCCTCTGGTGTGTGTTACTACAATTTTAATCTTTTTCAAAAAAGTGCAGATTTCCCGATTTCAAAGTATTGGGTAGCGGTCTGGAAATCAGAAATCAATATAAAAGTAACAAGAAAGTTTGTACAATTATTTAGGAGGTAACAGTCATCTATTCCAAGGTATTTACTGTGTAAAATTAAATATTAAAAATTCTAAACATTTAAAGGCCTTACAAAATGTTTTAATATATATATAAAAATTGAAATTAGAAACTAAATAAAACTATTCAATACCTAAAAATAGATAATTTCAGACATGAAATATAAGAATATAATACTTTAATAAAATTTTAAGACAGAAAATACATGACAAGCAAACTTTCAAAAAGATTCTTTCAGATTGGTCCAAATAAACAAAACATATCTAGAATTTGGATTTTAAATGCATTACAAAAAAATATGACTTTCTCTGATGTCATAATATTGGATAGCTCATAATATTGTATAACTCATAATCATGAGTTATTCAATCCCCAGTACAACTATTTATCATTTTGTGGAAAAAGCAATTTCAACTTGAAAGATATTTGCACAGGTTTGATGAATTGAAATTTCATTTTATTCAAGTACTGAATCAAGGATACAGTAGCCAGCATGAATATACTAATGCATTTGGAGCAGGGCACCAGACAGGTTAGTCACGGACTCGAAGTCATTTACCTATGCGTAATGATTGTTGCATGTTATAAAACGAATCGGTGGTATAGGTTTTGTTTAACATTCTTCAGAGACTGAACATTGATTTAAATACTTAACCCTTATATTAAGATAAAAATAAGAATTACTATGGTTTTATGCCTGCATATGCCCTATTTCAGTTAAAGGCGTCTATTTTTAAAGGGGGCCTTTGAACTGAAAAGTTTGGGAACCACTTATATAGAGTAATAGGACAATTATTTTGTTCTGATTATGAAGAGGAAAAGATCCCTTGTATGGAGTAATATTCAATATCAATGTTAATTACATTAGGGATTGAAAGCAATTTAGAAATCTCAAGTTCCAGGAAATACATGCTAGATGACAGACGTATGCTCTAAGCTATATTCTTTGATCAGAAATTTTTAGCTTGAAGTTGATCTTAAAATGGGGGCAAAAACAAATCAAAGAATGGAATCAATGTGATTATTTAAATAGACACTACGATGAAATTCAATAAAAAATTAATAATGAGTGTATTCATAATAAAAAAACTACCAGACATATGGAAGCATGACACAAAGTACTTATAATGGCTCAAATTTTGTAGCCAGGTCATAGTTTTTCATTAGCACTTAGTCAATGTACATACAGATAGAAATTTCATTTGCAATTTCCTGGTTCAAGATAGTTTTCACATTTCCTATTTTAGGATGTGTACAGCATTTTTTTTTTATCCATTTTGATATATGTTCTCTGAAAATATACAAAAATGTCTGGGAATAATCCAGATAAACTGAAATGGTATTGCACTGGGACTGCACTCATATTTGTGTCCTAGGAATGATATATTCCTATGAATAAAAATATTGATAACCGGAAGAAAATCAATTTCATTCTGTAGGTCAGGGGGTCCCACACTTATCCAAGTCGTGGCACCCTCAAGAGAATTAGAATTTTCTCACGACACCCTTGTTATGTAATATCTATCTGTGGTATATTAGATATATATATTTCATATTTGCACAACTTTGAAGAAGAAATTAGTGAATTAAGTGGTAAGAACATGGACATAATTAATACAACTCATTTTTAAAATTCAAAAATACTTTAATTGTACTTTTGGGAAAACATAGGTGTAAATGAAAATTTAAAAAACAAATAAAATTACCTTCAACATGCTCTTGGAGGTATATGAGTGTGTTCAGTGTGTCGGGTGAGCCAGCTGCTCACTGCACAATTGTTCGAATTGTGGAATTAAGATACAACTACTCGCGATATGCTAGTGATACAGCTACTTGCATTTCTTCTGCGACATTAAGTTTCGAATGATATTCGCTCCTTATAATAGCAACTGATTCATGGACGCTTCGCGGCACCCCTAATCTCTCTACGTGGCACCCCAGGGTACCGCGGCACACACTTTGAGAACTTCTGCTGTAGGTGGTTTTTATATATTTTTAGGTTAATAAATATGGACCCTTAAAATATTATTTAAATTTTTTTACCAGTTTTCAAAACTGCATTATGGAAATCAGGATTTGAGTTAGTTTAATGTTAATACACGGCCAAGTAATGCATAGGTTTCTGTAAATTTGTAGACATTAATTTTTACATGCCTTTGATTTCAATGTTTTACTGTTATTGAATATTAGCTTCTGTTGACAGGGGATAGTATTTTTAAAAACACACTGACGGTGTAAAAAATCATTATCCACCCTTGATTTCCTAGATTTTTACATGTTCTATAGACAGATACATATATTAAATAAATCACATACCTCTAATTCAAACATTCCGTTTCTTGAAAAACTTTCATCTTTACTTGTAGAATTCAGTTTGGCAGACGCAAAAACATCTGAACAACTAAAAGTTTCATTCTTTATCACACTCCATTCAAAGAATTCAAGACCCAAGCTTATTTGAGAGTCTACATCTGCAATACTAGCAGTATCAGAATTATAAAACTTTTCCCAGAGCTATAAGAGAAAACACAGGAATTTTTATATCTTCAAAGGAAAACTGAAACATGCATTACAAAAAGTTTTCCAAAGTTTACTTTACACTATAATTGATACAACCACTTCACCTTGAAAGAAATAAAAGAAACAATGTTAGCAAAATTAACCTTTTTACAAAAAATGAAAAAGATAAGATGTTAGTCTTTACACAAGAAAAATTGTACTACAATAAAATCTAGTGATGTGATAAATTAAAACAGGATAATTAAAAATGTTCAATTTAAAAAGTACACATATGCAATTAGAACTTTATATTGAGATGTGAAATGTGTTTATTTTCATAGTTATATATTTTGTCATAAAATCAAAAAATACTTTGATTAAAAATTTAGTTTTGCTAATCTTTAAGAAATGTCATTCTTTAAAAGGGAAGACTACAGGTCTTTCTTGACATAATCATTCCAACTATAGGCAACTAGAAATTCAATAAAATGTTTAATTTTAAGAAATGCACAAGTTATTACAACTCAACTGTACATAACAGTGGTTAGGAAAGTTTTCAGTCCTATGCACCCCTTGAAAATTAAAACTTCCCCAGACTTCTTGACAAAATAAAATTAAATAGGTCATATGTACACCTGCATTGTGTGTGTAGACAGTAGTGATCCTTCTTTATCATGTTAATGCGATGCTTTACACGATAAAAATCGGAGAAAATGATGGGACACAGTACAAAATCTGGAATCGACGTTTTGCTAACCGGCGTTTTTTGTTTTTCTCACTTTTTACATCATTCTGACCATTTCTACAGTACAAGGAGTTAAACCTGGACTTAATTGATGAAACAAAGCAAAATAACGGACATGTTCAAAGCAAATACCACACAGAAAAATTAGAAGATTTGCAAGTACAATTTGTTGCATTTTATTACCATTTCTACAGTACAAGGAGTTAAACCTGGACTTAATTGATGAAACAAAGCAAAATAACGGACATGTTCAAAGCAAATACCACACAGAAAAATTAGAAGATTTGCAAGTACAATTTGTTGCATTTTATTAGAAAGGTTTTTATCCTTTTTTTACAAATTATTCCTATTTATATATCTGCTATTTTACTGTTGCAATCGCAAAATTTGCGTAGTAAGGGGGGGGGGTTAAATTTAGGTTTTTGTTGACAAAAAATGCAAAAAATCCAAAATCCGGAATGGTCAATGTCCAGAGGATTCCGGATTTTGGACTTTGTACAGTATTTATTCTTTCTTAAGTCCTCTATTCTGGCTTATAAAATATTGAATGTTTTTTGGAGTCTCCCTTAAGGCCTTAGTGTGGACTCATGGGGGATCTGCAGACCTTACTCTGGGAACCACTTTATCAATGATGTAAGACCATCAAAGAGAATGTTGATAAAAGATCAAATGAGCAGCAACTAGCATTTGTAATCAATTTGTTTGTTATCAATCTTCATTTCAAAAGTAACTGATATTGAATAAAATCATTGTTTGTAACTTCATTTTGTTTACTTGATTAATTCTTAACATTAAAACAAACTATCTTCAATAATCTCTTTTCTAAAATAAAAACATTCGAGTAACAAAATGTCTACGGAAATATTTTGTGACTTCCTGTTTAAATCTACAATTTCAAAGTAAAACTATATTATTTTATCAAACAGAAAAAAAATTAGTTTCTTGTTAGGGCTAATTAGACCTACTGCAACATATATCAAATTGATTTCTGTTTTAATATCCTTTTTCTAAAATAAAAACATTCGAGTTACAAAATATCCAGATATATTTTTTGTGCTTCCCGTAACAATCTACAATTTCAAAGTGAAAATATATTCTTTGGATCAAACAAAAGAAAAAAAATAGTTTCTTGAGTATATAAAATCCTTGAAATGTATTTATGAGATGTATAAATAATCTTCTATAGTAAAGTGTATTCCTTATCAGGCTTTTCTCCCTCTTCATATCCCATTTTCCATTAATAACCTTTTTTCAAGTAGGTAAACAAATATTACATAGTATAAACATGTTAAATAGCAAATGAAGAAATAAATTGACTACATGGCACAATACTTACAAGGGCCAGTAAGCTTTACTTTATGTGACTTTTCAAAATGGGAAATTGTTTGAAAAAAAACTTAAAAAACTTTCGAAACATTTGTTAAAAAAAATTATGTCATAGAATTTCTAATTCGCAAATGAAAAAGATTTTTTGTCAATATTTGCCATTGGGGTGAAAACTTTTACTGGTTACCTTAACAAATCCTCTATTACCTATCCTCCATAACACTTTTATCATACTTGCCAACTTTGAAACCTGTGCATCAGTAAAACTTTGCACCGAACACCCCTTGCCATAAAATACAATATAAATACATGAATTAATGTATATTAGAAATATCCATATATGTCATAACTAGTATTATTTGTATTTAAAAATTTACATTTTTATCAACTGTAGAAACCTTGCAAAGTAGTAGTGTTTTAATACCAAACTCTGAACACTTATATTTAAAAAGTTGTTTCATTTAGTGTAAAATTCATCTTTTTCGAGCCCTGACACCATTAATGCTGATTCTTATATAAAATGACCTCCTGAATTTGAATATGACCCCCTTTTACCCCATCAACCACCATTTTCTGGGGACGCACCCCTATGTTTATCACTTTTCGATATAATTTTATGGACAAAAATTTGATTTGGAGTGTGGAAAAAGATTATTTTAACCATTGAATTTCTTTTGAGGGGCTAGAGAGGTGAAAAGCTCTAAAACATGAACATTTGTAGCAAGGAGGGAGATTTGTCCCCTTAAATTGTAAAAAAAAGAATACAAAATGATCGTTTTTTTCTGGGTTTTTTTTTTTTTTAATTATTTCACTTATTTTCTATATTCCAGCTTTTAGCCCCCCCCCCCATTTTTCCTCCCCCAAACACCCCCAACTAATAAAAATATAGAGCAATAATTTGGCAACAAACGGGTAGGGGGGGAGAGGTCCTGAATCCCTCGCACGAAGAAGTTTGGAAGATTCAGTGTACAACGGTGACACTCTCAATAACGCTCTCACTTTGTGGTTTGCGCAGGAATTTTCATGCTTTGACAATTTTAAACTTGCATTGCTTTTATCACTATAGTTGTGAACTGTAATCGTTATCTTCCCTCATTACATCTTTCACGATCCTAGAGTTAACTTTTCGGTATTCTAGGCAGGGATTCTGTGTTTCCAAATTGTTTATATTGTGCAAAACGGTCCAAATTTTTTTGCTCCGGCTTTTTCAAAGTGAATTACAGTACGTGAGTGTAAGTTGTGATTAATACTGAGCATTGATATGCTGTTTAATTATGCCACGCAAGTGTAAAAATCATTCTGATAGCTTCTGCTATGTATGCAATGAATTGACTTTAAAAGCGCAGCGAAAACCCTTTCTCCGCTTCTTAAAACTGCTCATCAATTTTACTTTGATTGCCAAGTTGGCGATCAGGACAAGGATTTGTCTCCAAACGGTGGAAGTCATACAAAAGTAACAATCTGTGAGACGACAGTGAGGTTCATGACAAACCATGGGCACAGTAAATGGCATTGATTTACAGGTACCTTTGAGTCATTTGGTTAAGCTACTGTAACAAGTAGTGCAACAAAACTTTGGAACCCAATCCTTGCATTCCCGGGTTGCAACATCCATGATTACCAGATGCAGTAAACTTCATGGGAAAAGAATATATCACTAGGGTACCATGGTTTCATGAAACTTGAACACACCTAAAGATGTGATCCAGAGGAGCCATTTTTAGGCAATAACAAGTTTTAACATTTTATTTCTAAGGTTCAGTTTAAAATTCCAAAATATATTTGAACTAGAATTTTTAATTAATGATATATATTTTACTGCTCAACATAACTTTTAAATGTAATAAAATAAATAAAAAGTAGAATCAACCTCAGAAATAGTTAATCCAATGACTGCAATTGGCTTCTTGCTAAATTTTATAGCACCATATTGAAAGGAACTTGTCTTGTTTACATCTATCTGTAGTTCGGTATCAGTAGTAGTTTTAGCAACAATCACACTTGGCAGTTTATAAGAACTCCATAAATAATGGACAGTGTCTTCAGTACCTGCAGCTTTAACATAGATTAAATTTAAGGTCACTTCAGCACTTGAATCATTATACACAGGGTGCACTGTACAGCTTAACTGAAAAGAGAAAAGGTGTAGGGTTAGGTGGGATAAAAAACAGCATTTTCAGTTTCAAAGTTGAATTTAACAATGACAGGTTTTAAAAAGCGAGATTTCTTCAGTATATATACACTGCATTAATCAAGAACTTACAGAGCACAAGTTTTTCTTTATATTTGAATTACTTTTTTTTGAGTGGTTCTTTTTATACCCATGCTTGAATACCCACTTCATCCATAATACAGGGTAAAGTAGATAATTCATAGAAATTATAAAATCATATTAAATGTTAAAAATTTTAGCACAATATAATGAAGTGTATTAAACTAACCATTTTTGTTCAATTTGATCCATTTTAATTCTAGTCTAAATGTTAAACTTATAAAATGGAACTATATTTTTAAACAATAGGGCTCAAGATGTACTTAAACAATGTTTGCATCTGTATTTTTTACACCTTAACATTTCACTGTTAAAAGAAGTCGAAATATAATATTCTACATAATACAAAACATTTGTGTTCACGTGTGTTTTGAGAAAGGTAGGTTGCATATCAAAACTATGCATGATTATTAAATGTAGATTCTGGCAACATGTTACTTCTCTATATCTATTATGTCAACAGAGTAGGTAGTATGGGTTATGGGTAGGTACTTAATTATCGTCGCACTGGAGCAACACAATGGGCTATTGGCAACAATCAGGGATCAATCTCGAAGGGAAGGATCAAAAGACCTCATAATTTTGAACCACATTCATATAACAAGACCAACACCTCAGCTGCCACCCAACACTTCAAACTTTCACCAACACTAATGTGAAGGCATTTGAGGCAATGACAGATTTAATGTGCACCGGCTCCTGTGTACACGACGGTCTTTCACAGAATCAAGCTTCGGACCTGCAACCCTCCGGTTGGTAATCTGTTGCTCTTCTAACTGGGTCACCATGGCACTCATCTTTTTGGGGAAAAGCATACTACCCACTCTGGATAATTTAGAAAGGTTGTTTCAAATGATTAAAAATGTCATTTTGTGTTGCTTTATCTAGCTCATGAAAACAAAAATTTAATTAACTGCTTTAGAAAGACATACATAAATGAATACTTATACATAGCCTCCCAGATAACGACAATCCACATTACTGATTAAAACGAGAGGACCACCAGGATTTACTAAATTTCGCCATAACAATTTTTTCAACAGTAAAAACTTTTCAAAGAACTTAAATAAATGTCATGGGTTTTATTTTCTATCTTAACAGAGTTTGTGCATGGATTACCCACTAAACCCCACCTCACATTATAAATTTAAGGGCAATGCATTTTGAGGCATGTTAATATTTGAACATTAAAAAAATGATGCAATGAAACAACTGTTGACATTCAAAACTAAATAAATTACAGGTTTGAAATATCAATAGAAATATGCAATCTCGTATTCTTATACATGAGCTTCCTCCCTTATTTCTTTAAAGGAGAAACAGATTAAGAATAAAATTTGTGTTGTGAAACTAATCGAGAACACTCTGGATTCAAAACAAATTTATAATCTTAAATAATCTGAACAGATAAAATAAAAAATTTGAAACGAATTTTTATCAATAAATTCAAAGAAGTAATGTTGAAATGTTTGTTTACATAGTATATAATCATACTCACATGCCGCTTCGCACACTGAGCATAAGTTATAATTACAAGAATTATACAAACACTTCTCATCCACATCTTAAAAATTCTAAATGACTGAAACAAAATATATGTTGACAATCGCAGAAAATTATCACATGATAATGAGAGATGATACAGGGGCAGAACGTGTATTTAAGTCATATATGAGTGGTTAAGTTGTCCACAAATTGAGCATGGTTTGGTTTGAAAAGACAAGACTTGCTGTGCGCGAGGAATTCACAATTACAATCTGCAAGTCAAATGTTGAAATTGTCAGAAACTAATTCTGAACAGAAAATTTAACATCATATTCAGGCAGTGTCTATTGAACCGTACAGTACGGCTATATAACTTTTCATTCTATGTAGCCGTACAGCGCAGTTCCTTACTGCGCAGTATTTTCACTTCTGCCGTTAGACGGCAAAGAGAGTCATTCATGTTTTTGGCGATTATGTAGTATTTTGATTCATTTTGCCTTTGCCATAAACTGCCAAAAAAGGCAATCCTTTTTTGTGGAAGGAAGACGCATTTTCCCTACCGTTTCCCGCCTTTTTAAGATTCTCCGTATATGAATCGAGGATGGGCTGTGGAAATGACCGCGGGAAAAATGAATGGTTGGGTTTTATGGCGCAAAGTGCGCGGAATGGGATGGATAATAACAAGTGATTGGAAATTAAAGTAATGAAATGTGTTCCTGGTCAATTCAGGAAAATTTGCACAAACTGTCTTTTAAATATTTTTCATGTTTTGTTTGTGTTCCGAACCATAGATTTAATGACATGAATTTTTAAAGAAATACAAGTTTGCATTTTTGTTTTATAATGGAGTAATTTTGTTTATTTTTAGCCACTTTTGCACACATTATTAAGAATTCTTTTTCACAAAAGAGGAATGCGTATAAATGTTTTTAAATAAACAAATAAAAAAATTATATATTTTTTTTAAATTCCTTTTTAATAACATACAACAAATGATCAAATATTTAAAATCCATCAAATTGTGAAATATTTGCCAAGTTGACTACATTTTGCTAACGAAAACAGGTTTTGATCAAATAATTCATTTCTTTTTAAAACCAGGTCCGAATTCTCATGTGAACAGTTGAAAAAAATCCTTTTTATTGCAGATATGCTTGAGAGAGATGATTTGCAATTTGGATGAGAAAAAAAATGTACGCATTAAAATTTTGCACTTCTTTGCTATACTTGATTTACCATTTGAGAGCAATGAGTATTACTAGTTTTAATCTCACGTCTCCAATAAAATAAGTTATTGGAAAAGGTTCTTTTTCCATTTTAAAGACCCTATCGTAAAAATCAAGATTCAATTTCTACTAACAATTTCAGATTTTCCTCCATATTTAAAATTTAATTGGATATCTCTTCACATCAAGCTCAGTAAAAGTGCATTTTCATGTAGTATCTACCATATTATTTAACCATTTCGAAAGATAGATAAAGTACTTGAAACATTCAAGTTTGAATTGTTTTGCAAGTGCCTTTACTTGGCTGGCATATTAAAATCACAATCACATGTAGGCTAAAATATTTTAATCCATTTCATTGAAATATTAATTTGCTTTCTTTGAGTAAAAATGTGGTTACACGTAAACGTTTGTATGGATAGGTAGTTGTCTAAATTATTTTTAACATTTTAAATTCAAATTGTAAAAAACAATTAATCAAACACCAATTTTTATTATTTGCAAACCGCAAAACATACAGAAAGGTTTTATATCCAACACAATAAAATGTGATATGAAAGCAGGAGTTTATCCAGGATTCAAAACTGGGGGGGGGGGGTACAAAATTTTTAATGGGGTGTTGATTGGAGATAATTGCATATTTACCCGATGTATCGATTAATTCATTTTTATACTGTTATTTTTACTATGTTGTTTCTGTTTGTTTATTATTTAATGGCGCAAGGACTGCTATAGGTCATGCTGCCCCAAATTAGGTTAATTTCATTATCTTCTGGGGGACTAATTGGACATTGGTGTTTAACATTTGTGTGGGACATTTTAACCTGAACTGCAAAAAACGCTACATCTACTGATCATGAAATACCAACATATTTATTTTAGACATTTCGTATTCTCTTTTGAAGCTTTTGTACAGGGTGTCCTAAAAGTTCCCGTACTCCAACTTTAAAAAAAAATTATTGCCCTTGTTTTTTTTTAATTACTGAATTTTATCGATAATTCTTATCGTTTTTCTATAATTCTTATCGACTCTTTAATTTTTATCGTTTGATTTCCTTTACGCTCAAGTTGTGCGATAATAAAGTTCCACGCCATTTTGTTCGTCATTGCAAGATAAATTTATCACGCATTCAGAGAATTGCGCTGATTTTGAGGCTTCTGGTAAAGTAGTCTATTAAGAGAGATCGAATCATTTTGCATATTTGGTTATTTCTATTATTCGTTATGTTTACCCCTTATGTTTGAGGTTCCTTGGTCTACCATAAAAACTTTTAAGGGGATCAAACTCCTATGGCACGCTTGGTGTAGATGCTCTTTTAACAATTTATCTAATTTCTCATTTGAAATATTTGCATCTCACGTTTGTGGATATACAAGGAGTTCATGACACTAGGAGTTGGCATCTATAGTAGAATAACCCCCCCCCCCCCCAATTGACTATAACAAATTTTTCTTTCTACTCACTAAAAACAGGCAGAGGTTGAATTTCAAATTATTTTTTGGCTAATTTTGGCACTGATTCTTCACAGTTGGAAGGTTACAGAGGTTTGAACTGATGCGTTTCAAGAGGGGAATCAACACTTTAAAATTTGTTTTCAGTATGTTAAAAACTAATATCGATGCCCTCACTTCATAGTTTAAATAGTAAACCCTTTGGAACAAAATAAACTAAGGTTAAATAGAAAGCTAAACTTCAATAGAAAGAACCTCTTAATACTCACAAAAGCAAAGTACTCTTCTAATAAGCCTGCAATTAAGAAAATCCAAAGGCATATAAGTGTTTTGATTTCCTTTGTGAAAACATTGTATTCCAGATATTTCCTTTTGATTCTAGAACAATTTGGTTCCGACAAATTGAAAAGTTTAAATTTATGCTTTCGTGTCTGGCAGACAAAAAGGTATTCAAAGAAACAAATAGGTTAACAAAAAGGCAAGAAAACCTCTCTGTCTATTTTCCTGTGGACGTTTTCTATAATTATTCTGCTGTTATTATTAGGAACGACATACAGATGTGAACTAGTATTTTCATTAATGAAATTTACATTCATGAAAAGCAAAACGAAAGTCACGATTGACTGATTCAATTTAAAAAATTCTCTTCTGTTCTCAGTACCAAATTTAACACCAAACATTCAGACTAGCCAAACCCAGTCTCAAAAGTATCATTAATGGAAAGTAATGTTTATGTGATGTAATACATATTGTTTTACATACAATAATTAATTCATTTAAAAATGTTAATTATGTGCATAAACATACCTTTATTAAAAAGGTTATTAAGAATATGCCTGGACCATGAAAACTTAAGAAAGTAAAAAAGGTGCTCGAGTTGTAAGACGCATATGAATTCGTATGTGAAAAAAAATTGGCGTGTGGTATGTAAAAGGTTAGCCACCCCTGTGGGCTACTTGAAACTTGCCCCCCCCCCCTTTCCTGCCCTCAGTAATGATATTTACAGTAAAGTTAGATATTATAAATTTAAAACCAAGTTCAGTAGAAGAAAGGTGATAAAACAATTAAAAACATTTAATCAATAATTATTTTTTCTGATAAAAAGCTTTTGCAGGAGTTTCAACTTTTCTTGTTCATGTAACCCCTGACTGAGCTTTCATACACTTTTATTCTTCTGCGTTTTAAAATAAAGTTATTATATTATCAAATTATTGGAAAGTTCCTGATTCGAAATCGGGTCAGGGCATGGATATTTGTAAGCGTATGGTGTAGAGGCGGTTGGTGTACCTTAAATCTGTCGTGGCCGAAAGTCCTCACGTTGGGTAGGTGTGGAAGTTTGGAGAGTGGGGTGCCAGCTCAGATGTTGCCTCATCATCTGACCGTGGTTCAAAATTACGTGGCGATACACCGAATGGCTTAGGCTGGGAAGGTGGTAACTTGTTGAATATTATCAAATTATTGGAAGGTTCCTGATTCAAAACCGGGTCAGGGCGTGGATATTTGTAAGCGTATGGTGTAGAGGCGGCTGGTGCACCGTAAATCTGTAATGGCCGAAAAGTCCTCAGTTTGGGTTTGTGTGGATGTTTGGAGAGTGGGATGCCAGCGCAGATGTTGCCCCGTCATCTGACCGTGATTCAAAATTACGTGGCGATGCACCGAATGGCTTAGGCTGGGACGATGATAACTAGTTGAATACCATTATCAAATTATTGAAATGTGTTACCTAGTTGAGCAGAATTGTAACAGTGCACTGTTTAGATGGTATAAAAATGATACAAAAAAATACATTCAAAGCAAAATCATACATTTATATATATAACGTTAATTTTTTTTATTCAAATTCCCTCGATTGTATCTTTAAAATTCAGATTGACGAAAAAAATTTCCGATCAAAAAGCAAAGGAATGATCAGATCTGCTTAGTTTCTGTTCTCACTTCTTCGCTTCGCCCCTTCCAGTCCCACCGGACGCACAGCGTCTCTTATGGGGAGGGGAGGGTAAGAGTTATGGGACAGTTGAAGGGAAAACACTTCGTTCTTCAGTTGCTCATTCGAAAACTTCGAGGAAGAAAAAAATCTGCGGTTTGTACCTCGTGTCAATGACCCTCAAGCAGAGACGGGTGCGTAGGGCCCACAAAATGTATTTTCATTTGGGTCCGAGGAAAGTTGTGCCAGCGTCTTTACAATGTGCATCTTTAAGTGCAGTGAAAAGAGTTTCTAATTCAAGATGGTCAACAAGAACATATGCTATATTAGCTGTAAAACTTAGTTTCGCCCATGTTAAAGAATCTTTAACTGAAATTTGTAATTCAGAAGAAGAAAAGAAATACAAATATTGACGACCAGCTACAGGCTCGAGCCCAACAAGGCTGGTCCTTTGTTTATGAATTCCCACTGACTATCCAATTGTATCTTAAATTCGTACACTCCCTTTGAATTAACTATATTTTCTGGCAACGCGTTCCAACTGTCTATTACCCTATTAAAATAGTAGTTTTTCCTTAAATCCCGATTAAAATGTGTCTTATTCAATTTATACCCATGACCCCTTGTTCTGTTATCCCTATTGAAATTTAAGCCCTCTGTGTCCCCTTGTTTTACAAACTTGAAAAGCTGAATCAAATCCCCCCCCCCCTCCTCCTTCTTCTTTCCATATCGGAGACAACTTCTTAAACAGCCAAATATGAAACTGATCCAATGGCAATTATTAGGAATACTATTTTACAAAGAATAAGTGCTACTAGTAAATCACTGCAATCAGTGGAATGCAAACTATTGAATAGATCCATCCTATTAAAGGCATTAGAAAATTTTATCAATAATTTCAGAGAAGAATTTGAAAAAACTGAAAAAGAGCAACTGTTTTATAAGGTTAATGTGGTGCAACTGTTATCATAATAACCTATCATTTAATGTGGAAGAAGGACAAACTCGCAGACAGCAAAAGATAAAAATGTTTTTTGATAAAAACAAAGAAGTCACACCACATCCACTAAATTGACTTATAGTATCTGAAATTTTTGGTAACTGATTTTTATCCATAACTCCCACCCGAGATAATTGATGTATGCATTAATTTAAAAGATAGAAATAATCCTATAATATCCTTTATTGGTTTTTGGTAGCTCTTGTTACTACTTGCTCACACTTACCGAAGAACAGAGTATGGAAATTTCAGCTAAACGCTATTAAAAATGCGCTGGAAAACAAGCATGTAATGACAGCAGTTGTTGATTTGATGTCAGTTTACGATGCAGTATAGAGGGAAATTGTTAAAACTCTTTTCAATTGGTGTAAAATCATATATGTTTAATTGGATTAGAGGTTTTATTAGCGAGTGCTTAAGTAGTCAAGTATAATAGTTGGTAATCAAGGTTTTAGTTTTTTCCAGACTACTCTACCACAATGTGCAGTTTTGAGCTGTGATCTGTTTAAAATGTATAAAAATGACTTTGTTTTAAAACTAAAGTATGTCCCTGGCATTGATTGTCTTTATACCGAGGACTGACTTATGTGGACTAAAACCCAAAAGTGGAGGGAAGTGCTGAACTTTTGACTGAAAGAACGCTACATCAGGCTATCTCGTGTTTGAATGAATAGTGTAATATGAGTGTTTATGCTACAGTAATATGAGTGTTTATGCTTTAAAGTTGGGACTTTTATACGACCTACGTGGGTTGTCTCCGTACATGTGAAACATGAACCCCGCTCTATGACAACATATTCTCTTAAAAGCATTTGTCTGCCACCAGTAGATCCCTGGCTCAAATCACTGTTTGTAAGTGCATGGATGCTTGTGATTGTTCCCAGTGGCGGATTAAGCGGTAAGCGGCCGCGTAGGGCCCCGAGGTCTTGAAATGTTTTTTCATTAAGGTTCGAGAAAAGTTGTGACAGTGTGTGTGTGTGTCTTTACAATGTGCGTCTTTATGAGCAATGAAAAGACTTCCTAACATACGATGGTCAGCAAAAGCAGATGCTGTATTAACTATAAAACTTGGTTTCACCCATATATATGAGGCTTTACCTGGAATTTGTAATTCCGAAGAAACAAAGTTACCATATTGGAGGCGACTTCACTTCTGAGGAAAATGAACAAATATGAAACCTCCCTAATGACAGTTAGTTGCAATACTATGTTATAAAGGATAAATGCTATTAGTAAATAACTGCAACCAGTGGAATGCGAACTATTGAAAGGTTATCTATCCTGAAGTCATTAAGTAAATTTTATCAATAATTTAAAGAGAAGTTGAAAAAGAGGCAACTGATTTATCAGGGCTGTCATTTAATGTGAAAGATGGTTAAACTCGCAGACAACAAATAAAAAAAAAAGTGTTTATTTATTTTTTTTAATGAAAACAAAGGAGTTGGACATGCATTTACAATGAGAGAAAATTTCATAGTCAATTAATTCGATTTTTTTCATATGTGATAACACCAAGGCAGAATTATCTCAAAGAACGTATGGAGTTGTTGTGGAGCCTTTTCGAATATTTTTTATTGGGATTTATCAGTAAAAAAAAAGAACACGATAAAAAAAAAGTTGAAGAATATTTACAAAAATGACTTGGGTGTTTGTACTTTTGAAGACGAATTTGATCATCTGTACTATAATAAAAGAAAGTGTTTGTTTGTTTGGAGCCGCAAAATCCTGACAATTCTATGGCACTTACAGCAATGAGATTTGGCACACAGGTAGTCCGAATTGTTTGCAATTTTTGTGTAGCGGCGAATTTTAAAATTCAATCTAGAAGATTTTTAAATGTGAATTTGATACTTTTATTCTCAATCGATTTTTCAAACGCGGATAACATTTTCTACTCATGCGACCTTGCAGTTAAGGTTTGGAATTATGGCAAGTTTTTTCATATGCAGAACGTGGAGAAAAATATTTTTTTCGTTTCCGCTTTGCTTTTGCGCGGAGAAATGTTTATCCAGCAGACGATAAATCTTTTAATTGTAGTCACACTTCTTTTTTCTATCTCCAAGACTAATTTCAACGGATTGGAAAACTGCGAAAAATTTCAGTTTAGATTGGTACCTAAAAATACGATTTTCTTTAAATAAATAATTTTTTAATTGAATATATCTTCAACGGATTTGAAATCTGAGGAAAATTTTACACCAGCTTAATACCCTACATCACGGTGTTGCCCGTGTTATTGGTTTGCACGGGCACGGGCAACGTCGTTCTAGCCACGCAGTGGCTAGTTTTTTAATATTTCTTAAAGAAAACGAGGACACATATAAACCACACGAGTCATCTATCGAGCCGATAAAGAAATGTCTTGCACATTTCCGAACGCTGAAACATTATTGAAATTATTTTTTAACAATTTACTTTTCTATTGCAACAGGAGAAAGGTTGTTTCCTGTTTTAAAGCGTGTAAAAAATAATTTTAGGAGTTCTATGGTAGAAGAAATATTAATTAATATGACCATTCTGTATATAGAGCAAGGAATCGTAAAACGAATTGACACTTCAAAATAATTGACGAATTTGCATGAAATAAAGTAAGACGAAAATTCATGTAAAAATGTTTTTTTTTTTTTTTTTTTTAATAAGTTTATTTAATGGGTTGTGGGTATGAAAATATTTTGATTACTTTTCTTTTTTGTTAATAACTTAAGGATAGTTTTCTTGAAACTTTTTTTTCTAACTTGAGATTGAGGGCCCCGAAATTTTTACCGCTTGGGGTCCCCACTTGACTTGATCCGCCACTGATTGTTCCTGTTAGGAGTAGCAGGAAACTGAACACTTCTTCACAAATAACTATCAGTTCTTATCTTGTAGTGCCGAAGACAAACAGGTGAGTGGTTGGGTATTGGAAAAAAGGGACACCTGTTCCTTCCCCATTAAGAGAACCAACACTGAAACTTTTTTTTAGGGGGGGGGGGAGATGTACAACGTAATTTGTTAAAATTTTCCAAATTTTTAAAGCTGCACCTTTTGTAAATATTCTATATGTAAAATTCGATACATTAAAAAGACCTAATACAATTAAAATGCGTTACGATTTATAATAAATTGAAGAAATTAAATCCCAATAAAATAGCTTTAAAATGAGAGATTACCAAGTCTGTATCTTCCCAAAAATTAATTAGCTATCTTAAAGATGCAGTACATTTTCATTTAAGCTTTAAATAACTGAAGCTTAATAACCTTTTGAATAAAGGACAAAACTTTTTTTAAGTTATTATTTTCATTCATAGCTATGGTAATGTCACTTGCTACACCAAGTTTCATTAAAATTTGAAGGGTCTCGGACTAATCTGTACGCTAGATTTGAGACGAAATTCCTCAAATTTTGGAAATTTATGTAGCTTGAATAACGATATGCAAATTGAAAAATTGTCTGATTTAGAAAAGTATTTTCACAGTCCTAAGGTGTGCCATACACACGATTTTCGCATTACAGTAATTTATTTAACCAGCGAAATTTTTTTTTCGGTCCACCATGTAATAGTCTTGGCGATGACTATTTTGATTAACTTTCCTTAAGACTCCTGTGTTTGAAGTTTCGAAAAGTAAAATAAATAAAAAAAAAAAAGATGTAATCCAAACCTTTTATACAAGTGATTGTTCAAAGATTTTAAAGTTTCGGAGTAGGTATCTCTTACGATATGGTTATATTGCTTAAATTTTGATGGTTTTTACTTATCTTTAATTTAATAATTGTTTTTCATTAATAAATGTACCGATTGAACATCTGATCAAGCCACATTATGACTCTGAAGATATGTGTAATCTTAGTTCAGAAATTGATAATTTCTCACCTGAAAATAAGTGCTGTAAGGATCAACTGTCGAATGTGATGTAACATAAGTTTTAAAGGTTTTATACAAAACTGCATCATTATCTCGATAGAATATAAACATTGTATTAATTACATAAAAAAAGTAATATTATTTTGTCGCAATGACAGAAAGTTGTCAATTATTACTAGATGAAACGAAAGTTGTTTTACATTAGTTTCGTTTTGTCTATGAACAGTTATTTGTCAATGTTTAAACACATTTTTTTTCAAAAACGACAGAGCGATTATTTATGCTAAAGAAAAGATATGCTAGAAATTACGAAGAAGGGCTTTATGCTAGAAGGGTTTACTATTTAAACTAAGAAGCGAGGGCATCCATACTAGTTTTTAACATACTGAAAACAAATTTTAAACAGTGCTGATCCCCCTCTTGAAAGGCATCAGTTCAAACCTCCATAACCTTCCAACTGTAAAGAATCAAAATTAGCCAAAAAATACTTTGAAATTCAACTTCTGCCGGTTTTTAGTGAGTAGAAAGAAATATTTGTTACAATCAATTGTCATTCTACTATAGATGCCAACTCCTAGGGTCCTGAACTCTTTGTATCCACACAAACGTGAGGCAAATAATTCCAATGAGAAATTAGACAAATTGTTATAAGAGCATCTACACCAAGCATGCCACAGGAGTCTGATCCCCTTGAAAGTTTTTATGGATGAATGATGATAATCTGCTTTTCTTGAAGGAAAGTCCTTGAACAGATAATAATTGGCACGCAAGAAATCATTCATATCCTATTTTTATTTCATCCATGAAGCACACGAAGAGAACGAATTTCAACATCTAAGAGTGCATCACCTTGTTCTTTTTAACGTGCTCATCAAAATCCCTCATGTGATCCTACATCAATTCAGTGACAGCTGGTTGGGAGTAGAGGCTGAAATGGGACATACAGGTTTTTTCAAGCAAAATAAATTCTTGAATTATTTTCTATCTTACAATAACAATTAAAATTGAGATAATTTGTAAAATGTGTCAAGGCATTTGGGCTCATATTTACTGTCAAAACATTCTTGTTTCCACCTAAAAGAACTCACAATAAAGGAATTAAAAGATATTTTCAACATATTTAACAAACTAGCAGAACAATTTAACACAGCAAGAGAATTTTCACTTTGGTGGTTGCAAAAATTTTGATGAAAGAAACGCATACATCACATCTATAAGAAAAAGGAATATTATTTAAACGCAAAATATTCTCAATTAATTTTGCTAGGTAACATTAAAAACAAGCTAACTCAACGGAACTTGCAAATAATGAATAAAGTGAACAATGCATTTGCTGCAAACATCAAGTAATAGACATGCACATAAAGAAAATTTTTCTGACACAGAAGATAAATACAATAGAGGAATCACACCTTCACTTCCTACAGCTCACAGGTTTCTAGTACAGTGGGCATAATCATTGTGCCATCACCCTGGAAAGAGTGAGGGACTACCTAACCAGTTACCATATTATAACAATACACTATGGAAAAGGACAACTCATTTTTAAAATGTATAACTTGGTTAGGGTTTTAAGGTGCAAAGGGCCATTTAAAATGTAGGGAAGAAAGCAATTGAACAAGAATTTTCTTCTGCCAACCAACAAAAAAAACTTCATTCGGTTGCATTTAAAAACAAGCTAAATTCAACGGAATTCACCATTTAACATAGCAAAGGAACAATACTGAGCACAACAGGAAAATAAAGAATAAAATAGGTAAAATAAGCAACGAACCGAGAATTTTCATCTGCTCGCCAAAAAGGAAATTCCGTTGGGTAGCACTTAAAAACAAGCTAACTCAACGTTGTTTCCCATTTAACGTAGCAAATGAACAATACAACACACAAAGGGGTATGCAGGAATGAAATAGGTAAAATATGCACCTGACCGAGAATTTTCATCTGCCTGCCATAAAGTCAATTCCGTTGGGTAGCACTTAAAAACAAGCTAACTCAACGTTATTAACCATTTAGCACAGCAAGTGAACAATACATTTCAAAACGTGTTATAAAATGAAGGAAAAATAAGCAAATTAAGAGCCTTCATCTGCCCATCAAAAAGTGTAATTCGTAGAATAGCATTTAAATTCAAGCTAACTTAACGGAACAAAACAATTTGCAAAGCAAATATAAAGCAATGAAAATATTAAATTTCAAATAAAAATATTATTGCTTACATAAATTTAGCTTCTAAATGGAAAAACACTAGGTCGGCACACAAAAGACGTCTACTCATTAAACATAATCCCACGTCCTTCAAAATGGCAAATGCTTTTACTTATGGCTCATCAGGACTGCTAGAATTCTACTTTAGATTGGCGAAATCACCAAACAAAGTTTGCCCATGCGCATTCTACGAGCTGCGCAGTAAGGAACTGCGCTGTACGGCTACATAGAATGAAAAGTTATATAGCCGTATTTTGTACGGCGCAATAGACACTCCGTCATTGGCATATCATAATGTAATTAAATCTTGACTTCACTTCTCAAACCCATTTCGTTCTAACTCTGGAAAATTAAAGTTATGCCGTCTAATTTGAATTGCCACCCTGCGGTTTCCATTTGTTATATGATTTTCGTTTCTCTGGTCTTAACTCTATTTCAAATGTTTAGAATATGAATGTAGTAAATTTTATTCGAATTTAGAACAATCTAAATAAAAAATAGCCCGATGTGTAGCATCGGTGAGACGCTAATTTGACTACCTTCCCAAGTAAAAATACATAAAGATCTGTTTTGAATATGGCAATGCTCAATTGGTTTTTAGATATTATTTTTAAATGGTGGAAAAAGTGGCAATAAAACTTTTGTTTATGTTCCCCACGTGCACGTTCCGTTACATATAACGAAGAAAAATTGATACTTTCCTGTAAGTTTTTGCAAAACTTTTTACACGAAAATGAAGCTGATAATCTCAATGTAATACGTGATCATTAAAATGTTCCATTGAAAAAACTTTCTATATCTTGCTAACTGATACCAAACTGATTGTAATTGCATATTATCTGGAAACAAAGGAATAAAAGTAGTTATGGAATAGAAAATGGTAAAAATCTACTTAGCTATGCGGTCATGGCATTTTAAAGAGTCAGTGAAGGCCCTAGAATATTTTCTAGGTGCGAGATCTCCTAGTTGCTCTCCCACACCATAAACTTCAGAGCACCTTCTAGGCATTCGGTTAAGCGACATACAGACCATATTTTGTTTATTTGAAGAAAATATAAGGGATTTGGTTGAAAAAAAACAGCCTTTATTGGATAAGTAGATTTTTTATTAACCTTTTGACTGCGGCTATAGATATAACTGGAGCGCGATTTTTATAACTTTCAAGGTACAACTACTGTACTGGCTGCAGTATAAATTCCATCTTGACATGATCGAAGTACAACTGATGTGTCATAGTCTAAAGGTTAAACAGGAGATCTCAATTACATAAAAAATTCAACATACTATGGGCACATTTATCCCTGGCAAATTTCTGTATTAGGTCGGAATAATTTATGTCTTGTGCAATATCATTAAGTAAAGTATAATAATGTTTACTATTGATGTTTATTAATAATTACACCAACTGAATGTACAAACAGTTATAGTTTTCTCCATTCAGTATTTGATTTCGACACCACCAAAGGCAGCGGTCACTGCTTGCACTACCCATTCGTGCCATAATCTAAACCGATTACATTTATTTCCAATCTGTTTAACTGAAAGATGTGTATTGGTTTGTGCCAGACTATTCCCTTATGCTTCTGCATGAGCCTGTTTCAGCACAGCTACATGATAAATAAAAAAGAATGGAATAAAAGTAATGTACAAAATTAAACAAATCACCTAAATGGGTGATGAACCAACGTACCTACAAAGTTTTTGTGTATTTTAAAAATGTTCTTTAAAGTATTAATTTTTCATTGTAAAATTTCCAGACTTAGCTACTTTAAGCAGTTGTCTACTCTGCTAATTTAGATTCTCAGTAATATAGTGCAACTGAGACACCAAGTCCAAGCAATTATGCTGATCATATATATTTTGAAAGAGACAGCCATTTTAATCCTATTTTCTAGCCACCCTGTCATTTTAATAAAAATGCCAATATTGTCCTGTTTTCAACATTTGTCAAACTTTTTTTTTATCAATATTATGAATACCAGTAATTGGTTTTGCTTGTATGCTAACTGGATGCTTTGTTGCCAGCATTTCAAATTTTGTTATGATTTAAGTTTTCTTTTTTAAAGCTCTAAGTATATCCTCACAATGTCAAAGAGGCGAAACTGCATTTCTATTGACGATCGGCAGAAAAATTTATTGCTTTATCTTTTCCTGAATACAGAATATTACATAACCTTGTCCTATTTTGTCTCAAGAAAATGTGCTCAATCTAATAGTAACTAAAGTATTATCCACACACAAATGTGAAAGGGCATACAATGATATACTTTGCAGCATTCATTTCTTCAGCATGTAAACATTTTTCTTTAGTTGCTGATTTGGGTGCTATTTTAAATATACTATTTAATTTTGTGGACTTGTATAAAGGCAGAGCTTAATGATGAGAGCCTGGACTTTGATGCATCGGTTTAAAAATAAGAGATAGAGGAAGAATAAAAGGTTGATCTACCAAAATTTGCACCAAACTAGCTAAAATTTGAAGCAGGCCTCCTAAATTGCTGCTGGATCCTAAAACTTAGTTGTCAAAATGAACTTTATAGGGGTAGAGTGCAATGAATAATTCTGAACCCCTATTCAATACATATTTTTTACTCATCTATATATAATACCTACTTCTTCCTATTATCTTCCCTTTCTTGGACCATGATTTTATCTCAATATTGCTGAAAGAAATTTTTATAAAATGCGGAACTATTTATTTTCTAAGTTGTCAGAAGATAAAGGAAGTCTGGGAACTTTTTAGCATAAGTTGATGTGAGTTTTTATTTTATGGAATATTTTAATAGGTTTACAATAGAGTTAAATGCTTTGTTTCTGTGCTTTTATATTTTAATTTATTGACTTTTCTATCTGACAGATAAAATGGGGAGAGATACCAAACGCATTGCTCCTCCAGACAACTGTTTGTCACCTAATGCCTTTAAAGAATGCAAAAAGATATATAAAATAGTAGGTTTTCACTTTTATTATCTTATGGTGTATGATGTTATTTATACTTTATTTTAAATACTAATTTTTAGACTTATTTACTTTTCTAACATTCTACTAACTTGACTAAACATACTAGTCATCAGCTGTGAGTGAATGTAGTTCATGACTGTACACTAATGTTCAAAATTTGCAAATTTCTCAAAAATTTCTGAACGAAAGGTAAAATTAAATTTTTCCATACAAAGATGCAAATCTTTAGTGTTGAATACATATGCATGTAGGCAGCGCATTTAGAGGAACAGGCTTTCTAAGCGCAAAGGACAATTTCTGCGCTTCATTTGCTTGCACACCTGGGAAAATTCCGTGCTGTGTGGGGTTTTTTGCAAAGACCATCCACGTTTGGATGATAGAATGAGATGATAAATCGTCAGGAGTTGGAAACAAGGCAGTCTCAAGTGCAGATTGTTAGAGACTTAAAAGTAATGCTCAGTGTCGTGTCAAACTTAAAGAAACAGTTTAAGTAGTACCGGATTCATAGAGAGAAAAACTGTGCACGGCCATCGAAGAGGCATGACGGCCAATGAAGATCAACATTTGTTCATTATAGCAAGGCATAACAAGAGTGCAACAGCTACTCAGCTCTCTTGTGACCTTCATGGGGCTACAAAAAGCCTTATTTCAAGGGTTACTGTTTCCAGAAGGTTACATGAGAGAGGTCTGTTTGCATCCTGCTCACTTATGCACACAGAAAAAAACTGCCCATTTAGCATGGTGCAGAAAACATTAACTTTGGACTAGGGATCAATGGGGGCCATTCTATTCGCTAATGAGAACCAAGGACATGCTATCTGTCCTCCGAGAAAGAGATCACTGTCAGCATATGTTTGATGGTCTGGGCATTCATCGTGTTGGATGGGTGCACAGACCGTTTCTTTGACAGAAGCTGTGACTGCTGTGAGGAATAGGGATGAGATCTTGGAGTACTATGTTTCCTGCCTTTACAGGGGGTGCAGTTGGCTCTGATTTCATTTTTATGGACAACAACTCTTGTCGACATAGGGCTCATGTGGTCGCTGAATGCCTGGAAAGTGAGGATTTTCAAATGACGGATTGTCCAGCTAGATCTCCCGACCCTATAGAGTATATCTGGGATGCTCTTGAGAAGGCATTTGCAACTTGCCTTTTTCCTCCCTGGACCTGAAAGTGTTGCTGAAGGTGTAGGACCGACTGCCACAGGGACTCATAAAGTGCCTCATTTCCAGTATGAATTAATTTTGTGAGAAATTAGCTGTAAAAGGAGACCATACCCCCTATTAACCCACTTTTTGTGTCGGTATTGTAACCTCTGTTGTAGATCTTCCTGCACTGATGGTCATGCGTGTTTTCCATAAATGTTGTATGGGAGTTTTTTCTATTATTTTAACCTTTATGCATTAAAATATGTCCAGTAGTTCTGGAGATAATCACCCAAAAGTGAAAATTCTCTTAATTTTGAACACCAGTGTATATTTCAATTTTTCTGAATTGACCTGTGAAGTGAACGTAAATCTCTTGTTTACACCATTTGATTGAGCAGTGCCATTTTAGCAGCATTCCCGCAAGCATTAATGTTTTAGAAGAAAGCTGCTTATTTCATTTTACCTGCATTATAAAAACAAGAGTCATGGTACTCATCTAAGGGCCAGTGTCATCAAAAATAGATACTCTTAAAACTGTCGAAAGACCCAAACCTAGCACTTGTGAAGTATCTTCTTCACCTGTTCACTTGCAGATTAACGTATTGTGATCCATGTGAAAGTAGCCTTAAAAATTAAAACTATGCTTGTAGACTGAGCAGCTTATGTTAAATTTCTGATAGATTTTTATTAAAGTTTATATTTTTCAACTGCCTTGTTATTCATTGCAGGGGTGAAAATCTTCCGCGTTTACGCGGATTACCGCTTTTTTTTTCTTCCGAAAATTTCCGCTTTTTTTTTCCGAGAATTTTTGCTTTTACTACAATTTTTTTTTAGAATTAAATTATATCCTGGAATTATAGCCAAAGATTAAATGTACAAATAATAATAGTAAGGAAATTGTAAATATGTCCTTGCTTCCAACTTATGTAGGTATTTCTGACTTTTCGTAAATTTTTAAGAAAATGACCGATTTTTATCATTTTTTACGAAAAATTCAGAATTTTGCTCTTTTTGTCTTTTATAAACGTAAAATGCGCCAAATGAGACATACATCGCCAATGCCCTATATTTTGCAAGGTGATAAGTTTTGCAAATTCCTTTTTAAAAAGAATCCTTTTTGAAAAGCTTATTAGTTTAGTGGCAAACCTGGACAACTTGGATTTTGAACTAGTTAGCGTACGTTGTTGTATATAGTCGGGGAGCTGATGACGAATTTGGGGAAGGTATTTTAGGCACTGTGAAATTGTAAAATAGTAGTATATCAATGGTAATTGAATAGGGAATCGACAGTCGGGAAAGGCGTTTGGGGTTATTTCGCTACTGCTCAGCATATGACATTTGCAAAAAAATTCATCTCACCGAGTATCCTTTAGGCACTTTGAAATTTTTTAAATTTCTTATTTTAGCATTTATAGAATTCAGGAATAAAATTCCTAGACTGTTTAGACGGTTTTAAAGTATTACCCGACTGCCCTGAACTTGTATTATAATAAATGCAAAAAATATTCTTTAGGCACTTTGAAATTTTTATAGCATGTTTATTAATTATTATCCAAAATATGTGCAAAAAGCCAGGCGAACACGGCGGTTTTAAATAACTACCCGACACAAATAAAGATTTTACATGAATGCGACAACAAAGTCTAATTGGTAGATATGAGTACGAGAGAACTTATATCGGCAGCTGCCGGTGCCCTAGCTCGCTGAACTTCTTGAAAGCTGTAAACTTATATTTTCGACTTAATTACTCTTCTTCATTACTCTACGATGCTTCATTGTCTGTACGCTCATCCTCAATATACGCCTCTCCATCTTCATCAATATTTTGTTCGTTGTCTGAAAAAAGGTTAATTTTCATTTGCGCACAATAAATAATGAAATTTCGTTGAATAAAAAATATCGATATTTACCTGTATTATTTCATGTCTCAATTTCTACTTTTAAAGCATCTAAAACAGAAGGCGGCTTACAATCTCTTTCTAACCAGCAAAATTCATATTTCTCATCTTGCAAATTCCCATCCATGCCTTAATGGTGATATGCTACTTGGAAATCGTAAATGTGCATTTTGTCAAATGCTTGTTATGTATTGAGTCCGTAAGAGTTGTTGGTGTAACTCAGCTTTACACGGAGGTAAATTTGATGCATCATAGATTTTTAAAAAGTTTTTGAACGGTTAATTAGCATTATGAGCTTTATATGTTGCACAAAATTTATGGAATCTAGCAATATTAATATCGGTTGAATTTTTGAAGCCATAAATTTCACAGACAAATTTTTCTAATACCGAAAACGTTCGTATCGCAACCCTGACACATGGGCTGCTCCAAGATAGGTAAAAGCTTTTTGATAATCTCCGTTAGATTTTAATATGGCTAATTCTTTTCTTTTTTAAAAAAAAGAAGTGTTTTAATCGCAACCAGTAATGGTATGAAACCCAGGCAAGCGGGAACACACTGATGGTCCTAATTCAGTAGACAATTGTGACACGTTAATAAACCTTTTTTTAGTTCCATTGCCATACTCCATGACAATTGTCAGACTGCAGATGATCCATATTGCCGAGCATTATAATTAAAAAATATGTATGGCAAGATTTAATTAGGTCGCTAGTGACGAAATCATTATTAATTTTACACACATTATGTACAATTTTTGTGTCTGCTACTTCGTGTTCGTCACAAGACAATTCATCATTTTTTACCATAATTACCATTTTATTTTCAATCTGCAAGAGTAACAGTGGTCATAACTTAAATTAATGTTTGTGTTACCAATAAATGGCTCCATTTCTGGTGTAGTCCAGTGGTCTATTAAAAATCTTACGAGAGCCTGCTTGAATTTAATGTTTTTTATCTCTTTACTGAAATCTGTTGGACGTACTTGCATTGGACCGGTAATTTTAAAATCTGTGCTGTTTAATTCATTCAGTAGTGCACGTTAGTATCTTTTAATCGATGAGAAAAAATACTGGTCAAAAATTATGTCAACACGAGGAGCTTTGGTCGCTGTTACAGTTTTCATAATTTTTTTGGAAATGTTGCCGAATGTCGCTGGCATATCACGCATGGTAAGTAAAAGATGGAAACCGTCAACTATTGCGATATCAAAATCTTTAGGTATGTTTCCAGGTTTGTGATTTTTTTCAAAAACTTCTACTATTGATGACTTTTTGGTTTTGCAAATGGTCCCATAGAAATGGCATAAAGAGATTTGAATCAATATAATTGGATAACATAAAATCTTCTCAAAATCGACATTGTAATCCGTTGATATACCCAGCATACTTCCAAACAAATCCTGTTGCATCCGTCTTTCTTGTACATTATTACCACTTTTATTCCTTTTTTTATAGTTTCAGCAGAAATATTCATAACATAATGCGTACTCTTGTAATTGGATGTTTCAAATCTCTCCCAATAAAAAATTTTCAACGTTTTCTGAAGTTGCTTTTCTATTAGAAATATTGAAAAGTAAACTTTGGTTAATATTTGATCTAATAAATCCATAAACTTTGAAAATCCACCAATAAAAGTTTTTAACGATTTGGTATCTCTCTTGATGTTATGCTCTTCCAAATCGGATATTACGACCTGTTTCTTTTGTAGACCGGTAGTTTCATATGTAAATGATATAACAGTAAATCGGATTTCTTGGCTCTTACACTAACGTTGACGAGCTGAGATGGAATTTGTAAAGTTTATGGACACAGACTAATCTCTTTTGCAGCATCAGCATTGATTGTTTGTTCCAGAGTCAGATCGATTGGCTGTCTTGAAAAAGATTTATCAGTTCTCTGGATTCCGAAATATCCTTTTCCCATAGCTTCTGCAATTTCAGGATGAGTTTCTTCATTTTTCATTAAGTTGTTGTGATATTTAACCAACCAACGAGCATAATTCGGCTGGTTAAAAAAAATAGATTAGATAATTTTGGCAAGATGAATTTAAATAGTACAAAATCCCTGTTCTGATACTACTGCTTAACATGTGGTAATAGTTAATTAGGTTTAAGTCATATAAAATTGTGCTGTTTTTATAAATGATCCATTCAGAGAGGCTTCTCTATGTGCAAGAGGTCATAAGCTCCGACAAATCTTGGTTTTCCAATACAGTCGTGAAAGACAATCTACCCTTATTAAATTGCAAAAGTTTCGAACGTAACTCGTCCCCAATTGTGAATTCTCCTTTTTCGAGAAATAATTCAAAGTTCATAATTTTTAACCCCATTGCCATTAATAGGTGCAATCTTTTACATCTATTGAAATGTTTGCCCATGAGGAATGATTCAACAGATCCACTAGCTAACTACTCACAATCAACAGCAACATTCATTAATCCGCAACCACTAATAAATTTCCCAATAGCTTTGAAATAAGCAAACATAAAAATGAACGCTCCTAAATGAATAAATAAATCGTCATGCAATGGTTCCTGTATTGATTGAATTTGCATCGCAACTTTGGCAATAGCTAAATCATATGTCACACTTATATACTAGGTTCTCCAAGTTCTTGGGTAATTTCTTGACCTTCTTTCATCGTTTCAAGAATTACTTTCTTTAATGTCAGCTTTGTCACGCGAAACATAATTTTTTAAGTCGAGAAAATCAGTTGTATTATTGTCTAAATTGGTTTTTATCTAAAGAAAGGTCCTCTGGATAGATAAATTTCCAAATATTAGAAAAGTTACTATTATTAAATCAATTAAATCATCAATATATCTATAGGCAGAATTTATTTGAAGGTAAAACAATTATTATCACTATAATAATTAATTATTACTATGTATGCATAGTTATATACATGTGCATATGTTAATAATAATAACACAACTGTATTTAAAAAACCTCAAATTGTGGTTAGAATTAGAGCCTCCTGTGCAACATTAATTCAACTGCCTACTCTTCATAAGAACTGTCCTGAAAACTTATGATTTTCCTTTGGTTATTTATAATACTTATGTCATTATAATGTGTATAGTGTTTTATTTCAATGTTATTAGTTCAACTTCAACTTATAAATATTTACTTTTGTTACTTCATAATTCATACAATAATATATATTATTTTGTTTCTTCATTTCATAGTATAAATGTATTTTATTTTTAGATCAACAATAAAAAGTTAAGGCATGATAAGAGAACTTCAAATGAACTTAAGTCAATATGTAAGTAATGTTGTTTTAATTAATCACAAATAATCCTTCATATACAAACCTGCCTATTGCTATGAAATCTGCAGTTTCTAATTTCTTATAACCTATATTAAATATTGCAAAAACTAGGTTGTGTGGTTGTAGTGGAACGATAGTTTTTATAGGAATTAAAATTATTTTGGTTCTATTAATCTGAAATGGTAATGTTAATTAAATCAGCATTGTTATTTTTAAATGTTTTGTTTTGTGAATTTAATTCTTAACCTTTTTATAGCACTTCAAGTCGGCATTGTTCCTTCAGTTACTGGATCTGCATACCTAGAGTGTGGTAAAACAAAAATAATTTGTTCTGTGTAAGTAACATCATTTGTTGCAAAAACATTTTTCATGATCAGTTTTAGTTTGCATTCATGTCATTGTTCTTTCACTATGGCTCTATTTTACCATCATTGAAATTTAGTGAACATGATTAGTGAACATCATCTAGTGAACATCATCTTTAATCTCATGTTTTATCTGTAATAAAAGTAAAACAATTTAAGCCCATATCAACTAGATCTCTTAACTTTCATGGTACTTTTATTTTATAAGGTATTGCAATTAGAATATAAATGTTATGTACATTTTTGTGGCCTATTTTTAGAATCTTCTGCGCTCTTCTTTTAATTAGTGTGAATCATTTAACACTATTTGAACTAATGAATCACATTTGCATATATGTAAGAAAATATATTTTCAACCTTGATATTATGGGCAGACAGAGAGCTTGATATACGAGTAATTACTTTTAATTAAATAAAATGGTTACAGTATGGGGATGGGTAACAGAGAGTGGCCACTTCAGGCCTGGCATCGTGCATCATGATCAAAAAGCACTACTTCCGTGCAAAAGTGTTCAGGGCGCTTTTATACCCTGTACGTGGTGATGTCATAGTTCTGGCTGCTGATTGGCTCGTTGACTTTGGTGGGAACCAGGCATGCCATGTAGTCTGGGAAAAGGGTAAAAGTGGCTGGCATCTCCACAATATTTTCTGTGCTGCAACAGTGAATACTTTTGAGCAGGGTGACAAGATTTTAAATAAACAATCAAAAGCATGGTTTTAATCAAATGATTTTTTTTTTAAATCATTGATTTAAATCGCAACCAATCTTACATTTTTATAACTAAGTAAATACACCCAGGGAAAATCACTGAACTCATCACATGCTTTAAACTTTCTGCACTCATGGTGATTTCAGCACTAATAGCTACACCAAGTAGTACTGATCAGCTTTCAAAAAAATGTTTGCCACTGGACACTTGCAAATAATCTGTTGATTGTTGAGTCAGGGATTCTGCCAAACAGTAAAGTAAAAAACAAATTAACATCTATTTGAAAGTTTTGACAATGTTCATGCATAATTTTGTAATATGTTACGGACAATAAAGCATTCATTCATTCAAGTGTCAGAAGCATGGGAAAATATTGTACATTGATGTTATACTTAAAAAAAGTATAGCTATTTATATTGTCCATGACCAGTAGGCCTTCTAAATGTCAAGACAGCCAAAGAAAAACCTACTAGTTACCTACTGCTTATTACCTCTTCAATTGACTTTGGCCAATGGCTTAGCTATAGTGATTTTTCAACTACTTTTTTTAAATTGAGACTTAAGTACAAAATAACACAATTAATATGATTAAAAATTTATTAAATAAAAAATACAACTGAGCCTTCTATTTGAAAGGATGAAAGTTTAAACACTATGAACATCTTTCATTTTGCAAAATGCACCCTAAAACAGTCATCTGTCAGTTTAAGAGTAGTGACCCATCTATATATATAAAACGCTAACGTGCGTGGACCCGAAATCGACGTTATTTGTGTACCGTCGAATGGCAACAGCAAACAGCTAGACGAATGTAAACGGCTGAAAAATCAGAAAACGCTCCGAATCTCCAATGCAAAATGGAATTTCAGTTAAAAAATGCACGAAAAAGAACTTCACGCTCGAATGAAACAGTTGAACAGTCATATGAACGGAGAACTAAAAGAAATACTGCAGATAGAGATCGCCGTGCGAATGAAACGGTTGATCAGTCGTTTGAACGGAGAGCTCGACGAAGGCTTAGTTATCAACAAAGCGAAAATATTTCTGACGTTCAAGAACACAACTGCGGGAATTTGGTAGAATTGTGCACTTTTTGTCATGCCCTTTATTGGAAAAATGAACTCAATTCAAGTAAAAAATTTACGAAATGTTGTCACGATGGGAACATTTCCCTACCATCCCTGTCCGAAACTCCAGATGTATTAAAAGATTTGCTTTGTGACAATTCATCTGAAGGTAAAAATTATCGACAGCATATACGCCAATATAATGCAGCTTTAGCTTTTGCTTCAATGGGAGCTGAAATCAGCTCACCTCCAGGGAATGGGCCATATTGCTTCCGCATTCATGATCAGATATATCACATGGTTTCACCTCTATATACAACTGAGAGAAATAAACCTGGATATGGCCAGTTATATATATTTGATTCCGATGAAGCAAGCAATTGTCGTATGGAAAACAATGAGGGCTGCTTGCAAATGGTTATGGAAAAGTTGGATGCACTAATACGAACTATAAATCCATTCGCTCAATCCTACTTACAGATGCATCATTTAATACAGTGCAACCCTACTATGAGTGTGAAAATGGTTTTTATGGAGCATCCAAGTATAGATATGCGAAGATATAATGCACCTACATCTAGAACAGAAGTTGCTGCAATATTTGTTGGAGACGATGGTGAGCCACCTGCAAATCGAGATATTTGCATATATCCGAAAGCAGATAATTGCAAAAGTATTTCACCGATGAACCAATGTAGTGATCCCATGGTCTATCCGTTACTATTTCCCAGAGGGGATTGTAGTTGGTTTAATGGGATGGAGCACATTGAATCGAGAAGGTCAGCAAAACGATTGAGGGTAACACAGCTTCAATATTATGCTTATAGGCTTTCTATACGCTCAGAATTTAGCCTTCTGCACAGCAGTGGGAAATTATTCCAACAATATATCGTGGACGCGTATGTAAAAACTGAAGGTTCCCGTCTAAATTACATTAGAATGAATCAGAAGGATTTAAGAGTGGAACTTTATAGTGGGCTTTTAGATGCCTTAGCTTCTCGAGCTGAAAATGAAAATTTGAGAACAGGCAAATTATTAATACTGCCTTCTACTTTTCAAGGAAGTCCACGTTCCATGCAGCAAAATTACCAGGATGCAATGGCCATGGTAAGAAAATTCGGACGACCAGATTTGTTTGTGACATTCACTTGCAATCCTACATGGCCTGAAATTTTAAAAGCAATGCCAAATTTTCATAAACCTGAACATAGGCCAGATATTGTCGCTCGAGTTTTCAAAATGAAACTATCTGAGCTATTAGATGATATACTAAAGCGTAATATATTTGGTGTTGTCATTGCTTATATTTACGTAATTGAATTTCAAAAGCGCGGCTTACCTCATGCACATATTCTACTGACACTCGATTCAAACTCCAAGATCCGTACCAACGACGATATTGACAAATATGTCAGTGCAGAATTGCCTGACGTTACTCTCAATCGAAGATTATTCGAGATTGTTACGAAATGCATGATTCATGGCCCATGTGGTATTTTAAACCCCCATTCCCCATGTATGAAGGACTCAAATGTATGCTGCAAAAAATTTCCAAAAGAAATTAGAGAAACCACTGCTGAAAATATCAATGGATACCCTATTTACAGAAGGCGTTCTATGGAACCTGTAAAAATTGGTAAATACGACATCGATAACCGTTGGGTTGTGCCATACAATCCTTTTTTGTTAAAAAAATTTAACGCTCATATAAATGTTGAAGTGTGTGCATCAGTAAAGAGTGTCAAGTATCTATATAAATATGTATATAAGGGACATGATGCTGCATCCATTAATCTACAAAAAGATGGTGTAATTCACCATGATGAAATTTTAACTTTCCTTGATGGAAGATACGTCAGTGCACCTGAAGCGATGTGGCGCTTGAATGAGTATTGCATGTCTGACAAATCTCATGTTGTGCTAAGATTAGCTGTTCATTTACCAGAACAACAACAAATTTTTTATCGAGAAGGTCAAGAGGATGAAGCTGTTGCCCGGGCATCTGTAAGACAAACAACTTTAACTGCTTGGTTTCATCTTAATAGTGTTGATGAAGATGCACATAGTTTTATGTACACCGATATTCCACATTATTATGTATTTGATAAAAATGAAACAAAATGGAAAAAAAGGCAAAGAGGAGGTCAGAAGATAATTGGTAGAATGGCTGTAGTTAATGTACAGGATAGTGAAAGATACTACCTTCGAATGTTGTTGCTACATAAATCTGGTGCAGTGAATTTTGAAGATTTAAAAACAGTTAATGGGATAGTTTACACCACTTTTCAACAAGCGTGCAAAGAGCTTGGGTTTCTTCAAGGAGATGAACATTGGCATAAAACATTAGCTGATGCTGCAATGATACAAATGCCAAGTTTCTTACGAGTGTTATTTGCTATTATTTGTGGATTTGGGGAAGTAGAAAATGTTCCTGAACTTTGGGTACAACATAAAACTTCTCTCTGCGAAGATTTTGTTCATAGATACTCTGAAGAGACTGGATCTCAATATGCACTTGCCGAAATTAATGAGCTTTTAAAGGCATATGGTTTGAATTTAACAAAACTTAAACTGCCAGATATAAATTTACCTTTTTATGTATCTGCATCCACATATGATAGTGTAGAGGAACAAAGTAAAGCTCAGATAAACATAGATAAATTGAACGCTGAACAGCGATTTGTTGTTCAAACTATACTAGATGCCATATATAGTAATAACAAAAATGTTAAAAAGCATTTCTTCCTAGATGGACCTGCAGGAACTGGGAAGACTTTTATTTATATCACTTTACTACATGCAATCAGAGGAAGAGGTGATAATGTTACTCCTGTCGCATCAACTGGAATAGCAGCTACATTATTACCTGGTGGACGAACTGCCCATTCAATATTTAAAATCCCGCTCAATTTGAATTCAACTTCAACATGCAATTTAAAAATAAATTCACCAGAAGCCAAATTATTATTGGAGTCAAAACTTATATTATGGGACGAAGCTCCAATAACTCATGTACATGCATTTTTAGCAGTAGATCGTCTACTTCAAGATCTTACAAAATCTACTGAGCCATTTGGAGGAAAAGTTATTTTACTGGGTGGAGATTTCCGACAGGTACTGCCTGTAATCCTAAGAGGTTCACGGTCGCTAACAGTTGCAAGCTGCCTGAAAAAACACAGACTGTGGTCTCAATTTGAAGTTTTGAAACTAACGAAAAACATGCGTGCTTTGGATACTGAAAGAGAGTTTTCAAGTTGGCTTCTGGATGTAGGAGAAAGCAAAAATGGGGATCAGGTACAGTTACCTTCCATATGCTACCCACCAATACAAGATCCAGTTCAGCAACTATATAATGATATTGATTTTTCTACTGTGACACCTCAGCAACTTAAAGGACGAGCAATTCTGACAGTCACGAATGATTCATCTATTGAAATCAATCATCGTGTGTTAAGTTGTATGCCTGGTTCAGAAGTTATTTATGAAAGTGTCGATAGCATTGTTAGTGAAGATCCTCAAGATCAGCTAGCATACCCAGAAGAATTTTTAAATAGCTTAACACCAACTGGCATGCCACCCCATAAACTTAAAATTAAATGTGGAGCCATGATTATGCTCCTCAGAAATTTAGCCCCTTCCAAAGGATTGTGCAATGGCACAAGACTTATTGTTACCAATCTACAACAAAATATTGTTGAAGCAAAACATATAGATGATAACGATACAGAAATTTTTCTGATACCTCGCATATATCTCATACCTTCTGATGCAAATATTCCCTTTAAATTTAAACGCAAACAGTTCCCGATTCGTTTAGCCTTTTCTATGACAATTAACAAATCGCAAGGACAAACCTTTGAAAAAATATGTCTGGATCTGACCAAACCAGTGTTTAGTCATGGACAGTTATATGTTGGTCTATCCAGGGTAAAATCTTTTAATTCTTTGACTGTTGTGTCACCAACTTCTCATATTTACAATTGTGTATATAGAGAAGTTTTATGAAGAAATATGAATATGGTCTGAATCTGACCAAACCAGTGTTTAGTCATGGACAATTATATATTGGTCTATCCAGCTTATATGTTGACGTGAACTTATATGTAGAACCATCCCTGGACTTAAGGCGACAGTCGTTGTCCCTAGAATATTATTTTAGAAATACCTCAACCCATCATCACCCATGTCATACCATTCATCACAGTTCATATTTAAAACTCCTTTATCAAGCAAAAACATTCCACATAAGAATGGTGGATTTGATGAACGGATCCAAAATTTCTTCACTTGACGCCACCCAGAAAAAACTGTATGCTTTCTTTCCTTGGTTTAATCGTTAACCGATACCTCTAATATTATCTACAAAAAACTCTTTCAAAAGTATTATTGAAAAATTCTCTAATTTTGTACAAATTTACACAGATGGATCTAAAAAGGCAAACTATTAATGATTCCCTTCACAATTTTAAACTTCATTCTTCATGTTCTGTTTTTACCACTGAAATAATGGCTATTTATAAAACATTAGAAATATATCTTATCATTGTCATAAAAAATGTATCATTTTCACAGATTCATTAAGTGTTTTACAGTCATTGAAACATCCTGATCATGCCAGTCATCTCATTGTTTTGAGTCACTGAAAAAATTTATCATCTTTCTTCAAAAAACTTTTTAACTTGGTATTTTGTTGGATCACATCTCACGTTGGGATATTAGAAAAATAAATAGTTGATAAAGCCACCAAATCGGCCTCAAATAATATTAATCATACCATTCCTTATTGTGACTTAAAATCTATACAGAAAGAATGGAATGAACAAACAGAAAACAAACTTCACGCTATTAAACCAAATATATCTGGATGGAAATCACTACCTTTAAGAAAGCAGCAGGTAGTAATAACACGCCTCCATACATGTGCAGATAATCCATAGACACCTCCTCCTTGGAGATTACTGCATTTGCCCACTAACGGGAAAACACATTTACTAGAATGTTCTCATTTTAATAGTCAACGACTTAAAATTTTTAATTCGTATACTTTGGCTTTAGAGGACACGGTTGGAGAGAATCCTCATCCAAATATTTTTAACTTTTTACATGACATTGGGTTCATTCATCACATATAATTTTATATAGTTATTCATTTTATTATTAGATTATATATAATTTTTTTTATCTTGAGTTTGACATAATATGTCCCAAGAGGACTCAATGCCACAAAAGCATATCTAATCCAATCTATTCAGGGCAAATGTGAAACTCTACATGTCTCAAGAGAGAAGGGCAAAGAATCTAAATGTAGCACTTGATATGTCTCTGACCAATTGAACATTTGAGAGACTACTGATTTTTCAAGTTTTGAGTTGTAGTGTATTGGTAAATATAAAATGTTTCTAAGGTCTGAAACATTTCCTACCATTTCTATCAAAAACTGTGCATTAAATCAAAGATTTACCATGAAAATATTTATCTGTAGCCAGCTACTAATGGCTTACCTATACATAGAGTAAAACATAGATTTAGCCTTTTCATTCACAAATGACTTCAATATTCGTGTTTTATTCAGTTTTGATAAGACATTACAAACCGCCGAGCGCTAGCCGGCGCAGCCCGGCTAGTAACAAATATTTATCTAATCAGATTATAATTTAGGTCTGTCACTTACACTTACTGATAAATTTGTTAACATGATGTAATTTACTCAAGAAAAACTGTGAAGCATGTCAACTTGTGTTAACAAAAGTTTTACCTTTTGCTTTTATTTTGAAAATGTATTACCATGTAACAAACTGATTTTTAGTAAAATAAATATTTTAACATGGTTGCTCTCATGGAAAACCATCACCATTGATACCGGCGTGGGGGAAAATAGTCATACGTACCTACCGGGAATTCATGGGGACAACGATACTTACCTTCTAGAAAAATATCTGAAAGAAAGTTAACTTGAGGAATAAAAGAAGCCTGGTTAGGCAAAATAATTCTCTCTTATTCTTGGATATATAAGGGAAACATGTTAAAAATAGTATTGCAAGACCAAGCGGTATTCTGATGAGTACACCTGCTAATGTTAACGAATAAGTCAGCCTCTTCATGTGACAATCACTGAACTAGCTTTAAAACAATGCTCAACTCATATTGACGTCACTGTTCAAGGAGCACAGTGCCATCTGTTGTTGGAACAAGGAACTATCTGCTACAATATTGATTTATATGTCATGTCAAAAACTCAATTTTTTATTTAACAAATTAATATATAATTACTATAAAAACAGTGTTAGGGCCTACAGAAATTGAAATAAAAAATATGGTTTGAATAATAAAAAAAAATCCAATAACTGGATTTTTTTTTTAATATGATTTTTTTTTACACCATGCTTTTGAAAATGTATTTGTTTTATTTGCTATGTCTTCGATATCAATATAGCTTGATAGTGTGGCGTACTCACTACTTCTCAGTCTCTGAGGTAAGTTATCCTGGTGACCGCTAGAATACACCTCGATAGCTGCTGTGCCTCAAAGGACCAATCAGAGCCACTTTTCCGCTCCTAGCTCTAGCGCACTTTATGTTAGAATGTTAGCTACGTTAGCTTGTATCTTAGCTCTCTAACAGATGTGTAAATAAAATTGTTATTACTTAACTCGGATGTCTTCAATCACTTACAATAGTACCTTCGGAACATAATAAGAGTCATGATCTTTAAAATTCTTATTTCTTTTTAAATTGTAATTAGAATGCTTTTAAAATTAAAAATTGTAAATATTACTTCATGAGATAATTTAGGGCTCTATTTTTGTTATATTGCTTAGAAACGGCCCACGTGATGTTTTGCATAAAAGTGATTCCTCTGTGAAAGGCCAACTTTTCTGTGAATTTAAGTATGCCATGTGTTCTTGCAAAGAGAGACAGCCTTATATGCCAAGTAATGAAGAATTGAGTATATCGAAATCCATTCAAGATGCATTGGAACCTGTAATTTTACTTGTAAGTAGAATTTCTATAATATTTGCAATTTACTAATATTTTTCACTTAATTTGATTGTGATTATGCTATAGATATATAAAATGTGTAATAAGAGAAAGTTCTTACAATGGTTTATTAATTAAGTTTGACAGGAATTGACGTCTTCCTCTAAATTCAAGATAATAAAATTTGCATAAGGCGCCATCTTCTAATTAAATTGAGCACCAACTTCATCCTTTCCAATGAGAATCTCCTATTTTGACACAGAATTTCAAATCTATATCAAAATTTAACTTCTGGTACCCAATTTCATGACATTAGGTCTTACCGTTATGAAGGCAAAAAGATTGAAGCTCCTAATGTTAAATTAGTTTCTGGGACTTTCATGGGTATCTTCCTAAATAATATTTTTATAACGCTGATATTTGGTACCAAGTTACTATTAAACAACCCAAACACAATCCTTATTATATTCCTTATTATATTTTAATAATAGTTTTTAGTGGGCAAATTTAATTATTAAATTAATGTTTGAAAAAAATTATGAATTGGAACCTTAATATATTTTTATGGTAATCTATTCAGAAAAACTTCAAAAGTATGGCCATTCAAATTTTCAGCTGTTTCCAATAATTTGTTTTTGCTCTAAATTAAATTTTCCCAATTATTGTGATTTTAGGGACAAACCTTGGATAATAGTTCTCGGATCATTTTCACTTGCAAAGTAAATATAATGTAATTCTCAAATCATTTGCACTTGCATAATAAATATAATAATTCTCGGATTTCTGAAAAATAAGTTTGAAATAGTGTTCAAATTTGAAATCCGGGTAGCGATAACTATAATTAATCTCGATCTACGAATAGAGTCTTTCTATGTGGAGATGATCCCTGAAATTGAAACTAATTTTAACATTGAATATCTTAGGATATATTGATAGTTAAGTCAGGAAATTTTGTATTTAGACTAGTTTAACTATGCAAGATCTGGTTATGACATCAAAACCTATGTTTCCATTGGAAATTTTATTGTTTGCACAAAATTTGATGTGAAGACGTTCCTTTACGCATCTTTTTGGGATTTTGAATACATTAGAGGACGTTATTCCCTGTTGAATGATACTTTTGAATTTGCTCAGATATAAATAGTGCTCGAAATATAGAAGGTGGTTTGAGTTTTTTTTTGTCCTTGACTGTACATATATATATAAAAGTCCCAAATCCGAACGTTTAACATCCGGACATTTTGCTCACCAGTATTTTTTTATCTCACTTTTTTTCTATCTTTCTGCCTCTTCCTCTCTTCAATTTTTAAAAACAAGGCATTACCAAATTGATGAAACACAGGTATGAAAAAACAGGTATGCTCAAAGTAAATACTACTCAGAAATATTAGATTTGTTAGTAAAATTTGTTGCATTATATTAAAAAGGGTTTTCTTACATTTAAAAAAAGTTATTTCTATTTATATACCTGCTATTTTAGTATTGCATTCGTACATGGGCGGCAGTGTTAGATTTAAGATGTTTAGACGAAAAAACTGCAAATAATCCAAAATCCGGAAAAGTTTGAAATTTGGAACGGCCAAGGTCCGAAGGATTTTGGACTTTGTAGAGTAGTACTAGCATTGAATAGTGATATGATTTTTTCGAACACTTATTTACCACATTTGACCTTTGTTACATCAAACAGGGTTTATTGAAAAATCTGTTTTAATGAGATTACTATATTTTCATTGCAATGAGATAAGTATAGTGAAATGATTGTTCTATATTGAAAAACATTTTTCACACTTATGTTCTAAATTAATAATCTCAATATGCTTTTTCTTATGTATAAATACCCATAGATAAAAAATTTACAGTCACTCTTATCTCTTTTGAGTTGAATTGAAGTATCAAATCACAATGCTCGTTCTCTGTGGATAATCAGCTGACAACAACCAGGGGGAGGGGTAATGTGTTCACCCCCCCCCCCCTTCCCCATTCAGTTGATAAATTTTTTTTTAATATATATAATGATTTTCTCACAAATCAATCCTTTATTGATAACTACTCAAACTAATTAATTTTAGTAAATGTTTTACTTGTGTAATAAATAAATGTAATCAATGAAACAATGGTACATTAGTTCATAGGCTTAACCAGGAGGAGTTGGGGTTCAATCCCTCATTCAGTTCTTCGAACAAGATTGTCATATTTGTTAATGACCAACAATCGGAGCTTTAAGCTTTACAAACTAGATTATATTAAATAAAAATTATTTTTACACTCATCTCTACTACTATAAAAGGAAGTGCTTGTGTGTGTGGACTGACCTGACATATCTGTGGCACTTACAATAATGAGATTTGGCACACAGGTAGTGTAAATTTTTTGTAATTTTATTATCGCACCCAAATTTTAAAATTTAATCTAGAAGATTTTTTAATTAATTTGTTGGAATTTAATTATTATTGTTTACCTTAGAATAGCAACACTATAAAGAGATAACAGATTCTGAATTTATTTTTTCTGTTTCCGTTTGATTTTACAAGAAATGATTTCAGCGGACAAACAAAACAAATAAAATTTTGACTGGAGTTAGAACATGGTTATTTTTCTAATCTTCTAGATCATATATGGGCACCCCGCCCTGGCTTTTGATCCGGCCCGCGAACCATTTTAAAATCGCTCTCGAAAAGTAAATATTCCTGGTTCTCGCCATCAAGAGGGGGGGGGGGGGCACAAAAGCCTGAACTACGTGGGTCAGCGTTCCTCAACCTTTTTTAGTTGTCTCCACACTAAAAATATCTTGAATTATTTGCAGCACACCTGAATATAGAAATGTAAAAGTAGGTATTTCCAATACTACCTTATATAGTTATTATTACTAATAAAATTAGTATTGGATAAATGAGATGGCTGAGCCTCTTTTCTTGATCAAATTAAATCAAACGTGGTTTCAAAGTCGGCAGACCAGTTATCGGTGACACATTATGCCACTCAATTCCACGGATAATCGGGAATAATAATTATAAATTTCGTTATTGATTGTATCCGAGAAACGACCTTGTACTTCTTGATTCCATTCCTTACTAGCGGATGTGATTGTTAAAAAAACACTGATGCAAATCAACAATGTTTGGATTTCTGGCCTCTAAAAGGGACCACTACTGGAGAAGATATTTTTCATGAGGTTAAAAGTTCTATTGAACAGTATGGTTTGCAGTGATTCGAATTAATTGGGGTTTGCACAGATGGTGCACCTTCTATTGTCGTTTCACGAAAAGGTTTCATCGGAATTTTGAAAGAAAAAGCAATTGACTTGAATGTGAAAAAAGACAATTTAATAATCCTTCATTGTATTATCCACCAACAAAACTTGTGTTCTAAGTCCATCCGATTGTAGAACGTTATGGATGTGGTAATAAAGACAATCAATATTATTCGATCCCGCGCGCTTAACCATCGCCAGTTCAAAGCATTTTTGGATGATTTTTCTTCAGAACATGGTGATGTGACATATTTTTGCGAAGTAAGGTGGTTAAGCAAAAGCAAAGTGCTAAAAAGATTTTATGATCGAAGACAAGAAATAGCCACTTTCATGGAAATTGAGGAAAAATCATTGCCTGAAGTTAGTTGTCAGAAATGGTTATGTGATTTAGCATTTCTAGTTGACATCACGGGTCACTTAAACGCGTTCATTTTGAAGATTCAAAAACAAGGTCAGTTGGCAAACAAATATTACAGAAATCAGAAAGCGTTCCAAAACGAAATTCACTTGTGGGAAATACAAATGTGATCTGGAAGCTGTTATTATTTTCAACACTATCCATTCACGAAAATATGGATTACACTCAATATGCTGAAGAACTAAAATCTCTGTAGGAGTAATTTTTAATAGATTTCCCGACTTTGAAAACATTGATAGCTGCTTTAACCTTTTTGCTACTCCGATGAAAAGTGACGTAGAGAAGGCTCCCACACACCTACAAATGGAGTTGATCGAGCTTCAGGAAGACATACATTTGAAGTCAAAATTAGAAGACGTGGAGCTAAGGGATTTCTGCAGAATATACCTTTCCGAAGAAAAGTACCTATAGAGCATTTGCAAGAAAAATGATTTGAGAATTTGGAAAACACTCTGCGCCTGTGTATTAGTAGGATTGAACCCAATATCTATTATCTTGTTTCTCAAGTTCAAGCTCAAACTTCTCATTAATTTCAAGTGATTACTAGTAAATACTTAGTCAATACGATATTATTATGTTCATACAACTTTACCATTCTACTTTATAAATATATAAAATAAAATAAACCTTATTATTATTACTTTTTCACAACTACCTATTATCTACGGCCCACAACTTCATTAATATCCTAAAGTTTAGCCCGCAACTGTCCAGAGGTTGCCCATACCTGTTCTAGATTGTTAAAGATAGAATAAAATGTTTAACGAATTTGAAATCTGCGGAAAATTTTACATTAGATCGATATTTAAAAATATGATTTTCTTTAAATAAACCATTTTTAAACTGTAATTTTTATATTTTTTCCCATACGAATTTGACCTTTGCTATCGAGAAATCACAGATTCCATTTCTTGCGCTCAAATGCTACCATCGATTTTGAAATTTGCAGAAAATTTTACATTAGATCGACACCTAATACGTTTTATTTTGTTTTAATAAATAATTTTTCAATTAAATATTTATATTTTCGCAAGAGATTGTGACGTTGCGCCGATTGGATCTCTTCGCCATTTGAATTTGGCCGCATTTGACAATGACGAGGCCACCACAGGTGAAACAGTGATGGCTGTTATTCAATAGACTACGAATTCCCATTTGATTTGCGAACCGGGGGTTAGCGAGCAGTGGTAACACCTGACCCCACTATCACGGGTAACGCTGTGCTGGCCAGGCAGTAGCTAGTAATATAAATAATTGTTCGGGATGTAAGGGAAATTTTTATTCACTTGATTTTTACGTTTAACTTAGAATAGGGGTGCACAACCTTTTTGGGAGAAGGGCCACTCACATAATTGATTGAGACATGGGGGGCCGCAAATGTAGTTACAGCACAGACACGATGAAAGTGTTACTACCCAATTATGTACAGCTGTTATTACACTTAATATGTATTGTGTAATAAAAATAATAATAACTTTTTTTTTAAGATTAAACTTACAAATGTTTTCTCAAAAAATCTAGGAGCTTGTTACAAAGCTATGAATGATATTGTGAATAGTTTAAAAAAAGAAGTTAACAAACATTTGTATCAATCATTTAGAATTACTTTTAAGAATGTGTCTCAAGAACGTCATATGTACCTCAGCAAATTATTTTAAGTTATAAATTTAATAACAGTAATAGTACAATGAGCATTTTAAGATGAGCATCAGAAATTTTAATGATATCAGTAAAATTAGAAAAAAAAATTACAGCATCAAATATATTTAATATTAAAATTTCTAAAGCATAAACAATAATTATGTTAAAGCTTGCTAATGGGATGGCTGATATTTTACTAACTAATTTAGGTATGTTAGGTTCAATACTGCAAGTAGAAACTCTTATTCTAAATGCTTGTCAGTCAATTTGCTTTTTAACTTAAATCCTCTTGGAAGTTTATAGTCAAAATTAGTTTGTGGGCCGCAAATTGACGATTCGAGGGCCGCAGGTTGTGCACCTCTAACTTAGAATATGTTTTTTGATGAACCGACTAGGAAAATGTTTTATGTACCACAGCAAAAACTGATTAATTTTTTCCAAATGTTATAGTTCATGAAGAATTATCATGAATATTTTTGTATTCTTTTTAATTTAATGAATCTAAAAGTATGTGCATCCTTACCAATGATGTTTTTTATTTTAATAACAAATGGTTCGGATTAACGGGGGTTTGAATTAGCAGGGTTTTAATGTAATTCAAGACTGTCCTTAAGTAATTCGTTGTTAAACCAATGTGCTTCTCATGTATGATACAATAAAACAACTTTGTTTAAAATGACTTTATTTGAAATGAAAGTGACTAACATTTGCTAGACGCAAAATATTTAATAATTTTATCAATGTACTACGAAAAAATGTATTAATATATCATGTGTGATTTGTATCATAAAAATACAAAATTTTCTGAGAGATCTCCAGATGCTTCACCTTATTGGCGTACAGTTCATACTTCTCTGGACTAACCCCCCACCCCCTCATTCATCAACCCTAGTCATGGCTACGAATTCTCGATAGTTACTCGCCAAAGAATAGGGATATCTTTGGTCGTTGATTTCCTTTTCAACATACATTTATTTATTTCTCATTTAAGTTCTACTAGTTTCACTTTATAATCACAGTTACTTAACAGCCTGCATATTATTAGGCCGACCAACCGATCTAGTGTTTACAGTGTTTGCCTCTGGACCGGAAGGTTCCTGGTTCGAATCTGGGGTCAGGGCATGAATGTAATTGTGCTGTACTTAGTTAGGGATAATGATGATCGCCCATTGGGCCTCCTTCACAAATGGCCATCGTTTCTGTCCTTGTAGTGGCCTATAATTGGCAATCAAGTGCCCGCCGTAATTTTTAAAAAAAATACTAGAAGTCTAAATTCCTTAAGGGTTTTTTTAAAGCGATTGATTGATTACAGTGCAATCAGACAAGCCATTTAGTTCTGCATTTATTCAGCTTTATTAAACGTGTTAGGAAAGCAGTATGGTATTACTTTCCTTGTGTCAGCTCTAGAATTCTTGATTCATTTTGTTGCAAACAGGAATCTACAGCACATCTTCTGTACTTTTGCTTTAACAAATGTTTGAGTGTTAAAAGTAACATTGCAAAAGCATTATTGCAGTTTAAAGGTAAGACATTCAATGCAATTATGTTAAAATTTAAGTAATACTTTCAGGAGATGACTTTTTTACTAAAAAAAATCAATAGAAATGTTACAGTGAAAAGTATAAGTTCTTTTTCTTGTTGGCATTGCAACAGTGATATCTATATTCAAGTTTCTACCAACACTGATAAATTTTTTTATGTCTTAATCCCATAATTACTATTATAGTTGCATGTAGTTATTCACAAGTGTATAGTTAATACACTTTAAAAATTATGAGCACTTATAGGTAGCAGAGTCAGAATCGAGAGAATTTTTACTGATGGGCTTCAAGCAAATCAAGTTTAAATCTGAGAAGTTCAGAAAAAATCTACGTTTTGATTTCTAATTTAAATATATTGTAAGTTTTAAAATTCACCATAATGTCATCTGGTAAAATATTATAAATAAAAAAAAATTCTTTTTTTTTTTTTAATCAAGCATTAAGTAATGAATAGTTAATTAATTTTATGAATTAACTAGCCACTGCTTGGCTTCATTTAAAAATTTTCTAGATTGAATTTTAAAATTTGTCACAACCCAAAAAATTTGGACTATTTGTGTGCTAAATCTCATTGCTGTAAGTGGCATAGAATCACCAGGATTTTGTGGCCCCAAACAGACTAACAAACACTTCTTTTATAATGGTAGAGATTAGTAATAATTTATATAAATAAATCATAACAATTAATTAGTAATTATTTTTATTACAATCCTATATTAATGATTACTATATATTATATTAATTAATGCAGTCAATTATTAATACTTAATATATATTAATATAATTAATTTAATCTTTCACTTTTTACTGGGGTGTACAGTCCATACTTTACGGGTGCCCCCCTCATTCGTAACCCTAGTTACGACTATGGCTGACAAGTAGTCTTTGTCATGTGTTACCATTTCTATTCTGTTAAAAGTACTAAAAATACTAATGTTGCAAATGAATAACTGTTTCATAATACCAAATGAAATAAAACATTTTTTTAAGGACTGCTTTTTATCTTCTAGCACAAATTTCCCAAATCACGATTAGATATTCTCATCTTAGTTTTAGAAAACGATGGAGGAGGTAAGAGATTGAAAATTTAAATCATATGTATGTTAGCCGTATTTTTTTAAGTTTTAAATTGATTCTATGTTATCCTCTTCCTCATTTAGTCATTAGTTCTGCAATAACATGTGCTGGTGCCGCATTATCTAACGCTGGGGTTGAAATGTATGATCTACCTGTTGGATGTAGTTTAGTAAGTACAAGTTATGGACATTTTTTAATTTTACGTATATAATTTATATTTATAGAAAAAAGTTAGCAATTTGTTTGAAAATTGAAAGATGAATACCAATCCAATGCATGTTTGAAATTAATTTGTTATATTCTTATTTCAGTATTATTTTTCTAAAATGTTCAGTTTGATTATTTTAATATTCATGTTTGTGGCTTATAAATTTTTTAAATTCTGAAATTCAGGTGCATTATGAATCTCAATTTCTAATCGATCCAAGTGCTGATGAAGAACTCTTCTGCAAGGTACAATTTTTTATGTTTCTATTTTTAGAACTAAAGCTAATTGTTTTTGCATAAAATTATGTTTGTAATATACTGATTGTCTCATTTAGTCAGAAGAAAATGCTGCAAGGATTACCATTGCTATGATGGTGGAATATAAAAGTCAAGTTATTTATATGGATAGCTCTGGTTCCGTCAATCATCTCTTGCTTGTTGAAGTATGTAACAACTCTCTGTTTTCCTATTTGTTAAATAGTATTCATATTTTACTAGTTCAATTTTGCTTTAAAATTGCTATGTAAATGTGTATGTAATACATACACATTTTTAACCAAACTAAAGAAATAAAGGAAGCAGAATCCTAAAATCGTGAGAAAGTAGTTTTAAAATGAAAAATAAACTAATTTACAATTTTATGATGAGTTAATTTTTATCTATTTAGGGATGGATGTTACAAACTCAAATTTTTATGTCTTTATTTTGAACCATTATTTAATTATTCGTTATTTTTTTATTTTAGAGTTTGAAAGTCTTGCAGTCTTTGTGCCATCAGATATTAACGGATATAAGAACATGCTTGAGACAGTATGTTGAAGATATGCGTGAAAATGAAGATGATCCAAATGAGGGGTATAAGCTTTTCTATTTTATAGTAAATAATTGACTCATTTTTTTCTATTGAAATTAGAATCCTTAGAAGTTACTAGATATGTTAGGCTTTGTAATCATGGTCTGAAAATTTTGTTTACTCCAGTAAGTTCTTAACCTGCCGTACAGTACAAGTCACTACAGAAACTATTTCATTGCGTCTGAAAGGAATGTTCCAAGCAATACAATTTTCAGACTCATTTATTTCTCACCTGCTTCTTACCTTCAACTATGTATTTCCTTTGTACAATAGTCAAAAAAAATTTCAGTAATGTAAATGAAGATTAGTTTTTAATTTTATATTACTGTGACTACCATAAGAACTATTCCTGGGACAGTCTGGGTAGTAAGTGATCGTTTTTGGAACGGCTAATCCATTTTGAGTAAGGATGACTGGTGGCTGTCTTTGTTCCATTTTGTTTGGGGCAAATGTTGGTGGTAGATTGATGGGTTTACTATTATATATTTTTTCAGCTACAAGTGAAAATCATAAAGTATATTTCCAGTTTGTCAATAAATTCACCAATATGACGAAGGAATACATTTTCCAAGTATGGAAAATGGGATAAACTTCATTTCTCTACAGCAACAGGCAGGCATAGACTTTAACAATAGCAGCTCTAGTGGTAGAAAGGAAGTACATATTTCTAATTTTAAAATTTTACTTTGCTAGACTTGTTATGTTAATTTAGCTATTCTACCTTCAAAATTATTTTAGGGAGGTTTAAAAATGCTTTACATATTAGTTTACATAAATATTTTCTGTGATTCATTTAAAACAAGTCAAACAAACAAACAACTTGGTCAGTTTTGATCATTTTGCATGAAAAAATCTTTTTGATTGGGTTTTCTCTTTTCAGGTCTGTGGGTAAAACTGTTGAAGCACAGCTTAAGCTGTTTCAGCCTCAAAAGTATATGAATGCTTTTCTGGAAAATTCCATACGCCCAGGTGGAAGAACGTTGAAGGAATTCCGCTCTGTGCTGATAAATGTCAATTCTATTGGAACTGCTAATGGTTCAGCCTTGGTTAGATTAGGTGAAACATCAGTTTTGTGTGGCATAAAAGCCGAGTTGACCAATCCAACTGCAAAAGACCCAAGCAAAGGCTTTTTTGTGCCCAATGTCACTTTGACCTCAATCTGTTCAAATCAATACATTCCTGGCCCACCAACAGAGCAGGCCCAGGTTTACTCTCAAATTATTATGGATTTATGGAAAAATTCTTCATTTGTGGACCCAACAAGTTTGTGCATTTCCGAAGGTCAACTTTCTTGGTGCTTGTTTGCTGAAATGACATGTCTCAGCCATGATGGTAATATTTTAGATGCATGTGTTTTGGCTCTGATGGCTGCCTTGAGGAATACCAAGCTGCCGAAGGTTTCGATAGACACCGAGAGTAGCAAGATAGAAGTGACAGAAGATTTAGTGGATTTGAAAGTGAACTATTCAGTGTTTTCAGTAACCTTTGCTATTTTGGGGGATAATGCTGTTGCAGATCCCTCTTCAGAAGAAGAATCATTAGCAGATAGCACTGTTACTATATTCCTAAATGATGATCAAGAAGCAAGTGTGAATTCCTTTGGTCCCATTAAAGAGGAACAATTGTTTCAATGTATCGATATTGCTAAGGAGAGATTTTCAGAAATGAAAGTTCTCCTTGAAACTTTCAATTGAAGTTGACTTGTATATAAAATATCTTTACTTATATTTTGTTGGGTTTTTTTGCTTTCACGCATTAGTGAAACTTTCCTTGCAGATATCCAACCATTTGCATTCTATAGGCCATAATGTGCTTACAAGTTGTCATGCATTGTACATAATATATGTAACTGATAATACCTTTATTTTATTGTAAATTATGGCATTTTGGCTGCCTTAGTTACTAAAATAATGAAATCAATGCCCTGCCAATAATCTGGAAGCTGTCAATGCTATATAGGATCCACAAATGAACCCTCACTTTTTTGCTTTGTGTTATAAGCCACTGTTTTTTTACCTGTCTTTTTATTTGTTCTTGATTATTCAAATTGCAGATCCCAGACGTAAAGTCTTGTTGACAGATCTAAAAGATATCTCCTTTTTGGTCAGATAGTCTGGCATCTAATTTTCATAAATACCACAGTGGGAGGGGGTCCATTGCAGAACTATCTCAATAATTGGAGATGCCATATTCTCCAGACAATTCCACTTTGATGGTAACAGACTTTAGAGTTCCAAATGCAGAATGCATGAGTGAATATGGCTGTTGTGTCATAAAAATCCCAACCAACACAAATTATGAAATAGCTTGAGTGTGAGAACTGTTAATATATTACCCAGAGAAAAGGCTGAAAGCATTTTCTAAGAACTTTTGCATGCATGACACAATCAAAGACATACTTCTGAATGCTAACACCATTTTATTGCCATTCAGAAATTTTAAACATTTGTCTCATAAGTGCACTGCACAGTTATTTTTCCAATCTGCAAATCTTTAAAATATTTTTAATCAAATGACTATCAAATTAGTTTTTTAAAATGAAACAAGACTAGTTTCCTCATACAACAAAATGCTGCAAACACACAGGACTTGTAGGGAAAGATGTCCGAAATGAATGGGAATTTTCTAAATATAATTCAATGTCTTTTACATCTACTTCTTTGTATTCAATGATGGTCGGTGTGTTAAAGCAACCACTTTAGTAATTACAGTCCATAGACGTTGAAAATCTGAACAGCTGCTACTCTCCTGAGCAAATCTTTGGGTACAGACGTCACGAGTCCGAGGCACTACTGATCTTTTCCTTTCCAGTGGGGTTTACGGTCTTGAGTAAACACAGGTCACGCTTCCAGGATAGATAAGCAATCCTTCCCCAATACCTCCTTTTCCCATTTCATGACATTTTATACCTTATGTTTTGTGTAGCTTCGTCAAATAAAGGTCCAGGTGCCATAAAACACCAAAGAAACCAACCAGACACGCTACTAGAAATTTTTCCTCAATCTAGTTGACCATTTTTGGAACTTGAGAAAAACGTGTTGCAGTCCTAAAACTTTCGGCATTTTCCAATGCCATTATTCTAGCAATCCTAAAACCATATAGAATCTAGTTAGTTTAGGTTTCAATTAACATTTATAAAATCTGACTGATCAGGACCAAAATAAAGTTGTGGATGGCTTGAGTTTAAGTAATCCAAATTTATTCAATTTTATCAATACTCGCTTTTCTAAGTATACCCTTTCAGACCACAAGCATAACCAAAGTAGCATCTCTAAAAGTATTTGTCCATTGAACTACCATTTTAGCTAAGGTCACATTGAAGCTATCTTTGTTCTAAACAAGCTAAATAGTTTTTTCTGTAGATCCAGTAACTGCTAATCAAGTAGTAATTGAGTACTAAATCAACTACATCATAACAAAAATGCGCAACTCTGTTCAATTGTAATAAATATTTTACAAACACAATTATTTTCTAGTAAATATTTTTTTATTATATCTAGGGGGATTTTCTAACCTGCAGGAAACTAAAAAAATAAGCAGAAAAATCATTACTGGAATTTGAAAATGCAGGAGTTTAAGAAATACTTGTTAATGAATCGGTAAAGTATAGAACAACAGTGTATTCGTATATTTAGTACATTATATTGAATATTCATTACACTTTTAAATGTTACTGATATTTTTTTTTTAAACTTAGCAGGAAATTGAATTGGAAAAATATACTAAATCTATTTTCAAACTTAAAAACAGTTATTGTTTTAAAATTTTTTTATTATTTCTAGAAGTACTTCAATTATACAGTGTCAAGTATCCTAATACACTTAAGCGGATCAACCGGTATAGTGGTTGAGGTGTTAGCCTCTAGATAGGAAGGTTCCTGCTTCGAATCCGGGTCCAGACATGGATGTTTGTAAGCGTATGGTGTAGATGCGGCTGGTGCACCTTAAATCTGTCGTGGCCGAAAGTCCATGTTGGGTTGGTGTAAAAGTTTAGAGAGTGAGGTGCCAGCTCAGGTGTTGCCTCGTCATCTGACCGTGGTTCAAAATTACATGGTGTTTTCGGATCTTTCCCTTATGGAATTGATCCCGGACCGTCGTCAATAGCCGGTTGTGTTGCTCTAGTACAACGTTAATTAAAAATTACCTAATACACTTAAAAATAAATGGTTCTCTCACTATTTTATGTGACAGAAAAGTTTATTGATGGGAATTTTTTTAATTCTGAGGCCGGTTTAAAGAGTAACAGATTAGCAACCGGAGGGACAAAAATTCTATATTTGTTGGTCGTGTACACGGGAAATTGTGTACGTTTGATCTGTCGACCTTAAATGTCCTCACTTTGGCGGGGGAAGTTTGGATAAGGGAGTGCCAGTTCAGGTGTTGAGCTTGTGAACTGACCTTGGTTCAAAATTACGTGGTGTTGTCTTCGGATTTTCCCTGGGAGATAGACCTTCTCCAATAGCCCGTGTGTTGTTTCAGTGCGACGTTAATTAATTACCACTGCGAGTTGGGGCCGCGGTAGGCCAGTTGGTGTAAGACATTCGCCAAAGGCCAGTTGTGGAACTTCAGTACGACGTTAATTAAAATACCTACCTACCCGGTTGGAGTAACATATTCTCAACCGGAAAGTTCAAATCCAACCAAAGACCGTAGTGTACAAGGGGGCTGGTGCACGTTAAACCTGTCAGTCCTTAAATATTCTCACGTTGATATGGTGTGGAAGTTTGGAGAGTGGGGGTGCCAACTCAGGTGTGGCCTCGTCATCTGACCATGATCCAAATTTATGTAATGTCCTCGAATCTTTACCTTTGAATTTCATCCCAAACCATCGCCAATAGCCCGTTTTGTTCCATGCAACGTTAATTACATATATACCTACCTGTTGCCTGAGTTAAATGAAACACTCCACACCCAAATAGAAGTCACATATTTAAGATTTGTCGATGATAGTTGACAGGTATGTGAATTAAAAACTCGGATCTTAATGGCACTATCACGTATTTATACTTCATTGCAAATTATACAAATTGCACAGCAGCTGTAGTGAATGGTGGTATCTAAATTGTTTGGTCTTAAGATATAAATAATTTTTGTCTTGTGACGACGTGATGTGTTTGCAACACATTCCATAAAAATGGAATAGGAAGCTCAATTTTTAGTTTTTATCTCATTTGATTCATAAACAACGGGCTATTGATGACGTTCTGGGATCAACCCTAACGGGATAGATGCGAGGACAGCACCTTACGTTGGGTTGGCGTGGAAGTTTGGAGAGTGGGGTGCCAGCTCAGGTGTTACTTCGTCACCTGACCGTGGTTCAAAATTACGAGGTGTTGTCCTCGAATCTTTCCCTTAAGGGACTGATCCCGGACCGTCGTCAATAGCCCGTTGTGTTGCTCTAGTACGACGTTAACTAAAAAATTATCAAGGACAGCACCACTTAATTTTGAACCATAGTCAGATGATCATAAAACTGAAAGGGTTCATCTCTTAAGCTAAATTTTGAAGGCTCTAGAGTTTTGGTAACCTAGTCTGCAGAGAGGGGTTTTCAATGCAAATTGTAACAACGGTAATGGTAATTATAGTTAACGTCGTACTAGAGCAATACAACGGGCTTTTGACGACGGTCCGGTATCAATCCCATAAGGGAAAGATCCGAGGACAACACGCCGACCAACCGGTATAGTGGTTAAGGTGTTAGCCTCTAGATCGGAAGGTTCCCGGTTCGAATCCGGGTCCGGGCATGGATGTTTGTAAACGTATGGTGTAGAGGCGGCTGGTGCACCTTAAATCTGTCGTGGCCGAAAGTCCTCACGTTGGGTTGGCGTGGAAGTTTGGAGAGTGGGGTGCCAGCTCAGGTGTTGCTTCGTCATCTGACCGTGGTTCAAAATTACGAGCTGTTGTCCTCGGATCTTTCCCTTCAGGGACTGATCCCGGACCGTCGTCAATAGCCCGTTGTGTTGCTCTAGTACGACGTTAACTTAAATTACTAAATTACCTTAACCACTATGCCGGTTGGTCGGCAAACCAGACAGAGAGTGAAAATTTTTCTTCCGCCTCCCAAATGCTCTCTTGTGATACATATCTGAGTTACCTCAAAATGGTGTAGGTCGCGGTAACCCGGTTGGAGAAGTAGCGTATTTTCAATTGGAGGGCTCGAAACTCGATTCAACCAAAGACCGTTTTGTTCTCTGGTGGGGGCAGGTGCACATTGTAACTGTCGTGGACTCAAGTGACCTCACATTGGCGTGGCATGGAAGTCTGGAGAGTAAGGTTGCTAATCAGATGTTGACATCACCATCTGAACGTGGTTCAGAATGCCGATGTGTGTCCTCGAATCCTTGCCTTCGGGTAGGTAATTTGGTAATTTTAGTTAATGTTGTACTAGAGCAACACAACGGGCTATTGACGACGGTCCGGGATCAGTCCCTTAAGGGAAAGATCCGAGGACAACACCTCGTAATGTTGAACCACGGTCAGATGACGAAGCAACACCTGAGCTGGCACCCCACTCTCCAAACTTCCACGCCAACCCAACGTGAGGACTTTCGGCCACGACAGATTTAAGGTGCACCAGCCGCCTCTACACCATAAGTTTACAAGCATCCGGATTCGAACCAGGAACCTTCTGATCTAGAGGCTAACACCTTAACCACTATACCGGTTGGTCGGCCCTTGCCTTCGGGATTAATCATGGACAGTCGCCCAAAACCCGTTGTATTGCTAGAATTCGACGTTAATTCACCTACCTTCCAAAATTAGAAGTATCCTGAAAACTAATGTGATCCTGCTTCGGTTATTAATAAAATTTCAATTTTATAAGAAAATGTATGCGAATGCATTTATTTCTGTATCCATTGCGGTAGTCTGGTTGGAAGAGTAATGGTTTAGCAACCGGAGGGTTGCGAGTTCGAATCCAACCAAAGGGGTGGGTAGGTGTTGTAATTAACATTGTACTGAATCAACACGACGGATTATTGGCGACGGTCCAGGATCAAAACCGATTCGAGGACAGCAACACGTATTTTTGAACCACGGTCAGATGAGGCAACAACTGAGCTGAAACCCCACTCCAAAGTGAGGACATTTTAGTCCACGACGGATTTAACACGGGCATCAGCCCTTTTGTACACGACGGTCTTTGAATGGACTGGAACTCGCAACCCTCCGGCTGCTTATCCGATGCTCTTAAAACCGGGTTATCGCGGACCGTGTACAAAGGAGGCAGGGCTGGTGCAGGTTAAATTTTTCGTGGCCAAAATATCATCACGTTGGCGTGATGTGGAAGTTTGGAGAGTAGGTTGCTTGCTCAAATGTGACCTCGTCATTTGACCGTGGTTCAAGAATTCATGGTGTTGTCCTACTGGACCGGCACCAATAGCCGTTGTGTTGCTCCAGTGGAACATGAATATCTCTATATTAAAAAAAAGTTACCGCCGCCGCAGGTTTGAAAACTGTGCTGTTTAGCTCGATTCTTAAACGATTTCCCGAGAAAGTACTGATCGGAAAAAAACGAAATAAACATGGTTTGTTCTTCATCGTATTCCCTGGACAATTATTAAGATTTTTTTCCGATGCGGCTATTAGTTTAGGGTTTATTAAGTGTCAAAATTGAAGAAGCGAAATTTCTTCCGCGAGTGAGCAAAACACATACAAATTTTCAGTCTTCAGCCGTGAGTTTTTTTTAAAGAGTGCCTCTCAACGTAAATTTTTGCGCCCCTCGTCGAGTTTTTTTTTTAAATTTCAATTTGGTTCTTGATAATATTTTTTTGAAATTCAAGAAAAATCAGGACATTTTTGTTACTTTTTTTTTAAACTGCCGTATCTATATTTTATTACAATTATTTTTTAATTTTTAAAATATCGCAGTATACCTCAGAATGTACTCTTTCTTACGGTACTATTATTTTTGAAATCGGTTCATAATTAAATTGGATGCGATCAAAAGTTGGTCATACAAAATTCGTAATCTTTGGATATTTTCGTTACTTTTTGTTACAACCGTTAACTAAAACTGTCATATCTATATCGTTTTATTATTAGTTTTTTATTTTGAAAATAGCGCAGTATACCTCAGACTGTACTCTTTCTTACGGTGCCATTATTTTTAAAATTGGTTCATAAATAAATTCGATGCAATCAAAAGTTGGTGACACAAATTTCATATTTTTTATTTCGCGGAGCATTGTATTCGCGGAGGGTTGTATTTTTGACTATCGGGTTTGCCAGATATCAAATTTATCGTAGCAACAATTGCCTTAAAAACGATTTCTTTTTATTTGGCGAGGAAAAAGGCTCGCTCTTTTCCCTCTGTTCTCAGACGGTTTACCGAGAAAGTACAAAGTACACATCGTAAAGTTTGGAGATTAACAGAGTTTACTTAAAATTGTACAGGGAACAAGATGCAGAAGATTTTTTACTCATGCGGCTATTAGTTTAGGGTGCATTAAGTGTTAAAGCAAAAAATAGTGAATTCACTTGCGTAAGAGGTATTGGTTTGCGAAGCAAACCAAACGTGATCGCGTAGCAATCCCCGGGGGTCGGCGAGCAGGGGGCGAAGCCCTCGCTGTGACGTGATGGACCGGAAAGTGAAATCAGGATAATACAAATTATTCAGATAGTTTCACTCTGCGAAAGGAATGTTGGTTTGCGAAGCAAACCAAATGCCATATGTAAAAGGAGTGTTGGTTTGCGAAGCAAACCAAATGGGATTGCGTAGCAATCCCCGGGGGTTGGCGAGCGTAAGCGAGTAGGGGGCGGAGCCCCCTAGTATTAAAAAATTGTTACAGCCGCAAGATTGAAAACTGTGTTGTTTAGCTCGATTCTTAGACGGTTTCCCGAGAAAGTACTGATCGGAAAAAAACGAAATTAACATGGTTTGTTCTTCATCGTATTCCCTGGACAATTATTAAGATTTTTTTCCGATGCGGCTATTAGTTTAGGGTTTATTAAGTGTCAAAATTGAAGAAGCGAAATTTCTTCCGCGAGTGAGCAAAACACATACAAATTTTCAGTCTTCAGCCGTGAGGTTTTTTTTTAAGAGTACCTCTTAACGTAAATTTTTGCAGCTCGTCGAGTTTTTTTTTGAAATTTCAATTGGGTTCTTGATAATATTTTTTTGAAATTCGGGAAAAATCAGGACATTTTTGTTACTTTTTTTTTAAACTGCCGTATTTATATTTTATTACTATTAGTTTTTAATTTTTAAAATATCGCAGTATACCTCAGAATGTACTCTTTCTTACGGTACTATTATTTTTGAAATCGTTTAATAATTAAATTGGATGCGATCAAAAGTGGGTCATACAAAATTCGGAATCTTTCGATATTTTCGCTACTTTTTGTTACAACCGTTAACTAAAACTGTCATATCTATATCGTATTACTATTAGTTTTTTATTTTGAAAATAGCGCAGTAAACCTCAGACTATACTCTTTCTTACGGTACCATTATTTTTAAAATTGGTTCATAAATAAATTCGATGCAATCAAAAGTTGGTGACACAAATTTCGTATTTTTTATTTCGCGGAGGGTTGTATTTTTGACTATCGGGTTTGCCAGATATCAAATTTATCGTAGCAACAATTGCCATAAAAACGATTTCTTTTTATTTGGCGATGAAAAAGGCTCGCTTTTTTCCCTCTGTTCTCAGACGAATTACCGAGAAAGTACAAAGTACACATCGTAAAGTTTGGAGATTAACAGGGCATACTTAAAATTGTACATGGAACAAGATACAGAAGATTTTTTACTCATTCGGCTATTAGTTTAGGGTGCATTAAGTGTTAAAGTAAAAAAGAGTGAAAATAACTTGCGTAAGAGGTATCGGTTTGGGAAGCAAACCAAACGGGATTGCGTAGCAATCCCCGGGGGTCGGCGAGCAGGGGGCGAAGCCCTCGCTGTGACGTCATGGACCGTAAAGTGAAATCAGGATAATACAAATTATTTAGATAGTTTCACTCTGCGAAAGGAATGTTGGTTGCGAGCGTAAGCGAGCAGGGGGCGGGGCCCCCTAGTTGAAATAAAATTTCGTTGGCTGTTGTATACCAGTTGGAAGAGTAACAGATTGACAACCAAAGTGGCTCGAGTTTAAATTCAACAAAAGACCGTCATGTACAAAGGGGACTGGTACTTCTTAAAACTGGTCTCATATGTCCTTACGTTGGTGTGGTGAGGAAATTTGGAGGGCGGAGCGTCAGCTCAGATTTTATCTCGTCATCTGAACATGGCTCAAAATTACGTGGTGTTGTCCTCAAACCTTTTACTGGGGTTGATCTCGGACTATCGCTAATAGTCATTTTTGTTCCAATACGAACGTTAATTAAAATATCTACCAATATCCAATGGGGTGTTAATTTAACTACCTTCTTTAAAATAATTATTGTCGTCAATAGCCCGTTGTGTCGTTTCAGTATGAAAATATCTACCTTCCTCTTTGTAACGATTAGCAACCGGTAATGGTGATTGTAATTTTTTGTTAACGTCGTACTAGAGCAACACAAAGGGCTATTGACGACAGTCCGGGATCAGTCCCTTAAGGGAAAGGATCCGAAGACAACAACTCGTTAGTTTGAACCACGGTCAGATGACGAAGCAACACCTGAGCTGGCACCCCACTCTCCAAACTTACACACCAACCCAACGATTAGCAACCGGAGGATTTCGTGTTTTAATCGAAACAAAGATCGTCTTGTACATAGGGGTAAAATCTGTCAGTACCTCAAATTGCACGTTGTTGTGATGTGAAATTTTTAAGAGCGGAGTTCCATCTCAGGCGTGAGTTCGTCACCTGACAGTTGTTCGAAATCACGTTGTGTTGTCATCGAATTGCCACTAGTTCGTTGTGTTGCACCAGTGTAACGTTAGTTAAATTGCGTACACATTTTCCTTAAAATGTTGTTTATCTCTGTTGTGACAACTTGGAGGTTTTCAATTGTAAACAAAAGCTTACTGTCTGAAAGAAAGAAAGAAACGCTTTTTTTTTATTTCTCACCGTTTTCGGGCTATTTTTTCACACACATAAAATGCATTTTGGGGTTGACGCAACACAACTGCGCTAGCAACCTGCGAGTTATATGGTCGTAGCCAAATTCCTTCGTGCATCTTTCTTCTGTGTTATTGAAAAGCTTTCCTTGTGTGAGGTTCCAACAAAAGGAAAGGGATGTTTTTATTGCATCCATGACGACAATTTACTATATCATTAAGATCAATTATTAAAAGTCGTATTTTAGGTGTGCTTAATCAATTAAGCTCTGAAGCTAAATGTAGTGTTTCCGCGGCAATGTTCGAATGGGTAATTTTTGTAATTTTAGTTAACGTCGTACTAGAGCAACACAACGGGCTATTGACGACGGTCCGGGATCAGTCCTTTAAGGGAAAGATGCGAGGACAACACCTCGTAATTTTGAACCACGGTCAGATGACGTAGCAACACCTGAGCTGGCACCCCACTCTCCAAACTTCCACGTACTTCTAGTACAATTTCAACAGTACGCCAACAAAAGTTTGAAAAAAGTTATTTTTTAAAATGATAGCGAATCTAATGGAAAGTCCTTCGTGTACAAGGGGGGGGTTGGTACATGTTAAAAATGTTGGGGCCTCAAATATCTTCACGTTGGCGTGCGACGTTAATTTAAACTCTTTAGTTGAGCTTTTTTTGACGTTAGCGTGACGAAGAAAGCTAAACTAAAAGAGTGTAAACGAACACGATCCATTAAAGAGGATATTGCAATTTTAATTTGGATCGGGGATCGAATTAATTGAACTGAAATCATAAGCATCCGCATCCAAACGAAGCATCCCGCTGTGACGATTCGGTGTCTATAGGTAATTGGTAATTTTTTAGTTAACGTCCTACTAGAGCAACACAACGGGCTATTGACGACGGTCCGGATCAGTACGAGGACAACACCTCGTACTTTTGAACCACGGTCAGATGACGAAGCAACACCTGAGCTTCGGTGTCTGTGGGAAGGTCTGCAAATGTTTTTGCCGAAAAGCACGTGGTCTTTATTTTCGAGCATTTGACTGAAGGGTCGTATGGTGAAATTGCTCTCAGTACTTCGTTTGGAACCTTTTTGTTTTTGAACCTGAAAGTTTTTGGAAGAAATTATGCGAAATACCTTGCAAGAATTCTATGGGTTTGATTTTAAGATCGGAATGCATGACTTCATTTCTAACATAACAAAGAGCTCCAGTAATACCCCGCAATGTGCGGTTCTGAAAGATCTGCAATTTTTTCATATTTTGTGCGTTAGTGGAAGTCCAGATATGGTACCCGTATGTGAGCATAGGCTGAATAATGACTTGATTGGCGATAGGCCGAATAATGGTTGTACAGGAGTAGCTTATTTTGAAGGGAGAGCCGAATCCTTCGGGCTATGAGCGGCATCATTACCTTGGAAAGGTTTGCATTTCTTAGTGTGTGAGTAATATGCTCATTTCAAAGCAACTTTGGATCCAGGACAAGACCTAACTATTTGTACCTGTGTACCCAGTACAAAGGTGTGCCAAACAGTTAAGGGGGGGGGGTATGTTGAGTTAATCGGGGTTGTTCAGTTAATAAAAACCATACTGAAACTGATGATACTTCCTCCAGAAGAGCATGCAGGTGCATTTGGAGCATTAACTTTAACCCGCCAATCAGAAGCCAGACCTCAAGTACCCGTACGTAAGTTCTCAATCGACTATGAATGACGGCCAACTCAGTGTGCAGACTTTTAGGGATATCGTTAATATAAAGGTTGAAGAGTCTGGGACCTAATAAGGACCCCTTGTGTACTCCGGCACAAATTGGGAGGTGGGAGGAAAAAAAGGGTTTGGGCAACTCTTACAGGTTTTTACGATTTTTAAGATGAGTTGATCAGGGATATACAATGAGTCGAAAAACCAAGTCGCATGAGCTTGAAAATAAGTCTGTCGTGTCAAATGTGGTCGAATACTTTGGCTACATCTAAGAATAAAACACACCTGTTTGTGCTTTTTTCGATACCCATCGTGGATAAATTCCGTGACACGCAACAGCTGGTGGTTGTGGTGCTGTGTTTCTTACGAAACCCGAATTGATCAGGAATAATGATGTTGTTTTCCTGAACGAATTGATCCATGCGTATAAGCAAGACAAATTCTAAGATCTTGCTCAAAGAGCTGAGTAATGAAATTGGACGATAATTTTTAGGAAGCTTATGGTCTTGGGATGGCTTTGGAATAGGGACAACGACCGCTATTTTCCAGCTTTGGGGATAGTGACAAATTTTTATCATCACATTAAATAAGAGGGTAATGAATACACATTTAAAGGGAGGTTTTTAATCATGCGATGGTCTTTTCATGGTATTTTTTATACCAGTGATTTTAATTTGGTTCCCTGGTGACTGGAATTATGGTTGTTCCAAGCTACATGAGGGGAATCGAGATCTCCTGCTAGGATGATATTGTTTACGATTGCAAGTAATTTTTTGAAATAGCTTCCGGAAAACAACAACTCCTCTTTTGGAGGAGAGTAACATGGAATTGTTTTAACTGGGGTTGAATCTCTCATGTTCACCTCTACCAAGGTTGCTTCCATCGTATCTAATTAAGGAGTGATAATTAGTTTGTGAGAGATGTTCCCTTTAATATAGATACATGTCCTTCCATGCTCCCCTAGAGGATAGTGTAATTTCTCTGTCATTCTTGTATAGGATATAGTTGGGAATGTGTGGACTTAATACCGGGGATAGATGTGTCTCCTTGACTCAAAACAAGTCGTAATTACTCTCATTTAGGAAATGCCTGACTTCATAGATTTGGGCTCTAAGTCCATTGGCATTCCAAAAGTCTAGGGTTAAAAACTACTGATCTTGCACAGACATTAATGATGGGAGTTATTTAGGAGTGCTATGTATTGGTCAAATATGTAGTATGCTCTCCATACTCCGTCCGCAGCCGTCTGGAGCTGCGGAATAGCGTTTCTGAACGCGTGGACTGGACTAGACATATCACTTACGGAGTTCTTGCTGCAAAGTAGCTCATCTCCTCATCGAAAGTACAAAGAATAGAATCAAAGAAAGTGCTTAAAAGGGGGTGGTCCAAAGAGGGTAAGTTAAATGGCCTTGTCATAGAATGTGACAGAAGATTGAACGCTTGGAGGAGGAGCTCGTTGTTTATATTGGCATCTTATGTCAATTTTACTACGGCCAATAGAATTTCAGTACACAGTTGGTGGGCCGTATCGGCTGAGGCAGCAACTGGACAGGGGATATGGGTTGTTTTGGTCAGTGGAGCTGCCTTGTTATGATCGCTTAATAATTATGACCGCTGACTGAAGTCAATAGCCCGTTGTGTTGCTCTAGTACGACGCTAATTAAAATTATTTTAGCTTTTCTTATACAGTTTACAAATTGAAAGGCGATGTGTTATTCAAGAGTGCGACGTTATTAAACTATCCATCTTCCTACCTACGTCAGAATCGTCAGGCTGCAAGATGCGAAAGCGAATTCGAATTTGAAAACCAACAAAACATTACATCCACGATTCAAAACGTATTTGTATCTTATTAGTTTGCAAAGTATTATTTATATGTCAATGAAACGAACAAACTTTTTTACAAACGATTCGGGTAGCTGGAATTTAATTTTAATATCATATCGATATTTCTTCATGACCGAGTAAAAATTTTTCAATCCAAGCTGTGATACTTGACATGTTTATTGAATTATTTTGAATTAACCAAGATTTCCGATTGCTCTCTTATGGTCATCTTTACAAATTAAATATTAATATTTCTTCCTGGCAATTTTACTTCATCATTAAGCGAATGAATAAAACTATTTTAAAGTGTTAAAAAGTCCATTGCATTTTTAAAATTCAAACAAGATCACACAAAATTTTGGGGGTTTCTTGACATTTGGCAAGTTGGATACCTTTGCAGTAATATTTTATTATGAACCAAAAACTTTATATTGTTTTTTTGTAGTCATGGCTGATAGAAGGAAACTTCAAGGTTAGTATGAAATCTGCTTATGAATTAAACGAATTACAAGTTCTGTCAGCTCGATTCTAAGATACGCGTTATTGGTCTTCTCTTTCTGTTAAGCTCTACTTTATAATATTTGTAACTTTTCGACTCTCTCAAAAAGCATGTTTGAAGCAGTTTAAAAGATGATTCTTAAACAGTTATTCTCAACGATTTTGCGTTCCAATTTTATTTACCCAGTCCCTGCTTGAGTTGCGAATGCTTGTATTTATCTATTTTTAATGTTTTTATTGTAAGCTTTAAATTTGAATCTAATACTTTATAAAATGAGTGTTTTTTTATGATTTTTGGATTTCTCGAGTATCACATGGTGATTGGGTATGTTGATTAAAACTGCCCAAGTCAAATGGAAAGTTGCATTTAGTATCTAACTCATTGCAGTACTTCATCTAGTACCTATGTTTAAAATACTGTGCCAGCTCTTGTTCTTTCTTCCACACCAATATTGATGTTTTAAATTCTTATTTGCTGTGTGGCAAATTAGTTTAGTTGTAAACCTAAATATATTAAATATACAACTTGATTTAACATTTTTACCTTATCAATATTACTCGTAGAACAAATATTGATACCTGTTTTGCTGTGATTTGCAAATTAACATATTTCTCAATGTGATTAAGAAACTTTTCATTTTACGCAAAGAATGTTTTGCAGGAATTGAATAAAAATTAGTTGCATACACAAATGAAAAATTGCATACATGCCTTTATATTTATCATACTTTTGAAACTTGAGTTCAACTGAAAAACAGCTGTCTTGAAAGTGTTTTCTGTTGCAATTGTAATTTAAGCCATTCTGTATAGGAGAATGCAATGTTGGAAAATATTTATTTTATAGATTTAGGGTTAAAACCAGGGGAATGGTTGAAACATAATGCAAGTTTAAGTCTTCAGATTGGTGTGACTACAAAAAATATCAGCAGAATCTGAAAAGTTAGATCAGTGATTCAAATAATTCCAGACACCTGACACATTGAAATTGTTATATTTGGTCTTATTTTAACTAATCTTCTGCGTTGAGATATGCGCAAATTAAAAAATTTCTTGCAAGACAGCCACAATATGATTACAGTTAAGTAACATAATTTCTGTTGAAGGTAAAGAGTAAGCTAACTATTTATACCCAATATTTGTTCAATATTTTCAAAGGAAAATTTTATTTATCGATAATGAGCAGCATTAAAATATTTTGTTCTTTGATTGTATTATCTTCTATCGTCCACCGTATTACTTATATAACATTACATAGTATGTATAGAGAAAGAAACAGGATAAAATGATTACAATAAAAGCCTAAATAATATGTCTTGTAAAGCTTTCACCGACGGAGGCTTTCACTAATAGGTTATAGTGCAAACTAATGGACTTGTATTCCAGTATTGAGTTTTAATACGAGCCAAAACATTATGACCATCCCCACATTTCTCAATGAACTCGTCTGGATGACGTGTAGGGCACGTGATTAAGTGAGAATGGTACTTAACTGCTGATGGAGAAGGTAAGTAATCATTCTTGCACTTTTGCGAGGGTTGGAAAAGGCTGCTGATCTAAGCAAATTAGATAGAGGTCAGATCGTAATGGCCCGAAGACTCGGAACGAGTATCACCGAAACTACACGACTGGTAGGTTGTTCACGCTCTGCCGTTAGTATTTATGCAAAGTGAATAAATGACTGGGACACCAGCAGTAGATGCCAGAGTGTTGTTTGTCCACGCGTTATCAAAGAAAAAGGACGTCGGAGACTGTCCCACTTGGTAAAGCAAAATCGGCGCTAGACAGTGGCTCAGCTGACAGCCCAATACAATGCAGGTCAAAGCGCAAGTGTTTCAGAACACACAGTTCAGCAGACACTGATGGATATAGGACTGTGCAGCAGACGTCCCACTCATGTGCCTCTGTTGACCAAGCCTCATCATCAACTACGCCTACAGTGGGCCCGGGAACATCGAGACTGGACCATGGCTGAGTGGAAGAGAGTTGCCTGGTCAGATAAATCCCGATTTCTCATTCATCACGTCGATGGTTGTGTCAGGGTATGCCGTCTACCAGGCGAACAGTTGCTCCCCTCTTGTACAGCAGGTCATACACAGACTGGTGATGACGGTATTATGCTTGGGGGACGTTCTAATGGGCGACTCTGGGACCCGTAGTTTTGGTAAAACAGACCATAAACTCAGAACTATCTGAACATCATTACGGATCAGTTGCACCCTTACATGGCGTCTGTCTTCCCGACTTGAAATGGAATCTTCCAGCAGAAAACGTCCCATGTCAGAAGGCCTGGATTATGTTGGAGTGGTTCCAGGAGCATGCTGATGAATTCCACTTAATGTCATGGCCACCTAACTTTCCGGATCTTAATCCGATAGAGCACATTTGGGGTGTCATGCAGCGGCAGCTCAGAGCTCAAACACCACCATGTCAGAATATTTCGACTTTGCGTGACCGCTGCTTAGACATTTGGTACAACCTGTCTCCAGTTATGTACCAAGAACTTGTGGCATCTTTGCTCCGGCGAGTTGCAGCTGTTTTGTTGGCCAAAGGAGGCACAACGTGTTATTGAGTAGGTGGTCATAATGTTTTGGCTCTTCAGTGTAGTTTGAATTACTTCTTGTTTATTTTTTATATTTCCTCATTTACCCGTGTAAGGAATCTGAAATTTGAAAGTCTTTTAAAAGCTTAAGCTACATTGAACATAACTCAATGTTTTTCCTATTTTGCATTAAAATTTTTTTTGGATGGTTTCTTTATGTTTAACTGTTTTTTTTTTATGACTTTCTCTTTTCACTGAGTCAGAATAGTTTAAGAGAATTTTTAATGCTCATGAATACTATTTTTTTATTGTAAATTTGTAAATAGATTTTCAATTTATATTAACTGTCTTCAAACATTTCATTAGATTTTTTTTATTGTACTGTATTGATTTGGAATACTTTACTGTGTAACTAAAAGGGGTATTTATAAAGATGATTTTACATTTGTCTAAATGAATTTTAAGTGAAATGGTGGTTGGACCTCTAATAAAATAAGCCGATAGAGCCTTTATAAATTACAATTAAATTTAATGTTAACCTTGGCTTATTTTTTATAGGAATAGTGGTGATATCAAAATGCTAGAATGTATATTGAATGCTCTTGAAAAGTTAAAACAACACATTTGTAAAGCTGTTGTGTTGGAATTATTTTACCCTACACAGTATAACTTTTTGTTGATTTCTGTTATATTCTAATTTCTTTTACTTGAGTATTGGAGAATTGGAAAAATTTAAAACCATAATATGTGAAATGCAACTCGACTTTTTTTATGCAAGCTTCATGTTGCATTATATTAAATTGCTTAAAATCTAAAAGTTTGACTTAGTTTTCTGAAAAGTGTCAGTTCTAAATTCTCTGGTCATGTAGAAGGTATACCAAGGAAGACCAAAAACAGAGCCAAGCAATTACACTCTTTAAGTATGCAAAAAAACGAATTTTGGAGCAGAAAGTCGGACATCAATTACATTTAAACATTTTCTCTCATTTGACAAAATGCCCTTTAGCGAAATTTAAAAATTTGATTTTGTGGTTGTATGTAAATAAGAATGATTAGTGCCTGGACCTGGCCTTTTAAAGTAAAATTGTAAAATAATGATAAATCGTGGTTTCTTAATGTAAAAGACTGAATTTGAAAAAGATGAATTCTACAGATATGGTGATAAATTCGATTTGATTGGTCAGCCAAGTGATACTGATATTGGATGTACAAAATATCATCAAATATACTGAGAATGAACTTGATCATTCATTATCAGGAGTGGAAAATTGTATATTGTAAACAATAAGACTCGCCATGGTAGAGAGAAATACAACATAAATACACAAAGAAATTTAAGCATTGTTATTTCACACCTACCTGGAATCAAGGATGTAAAAGATCTGTGAGAATTGTTTAACAGGTTATAAACGCATATAAATATTGAAAACATGAGACATAATTGTGGATTGGGCATATATTATCATTTTCAAATATAAAAGACTAGCCACTAACCACTGCTTGGCTAGCCCGGCGTTGCCCGTTGTGTAAAGTATAAATCTGGTGTAAAATTTTCTGCAGATTTCAAATCTGTTGAAGATATATTCAATTAAAAAATTATTTATTTAAAGAAAATCATATTTTTAGGTATCAATCTAAACTGAAATTTTCCACAGATTTCAAATCAGTTGAAATTTTTACTTTATCTTTAACAGTCTAGGAAATAGAAAAAAGAACTGACTTCAGTTGAAAGATTTATTGTCTGTCTGGAAATTTCTTTGTCCACGCAAAATCAAAGAGGAAATAAAAAAAAAAAAATTCTCTGTGTTCTGTGGATGAAAAAAAAACTTGGCATGCTTCCAAACCCTGACTACAAGGTCACACGGGAATAAAAAGTTCTCCACGTTTGTAAAAGCAATGGAGAATAAAACTATTAAATTCTTTAAAAATCTTCTTGATTGAATTTTAAAATTCACCGTTACAACAAAAATTACAAATAATTCGGACTACCTGTGTGCGAAATATCATTGCTGTAAGTGCCATAGAATCGCCAGGATTTTGCGACCCCAAACAAACACTTCCTTTTATAATTTTAGAGATTAGATCTGAAAATAGAGCTGTACCAAACCTTGCCCTTGTGTTATAAAAATTCAATCAATCTCAAGATGGAATTTGCCTGGATATTTTCTATACCACGTATCTGATGATAGTTTTCATTCCTCTTAAGATGTCTCCGGTTTAATTCCATTCATGATTTATAGAAAAGTCTTGAATTCGACAAAATAGCATTGATATTTTGCATTATCAAATCGGCAAAATAGCATCGATAACAATTGGAGCTTTCTTTGACAGTTTAAATAATTGAAAAATGTATAAATTTTTTGGAGAATTTATACAGTTGAAGAAAGACTGAATTGGAATTGATTCTGTGATTTTAAGTAATTTATGCCTAAAAATCCTGCTAAAATACAGAATAAATCTCTTTGCACTATTTGCTATGCAAATTTTAATGATTTCCAAATGGAAATTTACTCTGATTTGTTTTAATCAATTCCATGCCTACCGTTACCATCTAGATGGCTCGATTTACCTATTTATCGTTTTCACATGGGCCATTCGAGAGGTACATAGATATTTATTAATGGGGGAAACCGTACCAAGGTTTGCAATGACTTCTTATATTAAGCCAGATAATTATCTCTTCAGTCTAAAACCATTTTACTACAGATTTTTTTTCATCCCTCTTCACAAATGTTATAACTTGAGTCAACTTCCTCATTCATTACTTTTCATTCACGATTTTTACCATGTTTGTAATTCCTTCAGCTTTAAAATTGCATTTATTATGAAGTCTTAATACCTTATAGAAACACCATCTTAGTTCTCGTTTTTGGCCTTTTAAACTTTCTTGCTATTCAAATTTTAACCTCATTTAAATTTTAGGTAACATTTAGTTTTATTCATTGAATATTCCCTTTTGATGTTGGTGTTATTCTGATGCCCTTTAAATATTTACCTTGTGTTTGAATTAGCTTATCCATCTTTGGATCTTGAGCCATAGAAATCAACTCAACCAAATGGAAATTTATGCAAAACCGCATAGTGCGACTTTAATTAAATATCTATCTACCTAAAAATGTTGAACTTTTATTCTTTTGTCTGTTTATGTTGCACCTTTTTCCTAACATAAGATAATACTTTAATATTGATTTTTTATAGGAGAAATAGAAAGATGCCTTAAGAAAGTATCTGAAGGTGTAGAAACATTTGAAGATACTTGGAAAAAGGCAAGTTTTGTTAGTGGTATTTTTTATTTTTCCTTTAAAAAGTATTGATATACAGTAATAACTCTAGGTACGCTGATCAGACTTACGTTAACCCGACTTAAGCTTCCCTCCCTTAATTGCGTGAACTCAGAGTTACAAGGTTCTTGACTTTTTCATTTGGCAACACTGCTGCCCGCCATCTTTAGTTTTCTCTTGCTGTGATATGCCTTGGACACATTTTGTGTGAAATCTACATGTAGGATTACAATTCTACGATCAATGGACCCTGACTTACGAGAATCTGACTTAAGCGTGTTTCGTAGGTCTCGCCTTCGGGGTATTACTGTATATTGTTTTATTGAATGGTATTTATGTGAATATTGTATAGTATCTCTCATTGGATAGGGTGAGAAAAAGTCCTGATTTAAATATTTAAAATGGCAGATTTCTTTGATTTAGATTAAATTTTCAAAATTTAAATTCAGATTTTATGATTTTAATTAATTCTATTCCCTTTGTGTTTAAACTGAATGAAGAGAATAATTAGGAAATGTAGCTGAAAATTTTTTGAAAAGTTAAAACAATTTAAGTTTTTTTTTGGCCATGTTGCTTTTATTCTTTGAATTCTATTTCATAAGACAAATCCAATACTTTTAATATTTCTAAATTTAAAATTTTTTCTGCCTTCGTGGATTTTTATAAATACAGCCATGGTACTAGATGACTATCTTGCTTTTGGGAATACTATGAGGTTTTTGTATTTAAACTTGATTGATTTTCTTTTGGAGATTTTAAATAAACTAAAGAGGGGCACCCATTATATATATTATGTATCCAACCATTTCATGGAGAAGAACAGGTCATAATTGACCAAGAGTGACACTTGATTTCAGTGAGCAAAAAGAGAAATATTTTTTGATGAGTGGTCATTGTCGTACCAATACTAGCACCAACTCTTAGGGGCCATCCAAGATAATAGTGCACTCTTCCTAAAAACAGTCTACATAAATATTTTCAGAGATACTGAATAATTTTGTAAAACACCTACACCAAACATGCCTTGCCCTCTTGAAACCCTGTAAATTTTTTTTTAATGCTTAGGACCCTCAAACATGAGAGATAAATTACCACTTTACCACAGAAAAATTGAAGCTATCTTAGAAGTAGCAGACTTGCTATTGAACAACTAGTTCTAAGAAGTGATATGTTTGGTGGTTATATTGTCTAATTCCATATTTGCAATGCAGGCAATTTTGCATCCTTACGCAGATTGTCAGTGACTTAAAAGCTGCAAAATTAACTTAGGAATACTACAATAAAAAAAATGATTTTTTCATTCTCAATGGGTTTCAGCACATTGTGGTATGAAGGGAAATGAGATAGCCAATGTAATGGTACAAAAAAAACGGGTTTCGTAAATTTTACAAATTAGTCTATCTGTCACATGAATTATATAACAAATGAAGAAAAATTACCAAGAAGGCAGAAGAAATCAAAGATAAAGCTTGGACGTATACACTTTCTAAAATTCTAGCTAAATTCTTGAGATGCTCTTGCTATCTCCAGATTGGACACTGGACATGACTGCCCAGCAAAACACTTGTGCAGATTCAAAAATTTCAGCAAATTGTGTCCTGTGTGGAGGTAGTGACAAATTTCACCCACCTTGGGGTTTGCTTAAAATTGTTGGAAAGCATTTTTCAAAGATATTAGAGGGCAAGAGATCTTCAAAGTTTACAGACTGCTTAATTGCTGTTTATTTATATTTTTGTATCTTATTTTGATGTTTTGTCTCTTTGTTTATGTTTTTGTGCTGTGTTTACTCTAGTGAATGAATGTATTTCAAATGCTACATGCACTGTTAAAAATAAAAAAGTATGTAACTAGTATACCCAATTCTGTTTTTGTACAAACCTTTTTTACACGAATTTGATTTAACAGGAATTCAAAAGAAAAATTTCATTCTCTTTTTACGCATCATTTTAATTTAACACGAGCGTGCCAATTTCTAATTTTTTTTTGCCTATATTCTAAGACACTTCTATATTCTAAGCCTATATTCTAAGACACCACAGAACGTCATAATAATGTAGAAATGATCCTGTTCTAAATGCAGATTTAATAAAAGAAGGTCTGGAACTGGCTAAAAAATGGGTAGTCATTTTTTTCAAACATGACCCTAATGAGGAACGCATTGAGAAATTTCAACATGAACTGAAATTGTCGACAGCCTCTTATTATATAATGGCCTAACCTAAACACGAATACAACTATTAGTAACTGAATTTGTTCTTAAACCCGATGAAACATCAGCATGAGAGGAGATTCATGCTGATTTTGTTCAAGAGATCACAGAAAAAAATTCATTAATAGAGGACGAAGACGATATCCATAACATTTCTAGTGATAGCAGTGATATTACAACCGTATGCAAACATGCCGTTTATTGTCAGAAAGTGAAAATGAATAAAATCTTATGTGTAAAACAGATTTCAGAACTAATTTTTTCTTTCGAGTGATTCGATTTCTTATTAAGTTTACCTCATTTTATCAGGGGCAAAGTTCTAGAGACCCAAATTCATTGGGTCTTAATATTTTTATGGTTGGGGCCAGATCCTCCTTCAACATATTGAATAAATATTTTACTATACAAAAACCAAAATATTGGTATAATTTATGGAAAAAAATTCCAAAATTTAAATATGAAGCAAATGGTATTTCAGTGAGGCCTTGGTAATTTCTCGATGCTTGTGCCACTGCATTATATAATTAATGCTATTATCTCTAGTGTCCTCAAAATCAGAAAGCCTTTTATTTGCAGTCTTCAGAAAGGGTCATTCTTTGAGCGTTACTAAGTAGCAGGGAATTTTTTAATTTATCTGTATAAAATAACGCGTATTCTGTCTTGGGTTATTTTATTTTCAATTATTAAGCTTTAATTAAGGAGGGAAAAGTAAATTCAATAATTGATTTAAATGATTAAATTCATAGTTTGAATTTTTGAATAAAAATCATATGATTTAAATCGACATACATTGTTACAAATATTACTTTGGTATAACATTTTAAAAAGCTAAAAACGTTTTTCTTCGAAAAAAGCTGAAAAAATAAATAAATTTTGAATTTTTATACTTCTATAGTTGTAAAATAAATGGCGAAAAATAATTATTTTGTGTACACATGATAGGAACACACATAATATATATATGTGTATGTGTGTGACAGTTCTTTTTGTGGGGTCAAGTGTGACCACTGCTCGCTGACACTCGCCAACCTCCTGAACGTATTCCCATTTAGTTTGCTTTGCAAATGAACTCCATAAAGGCAATGCCTCAAAGTGGGTATTATCAACAACGTAAATCAAAGCACGCTAGAATTGGAAAATGTGGCATGGTTCCAAAGACACTAAAGTCGAAAAACGCTTGTGACGTCAGCGGTCGAAAATCGCAAAATCCTCTCGTTTCTTATGTCATATTCCAAAAAGAAGAAAGAAAGGTAAAAAAAAAATACTAATTTTTAAATGTACTCGTTTAAATTTTAAAATTTGTTTGCAACACAAAAATCTCACAAAATTAGGATTACCAGTGTGCCAAATTTCATTATTGGAAGTGCCATAGATTTGTCAGGACACTGCGTACAGACACAGAAACACTTCCTTTTATAACTGTAGAGATGCACAAAATCATGGATTTCTCAGAAAATGAACTAATTTTTTGAATGTGTGTGGAATGAGACATAACATACACATAAATACAAAGAAAATATTTAAGAATACTGTATCTCTAATATTATGAAAGGAAGTGTTTGTTTTCTCTTAATAAAATATAATAATAAAATTTTCAAGGTTTTCTGTGTTAGACCACTCTTGCTCTGATAGCCTCATTTAAGGAAAGAAAGTTCTAATTCCAAATAATTTTTTTATTAATGTATGGTCTCAGATATAGTTGTATGTAATGCCGTGGATTTCCAATCATCAAAAAATTCCAGACGAATAATAAAAGCGCATTTTATTTGCATGGGACTCCCCAAAACTCAACATGTAATGTTAACAATTGTACATGTCCTGCCTATGGAACATTACTTATTATAGACAGAGTCAAATGTGGATTGGTGTAACAGACTCTGTGAGGGAGTGGTTCGCATTGCACTAGTAATTGCAATGGTCGCCATTCTTTGTAGACTAGTGAGTTCTTTCTTCACTGTATCATTACGGGTTCTATTCTACCAAGCGATGGCGCCATAGGATATCATCGGAACAATAATCTCGGTATATATCCAATGCACCATTTTCGGTGTTAGACCCCAATTATTACCAATGGCACCTCTACAAGCCCAAAACACTCTTTTGGCCTTGCTCGTGCAGTACTGGAGATGTGAGCTCCATGTCAAGGTCTTATCAAAGATTACTCCTAGATATTTAACCTTATCTGAGTATGCAAGTGGTGTTCCAAAGAATTTTGTCGAGTGCATATCTCGTAACCTTTTCCGGGTGAAGAGGACTAGGCTTGTTTTGTTATGGTTAACCGACACGTTCATCTTTTTGCACCAAATTTCAATCTTTTTTAGGGCAGTGTTCATGAGGTCTGTTACTGTGTTTTGGAACTTCTCTCTGAGGGGTTCCCACGGTACTTGAAAAGTCCTTTAAAAGTCCTTGAATATTTTTTTCCTTACTAGGGACCCTTGAAAGTCCTTGACAATTACGGAACTCGGTGAAAAGTCCTTGAAAGTACTAGATTTTTTTAACTAGTAGATAATTGTGTAATTTTGTCTTGCATTGGAACTTGGCCAGACTTGCTTCCTCCACAGCAGGTGTGCCATTTGAGTGTCATTCTGAATGAAACCAGTGTTTTGCTCTTTGATGCTATGTGATATACCAAGTGTGCTACGTCTAGATCGTCCATTTTCCACAGTATTCTGTCTAAGTTGACACCTCTGGTCTCCGTAAAGACAGCCGCCTTGTCATTCCCGCCACATCATGGCGTATCACGGCCGCTACATAACAGCACCGTTTTCTTAGGAAATCCTAGCTTTAGCATTCAGGACGTCATTAGAAACCTAGCATGCATCCAAAGAAATGAAGCCAAATTCTTATTGCAAAAATATAAAGGTTACAGTTGAAAGAAAGAAAAAAAAATCACATTTAAGTTAACCTTTTGTTGGAAAAGTTTCTGCAGATTTCAATTCCTTTGAAATTTTTACTCTATCTTTAACGATTGCAAAGATAGGGCTATTTTTAATTCTCTGGTCTAAGTTTCTAACATCAGTCAAAACTTTTGATCTGTTTTGTTTCTTAAACAAAATAACTCATTGTAGCCAGTGGATGACAGCAAAATAAAGATTGTGTCATGTAGATCGAAACGTGTGCAAGCTCCTATACTCTTCTTCTTACCACCAAAAGAATTTATCGTACGATATTTTATCGCACGACCGAAATCTATGTATGCAAGTAGCCTGATAGTTAGCATTAAATCAAGAAGCCCTCTTTGCAACAACAAAAAAAATCACAGACTCTGTGAGAAAAGTAAATTTAAATTTTAACCAAAATTGATGATTGCCGGGGCATTTCACAGTATTTGAGACATAGGTGTGTCCGTAACAAAACTTAATAAAATTAAAAATTAATTACATATATTGAGAGAGCACATTCTAAAGGACATAAATATCACATTCTTTACTTTGTTTACTTCAGATTATGCATAGAATTGTGTTTAGAACATAAAAAATGAAGTTTTTAATGTTACGGACTCTACAGTAAATTTTAATTTTTTAATGGCTTGAACAGATTTTTAAACCAAAACTTAAACTGGGGACAAATAATGTTCTGGCACATATCCATTATGGCTAGCTATTTTATTTGATAAATGTATTCTGTAAAAATTAACAGCTTGTGAAAATGATGGTTGTAGAGTCCGTAACAAAATTAGAAAGAAAAGTTTTGTTAAAATTTTTAATTATGATTTTATGTTTACCAAAATCAATATTTTCTAATTCCAATAATAGTGTTACAATATTGTTAACTGATTTCCACCATTATTCAATTCTGTTATTTTTTATGAATTTCTAAAATTTTGTTTCGGACTCTACAAAATGTTACGGACTCTACATTTGGCAAGAATAATGTTTTTTGTCTACAAGGTTCCCATTTTACTATTTGTCTGCACACAAAATAAAACAGCCGGAACGTCAACTTTAAAGGTAAAATGAAACTTTTACTTAAAAAAACTACTGCAAATTTAACTTTTAGAAGTTAGTTTCAGTTTTCCAGTACTTGGTTATCTTTATTTCTTTTCAACCTTGTTTGAATTTGATTGAAGACATACCACTTAGCTATTTTCTATTGGTTACCAGTGATGGTCAGGTAAGAAAGGAAGCTGTTGAAACAGATTTAGTTGAAGGCATACAAGTTCTTAAAGAACAGCTGTACTCATTTGCACAGCATGTATACAATGTTAAATGGCAGCAAGAAAACATGCAATATCTAAAAGAGAAACTGACAGAAAGTCAGATTATCATTCAAGAGAATTTTGCAGAAAATAATAGCCTGAAACAACAAAATGAAATCATGAAAATTCAGAGGTCACCAGAGCAAGTGACTATATTTACAGCTGTTGTATATTATAAGGTTGGGGAAGAACTGCAGCATATTTCCTATGCAATTGTCTCAGATGTCCTTACCCATTGCACAAAAAGGAAGTCTTCATCTTTAACATAATTATTTTGGATGACGTAAAGAACAAACTGAAAATATCGTTTCCATATGTACATTACTTTTCAGATGGTTGTGGTAGCCAATTTAAAAATAAGTATAACCTTGTGAGCAATTTCAAAAACCACATGAAAGACCATGGCTGCACTGCTAGCTGGCATTTTTTTCCTACAGCGCATGGAAAAGGACCAGTAGGTGGTATAGCGGAGAAGTATAAAGATGTGCCATTTAATGCCTATGATTTCTAATCCATTGCTAAAAGAGGGGCTAAATCAATAAACATTCTTTTGGTACCTGAAACTGAGGTGGTAGCAACTGTGGATGAGTTTAAACTTGAAAATAGATGAAGCTCAGTCATATCAATCCCTGGCACCAGAAGAATGCACATTTTTTATGTTGATAATGGCAAAGTATTTGCATAAGTTAACTCCAAATATATTGAGAAAAGATTATGGGGGATACTCATAGGAATGAGAATTCTCAATCATTAATCCAAAGCATTTCCAAACCTGACATTGAAGTAGGATATCTGTACTTAACAGTAACGACCGGTGGCCAGGGCAAATAGTGAAAATGTTACCAGAAGAAAAATTCCTTGTTAAGTTTGAACTTGAACTCATATCAACAAACAAATTTAAAGCTATGCCAAAAGTAGAGTTTGAAGAAATTAATCGGGACACTTATCTGTCAATTCTACCCACTGACCCACCACCAATTGGTTCTTCGGCACGTTGTTTTGCATATAATGCGGAAATAGACAAAAGATTTCATCAATCATAGACACTATTGAACAGTAAAACAATTTTGTTGTAATAGTCTGAACACAGTTCTCAGTATTTTCATTAATATTCACAAGAGACAAATGTGTAGAGTCCGTAACAGGCTTGTAAACAAGGAGTTATGTAATAAATAATTCATTTAAAATTATTTTTGTCCTTTCCAATTTTTATTTTGTGGTGCAGATATTTAATATATGAACCAAAATGTAAAAAGAAAATTTTAATAGATAGAAATAACAGCTAGTTTCAGAGGGAATGCTATTTCCATTTAAGTATAAAAATCCATGTCCCTTTAATGTAGAGTCCGTAACATGCAATATAAATCTCTATATTTAATAAAAATTTGAATTTTTTAAAATCTTTTTCAATGCTAATGTATTAATTACATACTAAAATATAAAATTACTTGAAGTTCATCTTAAACATTTTCATTGTAAGAGAATATAAGGATAAAATATGTTTCTGAAGTGTAGAGTCCGTAACAACTTAATACTGTGAAATGCCCCTGCCTTTCTTTTTTTGACTATCGTTAGTTTAAAAAAAATAATGTCTTTCTATTTAAATTTTTGACATTTTCCTTTTCCTATTTTAATTGACAATTTAATTTAATTTAATTGATAACTTTTGTGTTTGCCTTGTTTTAGGTCGTTATAAAAATTTTAGGTCCTTGAAAAATATTTTTTTGGTTTTGAAAAGTCTTTATAAGTCTTTGAATTTCTTTTGGATAAAGGAGTGGGAACCACGCCTCTTATGACCAGTGTTATGTCATCAGCATAACCCAGACAATACAGGCCCAATAAGTGAGTCCTGTTAAGGAGCTCGTCAACCACAAGGCTCCATAGTAAGGGGTACAACGCACCACCTTGTGGGCAGCCTTTACAGTTCTCCACAGTTAGCGTGTCTCCCAGTAAGGAGACCTGAGCCATCCTTGTCTTGAGCATGTTTTTAATCCAGGCACAAACCAATGGATTAACATTTCGACTGATGAGGGCATCAATAATTACGTTTACTGGAACCTTATCAAAGGCTCCCTCAATATCTAAAAAGGCTGCCAAGGCAATTTCCTTTCCATTGACTGCTCTATCAAGTACCGTAACAAGATCATATAGAGCAGTCTCTGTAGATTTCCCAGGCTGGTAGGCGTGTTGAAACCTTGATAGGGGTTCGGCTTTTAGAACCTTGTCCCTAATGTATCTATCTATCAATTTCTCTAATGTCTTAAGAAGAAATGATGCCAGACTAATAAGTCTGAAGGCTCTGCCTTCACCATAGCATGTTTTACCTAGTTTAGGTATAAAAATTACCTTGCAGGTTCTCCATGCATGCGGCATATACCCATATACCACGCAAGATCTATAAATCCTACATAAGTGTGGTAAAATGATGTCTTTGCAATGTTGGAGTAGAGCAGGTATAATGCCATCTACACCAGGTGTTTTGATGGGCATGAATGAGTTAATCACACATGCTATTTTTTTGGGGGTAATTATACTTCAAGCCAGTTCCCAGTCCTCCTTCCCACTACGTAACAGGGGAATAAGTGGAACTGTCAGTTCATCATTGATGTTTGTGATTCTGGAATCAGAAGACATCATCCTTTCTAATGGAGCCCAATTGGCACTGGTTATTTTTGGTTAGTACTTTAGTCAGCTAAGCCGCACTAGACATACTGTCCACTTGGCCACAGAAGTTGTTCCATGACTCCTGTTTAAGTTTCCTTATGTCCTTGAGTGCCTCTTTGTATATTGACCACTCACCTGTTTTTTTAGCTCTGTTAAAGAGCCTTCTGCAGTTCTTTTTAAGACCACAGAGACTTTTATTCCACCAAGGAACTCGCCTTGGTAAGCTTGTGGTGACTGCCTTACAATTTGACTGGTAGGACTGGAGGATGGACTGCTGCACAGAGTCAACAGCTAATTCCAAGTCCACCAGTGAGAGAGTTGTGACTCCTATCCTCTAAGAGGAGGCGAAGGTCCTCCCTATAGGAATCCCATTTTGTATGCCTGGGATTTCTTTGATCCTGCTGAATATTCATAGCAGGACCTGTTAAAAATATTTGGATCTGTCTGGTCTGACAGTGTGGTACAGTCAGACACATGCAAGTCCTTTATGCAGTTAACTGCTTTAGCATTGCAGAAGGTGATGTCAATGACTTCTCTTCTGTTGCTGTTGACAAATGTTGGTTTGTTACCTGTATTGAGGATAAAAAGGTCATTAGATAAGAAAAATTCTATTAGTTCCTCAGTCCTCACCTCTTTTGTTGCAATTGGAACTGCCCCAAATGGTGTGGTGTGCATTTGCGTCACATCCTACGATAAACTTTATCCTAGTGTGTAACCAGTGCTTGACAAATTTTCTGGCTGAAGTCGCTAGAGGAATTTCTTCTTTATATGGAAGGTACGCTGACATGATACATATGGTATCTCCGTTTTCACTGATCACCTTGATAGCAACATTGTCCCCATCAAGGAAATCAGCCATAAGGAGGGCATTAAGATTTTTATTTACGATGATACATGCTCTCGGTTTGCTGCATGAGCGATCGAAGACTAGATTCCCACAGTTGCCCAGGCCTAGGATCCTTCCATGATTGACCCAGGGTTCCTGTATTAGGGCAATATCTCTCCTTCCTTCTACCAGTCTCTTGCTAATTAAAGCTGAAGGAGACGCTACGGTGAAGATTGATTTGTGCAATCCTTATGGGATTGCCTATTTTCCTAAGGGGTTCAGACATAACAAAGTTGTTAGGTTATGAATAGCAACAAGGCTAACCCTTAGTAAAAAATTTACTACTCGGTTAAAGCTGAGTCCTCTCTGGTTGGAGAAAAAGACCCAGCTGTTTTGTCTGATCCCGAGTCAGATAGCACAAGATCATCAATTTGTTTGAATAGTGACCCAGTGGAGTCACTAACTGAACTGAACTGGAAGGAGACTGTGGCTTTGAGGTCCTGTTCCTGTACCTATTGTTGGAGTCATTTCCCCAGAAACTGGTTCCATGACCTCCATGGCTACTGAGCTCACATAAAATGCTTCAGGTTCATCACCCACCGTCTGCGCCAGCGGTTCCATCACAGCTTTGTCCGATGCAGGCTTTGAAGCCACCTCATCAGATTCTGCAGATAGTCCCGCTACAGCTTCATCCAGTGCAGACTGAGCAGCATCACTAGAGTCTGCAAGTGGTTGTCCACGGCGGCAGGAGGTGTGTGTGTGTGTGGGGGGGGGAGGTTGCGAGTAGCATTTGGATCGGACAAGATCTTGCAGAGTCCTTTCCCGAACGCTCCTGTGAAGACCTCAAAATTCCACTCTCGTAACAGCTGGGATGATCCTTGGTCCATTTCGATTATCCACCTAGTATAGGCACAATCCCCTACAATAACCCTCTCACGGATTTTCCACTCATTAGTGTTGAGGCCTGGGTTCGATCGGGTAAGCCGTCGAAGCAGTACATCTGTGGTTAAGCCATCACAGGTTTTGAGGGCTATTTTCAATGGCTTGGGAAGGTCAGCCACTTTCAGCACCCTGATTTTAAAGCCACCGACCAGTTCATATTTACCCCATCATAGTTACCCTGTAGTCATTTCACTGAGTACTCATTGGTACAATGAAGCATGAGGGCACCGTTCAGTACACCTGCGGTTACAAACTGAGGGGCCATTTGATCGAAATCCATTGAATCGATAATCCTATCAATGTCTCTCTGAATGTCCATACCATCTGCAGGAGACAACCTTGCTTCTGGGAAGGCCTCCTGAACGATGACCATTCTCATACCTGCAGCTGCTTGACTGTATGACCATGGAGCAGATGTCCTTGGTCGCTTCGTCTGTACTGAGGTACTAGGGGAAGGGGTACCATCATCTGGCCCACCTCTTTTACCTACTGGGATCTCCTTCTGCTGCAGTTGGGGCTTTCCAATACCAGATTCAGTACGATGAATCTTATTTAGTCGTCTCCTGTGCTTATATTTTTGTGCACGAGACATCGTTTCCCATCCAGGCACGAGGTCAAGCATAGAGGACTCGACTACTTCTTGTCTTCCGGAAGGGGGATTGGTTGATGCGGGTCTTGAGGTTCCACATACGTCAGAGAATTTTCTGCTGGTCACAGGCCCCGAGGGGCCACAATCGACCAGTGGTTGAGAGACAGTCACAGTCTCGCTATGATCCCAGAGGGATATAGTCACTTTGGTCAAGTTTGGACTGTTTATGACGGTTTTGAGAGTGATTTGAACCGCCATGTTTTTTTACTTCTTTAATTTCCATAAAGCATATAAGTACTGAGGTTAAATTAAAGGTCACCACCTGTATGGACCCTCTATGCAGGCGTAAGGCTTATTACAACGTGGGTCGCCACTTTACGAGGTGAACCGTTTGCAACAACCTTTAACCCCGGTTGACATGTGACTTTCACATTCTTATCAGCATGGTATCCACACCTTGGACTTAGGTTGCCTTTTATCTTCCTTCTCCATCATATCCGTGGGGGTCTTGCTAAGACAAGACTGCACACTGACTATCTGGATCTTGGCAGATTATGCCAAGGACAATTTAGGCACCCTCCTTCTTTTTCAACCGGGCTTTGGCAAAGGTCAGGCTAATGTTAATTTTTACTATTGTGAAATCTTGTGCACAAACCTGACTCGCATGTATTTAATTTCACAATTTGGTTTTCCTCTTTTTTTAAATTTTGCATTCTCATGCCTGGAGTTCAGAAAAAAATTAAGGCTTATGAATTTAATATGGAATTTTAACACCCTTTACTTGTACTCGCATATCACAATGTGATATGCTGGCAATAATGTGGTTAACTACAGTTTGGGGAATTAAGTTTCACTCCTCCAGAAATGCAATCTTCAGGGCATTTATATCTCTAGGAGGAGGAGGATGCTTTTCCAAGGTTGTCCCATCAGTTCTCTATCAGGTCCAGATCAGGAGATTTTGCTGGCCACTATTTGCTCAATGGCTTTATTTTCAAGGAATTCGTCAGTGAGGTTTGCTCAATGTGGACGAGCATTATCGTCCAAAAATCAAATTAATTTGCATCTCTGAAAAGTCCTGCATAATGTTCTAAGACCTCATCCTGATATCTTTGGCCGGTTACAGGATTCCGTGTTGAAAATGTGTAGGGACATACGTCCATTGATCATTATTCCTCCCCACACCTGCACTGCCAAAACGGCCACATTCCATAATATTCAAAGGAAGATTTTGCATACCTGACTCCCTCCAGATGTTAATAATTGGATGTTAAACTAAACTTCAACTCATCCATAAAGAGAACACGGGTCCATTGGTGTTGACTCCAGTTCTAATGTTCTTTGCACAAATTAAAGTGATCCTTGTGTTGTGAAGATAGTGAAATACATTCTCTTGGCTTTCTGGCATGAAGGCATTCCATAGCAGCTTCAAGCTCTGAACTGCCAAGTAGTAGATTTCCGGTAAGGAGGGGCAGTTGTTGCCAGAAACTCTTGAAATATTCACACATCTCGCTGCTTCCATGATTGTCTGTCGTGCGAGCTATAACAAACCGTTAAGAGTCCTTACACACTGAAATCAAACGCTGTATTGTAGAAATTCACTCAGATAATCACTTTGCACAAGCGGTTCTCAATTGGATGACGTAATGCCTAGATTTGCATTTCAGAAGCAGTTTGATCACTTTTGATTGGATAATGTTAATTAGACTTGTCTTTCACACATTCCCCGCATTGATTACACAGGGGTGCAGAATATGTCCAAACTTGCGAACAAGGTTCAGGGGAAATTCAGGCAGCTGTGGGGAAATATTTGCCCCAGTTTATCTCTATATTAACAAAAAAGTTACCACCGCTGTCGCAGGATTGAAAGCTGTGTTGTTCAGTTCAATTCTTTGATGGTTTCCCTAGAAAGTTTGGATCAGAAAAATATGAAATTAACATGGTTTGTTCTTCATTGTGTTCCCCGGACAATTATAAAGATCTTTTTTTCGATGCAGTTATTAGTTTAGGGTAAGTGTCAAAGTTGAAAAAGCTAAATTTCTTCCGCGATTGAGCAAAACATACAAATTTTCAGTCTTAAGCTGTGAGTTTTTTTTAAAGAGTACCTCTCAACATAAATTTTTGCTACTCATCGAGTTTTTTTAGAAATTTCAATTTGGTTTTTGATAATATTTCTTTGAAATTCGGGAAAAATCGGGACATTTTCGTTATTTTTTTAAAAAACTGTCAGATCTATATCTTATTACTAGTAGTTTTTTATTTTGAAAATATTGCAGTATACCTCAGAATGTACTCTTTATTACGATACAATTATTTTTTAAATTGGTTACTAAATAAATTCGATGCAATCAAAAGTTGGTCGTACAAAATTCGGAATCTTTGGATATTTTCGCTACTTTTTGTTAAAACCGTCATATCTACAGCTTAATACTATTATTTTTTAAATTTGAGAACATCACTGAATACTTTACATTGCTTACTATGATACAGTTATTTTTTAAATTGGTTAATAAATAAAGTCGATGCAATCAAAAGTTGGTCATACAATTTTCGGTACTTTCAGATTGTAATTTCTGATGCGAAACTAAAACACTAATTTCTCTGAACTAAAATAAAATAAATTTTCTTTTTAAGAAATATATCTTGAAACTTGCGTTGTAATCATATATTCCGTTAGTGAAGAATGCTTAAAAATTAAATTAGAGGCTTTCAATCAATCTCACCACAAATGCAGTTGAACCTTGATTTAACATTTAGGAACAGATCACATCTTTTATTCGTTGTTTTGTACGAACTTGTAAAATCAGGAAAGTGAATAAGGAGGACATGGTAAGGTAAAATATATATGATTATCTGATTGATTCACTTTAGGATATTTTTGAGAAATACAGTATGCTTTTATTCTAGATGGCATGTATTGGGTAAATATCCATATCTATTGGTTGATAGAATCCTAGGAAAGGTTATATTGGTCACATAAAAAATTGTTTCAAAGACTTAGAGTAAAAGTCGCCTATAATCTGTTTTGTTGCTCCAGTGTGACGTTAATTAACTATCATGCAAGGGTTATTTAGGTTGCATGATTAAAAAATGCATGATGCTCAAAGCACTAATGCTATTTTTGTTCTAAAGCATTTGATGAATTCTTCAATACAAATGAATTTTTATTACTTTTATTACTATCACTGTTTTTATCTAAAATATTAAGGTCTTAAAACAATATTCTGGAGTTTGCTGTATTTGAATGGGATTTTTGATGAAACGCTACAATAAACTCAGGTTTATGAGTTAAATTATTTTTTAAATTGAGACTAATTTCTTCCTTAAATCAGGGTTTTGACATTTATTTTCATTAGGACTCTAATAAAATTCATCACATTGAGGAATTTGTTCAATTCTGTTTCTTAAATTCAAGGTTCCAATCTATATGATTAATAATACTGAATATTTTTTTTATTAGGTGTACAGTGCGACAAATGCTAACCAGAAGGAAAAATATGAGGCGGATCTCAAGAAAGAGATTAAAAAGCTTCAGGTATTAAGCCAGTTTTAAGTTTTTATTTTTGCCTTGTGCATGATTACAGATTTTTAGATTAAAAGCATTGTGTATGAAAGATTCTGTGCTCATTATCGACTAGCAAAACATTTTAATATTTGTTATAGTGATGATACAAACTTAAGTGAATTAGGAAATTACTCACTTGGTATGCATTTACTAAAAATGATTAAATAAGTATGTATCATAGCAACATGTTTAGCATCTAAATGGATGAGTTGAACTATTTTAACATGAAATTCTAATCTTTACTGGAAGATGAATGCTGTAAAAAATTAACCAGTTTATATTGATATTTTTTGTTTAAATTTGTTTTAAAGTAATAATTTATAGCTACAAATTTTTTGTGTTCAATTTTCTTAATGTTATTTTTCTTTGAAAATTAATGTAATTAGATTTTTTATATATATTCTGAAATTTCTTAGAATCTCAAAGAATTTTGTTTCAGAGTAGTAGGCTCTTTAATTTTTATAGGATCAGGTTTCTGTAATCATTAATACAGCTTAATGTTCTTGCTAATGTAGGTTAAATATAAAACTTAAATTTATTTATTTTACTAGAAAAAATTGTTTAAAAATTCTTTTATGATTATCTGAAAATTATTTTAATATATTCTCTAATCAAGCTGCATTATGCATTAAATACACATAATTTTTAATTGATCTTATTGTCTATAAATAGAATCCTTATAAGCATTAAGTTCCACAAAGCAAGTCAAAGCAAAAAATTACGCATAAGCAATATCTTAAACTAGATGGATAAAAGGATTCATGATCATGAGTGGGGTGATGGGATTTGCTGATTTGTGCACCATAGTGATATATATATATATATATATATATATATACACACACACACACACACACATACATACACATATATCTTTGTTAGATTTGTTGAAGTAGCTGGTATTCTATTTGTTTGTCAAGTGATGATGTAAAATTAAAAAGAATAAAATTCCATAACTTCACTTGCCTGCACAAATTCATTCAGCATTCATTTATTTTATAATAAATTTAGAGTGTTTCAAGAACTGTAATTTTCTGGTGAAACACTTCAGTATAAAGAGTAGTATAAAGTTGTTTTGTAGTATAAAGGCATGTAATCAATTTAAGTAGTTTTCAACTTCAAGTAACATTCTAAATCTGATTTTAAATAAAAAGGAACAACTAAATGTGCATTTATTTCTCATTTTTTTGTTGTAACATAAATGGTCCTGCTGTTTATTTAGCTGATGAATTTTTTTTGTACCTGCAATTCAAACTTTGAATTTTTGTCATTTTGTACGAATCATATTTGTACTTATGTGATAAAAAGTTAAAATGATGGTAACGCCTAAAAAATTGTAATTTAATTGTTTAATTTGAATGGAACACATTATTTTTCTCCGTTTTATGTATCTATAAATCGATTTATCTATCTAGGGCTAGTTAGACCTGGTCCTATAGATTAAGGTGGATTTTGAATCACTGCGAACATCCAGATTCAAACCCAGAGCCTATTGATCCCAGGGCCTGACAGTCTACAATTTGCTGTCAGGCTATTAGTTGCTAGCCTATTTGTATTGTGAAAGTGTATTTTATTTGTTTACTTCATGATAAAATAATAACTTATCTTTCAGAGATTACGAGACCAAATCAAGACTTGGATGACATCAAGTGATATAAAAGATAAAAGGCAATTGCAAGATGCCAGAAAACTTATTGAGACGGTACAATTAGATATATTTTTGTTACCTTTATATACTACTAGCCACTGTGTGGTTAGCACAGCATTGCCCGTGACAGTTCTTTGCGTGGGGTCAGGTGTGACCACTGCTCGCTACCACTGTGACCTCAGGGATTGCTATGCATTCCCATTTGGTTTGCTTTGCAAACCAGCACCTCAGGCAATACTGATGGCCTATAAGTGGCTGGTAATAAATAAATGCCAATAAAAATTAATTATAAAATATTTTAGATTAAAATTAAAAAATCAGGCTGGACACATTAAATTTGGAACAAATTCTGACACAAGCATGTCACCTCAGCAATAGAAAAAAGCATTGTAGAATGCCATTCAAAACGTTTTATTTGTTTTGCTTCACTTGAATTCATTGCTCAGAAAATCAAAATGATTGAGAATCTAATCTCTAACGATTACGAAGGTCAAGTTTTCAGCGATGAACACTGACGTCAGACTTGCAAGGGTAAAAATCTTACGCGTTTACGCAGATTTTTTTTTTTTTTCTTCTGATAAGTTCTGCTTTTTCTATAATTTTTTCTTTAGAATTAAATAATGTGGAATTACAGACAAAGAATAAGTGTAAAAAAAAGTAATAAGTAAAGAGTGTGAATATCCTAACTTCTATAAAGAGTGTTGGAAAAGATGCAAAAGAAAAATTGAATGAAGTGCTTTTGAATTATAAAAATACATGCTTGTCAGAAATACATATTCTGTACCAGTGGTGCAGCCATGATGAGCGGGTTATGGGTTAAAGCCCCCCCTTCCAACGACAACTTTCATTGTTTATAGTGGACTTAATAGAGCTTATAAAGCTAAATAATAGGCAAAAATACATGCTCATCATAAACACGTATTCTGTACTAGTGGCACAGCCATGGGAGGTTGTGGGTTAACCTCCCTACTTCCAAAGACAAATTTTATTGCTTTTAGTGGACTTATTAGAGTTTTATCAGACTAAAAATTTGCCTCCCCCCTCAGAAAAAAATTCTGTCCGCACCACTGTTCTGTACACACATTAGTACACAAATATAGTATTCTTATTCAGCTATTCTTGTAGTTCAAAATAACGCTTCATATATTTTCCTCTTGCGTACATTATGACTGTTTTCACCCTTGGACTTTCACCTTGGCACAGTTCCAAATAGGTCGAAAATGTTAGTTCAAGGAGAAAAACTAATAAATTCATTTTAAAAGTTCTAAATTAAATTTGACAATTCAGGTTTTACGTAAAATTAGGACTATATGCCAAATTTCATTATCATAAAAAAGAAAAAAACAACGCTCGCCAACCCCAGGCGATTGCTACGCAAATCCAAAAATGATCACAATAGCTTTTATGTGCTACTCATCTCCTTAAAACTCCTCAGATTTTTTTCGCCATTTCACTTTTGAAATGTGCGTTACGTTCAACCGCAAGAATGTATTCAAAACGTAACGTTTCAATTGTAAAAGGATATTTCACATTCCATGCGGTGTATTACAACTTTATTGTGATTCGGCTCACCTCCCCACCTTTTCACTTCCTGTTTTGTGCAACATTGCTGGCTGACTTTCAGATTTTGCATTCTCTTGAGTGATTAATTTCTGTTGACTTAATTCAAAATGCCATCTAATGGAAAGTGCGTTTAAATGAAGTATGGGGTTAGATAAAAAATAATTCAAGGACCGACTTTTGCAAGATCCTGATCGTTTCAAGGCTAAATGCTGCATTTTTATGAAATTTTTTGATGTATCAGGAATGGGAGAAGCGGTAGTCAAATCACATATAAAAGGTATAAAGAAAATAAAAATAAAAATTTTAATCTTTTTGTAGTAAATTTCACGTTTTTAATGTGTAACATAAGTGGATTACCTGTAAACATATGATTTTGTTGTACAATGTACGATAAAATGGAGGATTGAATAACAAAGTAATCTTGTTTTATTTTCAGGAACTATTTAAAATCGATGAATATGGATTAAATTCTAAAAGTATGAAAGTAATTTAAAAGATAATACGTCTAGATTGCGTATTTTCATTTAATTCGAATTTAACTCAATGTTAAATATTGAAGGAGCGTTGTGAACGTATTGAAAATTGCAATCTGTTATCATCAAAGTGGATTATTTCCTACTTGAATATTTGAAGTTAAAATATAATTTGCCTATTAATTTCCAGAAATAATTTGTGGTTTTAATTAATTTCTGTCTGTCTGAAATCTGTCAATTGTATTTACTTGCAGAATGCAGTGAAATCTCTGTATAACTCAGGCCTCGAAATAGATTTTTTAGTACAGGTGCACCTCTAGTTTAGGTTTTTTAATTAGGTGCACAGGTTATAGTTTAGGAGCACATGTAAAAAAACGTATTATAAGAGCATTAATGTAATGTAAACTACTTTATTAGTTGGGTATGTTTAGATAGGTTAGTAGTAGATAGTAAATAAAAATATTTAACCATCTAAATTCTCCCTTCGTCGCACGGCTGTCCCGACATTCGCTTCAACAGAGCTACATGGAAAATGTTTCGATCATCCGAAAGTTCTGGTGGCATGGCACAAGTAAACCTTCCTCCTGTATAAACCCAGCTATATATGTCCCAGAGATTTTGTTTTCACATAGTGTGTACTTAGTAATTTTAATTACGTTCCTTTAGAGCGAGAGAGGTCGTTACTAATATTTTGTTCAAGCATCAAAATAACATAAAACACATTTCTCCCTTCTTTTTAAACGTTAGGTGCATTGTGTGCACCTAGCGGAAAAAAATTAGGTGCACAATTGTATTTTCATGTGCACCCGGGTATTTCGAGCCCTGGTATAATTTACATCATAAAATATTTAATTGATATTTCATTTTGAAAAATACTTTATATTAAAAACAAATATGCTTGAATTTCTATTATTGTAAATTTTAACTGGGTAATTTTTAATTAATGTCGTACTAGAGCAACACTATGGCCTATTAACAAGTTTTAGCTGGGATTTGAGAGAAATATGTACTAAACTGAGAAACGTTATTCGGAGATTTCACTGTATAAGAACTGTACACAGTAGAATCCTTGATAAAACAGCTCAGCAAGCAGTGAAAAAAATTAACTTGTTTTGAGTTGAAATATCAAAGTATAATTTTATTGTTTTGAGTTATCAGTAATATAGTATTAAGTGGAACTAAGTTCTTAAAAGGGTTGAAACCTTTTAATTTTTCACACTTGAAAATATGCTTCTATGACTCTAAAATTTTTGAAAGAACTCATCAAATACTACTTAATTTTTGTATTCAAAATTCTGTATGAACCCTGTCATTGTGTTGGTCCAGTGTGACGTTAATTAAATACCTACCTACCAAAAACTATCACAAAGACGATTCCAAAGAACGAAAAAGTCGCGCCGTCATTGTCTTATGCGCTCATATTTGTATGGCAAAAGTAAAAAAGTTACAGTTTAAAAATAATTTTTTGAAGAAAATCAAATGTAAAGTTTTGATTTGGTGTGTGTAAAAGAATTTTCCATTCTGATTTTAAAAACATCCTGAAGCTTCTGATGAAATTAAAAAATATTTTATTCTTTCACATTGACTATATTAGAATTCTCTTTATGGAATATATCAAAGGACTTTTATTTTATACCATGATCATAACTTAGTTTTTTCTTTATTTTTGATAGCAAATGGAAAGATTTAAAGTTGTAGAACGAGAAACAAAAACTAAAGCTTATTCTAAAGAAGGTCTTGGAGCAGCTCAAAAGCTTGATCCAGCACAAAAAGAAAGAGATGAAATTCAAATTTTTCTTACTGTAAGTTTCTGTACTTTCTACTCTTCATGTTGAAAATGTTTGTAGTTATTACATGTATTCATCTCTTTATCAGAATGTTCTAGTCATAGCTAATAGAGTTGTATATTGTACTATCACGCTTAGCTTTATTTAATAATTAAATTTACCAATCACAAAAGGTAATGAAGATTTCAATCTTTGATTGTTTTTAAGGATCTCTTGTAAAATAAAAAAATGTGTATGCTGTTCCATGTATGTGTATGATCTTATTTGTTCATTCTAGGCATGCATTGATACTTTAAACATCCAAGTTGATAAGTTTGAATCTGAGATGGATACAATAAATTTCGGCTTAAAGAAGAAGAAAAATGATAAAGAGGTAATTCACATATCTTATTGTTTTGTGTAATAAAATTACCTCAGGACCTTTTGTTTCAAATGCTGTACAAAATTTGTCATACTACAGCAGCTACTTTAAGTTTCAGATTTCTAACTTAAAAAAAGAAAAAATTGAATTCTGAATGGCATTGTGCAAGATTTTTCCATTGTGAGAGCAAAAGTAACATTGGTTTCCCAAGACATGATCAGTAAATTCAATTCATTATGTGCTTGTAATTTTCATATAAAATGGCATGGACCCATCAGCAGTCTTTATCTGTTAAAATCAAATACAGTTAACCCTCAACATGTATCAAGATATACTACATTAAAACATTAAAGTCAATTTTTGATGATACACTTAATGATTTATTTCATCATTATTAATTTTATTTAATATTTAGACATTTTTTTTACAAAACTACCTTTATTTGTTTGAATGGCGATAAGAAGTCGAGATATAGCAATTCCATTTTACAGCTATTTAAAAAAAAATTTCTATTCCAATCTTTAAATGCATTTTTCTCTGATCATGATTTTGTGAAAAATGTTAGCATGAGAAACACGATAACCAAAAATGTACTATGTATTTTTGAATGAAATTTGATGTACTGATTTTTATTTATGAAGGCCTGAACTAGGATAGAAGAGCTATATTGAAAGGAAAATGTTTTGGAGATTTCAGTGTTATGGGTCTAAGGTAGCATAAACCATTTCTATGTTATGGCTTCTTACATCACTATTCAAAAGTTTGAATATGCACCAGCTTTCTACTGAGTATCCTCGATTAGGCAAATCTCCACAGGCTGTTTAATTTTGAGGTTGTAACCTTTAAAAGTAATGGTATTCCTAAAGTTTAGGACACCAGTTTTTGACTTTGGGGTCATCATCAAATGGTTATCATCACATGTACTTTTTCACCAAATTATCAGTATTATTTCTGCTTATGCACCATAAACAGCTGAAATCTGTGCTAGATGCCAACTGTAGAAGCACATTGTTTGAATCTATCACCTAATTCAAATAATGGACTTGTTCGGAACTACCTGACTCAAATCCAGTTTACCAGAGTCAAACTATGGCGAGAATGAGTTAGAAAATCTTACATTTTCAACCATTGTAATTTAAAAAATATTTTTTAACATCAAACCATTATATATTCTGACAAATGTATGTTTCAGAAGGTAGATCGCTTGGAAGAGCTAAAAGCAAGAACTGCAAAGCATAAGTTTCATGTCAACCAACTGGAAGCTTTACTTCGAATGTTAGATAACGGAACGGTGGAAGTGGATCAAATCAAGAAGATCAAAGATGATATCGAATATTACCGGGATTGCTCTCAAGACCCAGATTTTCAAGAAAATGAGTTCATGTACGATGATCTAAATTTAGAAGACTTAGAAGATTATTTAGCAAAGCAACAAGCAGCATGTAAGTTTCAGTTGTATATTCTATATCAGCAGTTCATTCTGAAGTAGAAACAAAAATGCTTCCTAGAGAGTAACTGTCGAGATGGAAAGCATGTATTTAAATTTTGAGTATGTTTTCAAACTATCCTAAAAAGTAATTTTGGGGCTTCCATTGCACAGTAGGTTTGCCCACCATGCTACCAACATGCAAATTGTAGGTGGCATAGGTTTTATTTCTTATTTGGGGGGGGGAAACATTTCAAATATCTCCTTTGGAATGATGTGAACTTTTGTAGATTCAAGTGTTTGAAAGAGTATACAATAATCACCCATAAATAAAAGAAGTAATAGCTTTCTACCTCATCTGTGGAGTGAATAGTTTAGTCTTATGTGTTTAGTATACAATTAAAAAACGGACAAACATTGCATAATGTGAAGGCAAGAAAAGGTTTATTGTACATATGATTTTTTTAAAGTATGCTTTATGAATTTTTAGGAAATTATTCCAAAGTGCAAAATAAAAATTAAATTTTATATCACCTTATCTTTTTGCTATTGTTCAACACCATGAAACTTGACCTTATATTATGGAGACAACTAGTCGAGATATTCTACTCTTATCTGAATTGGTGTACTCCAGGCTCTATTTGCTTGTAGTGGATGCCATCTTCAGTCAGTTTATTTGGCAATGTGGTAGTTTATTTGAGGGCTAAGGAGGGGTGCAAGCAAATCAGCCCAGCAAATAGCGATCCAAGCCTGCTACAAGGGACTAAAGAGCGACTGCTACTATTTTTCAACCTTGGTGACTAAAGGTATCTTTTAAGGCAAAATCATCTTAAAAGCTCCTTTTTACACAATTTTAGCGACTTTTTTAAAAATCTGTGAAAAATTTAGTTCCTTTCTTTAACTAGTAGAGGACAGAAAAAATATTTTTTGATTTTTCTTAAGATAAATTTTTTTGGGATGCCAATTTCAAAGTTTTGGCAGCAAGCTGTGGCCATCATGACAGAAAAACATCGGAATTTGTAATTGCTAGATTGGTATAAAAAATTCAGAAAATATTTTGTTTTAAAATTTTTAGATTTAAATTTCTTAGTGAGAACTTCAATGGTCTGTTCCATACTTAATTAGAACATTTTGTGTTTTAGCCGACTCATTTTGTATCTAAGCAACTAAAATTGCTTCTGAAATAAGGTTTAAGAAGAGACTTTTGTTCTCTTTAAAAATTTATTCTACTACTGCTACCATTTCACAGGTGGCAGACCTATGATCTCATCATTGCAGAAATATAAACCTCACACAAATAAAACCCCCCATAAAATATGGTCTATTTCTCTTCCACATTGATGTCCTACAAATTCCCCTAGACTTGTATTTTAAAGTTTTAAGACGAAGTGGAGACACAAAATGACCTTTATTAGAGGAATTGTAGACCTTGTCCATACTCCTTGACCTCAGTAACTCCTTCCCATATTTGGGATTGTATCAGTGTCTCTGGGACAGCTTTTGAATGAACAGGAATTAGTTGGGTTGTGAATTGTAAAACTTGATCTTTTGGACTTAGTATAACTAATGTTTGTTCTTCTCACTTTGTGTAAAAAACACAATGATTTATTTCTAAAATGCATCATAACTTAATTGACTTTTAAGATCAATTGGAGTGTACCCAGTGAGTTAAAATAAACTTTCACTTTCTATTAGGCTGATATGAACTTAATTTAATAGAAGTACACATGGCTAAGTTTTAAAAATCTTAACTAGAATTTATTAAAAAAATAACAAATAAATTGTAAGTTAAAATTTAAAGATTACAATCTACAAATAGTTACTAATAACTTGATCGAAAGATGTCAATTAAACGAGTATGGGATCAAGCAAGCGAGAGTGGGAATTCCGGTACAATAGATTGCAACCGCTTTTATAATAGTATGAGAGATCACGTGACAAGTTTTGCACAAAATTTGCATAACTGTGACATGATTTACATACGATTTATCAAATATGTCGTCTCGGTGAAATTTAGAAAAAAGGTAATGTTTTTCCTAACTTAACTTTATTTTTAGATCAGCAAAACGAACTTGATCTGAAAAATGCAGCATTGGATGAAGAAAGTTCTACTGCACTTTCAAATTCACCTACTACTACTAGTACCAACTCTCCCAGTCCCAGTCCATGCTTAGAAAACCATTCCTCAGAAGTAGGTTAAAAACCATTTTAACTTAAGTTCTAATGTCAGAATGTAGTTTTTATGCATATTTAATCCATGCAGAGATGTGCATGTTTAATCTGTTCTCTGTCCTGAAGTTTGCTTAACTTGATAGTTGCTATATTCCGGTTCTGACACTAACGTATTCCACCACAAGTCAGTCAATTTTTCCAAAGGTCTACTATAATGTAAAAACATGAATCCATGCTTAGAAAACCATTCCTCAGAAGTAGGTTAAAAACCATTTTAACTTAAGTTCTAATGTCAGAATGTAGTTTTTATGCATATTTAATCCATGCAGAGATGTACGTATTTAATCTGTTCTCTGTCCTTAAGTTTGCTTAACTTGATAGTTGCTATATTCCGGTTCTGACACTAACGTATTCCGCCACAAGTCAGTCAATTTTTCAAAAGGTCTACTATAATGTAAAAACATGAATGCTGATCACTCGATGATTTTCCCCTGACAATGCGTTATCACTGATGTCGCTTTTCTCACCGAATGATAAAAGTAGAACTTGAATCTGCTAAAGACACCAATTGTGGAAGCAATTTGTTTACATTTCCACCAGTTCCCTAATTTAACCCTCCAAGTGGTTTCGTTTACTAGGAGAGAGTACACACTGTTGCAACTTTTGCTCTACTCCATTTTCTGTCTATCACACTTTAATTGTCTGTCCTGGTGTTAATCATCAATGTTTATTTATCAGGTATTAATTTTTGAATATTTGAGATTTGATTAGGAAAAACCCCCTTTCAAACCTTTTTGTAGGATATTTTTGTTTTGGAACCAGCAAGCAAAATATATTATAAAACAACAATTGTTTACATTTGTTACATGCGTAATTATATTGCGTAGTTGGTATTGTGATATTTTTCACACATTTCTTATGCCGAATCTTTTGCTTTGAGTCAAAGTTGTCTCAGCTAAGAAAGCAACACAGTTTTGTGTTTCAGCCTTGAATCAGGCTGGCTGGGTAATGTGGGTAAGCTTAAAAAATTAAATAATTTTTAGATTCTCATTGTTTTGTTTTCAGAATAAATAAATGGCTCTTTCAAATATTCCTTCCTGAAAGATATGGTAGCTGGCCACCCTTATACTTTTTCAAAATTCAGGGTGTCTACCACTGCCCCAAAATATGACGAAAATGGGAAAATTTGTCCTGAAAAAGTCCCAAAATCATAAATTTTGCCCCAAAAATTTATTTTTTCTTTATTATCAGAAAAAGTCCAAGAAGAGCAGATTTATCATAATTTTTCTTGCTCATCGTTATTTCCATTAAAATTATGTGCAATCAGATAGGTTGAAAATTCCAATAAAATTGAAAGTGCAATTACAATATTTCCCTATCTAAAGATATATGTCAAAGGTGTGAACGATCATCCTCCAGCCACAAAACTTTGAGACTGTCTAAGTTCCTTATAGATGACCTTGCTAAGCTGTACTTTTTACAATCTGTTACCTCAGGGAATTGGAGACATTCTTGCTTTTCTTTTCATCTGATAAGCTCCTATTACCATACCTATATGAGGAATTAACTTTGCTACTTAAAACAATCGCTTCACGTTTTCTTAAAAAAGATGCAGTCAAAAATCTGTGTGACATGCTTACCGACATCAACGACAAGGAACTTCATGTACCCATTAAAAAATTGATGTTGGGTTTGGTGCTTCTACTGCTTTGTCAAAGGTGACAGAAAGCGACAAAATAGGGTTTCAAAGAAAATGCAGGGATTTTCTAATTAATTTTTTTTAATAAACTGAAAATTAAGTCTCCCTTGTGTAAAAAAACTGGTCAAAGGGTGGTCATACTTTTCACCGCAAATAAGTATTTTTACTGCATTCGAATCAATCTATCAAATCGAGTGGGTATCGCTCTGAAGGAATTTGTAACAAAAAAGCAACTAACACAAATTCAAGCTGATGGTGCCAATAGCACATATTTAAAACTTTGTGAAGATCCTATAGCAAAAACGAAACTAGAAGTATGCAGTATGAAAGAAGACAGTCTAGATGAGTATCTGATGGATCTTTTAAAAACTGGATGAGGGTAACCTCTTTGTCATAATACCTTTTTAGTAAGTATTACTGTTTCATGGTAATGCTGCTGTTGAGCGAAGTGTTTCAGTTAACAAAAAGTGTCTCTGTTGAAAATTTAGAAAAAAATTCATTGGTAGCTCAACGTTCAGTTCATTCTGCTGCTCCACACTATGGTGGCATAGAATATATTGATATAACCACAGGAATGATTACAGCTGTTCGCAGTGCTTCCGGAAAAAAGAACTGAGGCTTTAAAACAAAAAAGATTGAAGCAGAATTCTGAAGAATTTAGGCAAAAGGTGGCGGCAGCTGAACTTAAACAAATGAAAAATATAAGATTGCAAATAATGCAAATTAAATGATGAAATTGAACAATTAGACAAAGAAATTATGCAAACTGCAAAGGAAATGAAAATAATGTAACTCCCCCAATCCAACCACATTCGGAGATAGCATTTTTAAACACACAAATTGATATATAATTTATTTACCAACTTCATTTAATGCATAAAACATAAAAATAAAAAAAAATTACATTACGAAATGTTTTTAAAGTAATTGTTGATTTTTTCCCCTTCAATTTTTATTAAAATTTGTCTATTCATTTCTATAATTTTTTCTTAGGACAATAAAATTCCAGATTCTACTCCTTCAATGAACTCAGTTCAACCTCCACTTTCTCCTACTATAAACAAGTAGGTACTTTGTGTGATCTGTTTATGTGTACTTGGCTTTTTAAAAGGGTATGCCGATTTAATTCAAATGATTTTTATTAATAAAATCATTGATTTAAATCAAAATTTTAGATTTAATTTTCCTTTCTGTATACATATTAAGTTTAATGTTATTGAAAATGAAATAACTGTACACAAGATAACATTATTTTATTCAATTAAGTAAAGAACTATATCAAATAAGTTAAGTATTCTGCATTTCAGAATTTATAAAGACACAGTCACAATGAAATATTTTCTCCAGTATCGCGAAAGCACATTCCAATTTGGCATATAAATCTTTATAATTGGGAGTTTTAATATTTCATTTTGTTTTGTGAAATATTGGTTTGGCATTTTAAGTCCGTTCGTTTTTTTGACTGGAAAAAAAACAATTCCTCCAACACAGAAAATACCACTAATCAATCATGTATTGTCCGTTCTTTTCTATGACTTCTTGCCATCTCTACCAACTTCATAATGCCACGTTCATAAAATGCATGAGGTTTACTGTCGAAAAACTAATCCAGATGCTTTTTTTTCAACACCATATTTAGCCAACTTTATACCATTCAAAGAATTCTGTAGCGATCAGAATAGGTGATAATTCGAGTGTGCAAGGTCCAGAGAATGGGTAGGGTGAAGCCAAATGTCCAAGCCAAGTCTTAACAATTCCTGTCGTGTCCTTAATGAAGTATGTTGTGTGGCATCGTGATGAAAGATGACGATTTAAGATTTGCCATTCTGGGCGCTTTGAATGTATGGCTTGATCCAATTTTCTTAACTGGGAGTAGTATACGTCTCAATTGAATGTCTTGCCTGATGGTAAGAGCTCATAATAAATGATACCCTTATGATCCCACCACACTGAAAGCATAATTTTCCTCTGGTGAAAGCCTTTGACGTTGACTGTGGTGCAGCGTTCAAAATCATCGGTGGTCTGCTGGTCCGAGACTACTAAACCGTTCTACTTTTCTAGAATTATCAATTTTGTATAAATACTAAAAATTATGTAATCAAGGTACTTTTAAATGAAATCAAGGTACATTTAAGAAAATATTGCAGTAATAGGAACTGTTATAGATCTATGCTGAACAATTCGAATCCTGTATTACAAAATATTTTTTCTTCCTTTCAATTGTAATTTGTTATTTATATTTACCCCATTTTTTTTTTGTTCAGTCATCAAAATAGAGTATGTAATTACATTTTTAAAAGCCATAGGAATTTATTTTTCATTTTTTTCATTTACCACAGCATTTCGTCTGAGAGCAGCAGTCCAGCTTTATCTCATGTGAACTTTCACAACAGCCAGCCTGTGATAAACTCACAAACATCTTCCGCTCCATATGCTACAGCTGCTGCTGGTTTGCCAAACAATCATTACAAAGGTACTGTTTTGCTAATTGTTAGTGACACCTAGTTTAATGACTGTTTTACGAATTTTACTGCTTAATACTTTTATTTTGTTGGTTCACTAATTTCTTTAAAAATTTCTTTAAATCTCCAAATAGTGAAGATAGTTCCCTTTTTAATGAGTTTTTTTACTGATAAGATTTTCCATGTTTTTTTTTCTATCAAATTTTGCAATTATTTTTAGATTTCTTAGAAACTTAATTTTAGTTTGTCATAACTGGTTACTTTTGGAACCTTCAATGAATTTGTATAGCTGTTCAGTGACTACAGTACTGAATGAATCTAGGGTTCAAGATTCATTTTGATCATTTGGACAGCCAGAAATAGCAACACTACAGCAGTAGATGAAGAAAATGATGATAAAGACGTAAACAACACCAATTTATCAGGCTTTAACAAAAAGAAATAATGAAAACATATGAGAGTACTTTAAGGTCTTTTTTGAAGATGGAACTGAGATATTTTTCAAAATCAAGATTTAATTATCCAACTTTTTCCTACATAAATTGCGCGTAGTATTATTTTGGAACTATGGATACAATTCCTTAATATTTGCTACACATATAGAAAATTCTGGAATATTTTAAATTTCAATGTTTGGAGAATTTTCTTTGCTAACAACTGAGGGAATTGGTCCAGATATTTTAAATTGGAGTCTTGCAAATAGTACTTTAAAATTGACGGGAATGTAAACTATTTGCAAATGTACAAACATTTTTCACATTTGCAATAAGATTTTTTGCATAATCATTCATTTCATTGTTTCCTTGTATTTATATTTTATTTAGATATTTTAAATCTGAATATATTTTTAGATGTTGCCTTTGTCTTTAATACTGGGATTTTTATACAGAATCCATCTCTATTTTTTGTTAGATAATTTAATTTGATAGATATTTCAAGTAAAAGAAATCAGCTTAAAATAAAGAATGAGAATGTACTTTTCAAACAAATATCTGTCTCTATTTGGCCCTTTTTATGTCTTGTAATTTTTTATCTTTAATTATTTAAAAGGGTGATAATTATTTTAGTGTGCTGTATTTGTTTAACCAAGGTTAAAATGCTTAACAGACTTGGGTAATGTAGTGTTGAGATTAATATTTTATTTTTTAAGAATTTTCATATTTTTAAGCTTTGCCAGTTAAATTGGTAATTTTTTTTATTGTTACCTTTCCAAACAAGACTTAGTATTTATTCAAAATATCCTAATTTATTTTACATATTTATATGTACATGAAGTTGCTATATACTATCCTTTATTTTTGAAATTTTTTCCAAACTGTTAACTCTGCCCTTAATAATTGACTAATCCTTTTCAGTGTCCAATAATCATGAGAATACATGGTCTTCATCCAATTCTTTAGACGAAGAGCTCAATGATGTAAATACAAAACCCTTTCATTGTCCAAATTCATCAGATGGACTTCACAACAATACTAGCCATGTGTCGAAATCATCTGTGTCTGTGAGCAATTCTTGGACAGATTCCAACTATAGTAGATATCGTTTTCAAGATAGTGAATGTTCATCAGGAATTCAGTGTGACTCTAGTGAGCAACATGTTTTTAACAACAGTGACAGTCAGATACATGCAGGCACTGAGAGTAGTAAAAATTTGGTGTCTTCTGTGAACTGCCAAAGTGATTCTTCAAGATCTTATGGTTCATCGGCCCCAATAAATGTTTCTTCAAAGTCTGTGGTAAGTGTTCCACACATTTTCGTTTCCTTTGATGTGCTTTTCGTTTTACATGACACTTAACATTCTTTGAGTGAGCTATGCTTTGCAATACATCTAGAGGTATATAATTCAGATATCTGTTGGTTAAATAAAACACAGTGTTTCGTTTTCTGTAAAAAATTTCAACCATTCTGTGTGTGAAAAACTAAGAAAATTTACTGAAACTGGAAAATGAGGAATGGAATTATAATTTTCATTTTCTTTTCTGCTGTAATATAATGCTCAAATTGTTTGAAATGTGCTCTTCAATGCTTACTCTAATAAGGAAACTTCAAAAATCATCTTGGAACATAAGTCACTTTCCAACGTGCTCAGCTCCAGAACTCATTCCATATGAAAGTTTATCACACTGGAATAATATGAGGATCAAATGATTCTGATTGAAGATTTAATTTGATTTCTGTTAAGCAAAGGAGAAGAGACTGCTAGCAGTGATAGAAGATCCATTTCATGTTGATCCGGATCAGATATGCACTGACCTCTGGTTGGAGATAAGTGATGTGATCAGTGTTCGAAAACACAAATGTCATAAATTAAAGATTTTTGTGAATAATTTCTGTAGAGGAATGGAAAAATACCATTTTCCTTCTTATTTTTATTTAAATTTAATAGCATCTTTCCAGAAAGTTTAAAGCATCATTAGCACACCCTTGATTTTTGAGGACTTGGTTTCAAAAATCGGATTTGGATACCCACAATCTTATGTTGAGTACAATTGTTTATTAAAAAATTGGTTAATTATTTCTCTAGATTTTAGTGTGTATGAGCTTTTACAATAGTGCTAAATGTTTCTGCTTGGGAAAAATCTTGCTTTTGGGATCTAATTTTGTGATTGAACAAATTTTGATAAATTTGATTAATCCTTTAATCGACTCACTATTTAAAAAATGTTGAAATTTTTTTTCAAAATTTTGTTAGAGTACCATGTGAGTTATCCATGTTTTTTGTCAAATCTCTGGATCTACCTTTCAGGTAACTCACCATCCCAAACTCTGGGGGTTTAAATATGTACCATAAAACCCCACAACAACCAATCCCTAATCTAGGTCTGTTCTCAAATCTGTCAATACCAAATTGTGATCTCTTTAGCATAATTTTAAAAGTATATCTCATTTTGACCAGTGGAAAAATCTTGACTGGCTTCAAAACACTTTAGTTGAATTTGAACAATTTTACTCTCTTTGACCAAGAAATGTTTTATATATTATATACTAGAACTTCTATGCAGATTAGTGAACTAATATTACAAACTAAATCAAAATTTTATGAATAGTTGATTTAGAGTTATGAACAGAGATAATATAAATAAAAGAATAGTATCTGAGAATGAGAATATTCTCCAAAGATTGAAATGAAGGATTTCTCATTAAGATTGAAATTTGGAGAATATTCAAGAATTTTCTAATTAAAACCTAATTTTTCAGAAAATTGTGATCTGTTTCATTTTATAGACTAGAAATGAACCTGTTTTAGAAATTAGTTATAACTATTTTTTATTGAAAAACAAGCAAGATTTTTCTATTTTTATCATCATTAAATAAAAACCTGCAATTTATATTACATGAAAATAAAGCAAAGCTTAAAACATGCTCTGTAACATTATAACACTAATTTATCATACATATTATTTGTCCTTATGTACTAAGTTACTAATATTACATAAAAATAATAGTTTTAATTTTGACTATTAATGAATATTTAATAATTTTTGGAGATTTTTCATCAGACTCAGGAAAAAAAAAATATAGTATTATATTTGTAACAGTTTATTAAGCTACTGAAAAAGTAAAAATCTAGCAATTTTTCTTAAAAAGATTGTTCCCCCCTAGCCAATACACATTAAATAAAATGTTAAAATTTAAAAATTCTGTAATGGAAATCACAAATTACAATTTTCTGCATTTTTTTACAAACATAAAAATTCTAGTAGTTTTGGTTCTTGTGTTTATTGGGGGTATTTTAGGATTTTCAGTCTTCTGAGTTGCCATTACTGCTCCAGTGCCCTGTTTTCCACCATTTCAGTCCTCAGATTTCTGGATTATTTTCACACAGAGAAATGCTTTAATTGATAGTTAATTAAAAGTAATGAGCGATAAATACTACTACATTTTTAAAATATGATTTTTTCATCTCCTGTATTCAGCCTTAGACTTCTACGATATGTGCCATATTTTTATTTTTTTATGCATTTAGAAAAGAAAATTCTTGGATTTTTCTCCTGCAGGAGAATTTTCTCAAAGATTTTTTATCAAGAATTTTACTTCTCTAAGTTGATTGTAATTCTGTATTTTAAGTTAATGAGCTTGGTCTAATTTTCTAGTAATATTTGCTGATTTACTAAATCTTTGAAACACAGATTATGTGATTTGGATTTTAAGTAGATTGAAAAGTACCCTGCAAGCATTCCCAATTTTGCGAGTTGAAACAGGTAGATCTTAAATTTTTTTGAACCTATTGACCTTGTTATATCAAAAATGAGTTTTTTTATTGAATTAATTTTTGTTCTTAAAGTATATCCAACTGGTAAGGTTAGTCAGGGCCGTCCTAAGATATTTGGCACCCGTGGGCTATTAATAATTATGTGCCCCTCTTCATAAGAAAATACACAGGAGGGGAAGCGGGAGAAGGATAACAAGTGAAGTTTTAAAAGTTTTAGAATTAGAAAAGTCAGTATAGTCAGTAACGTGCTGGTCTCCAACTGTCAAATTGATTTGAGTGCCATCAAAATTGCTGCCTCAAAAGGCTGGCGTCCCGGGGCTATAGCCCTGGGGTTAGTGTAAATTACCTTATTTTTGGAAGTTTCAATTGTTTACCATTCTTACATTTGACTCTTAATATTTTAATAACTAAAATTGAAGTTTTTTTCTTTTAATTAGCATTGTACTAATTAAAATAAACGGTTTTCTAGAATTTTAGTTTTTTTTACCTTGTTTTATCTACTTGAATTTTAGATTGTAGATGATGCACAATCTTCCTTAAAAAACCTTGCTGAAAGAGCTGTCTTAAACAGTGGAATGAGTAATCATATCCACAATCTACAGTTTTCAGCATTACAAAACAAAGGTAAGTCGAAATGTGGACATTGTCTGTTGCTTTATATAGTGTGCACTTTCCTTAGATATCTTTTCACGAGATGACTAGACTTCTATCACAAAGTATTAAGCACATTTTAAAAAAATCATTGTTGATATTAGATGATAAATAGAAAACTGAAATCTAGCAGGAAAATAAATGTCCTTCTCTGTATGTACAGTCTAGGGTAAAAATATGATCTACAACTCTTCATTCAAGCAATTTTACTAGTAGAGAACATTCAAAGATGGCACTTGACAGGAACTAACGTCTTCTATAAATTAAAATTCATAAAATTTACATAAGGGTCCGTCTTTATTTTAAATAAAACACCAACTTCATAATTTCCAATAAAGAACCCCTATTTCAACGTAGAATTTCGAATCTGTTTCAAAATTTAACTTCATATGCCAAATATCATGTCATTTGTTCTTACTGTTTCGAATTTACGAGTACAGAAAGATTGAAGCTTCTAATGTTAAATCAGTTTCTTACACTTTTATGCATATCTTCCTAATTGATGTATCTATAATGCTTATATGTTGTACCATGGTACTGTTAAACCACCCATAAAAATCGTGCTAATATTTTATTTTAAAAATAGTTTTTAGTATGCAATCATAATTATTAAATTAATGTTTGAAAAATTATTAATTGGAACCTTACTGTATTTTGACGGCATTCGATTCAAAATGACTTCTAGTATGACCATGTGAAATTTCAGCTCCTTATGATAGTTAGATTCTGAGTTACATTAAAATTTCCTCATTAGTGCGATTTTAGTGGTCAACCATAAGATTAAAAAACGTTTGAAAAACCCTCGGAAAATAATTCTCAGATTGTTATCACTAGCATAGTAAATATAATAATGTAATTCTCAAATCGTTTGCACTTGCATAATAAATGTAATAATTCTTGAATCGCTGAACAATACATTTGAAATAGTGTAAGTTTGAAATTCGGGTAGCTATAACTACAAATTAATCTCGATCAACAAATAGACTTTCTATGTCAAGATGATCCTTGAAATGGATACTAACATTAAGATTGAATATGTTAGGATTTAAAAGATAGTAGTCATGAAATTTCACATTTAGACTAATTTAACGATGCAGAATCTGATTAGGGCATCAAAACATAGGGTTTTCATTAGAAATTTTGTGGTTTGTACCAAATTTGATATGAAGATGTCCCCTTATGCAATTTTATAAATTTGTAAGGGACGTTAAATTATCTGTATATATAATACTCTTATGTGGCACACAAAAACACGCTATTTGTTATCATGCTTTGGCAACACTGTACGATTGTTTACCACGAAGCCTCTCGCCTGAACTGAATTTAAAACATGATCAGATGAAATTTTATTGGGAAAAAAAAATATTTTTCAAACTTGCAGCTTATTATAGGAATCAAAGAAAGCAGGCAAGACAAGCCAATAAAAGCTAAAGTGAAAGTGTTACAACGAGTAATGGCTGAACTGAAAGCTATCATCTGACCATTGTTCAAAATTGCTTGGTTTAATCCTCAGATCTTTCCCTTGGGGATTGATTCTGACCATCGCCAATAGCCTGTTGTGTTACTCCAGTGCGACATAAATTACCATTTTCCCCCAGCTTAATTCAGTAATGCAATAGCAAAATTGAGTTTGTCAATGAAAAAGTTATAACCACAGAAAACAATCAAATAATTTCCCTTTGGTAGTGACTTTTTTCAACTCTTTGTTTTAGGAGTATTAAATTTCATTTAGAGAACAGAAGAATGAAATTTGTGCAGTCAGTTATTTTCAACAGCATTTAAAATCTCTCATCCTGATTTTCTTACTGTTGTATCTATCCCCAATGATAACACATTCCACATAGGAGAAAATAATATGTACTGTAATCAGTACAGGTATAATCAGTATCAGTCAGTATAATCAGTACTCTAAGACAATACAGAATGAAAGACGCAACACAGCACTCAAAAGTCCCATCCATCCTTCTATTGAGAACATGCGAGTAGTTGTTAATACAGTCATGATCACACTTACAAGCCGTCTGATGACCTCTCAGAATTATTGATATAGTGTTTTATGATTTAATGACTGAACTTATTTATGCACATCAAATTCTAGAAAAAATAATGTAAACTATTTTACCCTTCCAATTGTCTTCTAAGTGCTTTTGATCTATTTTGAGCAGGACAAATTTTATATGTTCTTAAAAAAATTGTCTTGGGGCTCGAGTAGTAGCTAGACTCATTTTTATGCATGCAATAGAGAAATTTTATCTTATAAGTTCAAAATTTTATAAAAAAATAGTTTATTTCTGGATACTAATGTCGATCTATTTTACAGGTTCTCAAATAACGCACAATATTCTTGGAAACAATTCTACTGATATGTTTATTGATACTTCCTTGACATCATCATCAAAGCTTTCACCTGCCACAGTTTCTACAGAAATTGACATTTCCCAGATATTTGGCGAATTTCCTCAAAATAATTTTACTGAAGATCAAAAGCAGTGTTTGAATGTTCTGGAGGTAGCATATAAGCACTTACCCCTTGCTATAGATTCACAAAGGAATAGGTATGTGTGATTCTGTAAAATGTTTTTTTTTCTAACTTGATACCATTTTCAATAAAATGTTTCTTCAAATATTGCAAGGAAATACCGTTCATTGGTGGGCAAGTCATTGCCCACATCTGCAAAATATTACAGGAGAAGTGAAATAAGTTTTTGCCCAATATTGGGGAATTTATTTGCTGCATTTAATTGGGGCGAGATTTTATATCCCCTCTATTTAATCAATATTTACTGGTGTTTCAATTTTTAAAAGTTGTAATCTGACTCCAATGAGTAGGCCTGGATTTATTTCTCTCTTTTCTGTGTCAGTAAAAAACTTTCCTTCTGTGTATGTGTATGTACTTGGTGCAGCTTTGGCAAATGTAGCCCTTACATCAAAACCCAACCAACCTGAGAGAAGGTTGGGTTTCGAATGATTCTGTTCTTTACTGTAGGTAATAGGTTGTAATATAGATAAAATGCTTCCACAATTCTCATCTTTAGCACAGATTCTGGTTCTACGTTTATTCTATTACACCGAAAGTGATAGCGAGTTGGCATGTGGGGAACAATGGTCCCATAAACAAAAATAGACTATTCTGCCATCTCGACTACTATTGTGTATTTATAATTATTATTTATGAATATGGCAACACTAACCCAGAATGGCAACGGTAAATAAATCAGTCTGATGTTTACTTACTGAACAGGATGCATCTTGGTTAACTTGTGAGTTGATACATAATATTGGCATTGAGGACAGGATCTAAAAGGTTTTCCCTCTCATAAGTTTAAATGCTAAGCCTATGTGACAAGGGTTTTACAATTTATCGGAACTTAATTGCAACTATCTGGAGCTCAGTAGGCCTAGATCTCAATGTGGAAAGTGGTTTCTTTACGATGCAAAAGTAACTGAGGCACTCAAGTACCCTCTACTTGTTCCTGACCAACCTGTGAATCTCCATCACCGTCCGAATCTACAATGGCTACTTTTGGACAGTTGGAAGCATCACTGGGTACCATGACCATTTGGAATGTTTCCTGGTAGCGAACATCATCACTGACGTTTCCAAAACAAGAGTGCAGTATTTCTGAGCTGTTGTGAGGCCAAGATTTACACAATCATTCGTTATCTTGTGTCGCCTCAAAATCCAACTTCTAAGCCATACAACAAACTGATTCAACTCTGCAAGCTGCACTTTGCACCCAAGCTATCCGAAATCTTTTAGAGGTTTTTATTTTAATGCTGGAACCAACATCAAGGTGAAAGTGTTGTATCATTTATTGCAGATTTACAGAAATTGTCCGAATATTGTAAATTTGGAATGTCATTGGATGTGATGTTGCGGGACAGATTAGTATGTGGGTTGAAAGACGAGGCCCTGCAACGTCTCATTGCAGAAACTTCCCTTAGCTTTGCTCAAGCTCGAGAAAGGGCTGTCACTGTGGAAACTGCCAATCTTCACGTGAAGGAGATCAAGGGGCTCTAATAAAATTGCACCTAGATCCCTCAGTCCACCCAATTCAGTTTTAAGAAATAACTGTACCATTTGCTCTGAGACCCAAAATTAAATGGAGTTGCAGTGTTTGCAAAATCAAGGAGTTCTCAAGGCTGTCAATTCTTCTGAATAGATTACACCTGTTGTACCTGCGCTAAAATCGAATGGGGACATTAGATTGTAGAGATTAGAAGCGTACAGTCAACAAGGTATTGAGGTCATTCCACACCAAATCAACCAATGGTCAAAACATGATGTCTTCCGATCTTTAGGATTTTTTTATGAGATAGTATTAGTTTAGTAGATAAAAAATAAAAAGTTTGAATTTTTCCCTAACTCTGGTTTTTGAGTTATAAATTTAAAAAAAAAAAAAAAAAAGCCAGTATTTAGGAATGTTTGGATATATTTAAAATCATGTAACTCAAAAACCGTTTGTCCTAAAAATCTCAAATTTGTACCATTTTTTTAGAATGACAAGGGCTTTAATTTGACATATAGCCTGACTATACCACTATACTTTTTCCTTAAAAAAAAAAAATTATTATTATTATTATTTTTTTAATTATAAAAAAATATATATATTTTACACAAAACCTCAATAGTAAGTTGTGTTCTAAGTTTCATGATGTTATTCCAATGGTGTCATTGAAATAATAATTTATCTAAATTGAGACATATGGAAATTCTTTTAATTCATTACTTGTTACCCTAGATAAAATTAATCTTTTAAACAAAACACTATTTTATTAAAATTTCATTTACCCTATTTTTTAGTTAAACAAATTCAAAATTCAACTTAACACTCATGGAACAGTTTTTCTTCTTTTAGCACTTGAAATTAGTAAAGGTGAGTTCTCTTTGCCAAAACTTGTGCTGCTTTGGCCATCTCATCTGCTGGAATTTGGTAGGTTCTATCTGTTGCTGTGGTTGAATGTAATTTGCAGAAAATATAGTTCATTGGCAGTGCTAAGGTATCAGCTCTCCTAAGATATGTGAATGATGGTGATGGTCCTTTTGGGTGAAGAAAGGAAAAACAAACTTCCTTTTCAACATCGTCTTTTGAGTCAACATGCGCCAACCACCACTCTTTATCGTAAGCACAAGCAACAAAACACACAATTTCTTCAAATGGAATGTCTTCATCACCAGTGCTGATCTGTACCCTATGTGTTTCTGAATCATCAGCAAATGGGCAATTTTGGTTTTGACCCTATTTAGATCTAGAGGAAAGAAGGCATGAAGTTTCTAGGTCCCAGAGACATCCACAGACTTTTCAAACCTTGGTTTTAGAATCTTTTCTTCATTTATATACTTTTAATTGGTTGCATAAAAAAATGTGATGGGTGGCAAATTTTTCACACCCCATTGAAAAAGCTGAAAGGTGTTAGAATTCGGTTTTCTAATGTATTTTGGAGGCTGGCTTTGGCAGCGAGCCTTTTTACCATCACAAACTCCCTTCCCATGTGATGTGGCATAAAAGTGCCACTCAGCCTCAAGTCCAAAATCCTCTTTGTGATAGCAAAGGTTCAGAAAATTCGTACAATTCTTGTACTACGCAGCTGAACCATTTTGAAAAATAGTACAGCTTTTTCAAATTTATCAAATAATTTCTCAGAGACATAAGATTAACTTTTTCTGGAAAGCATGAACAACGACAGTATTGTGTGTTAGGCAGTCTAATATAAATACAAAACTCTGGTGAACTAGCTCGTTTTCCTGTTTCTTGATTACTTTCCTTGAAATATACTACCAACGGATACACAGTAGCCATAGAATTGTTTCAATGAAACCCTTGAGCCTCATCTTGTATAATAAATGAAGAATTTTTGGCAAAATCTGTTACTACAACTTCACTTTCTACCAACAAAGATTTTTTTTTTTCAGAGAAAAACTTGATTGTTGTTTAGCAACTAAGTCATGTTTTTTTAACCCTCTGCATACGAAGCCTCTAAATATCAATTCAACACCTCGTTACGAGAAGCGCCCGGACAAGCAGAATACGGAGAGCGCCCGAGATTAGTGTTTTCCCCTAGGAGGCGTATCACCCTGTCACTCTACTTGACCATCTCCTTTGTATGCGCCGTAGGGGGTCAAAAACTACTCAAGAAGTTGTCCTTTATCTTTCCGAAGCATGGTGTTCTGTGACACAGAATTAGTTCATACGGGCTCATGTGGGAATTTTTATGTTCGCCGTTGTATGTGACATTGTGTTCTTGAATTATTTTCTCATGTGTACTTTACCTTCACTCCCTGCTTTCAGGTTGTGCTTTGTAATTCTGTTCTCGTTTTGAAAGAGTCTTTTTCAAGACTCTTCCTATTTCGGCAGATATTATTAGCTTTAAATCTATTTGAGGCTTGAAATAAATACGGATTTGATTCGTGATTATTATGTCACGCAAAACCAAATCGCTGACCCGAGCAGAAATTGAAGCAATTTTGTTTCAAGATACTTACAAATCATATGTTTTTTAATCGGATGATGATGATTCTCTAAAAGTACAGAGAAAATAAGCTGTGTTTAGATAGCAGTTTATGTCAAGAAAATAAGGGGGAAATTGAAATGAATTTTGGTGAAAGCCTTGATGAGTCGACACTTAATTTTAATGTTGACTGGTCAAATGTCGTTCAGAGTGAATGCATACAGGAAACAAAATTTGTGCATCATACAGTACCTGTGCATAATTTGCCTACAGGCTCACGAGCATTAGATTTTTTTAAATTGCTAATTTCGGATGAATTACTCGGATAAATGAAGTTATTCAAGTAAACACGAATAAATATGCAATTCTCTGAGCAAAGAAAAGAGGATTAGAGGCAAACATTGGCAACCTATTGAAAGGATTGATGAACTATGGATATATTTTGGAATTGTTCTTGTTATGAGTGTTATATCGGAAGGTTCCTGGTTCAAATCCGGGTCTGGGCACGGATGTTTGTAAGCGTATGGTGTAGAGGTGGCTGGTGCACCTTAAATCTGCCATGGCCGAAAGTCCTCACGTTGGGTTGGTGTGAAAGTTTGGGGAGTGAGGTGCCAGCTCAGGTGGTGCTTCGTCATCTGACCGTGGTTCAAAATTACGAGGTGTTGTCCTCGGTTCTTTCCCTTAAGGGACTGATCCCGGGCCATCGTCAATAGCCCGTTGTGTTGCTCTAGTACCATGTTAACTATAATTACCTTATGATTGAAGCTCATTTGCTTAGGCTTTCTGACTATTGGTCCCAGAATCCGATATTAGCTAACATGATGGTAAAAAAACTTATAAACAAAGATAGATTTTTTGAAATTTTGCATTATTTTCACATCTTAGATAGAGAGAAGGTATTTGGAAGAAAGAGGAGTTTTCTTACGTACAGAAGGTTAAACGTCTGTATTCTATAGTGAAAAAAAAAATGTTCTCAGCATCTCTATGCTCCTAGAGAAGTTTGTATTGACGAAACTTTAATAAAATTTAAGGGCCGAGTGGGCCAAACAAGGTTTGAAAATGTGGCTCCTTTGTTCATCAATGTTCTATGTTTTAAATTTTGAACTATATGCTGAAAACATGAGTAATATACCAAAGTCCCTGAAAGGATTTGAATACGATGTGGTCACGTATTTGATAAGCACTCTGAAGAATAAAGGCCACAATATATATTTTGACCATTTTTTTTTTCAGTTTTCTTTTAGATTTATTAAAAATGAAACATTATGGTTCCAGGATACTGAACGGAAACAGAAAGTATGTCGCAGGGCTCCTAACACGTCACCTTTTGTCACTTTTTGACATTTTGTCACCTTTTCAGGGATTTTAAGTTCTTAAATCTTATTTAGAGAAGAAACATTTTTGGTGCACAGTTAAAAAAATTCAATTTCTTTAAAATAAACAGGGTTCGTACGAATTCAATTTCAAAATGCACGCTACATTCCACCGCAAGAATGGATTCAAAAGCGTACATTTTCAATTGTAAAAGGATTCTTCATGTTGCTCGCGGTGTATTAGCAGCAAGTTCTTGAAATTTTTCCACAAGAAAAGGCTAGCAGTAAAACGAAACGGCGAAGTTTAAGGGAAGCAGGGCCATCTGCATGTCCAACCCTTCTTACCTAATTACCTAACTTGAGAGATAGAACTTGAGTGGCATTTACAACTAACGTTTTCCTTTCATAGAATTCTGTGGCATATCATTTGGCGCAAGATAGATATCACCGGTCGACAGGGTCGAACAATAGGAGTAACCCTCCAGGAGGTCAGACGCTGACAGTTTGTAAATGGTGATCAATGTCATTGGTCACTTAAAAGGGGGATAACATCCTCCATACACAAATCTGAGAGCGGTCTCAACAGACCCATTTTATTTTCGGATTCTGGAATAAGACGAGAATGGAGAGGTGAAGAGACCAGACGAATCAAGCTGATATTAACGCAACGTCAACCCAGGAGGAGAGGTTATGCGTTTAGTACCTTTGTTATCACATGTTGCAGTTTCTATTTTGGGTCTAATTATGTCTAGAAGGTATAGATACGTTAGGATAAACTCTGAAATGACGGTGGAATCTTCAATATGTATGATAATTTACACTCGAAGGTGTCTTCGGCCAAGTTTTTAATTGGATACATCATCAACCTCTCACACATTCTAAGCGCTCAAAGCTCCCCATCGAGAACCCCGACGTTCCTGTCTACGGAACGGAGGCTATTCACACGCTCTTTGTGGCACAGAAATGAGGGCATAGAAATCTTAATGAACTTCAGCCGTTTCTTCAGGAGCTTGAGATTTGAAAGATTCCAAACTCCTCCGTAACCAGAGATTGCAAAAATTTCGTCCATTTCTGTATCAAGAGGGTTAAATATTAAAAGAGCGTTGCGAACATATTGAAAATCATTCTCTGTTATCATCGGAAGTTGATTATTACAAATTCTTGAGTTTTTTTAGTGAAAGTCAGAAACTATTAATGACTCATTACTTTCTACCCGAAAAAAAGAACTAATTAACATTGGGACATGTAATATTCACACAATACATAATGCTTTTCTTAAAGGTCTAAAAGAGTTTGGGGAAGATGTGTCTGAACTAGTTTTAACTATACACAGATTTTTCAATCAGTGTCCTAAACGTTGGTTAACATACAAACAAATTCAAGAAGACTTGAAACTTCCCACTCACCATTTCATCAAGCATTGTTCAAGCAGGTGGCTAAACCTAAAGCCAGCTGCTGAAAGGTTGCTTGAGCAGTGGATTGCAGTGCGAAAGTATTTCCTTGAGTACATTCCAATAAAGAAGCCAAACATGATACAAAGATCAGGCTACAAAAAAAATTCTTCATTTATTTAGAAGAGAAACTATGAAGACTGAAGTGATATTTGTCGCATCAAGTACAAGTATATTTAATCGTGTGACCGAATTTCTTCAGAAAAAGGAACCTCTAAATCTTAAACCCTGCATTCTCAACTTGAATTGTTGACAAGAACAATTTTGGGTAGGATCTACACAGAGGAATTTATTCGAGGTTTGAAAATGGCTAAATTGGAAGATAATGTCCTCGGAAACTGTTGCCTCTGGCAGGTATTGTGATTGGAGATCAAATTTCTAGAGTGCTACAGAATGTGAAAGAGAAGGAAAGGAATTTATTTTTTCTAAGGGCTCAGAATCATTACATTGCCAGTGTTAAATATCTTTTGAAGAAGTCCTCCTTCAGTTCATCTCTCCTTAAAAGTTTATCCTGCCTTGGTCCTTTTGAGAGACTCAGTAGCGAGAGTGTTCGACAAGTATTAGAATTTGCAAGAGCAATACTATGGGATGTCCCGACAGACATACTACTGGATGAGTGGAAATTACTCCAAAGAGAATTTGAGGAAGAAGGATTTAGAATGAAGCATATTGATGTTTATTGGAACCATTTCTTCAGACTACCAGGCATTAGCAGAGTTGCCAAGTTAGTGCCAGAGTTGCCGTATGGTTTGCTTCGCAAACCAATACCCCTTTCGCTAGTCATTTCACTTTTTTTTTTACTTTACACTTATTGCACCCTAAACTAATAGCCACATCAGTAAAAAACCTTCGACCTCTTTTTTCCTGTACAATTTTAAGTAAACAGTGTTAATCTCCTAACTTTACGATCTGTACTTTGTACGTAAACCGTCTGAAAGCAGAGTGAAAAAAGCGAGCCATTTTCCTCGCCAAATAAAAAGAAATCGTTTTTATGGCAACTGTTGCTTCGATAAATTTTATATCTAACAATCCCGATAGTCAAAAATACAACCCACACCTGACTGCGCAACCTTCTCAGCGAACTAAAAAATACGAAATTTTTGTGACTAACTTTTGATTGCATCTAATTTATTAAGAACCAATTTTTAAAATAATTGTACTGTAAGAAAGAGTACATTCTGAGGTATACTGCGATATTTTCAAAATTAAAAACTAATAGTAATAAGATATAGATATGACAGTTTTAAAAAAAAAAAGTAACGAAAATGTCCCGATTTTTTCCGAATTAAAAAAAAAATACTATCAAGAACCAAACTAAAATTTCTAAAAATACTCAACGAGCTGCAAAAATTTACGCTGATGTACTCTTTAAAAAAAACTCACGGCTTAAGACTGAAAATTCGTATGTGTTTTGCTCACTTGCGGAAGAAATTTCGCTTTCAAACTTTGACACTTAATAAACCCTAAACTAATAACCGCATCGGAAAACAATCTTTACAGTTCTCCAGGGAAAACGATGAAGAACAAACAATGTTAATTTCATATTTTTCTGATCCGAACTTTCTAGGGAAACCGTCTTAGAATCGAGCTAAACAGCAAAGTTTTCAATCCTGCGGCGGCGGTAACTTTTTTTCAATATAGAGAGATATAAAACGTAAGGAACAAGAAAAATTAGAGAAGGACAGGAAAGAAAAAGATAAACTGGAAGCAGAGAAAAAAATTTAAAGCAGCACTTACGATAACTTAAAATTATGCGTAAGGAAGAGGATGAGCCGTTGGATAGTGCTTCAAAATTATTAAAGGAAGCAGCACTTGTTCAGGCAATGATTGAAGGAGTGGCTAAAGTCTCAGATGATGCTGGTCAGAAAAGACAGACTTTAAAAAAATGCACATTCTTCTATTGAGAAGAAAAAAAACAAAATTAATTTTAGTCTTTTTCAACAACAAAAAAATTCAGACATAATTTTTCAAAGAAAAGGAAGAAATTCTTCAAGCTGTGTCAAAAATAAACAAATTAAAAAAATCATAGTTCCGATTTTTAAAAATTTTTATGTTAATATTTTAAAATGATGTAATTTTTAAATGAAGAAAATAAAAATATCCTTCCAAAGAAAGAAAAAGAAAAGATAGGGGTAGCTTGAGAGGATCTTTTTATTTTCTATCTTTATACTTGAATATATTTAGCATTATTGTTATTTGTTTTTTGCTCTTAGTCACTTTTTGTCACCTTTTTCTACTTGATTAGTCACTTTTTGTCATCTTTTTGGTTTAATTTCTCACTTTTGTCACCTTTTTGGACCTTGAAACCTGTTAGGAGCCCTGTATGTGCCCAATAACATCAAGGCCTTAAAACTTTCTGAGGGAAAAAATATAAAGGATTTCCAAAGCAAAACTAATTCCAACTTACTTTGCACGGCGTAGATGGACAAAAAAAAATATTTTTATGCTGTCCACAAACTCAAAGAATGAAACAGGTCTTGTGCAAAGAAGGCAAAATTCTGTTAAAAGAGATAAAGTTTGCCCTATCGCTTTTATGAAGTACAATAAGCATATGGGTGGAGTGGATTTAGCTGATCAGAGGAAATACCACACTGCTTCAAAAAAATCCTCAAAATGGTGGAAGTATTAAATTTTACTTCCTTCTTGATACAGCTGTCAATAATGCATATCTTACAAGTAGATAATTAAATTTGAATTATGTAATAGATTGTGTATACATAGACATAAACATGTCAACGTTTATCGTTCGTTTTAAAATTAAAAAGCCCTATCTTCCATTTGCAATTTGGATGACTCTAGTCTAAAATTGACACCATTGAGAAAGCAGTATCGGTATCCTGCAGCTAAAAGTGATCTACAGTGACCACAAAACACGCCCTCTTCTTTAAAGGCCTGAAGACGAAGGAGAAAGAAGCGTTTAGTGGATCCAGGCATCTCGTTGGGATTCCGACAACATTATTTTTCCCTGTCCCCCATAAGGAAAGGAAATAGATTCTCGGGTGCTTTCAGGCGTGTTCGTATGCAGAGGGTTAAGGTTACTCAATTGATTGCCAAATTCTTGAACAAACTGATTAATTAGTTTGTTAATTGTTTCGAAATTGCATCGGTCAACAGTAATCCATTGTTTATAAGTGATGTTGTCAATCATTTCCTCCTCGAAACACCCAGTTAAAACTTCTTTAAAGTCCTCAATTTTGGGACAGTTGTCACATTCATTTAGGAAGCATGCCTGTAATGGTGGATTGCACATAACTTTAGCCTTACATTCCTTGTAACTCAATAGAGGACATTCTGAGCCAGGAAGTATAAATTTATTTAACCTACCTCCTCAAAACATGAGTTTCATATTCTGGTGTGCAGTGCAAACACAGACAGAATGAGTGCCACTGGCACCATGGATAATGCAGCTCTTGGGCCTCAGTTCTGCAAACTTTGAAAATCCAGTTTGTAAATAAGGAAATTTTGATTTGAAAAGATTGTAAATTTCACTAAAATTTCCCCAAAATTAACCTTTTTTGAATATGGATTGGCTTATTTTCAGTGTCCTTACCCATGGAGACATAATCTTTTTCCAGGCATTTGCCTGCTCACTTCATTGTTATAAAATTCCTTTACCTACCCAGCTGTTTCACAAGGTAGAGTTTTCCGAGTTTTGGATCAGGTGTTGATAGCACTTTCTTTTTCTTCAAGGAGTTTGTTTGCTTTCCTCGCAAACAAAATTCACGTTCCATTCTTGCACAAGACCAACTGGTTGGTAAAATTGTTAACATCTGAGGTTTTTCACTCTTGCTTGCAGTTGCAAATTTTTCTTTTAGCCGATTAAGAATTTCTGTCTGCGAGTTGTCTGGTAGATTCTTGTTATCATCCTTTATGTTGACGGCTTGAAAAAAAGCTTCATTAAATCAAAATTTCACATTTTCAAATTTTTCTTTGCAGCATTTCTTTGCTTGATTTACATTGTATTTTAACAACAGGCGATTCTCCTATTGATGTCAATGAGGCATTTAAAAAAAATCTAAACCTGATTCTATATCCATATACTCAGGATCATCTTTACTGCAGCCTGGTTTTGTATTTACATTTTCAGCCAATGGTTCATCATTATTATTTGTATTGCTTTCAGAACTTGAGTGCGATTGTTTCTTACTTAACTCTAAGCGGCAAGAAGTACAAATTTTCATTCCATCTTCAATAATATCATTTAGCTTTGTTGTCCATGGTGTAACATTCCTTAGGTTTTTAGTGACCCAATGTCTATCTTTATTAAAAAGATTGCAACAATATTTACCCCACGGTTTATCCATTTGTATCTTATGAACTTGCACAGAGCACTTGTTCACTCGGAGACAACTCACAATACAATGATTGTTAAAGCCCTAGTGGGAGGAAGCTGGCCAATACCGTGTTCATGTGAGGCGTTTGCTAATGCGTGTTTTCCCAAAGTCAGCTTTTCTTATGCATTAAATTATGTTTTTTATTCCCCTAATTCAAGTTTCTATCTTTGGGATCGTTGAAGATGAGTGAAAATTTCAACAGCTAAATAAACCAGTCTGATGTTTACTTACTGAGCAGGATGCGTCTTGGTTAACTTGTGAGTAGATACATAAAACTAACATTTTGTTGTGTGGCTTACAACCTTTTGTTAAAACACCATCAAACAGTAATCACAACTTGAAAAAATCTTGAGGTATGCAATATTTTATTTTTAGATCAATTAAAAATGCAAGATATTGGATTTCAATTAGCACTAAAAAATGTTAAACAGTTTAAGAGTATTTGTAGAATGCTGATTTTTATAATGACATTTTAAAACTTTTATAGGTTTAATGGTCCTGGTGGTCCAGCACCAACTCCAGAATATTATCCATCAAATGCACCTAACAGTAACTCCATGGAATTTTTCCAGCGCCTGTCTACTGAAACACTATTTTTTATCTTTTATTTCCTTCAGGTGAGTTTAGTTTTCAATTTAACTGCCATTTGTTGATTTCCAAAGTTCTCAAATTGGATCACATGGATTCTTTTGTTTGAACAAAATTTGCAGTTGAGCTATTCTGTACAAACAGCTTTGTACATATTTTTAATGCTATTAATGATTGATGTTTTTACTGAAACGTTGGGTATTTTAATACGAAATAAACTTTGCTAATTTCCAGTATGCCAATTGGGGTCTTGATAACCTAATTGGTACATTCATGGATTTGTAACTGGAAATTTTTTATAAGTTCGAAGCTTGATTCAGCTAAAAACCATTGTGTATGTGGGGGTTAGTGCATGTTAAATCTGGTGTAGAAGATTGGAGAGTGGAGTGCCAGCTCAGATTTTTTGACCTCGTCAATTCACTGTGGTTCAAAATTTTGAAGTGTTTTCCTCTGATCTGTTCGGGATAGATCATTGACTGTCTCATTCCAAGGCGTCCTTAATTTTTAAAATAATGTAATTCCCGAAAATTTTTCTTTTTTTTCAACAAGGAAATTATCTGTGAGGTCAGAAATATAAGTCAGCAGTGGTAGCCTAGTTGGAAGAGTAGCGAATTAGCAATTGGACGGCTGCAAGTTAAGCTTGATCCAACCATGACAATAGTGTTCGTTCATGGGGTAGGGTCCCGAATGTGATGGTTAATCGAATAGACGTATAACAGAAAAACCTTAAACAACTATCCCCATCCATTGCACATGAACAATTGTTAAAAAAAGGCACATTTACGAAATGGAAATACACTACATACATGCATTTTATTTTACAGAAACAAACAATATACAATTTACATTAAGTACAGTATAATACATATTGTTACTACATAACTTGTGCTCTAGATGTGCATAAATATTCAAATTTTAAAATAGTCTGCCATTTTCTTTTGTTTTGAGGCACGTGCTTTCTGAGTGGCAATGTTCCATAATAATGGACTTCTTTTACAAGGCATACTGAAGCTGCTCATGCAAAACAACCACACGAAAGAACAATTCAACTACTTCAAACGGCATTCTGTTCTCCCTTTATATAGCGCTTGTAGGTGGCACTAGAGGTGCCCATAATGTGTGTCTGTGCTGAAATGCTAATGCATATCCTATCGCTGTATACACATGGTACAAATTTCACGCTGCTTAGATGCTTCCTTCATGGTGTTGCATTTTGGGTGGCCAGCAGTGTATTTAGTTCCTAGTGTTGGGAAAAACAACTGGCCATTTGGTGAGTTGCAAATGCATAGAACTTTTCAGGGATTGCAAAAATTTTACTACAGTGTTTCTGATTCTGGAAGTAAAAAAATTTGCATTAATGAAAAAAAACTTACCAAATAAATCCATTGTTGAAAAATTTGTTCTGACAGGTACCTTTTGCAACACCCTGAAACGCAGTCTAGGACTGAAAATCCGAATAATTCTTTCTCTGACAGAAAAATCAAAAATACAATTGATTCTTTTTTATTTTCTGAACTGAGCTCTGACCTTAAACATTTTCTGCTGGGAAAAAAGCAAATAAAAGTAGAACTTTTGAATCCAATACTGAAGGAAACTTCCCTTTGAGTGCTTTCACATTGATTTTGTTGATTCATTTTCTTTTCTGAATAAAAACTACTGTTGCAACGAGTGAACAATGAGCGCAGCTCCAGCTGTGAAGCTATAAACCAGAAACTAAAAGTGACATAACACATAAACACACCCCTGTAATGCTTTTCTCTCAAGATATTTTTAATGTCTGTGTCTACATTTGTGTGTAAATTTTATGTTTTAACTTCTAAATGAACTTTTGTAAGTGGTTAGAGTGACTCATGTTCATTCCAATACAAATATTGTGCCCGACAGTGGGCCAGGGTTTTAGTGACCTGCAGTGGTATCACAAACTCACAAATTTAGGAAGCTTCACCCAGGTGTATATATAGAAGCTTTGTTGAATACAGGTGGAAAACCCCTTCCATGAGATTATCTTTTATGTTTATATTCTCGAGTAGATATGAAGAATGAGATGTTTTTTAAAATTTTGTTCAAAATCATTCATTTTAGCAGTATTTTTGACTTGGCGGTTTATTGATGAATCTTAATTATCCGTTTTGTGATTTATTATCTTTTTGATGCATCATAATTCTTTATTTTGTGATAGACATGTATACTTTTTTTTCACTTTTATTGTGTTGAATTAAAAGCATGAATTTGTCTGCAAGGAATAATATACTTCACAGTAATAGAATATGGTGATTGTGTTAAAGATATCACTATTTATTTCAGAACCTTTAATCTTAGTAAATACATACTCAGGACTTATATAAACTGTATATATTAATTAAATAAAACTTTAAAAAGTGAATTATATTCAAATCATGGTCTTAACTGCTCTAACAAAGATGGCCTCAGTTAAAAAAGGGCTAAAAGATATGAAACTCCTTGCACAGGAAATGGGGTTGGACGAGGCAGAGACTTAAAGACTTAACGATGATATAACTAAAAGATTCAGTTACAAGTGCCGAAAAATCTACGAAGTACTAGTAAAATATGTTTATCAACATTATCAAAGAACAGATAAATAAAAGATAGCTGAAGAAGCCAAAGAAAGCTTTAAATTAGAATGCTTGAAGTTGCAACTCAAAGCCCAGAAGGTTACCTAGTCCTCAACATCCATTCCTTTCTAGAGACTCAACAACCCAGGTGGGATTAAAAATAAATTCTTCACAATGTCATCCCACAGTCAACAATATGTGTCGTTGTTCTGGAGCCTGTCTGAGTATCAACAGGCTCCTGTTTGAGTATAGTAAGTTCTTAAGGGTTCTTGAAGCAACTTGAGTCCCAAATTTGATTGGGTCACTACCATCTGAGGTGGGAAGACTTATTGGCAGGGAACCTGAAGAAGAATGTCAAGATTACCAAAAGGTGAGAGACATGCTTCTTAGAAGATACAAACTCACTGCATATAAATTCAGACAACTGCTTTCTATGAGTCCAACGAGTACATGGCATATATTTCTATTTTGAGCTGACCAGTTATTTTGAAGGTTGGATCTCAGTGGAAAATGAATGATTTTGAGAAATTAAAAGAATTCATTAAAGCTGTCCCGATAAAGAAAATTGTACCTCAAGATGTCAGAGATAATTTCATTGATAATTGGCCAGATCTAAATTAACCCATAGATCTAGCCAAGAAGCTTGACTTTGATGACTGTTTCAGAAACAATCAAAAGAAAAGCCCATCCCACTCTAATTCAGAAGAAAGCTTAAAATGGCAGAGATAAAATTCTCAAGCCTGTACTTTAAAGGACAAATCAGGCAAACAGAACCAGTTGAATAAAATCTGTGACAATCAGGAGCGACAAGCACTTTATTGCTGTGGCAAAGTTGGGGATTCATTAAGGCCAACTGTCTAGTTTACAATCCTTCCGTGTAATTTACCTCAGCCTGTTTTGAGAAGATTCAAATTGATAGACCATATCTAATCAAGTTCCAGTTATGAATGTTGCGATAAATGGAATACTTAGCACAGTGTGTGCATACAGTGGAGCAAGTCACTATCACTGGCGAAAGATTGTACCATATACTTCAAGATGAAAGGGTAGTATTTGAAAAGTCTTTTTGCACAGTGACTCTTGTTGATGAAAGTCAGACAGAGATGGAAGTTCACACAGCCTGTGTAATTTCTATGTCTAGAAGGACATTCCTTTCAATTAACCCCTCCCAGAGGCAAGGAAACAGTACTTTCTTAGGGAGCAGATTTTCTAAAGAAAGCAGTTCCCAATCTTTGAAACCATGCTTGGTACTACATTGATTAGTCAAATGAACGTTTCCCATTCGTTGTGAGTATTCAAATTCAATCCTGTGATAGTAAAAATGTGAGACCAGAAAATCCACATTCTCTTTGCCCCAATGAAGGTCAACACTTAACTGGTGATCAGCACAGAAGATTAAATACATTGCTGAAGATTAAATGCAATGCAATGCACTGTGAAACTAACTTCAGTCCATAGGAAAATCAACCCCTTACATCAAACACTGGATTAACCCAGGTGATGCTGATCGACGATATAGCATTCTCCAATACACACCCAGAGATCAAGTATGGGTAACCTCACACCTTGTGAGTAATAAAGCTAAGAGGTCAGTGAAATTTGCCCATCGTCGAGACGAACACTATTTGATTTTGACACAGCATTCTCCAATGAGTAATGCTGCAAATCATGCGTCTCCTGATTTTCCTTTCAGAACACATCCCATCTGCCTTTCATCCATGCCTTAACACCCCCAAAATGGAAATGTACCCATCACTCCACTGCGAAGGAGAGGCTGAACCTGTAAGACTAGTCCAACAGTGTAACAAAACTCAAGACAACCATCTGACACTTCTGGCTACTCGCCGAGACGCCTTCGTAGCCAGGGAGAGACTAACGAATAAACTATGAGCACAGCACCAGCTGTGTAGCTGTAAACATCATAAATGTTGCCGAACTAAAATTGAGAACAAGAAGAGTTTCACACCGGCTGTGATCATGAAACACCCCTTAGCCTTTTCCTACAAGATATTTATAATGTTCTGTTTTAACTTCTAAATTAAACTTTTGTAAATGGTTAGAACGATTCATGCTCATTCCACAATCACATTTTCATGGTTGATGCTTTTCAAAATTCGTGTGACTGTACCTAGTGAAATCAACATCCACTCATGAGGCATTACAGAAGTTAAAACAGCAGATGAGTTTTATTGAAGTCCCTCTCAAAATCGTTTAGTAATTATGACGACAAAGTATGTTCCAAAGATTTATCTAGTTGCAAAGTGTATCTGTTAAAATATTAAAAGCATTTGAAAATTATGTTATGAAATGAATTGAAAATAAATGTAGTGTTTAAGTACTAAAAGTTTCATGTGTACTTTATATAAACTTTCAGGGCACAAAAGCTCAATACCTTGCTGCAAGAGCATTAAAGACAAAGTCATGGAGGTTTCATACTATGTTCATGATGTGGTTTCAAAGACATGAAGAACCTAAGACCATTACAGATGATTATGAACAGGTACTTTTATACTTATCTGGTTTACGTAGTAACATTAAAGTGGCAGGGGGATTATTAGCACCGCATCATTCTGAACAATGGGAGGAATTAAAGAATAAGTTAGACAGGGTGTTAAAAAAACATGTAACGTTCAGGAAAAAAGGAAAATCTAGAAAATTGCTCCCTATGTGGTTTTCAGGGGAAACACACAAAGTTTTAAAATTAAAACAAAGAACATACAGGGTATATAAAAGCACTGGTAACGACAGAGACAAGGAGGCATATCAGAAAGCCATTAAGGAGTTTTAAAATATTAGTCGGAAGCAAAAGGTGTCCTTGGAGGAAAAATTAGCAAGGGAAATAAATATAAACCCAAAAGAATTTTTTGCATATGCAAGTGGTAAAAATAAATTTAGTACTACACTGGGCCCGTTGGAGGGGAAGGGAGGTGAATTAATTCAAGACGAGGTGGGAATGGCAAACGTGTTAAATGACTTTTTTCTGGGGGTTTTCAATGGTAACTATAATTTAAAAAAGGATCCCAAGGATGGAGCCTTTGCAGGGGGTATAATTAAAGAATGCAAATTCACCAGGGAAGAAATAGTACATCAGTTGAAAAGAATTAAGCCATCTAAAGCACCAGGGCCAGACGATATTTATCCGAGAGTACTAGTGTAATGCGCGGAAGAACTGGGGGAAGTAATTCACACGATATTTAATTCAACATATAGCACAGGTTGGGTACCAATGGATTGGAAGTTGGCCAACATAACTCCAAAAAGGGAATACAAAGTGATCCGGGCAACTATAGACCAGTAAGTCTAACATCAGTAATTTGCAAAATATTTGAATCTCTGTTAAAAAAGCATATAATGTTATACTTGGAGGAGGGGGGACTGTTATCAGAGAATCAGTATGGGTTCAGGAATGGCAGATCCTGCTCTACAAACCTTTTGAAGTTCTACGAAAAAATTACTGAGGAGCTGGATAATAAGAGCAGTGTGGATATCATGTACATAGATTTTCAAAAGGCTTTTGATAAAGTACCTCATGAGGCATTACTGTTTAAATTGGAAAGGCTGGGGATTCAGGGAAAAACATTAATATGGATAAAGAATTGGTTATTGGGTAGAAAGCAGAGAGTGCAGGTAAAAGGAAATTATTCACAGTGGACAGAAGTTATAAGTGGGGTGCCTCAGGGATCAGTTTTGGGACCAATTTTATTTATAATTTTCATAGATGATATAGGTCAGGGGATCAAGAACAGAATCAGTATATTTGCAGATGACTTAAAAATATGGAGGACAGTGGATACCAAGTTACAGATAGAAAATTTACAAGGGGATTTTGATAAGATATCCGAATGGGCTGTAATATGGGGTATGTCATTTAATGTAGGGAAATGTCAAGTTCTGCATATGGGTTACAGGAACAGTGGAGCCGAGTACAGGCTGCAGGGAGTAAAGGTAAAGGAGGGAGAAACAGTCAAGGATCTTGGGGTGATAATTCACAGGGATTTTAAAATGGGTCACCAATGTTCAGCTGCAGGTAAAAAGGCTAATAGGTTACTGGGGTATATTAAAAAGACTGTAACTTCAAGGGATAAGAATATAATCTTGCCGTTATATAAGGGTTTAGTAAGACCACATCTAGAATATGCTGTACAATTCTGGGCTCCATGTATGAGAAAGGACATAGAATCAATTGAAAGGGTTTAGCACAGAGCTACAAAAATAATAAAGGGGCTAGCAAATTTCGACTATAATGAACGTTTAAGTAAGCTAAACATGCATACACTGGAAAGAAGAAGGAGGGGGGATTTGATTCAGCTTTTCAAGTTTGTAAAACAAGGGGACACAGAGGGCTTAAATTTCAATAGGGATAACAGAACAAGGGGTCATGGGTATAAATTGAATAAGACACATTTTAATCGAGATTTAAGGAAAAACTACTACTTTAATAGGGTAATAGACAGTTGGAACGCGTTGCCAGAAAATATAGTTAATTCAAAGGGAGTGTACGAATTTAAGACACAATTGGATAGTCAGTGGGAATTGGAGAATTCATAAACAAAGGACCAGCCTTGTTGGGCTTGAACCTGTAGCTGGTCGTCAATATTTGTATTTGTAAACCATTTGATCTTAATATTAGCATCTTGCATTGCTGAAATTTATATCAAATTTTGATAGCTTTCGTGTCCTTATCTTCACATTACTTCCTTAAAAGCAAATACTTGTTTGGTTTTAAAGGTAATTACATTTCCTTTCCACCAATGGATCAAATTGGAGAATTATATACCCAAACTCTTTTGGAATTCCAATTTTCACAATATTCTGGACAGATTTCTTTAGAAAGAAAACTTTCAAGTGTGATACCAATTTCGAAGTTTGGCACCAAGTCATGGTAACCATGAAAGAACATCAGAATAAGTGGTTGCTATTTGCTTGTCATAAAACCTTCAACTCCAAAATACCCTACAAATATTCCTCCCAAACACAAAAAATAGTTTAATTACTGATTTTTGCATGTATTTCAAGCAATCTACTATAATAAAAAAAGTTTTCTGTCTGATCAAAGTCCTGACGAATCTATGGCGCTTACAGTAATGAGATTTGGCACACAGGTAGTCCGCCGAAGTTTTTGCAAATTTTGTGTCTAGCCCAAATTTTAAAACTCAGTCTAAAATATTTGAAATGAATTTAAGGGAATTTAATTTTTTTTTTGGAATGGCAACAGCATAAAGAGATGGCAGATTCTAAATTTATTTTTTCCACTTCTTTTATAACCATGATTTGGTTTGTGAAGCAAACCAAATGGGAATTCATTACAATAGGATATGAATTTCCACCTACAAATCACCACATCAACAACCTGATGGCTGTTATCCAATAGGTTACGAATTCCTATTTGGTTTGCTACACAAACCAAATGGGAATGGTGTTGGGAATTCATAGCAATTACCCAATCACCGGGGGTTAGCGAGCAGTGGTCACACCCGACTCCACCAAAAGAACTGTCATGGGCAACGCCATGCTGGCCACGCAGTGGCTAGTGTTGTATAAAATATTGGCTCATCAGTCATTCAAAACTGCCACCAAGCATAACAGTAGTCTAGGACATGGTTGCTCTTCCTGTTTTAGAATTGCTTTCATTAAGCCCAATATTTTTGTTTTTTATTTTAAAGCATATTTCATAATTTATTACTTTAATTTTTATGAAAATTAGTGTTCAGTTTTGTTATTCTAAGAAAACTAGTTTCATTGATTGCTGTTATAATCGTCTTATGAAACTGAAGTTAGATCCAAATAATGCTTAACTGTTCTTTAAAAAAAATTTCAGGGCACTTATGTTTATTTTGATTATGAAAAGTGGATGCAGAGGAAGAAAGAAGGTTTTACCTTTGAGTACAAGTACCTTGAAGATAAAGACTTAAATTAAGAGACAGATATGCAAATTCAACTTTTAAAATGTTAGAGTTTTTATGGCATCATGAGAACTATAAATACAGAATTATTTTCTGCCTCCGTGCTTCCTAAAAGTATATCTGAAGATCTGTGTTAAACCAAAATAAACATGACTGATATGATTAAAGTTAAGAAACTCAAAGTTTTGCCCTAGGATAAGTATCATTTCGTGGTGAATCTGGCAGCTATCCAATAGGATTGATTATAGAATTTGTATTTCTATACTGTTTTAATTTTAATTATCGTGCAGTAAAGGAATTTCATTTTCTCATAGTATGAATTGTTCAGAATTTATAAATCAAGATTATGGTATCTGTCTCATTGGGTTAAAATATTTGATTTTCTTAGTCTATGTTTCTAAAATTAATTTACGAGTCATTGGATGTAATTTTAATTGCTTAATTTTTTATTTATTCTGTGAATTTTATATTAAATGTTGGGTATTAAAAATATTTATTTTTGCATCATCACAAAAACTTTATTAATAGCAATATATTACTGAAATATACCTTTCTCCTTGCAATTAATTTTGGTATGTTTCAGAACCTTTTCAAACTTTTAGATATGAAATTGATAAATTCATTTTTGGAGTTAATATCACATTAATCTAAATTGATGTATGTTATGTAAGAGATACTTTATCATTTAATTTTAATAATATACTAAATTTCTTATAAACTTAACTTCAAAATTTGGAATTATAATTACGAAAATGATTAATGACTTGTATATCTCACTTTTAAAAATGTGTATGTTCCTGATACTTATATTAACTGATAAACATGTTAGGAGCAGATTTATTGGTATCTCAGGTTTTGAAAACCTTCCAAGAAAGGGGTAAAAATTCATCTATCATACACAAGTGCTACTTATAGTATGGATCTTCCCTTTTCTAAAGAGAAACAGGGTATTCTCCATTTGCAGTCTCGAAGATTATAAGCATGCAATAATCATATTTACCATGCAAGTGTTTATGTTTATTAAATTCCCTCGAAAAAACATGTTTATTTGTTGCTTTGAGCAGCCTTGTTTTCATATTTGAAACTAAAGGAATGGTGACACTGCCAAAGATAACAAGCGCATGTTATTGATTTTCTTAATTACATTAACACTTCAAAATGCAGTGCCTGTAATGCCATGTATTGGCGTGTCTTCATGTTTTTACCAGATGACTCAAGATATTTTATGAATTTAACCTTCTTGTTTTATATTTGAAATTGATTTTGTCTCTAGTGTTCTTGATTTGATTGTATTGAGTTATATTTTTTCTTTGGTTTTCAAATTGGAATCAAATTTTCAACTTTCTTATTGATTAAAATTGTTATTTTTAAAACTTCTACTGTGCAACTGACCTAGAGCAAAACGTTGTACCTTAGTCCACTTGTATATTTGCACAGTTCTTATTTTTGTATAGCGAAATTTTTCTTTCTGCCAGACTTTTGCCATGTTTAATTATCTGTAAAGCTCAGGATTTTCATGGCATTTTGTAAATATTGATGAATGAAAGCAAAGGCTTTATAATTTCTGTATTACTAATAAAAACTCATGAAGCAAATTTTGTATTACTCTTGTTTGAATAGGGTTCATACACCTGGAAATCCTTGAATTTTGTTACTCAAAACAATGGGAAAATTAAAATTGACCTGTGAATTTTTTTTTAAATTACGTTTTTTATAATTTGTTTCTTTTAATAAAATTTCAATTAAGACTACTAGAAAACTGAAATACACTTATGGGATTTTAAAAATTTAATTTATAATGCAATAGTTTCAAACTAGTTGAGAAAAACAATTAGTTTGAAGTATGTCTAGATCAGCTGCCACCCAATAAGTCCCAGGTTCAAATCCTGGTATGTAATTGGTTATTGGGGATTGTTCTTGTTAGGATTACCCATAGCTCACCCATGGTATGCTCCTTCAAAGGGAGCTGTCATTTTGCCTCTTGTAGTACTGAAGAGGTCACTATTAGAAATAATTTATTGGCTTAAAACAAAAACAGAGGTTGAGACTTCAGTCAGATTTGGAAATGCTTGTGAAATTTACTTTTATGTTCAGATGTAATTGAGGAAAATGTTAAACTTATGGTTTTTTAAATATATAAGAGTAAAATACATGGACACAAATATTTTAATCTACAAACAGGGATCTCCAAAGTGAGGCTAACAGACTGAATCCAGTACACAGAAGCAATAACAATGGAATTAAAAAATAATTTAAGCAATTTGTGTTTTCGAAATGTTATGTTCATTGATATCTCTTAGGCTGATCCTATTCTTTATTTGTGAATATTGCCAATATATTCTTTCAGAAATTCCTAATTATAATAATATAGGGTATTTTTAATAACAGCTTTGCTATTTTACTCTAGGCACGTTCTGATTTTTTTTTCTTATAATAATTGTATATTTCAGTTTCTGAAAGTTTCCTGGAATAATACATAAAGTTCCATTTGTCTAATGATGTTTAGCTAAGGTGATAGTTGCTATAAAAATATATTTTCATGATTTTTTTAGACTAATATCCCGACAAAAGCTCACTTTTTTCACGTTAGATGGTTGTACAATAAAATAATGCAATCCTTTTTCTCATCCTACATAGCACTTCCAATATGGCCCTCTGCTCCATAAACTCGGGGGTTTTCTATAGCTGACACAAGAAACATCAAATATTTATGAACACTAAATTTACAAAAGAACAGTTCTAAAGAATCTTGAGGCTTTTGATGTTATGAAAATTAAAATATCCTGAATCCTTGGAAATACATTTCTCTAGATTCTAGGTATATTTATTAAACTTCCAGAGAAAATTTAGTTTTTAATACTTAATTTATATTGGTATCCCTAGGTAATTTTTATTTAAAAAATATTACCGATTTAAATCATTTTATGTTTTCCAAAGTTAATGAAAATGAAATAATCTGGGAGACAGTACAAATCAGTTTACAAGTTTGCTTCTACTTGGTAACATGATCCTTTTTAAAACTTGAGAAGTACTGGTCCCTCCCTACTTTAAGGATGCTAAAAGATAATTGTATTGATTGGGATGCACTGAGTTTCCAATGTTTTGGAGCTCTTGTATGTCGTTACCAATATTAGCAGTATAGTTGTAAAATTTTATGTTGGAGGGAGGGCCCCAACTATAAAAATATTACGACCTTTAGTTCTGTCTTTAAGACAAAATCACTTGGCATATTTGAATACTCATTATTTGCATACCCTTATGTTTGGGACCTACCATGAAATTTTTAAAGGGTTCCTAGGGGTCGGGCAAGCTTTGTCTAGGTGTTTTTTTAAAACTAAATTGGTTTCTAGGAAAAAATGAACATTTTCTGGGATTTGAGTCCCTAGGGGATAGCACTCATGTTGGATGACCAATGACAACTGATCCGCAAATATTTCTGCTCACTTAAAAGTGTAACTAGCAAATCTATCAGCAGATACTCTTTCCATGGAAGGTTGGTTAAACTTAACTGATGGCCTTGCAGGAAGGAATTTATTATTTCTGAAGGAATCTAATTCTTAAACCCTCAGACATGTTTAACATTACAACAATAGTATCTAATAATCGCTGATTTGCATGTCTGAACATATCGAGGCAAATTGAATCAAAATCATAAAAATCTGATTTGTATCAAGTAATCCAATGAAAAGAATTTAGAGTTTTTCATTGTCTCGGGTATCTTTTAGAATGGGAGAAATGCATCTAGATTTTAATATTTGTGTAAGTCTGGAAAGCCATTCAGTCCTCACCTTTCCTGCTTCTGTATTTAAAAATAAATATATTTTTAACTTTTAACAGTTTGACATGTATAGTTTTTCCTCATAAAACTAAGGGCACAACAAATCCCGGGCGCCTAAAAAATTTGGTCTAGCGCCTAGATTTCTGTAAAAAACGTTTATTTTTCATGAAATTTTTTAGGCCATAAAAGGTAAAAAATGGACCAAAATGTCTTTGTAGACAAAAAAAAAGTTATTTTTTTTTGCCTCAGTTACTATAACATTATTTACTGAGCATGTGTGTAATTTGTTCTGCAATATACTCAGCATTCGAAAAAATATTAGTATAAGTATTGCAAGACTCCTGGCTCCTAATATTTTTTATTTATGTCATCCCTTGAAGTAAGGTAAATGAAAGGGCCAGAAAAATGAAGTGGATTTGGTTATTGATACGTAAAATGTTCCAAATAAAATGCTTATTTTTTTTAATAGAATTTTAAGTATGGATTTTCATGAAATTGAATTCCAAGGAGGATTTTAATTGTTTTAATCTTTTAAAAATTAGTCCTTTTTTCCTCAACTCTTATGTATTAATATTCGACTCTCTCTTTTATGTTAACTAGCAGACCCGGCAAACGTTGTTTTGCCTTTATAAAACTAACAAACGCCAAACAATATTATTTTCAAGTTATTATAGTTTATTTCTTAAAATTACATATCACATATTAATTACGACAGTAACACTAACAAACAACATCAATCTTTTAATGCTATAGCGTGGACAATATTTTTTGTTAGCCCATCTTTAGCGAGCACAAACAAACTGGATGGTTTACCGACTCGAGAGCATGCTACGTACAATTGCCCGTGTGAAAAACATGGTGTACTCAAATCTAAGCCACAAACAGACATCGTTTGGCCTTGGGATTTGTTGATTGTCATTGCAAATGCCAATCTAATCGGAAACTGAATTCGTTTGAATTGAATTGGCACATCTGTAGGTATGATAGGAATCCGTTGTATTAAGATATTTTCACCTTTGAACTTGCCATTTAAAATGCTGGCTTCGATAACGTTTTTCATCAGTTTTTGAATGACTAATCGCGTACCGTTGCGGGTTTAAATTACGAAGCAAGATAATTGGAGATCCAACCTTCAATTGTAAATTATGCGGTGGCATGCCTGGCAAATCCAGTGAGTTCAAAAATTCTGTGGGAAAATTGACAGCTTCGCTGGCATTGCAAACTGTATCAATAGATTTGTATGATACCAAGTTCCCTGGCAACAACTGTTGTATCTTCAAATTTAAATTGTCAACGTCTGCATTTTTTGCTGCTAATATAGCTCTTTCTGCAAGCCACTCATGATTTATGTACTGTGTGTGTACATCGGGAAATATTTGTTCAATGAGAGTATCTTGTGAATCAGCGATTGTGCAGAAATCGGTCGGTAATTTTACGTATCCAGTTTCATCTGTAGCAACTTTTCCGTCACCGATATCTAAGAGTTGTTTTGAGAATGTTTCAGCGGATGGATCTTGAAGCATTTGAACGCGCATATTTACTTTCAGCTGTACTTTTTCAACATTACGCCACAATGGAGATGATTTTAAGCAAGCGTTGATCTCATCAACGTATGTTGAACGTGGAATGACGTGAAGTGTTTGTCTGAAATCACCTGAAAGCACCAACAGAGTGCCACCAAATAGTTTGTCGTTGTTTTTAATATCTTTCAATGTCCTGTTCAACGCCTCAATTGAATGTTTGTGTGCCATAGTACATTCATCCCAGATGATAATTTTACACTGTTTCAGCACGGTGGCCATGGACGATTGTTTTTTAATGTTACACACTGCGTCAGGGTTATTTTGAATATTTAGTGGCAGCTTAAATACTGAATGAGCTGTTCTGCCTCCATCCAATAAAGTTGCCGCAATGCCCGATGATGCAACGGCCAATGCAATGCCATTATTTGATCGTATTTCAGCAAGAATTAGTGAAATAAGGAATGTTTTGCCAGTTCCACCCGGTGCATCCAAAAAGAACCCACCTTGTCCTGCTGAAACTGCGAGCAAAATGCGGTCATAAATGGTTCTTTGTTCGTCATTCATTAGTGGGACATTGCGAGTAACAATCGCTGCCATTTCTACAGTGTTGTACTGCAGTTCACGATTCATTTCAGTGTTAATTAAATCAGATGCAGTTCGATTTGGCAAATTCATACCGAAATGAGTGAGTGATAAGTTGGTAATGACAATGCAAAGATCATCAATAGCAATCAATGCTTCATTGTACATAGCGTCGCTGAATGTTATCGTTAGATCGTTGCACCGTGTACGATGTTGATGCAATATATCATCAGTCATTGAATCTTTGTGTTTATCCCACAATATCTGTGCTCGAGCTGAGAAACATGTAGTCAACACTATAGCGAATAGTAGACGAATTTGTATTGCTGTACAGTTCAATGCAGCTTCAGCAAGCATACACTCCCACTGGTTGTCGTCTTCCAGCAAGCCGAGTGCAAGGCATGCGTCTTTATATGTCGGATACTGTTGCCCATTCACTTTACGTATATCTTGAAATGATAATGGGCCAGTAACATTAACCAACAACAGTCGAAGATAAAAGCAATCAGTGTGTCTTGGATTGACTGTAAATAATCGCCCCAAAGCGTTCGATTTAAATAAATTGAGACATGCATCAACTGGTGAGCCTTGCTTGCGGGGCATCCATTTTTTTGTTTGAGCCCATGTGAAATAGTGTGGTACTTGTGAATAGAGTAATGTTCTTGCAAAGGCACCAAAATCATCCGTACTATTACACAATTCAAAAAATGCAGTGAGTGTAGTTTTAGGTGGATTTGTAGCACGATCAATCACTGTCTCGTTCGTGAAAAATACACGCTGACCGTTTTCAAGATGGACGGCTAACTGAACAACTGTTGGATCCCGTTCATGAATTGGAAAACCGAAGATACGCCAAGCAGCTTCATTGGAGCTGATGTACCGACCAATTTGGTAGAGCGTAATTTCATCGTTTTTATCCATTGGAGGAGCATTTACATTAGTATTTTCTACTCTAAACACAGCCATATCACTGCCTTTATGGACATACTTGCAAATATATTTGATGCTCTTCACAGAACTGCAAAACTCAACATTAATATGAGCATTGTATGTCTTGCTTAGCAGAGGCGAATACGGCACCACCCAACGATTGTCAATGTCTGTGTTGCTGATATTTTTAATAAATGATTGTCCGCCATTATCGGGACTTCTTCGACGATATATTGGATATCCGTCGGTATTTGTTATCGTATCATTAGGGAAATTTGTAGTACATTTTCCATCTGCCATGCAAGGCGATGAACGATGAAGAGTACCGCATGGACCATGTTTGCTGTAACAATATCAAACAACACTTGGTCAGTAGACGGATCTGGAATTTCCGCAGAAATGATACTATCGATTTCTTCAGGACGGATTTTGTCGATTAACCAAACCAAAATGTGCGCATGAGGTAATCCTTGCTTTTGCCATTCAACGTGTGGGACCGAATACATGTAATTTAGTAATGATACTTATTAGAGACTTCAACTTTTGTCTGAATACACGTGCTGTAATGTCATGACGATGTATTGCATTTTGGCCAGGCAATAGCAAAGATGTAATCTCTGGCCATTTTGGATTACATGTGAACGTGATAAATAAACACGGTCGTCCATATTCGCGCACGTAAGCCATAGCATCCTGTATATATTCTTGCATATGACGTGGACTGCCTACGTACAATGATGGTAAAATGACAGAGTTACCAATTTCGGCGACGTCAGCGTTGTTGTTAATAGCGTCTCGTAAGTGAATGTACTCTTCCGCACGCAGCTTGAGTTGATTATATCGTAAGTATCGTAGTCGTTCGCCCTCTATCTTCGCGTACATGTCAACCATGAATTGTTGACAAAGCTCACGACATCGTAGAATGACGTTGTCCAGGCCGCGCCGAATCATTAATCTGTACGCATAATAATCTTTCGAGCTAACGTTCTTGTTTGTTTCAGCTCCTGTAATAATATATTTATGAATATTAATTTAAATTAATTCTGTTCAATAATTTAATTGTTTTGTTAAATGGTTAATGATCAAGTTCATAATAAATGAAGTACCTGATACGGGATCTCGTTGTTTTATGTTTATGCAATATCCGTCTTGCCCCTTCCAGAATATTAGCGGATATTGAAGAGCGTCATATGAACGATGTGTATCAGCAATGAACTGAAGATTATTATTTCTTCTACGAATCACAATTTCTCGTGTACCTGTACGATCGCCAACCATGATTCCAGTAACGTCTTCAACAACAGGTGCATTGAATCTACGAATATGTTCTCCAGCTGGTGTTTTATCAGGATTAATGACAATAGCGTGATTATCGCTTTGTAATTTGTGCATGTGTGATTGAATATTTTCAACAATTCATTGTGCTCGTTCAATAGAGCGTCCAAGTCGCTGACCATGCGCCTGGCAAAAAATGAAACAAGGTTATTATAGTCACAACGTGCATTCACGCGATTGGCAAGTGCGCTTCCGGAATCCTCGCCGCCCATGAAGTAGATTTGTAAAAATTTATGTGGTTCGTTTGGCATTGGCAGCAATGAGCCCATTTTATGATAAACTTGGCCTCTGATTTTGAATGTATAATTGTATTGTTGACCATTAGCATTAGTATTTCGAACTATTTCTGTTGCTCCAAACGATGTCATTTGAAAGCATGAATTGAATGTTCGAATTGACTTCAGGAATACGTTAGAATCTGGATCCGTGCCGATAAGTAAACCGTTCAATGGTTCAGGTGGTGTTTCGATTTCAGGTAGTTGCACATTTCCTGACGCGCAACACATCCCAGGTGGCTCATTTTTGAATTTGAGAGCATGACAATGCGGACATTCCTTATCCATAGCACCAATTACCACTTTTGAATGAGCATAATATTCAATATCGGGCTCATACTGGAATGCTAGACGCAAAAATGAATCAGATGTAAATGCACGATATACCTGTTGGCGTTGTTGGTCATTTGTTCTGCGTCTATTAACCGTAAAACGGCGTGATTGTCGTTGTTCTAAACGTATAACTTCATTGCGCTCAGCTCGTGTATCTTCTGATTGTTCTTGACGCAATTGCTGCATGCTCACACGTGCATCAGCATTTTGTTGCTGGACTTGTTCTTCGGTTCTTTGGGATCTTTTATCTCTCATACTTCTGGACCTACTTGTATTACGGCTCAAATCAGCCCTTTTGCGTTTTCTTGGCATTGCTCACTGTACAAAACACATATAAATAGAATTAATGAAATAACTTCATTGCGCTCAGCTCGTGTATCTTCTGATTGTTCTTGACGCAATTGCTGCATGCTCACACGTGCATCAGCATCGGCCAGGATTATAGCGAAAATATTAGTTTTGTGAAAAAAAATTTGAAACAATAGTTGTAAAAAATTCAAATAATTATATAAAAAAAGTATACTTACAACACAAAAGCCGTTGTTGGTTGGAGCTTGTGACACGTGTTGAGTACTTTTAAGGTTATGTAAATCACTTGTTTAACTAAAACTTGATTAACTGAACTAATCGTGCCAAATACACGCGCGGCAAATTTTAAGAATCTAAGATTGGTAACACTAAGCATATATCAGGATTAAACTTTAATAATAAAAAGAAATGTTTATTTTCTTAAAAATTTTTTTAGATTTTTAATTGAAGTACAGTTAAAAACACTATAATTGATCAGTTATCGAGCGGGATGAAAAATGATTAAATTACTAAAATGGCCATAAAAAAATAGGGGTTGGTGATAAAAAAGTTAAAATTAAGGGTTGTATGTATTTTTTAATGCCACTTTATAAAAAAATAAAAACAAAAAATTTCGTCAAAAAATTAAATTTTAAGGGTGAACAACCCTTATCACTTAGGGGTATGGAAAATAGATAGTAGCCGATTCTCAGACCTACTGAATACGCATATAAAATTTGGTAAAAATCGGTAAAGCCGTTTCGGAGGAGTACGGTAACTAACATTGTGACATGGAAATTTTGTATATTAGATATATAACATACTATCTAGAGCCTACACTGATTTCCATTTCTCATGTCTGATATGTTTAAACATATTGGAACAAATGAATCAAAATCATAAAAATCCAATTTTAATGATTCCTTTTAAAAATCCTGATTTTTTTTCTCACACCCTTCTTTATAAAATCCACAAGCTTGAAAAAATATTTTCAGAAATATTATTCTCCATGTTTTAGAATAGATTAGTAAGAAACACAATTTCCATGAATCTGTTTCAGACAGGGTTCCCACGAGCCTTGAAAAGTACTTGAATTTCCTTTTCAAGGGCCCCGGAAAGTACTTGAATTTAAGGCAAAGTACTTGAATTTATTTTGAAAATTTTTAATCTGGAATTTTCTCGAGTATGAATAGGTTTGAAACACACGCGTCTCACAACGCTTATAAGGCGTGGTTTTAATCCAGTTCCGAAGAATACGCCAAATACGCTTGTTCATCAAGGCATGTGTGTTTATTTTCTTTGCTCAAGGTCAGTGGGATTTTATGTCAGTTCGAACATAAGTATAATAACTTAGCTACTTTACTTTCTCTTTTTAAAAATGTTTTCTTTCCCATAACGTGCTTGAATATTGACTAGAAATGTTTGGAATTGTTTAGTATTTGAATGGTAATGAAAAGGTTGCAATATAGGAGAGGTTCTTCAGAAAAGTTGTCTTCTAAAAAGGGGGGTTACAGAGGGAATTTCTGCCTTTTTACGATAGTCCTTGAAAAACTTCAAATGGGCCTTGAAAAGTACTTGAATTTGTTTCACATTAAAGAGTGGGAACCATGTTAAAGCAATAAATATTTTTAGACAGTCTGAATGAACAAAATTTATGTATCTAAAGTTTCTATACAGTATCTGGAATCCACATATCTCTCAGGCAGTATGTTTTTCTTTTGGATGGTGAAAAATATGTTTTGTAAGCTTTCATAATCTTCATACTCTGTTATCTAAATAGAAAAAAAAAATCCATAAAGTAAAAGTAAGTGAACATAAAAATAATTTTTGCAAATACAGTAGAACTCTAATTATCCAAATCAATGGGAACCAGACCCCATCCGGATAATTGGATGATTCACATTATTTCTTAGTAAACAAATGAATTTTTAGTGTAATTTAATGACAATGAAAGCAATTTTGTTTATATTTTGTACTTGCATACTGTATTAAAATGTATCATTACTTGAAAATATCAGTCAAAGTTAGTTGCTTCGCTATCTTTACTTGTTTTTGTGCTGCCAAGTCTTGCATGAATTTGCAGTGAGTAGCTGTAGATGGTCGCACTCAGGCTGCTGCTCCATCCATTTTAGCCCCGCTGTGTCAAGGCACTCAAACACCTTACTAGCTGACGATCCAGGGTCTGGTTGAGTAGCAATGTCATCATCTTCCTGGTCATCAATGAGCTCTCTCATCTTAAAAATGAGTTCATCTTCACTGAGAATTTGGAATCCAAGGTCCGATGAATCGTACACCAACCACTTGCCTACATATTCTGCACTACACTGCACTTGGAATATCCAGGAATGCTTCTCATGTGTCCTTAATTGGCATTTCACCCTCTTCATTTTCATCATTCAGATAAGAAACTTTTAAAATGCTGATTTCTTTTTTCCTTAAGGTAATCCAGATAACTGGAGTTTGGAGTTCTACTGTACATGTATTGTAACTCAATACAAGTTTATTTAAATTATTTTTAACCTAGCTATTTGAGATGAGAACTGTTTGTACCAATTATACCATTTATTATTTAAATGAGTAGGCTAAATCTGGACAGAGCTAGATTTTCATATCAGCAAACAAATTATATTTCATATTTGCATACCCTTTTTGGATAGTTAACTTTCATATGTAAAATACTGAAGCATGATTGCAAGGAAAGTAAAGAAATACTCAGTTTAACTAATTGTTTAAATGTTTTCATTGTACAATCAATTAGGTTTTACAAGGCCAAGGTGGCCTAACAGACATGTGTGCAAGCTTTTCATTCTAGGGTGTGTTACACTAAGTGTTCTTGGGTTCAAATCCACATGCTACTCACAGAATCACTAATGCTTCATATTAATCCTCCTGTTGGTTTCGACATTATCAAAAACTTACTAGATTTTTAAGAATAAGGTATCTTAACATAAGAAGAAAACTGACCAGATCTTGAGATCATAAAAAAAATCAACAATATCTTGATACAAGATATTTGGTTATTAACAAAACTGGTCAAATCTCGATGGACAACATCTCGTCGAAACCACCTGGAGGGTTAAATGCATAGGCTGGTAAGTTTAGAGAGCAAGTGGATGTGAAACTTTGGACACACTGTAGTTAAGAGATGTAATGCAGTACCAACACTACCCTTGTGTCTCAACCAAAGTTGGGTAACAAATCTCTCAGTGGATGCTGTAGATCGTCCTAGAGTCACTGTAGAAGCTATCTATAGTAACAAACAATTCTGCTTTTAACTGCTGTATCGGTTAATACCTTAAAACCAATCAGCCGGTATTAAAATTTTTTTTTTCAGATAAAAATTAAGAAGCACAAAAAGAGTTTAAAGTATATTTCAACCAATTGATTAAAAACAGGAATACAATAATAAATATAGTTTTAATCTAGAAATTGCATATTTTCACATTTCATTTAATTATAATATGAAACTAAAATGATTGAAAACAAATTTTTCACAACTTGTCTTGTACACACCTGCAAAGAAAAAATACACTGCACTAAGAGATAATTACCTTTTCTGTAAGACATTTCTCCAACATTTTCATTAACTGAAAACACTTCTTATCCTTCGACAGCAATAATGCTTCCATATGAGATTGAATAACTAAGTAAATCCAATTGAAAAGCTAAAAACATTGTTAATAAAATATATTAGATAACGTTAAAAGACAATTTAGTCACAAGATCAGTGGTGAACAATTACGTGTAATACTTTTCACTTTAAGTTTGGGAAACAAATTTAAAGTGAAAATTATAACACAAGTTGTATCAAAGGGATTTGAAGTTTTTAAAATTTTAATCAGGCAAATAACCTTTATAATATATATAGTTTGAGCTGAACCCCTTTATAAAAAATTCAAGTCCATGTGACATTAGGACATTTAAAAAAATTGTTAATATTGGCTCCAAGTGATTTTGACGAGATATCTCGCAAATATAGATCATACCAATTTTGTTAATGAAGAGATATCTTCTCATCAGAATATTGCTGATTTTTTAATGATAAGATCAAGATCTGGTCAGTTTTTTCCAAAGATCAGATACCTCGTCGAGATGACCACAAGGGTTAAGCTACAAGAATGCTTAAAGTGTGTGATTTCTTCTTTTTCAGATTATGTCAATGTCCAAGGAATAGTCTATTCAGTATTGCAAAATCATAAGGTTGGTTGTTTTGCGATTTTATGGGACATGCATATTTGCCTAAGCTGTGCTAAACATAAGACAAAGACAAACAACCATAAGCCAAACAACCAACTTCAAGTAAACTATGTTGTGAAAGGGTAAGAAAAAGAGAGATTGGGAATATAGTGGGATGAAAGCAGAAAATATCACTTGTGGGAATTCAAGGATCATGGCTCCTGCGTTTACAAAAGACAGTAAAAAATTCCAATGGGAAAAGAAAAGATCACTTGAGTACCTCAGGTTCGTGAAGCCCGTACACACCTAAAAATGTGCCCCTGCGAGCCAAGATCATAAGGTGTTGGTTGTTGTAAAATAGCCAAAGGTTCCATAAGCAATGTTTTTTGTCATTGGTAATGATCTCTTCTAAGGCTTTGAGAGACAATGTTTGACAGTACTTATAGCAAACTGCATACAAGTTAAGGTTCTAAGTGGTCGTGTGTATAGCTATTTGTAATCCATGCGATTGTTATGTAGCTAGGTTTCAACATGTGAATCCTCTTGTACATTAAATTGCAATCAGTTTCATACACATGCATAGCATACATCACTTTTACAATAGATATTACCTTGCAAAAGTACGATAAAAATAATTTTAAACTAAAAGTACATAAAATAAAAATGACAGTAACTCTTAAAATAGAAAATTTAACAATAAAATGGTCACATATAGATCAATAGTAATAGTAAAACAAATAAAGAGTCAAAATTTGCTTTCTTGATTCAGAAAATTGTTCTTACTTGAAAATCAGAAGGTATCACACTAGAGGCACTTGATACGGGTGATTTATTATTCAACAGTGATAGAAGTATTTCTAAAGTAACCTAAAGAAAAATACCACAAAATCAGCTTTTTTACAACAGGCAGAATTTGAAATATGCCATTTTTAGAATTCAATCATAATTTAAATCAAAGATGGAAAAAAACCTGCAAGCATACCATAGCTTCCTCCAAATTTAATATTTTCATGAATTTCATCAGATAGATATCATTAAAAGATGAAGAAAATATGGCAGTTCTATACAAAACTGTTAAAGAATTTTTTGACGTACAAGATAATGAACAGCAATGTAAAATTAAATGTCATTTAGACAGACTTCATACAAGTAACATTTTAAGAATTCTGAGATATGATTTTGCATTAGGGATGCGATATCGATAGCAAAACATCGATGTTCAAAATTAAAACATCGATGTTTTTAAAATTCAGTGTATTTACACTTTTCCCCCCATTTCTTAAAACTGGTTTAGCAACTTGTGATGCAACATCAACAGCAAAACATTGATGTTCAAAATTAAAACATTGATGTCCAAAATTAAAATATCGATGTTAATAATACATCGCCCCAAAACCATCGATCAGTGTATTTAAACTTGTTTCCCCATTTCTTAAAACTGGTTTAGCAACTAGTGATGCAACATCGACTCCAATACATCAATGTTTTTCTTCTTCTGAAACTTCAATGTTTAGAAAACATTTATGATGCATCCCTACTTTTCAGACCCTTCATCCTTGGTCATTTTGGTCTAAAAGTATGTTCAATATGCGGATTATAAAAATTATGCTACTTGGCTATTTTTTAAATTTTTATAACGGTACTTTTTCATTTAAAAATAAAACATTGACAACGTAAAAACATCGATGTTACCAAAACATCGACCACAATACATCGATGTTTTGAAAACATAGACATCGATGTTGCATCCCTATTTTGCATATGTAGATAAGTAAATTTGAATGGAAATAAATTCTATAGGAGCAGATAAAATCCCATAATTTAAGTGAATAATTAAATGCAAAAATTAAAAACATAAGAAATGAGCAAATGTAAAAGGATACAGTATTGCATCTGGTTCAATATTAGTTTTGCTCTTCTCTTTGAACTTATACCTATAAAATAAAAATATTTTCTTAAACACATTTTGGAAATAGAAAAATTGACATTTATCCAAAGAAATATTACTGTAAAATAAAGACACCCAAATCCGAACATTTTGCTAACCGGTAAATTCTTTTTTTTTCTCACTTTTTTTACATCTTTCCGACAATTTTTAAAGAACAAGGAGTTAAACCTGGACCTAATTGATGAAACAATGCAAAATAATGGAACATGTTCAGACCACACAGAAAAATTAGAAGATTTGCAAGTAAAATTTATTCCACTGTAGTAAAGTTTCTTTTTTTTTAAAAATTATTCCTATCTATATATCTGCTATTTTACTATTGCAAACGCAAAATTCGAGTAAAACGAGGGGGGGGGTATAATATTTTTTTTATACAAAAAATACAAATAATCTGAAATCTGGAAAGTCCAAAATGGCTGAGGTCTGGAGGATTCCGGATTTTGTAACATACTAACTTTAACAGTGAAAAAAACAATACATGTATGACTTTTATTCATATACTCATCTTTTTAGATAAGTGTACATTAGCACAGTTGGTTCACTCCTGTTACCCTTAAACATCCACCGGTGTCGTTTTGACACCAGTATCTAAATGTGTATGAAACATTTAAATATCTTATTTATTTTAGCAAACTAAAAGCTTATTTCGCAATATTTCATCAGTTTGTGATTATTTAAGCCACAAAAAATTAAAGTAAATAATTTGTTAAAGCAAAAAGTGTTATTTTTCTTGACAACACAATATTTATAGAGATTTTAACATTAATTTCTTTAATTTATACTATATGCAAGCCTTATTTACAAATTTTACAGTAATAAACATTTTTTTAGCAGTTTAAGTCTTATTCACTTGAAATGACACCTTTTGATGCGTTGGTTGCAAACTAATAACACTTGTAGCGTACTGTTATGGTGCCACTTCCTCGATCAGCCATTGACTGATTAACTGTATGGTTAACCCCAAACCTACCAGCTATTGGCGCAAGTGGCAATTTTAAAAACAGTTACTCTGGAGCAGCCGAAGTATGTTGTTGGCAATGAATCTATCTCCTCTCAATTACATTTAAATTATAATATCGTTCTAATATGTAAATATTAAAGTTATTCCTATTAATATTAAGTAAATATTAAAGTTAATATTTTGACTACTCTCTTTGTTGAGACTTGGTGATTGTTTGCATATTTCTATACACTTTTTAATTTCACATTTTCTGCATATTAGATAAATTTTTTAACATGAGTGTGATTTATAATTTTGATATTTTTATCCATTGACAAAATCAATAGGAAGATTAATTTCATGTAAAATATTCTAGTAGCAAAGTATAATCATTAACCTATTACATATTTGCCATTTTGTGTGACATTCCATGCAATATTAATTCAAATTATTCTATGTGTTGTTAGATGAATCTGCATCACTTTCTTCAAGTTCTGATTTATTTTTATGTAATCTGATTTCTGTATCTGAATCTAAATTAAAATAGGAAAGCTCAACACCATCAGATTCAATTTTGGATAGTTCTCGCAACAGATTTCCAATTTCCTTAGAACATTCTCTCCAAGTCATTGATTTTGTGTCTGGTAAATGAAAAAATCTACTTGAACAATAACATTGTAATTGAAATAATAATTGCTTATGAAATAGATATAAAATTAACTGCAAAACTCAGACTGGCCCATGTTCACCTTTGAAAGAGATGTCAAAATATGCAAGGACAAATAAACAAACACTATTAAATGAATAGCAGAAATCTGCTTGGTTTGCTACTGTGATGTTTTCTGCAGAAGGGATAAATATATATGTAGGAACGGAATTCTTTCGTCTCCCCACCTACTACCGAAAGGAGAAAGGGACTATTTCATCCAGGAAACGGATCACCACGAACGCTAGGGGAAAAAGGCTTGATCCCTTGCCCGCGGCGGAGGGTCTTCAGTTTTTTTTGGTGTGATCGGAGAGAGTCGAGACCTGTGTGGCCACTCTTCCGTACTTTTTTTATGCGAATCTATTGAGACCTCTGTGGCTCATATGTGTACCATCTTCAATTAATTTAATAAACGTTGTGTTTTACAACACGTGGACTCATTCCAAAATACCATATCAAGTAATAGCTACAGTGCCATTCCAGTGTTGACATCACAAAATGGGGGCTGGTGCCGGGATTGCCCCATGCAAATTGAACGTGGACTAGAACCCTAGAGAGCCATCATCATCATCATCATCGCAAACTGTGAGTACATTTTGCTCATTTTTAATATAAAGATGTCATATTTTGGTAAAGCAAGAAAGGACGATATTTACCGTCTTGCAACGGAATTAGATATAGAAATACCCTCAAATGCGACAATTTCGAAATTAAAAAAGTTAGTGACGAAACAACTCGATTACGATGAGGAGTACACAAAAACACTTCTGGATACAATAATAGTTGAAAGAATCGAAAAAGAGCAGCTGGAGAAAGACAAACAGCAGTTAGAGAGGGAAAAAGAAAAAGAATTACGCGAATTTGAATTGGAAAAACTGAAACTGCAAAATGCGACACAAACAGTTAGGGAAAATCGCATGACAGAATCGAACACTGCATGGGATAGAGGAAAGGAATTATCAAAGATAATTAAAAGTTTTGATTCGAATGAATCCAATGATATAAGTACGTATTTAGCGCTGTTCGAGAGACAAGCGACGAAAATCAAAATCGAAAGTGAAGATTTTGTAACGCATTTACTAGGTTTATTACCCTTAGAGATAGCACAGATTATAACTCGCGAACCGGAGGAAAGATCTAATGACTATGAACACATAAAAGAAATCTTACTCAAAAGATTTAAACTTACGTCTGAACAATTCAAACAAAAATTCCTGAACCATAAAAAGGAAAGTACAGCCACTTGGCGAGATTTTGCGTTTGAAATAAGTCATTATTTTGACGAATGGTTAAGAGGACTCAAAATAACAAATTTTGACGAGCTCAGGGAACTAATGGTATCTGAGCAGATAAAACGTAGAGCGCCGTTTGAAATCAAAACACACTTCATAGATGACTGGCATCAATTAAAATGCGCAGAAGTTATAGTGAAAAAGTTAGAGGAATATGAGAGTGCGAGGTTGCAATTAGGAAAAATGGAGATACGGAATGTAAATAAATACAGAAAAAATGTTTCGCAAGATGAAACTCGATATAAAGGTGAATCGTCGAACTTTCGTGCTAACCAGAATAGTAGAAATGTTGATAATTGTTATAAAACTGTTGGTTAAAGTACAAAAATCTCACCATTTGAATTGCTAACAGGAGTATCAATGAAGAACAAAGAAGATCTGAAGGTCAGAGAAATGTTGGAACAAGAATATGAAGAATGGTTCATAAGAAACCGAGAAGGACTTAGGGAAGAAGCTAAGGAACAAATCCTAAGGATGCAAGAAGAAAACCGAAAACAGTATAATCGGAAGCGGAAACCTGCAAGAAAGTATGCAGAAGGAGACCTGGTAGCGATACAGAGGACCCAATTTGGAGCAGGACTCAAATTACGACCAAAATATCTGGGCCCATACGAAATTATCAACAGGAAACCACACGACCGTTACGAGGTGAGGAAAGTGGGCAGTCACGAAGGACCTATCAACACGTCCACTGCTGCCGAACACATGAAACCATGGACTAATTAACTTTAAAGAACTCTGGGAAAGAGAAACTAATGTGGAGAGAAAAATGATGTTTATTTTCAGCAATTCTCTCAAAAGTGAAATAGATACTTTTTTTTTGTTTTTTTTTTTAAATTTTCAGGTCCCATTGTACGTGCCTAAATGAGTGCAGTGATGTTCGGGGCGAACACCGTCAGGATGCCCCAGTGTAGGAACGGAATTCTTTCGTCTCCCCACCTACTACCGAAAGGAGAAAGGGACTATTTCATCCAGGAAACGGATCACCACGAACGCTAGGGGAAAAAGGCTTGATCCCTTGCCCGCGGCGGAGGGTCTTCAGTTTTTTTTGGTGTAATCGGAGAGAGTCGAGACCTGTGTGGCCACTCTTCCGTACTTTTTTTATGCGAATCTATTGAGACCTCTGTGGCTCATATGTGTACCATCTTCAATTAATTTAATAAACGTTGTGTTTTACAACACGTGGACTCATTCCAAAATACCATATCAAGTAATAGCTACAGTGCCATTCCAGTGTTGACATCACATATATATATATAGACTGGGAAAATTTACTTGGTGTTAAAGACATTCTAGTGTTATATATTAATAAGAAAAGTACTATGGTTTCTAGTATTTATGTGAAGATGTCCCATAAGTCATCTATCTCTTTTTTCCGACTGACTTGTCAACACCAAACACCGATGTCATCCGGTTGGGAGTCACGTGAACACTCCAGAGGTGATGAGCAACCTCCTCTCCCCTTCTTTGTGTTTTCCTGTCCATAATTGTTAATCTTTAATTAAACTCAATTTACCTTTAAACAGCTTCTCGGTGTATTTTGAAGCCCTTGTTACGCTATTATTAAACCCCACATTTATATAAATTAAAATAAACAATCCTGATAAAAAAAAATTCATAGAAAAGTAGAATACAAAACCTACCTTATGGCTAAACGCAGTAAGCTAATTAGATCAGATTCAGGAATGTACTTCAAATAAGCAGCACCTTCTTCCATTATCCTAGACATGAAAAAGTGTTATTTATATGAACCCACTTTGACTTTAGATAGTTTGCATAGTATGTAAAAAGAGAAAAATGCCTAATTTTCATGCTTTATTGATTAAAAGTACTCCATAATTTTGCACTAATAAAAGATAGCATAAAAAATAAGGTCTTGGAGCACTTACGTAAGGACTTCAAAATCAAGCACTTCTTGAGAACTTTTAAAAAAGATCTCAAATCAGTTTTTATACTACTATATCGGCAGGCTTAATAACTTAAGCCTGAAATTAACTATCTCAACAAATAATAAATGGTAATTTTACTGACCATTTAGCCTATGTAAGGAATTCATATTAGAAAATGATTATCGTAAGCATGTTTCTGCACTTATGGGTTATAATGAAATTGAGCTAAAAAAGTCAATCTGAGATCAAGATTCAGAGCTTTTTTAAACCAATGCCCAGCCAATTTGAACTGCTAGAAGTGCTTTAGTCATTAGAATGGCGGAATTGTGAACCACTGGGTGTTACTCTAGAGCAGGGGTCGGTAAAAGACCAGATCATAAAAATTTTAGGCTTGGCAAGCCAGGTAACAAACTTGAAGATATTTACATAGGTAATTCTACTCAGAGCAACAAAAAAACTGGTTCAATATTGTTTTTATTAGGAAGCGAAAATTTTCACAATATTTATACACATTTTGCTGACGCGTATAAAAAAAAACTAATAAAATATTTCGTTTTATTAATAACAGGGTGGTAACAAAATCCCTGATATTCTCACAAAAATTTTCCTGATTTTACAATTCCCTTAAGAAATGTTGTGATCTCTGATTGGTATCGATATACAGTATCCACACTACAATATTTTTAAATGTTTAGAGTCAGATGGAGTAAAAGGATAATTCTCCACAAATATATTGTATTTTTTCTCAACAGATATTTTAATTGTTATTGTAAGGGTTTGAACCCTTAATGGCAGGGTGTCAAGATTTAAATCAACAATTAAAATCATGATTAAAAAAATCATTGACTTAAATCACAACTAATCTTACATTTTTATAACTAAATAAATACATCCTAGGAAAATCACAGAACTCGTCAAACTTTCTGTACTCGTGGTGATTCCAGCACTAATGGCTGCACCCAGTACTGATCAGCTTTTCAAAAAATTTGGATACTTGCAAATAATCTGAGGTGTTTATGGACTAAGTTGAGTAAGGGATTCTGCCAAACAGTGAATTAAAAAACAAGTTGACTTTATTTGAAAGTTTTGACAATGTTCATGCATAATTTTATAATATGCTACAAACAATAAAGCATTCATTAATTCAAGTGTGGGAAGCATGGGAAAATATTATACATTAATGTTATACTTAAAAAAAGTCTAGCTAATTATACTGTCCATGACCCCACTAGTAGGCCTAAACTACTTGTTACCCAGTTTATTGACTGTGGTCAATGGTTTAGCAATGTTGATTACTACTTATTTTTTTTAATTGAGAGATAAATATAAAATAACACAATTAATGTGATTAATAATTTCTTAAATAAAAAATACAACAGAACTTTCTATTTGAAACTTTAAACACTATGAACATCGCTCATTTTGCAAAATGCACCTGAAACAGTCACCTGTAACTTTAAGAGTAGTGACCCATAACAAACATTTATCTAATCAGACTATAATTTAGGTCTGTCACTTACACTTCCTGATAAATTTGCTAACACACTGATGTAATTTACTCAAGAAAAACTATGTAGGATGTCAACTTGTGTTTTAAAGTTAAACAAATGTTTTACCTTTAATTTGAAAATTCACTTTTTAAATTTATTACCATGTTTAAAACTATGATTTTCAGTAAAATAAATATTGGTTTACATGTTGTCAAAAACTCAACTTTTTATAAAACTAATTTATGTGTAATTTTTATAAAAAACAGTGTATAGGGCCTACAGAAATTTAAATTAAAAAAAAAAAAAAAAATTAGAGTTAAATAAAAAATATGTTTCACATATAAGCACTATTTATAAATGCAATTTTAAGTTTAATTCGTAAAGATATCTCATGATGTCTGAGCAAATGTTAATTTCCGTAGCCTCGTCATACCTAACTTAGGCAAAACAAGTGCATGACGAGTCTCGGATGTTAAAAGTACCCAAATGGTTAATTGACTCTTGATGCAGCTCCCAAAGTCTTCAACTTTTCTAACTGTATATCACAACTAAAATTTTTTTCTTTGAATTTGGCATGGCCTGCTTGTGTTAAATCAAATTCTTGTAAAAAAAAGGTTTGTGCAGAAACAGAATTAGGTGTATGTGCTTTATCCTGGATACAAACCAGCTTCCTTTCAAATCTAGAAGCCAGCCTCCTGACAATCAGCTCTATTCGACGGCTAAGATTCTACACTTACTTCTGAGCAATCAATTCAGTAGGGCTTTGTTCCGCTTCTGATGTATCCATTTTTTCGCTTTGTTCAATATCTGTTACTTGATTCAGCTATAAGTGGAGAAAATTATTAGTTCCAATTACAAGAATGTATTACATTGACGAGATTGTAACTTTATTTAAAAAAAGCTTGATTTTAAAACTTAAAACAGATTGTCAACTAAGAAATTGAAGAAAATTTTGACAAAACTTAGATATGGTAGAGTTAGTAAGCAACAAGTAATTATATTTTATTTTGTTTAAAACACTCATTTACTGTCTTAAAAATAATAGAATAGTAAATTACCAAAGCTATATGTGAATATATTAATTAAATTTAATTTTAGGAACTTAAATTACTTTTTCTGAAGTCCTGATGAAAATGAAAAGTATATTAAATAAGTACAAAACCAATAACCACATGTATAGAAGATGTTTTGAAAAAAGTTTAAAAAAGTCACCACAATTTTGACGACGTTTTCTGCTTTTGGCACAATTTTGTTATTAAAGACACTGTTTGAGCTCTCCGTTGGCAACAGCCAAAAAAGGGCGCTGCTGTCGCGCACTGTAACCTTGCGACGCCTGGCGCCCAGTGCGAGTTTTTGTGAGCTGCGAAAAAGGCGCGTTTGAGCGCAGACCAGAGAGAGATATTAATAAATGATGTGAGAACTACAGTCCATTAATCATTGTGATGTGTTTGGTGAACTTTAATGAGAACATAAGGAGACCTGAGCTATCGATGAGTTAAAACATGGTCACGTCTCTCGGAGTGGATTAGTGAAAGGTTATGTTAAAGATCCATTGGTGAATTCGTTTTAGAGGTGAGAGCAATTTCCTTGGTTCTCGTTTGGTTTTGGCCTCAAATTGAGTTAGTCTTGTTTAAAATGTCAATGTTTAAAAATCTTAGGAAAGACGAATTTTGTCTTGTCGCGGTAGAATTAGGATTAACCATACCTGAGAAACCAAAAATTATTGACCTTAAAACAATAATTGAAAATAGCGACATTTTCCAAAACGATAAAGAGTGTGTTCAAAGTGTAATTAACTGCGTTCTAGAAGAAAAGAAAGCTAAAATGGAACAAGCTAATCGAGACAGTGAATTGAAATTGGAGTTAGAAAAAGTTAAATTGGAACAGTTAAAAAAAGAAATTGAATTAACTAATGCTAGGAGTAAAATGCCCGTAGAAAAGTTAGGAAAGGTAGATTCGGAGTCGAGTAGTATTGAAAACGTGATTAAAAGTGTAAAAACTCTAACAATTCCTGTACCTTCTAAAACGGAAGCGTTCCATTTGTTTTTCCAATCCATTGAAAAAGCATTCAAGACTAAAAATGTGGCAGAAGAATTTAAAGCCGAGATTTTGTTAAATATGTTGGGGGAAAGAGTGGGTAATTTAATGATTTATGTTCAAGAAGAGGAATTGGGAAATTATGAAAAAATCAAAGAATTAGTGTTAAAACAATTCCAGCCAACCCCTCAGGAGTGTTTAAACCAATTCCGAAAATCCCAAAAGTTACCGACTGAAAACTATCTCCAATTTGCGACTAGAGTAAGTGCAATGTTTGAATACTATTGTAAATTAAGAAATGTTTCTAAGTTTGAAGAACTATGTGAACTTACGGTGTCCGATAAAATATTTAGTGGTTTGGACCGGGAAACAATGAGTCATATTGGTATCAAACAAAGGGAAACATGGTATAACCCGCAGACGTTAGGGCGAGAATTAGACCTTTACATAGCTTCCAGAAATGGAAATAAAACAGATGGTAATTCGTATTCTAAATCGGATCGTGTGTGGAAAAACGGTTTTGAAAGGCATAATCCTAAAAATTACGGTGCCAGAGTTTTGGTGTCAAATGTTAACAAACCCAAATGTGTAATGTGTAACTTGGATCACCCGCTTACTGCTTGTTCCGATTTCAAAAACTTGTCCGTAAATGAACGAGTTGATGTAGTAAAAAGACATAATTTGTGTTTTAAGTGTCTATCGTTGTCCTGCAACGTTAAAAATTGCCGTGCGAAAAATTGTTTTTGTAACAAACCGCACAACGCTTTAATTCATTTCCCGAGACAAAATCCGAACATTAGCCAGTACAGCGAAATTCATCAAAATCGGAATGCGAATTCGAGTGAGTCAGCATCTAGTAGTGAAAGTCGAAGGTCAAATCTCAATTCTGAAGCTAGAACGTTCGTACCCCCTTGTCAACCCCCCATCATGGAATCCTTTTCTGCTCACAGCTGTTCGGTGACGAATAATGTTCTATTAAGCTCAGTTTTACTGTATTTAAAAGATGGAAATGGTATTTGGCAGACTGCCAGAGCGATTCTCGATTCGGGAAGTCAAAGCAATTTAATAACAAAAAAATGTGCTGATAGATTAAACTTGAAGAAACAAAAAATAAATATATTAGTTACGTGTTTGGATAATTCTTCTTTATCGGTAAACAATTGCATCGAAGCAGAAATTTCGAACGCAGATGGATCTTTTCAAGCGAACGTAAATATGTTGGTTGTAAATAAAATTACCGAGGTAACACCAACTAAGAGTTTAAATGTGATGGAACAGATTCCGGATTATATTAATTTGGCGGATCAATTTTGGATACCTCAAAGGGTGGATTGTTTATTATCTGCCGAGTTGTTTTATCAATTATTAAGACCCGGACAGGTTTGTTTACCAAATTCAAACTTGTTCTTCCAAAACACGGTTTTTGGTTATGTTGCGAGTGGGTCAATTTCGGATGTAGTGGTACCAAAGGTACACTGTGGATTCATTAAAGAGGGAGATCTAAATGAGACGTTAAAACATTTTTGGGAAATTGAAAATGTTGAGTTAGAGAGAACTAAAAATAAAGAGGCTATTTTATGTGAGGAACATTACGTAAAAACGCATTCTAGGGACGTTGAGGGCCGCTATATAGTTAAAATGCCCCTTAAAGATGATCCAAAATGTTTGGGTGAATCAAGGGACATTGCTCTCAAACGATTGAATACATTATGGAGAAAACTAAGCAGAGAACCAGAATATTTAAAATTATACAAGGACTTTATGAGCGAATATGAAAAACTTGGACATATGAGAGAAGTTGTTGAACAGAATGGAAATGCAGAGGTAGGCTACTACATGCCACATCATGGCGTTTACAAGCCAGAGAAAAGTACCACTAAGTTGAGGGTGGTATTTAACGCGTCCAATCCCACCACTAATGGGTTGTCGCTGAATTCGCTGCAATATAACGGAGGACTAGTACAAGATGATTTGTACGCAATTATGATCAAATTCAGAGAGCATCCTTATGCCTTTACAGCAGATGTAAAGATGATGTATCGCATGATACTCATGCACGAGAACCAACAGCCGTTGCTGAGAATTTTGTGGAAGGAAAGACCAGATGATCCTGTGAAAACCTTCGAGCTTACAACAGTGACATATGGGACTGTGAGCGCTCCCTTCTTAGCAACGAGAACATTGCTGCAACTATCCAGAGATGAAGAGAGGAGCTTTCCCTTGGCAGCGCCGGTCCTTAGAGAGAACTTTTACATGGACGACGTGCTGTGTGGCGCATCGACTTTAGACGAAGCTATGGAGCTTAAGAGTCAACTTGCTGGCATATTGGAGAAAGGAGGGATGACCCTACACAAGTGGAATGGGAGTCATGCAGATCTGGCATCAAACAGCAACGGAGGATACGAGTTCGAGAACCTCATCGAGACAAAGGCGTTGGGAGTGTCCTGGAGGTCACAAGAAGACTGCTTTGCTTTCCGAGTTGCAGTTGAGTTGAGGGACTCCTACACCAAAAGATGTGTCCTTTCCACCATTGCCAGACTTTTCGATCCGTTGGGGCTACTTGGGCCAGTGGTGGCTAAGGCCAAGATCTTCATGCAGAGCCTTTGGCGTCTTCAAATCGACTGGAATGACGAGCTGCCTTCTGACGAATCCAACGAGTGGCACCGGTTTCTTGAGGACTTCAACAGCATAAACAGTATTTACATTGGAAGGTGTATTGTGAATCCTAACGTGATGAGGATTGAGTTCCACGGTTTTGCAGATGCTTCAGAGAAGTGTTACGGGGCAGTGATATATTGCCGTTCTCATTCCTCAGATGACAAGACAACAGTGAGGCTTGTGACGAGCAAGAGCAGAGTAGCACCCGTGAAAAAGGTCACCATACCTCGGCTCGAGCTGTGTGCCGCCGTCCTTCTCGCAAAGCTGATGACACGAGTGGTGAGAGCCCTACAACTAAATGCACCTCCAACGTACCTGTGGAGCGATTCCACAATTGTCTTGGCGTGGATCCGGAAGGATCCTAACACGCTCAAGACCTTCGTAGCAAATCGAATTGTCACCATTCAACAATTGACATCTGAAGAGCAGTGGCATCATGTTCCATCGGCCCAGAACCCGGCTGACCTCGTTTCTAGAGGTCTCGACCCATCGAGCCTGCAGCACAACTCGCTGTGGTGGACTGGGCCTCCATTCCTGTCCACTGGAGACATTCCTTGCACTGAGTCGCCGCCAGTGAGTTCAATCGAGGAATTCCAGTCCGAATTCAAGACCCTCCAAAAGTCGGAATCTCATGATTCTGAACTGTCAACATTTATTGACTCCAATAACTTGGTTTGCCTTAATGTCAATACGAGTAACTTTGTGCATGATATAATTAGTGTAAGTAATAACTATTTTCGTTTAATTAGAATATTAAGTTATATTTGCAGATTTGTTAACAAGTCTCGAGGAAACCTTCCAAGGAAGTCTGGAACTTTGAGCGTTAGCGAGATGAACCAATCTGAAATGAAACTTATACAATTGGTTCAAGAGCAAGAATTCGCGAAAGAGATAAAATCGCTCAAGACTTCAGGTTCAGTTAATCCTGACAGTCGGGTAAAGAATTTGTGTCCCTTTTTAGATGAGAGTAACATCTTACGAGTTGGTGGTAGACTTGAGAATGCCTCTATTAATTACAACCACAAACACCCCATTCTTTTGCCTGCTAAACATAAAATAACTGAAATGATTATTGTGTATCATCATAAAAAATACCTGCATTCGGGTCCTCAAGCATTACTATACCAAATACGCTTGAGGTACTGGCCATTAAACGGCCGTAATTTGTGTAAAAAGGTTGTTCATAAATGTATTAATTGTTTAAAAGTTAACCCTAAAGTAAATTGTCAAAGGATGGGAGATTTACCAAGTGCTCGAGTAAATCCGAATTATGTGTTTAATTCTGTGGGCATGGATCTTTGTGGCCCATTCCTGATGCGTAACAAATATAATAGGAAGGGATCTCCTATTAAAGTGTATATATGTATATTTATTTGTCTAGTAACTAAGGCTATGCATCTTGAAATGTTATTTGATTTAACAGCGGATTCTCTAATTGCATGTCTAAAGAGGTTTGTTTCCCGAAGAGGTAAATGTAATAAAATCATGTCAGATAACGCTACAAATTTCGTTGGGGCGAACAATGAGTTGAAAAGGTTTTATAAGGCATTAAAAATGGGAAATGATAATTGGTCTAACTTTTTACTAGAAGAAAATATAACGTGGGAATTCATTCCGCCACGGGCCCCAAATTTTGGAGGTCTTTGGGAGGCAGGTGTTCGTTCTTTTAAATATTATTTCAAACGAATAGTGTGTAACTGTAAATTAACTTATGAGGAATTCCATACTGTTTTGGCACAGATTGAAGGTATGCTTAACAGCCGCCCATTAACGCCTCTGTCATCTGAAGTAGATGATCTTGAAATTCTCACTCCAGCACACTTCTTAATTGGAAGACCGGTAGCTGCTGTTGTTGAGCCGTGTGTAATAGATATCAACATCAATAGACTATCACGGTGGCAAGTTACTACAAAAATTGTTCAAAATTTGTGGAAAAAATGGAGTGTTTCTTATCTAAATACTTTACACGAAAGAAGTAAATGGATGTTTGATAAGAAAAACTTAAAATTAGGTGACTTGGTTTTGATTAAGGAAGATGGTGTCCCACCATGCTATTGGGCACGTGGTAGAGTTATAAAAATTCATCCCGGACGAGATGAAAGGGTAAGAGTAGTCGATGTAAAAACTCAATGTGGTATTTTCAAGAGATCTGTGTCTAAGTTATCTGTGTTACCAGTTGAATAGTTTAAAATAGGTTCGTGTTGTATATTAAATAACTGGTGGAGTTTATTCTTGAATTGTGAAAATATTAAAATTTGTTTATAGTGTATTTGTTTGTGGTAATTGCTATTATGTGCTTGTGCTTACGTTCTGTAAGAATTTGCTACTGTGTACTGTGAATATTGTAATTGATCATTGTGTGAAGTGATATTGTTGAAACCCTTCAGGTTTCAACGGGGGGAGCATGTTTGAGCTCTCCGTTGGCAACAGCCAAAAAAGGGCGCTGCTGTCGCGCACTGTAACCTTGCGACGCCTGGCGCCCAGTGCGAGTTTTTGTGAGCTGCGAAAAAGGCGCGTTTGAGCGCAGACCAGAGAGAGATATTAATAAATGATGTGAGAACTACAGTCCATTAATCATTGTGATGTGTTTGGTGAACTTTAATGAGAACATAAGGAGACCTGAGCTATCGATGAGTTAAAACAGACACCTTTGGTCGCCAATATCGAAATACAATAACAAAGTAGGTTTTAGCTGTTTTTTGTAGCTCTCTTAGTATCTACAATTCAAAATTGTAATATATGGGCTGCATATCTTGCTGCAAAGTGAATTATCAACATTCAAATTCTACATCAGAGCTTTGGGGGTTAGTTTGCAGTGGCTGATAAAATGTATTGTGAAGAGTTAGAATAGTATTTCTATCACATTTCTTTATTTTTATTTACATGATTTTTTATTTTAAAGCAGTAATGAACCTATAAAAAGATGAGAGAAGCCAAGCAAGATTTGCTACAAGGTGTCAAAATCTACAAAACCAGTAAAAACAGACAGCTAACTTCAGTCTTTGCATTGATAGGTTTCGTTGCTTTTCAATATTCAATGTCCAAACCTTGGCTAGGACATCGCTATTTTTAACCTAAAAGTATTTACCTTCCCATTCTTCCAAGAGTACTCTTTCATTTCAGAAACAAATGTTGTAGATCCCACTGCAGCAGCCAAAGTGGATTTTTCCACTTGGAAAGAAAGTCCTATCAACTCTTCATTATAAGATAGAAAAATCATGGAGTCTGTAGCCAATAGCTGTTTTAAAAACAAAGTATAAAATTAAATCATAATTTAAATACAAAGATTTTTAATGCTTAAAACACATACAGGGAATGATATGAGACATACTTGAATGAAACTTGGTGAAGCACTTTTCAAAGCTTTCTTTGCTTTTAAAGCTGTAAACTGAACATCCCATAGTTCCAAGATTATTTCTAAAATATATACAAAAAGGAATATAAAATGCATGTTTTTCAACAGAACATTAAAAGAAAAATTGAAAGAAATACAAAACCTTTCTGTTTTGGATTGCATTTCACTAACGCTATATGATTTGAATCGATAGAATCAATGGCTAACAAATGTGAATCTTGTATATCAGGAACAGTAAGAATAGCAGACTTTTCTGATGTGGCTATTTGGTGGCTTAGTATCAATCCACTGGACCCTGAAAATTATGCAAAAATATATAACAAATGATTTTGATTTGAAAGAAAATCTATGTGCAAAAGGATGATTTTTAAAGCAGTAAAATAGCAAGTAGGTTCTTTACATCCTTTAAAAGAAGTTATAAAAAAATAGTTAAACTAAATGCGTATATATAATTTCAAGGTTAACTCATGGTTTTTACCCTTTTAGTAAAACAAAAACTAGGGCCTTTTCAAGGTTAATTTATGTATTTTAAGGCCATATTGTAACAAAGTAGATTTACATATGAATGCACACGAAGACTTTCATGTGTGTTAAGGTTAAATTTCAGACTATGTAATGATATTTGCCCAAGGTCAAGTGTCATTGATATTGATTTCAGCAGGAGTAATATTGATTGGTTATTTTTGAGTTTTATGGCACAAGGGCAGTTAACTATACGCATATCCTTTAAAAACAGTTAAATCAAATGCTTAGTAATAATTTCAAGGCTAACTCAGGGTTCCTACCCTTTTAGTAAAACTAAAACTAGGGCCTTTTCAAGGTTATTTTATGTATTTTAGGCCATATTTTAACAAAGATCAAAGTAGAATAACATGTGAATGCACAGGAAGACTTTCATGTGTGTAAAGGTTGAATTTCAGACTGTAATCATGTTTGCCCAAGGTTAAGTGTCATTAATATTGGTTTTAGCAGGATTAGTTACTTGGGGGTTTTATGGCACAAGGGCGATATTTGACCAAGCTGTGTCAAACACAAGTCAACATAGAAGAAAAAAAGAAGCAGAAGCAAGGGCAAAACAGAAGGGAGGACAGATCACTCGTCTATCTCGGGGCTGTGATGCCTGTATACACCCGAGGGTGCAAATGTGCAAAAAGGTGTGTAACAGATGGGAATTCTTAAAATTACTAAAGTACTTGTCTTTTATTTTTTTGAAGCCTGGTCACTGACATAAGGCCTTCAGAACTACAAGGTGCAAATAGACAGCTATTTGTGAAGGAGCACACAATGGATGAGTTGCTAGTCATAACAAGGACAAACACAAAAGCTGTATTCAAATAGGAAGTACGAGGAGCAAAACGACAAAGCAAATATTAAGGCTTGTGGGTACCCTGCAACTGATACCCAGTAACTGCAAATCTAAATAGTATACAGTACAAAGTCCAAATTCCGCAATCCACCGGACCTCGGCCATTCCGGATTATTTCCATTTTTTTGCGTTTGCAATGGTAAAATAGTATATATCTAAATCGGAATTATTTAAAAAAAAAAGGAAAAAACCTTTTTAATACAATGTAACAAATTTTACTAGCAAATCTTCTGGTTTTTCTGTGTGGTATTTACTCTGAACATGGCCGTTATTTTGCGTTGTTTCCTCAATTAGGTTCAGGTTTAACTCCTTGTTCTTTAAAAATTGTCGTAAAGATGCAAAAAAGTGAGGGGAAAAAAACGCTGGTTAGCAAAACGTCCAGATTTTGGACTTAGTACTGCATTTCAATCAAACAAAAATATTGAAAGCTAAATTATTAAATTCTAAGATTTATGCCTTAAATTGAGAACTGTTTTAAACTAAAAATACAGTATAAGGTACTTACACATAGTAAAGAAAGATACGGTAGATTTATTGAAGCACCAGCTCCTTAAAACATCTTTTTCATGAACCAGAGTTTGGTGGAAGTAATCAATGACATTGTTTCCACTAACAGTAAAACTATGTAGTTTATAGCTTTTATCCTGAAAAAGTGAACTAATTTAAACTAGCAGATCAGTGCATAGCATCTGCATTAAAATTTCATAAATTGCTTATATCTATTGTTCACAGTGTCGCTTAGTCACATTTCATATCTTATTTTAATGCTATAATGAATGCTTCAATGATTATAATGAAAGTCGTATCCATATTCACAAAAATGGATTTTAAACCTAAATGAAATAGGGGTTTGGAATCATGCACAACACAATACACAGGCAATCTTTTTCAATTTATTCACTTAACATTCAAACTATATCTGTACTATTATAAAAGTAAGTGTTTGATGTGATGATGACACTACAGTAATGAAATTTGACACAGATAGTCGAATTTTAAAATTCAAACTAGAACATTTTTAAAAATTATTTTGTGGGCATTTATTTATTTTTTGTTGTTTTTAGAATGGCAGCAGTAAAAGCATAAGATTCTAAATTTATTTTTTCCTTTCATTTCCTAAGCACAAACAATTTCAGCAAAGTGAAACAAAACAAATAACATTTTTGGACTTGTTTGATTCTTTAGTCCAAGTTTCTATCTCTGTGATCGTTACAGATAGAAAAAAATTCCAACTGATTTGAAATCTGAAGAAAATTTTACACCAGATCAATCCCTTTAATGCGATTTTCTTTAAATAAATAATTTTTCAACTGTAACTTTTATATTTTTGCTATAAGAATTTGGTTGCATTTGACGAAGATATTCGCTATGAACACAAAAAGGACTATTTGAGGTTTTTTATCATCACAATTGTTTAACAAAAAGTGAAAATTTCATTGAGGCTGTTAACTACAAAAAAAACAGCTTTCAAACACACAGGAGACCTATTCCTTCCTCAAGGATTAGTGAGGTGGAAGGAATGAGGCGACATGCCTGTGTCATGTCGGAGATGGGACTCATTCTTAAAATTTGTTGTTTTTAGAAACGTTTCCAGTATCAGTAAGGACACGGAAAGAACTGTCACAGGCCTGCTAGAAGGGATTGCAATCTGATCCGGTGGTTCCTGCATCATTTAGCTACCTACCGGATCTGGCAATATCTATCAGATGCGGTCCGGATCCGATAAACCAGAATTAAAAAAAAAATTAATCGATTATTCAAACCCAACTTTAAAGTCGCGGAATCATTTATTAAGCAATTGATTTTATATTTTTCAATCATCTATTTGGAGAATTTCAGCAAAAATAATAAATTAAATTATCAATAATATTTTTACAATAAAGAGGAATTAGAAAAGCAAATTCTGCAAGAAAATGAAGACTATTGCAAAAAGACAAACTTTAGAAAATAAACAGTTTTTGAGAAAATAATGAAGAAAGAAATGACTTCATATATATATATGAAATGGAGTCAAAGGAAAGTATTTGTCTCTTATGTACGACTACTTATTAACCGGACATGACCATCTCCAACAACACCTACATAAGATTGGGGTGGCTACCTCCCCGATCTGTCCGCTTTGTTGCGATGGTTTTATGAACAGACAACACCTTGCAGAGTGCTCTAGTTTACAGGACATTGACACCAGGGATACTTCTCCCCAAGGACTTTATTCGCTATATTGGACGGCAAGACAGCGTATGGCCCAAAGGCCTTGAGCTGGGCGTAGGAAAAAAAATGTACGACTACTTAATGTTGGTTAAACCAACTAGTGTTGAAGCTGAGAGGGCCTTCTTCTTGGCTGCTGGTTATATGTGCATTATTAGTTCATTGAGAAGTAGGTTGGGGAATGACACAATTAATACGATTTGTGTTCTTAGATGGTCCTTTCAAACTCAAAAGTGATTTTCATTACTATATAACTTTGATTTAAGCAAATAAGAAGAATTAAGAGTTCCTTTGTTTGTTATGTTGACCAAATGCTGCCAAAGATTAGATTTTTGTGTTAGTATGAGGCAAGGTTAGGTACAATTTATATGTCATTTGCACAACGACATTAGAGATTCCTTAATTTTAGATAAATAGAAAAGTACAACGTATAAAACAAGCTGATGATTTTGGGGGTGGAAACTAGTAAGACTGATCATAATCAATTTGTTTAATACTTACTACTAGTAGTACTAATAGTTACTATAATTAATTGTTGGTGACTGATTTCCTACCTATGGATAATTATTAATAAAGTTGATTCTCTAATGCTAAAATAAACGTTTTGTTCGTCAATTTGGAATAATATCTTTTTTACCTACTTTCACACAGCCGATTTTGGAAAAATACATACTAGTTAGATAGACTTATTAACAAAATCCCGATCCGGTCGGATCCAGCCAGATTTGTGTCAATCCGGCCGGATTGCAATACCTACTAGCTAGTATGTTATACAGGGAAAAATCAGCTTCAGTAGACTCACACTAAATCTAATATTGGAAATATTCAATTCTTTACAGTAAGAAATATGATAGTCAGCTTAATTTTGAGCAAACCTTACAGAGGAGACAAGGAAGTAGCAATGTATTACAAACTATGGCTTCACAAAGAAGAATACATACATTATGTTACAATTATATAGACTAATTTATTTTCATGAAAATACAAATTTTAAGGAATTAAGATTTCTTTTAATTTGGTTAGTTTTATAACACGATGATTCTTTAAAATTTTGTTCCCATTTCTTCATCTGTAACATTCAAACAATTTAAACAAAATAATCTAAATATACAAAATAGACATTTAGGTATTAAACATTTAGGGAAACATCCTAATTTTTTAAATGTATGAATACATCATATTTCTCCTTACATCTAATGTAAACCTCATATGAAGGGCAACTCTGACTAAGATATTGTATTGTTTTTGAATTATTTATTAAATCATGAAAAAGTTACAAGCAAAGAAATCTTTTTCCAAATATTTTTTCCAGACCCAATAATTTATATACCCACACAATAGGATCAAAACCCCCTTTTAATTAATATGAGGAATTTAGTCAGCTGCTAAATGAATACAAATATATTCCAAATATTTTAAAAATGAATACACATTTAAATAATAAAAATATACCTTTCTAAAGACACTTAGGCATACAATAATGATTTTGGATTCAAATGTGGTGGCATCTGCCCAAATCATGTCTTCTTTTTTTTTCAGGAAACGTTGTCCTATAGGTTCGTTAGAGGATTGCAATGTTTCTGCATGCAGAACCTTTCCTGAACTAAATAGGACTATTGGTTGTTTTCCACGAAGGGGTAACACAGCAAATACAGATTCTTGCAACTGAAAATTTTATGAAGATGTAAGTGTGCAATTTGATTGATGAATTTGCAAATTAACAATTTCTAGAAAAATTTATAAACTTTGATATATTTAAGGTTGAGAATGTGAAAAATTATAAAATTTAATATACAATAACCGATAAAATTTGAAAATTCTACATGACCGTATCAAGAATACTTAAAAATAATTATTACAAAAGTATTGCCAAAAACACAATTTTTATTACTTTTAATTATAAAAGGGATTCATGGTTATTTTTCAGAGTCAATACATTATGGTGTGTATAATACTAACCACATGCAATATTGCTTCAGCAATACATGTTTAAATTTTGATGTATCTATTGTATTTAACAACAAAATGTTCGAATTTTTGCAAAATGAATTATACTATGCATGCATTCACCTAATTATTTGTCAATGACTCAAATGAAGCTGCAATAGATTAATGAGAAAGACCAAGAAAGAAATATCTCTATATTAAAAAGAAGTTATGCAGCAGGATTGAAAACACGCTTTTTTCGCTTGATTCTCCGACGGTTTCCTGAGAAACTATGGATCAGAAAATTGCGAAATTGAAACACATAACAAACGTTATGTTTTCGATACAAAACTAAAACTGTCATATCTATAGCTTAATACTATTAGTTTTAAAATACCACGTGAAAGCTTAAAATGCTTTCTTTCTTATGGTATAATTATTTTTAAAATTGGTTCATAAATAAATTTGATGCGATGTAAACTATAATTTCACAATAGTGTTCAAATTTTTCACTGCAGTGATGAAATGTTAGATTGTTTTAGCTGACCTTGCAAAAGGAGTTTTGGTTTGCAAAGCAAACCAAACGGGATGTGTGAACAGAAGTGAGCAGGGTGCAGAGCCCCCAAGTGATTTAAAATTATAGAAGATACATAGTTGCTAGCATAATTGTCATATTAAAATGTAGTACAGAAATGAAATTTTTTCACTGATGATTTTTTCACATATTATGAATGTCTATCAGTAAACAGCCAAATATTTTCCACAATACTTGCAGTTTATAGGAAAAATCAAAGGGGCATAGGTATACAGTCTATGCACGTGTTGACACTACGTAACTGGTTTTTGCAGCTAGTGATTCTCATTGCTGATCTAGTGATGCGAAAGCCGATTCAGCAGATAATGGCTAACTAAGGAGTAAATACTAACTAGAATTAATCTTTAGAACATAGTTTTGAATAACAAAAAGGACTATGTCATTAGATGCTTCTGTCTGGTACCTGCAATTATATCTTGCTGAAATAAATCTTTGTTAAGTCTCAAAAAATTTGTCATGTCTGATTCTACGTGACCTCAGTTGTCCACAACAGTATAGACAGATATATAGTATTTCAATAAATTTAGCTTATCAATAAAATATAGACATCAGATTCCCCAGACAAGTCAAAATACATCTACAAAATTAAATACTAACAATTTATACAAAACATTACCTTAAATTTTGCAGCATTATTTAAAGTATCATCTTCATAAGACCACTTCAGTAATATCTATGAATAAAAAATAGTTGTAATATAGCATTGTACAATTCAACAAAATTAAATAATAAAACATTTGGTAAAAATGTAAATCAATGTCAATACTAACATTACAGTTCATAACACCATAGACTGCTTCATTTTCACCCAGGACGACAGGGCAAGTGAAGGAATTCGGATGAGTTAATGTCCAGGAATGTAGTAGTTTACGATCTTGTACCTAATCAGAATAAAACAGCATTAAAACTTATTGAAGAAAAGTGTAATCAGCAGTTACATAAAGCCCTCGACTTAAAGCAATGTACGTTTTGGTAAACAAATCTCACATTTATGCTTCATTCATTTCAGCTTCACACAGCATCTCCCTGATTTTTACAATTTCCACAAAGTAACAAAAAAGAGCAATTCTTTCAAAATGCTGAACCATGGCTAATCAGGGTTGTTCAAAATATCGAATCATGATTCAATTTAATCTACGTATTAAAAGAAGTGCATTAGTTTTTTTTGATACATCTGATTTTTGTTGCAATGCTTTTGGAAAGTAGTACGTTATATTACTTTACGTTTATAATGTCCTTTGAATTCATTGGTAGTTGGATTTTTTTCCAATTTTCTGTAAATTTGAATTAAAACTGTCAATTTGTATTTGAAACATGGCACAGTGCATTCATATCAAGTTGCATAATTTCTTGGTTTTATTTAAATCTTTTATTGATTTTACCATGCCTTCTCTACGTGTCAGTGTTCTTTTGTGAGATTTTTTGGTCGTGGGGCAAAACTAGAGGAAAACTCACCCCTATCTCACAAAGAAATAAAATTTTATATTCATACAGCTGTGTATTGTCAAGCGAGAAAAAAAGGAGATTGTTGCAATCCCTTTTTTAAAGTTGTTAGAAATTTAGATTGGTTGAGTGGATTTTAAAATTATATTTGCTAATTTTTTAATTGGGGTAGGATGTAGTATTCAAGACGTTGGCAATTTATTGCCAAATGTGGTAACCTATAATTTTTCATCCAGTTTTAAGGTAACCATATTCAGGGAATTTTCTGGAACTTAACACTAGGCCTGGGCAATGTTCAAATTTTTACATCGCGATACATCGGCATTCTAACATCACGATACATCGAGATGTTAACCATGCATTTTATGCATAGTAAAAGCAAAACCTTGTTCCTACATCACTATATATATGCATAAAATTTTTTTAAAGTTCTTTCTTTTCTTTGCTATATAAAATCATGGTAGGAAAAAAATAAAGATCTGCGTTGCACGTTTAAGAAACATGCATGATTTAAAACAAGATTTTGCATTTATGTGTGTGTTTGTTCCACGCACCATGTATGAAGAAGTAGATTAAAAAATTAAATAATTTTGATAGAGAAAAACTTCTACATAAATAGAAATAAAGGGGCATTTAATTCCTCTTAGTAATGATGGCAGCATATATAACCTATATTTCCACAGAAGTTCACAACAAAAAGGGATGCAGCAAACGGATTGATTGTAACATCACGAAACAAGAGAGGATTTTCGGAATTCAACTAGAAAAGTGCAAAATAATTTTTGTTTTAAAATTTTTAAATTGCACTGAATTTAAATTTCACACAAAAAAAAATCCTGTAAACGAAAGTCATCATCAGGACACAAATGTGTTTAAGAAATTCCTCATTAATTAAAAAAAAATGAAAACATCTTTAAAATTCATAGATATTGCAAAATTATGTTGTTTTTAAGTATTTTTAAGCAAAAAAAAAAAAACATTAACTAGTTAAAAAACGTAATATATTAAGTGAGTAGAATTATTCGCTCTCTCGCAGTTTGAAACTTTTAAATTTCAATCTTTATGTGTCTCCTTATTCTTAACAAAAAAAATTAGTGCAGAAATCGAAAAATAATTTATCAAAAAAAATTCTCATTAGTTAGCCTTTTATCGTGGCATCGAAAATCTAAGTACTGTGGTGGAAAATCGCACATGCACATAAATAAACGTTGGAATTGTTGTGTCGTTCTAAACCCAAAATTCCCCCAATGATGCTAAAATATAACGCTATCATCATTGCGAAAATAACACGAAATTTGCACACCGGAAAATCTTGAGATACTGATTAGGCAACTCAACGTGAAAATCGCAAAACAGATGTGGACATCGATTTTTCACGATGAATTGCGCATGCGCTATGAAAACATCGAACATCGTGACACCGGAAAACCATGATGATGCTCTGGGATTGGCTGTGTGACATCGTGCATTGAAAATATAGAAATCGTGATATTAGTGCTCTGGGATTGGTTGTGTGACGAGAAAATCGCGAAACCGATGTCGACCTCAAACCGGTTTTCCACAATGTATCGATACATCGCCCAGGCCTACTTAACACATGTGCTGAATGGTTAAGATTTTGATTTTTTGTGTTATGTCTGGTTAACGATATGGTATGTTTCAACACAATTGTGTAATTGCAACCACTTTTTTTTTAACGTTGATCGTGCTGTAGGTCTGTTTTATCGTTCCCTTGTTAAAATCGGTTGCTCCATTGATAAAATTTGTTATTTTGCATTTTTTTAAAATGGTGATTGCTCTGTATCCTTTTATCAAGTAAGATGCACTATTTTTCCCTTTTGTTAGCAGCTCACTTACCCAAAATTGGGCATGGCAGTGGATGGTTTAAGTGGTCGTTTAAATGGATTGTTTTTTGGAAAAACGCCTACAACATACATGAATGATCCGGAGAGCTTGATAGTAATTGAATGGTGCCAGAAAGTTGGATTGATTGCTAAGAGTGTGAAATGTCCAGCATTTGGGAATGAAATATCAAGCATCCAGGAATGAAATGATTTTAAAATTAAGAAAGGATGCAGGCAATAGGTATAAGTGGAAGTGTAGAAAGGATGGACATAAACAAACATAATCAGTACGAAAGGGAATATGGTTTAAAGTAGTAAATTGAATATATGTAAGATTCTTCTGACAATGTGGTACTTTGTGTGTGAAACGCTAATTAAATATGTTATGAATGAAATGGATGTGGCAACCCATACGATGACTGATTGGTTTAATTTTTGTAGAGAAGTGTGTTTGGATGCTTGCTTGGAGTTGAATGGAATGATTGGAGGAGAGGGAAACACTGGAGGAGTTAGTTTGGTATAAGAAGTATAATAGGAGTAGACGGTAAATGGGTATTTGGAGGAATTGAAAGAGGTATAGATAAATGTTTTATGGTTGTAGTGAAAAATAGCAGTAAGGATATGTTGGGCAAGTTTATTCTTGAAAGGAACTACCATACTTTCTGACTGTTGGAAGTCTTATGCTGGTATTAGTAACTCAGACGACAAAGAGTTCAAGGATTACCAATTCAGGCATCTGACAGTCAACCATAGTACCCATATCTATGCAATTGATGGGACGTGGGAGGCCATCAACCATTCCCTTAAGGAAACACGCACCGTTAAAGACCAGTTTGACGGTTAACTTGCCGAATATATTTGACGTCGGCAACATTTGAGAACGGATGTTTCTGAATTTGTCCAGGCAATTTTCAAAATGTAACATGCTGAGGAACCAAAATGAGGGTACATTTCAATTTTCTATACCTTTTCACTATATTAAAAACAATAGACAATGCCCACCCACTCGGTCCAGTAGTTTACATGAATGGAACGCAACAGTGAAGAGTATTGGCAGCCTTGCGTTATATGCTGTGCCTTATCTAAAAAAAATTTCTCATTTTCAATTCCATATATAAGTAAAGGCTCACTGTATGGATTTTGCTTATACTGGATTAGGCTGCTATCTTGATCCGACGAGAAAAATTACTTAGCAACAAACATGTCTTGATAGTACATCTTTACCTTTAATTGTTTTCCACTAAGCCTCAGACAATTTGTGCAAAAAATTCTTCCTTGGCGTCATAAAAAACATTCCAAAAGCATTGCCATACAAGTCATCATGTCAATGTTGTACAAAAACAGGACCTATTTGCTTAGTTTAGGAAATAATTGGGATGCTAAGACATTTTTCTTAAGATCAGCGCTGGGTGGAGTGGTCGCAAACGGGACAGTCCTTTTTTCTCGCCAAAGTGGTAACCTTCCCTTTAGGTTTTTTTATGGCAACCCTATTAAGAAGATTAGGATTTTAAAGACGTTATCTGATTGGAATTAAACCGTGTTTTGAAGTGAAATTAAACGTGCTCTGATTGGTTTAGATTTTTTTTCTTCTCGTTTAACGATAAGAGATAACGACGCTTAATCCGCCACTTTGTTTTTTATCGTTTCACCGTGGTCTGTGTTTTATCGTTCCTCGTGCATTTTTTTCTTGTTTAACTAAGTTTTTTTTTTTTTGAATCCCGTTGTGTTACTCTAGTACGACGTTAACTAAAAATTACCAGTTAATTACCGTGTTTTTTTGTGTGTAAAGGTTGGTGTTTACTTTTTTTCAAGTTGAGAATGAGCCGTTCGCTAACTCGGATTGCCATGAATATATTTGCTTCGGTAGGGAGATCTGTCCGAAGACTAAACGCGTCCATTGTCAGGGCTATATTTATTTTAAACAACGGCGTAGAATATCCGAGATCAAGAAGCTTGACAATGATTCGCATTTTGAAGCTGTTCGTGGATCACCAGCGGAATGTGCAGCATATTGCCGAAAGGATGGTATATTCAAGGAGTTTGGTACTCTTCCCGCAACTAATGTAGGCAGTAGCAAATTTGCAGATGTACTTGCTGCCGCTAAAACACGGTGACATTGAGGTCGTTGAGAGAGATTATCCGGGCATCTTCCTCCGTTAAAATACGAATATTCTTTCGTGCATCGAATTTTCTAGCGATTTATAATGTGGCGACAAAATGAGGGTAAGTTTCATTTTTCTATACCATTTCGCAAAAAATTACTATAAAATCCATAGAAATTGCTATCAAATCCATTTATGCAAAGGTTCACAGTGTGAATTTTGCTACATGGACACCGCGCCATCTTGTTATGGCGATCTCCGCCATCTTGGTTTGGCGACCAAAACAAACGCCTTGGCGCTACAGTCCCGTTTGCGACCACTCCACCCAGCGCTGTCCTAGCAAAAACAGACAATCACTGCATGTGTGAAATACATTTGTGCAATGAAAGAACTTCTTGCCTATTGCAGATAATATGCAAATATGAAATAGCTGATTTATTCGTGAGATAAGACATGAAAGATCACTGATGATCAATCTTTTGGATTTAAATTAGTCATTTACTAGACTACATAAAAGAAAATAAGCAAAACACAAATAGATAATAGATATAATAGCCACTGAATAAATTACAATTTGTCTATAATTATATAGATACATATTAAAATGTGATCATAATACAATTCTCGATAACATTAACATGCAGCTTAACAATGAAAGTCGCAAACAATGAAATTATTTTCAGTTTAAAAACAATTCGGAATACACGAAGCCTTACTTTTACTATAGAATTTTTTCCGTCATTCACCAAAAAGCAGTTATCCTTTACTTTGGTGACAGGCAGTTGGAAATAAGTTTTGATGTTGATGGAACCAAGACTGCATTCTTCACCTATTTTGGTCATACTTTCGAAATTAATAGCAAAAACTGTTAGTAAAAGATTGTTATAATTCTAACCTAAATACGTAAAGCAAATGTATAAACAGCGGCCATGCGGGAGGATGGAAATAAAAACATTGGGTTGAGTAAACTAACAATGCCAGAGTTATGGACAATGGAATAATAAATAATGCAGTGCAAACTTTTGTTGAAAATCATCAATGTTTTTTTAAGAGTAAAAAAACTTCTTTATAAACTACGAAATTAGATTTTTTTATGAATGTTATCGTTTAATATAAAAACATCGTTTTGTAACTTTTTAATATGGAATTGGTGGTTTGGCAACGGTGCTATGAAAATATAAGTGCAATGAAGGGATTTCTAGAAAAAGTAAACAAATAAAGATAAACCGACTAATCTAAAATAAAAACTCGTTTTCTTTGCATTTTATTCTTTTTCTTATTAATACGAAGAAAATTACCGAATGGCACTGCGTTCCCTAATTAATCAAGTTTCAACCAGAAAAGTGGTAAAGCTGCCGTATTTGTCGTTTTTCCCAAGGAGCTACTGCAAAAAGATGTCTGATACAGTGAATATTATCGACTTTGAAAACCTAAATGTTAAAATGAAGAGTGGTACTATTCTGGTAGATGTACGAGAACCCTCAGAGCTTAAGGATGATGGTAAAATACCCAATTCCATAAATATCCCATTGGGACAAGTTTCTGAAGCATTTAACATGAGTGATTCTTCTTTCCTTTCTAAGTTCGGAATTCCAAAACCAGATAAGGAATTTGTTATCTCCTGCAGATCTGGTAAAAGAGCGACAGATGCATTTCAAAAACTTCAGGTCCTTGGTTACAAGAATGTTTTGATCTATTCTGGTAGCTTTCAAGATTGGGTGAAAAATGGTGGTGCTATTGAGAAATGAGCGAATAGTTTATCTGATAATCGTTGTTCTTTGCAGGATCAAGATGAATTTAAAATTGTCACTGCAGGATTAAGATGAATTTTTGCTGTAAAACAGCAAATGGGGGTTTATAATAATCACAATTTTGAATTGTGTTTACAGTCTAAAGTACTAACATGAAAACTGAAAATGTTAGATAATATTTATGCTATATAATTAATTCTCTTTGAATCTTTAAGATTTATTCTGATATTTTTTGTTGCTTGTATTCTGTTTTCATTTTAAATCTTGCTTATTTTACAATTGCTAACTTTGATGATGTTGTTGTTCTCTTGTTGAAATTTTTGTGTAATGTCTTGTTTTAAATTTAAATCTTTGTAGTGTTCTTCAGTTTAACTTTTATGCTAGATTTTTATTGATGTTTTCATTTTAATAAATCAAATTCAATTTTTAATTTTGTTTTTAGTGATGTCTTGTAAATATATGATTGACATTTTCAATATTTCTAATGAATTTATTTTATTTAAAAAAAACCCTGAAATTATATTTATGTAAACATCTCAACAAGCACATTGAAATGTGATTTTTTTTGTCCAAATCAAAATTTAAATGTCACTTATAAACAGAAATAAATTTTATTTCAAACTTTAAATTGTCCTTTCAAACAGGACTTGACTTTTTGAATTTTCTGTAAATTTTACAAGGCATTCGGGCATTGAAGGAAAATTACCATATTTTGAGTATAATTATTTCATGATTTTTAATTCTTCTCCACTACAGATTCTGGATTTGAATTCCAGTGTTGACATGAATGGTCTTAGCAGTTCAGGATCCACACCACGATTAGTCAAATTAATTCCTACGTACAGCAGTTTTTAACTGGTGTGTTCCAAAAATAACACTGTTTGTACCTTATAGATAGTGAAAGAGTTTAACTTGTGCAAGATTTGTTTTACACTCATTGCCATAAAAATTTTTGCTCCAAGAAATAATTGTGGTATTGTAACGAAACTTGGCATGAAGGTACATGTCGGCCAGATATGCAAATGATTAGAAATGCAGCGTGATTGCGTAATGCACTAGAGGGTGTTGAACTTTGTTCTCCTTGGAGTATAAAACAGGTAAGCAGAGCTTGTTTGAGTGTACTTAATCTTTTGCAAAGGAAACGCTGAGGTAGACATGCCGTTGCTCAGCCATCAAAGACAATATGAGCAGCTGTCAGAGTTCGAGACGGGAAGAATCATCAGGATGATGGAAGGTGGGTGGTCAGCTCGTCAAGTAGGCCGTTCTGTGAGGAGGTGTTGGGACCAGTGGACAGAAGAGATGTCATTTACACGGCAACCAGGCTCAGGACGCCCTCGGCAGACCAGTCGTTGAGAAGACCGTCACATCATAGGAAACACACGCGTAGAGCCAACTGACTCATTGGCCGCTATCCAGACACTGGCAGCACCTTCACTATGGGCCCCTGTGTCTTTGCGAACCATCGCAAGGTGCCTGACTGAAGGACATCTGGTATCGCGGCGCCCATTATGTGTGCTGCCAGGTCGTCTTCAGCAACGAATCTAGATTCAATTTGAGCAGTGATGACAGTTGTGTTTGTGTGTGGAGGCCCCGCCTCAATCCTGCCTTTGCTTTACAGCGACACACCGCTCCCACAGCTGGTGTGATGGTATGGGGTGCCATTGCTTACGATACACGGTCACCCCTAATATTGATACATGGCACAATGACAGCCCATCGGTACGACATCCTTCAGCCACATGTGATGCCACTCATGGCAGGGGTCCCAGGAGCCATTTTTCTACAAGACAATGCTCAGCCAAACACAGGAAGGATGTCACAAGACTGCCTCCGCCACATTACCATCCTTCCCTGGCTGCTCGATCCCCAGATTTGTCACCTATCCAGCATATCTGGGATCATTTGGGACAGCAAGTTGGGCACCCTACGAGTTTGGTCGAACTAGAGGCGCGTTTACAGCAACTGTGGAAGGAGATGTCTCAGGACATCATATAGAACTTGTATGCCTCAATGCCCGCTAGAGGGGGTCCAACAGAGTACTTAAACTTCCGTTCATTTGTACTTTTTTTGTGCAATAAATGATATTTTTTCTTTGATTTTCTAAGCACTTACGTACATGTGTAAAATTTCGTTTCATTTTGACGACTTTTTCTTGGTGCGTAAATTTTTATGGCAATGAGTGTATTTCAACAGTTTCATTTTGAACGTTCGACAAGTGAGTTCACAATTAGTTTTAAGTAGTATGCATGCTTTTAATATCTATATAAACAATTTTAAGTATTACTTTTTTATATCAAAGTATCACAAATAAATTGTTTCAAAAGATTTTTAAAAACCCACTTTGGAGTAAAAATGGTAGGCAACTGCTATTCTATTATTTTTTTGTAAATCCTGTGTCAGATCCCAAATAATTTATAGCATCCATATTTTTCATTACCTGTATAAATAATCTTGAGCATTATTTTTGTTATGAAGTATCATTAAATATTTCAAAAAGGTTTTGCAATACTGCATTGACATAAAGAGGATTAATAACTGATATTATTCAATAACTTGTTTGTAAATCAATCAAAATGTCTATTTTTGGTCAGAATCGTAAAAAAAGTTTTTTGATAGACCACAGAATTTTAGTACATAATTAGTTTATATGACCATGAGATGAAGAGGGTTAAAAACTTACAAGTTATATAATTAGTCAGTTACCCATGCCTCTCTCACTAACCTAATGATTTATAGTCCCATATGGAGTGCAAGGAGAGGGGACTCCCAACAAACAAAGGAGGTCCAAAGCGAGCCCCCCACATAGAGAGAGAGCACATGCTCATTCTAGGTATGCATGGCATCTTATAAAAATTCAAAACAAAAGGTTACATAGAATGCCAACACAAGGCGGAGCAAAGAGTTTAAAGATGACCAGGCACAAAGCCAGGTAAGAACAATTTTGGACACTACAATATTCGGCTTTTAAAGATGCTGAGTGGATAATTTAATTGAAATATTTACAACAAACAAAACTAATTTCCTAATATCCAATCATTGCTTTGTGTAATATTTTGATCAGTAACTTGTAGACAGCCAGTTTAAAGGATAGAATGGAGTAAAAAAAGGCACCCAGTTTTATTGTTATTCTTGAATTATTTTGTGTGCACACTCCACAAATACAAATAGTTTTTAAAAATCAAAACCCTTGAATTTTTAACTTTTTTTCAAATCTATGTGAACATAAATATTTTAGGGAAAATTCATGCAAAAAGATGTTTTTTGAAAGCTGAATGTATTTATTGGGGTCGGTGTTTATTGTTCAAAATTCCACTTTGAACTTGAAAAATACTTGCTCATGAATGAAGGAATTTTGTGGTGTATAATTCAGGGTTTTAATTACAAATATTTCTGTTTTATAAATCATGTAATTTTTTCCATCAATTTCATAAACAAGATATTCTTGCAAGCAGGGAGCTGTCCCTTATAGAATGATGAGCTCTTAGCCTCCTCCTCTACATGCCCCTGCTACTAATAATAAGAGTCGTATAAGCTGGCAACATCAAAAGCTTTTCCATTTGAAATTTAGGTTTTCATGGTGACTTGTCTAACCAATTAATTTGCATCATTTCCATCTTGGCGGGGCCTCGGTAGCCCTTGTGGAAGAAAACTGATTAGCAACTATAGGGGGGCTGGTACATGTTAAATCTGTTGTGGCATTAAATGTCCACATTGGCGTGGTATAAATGTTTGTAGAGCGGGGTGCCATCGCCAATAGCTCTTGTGCTGCTTGTTGCGATGTTAATTAAAATACCTACAATCTTGGCATTACAAGGGCGGTTTTGCGAAATACTTTGTCCTAGTGAGCCGAGGGATGTCTCAAATTATACCTAACATTCTTTGCATGCTCTCTAAGCACAATCTGTTTATGTAGGGTTACATTCATTCAAGATGGACGGACCGTGGTAGCCCGGTTGGAGAGCAAAGTATTAGCAACCCGAGCAGACCTATGCAGTTCAAATTTTCAGGGTCTAAATTGTCTTCATGTTGGTGTGGCGTGGAAATTTGGAGAGTGGGGTGCTAGCTCAGGTGTGACCTCGTCACCTGACCGTGGTTAAAAATTACATTGTGTTGTCCTTGGTATTTGGTGCCGACCAACCGGTATAGTGGTTAAGGTGTTAGCCTCTAGATCGGAAGGTTCCTGGTTCGAATCCGGGTCCGGGCATGGATGTTTGTAAACGTATGGTGTAGAGGCGGCTGGTGCACCTTAAATCTGTCGTGGCCGAAAGTCCTCACGTTGGGTTGGCGTGGAAGTTTGGAGAGTTGGGTGCCAGTTCAGGTGTTGCTTCGTCATCTGACCGTGGTTCAAAATTACGAGGTGTTGTCCTCGGATCTTTCCCTTAAGGGACTGATCCCGGACCGTCGTCAATAGCCCGTTGTGTTGCTCTAGTATGACGTTAACTAAAAAAAAATTACCTTGGTATTTGGTATTTTTAATTAACGTAGCACTGGAGCAACACAGAGGACTTTGGAAGACGATACGTGATCAAACCCACAAGGGAAAGATCCGAGGACAAGTATCTTCGATTAACCTTCGAAGACACAAGTCGGGAGGATCGCTCTCTAAAGACACACTGGTCTTGAAGTAATTTGGTAATTTTATAATTAACGTCGAACTAGAACAACACAAGGGGCTATTGACGATGGTCCGGGTAATTAGCAATTTGGAAATTCTGTAATTAACGTCCTACTAGAGCAACACAATGGGATATTGACCAAGGTTCGGGATCAATCCCTTAAGAGAAAGATCCGAGGACAACGCCTCGTAATTTTGAACCACGGTCAGATGACGAAGCAACACCTGAGTTGGCACCCCACTCTCCAAACTTCCACACCAACCCAACGTGAGGACTTTTGGCCACGACAGATTTAAGATGCACCAGCCGCCTCCACACCATACGCTTACAAACATCCATGCCCGGACCGGGATTCCAACCAGAAACCTTCCGACTATCAGCTTAACCACCAGACCGGTTGGTCAGTCTTGGGAGGACGATTCACCACAATTGAGTACGGAGTTAGCGTTTTCCTGCTGACTGCTAGTATTTATTTGGCTACCCTTTTGTATTTCAAAAGTGCGTGTTGTCCTCGGCATTTCCCTTCGGGATTGAACCCGGACCGTCCCCAATAGCCCGTTGTATTGCGCCAGTGTGACGTTAATTAAAAATACCGTTCGTGTGATAGTTCATTTTTTTAGAAGATAACTACTGCAAGGGTAGGTAGATACTTGGGTATATTTGCTAGCTCTATTGGCGACTGTCCGGAACCAAACCCGACGGGAAAGATTAGATGATAACGCCTCGTAATTTTGAACCATGGTCAGATGATGATTACTAGATGAAAGTTACATGAACAAATAAAGCTCTTGTAGAAAGCTAAATTTTGAAACTTGATTTTCCTTAGATTAGTTCTAAATTATTTTTCTTTTGGACATCAGTTTTATTATTTCAAGGGTTTTTGAAATATTTTATGAGTAAACGTAGTTTTAGCTATGAATATTCAAAATCATTAGGTACTTTCAAGGTGTTCATAGTTTCGAACGTAAAATATCCCACAAAAACGTAAGCGTATACATAATTTTGGGATCGACTAATTATCTTTGACTGTAAAATCCAACTTCTAGATTTCACTCAAGTCTAGTTCTTTGTCTTGCATTAACATGCAATGAAGTTAGGAGATGTAACAAAATTCTAATCACAAACAATCATACTCAGTATTACCATGTCCTGAATACTTGTTAATCGAGGAAAGCAAAATGTTTTAGATTCAAATACCATTTTCACAATTGATTTCACAGTGGCTAGTGCTTGTTAAATCTGTTGTGACCTTGTGTGCTCACGTTGGCGTTGTATGTTTGGAGATAGGTACCTGTTCAGCTATCGACCTGGTCATTTCACAATAGTTCAAAATTACGAGTTGTCCTTGGGATTTTTCCCATTAGATTGTTCCCGGACCGTGGTCAACTGACCGTTGTGTCGCTCCATTGCGACTTTTAATTCACTACCTACTCAATGACTTTGCAATCATTTTTATACTTCCCAATTTTTTTTTTTATCAATACCATCAGTTTTTACTATGCTTTGACTACTACAAACTGGTTGTGTAATGTAGCCTGAAATATTCTTCCCACCCGATTATTACGAATATGAACTAACATGCACCAAGAACTTTCGTGAAAATCTCAATGCAGAATCATACGTAATCGGCTGTCCGAGTCTTCCCCAGGCTTTGCAAAAAAATTTAATTTGTAATGAAAAATGGCAGTTTTTATCTTGGTATGTTGCTCTATGACTCAAGGGCCATATTTTGTCATTACAGTTGGAAACCTTTCGAACACATGTACGTAAATTTACTTCTCTAAACCACACTGAATGCTTAGACCTGCAAGTTAGTAAAAATATTTCAATTTAAACAGAGGTCCTATATCTCAGGGTTAAGTTTGAGGGAGTCCTCGAAACACAACCAATGGATTGTTCCTAATCCTGATCATGAAAAGGTTTCATCTGGTTACTCAGATCTACGCAACCGAATTTAATCCAAGGTTAACTAGAAAATTTGACAATTTAACTTTGATCATACAATATGGTAACGCACTTTTTTCATACAATTACAACTTTAAAGTGGTTAAGATTTAGTCAGCAAATGACACCAATTGAAAATTCTTTGTTCTACAGGTAGGCAAGTATTTTAATTAACGTCGTTCTGAAGCAACACAAACCCGAAGGGAAAAGATCCTAGGACGGCAACACGTAATTTTGAACTGCGGCATACTAAACTGATGGTCTATCTCGAGAAAAATTTCAAGCCGAATGATTTGCCAGCGTGATATTTTTTGAATGAACAGACGAAGTTTAATTTAGCAAATTAGAATAAATTTGTGCTTTTCAAGATCAAGAAAATTACATTCACGAAAAATCGTTAAATTAGTTTAGACATTTTTTTATTCGATCAATTGCAATTTTAATTCGATTAATAGCAAATGTATTCTTCATTTGTGTTACTTTTAAGTTCATTGAAACAATTTAAGATCTTACACTGGCACTAATCGAAGATTTGAAATTCTCTAACATAAATCCGACAAAAATTAAATTTGTCCAATTTCTGGAATTGAAGAAACTTGACAGAATAACGAATCTGATTTGAAGGGAACTCGCTCCACACGACATTTAATGCAAGTCAAAATTTTAAACCACTTCAAAGATAATTTAGGAGATAAGCAAACATTTCAGATTAGAATAGATGGAATTCTTTTTAGTTCAAGCATTGAATATTTTAAAAACAACTTTTTCAATAAACGAAGACTCTGAATGACAATACTGCAACATATTTCCCATATATTTATTTGCTAAAACAAATGTACACCAAAAATGCACGTCTGTAACTTTAAAACAAAAAGCAATAATTTCGCGACATAATGGGTTAAGATACGAGTACATTGTAAATTGGATTCAACAATAAAACTTAACGATGCAGCGGTACGTACAGTGCCATTTTTTATACGATATTTAACAGCAAACCAAGAAAAGAAAAGAAAAAGCAATACTGGATATCATCACATTCAGCGATTTTTTTAACATGTAATAAATTGCGATCGATAAAAACCCTCCAGTTTTTAAGTGCAGGCTAACCTGGTACAAAAAAAAAACCTAGCTGGTGTTTGACGCCAGTTTCCAATGCGAAACGTCCAAAATGAAAGATGCAGCGAGATGATCAACAGGTTGTAATATCTAGTCAGCAATGGAGAATTAGTTCAATGTAGCTGCACAAAATCTTGTGTACAGAAGCAGCAACTACCGCCCTCTTCGAATCCACCGGCGTTCATGGAAAAAAAAGGTAGATTTTGCCATAAAAGTTGCGACAGTCCGGGTTGGTAAAATTCCCCTTTCTGTACTAGGACACTGGTATCAAAGGTCACATTGGAACAGTCCTAGAAACACTACTGCAAAGAAGTGTATAATCATTCGATAAATACATGTTCTACATACTTGAATATAAAGCAGTTGGTGTTAATCAATCCCTGCTTGGAACATGGTTAGTCAATATGGCAAGTCGATTTCCACTATCTGTTCAAAAGCTGTGGTGTAAAGCCGCAGCCAACCACCGCCCTCTTCAAAACTACCAGAGTCCATGAATCCACTTAGTTTTTCCGCCATAAGGATTGTAGTAAGATCAGGCACGGACCGGCTGCCTTTCTTGAACTGGGCTACAGCATGAGAGGTCACTTTGGAACAAAACTTGAGAAACTGCAGAGGTGTATAACCATGCAAGAAATAAGAGTTTAACAAGTATGAATTAACATAATCTTCAAGGGGATCTTGCAGCAGGGTAACCGCCTTTCCTATGTACTCATTGAACTTTGAGTTGGCGCACGATCGATACTGTGAACCGGAGGTGCGAGGTACCCAATATATTCTCTCGCGTTTCATTACGGAAAACATCAGGTCTTCTGCAAACATCAGAGCGTTCGTACGAGAATTCATTGTGACACAAAGCAGCTGTTATACGTACCCACCAATCAGTTCAAACTTATTCTTCATACCACGAAGTCAACTGAGATGCATTTTATACAGTTCATTTCAACGGGGAAAACTTTCAATTTAATGACTTAAGTTTGAGTTCACTTCAGTTTAACACATGATTTTTAGATAAGATATCAGTGCTGTTGGATTACGTGAATAAATAAGGAGATTCATGCAAATCAGGTGGCTTAGTGGGTTTGGCAACAGCGCTAGCAGCTTGAGTATGCTAGCAGCTATGCAAAGCAAGTTCAATTATAACTATTTATCCTGTTTCAGTAAGCTCAAGTGCTGCCTCGTCATTTGATCGTGGTTCAAAATAACATGGTGTTGTAATCGGATATTTTCCTTAGGGAATTGATTCCGGACCGTCGTGAGGGACTGATCCCAGACCGTCGTCAATAGCCCGTTGTGTTGCTCTAGTACGACGTTAACTAAAATTACCATTACCATTACCATTCCGGACCGTCGTGAATAGCCTGTTTGTTGCTCTAGTACGACGTTAATTAAAATTGCCTTACCTTACCTGTTTCAGGAAAGTCCTCACGTTGGGTTGGTGTGGAAGTTGGAGAGTGACAGGTGTTGCTTCGTCATCTGACCGTGGTTCAAAATTACGAGGTGTGGTCCTCGGATTTTTCCCTTAAGGGATTGATTCCGGACCGTCGTCAATTGTCCGTTGTGTTGCTCTAGTACGACGTTAACTAATAATTACCAATTACATGTTTCAGTAAGTCATGGCCTCAAATGTCTTCATTTTGGCGAGGATTGGGAGTAAGGAAAGTGGTGCCAACTCAGGTGTTGACCTCGTCATCTGACTGCGGTTCAACGTTACTACGTGTTGTCCTCGAAACTTTCTCTTCGGGGTTGATCCCGGACCGTCGCCAATAGCTCATTGTGTTGCTCCAGTGTGGCGTTAATTAACTACGTACCCGTGTCAGTACAATGTTTTCTTTCATGTGTGTATGGGGCCGCAGTAGCCCAGTTGGTGGAGCCAAGGATACTCAAACGGTAGGTATTTATTTAACGTCGCTCAGGTGATAAAGAGAAAATCCGAAGGGAAAGTTTTGAGGAAAATATCCATAGACTTCTAATATAAGTAGACTGAGCATCGCTATTGAGAAGAGCTTCCCAAAGCGTCCGCAACATGTTGTCAGTAGTCACGTGACTGCTCCACGAAAATTCAGCTTGGTTGCTTGATTTAGCCTTTTATCGCCTCTCTTGGCGACATTTTCTTGAAAAAGTTAGCCATTCGACGAGCATAATACTGAGCATTTCTGGAATTTGAGTTACATTTTAACATTTTTGTGCAATGCAAATGGATATTTACTTTTTCACTTCTGAATATTTTTTGAATTCGTATCACTTTTTAATGTTTTTAGTTTTATTATAGAATTAAGTTCTCATTAGGATAAAGGTTAACCAGTACACTTAAGATAAATAAATTGTAGTCAATAGATTAATTCCATATTTTATACATAGTTCTTAAACTGTATTAGGTGTGGAGAAATTATCTGATTTATTAATTAAAAAAATTATCTGAAAAATTAAAGCGTCGATAAAAATATAAGCAGACGATAAAATTCAATAATTAAAAAAAACACGGGCAATAATTTTTTTTAAAAGTTGGAGTACGGAAAGTTTTAGGACATCTTGTTTTCTACAAGGTGTCCTCAATTGTATTGAAAAATACAAATGTGAAAGAAAAGTTTTTCGCTCACCTGTGAAATGTAATGTTTCCACCTTTAATAAATTTGGAATTACATCCATATACGCAGCACCGTAGACACATTTTAACATGAGTATTCAATGCATTTACTACTTGCTAGGGAAGAAGGAATGCGCAAACAATATGCGCGAAGAGAGAAGGAGTCACGTGACTGCTGATTTTAGTCACATGATCATGCGGACATAAAAAGGTTGCCATAGCTCACTCTACTATTATATCTATGAAAATATCAAGTCATTTTGAACCAAGGTCAGATTACGAGGTAAACCTTTACTGGCACCTCACTCTCCAAGCTTCCTCGTCACGCTAAAGTGAGAACACTGAGGCCACGGCACATTTAACTTGCATCTGCCCTTTTGTACATGACGTTCTTTTGTTGCATTCGAACTTGCAAGGTAATCAAATGAAGGATTACGAGTTCGAAACTCAAGCCAACCAAAGACCGTCTTATAAATGGGAGCTGTTTGGTGAGAGGGGTGCTGGTTTATGTGTTGATCTCGTCATCTGACCGTGGTTCAAAATTACGAGGCCTTTTTCTCAGGTCTCGGGATCAATCCCGAAAGACAAAGATAGTGGAATAAACGTCGCACTGGAACTACACAACGGGCCATTGGCCAAGATCTGGGATGAATCCGGATGGGAGAGATCCGAGGACACCTAGTAATTTTGAACCACGATTTGATGTCAAGATCAACACCTGAGCTATCAACAACTCTCCAAACTCACGCTAACATGAAGAAATCTGAGTCCACGACATATTTAACGTGTACCAGCCTTGACGTACACGATCGTTGATCGAAAGAGGTCTCGAACTTGCAATCCTCCTGTTGCTAGTCCGCGACTCTACCAACTGGGTTACTGAGACAGGGCTAACAACCGCTTATTGACAATGATCCCCTGCATAAAATAGTCCGTTGTGTTGCTACAGTGCTACGTTAATTAAAAATACCTAAAATACGTCTGCTTAAAAATCTTTAAACTATGCTGACTTAGTGTGGAAGTTTAGAGACTGGGGTGTTAGCTCAGGTTTCCATTTCGTCATCTGACCGTGGTTCAAAATTACGTGCTGTTTTTCTTGGGAATAATGTATATCTTCATTTTGAGTAATGGCATTTTCCCCTAGATATCGAAGATGAGGAATCGAATTTTAAATACAAGCGATTAATAATTTCATTGCAATTTTATTTAATTGAGTTGGAAATTTGATAACAGTACATAAATTTTGTCATTTACAATTACAATTAACAAACGGTACATAAATTTTGTCATTTACAATTACAATAGACAAATTTGGAATTATAATCGTCCATTCAAATCACGAACTTTCTACACGGCTTTGAGCATTTCTGTAAGACACGCAATTGAGGGATCGGTTTTACATCAGTGTGTTACACTGTCCCACTCATAATGACTGCGATTTTTCAAGTTTTCTAAACTTTCACTGTCATCCACACAAAATATCTGGTAGTGGCGTAGCTTCCGAAGAAACGGATCCGATGTTTCCGTCCATTCCTCAAGAGACCTGGTCCACGCAAAGGCTTTGGGATCCTTGACAGTATCATTACCTGCAAAAGAACAACACGTTTGTGAAGATAAATTAAATTAGGAAAAAGATAATTCGGAGTAGTGAGCACGGAAAACATTTCCAACTGTGGTAGGTAGGTTGTTGAATTAACCCCCAAGAGTTTTGACGTGGTACCTCGTCCGCCTAGATCTGGTAAGTTTTGCTAACGAGGAGATATCTTATCGAGACAATACTGCCCTACTACTTACTCCAAGGGGAATGAAAATCTACGCAGTAAAAACAAATTCTCCCTTTCTCAGATGGTAGATAGTTGAATTAACGTCGCACCGGAGCAACACAACGTACTATTGGCAACGGTTTGAGAATACATGAGCCGGCACCCCGTTCCGAGTGGAAGCAATCTCCTCCATACCGAGTAGCTTAGGGCCCACAGCGGATTAGCCATTTAAGTCTAGGGAAGGCCTCGAATGGAGGAACTGAAGGATAAAGCCATGTGAATCCGCACGAAATACCCTCCCCACCCCGAAGAGCGAGAAAGGAGCCGGCACCCCGAACTATATTACGGTATATTCAAATGGTAAAATTTGACTCAAAAGCAGCAACATGTAAAGTTCAAGTACTTTCAGAATAGTGACATTTAATCACTTTGATTTGATAGATTTATAACCGCGTGAGTTTTTTATACTCTGTTTCACCTTAACTTGTCAGTAGAGTAAAGGCTACGTTGACCGCATCACAGCCGTTGTCGTAGAAACTAGGGTTACAATGTCAGAAGAAGTCAGCTATAAGCGAGGAAATTCGCCCTTTTTGGCAAGGAGAGATAAAATGCACGTGGAAATTCTATACGTTTCACAGATCTTTAATTTCTAATGGCTCTTGCATTACATTTGTTAATTAAACAAAAAGCTACTCTATGTTAATATAAATGCGTTTTGATTTTTCTAAATGAGTATTATTTTTAGTTATTTAAAAATATATATATTTAAAATTTTTTTACAATAAATGTTGTTTAAAAAAACAGTCTATTTAAAGATGTGATGAACCATAAAATTCATTTTTTGAATTTACTTACCTGAAAGCTAAACACCTTGATTAATACTTCTTTTTTCAATTTTAATAATTTTATTAAAGGAAATTAATCCAATTTAATTACTCCTTTGGTCTTACATTTGGTTGGACAAGGTAGGGGAGAGTGCGTCGTCTGCTAAAATATGTGTTTTTCTTAACAGCAAAATATAGTCTCCAAATTAAATCAAATTTATTCTGATATTAAAGAAAGTAAATAACAAATAAAAATACATATAACATAGAGGATATAAAATACATTCACAATAAATAAATAGAATATAAAAAATACAAATATAGTGAATACACATACAATAATAAAAAAAATGAAACCATTTTAAAAATTAGAGTTAAAAAAAATAAACCTTATATGTGTGAAACATATTCTGAAACTCGCGGAACGGTGTCGGGTTGATTAGTAGTAAATTATTAATTTTATGAATAATTTAAAATAGTTTACAAGAAAGTGTACAGAAGAAACCAATCTCTTTCATGAATAGTAGTTACAATGAGAAAACTATATTTACGTTTTACTTATTCATCACATGCATTTATACATCATCAATATATGTAAAACATAGCAAACATCATAACAAATCTATTTACATTATAATATACTTATTCATCACATGAATTTACACATCATCATCACTTAACATTTCCGAATCGCTATCAGACTCACTATTAAAAGAAATTACCAAGTTCTTACTTTCCCAAATATCATCCACAAGTCCATCTACTTCCCACATGTATTTCTCTTTTTCAGTAACATGGTTTATGCAGTTTTTCCAATTTTGTACAGAGACCTTTTCAATCCCTTGGATGACTAAATCCTTCACATCGTTCAGTTTAAAAGTCTTGTTTTCCCTGGCAACGTGTCCTTTTACTTGACTCCATATCATTTCAATGGGATTAAGCTCACAGTGATACGGGGGAAGTCTCAAAACCTTATGTCCAAATTTTTCGGCAATTTCTTCAACTCTGTATTTATCAAACATATGTTTGATTTCGCTAACTTTTTTCAACAGTTCAATCTTGATCATGTCCTGGTTCCACGTAATGTTTTTCAACGATAGCCATTCTTGAATTGCACTTTTTTTCCAAGATGTCGTCGGAATTTTTTCTTTCTTCACCGAGTGATAGGGGGCATTGTCCATCACTACAAAGCTGTTTCGTTTCAATTTAGGCATGATATCTTCAAACCACTTCTCAAAATGGTTACCATCCATTTCTTCGTGGTAGTCACCGGATTTTTTTCCTACAAAAATGTCAGCCGCATCAGGTACAAATCCTTCATCACTTCCGATATGGGTAATGATGAGTCTTCTTCCTTTTCCTTTTGGTGCAGCCAAGCCTGTTGTCAAACTTGAAGAGGAAGCTTCATTGGTGCTTTTGATGTTTTTGTCTTGCCATACTCGACTTTGTGAGTGTCCTTCATTCACCCATGTTTCATCTAAATAATAGATTGAAGCATTTTCATTCTTCAGTTCTCTAATTTTTCGTAAATAATTTCTTCGCCATAAAATTATGTCGTGTCTTTCTAAAAGCATAGCCTGCCTTTTTCGCTTTTCAAAGGAAAATCCCAAATCTTTCAGTATCCTGTACAGTGTACTTCGGCTAATGTTCGTCGAAAAAATATCCTTATCATTGTTAATTTCATTTAGAACTTTGTCCAATGTAGGAATTTCATTTCGACGAAAACAATCATGAATTTTTCGTCGGATGCACGATAAAGTTGTCATATTTCATCATTCTTGTTCTTTTTCCAACGGCATAAGGTCGTTTTTTTCCTGGAGTACTCAAAGGACTTGTCGTCTTCTTTTCTTTTTTCAAACGAAAAACAGTTCTTTTGGAAACACCAGTTAGTTGAGACACCTTTCCGACGATTTGGTTAATGGAATCACTATGGTTTTCTTCTCGAAGTCTAGAATAAACATTCAATATGTTCCTGCGAGCTCCACTACCAATTGATTTTCCTTGCTTTGATGGCGTATACAGCTTGGATGGTGACGTTCCTTTTTCAGCCATGTTCAGAGTATCAAACACACTCCAATAAAATAGCACAAGAGAGATATGAACGTAAATACACACGCTAGCAAAGACGCAGAGCGAAATGGCGCAGACTTGGCCGGAAAGCGTATTTAGCTCGCCAGAAATGTTACCATGGAAACCGGTTTAGAATTCCGTTTCGGATATATTCATTCGCTTCGGTCAAAAAAAAAATGCTTTTTACAAATAAATAACCGATTATAAAGGTTCAAAAATCACTCCTTCATTGTAGGACAATTTTTACACGTTTATATGCATTTTCTTTATTTTAAATTCCAAATCAAGTTGGAATTATTTTTCATGCGGATGAACATCATTTCTGCCTTTCCCAATACTGACAAGTTAAGGTGAAACAGAGTATAGTCTATAAGAGAGTTAATGATACACACATAAAATTCAAGGAGTGAAAATTTTGATTCATTGGCCTTAGAACTCAGCTTCGAAGGAGAACTAAAATCTAATAAACATGATTCAAATTAAAAAAAAAAAAAAAAAAAAAAAACGATAGATTTTTTTGATCAGAAAACGGAATTCCAGTGTTCCAATTCCAATCACAATAAGGGACGCTGAAACCCAGTTGGAAGAGTAACGGATTAGCAAACGGAGGGTTGGAGGTTCGAAACGTGGTTCAATCAAAATCCGTTGTGTACACAGGGGCTGGTGCATTTAAATCTGTTGTGTACTCAAATGTCCTAACGTTGGCATTGTGTTGAAATTTGGAAAGTGTGGCATTCACCTCGTCCTTTCTGTGGTTCAAATTTAAAAGATGTTCTCGGACTTTCTCTCGGGGTTTGATCCCAGACTGTCACCCATTGAGCACTCTTTTGCTTCTGTGCGACTATAATTAGCTACCTACCTACAAACAACAATAAATAGTGCAGCCTAAGCTAGCTCAAATGTGAATTAAAATATTAAAATAAGTTACATACCTTCATAAAGTATTGGCGTATCGCGCACTTTGCAGATTTTGGGATTCACTATCTGTGAAAAAGTTGCTGAAGATGTCTTCCAGCTGTTTAGATCAGAGTTGTATACATTCATCCCAATCTCATTTTTGCGTCTAGATGCTACGAAGATGCAGTCATAGGTCGTCCATACCGATATGACGTCTTTCTTATAAGGCATGGGTGACATCAGCGCCCATGAATTGAAAGCAGGATCGTAACACTCGAAAGATATCATGGGCTCGTGTTCAAGTAAATTGCAGCGTTCCCCAAAAGCATAGATCTTTCCCCTTAAAACAGCCACTGGACCCTTGCAAGGAAACTGTGTCGTCTGCACCCAAGACCATTCCCTTGTGATAGGATTGTATCTTTCAACTATAGTAAGTTTGGTAAGGGTTTCGTCGTTTAGAACTCCTCCTATGATATACAACATACCATCAACCACAGCTACTCCGTAATGGCGTCTGTGTAATCTTAAGTTAGGTAGAGACTGAATCCTGTTGTAAGCAAGATCGAGTGACCAGCAACGATCCTCTTTCAGCAGGTACGCATGACCACTTGAATCACTCGCTATGACATCGGGGCTGACGGGAATTTCAGTCACATATCTCCAAAAATCGATTATGTCGTCGTAAGTGATCCTACAAGTACATTGGTTCGGGGAGGATTCGAAGACAATATGGCATTTTTCAGCAGGAATGGGGCGTTTAAGATACTGTGAGCCATACGGCTTTATCTCGAACTTATTTTTTGAAATCTCATCGCTGAACGAGTCACAAATATTTGATAATTCACGTTGGTTCATCCTCAGGTAGTTTATAAGACGCAAGGCACCTTGTCTTCGACTAAGATCTCGGTTTATCCATAGGTAAATTCCTTTCCAAACGGTCTCTTCACCTAGTATATTTAAGTCATCGCTTTGTAGAAAACTTTCCAGCACATAGGACGGTAACATGGGGAATGAATCGTTTTCTTCGGACACAAGCTTTTCAAAATTGATCAATATGAATCTGTAACAATAACTTGTGAGATCTAAATGATCTAGTCGAATCATTGTGCTATATATAGCGAAGCAGTTATCTGTAGATATGTGGAAGCGAATGTAGTCACAGCATCCCTTTAACAATTCTTTCATTTGGAAGAAATCCGCAGCCAGAGTCAAGTCCTGTATGTTTTTATCTGTTAGTCCAATTTCTCCGTCTATCACGTAATCGATAATTTGTTGCAAAATATCTGATTTGATTCCTTGCACTTTGCAGGTAGATGATTCAACATTAGATCCTACATAACAAGAAAATTTGGAAGTTAGATACAAAAATATACAAAAAATCCAAACAAAATAGGGGTATCCAAGTTGATACTGTATGCATGCTTAGAATATTTTAAGGGGATTAAAAAAAGGAGCTTTGTTTAACTTTTTAACTGTTATTTGCCAATTTTAGGCTATTACCTTTTCTCTGAAAAGACGTTAAGACGCACAGTTAAGTTACAGAGCTCCATTTATAAATACCTCCTACTTGGTAATATATTCCGCAACATCTAGTAATTCAATCAAATACTATTGAAGTGCGAATTGCTTTCAACAAAAGACTGATTTCTGTTACTAAGAATTAAACGTCCAAATGGTTTCGGTAATGACGAGATGTCTCGTCACCGAAACCATAAATACCGAACCATTCTTCTAACGATCGTGATAATGTTTTCTACTGACGAAGTATCTCGTCCATCAAGGTCTCGATTTTGCTAATGAAGAGATACCTCGTTGAGAAAACCATTAGGAGCGTTAAACTGGAGATTAAATATCTGCAGGTTGAGATCATTTAAAAAAGCGCAGGAAATCCTCATAAAACAGTAACAACGCCACAAGTACCCAACCTCTTGTTTTGTTCTTTAGACCATATGAATATCTACTACACTTCTTCACTCACTTGATTCCATTAATTCCACATAAAATTACCACCAGAAAATAAATGATGATTGATTCCACTACCATTGGCAACTAACAAAGATATCCGCAAATTAATCCATTTTAACCCTCTTGGTGATTGTCTCGACGATGTTTCTCGTCACTAGCAAAACTGACCAGATCTGATAGGCGTTATATCTCGTCATAAGAAGAAACCAACCAGATCTTGATCTCGACATTATCAAAAATCGGCAGTATCTTGATGACGAGATACCTCGTCAGTAAAAAAATTGGTCAGATCTTGATGGACGAAACATCTTGTCGAAACTACTTGGAGGGTTAATGAATAAAGCTTAAAGGGGTCCGGGACACAAAAATCGTCAAATTTGTGAAATTTTTTTTATTATTTGAAGAAATTCTCTGTGTTTTTCTGCTTAAAATGACTTCTAAATCATGTTTCTATCTGAATTAGAACTAGAGATATAATAATTTTTTTGTGCGTAGTTTTGAAAATCTGACACTCTTGACAGTTGTTGTCATGGTAACAACATCTGTCTTTAAAACTTTAAATGCGTTTTTCTCCATGATACATTTTTTCAAGATTTCCTGTATTCAAATTGCTATAAGTCGAAAACCGATAAAGTTTATGAGTTGAAATTTGGAATATGTCTTTTTCAAACATTATACTTTAATTCTGATTCAGCAAATTTGAAACAAATATTTACTTTTAAAAATATCACTTTTTAAAAAACAAGTACCTTAAAATTTTCAGAAATTTTCATTCAAATATTTTTTATTTTTTATTAAATTAATATTTTTTAAATTGCTGAATCCAAATTAAAGTTTATAAATTTGTGAATAATTTACTGCAAGAATTTTGAAAATTGATCAAGAATGTTTTGAGTTTTAGCAATTTAAAATGACCCCTCTTTTTTTCAAAAAATTTTAATTTAAAATTCTTAAAAAACTTTTGGAAACATTTTGTGCTGTGATTTCGTTTATTAGTTAGATGGGTAATCAGTACAAAAAAATTCAAAATTCTAAATTAATTAATAAAATTTTTTTTTTCAATGTGTCCCGGACCCCCTTAATGTGAGTAGAATCCCACCTTTATTTTCTCAGAGCTATTTTTTTTATCGTTACTAGAGGGCTTCACCCCATACTCACCTACGCTCGCCCACCCTCGGTGATTGCTACGTAATCCCATTTGGTTTGCTTCAAAACCAACACTTCTTTCGCAGAGTTTTCAATCTCCTGCGTCGTCGAAACTATCTTAATAATTCGTATATTCCTGATTGGACTTCCCGGGCCCTGACGTCAAAGTGAGGGCTCGCTTTTATTTTTAACACTTAATGCATCTTAAACTAATAGCCGCATCAGTAAAAAAACTTCTCCATCTTGTTCCTTGTACAATTTTAAATAAACCATGTTATTCTCGTAATTTTCTCATCTGTACTTCCTCGGGAAACCGTCGGAGAACTGAGCGAAAAAAGCGGGTTGAGGCTTTTGGACTTTCCGAGCTGGTCTTGCTTTCCGAGCCATAACGTCACAGCGAGTTTCAACGACCAAATTAAAAAAATCGTTGCGATGGTAATTGTTGCTACGATAAATTTTATATAGGGCATACTTGTTAAAAATGCCTTAATAAACCTGTAAATAAAACTAAAAATACCTGTTAGTAATCTTTCATTTTTGAAAACCGAATAGTATTAAGCTATAGATATGAGACAGTGTTTTAACAAAAAAATAACGAAAATGTCCCGATTTTTTTTTCCCGAATTAAAAAAAAATAATATATCAGAAACAAAATTAAAATTTCTAAAAAAACTCGACTAGCTGCAATAATTTACGTTTAGAGGTACTCTAAAAAAAACTCACGTCTGAAGACTGTGCGTGTTTTGCTCACTCGCGTTAGAAATTTCGCTTTTTTCGACTTAATAAACTCTAAACTACAGCCGCATCGGAAAAAAAGGTACAGCTACACTCTACGTTTATGAGTGATGGCAACGGCTTTGGCGATTTTTTTGGCTCACTTCTAAAGTTGCCAAGTAAAGAATTATTTCCTAACTCTAATGTCACAATTTTTTTTTCTTTTTACAACACACTTTTTAAACATATTTCAGAACGTTTTAAAAAGTATATTTTTTAAAAACTTTCACAAAAAGTAGTAAGCTTAAGCACATATCAAAACACATATGTGAACCAGCAGAGAAACTAAGCTACGAATGGTAAGAATAACCTGAAACTTATCAATTACACTAAATACAGTGAGCATGTTGAAAAAGGAAAAAGATTTACCATAGAAAAAAAGCAAGAAATAATACCTGATAAAGTCAGAATTCTCTCGTAAAAAAATAATGAAAACGAAAATGGTCAAAAAAACAAAACTCTTAATCCTGTCATGAAAACTATTATAAGAAAATAAAAATTCCACAACTGTCAAAATACAAATAAAAGGACCAATGGTATCACAGAAAACGATTTAAAAGGACCAATGGAATCAAAGGATATTTTAAAAACAAAATAACCAATGGGAGGAAAGAAAAAATTTCAAACGAATCAATGAAATCAAACGACTTTAACGGATTTTGGAAGAACTTTCTAGAATATTCAAAATGAAAATTAAAAGTTTCCGTTTGCCGAGGTTGCCATGAAAACCACAACAACAGCAACGAAAGATGGGTTGCCTTAATTTATCGTAACTCGTTACTAGAAGTGCGCCAAAAAAAAAAATCGCCAAGCCGTTGCCATCACTCATAAACGTAGAGTGTAGCTGTACCGAAAAAAAAATCTTCTCCATCTTGTTCCCTGTTCAATTTTGAACAAACCATGTTAATATCGTAATTTTCTGATCAGTACTTTCTCGGTAAACCGTCTAAGAATTGAGCGAAAAACGGATTTTGGAAGAACTTTCTAGAATATTCAAAATAAAAGTTAACATTTGCCGAGGTTGCCATAAAAACCACAATAACCGTAAAAACAGATGGTTGCCTTAATCTACCGTAACTCGCTGATAGAAGTGCGCCAAAAAAAAAATCGCCTAGGCCGTTACCACCGCTCATAAACGTAGAGTGTAGGCGTACCATAAATTTACCTTCTGGGACAAAGGCAGCACGGAAGAACGGACTTGCGACGGCCATTAAAATACGATGAACTGGAAGCGACTTTCCTTCGTCCGTCCACACTGTACCATCACATAGATTTCGTAACTGATGACGCTCGAAAAATGATAAGCGCTGGCTTTTGCATTTCACCATGGACTGAGGCATTTTCTTTCGATTCTTCTGGTTTATAAAATCATTCAGACAGATAAATTGATTCACAAATGTTTTAAAAGCATTTTGATTTATGTGTTGATTTGTGTGCTTGTTTCTGATGCAGCACGTACTAGTCTTGTATATGATTTCGTACTGATTTTCGTTGTTTGTTTTTTACTCATTCATGCTTATCATTGGAAAAGTTATGGATCAGCAACAGATAGATAGTTAACGTCGCACTGAAGCAACACAAAGGGTATTGACGACTGTTCGGAATCAACCCTGAAGGTCATAGAGATACGAGAACAGCACCTCGCAATTTTGAACAGTGGCCAGATGATGAGATCAACTGATGCCTGAGCTGGCACCCCACTCGGATTAACAACTGGCGGGTTGCGAGTTCGACACTAGGTCTAACAAAAGATCGTCGTGTACATGGGGGCTGGTTTTGTTAGACCTAGTTTCGAATGCACTATGGCGTGGTGTAGAATTTGGTCTGATTGGTGGAATCATGAGTTGCAGACTTTGAGGATTTCACCATTATTGTCGTCACTATAGAAATACGTATTCACACATCTACCCTGTCAGATGATATCATATCCCAAACGTGGCGATGCGATGCCAAAACGACCTACCAAATCAAGTTTTCGTAAAGAGGCCAAGTGGCTACTAGTCAACATGCTGGTCTCACTTTTTAAGCTTTTCTAAGTAGCCAAGCTCAGTAAGTCTACTTGTATTTCACATCTATGGTTTCAGTCATAGAGAAAATATAAAAGCAGAGTGAGTAATGGTAACTTTTTATGTACCCAGGATCATGTGATCAAAACAAGCTGTTATGTGGCCCTTAAACTATTTCGTCTGATGGGTGAAACCTAACATTCATCATCTCATTGGTCCATTGATTGTTCATCTGATAGTAGTAGACTTTGGCTATTTAACCACTCTTTTGTCGGCAACTCTATAAGAATGTGCATTCACACATATATCCTGTCATTAGATGTTTTATCGCCAAACGAGGTGATACCATAGAGGAGATATTAGAAGTCTATGGGTGATGCCAAACAAGTCAATTTTTTACAGAGAACAGTTATTTGACTGCTAGTCAACATGTTATTTCACACTTTTTAAGCTCCACTCAATAACAAAGTTCAGTCTACTTATGTTCTATATCTATGGTTCTCCACCCCGACAAGCAGGAGATGTCACTGTAGAATAATTTGTTCACACATCTTGGTTATATTAATTTAGAATTTCGGGTTGTGATCTTTTCAAGACGAAAGCAAGTTTCGTCAATAGGGCTCATCATAACGTTAGGATTGCAGCGTTAAAAATGCCGATTAAGGGATGTAATGTAAAAGTTGAATTAGTGAATAAACGATCCCCGATCCAAACAATTTGAAGATTGTGTTCGATTCGAAATCCTACTCAGAGTCATCACATAGGGGGTGTTGCCAGGTACAATTATCTCTATTGTTATAAAATGAAGTGTTTATGTGTTTGTTTGTTTGTTTCTTGCACGCAAAGTCCTGTCGAATCTATGGCACTTACAGTAATGAGATTTGGCACAGAGTTAGTCCGAAGTTTTTGCAAATTTAAGGTCGCGGTGATTTTTAAAATTCAATATAGAACAAATTTAAATGAATTTAATTATTATTCTTTTCTTTGGAATGGAACACCATAAAGAGGTAACAGATTCTAAATTTATTTTTTTTCGTTTCAGTTTTCATTTTGCGCGGAGGAATAATTTTCCAACAGACGATAAAAAGCAAAGTTTTAACTTTAATTATGTTGTTCTTTTTTCTATCTCCTAGACCGTTGACGAGAGAGTAAAAATTTCAAAGGATTTGAAATCTGCGGAAAATTTTACATCAGATCGTTACCTAAAACTTTGATGTTCTTTTATGAAGATTGCAATACAATCAAAGACGATAACGGACAAATGTTTGCAGATGATAAATTCGCTGCCAATGGTCTTGCTGCTCACTACCAATTAATAAGCAGACTCAACTTCACAAGCTATGACAAACCCGTCCTACGTAAAGCAATAAATATTGTGCATGGTTGCCGTAGTACTAATCTCGGAGACCTTACCTTGGCAACACACTTTAATGAGCAAAAATTACTGCTCGCTATGGCCTTTCTCGATATCAACAAATCCCCAGGTCCGGGTGGTATTCATGGACATAAGCTTGAAAACCTTGGCAGTATAGGAAAACAGAAACTGCTAGAAATTTAAACTTTTCATGGACGAAGGGGTACTTACCTCAAGAATGGAAAAGGGCCATAATTATTCCTATTAATTAACCTAATAAAAATTCCTGCTCACCTGGGGATTTCAGACCCAATGCATTGACTTGTACCACCAAGAAAATAACGGAGAAAATGGTCTTAATTAGACTCCAATTCTTTCTGGACAGGAATAATATTCTACCTGAAGAGCAGTTTGGTTTTCGAAGAGGTCACAGCACCATAGATCAAGTTCTATACTTTGCCCAAACCATCATGGATGCTCAGAATTTTAAACCTACTCATCACAGTCTCGCTGCTCTGTTGGACCTCACAAAGGCTTTCGATAGAGTCTGGAAGCACAAACTCATTTTAAAGCTGCATGATACGTTTAACATCAGAGGTAACATTTTGGCATGGATTTCAGATAATCGCCAACATAGATTTATTAGGGTCAAATTCAATAAAACTCTTTCAAATACTTACCACCTTAGCCAGGGAGTTACCCAGGGAACAGTTCTTAGTCCAACTTTCTTTGTCTTATATATGGCTGGTATTGAAAAAGTTATCACCCCTGGGACCCACATTGGAATGTTTGCAGACGACATTGCTCTCTGAAGCACAGGAAACACTATTGTCGAAATTGAGTCTAGAATCAACAATTCCTTAGAATCTGTATTTTTGTTTGTTGGGGAACTCAAAATGAGTTTTAACCCAGCCAAATCTATTTCTACCTTCTTTACAACCAATAAGCACCTTTACAACTATCAACCATCTTTGATACTCTAACATCAGGACCTTACGTATGAGAAACATCCAAAATATTTGGGCTTTGTTCTGGATCCAGAATTTACATGTAATAAACATATTGAGCATATTACCCTGAAGGCTAGGAAACGATTTAAACATACTTAATTACATCACAGGTCGAGACTGGGGTGCAGACGCAACTACCCTAAGAACTTCTTTTGAGGCACTCATTAGACCCATTCTGGAATACGGCTTTCCTCTCTATTGTTGTGCTTCTAAATCTAGCATAGACAAATTGAAAAAGGTGCAGCTTAGTGCTGCCCGCATTATTAATGGACAAACGCAGCTGTCCCTCTGAAATTGTCCTTTATGAAGCGGACTTGCAACCTTTTCACATAAGAAGACAGGCCAGCTTGGTCAAATATTACAATAAACTTTCCAGTATTGACCAAAGTAACAAAACGGCTGGATACTTAAACAACTGGACTAGCCATCAAAGACTAAAGAAAAACAGTCCTTTCAGCCAAGTTAAATCGCAGCACATTATCGCGGACATGGTCGAACCATATTCTCTTCTTTGCAATCTGAATATGCTTGACGAATTTTCCAGGGTTTTCTTCCACTACAACCTCTCTACTGCATTTAATAAGAAAGATTGCGTTCCTGACTTCATTAAACAATTGGCCTTGGAAATCATAAACAACATACCTCTAAATGACACCAAAATCAATGCTGACGGCAGTAAAACTGACAATCTGGCAGGTAGTGGAATCTACATTGAAACCCCTCGGGACAAATACTACGTTAAACAACGTAACCCAGACTTCTGCTCTGTTTTCCGGAGCGAACTTCTGGCAATTGACGTGGGACTAGAGACCATCATGAGTGAAAGCAACTTTGACGACATCTGGATTCTTACAGATAGCCGCACCTCAATGCAACATCTCAAAAACTGGACTTACATAGGGGATAAAACAAGTTTATCCATCTTACAAAAATTGAAGACTATCTCCCCTCATCATGATGCTCATTTTCAGTGGATCCCTTCGCACGTTGATATTCCTGGAAATGAATTTTCCGACAATCTTGCAAAGGAGGGTTCAATTCAACCCGTCCCATCCTCATTGGAAAACACTTTTTTAGAACTATTTTCGCAGAAAAAGGCCCAAATCAAAGCGAAGTGGCTGACGCCTCCCCTTCGTCACTGGTACAAAGGAAGAAAGCCGGGACTCTCCCTGTCGCTTCCTTGCGACAGGCGGTCCAGTGCTTGCCTCACTCGACTTGCTAGTGGCCATATAAAATGCCTTACTTATTCTGAGGGCAACAAGATCTACCCGCTTTGCCCTAGATGCCAGAGACATCAAGCATCGCCTTGTACCATATGGTACTAGCCGACCCTTTTCCCTAACACGTGGATGCTGGAATGTTTCGAAATGCAAAAACAACTTCAGACTTTGCACGTGCGGCTCATCGGCGGCCCGGCGTTCCATTTGATCCTTACACAGCTGGAATTTCCGTCGGTTCCCTAATCCCATGTCTGGGATCAAGTTCTGCTGTGGGGAACTCAAGTCGGCATGACAGACGGTTTTCGCATCTGTGTGGGGGTGTTTCTGTTCTGGAGAGGACATAAACATCTCTACAGGGCTCGGAATTCACCCCCCTCTCGTTGGCAGATGCGGTTCTGTTGATCGAAGCGAACGTGGATTTTGGAATTCGGACTCGAGATTCGACGAGAGACAGACGTCTCTGTTTTGCCATTTGTTACTTTGGCTTCAGGCAGGATTCGGTTGTCGATGGCTGTGCCCTTAATTATCTTTTTAAATTTTCTTGTAAATATTTAATTTATGTAAATAAATAGTTTAATTTTAAACCAGCTGTCCGTCAAATTCTTACATGACGGTACAGCTTATTAATATGGTGGCAGCGGGGTTGATTAGATTAAAACAGCCTCGACAAGTAAATCGAACCTGCGGTTTTGCCTGAAAGAGAAGGCCGATAGAACTTCGTAACCAGAAGTTCGGATTGTCATTTCCGCTGTCGGATTGTCACTTTCGCTGAAACCCGATAGAACTTCGCAACCAGAAGTTTGGATTTTCGCTGGAGACCGTTTCCCTTGTCTTAGAGAAAGCAAGAAGGAGGCACCGGAGTCACCGACCCCATCCATCACCGAAACGGAAACTCGTCGCAAGAAGTTCTGGTTTTGGTTTCGAGTTGCCGGTCCTTTTCAACGGAGCGTGAGCGGAATCGACGGAAAGTTCGACAAGTCCAGTTCATCAGGGGAATAGATTCCCCACCGGTTCGTCCAGAGGTCAACTTGACCGTTTATTATTGGTAAAAAGTCCCATCTGTTCGTCCAGAGGTCATCTTGACCGTTTATTATTGGGAAAAGCTCCCATCGGTTCGTCCAGAGGTCATCTTGATCGGTTATTTTTGGGAAAAAGTTCCCATCGGTTCGTCCAGAGATCATCTTGATCGGTTATTATAGGGAAAAAGTTCCCATCGGTTCGTCCAGAGGTCATCTTGACCGTTTATTATTGGGAAAAAGTCCCATCGGTTCGTCCAGAGGTCATCTTGACCGTTTATTATTGGGAAAAAGTTCCCATCGGTTCGTCCAGAGATCATCTTGATCGGTTATTATTGGGAAAAAGTTCCCATCGGTTCGTCCAGAGGTCATTTTGACCGTTTAATATAGGTTCATCGCGAACCGTTTTTTTCGTCAGTGGCGCAGTGCTATTTGTGCGCGTTGTGGAAGAGGTCGAGACGACCTACACCAGTGGGCTTTCAGCCGAAGAGTGTGTTTGTGGGCTTTTTAGCCGAAGGTAGTGCAGTGCAGTGCAGTGTTTCCACCCGTGGTCCAGCCTGTGGACAGTGGTGCCAAGTGATCCAAGTCAGCAGATACAGGTTAGTGCCATTTCCCTATTTTGTCACTGTGACTAAATTTCAAGAATTGTGTAATAGCTAAAATTTTGTTAATATCAATTAGTGTGGTCACTCTAAAGGAAATTGATTTAGCTTAAGTATCTTGAATCTGTATTGGTGTATATGAGAATTGCTAAATTATGGTATGTTGTATACTGTATGCCGTAAAAGTATTGAATTGGGTGTTGTGCAAGAAAAGTAGAGAAGTAATTTTGAATTCTCGAAATGGCGTACTTGGGCAAAGGTAGGAAACAAGATCTAGAGGAACTAGCTGAACTTTTGGGAATAACGGTTACTCCGGGATTATTTGCACCCCAAATTAAGGATTTAATCATCTCGCACGATTCCTACGATGAGGAATGCACAAAAGTGGCGTTAGAAAGGTTATACAAGAAAGAAAGGATAGAGAAAGGGTTATAGAGGAGAGAGAGGATATGGAACAAGAAAGACGGTATAACTTTGAGCTTGAAAAACTACGGATTGAGGCATCCCGACCAAAAGCCCAGGGAAGAACATTTTTCCCAGCGAAGGTAAGGGAGGAGAATTACCCACCGGCCCCCACTCGAGAGAGGAACGATTTTTCCCGCCTAGTTCCCCGGGAGGGAAATTTGACACTTCTGACCGGAGACTTATGCCGCGGTGTTTTGAGTGCAACGCGAGCGACCATTTAAGGCCAAATTGTCCGAGGTTGGGGAAAAGAATGTCAGTTGAATCGGTAAATAGACTCGGAGGGGAGGCCGAACATGAATTACTGATGCCGTATCTACAAAAGAGATATGAGCAAAGTAGTTCAGTTGAAACCCTCTTGCAGAAGTGTGGAGAAAATGTTGCGGCCCCGTTGGCGATAAATAAGACCGACGCGGAGTTGAGATCGGGCAAGCCTATTAGTCTTCCTATGACAGAGGCTAACGACCAGAAAAAAGAACTAAAGGGGCAGAGAGACGACGATGTTTCTGGAGGGGAGAAAGTAAGTCCCCAAGTAGCCAAGTTATGCTCTCCGAGGGTGGTAATCCAGACCGACACAAAGGTGCGATCGAAAGAACCGTTGGTTCTTCCAGTGGGGGTAGCAAGTAAAACGACGGGAATGATTTTCCTGGAAATACCGAATAGCAGTAAGGGAAAGATAACGGAAGGTGGCCCAGGGTTAGAAGAAGAATTAGAGGTGTCCGTTTCCGTTCAGGAGGAAACTTTTGAAATAGGTCACGTGGGCCAAAAGGGGAAAAGAAAAGAGTTGCTAGTGAATGAAGGGGTGAAGCCAAGACCTTTAGCGTTAGGTTCCGGAGCAGGATCAGATTGGGACCCACAACTTACACCGTTAGTGTTTTCCACGGTACACGTGAGCAGCGTTTACGCCCCGGCAGAATTGGTGCACGGGAAGAGTATAAAAACCCCAGACACCTTACGGTATGAGAAATGGTTAGGACCCCAGACAAAATTGTCACGAGATTGGCAGGAATGTGAAATCGGGAGGGTATTGATGATTTTAGCAATGCATCGACCAAAAAAATTGGAAATTCCGCAATCGAACACCGATCTGGGAAAGAAAAAAAAATTTATTTAATGCCGACAGTCTGAGTCGCGCTTTTTACGAAAATTCAAAGAGCTAAATAAAATGTAATTGAGGAAGATTTGTGTTGTATAGTGTAATATTATTGCGAATCATGTTTTGAGTTGAGTGAAATGGAGATTTTTGTAGTTATGGGCATTTCACTTAAATGTTTCTTTATTCTTGCTGGAGATTTTAAGTGCTAAAATTGTGAATCATGTTTGCTCGGAGTGAAATTGGTAGCCTTGTAACTATGAAATATTCATTCAATGATTTCTGTATCTTTTGCTGAGGATTTTAAATGTTAAAAGTTGTAAACTATGTTTTGCGTATGGTGGAATTGATTTCTTGTATCTATGTTCTTCACTCGAGTACTTTTCGCTGAAAGCTACGTGCAAATTTAAGTTATGCTTTGTGTAGAGCGGAAATTAATTTTGTGTTTAGGATGTTTTCACTCTGTCATTCTAAACCACTGTCAAAGATTTGTAGTCTTAAAATTGCAACTCATGACGTGTGTTGAGTGAAACTTAGGAATTTGGTTTTCGCTTAACAAGATTGATATTTTATATATGTTTTGGTGTATTTTGGTTTGTTTAATGAAAGTATTATTATAGTTCGTGTGGTTTGTTTATTCTGGGTTCGCTTAGCCAAAATATTGAATTTAGAAATATGCTTTGTTGTATTTTTGTCTGGTTAATGGAATTTGTATAGTTCGTAATGTGTATTGAAATTTTGGGTTTCGCTTAACGAAATTCTTATATGTGATGTGGTTAATGTGATTTGGTTTTAGTTTTAACGAATTCGGTATAAGTCTTAAAGTTTAGTGTTTATTTTGTTTTATTTTAAGTTGGTATTTGAGCCTTGAGTGACCATACTGTAAGGGAGTAGAAAGTTACTCCGGTATATGAATTTTAAATTGATTGGATTTAACTTGCCTTACACATATTCTTGAGTCACGGTTTCAGGATATGGTGGTCTTAAGTGATCTGTTATTCTGAATTGCCAGTGGGTGATTATCCGTGCGTCTGTGGATGCGTACGTTGAAAACTTTTCACCTTTGGGAAAAGTTTTTTCAGTAGTGGGGGCGGTTGTACCATATGGTACTAGCCGACCCTTTTCCCTAACACGTGGACGCTGGAATGTTTTGAAATGCAAAAACAACTTCAGACTTTGCACGTGCGGCTCATCGGCGGCCCGGCGTTCCATTTGATCCTTACACAGCTGGAGTTTCCGTCGGTTCCCTAATCCCATGTCTGGGATCAAGTTTTGCTGTGGGGAACTCAAGTCGGCATGACAGACGGTTTTCGCATCTGTGTGGGGGTGTTTCTGTTCTGGAGAGGACATAAACATCTCTAGAGGGCTCGGAATTCACCCCCCTCTCGTTGTCAGCGGCGGTTCTGCGAAGCGAACGTGGATTTTAGGAGGGATTCGGACTCGAGATTCGACGAGAGACAGACGTCTCTGTTTTGCCATTTGTAACTTTGGCTTCAGGCAGGATTCGGTTGTCGATGGCTGTGCCCTTAATTATCTTTTAAAATTTTCTTGTAAATATTTAATTTATGTAAATAAATAGTTTAGTTTTAAACCAGCTGTCCGTCAAATTCTTACATGACGGTATAGCCTGAACACATTTTGGACTGCCTGGGACTCGTCTGGGAGAAGATTCATTCTTCTCCTCTCTCAGTCTTGGATTTCATTTAAAGTCAACGGATTCCTTGATCTGGTATGACGGAGTCAGGGATTGGAGATTATTAACAACAGCAACAATGATTTTCTTTAAATGAATAATTTTTAAATTGAATATATCTCTTATATTTTTGCAAAAGCATATATATTCGCATTTAATTCACATATTATTACCATGTACTATTTGTATCAACAAAGCTGCGTGAGTAATGCAAATAAATGATGAAAAAAATATATATTTAGTCATGTTAAAACAATAAGTACTCGGGTTACTTACATATTGATGTTTTATGAGGGACCTTTGTTCTCAACCTAGTACACGAGTCAGTAATTTAACTCTCCTGGTTGTTGTCTCGATGAGATATCTGTATTGGACGGAAACAGACCAGATCTCGATGGACGAGATAGCTCGTCGAAACCACTCGGAGGCGAAACCTAATATTGGGGACAGTTATTTACAGAAGCGGCTCAATCCCATGATAGTACTTTACGCAAGTCCAATTTGATTGGCTAGTTTCACGGGCTTGGCTTCACTTGGATATCTCGCCAATCTGATTGTTGCAGTAACCATTTGATTTTGAATATGCGCGTTGTTTCGTAGAAATACAATACAATATATACACTAGCGCCTCAGCGTACAGCGTAAGTGTCCGACAAGTTGACTCTGATTTGCTCCTCATTTTCATATATATGTTGTATGGTTGTTGTTAGTAGTATTTCTTGCCAACTTATATTAAAGGGTACTTATACTTTAAAGAGCTTCTTTTCGTGATGCAACGATGGCCTAATGGCTAAAGTCACCTACATTCAGATTAGCGTCGGCAGCGGAGGATGTCTACCCCAGTTCGAACCCAGCTGGCGGAAAAGTTTTTAGATCCTCCAAATTATTTTTAAAAAATTCCAATTTAATTCCTTTTCATTCTAATTTACTTTTCCCAACTTTTAATACCCTTTTTAAATTTTTCCAAACTTCCGTTGATTTTACATAAATAATCTAAGAACCACTCCTGAACTCACTACCAGCTGATATTTTTCCGCCCCTCTGCCGTCCCCTTTGCTTTAGGATGATTGTGTCGTATCCACCGCTGGCTTAGGACCATTCTGATGTAACAAAAAGCATACATAAAACACTAACTTATATAATTATTAACTTTTTTATAAAAGGATACAATTTTCGGCTTCCACCACTACCCACCCATAGCCATGGATCTGAAAAGAAAAGAAGAAAGCACAAAGGAAGAGATAAATCGCCAACAGAAAAATTCTCATGACTACGTATCTAGGTCATGTGATCCGATTAGCCAATCAAGTTGGACTTGCGTAAAGTACTATCATGGGATTGAGGCGCCTGTGTTATTTACCTTGCATCGGACTGCTATTTTACCTAGTACCGGGTTACGTTATTTAATATACTATCGGGGCCAGTTATTTTACCTAGAATGGGGACCAGTTATTTAATCTGGTATTTGAGTGCGTGTCCAATTGATAGGCTCGGGGAAATTTCTGGTGGTATCTGGCTGCCCAAGTATAGGGACCAGTTCTTTACTTCAGTACCGGGGCAGTTATGTTACCTAGCATTGAATCTCGAAGTGCAAATGTTCGGGGAGTTTGATCCAACTGCAGAATCGCTCGACCCAAAAGCATTGGCTAATCATTTTTCGACCTTTTGATTATACAGGTCCTTAGACACACGCACACGCACATGGGAGCTGTGTCAGCTGAAAATCAAATTTCAATTAAAAGATGTTGCGAAAAAAAGAATGGAAAATTAAAAGTTGTAAAAAGCGAACGAGATAGTTCGAATAGATTAATCAAACTAAAATTGAAGAAATTGTTTTTCAATTTTTAAGTAAACAGTTTTTAATTTTTTTTCATTTTTAAGTACGTTACACGTTTTTTCGTATTCAGATGAATAAACGTTCACCATATGAGAAATAGATTAACTTCTCTGAATATATTGATTTTTATTTTGTGTATTTTTGTGTGTGTGTGTGTGTGTGTGTGTGTGTTTGTTTGAAAAGAAGTCGCGTGGATCTGACAATGAATTAAATTCAATTAGTTTTTTCTTTCAGTCGTTTTGCGGGTGCTGACTGCAAAATTAAATTTATTTATAATGCTGTGATCAAGAAAGATTAAAATATTAGAATAAATGTCAAATTTTTTGTTTTATTTTGAAGAAATAACCTATGCTGGTATAGTAGTCAACGTATTATGTTTAGTTAATTTGTGATGAATTTTTTTATTAAAGTTACTTTTTTTAGCTATCTCGTTATTCATTAAACCAGTTGATGTTGACATCATATCACTATGAGAATTAACATGCATATCCATAGCATCTACAACTTACACCACTCCATTACTCTCTTCATAAAGCAGACCTTAATAACGCTAATTAAGTACTTTATATGCGCAAAGCACTTCCGCTGATCATCCAGATTTCGAGCCGAACAATTTAACTATAATATGCAATTATCTTTATGATAATGAATAATCTTACTGCGCTTTGTTATAGGTTAATTCAAATGACAAAAAGACAAATCAATAGAGGAAAGATATTCAGATAAAGGAGTTAAAGAAAGGCGGCTAAGTTCTTTGTACTAACTTTTATAATGCCGATTTAATTTTTTGAATGAACTTTATTATGTTATATTTGTATGCATATTAAAGTTAGAGTAATTATTTAGGAGTTACTGTTTCCAATAACAATTTATGCTAGAAAGCTTAAATTGTGTTACGAAATATACGTATTGTCAAACATTATATAATTCTATGTTCGTATTATAGACGATTAGAGGTTTATTCCAACGAAGGCCTACTTCACTTATTACTGTTAGATATTTACATCACACACATACATACACACATACATATACACATATATATACACACATACATACACACACATATATATATATATATATATATGTAGTGTCCAGCCTCTGCCTGCCACTAGAGGGCACCTCTGCGCTATCATCTTCGACCACTGCGCAGCCACACCGCGCATCCGTTCATCGCCAAGGGCCAGAAGCAAGTGCTCGGACGTGTGTGAAGACGTTCGACGTAACAGCTACGACGGGCAGCAGCGAGCAACGACGGCGTGGGTGGGTGAGTGGGGGGGGGGATTGTGAATCCCTCGGAACTTTAATTGACTATAACTTACCTTCAGTGTTTTAACCGGCACATTTGTACACACGCATTCACCAATATTAGATTTGAGTTATTCTATAAAGCGATTCTGGATTACACCCACACCCGGCCCCTACTTAAATCTATATTTATGTGCAAATCAATCGGTTTAGTAATAATCCTGGCTTCTGGGTCGAAAGATTCCTGGATCAAATCCGGGGAAAAGTACGAGTGTCCATCTAAACTGGTTGTGTGACCTCTCTATAAGCGGGTTGTGCATAGAGTGTGTGGTATGTATGTAAAGTGTAACGTGACTCCAACCATGGTGCACGAGGGTGACGCAAATTAACGATTCCGTTCATGTAGTGCCGTAATAAGTACTGTTCGATTGACCGGAGACATAAAAAAATTGTTTAACATTTCCTCAAACCTTTTTCTTAAAGCAATTTTTGGGCCGAGATAACCTGGTTGGAAGAGCAGTGAATTAGAAACGAAAGGGCTACGATTTCAAAACTCGATCCAACAAAGACCGTCCTATACATGAAAGCTGGTGTAAGTTAAACCTGTCGTTGCCTCAAATGTTTCCACGTTCGTGTGGGGTGGAAGCTTGGAGAATGGGGTGCCAGATCAGGTGTGACCTCGTCATCTGACGGTAGTTCAAAATTACGACGGGTTGTCCAAGGATCCGGGACCGTCACTAATAGCGTTGTGTTGCTCCAGTGTTCAACGTTAATAAGACTGGCAACTTACTACAAACAGCAGTGGACTGAGTGTTGTCTTATTTTTTAGAGTTATAAGCTTCATGACCCTCCCTGGATCCACTCATCGTTTATGTTTAGAGTGCTTGGTTCAGGGCCAGGGGAGAATTATAAGCTTATAGCAATGCGTGCGGAAAGTAGCTTAAGTTTATAAAAAGCGTTGAAGAGATTGAAGAAAGGTGTCTATGAAAACGTTTATACAAGCCCAATCTCTCTATATTATAAAAGCTTTGCCGCCGCAAATGCAGACGCAGGATTGAAAACTAGCTTTTTACGCTCGATTTTTAGACGGTTTCCCGAGAAAGTACGGATTAAAAAATTACGAAATTAACATTATTTGTTCAAAATTGTACAGAGAACAAGATGGAGAAGATTTTTTCCCGATTATGGCTATTAGTTTAGAATGCATTAAGTGTCAAAGTAAAAAAAAAATAAATAAAAAAAAAAACGAAATTTCTAACGTTAGTGAGCAAAACACACACAAATTTTCAGTCTTCAGCAGTGAGTTATTTTAGATACCTCTAAACTTGAATTTTTGCAGCTCGTCGAGTGTTTTTAGAAATTTCAATTTGGTTCCTGGTAATATTTTTTTGAAATTCGAGAAAAATCGGGACAGTTTCGTTATTTTTTTGTTAAAATTGTCATATCTATAGCTTATTACTATTGATTTTTAAATTTAAAAACATCACGGGATACCTTAGAATGTACCCTTTCTTATAGTACAATAATTTTTGAAATTGGTTAATAAGTAAATTCAATGCGATTAAAAATTAGCCATACAAATTTCGTAATTTTTAGATCGTAACTTCCGATATAAAACTAAAACTCTTATATCTATAGCTTAATAATATTAGTTTTAAAATTTGAAAATACCACGTGAAAGATTAGAATGCACTCTTTCTTATGGTATAATTATTTATAAATAAATGATAGTGTACAAATTGTTCATCGTGGAGATAAGCGAAGATGAAACGTGAAACGGCTTTGATGAAACTCGCTGTGACGTCATGGACGTAAAGTCCAATCTGGAATATACGAATTATTAAGATAGTTTCGCTGTCGGAGAGGATTGAAAACTCTACGAAAGGAGTGTTGGTTTGCGAAGCAAACCAAATGGGATTGGGTAGCAATCACCGGGAGTTGGTGAGCAGGGGGCGGATCCCCCTAGTTCTATATATATATTTGCAAGCTCTTTCTGAAGTTCTGCTGATGAGACGTTTCTCATGTACTACGCAGTTATTGACAGTTTTTAAATCATTAAGCGTGTTTAAGCGATCACAGTACACTGTAGATACCACAGATTTCTCTGCTCTCCTCAGATAGGTAGGTAGACAAGTCACGTCGCACAATAGCAAAACGGGCTATTGGCATTGATCTGGGATCAATCCCGAAGGGAAAGATCCAAGCTCTTCATAGGTAAAAGTGTGGTAGAGTAATATACTGTACTAAATTGGCGTATATCCCCCTGAAGGTCCTGTACGTATTATTTCTTCATGGAACCTGCAGACTTCGCTGCATGTTTTCTAACAAGTTTCAGCTTTTTGTCCAACAGAATTATTTCTAGAATTCTTTTAACCAATTGATGTGGCTATTTAGTTATTATTTGTGAAGTAGGATAAAAGCAATAGTTACTACACCGGAAATTACAAGATGCTTCAATGGGTTAGCTTGCCTTCTGGAAAAACGTGCTCAACAAGAAAATCAAGTTTTACCCTTGAAAGAACCAAAGTGAGTAAAAACTGGATCAAGCAATTAAACACTTCACTGATATTGCCCTTCAGCATATGTTTGACAACTGAATACAATGAAACGTAGCACGACAGATTCGATGCAGACAAGAAGACAACAACCGAACGGAGTGTATGCTCAGCATGAACAATAGTTAAACCCAAGTTTAGAGACTCAAAGAAACTGTTTGTATGACATTGAAAACAAATTGACTGTGCAGGGACTTTTTGTTTCACATCACTGTGTCGGGAAAATGGATACTATCAATTTAGATTTTTAACCACTTTAAGTAACGCGCAATCCAAATTTGACTGAGTAATGAGATTAATATTTAAAGGGAAAAGAACTACCTTTATTAAGGGAACGAATTTTCGTTCAGTTCGTTCAAAAACATTCGACTCATGCAACTTCCACGTATGTGTATTATTACGAATTTTGTACCGAATGATAATTTTTCGTAAGTCCCTTTATATCTCAATCGCTTGTCTGAACATCCAATGAATTTGAAGATTGGCTGAGTTAGATTTTTATGTCTCCAGGGGCATATTTGGAAAAACTGCACCAAACGATAACAAAGTAGCATACAAACTTAAGGAAAGGTTTTACTGACATAGAAGAGAGAAGATATATTCCCTGGCCGGTATCAAACCTGTGCCTCCTACAACTCGCAGGTTGCTAGCTCATTGGATAAAGCCACTGAGATCTGAACGATTGAGACAACCCAAATCTTATCACAAATGATCAAATTTCATTTCGTTGAGTTTCAGAATACAAAAAATAGACCACAAAATTAGGGATTGCAATCCGGCACGATTTTCAATCCGGTTGGATCCGGCCGGATTCGCACTTTGTCCGGTTGGATCCGGCCGGATTGGAATTTTGTTAATACGTCTATCTAACCAGTATGTATTTTTCCAAAATCGGCTGAGTGAAAGTAGGTAAAAAGGATACTACTCCAAATTGACGAACAAAACGTTTATTTTAGCATTAGAGAATCAACTTTATTAATTAATAATTATCCATAGGTAGGAAATCAGTCACTAACATTAATTATAGTAACTATTAGTACTGCTAGTAGTAAGTATTAAACGATTGATGATGATCAGTCTTACTAGTTTCCACCCCAAAAAACATCTACTTGTTTTATATGTAGTACTTTTCTACTTATCTAAAATTAAGTAGTCTCTATTTTTTAATGTCGTTGAGCAAATGACATATAAATTGTACCTACCCTTGCCTCATACTAATACAAAAATCTAAAGTTTTGCAGTACTTGGTCAATATAACAAACAAGTGAACTCTTAATTCTTCTTAATTGCTTAAATCGAAATTATATAGTAATGAAAATCACTTTTGAGTTTGAAAGAACCATCTAAAGAAACACATTTTATTAATTGTGTCATCCCCCGACCTATTTCTCAATGAAATAAACTAATAACGCAAATATAACCAGCGGCCGAGAAAAGGCCCTCTCAGCTTCAACACTATTTGATTCAACCGTCATTAAGTAGTCGTACATAAGAGACAAATATTTTCCTTTGACTCCATTTCATATACAGGGTGGTCCCGAATTCATGGTACAAACTTTAATGGTAGGTACAGGACATTGTAACAATGATTTATTGTATAGGAATGTATAGTCGCAAGTGACGCGGTGTGGCGTAAACAGGGGAAATAAAAGGAAAGAGAAATGGAGTGCTATTTACAGATGAAGCGACATTTTCACGCGAGGGTGTCTTTAATGCGCACAATTCCCATGTGTGGGCAACCGATAATCCACATGCAACGCGTCGACATGCGTTTCAACAACGTTTCAGTATTAATGTGTGGGCTGGTATTGTGAACGACTTTTTGATTGGCCCATATTTACTACCCACGCGGCTCACTGGCGGAAGCTATCTTATTTTTCTGAAAGAAGTGTTACCACAACTGCTGCATGATGTTCCGATCGCCATTCGTAACCGCATGTGGTTTCAGCACGATGGGGCGCCAGCACACTTCAGCATTGATGTACGGAATTACCTGAATGCCACGTTTGGTACTCGATGGATTGGGCGTGGTGGACCAGTCCCTTGGCCACCCCGATCTCCCGATTTATCGAGCCTCGATTACTTTTTATGGGGACATCTAAAGCATCTTGTTTATGAGACTCCAGTTGACTCAGATGAGGATCTCGTCGCTCGCTTATCTGTAGCTGCTGCAGGTGTGCGTGAAATACCAGGCATCTTTGAACGTGTACGCCAATCGCTCCACCGACGCTGTCAAGCATGTATCGATACTGGTGGACGCAATTTTGAACAATTACTGTAAACATGACACTTGTCAACAACGCTTTCAATAAAATCTTTGTTTTTCCTTTCGGCCGTTATTTCCCCTGTTTTCGCCTCACCGCGTCACTTGCGACTATACATTCCTATACAATAAATCATTGTTACAATGTCCTGTACCTACCATTAAAGTTTGTACCATGAATTCGGGACCACCCTGTATATGAAGTTATTTCTTTCTTCTTTATTTTCTCAAAATCTGTTTCTTTTCTAAAGTTTGTCTTTTTGCAATAGTCTTCATTTTCTTGCAGAATTTGCCTTTCTGATTCCTCTTTATTAAAAAAAATATTATTGATGATTAAATTTATTATTTTTGCTAGAATCCTCCAAACTGATGATTGAAAAATATAAAATCGATTAATTCAGAATCGATTGCTTAATAAACGATTTTGCGACTTTAAAGTTGGGTTTGAATAATCGTTTATTTAAAAAAAAAAATCGGTTTATCGGATTCTGACCGGATCCGATAGATGTTACCGGATCCGGTAGGTAGCTAAATGATGTCGGATCCGCCGAATCGGATTGCAATCCCTACACAAAATGTCCCACGATTATGTAACTACGTACTCACTGATAAAAATATTCGACAGATTTTGGCAATAAAACAAATTTATAAATTTCCACATACTTGTTTGATTTGTCGTTATTACACCAATATGCGTTATGTAGTTCAAACTGTCTAACAAGCACAACTCAAATTGGACAAACCAAATAGACGCTGTCCAAGATCAATTCTTGTTTACACCCGTTTTGCTCACCTTAATCGCCTTTCCGTGGTCACCCAAGCGCTTAAGTGTTTTTTCTGTCTTTTCATGTGGGCAAGTACCGTTGACCTCAGTCTATATAATTAAGGGCATCGTTTCGTATCCTGTTAACGCATCTTCTTTCACGGCTATCGGATCAGATCCAAGTACTTTAAGCGCTGAAGATGCTTGTTAACAAAACATCGATCGTATTACCAAATCAAGGGGATGATTACAACCCTGTTTATAAAAAGAAACGAACAAAGGGCTTTTAATCATTAGTTGAACAAAGTGCATCATCATTGAAAAAGGATCTGCAGACTTTTTTTTCTAGTTTGATGACGTGCATTGACATGAAGGCGTGGTTTCGAAATTGTAGTAAATGAAGATGTCAGTGGATGATATAAACATCACGCGTTGCCCCATAAATGTGTGTACAAACCGCACCTCTCTTTTTTCAACATTCGAGTTCAACATTTAATGCTCAACTTGAACTACTTATTTGATGCAAAGGCTGCACAACTAAAATTTAAAGTAGTTAAAAAATTTCTTTTTTTGTGTGTGATTTATTTATCATTGTTATCTCTGTACCATTCCGCAGGCATCTATCTAAATTTTATAGAAGTTGCTATGGTTGGTAGTTGAATTGACGTCGCACTTGAGTACCACATTGAACTATTGGCGTTGGTCCGGGATCGATATCGAAGGGAAATTCGTCGTAATTTTGAACCAAGATCAGATCACGAGGTCACATCTGAGCTGGCATTCGACTTCCACAGCTCCACGAACGTTCGGAAATTTGAGGCTACGACAGATTTAAAAAGCACCAGTCTCCACACATACGGCAGTTGGCCGACCAACCGGTATAGTGGTTAAGGTGTTAGCCTCTAGATCAGAAGGTCCCTGATTCGAATCCAGGTCCGGGCATGGATGTTTGTAAACGTATGGTGTAGAGGCGGCTGGTGCACCTTTAAATCTGTCGTGGCCGAAAGTCCTCACGTTGGGTTGGCGTGGAAGTTTGGAGAGTGGGGTGCCAGCTCAGGTGTTGCTTCGTCATCTGACCGTGGTTCAAAATTACGAGGTGTTGTCCTCGAATCTTTCCCTTAAGGGACTGATTCCGGACCGTCATTAATAGCCCGTTGTGTTGCTCTAGTACGGCGTTAACTAAAAATTACCATTACCATACGGCAGTGGTTAAGGTGTTAGCTTCTAGATCGGAAGGTTCCTGGTTCGAATCCGGGTTCGGGCATGGATGTTTGTAAACGTATGGTGTAGAGGCGGCTGGTGCACCTTAAATCTGTCGTGGCCGAAAGTCCTCACGTTGGGTTGGCGTGGAAGTTTGGAGAGTGGGGTGCCAGCTTAGGTGTTGCTTCGTCATCTGACCGTGGTTCAAAATTACGAGGTGTTGTCCTCGGATCTTTCCCTTAAGGGACTGATCCCGGACCTTCGTCAATAGCCCGTTGTGTTGCTCTAGTACAACGTTAACTAAAAATTACCAATTACCACATATACGGCGGTCTTTGTTGGATCGAGATTGGAATTCGTGACCCTCTCTCAGCCAAGTTGCCTCGGCCCAGAAATTACAGTATGCAAAAAATACGTTAGAGGAAATTTTAAACATTTTCTTCTTATGTCTCCGGCCAATTGAATATTACTGATTCTGGCACTACATGGGTGGAATTGTGAATCAGCAGATTTGCCGTGCATCAGCCTACGTACACGACGGTCTTTTGTTGGTTCGGGTTTTGAACTGGCAACCCTTCAGTTGCTTATCCGTTACCCTTTTAACCATTTTACTGCGGTCCTTGTCTGTATTAGAGCTACTTGTGCGGCATTTTTTTTCTCTGTTTTCAGCTGTGTTGAACAGCTGCTGAAGGGCAATAGCAGTGGTGTTTGATTCAGTTTTTCCTCGCTTTGGTTCTTTCAATTGAGGGATGTGTTTTTCTTGTTGAGCCCGTCTTTCGAAAAGTTCATTTAACCCTATGATCATCATGTACGTTCCGAGTAGTATACTATTGGTTGAAAGAATCCTAGAAATAATTCTATTGTTCAAAAAGTCCGATTAGAACAGATACAACGAAGACTGAAGTTTGCATGATATAATAATACGTGCAGGACCTTCAGAGGAATATGTAACAATTAAGAGCAGAACTGTACTCTACCAGACATTTATCAATGAAGTGCAGAGCAATCTACAGTGAATTATGATTGCCTGCTCAAGCTTATATGATTTGAAAACTTGCCAATAACAACGTACACATAAAAAACATCCTATTAGAATATCTGCAGAAAGGGTTAGCAAATAAATTTGGGCCTGGGTCAATGCTTTGTGTGGAGATCATTTTCAACGTCTTCTATAAACTTACAGCTCTTCGAACGCACAGTATAAGCATTTAATAACATGATTATAATATAAAACACCACAATACACTGTTCGTTGAGGTAGGTATTTTAATTAACGTCGCAGTGGAGCAACACAACGGACTATTGGCGACAGTCCGCGATCAATCCCCAAGGGAAAGAACCGAGGACAACACATCATCATATTGAACAACGGTCAAATGACGAGATAAACACCTGAGCTAGCACCTCACTATCCAAACTTTAACATACGCCAACCTCCACTTAGACAACGGTCTTTGATTGGATCGATTCTCGAAATCGCAACTCTGGTTGCTAATCCGCTATTCTACCAAATGAGCTACCACAACCCACTGCTGATTGAGTGATCATACTGTTACTTAATATTGTGGAGCATCAGATACGCCGCTTGTAACAAACGTTTACCCCAAATGACCAATGACCAGACACTGCCGTTTTGACTGCCCATTGTCACAGTGTGACAATGTCACACGTCAGAGGAGAGAATCGTTCCCTACGACACCATGTCCGTGACTTAGTCCACATTGCTGTCCCTCGCGTCTCGTTTTATTACAGATTCCGCCCAATAATGTATGCATATCCGCGCTCTGATCACGGGTCTTCAATCATCACAAAAGTAATAACAGTGCTCTTTGTATCCGGGGCCTTGCTAATAACAGGTTTTCACCTGTTATCGAACAAAAAGTAAGGGCTCCGTGAGCGTTGGAGTTGCCACAAAAGACGCACTGTATGAAAAAGTCATTGTTACGTGAATGCGGATAATTGCTCGGGAAGTATTGTTCTCTGATTGTGGTCTGTGCTGCGCCGTTTGGAAATGTATAAGTTCTGGCGATGTCATTCGGAAGCCCATCGAAAAGCGAGTTTGGGTTACGTGACGGATTTCCAGGAAGGATTTAGTGAAAGAAATTATTGTTTTCGGATACAAGAACTGGAGTTGGGAGGACGTGTAAGAATTTCTTTTGAAGAATTCTTTATGCTTGGGGCGTGCCTTGGAATTTTTATCTCAAAACGTTACAGTGATCCGAAGTAAACGCTTGGATTCAATTTAACTGGAAGTTTTACTCGAATATTTTAAAGGCCTTGTTACAAAACATTTTTAATAATTCAAAAATTTCAAAAGTCGTTTGCAAAAATCAAATTTACAGTTGTGTCAAAAACAGAGATCAAATGTTTAGATACAAACATTTTAATCGATTCTTCACATTATGGGGCTGTCATGACTCAGTGGGTTTTTCCAATGCGCTAATAACCCTCGAGTTGTAGCCGGCACAGGTTTGATTCCTCCCTGGGTGTATTTCTCTCTTCTAGGTCAGCAAAACTTTTCTTGTATATGTCTATTCCTTGACGTCGTCTGTCTTGTGTTTAGTATATAAAGGATAATTATGGCTCTTACGCCATATTTATTCATTCTACGCCATCTCAACCAACCATATGTTTCTCATAAATAATTGCCTAATAGGAAGTTCTTTTTTTTTTTAAATAAATTTCTAAATTCCGAATTTTTATGTTTAAAGACGGTGACTAATTTAGTTATACAATAAAGATTTTGTTCCCTTGATTGATTGTGCAATGAAATGTATTTTCACAAATTTCACAGTTAAGGCCCGGTGCACACATCAGGTTTTTCAACGTGCGGCGCCGCTGCCGCAACGCAAGTGCGGCCTGAGATACATTAGATCCAATGGAGCAGTGCACACATGCCTCCAGCGCCGCTGGGGCGACGCATGTCCAATTTGCGTGCAATTTGCACCGCATTTATCCACGGCGCCGCACGGTCGACGCACATGGGTCTCCGTTCTGAACTACCTTGTTTTCATAAACAAATGGAATATAAATAATAATTAATAAGTGGTTGTATCCAGTAACGTCTATTTAGTTTCAAAATATACATTTTTAGACCAAGTAAGCGAAATAAACACGTTTTCTTCGATAGACTATTTATCGCAAATGGCGTGCAATGAGTTCGTGCGTCATTTCACGGTTATATGTGCATAGTTGGGCTTCGGTGCCGCAGTGGCGCCGCACGTTGAAAAACCTTATGTGTGCACCGGGCCTAAGTGTCAGTCAATTCGAATGCATTGTTTACTTTAGAAATTTTTGTTCAAGTACATAATTGCATATTACTGTAGTTCACAAAGAAGATATAATTGTTTGCATATATATTTTAGATTGTTTAGTATCTATATAGCCGACCAACCGGTATAGTGGTTAAGGTGTTAGCCTCTGGATCGGAAGGTTCCCGGTTCGAATCCGGGTTCGGGCATGGATGTTTGTAAGCGTATACCAACTCAGGTGTTGCTTCGTCATCCGAACACGGTGCAAAATTACGAAGTAATTGTTAGGAGCAATGATGGTCCTCCCACTGGGTGCTCCTTCACAAGTGGCCATCACTTCCGGCCTTGTAGTGGCCAATGACTTCGGTCAAATGTGCCCGCCATTAAAAAAAAAATATCTATATAAATAAGAATGGAGTGTTTGTTTGTACATTCGATATTTTCGACCCATTTCAAGTTTTCTATCCGTTTTGGACCCTTCTGATGCCGAATCCGCCTTTTTCTCGTTTGGTGTCTGCCCGTCTGTCTGTCTGTATGTTGTGCCCTATACACGTCCACGCGATTTAAGATATTTTCATGAAAATTTGCATACAGTGAGTACTTATCTTCATTTAGTGAGTGGCATTGGTTGCGAAAGTCTGTCTGTCCGTCTTTCTGTTCTATGCTCGATTTTGTGTTTGTGTGTTTGTGTAGACATCACATGAATTGTATTCCAGATATTTGATTGCATTGTATTTTATTTTATACATTTATCTATAAGTTTAGTGAATGCAATATTAAACATTTCTTTATTGTTATATTTAGTTGAGTTTCATGCTAAAACACCTGAGTAAGTATACTTAAATCAACCATAATTTGGTAGTTTTGGAAAAATTGGAATGTCTATTGAATATTACGATTACTTCGATTGCTTTACCAGTACTGCTAAAAAAGTAATTATTCTTCAATTTTTTTTTTTTATGGAATTTCATCTCTGATACTTTATTTATTTCGAGTCTTATTTTTATTCTTTCCGCAATGAAAACGATTTCCGAATATTTGGGACAGACGATATTTTTCAATGAAACGAGAATGAACAAGATCGCGCGAGCAGTGATATTTTTTCTGGTTCTTTCGCTCTGAATTAATTTCACATTTCTAAATTTTGTACACTTTTAGTTGTAAGTTGTGGCAACTGTGCGAGATAAAGAGATAAAATTGAATCACAAATTAATATCTTTAGAACAATTTTTTGCGACATCTTTTATTTTGTTTTACTTCACTGTTTCCTGTTTTAAATATTTATTATTTTAAATTTAAGTTAAATTTATTTTAAATTATATAGTAAATTTTAAGTGTTGTTATGCCATTATTGAAAGAATAATGCCGTTATTTAAAGAATAATGCCGTTTTTTAAAGAATAATGCCGTTATTGAAAGAATAATAATGTTTATTAATCCAAACTGGAACTTTTTCCAACATTAAAAAATTCGTTGTAATAATGACAGGAGAAGATTGCAAAATTTCACAATGTCGCATACCGGAGGCAAGAGTGCCACAAGTAAAAAAATATTGTTTTGTTGACTATGAGTGCGATAGCATTCGTCGTAAATCGTAATATTAATTAATTGAGTTGAACATGAAAAGAACTTAAGAAGGGGAATTCCAAATCTTCCTACAAATCGTCTTTTATAGTAGTAACCTTAGTATCATCTTTCGTCTTTTTGTAGCTTTGTCATACAGCAATTGTGCGATGTATGTGAAATGTATACATGAATGGATATATTACATGAATGGATATGCATGTGTAGGATTTGTGTCCAAAGTAAGTTGTAGAAAATATAAAGATGGCGAAAGATGTTAAAATAAATTTTTATTCTACAAAAAACGTAAGTCATTATATATTTTGATTATCTCTTCAATCTAGAGTAAACCAATTCAAACCGAGTAAGGTCGGGTATTTTGCTAGTATTTAATAATATGAAGTTTTTTAATGCATACTTAGGTACAAAAAATTAACTTAAACATTTTGTATAGCTAAAAATTTTGAATCGCTGAATTTTATAAATTAAATTTGAATTAAAAATAATAATACGAATAAAAATATGAATAAAAAATATGTTTTAAACAATAAAGTATATGTTCTTAAATAAGTTATCATATAGTACCCGGAAAAAAGAGTGACACAACTCAAAATTGCAGCATTTGAGAAAAATTAGCTTAAAGAATTCTATAAAACTTATATTGAAATAGTATAAGCTTCTTTTAATTTTCAGGTAAGTATATTTATAACTTTAAATTATATTATATTCTATGGAATAGTAAGATAACACGCTGGGGCACCTCATACATATTTTTCAATGATATTACCTCAAAATTTTTATTTTTTGACTTGTGTCACTTTTCTTGGCAGGTTGCGATATGTACCAGAAGAGTTACTTTTACGAAGCATTCAATACTATGACATATTATGTTAGTGACATATTATGTCCTAAAAATAAAAAAGAAAAACGAACGAATTAAAATCCATTTATTTGAATTCATAGCCGTCCTTTTAAAATCATCTCAAATAACAAAATAAAGTTTTTAGTAGTAGCGTGTCCATTTTCGATAAACTTCACAAATAACTCTTCATGTGCATATAGTCAAGAAATGACGAAAACTCCTCGGTGATTTAAACTGATATATACAACTCCTTTCATTTTTTCAGACGTAAAAGATCTTGCACATTCTGAAATTAAGAAAACATTTCTAATTGTTACATAAATTTTAATGCTATAAATAATATATTCTAGCAAATATTTTTTAAGGGTTTTGCTGAAAATGTACAATAATCCAATGGTATAATACTGTGTATACGAACAAAAATACACAATAATCCTACAATATACCGTACCAGGGAGGGGGCGAATGCGGCTCTTCGTTGAATTAAGTGCGGCTCCCATTGAAAATTTAAATCCATTTTTTATTATTATTTCAGAACTTTTTACATGGATCTTATTAAATTGAATAAGTGAAGATTAACATCATGGGCACAGATTTATTTAAAAACAAGTAGTTCGGATTATCGTTTGCACATTAGTTTCTGTTATATTTTCGTATTATCGTTTGTACACTATTTGCTGTTCATTTTCGTATAATTTCGTTTGATAAGAATGACAACAGTATGAGAGAAAACGCACAGCTTCTGATCTCCGCGTTCATTCCAAAAAAGAATGTTTGATAACGCAGCCGTGTAAATATTTCTATGTATAGAGTCAGCTTAAATAAAGAGTATTTTTGTAGAGAACGATTGAATATTTTGACTCAAGGAGAGTCTCGTAACACCAATCACTCTTGCCATGAACAAGAATGTACATGTTTAATTTTTGTCCTAGTTTGAATGACGAATTAGACTCATCATCCGTAACTTAGGCAAAACAAGTGCATGACTAGTCTCAGTTGTCAAATTTACCCAAGGAGTTAAAGAGGATCAGGCATTACAAATGCTGCACAAATCTACATCTATAATTGAATTTTGGATATTCGCACCGTAATCAAAATATCCACACTCAAAGAAAGCTGCTTGCCGTCTAATTTCAATTTTTAGTACAACATATTGCTGTGAATCTTTGTATTCCAGAGTGAAGTTCATGAAGTTAAAATATCATTCACTGTTGACGAATCATCATCTCACAGAATTTCTGCGGACGACTTGAACAAATTTTACGTCCAATTTCAAAGATTTGATAAAATGTTTTCATTAAATGTTACTTTTTATTAAAACATTTTATTATATTTTATTTTTATTAATTAAATTTTGAAATAATTATTTCGTATTTTTTTATTTTAATTATATTTTCTTATACGTGTACTTTACCTAGAACTGAAGACGTGTGTAAAATATGTAATCATATTAATTAAATTAAATTAAATTTGAATTTGTATATTTAGTACTATGTAACTATGGTGTGTCTCTTTATAATATATAAAAAAACCGGAATGTGGCACTCATTGACTTCATGCGTGCCCACCGATGGTATATACGGACAAAACTGTTTAATAACCGTAAGATACATCGTGTATAGGAGACAAGAAATAAACATGATACCAAGGGTAGGGATATAGCAAAAGGACCGAGAAAAGTTTACTTATTAGAGATGGTTGTTAGTAGAATTTACGTCCCACGAGTAACAGACTTGTATGGCGACGGTTGGGATCCATCCATCCTGAAGGGAAAGATCCCAGGGCAACACATCATAATTTCAACCAAGGTCAGATGACGAGGTTAACATCTGAGCTGGCATCCCACACGCCAAACTTCCACATCACGCCAACGTGAGGACATTTTAGGCCATGACCCATTTAGCGTGCACCAGTTCCCACTTACACGACGGTCTTTGACTGAACCGAGTTTCAAACTAGAACCCTCTGGTTGCTAATCCCACACTCTTACAACCTTTGCGACCTTTTTTTGGCACAACTTTGAAATGAAATTCTAAAAAAATTGATTGAAACTTTCTCTGTTGTTTGTAAACTAATGTAAACTAATGTTTGTAAAGAATTTTGAATATTCATCGGGGAGTAATATTCACCTTTAAAATGAAATTATAAAAAAAATTGATTGAAATTTTCTCTGATCTTTGTTAACAAAATATTCACCGGGGACAAGTAAAATGAGCGATGTAGCCAATTAATTAATGCATCAACGGATTACTGCATTAGAAAAGTAGGAATGTTTGACATTATAAGTATTAAAAAAACTTTAAAAAAATAATATTATTTTTTATTTTTAATGGCTGGGGTGCATGAACAAGAAAACAAAACAAAACAAAAAAGAACGTAAACAGAAGAACAACTACAAAAAACATCAGAAAGTTCAAAGGATAGCCGAAGGCTATCACCCCAAGAGTCTTCTAGCTTCCCAGTATCTCGACCAGTTTCTCCATGGAGAGCTCCACAGACACGCAGGTGATGTTTATCCATAGGCTCGTTTTTGTCACACAGGGGGCAGGCAGCTTCATTAAGAACGCCAATGCAACACAGATGCGATTTTATGAAATTAATACAACTAATTGACTAACTGTTCAAATTACTGTTATGTAGAATGTCATTGGATAAAATTTCATTCACTGAATGGTAATATAAGTTTTAAATTGAATTTAATGCATATAAAATATGAAAGAATGAGAATTGAAAGATTTAAACTCACTTGGCTGATGACAGTTCCATCTACTTCTAATTGATATGATTCATCGCAGCAAAGCCTTTCCCACAAATCTCCAGAAATTAAGGCAGTATTGAAAGGTTCTTTTAGAAAACTAAAATATCTAGTGTGATAAGGAAATGTATACCGTGTTTTTCACGGACCATTTTGAAAATTCATTATGAATATAATGGATACAATAAATATATAAAAGAGTATAATATAAGAGACATTATAAGAATGGTAGTAAAATGTCGTGATGTTATTTGTGTTATTTAAATTCTTGTGGAAAAGGCAAATGAATTGAAAACTATGCATTCATACGAATTAAAATTCCTTAAAACTAAAAATAGTTATAATAAAATTAAACTATGCCACATAAACGAAATATTCCGCATAAAATAGTTGAAAATGTAATATAATAGACATTTACCTGAAAAATTATTTCACATGCGTTTATAGTTACCATATACACATACATAAAAAAGATGAAACAGGTACATATAGTTATAGGCACTTCTCACTTTTCCTAAGCACTTACAATACTTATTATAAGAAAGTTTTTCAATTTATGTATGCACTGAATATACAAAACACTTTTTTGCAGTTTTCTATTATTCTTTAAAATCTGGAACTAGAAAACAAGCATTAAAGGTTGAGAGAAGACATTAATTATACAATGTCATAAATATAGAATCAATGAGCTGTCATGATATCGAAAGGTGTAATTTCCCGAAGACATAGAGTAGATGAATACATTCACTTGTATAAAAGTTTTAATGCTTATGTAAGGGACTAAAATAGCATGCACTATATTCAATCGTATAAGTGAGGTTACATTTCTTTATTCGATACATAAATTTAGTATTGGAGGTCCCAAATTACACAATTACAGTGTTTTTTTCCTTACAAATGCAAACAGATGAACAAATGAAGTCATTGCTTTGTGTGATAAAAGGGCTTTCAAGCAGAAAATTTTCCATGCATAAATAGTATATTTGAATTTTTGAATCAAGAACAAGTTAAAAACTGTAATAGAGGTAAAATGCAAATAGTTTCTAACAGACTTAACGTAAATAATTTTAAATAAACTGGTAATGCTTAAAATAATCTTACCGTATATCTATGCATAAATTGAAGTTCCTAACTATTTGTTAAAAACTTCAAGTTTGCTTCGTCTATTGGCTAGAGAACTTAGAAGTAAATTCAAGATTGGATTTAAAATAGTTTTTTTTAATGTATAATAAGATAAAAAAAATCATTGTTTTAAGTTTGTATTTAGTGCATTTAAACAAGTACAGAAAATAGGTATTTCCCAAAATTTACATGCTGAAAAACTTTGCAGTGCATCAGGAAAATCTTCTACTACCATGCAAAATTTCGACTCATTTCAATACATAGTTTTTGCGATACATTAAATTTTCCTTCTAATTGTAATTTTAGGAGGCAACCAGAAGTTTAAAAAACATCTGACAAACATCGAATAATATTTGTAGGATCGTTTTTACTTCCATAATAAATATAATGTAATTCTCAAATCGTTTGCGCTTGCATAACAAATAGAATAATTCTTAGATCGCTGAAATACGTTTGGAATAGTGTTCAAATTTGAAATTCGGGTAGCTATAAAACTACAATTAATCTCGATCTACTTAAAGGCGGTTGAATATCTCCGGATAAAAAGATAATAAATTATGTAATTTCATATTTAGACTAATTCAACGATGATGAATTTGATTATGGCATAAATGGATGGTGTTTGAATTTAAAATTTCGTTGTCTGTACAAAATTTGATATGTGAAGACATTCCTTTATGCAATTTATTTGGATTTGAATTTGTGGAGGACGTTATTCCCTATTGAATGATACCTTTGAATTGGCTCTATTATGAATAGAGCTCGAATTTAAGAATGTGGTTCATTTTTTTTCGGGACTGTACCTTCTAATTAGATGTTACATAGCCAAATGAGGCGATAAAATTACAAATCATCCAACTACATTAATTTTTCAAAATGCAGTCACGTGACTACCAGTCGGCATGTCTGTCCCACTTTTTGAAGCTCCTCTCCATAACAATGCTAAGTCTACTTCTCACGTCTATATGCGTCTATATGTGTACCGAAATTCGATAGATACGCGGGGCTACCGTATTAGAAGGAATCTAAATGTGAAACGCGTTTCGGAGTGAACACGACATTGCGTTTTATCCCAGTATTTTCTGCATAGCAAACATCACACAGCGTGTACTCCGTGTGCCGATGATTCTAAATTCGGATATAACAGCGCTCGTTATATTTAAATCAAGCCAGTGCATGTTCAACGCTACCATTTAAGCAAGCGAACAATTTGCGTCGAAACACAAAGCCGTGACTGCATAATTACCATCGCTGAAACAGTTCATCAGCTTCTCTTCGTCCCCCACTTTGGTAACGTAGGTGCTTGGACTGGAGAACCCCAACTGCGAGAGATCGTCGCACGATTCCGCTGTATCCTTATAATGGGCTGCAAAAGAAAAAATGTCCGATGGTACCAGCGATAGGATGAGATAGTCAGTCTGCAACTGATAATGGGAAACAAGGAAGAACGTGTAAAAGGGGAATTCAAAACGAGAAAGATATTCCCTCTGTGTTAGGAAAATGTTTACAGATAGGATCGACGTCTTTTACGTCCGCGTTCGTTTCTTTAGGCCTAATGAGTTCGAATAGTAGACAAAGGGTATTGCTAATTTGAATATATTTCTTGGATTTGTTAGGGATAGAACGGCATTGTGATGAACGTGTAATCTGTTCGGTTAAAAAATACTTGAATTTTCGTATCCTTCGATGTAAGATTGGGTTTTGAAGCAAAACTGGCTGCTTTCATTCATCGGGAATCAAAATGGAACAAGGAGTCGTAGTTCCTTTTTTACTACATTTGGGCCTCTTATGTGATATTTTTTCTTTACAGATAATCAAAATTTTCATTTTATCAGAAGATAGTATTGGCATAGATCTGTTTTTATTACGTTATTTCTTTGTCTTTTTTTACAAAATATATTCAAAGTATCTCATTAATTATAAATCTGATCAGAAGAGAGTTTAATTCAAAGGGGACCCAGAGTTAAAGTACAATTCTTCATGCAAAGATTTTGGATTTAATCTTTCTTTTAAGAAGTCTGATGTGTTTATATGCTTTATTATATTTATTTATTTTATGCTATTTATGTTATGAACCTCAAAAGAACATCAAACTTCTTATGAAATATAAGATGTAGATGGAGAAGTTACGTGGGGATACGAATTGACTAGGTAAGATTGGCTATGGAAGAGCCAACTCGTGTTTTTAATCACACTGGATAATCACTTTAACCAATCAATAATTTATCTCACATTTCGATTCATGCTTTTTCCTACAGCCACTGTAGATGGGTAGATTTGTGAGATGTGGTTGAATCAACAGTGTACATGATCTTTGCATTCATACTCCGAAACAAATATTATCATTAAGCAATTGTATTTTGTAATGAATACTTCGTAATTAAATTATCGTATTATACAATGAGTATAAAATCATTAAACTACTGTCTATTATAATGAATATTAAGAACTAAAATCTTTATTTAAAAAATAAAATACCTATATTACTTGAATTACAATAAAAATGTTGATGCTATATAGTGTTTTATATGAAAAGAAATTTAGAAATCAGAAACACCAACTCTTGGGGAGGGGGTAGACTTCCCCCGAAAGCCCCCTCTGTCAATACGAGTGAATCTGATTAATTTAGTTATATCTACTCTTATTTTATTAATTTGTATAGTTTCAGATCAACCTTGTCTGCCACTATCTATTCCGCCTGAAGGATTTAATCTATTAACAGTCACACAAGAGAAACATTTCAAGACTTACATGAATTCCAATTAGCGAACTCTGATTCCGAAATATCTCCATTTCAAGGTTTAAAATTTAAATACTTAAGACATTTTATTACATCTTAATACTTTAACCTTACTAATAGGGTTTTTCTTAGAGTTTTATCTTTTACATTCTAACTCTCAATTTCAGAACAACTCAATAAGCGTGTTGTGATTCCACGAAATTGGAAACGTTTTAACCCATCTAGTGGTTAACGTCCTTATAGCGGCCAGAATCAGATGCAAAAAAAAAAAAACCTGTTTCAAAGTGACACCAGTTCTAGGCAAGGGAGATTTATTTTATCTGCTTGGACTTTCATTTCTATCGAGTAATAGGTCAGTTCTGTCTCTACGAGGAACCTCTTCATTATCAAAACTGACCACATCTTGATGTACCAGATATCTTGTCAAAACCATTTGTAGAGTTGCAGAATGCAACACTCTTGTGCAACAAGAACTTGCATCCTCCCAGCTACTCACTAGACGGTGTCAGTCCATCGAAGGCACGGCCAAAGCAAGCGGAAAAAACGAGCTTCTGTTAGGAAAGTAAGATCCTCCCTAGCTGTGAACAACACATCTCTGGCGGTAAAAAAGTGTCGACACAAAAGAAAAAGGAGGCGACGACATGACTAGCATCGAAACTTCGTGTGGCTCTAAGAGAGCACATATCAACCAATTGTATGTATCTGGTACCCCAAACCCAGTGTATGCAATCATCTAATTTTTATGATGGCCATCAATCCGGGAATTGAAACGATCGATCTGTTGCTCACGCCTTCGGAACAAACCGCACACGCCGGCGTCGGGTATTTCTCGTTCGAGTCACTCGGGCATTGAAGCTATTTTTTATGTATTCTAATCCAGATTTTCTATGTGCACAAATAAACGTCTGTTAAGAATTTATCTGCTGTTTCGTAATTGCTTGGTGACTCAGTATTAATTCTCTGGCTACTCCATATAGAACAACTCAATACCGACTAGTGGTATAACATGAACATAGAGTTCAGCCAAACTTAGTAGCTACTTACTAAGGTTATAAATGGTTATGAAGTCCTTGTTCCCGCAGTGTCCACCACCGCACATGCCATTACACTGCAGCCTAGAGGCTATAGCTAAATTATTCATGTTCTCGGGGCCCAAACAAAAACATTTGTTCGGCACTAGACCGGCCAAAGGAAATCCCAGTCCGCGGCAATGTTCCAGACATTCTGTAACGCTGATGTCCTTTCTTTCTAGGACCTGAGATGGAGGAGGCTTGCCTTTGAAGCAACTCATGGATCCATCTGAAAATAAGCAAAAATGATCTCATTGTTTACATGGAATGAGTTCAATAAAACTAATCCATGATGTGTTGTCCACTATTAATCGTTAAGATTTTTCCCGTTTGCTTGGTACTGGTATGTTTACCATCACAACTATTGGCTCAACAAAGTCTGCATATAGCTGTTTGTTTCGACATCTGACATTGGTTCAAAATTACGAGGAGTTGTCCTCGGATTTTGCTCTTCGGGAATGACCCCGGACTGTCTCCATTACCTCGTTACCCCCATTGCTGCAGTACAATTTAAATTCAACTACTTACCTACCTATATATTTGCTGTCGAGAAATGAATTATCCCATTTTTCATAGCGGATGATTGAAGAAATGAATTAAATTTCATTTCTTACATTGGTACACTTGATGCTAAATTGGAAATACATTTATTCTGGAAGTTTTTGCGTGAGATTCTTTTCCAATAAAAACAACATATTTTCATCGACAAATACGCCAGAAACTTAACATTAAGGTATTTATGTAGCTGAATTAACTGGAGCAACACTACAGACCATCGCCGACGGTACGGTAACAATACCGAAAGAAAAGATACAACGACAACAACTTGTTATTTTGAACCACGGTCTGATAACGAGATCAACACCTCACACACAGCTGGCACAATATTCTTCGAACTTCCACACTACATCAATTAGATGAGATATGAGGCCACGATTACTAACCCCCACATACATGATGGTCTTTGGTTGGATCAAATCAATAACCTTTCGGTTGCCAATTGGGTCGACTCTACCAACTGGGCTACTGCAGCCCCACGAATGATTGATGAAACGTATTTAGCTTATTACACTGGCACACTTACTGATACATTATTAATATATTTTACAAAATGCCTGAAGGTTCTATATACAGGGTGGTCCCGAATTCATGGTACAAACTTTAATGGTAGGTACAGGACATTGTAACAATGATTTATTGTATAGGAATGTATAGTCGCAAGTGACGCGGTGAGGCGAAAACAGGGGAAATAACGGCCGAAAGGAAAAACAAAGATTTTATTGAAAGCGTTGTTGACAAGTGTCATGTTTACAGTAATTGTTCAAAATTGCGTCCACCAGTATCGATACATGCTTGACAGCGTCGGTGGAGCGATTGGCGTACACGTTCAAAGATGCCTGGTATTTCACGCACACCTGCAGCAGCTACAGATAAGCGAGCGACGAGATCCTCATCTGAGTCAACTGGAGTCTCATAAACAAGATGCTTTAGATGTCCCCATAAAAAGTAATCGAGGCTCGATAAATCGGGAGATCGGGGTGGCCAAGGGACTGGTCCACCACGCCCAATCCATCGAGTACCAAACGTGGCATTCAGGTAATTCCGTACATCAATGCTGAAGTGTGCTGGCGCCCCATCGTGCTGAAACCACATGCGGTTACGAATGGCGATCGGAACATCATGCAGCAGTTGTGGTAACACTTCTTTCAGAAAAATAAGATAGCTTCCGCCAGTGAGCCGCGTGGGTAGTAAGTATGGGCCAATCAAAAAGTCGTTCACAATACCAGCCCACACATTAATACTGAAAAGTTGTTGAAACGCATGTCGAGGCGTTGCATGTGGATTATCGGTTGCCCACACATGGGAATTGTGCGCATTAAAGACACCCTCGCGTGAAAATGTCGCTTCATCTGTAAATAGCACATAATCTACGAAATCCGGCTGCAACGCACATTGCTGCATCACCCACAGGCAGAAGTTCACGCGGCGAGGATAATCTGCCGGATTCAATGCTTGTACTTTCTGAAAATGGAAGGGGTGTAAGCGATTTTCGTTTAACACTCTGCATACAGTCTGATGACTCACACCTACGTCACGCGCAACAGTTCTTGTGCTTGACTCGGGTCTATCAGCCACAATGTTCAAGATGCTTTCTTCCAGCCTTGGAGTGCGTACAGCTCTTACTCGACCAGCGCCATGTCTGTTGACGTCGAACGCACCTGTTTCACAAAGTTGACGATGTAACCGTTGAAAAATTCTATGATCCGGCATTCGTCGATCAGGATACTCCGCGCGATACATTCGTAACGCAGCTCTGCCGTTACCATTTGCACGGCCGTACATGTAATGCATGTCTGCTTTTTCTGCATACGTAAAGTCACCCATCGTCTACGGCAGCACAATTGTGAATGGCGCTTTTCCCTACTGCGATGCATCATGTTCAACAGCGGCTAGACATCTACTGCCCTCTACCGGCAATGATACCAACCGATCACTCCATTTCTCTTTCCTTTTATTTCCCCTGTTTACGCCTCACCGCGTCCCTTGCGACTATACATTCCTATACAATAAATCATTGTTACAATGTCCTGTACCTACCATTAAAGTTTGTACCATGAATTCGGGACCACCCTGTATTTCTTTTTCCAAATACGACCAAAATATTAAGATTTCCACCAGAGTTAACCCTATTCCAAATGAACGAGCCCTGTTCCCATGGTGACCGCTCACTCAAACGTAGGGGCGAGTAGTTCTCGCGATAGAGATTAAGTAATCCGTAAATTTTTATGTTATGTATGGTGTTTTGATCACACACTACGATTAAGCATGAATCGGTTTGTCTTCCACTTGTTTAGTCATGTCTTTTAACATATATACTTATGCGCTTCGCACATTTTACTCTTTTTCTTGTTCTGTATTTATGCGTCTAGATTCCATATTTTTATTTCAATGTCTTGTATTCTCAATCCCCCTGCTTAAAGGTAAGCGTAGCAGGGGAACCCACCTTACAAATTGTCAGTCACAAATCTTTTTAGGATTGGCTCCGTGGGGTGATCACAATCAAACTCTTTGACGATTCAAAAATTTAAACTGATATTTAATTTGAAACTTTATAAAGCAACCTTTTGAAGTTTTATAGTTATTAAACTGGAGAATTGGGGAAATTTTTAAAGGGGTGAGGGGCTGAACTTATGGACATTGATAGAAGATTAGAAAACCCAAACATATCTAATATGCAGTTATGGTACAATTGCTATAAAATATATTCATAAAAAGATATTCAGAATGTTTCTTGGAACAGTTGGGGAAATATGTGTTACATTCTTGAACTCGTAGGAAATATTGGGTTTATGCAAATTTCGTCCAGTTTTTTCGACAAAAATTGAACAACAATTATTTTATTTAGTAAAAATTACATTTAATCAATATAGCATGTGCCAATCTGTTGTATGACCTTCCTCTGTTTCTCTCTCCGGTAGCTGCATAATCATGCGCTCATAGAAGTTGTGAAGTTTCTGTCTAAAGAACTGAACCAACTTTTTGAACCACTTATGACACGTGGAATCGTCAACGGCACTCTCACCATACACAACACATGTCTCCTTTTGCGTCTGCAAAGCATTCTTGTCTTTTCAGAAATAAAAAAAGCATACATCGAAAATGCTTCTTATTTTCTGCCATTTTCAATGCTTGATAAAATTTAAAAACTCAATTTTTTCCCCAAGTACTCTCTGGAATTCCTTCCTTTAACAACATGGGAACTTAACGAGTGTGAAGTTGATAACACTTCTGTTTTTCAATGCAAATCCAAGCCAATTAGTGCTATCTAGCGCCAAAAACGGGATGAACTTTTGCATCAACCCAATATTGAAAAACAAAATGGATTAAATTATATATTGCTATGCAATACTTTTCTATTGTTACATTGTACCTGTTAGAAGACAACTGAAGTTTTAACATACATTTTTTAATATAAAATCGATGAGTGAAATATGTGATTTCGATAAAACATTCGATGCAACAACGATGCAGCCGATGGAAAGCGACCATGAATCTGCACTTAGGTTTGCAACGATCTTTGCTACAACGATCACTGATGTATTTTTAGATAATGCTGCTTTCATAACAACTTTCTTACAAAACAGGATTAAATTTCACACGAATTTATCTTGTAAGAGAACTTAAAAGGGAAGGGAGGGTTGGTTTTTCATTTAAAATATAAATAAAGAGTTAATAAAATTTCTTTACTAATCTCAAACTACAGTGATATTTATTTTTAAATTAGAGCATGTGGTAGCAGAAAAATTGAGTATTAGAAATAAGATCGCCAGGTATACAAGGACCAAATTATGTAGTCATTTGTTGAATTTTAGTGGAATTTGTAACTATAATATAAATTTTTGGCTGCTATCACTGTAAAACGTGGAACATACTCTCTTCCAAGTCTTTTCTGCATATGAAGAGAGCTCGATTGGTGCATACGTCATCTCTCCATTTGAAGCTATTGCTTCCATCCAACATAGCGCAGCGCTCATAGACAGAGTTGGGTTGAGAAGTCATCCAGTTTCGGAATGACGAAACGCTGCCATCCAACCAACGGTAGTTATTGTTGTCGTTTGCATCATGTTGGTAAAGTCCTATGAACCATCTGACACGTTGATAAGAAGATCCCATTCCTTGAATAGTCTGCAATTACGATAGATAGTATAGTAATACATATACCTTTTCAATGATGAGTATACTTTTGAATACATAAGTGACTTCCCTAGACTTTATCTACATACACATATTTAAATACTTATTTTACTATTGTCAATTTCAGATCAAGATAGAAAAAATATATGAGTCACACACATATATACACTTGAAATCTGTTTCTCCTATTAATACGTAAGATGATTTTATGAAAGTAAAAAGTCTGTCGTACAAAGTTTTAAGTTCAAGTTCTTAATATAACACAAGGATTTGGAATAGGAATTTAAGACTAGTCATCCAAGTGTTTTGACGAGATATCGCGTTCAAAACTCCTATTACTCCAAAGTGGGATGAAGATTCAAGTAAGAAAAATAAATTGTCCCTTGCCCAGAACTGGTTACAGTTAGCAATCAATGTTTCCACTAGTGGACAGTTTTTGACGCCAAAATAGACCACCAAGAGTGTTAACTAGACAGAATAAGAAACATATATTCAAAAGTATAATCTCAAGACATCTATTCATCTAATAATATTTCAATCTAGCATAGATAATAAGTTCTGAATGCTTTACCAGTGTGTTTTATGTCACCAGTGTGTTTTAATACAGTATGAAACTTCATTGTTTAACAAAACAACCAGAAGAATCATCTATCTGATTGTATAGAAGAAATGCATAGTAATTTTGATTACAACATGAATGGATTAATTTACAAGTGGATATTCAAGTTTGTTTTATTAGAATGAAATCTTGTGAAAAAGAATTCAAGCGTTCTACCTTGATGACGAAGCCTTGTTCCACACTGCTACGTATGCTTGCAAGAAAGCCACCTTGCTTGTAGCAGTACGCTTGTGCTTCTTTGTACTTTTGTGTGTTGGTGTCCGAGAAGTAAAAACACACATTTCTGAAAGTTCGCCATGGCTTATCGCAATATTTCTTTTGTGCGCAGTCTGAAATATACAAAAAAGTGGTCAACTCAAATAGAATAATCTCATTACAAAAGTTCAGTGCTATACAAGAAATATAAATCAGCATCAGAAGTACTGCTGACTCAAAATACAAAATAATATAATCTCCTAATGTCAGCTGTCCCTTGGGAGTTTATCTCTTTTAGGTGAGTATGGGCTTCACTGACCGGAGATAACCTAGTAATCTTTTGTTTACTCATGTTTACTGTATACAAATCCCGGAGTTCGCTTTACCCCAAATGATATTTTCCTGCTTTCATCCCATACTCTGTTTCCCAATCCCTCATTTTCCTATCTTGACATTTTTACTTGACGTTGTCTTGTGTTTGGTCCGGCTTGGCTAAATTATGGCCCTTGTGCTATAAAACCCCCCAAAACAAACAACCCTCTTTTTTCCCCTTTCGTGACATTTTTTACTTGACGGTGTTCCTTGTGCTTTGAACAGCTTGGCCAAGTATGGCCCTTGCGTCATAAAGTCTAGAAGCAACCAAACAATCTAATGTCAGTTTATGGATCGTATGTTACTACAAGCATCAATTGGCGAGAAGATTGCAGTCTCTATAAAATAGTATAGCATTACTGTTGATAGTGGCATAAGTGTTTTTTTTTAACGCATCAGTTTAAAAGCATCCGTTATGCTGTGATGTATATCGTTGAAATGAGAAAGGATGACTCAGGGTGGTTGATATAACTTTTTAGGAATCTTCAAATGCAAAGAATTATAACTACTCGTATAATGTGATAGGAGATAAAATGGCTTTGATCTACCACAGTTAAACGTTTCAATATTATCTTCGATTAAATGTCTTGCGAGGGAGTCGTGATTAAGATGTTTTGAATCTAGCGTTTCTCGAACATTGTATAAAGTTGAAGTTTAGATTTTTTGAAAGTTGGATTCCAAAAAGGTCAAAGGTATTGACAAGATATCTCGTCCGTGAAGATATGTCCAATTTTGCTAAGGTCGAGTTATCTCGTGATCCAGATATTGCTGATTTTTTTATGATAACGATATCAAGACCTGGTCAGTTTTCCTCTAAAGACGAAATATCTCGTCCATCAGGATCCAGTCAGTTTTGGTAATAATGAGACACCTATTCAAACTTCAGAAGGGTTAAATAACCGAAGAATTAATTAGCTCAAGCCATGACTTTGCAGTAGAGTGTGTATTAAAGACGTACATATATGGACAAATTATCTGGACACTGCATGTTTTTCAGAAAGAATGCTTTATTATTCTATTTAGTGACGAGTAGGCCCTCCTTTTGCTTGTATTACAACTAAACACGCCGAGGCATACTTTCCACCAGTTCTCTGTAAAACTGGGCAAGAATAGCTTGCCATGCCTCTTGCAAGGCTGTGAGTAGAGATTGTTGTAAAGATGGGCGTGCGTGACAGTGTCGTACTCGTCGCTCCAGTTAGTCTCACAAGTGCTTAATCGGGTTGAGATCGGGGCTTTGAGCAGGCCAGTCAAGCAAATTCACATAATTATCAGGAATCCAGTCTAGCACACGTTTTGCAGTGTGACATGGCACTCGATCCTGTTGGAAGAAACAACCACCATCGCCGTTGTATTGCCATAGTGAAGGCAAGACCGAATTATTCAGAACGTCGAGGTACACGTCAGCGCTCATAGTACCAGGTACTTAAAGCAATGGACCGAGTTCTACCCAGGAAAACACAACCCCACACTAAGATGGACTCTCTTCTGAATTTCTGCAGTATCCAAATACTTTTGTCCACACAGTGAATATGTAACAATGGATGGATAAAGATATAATACTAGAGTGACGATGACATTAGTAAAAAATTACATTTATCTTACAATAAAACAATATTAATTCGTATGAATATAAATCTATCATATAGTACTTTTAGTCTTTAATGTATTTAAAATGAATAATAACTTTCAATATTTCCATTGAAAAAATAACTTAAAATACTCGTTTAAAGCAAAGTAAATTTAGGACGATTAGGAAACTGTATACTGATGAATTATTTTGATTTTTAGGAAGTGCTTTTACCTGTAAAGGTTCCAAGTACAAAAATAAAAGTGAACATCAATCTCCATTTTGAAGGATGTTTAATCTAAAAGAAAACAATTCTCTAAGTATTACTGCAGTACGAACTCAATAAAGGTGAAATTGATTAAACTGTGTTATAAATAATAACTTCTGAAACAGTATGAAAATAAATAGTATTGTGTAGAAACTTATTTGACAACCGTTTCATTTTGTAAAAACAGTCCAATGCAAGTTGAAAATAATATTTTGATAAAAACTTAGCAAAAGTATTAGAATTAGCAGGAAAGGCTCACAGATAATGAATACATCGTAATAAAACTTGTTTCGTAATTCAAAATAAGACATAAAGTCAACCTGATAAAAATACAACTGTAAGAAATTTCTTTCTTTCATTGTTATTATGATTGATGTAAGTTTATAAAATTATCTAGAATATTATAGAATGTTATGGATTAATATTATGCTTAAACTTCTTTTCCAAGTTTGGTAAACTCGTGAGTTTTACCATTAAATACGTATTTATTGAAAAATGTTGTTTTGCGAAAGTGGCTGACAGTATTTAAAATTTCCTTAAAATTCATCTTTTTATGTTACACAATTCCTATGCTTTTTGATTTCTGTGAAAAAGTGTAGTTATCTAATACATTTAAAGTTTTCACACTGCAGAATAAATTGAACACTGTACCAGATTTAATTTTAGAATTTAAGTTTAAATATTGGAAAAAAAAAACTAAAATATTTTGGTATTGGGTCAAAAGAAAGCCTAAATTTGCTCAGAATAAAATCCCATCCAAACTTCTCAATGCATGGCATTGAAGTTATAATATCGGTAGATTATACCAAGATACTTTTCTGAATATGAATAAAATGTACCTGTCTTTATCAAAATTAAAACTGAAGAGAAACATCATAATAGTGAATTTATTGAACATTCTTCAACAGTCTTTTATACTGAACTTGAACTGAAAACATTTTAAAACAGTATTTATTATTATTATTAGTTGTTTCGGATTAATTTATTTTTAAATTTTACAAATGCTAAATATGTGATTGTTTCTCATTATTAATTTATTTATCTTCGTACTACAAGAAAATTTAAATTAACATTAAATTCCCTCTCATTAAGATTCTTTTCGATGAAATCCTATTTACCTTACTTAACAATTAATTGCATAAATTTTAAATAACTTGATGTGACACAAATAGTATCTATCCCTTAAAAACTCGTAGAACCTTTGTATAGGATAACAAGGAATAGATACAGAATGGAAACTTATTAGTCTCAATAGTAACTGTTGCAAAAATTGGTTTAGTTCAAACTATTCGACGACGTAGTAACGACAACTTTGTCAAGCATTACTTTCGTTAAATGTATATCTTTAAGAGATGTATCAAGATTAATTTTAACAACAGATTTGCTAGAAGAAAAAACTGATGGTTCTGTATTTTCTCAGATTATCCTTAAGTATTACTTTTATTTTGTTCAAATAAAAGTAGGTATTTATACAGATAGTTCAACAGATTTTATAAGAGTTCAACAATTGGTTTCGACTTTAAAAAAGAAATATTTTGTTTTCAATGTATTTTAAATTAGAACTACTGCTATACTCAAGAAAGAAACCAATAAAGAAGTTATAGTACCAACAGAAACTTACAAAAGCCAAGTTGAATAAGTTTAAGCAATTTTATAGTTTTTTAACACGTTGCTTAATTATTAGAAATTTTTTTTATATTCTTATACCAGATTCAACTTTTGGCTTTACCTAATGTCTAAAGTATCGAGTAGACAAAGGATCCGGACATGAACTTCGAAACAAGTGCGCAGGCGCACAGAGTGCTGTGAGGTCCGTAATATATCGAAATTCTATGGTGCTGGGCGAGCATTGGGCCAGTGTAACTTTGGATTATGTTCAGTGGTGTCATTCGAAAGCAACATAACTGCACTAGAATCGCAGGTCTTAAATAAATAAAATTATCCTACATTAATATCAAACTGTATTTTAACTGTTCAAACTGTAACTTAATTGTTAAATATTCACAATGAACAATCGTTCAAACTTTTTATGTCTCTTTCATTCATCACGCAATCCACAATCAGGTCCGAGTATTTACGTCAAAACTACGGTTTGTGTCCTCGACTTAACGTACCAATCTTTTGGCTCTAATGGCTGTTTAAGAAAAATATGGCAGTTATTTCTAATTTTGTTTTTCAGTAAGACACTAGAAGTACACAGCATAAATTATTAAAAAGGAATTTTGTTATCTGAACTACTACTAATAATTTACGAACGATAAAGCACTCTTTGAGAAGTGTGAACTCTCCACGAACACAACAATCTATGCGTTATTCATAATATCTACATCAACAATACTACGCAACTTACTACATCGATCACATATACGACATAGTGCTCAATTATATGCTTGTAATTGCAACCAACATTTCTTTTTTTACTACGTTCTTGAGAACAGTGTCCATTCACAAGTATTGGTTGGTGTGCAAGAAATTCGATAACGCTAGATGTCTGCAATTATTGGGGAAATGTCACTCACAAGAATGGATACTTTCAAGGACGTAGGGAAAACTGTTTCCACAGAAAAATTAATAATGTTTAAGACACGAAACAGCCGGGAGATAATACGACAAGATAATTGTATTCAATAGTTACACCTTTTCTAGTGCTTTTAGAAAATTAAATAGATTACGCTGAGTGTTAGTTTTAACGGAAAACATATGTCTATTGAATTTTATTGATTAGTTTTAAAGCAATATATTTATGAATTTTTATAAAAAAAGACCGCTTTTGACGTTTTCTCGGAAACTGATAAAGAATATTTTTCTCCTTGTTCATGATCAATCTGTATTTGTCATTGTTTGTAATATGTAGTAGAATTTATTATCTTAATTACAAATTTAATAAATATCTATGTACCCGTTCTTTTAAATACGTTTGTATCAGCGTATTTGAATAGATGTGTAGTAAGGATCTGTGCGTTATGGTACATGAACACTAAATAACACACGGATTTATAAACATTAGATAATAACTGATGCGTTTCTTTACTATGTCTATCCTCATTTCTTTAACCTTATCTACTAGAATTAAAGGGGAAATTCAAAAGAACTTTGAAATATAATAGAATTAGGGAATGGATTTAAAAAAAATTGTTACTTCGAATTGATTGCTTTGTCCAATTACGTAGAATTCAGGGAAATTACAAAGGACAATAGTGTATCATATTTATTTAAAATCAGAATTATAAACAATGGTTAAAAATTTCACTGATTGATTGTTGCCATAGGACTTGTTTATATGGATAAATTGGAATTACCGATCTTTTGGATATGAAAAATGTTCGGATCACTGAATTGTGTTTTTTTTTTTGAGGGACTAATCTGCATCTACTGTAATTAAAATATCACATTAAACTTTATAGAACATCTGTGGTATGTAGCGTTAGGATTTGAAATGAAACTAATCAATGTAGGAACAATAAAATGCAATTTGATTCTGAAGTTTAGTTTGATCGTATTTATAGTGGTATATAAAGTTAATGTCAAAAGTGTGTGTAAAGTAACTAAAGCAAAATCCTGATTTTAGTTTTTGTTTTCCCGTTACAAATTAAATTTTTTTTGACAGTCCTGATAACTCTCTTATTACAACACGTTTTCTTCTTCCAGATTATGCAATGTTACAATTTTCCGGCACAATCAGAAATTATCGTATATTTTAACGCCAATAAGTTATTATGAAAGAACATTTCTGTAATAAATATCAATTCAACATTACGTATGCGTTTAGTAAGTAAAATAAAATAGTAACAAGCATTACATTAAAATGTTTGATAAGCGCTTATTTATAGCATAAATATTTTTTCCTAGTAAAAATATGTATTTTTGTATAAGTATGTATTTATAGTTTAAATATATATATTTATAGCCCGCATGTATATAATTATAGCATTGATATTTACTTATAGTATTGATATTTACTTATAGTATTGATATTTTTTTATAGTATTGGTATTTACTTATAGTATTGATATTTACTTATAGTATTGATATTTATCTGTAGTGTAAATATGTATTTTTGTATAAGTATGTATTTATAGTATAAATATATATATATTTATAGCCCGTATATATATAATTATAGTATTGATATTTACTTATAGTATTGATATTTATCTATAGTGTAAATATGTATTTTTGTATAACTGTATTTATAGTATAAACATATATATTTATAGCCCGCATATATTTAATTATAGTATTGATATTTACTTAGAGTATTGATATTTACTTAGAGTATTGACATTTACTTATAGTATAGATATTTACTTATATATTTACTTATAGTATTGATATTTACTTATAGTATTTTTTTAAATTTATAGTATAAATATGCAATTGTTATTACGGTGCACACATGGTAGCGCAAATGGCTTTATTACGACCTCCGTTTAAGTGTTTCCCGTTTCATGTGTTTCTTGATGCTTATCCCATGAAAAATGTGGATTCCAATGTATGTATAAATTACAGTGACTGATAGTTGCAGTTTGGATAATTTAAATATAGCTGAACTCTAAGATTGAAAAACCAAATACCAGATGCTTCTCTCTCTCTCTCTCTCTCTCTCTAAACACACAAAAAACTAATGAATTAAAACCAAATATCAGCAATAACTCAACATAAAGTAATTTTTTATGGAACTATTATTTTTTTTTAAAGTTTTCCTACACGTTGCTTTAATTTTTCATTTAAAAGTCTTCCTATTATAAATCAATACATAATTATTTTAAAATATAGATTTTTTTTTGTATTACAGCAAGTTTTTCCATTTACTTCTTTTCTAGAATAAATAAGATACATCTCAAGAAAATGTTTAACAATTCTAAGGAAGTAAAATTTACACGAGAGCTCAAAGAAAATTTTTAAGCATATTTAATTTCTGGATTTGAAATTTGTAGCGTCGTATCTTTATTATAATTTTTAGCATATTTCTTGGTATGATTTCCATGGCCTGCTCGAGTTCATAGTACCATTTATTAATTGAACTCACAAATCGTAATTTTGAATTCTTATTTTTCATTAAACTACGATATATACTCAAAATGCGTATTATGAATTTGTTTCGATAATCATACTTTATTTATTAAAATATTATCCAAAGGAATTAATTAGTAGTTTCTACAGCTCATTTTTGGTTTGATATTTTTTTTGTGATTAGATTTACTTTACGAATCTGTACCAGAATATAAAAATTAATTAGCTATTCTTTCAAAAACAATTTGCTGAATACTTAAATTTAACATGGGGTAGAAAGTAAACGTTTTATTCAAAAATTCAAATTTCTGGTTAGCAAAACATGTATGAAAGTATTTTTAATCTAACTTCCTAAAATTTTATGAAACATTCGTTCATATTTGAATTTTAAAGTACATAAATAACGGCTACGAATTAATACATTATTGATTGATAAATTATAAAGTATAATTTTGAAATTAGGGAACTTACATTTCGCACCCTGGCAAGAAAAGTGACATTTTTTTTTTGATGTTATGTCATTGAAAAATATATATGAGGTGCCCCAGCGTGTTATATTACTATTATATAGAATATAATAGAAGTTACCACATAAATACTTACCTAAAATTTAAAAGAAGCCTATGGTATTTCAATTAAGGTTTATAGTATCCTTTAAGTTGATGTTTATCAAATTCTGCAATTTTGAGTTGTGTCATTTTCTTGCTGGGGTGCGATTTTTTTAAAACCAAATTTAGAACCGATGGCCAACTTTTTAAAAATTAAATTGTAGAGCTTAAAAATAATCCTTTACAAAGATGTAAGTAAAACGTTCTCATATTTCTATGAATTTATTTAATTTTATTAGAAAAAAACATGTGATTAATTTCAAGATGTTTCTTTCAGACGTTTATATCTGTAATGTGATTTAAATTCCTTTAATAAGAATGTATTTTTGGAAACACGATACATTGACTGCAAATACTATCATTGTTGTTTTGTCTCTTTATGATAGAAAAATCTTAAGTTTAAGGGGGTCCGGGACACATTGAAATTTTTTTTGTATTAATTAATTTAGAATTTTGAATTTTTTTGTACTGATTACCCATCTGAATAATAAGCGAAATCACGTCACAAAATTTTTCCAAAAGTGCTTTAAAAATTTTAAATTAAAATTTTTTGAAAAAAAAAGTGAGGTCATTTTAAATTGCTAAAACTCAAAATATTCTTGATCAATTTTCGAAATTCTTGCAGTAAATTATTCACAAATTTATAAACTTTAATTTTGATTCAGTAATTTAAAAAATATTAATTTAATAAAAAATAAAAAACATTTGAATGAAAATGTTTGAAAATTTTAAGGTACTTTTTTTTTAAGAGTCATATTTTTAAAAGTAAATATTTGTTTTAAATTTGCTAAATCAGAATTAAAGTATAATGTTTGAAAAAGATATATTCCAAATTTCAACCCTTAAACTTTATCGGTTTTCGACTTATAGCAATTTGAATACAGGAAATCTTGAAAAAATGTATCATGGAGAAAAACGCATTTAAAGTTTTAAAGACAGATGTTGTTGCCATGACAACAACTGTCAAGAGTGTTAGATTTTCAAAACAACGCACCACAAAAATTACCATATCTCTTGTTCTTATTAAGATAGAAACATGATTTAGACGTCATTTTAAGGAAAAGAACACAGAGAATTTCTTAAAATAATAAAAAAAAATTTCGAAAATTTGACGATTTTTGTGTCCCGGACCCCTATAAACGTACTTCGGAACTATATAATATTAATTTTGTTTTCGAAAAATAAAATACTTAATATGAAATTAATAGGTAAAATAGGTTTGAAAATGCTTTCCGGAGATCCTGGACAGATGTTCAATGACTTTTCAATGTATTCATATACAGGTGACACAAAAATAGATTTGAATATTTTTTATGAAATAATATTATTATGTTCTTTGGACAGTTATATTATAAGTTTGGCAAATTTTCTGACAAAAATATTGATAAAATTTAACTAGACAATTTTTTCCCTCACTATAATACCTCCAAACCACTTCTTTTTTTCAAAATAATCTTTTATGTAAATTTGTGTTGAAAAAAATTATTAAATGACGTGCATGAGAAATAATTTAAATCTTAATGTCCTTTTTAGTACATAAAACTCATTATGAATGAATAGAATAAGTTAAATAAAATGCTATAGCATTTACAAGTTATTCTAAACAATACGCTTGACTCTTATAAAACCATTAGATAAAATTATCGGAACAATTATTTTTAAACATTTATGAATTCCCTAAAACAAACTTAATCTTTACAAAGTAATAAAATGCAGAATATCGAAACAATGTAACTTTTTATTTAGACAAGAAATTTTTTTTAACAAGGACTGATTTATTTTTTTGTAAACAAGAAAGAAAATGCTATTTCTTTGTAAGTTTACTAAAATACTCCGAAACGAGCAACAGTATTATAATATTTCAATCAAACAAGATAACTTACCATTGAAACTGGTGCTAGTTAACTTAAAATATACATTAAACAAAGCATCTGCCTACAAACTTTTCCTCAATTATAACATTATGGAATAGAATATACGAAAGAATGTATACTTCTACAACCTGCTCCTCCGTTCATTACGAAAATTCTAGCTCTGCCCTAGATGATGCCTTTTATACAGCTATCGCTTAGACGCAATTTATATCTACGCTACTTTTTACAAGATTAAAAGCATTGATTTCTGTCACGGTAATATAACTTGTCAAGTTTTGAGACACAACAGATGCGAGTCTCTAAGCAACGACGTAAAACATTGCTTTTATTTTTACTGCGTGGGCTAACCATATCTTGCGCCAGTCAGTGCTTGATTCTTATGAAATATGCATGGAACAGATGCAGTTAGGGCAATCAATGGTGTAGAAGAATTATTTATTCAAGTGTGCTTCATCCGAAAAAGAACAAACGAGGGCTTTTATGAGTCAGAAATTTTGATAATATTGATAGATAAAAAGGAAAATATTCAGGACACTTGAAATTCTAAGAAAATTTAATTTTAAATAACTGATGATAGTTGATTAAATTAATATTTTAAATTGAGAAACAGTTTATATAAAGATTTAAAAGAAAAATTCTCATCCTAGTGTGGTTATTCAACAGTTAGAAAATTAATTTTAGAAGGAATATTTTAGATGGAATATTCCAAATTTCTAACATATTCTATAGCATGCCTGTGATAAAGTGAAAGCTCAAACACACTTAAACATGTATGTTCGTTACATGTTATAAATTTGTGGATTCCCTCTTTGTATAATTGTAGCACTTTAAATAAATTTAAACATAATTGGAATTATTTTCATTGAACTGAGAGCCTTAAAGAATCCGTTTACAATGTGGGGATGCCAAGGATTAGTGGTTGCCCATAGCTCTAGCAGCCTGGGAGCTGTAGGCGAAGCAGATTTGAGTCCTGTAACTATCTTGAGCATATTTTAACCTTCTGTATCAGTAACACTTTCCTTGGGTTTGTATATCCACTTACTTCACGTAAAAAAAAAGCTTGGCCATATCAAGTTCTGTTATAATAACAATAAAAGTTCACGTAATAATAATAATAAAACAACCATTTACAAGGCAATTTGATGGACGTAAATTTTATTCTAAAATTATATTAAGAAAAACAGATTGTTAAGAAATAAATAATGACATAGAATGTTCCACTGTCGTGATAAATATAAGTTAGAATGCAGAACTTTTAAACATTTGTGCGTGTTTAATTCACAATCCATCACATTCAAAATTAAAGACATTGCATTCCCTAGCTAGATAAAATTCCTAATTCTGGCAAATAATTGAACAGCACGGATATTTCAACTGTCCATCTCACACAATTTAACAGGTTTCTTCATTCTTATATTTGATTTGAAAGACACACTGTGAAAAAGTTTCTTCTATGATCTTTTGATAATAGCCGAATCCGTTTTCTCGTTAGCAATAATTAATCTGTTCCTGAACTATTCTTTATACATTCAACAGCATGTATCTAAAGATGACTTTAAAAGAGTATCTAAAATTAGAAAACATCATATTTAAATAAAAAATATGCATTTAATAGCACAGTTAAACAAAAAAGTGTGAGCCAACAAGTTTATAAGGTTCAAGCAATTTCAATAAAGCTTATGCAAGCGAAGTTTGCAAACACTACTCTATACATCGATTTGGCACTGGTGTGCATAAAAGATGCTGAAATTGGTTAAATTGCGAAGGATTTATTTAATTTCAACGTTTTAGTTTTGAACTTTTGACAAGTGTATTAAAGAGTAGTCTCAAGCAATACTGGTATCTTTAATACCCCACACAACGTATTTTGAGTTTTATTTTTTACTACCAAGTAACCATAAATAAATTGCTCCAAGAACATTTTTCAAAAAACCACATGGGATCAGTAGGTGATTACCATTATTATACATTTTTGTAAATAAATCAAAATTATACCATTATTCTAGTCAGATCGGAAACAAATATAATTTTGTATAGAGGTGTCTTAGAATTTTAGTAATTAATGCGTGCCATAAGATGAAAAAGATTGAAAATCTCTGTTCTGTATGATTGTATGGTTAAGAAGGAAATATAGATTTTAGCCATTACGTCCCTCTGGAACCCAATAAAAACCCAACAGAAATTTTTTAAGCAATGTAATGCAACCTACAAAAGTATATTCTATTTAGTTTTCAAAGAATCCAGTTAAGTCTTTCAGCATCTTCCCTTTGCTAATATCTAAGGTACTATACTGAAGGTACATATTTGAACAGTAATGGGACCATGGTATCTTGGAAGATTATTATAGTTCAACTACTGAGAGAGTAGACTTTATTCTGCGCACATTTTCTTAGGGAGAGTTCAATTCCCTCGTGGGTAGACACCCCTTTATAAGGATGCAAATGAAACTTGCAAATATTTCCTCTTTTGCCTTTATGCTCTGGATCCATTTATGTCAATAGGCAGTCTTTTGAGACTTAATAAGACGAAATAATAGTCGTTGAGGGTTAGGGTGGTGTTATACGGGGCGACTTGTGAAGCACGATCTAGAAGGGGCTTCTTTTCGTACCGATTTAGTTCGCGACCTGGGTGATACTTCCGAGTGGTTGAGTCGGATTTCATCCTTGTTAGAAAGCAAAAGCGAACCCGGATTGCGCTTTCTAAATGTTTCATCTGTCCAAGAAAACAATAGGTTGGTGAGGTGGCGTAATTTGAAAAACCGTGGCTGAGTAGCTGATGGTCGAACGTCGTGCGCGAATTGAGCAGCGCTTCCCCGTGTGACACAATCAAGTACAATGTCTTCATCCACGACCAGAATCGCTCTGCTCAAGTCGCCTCGTTTGTCACCCACGTGGCAACATATCCCTCTAAAATTCAGCTGATTCTTGCATGTGACAAGCGTGGTTAAATCTCATCTCGTGGTGGCCACATAGTACACATCTGTTGTTTATTACAATTCTTGTAAATAATTAACATTAATGTATTAAAAAAATAAACAGATGCGGGTACGTGCGAATTTTAAAATTTATCATAAAATCAGCTATAAAAGTTATAAAAATTACATGGTTAAATTGCTAACAGATAAAGTATAATTTAGCAATGTACGAATTTAAAAATGTATCATAAAATCAGCTATAAAAGTTATAAAAATTGCATGGTTAAATTGCTAACAGATAAAGTATAATTTAGCAATGTACGAATTTAAAAATTTATCATAAAATCAGCTATAAAAGTTATAAAAATTGCATGGTTAAATTGCTAACAGATAAAGTATAATTTAGCAATGTACGAATAAGTTAACTTGTAGGTATAACTTATCCGTCCTAAAGTTTCATAACTTTTATTTTTCAAAGATACAGTAGCTAACCAGGAAAATAACCCTTACTAAGGAACATAAAATTAAAAGTAAGAAAATTATTTTAATTAATGGTATAAAGTAATACTTACTTAAAATATTAATACCATCTGTTGCAATATCCAAATTCACCAGAGAAATTCAATTCTAAAACATCGATTATATAGCATAATACATAAATTATGCAATTGCAAAACAATTCTGGTAGAAAAAAGTATCTGAAGGTTAAGGAATAACGTAAACACATATAAAAGAGTAATACAAAATTCCACTCAGAAATAACAATAAAAATATACACTAGAAAAATACAAGTTTCAACTATATCGTGATGTTATTTGTTATATCCAATAAATGATTAAAAAATTATTTACAATTTTAAGAAGAAAATAATTTTATTTTTACGTATGTACCAGAACTCTCGTCTAAATCTGGAGCTGCCATGATTGAGAGTAACGGGAAAATTGCTGAACGTATGTAAGAATCCAGTTCCTAAAACCACTCAAAAAATTAAACACACAAAGCATTCCAAAAGTAATCAGGGATAAATTTTTTCATTTAATTTCCATGTCATCTCTACTCTAGAATACAAGAGTGTTCTTATTTTTATATCTACATAAAAGTAGTATAAAAGTACCCTACATAAAAATAATTTTTAGTACTAACTTTACATTAAAATTTAAAACTATTCTCTAAAGCTATAATTTTAGACAATTTCTAATATTCTAAAACTTGACAAGGTAAAACTATCAATAAAAGTATTGAGAATATACTGTATGATAAATTATTAAGAGAAGTTGATACATTTTCGTCATTGAAATTTCATCAAATTTACAGAATTATAATTAGCATAATCCAAAAATAGTTGAGAATAATTTATATTTTCATGACATTTCTTTAACCTAGAACATAAGAATGTGAACTTATTTTTTATTAATTAATATTAAAATTTAAAACGATTATCTAAAGCTATAATAATAAAAAAGTTATTATGTTAAATACTAGAATTGAGTACGATACATAAAATGCTTTAAAAATTCACCATCACTGAAGCAATTTTGAAGTTTTTCTTCCTCTCCTGATTTTGTGACGTATGTACTAGGATTCGAAAGGCCAAGTTGTGAAAGATCTTCACAGGACTCGGCGGTATCCGAATAAAAAGCTGCAAAAGAGGAATATTTTTTAAATGATGAAGTATTAGTAAAACTATTCATTTCATGTCAATCCCCCAGATCTTTTTAAGACTTGGCTGTTTTACTACTCTGTCCTACATATAAAAATGCGGGCAATTTCAGCTTCCTACTTGTAACCGTTTTTAGTTTTTATTATTTTGAAATTTTAAGAAATGGGTAATTTCTTTTCATGATGCCAGACTTACTAAGTCTCATCTGTATCTCTGGATCTAATCGTCTGAAAAGATTAAATTAGAGTTTATTTTGTGTTAATAAATGTTAAACTTGATATTGATGCATAATTTGGTAATGAACTTACGAATAATCGAATTTGACGCTTCATATTGAATCAATAAAAAGGATTATGGTTAATTAAAAAAATATATATATGTTTGTAGTACAGAATATCTATCTCTGCCTTTTGATATTGTTAGGAAGAGACATGCATGGTTTAATAGTAAGAAATATTCGAAACAATACATTCATATAAGGATTGTTTATAAACACATGTATCTCTTGAATGATGACCCAATTTATTTCCGACCCAATTGACTCCCAATCGACCCAATTTCCTTAAATATATGCTTCTAGTACAGAACATATATCTCTGCTTTCTAGTACATTTATGATGGGACATACACGGTTTCATAGTAAGAAGTATTCGAAATAATAGATTCACACACACATATGTACATATACAAACGAGATGAAATATGTCTAATTTGTAGATTAAAAATAGATACAAATAGATAGAACGCTTAAGCTTTTATCTGTAAAATAAGCCATATAAGTCCGATCGCACAAGTAGGCTAAACGATACATGCCTACATGATTTATTTTTGAAATATTTTTTCCCATTCGTATCCCAGGTTGAATATTTCAGAAAATTGCTAGATTAAATTATAAGCCATCAGAAAGGTTATACATTTGTCTACACAACAAACCTTAATCCGATCGGATAATTATATCAAGAGATACGAGCAAGATTTAATATTTCTAAAATCACGGGAAAATTTTCCCAATTTTTCATATTTAAAATTAGTAAGTAAAAAGCATTTCAAACAGAGAAGTTGAGAATTGCTATATTTTCTTATATGTTCGTCGGCAATAAAATTGCCAAGTTTAAAAAAAAGGAGGTTGGAAATGTCACTTTAGGTGCTGCTTGAAAAGGAATGACTAGGAATAAATTCATGAGAATTAACATGTTAACTGTCATATACGTCATCTTACTTAAGTTGTATATGGTTATGAAATCCTTGTTTCCGCAGTGCTGATTCTGACAATTCCCATTACATTCTAATCTTTCTGCTATTTTCAAGTCGTTGAGATTATCTTGTTTCAGGCAATAGCATTTGTGTGGTATGGATCCAGCAAGTGGAAAACCTAGGCCACGACAGTGCTCAAGACACTCGGTCACGCTGATGTCTTTCTTCTCCAGAATTTGCTGTTTGGGCGGATGGCCTTTGAAGCAGTTCATAGAACCATCTGCAAGAATCAAGACGAAGAAACAAAATTAAAATTGGTAAATTTACAACATTTAATAAAACTGAATGTTAAAAGCATTAAATTATTATTTCAAGCACAAATAATTTTCAAATTTAGTTTTAAGATTAGAACCAATTCATTTTTTATTCGAAAACAAGGGTGTCCTACCGCGGCCCGTGAGTTACAAGTGGTCCCCCAACATCGAAACTTTTAAAATTATATTTGTGATTTTTAGCGATATTCTGCATGACCACGGGCAACGCCATTATGGTTGTTATCCAATAGGCTATGAATTCCCATCTGGTTTACTTTGCAACCCAAATGGGAATTCGTAGCAATCACCGGGTCGATAGCGAGCAGTGGTCACACTTGACCCCACGAAAAGAACTGTCACGGGCAACGCCGTGCTTGCCACGCAGTTGCTAGTAGTGAATGAAATTAACCATAAAATGTACCATAAAACTTTTATTCAGTATTTTAAGTGGCTCTTTTGCGCTGTTATTGATTGATGCAGGTTGATTAAGGTTTTATAGTTCATAGACTGTTGAACTATCAAACCCAATTTAGCGGGAAAACAATTTTGAAGATGTTACTGGAGAATAATTCAGCCAATAGTCATTACCACCAAGAACTGAATTAGAAATTGCATAACATTAATTGCCACAGTACTGACAAGCAAAAACTCAATCTATATTCTAGATATCTGAGATCCATTAAATAGAGATAAGGAAGTTTATAAAGGCATCCTGAATAAGCCACATTCATAGTACACTTTTGATGGAAAGAAAATAACCATGTACTGTGTGACAGTGGCGATGATACTGTCACAATAAATGGTTCTTTTCTTTCCATCTATAGGCTACTCCGAAAGACCCTTATTTGGGATGCTTTTCTACACATTTGTTTCCCTTTTCGGGTATTATACATGCTATTAACATATTTTAATACTACACGGCATATTTAAATACGGCATATACACGACATATTTAAATTTACGTGGCAATAATTCTTACTTCGAAGGACCTTACGACCTATAGTCCTACCTGCTAGGTGTCCATCATTCGAGTTCCCGTTCCACCCCCCCCACCCATTGATCTCTTTCTTTTCCTCACCCGGATGATCGTCCAAGGACACCTCCTCGGGGACCATTATGGTTCCTTCTGGTCAACATTCCTCAGTGTCTGGCTGAAGATCCTCCCAATAATTCAAAGGTTAGGGGTATGAGAGATCCATTTAAAGATAAGATCAATCAAAAGTAAAATACAAGCTCACACATTCCTTCAGAAACCGAAATCAAATTCCAAATCAAACCGGAAGGAAAGTAGAGAAAAAATACCTCCTTTTAGAAACATATCCAATGGGCATGTTGTGGACGATAAAGTAAGCAAAGATCTTAGTGCAAACTTCAAAGGCACAGAGGCCTTTGAAAATTTTAAGACGTTGTATGTTAGTGATCCAAGAAATGTTGAACTTCCAATACCAAGAAAAATTGTTTTGAACTGTGCTTTTGTGTGTGCTTCTAAAACTATCAAAGGATCAGATTAAAAACTCCATGTCATAAAATTTACGCTTGATCTTACTGCAAGACCAACATTGCCTCTGAACAGAATTTTGTTATGAGGGATGTTTTGGCCTATCCTCTTACCCCAGTTCCCCTAGCTCTTGAACAGATGGATGACTCACTGAATAAAACATGCAAATCAAAACTGATGCATAAGTTGGAAGAGCTTCAAAAAGAAGATATCGTATCTGCTCCACTTACTGTGGACACAATAGTCTTTGATGCTATGTTCATTCTGCACACAATTCAATTCCCAGATAACTATGGAGCTCTTGCCAACAACATTCTGGGATTAATCTGTAGGATTATTGACGTCTATGGCACTCCAACTATCAAGGATACGGAACATGACATACGTAATGTTAAAACACTAGTAACTGAAATAAAAATGTGTTTGAAACTGAACAAAAACTCCAAAAAAGTCTTCAGTGACACTAAGAAGTGAATCGTTCAAGACATCTTTAACAAAGTTTTTATGTAAAGAATGGAGATCTTCCAAATATTGTCACTTGCTTGGCAATAAAAAGTTATATGTAGCTGTAGAACAGACTTGTTACATGTACTCATGTATAGGCACCAACATGAACGTAGATGAGGCGCAAGAACTTGCATACCAACACAATGAAGCAGATAAGAGGATAATTTGGGATATTACACACACGACTCGAAATGGTGAAGAGAAAAATGTTTTGGTGCGAACAAACGATTCGGATATTTTTGTGTTAATGATCTATCATCAAAAGAACTTAAAGAATGCACCCTTATGGTTTGAATGTGATGTATCTTCAAACACAACTCTAGAAGATATATTAACGTCACAAAAATAGCAAAAGAAATAGGAAGTGAAATAGCTGACGGCTTGTTAGGCTTTCACGCCTTGACTGGTTCAGATTACACTGATGCTTATACCAGACATGGTAAAATAAAACCTTTTAATATTCTCACAAAAAGCATGGCTCATCAAAAAAAATCTGGCTAAATTAGGACCATCCGTCTTGGTGGATGAATCATTGCTGATTGGTGTAGAGACATTTGTGTGTGGTATGTATGGCCATCCTTCGTACGTCTCAGTATAAGAAGTGCGATACAGTATTTTAAAAAATAAAACGTCTCCTCTGCTAACAAGTAAACCGTTGACAAAACTTAGGCCTGTTGCTCCTACTCTTCCTCCTTCAAAAGCTGCTTTGGAACAAAAAGTCAAGCGGAGCAATGCTGTATCTTGGATGTGGAAACGTGCAAACCTCTGTAACCCTCTGGAAAACATTGACCCAACCTGTCATGGATGGAACTTAGAAAACAGGAAATACCAGGTTAAGTGGTATGAAGGGCCTATGCCACCTGGCATTATTCCGCCTGAAAATGACGATACTTCTGCACAGGATTAAGTTGCTTTAAAAAGCAGTGATAGTGACACAGACTCCGATGATGAGTCATAAAGACGGTAGATTAAAAAAACTACTCAAACAAGAACGTAAGTGCTAATTTTAAATTGTTTTTGTTTAAAGCATTTCTTTCAATTTGACATCTATTGTAAGATTTAGCGTTAGTTTTAGATTTAGTTAATTAGCAGATAAATATTACGTTAGAGTAATTATCAAAACATATTTTAGAGGTCCATAAGTACTTCTATGAAGATACACACAATACATAGACGAAATATATATAAAAATTATTTATTTTATTGGCTTGTTATTTAGTCTTTGTTTGTGATTATAATACATTACAACTCCAAACTAATGTATCAGAGAGGTGTTAACTCTCGCCATTTACTATCTCGTTATGCATCCATAGCCATGTTTATGGTATTTTTTGAATACCTACAATCTTAGCAGACATTTAAAATCTTGCCTATTTTGTATTGTCTTATCGGTTTAAGAGTTGTTCTGCTTTAAACATTCACTATGAAACAGAAAAACTCGTAAAATGTACGTCTGGGGCTAAATATCAGGAAAACTATTACACTTATGAACTATATTGTTATTAGATAAAACTATGATTATTTAATTACGAGCAAATTTAAAAAGAAGTACAATGCTCTAAGACGCTTCGTTGAGGAGCTAGGTTCGTTTAAGTAAAGTGTCACACGTTTGTGCGGCAGCCATATTGATGACGTCATTACTCCCCCCCCACTCTCCAACCTTAAGAAATACCTTTTTGAAGACTATGGATTATGGGTATTCTTAAGCACACAACATAGTTTATGGTAAACTCGGGTAAATAAAACGTGTCCTATCTCTTGGTCAAGGGGTGGGCAAACTTTTTCGGTCGAGGACCAAAAATCAAAAAAAAAAGTTTGGCGGGCCAAGTTAAATTTTTCTAAAATTTTAAAAACAATATACAAGTATTACAATTTAAATATGTTAATGAGATAAATGAAATTGCGATTTCATTTTTAAAAGTTCCTTATATTGAGGTTCGAAGTGAGATGTACTGATTCTAAGGAACGAGGCTAAATCTCATCTGTCAGTCTACTTCTGAAATAATTCTTTCTAAGGTTCAAAGTTGAAAACATTTGTTCACATATTTAAGATGAAGCAAACATAGCACTGATTTTCTGGGAGTGAGATATTAAATTTGGGAAATTTACTTTCGATAATGATTTGTAAAACTCTAACTTTGGCATATTTAGAAACAACTGCATGAGATGATTGTTAGATTACAACTCAATTAATTCAAGCTGCAAATTTGACCTCACTGCTTCACAATTTACGTTGAAAGGCATGGTAAAAATATCCAATTCTGTTTGAATGGCACTGAAATCTTGAAATCTGCGTTCGAACTCAAAATACAGTTTTTTCAAGCCATCTTCATAATTCTTAAGTTTCTCTTCATTTACTGAGGGTATTGAATTTAATCTCGAGAAATGAGACAGGTCGTTCTTAGCTAGCTGCCCAGCAAACAGATTAAGTTTAAAAGCTTTGAGATGGGCCCAGATATGGTCGATAAATTGATTTTCCCCTTGCATCTTGACATTCAAGTTGCTCATATGACAAAGAAGATCTGTGAAAAATGCAAAGTCCGAAAGCCATTATGTATCTTCTAACATTTCGCACTCCGCAGAACACTGTTCTCTCTCTCTCTCTCTCTCTCTCTCTCTCTCTCTCTATATATATATATATATATATATATATATATATATATATATATATATATATATATATATATATATATATATATATATATATATATATATATATATATAATTCAAATACCACTCACTCACTGACTCACTGACTGATTGATTGACTGACTGACTCATCACTGTATCTCAAGAACTACAAGTCCTAGGAAGCTGAAATTTTGCAGGGTGATTCTTCTTATACCGTAGGGGTGCACTAAGAAAGGATTTTGAAAAATTCGAATCCTAAGAGGCCTTAAATTGACCTAAGGCCTAAGCCAAAATCAATTTGAAATCGCCATAGAAATAACATTGTGAGTATAAAACGATTGCTTTACACATCTCAGATTGCTTTAACAGTGTTGATCGAAAAACAATTTTCTTACAATAAATTAAATTATAATGTTCATGTTTGAACTGAATTTTTATTTCTTTCCGTGATGAAAATAATATTTATAAATATTTGATTGATGAAGAAAGAATATTTAGAACATTTAATTTTATATTTACTTAAATTTTATAATGGAGCAAGAAAAGCCCAAACGATAAACTCATTGATCATAAAAACGTAATTTTGCTACTCGGTATCTGGCAACCTCAGAATCTATGTATATAATTCTCTTATGTGGCACGCAAAAAATACGTTATTTGTTATCGCGTTTTGGCAACACTGTACGATTGTTTGTTTACCACGAAGCCTCGCGCCTCAAATGAATTTATAGCGTTATCGGATGAAATTTTGCTGAAAAAATTAATTTTAGTCGAGCCGTTGCAGTTTATAATTAGAAATCAAAGAAAGCGGAGGATCTTTTCAGGGCCATTTAAAAAACGGTCCTTTTCAGGGCCAACAATTATAGTTCAACAAGACGCTTGCACTACAACTTTCGACAACTGAATGAAAAAGTGGGGAAGGCTCGATTGCTAGGGAAATGTACACACAAATAACATGCTGAGTATTCAATTTCCAAAAATGCTCACATTTAGAGTCGAAATTTGCTCAAAGTTTTCATTTGAATTCTGATTCCAGAGGTGCTGTATATATATTTTCTGCAAATTTAGATTTAAAAAATATTTTTTTTGGAATATTGTATTTTATGAACAATCCCTTCTTCTAGGACACATGTCTTCATTAATGCGAGCGAAGCGAGCATAGGTTCGCGCAGCGAACCAATGAGGATTGCAAAGCAATCCTCCGGGGGTTGGCGAGGCTAAGCGAGCAGGAGGCGGGCCCCCTAGTTAATGTTTAATTTTTTAATTTTATTTAAAATTCGTTTTTTTGTGTATTTGAGTTGAAAACGAGATGGTTGAGGTCATATATGGGGATTCCCAAGTATTATAAATATATGTTCTTTTTTCTGTCTTCATTGTCTTCAATATTGTTCACGTTTTTTGTCGAATTGTTTTACTTCAGAATATATTCAGGAAGTCGAAATTCAACACGCTAGAACAGATATTTTTTTAGAATTCTGCCTTTTTTAAGGATCGGAATTTTGTTTCTGTTTGCATTATGTGTTCCGGTATATACCAGAAATCATCTATACCAGAAATATTATTTAGTCGTTGGATTTTATTTATTTATTTCCTGCAAAATATCGCTAGACATGGGTACTTTCGTGGTGGGAGATGTATATTTCCACCAACTTTATCTAAATCTTTGGTTCAATACGTAATAGTGTGTAGATTAAAAAAAATAAAATTTACGAAGCAAAATATTTTTTAAGTTTGTAATTTGTTATTTTAAATTGACATAATAAATTTCAAAAATAACTTTAAAACATGATGGGTTACGTTAAATTAAAACTGGTAGCCATCTTTGTAGTTCAAAATATATTTCAAAATTTTAATATAGCTTTCCATTGAAAAACGATTAAAATAAATTACATTTCATTTGTTTTTCGTGTTTCATGAGTGTTATTGAAAGCTGTACTCCATAGTCAAGTAACTACATATATCACTTTAAAAAAGATACGTGCTTTCCATTTAGAAACCAAATTTCTGATCTTAAAAAGTACCATTAGAGTTCAATTTAAAACTGTATTTGCGTTGGAGAAAAGGGAATTTTTAACAAGACTTTGTTGATCTTGGAATAATATCACACTAAGTAATTTTGAAAAATCGAAATTTTATGTCTTAAGAGGCAGAAAGTCGAGGTTGCTTACTCTATTTATTGAAGCTGTTCTTACGCAACTTAGATGCATGTGAATCGTTCGTTGAAAGTGATTTTCTTTTTGTAAAAGCGCTGTAAAATCAACCTTCTGTTTATTAAAAAATTGTTATCGACTGAGTTTAATTTGTCTACTCTGATGACATGTATTCCTAACAAAAGCTCTGTTATTCCACATGCCACTGAATGGAATTTTCTGGAAAAAGTGCCGTTTGCTTCAAATTAAATTAGTGACGAATGCCGTAAATTTTTAGCCCCCTTGGAAAAATAGTATGCGGGTTAATATGTAGCCTATCATATCCGCAGGGTTCTAAAATATAAGTGTACCAAATGTGTGGATTGGTCAAAAGGTGGATTAGTGTAGAGAACAGACAAACGTCAACTCTACTTTATATATCTAACAGAAGTTCCGTTATTCCACCTGCCCCTGAACGGAATTTTCAAGAAAAATTGCGTTTGCTTCAAACTAAATTAGTAACGAATGTTGTAACAATTTAATTTACCATCTTCTCCTCATATTGATGATGAAATTCGAAAATATCGCATACTAGGTGAAAGAATGGCACAATGAAAACATATTCCTAGGAAAACTAAGTTCAAGACTATCAACCGAAAATTCGCCAGTTTTACTGAAATGGAATGCACGGGAATATTCGTAGTCACTCGAAAACTTAAAATCAACTTCAGCAGAAGTGTGACGAATATGAAATAGATTATATGGTTGGATACAACATGTATGCATATTTGCGTCCGAAGTAAATTGTAGAAGCAATGGAGAAGTTAAATTGGTATTAAATTTTTTTCCCCCATACACTTAAATGATGCTAAGATTCTTCTATCAAAAAGAATTGATGATGACTTTTCAATCAACATACTTTTAATTCAACCCGAGCAACGCCGGGTCTTTCTGCTAGTGTCTTATAATTTCAATAATGCCATTATCAACTCTAAGTATATTTCAAGTCAATAAATACTGGAATTTTCTATTATTTATTGGGGCCGTGGTAACCCGGTTGGCAAAGTCGAAGATAAGCAATCGGAGGGTTGAGAGTTCAAAGTTAGTCCACCTAAAGACCGTCGTAACGTGGTAGCTGTCACATATGTCGTGGCTACAGATGTTCTCACGTTGGCGTGGAACACAGTTTGTAGTGGAGCTCCAGCTCCTGTGTTGACCTCGTCATCTGACCGTGATTCCAAATGACGAGATGATGTCATCGATCTTTCTATTCGATGGTTGATACTATATCGTCGCCAATAGTCTGTGTTGAGTTGATCCAGTGTGACGTTAATTAACTACCTACCTATTAATTACTTCAGATTTTAAAGTTAGAACATTAAAAAATTGGAAAAAATAAAGGAATATATAAAGAAAGGAAGACACAAAGAAAGGAACATGTAAAGAAAGGTATATATAAAGAAATAAATTTTACTTTTCTTCGGAAGTTCTCTATTTTGGCTGTGAAATATTGCATGTTTTCCAAGGATCCCCTGAAAACTTGTCCCACACCTCTGGGTCCACTTTAGGAATTACTAGTCTAAGCAATACTGAAGAAAATTTTTAAAATTTATTATTCTGTACCTTCAAAAAATAAAATGTTAAAAAGTCATCCGTTTTCTAATTGAACATAAGATTAACATAAAATGTTTTCTAATTCATCAAATACTGTTCTGGTTCTCTTTCTGCGTCCCTTAGAACTACAAACATAGACGTTATGTTAACCGAAATTTTTCTTCTGAAAACAAAACGCGTTTCAACTAAATTTCGTTAACCTTCCAAATGGTTTCGACGAGATATCTCGTCCATCAAGATCAGATCTAATAAATTTTGCTAAAGACGAGATATCTCCTCATTCAGATATTGCGATGTTTTTGTTTTGATGAAGAGATCGAAATCTGGTCAGATAACTTGTCGACTTAACTACCAGGAGGGTTAACTAAATAAAAAATACGTTCCACTTACCCTTTTCCAGATCTTTTCTACAAATGAACAATGCTCTGTTGCTGCATATTTCGTCTCTCCACTTGTAACTGTTGCTACCGTCCAAGAGTGTGCACCTTTCATACACTGAATTGGGCTGAGTTGGCATCCAGTTCCGAAAGTTTGACACGCTACCGTCCAACCATCGGTACGCCTTGTTATCCGTAGGGTCATATTGGTACAGACCAATCAGCCATCGAACCCTCGCCAGTGAGGAACCCATGCCTTGAATGGTCTATGAAGGCAATGAAGATATATAATCAACACATGACCAACTTTTCTTGGTGTGATGCTCAGTAAAAATGATCTTAGACATTAACATTAACTTTTACCACCCCTAGTCAAAATGAATATTGCACCGATGAGAGAAAAACTGAGCCACTTTGGGAGGGTAAAGAAAGAAAGTTGCCGTTCAGGGAATTCTAAATCATTGTGGTATATATGGCAATGAATAGTCTGACCAATTAGTTAAGGTTGGAGAACAGTTACTCCAACCTAAATACCCTTTACCTCTTCGTAACACCAATAAGCTTATATGACTCGTTAATAAATTCTATTAGTCTATTGATTCTCACAATCTCAAAGAAATGTCTATAGGAAACAACTGGAATGCTCTTTATTGAGAAATAAAGCTCATGTCCTTGCCCAGAGCTCTAGGAGTCGCTTGCTTTTGACTTCTCACCGGACATGACAACCTACAAAGACACTTACACCTTATTATAGTAGCGAAGTCAGCTATCTGTCGCCTTTGATAACTGGACGAAAAAATGAAGACTACCTAAAGGACTGCCCAAAAAATTTTGACAGTAGAATTACAAATGGTGTAGATAGAGCTTTTAAGCCAAAATTTATCCACCAGAATATTGGGGCTATTTGTCGTTTGATGGCCCATAGGCCACATACGAGCTTAGGATAAAAGAAATTCACAATTTATTTTGCATTTAGGGATATTATAGAGGAATATTGATTTACAGAGAATGTTTATATCTTTGTTAAAATGTGCATAGAATCGGGATGCTACATTAACATCTTTACGAGAAGCTTTCTTAGCGTTTTATCTTTTAGAGAAGCTTTCTCAACATTTTATCTTTTAGAGAAGCTTTCTTAACATTTTATCTTTTAGAGAAGCTTTCTCCGTTTCGACGAGATATCTCGTCATAACGAAATTGACGAGATATCTCGTCCACAAAGATTTGGTAGGGTTTGCTAATGAATACATACCTTGCCGAGACAAAATTAACCAAAGAAATAAAGATTCAAATAGGATAATCAAACTGTCCCTTGTCTAGAACTGATGACAATTTGGAACAGGTTTTTGCATCAAAGGATGGCCACTGAAGGGAAAATTTCGACGCAAAAATTAACAATCAAGGGGTTAAAATAAACATTTAAGCCTAACATATAGTTTGAATACATCGTAGGGGAGGACTAATAATTTAATTTGTACACTGTTGAACTGAACAAAAGAAGTAAACAATCACTGTGTAAAATTATAATACCTTGATAAGAAAGCCTTGTTCTTGACTGTTACGGATGCTGGCCAGAAAGCCACCTTGTTTGTAGCAAATTCCTTGTGCGTCTTCGAATTTCTGATGATTGTTGTCGGCAAACAGAAAACATACATTCCGGAAAGTTCTCCAAGGGGAAGGGCATTTTTTTAGTTTAGCACCTTCTGAAAAGTCAAAAGTAAATTATTCTCGAGCTTTCATTACATACCACAAATGTAAATTCACCAGACTCGTAAATCACATTGAATGGTCTGTACAGAATATCTTAAAAGTATATTTCTTTTTATCTATAAATTTTTTTTGGCCGGTAGATGTATCGATCATATTTAATTGAGTCTATTGCTCTTCTACCACTTGAAGAAAGAGCAGCTACAACACAAATCACACCTGAATGTTAGTACCCTGAATAACAAAAAAGGACGTTAATGCTCGAAATGAAATTTACCTTACAATTGATTTCTTGGTAAACATAAGAAACAATGCTGCTGGAAACAAATAATTGAGGGGTTTCTAAGGTATTGATTAGTATTTTGTTCAGTGTCAACCGCATATACAAATACAAATACAAATATTGACGACCAGCTACAGGCTCAAGCCCAACAAGGCTGGTCCTTTGTTTATGAATTCTCCAATTCCCACTGACTATCCAATTGTGTCTTAAATTCGTACACTCCCTTTGAATTAACTATATTTTCTGGCAACGCGTTCCAAATGTCTATTACCCTATTAAAGTAGTAGTTTTTCCTTAAATCCCGATTAAAATGTGTCTTATTCAATTTATACCCATGACCCCTTGTTCTGTTATCCCTATTAAAATTTAAGCCCTCTGTGTCCCCTTGTTTTACAAAATTGAAAAGCTGAATCAAATCCCCCCTCCTTCTTCTTTCCAGTGTATACATGTTTAGCTTACTTAAACGTTCATTATAGTCGAAATTTGCTAGCCCCTTTATTATTTTTGTAGCTCTGTGCTGAACCCTTTCAATTGATTCTATGTCCTTTCTCATATATGGAGCCCAGAATTGTACAGCATATTATAGATGTGGTCTTACTAAACCCTTATAAAACGGCAAGATTATATTCTTATCCCTTGAAGTTACAGTCTTTTTAATATACCCCAGTAACCTATTAGCCTTTTTACCCGCAGCTGAACATTGATGACCCGTCTTCGTCACCCGTCTTCGTCTTCGTCACACATGATTGCGTTGTTTTATTTAATGCGAACATTTTTACAAGTGTAGATACTTCATTTAAATGGACACAAAAACTGTAGATAAAGCGACATGGTAGTTATTTCTTTTGTCAAGAGTTTCTGTTTGTGTAGTCAAGAGAGAGAACTTTTAAGAACAATTAAGATAACTTCGTTCAACCAGTCATTGCCTACTACTGCTAGTTTCCGATTCAAACCCTTTTCAATCTAGTCTACCAAATGTAGAATTTTTCTGGCAGTATAAACTAAAATTATTTGTTCGCATAGGTACAAAAAGAATATTTTGTTTTCTTTCAAACTTGTATCACTTTGAATTTCGGAGAATTCTAATAATTTTAATAAAATATCATTTACACATATTAAAATCTTATTAGAATATTGAAACTCACCTGATGTACCAAAAAGTGCTATCACCACAAGTATCCAGAGGTATGTTTTTGTTTGATGACCAATTACTACTCTAATCTAGAAAGCAGAACAATTAAATTTTAATTCCAGTCGTAAATATAAGACGTAACACATGAAGTATGAGAAAAACCTAAAAATTCTATAAAAGAATAGATATTTGCATCAATTAACATTAGTTTTTGAGGAAACAATACTAATATGAATGCGAGATACTATTAAACCGAGAAAGTGAATATAATTTTTTTTAATACAAGTTTAATTTATTACCAATTTCGCTTTCAAAGTACGATTGGATCATTCTTAGAGTAGGGGAGTTGGTTGAAAAACTTAGGCTTTGGTTTATTGATATTGATAAGATACTTTCGTTTCAATATTTTGATATCAGGATAAATTTTACTAGGGTATAAGATCTTTAAAATTTACTCATAATCTCACGGTAACTTAAATTGTATCTACACCTGCGCTATAGTTCACAGTGAAGGTTGAGATATCATTTTAAAAGTTACACTAATAAACACAAGTGCGTTAGTTTGATTTTTTTTGTATGACAGTTATAATATTAGAGACTCGTCAATTTCGTCTGTATTTCTTGCTTTAGCCTTCATCAGTAAAATATAATAAAAATGTGTTGATAATGAAAGCATATTCTTTTCAAAGTACAGTGTTTTATCTAATCCACATATTTGCATTCTGAGAACAAACAATTGAACTCTTTTATAAACATTTCTTCACTATTTTACACTACAAACTTGCCAATCTGGCCTGCTTGAGAAAGGATAAGTTTTAATCTTCTAATACATATAAAAGATCTATCTCTAAGCTATGAACAGGTATAAAATTGAAATTTATTACATTTTAAATAAATCATACTTTTTTGTAGTATTTTAAAGAAAAACATATTGTAATAATGTTCGCTACTCAGTATGCCTGTAAAATTTATTTAAAAAGACTACTGACGATGCACTGTTATATATAATTAGTTTTTAGAAATTGTTTTGCCAATTCTAAACTACATTAATACAAATACAAGCAAAATGTTTGTTGATCATGTAGTACTTTTAAGTCATTGTAAATGCACTGTAATGTTTTAATTTTCACCCCATGCTGATCTGTTAAATAATTTGCTCATACTACCGTTAACGATCACAGTACAGTTTTGAAATAATTTAGTGAAGATACGAAGATGCTGACTCTAAGCAATTATTATTTAACGGGATTGATGATGTTTGACAAAATAATTTCTAGTTGATGTAGAAGTATGGGTAGAATATGCAGACAATTACACAAAACTGTTCAGAAATTTAACAGTTTTGTTAACAATAGAAATATTGGTACTCACAAGGATATTAGATTACGGTAGGCAAACATAATATTGAGAACTATGCAATTACATAATAACAAAAGGTATCAAGGATAAAGTAAAACTAGTATAAGGACTATTGAGACTATACTAGATTATAAATTATTACCTAAAGAGTAATAATTTATGCATATTTTAGTCATAAAAATTAATTAATCAGATTTAGATTTATAGTCATACCAGTGTTCCAGTCTAATAATTAAGTATAGTATAGAAGAAATGACGAAATGTTAAATCAAACAAAAACCAAAACTAGATTTATTGAGAACATAACGTTGATTGTTTCTTCAGATGAGAAATATTACTAAAGAATATGACTCGAAAATTTGTTACTGCTGTTTTGACGAATGAAATGGAAATTAAATCAGTCAAATGTTCAGAGATGATTCATATGTGGTTGTAATGTATATATATCCAATAATTGAATCAAACTCTATAAAATATCTTTGATATATCCATCTTTATTTCGAGAATAGCTTAATTGTAAACGAAGAACGAAACGGTAATTTAAAGCTCCACTTACCATTGGGTCTAATGAAAGCCGTTTTAAACCTCATGTACAATTATTGTCAAATAAAATTATGTTACAAGTCATTGAGTTTTGGACTTTTTCGGTGGACAAACCAGCTGGATCTGAAGACCGACTCTTCAGTCTGCTGCAACTGCTGAAGACATTGTCTGGGCAATTTCCAAGGGGGCATATTACCCTTATATACCCCGATTATGCGTGGTAATTTGCCGCGCTGGTTATTTTTACTCACCTCTAGGTTTTACTCTCCAGATTAAATAAGAATGACTTCGGTCACGGTAGACGATGAATTTAATTGGTGGCGAAGACGAACAACAGACCATCGTTTCCATGCGACGCCTCGTGTTCATGCAAGTGCGGAGTGTTGAATACTGATGCCGGTTGTCAATGTTTAGTCACATCACGATCTGTCAGGGCCATCAAGCGAAGAAAATTGAAAAATAGAGCCGCGTTTTATTGAAATTAAATTAGGGTCCGATAGTTGAGTCTCCACCGTGGCGTCGGTCCAAATGGAATATTTGATGGTTTCTGGGGTGTCTGGACGTGTACTAATGTACAGGACCATGCAATAATGTACAGGAACAGGCCCAGAGCCAGATGTATGTAAAGGAAGGCCACCTTTGAGCAGAAATGAATCTGGATAGTCCCAATTTTCGATAACATGTTAGTTTACTGGTTTTTGTAGGCCCGATGCGTTTCACCAGGATGCTCATTTGAGCCTATAAATTTTAAAGTGTTTTTTAGCAATAAAAAACATAATATTAAGATATATGATAAACTAATTATGAAGGAAGTTGGTAAAGAGTTAAATTAACATTACAGTGGAGACACACAAGGAGCTATTAATTATGAAATAAGGCGGATTGGATACAAAAACAATTCTAAAACCTAGTTCGTTATAAAAGCAATTTATAAACCAAAATTCTCATTTTAGCTTATTAAATTTTTTTTCTTTCGGGATCGCAGTCTCTCACTGTTTTTGCTTTTTGCAATTGAAACTTGCAAGTTGTAGATGGCGTTAGATTCCTCCGTGGGTGTATTTATCTCTGTGCCAATACAACCTGCCTCGGTATGTACTCGTATGTCCGTTATGTCATGCTGTTTGGCATAGCTTAGTCCAATATGGCACTTGCACCATACAAAATTACCACTATTCTTAGGCCTCAATGACTCAGCGGATTTGAACACTGAGTTAGCATCCTGCGAGCTGTAGGTGGTGTATATTCTATTGCAGTTACTATCCTAGATGTATTTCTCCCTTTTCAATCAGAGTAAAGTTTTCTTCGGGTGTGTATGTCCATTTATATGACAGTAGGTAGGAAGTTGACCTTACGTTGCACTAGAGCAACACAACCGAAAATTGGCGACGGAATGGGATTAATCACGAAGGGAATATCAGAAGTCAACATCTAGTAATTTTGAACCTCGGTAAGATGACGAGGTCAATACCTGAGCTGGTACCCCATCCTCCAAACTTCCACACCACGCCAACGTGAGGACATTTGAGGATACGGCATATTTAATGAACTGCAGTCTCCGCGTACAAGATGGTCTGTGGTTAGAAGTTGGATTGAATTTCGTTCTAAGGACCTTCCGGGTTGATTATCCGCGAGTATACCAACTAGGCTACTCATTTAATAGACAGCGGATTAAAACCATTGTCGGCCGCAAATTCTCCATACTTGGCCCTTACAGAATTAATAAACAACATCCAGTTAATTTGATTCACTTATTAATCTTTATTAATCCTAGATTTTAGTTCATTTAGTTTTTTTCGAGTTCCAATAAATACCATTGAAGTTGGTATATTCTGCATGATAAGCATTTGAAGAAAAGGAAATATCCTTTGTCATATGTAATTCAGATGTTCACACAAATAAAATTTTCATATTAGAAATCATCGTCGTAGGCTGTGATAGAACATGAAATATTATAATTCTATGATATGGAGCTTTTTAATATTTAATAATATATATTAAAGGCAATTTACGATTTAGAGCGGGTATGTGGTTACGTTTAAAAGTTTTGATTGTGTGTGTGTGACCCTATCAATAAAACCACTCTCTTGAGAAAATAGATACTCTTTCTTTAGTAGTAGGATCAGTCTGAAGAGCCTATGCTAACATCAACAGAAATAGATAGAAATGAAAGTTAAGATTGGGTGATAACATGCTTTCTTTTATTTGTTACAAATATTGAAAACTGATAAATATTTGCAATTATTTTTGTAGAACATAAAAGTTTTTTACGTGTTGATTTATTTCATATGAGAGATCATTCTTGGTTTTTCTGTTTTAATTAAAATAGTTTGAGACGATTCTTAAGTTATGCTGCATTTAATGTGAAAACCTTCCACGATTAACTTCTCATGATGGTTAATGACAAATATGAGACCAATTCTTTGGAAATAGGATTGTCTGCTCTACAGTTTTGTTGCTTATTGTTTATATTTATCTTCAATTTAAAAGGCTTTGTTGCTTTAATAATGCGTCAAAACATTTTTGAATTAATCGTGGTATTAATAATTCTACTTTTGAGATAAACACATTTACTGAACAAGTCTTCGTACGCTTTTCGAAGGTTGAAACTTAATCGTATCGTGACCTATCCTTGAATATTAATGTGTTTTAGGGAAATGAATCTGCATAGGTACAATAAGTAAAGCCATTATCAAATGGTTTGATATAATTTCGTTGCTTTAGGCTGTGGTATAAACAGATTTTATAATCGACAAATAAATGCGAATTAAACGAAGTTCTTGCGACGCGATTAAAGCGCATTTTAAGTACATTGAAACCAAAGTAATAGGTTTTAAACTTCAATAAGACCCCCTTTTCAGAGATCTTTGTTGTTTCACCGTTTCAGAAAGGGTTAAGAATGATGTATATAAACTAGAGGGCTAAAACACCGGCTCACTCCCGTTTTCTGATCCCCTCGATTAACAAGAAAATTTTATGGTTCTCTGCACAAAACATGCTTGTAATGCAAACCACTAACAAAACATTAACGAATATGATTATACATTTAACAAATTTTTCGTGTAATTAACAAAAAATTTGAAAAGTGCAATACGAAACATCAATTACACATTTAGACTTAAGATATATTTGTAGGTTAAGACTGCTTTTTGTCTTTGTTTCGGATGATCTGGTACACCACTAGGATGATTGGAATTTTTTATGGCGTAAGGACCGTATTTAGCCAAGCTGGCGCCAAACAATGCCAAGAAAGTGAATACCCACACAAGGTAAACGTACAGACACAGAAGAAAATACACGCAGAGTATTAAATTTCTTAGGTGGAACCTAATTTGAGGTTTAAACCCTATCTACATTCTATTCCTTAACATGTATAAAATTTTAAATGGCCTCTTAAAATTTTCCAATCGGATAAAATTAATTAATTAAAATATCAGAACTATTAAAAAAATATTTTTACATCTGAGCACTTTGTATAGTTTGGAAAAACAAATAAATCTAAAGAGGGAACAAGTTCCTCCCTCAATGTTTACTCAAATCAAGCTTTGATATATAAACTAGTAATACAGATTTTGTCTTTCAAAATTGTTCCTCTTCTGCTATTTTTTCAACTTCATATCGGGCTGTCCTCGGTACGTTCCCTTCGGTTTTGATCCCGGAAGGTTGCCATTAGTCTGTTGTGTTGTACCAGTGTGACGTTAAATACCTACCTGCCTGGAATACCCAAGCGATATATTCCTACTTTCATAGCACTACTCAATTCCACTGTGGATAACTTTCCACATTTTTGTGTATCGGGAATATTTTTTGTGTTGTGTAAGGCACAGCTTGGCCAAATATAACCCTGGAACGCTTGACAAATCAGTAGTTCGTGACACATGATTACAGAGACTCTGAGACTCTTCAAAACGGTATTGAAATATCTTGGAATGACGATTGGGATACATAAACTATATGTATTGATGACATATTTTAAAGCAAAAATACACAAAAGACAGTCGAGAACATATGTCTGACTAAACTGTTTCGGGTTAAATTTAGAATAACAAAAATCTATTTATCTATGACAAAAATGCAAATTAAAAATAAATTTTTAAGAACTGGAATAGAAATATATTAAGTTTTATTTTATTTTTACTAAAGCGAACGAAAATTATCTTTGAATATCTACTCTCAAACCCATACATGAATGTAACTGATATATTTTGTTTTATAGAGATAAGATTTCGTCGTCATTTTCCTCGTATCAGTCTGTCAGATAACATCTGCGAAGAAGCCACGTCTTTGAATATATCAGATTTTCTACATGCTTTAAATAACACTTTTTAAAATACTTCATTTTCAACTATTGTTCTTCAAAATGAAATCAGCTAAACGATATTTTTTCGTACTTTTGTGGATTTATGTAAGTTCTAATTGCTTTGAAGCCAAGGAGTAAGTATTTATAAAAGTTATTTTATAAATTATTTTTTTTATATCTAAAATTTTTCAAGCAAGTTCACTTCGAAAAAGTACATTTAACGAATCAAAAATTGTTCCAATTTTTGTTGTATTCATGGATTTGTTCAATTACACGCGTGAATTTCAAGTTTGATTTAAGCAGTTGCATGAAGAATAAACATGTTCGAGTAGTACTGTAAAACTACCATTAACATTGTAAGAACTCATGATGATATTTGTGCTTAGTTTCAGACCTAATGATCGCGAGTTACATTGAATTTATGAATTAATTTAATTATTAGTAAAGCTGTGCTTGTATTGTATCATAAATTCACCGAGTGCAAATTAATTTATCTGGACTTGTTTCACGATTCCATTTGGAACCGCGGATGCCCAGTTGGCAGAATCGGAGATTTGCAACCAAAGGGTTACGAGTTCGAAGCTCGATCCAACCTAAGAATGTCGGAGTGTGTGTGTGTGGGGGGGGGGGTGCATGCTGACATTCGAGGCACGCCGTCATGACCTTATATATCTTTACATTGGAGCAGTGTGGAATGTAGGAGAGTGGGGTGCCACAACGGTACTGACTTCGTCATTCATTTGAGATTCCTTGTTTGTGTATGTCTATTAATTGACATCGTCTTTCTGACTCATTGTGGCCAAATATATGCGTCATAAAACCCCAAACCCGCCACAAATATTCTTCTGTATAGTAGCTTAACATAACTAAATCATAAACGAGTTAATGGAATGCATTATTTGCTCTCTTTCTTTAATACGCATTGGTGGGGGGGGGTGTAAATTTGGAGAGAGGGATGACAGATGAGGTGTTGACCTCGTCGTCTGACCGTGGTTTAAAATTTCGAGGTGATGTCCTTTCATCTTTCCCTTCGGGATTGATCCTGGACCGTCACCAGCCCGTTGTGTTTCTTTAGTGTGACGTAAATTGAATGATCAACAACCAAGCCGATTCCATTTGCTGACCAACCGGTAGAGTGGTTAAGGTGTTAGCCTCTAGATCGGAAGGTTCCGGGTTCGAATCCGGGTTCGGGCATGGATATTTGTAAGCGCATGGTGTAGAGGCGGCTGGTGCACCTTAAATATGAAAGTCTTCACGTTGGGATGATGTGGAAGTTTGGAGAGTGGGGTGCCTTTTCAGGAGTTGCTTCGTCATCTGACCGTGGTTCAAAATTACGAGGTTTTGTCATAGGATCTTTCCCTTAAGGGACTGATCCCGGACCGTCGTCAATAGCCCGTTGTGTTGCTCTAGTACGGCGTTAACAAAAATTATCAAAAAATTACCATTCCAATCGTATGCCATTCTTTTGTTGAATTCATATGTATGTAAAAAATATTTATACTCAAATCATAGAAAAAATCGTTGTTTCAGGGTTTCTTTTCCACCTAGTGTGCGTGGAGGAGTTGGCGGAAGCCTGGTTGGAAGAGTAACACGGATTAGCAACCACAGGGTTGCGAACCCGAATCCAACCAAAGACCATAGTGTACGTGGGGACTGGTGCACGTTAAATCAGTCGGGGCCTCGAAGGTTTCTGTGGAAGTTTGAAGAGTGGAGTACCAGTTCAGGTGTGACCTCCTTATCTGGCCGTGGTTCAAAATTACATGGTATTGCCCTCGAATCTTTCCCTTCGGATGTGAACCCGGACCGTCGCCAATAGACCGTTGTGTTGCTCCAATGCGGCGTTAATTAAATACCTGACTGCCACTCAGTGGGGAAATATAAAAGTGAGCAATGGTAACCTTTTTATGTGCTCAGGATCACGTGACAAACTAGTAGTAGTAACGTGACACTTTCATCATAGTGTGAAAACGAACATTCATCATCTGAATGATCCACAGAACAGTAAAAACCACGGATTTATTGATTTATCATCTGATTGGTCCGTGCGATATAGCAGAGTTAGCGATTTCACCATGTTTGTAATTATACTCCATAGAAATGCGCATTCACACAGCCCCCTGTGATAAGATGTTAAAACACCAAACCATGTATTAACCTTTAACTGCTGTCATGGGTCTCACAGACCCCGAGTTATTTTTAACAGGTCGTTTCCACCCCTTAAAGTGAAAATTGGCCCCTTTCCTATTCAGTACCTTCCTACTACGTACAACAGAAGCCACATTCCAAGACTGGTTTGGCTGCCTCAATTATTTAGTATTTTACACTATTTGCATTTCCCGCCTTGTCTCTTAGACCCCTTCACAGCATTTGCGTTACCGTTCTTGTTGAATGAAATCGTCTAAGTTGGAGTAGGGAATTTCGGCCAGAGAGCGTAAAATGGCACCAAACTTCACTAAGAAACGACCTGTGTATCTCACACAAAAAGAAATTCAGCATATTGTTGATAATTAGTCGGAAATAGAGTACTGGGACAGTGAAATTTCGGATACTATTACTGAAAGCGAATACGAAACGGATTAGAAAATTTAGGCATATGAAGATGAAGACATTTCAAGTGCGTCTTCACAAGAATAATATTTCTATGGAAAAAGAACTTCAAATGGGATCTTCAATGGGGGGGGGGGGAACTAATCGTGCCGTTAGAACACCAAAACACAACATAATTTTACAGTTTCCAGGGTTGAAACGTCTTGCAAGATTAGGTTCGAAAGCTGAGCCTCAAGAGACATAGAATCTACTTAACTTGTATAGTAATATAAAATGTATTTCATGTTAAGAATTGAATTATCTAAATTTAAAATGTATAAATAATAATTATCTAAAGAATCTTTCATTAATATATTATATTAATCAACTTTATACGCACTTTAGTGAACGAGGTCTGAGAGACCCCTCCACACTAGTTACGAGACGGTTTGTGACACAGCAGTTAAGGGTTAAGATGCCGAATCAACCAACCAATACAGACCAGTCACGTGACTATTAGTGCAAATGTTGGTTACACGTTTTGGAGCTCCTTTCAATAGCAGAGTTCTACACATATTTTTCGTCTATGGTAGATCCCGGGTGGGATTTGCATGCGCACGGATGTGGACAACTGTCTCTTAGGAGGAACGTCGGCTTAACCCCTCCACAAGTAATGGCAAAGCTTGAATGGGTCAGTGGTAGAGAAACAAACCTCTAATGTCCGATTATACGAACAAATCAGTTTTATGAGCGTCGACCACACACAACCGGTCTTGTCGTTAAGGTGTTAGCCTCTGGATAGGAAGGTTCCTGGTTCGAATCCGGGCATGGATGTTTGTAAGCTTATTGCGTAGAGGCGGCTGGTGCACCTTAAATCTGTCGTGGTCGAAAGTCCTCACGTTGAGTTGGTGTGGAAGTTTAGAGAGTGGGGTGCCAGCTCAGGTATTGCCTCGTCATCTGACCGTGGTTTAAAATTACGAGGTGTTGTCTTCGGATCTTTCCCTCAAGGGAATGATCCCGGGCCGTCGTCAATAGCCCGTTGTGTTGCTCTAGTACGACATTACTAATTACCAGTTTTATGAGCATATGATTGTGAACTAGTTCCGGTGCTACTAGTGCTCTACTTGTATGCCAAATTATTTAAACCTTACAAACACAAAACAAAATCGTTTGCCCAAGTTGCACTCACACAAAAAGCAGGAAAATTTTGCAACAGGAAAAACATAACTAAAGTCCCTGATAATCAAATAAAAAACAAAACAAACAGGCCAATCACTCAAAGACAAAATTAAAAATACTGGGTAACAACACCCCAAACCTCAAAGTTAAAGGAATGTACACAGGGAAAAACAATGACCTGATGATAAAAACAGCAACAACAGAGGACTGTTAAAACTGTTAAAAATAGCCTAGAAGCAGACATATCCCTGACAGAGGAAATAGCTACTAGAATCCCCACCCCAAGAAGAAAAGCAATAATAATCCATGGTATACCAAGGGACACTAATCCATAATGCCTAATCCAGGCACTTTGCGAAGGAATTGAAGCCCCAACACAAGAGGGAGTGAAAACACGCATGTTTACGGACAAAAAGGAAGTTACACTTGCGGTCTGTAACTTGACCAAAGGATTTCTAACCAATTCCTATCGGCAAGAAATATACTATTCGCATTTGATTACTGTTCTATTATCTGAAGCACTCAAAAATCCACCTAAAATCGCAGTTAAAAGATCTGACAGGAAGACTGGGATAATCGGGAAACAGGCCGTCGGGTGTACACGCTCCTAGGTAGTTAACAAAAATAAACAGCCCTGTGGAGCATACCTAACAACATTCTACACGGGCATGGCTATTCCTCAGCTACCTGTACAGGTTTATAATAAGAATATCGACCAATGCATCTGTGGGGAGGTTGATACCCCAGATCATAAAATTTGTGAGTGTTCACTTACATGTAGCAATCACCTCAAGAAGCCAGCAATAACACACTATCAGTTGGGCAACCAACACAATCACAAACAATCAGGCTCAAATAAAAATTATAAGTGTAATGAAATTCCTATTGGAAAACATTAACATTAACATTATCACGAACTAATAATCAGAAGATTCTAGGAGTGTGTACATATGTATTATATTGTTAGTATTACTGTTTCTGTATTTTTTCTGTACATGTATACTGCAATTCAATCCGTATTCCAATCTAATTTTTAGTGAAATCTGCCTAGGGTCAGAAATGACTGTTACTGCCTTAAATCAACTTTGTGTACTACAACCTGGTGTGGCTACCTCCCCGATCTGTCCGCAGTGTAGCGATGGTCTTATGAATTATGAACAGACAACACCTTGCGAAGTGCTCTAATTTACAGGACATTGACATCAGGGTTACTTCTCTCCATGGTCTTTCTTCGCTATATTGAACGACAAGACAGCGTATGGCCGAAAGGCCTTGAGCTGGGTGTAGGATAAAAAAAAATCTCTGTGTACATGAGGCTGGAGGGAAAAGCTGAACAGCACCTGCCATTCGAATTCAAAAGTGGGAAACTATAAGAACTTGCCAAAAGAGGCAAACTGTACTAAAATTAAAGAGTACGAGCAAAAACAGCTAGGAAAAACCCTACAGACCCTACCTTTCCATATCTCAACTGTATTATCAAAAGGATGTATAATGAGGATTATCAACACAAAAGCTACACCGATTTCCTTTGACGGGTTCATTCTACTTTGCCGTAGGTGACTAGTTAACCCTTTAACCTGGCAAAAGTCAGGAGGTGTGGGGGTCATCCGCGGTGACCAACCATCCAAAGGTATACAACTTTTTAGCATACATTTGAAGGACATAATTTAAATATACATCATATCAAAAGCTACAAAAAATGATCAGAAATGAAAACAATTCTTCCAAAACTAAATTAAATTCATCCTAACATCACATTTTTTAAATAGGTGCACTCTAGTTAAACAGCGCAATAAAATTTCCGGAAATGTCTATTAGACATCGAGTTAACAAATTCGATAGAAAAACGTAACACATTTCAATTTAGCTTTCCACCTATAAATCTCGTGTATCTAATCGAGATCAATATAAATTTTCGGATGTATTGTTAATAACTAATAACAGCCGGTATTGCATTTCTTGGCGATTACACATTGTTCGATCACAATCGAATCGGCCGCGAAATGCTTTGCTACCACATTATTCCACGGTTCGGCCCCACCCTGAGTCGTTAATGTTCCACCCCCCATACCGAAAACTCAATTGTTCCGAATGGTAACCCACATTTGTTTCACTTTCATTCCTTCATTATTTCCCGTTGCCAGTTGCAGCTTTTAAAGTAATGACTAGAACGATCGCGATCAAGAAAATGGCGGCAAAATGGTTTCTGGAATTCTTCCATTCCATTCACTGGAGCATAAAGTCTACGGCACATGACTGGAATGGGAAAGTGAAATGAACAAGGCTTTCGTTGAAGTTTAAGTGCCATTTTCATGGTTGGTTTCTTGGGTTGAGGTTTTTTAACTGGAAGATAACGAACGTGGTTTGCTCTGTTTGTCAATTATTAAAGGTGGATAGTTGAATTTACATCGTTCGTTCTGAAGCAACACAACGGGCTATTGGTAAATTATTTGACTATTAGTGAAAATAAATTCTCCCTTTCCCAGAACTATTGTAGTTTGGAACAGATTTTTGCAACAGACGAAGCTGATTACTAGGGTGGAGTGAAAAACACGAATTTCGGAAATTGAAAACGCCTATGGTGGGAATAGTTGGGGACTATAAGCTTATTAATAATACAAAATATGAGCTAAATCGATTAATATCTTCAGGTGCCAAAATCACATCGAAATATCGAAATGTTGCCAATTTTTTCACAAAAATAATAATAACGCATTTAAAAAAATTTAATACATCTTATTTAAAGCCATGGGTGGGTGAAATGAACTTCCCTGCGTGTAAAAAAAAAGTTTTACACCTAACATTATCCGGAAAAATAAAAAAAATTCTTTTTTTTTTAGAGCGCCATCACGCGCGTCTCCACTCCGCTCAATAGACTCATCATTGTGACCACGCGTTTACACGGGCGCTTCCCCTTGCAGCTCTTCGTTGTTTTTTGCATTATGAAAACAGCTCAGATCTCAGCACTAGGAGGTGGCTACATATCGAGTTCCACCCCACCCCACCCCACCCCCTAAATTTCAATTTAAGTTGCTAGCTTACCCTAAAAAATTAAGTTGAAGTTACTGGCAAGTGGTTTAGCTTAAAAGTGGTTGATATTGACTTTTGGTTTCAAATCTGGGTACAGCTAGTCTAGAAGCAATTCTTGACCGAATAAATCCATCTCGTGCCTCTGTACCACATACTGTACTATATGCTTCAGTTACTAATTTAACGCAACGTTCTACTGCTTGTGAATGGCATGGAAAGTTAAATATGCTACTATTGACTAGAACGTCTAGAATCATAGACTTGAGTTGATCATCAAAAAGAGGTACTGTTAGTGGTGGATCTGTAATGGAATCTGATTGCCATTCAATTAGATTTATGTAATCGTCTGCTTCGAAGTTTAACTTGGGAATTTTAAACTTTCGAATATTCTTTTCAACTTTTTTTGTCTTAATTTTAAATTCTTCTAAGGCTCAATCCTCTGACGTGTTTTCGATCATCATCTAACTTTGCCAAAATAATATTTTCTGGATGGGCATAATAAGCACTTCTTTGCAAAGTTATATCTACTACAATTTTTAAGTCCTCAGGCAAAAATCTCGATTAATTTAAAATATGGTAAAAATGAAGACTCCCGTACCAACATGATGACCGACTTTTAATTTTAAACCACACATATGAGTGTACCTTCACAACATACTCTGTTAATATTTTTAAGTTATGGGTTGGATCTTCTGTTGAAACATATAACCTTTAAATTCTATTTGTCGTCGTTAACCATCTGGAATGATTCAATTTTCCTGGATCTTTTTGTGACAAGCTTAATGGAGTATATTTATTTGATATCCCTGTACACATTTCGTAAAGGTATCGTTGATCAGTGCTAAGATCCTCTAGGACAATATCTGGCAAAGCTACTTCTATCTTTTCAAAGTTTGTTAAAGACAATTTTTTACAACATTCTAACATTTTCCCAATTTCTCCGTTGTATCCTTTTGACCCAGTGGTTTTCCCTTGTAAATGTTGCAACAAATGACGTAAAGGTAGCTAGGTAGCTCATTTGTATGTAATAAACAAATAAACCAAAGCACAGGACGTCCTAAAAAGAGCTCGATATGTCGAATGACTAATTTTTTAAACATGTATTTACCACTGTATCATCACAACCAACCACTTGCATCTTAGAAAAATCGATATTTTTCTCCAAAAAAGTTAAAATAATTGTTTTAATATTTTGAGAAAAGCAAGTCGTAGGAGTGACGTCCCATATATTTTGATCCTGTTTCTAGTATTAGAAGGATATGTTCTTCTTTTACCGTCTTTCTAGAAATCCTTTCTCTTTCTTTAATCATTGCTAAAGTTTAATCCTTTAACTCATCAAAGTATATTCCATATTCTGATAAAGAGGTAGTATTCACATTTTTTCTTTTCAGGTAACTGCGGGTCTTTGCCCTTTTTCTTCTAATTTTACTACGATCAACTATGTTTGAAGAATCATCCTTGGAAATTTTTCCCATATCCCTCAAAGCAGCATTTATTAGAATTGCTGTCGATCTATCGGAAACACCAGTTCTGTCATAAGCCTGAGCTACATTTGGAAGTTTAGTTCTCGTTTGTGAAGTTGAAGAAGAATTATTATCAATGATTGTGTTTATAGTGTAATTAGAATTATTAAGCAAATTAAAACTCAAAGTAGCGCCCGTAATAGAGGGCGAGAGTATTTTGGATTGTTTTCCTTTACAATCTTTGAGCTGAACGTTTTGGCTCTCTGCTTTTCTTTCTTTGCGCTGCAATCTTTTCTTTAATCATTCTGCTGGTTTTAATGTCAACATTTCCAATGACCATTTTTCGAAATGTCTTTTGGCGACGATGCGGAATCAATTCCGAGGGAAAGATACCAGGATAACGCCTCGTTTGAACGTAAGTTAGATGATGATGAGAACACCTAAGCTGGCATTGCACTATTAACCCCGTTCTCCAAACTTCCACATTACGAAAACATGAAGACATTTTAGGAAACGATAGATTTAACGTGAAACAGGCCCCTGCATACACGACAGTCTATGGTTGACCCAAGTTTCGAACTCGTGACCGTCAGGATGCTAATTCGTTACTCTATCAACTTGGCATTAGTAAACCCACGTTCAAGAAAATGGCAGCAAAATGGTTTCTGAAATTCTTCTGTTTCATCTAATAGGACCATAAAGTCTAAGGCATATGACTGGAATGGGGAAGTATTAGTAACAAGGTTTTATTGCTATTTTCATGGTTGTTTTCTTAGAATGGAATTTTTTTAATTGAAGAAAACGAACCTGATTTGTTCTTGTTCGTCAATTGCTAATGGTAGGTGGGTAGATGAATTTCCGGCGTAATGGAGCAACACAAATCTATTGGCCACGGTCTGGGATCAGTCCCTAATGAAAGATCTTGGGACAATATCTGGTAACTTTAAACCTCGGTCAGATGATGAGGTCAACACCTGAGATTGCACCCCACTTTCCAAACTTCCACACCAAGCCAATATTAGGAGATTAGAAGCCACAACAAATTTAAAAATAAATAGGGATGCGGTTCTATCCGTCCCTCATTTCAAAGACATTATTTGAATCGGTTGTTTGAGAAACCCCATAAGTCAGATGAGAACAGTTTTTTGGAAATCGAGAAAAACCTGTTTCTGCGTTAACCTACAACCTCTATATTATTATTTCTTATAAAATGTATTATTTGGAGCTAAATACAATCTTTGTGCTCAATAGAGGTCTAAAAAGATAAATAATTAAATTATTATGGATTTTTAAAGTCGGTTGACTTATGGGGTTTCTAAAATACATATACTTTTGGCAAAAGGTATTTGCATTCTAAACTGTATAACATATAAAGTATATTTAGTGCACCTCAAATATAAATTTGTAGAATGCTTGAATGTTTTCTTCATTTGGGATGTGTTTCATCAGTTTATTTATGTCTTCAATTTTTTTCTTGTTGATGGGGATTTTACCACTTGGATATACTGGTTCATTTGACAGTGATAGAAGCAGCTTTTTACTGTTGTTAAACCGAAAAGTGTGGCTGCAAAACCCATCATTAAAAGGTTTGGCGATTTCAACATCCTAATGTTTGAAATAGTGTGAAAACTGCATGAACTGCGAGATTTCAAAGCGACTTTCTCATCCTTTGGAACTTTGTGCCTAAAAGTCACTTTTTTCTCGAAATTGAGTTTTCGAAATTGTGTGAGCGAAAAAGTCAGTGACGTATGGGCTTCGTTTATTGGAGAAAGCCCATGTCACTGAATTACGGGATTTCTCGAATAAACGAAAACTTTCTTACGGGCAAACTCTATGTAGAATGACCTGACTCGTGGTATTTCACTTCGAAAAGATGCGTCTACCTCTGAAGAATAGATTTTTACCGAAAACTCGATTTCGACAAAAAGTGACTTACGGGATTTCTCAAACAACCGATTCAATTAAGGTTTATGTAAGGTTAATCTGAAGGGCACCTACCTCCGGTCATAAATGAACACGTGTGAGAAAACTTGAAAGCATGCGGTTGGCGAGCGACAATTAACTGTTATTAAGAACTTGTCGAGATTTCTGTCGTATTTTCCTCCGGTCTTCCCAACATACGTAATGACTTCAGCTATTCGGAACGGAGGAGCTGTGCCCCAAACTAAAAAGAGGCCAACATCTTAGTTGGCACCCCATTTTCCAAACTTCCATACCACACCGGCGTTAGGGCATTTGAGGCCACGTCAGATTTAACGCGCATCATGCCCCACGTGCGACGGTTCTTTGAGTGGATTGAGTTTCGAACTCGCAACTCACCAGGTGGTAATCCGTGACAATATCTGCTGGGCTACAGAGTGGATTTCATGTTTTGTCAACCTTGTCCTGCCGACCAACTGGTATAGTGGTTAAGGTGTTAGCCTCTAGATCGGAAGGTTCCTGGTTCGAATCCGGGTCCGGGCATGGATGTTTGTAAACGTATGGTGTAGAGGCGGCTGGTGCACCTTAAATCTGTCGTGGCCGAAAGTCCTCACGTTGGGTTGGCGTGGAAGTTTGGAGAGTGGGGTGCCAGCTCAGGTGTTGCTTCGTCATCTGACCATGGTTCAAAATTACGAGGTGTTGTCCTCGGATCTTTCCCTTAAGGGACTGATCCCGGACCGTCGTCAATAGCCCGTTGTGTTGCTCTAGTACGACGTTAACTAAAATTACCATTACCATTACCATCAACCTTGTCCTGACCCCCTTTTTATCAATGATTTTTATTTGGTGGTATAATTGGCAATATCACACATTTGCTATATGGATCAACGGAAATCCGATTTCTCTGCTGTCAAGTTTGAACGTTTTAGCGGTTTTTTTTCTTGTTGTCTTGGCATATTTGGACCTACTTATTCTCTATGTAAATATACCTTTAGAGTTTAATTTTTGTACTTAACCCTTGATGTATATCTGCCTCAGTAAAGCTTACTCGTGTGTGAATGGCCATTTAGCTGAGGGGCCGTTGTGGATCCATGATCCTACTGCACTATTAACCTGCGAGTTGTAGGCGGTTCAATTCCTCAGTGTATTTATCTTCTGTATTAGCAAACTTTTTTGTGCGTGAATATCCATTAATTGCTATTATCTGTCTTTCGTTTAGCGCAGCATGGCCAATTATAGTCCTTTTGCCATAAAATCGCAATCCAATCAACCATTTACTTTATTTTGGCTGTCCTTTGTTTCTTGTAGCTGGGCCAATATGCCCTTTCCACCAAAAACCCCCAAACAACCAAAATTCAATGTTTATAATTGTTTTAATGTATTAACCAGACATAAGTTTATTTTGAAATTAAATATTAAAGAAGCGTTAAAATGGAATTTCTAGTATGTAAAAGATGTATATGTATTAGAGTATATATTCACGCCTGTATAGAACTTAGATTACATAGTTCAGAAAAATTATTCGTGGGTTACAATAAAGATAATTCGAGGGACAATAGAACATTTCCTGCAATCCTGATTTTGCCATAAGGCAAGCCATTTCATACGCTGTAGAAAATGATAAACAGAAACGCACAGCTCTTTTAAGTACATGATTCGAGTTGAAAAGTAAATATCTTATTTTGAAACAAGTCATACGGAAGTAAACGCGCCAGTAAAGAGGTTAACAAGGGAAATGTTTTTAAAAGTTCTGAATACGACTGGAGGTGAAAAGTTAAATCGGGACAAGATTTTATGTAATCTGTTCCAGTTTCAACATTTCATTTTCTTTACAAATATATTTCTTAAATGTCATTATTTTAAATAGCCCGTTGTGTTGCTCTAGTACGACGTTAACTTGAATTACCATTACCATTATTTTTTAGTAAACCAAGTGTATTAATGCGATTTTTGTTCTCTACTATCATGAGTTATTTTTGAATAAATGTAAATAATTTTAAAGAAACTTCGTACCCCATACCTGTTGTAAATCTTTCATATTGCCATTTATTAAGAATGGGAGAATGGCTCCTGGCAAGGGCTCAAATCAAAAACTGGATGCACTAAACTTTTCCACTTCACATATACACAAAACGATAAAAAGGCCTCTTGTGACGTTATTTTAAAGTAAATGTGATGATATACCAATGGATAAATCTAGGTAGGTAATTAACTAATGTTCAACTGGAGGAACACAAAGGGCTATTGGTGATGGTTCGAAGTCGATTCCAGAGTTAGAGATCCGAGGACAACACTCGTAATTTTCACCCACGGTAAGATAACGAGGTCAACACGGCACCTCACTCTGCAAACTTCCGCACACCAACGTGATTACATTTGAGGCCACAACAGATTTAACGTTCACTAGCCCCATGTACACGACGATGTTTCGTTGGACCCAGTTATAATCTCGCAACCATCCGGTTCCTAATACGCTGCTCTTCCAACTGATTTACCGCGGCCCGGAAATAATTCTAGAAATATTTTTAAATAATGCTTCAACTTACTCAAAAATTTCTTACTCTCAAACTTCAAAAAAAAGAAGTTTTTTTCTCGTTTTCAAAAATTAAACAAAATTTTACAAAAAAAAAATGATGCTAAAGAAATATGATGCAAAGTACTATTGTGTATACTGAGCTGCAATTAGGGTGCAAGTTGAAACCTCTGAGATTAGAAAGTCACTAGACCAGATACCGTATGAGCGAAAGAAATTGTGGCCCCGAGAAGTCGATAGAGGAAGCTGTAAAGTGGACTAAAGCGGTTTCGGAACTGCCAACATCAACTTCTCGCGCATCCGACATCATCGTGCAAGACGATTCCATAAACGTGGATGGAATTGTCCTGCGCGGATGTCCTGCGGCAGCAACCAATCTGACTTCTGGGCCGAATGGGTTGGAGCAACAGAGTGCTGAGACCTAATCTATCATGTGTACCAAGAACGAGGCTTAATACGAGTGCACTGATTCGATAGGAGAATGGCACTTACAAGGGGGCAAATCATTAACGTGCCCGTCGTTGTCGATACCATGGTGAGGTAACTGCCTCAACATCTGGATAATAACTGCGCCTCTAACGTGAGCATAAAGAAAATATTGATACTTCTGATATCATTCTCCCTTGCCAGCCACGTTCGATTCCATCCATTCTGCGAAAAGTGCCGTAATTTGTCGTCCGAAAAATTATAATTGCATACACAACCCCGTTTCATTTCTCGCACTACACACATATAGTTGTACTTAAAGATATACAGCATAATAAAGGTTATGTGCTTGTATGCTTTTTCCAGTTTTGACGAATAATATGTCGTACACCTTTCGAAATTGGTGTACCACGATTAATCCTTGAGTGTCAAAAAAGTTTATCACGGAAAATTTAATAACTTCAAAAATATAAATGATACATAAATGAACGATAACGAGTTCAATAGAACATTAAACAAAGAACGTTATAAATGCTCATTGATGTTATGCTGACGTCATCGGCTGATGCAATCGGAGCACTAAGTTGAGTCATGATAACACGCAATGCACAGCTCATATTAATTTAGTCTAGCTCCAGTCTGTGTGCTTTTACGTTTGGGACAGCACGAAGTTTGAAGTGTCATTTATTTCGTCTCTAAGCTTAGTAAATAATATAAATATAAAACCTAAGTATTTAATACTGTTTAATTATCGGACATCGAAATGTGGAAAATTTCAAAATGAATGGAAACGTCAGCAGGAAGAAAGATTGAGAGATGGGGTATATAAGAAGATCCGGACATCCGATGTTGAGTGTCAACGAGCTTGGAGGTGGAGAGGGAGAAAGTATAGGTGTCACACCTTCTAGGTGAACAAATGCTTAATGCGAGTGCTCCAGGTATCTCCACCGCGCAGTTCGACACAAATAGCATATTTGATGACATAAACGTTTTATAATCGAATGATGGAACTCAACCCATACAGGTCGGTAGTGAGCCACAAACTGCAATGTCAACAGTGAGTGCACCAACTGTGATAGACGTGCGGAGCGAGAAACAAGTTATGCCTGAAATTAAAACAGCCTAGTACTAATTTCTTTCAACTCTCAAATTCACCATATGGCCTCACTGACGTATTCTACGCCTTAAACCAAACGTCCGTTCCCAACACATTCCCGTCTGTTTTTCTTCCGTTCTTGACATCTGTCTTGAGTTTGCTGCAACTTGCCAAATGGTGGCCCGTGCACCATAAAACTAGAAACCAACCTGAGCCGCAATAGCCCGTTGGGATTAGCAAACGGAGGGTTGCGAGTGTTCGAATCCAACCAAAGACCGTCATGTACAAGGGGGGGGGGGAATGGTGGTGCACGTAGTGGCCTCACGTTGCATGATGTGGAAGTTTGGAGAGTGGGGTTCCAGTTCAGGTGTTGCCTTGTCATCTGACCGTGGTTCAAAATTACGTGGTGTTGTTCTGGGACTTTTCCCTTTGGGATTCATCCCTGACTGTCGCCAATAGCCCATCCAGTAAGACGTTAATTAAAATACCTAGCTACCTACCCCAAAACAATCTTTTGAACTCTAATACTTTGTTTTAAGTTCTTTTTCAAAACGGAATTTTTGATCCAGGGATCACTACATTTCCCGGAGCCTTTCAATTGTTCGAATCCTGCTCAAGGATTTTTAAGGTTTGTCATTCAAAATCACCCGACCATTAACAAGAGAAAACGATACACCCTAATCCCACCATTAATTTTGTTAGCATCTTGTCAAAGGTGTTGAATGAAATACGTTGACGTCCTCTAACAGGCTGATTCAATTAAAACTTCAGGAAACGTCAATACTATTTCCAAAGAGGACCTATTTTCGACCACAACTACAGATGGGCACGCGATGCTTTATTCATGTGATACCATTTTCAAGTTACTAATGCCCGAATGGCGTGTTCGTATTTTTCGCCTTTACTGAATGGATTAAAGTTGCAAGTCGATCTAAGAATGAGCGCTTACATTAGTAATGCCGCCATTAACAATCTAGCATTATACGCTTCGAGTCTGCTATTCTTTCTTTTCCTTTGTCCCACTTGGTATCGGAATGCCTTCCTTTAAAAGTTTCCTTGGAAGTATTGTTTCCTATAAATGACTCGCAAGTTCGACGTTTCAAGTTTAATTGCTGATTGGAGTTAAAAAAAATAGAAAAATTAAACCGTGGGTAGGAGTTAGTGGAATATTAATCGATTCTCGATGGGTAATGGTTGGTTATTTTGAGGTTTTATGGCGCATTTGGACAAAACCTGCGTCAAACATAAGACAATGTCAGGTAAAATATGTCGTGAAAGGGAAATACAAGAGGGATTTTGTTGCAGGATGAAAGCAGAACATAATTGTTTGAAAGCGCAAGCCCTATGTCTACCAAAGACAGTAACCCCCTGGGTCAGTTGGTTATGGGTTTTATCATGCAAGGTCCACATTTGGCCAAGCAGCGTCAAACACAAAACTGTCAAGTAATTGTGAAAATAAAGGATGGAGGAGAAAATGGAGAAAGGTAGCTTGGTCATTCTGCGGTTGCTATACCTCTACTCGTCAGAGGCAGTAAACTACAAGAGGAAAGGATAGATCACTAGGCTACTTTCGGAAGCCCATGCACTCCTTAAGATGTGTCCCCAGGTACAGAATTATATTCAGTGTACTGCAACTCAACTCCAAGCAATTGCAATTGTTCTGCAGGCATTTTGTCAGAATTTTGAAAACTGCAGTCAAATCAAAAACAGACATAAATCACAATTATCAGCTAAATATGTATTTACATATTTATAATACAACATCAAAATTAATTGACTTACTTTATTTAAAACCAAGGCATACTTTCAGAATTTGCAATTCTGTCGATAACTTCTGAAGTTATATATTTTGTCATTAACATAGAAGATGTGTTATTTATGAAGTGTTTGTGGTAATTTGGGGTGGTGTAGGGAGGTTGTTTTGTAGCTAGAGAAGAAAAAAAAGGCGTGACAAGGAGCGCGCTTGGAACTGCTGAACATCGTAACATGATTGAAAAAAAAATGGTCAAAAGTTTGATAAAATTAAAGAAAAATTGTTCTGTAAAGACTTTGTTCTGCGACGTACGTCGTAGTTTTAAGCACCTTCTGCTTCTGGGGATGTGTTCCCAAGGGGTGAAAGTGGTGCAGCTACTTCGCTTCTAGACTTGGGTCATAAAAGCCCCAATGCTTGGGTATCCTGGGAAAGCAACACCCGTTTACCAAAGACAGTAAACTTCATGGGAAAAGAAAAGATGACTTGGATACATCGCGCGCGGGCCCGTAATACGATGTACCTTTGAGGGCGAAGTCATGTTTGGAATACGTACAGGAAAGAATTAGCTGTACTCAGATGGTGGTTGTGTAATCGTGAGAAATTTCGTTGTGCTTGACCCCTTCAGGAAGGGTCACTTGCACTCCATTATGTCATCGGAATGCCGAATATATAATTTGATTTATTATTGTTCGACGCCAGCTGCTGTTCTTCCACCACGCGGTTTCAACGACTTGAGAAGAACAGGTGGTGTTCACCCAGATGAACTCTCATTGGTTTTAATTTACCGTTGAGTTATTTTTGACTTTGGAGAGACGTCGGAGACGACGGTTGGAGAGAGAGCTAGAAGCAGCGGGTGAGGCAGGTTCCCCTCGCTGGACTGTGAGATGCACACTTTTATTTATTGTTGTAATGAAATTAATGTGACATGATGTAAATACTGAATGTATTCTTAATTTTCTTGGAATAATAAGAACGCAAATACCTTAGCTGTTGGTTGTATTCTCCTTGTGTACGATTCGTACTGTTTCCATACTACAATTTTAGAGCGACGATACCACACGGTAGTGTTTCGCTGCAGAATCCTTTTACCTGCATTTATCTTGACAGATAATGCCTCTCATAACTAATAAGAAAAATTAATGTTACTACTTTCAACACAGCTTTATTCCATTTTGACAAGCGTGTATTTTTTTCAGTGCTATTCAGTGTGATTTGGCTGCGTTCATCGAAAATATTGACGGAAGTGAGGCGCTTCTGATAGACTCTGGTAGCGTTAATGTTCAACTCAGCAGCTGTGACGAGGAAAGTCAAAAGCAATGCAGCACTGTTGTAGAGGAACAGGTAATGTAATATTATTGCACAGATGCAATCGTAAATCGAAACGGGTAATTTTCTTGTTGCTGACATATGTTTTGTAAGTGATATTCTGCGTAATATAATATTACGAGGTAGAAATAGGTTTTCCTGAAAAATTATACTTATTTTAAACTTATAATATAAAGGAAATGCTTAAATAGAGAATTACTTTATCACACATAGAACACACAACAACATTTTCACAAACACATTCGATAAAAAACAAATAAAATATTTATAGATACTCGTCACGGCTTTCTTTAAACTGATATGCTTAAATATAAACTACTCATATTTCTTATTAATTTCGAAATGCATTTCAAAATTTCAGCATTTCCTCATTCAAAGTGATGAAGTAGTAAAATTTTGAATAAAGTACAACATTTTACAAGAAGTTTCAATGAGCTAAGCAGACTGTAAAAAGTCACAAGTTTATAATATGGTATTTTTTGTATTTACGGATAGTATAATTTTAATTACAAATAATTTTAATAAAAATTAAAATGGGAACGGATGGAAAAGTACATTTCTCTGTTGTTAGATTGAACTTTAATCAGGTAGCTAATAAAGGAAAATGGTTGAAATCTCATGTCATTTTGTCAGTTAACACGTTTTTGCTCTAAACCGACGATGTGCGTACATTTCAACAGTACTTTGAGGATCGTTAATAGTTTACTTGAATTTGTGAGAAACTTATCTGTCTTTTTCACTTCAAAGTCTTATCATTAGCACAAATTAAATAATTTTGTTTGGTAAAATTTCTATGCAATTTTTACATTGACAACAAGAGTTCCAACAATACTTTAATTAATGCGAAACATTTAAATCATACTTTCCTAAAGTGGGCAACAGCGCCCCCTGTGGGTGCTGAAGGAATCTTGAGGACCAATGCTGGCTCCAGAGGGTATTGAAGAGCTGAAGTGAACAATAAATGATACCAAGAGAGAGGTTGCAAAAACAGATACCATCCATACTTTATCGTGGACTGAGGCAAGGAAATGTATGATTGCATTTCCAACATTTTATGTAGTCAAACGTGGATTTAGTGTTGTAACAAGTCTTAACTGAAAGTAGGAACCGACTGCAAATAGCTGACCTTAGAGATTTGAGGATGCTGCTGACGAAAATAGTCAAACACACAAGTTGGAATAGAAAAACAAGCTCACTTTTCTCATTAAAAATTACTTTAAATATACTGATTTTATCGATACTAATTACGTAAAGTAGACTCAACTAAATCTTAATTAAAACGAAGAACTGGCTTCAAATAGTTTACCTTAGAGATTTGAGAATACTGCTGATGCAAATAGAGCCAAGTGTAGAAAAATTGATAGCATACCAGGCTCAAATTTTTCATTAGTGATTATTCATATATTTTTTCTGATTTGAGGTTGATAGTGATTACTAAAAATATTGAGCAATCTAGTGTCTTATGTGTAATATTTTTTATATTTCGTTTTAACCCTCTTGGTGATTGTCTTGACTAGGTACCTCGTCATTCGTAAGACGGACTAGATCTTTATGTACGAGATATCTCGTCATTAGAAATAAACTGACTAGATCTTTATCTTATCAGCATAAAAAAAAAGAGAAATATTTTCAGGACGAGATGTCAGACCTTGATGAACGAGATTTCTCGTTGAAACTTCTTCGAGAGTTAATAAATACTTATAAATTTAAGTTTCATGCTTTTTTTGCTTCCAGCTTTTTGATTTTATAGAATTAAACATACGTAAACATAAATATTTTTGCGAGAGTTAATAATTAAAAGTATAGTTACATCTGCAAAGTGATATTAGTTGAGATAGTTTCTCAGGAGCGAAACGAAAATAATTGTTTTTGAAAAGAGTGCATTGAGCCAAACAAGTTTAGGAAACTATGCTTTAGAAGCCTATTAATAGTCCACAAGAAAATAAAATTGTTTTACTATTCATTGTAAACACATGTGAAATTATGAACTGATCTTGTTTTACTTAAAAACGAAGAATATCAAATTTCCAGGTTATCGAGGGGACGAGTAGCGGTAACTTTAGTGTCACCGCGGATGAGAAAGACGCCTACACAATAGGAGATATGCTGTGTGACAAAGCCGACGCCGTGCAAGAAAATGTGCGAAATAAAATGGTGCAAATTTATTGGAGACTTTGTGGTTCCAACTGGAAAAGGACGTCTTTTAGAATGCCCAAACCCCTTTGCTGTGATGATGGCCTCTATGTTCCATGTGAAAAATTAAGTTAAATTTTTCAATAAATTGCACAATAAACCTATATTTATGTCTTTGTCATAAATAAAGTATGAAACACTTGTGAATTTTTTTCAACTTCTCAAAGCGTTTTTCAAAGCAACTTTGCATTTAAGAATACAGTGCGCAAGTGGGCAGCCGTTGAATAAAATTGGCAGGTTGTGTCGGGGACACAAATCGTTGTTTTGATTTGAATACTCGGGCCTGATTTTGGATTGTGGAATGAATGAAATAGGCGTAGGTCTGGATGATTGGTCGTGTGAATATTCAACTTTTAATTTACAGTTTACACGATTAAAGTGCAGTTTGGTATTGATTGTTCTTGTGAGGTTGTTGTCCAATATTAATTGTAGCATAGTTTAATAGCTTTCCAATGACACCACTTAAGCAGTTATTACTCCACGCAATCCAAAATTACACAGCCCAAATTAGCTCAGCACCGAAGAATTTTGACATATTGCGAACCCCTGCACCCGCTCTATGCGCTTTCGCATTCGGCACGAAGGTCAAATCAGGTACGGATATACTTTGTCTACACGAGGCTATATTTAGGCCCAGTGCACGCATCCGGTTTTGCAACGTGGGGCACCGAAGCCCAACTATGCACACATAACCGTGAAATGACGCAAGTACTCATTTCGCGCCATTTGCGATAAATATTCTATCGAAGAAAACGTGTTTATTTCGCTTACTTGGTGTACAAAGAAGTATATTTTGTAACAAAATAGACGTTACATCATACAACCATTTGTTAATTATTATTTATATTCCATTTATTTATGAAAACAAGGTACTTCAGAGCGGAGACGCATGTGCGGCGAGCTGCGGTACAAAATTGCACGCAACTTGGACGTGCGTCGCCGCAGCGGCGCCGGAGGCTTGTGTGCACTACTCCATTGGATCTAATGTATCAGACCGCAGTTGCGTTTCGGCAGCGGTGCCGCACGTTGAAAAACCGGATGTGTGCACCGGGCCTTATCCTCTGAATGTTTTTTCCAGTTCTGAAATCAAAACAAAACAGTGGCAAAGCTTTTTTGTAAAGTTCGACTTTTCATGCATTCCACCAGTACTGTTCCTACTTAAAAGACATATTCATGTCAAAAAAGAGGGCTATTTCCATGAAAATACTTTAGCATTTTGGTTGTCAGACACATTTAACACATTTCTCATCTATTACGCGATTCCCACAGTCGCGACTACCTCCCAAAGATTTGGGTTCTTTGGGGCACAAAAATTTAAACGCAATTCTATTGTCAACAAAAATGTCAAATTCTTATGTCATGCTTGGTTTCTCATACCAATTGTACAACACAACGTGCAACACACATTTCAAACAATTTTGGTTGTTGGGAAAGAACCCGATATATACTGTAATCTTAAAAATGAAACTTCTACCTGTTCACAGATTCAGACAACTAGTAAACAAACAGCAAACAAGCCTTGTTTCCGGTCATTGAAGTGAGGAGCCCTAATGAGGCATGGCTCAGTAACCGATTTCTTAATACACTGTTGGGATATTGAAATGTTAATTGCTACTGCTTCCTGTGGCCGTTCATAATAATCATTGCTCTTTGGATTTGCGCTTGCAATTGAATTCGTTCTATCAAATTCACATCTGATCTGCGTTAGTCTGTTTATGTTCACTTTTATTTAATTACAATGCTTGCTCCCTTTCCATTAGTAATTGTTTTAATTTCGCTAGACTTTATTAACATGGTTTTGAAAGAGTGGATCTTTATCAGCCGATGAATGGAACTGAATAAAAGCATAAATTATGATTGTTATAATTGAGAGAACTTAATGTTTGCAATTAATGTAACTTGTCTTCCTGCATGGTTGCGGAAATGGAATGGAATTTTCACACGAGGGTCAGATTTGTATTTTTGAATAGTTTCTTTAGATTTTTCCATTGAGTGCTTAAGTAAATAAATATTAAAAATAAAAACTACAAAATATTTTGCCTAAACTTTAATACAATTGAGACGTTAATTTGGAAAACGATGTATTGATTTGGTGTTATAAGAATTTCAGTTTGCTTTTATTTCATTTTCTTTCTTAAGTTAACTTCTGTTAGGTTTTATGAATTTTATGTCAATTTAATTTTATACTTTTCACAAAATATTTATCTTGTTGAGGTTTTGTGATTTTTTTGACTAATTTGTTCGGAAAAATCACTTATTTTTAAATAGCTAAGAATGCCATATTTGGAGAAAATACAAACAAAATTGTGTTTGCTATCAGAATTGTGCACTTAAAATGAGAAGTTGTTGAATACTATAAAATAATTCCAATTGAGGAAAGGCAGTCACGAAAATGTTATAACGACTTTGCGCATGTGTGTCGCCATATCTCAATATTTAAACACTTGCTCTATAACTCTATTTCTTTTTGCGATCCATTATAAATCTGGATCCATTAAAATTTTTCTCTCGGCGGCATTTGGTAAAGAAATGTATGGTATATTTTACAAATGTTTAAGGATGGTAGCTTTAATTTTGGTCTGTTTCAAAGAATAATGTCTATTTTCATTTTTTGATTTGTTAAGATGCATACAAGGAGAATGAAACTTTTTCTCTCAAATACTGCAAGATTGGAATTATCAGTCTTTCACTTTTTTCATTCGAAGTCGAAAAAAACTAATATGAATTTGGTCTAAAAATCTAAACAGAAATTTGTCTTATTGGCTTCTTTAACCTTCCTTGTGGTTTGCCTCGACGTGGTTTCTCGTCATTGGAGAAACTGACTAGAACTCTAAAGACGAGACAGTTCATCATTAGAAGAAAAATGTCTCGATCTTAGTCTCATCATTGTCAAAAAATCCTGCATGTTAAATTATCCCGATGACTAGGTATCTCGTAGTTAGCAAAAGTAGTCAGATAAGTATGTAATGAAGGAGATATCTTGCCGAAACCATTTTGATGGTTAACCGTCCTTGAAGGGCAAAACGAATCATCAGGAGGATTAACCCTACTGATGATTGTTTCGACGAAGTAACTTGGTAACAAACGACGATGTAAGATCTTGATGGATAAGATATCTCGTCTACCAATATCTCTCGCTGTTTCTCGTCATTGGAAGAACATAGACCAAATCTTGCTCTCGCTTAATAAAAAGTCAAATCGACTATATCTTGATGACGAGATATTTGTGACTAGTCGGGACGTGTATGCCCGGTTGGAAGAATAACGAATTAGCAACCGGAGGGTTGCTTTTAAATCTAACCGCAGCTCGTCGTGTACAAGGAAGGACTGAGCACGTTAAATCTGTCGTGGCCTTAAATGTCTTCACGTTAGCGTGGTGTAGAAGTTACGAGAGTTGGGTGCCATTTCGGGTATGACCTCGTCATCTGACTGTGGTTCGAAATTGCGTGGTGCTTTCCTTGGATCTTTCCATTCGGGTTTGATTTCTTATCGTCGCCAATAGACTGGTATGTTGCTCCAGTGTGAAGTTGTGTGTGGGGTGCCAGCTCAGGTGTTGCTTCATCTGACCGTGGTTCAAAATTACGAGGTGTTGTCCTCGGATCTTTCCCTTATGGGACTGATCCCGATCAATAGCCCGTTGTGTTGCTCTAGTACGACGTTAACTAAAAATTACCAATTACCAGTGTGAAGTTAATAAAAATACCTCATGTGGTTAACAACATAATTATTCAGATTTTGATGGACGAGATATCTCGTCAAAACCACCTGGAGGGTTAAACTGTAAGGAAAAGAGAGAAGCATGTCAATATTGGTTTTAGGGTTTTACAGCAAACACCAGAGGCCATTTAGCTCGTGAAAATAAAAGGCAATCGCTTAATGCACCGCTCACAGTTCCATACAAGAAACCTAAACCCATGATTAAAAAGATATTACAAGATAAATAGTCACGTTGAACTTCCACAAACGACTCAATACGCGATGGCCACCCACACAACATAAGTGGACCTCACCCAAAAACTTATCGTAAAACCTTTGGACAAAATAAATCACCACGGTGCGAACAGTTGCGTACGCTCCACGGTTTAAGCCTACAAATACGTTAAAGTGTGTGATCCAATTTCCGTCTTCTATCTAGAAGCCCGATCTCCAGAAAAGGAGGTTGGCACACGACTGGAGCAAAATGGCGGCTCCTGATAAGCAATTGTGTTCCGCGGGTACGGAATGAAAAACCGCACAAAATGCGGAACAAAGCATAATAACCAGGGCAAAAATACTCTCTCTTTCCACGAGGTCTTTTAGATTCCGATCTTTGGAAGTGAAAGTTGTGTTATTATAACGAAATGGCGGAGTTCGTTTGTTACGATATGTTCCGGGGTGGAGTTGGATTTATAATGGAGCGCAAAAAGAAATAGAGTTATAGAGCAAGTGTTTAAATATTGAGATATGGCGGATGGGAGTTTAGAGATAGCTCTTAACGAATTCACCGTAACGTCGATAGTTAACTTCATAGTCGGATCCTAATCGAATTCATTGTTTTCGTGACATATTTTTCTCGCTCCGGCTTTATTTAATAGGGTTCTAGAACAATTTAGAGTTTTTTAATTTTTGAGTCTGAGAGGGGATTTTTAATTTTAAGAAAGTTAAAATGGCTATCGATCCCTTGTGTACAGATCTATTTAAAAACGGACAATCGTGAATGAAAAAATCTGGAAATATTAAAAGAAAAATCCTTTAATCTTTTGTCCATGTCCTTTAACCATCTAAGTGGTTTTGATGAAATAACTCGTGCATCAAGATCGAACCAATTTTATTAAAGATGAAATACTTCGTCATCAAGACCAATTTATTAATTAGGATCTTTATTATGAGTATCTGTCACTTTATTATGAGTATCTGTCACTCAATCCCTTGTGTACAGATCTATTTAAAAACGGGCAACTGTGAATGAAAAAATCTGGAAGTAATAAAAGAAAAATCCTTTAATCTTTTGTCCATGTCCTTTAACCATCTAAGTGGTTTTGATGAAATAACTCGTGCATCAAGATCGAACCAATTTTATTAAAGATGAAATACCTCGTCATCAAGACCAATTTATTAATTAGGATCTTTATTATGAGTATCTGTCACTTTATTATGAGTATCTGTCACTCAATCCCTTGTGTACAGATCTATTTAAAAACGGGCAACTGTGAATGAAAAAATCTGGAAGTAATAAAAGAAAAATCCTTTAATCTTTTGTCCATGTCCTTTAACCATCTAAGTGGTTTTGATGAAATAACTCGTGCATCAAGATCGAACCAATTTTATTAAAGATGAAATATCTTGTCATCAAGACCAATTTATTAATTAGGATCTTTATTATGAGTATCTGTCACTCAATCCCTTGTGTACAGATCTATTTAAAAACGAGCAACTGTGAATGAAAAAAAAAATCTGTGTGGAAATAATAAAAGAAAAATCCTTCAATCTTTTGTCTACGTCCTTTAACCATCTAAGTGGTTTTGATGAAATAACTCGTGCATCAAGATCGAACCAATTTAATTAAAGATGAAATATCTTGTGATCAAGACCAATCTATTAATTAGGATCTTTATTATGAGTATCTGTCACTTTATTATGAGTATCTGTCACTCAATCCCTTGTGTACAGATATATTTAAAAACAGAGGCAACTGTGAATAAAAAAAAAATCTGGAAATAATAAAAGAAAAATTCTTCAATCTTTTGTCTACGTCCTTTAACCATCTAAGTGGTTTTGATGAAATAACTCGTACATCAAGATCGAACCAATTTTATTGAAGATGAGATACCTCGTCATCAAGACCAATTTATTAATTAGGATCTTTATTATGAGTATCTGTCACTCAATCCCTTGTGTACAGATCTATTTAAAAACGAGCAACTGTGAATGAAAAAAAAAAATCTGGAAATAATAAAAGAAAAATCCTTCAATCTTTTGTCTACGTCCTTTAACCATCTAAGTGGTTTTGATGAAATAACTCGTGCATCAAGATCGAACCAATTTAATTAAAGATGAAATATCTTGTGATCAAGACCAATCTATTAATTAGGATCTTTATTATGAGTATCTGTCACTTTATTATGAGTATCTGTCACTCAATCCCTTGTGTACAGATCTATTTAAAAACAGAGGCAACTGTGAATAAAAAAAATCTGGAAATAATAAAAGAAAAATTCTTCAATCTTTTGTCTACGTCCTTTAACCATCTAAGTGGTTTTGATGAAATAACTCGTACATCAAGATCGAACCAATTTTATTAAAGATGAGATACCTCGTCATCAAGACCAATTTATTAATTAGGATCTTTATTATGAGTATCTGTCACTCAATTCTCCTGGTGGTTGTCGAAACGTGATATCTCATTGGAAAAGCTCACTACATCTTGATGAAAACGATAGCCTTTAGCCGAAAACTCACAAGAACTAGATCTCGTCATCACAAAAAAATCAGTAATATTTGGATGACGCAATATCTCGCCATTAACAAAATTGGTCAGATCTTGATGGATGATATATATCGTCACCACCATTTGGAGTGTAAAAACGATACGAATTTCACATCCATTATTAGGATGACGTTTTTTCAGATTTAAACTTTTTGGCTCGTTTTCAAAGTTACCCTTTATCAGTTGTGCCATTTCGTGAAAAAAGGGATCTATTTTTTCTGACAGAACTCAAATTAACCCATTATTAACTACTTAATCTAGGTTGTTTGGCCTGTAATCTAGAAAAATCCAACCCTACTATTGAAGAGAATAGGCCTCTACTTTTTCCTATCACTTGGGGGGTTAATATCAGAAACCCATACCAACAAATGGCACGCTTTTATCAGTTAATACCAAAGACGCATAGCTACAAAGATGTGCTCCTCAAATATACATTAAATTGAAGAAAAAAAAAGAACACTGCAATCTGTGATGTATAGTAAATGCTGCATAAACTCTGAATAGCGATATTCATTATTCTAAGTGAATAAAATTCGTCAAAAAAATCTTATATCTCTATAATCCATAGCTTTCGAAATGAAAATATAAAAATTGATAGCATCGTATCTAGTTGAAAGGATGCAATACTTGCATACTTGGTTGTAGTTCTAGGAAAAGAAGAACCTTAGAACAAGTCGAAAGTGTTATTTTACAGCCCATTTTTAGTAGAGAGATAAAGAGTAGAGAGAATAGAGTAGAGAGAAATATATATATATAGTAGAGAATAGAGAGAGATAGAGAATAGATAGAGAGAGGAGAGATATAGAGTAGAGAGATAGAGAATAGAGAGAGGAGAGATATAGAGAATAGAGAGAGAGAGGAGAGATATAGAGTAGAGAGATAGAGAATAGAGAGAGAGAGAGTAGAGTTTTGTAAGTAGTCATGCGGCATATTTGGAAAGGTCTGAGATTAACCGTACACCAACAATTTATGATATTTTTTCTTATCATTTCAATCTTAACTGGAAAATAAAGAGTAAATTTATAAATCTATTTGTCATTTTGAGAAAAGGCTGAAATTGATTTAATCTTCTAAGATCTAAGGGTAGTTGAATTAATATCGCTGTGGAGCAACGCATCGGGCTATTGGCGATGGTCTGCGAGCAATCATGAAGGATAGATACCAGGACAACACCTCATAATTTTGAACATCGGTCAGATGACGAGGTCAACACCTGAGCTGGCATCCCACTCTTGATACTTCCACACCATGCCAACGTGAGGACATTTGAAGTCAATAAAGATTTAATGTGCACCAGCCCCCCATATACACGAAGGTCTTTGGTTGGATCGAGATTCCAACTCGGAACCCTAGGGTTGCTAATCCTCTGATCTCCCAATCAGGCTACCGCGGCCCTAGGATATGAGGAAGATCAATGGTAACGTTAGGTCTTGTTAAAAGAAGGTCTTAATTTTTTTCTCTAACCCTAATGAAATGTAATTTTCTGATGGAAACCGGGCCAGCAATTTGATTGTTAAATGATTATTAACTGTAATGCATTCAGTATTAAATTTTAGAGTTATACTCGCAAATATATTAAAAGTGGTTAGTTTTATATTGTTCTACACATTAGAAACCATCTATTATCCATCAAGTCGACATGGTAGCCGAGTGGTAAGTGTTATGGCCATTGGTTAAGCAATATCTGGGTTCGAATTCTGGGCATATATGTTCGTAATGGTTCGGAATACACTGTAAGTCGTAGGTCCCAGTATAATTAGCCCTCATATCGCTAACAAATGACCATCGAGACAAACCAAACTTCTGTCCCATTAAAAATGTCCAATCAATATCCATTCATCTTTTTATACAGAATAAAGGAATGTGGTTTGGGTTCAGCATTTTCAGATGATGTGATTTTGTTTTCATTCCTTGTTGGATCATAGGTACTTGATAAAACGGTAGAATTCAGTAAAACGTTCCAGTATTTAATTTAGATTTCTTCGAACAATTTGCACAAGAACAGTGAGTGCTGTTGTTTCCCTTAGGCGTGTGTTCAGACAAAACCTTTTATTTATACTAATCACATCTATCAGAAACAATTACCACTCTCTGCCAAGGAAGTACTTTCAACAATCCGACCTAGTTGAACGAAGCAATATACGGAAATATTTTCAAAGAGGAATGTGATTGTTTTTGCTCCACCTGAAAAATAGCCTTGAGGGAACGGGAAAAAAATGGCGAAGTCTTCGAAATCGCACAAAGTACTCTATTAGTAAAGCTAAAGTACACTGTGAACCTTGACCGAATCAGAAAAAACACGCGTGAAATATGAAGTCAGTGCTGCGAAAAGCAAAGGCGTGGTCTCCAGGAAACCCCCGCCACCGAAGAAAGGAGAAAAAATTGCTCTCTTTCTCGATGAAACTTCCGAAAAGTAAAAAAGAACTTTCGCTTTCGTTGCCAAGGTCGCCAAGCAGCGCCCCCTTTCCATTTGTTGCACAACAATAGATGTTTTGTTCTTGCTCTGTGCGAGCGGGAAATGGTATAGTGTGATGGGAAATGTAGGTCGCTGGACATTAACTCGTGATTGCTGGGTAAGACTTCCAAGCAGCCGGTGACTGGTAGCGCTGTGGCATTTATTTCCACGTCCATTATCTGGTTGCAACTTCTATTAATGGGAATAAACGCTGGATGGACTTTGCTGAATTTCAGTTTAATGGCGGAGTGGTGGAAGTGCTTAAATATTAATTAGCCTAAGAGGTGAAGGCGAGAACTTTTCGAAAATGGAATTGGGTTGGATTTATTCTGTAAGCGTGAATGTGAGATTAAATTCTGGAAACGTACGATTCAGTTCTCTTTGTCTCATTCAAGGAATTGATTTGTGAATTCGCAAAAATTGTGATGTAAATCAGTCATTTTAGTAGAAATGTCTGTATTTTTGAACTGTCATCACTGTTTTTAATGTAAATTTTATAAAATGAAGTCAATGTTGTCATTGTTAGGTACTAATCCCCTTGGTCAAGGTGAAACCTAGACTAAGTCCAAAAAGTCGTGTTTTTCAAGTTGCACTACGACCAAATCCTTTTCATCCAGGAGCTGTCCTGCAAAAACACTGATATAATCCAAAATATAAGAAGAAGTTTCTGTGTAAATAAGAAAAAGTAATTACTAATCTCCTTTGTCAAGGTGGAACAGACTAAGTACAAAAGACCATTCGTTACAAATTGCACCAGCTCCTATACATCCCAGTATACCTCGTAATTTTGAACCATGGTCAGATGACGAGGAAAACCGCTCTTCAGAACTTCACACTACGCTAACGTGGGGATGTTTGAGGCCACAGCAGATTTAACGTGCCCCAACACCACATACACGACAGTCTTTGGTAATCGGAATAACATAATACCAATTTTAAGGATGGGCATTCTGGTCCCACTTATGACAGAAACTTTTGCTTACAGCAAAATTATTTAGGTTCAATGTTTTAACTTCTCTTTCATTAGTTTTTGATTCCATGTCAATAATAAAGGGACTAAAACATGTACACATCAGGTTACCACATCTCTTACCTTCCACACTTTCCAAATAAATTACATTTAGGTACTGTAAGGTATTTTTAAGACGAGTTGCACGATCCAGATACCTCAAGGTAACGATTGAAAACTAGAAATGTGTTGATGGATTTAAACTGATAAAAAAAGATCTAAACGGGACATTTTTAACCTGAAGAACATTAAAAATTTTTTTGACGAATAAGGTACGACGGCTACTTTGTCTACTGACTTTTTCAGGAACCACACTTCACAGAAGTCTATAAATTTAATCATTTGATACTTGTTCAACATGTTATCTACAAAATAAATTTTGTTGTGATATCTCTTGTCTTTCTTGGTGTTGCAATTTGGGTGGCCAGCAGTGTAGTTGGCATTGTGAATGTTGCTCAAGTTTCATTATAAAGGCAATGCGTTGTAAAGTACCCTTAATTTTTGCCACTGACGGTAGAAAATAAATCTGAAGCATATTATAAAATTTCGAAACAATACGCTTATAAAGTAATGAACACTTCTAAAACTGTACAGTGCTATTACAAATTTCGTCTTTTGGTTAAAGTAATAGAAGATTGGTATTCATCTTAACGTTTTGCACAACATTTATTGCGACCATATTACATAATAAACTATACTTTAGCCTTTCAAATTAGAGAATGTAGGAGTAATACATATTTGAAGAGTGCGTGAAGTGAAAAGCAACGATCAGAAATTTATCAATTAGACAATAACCATCGTTTAATTCCTGGTTTTCAATGAAATCAACGATTCTCGTAAGCACTTCCGATACTTGGTATCTACAGATCCTTTGTCAGATGAACGTTATCAATTATTTTTACTTGTAAAGAACGGTTTTATGGAATAATGTAGAAAATACTTGCATTTATATTTATTAATACCATTTAAAGAGCGCTAAATTATATTTTACAATAAGCTGTTGGGTAATTTTACCAATTATTTTTTGAAAATCTCTCTATATTAAAAAAAAGTTATGACTATAAAAGACTGCTATGGATAGTACGTTTTTATCATTCAAGACATCATTATTTTAGCATAAGTATAACTAATACATGAGACACAATTTAAAATTACCATATACTAGTTTAATACATTCTAAGACATAAAAAAGTTGCACATAGGAGGAACTGTCAGAATGCAATGAAATTTACAAGGTTGGTAAAATGTGCTTCTGAGTGAGTAAATGATTAAAATTTGAGACTGAAGTATGCAAATTTTATTTAGAAAAATTCAAACAAGTGGTATCATTTAGTATGGCGTATGACCGCTATTATTCCTAATGCAGCATGCCAAGCGCCTTGGTAGTCAGGCCCTGATTTACCATTAGGCCCGCGAGGCACAGGCCTAGGCCCCCCATAATTTAGAGGGCCCCTAAGTTTCAAAAGTATCTAAAATTTTAAAAAGGTTTTTAAGTAGTTACATAAATTATTTGGTATTTACGTAAATGTCCGTCGATCGTTTCCCCCACTATCACATTCTTGTAATTACATTAATTATCTAACTATTATGTTTCTTATTTTCATCTGCTTTATTTTGTTTTGCTAAGAGTTATAAGTGATGTCACGATTTTCTCAAACTTTTTGGTGACATCTGTGAAACGGTCAACAGTCAAATACGTAAGTACCAATTATTGTTATAAAATTAGTTTTTGTGATGAACAAATAACATGGGGGGGGGCCTTCCTGCGTGTTGTGCCTACTATAATAAATTTTCTAAATCGGGCCCTGTTGGTAGTGAGTCATACAGGCTGTTTATAAAGTCCTGCGACAGTCCATTCCTTGCTGCTTGAACCCGGTCACGGAGTTCCAGCAGATTACGCGGTACGGGTGGAGTGGTGACAGTCCAAGGAGTGGTCTAGTCCAATGACATCCCATACATTCTCGATCGGGGACAGGTACAGTGAGCATGCCGGCTATGGTAACATATTGTTGCGTCGTAGACAAGCTCTAGAGACGGTAGCAACATGGAGTCTTGTTGAAAACGCGGGTGAACCTGTAAGTTAATGAATGGGAGGGTAACTAGCTTAAAAATTCTTGTATGTAACGCTGGCCTGTCAAAGATCCCTTAACGGATACCAAAGGCATAATACGCAATTGCATCCTGTACCATGACATCAGGTCTTCTGGACTTGTGACGACGCCCAACAAACCGTGAACCTTGGCTCTGACCACGTTGCCTCCACACACGGATTCGATTGTCGTCTCCACCCAGGCAGAAGCGGGATTCGTCAGTGAAGACCACTCAATGCCCTATGTCCGTCTGGCTGGACACCATTCCAGTCTTTGATGGCGATGCAATGGTGTTAAAGGCAGTAGTCGGGACTGTCTACGTGAGATTGGTCCCACGTCGTGAAGGCGTCGAAAAATGGTGCGATTACTTATTGGATGATCGAGAGAGGTTCCCACTGCCCGCTGGATGTCTGCAACAGTGGCTGTTGAATCTATACGAGTAATGTCTTGCAACAAGTCGATGGTCTCTCTGTCCGGTTTCTCTAAGCCTTCCTGAGCCTGGTTGACGTCGGCATGCGCCTTGTTGTATCCATCGCTGCCAACAGCGTGCAACAGAGTATCATCACTATAACCAATATGTTGCGAAATCCGTCGATTAGACAGTCCTCCTTCACGGAGGCCAATTACTGTCAAACTTCCACTTGCTAAAATTGCGTACCAACTTTTTACCGAGGCATAACTCAATGAGAAACGATGTTACCAACACAACAGCATGAGTCGAAATGAATTTGCTGCGCTACTGGATGTTCTTTTATTCCCCGGTATGCAGCGTGTTTGAGTGGTGCCCTGCACGTTGCGCATGCTTAAACGATTTTGAAAATTTGATCATTTGCATCTCCAACTCAGATGTACCTATCCTCCAAATTTCATTTATACCGGTCTACTCCTTCCAGGAGCAACTTCTAACTTGCTGATGTCAACTCAGCATTTGTGGCCAAAAATCGTGAGAGTTGGAAACGCTCAACTTTAAGCGTTTCGACAATGATACTAAAGTAGAAATACAAAATTCAGATGTAAAATTTGAAATGTGAGCTAGACTTGGGAGTCTGATGACCGCATATGCTCTTTTGTAAGCATTTCAGGCCAAAACTCTTTTAGTAAATACAGAATTCCGATATATGCTTCATTCAAAACAAAATTCTTTGATAAGATAGCTTCTTTTTCATGTACAGTTCCCACGAACGTGTTCCATGACTAGTTTAAATAAAGTTATACTGCAGAGAGAGAGAATTATAAAACTTCTTAGTATTAGCTTAGATCTAAAGATATGTTTCTAAATCTATTCAAAATGTCAGCAGTGGGGTTTAGTGATGTATATTAGAAGTATATCGATAGAATTAAACTTATGAATAAATTGAATCTCTTTACGATTGGTACACTATTCCCTCAAATTTTGAAGCACATGTAAAGCACATTCTGATCTGAAAGCAAACAAAAATACAAGAGTTATAGCATTGAAATGAACTATTTAACCGTCCAAGTGCCTTCAACGAGATAAATCGACCATCAAGATCCAACCAATTTTCTTAGCGACGAGAAATCTTTTCATCAAGATATTGCGATTTCTTAAAACAGGATCAAGATCTGGTCAGTTTTGTTCTAACGACGAGATATCTCGTTCATCAAAATCTATTCAATAAACCTCATCGAGACAACCAACCGGAGAAGTAAATGTAAACCTCCTGATCTATTATTGCAGTTTTACCTAACCGTCTCCTTAATTAGAAGTGTGAGGAAATAATATAAAAAAATACTTGCTATTTAACTTAAAAAACATTAACATGTTTCATGCATATGTTTCTAAAATGAGGTATTTGCATGTGCGAGGGTTTTGCTTACAAATGTTCTTTTCTAGTATTTCTAAGTTTAAAAATCCTTAAATATTGCGTTTAAGCTTTCAAAATAATTTTGTAATGATTATATAATCAATTTTAATTTTGTTGAAAACGAAACAAAGTCACGTGATCCGAAAACAGGCCGCCATTGGATGTGACGTCATTGCGCATGGCTGAGCTTTTGTTTACATCTCTCATCTATGCTCCTTGTACACTAGCAATTGCTCTTGTATGAAATCAACACGTGTCTATATTGATTCGCAAATTTATTTCATAAGTCAGCAGTAAATAAGATAGTAACTGTTTGTAAAAAGTACTTCATGAACCAACAAATCACTAGTACAAATACTGTTTACACAAGGGCAATTATAAAAAATAAACAAGTGAAAGGTTCAATTAATAATTTAAAATATTATGCAGAACAGAAATATTCTAAGAGTTTTGGAAAAGGTTTTAGAAATGCATAAAGCCCTTTTACACTAAGTATCATTACTGAACGTGTCCAAATTATAAAAATTTTGCCAAACGCAACAATCAAGATGGAAGCAAATTAATTCGGTATTAATTCTGATTAAGCGAAAACGAATGTAAGCAACCATAGCAACGCCGGCGCAGTGGGTTACTATGCGATGTGGAGCAGGATAGTAAGTTCGTATTCTCTGGAAATGCTTTTTGACAGTGAAGAACGAGCAGTTTAATAAAGATGCTTCCCTATTCTCAGAGCTATTTTTAAAAGATTTGTTTTTACAGAAATATATCGTTTGCGATAAACGTTTCACCTGAGAGTCACGAGATTTTAGAATTCTGTAGCATTGCCTTTACCCTACGTCACATTTAGTGACTGAATAACCGCATCTATGTTGAGAGAATCCTGGGAAAGATTCGATTGGTCAAGAAGATCGAAACTGGTTATTAGTCATACAGGGGAGACTGCAGGTTGCAGAACGAATATATGCGTAGGAGCCTTTCAGAGAATCCAAGAAATTGGAATTGTATTTAATTTTACATAAAAGACATCGTGAATCGTAATATATACACATGATTTTGATGAAACTTTGAATTTAAGAATACTATTTCACTGTATAAGTAACTTCAGAATGTTAAGCAGTGAGTTAAAGGAAAACAAGTATAATGATTGATAGGAAGCTATGTTGAAAATGATACAATACACTAATAATATGGGATGACATTGATACATAAATTATACAATTTAGCTACCAGGAAAACTTAACGTAAAATATGATTGAGTATTTATACATTAGAAATACTTTTATCGGTCTGATATCGCATTAGATTGAATGGTAACCACTTTCATTTACAAGCGCTTCAAATCTTTTTGCATACCAACACTGTTATTAAAACAATACGATAGCAAAACTATTCCCATTGTGATAGTAACTATGTCAAGTGAAAACTAAATATGACCGACTAATCAGATCTCATATTGCAGTAGCTCCTAAAACAAACAACCTCTACAAGCTCTGAGAAGATTGTTCAAATGTGCGTGTGAATTCTTCTGATTCGAAAAGTTTCCTTAAACGGTTAATATTGGAGTACATATCTACCCTCTTGTTACCTAAAGAGCCTAAGAATGGTGTGATAAATTCCGTTATAAGTTAATAGTGCCTGTTGCATGCGTTCAAGGGGAAGGGGTAACTTTTCCTTTTCATTGTTCTCGAATTTCGGATTGCTATTATGCTTTCATTAATTACCACTCAACCTGGAATGTGTCCGATAACGTCGCTTTTACTCACGAACGCGTTGAAGCACGTCCCAAGAAAATATCTAGATCAGCTTTTAGGGTGTGGAAGTATTTCGCTTTGATATCTTTATTGAGTGTTGTGATCAGGTTATTGAGATCGGCTTTTGGAGCAAAATAAACTTTTCCTGAAAGAGAAATTTTCTAGAAATTGTGTAGCAAAAATGTCCGACAAAATATATCATTGGATTGAGAGAGTGTATAAATAAATTTATGAGAATAGTTTGTATCGTAAGTGGAAATTCAAGGTTGGGCCAGTGTGACCCACGTAGAAATTCCTTCGGTTCCATGAGACCAGTAGACCTTTCCATAAGAACAATTAAAAAACAATGCTTTTTCCAATTCCTGGACAATTGACCACCATTATGGTACCGCAAGGAAATAATTGTGAACCACTTGGCGTTATCATGGCACATCATGGGTGTGGGATCACGTCATATATATCATACATTCAAGGCATAATCTGTCCACACATTCGCCATACGACAAACATCCATGCCTTACCCCCGGAACCTTTCGATTTAGAAGAACGCACCCTATTGAACTGGTCAACACAATCAAAAGTACCTTTAGACAGTGAGAATTGGACTGTACAAGAATGTATGTTTAAATAGTTTTACAACCAGAGAAACGAGTGGGAGTGCCAGTTAATGTGTCATCCTAGTCATCAGACCGTAGTTCGAAATTACGAGGTGCCCTCCGATTTTTCTCTTCAGAATTAATCCCCGACGGTCACCAAAATTACATTATGTTCCTCCAGTGAGATGTAAATTCAAGAAAATACTAGAAGTTAGAAAAACAGAGGAAAGATATAAGTAAACTAGGGGGCCAGCCCCCAGCTCGCTAGCGCTCTCCAACCCCAAAATTCAAGTTTAATTAAATTTACGTCACACTAGGGCTATTGGAGATTAAGTTACGCAAAGGGACATCGGTTCAGAAGAAAAGAACACACAGCAGTAATGTAAGAAATCTAGAATTATTGAAATGCTACTCAGTTTTTCTAGTCACATCATTGCAAAAAAAAGAATTCAACAGAAAAGGGTGTTCAACAGACTGATAATTTTATCAAATTAAATCTCATTACAATCGAAAAACATCATTTGGTTCAATTTTGTAAGATCTTTTGATAATATTTTATCAATATTTGACAAATAAATATTTGTTTAGCAAGATGAGAACCTCCAAAACCCCTCCAGCGGCAAGTGGAAGAATTTCCGGGGTCGATAAATTGAGCCTCTCTGTTGCTGAGTGCAGTTTACATTGTGATTTTATGGAAATTGGTCATAGGAAATATCCGATGAGACAGCTACTTGTAATTTTGAACCGCGATCAGATGACGAGGTCAACACATGAGCTGGCACCCCACTCTCGAAAGTTCCACACCTTGCCATGAATGAGGAAATATGTCACATTTTATGAACTGTAATTAATATGTTTATAGAAAAGAATGGAATATACAACACACTCTCTCTCTCTGTTTGTAGAATATTCAATTATACATATTCTACAAGTATTCGTTTATATATCGTTATGCCAAAGTTTAATCGTCCCCTATGTAGCCAAAAATGACAGTAGACTTACAAAACAATCTTAACATCGTTTAGTGGTTGCAATTTATTTTTTTAAATAGTTCACAATCATATAAATTTAATTTCAAATCAATTGTATTATGTAGGTTTGTAATTAATTTACGACGCACTGGAGAAACACAATGGGATATTGGTAATGGTCCTGTAGGGAAAGATCAGAGGACAGCACCACGTAATTTTAAATAAAGATAAGATGACAATCAATGGTAGCAGATTAAACATTCAAATAGTTTAAGAACCATATTAGATTAAGCATTCAAATAATTTTAAACTATTCCTAAAATATCGAAGCATTTTCAATTAAGATTAGAAATTTAAATTCCTGCCTGAAGGCATGATTATGATGGTTTGTTTTCTAAGACAATATCACTCTTCGAAATATGTTACATTTTTATGTCAACTTTCATTTTAGATATTAATTATTTGAGTTATATCCAGCATATTTTGAGAGTTTTATACAAGTATTTAATAATTAAAGAAATCTATTATATTGGTACTTTTAACGATAGAAAATAGGTAGGTATTTTAATTAACGTCGTACGGGATCAACACAACGCCCTTTTGACGAGGGTCCTGGATAAATCCTCCAAGGGAAGGAACCGAGGACAACACCTAGTATTTTTGAACCACAGTCAGGTGACGAGGCAAAACCTGAGTTGGCAAACTCCCACCACGCCAACCTGAGGACATTTGAGTCCCTCTGTAATTGATCCCGTACAGCAGCCAATAGCCTGTCGTGCTATTCTAGTGTGACGTATTCAACCACCTAGTTACCCATCCTTCATTGCCGATTATGCAACTGAAATCATCCCAACTGAATCTAAATAAGAGGATTTCATTTGCATTCAGTTGATTGGAACGAGAAAAGTAGTTCGAAATTTCAATCGAATGAAACTCCACCACGTCCCAAAGGTATTTGAATGTTACGAAAGAGCGCCATTTTCTATTATCCACTATCAATGCGCAATAAACATATCCGAACACCGGTGTCTGGAAATTATTCAAATTCCTCAAATTTGCATTTACATCCATCGGTTCCCGCACGCCATACCTGCTTTCCAGTCGCTCGATCGAAGGACCGTTCCACTTCCCAACGTTCCATTTCGCTTTACCCTTCTTACCCAACCCCTTTACCCCATTCTCTTAACACTACAAGATTCTTAATGCGAAGCATTTAAATACATTCATTGGGATCGTCCATTCAGCATTGTTGGGCACATCGTCAGCGTTTAAGTCACACAGATCGGCATTATGTAAGAGGCACGCGCTTAGAATTCCAAACTCACCCCCGGCTGCAAGAAATTCTCATTTTCTCGGACTTTTACTGCCCAGACAATGCCTCCTCAATTAAGGAAACCAGTGAAGCGAGCGAAAACCGGACAGTCGTACTTTTTGTGTGTCTCATCCAGAACTTGCGCAAGACTCACCAAGTCCGCCCAGTATATGTTGTATCCCTGATTATTTCACTCCTGTCCTCCGGCCATCAGTTCGGCTATTTGTAGGGAGAAATTGGCCAGATGGAGGAAAGGAAATTCGCCATTACACATTGTTTCCGAAAACGATTGTACAACCGGCGGGTAATTTGGGAGGTGTTTTCTGGTTTTTGCTTCTTTCTGTGATTGTTACTGCTTTTTTTCCCCATTTGGCTGTATGGAATGAGTGACGTGATGGTATGATTCTTCTGAGAGGGGTTTTTCAGTGTAAACAGAAACAAACTACCAGAGAAGAAAAATACTTCCTTTTAAGAACTAATTTGATTTGTCGCCGTTTTGATGATGTTTGGAATTCGTTCCTTCGACACCAAATTATCCGTGTGGAACAGTTAGAGGCAGACTTCAAATAGCAGTAATTTGCAACACATGTTTCGGGCGGGCACGTTTTCACTTAAAAATTTATCTAATTTGTAGTTTTTTCTAAGAGAGGCGTTTTTTGTCAAGCTAGATTTTGGTGGAGGTAGTATTTCTGCGGCACAACGTGTTTCCTGTTCGAATTAAGAACGTGACGTCACTTGACTTGTTTTTCGAATGCGATTTCAACACTCTCCAATAAATGTTCCGTCCCGTCGGCGTGGTGTTGAAGTTTGAAGAGTGGTGTGCCAGCTCAGGTGTTGACCTCGCCATCTGATCGAGGCCCAAAATAATGAGGTGTTGTCTTCGGATTTTCCCCTACCAGATTGATCCCGGACCTTCGCCAATAGCCATTTGCGTTGCTTCGTTATGACGTAAATTCAACTACATTACTGTCAATAAATATTTCAGAGAATGAATCCTAAATTGATGTAGGACAATTAATTGGTTTAGAATTAGATTAAAAGCCAAACACGACCAGAATGGTGCTAAACTACATTTCAAAATAACGACAATATGTATCATGTCAATGAATTTGAGTATCAGAAGTAAAATCTGTTTTCCGTCCTCATATAGTTTGCACTAAGATACCTCTCACAAACTGCATACTGAAATAATATTGCACCCTCTGTATATGACTTTCCCAAAAGCCCTTAAGTAATATATAATGCGTAAGATCCAAGTTTTTTTAAATATTTTTTTACACTTACTGCAGCTAGTTGATTGAAGAGATAGCGCTCATTTTAAATGTGGTATTGTTTGAGCGATTAATTGTTATCTGTGAAATTTTTCATTGCTTACTTAAAAGTAATGCACCCAATTTTTTTTTCTGTATCTGTATTTCTGGGTGTTTTGAAGAATGCTAAAGGTTGGTTTTATATGGAATAGGGTTGGGGGGGGGGGGGGGGTATACATATAATTTGTACAAGAGAATTTCTCCACCTAAGTTTTTAGACTTAGTGGAGATTTAGTTGATTTTGATGTATCTGTAAAAATAATGGTTTGATAAAAAGTTTTTTATTTATCATTGTGCGTGTGAATAAGACTTGAGAACTTAAACTTTAAAAATAAGTTTGACAGGCATAAGCCTGATACAAAAATTACTGTAGCAGGCATAAAAGATAAAATTAAAAAAACCTGTTTAACATATAGTTACTACATAAAACTTCCATCGAAATTTTCTCTATTTTAAAAATATTGAATCGTTTTCTCTGTTTATGTGAGCCACAAACTTAAAAGCAAACCAACTTCCGCAATTTTGTTTCATTGCAAGAATATAATTGAAACTCCACCCTAAAAATCACTGAAACAATATTTGACGAAAAGGATTAAAAACTAAGCTGATTGTAGTTTAGTACCAAATCAAGCATTTCTTAAAACCTGAAAACCCCAAGCTAAACCCCATCCTAAGACCCCAAAAATTAGTGAAAAAGACAATACTTGAAATCTAGTAATCTTAAGCATAAAGTTTTAGACATCTGATTCATAATTGCTTTCTAAAACAGAAAATACACAGTTCTAGTTAAATTAGCGTCGCACTTAAGCAACACAAAGATGTATTGGTGAATTTCGGGATCAATCCCGAAGAGAAAGATATAATGACAATGCCATGTAAATTTGAATCACTGACACTATTTACCAGGATATGAGGCAATTTCTATCAAGGTAATATAGGGGGCGGTATGTGATACGTGTTTCCTGTATGTATTCCATACGTGACGTCAACTTGTTTGTTTATAGAATACGATTTTAGCACTACCCCAACAATTCCAAAGTATAAATTTTGATTTCACTTATTCTAGTTGATTGGTCAACATTAATTAGATTATCCCCCTAGAGGTTTCGAAAAGTTATTTCGTCTATCACGGTTTCAACAATTTTGCAAATGACGAGATATCTCGCCATCAAGATTTTGCCGATTTTTTGGTGATGCGATATCAAGATCTCCAAGGACATCTCCACCGGATTCCTGTGAAAGACATTCCTGACTGCCCTCTGTGTTCTACTGGAGAGACTATGAATTTTAGCCACTTGACAGTTTGTGCTACTATGTCCAACTCAATGTTCTACCTCTTGACAACTATATTTCAAAGGCTAGTTTCTATTGGGCTGCACGAAGGGAAATGGTCAATACGACCCATTCTTCAACGTAATTGAAAAAAAAAGTTCTGGTCACTTTTCTTCCAATGACGTGGTCGGCTTTGCTAATAACGAGGTACCTCGTAGAAACGACAACCAGGAGGATTGAGAGCCAAACGTTGCTAAACGGCGATAAACTGCATTTTAATGTAACCCCAATATGCGCAAGGAGAGATCATTTGGACAGCATAAGTAAAATATTCTCAGACCGCCTGGTTTGTTCGTTTTGTACTGAAATGCCACCTCATTGAGAATGTCAGCTATTTCCAAACCTTAACCGAGAAAACGTAGTCCGGATACTTCAACTGTAACAAAACTCCTCTCCACCGTGAGAACTTGCATTTCGATTGATTTCACAACCGAAACTCAACAGCCCAACCCCTGCCTAAAAAGCACCACCACACACAAGCCCTACTTTCAAAGCAAATTTCTCACGTCGTTCATAAAACGTAACACAATTCCCAAGACAGCAGCAGCGGCCGGCATAAAACAAATTTTGAAAAGTGAAAGAACAACAACACGCCTTTTGAGCGGCCGATTTCCTTCTTTGTTGGGGTGGCCATAAAAAGGCTCCATTCTTTTCACCCTCGCGACAGCGGGATAAAGGAACCAAGCTTTCTAATCTAAAGATTGACGCCAACAATTAGGCGAGCGAAAAGTGCTACAGTTGCATAATTCGCAGTTCATTTGTCTCGCTCGGAAATCGGAAAATAGGTGCTTCCACTCAGCTATCCTTATGCCGGTTAAGTGGAATAGGGCCAAGGAAAAACGAGGCATTGAAATATGAAGTTGAATGTTATGAGGGGCGATTTATCGTTGCTTGACGCGACACACCTTTAGAGGGTTTGCGATTTCGAGTCATTTGATGTAAGATAGTGGCGGTTCCAGGATGGAATATTAATCAGTGGTTCTTAACAAAGGGAATGTTTTTCTGAGTTTTCGATTATCATTTGATTTCCCCCTTCATAATTGATTCTAGTTTTTAAATTATCTTGTTTAGCCTTTAAATTGGGTTCAGATAAGGTTATTTACTGTTTAACGAAAAGAAACAAATTAGTGTTTCGTGTAGTTTTCATAAATTTCTTTAAATGCATTTTGTGTTAAGAAATAATATTACTTCCTGAAAAATTTATTTCTATAATAATCATCCCTTTTTCCATCAAACTACAATGAGTCCAAAAAGATACCGTTGCACGTTTTCTGCGTGCCTACATAATATTAAGACTTGTTATTCTAATTTAGAGAATTTTCCAAGGAATTTTTACTAACAAAGAAGTTTTGTTTGAGATATTAAATATCTACTTACGATCAAATAGTGATTTAATAAGTAATAGGAAAAGTTGAATTTCTTAAGAAACGTTTACATAAATTTAGCTTTCTAGACAATTAATCTTTTTAAATACGAATCCTTTTTCAAATATTGTTTTATATTTACGATACTTAATAGACTTTTCTAATTTAAATTGTTTTAAAAGCATGTTTATGATTAAAATTAATTGTAATCAGAAAATTGTAAATCAGAATATTAATTATGAAGAATTGTAATCAGACAAATAATTATTTTTTTATGTCAAAATTGAACTTTTACAATTTAGAAGAATGCTGTAATAAATTTTGAAAAAAGTTTCCGAAACGAAAGAGAGTGGTGTTTACTATAAATTTAAATATTTGTGTTTGAATAAATATATTTTAGATTTTAGTTATATTCAGGACTTTGGAAATATTAATCCAGAGCACAAAAGTAAAAGCATCTTTAATTAAAAAAATTATAAGTCACAGAAAAGGGACAACCGTTTATAGGAGACCATATTTTCATTTACCTTCTTAGAGGTTCACACGCATAATAGCACCTTGAAAACTGTACACACTACAACCACACAATTATGTGAACTGACTAAAATAAAATATCTTTCAGAGATTATATTCTAAGGAAATTAGTAATAGAATATTTCCAAATGATTCTATTATAAGGAAAAATTATCAATAAAATCTTTCTATTCTTAATATTCTTTAAAAAAACCAGTATTATCGTTCCAAACAATTCTACTCAAAGGGGAAAGGAACACTAAATATCTCTGTCGATTGAAAAAAAACACGGATTCCTTTGAAAGTTAAGGTTAGTTAGTCATTAACAGCCCTGGTGGTAGGTATAGAAATCCGATCCGGCGAATCCGGCATCATTTGGCTTACTACCGTATCCAGCAACACCTATCGGATCCTGTCCGGACCCGATAAACCCGAATTAAAAAAATATATATATACATGGGATTATTCAAACCCAACTTTAAAGTCGCAAAATCGTTTATTAAGCAATCGATTGTGAATTAATCGATTTTATATTTTTCCGTAATTAGTTTGAAGAATTCAAGCGAAAATAATAAATTAAATGATCAATCATATTTTTTTTAATAAAGAGTAATTAGAAAAGCAAATTCTGCAAGAAAATGAAGACTGTTGCAAAAAGACAAACTTTAGAAAAGAAACAGATTTTGAGAAAATACTGAAGAAAGAAATGACTTCATATGAAATGGAGTCAAAGGAAAATATTTGTCTCTTATGTACGACTACTTAATGACGGTTAAACCAACTGATGTCGAATCTGAGAGGGCCTTCTCGGCCGCTGGTTATATTTGCAGTTCATTGAGAAATAGGTTGGGGGATGAAACAATTAATACGATTTGTTTACTTAGATTGTTCTTTCAAACTCAAAAGTGATTTTCGTTTCTATACAACTTCGATTTAAGCAATTAAGAAGAATTTAAGTTCACTTGTTTGTTATGTTGACCAAATACTGCAAAACATTATATTTTTATGTTAGTATGAGACAAGGATAGGTACAATTTATATGTAATTTGCTCAACAACGTTAGAGATAGAGACTACTTAATTTTAGATCAATAGAAAAGTTCTACGTATAAAACAAACTGATGTTTTTTGGTGAGGAAACTAGTAAGACTGATCATCATCAATCGTTTAATACTTACTACTAGTAGTTCTAGTAGTTACTATAATTAATTGTTGGTGATTGATTTCCTACCTATGGATAATTATTAATAAAATTGATTTTCTAATGCTAAAATAAACGTTTTGTTCTTCAATTTAGAATAATATCCTTTTTTACCTACTTTCGCTCAGTCGATTTTGGAAAAATACGTACTGGTTAGATATACTTATTAACAAAGTACCGATCTGGCCGGATCCAGTTGGTTGAATCCAGCCGGATTACTGTCAATCCAGCCAGATCCGGCCGGATTGAAAATCGTCCCGGATTGCATTCCCTACATGGTGGTTGTCTCGACGAGATAGCTTATCGTTAGCAAAATTGACCAGGTAGGTAGGTATTTTAATTAACGGTGTACTAGAGCAACACTACGGGTTATTGACGACGGTCCGGGATCAATCCTGAAATTGACGAAATCTTGATAGACGATCTATCGAAACTTCGTTCATTCATTACTGTCATTATCTTGATCTCATCATCATCAAAAAATGGTAATATCATCATCATACGGAATTCAATAGGCATTCTTGACGACGAGTTAGCTCGTCATTAGCAAAATTGGCCAGACCGTGAATGATGAGGTACCTCATCGAAATAACTAAGAGGTTTAGCTAACCTTCAAATGGTTGTCTGTACTAGTCATTAAAATAAAACAAATCAGGTCTTGGTGGACGAGGTATCTTGTCATTGGCAGAAAACTGATCAGATCATGACCTCGTCATCATTAGAAAAAAAACGAAAAGAAATTGATAAAGATAATTATCGTCATTACTAAAATTGATCAGACCTTGATGAACGAGATATCTCGTCTAAAGCACTCGAAGGCTAAAGTGTGTTGTGGGATAAAAACAATACTACTATATGTAAATTTCGTATTCCCAATAAGGTTAAAAATGCTGAGGATTCAAATTAAGTTTTCACAATTGAGTTTGCTAAACAGTTGCTTACAAGTTTTCTTTGTGCTTTTTTCAATTTTGAATGGAGTATAAATTATACATAAAATCTAAAGTACCGTTAAAATTTTCAAATCAATACTTTTACAGTCTACTTTCCTAAGTCAAGGCCATTCCCATGAAACTGAATAAAAAACATAACGTTTAACAACTTTCACCGAACTGTATCCCACCAACCTTGTTTCAGTTTGAAGTATCGGCCAAACAATATGAATTTGCCCCATAAAATTTCATTAAAGCACCTTTTAATTGAGGAACATAATTGCTTCCTGTTCGTGCAACCCTGAGCCAACAGTAGCAGAGAAAGGATTGTGTTGGAGACAAACGCTCTTTCATGTTCACGCTAACATCTTAAGGTCAAATGCCTCGTACTAAAACAAACACCAATTAAATCCTGTCTTTCATATGAAACTGCTATCGACACAGACTGGGAACCCTATAGTTTAAGATTCTCTTTGTCTCTTCACTATTTCTTTAAAAAATCTATTTACTAGTTAAGGATTTCCAAACCTGCTAGCTCCTTTCATTCCAAGGGGCATTGGAGTAGATAATTGCAGACGAAGTGTTCAATGCTTTCAAAGTTAATTGCATAGTACTCTTGTTAGCGTCACGTAACGTGTTGTAACGTATTTCAATGGGAACTAAGAACCTTGTAAATGTTTCGTGCAAAGGATTCTTGGTTAGAGACAAGGCGGTATTGTGTTACAATTTAAGGTGCCTGTCAAAAGGTGAAACGAAAAGTAACTGTCAGTCCTAATGCTGTTACTTATGGTTTGTATAAGCGACACGTTAAGGGTGGAGTTTAAACATTTTGGAGTATGAATCCATAAGTGAAACAACAATATTTACAAAGAAAAGAAATTACATTATTTTGGGAGTAGTCGTATTAATTTATCAAGGTAATGAAATAGAAATGTTATTATTTTAAAAATATTCTTAGAATATGAAAGAACTAGGGATTGGTTTGACAACTTGAGAGGCAGCCCATTATAAAGCTACCCCACTGGGTTACGGCTGTAGTTTTATTTTGTTTAAAACAAACGGGCTATCCACCCCATATAAGAATTTGTTCGGAAATATTGAAAATATGGCCACAAAAAAATCTCGAAAGAATTTTATTTAGGGTGAGGGGGGGGAGGGAATTTGTAGGGTAAATGCGTCCATTAAATATTAAAGGTGTCAGTGATTAACTTTCTTGGTGGTTGTCTCAACGAGATATCTCGTCATTAGAAAAATATTCACCAGATCTCGATAGACGAGATATCTAGGCATTAGAAGAAAACTAATCAGGTCGTGATATTATAAAAAAAATAGACAGCATATTGATGGAGATATAACTCTTCTTAGCACAGTTGATCAGATCATGGTGGACGAGATATCTCGTCGAAATCACTTTGGGGGGGGGGGGTAAAGGGGATCCGGGACTCAAAATTCTAAAATCATTAAATTTAAAGTTTTTGTTCTGAAATTTTTTTCTGTAGGTGTTCATTGTATTTTGCAATTTTATAATTATTTTATATTTTTTAAAGTTTTTTTTATTAAAATTAAAATATGGGGGGGGGTTAAAATAGATATATCTTAAAATATTCTGTAACAAATCACTTCATTTTTGCATTAATTAACTCCTGAAAGTTCATTCTATAACTTGTTTTCGTGATTTTTGGTTAAAACAATTAGAAAGAATTTAAATAAATATATATTTTGTTCAAAAACTACATAAAACACATAGTGTACAAAGTTCGAAAAATTATAGAAAAAAAATAGTATACATATATACAATTGCTGAAGACAAAGTGAAGAAATATATTTGAAAAGTAAATGTATAAAATTGCGTTCATTTATGACAAGTAGTTTTTAAGTTTTATCTATTTTCAATATTGAAATCCCATTCAACACAAAAGGAGAAAAAGAGAGTTTAAAATTATGAAAGCTCGTTTGATTTGCAGCTGTCATGTTTGTAAAAAGTTAAATATTTCCGGTTTTACTGATGGTAGAAAAAAATGTAGGTATAATTTTATTCAGAAAGATCTATATTATTTTTTAAGATAATAAAAAAAAATTTGGACTTTTTTTCATATTTTGAGTCCTATATCCCCTTAAAATAAGGACTTCCACCTTCTGGAGATACTTGAGGGACTTCTAAAGACAGTTTCACCGACTAGAACTCTTTGAACATCGTTAGGGAAGCTACGCAGAACAAAGATGGGCAGAAATGAAATTGTATGCTCTTGCCCTACTCACAATATTATAAAAATGTAAGTAAGACCCTATAAGGTAGCGTTAGAAAATATGTGTTTTTTTAAATTTAATGAACGATATTGAATATTTGGGACTGCGCGTGCTACACATGACCCTGCAAAAATGAACCTGTCAAAAATTATTCGAAATATTTTCTTTCCAAAACAGATTAGGTCAGCTATATCATGATATTTAACACCTGAAGAAGCATAAAGCCAAAATGTATTCGACAAATGAAAGCGGAATACTTAATTTTATTCATATATTTATATTTAATTTCGAAATTTTTCTTTCCGAAGCAAATTAGGTTGGAGATACAATGAAATTCCATGTCCTGCAGATACAATAATCAAATTTTTTCGACAGATGGAAGAGGAATATTCACGTTTAGTAATTTCTTCTCTTCTCTCGATCTTGGGAAATTTATAAACAAAAATACATATATTTGTTTTTAGAGTATGTCAACACCGACATCACATGTCTTGCGCATACTCATAAACGTATCATTGTGCGTTCATATAATGCAATTGTCTCTCATCCACTATGAATCATTGTATCCCACAAACTCATGTGAGGGATTAAACGAGCTTTTCAAGACAGAGAACTGTTATCAAAGAGCCATTTTTGTTCTTGTAATCCTTTCCTGCCAGTGTCGAAATCCGCAACGCAAATTCCTCCTGTAAAAGAGCCGTTTAAATTCGGTCACACCTCCGTATTCGGTTGGATTAAGATCACGCCGGCAAATATTCTGCAAGGCCAGAACCACGCGCCGGTATATTGACCTCTGCCCTCTATTACACGGGGGCGTAATGACAAACCTCACTTCTACTCGAGGAAGGAACATACGATTTAGTTTATGTGATTTACTTTCTGAGGACGTGTGAAATTTTATGGGACAAGAGACTTGGTTCGTTGTTAGGTGATTTAACGTCTCACTGGCGTGGTCTCAAATTGGATTGAAATTTTTATCTCTCTACGGGGTACATACTAGGGATGCGACATCGATAGCAAAACATCGATGTCTTGAAACACCGATGTTCAAAATTAAAACATCGATGTTGATAATATGTTCGATGTTTCCTCGATGTTTCATCAATGTTTTTAAAATTCAGTGTATTTAAACTTTTCCCCCCATTTCTTAAAACTGGTTTAGCAACTTGTGATGCGACATCGGCTCCAATACATCGATGTTTTTTTTTCTAAAACATTAATGTTTAGAAAACATCGACATCCATGTCGCATCCCTACTTTTCAGACCCTTCATCCTTGGTCACTTTGGTCTAAAAGTATGTTCAATTTGTTGATTATGAAAATTATGCTACTTGGTTATTTTTAAAATTTTTATAACGGTACTTTTTTCATTTAAAAATAAAGCATCGACAACGTAAAAACATCGACAAGTATAAATATCGATGTTACCAAAACATCGATGTTAAATACATCGATGTTTTTTAAAAAACATCGATGTTTTGAAAACATCGACATCGATGTCGCATCCCTAGTACATACGCATATGTCAGTTCAACACATAGAGTCTTTCATTCAAGCCTTCTAACCAGTTTTAATTTCCTGACCAATGGAATGTTTCCTAACCGGATTAATTATTTAGATGTGATTATTTAGACACCAATCCTTTTGTTTTCACGAGATATCTGGTCCACAATCTGTCCAATTTTGCTAATCTAATTCTCCACATTACTATAGAGTGATGACAGTTGAGGACATGACAGATTTAACGTGCATCAGTCGTCACATAGATGACGGTCTTTGGTTGGATCGAGTCTTAAACTCACAACCCCCGGTTGCTTACCGTCGACTAAAAATGGGACATGATACATTAGTGTTTGTGCGTTGTCGTCGTTTGAATAAAACACGTTTGAGACAAGTAGGTAAGATGTGATTAGGGTAGAATACATTTTCTATGCTTTTTGTAAGAACTTTAACCCTGTGAGAGCGTTACAAGTTTTCCCACTAGTGTAGTACTGCCTATTCGCGTCGAAAACTGCTGATTTTGTATCCAGCTTTTGATACAAAATCGTGGTTGAAATGGTCACCTGTTGTGAGCAAAGAACAGTTTGGTTTTTCAACTTAAATCGAATCTCCACTCCTACTTGTAGGGGTAATACGGCAATTTTGTCTTGACGGGATAACTCGTCAATAGTAAAATTTATTAAATCTTGATGGACGAAATATCTCGTTAAAAGCAGCTTTGGTGGTTAATGACTAAACAACCACATCTAATTGGCTTAAAAAGGACAAGGCAGCATTCAATTGGAAGGCCAAAATCGGTTAGAAAACATACAAGGATGTCTACATGTTGCTGAATGTATATATACGTATGTACCCCTCTGTGAGTTAAGAATATTCGTACAGTTTAGAACAGTAGTTACACGTATCTTCTCTTGATACAAAACTTCAAAATTCTAACTATTTCACTCTTTATGTATTTTTAGATGCTAACCTGGTAGCCGAGAAGTCAGTGTTGTGGCCCTTGATTTATTAGGATGTGGATTATAATCCCGATCAGGACATGGATTCTTAATGGTTCTGAATATACTTTAAGTTGCAGGTGCTGGTTAAATTAGTCAGCCTATAGTAAAAATTGACCGAAGAGAAGCAAACCAAATTTCCTAAAGCCCTAGTCTTCATATGAACGATTTGGTTTTCTTTTGATTGAAAAAACTGAGGCCACTGTATTAATAACATTTTACACCAATTTAATTTGATTTTGTTAAAATTTTTCTAATTATTGAAAATCAACTTCGAAGTACTTATACATCTATATTCAGCCATACAATAGAATTTTTAGACAAAATTCTATCCATATTCCATCCTGATTTCTACAAGTTTAATATTTTATATGAATTTCAATTTGTGTTCCCAAAACGTAAGAAAGTCACTTCGAATTTTGTCGCTACATTTGACTCAATTTAGGTTTGTTCACTTTTTATGACGCCTGAATGATATACTAATCAAAGGCTAAGTTAGCATTAAATTGTCTTCAAGGTAGATAGTTGATAGTTGAATTAATGTCGCACTTGAACATACCAACGGGCAATTTGAGAAGGCCCGGGGTATATTCAATCCTGAAGGTAAAGATCCAGGACAATATCTCGCAACTTTGAACCTCGGACAGATGACGAAGTCAACACCTTAACTGTCACCCGACTCATTCAAACTACCACACCACACTTACATGAGGACATTTGAGGCCATGGTAAATGCACCAGCTACAACACACTAACATGAGGGCATTTGAGGCAATGGTAAATGCACCAGCTCCTACGTACACTACGGTCTATGGTTGGATCTAGTTTCAAACTCATAACCCTCTGGTTGCTGATCCGCTACGCTTCCAACAAATTCTTAACAAAAAATTGATAGTCAGACTTGAATCAGTGATGAAGAAAGATTCTCAATTTTATCAACTTAGATGAAAAGTCACAAGAATTATAATATAATTATAACAAAATTAGTTTTCTCCAATCCTTAAATTTATTAATATTTATGTAGAATAAACTTAAATCTATTTATCATAGCTTTTGAAAACATTGTAACATTGAAAAGAGGACTTCAATGAGTACATAAACATAACGAAATTGACTTTTTAAACTAATTATTTGTTTGATTTGTGAAAACATATATTACTGTCCTTTTTTCTTTAACTTCTTAATCGTTCTTAACTTTTTCGATAGCTTCTACACTTTTTTAGTCAATTTGTATGCAAGTTTTAAAACTTCAAACTATTTGTGGAAAAAAACTTTCACATTACAAAAAGAGTGTTTAAATGGGTCAATTTTTTTTCCTTTGCCAAAAAAAAAAAAAAAAAAAAAAAAAAAACCAGTATTTATATGTATGCCAAAATTTATATCCAGTTAGTAGCAGCATATTTTTCAATTTATGAAATGCAATTTAGTTTATTCTGAAGACATTACATGCACCCTTTATCACCGGAGTTTCAAGTTTCAAGTTTCAAAACTACCTTTCAGCTAACAAGTTTACTTTTCATTTACGAAACTCAACTAATACTTATTGCTACTACGAAATATAATAACCAAGAACTTTATAATAAAAACACGTGTAACTTTGAATTCATTTGTGTTAAAATTTTACAGTAAAATTACAAAACCTCTATTTTCAACTTTTTTTTATTCGAACCCATCTAATAAAAATTAGCATGCGCATGATAGTGTAAAAAATTAATTGGCAGTATATCTCAACTAAAAAAAACCTTTCTATTTCATAACATAAACCGCACATATTACTTCAGGATTCAATTTTATTTTCTATCCGGAACTAAATCTGAAGGCACACTTGGCGTGTGGCAGGTGCAACCATGACAACAGAACCGCTTAATCGCCGTATACCGCAAATAATTAAGCCAACCCAAGGTAAGATAGATACATGCAGACCAAACCCCACTTTCAGAGGTATCAGACATTTGCCCATAAACGCTTAACGATCTCGTGGCACGAGTTGATCTGAACCTCTTATCGCGCATTGTCTTAGATTTTCAGGCCAACGATTCCACATTAAATGAAGGGGGTTGGTGATTGCAATATTCACTTCACTTCGTTGGCAAACTCGCTCTCCAAGCGAGAAATGGCCATCGAAAGGTTACCATGGAAGGAAAGTTCTCGCTTTTTGCTTTACGCTCGGGGTTAATGAAATGATTCCACATTGGACGAAAAGGAAGTTAATTGAGTTTTTTTTAATCAAACGGTGTTGAACTGAATTCCTTGAAAAACGAATTTAAAGAAGCATTTTATTTTATTCTGAGAACAAAAAGTCCAAACACAAAGGAATTTTAATTCGTTTTTATTTCAGTATTCGCAGGCATGCAAATAAGATTTAACCCTTCTGGTGGGGTTGTCTTAACGAGGTATCTCGCCATTACTAAAACTGATCAGATCTTGATGAACGAGATATCTCGTCATTAGAAGACAACTGATCAGATTTTGTTCTTGTCATCATCAAAATATAAAATCTTACTTGTCTCGACGAAACATCTTGTCTCAAATCTAACCATATCTTGATCTCGTCATACTAAAAATATCGGCAATATATAGATGACGACATACATATCTCGTCATTGGTAAAATTGATCAAATTTTGATGGGCGTGATTTATCGTTGAAAATAATTGGAGTGTTAAAGAAAGGGTGGAAGTGGAATAATGTGCAACGGGATCATGACAGAATTTATACTTTTAACAATTGAAACGTTACTTTTCCTAAGCTTGTCTTGATTTCTTGTAGGGAAATACGTGAAAGATAAATGATAAAAAAAGTGTTGAATATCCTGAAAGGTATCACAACTGCTGCAAATGAAATCTTATATTTTGAAACATATTATACTTTCGCAGAGGTAGAAAATTGGGTAGATGCATAACGAAATATGTCTTTTTTTGGTGTTTAAAAATACTTTTTGAAGAGGATTAAAGTTAGAATATGAAACATTTAGTACTTGGTCCATGTAGTTTTTTAATTAAGTCAAGGGAAATTGGGACATCCTGTGTTAAGAATATTGAATTTGTCATGGAATGGAACAGCTTCTTGCTAGAGGGCACATATAAAAGTTTACTTAAATCTTTGTAAAATCAATTATATATCCATCTTTTATTCCTAATTTGAAGACTTTTAATTGGAAACATACTTCAGCGTGCATAAAAGAGCAAAAATTAATATAAAATATTGTTAAACCAATAATCATTCGTCTTAACGTAACTTGTGCTATGCACTCACCTTAGCTAGATATTTATATAGTTGATAAATTTAGTTTATTTTATTATATATCCGAGGAGCAAAACTAAACGAATGATTTGTAAATACTTGAAAAATTTGACGGGTGGAATAATGATGCACATTAATGAATAGTTTCACACATTATAAAAGATTTATACTAAAAATATATGAAATCCAACTTATTCAAACGTTCAGTTGATTTTGCATGTAATGCGTTGTTAATTAATAATGTTAATATAAATGTTTGATTTTGTTGATAAATGTTTAATTTTGATGTAGGAATTTAAGCTTTGTGCATTTTATTTGAATATACACAGTCGAGTCACATTAATGTCACCACCTACTTTCGACGTCAACGTGAAATAACCAATCACAAAAGGCAGGTAGCAGCACATTGCAGTGGAGTGTATATTATGGATGTGCTATGGCATCGGAAAGCAATTCAATCATTGGCGTAATGCAGAAACGTAGCGATTTATCCGACGTTCAAAAGGGCATGATTATTGGCTTTAGGGCCAAGGGTGGAAGCATTTCGGAAACGGCTAATTTTGTGAACTGTTCGCGTGCCGCCGTGGTATGCAAAATGTACCGTGCATGGTAAAATGGCACTATCCAAAAACAACGGCGTGGCACGTGTGGTGCACCACGGGCTACAGATGACAGAGGCCTACGAAGGCTACGGAGATGCGTTCGGACTAATAGACGTGCAATTGTTGAGCGACTGACCGCCCAGATGAACCAAGGGGCTACCAAGAGTGTATCCTCAACAACGGTTCAGAGAACGTTGCTGCACATGGGCCTCCGCAGCAGACGCCTGGTTAATGCACCTATGCTGACTGCTGTTTATCGGCGACGAAGGCTGGAATTTTCACGCCAGTACAGCATCTGGACGTCCAAAAACTGGCGACAGGTGGCATTTTCTGATGAATTACGTTTTATGCTCCATCGGACAGATGGACGTTGGCGTATTCGGCGTGAAACGTCTGAAAGCAAACACCCTGCAACAATTGCCGGAATGATCCAGTCTGGCGTAAAAATCATTATGGTATGGGGAATTTTTTCCTGACATTCACTGGGTGCACTCATCATTGTGGAAGGCACGATGGATCAACACAAATACGCATCTGTCCTTGCGGACCATGTCCACCACTACTTGCGAATTATTTTCCCTCAGAATGATGGCATCTACCAGCAGGACAATGCGAGGTGTCATACAGCTCGCAGTGTATGTGCGTGGTTTGTATAGCACCAGGATGAGTCTACCGTACTCCCCTGGCCAGAAAACTCACCGGATTTGAACCCAATCGAGAATATGTGGGACCAACTCGATCGGGTTGTTCGCACCATGGATCCTCAACCGCGTAATCTAGCGCAGCTGGCCACGGCACTGGAGTCGGCATGGCTCAACATTCCAGTGAACACCTTCAGTAACCTAATTGACTCTCTTCCTGCACGTCTCACAGCGGTCCGCTCTGCCAAAGGTGGTTATTCTGGCTTTTGACAGGTGGTCACATTAATGTGACTGGACTGTGTATTCTATGGAAAAATAACCTAAACTCCAAGGATTCTTAAAATTTATTTTAAAAACATGAATACCAAATATTTGGTAATTAAATTTGAAAACTTTATCGGTACTTCTAGATGAAAATTTTATGTAATTATACTTATTAAAATTGAAAAATAAATTTAATTGAGAAAAAGGGCTACTAAACCCACACAATAGAATAATATTGTAGCTGTGTAAAAGAAACGAAAATATGACAGGATTAAAAATCAAACGATTTAGTTTCTGTAAAAATGATTGCATTCGACGAAAAAGCTAACGAATGTCTGAATCTTCTTAAAAATCAATTTTATAAATCCTTGATAGTTGTTTTACTGGTAGCTTTTTTGTAGGGAATATATTCAAGTTTATAAATCAAGAAAACATCAAAATTGTAATCTAAAAAAGTCTTGACAACTATCTAATCTATACTATTAAAAAAAAATGAAATAAATATTAACGTTTTTCTCATTAGTTTTTTAAAAAGAAAAATGTGTTATAAAATGATAAAAGACGCTAGAGTAAAGTAATTTATGTTACGAATGATTTAATTTTATCCTTCGAGGTGTTATATACGGTTTGTTATTTACAGTCTACCCTGCGAGACCTTTAATAAGTTTCAACCTTCCTGACAAATAGAATCTTTCGAAGGATTCTCTCAACCAATCGAAGAAATTTTTTAAACTATTATGTGCGCTGTGGGATAAAAGCAATGTTACACTACCCATATATCTTGAAACGCTAGAGGTTTAAATTAGTCTATGTATTAAGTTCTGTAATTTTCTGAGTAAACACTTCTAAATGCACCGACAACGTAATTGGATTGAAGATTTTGTCAAAGTTCAATGAAAATCGCAGGTGCGATAAACAGAAACATGAATTCTGTAAACATCTGCTGTTTCCAAACAATGGAGAAGCAATGAATAAGAAATCATTTGACTGTGCTATCTTTTATGAATTTCACGTGATCACAGAATTAAATTCTTTGTGATAGTTCTTTTTTTTTTAAATAAAATTTCAGTTTAAGTGGTTAATGTGTCTTTGAAGTGAATAGCTGTAAAAATGGGGTAGTAAGATATTTTATTATAGACTTATGGTCATTCGATTACTTTATACCTCATATTATAGCTTAAAAACTACGATATACATCTGAGGGATTATTTTAAGGGCAGTGGTTTTGTCTAGATATTATGAATCATCGTTGTGATAGTCGTCTTAATATTTCAATTGGAATTTAAAAAATGTGACTTACTGGTGTGTAATAAATTGTATACTCTTCTTGAAACTAAGCTTTTATGATTCAAAAGTGTTGTTCCATATTGGGATTGAAAATACGCTGATCCTAAAAGTATTATTTAATATTTCAACACTACAGAAATAATTCTGAATTAGTTTAAAATATTATGTAATGGCTGTTTTAATAGACCACAGAATAACTACTATGTTGGGATTTTTTTAAAGGATTGCTTTGCAATACTCCCAGTTTTACCACGGAAGAGGTTTAAAAGCACGTCTACAACCTGTTTGAAATTTTCTTTTGCAAAAATGGCAGACATGTCTAAGAATGAGCTTTTTGTAGAGTCTGAATTAAATAAATAATCACCATATTCAAATCAAACGATCTAGTTTACCGTCTTGGAAATCTATGAATGTCTTTTTAGCGATTTTAAAAGAACAAAACAATGCTATATTTTTCATATTATAATACGAAGATTTCTTGTAAAAGAAAGGTACAAATTATTTTAATCTACAGAGCAGAACTATAGTACTAATTATCTGTATCAATATTTTTGTGAATTAATGTAACATTAATCTTTTAAAGTTTAATCGATTTTTGTAAAAGTACTTTTAGATGGTGAAACAAGTTAGAGCCTATTTTATGGTAAGCATAATTTTTGAGTTTGATTTTAATCATAAACCGAATATTTGCCATATCTATGTAAATCAGATTATTTCAAAGAAGTGATTCTATTACTCTTCGATCGCCTCTTAATGCAAAAGAACGTGATTTCCTACAACATAAAAAGGTAGATTGATCTTTTCTATTCGTAAACACAATGTAAATATTCTGGAAGTAGACGGTACGATGAATTTATTTTTCATTTTTGGTATAGCCGCGTTCATTTTTTGTAGGTAAAGCTTGAGTTCTGAAAACCAAATTTAGGAAGGTATACATGCATTTTAAAGGGGAAGGGGCCGATGGAGTTGTTTTTGTGACCTACAAGTGAGCGAATACCGTTTCACCCGCGCGGAAGCCTTTATTTTCGTTCTCTTTATGTTAAGTTATTCCAATTTGAACGAAAAAGTATTGACTTAGAACTTTATATGGGCCTTATAAAAAACTTCATATTTTGAATAAGAACACGGGACAATGTCGAGTTCTGTGAACATTATCGTCCCTCTTGTTCTGTGTAGATTTTATTGTGTTTTAAAATCAACTCATTCGAACAAAAGTAATAATTTTACTGTGTTTTTAGTATATTCATAAATTCAGTTTTAGTTTTATAAGAGAAAATTTCTATGTGGGAACATACATACTCATTTTTATAACTAAAGTTGACATCTGTATGATATGTGTCACAACAGCAGTTAGGTTGTTGTAGAGTCGATTGGAGTTATTTTGAGTGTTCGGGAGTAACTTGTGCTTATTTCTTTGGCTAAGCCTCACACAAGCACACAAAAGCTCAAAGCGTCTTCTTTTTTACAGTACCTCTCACTTTACTGCTTTTGATAAAGTATATAGTCTTATTTGGATTCCGTAATTCCCTATATTTTTCCTCCTAAAATTTTTTTAAAGTAGTAAATTTTTTACTTCTCATTTATTGTTAATTGCCTTGTATGTGTTCTCTACCCTTAGCGTTGTCCATTTAGAGGTTCATTATTTCGTTATTTCATTTGGTATGGTACATATATTTCTCTAACGTACGTGGCATAGAAATAGATATTATTTGTATATTGACAAATGGTAACAAGCAGATATAAACAACGTGATATCTGAAATTCATTTGCCGATTTGTTTAAATGTGCTTGCTTTGAGCAGTAAATCACTAACACTCAAAGTAATATTCGGAAGAGTTCACTATTTTTAGACTTTTTCTGCAGTAATGACAGATGGTAATGATAAATCTATAGAGGATGAAATCACCACAGGAAAGAAAATGTCACAGAATGCGATAAAATAGGCTTTAACTTAAGAAAAATTACTGATTCTCCTGTGAATAAGAGAATATGATGTAAATTAAATTGACGTTCAGAAGTGAATTTTTTTCAACTTTAAGATGCTTTCTGCCATGAAATTAATCGGCAATAATGATTTACACCCAATACAAAGTACATGAAATGATGATTAACATTTGTATCAAACTTATTTCTTTTGGAGAATTGCATATATAGATGATTATATACGTTATACATTGATTTAAATAAGATATTAAATGTGCATATGGCAATACCAGTAATAGACATAATCAACAGAGAAAATAACGCGGATTCTATGTTGTACTGTCCAATTTCTGATATCCTAGTTCAGTGAAATTCTAGATGGGACTAACTTTTTAAAGTTTCTATAAAACACTTCTGCAAAAACCGTATGCTTTTAAATAAAGAATTGTTCTGTCCTTGTCTAAGAACTACATATTTTGAATACCAATGACGCCAGTTTTTGTTATGGTAGGTAAATATTAACGAGACCGAAATATTCATCCAGAAAGCATTGCACTACAAATAACAAAAATCAAATTATTTTAATGGTGCACAGTTATCTGAAATTTTGGCTATTACTAAAACTATTCTCATGTATGTTTTCTTTCGACAATTTTCCCCAAGTACGGATTCAGCTGAGTGCTACGTATTAATTAGTCATAGTAAATTTATTTTGCTTTTGGTAACCAGAACATTAATAAAATCTTTAAAATTAAAGCTGCTTTTCAAATATATATAATTACAATACTAACTATTATATTCCACGCGTATAGCAGTTTATACGAGGAATAGAGAAACAAATGGCGGAAGAACTAAGGAACAAGTGACGATAACATATCTCTGAAAGATAGTATTGTAATAACACTTTTCAGGGGAATTTCAATCCTTATAGACAGTTCAACAAATATATTGTACTGACATAGACACTAGATTCTTTACAATAAAATAATTGGACGGATAAACAACCATATAGTTCATATGACGGCTGAAAAATAACGATTTCTTTGGGAATGCCTTAAAATTATGTTTGCTCAAACAAGATTGGATGTTGTAAAACGTGAAGGACCGAGAAAGATGTAGCGTAATCCTTATGTGGTGCGAAAATCGTAACTAGATAAAAGAATAATTTGTTAGTCTTGAAGTATAATGCTGAAATTTAAAGCGAAAATTGAGTTAGCAAAACATAAATTTATGATTTAAATCTAAACAACTATTTTAGAATCAATCATGTTTCTTTTTTTACCCTTTTCACTACAATATATTTTGTTATATTGCAGTCAAAAAGGAATCTCTGTGCCATGGCCGTAAATAGACATTTACGTGAGTTAGAGTGCATCAACAAACACTGGAATATTTTAAACTTAGTTCCAATTAGCTTTGGGGCACTTCAGAGCAATATTTTGATTAAATTGTGGTTCACGCATCTGAAAAAATTTCGAATTTTATTTTAAAACCTTTTTTACCTATTATCCTTAGTTTCAGTAATAATGCAATAATTGACAACTGATATTAACAAAATGTCGAACTCGAATGTGATTCTGTTGTGATTCAGATATCTGTAAAAAATTAAATTCCAATTTGATTTTGAAAACTTTTTTATCATTTACTTTTAGTTTCAATATTCATAACTGCCGACTGTGATTAACAAAATCGTAAACTAAAACTTTATTAAAGTGAGGCTTAGATAATTAAAAAAAAAATTAAAGTTCGAATTCGATGTAAAAACGTTTTTTATCTATTATCTTTAGTTTCAGTCGTAATATCATAACAGCCAACTGATATCAACAAAATGGCGAACTAAAATTTGATTAAGTTGTGATTCAATATAAGTAAAAAATTAAATTCAAATTTGATTTTGAAACCTTTTTTAACTATTACTTTTAGTTTCGGTAGTCATAATTGCCAGCTGAGATTATCGAAATGACGAACTCAAACGGTAATGTAATAAAACATTTTGAACGATATAAATCAAATTCCAACGACATGCAAACATTCCAACCGGCGTAAGATCCGCCGCTTATTGGCGAAGAAAACAAAACAAAAAGCCAACAACCATCAGCTCACAGACCCAGCGAGCGAAAAACGGAAACAAATTAACGAAACAGAAAAAAAAAGGCGCAACACAAACAAAACCCCGTGTCCAACTCCAGACAAAGGGCGCCCGCGGGTGGGGCCCGGCGGGAAAGTTTGAACTCTAACCCGCCCACAAAGGACGGAGGGACTTACACTTTCTTACGTCTCTAATTTGGGACATGCTGTGATTTACGCTATCTGGGTTACCTTCGAAGCGGAGAGGGGGGAAAGGCCTCCGCCTTGTATATATAGAGCGCAGGGCTGGTCAGTTCATTCAAAACAAAACATTCTCAGCTCTCTCGCAGTGGTCAGTTCTCTTGTGGAAGTGAATTCTTTCTCTCAGGTTTTGTGCCTTTTCAGTTCGACACTTAAGACATCATGCTCGCACAGGTGAGTAACGTTTTGTACTACACCTGCTTTCGTTGGATATATCTACCCCCGGATGTTCGATGGATAATCATGAGGATTAGTATTGGATTTGGTGTAGTTCGATTCTTGCTGAGGCATGAAAGAAATATGGCAGTTTCTTGCAATTTAAGTTTGATGCCTTGGTAAATCTTGAAGTCCTTTCATCGAAGGGACTTATGACTTAAAGTTTAGACTTAGTTTAGTGTAAGTTGTTGATACATTGAAATATTGCACTTTAAGTTTGAGGCTTTTGTAGTTTGTTAATATGAAAGCTTTTTCTATCGAGGAGCTTAGTTTAGCATAAGTTGAGACAGAATGAACAATTACAGATTGGTTAGTTAATATAAGGTGTTGATACACGAATGGAAATATTGAAGTTTCTTACGAGTTAAGACTGAGGCGTTTGTAAATCTTAAAGGTCTTTTTTATCCAAGAGCTTACTTTAGTGTAAGTTGTTCAGATATTGCTTTCTTTCCGTTTGAATTTCTTGTAGTTGAGCAGTATTTGGGTTGTTTAATCCAGGTGCTTGGTTAGTTAACATACAGTGTTGTGGTAACAATGAATTATTGCAGCTTCTTTGAAGCATTTGTAGTTTGCTAATATGAAACCTTTTTTCTGTCGAGGAGCTTAGTTTGGAATACGTTGTTGAGACAGAATGAACTACTGCAAGTTTGAGGCGCTAGTAGTTTGGAAACGTTTGAACCTTTTATAGAAAAAGCTGGGTGAGTTAATTTAAGCTGATGAGGCACGAATGAAGTATTACAGTTTCTCGCAATTTAAGTTTGATGTCTTTGGAATCAGTAAATCTTAAAGTTACTTTATCGAGGAGCTTAGTTTAGTACAAGTTTTTGCGATAGTTCAAGTATCTTAAAGTTTAAACTTTTTTGTAAAATTGTTGTATGTACCTGATAGATGTACTCATTCAAGTTGGTTTAAAATGCATGGGGGAAATGTTTAAGATTTTCCCAATCTAAAGATATATGAGATTTATATTTATAATTTTAGAGTAAGATAATTAGACTAATCCCTGTTGTCATGTTATTTGTAATTATGTTATTAATTGTTTGCTATTTGTAATTAATGTACTTATTTACAATTTCATGTTTTGTTTCTAAAGAATAGAATTTTTCTCGAAAAGAAAGTAAACATTGAATATGTTAGTAAAGAATTTGATGCTAGATTTAATTTTTTAAATTCTATATTTACCCCAAAATAACATATATAACATACAACGGCAATTTAAAATTGCAGCTTTTTACAAAATATAGTTTTCCGTTGATTCATCATGTGTTAATGTTTTTCAAAATAATAAAAAATAGATAGTGCAGTAAAACATTTTTGAAAGTTTAAAACTGTTCGATGCTAAAAAAGAACTGAAGTTTATAGAAATGTGGTTAAATGATAGATTTAAATATACTTTATGTATTAAATTCGAAAACATTATTTAATTGTTTATTTTATAGATGATTTTACGTGAAATTTTTCACACATAAAATAACTAAAGTTTTAAAAGGTGAAATTTAAAAACTATTAAGATTGATGTTGTCTTGTTTTAAGTCCATTGCATACACCCATATAATTTGGTTCTTAAAATGAAAAAGAATAAGCCATCATTGTTAGATCTTCCCATCCACAGTTTTAAATAAAATTACACTAATCATTCACTATCAAAAGTTTTAGAACCCAAAAAATTTATTTAGCTTTAAAAATTATAAAATTCACACACACAAATTTGATTTTTGAAATTCGTCAATTTTATAAACATTTGGAATTAAGGACATATTTCTAACTGAAAAGCAATAGTTATTTAATAAAAATACTGATTTGGAATTTAGATTTTGGATTTTTTAATTCGGAATTATAGTTCTTCAGTTTTCAAAAGAAAAAAAAAACTGCACGAATAAAATACTAACGTAAATACTCGTATTTTAAAAACATCTCTGCGTGAAAAATATTTTACATCAGTGATAAGTGAAAAAAGGAAACAAGAACAAATTATGAATTTTTGTAACGTACATGTTTATGTATATTATGAGTAGATGTATTAAACTTTTACTGTTCTTGGAAAAAGTAAAAGCTATAACTACAAAACTATAAATACGTAAAAGCTCTAACTTAAAACTACAATTACAAAACGCTCGTTTAATATAATTTCTACAAATTATAAATTAAAGCATGAGTAATATGATGCCAGTTTAAATTTCACACTTTGAAATGATAATTTAATAAATAAAACAATTTGTATCAATTTTGGTACAATTTAATGGGAATATACAAGTGTTTTAACATTCCTTTAATACCCGCGTATCATTGAGGTGCACGACTGAATCAGTACTTATTTTCCGTATTCGTATACCCATGAAAATATATGCATCAAAATGAAGAAATTTAATACAGAAGTTAAATGTGTTTAGTTGTTTTAAACTTAGACCCCTTATGGCCAATTTAAAATAATAACTGTACGCAACATGTTCTCAAATTTCAAATACTCTTTTAAAACTTAAAAGAAAGAGAAAAAAACTGAAAACAAGATCTATGACAAATTTTCTGAAGAATCTTAGAAGACACTGGATGAATAAAAGTAATATGGTTTGAGATGAAAAGAAAAATATAATTTTGTAACGATAATAAACAAATGAAACTGTTCTTAGACAAGAAAGCAAATTCAATGTTTCCGGTGGTGTTTGCTAATCATACGTTAACCAAAATCCTAAAAGTGAGCGAGTTAGAATCCAGCCGAAGGCCGTATTGTTCAAAGGGATTTGTGAACGTTAAATCTGTTGTGATCCGAATATTCTCACGTTGACATCGTGTGGTATTGTGGAGAGTGGAGTGCCAATTCAGGTGTGACCTCGTCATCTGACCGTGATTCAAAATTACGTATTATTGTACGCGGATATTTCTCAACGGGAAATATCCTGGACCGTCGCCAATAGCCCGCTGTGTTGCTTAAGTGCGATGTTAATTAAATACTTATGTACCTAAAAGTGAGCTTCTTCAATACACTATACATGTTCTTAATATTCGAGATGTTTCGGAGCTTATAATAAGTTCTATTTTGGGGAAACAAATATTAAAAATTTAACTTTGGTTGATGAAATCCAGAAAAATGAATAACTCAGACCTTCTGAATGACAGTTCAAACGATATTTATTGAAATTTGAATTTAATGTGAAGTTTTCTATCACTAGGTAACGTTCACAGATAGGTAGAATAAGCACAAAGATAGTTAAGGTACAGCTTTCGTTCTACCTCAAAAAGCAATTTTATCCTCTGTCTCAATTCAAAGAAACCAGTGAGCTAAAATCCTTGTGGCCCTACTAGGAAAAGACGTTAAAAAGCAGGATAATGGGAGCAAAGAACTTGAGAATAAAAATTGACAAAAATACCCAGAAAAACAGCACGAATTATTGTTATTGAATGTCTCTCAGTTTAGAAAAGGCTGTTCTACAGGAATAAATACTTAAAGAAGCAAACATGTATTACACGTTTTAATTTTGTTTCTAGATGAAACAAAATGAGTGAGTAAGAAACTTTTTTATTTAGAATTTTATAGTTCTTATCAAAATTATTGTATCTGACATGTGAAAATATCTTTTTCACTAATATATTTTTAACTGTACTTTCCTATGAAACTTAAGTTCAAAGTGTATACTACGCAGTTTTGGGCTCCAAAAATGATCCTGATGTAAATTATGTGAATGTAATGAATCAATTTGGGAAGCCACTGTATATAAAATCTATTTGTTTAATGTGCATGGTTAAATTAAAACGTCTCTCATAGTTACATCATAGAAGGTAAATTTTGAGATTTTTAACATTTGCATATACTTTGCGTAAAATTAAGTATTTATACTGGTCTGAAGGCAAATGCAGATTTAATTTTTATACATTGCATAGAAAATTTTTGTTTCTATTTCAGAGATGTCATTCAATGTAATTTTAATTGTCTTTGTTACATATTCTTTGTCTGAGATTATTCCTCTCTGAAAATCATTTCATACTTATTCTGAGTCACATTTGTTGAGTCGTTTCCAAATTTAAAAAGTAATTTAAATTGTACCAACCTTTTAATTTTTATTTACAAGTAAAGTATGTACGAGATGTGCAGACTAGTTAAAAGCGCTTACCTTATGAATTTTGCAGAAATGTTCATGTGGTTTGAAAACAAATATTTCCTTTTTTCTTGTAGACTCATCAACCGTACATTCACGCTTAGTATGTCTGAAAACTGTACCGTAGCCCGTCTACAGTCTTTGTGCAGATAGTTATTCATTAACATGTACCCTATTGGAGGTAGAATTGAAAATCCCAAGCTCAATTTACGATACTTTTGTTGAGAAAACAGATTAAAATTAATGACACTGAGAAATAAATTCTTTCGATCATTTAAATTAACTAGTAAAATATTAAAAGCAAACTGTTAACATCAAAAACAGCTTTGATGTCAAAAAACTCTTTGTAAAATATATCCTGAAATTAACATATAGTGGATTGAGGTAAAATAATCACACTAAGTACTAAGATAAATAGAACTTGAAAAATAGAGAGGTACAAAAATGAGAAATGATAATTGTAAATCTATGTGTTTTTATGTTGTTTGAATTTTTAAGATTCCTTTAAGATTTCCCAAACCCACGTCTAGAAGTTTTTCTTATTTCTAATCAGTCTCTCGAATGCAAAACATGAAAAATTTAAAAATTCAACTAAAACCGATGAGTAGAATTGAAACAAAAAAGTAGAAATGAAAAGGTGGGCAAATAATTTATTAAATATCGCACTAAAGCAATACAACGGTATCTTGGCGACGATCCAGGATCAATCCCGAAGGGAAAGATCCAAGGACAACCTCTATTAATTTTGAACCACGGTCAGATTATGAGATCAACACCTGAGATCGCACCCCATTCTCCAAACTTCCACACTATGCCAAGGACAACGCCAGAGCTGTCGCTCCGCTCTCCAAAATTTTACACCTCGTAAACGTGAGGACATTTGAGGCCAGAACGGATTTAATCTGCATCACCTCCCTCCATCCATGGACATGAACGCCTTTTGATTGGACTGAGTTTAGAACTCGCAACCCTCCGGTTGCTAATCGGCCACTCTAGAGGTGTAAAAAAGTTATCAACACAAGTGATTTTGCCATTTGAATTTCTAAAATTCCTCTTTGATTTTCAAGACTTTTCCTCATACCTTTTTTTTTCTTAGATCAGTGTATTTTCAATATTCTCGACTGCAAAGTAAGAAAAATTGAAAAGTTCATCAAAAGTTATATTAATTACAACTAAATCCGTTCAAAATAAAAGCTAAGAAAGGGAAAATGTAAAATTTAAGCATATCTTTCGTACTAAAGAAAAGAAAATTCTTTCTCATGAGAAAAAATGGTGCTTTATTCAAAACCAATTTTAAGGTTTTTTTCAAGGATACGCATTGAACAGTCTGAATATTTAAAAGCACCTCTTAAGATAAGCATTTGAAAACAAATTTGTACTTTGGCAAATACATATCAGCTTTTCCTTTGATTGAAAAATGTCGATATACGTCGAAAAAATTAACATCCTTCAATCTGTAACCCACATCACCTTAGTTTATATACTGATACGTTTATTTTCCTCGAGTAACAAATTTTAATGTATGCAAGAATGGGTGTCATCCCTTGGAGCACGGAACGAGTCCATTGCACAGTTGCGCCACCTCTGCTACCAGAAAGGCCTGACTAGGGCGGCGGTTCTGCGGTTTCAAAATAAACGTTAACACTAATAAGCACTGTGATTCGTTCCAGTAAAACAAGCCATAAAACACAGCGCTAGGCGAGCACGCGGACACACTTTTCCTAATACTTCCGCCATGATGCAACGGGGTACAAAACTCAGCTCACGCCATCTAACGTGTCGCCAGAGAACCAGAGTTCGATAACCCTGGCAATTAACTGGTGCAACAGCGATGGAAGAAGCATTGCTGGCACGCTTCTGATGCAATTAGTTTCTGCAAGACAATGAGATACATACTTGCCAATCTCCAGAACAATGAGGCGACGGACAGGAAAGCAACTAACCCTCTCTTCTCTTCATGCAATCTTTTTTAAGTCGCCTACTATGACGCATACGTAATTTCACCCATACTAGAAGGGAAGGAAAAAAGATACACTAGATTGCCGATTCAGGCAGTTTCTTTTTGCCGCTTTCCCTTTTTGGAACTGAAAAAAATGTTGCGATATGGCATCCTTTTGCAAATGTTCGTTTCCCAATAATGCAAGTCGCATTTCCTTTGCGCAATTGTGTCTCGATAATTAGAACTAAACATTGTTAAAGTATCGAAAGAGACTGAAGTTCCTGATGATAGTAGGTTGTCTAAATGGAGTGGGTAAAAGACATTGGTAAAAAGTACATTTGAGCTTTTCATTTCATAAATAAGTAGATATACGTGTGATTTGATGATCATCCCTCTCACTGTACCCCACATCATCTTAAATTTTTAATGATGCATTTCCCACAAAACTCGTAATTTTAATATTTCCGACAGTACATGCCATCCCTTGGAGCCATTTCACAAGTACATTTCGCAGTTGATCCACTGACGCTACCAGATTCACAAGATTTATTATTAATACACTTTCTTTCTACCGTTTACACTTTTTGGATTTGAGGAAATATTTCGTCCCTTTGTAAAAGTTCGTTTCCAAAGAATACAAGACAAATTTCCTTTACGCAATGGTGTCCAGATAATTAGAACAAATCATTGTTAAGGTATCGAATGCCATAAAAATTATGAACTTCCTGATGAGATTAGGTTGTCTTAATGGAGTGAGTACAGGATATACGTAAAACATACATTTGCGCCTTTCATTTAATAAATGAGTAGATGTACGTGTGATTTTTATAACCCACACCATCCTAAATTTTCTTTAATGATACATTTTCTTTAAGAAACGCTTTTTAATGTTTGCAAGGAATGCGTGTCATCATCCCTTGGAACCATTACTAAAGTCCATTGCAGAGAATTCCGCTGACGCTATTAGATCCACCAGATTAACGATCCAAGCTGTTTCTTTTTACCATTTTCCCTTTTTGGACTGAGAAAATATTTCGATATGTCGTCCGTAAGCAAATGTTCGTTTCCAAAGAATGCAAGCCAAATTTCCTTTACACTACGGCGTCTCGATAATTAGAACAAAACATTGTTAGTATATCGAATGCAGTTGAAAGTATGAACTTCCTGATGCGATTAGGTTGGCTAAATGGAATGGGTAAAAGATAAGGGGAATAGGGGAGTCGTTAGTAATTATTTCATTTGCTTAGGTGTTCATTATCTGGAGCGTCGTCCTCATATCCTTTGCATCGCTCGGGATCGCTTTCCAATGCCGTTAGAGAGGGTGAGAAAGTTATCCTGCATTGTTCTGCTAATGAGACACAGAGAGAGTTTCCGGTCAACAAAATATGAATGAATGGTTATTGTTCGTTATTTGACCCGCTAGCAATCTTAATGAGATTTTAAGTTTCTATTGAAGTGAAAAGGCATAGAGTGTGCGTTTGACAGCTTTTCGAAGTTCGTCATCTTTTATTCTCTTAAATTGGGTTACAGCGTTACCCGTATCTTTCCGCGCCATTTTAATAGGTATCGCATCACGTTCAGATGTAGGACGTCCGAGGAAATGTGTATTCAAGTAACGCACGAGTATGAAATTGAGGGATGTGTAATATATTCTTATTCTAAATCAAACAGAAATACAAAAATTCAGATACGAGTTAATGGTATTTTTTAACCTTATAAAAAGCTATGTGGTTACTTATATTTTACTATACTCGCTGAAATATTAAAAAAAAAAGTATTTGAGACATTACATCGTTATAGACGAACATTCGATACACACTTAGTCAAAAAACACAATCCTAAATATACAAAGAGGGAAAAATTCTCATTAAGCTATACTAATTACTATTGGCTAAGTAAAAAGGATTTAGTAGAGCTTAAAGTCTCTTTCTGCAATGAAATAATGACTTAGCAGACACTTAAATATAAAAGCCACTGTATTCTGGTCTAAAAAAATTAATAAAACTGATAGCACCAAAATTTTGACTAGGTGAGTTTCACTTGCAAGCCGACGACGTTAAGTAATTTCCCACAAATCGTTTCTTTAACTTGAAATACATATTATAAAGAGTTACTTTTATAAAACATTCAGATTGAAGACTATATTTTAGGGATACAAAATTGAAGTAATTTTGAATTGATCTGATTTTACTGATACACTTTTTCTTCTGTAATGTACTTCATGTTAAAAACGAATAATTATGGAACGGAAAACGCTATCACAGATGATATATCTAAACACGTTTAACACTAAGTGGTTTCCACGAGATATCTTCTCCATGAAGATCTGGACAAATTCGCCAATGAAGAGATATCACGTCAATATATTGCCGATTTTTTGATGATGATGAGTTCAAGATCTAGTCAGTTTTTTTGATGGCGAAGTATCTCGTCCGTCAAGATCTGGTCAGTTTTGCCAATGAGGAGTTACATCGTCAAGGCAACCACCACACATGAGGGTTAATTCATATGACTGACAACGTTCTAGTTTTTGAAGTTAAAAAAACAATTTATATAAAGATCGGGAGTTTTTACGTGCACTTTAAAATGATCACATTTTTATATGTTTGGAATGATTAGTTTTAATCTATCGTTTCAGGTGGTTCTTGCAGTAGTGGGGTTGGCTGTTGCCTCAGCAGATCCTTACGGATACGCTCCATCCTACGGATACAAACCCGCTTATTCTCATCCTGAAGCTGTGTATGATACCTATGACGTGAGTATTATCCAGGCTTATTCCATATTTTGCAAATCGCGCTGTATTGTCAAAAACTTCACTTGATAACTTTACATTTAAAAATGCCGTGTGCAGCTTTTTAACTGTTATGAATTTCGCAAGTGGTACATCAATATCTTTAGACTGTAGCAAAAAAATATAAATTGTTAATTTGAAAATTGAATACACTATACATTAGTACATTGCATATCATTGCTGAAGTGCAGAATTAATCGTTTATTTTCTTATAAACTAAGAAATTCTCTTTCTAATGTTCGTTTAATCAAATACAGTCGTGTGATCAAGCTAATAAAACCAAACCAATTTACTTCTTCTATGTAAAAGAATAAATTTAAGATATAAATTCACGAAATCTTTTTTATGTATTGTTTGGTTTATTTTGTAAAAGAATAAAAAGTCCGTGAACGAGACTTGATTTACAAGGATTTATTCAATAAGAAAACAAAATGTTTTCAGAAAATAGTATAAGTTTGAATTTTGAAATTGAAATGCCACTTCAACGAAATAATTTCTTTTCACAAAGTCAAAATGATAAGAAATAATAAAATTGTCTTAAAAACACTCTTTTTTTACCCATACTTCTGTAATTGCCTTGTATCTTTTAGAAAAAATTACCCAAATTATTACTTACACTCTTAACGAGTTGAACATTTGCAGGTCATTGGTATTCTGACATCGTGTTATTTTCTTATTTGTATTACCTATCTTCTAATTGTTTAATATTAAAAATTATTTTTTGGAAATCATTAGACACAACACACATGAATAAGTAAGTATGAATACATGAAATAGGCAGAATAGATGTATGAGACTATACATGCAACTCTCGTCCATTTCAGCACAAACCCCAACCCTACAGCTTCGGATACGAAACCAAAGATGCCTATGGCAACAAGCAATTCCGACAGGAAGACAGCGATGCCAGTGGTGCCAAAAAGGGTTCCTACGGGTACACCGATGCCCATGGAGTCTACAGGACCGTCGAATACATCGCCGACAAGAACGGATTCAGAGCCTGGATCAAGACCAACGAGCCTGGAACCGCCAACCAGAACCCAGCTGATGTAGAGGTCAACGCCGTAGAATCCCCAGTCGTCCACCACGCCCCTGCATACAGCGCTCCAGTCGTACACCACGCCCCTGCATACAGCGCCCCAGTCCACTATACCGCCCCTGTCCACTACGACAGTTACGGTTCCGCTCCAGTTGCCTACAAGGCTCCAGTTGCCTACAAAGCCCCAGTGGCCTACAAGACCCCAGTTGCGTACAAAACCCCAGTCGTCTATAAGGCTCCTGTAGCATACAAAGCCCCAGTTGTGTACAAGGCCCCAATTGAGCACAAGGCTCCAGTGTACACTGGTAGCTCCCCCCATGTTTACAAATTGCCCGCATACGGATACAAGCCCCATTACCGCAAGTACGATGACCTCTATTAAAGAAACGGTTCAAATTGTTAAAGCTGATGATGCAACGTCAGATTTATTTGTTGGTGGATCGGCATCCTTAAATGATTTTAGTTCGTAAATAATCAGTCCTTAGTCCTTTGGACTTGGATGACTTGAGACCAGGAGTCCTTGAGTGATTTAGGGACTCCTATTATTTTCAATGTTCTTGTCATAAATTTTTGAATTACCTTAAACTAGCTAGATGAGCAACAGAACGAGCTTAAACTAATTGGAACAAAAACTTATTTGCACATTTTCTCTATTTATAATACTGAAAATGTTTTGTAAGTTAAAGAAGCTGAAAATGCTTTGATAAGACTCTAACGATTGGCAATCACCTCGTTTTGAATATGAAATTATTAATAGGTAAAGTGAAACCCGAACAAAAATATTCAATTATCTAATAATAATGTTCATGTGCCAACTCTTCAGAAGGTTGTGGTGTATATAAGGTAGCGCGCGTTCTTGTTTATATAGTAACACTAATTGCAGAACTTTTTAATTGAGTGCAAAATTGAAACTCTGTTGTTCTGAATTCTATTGCAACTAATTTTGTATTCCTTCATCTAAAATTTGGTTTTCGAAGCTGTTTTTAGTGTTTTTAAAAGAAAAATTTAGTTCGTAGTTAGACAACCACAAAACTTTTACATGTTATTTAATATATCATCTGTTATTTATGCTTTTCTTTCACCCTCATTAGGTTTCCTTTTCTGTATTTGAACACACTGTTCTTGTTGCTGATTCACACTGTGCAAGCGTTCTCTTAAAGAAAACCGATTAATTGCACAGTGTGCTATCAAATCGTTTCTTCTGTTGTGTACATGATATGTCTCATACTGTGAATACTGGGTATCTTCTCTTGTAGATGGATGTGTTTTCTGGTCTGTATGCAAACATATTGGAGCAATAAAATTATTTGTTTTTATAAATTCTGCATTTATTCATTGTCTATATTCTGTGGCCATCTATAAGGTTCATACACATAGCCGTTCCTGTATCAGACGTGAAATATAAGTATACTGAACATGGCTATTGATAGGAGGTTCAAGAAGATAGTGTAACTAACATGTCGACTAGTAGTCAAGAATATTCACATAACTTGGTTGGCCAATTTGGTATCACCTCGTTGGGCGATATAAAATCTTGTGATAGGGTGGTACATTAATGCGCATTTATATAGAGTGGTGACGAAGGTGGTGAAATCACCGAAGTCTACTAAGTCGAGTGGACCAATAAGATTAAAAATTAATGGATGGGCTTCCCCGATCCCATCAAAAAGTCAGATGATGAATTTTCGTTTACAGTAGACAGATGAAAGTAATCAAAAGGTCACGTTACAACTAGTTTTAGTCGCATGATCATGGGCAAATAAAAAGGTTACCATAACTCTACTTTTATACTTCCTTTATGTCCTGAGTGGTGAAATATGGGCGTCCAAAATACAGACACATTATGCTTACAGCTTTAAATCAACACGTCCAGCAATTAAATTTAAACTAAACTTATTCGTTGTTTGTAGGTTTCTTTGTACGTTTTTGTTAAGATTGTAACAAAAGATACTTATCAATCGATCTACTTTGTTCCTTACATTAGAAAAAAAACACACCTCTAAAAGATGGGGAGAACCTCGTCTATTTCCCGAAATGAATTTAATGAATACATGCTGAAGTAAGTTATTTCAGAAAATTGCAGTTTCGAAATCAAGAAGTTATAATATGTAACAGAATGTCAATAGTCTGAAAATGTTTGAAAAAATCTTTGAAGGCAATGGCTCATAATAAGACATTAACCCTGCAAGATGTTTCAATGAAAGATTTCCTATGTCAAGATCCGACGAATTGTCCTAATAACGAGATAGATCATCATCAATCGAATTTTTTTAAGATGACTAGATCAAGATCTGGTTAGTTTTTTTCTAATGACGGAATATTTAATCAATCAAGATCTGCTAATGGTTTGCTTATGACGGATTACATCGTCAAGGAAAGAAGATTAGGACATAATTTTCTGCATGTGTGTTGGATGAATGGTGTTTGTATAGAAAACATGTCTTTGAGAAGAGGAGAAAGTTTACTAAGGTTTGCACGAGAACAGCTCATACTAGAGGAACGACTATAAACATAATTTATCCTATTATCACCAAATTGTCCTTTTGGGCCAAATGCCTAGAAAGTAGCAAATTGTATTTAAAAAGGCAACCAAAAGAAAAACTGAATTGAGTGCATTTTCAGAGACAACATTGAAAAATAAAGAAAATTAATTCGACAAATAAATGCTCGAATATCTTTAATGGTATAAATAAAAATCACAAACATGCACAACCGTAATAGATTAATATAAAGTATATACATAATTACAAATTTACCATTGGCACCAAACATGACTGTGAGAATATGAGATGTAACAACCACCAATGATTATGATCCCTCTTAAAATAGTTCAAAATTGTGCAAAGATCATCAGGCATTCACATTAAATCTGGATTCATACAAAATTACCACACTGTCCCGATGTTTCACCATGCTCACTTGAATACATCGTAATGACTTGAAAGTCAGAATTTCATTCCTCGACTTGTATACCTTTATTCATTGATTACATCGAGCCCGTAGGTACAGCTACTGTGTCAAGTCCCATATTTCGTCGGGTATCTCAACGGTTTCAAGTTCTATTTCTTCTGGTTGTGGTGGTGCTGTGGGTCGACGGTTTGAGGGTCGCAATCGTCTTCCGAAAACGGGTCGCCATTCACGTTGCCTCTCTGAGACGGGTCCTTCAACTTCTGCACTGGGTTCTTCTGCTCCTTCCTCAGCAGGAGCTTCTGTCACTGCTTCTGGATTACCACCTTCGTTTTCACCATCTCCTGCACCTGGTTCTCCTGCCTCTGGTGCTTCCTCTGCAGGGGGTGCAGGAGTTGTTGGAGGTGGCAATGGATATTTATACCCAGGGGACGGTGTATAAGTGGGGTACTTAGGCGCAGGACGATATTTGGGTGGTTCGGGATATTTTGGTTCTGGATGTGGATAAGGTTTCGGTTCAGGATACTTCGGTTCTGGATGTGGATAAGGTTTCGGTTCAGGATACTTCGGCTCTGGATGTGGATAAGGTTTCGGTTCAGGATACTTCGGTTCTGGATGTGGATAAGGTTTCGGTTCAGGATACTTCGGTTCTGGATGTGGATAAGGTTTCGGTTCAGGATACTTTGGTTCTGGCGGTGGGTAGCTTGGAGCTGGATATTTTGGCTTATAGCTCTTGGGTGGAGGTGGATATTTTGGTTCGGGATACTTAGGTGGTGCAGGATACTTCGGTTCAGGGTACTTTGGTTGAGGAGGATACTTCGCATCAGGATATTTTGGTGCTGGATATTTCGTTTCAGGATAGTGTGGTGGTGAAGGATATTTGGGTTCAGGATAATGTGGTGGAGCAGGATATTTCGGTGCGGGATATTCAGGTTTAGGGTAGGTAGGTGGTGGAGGGTATTTTGGCTCTGACGGATAGGGCGGTGGTGGATACTTTGGTTGTGGGTAGCTAGGTGGAGAAGGATATTTCGCTGGAGGATAGGTGGGAGCTGGATACTTTGGTTGGGGATAACTAGGAGCTGGATATTTTGGAGGCGCTGGATACTTTGGTTGGGGATAGCTTGGAGCTGGGTATTTTGGTTGAGGATAAGGATATTTTGGTTGCGGATAAGCAGGGTATGAATACTTAGGATAGTGTGAAGGATATTGATTATAATAAGAATACGATTTTGGATAAGCTGGTGGTGGATACTTTGGATAAGCTGGATAAGCAGCTGGGGGATAAGCTGGATATGCAGGTGGTGAATATTTCGTTGAAGATGGGTATTTTGGTGACGGTGCATATTTTGCAGGTGGATTATATGGTGGCGGTTCTAAAGCAGTTATTTCCACACTTGCTGGATTCTGGTTTGCAGTACCTGGTTCGTTTGTCTTGACTTTGGCTCGGAAACCACCGTTATCTGCAACATAGTATACTGTTCTATACACCCCATCCGCATTCCAATAACCGTACGAACCTTTCACTGAGCCGTCATACGAGTCGGAAGACTCATATCGGTGTTGTGTATTTCCGTATCCATCATCAGTGTTGTAGCCAAACCCATAAGGTTTCTGTAAAGGAGGGTTTTATCAATATACTTATACAAGAATTTTCCAAAAATATTTTTACAAAAATTGTTGTATATAATGAAGTTTTTACTAAAATAGTTCAATTATATTCACACTTGTCCAAAAATATTAAGGAAAATACTGGATTCCTGTAAATTAAGGTAACTTATCTCAATCTAAAGAGCATGCTTGGAATTGTATCGGATATCGCATTTCGGCCTACCCAAAACTTTCAAGGACCGTACAAGAGAAATGACTTTCGCAAGTGCGTGAATGGAACTCCTTGATACACGAACTCTCGGACAGCTTTGTGGAAAGCATGTCTGCTTCTTGTAAATTATGCACTAAATCGGAGGCCAGCACATTCCATATTTGGTTGATTTTAATAGAGCAAAATATGTTTTATCCTGCAATAACTGAAACCTATCCAATGCGTTCACATAAGCATTTTTTTAAAATTTCTTTATTTACCAGTAGCACCACGAAGGATATAGACGTTCTTATTTTAATCCACATTGCTTGTAGAATATTAAGTTGTCATTTGTGGAATATCAGTCAGATACTTGACTCTAGGTTCAATATCATTCATTCACTGCATTATCCTTAATTTTGTATATGTGTGTACATTATTGCTGTTTTCCTGTTATTTTAGAATTCATTCCTGATAAATTTAGAGCAATACTTTGAATAACATTTACTATGCCCTGCTATTTTTAAGATTCCTGATGCAAGTGGTAGGAAGCAAAATTTGACATTTAGTACTATTTTGTATTTACTCGTAAAATAAGAACTCGTATCTATGAACTCTATGTAAAATATGAATTTATCTTCGTAAGTACGTAAGACACATATCCTTATTTGTTAGAGTAGATTTAGGTAACTGAAAACCTTTATTGTTTACTCAATGCCGACTTTGAGAAACACTTCAAACAAGGCACAGAGAATAATAAAACCTATTTTTTAATTAATTTTAAAGCTTCTTTAAGTCACAAATTAAAAAGTAGTAAAAGAGAAACATTCTCTGGGGGATCTTTAAAATGGAAGATTTATAGGATAGATTAAAAAGGGATCCTTAAAAGGGAAGATATGATGGTGTTGAGCATAAATATTATAGTGTCTCCCTACGAAACTGCATAAAATTGTGATAAAAATACTTATAAAATTGTCATAAACTCGTCCATAATTACCCTAAACACAACACAGATACAAAAGAGCAATTTTAGGGATTTCAAACAGTATCTACTTTGAGATTCCATGTAGTGTACTTTAATCAGAAAAATTTCTAATAAATCAATTGAGTTATTAAAAACAAAATCTACAAAGTATTAAAAGTATATCATACTTATACGAAAGTAAGAACATTTTCCTTTGATCTATTTAACAATGTTCTTTGTATAAAAAATCGAAATTCAAAGAAATTCTTTTAAGTTATTGAATTAATCAAGACAACAGTTTTAATTTGTAATAAATTTAGCAATGCATCATGTAACAATGAATCTACGCTTTGCTTAAGATGGATTAAATGTTATTTAAATCTTTAAAAGACCAAAATCATCAAAATTTTCGTTCTTTATTTCTTAATATTTTGTTGCACAGTTGCTTATTTAAGGATGGAAATTCCATGGGGCCCAAAACTCCAATATTTTAATAATTGGGATCACGCCCTCCCAAACATGAGCGGCCAATGATGGAAAGTGCTCATAATATGGGTATTGGGAAACAGAATCAAACTAATTTTTTCTGAACATATTTATGAAGCAACTGGTGTTTTATTTGGGATTACCTCAAATTCAAGGGAAAAAAAATTGTATGAAACTGACATTTAACTATCATTTATAAAGCTGCTTTATAAAATGTATACATAGTATACCTCTAAAATTGCCAAGCATATCATTCTAGGGTTCGTAGATAGTTAATGTCAAACTGAAGAAAAACAATGAGCTTCTGGGGACGGTCCGGGATTAACCCCAAAGGCAAAGATCCGAGGACAGCACCTCATAATTTTGAATAACGGTTAGACGACGAGGTCGACATCTGAGCTGCAACCCATTCTACAAATTTCCATGCCTTCTTGAAGACATTTGATGTTAGGACAGATTTATCTGCACCAACCCTCGTGTACGCGTCTTTGGTTGGGCAGTTTCGAACTCACAACCCACCGGTTAATAATCCGTTACTCTTCCAACTGTGCTATCATGGTTCGTATGAAATAAAGATATACTGATAAAAAAGGAGCAATGAAATACTTATTTATTTATAATACTTATCAAATATTATAGCTTACCTTGGGAGGATACTTTGTGTAGCCTGTATCAGCTTGTACACACACATTTTCCCATGTTATCACAGCTGAGAATGCTAAGAGCAAGAATACCTGTTGGGAAAGAGAGAAGAGTTCATAATCATATCGATTCAACTGCTTATAAATTTACAAGACGTCAATTCATGAAACATACTTAGTTTAAATAAATGTACAGGGTGTCTCAAAAAAAATCAGTACAACTTCAAAAATTTATTTAAAAAAAAAGAATAGGCTTACAGCAAAACTAGTTACAACAATAGATATTATAACTCCAAAGTTTTTTTTCTACCAACTTAGTAAATTTCCACATGAGATCTTTCGTAGCACGAATAATATCAAGACGATATTCCAATTCAATCCACGAACGTTTCAGCATGCTAAAATCAACAGTAGCTACAGCTCTTTGGATCTTTTTTTGTTTCAATTCCACGACACTGTTAACTTTTGTTTGGTACACAGTACCTTTTACATAACAATTTTACATATCTTACGCATATTTTATTTGCGTTTGAGTATCGGATTTTGTTTTGAATGAGCATTGATTCCTTGATTTGAGACCACTCGACACATTGAGCTTTCTTCACGGAATCCGCCATTTTGATTAACTGAATTCTTTAACAATCGTTTGCGTGTTATGCAGCGCTATCTATAATCAGAAAAATACTGTAGAAAAAACATTTGGAGTTATTCTATCTATTGTTGAAACTAGTTTTGCTGTAGGCCTATTCTTTTTTTATATAAATTTTTGAAGTTGTACTGATTTTTTTCTGACACCCTGTATTATTTTGGAATTAAAACCCCCCAGAGAAATAAGATTACAAATAATTTTAGTTTTAAATACTATTATTGTATTTCAAAAAGGAATTTACTGGTACAATAATTAATGCATCAATTAGATTTCTCTCATTAAATAGAAATCGATGCTTCCGAATACTTTTTTTTTTCCAAGTTAAACAATGTTTTGATAAATCGGAGTGCAGTGAAAATATAAAATAGTCCACTTTATTTTAATATTATGAAATATATTTACTTTAGCTCAGTTAATTTTTGGTAAATATTGACAAAATGTTAGGGAATGATTCTTCATGATGATTTTCATAATTTAAAAATAACAGGTATATGCGCATGCACATTAAAAAAAAAATAACGTAGACATTGTAATGATACTAACTCTTATTAAAGACATTTTGCAATCTAGTTTTAAGGAAACTTCATACTGCACTGTTAAGAACTTGCTGTGAACACAGTATTTTACGAATTAGAAAGGTTGGCTGGGAGGTTTGGTTGTTGAATTTATGTCGCACTGGAGCAACACATTATGGAAGTTTCGGAAAGAGTGGAATTGTAATTACATAGATTTACAAATCAACTATAATTTACTTACAAATACAATAATATTTAATATTTTAGTTACAATAAAATTCTATGAAGCATTTACTTTTTAGTAATTAAAATACATTTAAAGAACTGTGACTCTAAAATGTTATATCCATGAAATGATTCAAATATATTAAATACATATAATGACAATTAACCTATTGTATCTAAGGTAAATGCAATTGCGTAAACATATATTTTGCACGCAGTTATTTAATTTTACTTTGCGTTAAATTTAAGCAATTATCAAACTGTAGCATACGATTTTGAAATGAAACAGCATCTTTGAAAGGGACAGTAGACTTAACAAAAATCGATCCAAAAGAGACTTTTTAGTATTAGCGTCAAAAATAGACTTTAGTATTAGCGCCAAAAATAGACTTTTTAGAATTAGCGTCAAAAATAGACTTTTTAGTATTAGCGTCAAAAACTAATTGATATCAAACTCTGGAAGGCAAAATAATTTTTCAGTTAAGATAATTTTTGAGAGTTACATATGAAACAACATAAAAGTATAGTAGATAAGCATAGTAAGTCTACTACGTAAAGATCTTTTGACGCTCTTCTTTATCACCTGGTTTTAGTTGATTTTCTTTAAAATTGCTTTTTGGGGGATAATTATTGTAATCTGTTGTATCTAGGTGAAAATAAAAAACTCACTATACTTCCGAACTTAACAATATTTTAATTTAAAATGTTAAAATTTTACTTAAATTCGATTTTTTATTTTAGAGTTCATCAAAGCGAGGTAATTTGATTTATTTATATACAGTTATTATACAACTATTATGGCGAATTAAAATATTGACAAAGCATTACAAATCAAAGCGCATGGGAATTTTGAAATCAAACATTGTTAACATAGCAGTCCTTGTATGACTCGATTTATTTACGCGCATGAAACATATTGAACAGAAAGATCTTACTTGGAAAGAGCCCATGGTATAGAACTTCACAGGCAAGTGAGCCTGAGAAGATGAATTGCTTCTGCCATACTTGAGTTCTCCATCTGGTATTTATACCACCACAATCGGCCTACATAGAGACAGCCGACACCGTGGGGATCCATAGAAAGCGAAGGTTGAGGATTTCATTAATTGACGCCAATTAAGATCAACAGGTTGCCTACGCACTGCGATTTTCGATTTTGACACGAATTCCACTAGGGATCCGTCTCATGTGAATGGGGAAAGTTCTTTTCTTTCATTCCGATTTTCTTACATCTCGCGGAATTATGTAACTTTTCTTGGAACTATACTACATGGAATGTTCTAGAAGCATTCTTCCACACGTAACTTGAATTCTATGAGTTACGATAGATCACACTTTATTTCTCGAAGCCATGATTTCGAATTGGTGGTTTTCGAGGTCCATAAAATTGTTTAATTATTTTCTGATGCCATTTTTAACTAATTGGGTGTTTTACGTAACATAAATAAATTGAAAATAATCCAACGAAATATTCATTTTTATGAAGCACACTATACCTTCATTTTCCATAAATTAATTGTATGAATCATTTGAAAGCCTTGGGACAGTGTTTTTCAGGTTATGTTAAATCGGGTGTACCTAATATTCTTTTATGAAGAATTCCTTCCGTTTCTCCCCTGTACGTACTCAATTCACTATTTAATAAATCTCAGTCATAATCACTATACCTTTTGCAAATTAAAATTTATAAAACATGGCTTTAATATAATGTAACGTATGTGAAGCAGAAATTTTTTTTTCAATATCTGAGATGTTAAGATGTCAGCAGTGTTCTAAAACATAAAAAAGCACCCATGAAGAAATTTCGTACGAGAGTTTTTTTTTTCGATACACGCCTGTTTAAGGTTTATCAACACCATCAATCGAAGTCCAATAAAGTGCCGTAGTGAAAAAAAAAGGCTTGAAAACATTATCAAAAGTATTTGAAATTCTTGTGTCCACAATTTTAGGGTAGAACTTGAGGGAGTCTTGAGTTATTTCATCCAGTTTGTAGAGGGAAAATGTACTAATTCAATTCAGTGTAAGTAATATACAACTCTTGGCAATGAACCTGGAATACATGCTTTATTCCTTAACAACACATTTCAGTTTTTCCTGTAGACATCTCTTTATCGATTGAGAGTCCATTAGTGTTTATAGATGAGTACTATATAAGCCTCTTTATGTTACGTAGAGGTGATGGGGATTCAGGTTGAGGAAATTGTACTGCAAACCTAGCCCTTTAATCGGCCATAGAAACCATTGACTTAGAATTCATTGTATAAGGTCTCAACTTATTTTTAACTTTCCCAAGGTTGCTTAGTCTTTTTTACCGAATATCATGACAAATATCTGAAAAGTATATGACTACTACAGAGTACGAAATGGCTGTCTAGGTTTCGTTTCTTTATGTGAAATATCAAGCTAAATATTCCTTACGTTATCTTCCTCACCTAACTCTTACAGATGATGTTCGAAAGGATCTACTTGGACATCAATAGGTCTCTGTGCACATCGCAGATTATTTTGAGACACTCGTTGCAACTCATTGACTTCATGTTAAGGTTATTAACTCGAATGGTCTTCCTTCAGTTCGTCTATTGTCTTGGGATTGTTGGCATAAAATTTCGCTTTTAAATTTCCCTAGAGGTAAAAAACACACATTGACAGGTCCCGAAAATGCGTGATATTCCACATAAATTTAAAAATAACGAGACAGATGCTTCTGTGACTCACTCCTGAGTATTCAATAACATGTAAGTCAGTACCCACGAAGAAAAAATTCATATGAGAGGACTAATAACAGATTAAGTGATTAGTTTACCTCATAACATGCCACATATCTGAAAGGGTGTATGACTAGTACATAAGACTCCGAACTTCAAAAACTGAAACCAAAAGTAATAGGATTTATTTAAACTAGTTAAAAAGACATGTTTTTGTCGAATTTAATATGATATTTTAAATAAAGCCAAGTGCTACGTTATTCGCTGAATGATATGTCACCTGCATTGCACTGAACATGCGATAGGTTGGTTGCTTGGGTTTTATAGCGCGAGGTTTCAAATCTATACTCTTCTTTTTTCAATTGGTTTACTGTTTTTACTAAACACAGGGATTGTGATACCGGGATACACACAAGGAATCATTTTATGCTTTCATCCCACTACTCTGTTTACTAATCCCTTTTTCCCTTCACGGCATTATTTACTTGACGTTGTCTTGTGTGACGCCTTTGCACCATAAAACCCCAAAATAACCTATCAAATCTATGAATGTGAGTGATGTTTATGTAGTATAGTTATTCTAAATACACCTGAGAATAGACATTAGCGAATGTCTCTCTAAGGTATTTAGAATACAGGGGGGGGGGGGTGAGTGAGTCGAGTATCACGTGCCTGGTTAGGAACGTATAACAGTCATTGTGTATTATTTAAGTTATTATTCTTTGTTTTCCATAAGGAATTTAATTCCCTTCATTCATATTAGAAATTAAACAAAGAATATTATGAGAGTCCACGTCAACAATAATGTATTAGAAGGCACACTACATATCAATAGAAGGTTTAAAGGATTTCATTCGTGTACTTTTCTGTAAGACTTTGATTTCACACTACATTCTTACCAGTATGCAAATCTCAAAATTACTCTCACGCAGTAATAGAAATTAATTTTGGTAGAAGAAATCAAAGCAATCTAATGGAAAATTAAACGTTGTTTGTTTCAGTTATATGATAACAGTTATATTAAGATATATGATGAAGGATTTGATATTCAAATGTAAACAATAACTATGTGATAAAAACTATTTATTCGTTGTCCAGGTTTGTCCACATTTGTCCTAAGAATTTCCATCAACATGAAATCAGTTTGTGAGAGAAACAGACAATTTCAATTATTTGTAAATTTGATTTTCTTCATATATAAGTTTAAATGTAATTTTTATGCTGATAATACTTTCTAAGTTCTAAAAATTTTAGATAGTTGAGCAAGGCTTTGAGCATCTAATTTTAATTTCATCTTCCAAACTGTAGAGTGTTATTATTGGGTTGGTGTTTAATGATGCAAGGGTCATATTTAGCTAAGCTGCGCAGGACTTCAGAAGAAGCTCAAAACAATTCGAAATTCCAAAGGAATGTGAGGTTAATTCTTAAGAATTAATTTGGTCTATTGTCTTTATGCATATATGTGTGTGTATTGTGTTTGTGCGCTGCCTTTGTGCCAACTTGCTTTCTCACGAGTTAGCCGTGAGAAAGTAATTTAATCTTGAACCTTGGAAAAGTAAACAGATCAAGTTCATTTGGCGTATAGTATTGTCGTATTTGACAGTCTTGGATAATTTCTGACCCACTGGTGGTGTTTCGTATGGGTTTATTGTCCAATCGGGAGAGGGGGATTCTGATAGCTGACCACATAGAATGGACTGGCTTCTCCGCTATGGGGTTTCCCTTTGGATGAGGGAGGATTGATTGATTTGGTGGTTCTTCAAATATTGAATTACGGTACAAATAGTTGTTCACGCCAACAATCAACGCACTTTCGAGAATGCAATCTCAACAATAAAAAGACACGTTGAAGAACAGAGGAGGATTTGCCAAAATAATTTTGCGAAGAGAATCATCTTGATGAATCCGGGAACAAAACGCTCTTCCATGGGCTGGATCTGCTACCGGACATGATATGTCCAAAAGGGTAAAAACACATTCCTCTCTTTACAGATTTTATTCCAAGCGTGACATCTGACGGTACAGCTACACTCTATGTTTATAAGCGATGGCAACGGTCTTGACGATTTTTTTGTCGCACTTCTAGTAGCGAGTTACGGTCCATTTAGGCAACGCATCGGTCTTTATGGAGAATTGTGGTTTTCATGGTAACCTCGGCAAACGGTAGCTTTCAATTTCACTTTGTATGATCAAGAAAGTTCTTCCAAAATCCGAAAAGTCGTTTGATTTCATTGGTTCGAATGAAATTTTTTCCTTGCTTCCATTGGTTATTTAGATTTTAAAATATCTTCTGATTGCATTGGTCCTTTAAAAAATTTTCTATAATACCATTGGTTCATTTATTTGTATTCCTAGGGTTGCGGAAATTTTATTTTATTATAATATTTTCACGAAATATTTAATAGTTTTTTTTGCCATTTGTGGAATTTTTGTTTTTTATTATTTTTTCCCGAAACAGTTCTGACGTATCAGGTTGTATTATTTCTTGTTTTTTTCTTTTCAAACAGTCTACTGTATTTCGTGTAATTGATATGTTTCAGGTTATATATATATTCTCACCCAACATCCACAGCTTAGTTTTTCTGCTGGTTCACAAATGTGTTTTAAAATGTATTAAGTTTACTACTTTTTGCGAAAGTTCTTTAAAAATATACTTTTTAAAACGTTTTCAAATGTGTTTTCGAGCTTCCATTAAAGAGAAAAAGAGTTTGAAAAACTTTTTTCCTTGGCGACTTTAGAAGTTTGCCAAAAAAATCGCCAAGGTCGTTGCCACCGCTCAAACGTAGAGTGTAACTGTACCCATCTGGCATGCCAAAACCACATCGTATTTTCTCGAGATCTTTAGCCGAGGGTGAGTCTATCTATTCTTCGGGTATTGCCATCTCCTTTCTCCTGGATTTTTATCTTGTGTTTTAAACCATCATTTGTGAGAATTGATTTTTCTGTATTTCATCAAGAACCCCTTTTATTTAACTCATAATTTGCATTATCCTATTTTAATTTCAATGTAATAAAGTTTCTATTTTTTTTAAAGAACTGCGTTCAGATGCTTCGTTGTTTATATGGAGGCAAATCTTTGTTTAAAGTGAATTTTTCAAATTATGCGATCCAAACTCATATGTTTAACGCAACAGGAATAACATCGATTACAAGTACTATCACTGATAAATCCATACCATTTCGGTACACTCATGTTTTAGACTGGAAGAAAACATAACCTATATATTTACCCTCATCCAGAATTTGTCTTGGGTCTGCAGAGGGGGCAAAAGGGAATTCGAAATTATGATCATTGAGAAATATTACATTGAGTTGATTGATACCATTGAGTAATGGAGTATTGCCACGATCAATTTGAACAAATTTAACCCTAGCAACGCCTGGCTACTTATTTACTGCTATTTATACTGTACTGCTATAATACTGCTATTTATTTATAAATTTAAATAATACATTTTTTGTTAATTGCTTTTTAATAAGTCCTAAAATTAATAACGTATTATTTTAAAATCAATAATTAATGCGTGTATACAGTGGGTAATCAAATTATTAGAACCACAATGCAAACAAAGATTTTTGAGTTATAGAAAAATGCAATAGAGATTATGTCTGTAAGATAAGTTGTGAAATCAACGGTGTTGGCAACAATTTAATATTTTTTTAAACAATATTGTTATAAAAACAAAAAGAATTCAATGTAGCAAGGATTTCTATTTCTAATGTTTTAAATGTAAAACTATTAATTTATAAAGGTGGCTAATAAGATCATTCAGTGGCACTATAAAACAAATTGTCAAGCACTTCGCAAATGCACTGTGAACTCATTGTTAAAAAAGACCGGATTCGAATTGAGGGTTAAATTAAGTTTAAGGCGTGTGTGCAATTCTAATAATGAAATTAGCTATCAAAAATATTATACAACATGTGTATGCAATGTTGTTTAACGAGAAACAATTCGTAAAACTGTTTGAATAAAAACCAAAGGTTTACAAAATTATGAGGTATCCAACGCACTCAAAAATTTAAACGTTCTATACGCAACTGTACTTCTATCTGAACAACTTTACTTTCATCTGAGTCAAAACAACACAGATTGAGGAAGAATAAATTAATAATTACTGTTTGAGTGGGATTAAATAATAGATATGTATATTACATATATGTATTACAAAGAGTATGCGGTATACAACGCACTCAAAAAATTCGTTCCATCGCTACACAACTTTACTTTCGTCTGACTTAAGCCACATAGATCGAGGAGGAAGTCGTATATTCCATTCGGATACCCGGGATGCTTAATGTCTCTAAAAATAACACAAAAAAGGAGAACGAGGAAATTTGGGCAACATTTGCTTATCTGAAATTCATTAAACCGCGTTCTTTCTGCAATTCGGATTCCTTGGATGACACAAATAAAAGGAATTCGATCTCCGGAGTTCAGTGGCAAGGAGCGCTTTCAAGCGATTTTCGTGATCATGCAGTTAGTAAAATTGCTGTAGTTTGTAAAATCCAATAGCACATTACAAGCAACAAATGAGCATTATAAGCCTTAATCTCTTTATAGAAAAGAAACAATATATATTTTAATACCATTACAAAGCAATGTGAATGGGAATTATTTGGTGGATTTGGCCATTTTACCACCCATAGACTTTTTATGAGATGGGCTGTACATCCACCACCATCCAAAACTTCAAAATAGACTTTTTTTAAAGTTAATGGAATACTTTCTGGAGGTGTAAGCTACTGTGGGACATCCAAATAGGTGTCTGATGACCTACAATCACCCTCAATGTAATACAAAAATTTAATGTCTATCGACATGATAACATGATTAATCGAGTTTTTTTTATGGTGCAAGGGTAATATTTAGACAAGCTGAGCTAAGCAATGATTTTTATGAGAAGGGCAGTACATTTACCATCATCCAAAACTTTTCAAAATAAACTTTTTTAAGTTAATGGAATACTTGCTGGAGGTAAGCTACTGTGGAACATTCAAATAGGTGACTGATGACCTATAATCACTCTCAATAATAGACGAATTTAATGTCTATCGACATGATAACATGATTACTCGGTTGAGTTTTATAGTCCAAGGGCAATATTTAAACAATCTGAGCTGAGCAAAGATTTTTATGAGATGGGCAGTACATTCACCACCATCCAAAACTTCAAAATAGAACTTTTTAAGTTAATGGAATACTTGCTGGAGGTAAGCTACTGTGGGACATCCAAATAAGTGAATGATGACCTACAGTCACCCTCAATGTAATTGAAGAATTTAATGTCTATAGACTTGATAACATGATTAATCGGTTGAGGTTTATGTTGCAAGGGTCATATTTAGACAAGCTGAGCTAACAAGCCCAAGAACATTTTTACTGACACAGAAGAGATAAATATATCCAGGTTAAGTCCAAGGAATCTAACTAGCATCGCCTACGATTAGTAGGTTGTTCGTGCAGGGGTAAACCCACTGAGACACGGCGGTCTATATCATGGTTGTTTGGTTAGGTTTTATGGTGCAAGGGACATATTTGGCCATGCTTCGCCAAACACAGGACAGCGTCAAATAATGACATACACACACAAGTAAAGGAAGTTTTATTGACACACAAAAGAAAGAAACACATCCAAGGGGGAATCAAAACTTTGTCCCCTACCACTCGCAGGATGCTAGCGCAGTAAGCAAACCTTCTGACCCACAACGGTCTTGTATATATCATGGATTGTAATTAAGCAGATTTGCTAAAGATTCTACAATCTAATTAGAGTTTGAGTTTGTGGGTGAAGTTAAATTACCCTACCTTACATTCAGCATCTAGGGTTCCTTTTCGATCACGAATATGTTTGACCGCATGTAAAACACAACATAAACATAATAGTTAGTGTATGTCACACCTACAAAGTTACTATGTTATTAAAGTTCTTAATGTTATTAAAGTTCTTATGTTATTAAAGTTCTTATGTTATTAAAGTTCTTATGTTATTAAAGTTCTTAATGTTATTAAAGTTCTTATGTTATTAAAGTTCTTATGTTATTAAAGTTCTTATGTTATTAAAGTTCTTAATGCTATTAAAGTTCTTAGGTTATTAAAGTTCTTATGTTAGTAAAGTTCTTATGTTATTAAAGTTCTTATGTTAGTAAAGTTCTTATGTTATTCAAGTTCTTATGTTATTAAAGTTCTTATGCTATTAAAGTTTTTAGGTTATTAAAGTTCTTAATGTTATTAAAGTTCTTATGTTATTAAAGTTCTTATGCTATTAAAGTTCTTAGGTTATTAAAGTTCTTAGGTTATTAAAGTTCTTATTGTTATTAAAGTTCTTATGTTATTAAAGTTCTTATGTTATTAAAGTTCTTAATGCTATTAAAGTTCTTAGGTTATTAAAGTTCTTAATGTTATTAAAGTTCTTATGTTATTAAAGTTCTTATGTTAGTAAAGTTCTTATGTTATTAAAGTTCTTATGTTATTCAAGTTCTTATGTTATTAAAGTTCTTATGTTATTAAAGTTCTTATGTTAGTAAAGTTCTTATGTTATTCAAGTTCTTATGTTATTAAAGTTCTTATGCTATTAAAGTTCTTAGGTTATTAAAGTTCTTAATGTTATTAAAATTCTTATGTTATTAAAGTTCTTATGCTATTAAAGTTCTTATGTTATTAAAGTTCTTATGCTATTAAAGTTCTTAGGTTATTAAAGTTCTTAATGTTATTAAAGTTCTTATGTTATTAAAGTTCTTATGCTATTAAAGTTCTTATGTTATTAAAGTTCTTATGTTATTAAAGTTCTTAATGCTATTAAAGTTCTTATGTTAGTAAAGTTCTTATGTTATTCAAGTTCTTAGGTTATTAAAGTTCTTATGTTATCCAAGTTCTTAGGTTATTAAAGTTCTTATGCTATTAAAGTTCTTAGGTTATTAAAGTTCTTAATGTTATTAAAGTTCTTAATGTTATTAAAGTTCTCATGTTATTAAAGTTCTTATGTTATTAAAGTTCTTAATGTTATTAAAGTTCTTATGTTATTAAAGTTCTTATGGGATAAAAGTGCACCCTTTTCTCTAGAATAGCACCAAAACGGAGAGTGGGTTAGGAGTAACCGACGATATAACATGAGTAAGTCTGGCCACACTGGATCAGTATCCGATAAACACTCGATCTGTACATACGTACTCCTACAAAAAATACGTCTCTACGCATACGTTTTTCAGGCAATTTACCGTCGCAGAACTTATATTAAACCAATGTGTGGCCTGCCAGATATGTACTGTTTTAAATGAAATGCTCTTTTCCAATTACATCTAAGGCGTAGCTTGGACCTAGCACCATTAAACGCAATCAACTACATGCAACTCAAAGCCCACATCATTAACTCCCCAAGTGGTTTAGACGAGATATCTCGTCCATCGAGATCTGACCAGTTATGATAGTGACGAGATCATCAAGGTGGGTTCAGCAGATAGGAGAATGACGTTTTGTCAATTCCAGAACGATGTTCGTTCTATATCTAAGGAGTTGCATAAATAGAAAGAGTCTTACAGATTATTTTCGACACTAGAGCATTTCGAATTTATAGACAGCGAAGTAGAGAAGATCAAACAAGGGCATAAATGAAATGATAGGATATTACCCTAATAACACTACTATCACATTGCAAGTAATAAAACAGTCCACGGTAAAGAAAAGAGCCGTATATAGGACAAACAAGAAGACGGTCTAACAGTAGAATTGCACATCTCCATCATGTGTGGCAAGCACGACTAATTAGGAAACTAATAGGAAAATATTTTGTAAAATTATATGAATAAAGTAACTGTAACAAATGAGAGTGTAATCTGATATGGGTGCCTATTTGTTAGGATTCTTGAATGAATGTTCTCCATCATCACTAAATTTGAGTAGTGAGGTGGATACATTGTGGATGTAAAACATATCTGCGATCAACCCTCCACGAGCCTCGACGAGGTATCTCGTCATTGGCAAAACTTACCATATCCTAATGGACGAGATATCTCGTCATCAAAAAAACCTGACCGGATCTTGATCTCGTCATCATAAAAAAATATCGACAGTAAGAACCCAAGAAAAAATAAGAGCCACAGAAAAAAACCCCAAGCATATATTGAAGAAATGTGTCGTCATTGGCGAAATTGGTTAGATTTTGCTGGACAATATATCTCGTCGAAACCACTTTGAGGTTTAAAGTAGGGCTTCCATCTGCTCGAAATGCTTGAAGGAGTCTTATAAATTAGTTTCGACGCTAGAGCGCTTCGAATTTCGACAGTGAAATAGCTCAGAACTAATTAGGTCAGGAATTAAATGCTATGCTCCTTCCTACTCGTAATACTATAACATTGCAAAAAATCAAACAATCATCAAAGGAGAGCAAACAAGAAAACATTATAAAGATCAGTTCTCACTTTCCCCATTACGTGGCGCGCTCCATAAAATATCATTGAAAAATATTTTGTAAAATTATATAAATGGATTAAGTTTATGCAAATAAGAAAGTAAATACACGTATAAAGTAAACAAAATGTCTAGGAATATGTGATCAGAACATGAATTAAAAAAATTACTGAAGCAGAGTAACAATTGGTTCAATATGACTTTTGAATATTTACCCCAAATAGCATTATAAATTTCTCACTTACAAACCGCTTTAAAATTTTTTTCCCAACTTGCCCAAAATGTAAAGATTATTGAATTAAGGGATCGATTTCGTTAATCTTGATGGAGAAGTTTCTTGATAGTGAAACTTATCAAGCAAAACACATTCAGTTCACATTCACTTCACCCATACTTATGACCCAAGTCCATCAGTTTCAAAACTATACACTCAACTTGTCCAATAGAAAACTTTTGTTTGCGCTCCTGGAGAGCTATGTACACTTAAGTGCCAAAAGTCATGGGATATCACTCTAATATTGTGTTGGGTCTCCTTTCACTAATCAAAGTGCAGCAACGGGGCATGGACGCAATTAGTCGGCGGATGTTGACAGGAGAGATGTTGTGACAGCCTTGTCATAGCCTAAAACATGAAATTGTGACTAGAAAATACAGTTAGGTACCAGCAGTCTTACAGCTGCAGTCTACGTTTATAGCGGTGGCAATGGCACTTGCGTTTTTTTTTTTTTTTGGCGTACTCCTAAAGTCCCAAAGGAATAATTATTTTAAAAATCTGTCTTCATAAAACGGAAAGTACTAATAAGCTTGCGAAACACATTTGTGAACGTTTTAAAATTAAACGACATCAAATAATCAAACGACAATTTAACAGTTTTTGAAAGAACTTTCTAGAATATTCAAAATGAAAATTTAAACTTTCAGCTTGCCGAGGTTGCCAAAAAAGCCAAGGCCGTTGCCACCACTATAAACGTAGACTACAGCTATACCAAAATGCATGTTGTTGCCTCTGGCGTGGTGGTAAAGATATATTTATGACGCATTTTTGAGATTTATTATAGCTGTCCAACTTTTATATCATATTCACCATTAAACCCTTTTCCATTGTAACCCACCCTTTTCTGTTGTGACACACACAAACACACGTACACATACGCACTATAATACTTTCTATTTTCAATTCATATAAAATATTGAATGTTCACATATTCAATTGACTGATATTAATATATAGATATACTGAAGGTGCCGAAATTCATGAGATAATCTCTCTAATATCGTGTGAGGCCACCATTAGCTCGGGGAAGTTCAGCAACACGGACTCAATTAGGTGGCCAAATCATGTACTGGATTTGTTCAAAATGCTGCTCAAATCAACAAAGGGCCTTGTGACGCGGAGCATTATTAACCTGGACCTTCCCATCGTTATTGGGGTTAAGGTAAGGTCATAAAGGGTCGCAAATAGTCACCAAGCAGCTGAACAAAGATTTATGACCTCTTCAATTTTACCAGAGGACCCAGTTCATGCCAAGTAAACACCCACACCATTATCGAACCACCACATATCACATCAATGCCAAATTTCGCTACACGGACCTCCCAGACATGCTTCTAATGCTTTCTCGTTGAATTTGAGTCTGTTCATGCAGTGTCTTGCGTTTGTTAGCACTGACGCATCTGCTCAGACGTCATTGGTCTTGATCATGCAGCAGACGTGACGGTCAATGTGCTGCCCCTTGTGAAAGGTAAAGTGCCTATATAATAAGAGTGGCGACATACGGGAAACACTTTCTGATTGATTTAGAAACCTTTTCTACCGCCCGAGGCGGTCTTTTCCTAGCTCCCCTAGACTTAACATGGGAACTTTTTGAGTGTTCGAGAAAAACGTGTGCATATTAAATTAAAAAGAAAATATAGCTTTTTTATTTTCCATTTCGTGTTCTAGAATGTTTATTTATTATTATTTTAATGTTTTGTCAGTATAAATTTCAATACTTTTTAAGTAAATAGCTTTTTTTTGAACAACATGGTGTTTCCCGCAATCTAAGTTAGCGCGTTGTGCAGTCCATCTCATCAATTACGCATGTAATTGAGCGATTATATGATTCATTTATACCGAATGTATCCATATTATAACAATCATACGCTTTTTGTTCTCCTTGAAATGATATATTAATTCGCCCAGCAACATTCTTTGAGACGATTCTGGTAGAAAAATGGCGCATGCGCATTGGGCCAAATTTGGTCCCTTGTCGCCACTCTTATTATATAGGCACTCTAGTGAAAGGTAATGCTATCCTTGTGATACTCTCAATATACCCTTGACACTGGGGAGGGAGGAATCCTAAAAGTGTCTCAACAACTTCCGAAATTCTATGTCTCATGTGTCGCGATCCAATTATTATTCCACGTTCAAACTCCGATAATCCTCGTCTGTTAGCCATTATCACGTTATTTAACGTTTTACAAGACATTCAATAGACAGCACTGCTAACAGTCAGACTCTTTAACGAGATAACACTTCAAGACAAAAATGCCCTATTACTCTAAGGGAAATGTAGATCTAGGTGGGGAAAAAATTGTCCCTTACCCCCCAACTGGTGATCATTTTTGAAAGTTTTTGAATCAGAGGCTGGGCACTACAGAACAGTTTTTGACGTGAAGAGGTTGTACAACTTGTAGTGGACGTGGGAATTCTCGGAAGGTTCAAGTTCTGGACCATGGAAAGTGTTATAACCTAAACTCATTATCTACTTGTCTCAAGCAGAGTTTATTCGAAAGACAACAACGCGCAAACCAACCCTGCAATGTCTTTGTCCGTTAATAGAGTCGAGAATTTTCAACCGGAGGTTTGCGAGTTCGAGGCTACATGCAACCAAATGTCGTGGAGGCTATAATCGGTCGTGGTCTCAAATGTTCTCATGTTGGCATGTTGTGGAAGTTTGGAGAGTCAGCAGGATGATGAGATCAAGATATGGTCAGTTTTCTTCTAGTGACAAGATATCTCGTCCATCAAGATTGTGAAGATTGGTGAGATTTACTGAAGACGGGATATCTCGACGAGACCAATTATCTATATAGTATATATTTCTCTTACGTGGTACGCAAAAAAGACGTTATTTGTTACCACGTTTTGGCAACACTATACGATTATTTGTTTACCACGAAGCCTCGCGCCTCAATCGAATTTGTAGCGTTATAGGATAAAATGTTATTGAAAAAAAAAAAAACGAATAGTAGTAGAGCTGTTGCAGCTTACTAACGACATGATGGGTATTCAATTTCCGAAGCATCGCTCACATTTCGAGTCAAAATCTGCTCAAAGTTTTCATTTGAATTCCAAATTGTTCGAGTTCTGATTCCAGAGAAACTATAATTTTTTCTGTAGTACAACAAATTTATATTTGAAAAATATTTATTTGGAATATCAGATTTTGTAAACAATGTCATCATTTATGCGAGCGAAGCGAGCAAGGTTCGCTGCTGCAAAGCGATCCTCCGGGGGTTGGCGAGCGTTAGCGAGCAGGGGGCGGGCCCCCTAGTTCTTTTTAAATATCATGATCAATGGCGAAAGCTTCTTGCGGACCTTTAGTTTTACGCAAACAAAAAGTCTTCTCATTATCCATTATTCCAAAGCTATTTAAGCCCTAACAAACTCCTTAAAATCAGACTCACGGTGAACTCTGGTTTATAGATGTTTCCAAATATATTCCAACACCCACATTTTTATGGACTTGAACTTCTACGATCGTTAGAAGTTCATGCGCTGACATTTTTATGATAAGGAACTACACTGGATGACTACAACATGAATTCTAAAGAAAGAAAAGATAAGTAAAAATAAAAAGTTTTGGGTGTGAGAGGGTATCCTTCCGGGTTCGAAAAAACTCCCCAGAACAATGCTTTTCTATCGAATATCCAACACAATAGGACTAGGTGATAGGAAAAGTCCTCAATTACATCAGAAACACACAGCTTTCTTTTTAGAGGAGAAAAAAAATGGTGCAATACCTGTTATTACATGACTACCAAAAGGCTTTTCGGAATACTTTTGCTTTCGTATTTCCAAGATTTTTATCATTCGCCGGATTGAGCAATTCTGAAATGTATTCCAATGAAAATTCCCTTCTGTTAGACAGATGGAGTTATTGTCTCCGGAATAGTTTGAGCAGAAAATGAGACCTTTATTGAAAAGGAAACTGCAAACCAAAAATTTACATGGTACCGGTAGTTTATATTCTTTTGATGTGATACTTATATTTGGATTATGTAAAGAACCTGAACATAAGCATTGAATCTAAAATCAAAAACGGAATATAAAATATTTCTTACTCCCCCCCCCCCCCAACAGAATATCAAAAAATTATACAAAAAGCAATCTCCTAAGCAAATTACGAAGTATCACAAAAAGGAATTAATCATACAATGGCATAATCATTGGAACAATGGTGAAGATAATCCTAATTTCATCTCAAAATTTAACACAACAAATGTACATATATGTACAACATATTTTTTATCATAAACCAAATAGTATCATATCATCTGGATCAAACTCAACAAACTAGAATTCATATATTGTCCTTAGTATTTGTAAGCATTTGACAAAGAATATATTTTTGAAAGTTATGGAAACATAAGAGACTTCCAAACTTTAACCCTCCTAGTGGTTGCTGTGACGAGGCATCTCGTTGTAAGCAAAAGGAGATTCTCAAAATGTGGGAACACTAAATGTTAAATTTAAGTAATTTTAAAAATTTTGAAATTTAACATCAATACTTTTTTAGTGTATTGTTTATAGACCTAGAATACAATATACAATCATTCAATGTCAAGAAATCAGTCATTAGTTATAAATTGTCAATGCTTTAAAATTAAAGTAGATTTGAATATTTTATAAAATTAGAATTTTGTTTTTCCAGATATTCAAATCATCAATTTGTTTAGTTCTGTAAAGTTTTATTACAAATTCAAAAAAATTTTGGGTTTGGTTAATTTTTGTGATTTTTAAAATAATATATATTTACACATCATACAAAAAGGAAAACATGATCATAAAATAAAAATAAATTTATCCTTGAAAAATCCTGGAAAAGGTATAATTCTTATAGAGAATTAATCAGGGAAAAAAAGTTCTAAAAATCTAAGTTTCATCTTAAAAAAATTATTCAAAGGATTAATAACAGTCATAAAGGTCCTGGAACTGGTCCAGAACAATAGTAATAATGTTTCAAATTTAATAACATACGAGCTGTTGTAAATGGGTTTTGAAAATAATGGACTGAACCATAAATATAGTTTTCCGTATTTCTTACATTTGTATATATTTTCAAATTCAACAGAAAAATTTTGATTGGACAGTGATTAAAAATTCTTTAGTCTTAAAAACTCTTAAACCTATAGATATTTCATACCACTTAAAGAACACTATATTAGAATATCACAGCATTCATACAATTTGCTAATTTGGCAAGGGAACATTAACCATATTAGTTGTTCCGATAGCTCTATAGTGGACTGTATTTTATGTAACGCTATTCGTTGTAACAAAAAAAATATTTATTGACAACAAACTTATTAAGGTTGTGGATGGACCACTCTCATTAAGATCAAGGAATCATGGTTCTTGTTAGGGCTAAGGAAGCCTGGTTCTCATTAGAGCTAAGTAAGCCTCGTTTTCATCAGGAGAGCACCTCTCTCCTCCGTGTCTGAACGTCAACCACGCTCTCACACAGCGCCCTCTACAGTAAGTGGGAGACAACACTAGATACGCTCACACAGTGCCCTTTATAATATAAGTTAGATTTAACAATATTTTTATATCTTTAAACTCTTTCATTAATGTAATGATTAGGGATTTAAAATACAAAGATATTCTTGTGAAAAGTATTACGATTATATATATTTTTTACTTTAAATAATACCCTAAAAAATCGTCACGTTTCATTATCATGAGGTATTTAATAAATAAACGTTAAAATTAAACAACGCTTTGGTTTGAGAAACATTTTTGAAAACTTCTTTGTGGTACTAAGGCTCAGCTCACCCATTCAGAGGAATAAAAGCGTTAAAATCAAGGTAAACAGAAATAAGGTTTCTTTTATTGCAATAAAATGAAATTTTTTGAATATAAAGTACACGTGAAACACATAAACTTTTGAACTAACATCAACACACATTCCTGGTTGTCGTGCTTGTAAGTGAGGTCAACATGTCGACTTGTAGTCACGTGACTATCAGTCACGTCACGTAGTTGTCACTGTTAAAAATGGACTAGGTTATTCGATTTGGCATCTTATCTCGCCTCGTTTAACGGTATAACATCTTATTGGGGGTGGGGGGGGTAGATGTGTGAATATACTTTTCTGTAAAGTGACGACAAAAATGGTGAAATCGCCAAAGTTTGCTACAATGTCGCATGGACCATGATTGTACAGGTATGGTGTCAATATGGTGTCCGGAGGTACTGTAGTCTAGGACCATCAAGGTGATTTGAAAATTCTACTATGTTTCACATATTCGTTAGGACAGGGTTTGTTTGTAAAGGGCTGGTAAGAGGATGAAATGTTTTAATAACCTCTTTCGTAACTTAACCTGTTACTCGAATGTAATTTCAGCATTTGCGTATGTTAAAAATCATCAATAAACTTCGTTAAAAACAGAATAAATCGAAATTCTTCCCTTGGAGTAAAACTTTTCTCCTCTCTCCAATAGTTTATTTATGTTCACGCTGAAAATTCTCTTACAGTAAGCTTGTTGGAATAGTGGATTGAACACTGAGCTTTTATATTAAATCACGGAAGAAACTTTTTTGTTGTTGAAAAGATGTAAATAACACGCCTTTTTATCCTGATAAAAGTATAGGACGAATCAAGAAAAAAATACTCAAGTGCTTTTTGTGATTCTCTCCTCGTTTCCGAAAACAATTAAAATAATTTTAATAGTAAGATTGTTATCGATAAAACTACATACAGTGACAATTTCCCTTCAAGTTTCACCACTTTGGTTTTTGAGTGTAGCAAAAGAATAAAATATCACCGAAAAATAAGAGAAACTGGTAGCATGATTTGTTTTTTACTGCTAAATGGAGAAACGTAGCATAAAGTAATTGAATCTTTTAAAAACATCAAGTATTTAAAAGTTAAACGGAATAAGTGTTTTTGCGATTTTTCATAAGTCATCTATCGAAATAACAAGAAACTTATGAATTCTAAAAGGATTGCAAATGAAAACGAGAAAAGAACAATTACTTTGAAAATCTTACGTTTTTAATCATATCTCTTTAATACGTATTTTTCAAATCACTTGGTCAGTACTTTTAGTTTTAGTAGTTAATTTTTGGAGTGTGATATAGATAGGTTGCAATCTGTTATTACAACAGTCCAATCACTGCTGGATAATTGCATCAACAGATCATGTTCCTCAAAGAACACGATGTAAGGTAATACATAATTCTCTTTTTATCATTTCAGAGGCAAAGGTAATAGCAAGTCACTTGTGGATCAATGATTCAATTGAGAGATTTTGCCCCTATTTCGATTTTGTTACCAGAGGAGTAAAAAAAACGAAAGTGTTCCAACTAAAACCACCAGGCACAGAGCTATGGGCCATGCAAATCACTCAGATGTGTGTGCGTGTGTGAAGACATGATTTACAAAATTTTTTCTTTAGGACAATAAACGAATATTCTAAACACTCTCTCTCTCTCTCTTAGGTAGCTTTGCCAGAAGAAAATTTGGTGCTGCCATCTCGTGACCAAATTGAAATTCATTTTATTTTTATCCTTTAAAACATTTTGTAACTCTAAATGAGAAGAACAAAACACGTAATACTTTGAATTTGTCAGTTAGAGCAAATGACTATATAAATTTCAAAAGTATCTCACTCACAAAAGGTAACAAATTTAATTTTTGGCTTCATTTCAACTCTAAAACTATTTAGAAAGAAATCCCTCGTGATATAATTTTAATATCGCGTTTATGTTTCCATTACCTTGATGGAACATCGTTTGTATTCTTCTAATTGAAACATTTCATGTAAACTCTGGTTTTCATCGCAATACTTTATATAATAGTAAAGCCCGTCGCACTTTTCTACAGTGTTTCCCAAATTTGAGTATACATCAGGAAGAGATTTCTCCATAAAAGCATAAGACTAATAAATACAGGGTGCTCCAATAAGGACTATAATAAAATAATCATATTTTCTTTACTTATCATGATTTATTTTCAAAATTTCTCAGAATCATAAATTTTCTTTGCGTCTAGTACATTTAAACATGAGCAATTTTAGTCATTGGAATAATCTGTTTCAAAGCTACAATTTTTCTTTTTGTTTTAGTCCTAAGCAGAACACTCAGTAATAACAACTTAATTTGATAGGGGTGATATTAAAAAAGTTTTAGAAACTTCTTAGGATAACAAACAATTCCATATTCGCAATATATTTAATGATGAAATCGTGAAAATCGCAACTTAAATCACAAAATTGAGTATACGATTTTGTACTGAAGCGCAAAAAAAAAAAAATTTCGGTTCAGATATTTTTGCATATAGAACAACTTCTAAGCCGAAGGGAGCTGAATTTGCAAGTATTTGTGCTGTTTTTCTTCTAACTGTTGCCTATTCTCATAGAATCATTCTTGTACTCTGTGCTCTGAATAACACGGTTTTTAATCACTTTTTGTAAACAAAATATCATGGAAATATATCCAGCCGTTAAGACATAGCGCTGACACACACATTCATACAGATAAAACGCCAAACGCGGATGCCACTGATTTTGCATTAAAATGACCCAAAATGGATATTTAAACTCGAATAAGGGTGCGAATATTCAATATACAAGCAAGCAATTCCATTTTTATTTATATTCGTTGTAATTGCAAAGGAGACATCACAAAGTAACCAGAAAAAAAACATTCAGATGTCAGTGGCAGGCCCCCTTCCTCTTTTACCCAATCATATTTGCATTGTTTATAGCGCAAATATGACGTACAGCTCAATTAGAGAACAATGGCTTGCTGAGGACATGTGGTAAACATCCTGCTCGGTAGATAAACATATTTCTATTTCCAAATTTTCGTAATGTGACTTATGTAGTGTTTTAAAGTGAAGTATAAATTGATAAAGATCTAACTGTAGTAAAAATGCGAGTTCTAAGCATGTTTATTTTGCTATTGTAGAAGAGTAAAAATTGTATGAGGTGTGTTATTTCTCTTTATGCTTTAAAAAGGATAAAAATAAACTTATTTTTCTTGGTCAATGTCACACAATTTTCTAATTAAGAATTATAGCAAGACGGTGAAACTTCGATTAATCATCACTCTTTTAACCGTCAGTCCGTTATTACGGAACATTGCCGCTCAGAATACACGAGCCTCGAAGAAACAAAAGAAAAAGGCGGACTATTTAAGAGTTTTAATATGTATGTACGTCTAGAGTGTAAGTTCCTGTAACAAGATGTACTACACTGTATTTAATGTAAATTGTATATTGTTTGTTTCCGTAAAATAAAATACGCATGTATGTACAGTGTATTTCCAGTTCGTAAACGTGCAGTTTTTTTATCATTCGTTCATATGCAATGGATGGGGTGGGTAATTGTTCTTCCTTCCCGAAAGAAGGCTCGAGATTGTCGCAGCAAACGTTATGGCTAGGGCAACTTTTTGCAACAAATGCAACTTTATTTCACACGTTCTACGCTGCATGTAAAGTACTAAAACCAAAGTTTCTACTACATGGGGTATATTGCAAGTGAGTTATAACCGCAACATAAATGCTACTTTCTGCATAAATGCAACTTTTTGCATAAATGCAACCACTTGAAACTTTTAAAAATTTAGCTTAAAATTAATTAATATGATATTACTATTTCATTTTTTGCCCTCTGAATCAACCCTTCGATCACGTGTATGATCTTGCGAACGCCGAAGTATTGTGGATCAAACAAGAAATTCATGGGAAGAGGAAATTAACTGTAACCAATATTAACTGTTCGTCCTAACAGACAAAAGTGAAATTAATGGCAAGAAGTACTTTTAACACATTGGTTGGCACTCTTAATAACCCAGAGGAATTTTGCGTAATCGCCAGCAGAGTTTGCGAGGTGAGTGTCGATCATCAATATGTTGTTCGCCTGGTAGATGACGTTTTAAAATCTCCGAATGTTGAGCGAAAGGATTTTCCGCTTCTGCTATCCGATACAGCACATTATATGACTGCAGCTGATGCAGTTTTTCAATGTTAAAGAAAGTACTGGACAAGAATCGGCCATTCAACGTTCTTCTGTATTTAATTTTGTATTATAATATTGTTGTACACGACTAAAATTGTCAATATGTTTTGAATTTTTTCATTCTTTACGAATAATTTATTTTGGAATTTAGTGTATAAAAAATAAATGCAATTTTATTTCCATAAATGCAACTATAGGGAATGATAAATGCAACTTTTCCCATTTTTACTGCAACAAAAAAGTTGCCCTATTTATGACATAAAGTTGACTGAGGTGTTTTGTTGTGAAGGTGTTTGTCCATCAGGATGTCCATGGCTCCTTTATTTCAAAAAATTAATAAGGTGTACAATCGGTAATGAAAATATCTAAACTAGCATTCATGAACTCCCGCATAAAATACACATAATACATGTCACAAGAACATTATCAAAATTATCTAAATCAGGTTACAGTTTTCAAAAAAAAGGGGAAAAAAAATTTAAAAAAAAAAAAATCTCAATCACTCGTCAATTTTGATGCGCGATAAGGCATCTGCATTGCCATGCTTACTACCCTTTCTGTACAGTATATTCTTGTTATATCTTTGCAATGCCAAAGCCCAACGTGCAAGTTTTGCACCCTGTGGCATTCCCTGGGACAAATAAGTAAGGGGGTTATGATCGGAGACAATTTGGACTTGCGCTCCGATTATCCAAGTGTCGAATTTTATCAAAGCACTTAGAACAGCATACGCCTCCCTTTCGATAGTGGCCCAACGAGCTTGGCATGGGGTGAGTTTTCTACTGTAAAAGGCGATAGGGCGTTCTTTTTCGTCTTCGTCTTGCTGAGCTAGACACGCTCCAATCGCTGTTGCAGAAGCATCGGTGTACAACTGGTATGGCAGATCTAACACTGGAGTGTATAAGAATGGAATTTCCGTCAACCTTTGCTTCAATCGTTGGAAGCATGCTTCCTCTTCATCACTTCAAGGTATTTTGTTAAGGGTAAAACCAAAGCGATAGTAGCTTGCCAGAAAAATGATGCCTCTTAACTATTTTTTTAGTAGTTGGACGTTCTAGTAGTTCTTCATGGCTTTGATCTTCTGGGGATCTTGTGCATGTCTTCCGGAACCCACAATGTGTCCCAGGAACCTTACTTGTTTTTTACCGATTGAATGTTAATTCAACGTTCTGTAGAGTTCTCAGCACGTCTCCGATGTCACGCAAGTGATTCTCCCACAATCTGGAAAAGATGGCCAGATCGTCGATATACGCACGGCAGTACTTTCTGTGTGTCTTAAGTACTTGGTATATGGACTTTCGGAATGTACTTCCAGCATTTTTAAGTCCAAATAGTAAAAGTTCCATTGAAAATGACCAGAGTGTGTCGCAAATGCTGAATATGGCATAGCTTCTTCTTCTAAAGGGATTTTCCAATAACCCTTTGTCAAATCTAGAACGTTGATAAAAGGGGCACTACCAATTTCAAATAGTAGCTCGGTGGATTGTTGCAATGGATAAGCATCCGGGACATTAAAACTGTTCAAAACTCGAAAGTCGACGCAAAGTCTTACACTTCCGTCCTTTTTGGCCACACAGACGACTGGATGTGCCCACTCACTGTCACTTTCTTCAATCAGTCCTTGTTCAAGTAATTCTTGGGTTTGGCGATCCACCTCGGTCTGTAAGGCGATGGGAACCCGATAGGGATGCATCTTCTTTGGCACACAATCTTTAGTTACTTTGATTGAATGTCCATCAACTCTAGCTCGGCCAGGTCGTGCACTGAAAATTTCTCGAAACCCTTCCAAGGTCTGAACTCACTGGTGTCGCTGTTCTTCGCACACCTCTGTAGTCTGGGACACATGACCCTTAATATCGTCTGTATATGGGCTCTTCTTTCGCGTAGGTACATAAAAGATTTCCCCAAAGTCCTGATCTTGTTGGAAAATCAACCCCATCTGTTCAACTCGGGCTATATAAGGTTGTAGTTTGTTGAAATGCAACTATTTTCGGCTTTTATCCTCCATCTCGACCAACGCAGAATGAGGTCGAGTTAGCTGGATAATAGTTGCAGGTCCTGACCAGTTCTTCAGAAGTTTGTGACTAGAAGATGGAATAAGGATAAGTACCTTATCACCAACCTTGAAAGTCTTTTCTCTCGCTCTCAGATTATATTTGGAAGCGTAATAACCTTGTGCCTTTTCGGCATTCCCTGCGGCAATCTCGTGTGCCATCTTCATCTTTTGACGCAGGTCTTCTAAGTATTTTTAAACAGAAGGGGATGCTCCTGTTGGAATTTCGATTTCTCCTAACCAACTCTCCTTAATTACTTTAATGGACCTGGAGGTAACCTTCCATATACCAACTGAAATGACGATACGCCCGTGGTACTGTGAGGTACTTCTCTGTATGCGAATAGCAAGAAAGGGAGATGGATATCCCATTGTCGACCATTTTCTTGTATGTTCTTACTGAGCATATCCTTCAGGGTTTTGTTCCATCTCTCCACGGCTCCTATGCTCTCTGGATGCCCCGGAGTTGAGAATCTTGGTGACACCCCGATAACTTGCATGAAGCCCTTGGTGAGCTATGCAGTGAAATTTTCCAGTTTATTAGTACGGATAGTTTTTGGAAACCCCGTCTGGGAGAAAATCTTCATCAGGACGTCGCAAGTTGTTTTCGCACTAATATTCTTGACTAGTATAGTCTCCGCCCATCTCGTGCACAAATTCACAGCTCATCGATAAATTTGTGCCCTGTTGAGGATGGTGGCTCTAGGGGACCAATACAATCCACGCTCCACACTTCAAAAGGATTTTCAGGTCTCACAATAGGTTGGATTGGAATTCTGTCCTTGTAAGTGGTGCAAGGACGAAGTTGGCAAACCTTGCAACTTTCACATAGATGTTTGACATCAATCTTAATACTCGGCCAGTAAAAGGAATACTTGATCCGTTGCTTGGTTTTCTGTTCCCCTAAATGACCGGACAATGGAATTTCGTGTGAAATTTTTAGAGCATACGGTCTTTTCAATTTAGGCAAAACCACTTGCTGAATTTTCTCTCCTCCTACCATTTTTGAGTGTACCAATAATCCATCTTGCACTTTGAAAGCATTTCTTCTATTTCTCGCAAATTACCAAATATCCTTTAAACTTTCATCTTCCAATTGAAGTTACACGAACTCGTTCCTTTTCTCACTAACATCAGGATGATTTGCGGTGTCACTACTGGCCAAGGCAAGTTCGTTTAAGAAAGAAACTGGATACATTTCTTGTCCAACTCGAGAAATACCTTCTTGGCTAATAATATTGCCATAAAGTTCAACATTGGAGTTTAAAGCGTCATACGTTGAATTGCTTACGAGCATGTCACTCACTCATTTTTCAGACACTGCACATGTCACTGAAATTTCTCCATGTCGTCCGTCATTGATTTTCATATGGATTATCTTGAGAGGTGCCATTTCTGTCTCACCAAACGCGGATACAATTTTAATTTTTCCTTCCCCTTCATTTTGAGAATCCCCAATCAGATCAGCACGGATGACTTAAATCTACGCTCCAGAGTCGATAATACCGTCGAAGATATTATTACCGTTTTTTAAACTCACTATCTTGAGTTCATCAATACATCTTTTGTATTCTCCGAGCTTTGTAACTGGATCGGTTACTTTTGCCGTCAACATCGGCGGAGGCTCCACCATGTCATCCCTTGCACGTGTTGTGGTAGCGTGTAATGATGAAGCTTGGGCTCCAATAATGCCCACAACTGCTGAATTTTGTCTTCTTTCTTACTTAGGACATGTGTTTCTAAGATGCTGAACTGATCCGCAAGAATAACACTGACTCTTCTACTTCCTTCCAGACTCATTCTTGGGGCTCGTATTACATTGATGATGAGTGTTCTTCTAGTGAAATTGTCTATATCTAGCTGGAAAATCACAGTTCCTTTCTTGAAAGTGTCTTCTTTCATGAAAAAGTGGACTTCTTTCTTTATTTATTCTGTTTTCAGGTGATTGATATTTCTTCTTGAACCCTCGAACACTTTCGTATTTGTCAAGGAGTTCCACTAGACCAGTAGGAGATTTTACTGTGCTCCACTCATCGACAAAATGTTCCCGAATTTCCAGAGGTACCTTAGGTTTAAATTAATCCGTAGTTGCCAGATCCTTTAACGTTTGGAAATCCAAAACCTCGAGGCTTTGAATCCATTCTTCAAAATAATTTGTCAATTCAAAGACAAAATCCTTCCACGATTTATCTTCAGTCGCTTGAGCTGGACAAATTTCAATCGGAAGGTTTCTGGGTTTAGCTTGAACCTTTTAAGCAATAACCCTTTCACGTGGCTGTAGTGTCATACGCGACGGCCGCTTCTTCTCTAGCAATGAACTGAGTAATGTCATAGGGTAATAATCCCAAAAGCTGTGACACCAAGTCTTCCCTTTTTATATGAGCATGTTCTGCCTGCCTCTCGAAAAGAACCAGATGTAGACTGATGTCTCCTTCCTTAGGATCGAACTTCTGCATCACTCTTTGTAAATCGTAGATGTGCTTAGAGTTCCTCGAATTCCCTTCAATTGATGGTTCTGTATTGTGAAAGCCTTCCATTTCGAGCCTTAGCTTTTCTAACTCAAAAGCAGGCCGTTTCTCGAGCTCCATCGCAAAACGTCTTTCTTCAGACTCGGCAGCGATGCGCTTTTGCTCAGTTTCAGCGGCGAGGCGCTATTCCTCACTTTCAGCCAAGAAACGCCTTTCCTCGGCATTTTCCCGATCTGTTATGATACTGTTTAAATGATTTTCGGAAAACTCCTGTTCATATTCTTCGCTGTTCAATATTGAGTTCTTTAGATCGATAATTTTGTGTTCCGGCAACACATCTAACCAAAATTCATCTGCCAAAGCCTTCAGATCCTTCTTCATTGCTTTCGCGAGATACGACATCACAAACGAATTTAACTCAGGAATTAAATTTACGCTACCGAATGCAGAAATGAAAGGGTGGGTGGGTGGAAACCTCACTCTAAAAGTCTAAATTATGATTTATATTAACTTTACGCCTTAGCAACAAGCATTAGCAGAAATATCTGTTTTCCTCGTGTGCTTGGCACTGAGCTACCGACTCCTCTGAGTAAGCGGTTACAATGTAAACAAAAAGGGGAGAATGTTTTTTCTGTTGTTGTTTTCGTCGCGAAGGGGAATCGTCGTCCTGACGTTTTAGAGTTCAGTGCCCTCCAAGATCTATGATGATGGGTTGTTTTACTTAGTCAACAGTATATGGCGTGGTTTTAAAACATTCCTTCAACTTATAAATTTATCTGGTAATAATTTTGTAATGCTTTATAGTAATGATTTACTATATATATCAACTTTGTACTGATGTACAGAATTTGACTGTTGAGTAACTAACGAAAACAGTAATGTTTTACTATAAGACATATGATCTAATTTCAATAACATTACTAAACACCTATTTTAATTATTTATCATATATTAAATACAATAGCACAGATAAAATTGCATTTACATACATGCATCACCTAAAACGAAGTAGTTATTCTTTAACTCAATAACACAAAAAGTATCTAGTTCTTAAGATCTGTTTCTCAATTAACCATTAATCTAATTAACACATGGCATGCTAATTAAAATTTGCATATATTAATACAATAGTACAGATAAATCGCATTTACATACATGCATTACCGACAACGAATGTAGTTATTCTTTAACCCAATAACACGAAGGGTATCTAGATCTGGTGAACTTTTCTCAATTAACCATTAAACCAACTAACGTATGGTATGCTAATCAAAATTTACATACATTAAATTTAATACTACAGATAAATCACAATGACATACATGCATTACCGAAATGAATGTAGTTATTCTTTAACTCAATAACACAAAAGGTATCTAGCTCTGGTGAACTTTTTCTCAATTAACCACTAAACCAACTAACACATGGTGTGCTAATCAAAATTTGCATATATTAATACAATAATACAGATAAACAGTATTTACATACATGCATTACCGAAACGAAAGTAGCTATTTAAAAAAAACAGCGCAAAAGGTATCTAGTTCTGATGAACTTTTTCCCAACTAACCATTAAACCAATTAACACATGGTGTGCTAAATAAAATTTGCACTGTGGTGCACATAACACGTAGTTAGTGTTCTGAACAAAAATTAATAGCATTAGATTTCAACAAAGTCTGCTTTCGCTCCTAATTGTGTGGTAGTTGCATGAATTAAACAATAAAAACTCAGGATGAGCTCTCACCTTCATTTTCAGGGTTCGAAGATCCTTGATGACTGCACCAGTGGTTCTCCGAGGCCGATGGTTGTTTGATGAACTCCGAAGTGAAAGTTCAGTAAAAGACTCAACTAACACAGAGCCAAAATTCCATTTTAAAGTGTTAAGTTGTTTAGGTTGCCAGCTTGGCGTTTTCTATGTAAGGTTGCCAACTTGGCGTTTCATTTCTTGTTTGATGCGAGATGGCGAACCTTACAATGTTCTATGCTGGCTGAGAGATGCAGTACGAAGAAAATATCCGCATCTAAAGGCAGTTGGTTGACAGATTCATCACTACAACGGTCCCTCCTATTCATCATGTCTCGACCAGGTTTTTTGACAAAACATCAAAACACCCATATGGCTCTGACCCCCTACAGCACAGATCTGGAATTGTGACACTTCTGGCTTTTCTTAAAGCTAAAGTTATCTTTGACAGGAAAGATGTGGATGCAATTCAGTAGAATAAGACGAGGCATGCTGATGGCTATTTGAATATAGGACTTTGCAGATTCTTTTGAAGAATGAAAGATACTCTGGGAGAAGTGTGTGAGGCCCCAAGCCAAGGTGCTTATATCGGGAGGGGACTGAGAGCAAAAAGTCCTAGGTATAATGTACCTTGTTTCGTTTGTAAACACGCTTTTTAATTTCGTGACAGACCTCGTATGTAGAAAAACGATTTGTTCAATCTGATCTGATCAAAACTATTACAAAAATTACTCCTACTGTTACCATGTCTTTGTAATCAACATTGGAAATAGCATATACAAGGGCGATGGAATTCTGTGTGGTAGTATTTAACTACCAGCAAGCGGAGCACAAAAAAATACCCTTCTTCACAAAAATGTTTAGTAAAACTGAATCAATAGTTTTTTAAAGTGTTAGTTTAATTACTTTAAAGTTTTAAAGTGGTAAAGTTTAAATTAGTCACTACAATAAGCTTTTTCCTATGGCCATCTTCTATCTATTGGCCATCAATGGAGTAGCCACTCAATAGAGTTTTGAAGTGAAAAAGTATTACTTCACAGCAGTATCTACAATATTTACGATCGTATTGTCATGAATTTTAGGGCATTAATTGAGGTTGTCTCCGGCAAAATCGTCCAGTTCCAAAATGTAATGTCATTGTAGGTATGTCATGTCCGGTAAAAAGTTGACAGCTCTGAGAAAGAACGATGGGATACGAGCTTTATTCCTCAATTAAACAGTGCAGTTCTTTCTTGTAGACATCTCTTTGTAGATTGAGAGTCTATTAGTCTTTATATACGGGCATATGAGCATCTTGATGTTAAGTAGAGGTAAAGGTGATTTTGGTTTGGGCAACTGTGCTCCAGCCTTAGCTAATTCGTCCACCTGTTCATTGACGAATTGCGATAATACATCTACAAGCCATTCTGGATTAATTGTTCCGTTCTTCCAACTGATGAGTTCTATTGTAGTGCAATGTTCTGCTCCTTCACTCAATATCTATTTAATGTGAAAACAGAGCTGTCAAGTGGTAAAAGAGGAAAGTGACAACATGATGCTGTGAGGGGTTTCACTTGAAAGCGGCTTGAGTAGGAAAATGGTTAGAGAAGTACAGGGAAAACGAGAGAGCGAAGAAAACGGTCGGGTATTGTAGATCGATCGTACTTGATGAGGCCCTTCCCCGGAACAAAAAGTGTTATTTGGTGTGTAAATTGTTGTTTTGATGTTTATTCAATAAACGTTTTGCTGAGTTTCAAAAGCTCTCCTTCGTTTGCCGAAAAAGAAGGATCGCACATCTATAATATGAAATCAACTTTAATGTTTCTGATGAAGGGTTTTATTCGTACAGATAAGCTGTGTATGCTACATCAGAATCGTTGAACTTTTTAAACTAATGTGACAACAAGTTTGCGTTGCGGGTACTAAATGTGAAAGCTGGTGTTGGACTTTTTTAAACTAACATTTTAGAGGACTTTTGGGGCAACCGGTCCGCATTTACTTGACGGTTTGAAGAAATCAGGAAACTTCAATCAACCTTCCAGTTTTCGACCCATACGAGAACTTGTAACCAAGCGCTACAGTTCCAGTTTTTTAAAAGCGCTGACTCTTGCCATTGGTAGGGTTATCGATAAAATATGCAAGCACGAGAGTTTTAAGACTAATTAAGATAATTTCATTTTAATCTGATTTAACATGAAAGAAAATAACTGAAAAATCTCATATACCCGTAAAAGCCATAACTATTATTTTTAAATTTCAATTTTCTTTTAGGATATTGTTTTAATGAGGTTATTAATGCAGTAAAAGCCAATTTTTACTTGAAATTTTAAATAATGTTACCAAACATGAGTGGTAGAAGATCCTCTTTGTACGTCAGACTCCTGAAAAATAAAACTATCATTCAAAACAATTCGATGCAAAAAATTTTTACAAGAAAAGCTGATTTAGGCGGGAAGATTAAGTCAAAAATAGCTGCAAAAGTACTTCAATTTAGAAGCTAAAACAAATTGAATTTTTGTCTTTTATCTCGCAATCATGCCATCATCAACTCCATTGTTATACCTATAGTACGTTATAATAAAATTTTACGTATTCATAGATGTCATCAGCATATTTTGTTTATCACAAAGCACTAAAATCAGCAGGTATAAAATATAACTTAAAAACACTGTAAACTCTTAGAGCAGGGATGCAATGACTTGTTAAGACCTATGACCACATTGATTCACAATGACTGAGGAAAGGATTACCCAAAAAACATTAAAGTTATCTATTACATATTGTTTATTTTATTTATGTTTATTGGTATTTATTATTTTAATTTTATATTGTTACAAAAGAAAGATAGTAAAAAGTGAATAAGGAATTTAATTTCATGCGTGACAGTTTAATAACTGTCATAATTTGTGGTTCACTTTTTGCAAAGCGCAAAATTAATCATAAATTTTCATTAGTGAAATTGTTCCAGTTGCTCGCTGTGTTGGTATTCATGACTGAAAGTGTTTGCTAATATATATAACCTCACCAAAAGAGGCTTTCACATTTTACGCATTATCCTGCAACGAAGTTTTTAATTAACTATTATATGACTTGTTTAAGTTTAAATAACACATTGTGGGCCGAGCCGCCAGCAAATTTATGGAGGGTCGCATGAAGCCAACGGGCCGCGGTCTGCGCATCTCTGGCCTAGGAGTACTAAACGATATCAGTGCTATTCAAATGGAAAAAATTGTTTGCTGAATAATAATATTTTTATGAATAATAGCATATGGATACTCTGATCACATAAGATAATTAATACTCCGTAGATTCATTTCTATAAAAACTAGCCACTGCGTGGCCAGCACGGAATTGTCTGTGACAATTTCAAAAAGGTCGAAAACGTTGGTTAAAGGGAGAAAAAAAACTAATAAATCTCTTTATGTTAAAAACGAATTCCCATTTACTTTTCGAAGGGGAAAAAAGAGGGAATTCGTAGCCTATTTGATAACCGTCATCACGGAGTTGCCCGTGGTGTTGGTTTGCTTTTCAAAACAAATGGGAATTTGTAGCCTCATAACAGCCATCACGGGTAATGCTCATTGTCAAATGCGACCAAATTCGAATTGCGAAGAGATCCAATCGGCGTGACGTCACAATCTCTATCGAAAATATAAACATTTGATTGAAAATTATTTATTTAAAGTAAATCAAATGTATAAGGTATCTAACTAAAGTAACATTTTCCGCAGATTTTAAATCCGTTGAAACTTTTAACTACCTTTAACGATCCCAATTTTACAACAAAGAACTTAACAATGCCAGTCAAAAGTATTTTTAATTGTTTTTATTTCCTTCGCTGAAATCGTATGAGCGCAGGAAATGGAATATGTTGATATCTCAAACGCCGCGTAACGTCACATTTCTTGCGAAAATATAAAAGACATATTCAATTTAAAAGTTATTTATTTAAGAAAATCATATTTTTAGGTCCCGTTCTAAAAAAAATTTCCGTAGATTTCAAATCCGTTGAAATTTTTACTCCATCTTTAATGATGTAGGAGATAGGAAAAAAGAACAACAAAACTTTTATTTGTTTCTTTAGTCTGCTGACAAATTGTTCCTCCGCAAAATCAAATGGAAGCACGGAAAGATAAACTTAGAATCTGCGATCATGCTGTTAGATCCTCATGCTGTTACCATTTCAAAGAAAACAATAATAACTAAATTCCATTAAAATCATTTAAAAATGTTCTAGATTGAATTTTAAAATTCGGCGCGACCCAAAAATAGCAAAAAATTCGAACTACCTGTGTGCTAAATCCCATTACTGTAAGTGCCATACATTTGTCAGGACTTTGCGTGCAGAAAATAAACAAACACTTCCTTTTATAATGTTAGAGAAAGATGAGTGAAAAGTGTACTTTTCAAGCACATCCGAACACTGATGATTTGCATGACTCGGCAAATACCCTTCACTTTCCTATAAAACGGCATCTACTATCAAACATTTAAAAGTTTATATTCATGGGTGAAAATCGAAAATTACTGAACCCATTTTCAGTGATCCTTGCTTTTTCGGGTTTGTGTGAAATCTATTTTTAAATACTATTGGCCAAGGCATTTATTTACGCTTGTAACTTGTTGCATGATACAACACCTCGAGAGACGTCTGATGCGATGTGATTTGACTGTTGGCAGAATTAAATTCATCGTACGTAGACCACAGTGAAAAGCTTAAGTACAGAAAACGAAAATTAAGTACATAAATAATGTAACTAACGCTGTAGATAGTCTCTTGATGATCGAAAGTTACTTTAGGAGGCTGTTCCACTGTTCACTTATGAAGTTCTCGAGATTCTGGGTAGCGAACACCCCAGTCAACAATACACTTGATTTCCCCAGTCAGAGATAGGTTATTTAAAAGAACACACTACACAAATGCCGTCAAAAAATTATTGTTTCCAAGAAACTGAAATTTCAATTAAATAATGTTTTCATGTCTACGTTAGAGATGCGACATCGATGTCGATGTTTTTTTTAAAAAACATCAATGTTTTAAACATTGATGTATTGGAGTCTATGTTTTTGTGACATCGATGTTTTTTCGTATCGATGTTTTTACGTTGTCGATGTTTTATTATTAAATGAAAAAGTACTGTGTTAAAATTTTTAAAAATAATCAAGTAGCATAATTTTTTATAATCAGCAAATTGAACAAACTTTTAGACCAAAGTGGTCAAGGGTGAAGGGTCTGAAAAGTAGGGATGCGACATCTATGTCAATGTTTTCAAAATATTGATGTTTTAAAAAAACATCGATGTATTGGATCCGATGTAGCATCACTTGTTGCTAAACCAGCTTTAAGAAATGGGGATAAAAGTTTAAATACACTGAATTTTAAAAACATCGATAGTTTTGGGGCAATGTATTATCAACATCGATGCTTTAATTTTGAACATCGATGTTTCAAAATAACGATGTTTTGCAATCGATGTTTCAAAATAACGATGTTTTGCTATCGATGTTTCAAAATAACGATGTTTTGCTGTCGATGTCGCATCAATAGTTTCTAAACCAGTTTTAAGAAATGGGGATAAAAGTTTAAATACACTGAATTTTAAAAACATCGATGGTTTTGGGGTGATGTATTATCAACATCGATGTTTTAATTTTGAACGTCGATGCTTCAAAACATCGATGTTTTGTTGTCGATGTCGCATCACTAGTCTACGTGCCACCATTGACCTTCTAATGAAATAGACGGAGTGTGTGCGCGAAGTTTCATGCTACCCCAAACCCACATGATTAACCCTTCCGAGATCTTGTGACCTGACTCATTTGACGTGTACTGTGCAGAAACAAAGTATGTATACTCCGTATAACAACGAAATTATATAAGTTAAACAGTTGTTGCTCTTCTGTGATCGTTATCGTGGAATCTTCAGCTGTACCACTAGTCACTTATTAACTTCTCTGTTATACGGTTACGCACAGTTCGTGAACAGTCCTTCAGATTGATTTTATCAAAAGATAGTACCATAAAAATACAATTAAAATGAGGGGCTGTGATGTCGCTGAACCGTAAAGATACCGACAATTATTTACTGAAAAATACCAATCTGAGCAAAATGTGTTTACTATTTCTTTGGTACCTTTGCCTGTACTGATGAGGGTAAAAAATTGTTTGTGAAAATCCAGCTCCATCATCGACATTGTCTTTCCATTGAACTTCCTTTTACCAAGTAATTAGTAGATTTAACAACGAGGGAAGTTAATAATGTCCAATGTAACTTTAAAGCTGAGTAAGTTGTTTTGATAGATGTGACCGAAGATCAAACAGGGAATACTAACGACAGAAACACCGTTCAAGATGTAATTCTGGACGACCAATGAATAGCGATATAGCGATCATTTAGATACATGTCTTGCTCTAAATGTTTTAAAATCTATTTGTCAAAAATATTAGGAAGAAAAAGGCTAATGAATTAGTTATCAAGCTCCTTGTTATTAGTAAATAATAGTTAAAACTAAGCTTTAGCGATTAAATTATTCGAGTTACCAGACCAATATGAAATTAAAATATTCACTAAATGCAAATTTTAAAATATAACAAAACTATTTTGGAAAAATTGAGCGCACTACTAAATTGCATCAAATATTTCTACTCGTATTTTCAATTGGACTTATTTGTCAATAAATCTTCTTAATTCAAGTTATAAAAGTTGTGGGTGTGTTGAACTTATAATTCCACTCATTATAACTTTGAAATAGGTTACATCCAACTCGTTCTATTGCTGTTTTTTTTTTTTTTTTTTGCTTGATGGTATAATTTTTTTTACCGAATAAAAAATATAAATTATTTTTAAATTTGATTTTAATGCAACACATAATAAAATCTAGTACTCTGACTGTTCTGACCCATGCATGAAATACTCTCATCATGCTAATTCATATTTTTAAAGTTTAACACGTTCTCAAACTATAAAATACAAAATAAACTGCTGGCCATCCAAAGTACACCTTGAAGGTAGCATTCAATAGCCTTGAAAATTTGTCGATACTTAGATCATAGAAGGATATGCAAATGATTAGCATGGTATCGTATATACAAAACATATACGCCGTAAGACCCCTGTGAGCAGTATAAAAAGGAGAACAGAGAACCTCACTTAAGAATTAGAAATGTGCTTACTCGCTGTTCCTGTGCTTAATAATACCTGGTCGAAAAATACGCCAGTCATACGAGCACATTTCTGAGTTTGGCAGAGGAAGTTCTGTTGGAAGAAATCTTTACTATTGTTAGACAAAATCAAGCCACAGTAACGCGTGAATATAGAACAGGAACGAACTGACCGTCGTAAACGATTACAGTAGCTTTAGCACACCATACAACGAATGGTTTGGATTTTACTATTCATACTTCAATATCAAGATCCCTAGCTCAAGAATTAAGGTCTGTTGTCCAATATCCAGTGTCAGCACGTACAATTTGACGTCTGCAGCTGCGGAAATTTTTTTCAAGACATCCATTGCTGAAACTACCTTTGACTCTACACTTCAAGTGTCTGCGGTAGCAACTGTGCATAGAACGTCGCAGATGGACAATTGCATGGCGTGACATCATCCATCATCTTTTCGGATGTACTTCGATTCTGTCTACAGTATTACGAGTATGATGGTACCACGACAGATTGCACGAATCGTGCAGTATACATCACCATACGGTTCGCCAACTGACGTTACGGGTGCCATTGGATTATACTCCAGCATATTGACGGTACTCTCAACAGCCCCACCTCTACAGATACATCTCAGAAGTTTGTGAGCCTGTTGTTCTCCCTTATCTTCAGTTTTTGCGGTCAGTTTTATGCGGGACAATGCGCGATACAACAATTCCTTGGGGTCACCAGGTTTCACTTCTTCCATGACCCACCCGTTAACTAATCCTGTCACCCGTCCAACAGGTCTGATCGATGATCTGCAGAACGATTGGCACACCAAAAAGATCACCCGTTGCTACACTAGATCAGAGGTCGGCAACCTATTGAAACGGAAGAGCCAAAAGTTACAATTTACAAAACTTCCTAGTTTTTAAAGAGCCACTAAAATTTTTCGTTTCAATGTTATAGTATTTGCTTATATATATATATTTGATTTTTGATTTAAAACAAACGGCTTTAAATACGGAATAATATTTATTCATATAAAAACACAACTATAGCCGAATATGAGAGCCTCAACTCGCGGAATTTCTTTTAGAGCTGTCCTCTTGTGCTGTTCGATGTGCATGCATTTCTGGACTTCCAACTCTTCCAACTTGCTCTTGAGTTCAGTGAACTTGCCACTCCACAAGTCTTTGGTTTTCAAATCTAGCAATTACATTTGAAGAGATCCAGCATCAATTCCAAATGGCTCAATGTTGATCTCATTTGTATTTGTGTTGAGAGGATTTATTATGAATGCGAGAGAACTTTTATTTGTTTTGAATTGCTCAGATGATGGGAGCTGTGTGAACAGGGGCTTTGTCGTCTTAGAAGATACCATCACCAATGGGGAATAAAGTTTGTACATGGGATGGACTTCATCGGCCGAAATGTTCAAATAATCCTTGGCCTTAATGTGTCCTAGCAGAGTAATAGTGGAGCTCACAGAAAAGGCTGCCAAAACAATCACAGAACCCCGGTCATATTTCACTCTTCGCTACAAGCAGTCTGTATTATAGGCTTGGGATGGCGTTCGCTAGACGCAAACTCGGCAAGAAGTGGAAAACAGTATGAAACAAGATTCATGCGACCAAATTACTGTCTTCCATTGCTACATAGTCCAGGCTTTATAACTTAAACACAATTTTTTCCTGTTACAGGCAATATCATCAAATATGAATGGTTTTTGAATTGCAGTTAGGCCAGAAATACCCTGCTTATGGAGCTCCCTTCTTATTGCTTTGGTACTCACAGGGTTTATGAGCATGGCATTAATTTCAGCAGTAACCTTTGCAGCTATGGTCTTCTTATTTGAGTTATAATCCTCCTCAATGATCGTCTGTCACGATCACTCAACACATACTTTCGTCCGCGATGTAATTTAGCGGATGATGTATACCCGCTTTTCAAAAATGCGGAATAAGCCTTAGATACAGTACCTCTTGAAACACTAAACATTTCGGCAACCTTGTTTACTGAACCACTTACCAGACGAGCTCCAACAATTTGCCTACGTTCGAAGTCTGTTGCTCTGACATGATGCAATTACAACTTCACAGAACAGTGCCCCGACAACGACTGACGTATTTACGACGTTGTATACGTGGCGTCAGTAGGCGAAAACACCAGCGCCATCTACACATTTCACTGGAATAAACATTTCCTTTCAAGCATGCATTTCACGAGGTGTTTCCGTATTTTTGTTCAACCCCTTGTATGTAAAAATATTTTAAGCAAGATCATATTCTGATTTAAATTGTTTCAATTTTTGTCCCAAAGATACTTATTACTAAGAGATGTCAAAAACCTAAATAATGAAGCAGCGAAAATGTTTCTATTATGAAAATCAGACTGTCTTAATACATTTTGAAAACTGAAATGTAGATTTTTTAGAGAAAATCTTCTGAAAACAAATTTTGACACTGTTTCATTTCCAGATTCCAAACACATATAGTTAGAGCTAGATAGAGAGATTGAGCTTATTAAAAAACTGTCTGGAACACAATGGCGTCATTGGAACAGTCACCTCAAATAGTAACATTTCCAGTTTACTAGTTTTTGTGTTTAGTCTTTTGTGTTGTTCAATACAGGGTTGGTTCTTAGTAGTGGTATACTTGTGCATTTAATGAGAAACAAACTTAAAATATTAACAACCGCAACAAGTGGCTAACTTTTTAGATTTAAAAAATTTTTTCAATGACTAGAGTACAATTACAAATTCACGAGGTGGATTAAGTATAACAGAAAAGACAAACAATGAACAAAGTAGTAAATTTATTTTAATAAAATAATACAGCTAAAAATATCAAGAAAAGACCAATGTCATTGGACCCAAAAGTTCTCTTGCCTCCCAATACCCAGACACCTCAGAAAGCTCCTAGAGGGTTCTACATCGAAGCAGGTGGTTTAGATACAATACTTCTCCAGAATTAGAGAGGGCAGCAATGCTTGGTGGAAGTACCCTATCGATGCAAATGAGCGGTAAGCTTGGCCATCCACTGGAGCAGCACAGGACAAAATACAAGACATGAGAATGTATAGTCAATTTCTGTACAGAAAACATGTCAACACGCATGCTTATTTAAGCCAATTTCAGATTTAGGACATGTTTCACCAATGGGTTTTTTCGGTGTCATGGAGTGCTTTAGCAACAGCTTTATTTTTCAGAAGGAAGGCTTATCATTTGAATGCTGATTCAAACTCACACGCCTTATTTGCAAGAAAGTCTTAGGAAAGCGATAAATATTTGTATTGTTAGAGCCCACACAACCCTTAGACATTATTAGATGATAGAAAAATGACGCATGTTAAAAATAACAAGCATATAGAAACTATCGATAGCCAAATGCTAAAACACTCAACCTTTCCAAAAAGTTTTGTATGACCTGTATATCAAAAGAAGGACCCCAACTCCTAGGAAACTACTCCTTAGAACCCTCCTTATATTTTTATTGTTAGGATTCACACACTTCAAAGATGTATCTCTACTATTAAAAAATGAAGTGTTTGTTTGTCTGTCTGTTTGTTTCGCGGCCGCAAAATTCTGACAATCTATGGCACTTACAACACTGAGATTTGGCACACAGGTAGTCCGAATTTTTTGCAATTTTTTGGTCGCGGCGAAATTTTAAAATTTAATCTAAAAGATTTCTAAATGAATTTAATAGTTTTATTCTCTACCTTGTTCTTCAAACGCGTTTCGTCCGGACGAAAGAAGAAACCCTCTAAAATCAACTTTTTCTACCCACGTGTCCCTCTTTTATATTTTCGCAAGAGATTGTGACGTCACGTAAACCTTCTCTTACCAAAAAAAAATTATAATAAATAAATAAAACAAATTACATATTCTGCCCTTCGAGTTAAAAAAAAAAAGCAACAGATTTCATTTCCTGTCCCTTTTTCGGCGAATGAGAGCAAGAAATAAAAAACACATTGACTGAGATTGTTAAGGTTTCATTTGTAAAATCGGAATCGCTAAAGATAGATTGAAAATTTCACGTTAGATTGATACCTAAAAATATAATTTTCTTCAAATAAATAAATTTTAAATTGAATATATCTTCAACGGATTTGAAATCTGCGGAAAATTTTACACCAGATTAATACCTTACACCAAGGGCACGGGCAACGCCGGGCTAGCCACGCAATGGCTAGTGATGTATATAAAGCATACATAAAATATTGACTTCGTCAACAAGCAGGGATTTACTGTAGAACTGGACACACAAATTACGTAATGGTAACAGATGAATTGTCGTAAAATATTTTTTTGACTCAAAATTAATTCCAGAGGATTTTCAAAAGATCGTCAAAGACGAAATCTCAAAAAGATATACTGCTTACTAGAAACCGATTTAACTGAACTTGAAAACTTGTTATTGAAAGCAAAAATGGTAGAAAAAATGTCAGTCGAACTTTTCGAATGGGAAAAGCTTGTCACATCAAAGCTGGAGAATAAGGAATCAATTTGGGGTACATTCTTACGGCAACGAAACAAAGAACCGTAGACTGCGGTGTGCTGATTGGTCAAGACAGTTTATGTGGACAGCACCTGAAGGAGGAATGAGATCAGACTCGGTCTAACGATCGCGCCTCGCCACCTTCGTCAACGCTATCGTATGGCTTCCCCAAGTGGGGATCAAGTACGATCACGTGACAAGAAAGTAGTCGCTATCAATGGTATTCCTGTAGGGATCCACCAGAGAAGGGTACAGACAAGCTTCGAACGAGGTAAGGTGGCCAGTGTTTGGCTCGATACAATCTTTACCCGACTTGGTTTCTAGTCAAGTTTATTCTGAGTGCAATAACATATTGAAATTGTTTCCCTTTCCATAGAATAGAGTCCCTACAGTTCGTAAACTTCCCAATCTGGTATCTAAAAAATTACAGTGACTGAATTTGTCGTGTTGGTTGGTCTTAAGTCATACTTTGTTTATTATATCTAAGACAAATAATTTAGAATGAGTACTCTTCAAATGATTATGCTTTTCCAAAATTATTAGAAATCATGACTCATGAACTATGATAAATAACTCATTTTACCTTGACCATTTTGTATGCTGTATTTACTTCAAATTTATTTTTGACTATAAGGTAAAACCGTTACAAACAAAAGGGTTTTTCTTTTATAAAAAACAGTATAATGTTTATTCATAAAACTCTTCTTACTTAATTTTGCAGTTTAATTCATGTTTTTTTTTAAAGATTTATTCGTATTACTAATGCAATATTAGATGATTTACTTTCTATTTAAGTTAAAATTTAAGTAAATATATTAATTATTACGGTGTATTGATAAAAGCTTTGAATTTAGAGATTATTGAACAACTAAAATAGCTTTAGTAACAACTTAAATTAAAATATTTAAAGAAGAAAATGAGTGTTAAACTTTTTGATCTAAATTAAATGAGTGGTTGAAAATCAGGGTGGCTTATGTAACATTCTAATAGTTTTGAGACAGTTGAAAGCGGAGTTATTTCAATATGGCTTCTCATACTAAGGGCATAATTAGGCAATCAGTTATTGCAATGAAGTAAAAGTTGAATCTTTTTCAGTATTGTTGCATTAGGTGATATATGATTTTATGATACATGTTAGCCAGGTTTAATAAATTTAACATAAATTTTTGTGCTACATGAAACATTTCTTGTTCTAAATCATTCTTGTATTATTTTTTAAATTTCACATGTTGTAAACAGCTTTAAAATTTTTCTATCACATCCATTTTATACCAAATATTCCTAAAATAGTTTAAATTGAATACATTCACTGAATGCTCATTTTGTAAATTAATCGTCCTACCTTTTAGTACATCCTTTTAAACAATATAAGCATCCGTTTATCCTTGAAAGCATAATAACGTTTGCATAAATACTTCTCCATTCTGGTTAAGTATCAAGTTAACATTTGTTTTATCCCAGTTACTATTAGAGTATTAAAAAAAATGTAATTTTTCTATTTTAAAATAGTTTTTAGAATGAAACAAGAGTTATTGAATAAATATTCGAAAAATTTCAATATGAGTAGAAAATTGATAGATTTTGATAAAAATAAATTCGTATATATATATATGTGTGTGTGTGTGTGTGAAGATATGAAAATTTACGTAGTCATAACTATTTCCTTCAAGACAAAAAAAAATTGCTAATTTTTTGTTTTAATGTCAATGTAGTACATCAGATCTTGCTTTAACCCTCTAATAGTTTCGACGAGATATTTTGTAGTCCCAGATCTAGTCAATTTTTATGAGTCTGAGGTATCTCATCGAGACAAAACTGCCCTTTTACTCCAATGGAAGGAAAACGAATTGTATCTTACTCAGATCGAGTGACCATTTTTTTATTGAACAGAAACAAATTTCGCGTGCTCAGCAGAAGTACAACATGGTACGTACATAAGTAAGTTAATCTACCAGAAAAACATTGAAATATAAAATCTGACAAAAATTACAAGATTTGTTGAATTTAACAAATGAGAAAAGCAGATTATATCCCCTGGTGCAGAATTGTATTAAGTGTTCTGCAACACAACTCCAAGCAATTGCAATTGCTCTGCGGTCATTTTGTCCGAATTTAGAAAACTACTGTAAAATAAAAAACAGACGTAAAACATAATTATTGGCTACATATATGTATTACATATTTATAATAAAACATCAAAATTAACTAACTTACTTTATTTTAAACCAAGGCATACTTTTAGAATTTGCAATTCTTTCGATAACTTCTAATTTTAAATATTTTGTCATTGACATAGAATATATATGTTATTTATAAAGTGTTTGAGTAATTTGGGCGATGTAGGGAGGTTGTTCCGTAGCTATGAAAAAAAAAGTGTGGCAAGTAGTGCGCTTTACAGTGCAGAACATCGTAACTTATGATTTAAAAAAATCGGCCAAAATTTTGATAAAATTAAGGAAACATTGTTCTGAAAAGACTGTTTGTTTTGAGACGTGCGTCGTAATTTTAAGCACTTTCTGCTCCAGGGATTATATCCATCAAAAACATTTAGTTTCACTGGCCAAGTTTTTCCAATTTTCGCAAATCATTCTGAAGGCATATTCTTGGATTATCAAATGAAGGACAACCGAAAAGCAAATGATCCACATCTAGCGGCTACTTTTTTGAACACTTGCACATAACTTTAGTCCGAAGATTAAACCTATACAGGCATTTAGCGAAATTTCCATGGTCAAAATTAAACTTAATATATGCGTTCAATATATGTGTTGTGATATTTTGGTGTTGAGAATAATATTTATTTCGTATGTACATTTGGTTGTTTGGTTTGGGTTTTTACGGCCATATTTGGCCAAGCTTTGCCAAACACAAGACAATGACAAGTAATTGTGAAAAGAAAGGATGGAGAGAAGATCGCTTGGGCATCTTGGGGTCGCAACCTCTCTGTTTACCAGAAGAAATAAACCCCGTTTACTAGAAAAAATAAACCCCGTTTACCAGAAGAAATAAGCCCCATGTTTACCAGAAGAATAAACCCCATGGGGAAATAATAGATCAGTAGGACACCTCGGGTTTGTGAAGTCCGTGCACACCTATAGAATTTGTGCGCAGAAAAAAGGAACAACCCTCTTTATTTCAAGAGCCCTATTCATTGTAGTGCAAATCTAAAGATATTCAATAGGGGTTAACGTCCTCTATAAATTCAAATGCAGAAAAGTAGATTAGGGGCCGTCTTGTTATCAGGTTTTGCAGTCAGCAAAATTTCGAATAGAAACACCATTTTGATGCCGTAATCAGATTCTGCATCGCTAAATTTGTTTAAATGCAAAATTACATGACTTGACTATCTTTATATCCGGAGATATTCAATTTTATTGTTGTCTATTTTAGGGATCCTCTCCACATTGAAAATCAATATTCGAGATTAATTGTAGCTATTCCGGAACTGTTTATTTGATTCTTGACTGAAAGATGTCTAAAAGAACCTTAGAAGAAATGTTCATTCTTGGAATAATCGTTTGTAAATACAAAAATTCAAATAAAAAATGTATGCAACCATAAAGACAACCTATAATTATTTAATGCTGTCGAACTGATTTTACTATCATCCAAAAAGTAAATTGAGTGAGTCATTTAATCGATCATTGATTAGTAGAGTTCATCTATACGACATATAACTTGTAAAAGGAAACTTATTTTAGATTCATTAAATGATACTCAATCCATTTTTTAAAAAATTTAAACATTTTCCAGGTTTGTCAAACTTTTTTAAATTTTTGCTTGCCTTTAAAATCCCCATAATGAGGAAAATTTAACGTTGCACACAAGCTAACACTGGAATCAGCTAAAATTTGCGTGGTCATATTAGAAGTCCTTCTTAAATCGATTCGATCTTAAATTCGATCTTCTTAAATCGATCAAAATATATATAACAAGGTTCCGATTTATAATAATTTCAAATATTAATTTAAATAATTATTTTTGCATACTAAAAACTATTTTTAAAATAAAAGATTAGATAGATTTTGTTTGGGGTTTTCAAGAGTAACATGGTACGCAATATCAGCTCCATAGAAATAGTATTTAGGAAGATATCCATAAAAGTCTGAGAAACTGATTTAGCATTAGGAGGTCCAATCTTTCTGTACTCATAACTTCGAAACGGCAAAACTTAACTACATGATATTTGGATAGTATTTAGTATTTTTAATTAACGTCACACTGGAGCAACACAACGGGATTCATGCTATTTGGTGTTCGAAGTTAAATTATGATATTGATACGAAATTGTGTGTGAAAAAAGAGGGGGGGGGGGGTTCCTGAGAGAAATTATGAAACTGGTGCTCAACTTAATATGAAGACGACCTATTATGCAAATTTTATGTATTTGAATTTATAGAAGACGTTAGTTTCTGTCGAATTCCATCTTGGAATTTATTCCACTGTTAAAATTGTTCGAGTGAAGAGGAATGGTTCGGTATTCCACGACTGTACATTTGAAGTTTGTCCTACAGCAGAGGTGTTAGCTTTCCTTTTTTCTGGTTCCAGAATAAAAATTTTCATTTGAAAGTTATAAAGTTCGTGCTTACTCTGATATGAAGACACGTAACGGAAAATGTGTTCGAAAAACCCATACTTACAAGATTTTGATCTCGTCATCATCCAAAAAATTGGCAATATCTTGATACCGAGATACCGACTTGTAGGATTAAAAGTGTTCAAAAATTGGGCTGAATTCCTTCTCTCTAATTCTGTTTTTCTTTGAACGACGCAAGAGTAAAATGAAGCTGTTCCGGTATTTTTCAAACGCTTATATAACAGTCAATGGACAATAAAGTGTGTTGAAAAGTGGTTTTTATTTGTTTCAATGAATGACAATGTATCTCTTGTAAAGTGTCAGTAATAATGCCGAGTCATTTTTTGACATCATTATCTCACCCGGAATTGACAGTTGAATGTACATAGTAGTGCAATATAGTGATTTCATATTTTTCTCCCATCAGTAGATCTACAGGTGTTATGAAGCATCACCACTTACAAAAGAGAAAGACAAACAAGATTTAAAAGGAGGCTGGCAATTTGGTTTGATCTCAGTAGTTCAGTTGAAGCAAATCAGTTCCAGACACTATGAACTTAGAAGAGTACCGAATCCAAGGTAAATAACCTCTTATTATCATAGATTAAATTCAATAGAATAAAACTTAACATATCCAAGTAGTGGATCGGGGGTGAATGTAAATAGGAAATGTAATTTGAGTAGGCTGCTGGTTTAGGGTTTATGGAGCAAGATTCATATTTGGCGAAATAACGAGTAGATGGGGTGTAAAATCTGAGGAATGTGTCGGTGGCTGGACAGACATTTATTGTTTGTACTAAGGTTCAATATGCATGCATTAATCGGTTTTATAAAATAAACATGACAGTTTGTACAATAATTTGAATTAAAGTTTAGGTCTTGGCAAAGCAACTCAAAAAGCGATGTGATGTATGAAAAGTAATATTGGAGTATGAGGTAATTTCCGTCATGCTGAGTGGGTAGTGGAAATGTTTCTGCAGTGATATGTTGTTTCTGTATATTATATAAAATTAAAAGCCGTTTGATAGTGTTATACAACTTCTAACGGATTACAATATAACGACATTTCTTATTACGAAAATAAATATTTACTGTCCACTAGAAAATGTCAGTGAGCTTCTACTTTAAACCGATTATATCTACTGTAGCTTAGCGAATGGCATCTTCTGTCAAGTTAAATGTAAGCGGCTGTAACGCCCCTAACAGCTCGGTATCAGGGGCCAACACCACTGACACCCGTCTGAAAATATCCCAAACATCTACCTGGTGTGTGTGTGTGTGTGGGGGGGGTCTTCGATAGTAGTCTATTGCCACCCAGATGGGTTTTAGGAGTGCATAATAACCTATTGCGATTGAACTGTTTAACAGGGAAATCTGGAGATGAGCGAAGATGTTTATTTTGTGGTGCTCGTTTCTAGTCAACCGTTGAGTAGATTCCATTTCCCCCTGTTTGTAGCTCCCACGACAAAGCGATACAAATCCCTGATTGTATATAGCGTAGATACTATATGTTTAAGGAGGTCTAGGACTCAAAATATGAAAAAAAGCCCATATTTTAAAAAATTATCTTTAAAAAAATATAGTTTTTTTCTGAATAAAATGACGCCTCAATTTTGTTTCTAACATACGTAAAACCGGAAATATTTAACTTTTTTTTAAACATAACAGCTGCAAATCCAATGAACCTTCATATGTTTAAACGCTCTTTTCTCATATTGTGTAAAATGGGATTTCACTAGTAAAAATCGATATAACTTAAGAACTACTAGTCATAAATGAACGAAATTTTCAATATTTCCTTTTCAAATATATTAGTTTTGTTTCTATAATTTTAAGAACTTTGTATACCATGTGTTTTACAAAGTTTTTGAACAAAATATTTTTTTAAATTTTTTCTAATTGTTTTAACCAAAAATTACGAAGACAAGTTATAGTATAAACTCTTAGAAGTTAATTAATGCAAAAATGAAGGGATTTGTTATAAAATATTTTGCGATAGATCAATTTTGTCCAATGTCAAAATTTTGACATTTTAAAATTTTAATAAATAAAATTTTAAAGTTTTGAAAATATAAAATAGTTATTATAATTCAAAATACAATGCATACCTACAGAAAAAATTTCAGGACAAAAGCTTTAAAAATAAAGATTTTAGAATTTTGAGTCCCAGTTCCCCTTAATGTAGATCAGGAGTGGCCAAACTCGGGCACATGCGCCAAACGTGACGTATTGGACGGTTAAAATGGCGCATTGCATATTTGCTCCTACTTATTCTTTTGAAGTAGGCGCCATAGCGCCATAACTGAACCCATCTTCATTTTTTCAGTTAAATTCATACACCCTTTTTACTCATCAGTTCGTTGCAATTTTTTGGAACTTAACAATTGATATCCCGTATGATACGACGTAGTATTTGTGATCTGTTTGCTCTTTTTCAACATTTAGAATTTGTTCTTTTCTATGCTTTTTATACAATCCTGTTATCCCTCATAATGCAAAAGAAGCGCAGTAAGTGACAGTAGGCGTGAATTTAATGAACAGTGGTAAGATGAGTTGTTATTTATGGCAATTCCATCAGGAAAACCGTTTTGCATTGTTTCTGAAAGTACTCTTTTACATAATGAAACGCATGATCTTAATAGACACTATAAAACACAGCATAAGACTAATATAGAAGGGAAAATGAAGCTCGTTCTAGGGTCCGAGTAACGAAAAGAATATCCGAATAAAAAAAAGGAAGAAATCATAACACAAAATATTTTTGCTAAATTACGTAAGTTGCGATGACAGAAGCGTCCTATGAAATTGCTTTAGCATTGATGAAAAAAAAGAAACCTTCTTCTGACGGAGAAGAAATTGTTAAAGACTTGTCTCCAAATATTTGCAAGCCATCTTGGTAATAAAGATATTAAAAGGAAAGCAAACTAAATTCCTATTATATATAAAGGCAGTCAGTTACGAGACGTATCGAGGAATTCTCTCTGGATGTATCTCAGCAACTGGATGACCTTGTCCGTTCTTGGACTTCCTTTTCTCTACGTTTGGATGAATCAACAGGCATATGTGATGTAGCACAGTTAAGAATTTTTCTAAGTGAAATTGATGAAAATTTATTTGATAGTCTGAAGAACTTGCTAGTCTGAAGTCATTGTATGGTAAAACAAAAGGATCAGGCTTATTTGACAAAGTAAAAAGTAACATCATGCATAGAAAATATAAAATTAGATCGTAGTAAATTCATCAGTGTGTTTACAGACAAAGCGAATTCAATGATGGTAAAGTCAATGACACTACAACTTTGCTTGACAATTTTTTAAATTGTCCTGTACTAAAATACCGCTGCATTATACACCAAGAGGCACTGTGTGAAAAAACTTTAAAAATCCAGCATATTATGTTACCAGTTGCGAAATGTATGAATAAAATTAGAGCAAGAACATTAAACAGACAGAATTCAGAGAATATTGGGAATTATTAGATTTGGAATATATGATTTATTTGTCCTTCATTGTGAGGTGCGCAGAATTTTTAAAGGACAGGTTCTGAGTAGATTTTGGAAATTGAAAATGCTGTTTATTAATTTTTTGAACAGGAAAATGAAATACCCGATGAAAGAACCCTATTATTTGATACTAACTGGCTATTTTATTTGACATTTTAAGATGATGTTACTAGCCATCTTAATGATCTAAATTCTAAACTACAAGTCAAGAATTAATTATTTCCTAGCTTAGTAAATAGCATCAATTCATTTAAAATGAAATTAAAACTGTTCATCTCTCAGTTGGAAAATTAGGATTTGAGTCAGTTTCCACTCTTGAAAGGGCTGAGTGAACGTGCTGCGGATAATAGCAGTTTGGCCAAGTATACTGAAAAAAATCAAGTTATTGCAAGAGTTATTTCAAAGTCGTTTTCATGATTTGGCTAAAGAAGAAAATTTCATGCTCGCATTTATAAACCTATTTTCATTTAGTGAACAAAACTCAATGATGTTGCCTAGTAACATACAAATAAAATTTGTTGATTTGAAAGCAAGTTCATTATTGAAAATGAAATTTGATGAGATTTGTTTTCAGATCAAAATGCTTCTGACATGATTAATTTCTGGCGTTAATTACCCTGTGAACATTTCCCAGAACTAAGAAACCTTACAAAAAATTATATATGTCGTTTGAGAACGACATACAGAAGTAAACACGCATTTTCATACAGGAAATTTATTAAAAGCAAAACGAGGTCGTGAATGACATTCAAATTTGAAGAATTTCACTGTTTCTCTCAGCAACAAATTTATCACCAAACATTGAAAGACTATTGAAATCTAAACATGCTCAAAAGTACCATTGATGGTAAATAGTGTTTATGTGTTGTAATAGATATTGTTTTCAATGCAATAATTAAATCATTTAAAATGTTAAATATGTCTGTAAACATACTTTTATTAAAAATGTAACTAAGGATATGACAAGTACCATGAACGTAAGAAGGTAGAAATGGTGCTTGAGTTGTATGGCGCATCTGAACTCGAAGCATGGTATGTAAAAGGTTGGCCAACCATGATGTAGATTGACGTTAGTTATGTGTAATTTAGGCTGTGTCGAAAGGTTCATTGGCACACCACTCTCTGTCTATTATGTTATATGACTGTAGTGTTTCTTTTTCTATATGTTTTTTTTTTTTTTTGTATTCTGAACATGCCGTCAGTTGTCCTGTTTTTCAAATACGAATCCAGCACTTTTCCAATAAAAATTGCAAAATAAGTATTATGAATTGATATATCACATTTGATTAGTCAACGCCAATTAGATTGAGCGACAAAAGGTGTAAAATAACTGTATTTTAAGATTATGTGTCATTTGGGATTTTCCCAATGGAATCACTAAGCTTATTTAAGCGCATGATGGGACAATGTTGAATATACCTGGGTTGGCAGAGGGTCCGGGTACATGAATTCAAGAGCTTTCGCCAATGCACTGGATGTGGAAGGTTCGGACACAGTAAATTCTGGTACAGTGGCAAACAGGTTCGTCTGAACTGTGGCGGTGCCCACAAAACCGAGGCATGTGAAAACCCCTAATATGTATCAATATTACGGAAAGTAACAGAAACCACAGAAGTAATCATGACACATCCCATGACTATATGTCCAGAAGGTACCACAACTATAAAAGGCAATTACCATTGTAAGAGGTAAGCACGGATTGCGGTAATTAACGACTGGTCCACTGAGACTTCCCAGAAAATTAACATAAATAACACCCTTAAAGTAGTTAAATAATTTTACCATCAGAAGATAGCAAGATCACTATTCTAAATGAACAAGGGGTTTCAAACTGAAGAAGTTCAAGCCAGAGATTAACACTTCAACCCTGGTCAGACAGGCATCTTATCTGACACCTTACAGGTCATGGCCTTTTTGTGGCGTACCTCCATAGATTTAAGATGATAAACTCCGATTTGTGTGTTTGTGGAGTGGTGAGAGATGCTGACCATTACCTCTTCGGCTGTCATCTCACAGACCTTTCTCATTTAAAAAAAGCTGAGTGAAAATAATAAACCTATCTGGCTTTCCAGTGTTTTAAATCTTGCGTGCGGACTGTCAGGGGGAAGGCGGATGGGCTTGTCACACTCCAAGCTAAATTTTGCTACACAGGCCCTAGGTTTCTCTGGTGGTTGACCCTGGTTGTTTTGTATTATTTTGGCACGTTTCATATCGTTGGGTCTATACCCATGATATACTTTTCATTACTCATTTATAGTTATTTCTCCATTAATTTTTATTTATTAACTCTCATTTTGATTCATATTGTCAATTATACTTAAATTCTCTTGCATATGCTCTTGTTATACATTTTTGTAGCATATTTTTTTTTTGAAATGTTACTACGTACTAGCTATATTTAGTGTATATCTAAATTTCCAGCCTGTAATATCCGTCTGACTAAACTGACATGAATATCGTCTTGTTTTGTACACCTTTGATGCTAATAGCTCTTACGATTATGTCGTCTTATTTAAAAATTTTGTATTATCTAAATTGTTGTTTTGAAATAATTGATGGACTGAACTTAATACTCGTATGTCAACTGTAACTTCAAATTCATATATCTTTGGAAAATGTACTCACCCCATTGCTGTAGCAATTTAGAATGTTTTTTTATGTGTCTTAATTTCTATAAAGAAGTCATCCCCACCTACCTTTTCAAAGCTCTAAACCTCATAGTGAGTTTGGAAGGTGCTGATCTACAGAAGACGTCCGTCCATAGATTAATCCTCTGATTAGTCCATTTATTGATCATCTGATACTAGTAGACTTTGGGCGATTTCTCTACTTTTGTGACCATTCTATAGAAATGGGTATTCACACACAGAACCAGTCATAAGTTCGCCAGACGAAAAGAGAAGATACGAAATCTTCCAAGCATATAAAGTTTTCACTGAACAGTCACGTGACTACTAGTCGATATCTCGGTCACATTTTTTGAAGCTAGTCTCAATTTCAATGCTCAGTCTACTTATATTTCACTTCTATGGCAGATATAAGGTTTTTACATCTTACTCCTGTTCTGCCTAACATCCATATTATATTCTAGACAGCAACGACTAATTTTTGGATTTATTGGTGGACGAATAAGAGAAGGCAGCTTGTGTCTTGCGCAGGCGACGAGGTCTTATGAATTAGTATAGCATTTTCCAGATTAGGGTATAAGCAAAGGTAGCAGAAACAAACTTTAACTACATCCATATAAAACAAAAGTACAAATCTAAGTGGTTTAGAAAATCTTTTATGACCCACTGCAATTATATTAGTGCAACCAAATTTTACTGAATTTTATAATTTTTATTAATTTTAAAATAATGATTTTAATCAATGTAGAGAAATAAATGTAAATTTTATTGCAAAATTACCATTTAGAATAGTGCCAATTCTGAAAACGAAGTATGAAAGATTTTAAACGCTCAGAATCAATTGCTCTCAATTACGTAATACATGACGCAGAAATTGTGGTTATTTTGCAACTGGTGAATGGCAGCAAAGTATGCCAATGATGATCAATACAGATATTGTTTGGAGTTTTTTTTAACTCTCTGAGAATTACAAGATTTTCGAGAAGTGTAGTATTGTTTTTATCACTCAACACACTTCGTGATTATTTTCTACATTTATTGGTTGAAAGAATCTACGGATTTATTCAATCTTTAGAAAGATTCTGTTGCTCCTTCCCTGAGAATAAAATCACTTGGAGAGAGATATTCTATGGGCTCTTTCCTTTTTCTTTTCTTTTTTTAATGGAATAGAATTATTTGGAAATATTCTGTGTTGATAATTTTCTTAGAATATATTCTTTTGGAGAGAGATATTCTATAGGCTCTTTCCTTTTAATTTTTTTGTTGGAATAGAATTATTTGGAAAGATTCTGTTGATCATTTTCTTGGAGTATAATCTTTTGGAGAGATTCTATTGCTCATTTCCTTGGAATAGAATTATTCGGAAATATTTTATTAGTTCTCCCACTGAAATAGAATCCTCTGAAAAGTTTCTATTGTGAATGTTTCAATTGTATAGAATCATTTGGAAAGTTACTGTTGGAATAGTATCCTTCGGAGAACGATTCTATGGTTTTCTTTCATTGGAATAGAATCCTTCGTAGAAGGATTCTATTGATTATTTGCTTAGAATAGAATTCTTTATAGAGATTCCATTTTCCGTTTCCATTGAATATAATCATCTGGAAAGGTTCTATTGGTTAAAAAGTTCAAAACTGGTTACAATTCACACAGGGAAGACTACAGTTTGTAAGAAATCAAATAATGCGTATATGCCCTTCAGAGGGTAAGGTGTGTATTTTTTTTATTTCGCATACATATTAATCAAGCGTTTGAGGCAGTTGTCTGAAATATGATTTCTCCCTTTCACTTTTCTTAGGTAAGGCCATGGTGGACTATATCGCCGATTATTTGGGCACCATCAGGCGGAGAAGGGTCTTCCCGGACGTCAAACCCGGATACATGCGTCCACTGCTCCCGGATTCGGCTCCAGAAGAAGGAGAAAGCTTCGACAAAATCCTGGCGGACGTGGAGAGAGTAATCATGCCAGGGGTGAGTCCCTGCTACTCTGCAGGAAGTTTTTAAAAAAAAACTCTTATGGTCATTGCTAAATAGGAAACTCAGCGTTTCCTTTTGATAAAATACTGAGTTTTATTTAACGATATTAACCCTCCTGGTGGTGGACCAAGGTGGCCCGGTTGGAAGAATAGTGGATTACTACTGGTGGGTTAGAGCTCGAACCTCTATTCAACGAAAGACAGTCGGTGTACTTGAAGGAGTGTTAAATAGGTCGTCGCCTCAAATGCCTTTATTTGCCATGGTGTTGACATTTAAAAAGTGGGTACCTGCTCAGTTGTTGACCTTGCTCAGAATGTTGCTCAGAATGTCAAGGTGGCCCGGTTGGAAGAATAGTGGATTACTACTGGTGGGTTAGAGCTCGAAACTCTATTCAACGAAAGACAGTTGGTGTACTTGAATGAGTGTTAAATAGGTCGTCGCCTCAAATGCCTTTATTTGCCATGGTGTTGACATTTAAAAAGTGGGTACCTGCTCAGTTGTTGACCTTGCTCAGAATGTTGCTCAGAATGTCAAGGTGGCCCGGTTGGAAGAATAGTGGATTACTACTGGTGGGTTAGAGCTCGAAACTCTATTCAACGAAAGACAGTTGGTGTACTTGAATGAGTGTTAAATAGGTCGTCGCCTCAAATGCCTTTATTTGCCATGGTGTTGACATTTAAAAAGTGGGTACCTGCTCAGTTGTTGACCTTGCTCAGAATGTTGCTCAGAATGTCAAGGTGGCCCGGTTGGAAGAATAGTGGATTACTACTGGTGGGTTAGAGCTCGAAACTCTATTCAACGAAAGACAGTTGGTGTACTTGAATGAGTGTTAAATAGGTCGTCGCCTCAAATGCCTTTATTTGCCATGGTGTTGACATTTAAAAAGTGGGTACCTGCTCAGTTGTTGACCTTGCTCAGAATGTTGCTCAGAATGTCAAGGTGGCCCGGTTGGAAGAATAGTGGATTACTACTGGTGGGTTAGAGCTCGAAACTCTATTCAACGAAAGACAGTTGGTGTACTTGAATGAGTGTTAAATAGGTCGTCGCCTCAAATGCCTTTATTTGCCATGGTGTTGACATTTAAAAAGTGGGTACCTGCTCAGTTGTTGACCTTGCTCAGAATGTTGCTCAGAATGTCAAGGTGGCCCGGTTGGAAGAATAGTGGATTACTACTGGTGGGTTAGAGCTCGAACCTCTATTCAACGAAAGACAGTCGGTGTACTTGAAGGAGTGTTAAATAGGTCGTCGCCTCAAATGCCTTTATTTGCCATGGTGTTGACATTTAAAAAGTGGGTACCTGCTCAGTTGTTGACCTTGCTCAGAATGTTGCTCAGAATGTCAAGGTGGCCCGGTTGGAAGAATAGTGGATTACTACTGGTGGGTTAGAGCTCGAAACTCTATTCAACGAAAGACAGTTGGTGTACTTGAATGAGTGTTAAATAGGTCGTCGCCTCAAATGCCTTTATTTGCCATGGTGTTGACATTTAAAAAAGTGGGTACCTGCTCAGTTGTTGACCTTGCTCAGAATGTTGCTCAGAATGTCAAGGTGGCCCGGTTGGAAGAATAGTGGATTACTACTGGTGGGTTAGAGCTCGAAACTCTATTCAACGAAAGACAGTTGGTGTACTTGAATGAGTGTTAAATAGGTCGTCGCCTCAAATGCCTTTATTTGCCATGGTGTTGACATTTAAAAAGTGGGTACCTGCTCAGTTGTTGACCTTGCTCAGAATGTTGCTCAGAATGTCAAGGTGGCCCGGTTGGAAGAATAGTGGATTACTACTGGTGGGTTAGAGCTCGAAACTCTATTCAACGAAAGACAGTTGGTGTACTTGAATGAGTGTTAAATAGGTCGTCGCCTCAAATGCCTTTATTTGCCATGGTGTTGACATTTAAAAAGTGGGTACCTGCTCAGTTGTTGACCTTGCTCAGAATGTTGCTCAGAATGTCAAGGTGGCCCGGTTGGAAGAATAGTGGATTACTACTGGTGGGTTAGAGCTCGAACCTCCATTCAACGAAAGACAGTCGGTGTACTTGAAGGAGTGTTAAATAGGTCGTCGCCTCAAATGCCTTTATTTGCCATGGTGTTGACATTTAAAAAGTGGGTACCTGCTCAGTTGTTGACCTTGCTCAGAATGTTGCTCAGAATGTCAAGGTGGCCCGGTTGGAAGAATAGTGGATTACTACTGGTGGGTTAGAGCTCGAAACTCTATTCAACGAAAGACAGTTGGTGTACTTGAATGAGTGTTAAATAGGTCGTCGCCTCAAATGCCTTTATTTGCCATGGTGTTGACATTTAAAAAGTGGGTACCTGCTCAGTTGTTGACCTTGCTCAGAATGTTGCTCAGAATGTCAAGGTGGCCCGGTTGGAAGAATAGTGGATTACTACTGGTGGGTTAGAGCTCGAAACTCTATTCAACGAAAGACAGTTGGTGTACTTGAATGAGTGTTAAATAGGTCGTCGCCTCAAATGCCTTTATTTGCCATGGTGTTGACATTTAAAAAGTGGGTACCTGCTCAGTTGTTGACCTTGCTCAGAATGTTGCTCAGAATGTCAAGGTGGCCCGGTTGGAAGAATAGTGGATTACTACTGGTGGGTTAGAGCTCGAACCTCTATTCAACGAAAGACAGTCGGTGTACTTGAAGGAGTGTTAAATAGGTCGTCGCCTCAAATGCCTTTATTTGCCATGGTGTTGACATTTAAAAAGTGGGTACCTGCTCAGTTGTTGACCTTGCTCAGAATGTTGCTCAGAATGTCAAGGTGGCCCGGTTGGAAGAATAGTGGATTACTACTGGTGGGTTAGAGCTCGAAACTCTATTCAACGAAAGACAGTTGGTGTACTTGAATGAGTGTTAAATAGGTCGTCGCCTCAAATGCCTTTATTTGCCATGGTGTTGACATTTAAAAAGTGGGTACCTGCTCAGTTGTTGACCTTGCTCAGAATGTTGCTCAGAATGTCAAGGTGGCCCGGTTGGAAGAATAGTGGATTACTACTGGTGGGTTAGAGCTCGAAACTCTATTCAACGAAAGACAGTTGGTGTACTTGAATGAGTGTTAAATAGGTCGTCGCCTCAAATGCCTTTATTTGCCATGGTGTTGACATTTAAAAAGTGGGTACCTGCTCAGTTGTTGACCTTGCTCAGAATGTTGCTCAGAATGTCAAGGTGGCCCGGTTGGAAGAATAGTGGATTACTACTGGTGGGTTAGAGCTCGAACCTCTATTCAACGAAAGACAGTCGGTGTACTTGAAGGAGTGTTAAATAGGTCGTCGCCTCAAATGCCTTTATTTGCCATGGTGTTGACATTTAAAAAGTGGGTACCTGCTCAGTTGTTGACCTTGCTCAGAATGTTGCTCAGAATGTCAAGGTGGCCCGGTTGGAAGAATAGTGGATTACTACTGGTGGGTTAGAGCTCGAAACTCTATTCAACGAAAGACAGTTGGTGTACTTGAATGAGTGTTAAATAGGTCGTCGCCTCAAATGCCTTTATTTGCCATGGTGTTGACATTTAAAAAGTGGGTACCTGCTCAGTTGTTGACCTTGCTCAGAATGTTGCTCAGAATGTCAAGGTGGCCCGGTTGGAAGAATAGTGGATTACTACTGGTGGGTTAGAGCTCGAAACTCTATTCAACGAAAGACAGTTGGTGTACTTGAATGAGTGTTAAATAGGTCGTCGCCTCAAATGCCTTTATTTGCCATGGTGTTGACATTTAAAAAGTGGGTACCTGCTCAGTTGTTGACCTTGCTCAGAATGTTGCTCAGAATGTCAAGGTGGCCCGGTTGGAAGAATAGTGGATTACTACTGGTGGGTTAGAGCTCGAAACTCTATTCAACGAAAGACAGTTGGTGTACTTGAATGAGTGTTAAATAGGTCGTCGCCTCAAATGCCTTTATTTGCCATGGTGTTGACATTTAAAAAGTGGGTACCTGCTCAGTTGTTGACCTTGCTCAGAATGTTGCTCAGAATGTCAAGGTGGCCCGGTTGGAAGAATAGTGGATTACTACTGGTGGGTTAGAGCTCGAACCTCTATTCAACGAAAGACAGTCGGTGTACTTGAAGGAGTGTTAAATAGGTCGTCGCCTCAAATGCCTTTATTTGCCATGGTGTTGACATTTAAAAAGTGGGTACCTGCTCAGTTGTTGACCTTGCTCAGAATGTTGCTCAGAATGTCAAGGTGGCCCGGTTGGAAGAATAGTGGATTACTACTGGTGGGTTAGAGCTCGAAACTCTATTCAACGAAAGACAGTTGGTGTACTTGAATGAGTGTTAAATAGGTCGTCGCCTCAAATGCCTTTATTTGCCATGGTGTTGACATTTAAAAAGTGGGTACCTGCTCAGTTGTTGACCTTGCTCAGAATGTTGCTCAGAATGTCAAGGTTGCCCGGTTGGAAGAATAGTGGATTACTACTGGTGGGTTAGAGCTCGAAACTCTATTCAACGAAAGACAGTTGGTGTACTTGAATGAGTGTTAAATAGGTCGTCGCCTCAAATGCCTTTATTTGCCATGGTGTTGACATTTAAAAAGTGGGTACCTGCTCAGTTGTTGACCTTGCTCAGAATGTTGCTCAGAATGTCAAGGTGGCCCGGTTGGAAGAATAGTGGATTACTACTGGTGGGTTAGAGCTCGAAACTCTATTCAACGAAAGACAGTTGGTGTACTTGAATGAGTGTTAAATAGGTCGTCGCCTCAAATGCCTTTATTTGCCATGGTGTTGACATTTAAAAAGTGGGTACCTGCTCAGTTGTTGACCTTGCTCAGAATGTTGCTCAGAATGTCAAGGTGGCCCGGTTGGAAGAATAGTGGATTACTACTGGTGGGTTAGAGCTCGAACCTCCATTCAACGAAAGACAGTCGGTGTACTTGAAGGAGTGTTAAATAGGTCGTCGCCTCAAATGCCTTTATTTGCCATGGTGTTGACATTTAAAAAGTGGGTACCTGCTCAGTTGTTGACCTTGCTCAGAATGTTGCTCAGAATGTCAAGGTGGCCCGGTTGGAAGAATAGTGGATTACTACTGGTGGGTTAGAGGTCGAAACTCTATTCAACGAAAGACAGTTGGTGTACTTGAATGAGTGTTAAATAGGTCGTCGCCTCAAATGCCTTTATTTGCCATGGTGTTGACATTTAAAAAGTGGGTACCTGCTCAGTTGTTGACCTTGCTCAGAATGTTGCTCAGAATGTCAAGGTGGCCCGGTTGGAAGAATAGTGGATTACTACTGGTGGGTTAGAGCTCGAACCTCTATTCAACGAAAGACAGTCGGTGTACTTGAAGGAGTGTTAAATAGGTCGTCGCCTCAAATGCCTTTATTTGCCATGGTGTTGACATTTAAAAAGTGGGTACCTGCTCAGTTGTTGACCTTGCTCAGAATGTTGCTCAGAATGTCAAGGTGGCCCGGTTGGAAGAATAGTGGATTACTACTGGTGGGTTAGAGCTCGAAACTCTATTCAACGAAAGACAGTTGGTGTACTTGAATGAGTGTTAAATAGGTCGTCGCCTCAAATGCCTTTATTTGCCATGGTGTTGACATTTAAAAAGTGGGTACCTGCTCAGTTGTTGACCTTGCTCAGAATGTTGCTCAGAATGTCAAGGTGGCCCGGTTGGAAGAATAGTGGATTACTACTGGTGGGTTAGAGCTCGAAACTCTATTCAACGAAAGACAGTTGGTGTACTTGAATGAGTGTTAAATAGGTCGTCGCCTCAAATGCCTTTATTTGCCATGGTGTTGACATTTAAAAAGTGGGTACCTGCTCAGTTGTTGACCTTGCTCAGAATGTTGCTCAGAATGTCAAGGTGGCCCGGTTGGAAGAATAGTGGATTACTACTGGTGGGTTAGAGCTCGAAACTCTATTCAACGAAAGACAGTTGGTGTACTTGAATGAGTGTTAAATAGGTCGTCGCCTCAAATGCCTTTATTTGCCATGGTGTTGACATTTAAAAAGTGGGTACCTGCTCAGTTGTTGACCTTGCTCAGAATGTTGCTCAGAATGTCAAGGTGGCCCGGTTGGAAGAATAGTGGATTACTACTGGTGGGTTAGAGCTCGAACCTCTATTCAACGAAAGACAGTCGGTGTACTTGAAGGAGTGTTAAATAGGTCGTCGCCTCAAATGCCTTTATTTGCCATGGTGTTGACATTTAAAAAGTGGGTACCTGCTCAGTTGTTGACCTTGCTCAGAATGTTGCTCAGAATGTCAAGGTGGCCCGGTTGGAAGAATAGTGGATTACTACTGGTGGGTTAGAGCTCGAAACTCTATTCAACGAAAGACAGTTGGTGTACTTGAATGAGTGTTAAATAGGTCGTCGCCTCAAATGCCTTTATTTGCCATGGTGTTGACATTTAAAAAGTGGGTACCTGCTCAGTTGTTGACCTTGCTCAGAATGTTGCTCAGAATGTCAAGGTGGCCCGGTTGGAAGAATAGTGGATTACTACTGGTGGGTTAGAGCTCGAACCTCTATTCAACGAAAGACAGTCGGTGTACTTGAAGGAGTGTTAAATAGGTCGTCGCCTCAAATGCCTTTATTTGCCATGGTGTTGACATTTAAAAAGTGGGTACCTGCTCAGTTGTTGACCTTGCTCAGAATGTTGCTCAGAATGTCAAGGTGGCCCGGTTGGAAGAATAGTGGATTACTACTGGTGGGTTAGAGCTCGAAACTCTATTCAACGAAAGACAGTTGGTGTACTTGAATGAGTGTTAAATAGGTCGTCGCCTCAAATGCCTTTATTTGCCATGGTGTTGACATTTAAAAAGTGGGTACCTGCTCAGTTGTTGACCTTGCTCAGAATGTTGCTCAGAATGTCAAGGTGGCCCGGTTGGAAGAATAGTGGATTACTACTGGTGGGTTAGAGCTCGAAACTCTATTCAACGAAAGATAGTTGGTGTACTTGAATGAGTGTTAAATAGGTCGTCGCCTCAAATGCCTTTATTTGCCATGGTGTTGACATTTAAAAAGTGGGTACCTGCTCAGTTGTTGACCTTGCTCAGAATGTTGCTCAGAATGTCAAGGTGGCCCGGTTGGAAGAATAGTGGATTACTACTGGTGGGTTAGAGCTCGAAACTCTATTCAACGAAAGACAGTTGGTGTACTTGAATGAGTGTTAAATAGGTCGTCGCCTCAAATGCCTTTATTTGCCATGGTGTTGACATTTAAAAAGTGGGTACCTGCTCAGTTGTTGACCTTGCTCAGAATGTTGCTCAGAATGTCAAGGTGGCCCGGTTGGAAGAATAGTGGATTACTACTGGTGGGTTAGAGCTCGAACCTCCATTCAACGAAAGACAGTCGGTGTACTTGAAGGAGTGTTAAATAGGTCGTCGCCTCAAATGCCTTTATTTGCCATGGTGTTGACATTTAAAAAGTGGGTACCTGCTCAGTTGTTGACCTTGCTCAGAATGTTGCTCAGAATGTCAAGGTGGCCCGGTTGGAAGAATAGTGGATTACTACTGGTGGGTTAGAGGTCGAAACTCTATTCAACGAAAGACAGTTGGTGTACTTGAATGAGTGTTAAATAGGTCGTCGCCTCAAATGCCTTTATTTGCCATGGTGTTGACATTTAAAAAGTGGGTACCTGCTCAGTTGTTGACCTTGCTCAGAATGTTGCTCAGAATGTCAAGGTGGCCCGGTTGGAAGAATAGTGGATTACTACTGGTGGGTTAGAGCTCGAACCTCTATTCAACGAAAGACAGTCGGTGTACTTGAAGGAGTGTTAAATAGGTCGTCGCCTCAAATGCCTTTATTTGCCATGGTGTTGACATTTAAAAAGTGGGTACCTGCTCAGTTGTTGACCTTGCTCAGAATGTTGCTCAGAATGTCAAGGTGGCCCGGTTGGAAGAATAGTGGATTACTACTGGTGGGTTAGAGCTCGAAACTCTATTCAACGAAAGACAGTTGGTGTACTTGAATGAGTGTTAAATAGGTCGTCGCCTCAAATGCCTTTATTTGCCATGGTGTTGACATTTAAAAAGTGGGTACCTGCTCAGTTGTTGACCTTGCTCAGAATGTTGCTCAGAATGTTGCTCAGAATGTCAAGGTGGCCCGGTTGGAAGAATAGTGGATTACTACTGGTGGGTTAGAGCTCGAAACTCTATTCAACGAAAGACAGTTGGTGTACTTGAATGAGTGTTAAATAGGTCGTCGCCTCAAATGCCTTTATTTGCCATGGTGTTGACATTTAAAAAGTGGGTACCTGCTCAGTTGTTGACCTTGCTCAGAATGTTGCTCAGAATGTCAAGGTGGCCCGGTTGGAAGAATAGTGGATTACTACTGGTGGGTTAGAGCTCGAAACTCTATTCAACGAAAGACAGTTGGTGTACTTGAATGAGTGTTAAATAGGTCGTCGCCTCAAATGCCTTTATTTGCCATGGTGTTGACATTTAAAAAGTGGGTACCTGCTCAGTTGTTGACCTTGCTCAGAATGTTGCTCAGAATGTCAAGGTGGCCCGGTTGGAAGAATAGTGGATTACTACTGGTGGGTTAGAGCTCGAACCTCTATTCAACGAAAGACAGTCGGTGTACTTGAAGGAGTGTTAAATAGGTCGTCGCCTCAAATGCCTTTATTTGCCATGGTGTTGACATTTAAAAAGTGGGTACCTGCTCAGTTGTTGACCTTGCTCAGAATGTTGCTCAGAATGTCAAGGTGGCCCGGTTGGAAGAATAGTGGATTACTACTGGTGGGTTAGAGCTCGAAACTCTATTCAACGAAAGACAGTTGGTGTACTTGAATGAGTGTTAAATAGGTCGTCGCCTCAAATGCCTTTATTTGCCATGGTGTTGACATTTAAAAAGTGGGTACCTGCTCAGTTGTTGACCTTGCTCAGAATGTTGCTCAGAATGTCAAGGTGGCCCGGTTGGAAGAATAGTGGATTACTACTGGTGGGTTAGAGCTCGAAACTCTATTCAACGAAAGACAGTTGGTGTACTTGAATGAGTGTTAAATAGGTCGTCGCCTCAAATGCCTTTATTTGCCATGGTGTTGACATTTAAAAAGTGGGTACCTGCTCAGTTGTTGACCTTGTCATCTGACCGTGGTACAAAATGACGAAGCGTTGTTCTCGGATATTTCCCATTGGTATTGATCCCGTACCGTCACCAAGAGTTCGTTATGTCGCTAATACTCTAGTAAGACGTTAATTCAAGTAATCCCCTTCCTGGCAATTTATCTTCGTTTCTAAATCTATCCTGTAGTGCCCAGCCTCTGACGCCAAAAACTGTTAGAAACCATCAGCAATTCTAGACAAAGAATAATTTGTTATTCCTACTCGGATCTTCATATCCCTCGAAGTAATAGGACGCGATTATTTATCTCGTCATTAACATAACGTCATGCTGAATAGCAAAACTCGCAACTCCTATACGTTAACTGTGGAGTTGCTATTAGCATGACGATAATTGTCCGTCATAACATAAGTAATTAGATATCTCGTTGAAACCGCTTGGAATGTTACCTCCCGGAGCGTCACAAGATTTTCTCAACTCACTAAATGACTAAATATATAAGACCACCATCTTTATAAAGAATTGTCAAAATAATTCTGCGGTTAAAGGTTAAACAGATTTTTTCTAGTCCTTAACTACCTGTAAAAATTCATTCTACACACACAAAACGTTTTACTTTTGATATTTTTATAACGTAATTCGTCTTTCATTTTAGTACTTTCTTCTTTAATTACAATTGTTCTAATATAAAGTGAATAATGGTATTGAAACTAGTACTGATTACTCAGATAAAGTATCAAAAACTTATTGACTACACTACACTAAAGATACACTTACTGACCAATGAATTAGAAAACTCGTAATTATTTATGCAAATGTTGGTTACGGACGTGGTTATCCAAAATACTAAGACGTTTGTGAGAGACTCATAATCAAATTTAGCGATATAAATATGCTGTGCGTGTGCATTTCACGAGAAACGAATCAGAATGGGGGAAACGACCGTTCTTTTACCGTTTGAGAAAGGACTTACTGTTGTTTAGCAGGAGCCACGAATGCCAAGACAAAACTCACAGGGATCTCGAAAGCTGGGATTTCAAAGGTGTTTGAAAGTTGAAAACAGAGCCCACATTCCTTGCCCCAAAAGCTGTGGGTCAAAAATATTTAATCAAGACCGTGATCGGCGTTGTCTTAGATGGATTGTACGACAGAAAAGGGCCTCCACTATGCTGCAACTTACAGAAACCTTTAACGAAGGCTCGTCACAACCAATATCGGCTTAAACAATGCGCACAGAATTGAGGAGGATCGTATTGGCAGTCGCAAATAAGTGAGGAAATCTCTATTTTAAGCGAGGAACGTTAAACTTTGCTTCATGGGGGACAAGAAAGACGTTATTGGACATCTGAGGATTGGAAATGTGGTCGGAAGAATCACACTAAACCTTGTTTTTGCACCGACGGAAGACATAGAGTTTGGCAAGAACTCCATGAAGCTCTTGTTCGTACTACTCAAGGGTCTGGTGGGATTGTCTTGATGTGGTGCATACTCTGCTAATTTGGACCGAGTCCCCTGGTGTTTCTGGAAGGTAGGTAGTCACCTATGCAATACTTGAATATCCTGACAGGTCAAGTGGATCCTAAACTGTTATTGTTTTCTTCTGAAGGAACTTTCATAGACGATAGTTTAATAGTAAATCGAGCGTTTAACGTTCGAGAGTGGTACACGGAACGTCAATTTGACTTTCAATATCTTTCCTGGCCACCGCAAAGCCCGGATAACGCTAGGTGGATCGTTTGAGATATTACAAATGCGATTCTCATGACATCCCCTTTACAGGTTCTCAAAGTCTGTGTATCCAATACATGGAATTATCTGGACTTCAATACACTTCAGAATCTTGTAGAATATATTCCTAAGCGCATACATGCTGCTATCTATTCAAAAAGAGGTCCAATACAATATTGATACAATGTTTCTAATTCATTGGCCAATCTCTTCAGTCAACCTTATAACAAATTCAAGAGAGCACTGTTTACGTTTCTATCTACGGTAACTGAAATTCATGTAAACCAAACACTAGATAATTTGTAATACAGAAACATACATGAGCGAAACCAAATAAATTATTTATTTGTTTTACAGATAACACATTGGCAGAGCCCACAGATGCACGCCTATTTTCCTGCTTTGAACAGTCCGGCTTCACTATTAGGAGACATGTTGGCAGATGGACTGGGATGTCTTGCTTTTACTTGGGTATAAATATATTGCATTCAATATTTGTATATTAATGTTTCATTGATAGTTTTTAAATTTTCGTATTTCTTCTCTGGTTTCCAAAGCATTAGAAAACAAACTTTGTCTTTTTAGGGATAAGTTAGGCTGATTTAGGCTAAATAGTTATAACTTCACATTCTTGTGTGTTTTGATCTCGAAAAACAATAAGAATTTTTATCAAAATAAGGCAAATTTAGAAGCATAAATGCATTTTTAAAGCTGACAAGTATTCCTAAACTTGAAAAGTACCTGTATTTGGAAAGCGAGTTTGTATAATTCATAAAAATTGCACACGTAGAATAACTACTCACTTTGTTCTTGTGGTGCAGTGTTTGCGGATTTGGTATTCCACACTGAATTAGAAATGAAAAAAGCATTCTTCATCTAATAATTAGACTTCAATTCGATCTCCTGAATTGTCTTTTCTGAGTTATATTGCGTGTGTTTTCTTAGCTATAAGATATTTCGAGAATTTCAGTTTTACGAAATTTTATTTTTACAGGCTTCGAGTCCTGCATGTACTGAATTGGAAATAGTGGTCATGGATTGGTTAGCAAAAATCATAGGTTTACCGGAATCTTTTCTCCATTCTACATCAAAGGGAAAAGGAGGTGGAGTTATTCAGGTAAAACCGTGATTGATTTCAAAATTTCATTAAAAAACAGAATTAAATTATACTTTAAGATTAATTACTATTCTGCAATTATCTGTAAATTAATATTTTTTGTAAATATTTAATATGCTAACTTGAAAATGTAGTGAATCTATGAATAATTTAATGGATTGAGGTTGATAAGTGGAGAGATGTAAATACTCATAAAAAGCTGTAATTTCTATGAAATAAACGATGGATTAAAAAAACATAACGTAAGTTGTTTCACATGCTTCGATTATTGTTATTTTCAAAATTAAATTCTAACGAAATTGTTTGTAATCTTAATATCTTAACCCTCCTGTTGATTGTCTCAAAGAGAGATATCTTGTCATTAGAAAAACTGACCTGATATTGATCTAATCATCATCAAAACATGGCAATATCTCCATCATTCGGAATTCAATCGGCATTCTCGATGACGAGAGATCTCGTCATTAGCCACTAGGAGGGTTAAGCATCGCTTTTTTAATGAACAGGGCATGTGCGACAACAAAGTTTGGCCCTAAATTATTTTCTGTATATAATTTCCTCTCCCCCTCTGCTAACTAATTACAAATTGACCATCAATCTTACAGACGACAGCAAGTGAATCCACACTTATAGGGCTATTAGCTGCTCGGACACAAATATTCCAGTACTTTCGTGAAAAGTGCGATCAAGTAGACGAAGCCGATCTCAACAAAAGACTTGTCGCTTACACTTCGGACCAGGTTCGTAGAACTTTATTTTTAATAAGGTTTAAATACATTCATTTAACTTCTAGCCGTTCAAGACAACTGTCTCAAATCTGAATTGAAATAGTTTTGAAGTCCGAAATACGTTTCTCGAATTCGTAATCAACATTAATATTTTCCTGGAAACCAAATACATTATTATGAGGACTATGACATAGGATTATTGTAAGGAATACTGTATTATTTTTCAACTCTCCCTATCTTGAAATATTTCTCGTTTCTCTGCACAAGATTCTGATTGGTTCGTACGGAACGAGGGCTGTATTAGCCCAAGCTGTAAAAAACACAAGATGTGCATCGTCAAATAATAGACGAAACAAGACGGACATCGTCAATTAATAGACGATATAAAACGGACATCGTCAAGTAATAGACAACGCAAAACGGAAATCTTCAAATAATAGATTAAACAAAACAGGTTTTGTCGAGTAATAGACGAAACAAAACGGACATCGTCAAGTAATAGACGAAACAAAACGGTGTCCTTACTTAAAAACATCTTGTACAGTTAGAGGAAAGCTTTCTGACACAAGGGGAAAAAGGGAAATACAATAAAGGAGGAATCAAAAATGACAGAAATTAAACATGGAAATGAACAGAGATTGAAATGGAATGTTTCTTGCCACCGTTACTGGGTACATGAGTAATCCAAATAAATCAATAAACAATTTATTTATGCCCATTCGTAATAGAAAAATGCGAAATGCTCGTACTTCATTCATCTATGTCAGCATCCAGGCCGACACGTCTAAACGTGGTGAAATGACAAGGCCTTGGTGATTGCATGGATATTCTAATGAAATAGACAGAGAATGAGAATGGAATCGCTCTCGTAAGATCTCTGAAGAATAAATCACAAGGGATTACGAATCGGCAGCCGATTGGCTAGGTCAGCGCAGATTAGCGTTTTTGATCACGGGGTGAATAATCACTTTAAACAATCAATAATTTAGGATTCATGCTTTTCCCCACAATCACGGGACAGATCTTCAAACCGAGTGACTGGAAGAATTACCATTGAAACTGCGTACACATGCTCCGTTTATTAAATTAGAAGGTCCATTGATGATTATTATTGACATCAAGAATTGAGGGCAATATAACGGGCCTCAGTACTAGGTTATAGAGGGGACCTAATGTGAGACCAGGCTCATAACATTCCCTGCACTTGTGGAAACTCGCAATCGCGATCTACGTACTTCGAAGTCAATGGGGTACCGTGCCTTAAAGGTATTCAAAGAGGAATAAATCGGGTGATCTTTGTGACCAAGTAACGCTTTCAACTTAGTAAATTGATCCAATATACCTTGCGGACGTACATGAATTGATATAAAATTGGCCCGCTAAAGTATAATTTTCATCGCACTAAAATTTCTTAACTATCCGGAATAACTTTTTCTATTTTCACCCATTGAATATTACTGTGTACCAAGAGACTTTGATACCAGTTTATAATTACCATTAACTATTTAATAGGTAAAATTTAAAATTTTATTTTGTAGATTTTGTAATGACATCATAAAACTTTCTAGAAACGTCTTGTAACCAATCCTAAAACATCAAACGATGTTCACTATTTTATATAACGTTGGCTATTATTTATTGATCATTCTTTCTGTATTTCTGTTTTGCTATCCTGTGTTTCTCTTCTGTCCAAAATAAACGCTTGAATTTTCGTCATTCAAATTTGAAGCAACGTGACAGTATTTTAATGTTTAACGAAAATTCGAATGCTTTTCTCACAAAAATGCGTAATTTTCAGGCCCATTCGTCTGTAGAAAAGGCTGGTCTCATCGGTCTGGTGAAAATGCGTTACTTGGAGAGTGACTCTGATTTGAGCATGCGAGGCCAAACGCTCTCAGATGCAATTCGCAGGGACAAAGAAAGAGGCCTCATTCCGTTCTTTGTAAGTAAGACATCCTACAGGTATCTCTGAAGCTTTTTAAATCTGATTTAAAATGCCTGCTTTCTAGATCAGAACCAAAATTTAAGAAATATCGTTTTTGTTTGAAATAGGGATGTTCGGTCACCGACTTCAGTTACGAAAGAGACGCCATGTGTTTTCATGGAATTTGCATGGCGCAATGCTACACGGTCATGCAATTTGCATGGTGCAATGCTACACGGTCATGCAATTTGCGTGGTGACTTTGAAGGGAGATATGGAAGTATTGAATCGAAGGTCACTCGAGGCATTGTTCCAATACAGCTGCCAATCAGTAATAATATTTAATTTTAAGTTTGACTTAGAAAATAGTATGATGCAGTAACTGCTGTCTCCTCACTCAAGCAGCTTTCTTGGCGAAGTGGTCTCGTTGCCATTGCTCATTCCTGACATTGAATTTTTAGGGATTTGCTTCTGCCTTTTTTATCCAGAATAATTAAAAAACATTTTAAGCTTCAACTTTACAAAATGTATCGCAATCACAAGTCTCAACAGACCACGAGTTAGGAACTTACTAGTACATTTTAAGAATCCCATTGTTCGACTTTGATTCTTCGAGTATTGCTACTTTTTCGTGAGTACTGGGAATCTAATCTATATTATTACCATATCTGGTGGTTGTTTCGACGGGTATCTCATTATTGGAAAAAGTGTTTATGGACGATAAATCTTGTTATTAGAAGAAAATGACACATCATGCTGAGGTCATCATCAAAAAATCGTAATATACTTAGATCTTGATGGCGATATCGTGTCATTAGTAAAATTGGTCAGATCTTGATAGATGTGATAATTCGTCGAAACTACTTGGAGGGATAAGAACTATAAACGTGTTGAAAATGATAATTTCAATACTTTAAATTAATCTAACTTTTACTCAATTTCAGGCGTGTGCCACACTAGGAACTACAGGCGCTTGTGCTTTCGATCATTTAAGAGAAATTGGAGAAATCTGTGAGTATTAAACCTTTCCACATTCAATCAGGAAGTAATACGAGAACACTTAACCCTTTTAATGTTTCATGATCTCTGAGTAGTAATGCTTTTACCCCACAGTACACTTAATGATTAAATAACTGTATTCGTTGTTTGAAAGGATCCGTGGATTTTTTTTTCAATCTTTAGAAGAGTGATTCGAGAGTGATTTTTCTCCTCTCCTTAGAATAGAATCCTTTGGAAATTTTTTTTTGTTATGTTCCTTGGAATAAGATTCTTTGGAAAGTTCTGTTGGTCTTTTCTTGAAATAAAAACATTAGGAAAGATTTAAACTTGGAATAGCATCCTTTTGGAAATATTTTATTGGTTCTTTCATTGGAAAGTAATCCTTTGGAAATATTCGATTGGTCCTTTCTTTGGAATAGAATCATAAGATAGGTACTAGATACATTTAGATAGTAGATACTAGAGATACATTTAGATAGATACTATCACTCATTTCTTTGGAGTATAATAATTTGGAAATATTCTATTGCTCATTTCATTGGAAAATAATCATTTGGAAAGATTCCATTACTAATTTGCTTGGAACAGAATCGTTTGGAAAGATACAGTCTTTCACTTGGAATAGCATCCTTTTGGAAACATTTTATTGGTTCTTTCATTGGAAAATAATCTTTTCGAAAGATTTTATAGGTCTTTTTTCTATGGAATAAAATCTTTTAAAAATATTCTTTTGGTCCTTTCCTTGGAATAGAGTCATTTGGAAAGATTATATTACTAATTTGCTTGGAATAGAATCATTTAGAAAGATTTTATTCCTAATTTTCTTGGAATAGAATCCTTTGGAAAGTTGCTATCTGTCAAGAGGGTAAACATTGGTAAGGTCATGTAGAGAAGTTGCAAGGTTAGTTATGTGTGTGAGCTCTGCAGAAGGTTAAACAATAAGAGTAGACAACCAAAATGAAATTTATCAGTCATAATCTACAATACTACAATACTAAAAATACTGATTAAGTAGCTGCTATTGAAACGTTAATTAAGTTAATAATGTTAATTGTAAAATAAGTACTTGATGAATATTTGATTTTACAAATAAAACATGTTGAAATTCAATTTAATAGAATAATTTTATAGAATAAATTTAATAAACAATATTACTTTTGTTAATAAATAACGTAAAACAGAATCATAGTGGTGAGTTCTGCCAGAGTTTCTGAATAATTTAATTAACTTACTGGATTAATTTAACTAGCTTAAATACTAAGAAATATACCTATATCACCTCTTTCGTACAGGTGAGCAAGAAAACATGTGGCTTCACGTCGACGCTGCGTATGCAGGTAGTGCTTTTGTGTGTCCAGAATTCAGAAAATGGTTAGATGGTATCGAATACGCGGACTCTATAGCTTTCAATCCATCGAAATGGTTGATGGTCCACTTCGATTGCACGGCTATGTGGTAAGAGCAAAAAGCGCATGTTTTATTCCACTGTTTCAGATGAAGATTAAAATGAAATGTCAATTTCGTAAGCAATCATGTTAATTTGTAGACTACCTTACTCTTGATTACTCAGTTTGTAGATTACGTTACATTAGATTAGTTAGCTTGTAGAGTACCTTACATTAGATTAGTTAGTTTACAGACTATTTTACCACACATTAGTCGATATTTGTAGACTACCTTTCCATAGATAACTTATAAGATTACTTTGTAGCCATCCTTTCCACTGAATAGTTTGTTTGTAGACTACCTTACCCTATATTAGTTGGTTTGTAAGCTACTTTACCAATGATAAGTTGGAGCCGCTGTAGCCCAGTTGAGAAAGCAACGGATTAGAAAACAAAGGGATGCAAGTTCGAAGCTGGGCTCAGCCAAAGACCGTTTGTGTTCATGGGCTGGTGCGCGTTAAATCAGTCGCGGTCTCAAATGTCCTCACGTTGGTGTGGTTTGAATGTTTGGATAGTCGGGTGCCAGCGCAAGTTTCAAACCTCGTCATCTGACAATGGTTCACTACTATGTGGTGTTTCCCTATGGGATAGATCTCGGATCGTCCTCCAGAGTCCGTTTTGCTACTCTAGTCCGACGTTAATTAACTACTAACAAATCAACCATACATTAGAGAGTTTTCAAGTTACCTTACCATATATTACTTAGTTTACATGCTACCTTACCCCATATTAGGTGATTTGCATACTACCTTTCCACAAATAAGTTAATTTGTTGATTACCTCACCGCAGATTAGTTACTTTGTGGATTACCTTTGTATAGATTAGTGTGATTGAAAACAACCTTATCATAGATTAAATAGTATTTATATATTCAGAGTATTTTAAGATTAAAAGTTAGGAAAATATTAATTGGTATTGGTAGTGGGAAATATACTGCGAAAAAAACGAACTAAGTTAGTATTCTTCAGTTACAGAGGCCTCTTATTGCACCATAAAACTTAACCAATCAACTTGAAAGACAGTAAAGTGTTAACGAAAAGCAACGAAATCTACTCTGTTTTTCATAATACGACCATAGCATAAATTTACAGTTGTAGTTGAAAGGAAATCTGATCATGGCTTCATTAACCCTCCTGGTTGTCTTGACGAGATTTCTCGTCATTATCAAAGTTGACTAGAGCTTGATGGATGCGAAATTTTGTCCACGAAGAAAATCTACCAAATCTTGATCTCATCATTATAAAAAAATCGTCAATATCTTGATGACGATATATCTCGTCCTTAACAATATTGGTCATATCTTGGAAGACGAGCTATTTCGTCGAAACGATTTGGAAGGTAAAGTAGTCGAACTATGCTACAAGTCTAGAGTCCTTGGTTCAGAAAATGTGATAGTGATGAGAGAAATCCCTACCTGATATTGATAAATCAGGATATGCTATGCTTACAAAGAGTTCAAAAGAGTCGATCATGTCAGTTTCTTATAAATATCTACCTAATATCTTCTTTATCTACCTAATATCTTCTATATCTACCTAATATCTTCTTTATCTACCTAATATCTTCTATATCTACAAAATATCTTCTATCTCTTGTGTCGCTTCAGCGTGACGTTAATCGAACTATCTACCATCCATATCTACGTAGTCGTAAAATCTAACTTGGATCAGTGTTCTGTAATATTATTTGTAAATATTGAATGGACTAAAAAAAATGAAAACCTTTTACTCAAGATGACTGGCAAAAAGGTGTTATTTCCGTGGAATGATGCTGCTTAAACCATGGCTCAATAAATAAGGCTTCAAATCGTTTAAAATTGAACAATTAAAACATTCAGTCTTCCCATCGTCGGAAGGGGAAGACTGAATTGTTCTAACCACTGCCACCGATCATCAGAGCCATTCCGTAACTGGCTTCAAAGTATTGACCTTAATAAATTAGTATTATCCACGACAAGAGTGACGAATCACCACGCGAAAAAGGGAGTAGAAAAAAGATACGAGCTTATGTATGACTCCTAATCCCTCATTTCTTTGTATGGTTTCCATTTTCTTCTCCGTCGATAGTCGTTTTTTGCACAGTATACAGGGTGTCCCGGAACTTCGTGTACAAACTTGGAGGGGAGGTTGAGAAAATCGTTAGGAACGGTAATTACATGGGAAAGCATGGACGGAAACGACACCCTCAAGTAATAAAGAGACACAATAAGGCCACAACACAGAATGCATTGTAAAACGCTTTATTACACAACAAAAAAGTACAATTTATGACTTAAAAGCATCACAGGAGGAAATTCGCCCATTGGCATGGATGTACTCACGACACTTACGCGACATGGACTGGCGAACATTTTCGAAGATACCTGGCGTTTCGCTGATCGTAGCAGCAGCGATGTTGAGTCGTGCCACCAGGTCAATTTCAGAATTTACTTGTGTGTTGTACACAATGCTCTTCATGGCAACCCCAGAGAAAATAAACAAGAGGAGATTGTGGCATACTCACTACTTCTCCGAAACGCGTTATCCTGGCGACCTCTAGAGTGCGCCTCGATAGCTGCTGCGCCTCGGAGAACCAATGAGAGACACTCTCCTTTTTCACTCATAGCTCGAGAGAGTTCTATAAAATGCTAAAAGGCTAGCTACTTATCCTAGTATCTATGCGCTCCAATAACTGTACCTGGCTCTCTCATAACTTATAAATAAATTCGTTATTTTATTCTGATGGTTTTTCAATTACTTACAAGATGAATCAGGTGATCCGGGAGGCCAAGCGACGGGACCGCCACGTCCAATCCAATTGTTTCCAAATGTCCGGTCCAGATGGTCACGAACGCACCTTGCGTAATGAAATGGCACCCCATCATATTGAAACCCCATTCCGCGCCGAACATGTGCGGAATCATTGTTAAGCATTTCCGGAAGTACCTCTTGAAGAAAGACGAGATACTTGCGAGCGCCCAGTTGAGGTGGTAAGATGTATGGCCCGACTAAACTGTCCTCCACGATACCCGCCCACACATTAACAATGAAGCGTTGTTGTGCGGCTCGTGATCGTGTTCCGTGTGGGTTGTCTAAGGTCCACATGTGTGCGTTGTGCTTATTGAACACCCTTTCACGTGAAAAGGTTGCTTCATCACTAAACATAGCAGAAATGGAAAATTGCGTGTCGGCCGTGTAGAAACAACTGTACAAACGCGCCAAGTGCTGGGGGAACATCCGCTGTAAAAACTGAACTCTCTGAAGACGAAAGAGATTTAAGGCTTCGCCTTGCAGTATGCGATGGTCAGTTGATCGAGACGTTCCGGTGGCAGATGAAAACGCCCGTACACTTGTACCGGTATTTCGGTCCACAGCATGCAACAGACCCTCTTCGAATATGGGTGTTCGTGCTGTTCGCAGCCGCCCAGTGTCCTGCATTGTGGAAGGATCCACGATCCGCAAGGTTCTGATGTACCCGAGCGAACATTTGGTGATTTGGTTGGCGCCTCGTTGGATACCTTTCCCGATACATCTGAACAGCAGAGCGTCCATTTCCATCGGTAAGGCCGTAGATGAAGTGGATGTCCGTCAACTCAGCGTTTGTGAAACGATTCCTGTTGATCACACGCAGTCGGCGTCTACAATGAGGAGGCCACGCGTGCCGACCTTGGGAGCTCGTGTACAGCGCCACCTATCGATTTACGCCCATGCTTTTCTATGTAATTATGGTTCCTAATGATGTTCTCTACATCCCCTCCAAGTTTGTACACGAATTTTCGGGACACTCTGTATAATTTTACCTCGATATGTAGCGTTTGATTTGTGATGGCCGGAACATTTCGTGACAAATTCTTTTGAAGAGAGAGACAAAGGTATTCGTATTTTATCACAAGACTTGATATGAGTGTGCTAAATTTGGTCATTCTAACTTCGATTATTATTACATATAATAATGTGATTAAAATATATGAAATAAAAAGCGGCACTAGAGGTGCATTATACAAGACGGTAAGTTTTTATGAGTGATTTTTGTGACACCCCCCCCCAGAACTGTACTATAAAGCATTAGCCGCACACTTGTGGGCCTCACTAAGTCCCTCCCTCTTCATAAAACATTTTATTTTCCAAAAAACCGCATTTGATGAATGCCCTTTTGATTATTTTAATATTCTAATGCAAATTAATAAAATGTGCACACAATTCATACAGAAAAATAAGGCATGTAATCTAATTAAATAACTTGAAAATTTTGTTCCACCCCCTAAAAGTGCTTCGACGAAATATCTCGTCCAAGATCTGGCCGATTTTCCTGACGGCGATATATTTCGTCAAAACAAAAATGCTCTATGAGTCCAAGTGAATGAAGTTAAAAGTAAAAAAAGCAAATTGTCCCTTGCCAGAACTGGTGACAATTTGGAGTAGGTTTTTGCACCAGTGGTTTATGACATGGCAGTATTCAACCGGAAGACAAACCACCAGGAGATTTAAAGAAAGAAAGAAGCATACAAATACCATATTTTAATCGCCTTCCTGTATTTCTGACTAAGTACAACTGCGTACAAAACAAGCCACTCAGAAATGGCCTTTGTAACGCAGTGGGCCGAGTGGTGTATCAAAAAACACGACGACAAAGCCAAAATTAGAGTTGCACTATTCATTTACTTTAAACTTCTAGTAACTGCGCTATATGCAGTCAGGGATTTGTGTCCCTTCGTCGTGGGCGCTAGCAAACAGGAAAAAGTAGGATCTACTCCAAAGATCGACTCAAACGAGCACAACAAAAATACACCGCTGCTCAGCTCAAACTCTGCAACAGTCCTCTTGTCTCGCAAAAAGTTCAATCCCATGAGGGGGAGTCGTGCACCCCTAAAGACCATCTGGACTGCAATAAGACCTCCATGAAAGATCACCCCGATTGAAGTTTCGAGATTTACAGCCGGTGATCGGTGATGACCTCTGATCCCGAGTGGTTGTTAGGACTTTACACCTTTGATCACACACACCAAGGGAATTTTAACAATAGTGGTTTTATCCATTGATAGTTTCTCTTTGTATATTTTCATTGCGGTATATCTATTTAAATAAACAATTCCTTTTCAGGGTGAAAAACAGTGAAAGACTTCATCGGACATTTAACGTCGACCCCTTATACTTGAAACATGAAAACACAGGTATGTGCGTTGAACTTGTTTTCACTGAACATAATTCCTTTCAGACTTTTCAATGTCCGTTTAAAAAAGGAGATTTCAAGGACATTTCCCCCATATACAGTCCTCTTTTCTTAATAAAACTTCTATCAAGTACCTTTCTACGATTTAAAATCTCTCTTTTAGAGTGCTTTTTCTACAGTTAGCAGAATTTTCAATCTTTTCTGTTGTCAAAAAGTTATAAACTATAACCCACCAACCCACCAACAGGTTTCGACAAGATATCTAGTCCATAAAGATCTGGCTAATTTGCTAATGAAGAGTCTCGTCAATCAGAATTTGATGATTTTTTGATTAGAACGAGATCAAGATTTTTTCATAATTTCTTTTCATAATTTACGGTCATATTTTTTATAATTGCGAGATATGCCGTCCATGAAGGTCTTATAAATTTTACTAACGATGAAACAATTCGTCGAGATAGCAACTAGAAGGGTTAATTCCTGAAGCATAAATACTTCTCTGACATCGCTATTCGTCATTTAAAAAACATTTTTCTAAATTTGAATGTTTGAATTTTCTGTAAATATTCAAGACGTCATTTCTAGTAAACTCGATATTTTCACTATCTTACTGTTGTCCAAAAGTTTTCAACCCTTAATTCCTGTAGCATACATTGGATACTTCTGTGATGTCGCTATTCGTCACCTAATCCACGGATTCATTAAATTTGAATGTCCTGCGAATTTTCTAGTCGTCATTGCTAGTAAACTCAATATTTCCAGGAATACCAGACCCTTTACCTTCAAAGGTCACAAATCACCAATTTAGGAACACGCATTTACAAAATATGAATTCCTCTTTCACTGGTCAGAGGTACCACATGTGCATGGGACATTGCCCAGATTGCAAGGAAGGCGAATGCTGTCTCGATCCGATAAAGGTAAAGTTTAAATTATAAGAAACTTTGTGTAAAAGTATAGATTTCACCTTTTTAAAGGACTGTTTGGATAATTACTGGCGTATTTCTAAACAGGCTAGTTAGACTGTCGCTTTGAGCTGCAAATTTGAAGTAATTTTTCAGGTGAAAAGAAAATCCTTTTAAATAAATGTTTTTGAATAAGTTTTGAATTGTACTAAAATTATAATTTCGTCCATTGCAATGACATTGAATGGAAATAGAGGACCAACACTTACTAATTTGTTTTAATCTAATGCCAGCTTATGAATCATGTTATCCTTCAAGCATAACTTGAAAACAACGAGGAAATCTCTTCGTTACTTCAGGATGTCTTGAAATAGCAAGGAAACTCCAAACCGACTTCGGCATGGATAAATACTGGAGGTTTAAAGATCATGATCTAAAGGTTTAAAGATCATGATCTAAAGATTTAAAGATCATGATCTAAAGATTTAAAGATCATGTATGGTTTAAGCTTGAAAAGAACGTTTAGCCTCTTCATTTTCTCAGAATGTCTTCCTGAAGTAATCAGAAACTTCAAGCAACTAAACCGAAATTGACCTGCAATGGAGGTTTAAAGATCATGATCTATAAAGATCTACAGATCGTGGAGATTTAAAGGTCAGCAGCCTGCGCTGTGCCACTCGGTCACCTGTCACAGATTAAAGTTTTTTGCACATAGGTTTACACATTTTGGTGTCCATGAAACGATTTTGTCGACATCTACTGTTTCATTTAGGTTGTTTTTGTTTCCTTTTAATTGAAAATTGATCTTGATTGATTTGTACATCATAGGAACTTTTGATACAAGCAAGATGTTTGTAATTGATCATGGTATATTTAGTAGACCTAGCTCCGAGAAAACCTAGTCATCCTTTGAAGACAAATGTTCTAAAACTATAAAAAAATGGAAAATAAAAACAAAAGATAAAAACAAAGATAATAAAAGGGAAGCATTGAATGAAAAGAAATATTTTCAACAAAACCATTGATAAGTTTCAAATATAAAATGGGATGTTACTCAACACGGATTTGCGCTTTGTTTTTCTTCGCTTTTCATAATTTTGTGTACATTTTTTCCATTGGAATTTAACTATTTTATATCCGTACACTAAAATTGTATTTGCTATCTAAACATTCAAAGTTATATTAAGGCCTTAAAGTTAATTATTTTATTTAGCTAAGGATAATCTTATAACTTAACGTACTATACCATATGCAAAAATATTCTCTTTGTTAATATAGTTGAACAAAACATTTTATACTTAAGGTTTAGAAAGAAAATAAGATTTTTGTTTGCATTATTTCTTTAAAAACATATTTGCACAATGCGTTATTACTGAATCAAAAGTGAATAAAATTCAACGAGTAAACAGAAAAACAATTAGTCCATCATTTTGCATTTCAGAAACAGTCTATGGACATTTCGTTAGAACTGTAACCCCATCATCAAAACCATTAACTGTTCACCTCAAGACTGAAAAAATATTCTTCACTGGTGTGTCCTTCGCAGATAAAGGGCCATTGGCTCAGGTTCTCTCGGCAAAGTACATTCTCGTCCATGACAACAAAAATTGGTGTTATCTAGATAGAAGCAGGAAGTCTGTGAGTTTGATCCAGTCAAAGAACGTCGTGCAGGTGGGGGAAGATGCATGTTAAATCTGTCGAGGCCTCAAATGTCCTCTTGGCATGGTGTGAATATTTGGAGAATGGGATGACAGCTTAGGTGTTGATCTCATCATCTGTCCGTAGTTCAAAAATACGAGGTGTTGTCCTCGGATTTTTCCCTTCTGGATTGATTCAGGACCGTCGCCAATTGTACTTTGTGTCGCTCCAGAGTGACGTTTATTCGGTTACCTGCCTACCCTCTCTTATAGATTAGATTCAGTCTTTAGAAACACGTCAATCTTTCCCATATAATTGTATACATGTTTGATGTTTCCTTCCCAAACATTTGTTCTTGGATCAGTAATATTAATCGTAATTTCACAGGTCTGGCCGTGGATTTCACTGTAAGTATGAGTTTCGTTGTCTTTAAAAATAACATTCTAAAGTAACTCTAAGTTTTTAAATATTTTAGTAACAGTAGCAAAACATTGAAAGGGTGCACCAAATTGCAAATGTCGATCACAAATCCCCCCCCATTACCTATTAAAACACTTTTCATCAATCTGTGCGGTCGAATCTAAAACACGACACTTACTTATGTGACTGTGTTCTTGTAACTCGAGAGTAGTTACCAGTTCATTGTAAATAATTTGAAAAAGAAAAAATCAATCAGGTCGTTAAAAATATATTAGGAGGAGCGATTAAAAAATAATGAGTCAGAACTGAAACAAGATGTTACCTTACAGAAAAAGAACTGAAGTTCTTGAGATTTGGCCACCTCTGTTAAATGCAGGGAAACCTAAATTTTAATGTCAGGTATTTAAACGTACTTTTTAATTAAAATTTTACACAAATAAATATTTCAATACAAATAATATTCACTAATCAATTGTCATTGTCTTTCAAAATGAAACATTCCCGTTGTTTTGTCCTCCAGTATGTCAAACAGTCCCCTTCAATTTGATTGAATGATCAGAACAAAATTTTTTTAAACTATCATTGACTGAAAAAATTAGAAACAGCTTTTTCCATGTCATCTGCCCTATTTCATTGTTTAAAATATCATAACTGAGAATTTATGCGCAAGATGGCACCCGGAGGAGAATGTTTGGAGATATTTACTTTGTATTGTATGAAAAAGTAGAGCTAAATTTTAAATCTCATACACACTTCTTCAAAGTATTTCCCTCCCAACCATAGGTTTGGAAAACTATTCAAATCCCTATTTTATTTCACGGAATAATATTGTTTAAGAATTTAAACAGTAGATGGCAGCACAACATATTACACGTGAGATACTGGAATATAAAAATTTTGCAATTCTTTACAATCTTTCGCTTTCAAAACTGAAGCTTGGATTTGGAAGACATACAGATGGGAAAATCTTCAAACAAAAACAAAAAAGAACAATTTTTAATCTAACTCGAAAGAGATTGGATTACAAGAAAAGCAAAACAGAAAAACCAGCTCACCAAAATCGTTTTACTAAAAATTCAATGTTAGGTAATTCCCTCTTAAAATTTCAGACGAACAATAACTAATAATTTAGACAGGTACGAGAAAGGTATGTTGTGAGATTTCAATCAAAATCCGAATATTCCGAAATGAAAGATTAAATTACAGTAATTCCATCTATGAGGCCACATCGGTATTTTGGCTAAAAAATAAATGACTTCTCTTGGTGTTAAAGATTTTTTAATGGTATTCTGGAACAAATACGCTTTACGGATGCATACTAAACCTTACACACAAAGCGTCTGTAGGTATTACAATCAGTCTGATTACATACTGAAGCATCTGTAGATTGTGACAACTGTGAACATATTAAGGAACGACGGACTTGAATATTATATTGATATTAAATAAGACAAACTACACTACCTTACAATAATGGATAGGACTGCAAGATGTGATGGTATAAGGGAAATAATACATGCTTTAAAAGGGGAGTGGCCCCCCACGTGCTGCAACTGCATCAGCAACCCTTCCTGGCATACTTTCAACAAGGTTTTGATACACAGCGATGGGTATTTGTGTCTATGGTCTATGGGGTTTAGGTCGGGACTCTGAGCTGGACAGGGAAGACGTTTTACATCCATATCTTGATACCACTGCTTGACAGAGGCTGCAACATGACATACAGCGTTGTCGTTCAAGAAGTAACATTCGTCCATTCCATCAAATTGCCAGAGCGTAGGAAGAACCTGAATATCCAAAATGTTCAGGAAGGCATCTGCGTTAAATTGACCCGGAACAACATGCAAAGGTCCCAGGCAATACCACGAAAAACACCCCCAATCAAGTAGTCGGATTTTATACAAATCAGCTGGCGTCCGGTCCATTATTGTAGAGTAGTGTATGATACTAAGCACCTGAAGTGATAAATTTGTTTTTTTTTTGTACAAAAAATGATTCAATACATCTTAGGTAAATGTATGTCTTGATATAAGTACTGAAAATATACACTTTTCACGTTTCACTTAATTGCTAATTGAAAAAAGCAGCAGAAATTTTATTTATGTTTAAACTATTTGTCCAAATGTTAGTAATTCTCGTGTATATTAATTTTTCTATAATACCACGGTATATTAACATCATAACGAGGCCTATGATTAAAGACTTATTAATCTTGTTTAAAATTTTTTAGCTTTATTGCATTGGCGGATTAAAATTTTTCATTTCAGCATTGGCAGATATCTCTGAGCAAACGGTTTCGAGCTTTGAAATTGTGGTTTGTTCTCCGGAACTATGGTGTAAAAGGCTTACAAAAGCACATACGACACGTAAGTACTGTTTATATTATTTCCACATTTACTTTAAAGTGATATAAAAATTTTAAGTAAAGATATTTTTAAATGTATTACTTTTTCTCGAGTGTTATAACCCTCCAGGTGTTCGGGTTTCGACGAGTTACCTTGTCACCAGAAAAAATTGACCAGATAGACGAGATACCCCTTATTAGAAAAGAATCGACCAGATCTTGAAACGTCGTCGCCAAAAAGTCGGTAATACCTTAGAGACAAGATATGTCACAAGTTTAATTGGTCAGATTTTGATAGTTGAGATGTCCCGTCTAAGCTACTTGGAGGGTTAAAATCTCGAAGAAATTTTTGAAGAAGCAATTTTGAAAATCTATTGTGTATTGTATTTCCCTTTAACTCATACACAAACCATGTAGAATGTGTGTCCTAGTCCATGTCCATTTATTGCAGAAAAACAAACTTTAGATTTTAAAATTGAGGCTTAGAGAGGGACTTTTAGGACTGCATGTGTGCCAATTTTCATGGCTACAGATTGGTCTGAAGACAAGAAAGAATTAGCCTATTTTTTCCATAGTGTTCTTAAGTATACGTATACCAAATTTGGTGTGGATTCTTCAAACGGTGTAGATGTGTTATAGAGAATATACACAGTCCAGTCACATTAATGTGACCACCACCTACTTTCTACGTCAACGTGAAATAACCAATCACAAAAGGCAGGTGACAGCACATTGCAGTGGAGTGTATATAAAGGATGTCCTAGGGCATAGGAAAGCATTTCAATCGTTGGCGTAATGCAGAAACGTAGCGATTTATCCGACGTCCAAAAGGGCATGATTATTGGCTTTCGGGCCGAGGGTGGAAGCATTTCGGAAACGGCTAATTTTGTGAACTGTTCGCGTGCCGCCGTGGTAAAAGTATACCGTGCATGGCAAAATGGCACTATCCAAAATCAGCAGCGTGGCACATGTGGTGCACCACGGGCTATAGATGACAGAGGCGAACGAAGACTACGGAGATGCGTTCGGGCGAATAGACATGCGACTGTTGAGCAACTGACCGCCCAGATGAACCAAGGGCTACCAAGAGTGTATCCTCAACAACGGTTCAGCGAACGTTGCTGCGCATGGGCCACTGCAGCTGACGCCTGGTTAATGCACCTATGCTGACTGCTGTTCATCGGCGACGAAGGCTGGAATTTGCACGCCAGTACCGCATCTGGACGTCCACAGAGTGGCGACCGGTGGCTTTTTCCGATGAATCACTTTTTATACTCCATCGGACAGATGGACGTTGGCGTATACGGCGTGAAACGTCTGAAAGCAAACACCCTGCAACAATTGCCGGAAGGATCCAGGCTGGAGGAGGGAGCATTATGGTTTGGGGAATGTTTTCCTGGCATTCACGGGGTGCACTCATCATCAGAAACCTAATTGACTCTCTTCCTGCACGTCTCGCAGCGGTCCGCTCTGCCAAAGATGGTTATTCTGGCTTTTGACAGGTGGTCACATTAATGTGACTGGACTGTGTATACACACACATCCTTTTATATATATATAGATTACTTTTTAATAACTAATTTTACAATAAGTATCTCACTCAAAGAAAAACTCTCTAAGTAGTCTCGAAAAGATATCTCGTCCATCAAGCTCTGGCAAATTTTTCTAATGAAGAAATATCTCGTCATTATATTTTCAATATTGTTTTATGATGACAAGATCAAGATATCTAATCTTTTTTTTCAAGTATCGAGAAACGTCGTAAAGACAACCAAAAAGAAAATTAAGGCATTAATCGTTAGACAGCATGCTCGACCAGATCACAAAAAATACAGGGAATCGTTGAAAAATACATTTATAAGAATAATCATTTAATAAATAAGAAATTCAAACTGTTAATGATGTATTCTAATGAATACTCTTCTGCTTGAAATTCTAATTTCTTAAAGTGTAGTTTCAATTTCAAGGTTTGTTTTACTTTCCGATAGTAAAATGTTTGCTCTTTTGTACACAATGGTAATTTAAACGGAAAGAAACGAATTATTCTGGTATTGACATAACATATTAGGGTTTAGAAATTAAAGCTGTCAAATAGGTCACAATCTTAATAGGGTTAACTCTCAAACAGGGTGTCAACTTGGCTAAAGAACTTGAAGATCTTGTCCAAGAAGATAAGCGTTTCGAAATGCCAGCTAAAAGGCACCTCGGCCTTGTTGTATTCAGAATAAAGGTAAGTTAGAATCTTCTCACTTTGAAAAACATTTAGCTGATTTCCAAATTTCTCAAATCAAATAATTGCAAAATATAGTTATTTCTAAAATGTTTCCTTTCGTTCTATAAATAGTCAACATGCAGCATGAAACTAACTCAAAATCGTCTTATATTCCTCTATACCGTCTTATATTCCTAGATATATCTAAGTAACCATTCAAACAATGAAATATACATACATTTTTTTAAGAAAAATTGCATTTATTTTAAATTCCTGAAGGTTTTTACGAGATTCCCCTCCACCTATACTTAAGAGGAGAGGAGTTGTTGGTACCATAGTACCAGATCTCAATGGTGAAAGGTACCCAGGAAATAAACTGAGGGGAGGGGTCGTTGGTACCATAGTACCAGATCTCAATGGTGAAAGGTACCCAGGAAATAAACTGAGGAGAGGGGTCGTTGGTACCATAGTACCAGATCTCAATGGTGAAAGGTACCCAGGAAATAAACTGAGGGGAGGGGTCGTTGGTACCATAGTACCAGATCTCAATGGTGAAAGGTACCCAGGAAATAAACTGAGGGGAGGGGTCGTTGGTACCATAGTACCAGATCTCAATGGTGAAAGGTACCCAGGAAATAAACTGAGGGGAGGGGTCGTTGGTACCATAGTACCAGATCTCAATGGTGAAAGGTACTCAGGAAATAAACTGAGGAGAGGGGTCGTTGGTACCATAGTACCAGATCTCAATGGTGAAAGGTACCCAGGAAATAAACTGAGGGGAGGGGTCGTTGGTACCATAGTACCAGATCTCAATGGTGAAAGGTACCCAGGAAATAAACTGAGGGGAGGGGTCGTTGGTACCATAGTACCAGATCTCAATGGTGAAAGGTACCCAGGAAATAAACTGAGGGGAGGGGTCGTTGGTACCATAGTACCAGATCTCAATGGTGAAAGGTACCCAGGAAATAAACTGAGGGGAGGGGTCGTTGGTACCATAGTACCAGATCTCAATGGTGAAAGGTACCAAAGAAGTAAACTGGGACTCAAAATTAAGAGAATTTCCAACTATACATAATACATAGGTTACATATAATACAAAAACACCCCATAAAACAGTTATGGTACACACGCATGATCGTGCGTGAAACTCATCAGCGCATGAAGGTTTAAAACAAAGATTACAATATCGACACAAAAAATGAGCGTTGTCGTCCATAAAAATGAAATCAGGGCCAACTGCAACACTGAAAAAGGCGAACATAGGACTTCAAGCTCTCATACCTATACCTCGCATCAGTCACAGAACATCTGTCAAAGACATAGAGGTCTGTGTGCCCATCCAATATGATGTCTGGCCAGATCATCAAACCTCTGATGCTATAGTGGTCTCTTTGTCGGATGTTGGAGGACATGTAGCGGGTACCTTGTTCTATCTAGATGAACGTACGTCGAGAATAAGTGGTTTGACCGAACCGGGACTCATCATTGAATAGAACGACTTGAAGGAGTACACTGATCCATGGTCCAAAGTCGATAGTCTCTCTGCACCATGATAAATGGACTCGCCTGTGTGCAGAAGTGAGCGGTACGCAAACTGAAGCTCTTGCAAACAGATCTCTCTCATGTTGACTTCTGGAAACAGTAACTCTTGAAACTCAACTTCTTATGACCTCATGAAAGTCACGAGAGAGCCGAGAAGCTGTTGCACTCCTGTTACGTCTCGCTGTAATGGACAAATGTCAATTTTCATTGGCAGTCATGGCTTGGACGACCTTGCCCAGGATTCCTTAAAACTGTTTGCTTTTGAATTATCCCGAATGTTGAAAAAAACAACAACACCACGAAATTCGCCGAGGTGTGAGTGAACGAAGCAAGGAAATTGTCACGTTTGCTTAGAAAGCCTGTTCCTCTATATGCACCGTTCACACGCAAGTGTACGCTAATGCATTTGACACTAAAAATTTCCATCGTTGTTTGGAAGTATGTATTAGTTTTAACTTTATTTCAGTACTTTTCGAGAAATTCGACAAAATATGCAAATTCTCTTGATTTTGAACATCAGTGCATATATATGTGTGTAGTCTGTTTTCTAAATTTAAAACCTTAAATATATATATATATATACTTTCATTGCATTTATAGTAACAAAACAATACCGTCGAGCTTCTAATGAAATAGAGAGCAAGTGGGCGGAGTCACAGTCGTAAGATCTCATAAGGGTAGCGTATGGTTTCGAAATTATTTAGGCTGATTGACTATCGAAGTGCAGACTAACGTTTTTTATTAAGCTGGGTAATCACTTTAGCCAATCAATAATTTGCTCCACGTTAGGAATCAAGCTTTTCCCAACAACCACTTAACATATCTTAAAACAGAGCGACCAGAAGAAATAACGTGAAGCTAAACGCATATATTCCGTTCATTGCATTAGAAGATCGATTAACGATACAAGCGTGTGTGTGAAAGAAAATGTGCAAATTAGTGTTTTAACTGTGTGTGTACTTAGCATCCGAATTACACAGAGAGTGGTTCATAGAAAGGAACGCTAGCAATATCTTCTATCCCACTCGAGAGATCCGTTATTAATTTACAAGTTAACAACGTTCCTAACACTTAATAAGCACATGAAAAGTTACGCCAAGTAACGAGTGGTGACAATACTTGTCAATGAGGTAGTGTCTTACTGTTTAGACCACTGGTGATGGTTTGAACAAGACGAGAGCTATTTTGTTCTTGGTACTGGGACATTAGGTGTAGGAGGGTTTCTCAAGCTTGTAGACACATTTTAGTTGGGAACTTTACTTATATAATATCTTACTTCCTTCTCCACCAGGGCGAAAACGAGCTGACTGAGAGCCTGCTCAAGAAAATAAACTCCAGCGGCAAACTGCACTGCGTCCCCTGCTCTCTAAAGGGCAAGTACGTCATCCGCTTCACCGTCACCTCCCCCCTAACCACCAGCACGGACATCCAAGATGACTGGGCCTTCGTCCAGACCATGTGCTCCCAGATCCTGAACGAGTCCCCGTCGGGCCGACGACCGCTGTCCATGGCCGAGATCAAGAGGCGGAACCCCTCCTTCGGCACCAGCCTGTTGCTCAGCAACAGCCCCATGACACCCAAGGTCATGAACGCCAGCTTCGTGGCCATCTTCGAGAACGGCGACGCCGTCAGGGATTTGATGGACAGAAACGGGACCCTGCGCATTGTCTGCAAGGACTCGCCTGTCCTCCAGAGGCGGCTCAGGGGCCTCGTTAGAGGTCAAAGGCAGTTCAGCCTCGACTCCCACATCGATCTGATGGTGGCCGCCAACTCTGCGAGCGAGAAGACCCCGCGGAAGAATGTGAGCTCCATCGAGGAGCAGAGTCTCGGAGAGGACAGCGAGGACAAGTCGTCCTCGGAGGAGCTCAGCCGATGCACCAAGTGTGGTCAACTGATCACGTTCTAGGGCTCTTTGTTTAGCTTGATGAGTTGCTTTTAACGTTGTTTGGCTCTACCGACCGTTGCTGCGGACGCTTGTAATGCTGGAATGTTTTGTGTGCATGTAGTCTTCTGTCGATGTGTGTCAGTTTATGTTATGCAATAAATGTATCATGATGCAGATGGTGTGGAAATTTTATTCATTGAATTTATTTTACTCTTTTTACAGTCGATATGCTTTTGATATATTCTTAATTTTCAATCAGAAGATCACTAGCACACATTGAGAGTGCTCTCTATTGGGATTTATTCCTTTAATAAGCATATGTAGAATGGATTTAACATAAAGTTCTGTCACATATTAATAGTTACCATTTTCTATGAGAAACCATCTACCTATCTCTTTTATTATTTTCCAATGAAATCCCAAGGGTCGCCATTTAACTGGTTGATCCTTTTATCTTATTGGAATGGGGCTTTCCAGGTATTAAGTTATTGTGCGAGATTTTACAGAATAACAAAAATTAGAGTTGCCCCATTGGACTCTAACAAATTAGACGACAGGTTTCAGTACAGAGACATTACACTAAAGATGCAACTGTGCATTTGGCTTTCCACAGGGAATAAAAGTGAAAAAAAAATCTTCTTTCAGGGTCCAGAATCCTTGGATACGGGGACCATTTGGTGTCTGTCTTACTCCCTGTTGTCTAAATTTACCGCTCATCGATTCCATTACTTCAAACACGTACTGCCCTCTAGTGCGTGAAGTTGCAATCAAAACAACACAAACATTCGATGTTAAGAATTGTTCAATATTTCTAAGTTTTACAAATACAAATACACAAATACAAATATTGACGACCAGCTACAGGCTGAAGCCCAACAAGGCTGGTCCTTTGTTTATGAATTCCCCAATTCCCACTGACTATCCAATTGTGTCTTAAATTCGTACACTCCCTTTGAATTAACTATATTTTCTGGCAACGCGTTCCAACTGTCTATTACCCTATTAAAGTAGAAGTTTTTCCTTAAATCCCGATTAAAATGTGTCTTATTCAATTTATACCCATGGCCCCTTGTTCTGTTATCCCTATTGAAATTTAAGCCCTCTGTGTCCCCTTGTTTTACCAACTTGAAAAGCTGAATCAAATCCCCCTCCTTCTTCTTTCCTGTGTATACATGTTTAGCTTACTTAAACGTTCATTATAGTCGAAATTTGCTAGCCCCTTTATTATTTTTGTAGCTCTGTGCTGAACCCTTTCAATTGATTCTATGTCCTTTCTCATATATGGAGCCCAGAATTTTACAGTATATTCTAGATGTGGTCTTACTAAACCCTTATATAAAGGCAAGATTATATTCTTATCCCTTGAAGTTACAGTCTTTTTAATATACCCCAATAACCTATTACAGCCTTTTTACCCGCAGCTGAACATTGGTGACCCATTTTAAAAACCCTGTGAATTATCACCCCAAGATCCTTGACTGTTTCTCCCTCTTTTACCTTTACTCCCTGCAGACAGTACTCGGCTCCACTGTTCTTGTAACCCATATGCAGAACTTGACATTTCCCAACATTAAATGACATACCCCATTTTACAGCCCATTCGGATATCTTATCAAAATCCCCTTGTAAATTTTCTATCTGTAATTTGGTATTCACTGTCCCCCATATTTTTAAGTCATCTGCAAATATACGGATTCTATTCTTTATCCCCTGACCTATATCATCTATGAAAATTATAAATAAAATTGGTCCCAAAACTGATCCCTGAGGCACCCCACTTATAACTTCTGTCCACTGTGAATAATTTCCTTTTACCAGCACTCTCTGCTTTCTACCCAATAACCAATTATTTATCTGCCATTCCTAAACCCATACTGATTCTCTGATAACAGTCCCCCCCCCTCCTCCAAGTATAACATTATATGCTTTTTTAACAGAGATTCAAATATTTTGCAAATTACTGATGTTAGACTTACTGGTCTATAGTTGACCGGATCACTTTGTATTCCCTTTTTGAAAATTGGAGTTTAGGTTGTAAAAAGAGTTAATTAAAAATCACGTTCCAAATTTTTTTTTAATCGAAATCGTACGTCATTTGCACAGAAAATTTTGCTCTTTTGAAAGATAAGAGACTGAACTGAAATTTAATCAAATTCTTGAGGGTCAAAATAACTTTTCATAGTTTAGGAATTCGGGGTTTCTTAAGTTTATTTTAAGGATTTTTGAAAATGAGATTTGGTTTACTTTTAAAATTAAAATTTGGTAGTTGGTTAGAATTTATGTCATTGAGTGTTCGTGGTACAAATTGTGCACAGGATAAAATTTGTATGTATTAGTTTTAGCTTGTATTTAATTTTAAAAAGGAAAATTTTTTTTTCTTTCAAAAAACGTTTTGCATCTGAAACTTAATCACAAATGGCAATATTATCAACTGCTTTCGTAACAAAGGATAAACATTAAAATTTACTGTGACTGGTAGGTCATAGAGTTTGTGACCCAAAAACGGTTAGAAAGAATCTACACAAAATAGACTTAAACCAGTTCCTAAAAAAATCTTTAAAAAGAAAAACAATGATCTAAAAGACTATTTTTTTTGTAAAACTGGTTAAAGGTGCATGATACAATAATAAAGAGATTGAAAAGTTTAATTTCAACAATTTAGTATTACAAAGCAGAACTAAACCAACGAGCATATTAAAAAAAACAGGAATGATTTCCTATGGTCTTCCCAACTAACGTTTAAACATTAAAAATCTAATTTCTGCTTCTACTGAAAGCACTTCAAATAAACTACGTTAATTTGTTATCTCCTGATGTATCACGAATAGAAAAATCTTCCCCTGCCAAGAGTAAAAAATGGATTAGAATAATTCTTCCAAAATGCTTTGAAATCTCCGAAAAACATGAAAAAATGCCATTTTGCGTAAACTGGCTTCACAATTAATTGGTAAGAAGGTAAATTAATCTACTTACCTACTTCTTTTTTTTCAATTTTCAGTTATTTTATTCAACACCAGTAACTGAGAAATTGAACAACTGTAAATGGACTACAACCAATGACAATAGTTCACTGCAAGGACAAAATATCAAGATATACTACACTCTAAGACAAAAAGAAGAATTGCGACTGGTAGGAGTATATATACACCGGTATAAATAAAATTGGAGGAATGAGTCATCTGCGTTGAAGATGCAAATGATCAAATTTTCAAAATCGTTTTAGCAGGCGCAACGCTCAGGGCAGCACTCAAGCACTCTGCATACCGGGGAAATAAAAGGACGTCCAGTAGCGCAGCAAATTCAATTTCACTCAAGCTGTTGTGTTGGTTACATCGTTTCTTATTGATTTATTCCCCTGGAAAAAGTTCGCAAGCAACTTAAGCAACTGTGTGAGTTTGACAGATGCCGAGTATTTGGCCTCTGAGAAGGTGAATGGTCTATTTGACGGATTGCGCAACATATTGGTTGTAGTGATGTTACTGCTGCACGCTGTTGGCAGCGGTGGATATACAAGGTACATGTCAGCGTCAACCAAGCTCAGGAAGGCCTAGAGAAACCAGACCGAAAGAGGACCGACGTGTTGTACGACAGTGTGTACTGATCCAACAACCACTGCTGCAGACATCCAACGGGAAGTGGGAACCTCTCTCGATCATTCAATATGTGATCGCATCATTTATCGACGCCTTCACGACGTGTGACTAAACTCACGTAGACCGTTACGACGACTGCCTTTAACAGCATTGCATCGCCGTCAAGGAATGAAAGGGTGTCATGCCAGACGGACATGGGGTGTCGAATGGTATCGAGTGGTCTTCACATACGAATCTCGCTTCTGTCTGGGTGGAGACGACAATCGAATCCGGCACACCTCTACATTACATCACAGTTTGCCCCCTTACAGCTTCATGGCATATGAGAACACCTGCCGACCACCTAAAAATTACATGGCTCAGGAACATTGCATGCAACAAGGGCTCGAGGGTTAAAATTATTAACATGGTGAGATTCATTGAAAATCATCAGGACTTGATTATCCTAAGAGACTAAGAAAAACGAACTTTTTTCTCACCTTGCATGATGTATATATATATTTATAATGTAACCTAGTATAATGATTTAATGTATATACTGTATAGATGTAAGGATGTATAAATGTAATGTAATGTGCTCTAACATTCTGGGTAGACATGTCACCTTGGTGGAATGCTCTACTCATCCAACCACACTTATTTAAACTGGTACAGTGTCTCACGACACTAGGCACGGGAGTGTGTGTTGGTGTTAGTTAGTTAGTGTGTGGAGACAACGTGATCAGCGTCAAGATTCACGTTTTGTTGTGCAGCGTCACACGTCCTGAAGACATGGTGTCATGGCGTGTGGTTCAATTGCGTATGATTCCAAATCCCCTTTGGTATTCATTGACTGGTCAGAGTTACGTACAAGAAATTTCACAGCCAGTTACGCTCCCATTCCTAAACTCCCAGGTTCACCCGCTGTTTCAACAAGACAATGCTCGACCCGATATTGCTGAGGTCTCTAGAGCTTGTCTACGACACAATATTATATTACAATGGCCAGCATTCTCACCAAACCTGTCCCCGATCGCGAATGTATGGGAAGCCAGTGGACGATATGTCATCAATCGCGTAATCTACAGGAACTATGTGACAGGTTTCAAGAAGCATGGGATGGACTGTCGTATCATAATGAGCCTGCATGACTCATTAGTCATTACTAAGACGCTCGGCATGCATTAGGAATAATGGCGATCATAAATCCTACTGAATGCTATCCCTTTATTAAATTTTTCTCAATAAAATTTGCATATTTCAGTCTTAAATATTAATCATTTACTCATTCATAAGCACTTTACCAACCTTATAAATTTCATTGCATTCTGGCTATTCCTTCTAGGTGCAAGTTTTTTGTGTCTTAGAGCAGGGCTCGAAATACCCGGGTGCACAGGTGCACTGTGCACATGAAAATAAAATTGTGCACCTAATTTTTTCCCGCTAGGCGCACCTGTGCACCTAATTTAAAAACTTAGATGCACAAGGTGCACCTGTATTAGAAAATATATTTCGAGGCCTGTCTTAGAGTGTATAAATTTTTTAAAGAATCGGTTTTTAAGAATAATGTGATTTAAAAGGATATTTTTTGCTTTTATACGATCTAAGAGGGTCTTAAGTCCCATGGGCTCTTTCGTAGGTGAGCCCATGATTAGACAGAGCATTGCATTTACCAAACACCCTTTTCTTTCAATGGCGAATATTATAAAAGGAATTTTAATTTAAATGCTGAATCCGAAATGTTCCATTATTATGTGATACAAAAACGAAGATATCTCTGAACTTAGTCCCTAATTCCGGTCAGTAATAACAGCATATTCAATTTACCTTTAAATATGACAAACAAACCTTACTCTTTGGACGCTTTGGTTATTTGGAGAGTCCAATACGTTTTCCACAAACTTTTTTCGAAAGTTTCTGTGTCTGCAACCTTGCGTTTCACACAAATAATGTCATTACCTGAAAAAATGTAGTAGCCTTTAATACATGTTTTTTGAGCCATAAAATTGAGTTTCGGCAGACAAGAGCTCTCCAAGAGCTCAACTTTTTTATTTAACTTAGCTTTTGATGAAGGATTCAGTGCACGCATCATTGACCAGGCCTTACACTGATTTAATTGACCTCCACCCAAAATTGCTTAACACAAGGGTTCATCCAGAGATGACTTATACCTTCTTTCATTCTACGCTTAAGTTATGAAATTGAAAAACTCTGAAACACCTTGATTTCAGAGCTTTTATTCCCTCTACAAGTGGGCCGCGGTGGCCCGTTTGGAGGTAGATTGGCATTTAATTAACGTCGCACTGGATCAACAACATGAGCTATTGGGTCCGGTCCGGGATCAACCCCGGAAGGAATCCGAAAACAACACCACGTAATTTTGAACCAGATGACGAGGTCACACCTGAGCTTGCACCACACCTCTCCAAACTTCCCCACTACGCCAACGTGAGGACATTTGAGGACATATCCGGTTCCAGTCCGTTGCTCTTCCAAGTAGGCTACCGCGACCCTCAACACTGTTAGAAAGTTTCTCATTAAGATTTAGACAGGTAGGTAATGGTAATGGTAATTTTTAGTTAACGTCGTACTAGAGCAACACAACGGGCTATTGACGACGGTCCAGGATCAGTCCCTTAAGGGAAAGATCCGAGGACAACACCTCGTAATTTTGAACCACGGTCAGATGACATTTAGACAGAGTTGATTTAACGTCGCTCCGGAGAAATGGGTTATTGGCGACGTTCCGGGTAATTGGTAATTTTTAATTAAAGTCGTACTAGAGTAACACAACGGTCTTGACGACCGCCCGGGATCAATCCCCTAAGGAAAGATTAGAGTACAACACCCCGTAATTTGGAACCATGGTCAGATGACGAGCCGATGACCCGGGATTAATCCTTGAAATAAATATAGAAAAGCTTTATATATTTTAATTCATTTGACACACTAGTAAATTATGATAGTGTTTCCGCGCCTTTCTATTTACCTTATAGTTTGCCAGAGGGGTGCCAATTCGAAACTTGATCCAAACAATGACCTTGTACGTGGGGATTGGTGTACGTAAAATTTGCCATCTCTTCTTCACAGGGCATGGCTCATTCCCAACCTACCTAACGAGGTATTAGAAAATCTAGTCAGAAAGTTGCTTCTGCGGTGAAATCGGCACAGCTCTACATTACACCATAGTTTGCCCCTTTATAGCATCGTGGCATATGAGGACATGCCTACCACCTTAAAATCGCATGGCTCAGCAACATTGCATGTAACAAGGTTTATAGGGTCCAAATTATAAAAGTTACAACTTAAAAATTATTCATATATATATATATATATATATATATATATATAAATGAATAATTTTTTAATTGATAAAATATATATATATATATATATATATATATTTGTATCGATCTAATGTGAAATTTTTTGCAGATTTCAAATCCGTTGAAAGTTTACTCTATCTTTAACGATCTAGGAGATAGAAAAAACAACTACATAACTCCAGTTAAAAATTTTTTTTTCGTCGGCTGAAATCGTTCCTCCACAAAAGCAAACGGAAACGTAAAAAATAAATTTAGTATCTGTCATCTCTTTATGATGTTGCCATTCTAAAAAAAATAATGATATTAAATACCATTAATTTAATTTTAAAATGTCATAGATTGAATTTAAAATTCGGGCTCGCACAAAATTGCAAAAAATTCGGACTACCTGTGTGTCAAATATCATTACTGGAAGTGCCATAGATTTGTCAATACAATGCGTACACGCACACACACACACAAACAGTTCCTTCTGTAATAGTAGAGATGAAACCTAGTATAATGATTTATGTAGTTACTGTATAGATGTAATTATGTGTGTGTATCAAAGTAATGTGTGTGTGTGTGTTCTAATATTCTCGTTAAACATGTCACCTTGGTGGCACGCTCTTTCATCCGAAAGACGCTTATTTAATCTGGTACAGTATCTCACACGACACCAGGCATGGTAGTGTGTGTTAGTATTATTTAAATTTGTCGTGGCCTCGATTTTCCTCACGTTGAGGTGGCGTGGAAGTGAGGAGAAAGTTGTATGAAGTCAGATGTGATCTCTCCGTCTGACCGTGGTTCAAAATTACGTGGTGTTGTCCTCGGACCATTTCCTTCAAAACTGATCCCGGACCGTCACCAACAATCCGTTGAGTTGCTTCAGTGCGACGTGAATTCGACTATCTACCCCGCATTCGAAGGTGGACAACTTAAAAAGGCGATTAAAGGGACGACTCTATTCAAAGTTAACATTTTTAGACTCGTTTTATCCCTACTGTTTGTTTACTTTCCAAATGATGGACGTTGTGCTCTTCGTCGAAAAATAGCTGTTAATCTTTTACATGATCTTAATCAGTCAATTTTTGAAGCATCTAATACTTGTGTGTGTGTGAATACATGTTTTATTTTTTATTAATTTCCCTTCCCCACCCCGCCCGTTGAGTATTACCATGATTTCATCAGCAAGGTAAATAAAATTGCCATCGAAAAAGAGTCTTGATTGTTAAATTACTTTCACGAATACTTTAAACTGATAATAAAAGCTTGTAGGAGATAGGCTGAAAATGTATATCAATATTTCTTTTGAACAAGGTCTTTTATTAGCTTACCCATGCCTCTCGGAAATATTAAATAAAATACATAAAATAATTTTTTTTGATAATTCATAGTAATTAGTATAGTAATTAGCTGGTTCTCCAATAAACCTTCAGACTAATATATTATTTGCAGAAACGAACTCGTGTTTAAAGTTAACAAATTCAAGAGATATCGTAAGTTAAAATATTACAAAATTATTAAATCAAATACATAAAATAATTTTAATAATTATTACCATATTAATTTAAATAAATAAATAATAATTACCTAAAATAATAATTACCATGTTAATTTAGTTCACACTAGGCTTCTAAAGTTTCACAACTATTTTTTAATGCCCAACAACAGACCTCTTGGGCACTACAAATGGTGAACTGACAAATATTTGGGAAGAAGTCCCCAATGGCTAAACCGCTGTTGCTTGTTCAGGGGTAATCACGAATATCCGAGATCTTAAAAACCTAGATTAGGACCCCGGTATCTACTGTGTGTCAAGTAGTTGGTAAATAATTGAATTTGCATTGGAGGAAGCACACTGACCATTGACGACACCGAAGGTCGGGGATCAATCCCCTAAGGGAAAGATCCCAGAACAACTACACCTAATTTGGAACCACGGTCAGGTGACGAAGTAAAACTTTAGCTGGCATCCCACTCTCCACATCCCACTTGAAGTCACGACAGATTTAAAGTACACCAGCCGTCGGGTACACGACGGACTTTCGATGGATCGAATTTTGAACTCACTTCTTTATTTCTTTCATCTCGCTTATCATCAGTCAAATAAACCATGTAAACTAGACTTTTTTAAGTATTTCTGATTCACATCTTCCTTTGCCTCAATATATATTCCAGCTGCTCATTTTTATTAGCTGACCAACCGGTCTAGTGGTTAAGATGTTAGCCTCTAAATTGGAAGGTTCTTGGTTCGAATCGTTGGGTTGGCGTGGAAGTTTGGAGAGTGGATTGCCAGCTCAGGTGTTGCTTCGTCATCTCACCGTGGTTCAAAATTACAAGGTGTTGTCCTTGGGACCTTCCCTTAGGAGACTGATTCCGAACCGTCGTCAATAGCCCTTTGTGTTGCTCTAGTACGACGTTAACTAAAATTACCATTACCTGGTAAGAATCCGGGCCAGTGCATGGATGTTTGTAAGCGTATTGTGTAGAGGCGGTTGGTGCACCTTAAATCTGTGGTGGCCGTAAGTCCTTACATTGGATTGGTGTGGAAGTTTGGAGAGTGGGGTGCCAGGTCAGGTGTTGCCTCGTCATCTAACCGTGATTCCAAATTACGCGGTGTTGTCAATGGGACCTTCCCTTAGGAGACTGATTCCGAACCGCATCTTACCAACCTTTAATGGAATAGAAGACATGGGGAAATTTAAGGCCCACTCAGGTGTTGCCTCGTCATCTAACCGTGATTCCAAATTACGCGGTGTTGTCCTTGGGACCTTCCCTTAGGAGATTGATTCCGAACCGCATCTTACCAACCTTTAATGGAATAGAAGACATGGGGAAATTTAAGGCCCGCTCAGGTGTTGCCTCGTCATCTAACCGTGATTCCAAATTACGCGGTGTTGTCCTTGGGACCTTCCCTTAGGAGATTGATTCCGAACCGCATCTTACCAACCTTTAATGGAATAGAAGACATGGGGAAATTTAAGGCCCGCTCAGGTGTTGCCTCGTCATCTAACCGTGATTCCAAATTACGCGGTGTCGTCCTTGGGACCTTCCCTTAGGAGATTGATTCCGAACCGCATCTTACCAACCTTTAATGGAATAGAAGACATGGGGAAATTTAAGGCCCGCTCAGGTGTTGCCTCGTCATCTAATCGTGATTCCAAATTACGCGGTGTTGTCCTTGGGACCTTCCCTTAGGAGATTGATTCCGAACCGCATCTTACCAACCTTTAATGGAATAGAAGACATGGGGAAATTTAAGGCCCGCTCAGGTGTTGCCTCGTCATCTAATCGTGATTCCAAATTACGCGGTGTTGTCCTTGGGACCTTCCCTTAGGAGATTGATTCCGAACCGCATCTTACCAACCTTTAATGGAATAGAAGACATGGGGAAATTTAAGGCCCGCTCAGGTGTTGCCTCGTCATCTAACCGTGATTCCAAATTACGCTGTGTTGTCCTTGGGACCTACCCTTAGGAGATTGATTCCGGACCGCATCTTACCAACCTTTACTGGAATAGAAGACATGGGGAAATTTAAGGCCCGCTCAGGTGTTGCCTCGTCATCTAACCGTGATTCCAAATTACGCGGTGTTGTCCTTGGGACCTTCCCTTAGGAGATTGATTCCGAACCGCATCTTACCAACCTTTAATGGAATAGAAGACATGGGGAAATTTAAGGCCCGCTCAGGTGTTGCCTCGTCATCTAACCGTGATTCCAAATTACGCGGTGTTGTCCTTGGGACCTTCCATTAGGAGATTGATTCCGGACCGCATCTTACCAACCTTTACTGGAATAGAAGACATGGGGAAATTTAAGGCCCGCTGATTCGTTGGTTTCTCACCTCTTGATCTATGACGTCACGCACTCATAGTGCACACTGCGCATACGTGAGATGTATCAATATTTATTTGCAATGTTTGTGAAAAAAAGTTGGAAACTGCTTCGATCGAAAACAGAATACTAATGAAAAAGAAAACGATAGCTTTTAGATACCAAGCGATAGTTCAACGGTTTGTGCCGTGTACTCGTAAACGTGATTGTAAATGTTTTGTTTAAATGCAGTTTTAATTCCAGTATAGATTCTACACACACAATTTAAAAATAGTCCATTTTCGAACTTTAAAGGACACTTGGGTCCTTGAACAGAATAGAAGGCGGAAACGGAAGATTTTCCGGTATTTCTAGGGATCTGTTGCATGGATTCGTTATTTATGTTCCAGATGTTTTGCTATGTGGGTTTTAAAAGAGTTAATTTTCAGATCATGTCTTATTTTTCGGTATTTCGCTGAAACCATCTGGCTTTAGAGATGGTTCTGAGGGTAGTAGATTGGAGGATTTCAAGGGTGTTGTTATTTGTAGATCCCCAGATTTGGCTTGTGCAGGCGATGAGTTTCTTCGCACGGAGTTGTATGGGATGTGTGAACTTTCGGAACTTGAAAACCTTTTCATTCTTAATCGGATATTTACTAAACAGCTCGGAATTTTCTTGCATAACAGATTAAATTGGATAATTAAGGTTCCCATATTGTATGAAAACATGAACAAGCAAAAAACATGTTTTCACGATGTTTTTGAAAATAGTACTTACGATTGTCATGAAGCAGTATGTAGATTTTTTTAACTTCGCAATCATTTAATAATTCGAAAAAATATTGTGCTAAGTATTTCTTCAGTTGTCATTAAATCACATCCATAATAAAACCATAGGAGTTATTAAAAAATGTGATCAGTATATGAGCTAAATTCATCATTTAATACAAATTATTAATAAAAAATATTTCTTAGTCGTACCAAAAGAGTCCTATTATAACCCAAAAATAGTATTTCTTAAAGAAATACCAATCATTGAATTAGAGATGTCTGATATCCTCAGCTGCTTTCGTTTGCTACCAGCTTTCACTTGAAATTTCGTACCGAGTGCACGTGAAGGCATCACGTACTATTTAAGGCGTCACATAGTGACTTCATAGATGACAATTTGAAACCAACGAATCAGCCAGCTTAAAATTTCCCCATGTCTTCTACTCCAGTAAAGGTTGGTAATATGCTTCTGGACCATCATCAATAGCCCGTTGTGTTGCGTTGCTTTAGAGTACGACGTAAATTAAAAATTACCAAACTTATCAAATCCCCATTTCTATTAAAAATGTCTTTGAATAAAATTAAATACTTAAATTGCAGAAATTTCATTTTAAAATATTCAATTTAATTGCATTTTAAAGCTAATCAGAAGGATATAATCACTTTTATTCATCCGTTCTTCAAGTCTGGTAACAAAATGGAAAATAGCGTGATTTTCTTGGACTAAAGCCACGACTGCTAAAGGTACTATGACACGATTCAAAAATATGTGATCTGCTCATCTGATCTATGTACTAAACATTAGAGATAGTGAGACAAAAAAATATGAAACCAATTGTTTAAAAAATATCGCAAAGGGAAATATTTACATATCCTTGCGCATGAAACGGGCATGACCAATCCAGTAACAATTGCACCCGGTTTTTTTTTTATCAGCGTTACGAAAACTTTCAAAAGCAATTTGAAACAGGATATAAATTCTTCACTTTCTTCTCTGAAAACAAAACTGGAAGTTCCCAGAAAAGGAGATAAAGCAATAAGATATTCTCTGAAAAATTCTAAGCTTTTATATTCGAGGCTTAATGCACGTTATAAGTCAGACTTCACGTTTTAGACGGCATTGTATCATTTTATTTAAGTCACGAGTGTTTCATTCATCAGGTGGGTAGGTGAATATAGGATCCACTGGAGTAATACCACGAGCGATTGGTGACGATCAATTGGCGATAACAAGATAGTCTTTGGCTGGTTCAAGTTTCGCAGTAGCAACCCTATGGTTGCTAATCCGTTATTCTTCCAACTGGGCGATCGTGGCCCATGTAAGCGGCTCAGGTTCGATTCTGTTAACTTACCCTGAGTGTTTTTTTAACTTCTGTGTGAGTAAAACTAGATTTGTGTAATATCCATTACTTGAGTCGTCAGTTTTTTGTTTTGAGCAACTTGGAATAATATGCGCGCTAAAAACTCAACCTTACACCATAAAGCCCAACGATCCTAAGACTCCAAATTTTCAAAGATCCGTTTATTTTTTGGCAATAAAACGAATGGAAACGAAAGACCACACAGTCGAAACGTTTTCATTGGTAATGGGTATACTTTGGATGGTAGGAACGAAAAAAAAATGAATTTTTAATGAATACTTGAAAACGAGAACATATCAATAAATTGATCGCACAAATGTACGAATAATTATATCGCAAATCATTTGAATGTCAGAGACAAAAGTCAAACCTTCAAGATAACACAGAATCCGATACATTTTTTAAAAGAAACAGAAAATTTAATGTGAGCTTTCAAATTAAATTTTCGAAGTTAATGCGTGTTTATTTATGTACCTTCCCTTTTACGAATATTTTGCTAATTATATGCTCACTTATTTACTATAAGCGTAGAAATTTATTTCAAATCCCTGCAGTATTATTAGTAATATAAATCCATTTGCGGTATTCGACGTCATTTCCTTTTATTTTTGAACAATAAAAACGAATGTAGACAAACGAACGCACAGTCGAAACATTTTCAATGGTAATGGGTATACTTTGGATAGTAAGAACTAAAAAAATATGTTAAGTATTCTGTATTTATAGAAGTTGTTCCAATGTTTTTGGGATAAAACAACCCCTAAATCACAGAAACCAAAAAATCAGAATTATCACAAGAATTATTTCTTATCGTCTCACAGATGTTCACTACAGCATGAATTAATATTATTATAAAAAAAAAACATTCACAGTAGCTGTGCTGGTATAAATTGAGAGTACAACTTCTAAAAATTAAGTGTCAGGCGTCATTTTGCGACCACGGCGTTAATAACTTTAATCCTCCTGGTCGTTTGTCTTCGTGATATTGCCCTGTAGTTACTTCTCATGCAAAAATCTGTTGTAAATTGTGACCAGTACTAGAACCTACTTGGATCTTCATTCCCATTAGGTACAAAAGCAGTTTTTTCTTGATGAGGTATCTCGTCGAAAAACTGACAAGCTCTTGATGGACGAGGTACCTCGTCATCTGCAAAATTAACGAAATATCTCGTCGAAACCACCTAAAGAGTTAAGGCTGATTGTCATGATTATCCTCATACTTTTTGACCGCGTATTAAAAAAGTACCCTGTATCGTCGCGATTCAGTTTCATAAAAAAAGTAACTAGCAATTCCCGAGAAACTCTTCTTTATTGGTGTCCAGTGTTATTTTGACAAAATCAGCTTCACCTGGGAAGCCGCTGGATCATGGCAAGAGACCGAGGATTTCCGTCAGATGAAGAAAGGGTGGACTCGCTGGGAACCTGCTGACATCTCATCTGTGGAAGGATCTAGGCATTTACGGTGGTTATAGCGTCAGGAAATGACGTTCGTGTCACTAGTGCCTCTCAGGAACAACCTAATTCGGTCCTCCTCCGTTCGATGTCTCTCGTCATCTCTCCTACTTTTTGTCAAGACTGAAAAAGGGCGATGCACCCCTTCTGTCTTGCCAAAAAGAAGGAGAGGAACCCCTTTTCGCTAAGGACAAGACTCTCGCCAATCCAGCGGAAATCCCCAAGTTTCGTCCATACATAAGATGAAGCGAGGGTCATCAAGATTGCAACATAACAACCCAATGTATACTTACGTGGCAATAATCCCTTAAGTAGGACAAAAATGCAATTGGTGTGAAAACACAAAGCCACGACAAACTAAAGCCAAAACCACATACAAAAATTGAAGCAACCGAGTTTTACTTGCCAATCCAACAATTTCCAGCCGACCAACCGGTATAGTGGTTAAGGTGTTAGCCTCTAGATCGGAAGGTTCCTGGTTCGAATCCGGGTTCGGGCATGGATGTTTGTAAACGTATGGTGTAGAGGCGGCTGGTGCACCTTAAATCTGTCGTGGCTGAAAGTCCTCACGTTGGGTTGGCGTGGAAGTTTGGAGAGTGGGGTGCCAGCTCAGGTGTTGCTTCGTCATCTGACAGTGGTTCAAAATTACGAGGTGTTGTCCTCGGATCTTTCCCTTATGGGACTGATCCCGGACCGTCGTCAATAGCCCGTTGTGTTGCTCTAGTACGACGTTAACTAAAATTACCATTACCAACAATTTCCACGAGTTGGCCTCATCTGACCGTGGTACAAAACTTAGTGATGTTGTCCTCGGTTCTTTCCTCTGGGGACTGATCCTGGACCGTCGCCAACAGCCCGTTGCGTTGCTCCAGTGCGACGTTAATTAAATTCCTACCTACCACAAGTTGGCACCTACCCCCCACCTTCCCCGCATGTGTCAAAAAAAAACCCAAAACAACCAACACAGCGACTGAGGAACCAAAACTTTAACGATAATTTTTTAAATCAGAAAATGGTTTTCCATATCTTCACTTTCCTTGGCGCCCAATTGGCGACGCTCTTGGCGTCCACACCTCGGCGTTCTCCGAGCCGCGCAACACACGTGCTCCGACGGTAACCTGTTGCGCTTCATTTCGACTTTGCACCCCTTCCTCTTATCATTCGCGATGCACTGCTTTGGGCTCTGATCTGTTTCAGGTGCTGGAGATAAGTTTTTTGGGGTTGATTTATGTATCGTTCTCTCCCTCCGCCACCGATACCCATCTCTGCCCGTTTTTCTGCTTTAGTGAATCTGCGCTCTTCACTCGAATAGCAGCTGTCTCGGAATTGGATTTCCCCGAAAATTATGGATACTAGCGAAAGTACCGCGAAGGTAGTCGACACGACGTACAAGGTGAGTGATTTTAACTAAAAATATTAACTATATTTAAACTATATTGAGGAGAAAATGAATGTGTCAAATGTTTTAGATACAGATTAGGTGTGAACAGTTTGAAAAACAAAATTAAATTCTTATGTGTTTCACCTGACGTTCGTGAAAAGTATATCTCACTAAAGATTACAAATTTTAGAAAATATTTGTACACTATTCACCCTCCTGGTGGTTGTCTTGACGAGGTATGTCGTCATAAGAAAAACTGACCAGACCTTGATAGATGAGATGTCTCGTCATTCGAACAAAACTGACCAGATCTTGTTCGATTGACGAGACATCTCATCTATCAAGATCTGGTCAGTCTTGTTCGATTGACGAGACATCTCATCTATCAAGACTGACCAGATCTTGATAGATGAGATGTCTCGTCATTCGAACAAAACTGACCAGATCTTGATCCTGTCACCATAAAAAGTCGGCAGTATCTTGATGAGATACCTCTTAATTAGCAAAATCGGTCTGATATTGATGAACGAGATATTTCGGCGCCACCACTTGGAGGGTAAGTTTTATCATGGTGTTTATAATAGATCCAAAAGACTGTCTGGTATGATAAATTAGTGTTGAACTGACGGATTTCTTATGTTTTGAAAACGTATTGATGGAGATTTTCCCCGAATATTATGCAGGATCCTGGACCGAGCATTGTGTTAACTTACAGGTCTTAGAGTACACAAAATCTGTCTTCAACGCAATTTTCTTTAAATTCTCACTCTTTTACCTGAATCTTGCAAGAACATCGGCCCATGTCCGAATTCCCGCATGACTTATGCCCACATCACTTCAAGGTAATGAAAACTTTAACAGAAAAAGAAAATGTCCTGGCAAAACATGAAAGAATCAAACATTGGAAAGTATTTTTGGTTTTTCCTGTATTAAAAATTAAAAAAATAATCATTATTATATCAGCTTTTTGCCAATAATTTACAAATTGGACGTTTGTCCTTTTCCCGTCTAAATACAGATGTATTTAGTTGTCGAAATCGGCAAAGAAACTCGAAAGGTGGACAAGCCTAGATTCGAGGAAATACTATTTCATTTTATTTTCTCTTGCTTTGCTTACAAAAACGAATTAATTTGAAGCTTGTTCTAAACATCAAAGTATTACGAAAGCTTACTTTAACAGCTAAATCAAACGAATTTTTGCTCTGTACTTGTTCGTGCAGGTTCGTTTAATAAATAGGTTCTTTAATAAATAGGTTCTTTAATAAATAGGTTCTTTTAATAAATAGGTTCTTTTAATAAATAAGTTCTTTTAATAAATAAGTTCTTTTAATAAATAAGTTCTTTTAATAAATAGGTTCTTTTAATAAATAAGTTCTTTTAATAAATAGGTTCTTTTAATAAATAAGTTCTTTTAATAAATAGGTTCTTTTAATAAATAGGTTCTTTTAATAAATAGGTTCTTTTAATAAATAGGTTCTTTTAATAAATAGGTTCTTTTAATAAATAGGTTCTTTTAATAAATAGATTCTTTTAATAAATAGATTCTTTTAATAAATAGGTTCTTTTAATAAATAGGTTCTTTTAATAAATAGGTTCGTTTAATAAATAGATTCGTTTAATAAATAGATTCGTTTAATAAATAGATTCGTTTAATAAATAGATTCGTTTAATAAATAGATTCGTTTAATAAATAGGTTCGTTTAATAAATAGGTTCGTTTAATAAATAGGTTCGTTTAATAAATGGTTCGTTTAATAAATAGGTTCGTTCGTTTAATAAATAAGTTCGTTCGTTTAATAAATAGGTTCGATTTTATCATATGTATGAAGAACTTGCTGCTTATTCATAATATTGACTTATCTGAGAAGGTTTATGGCTTTCGTTACCTTGGATAGATCTAATCTGTTTTCTTTAGCCAAAGCTGGTCCATTCATCCCATAAAATGAATCTTCAGAATAAAAATAGAAATTATTCGACACTCGCTAATGCATTTTATCGTGATCTTTGCAGTCAAATAGAAAATAATTGTAAGGGTAATCTGAAAAAAGTACTTCAGTCACATTAAATTATATTTTTCTGTACAAAATTGTGTGGAACATTCGAACTTTGAATACAACATTTCCAAACAGTAAAAAAGCCATATTTTCGAGTTATTTCCAATATTTGAAATAACCGATAGATTTACTATCCTTTAAGTGCTTTTCTGGCAAAGGAAATAAGAATTGTTTTTATTTTATTGCTTTCGACTAAGTCTTTTAGTACCCTTGAGCACGCGTCGGGTAATACGATACACGATAAGAATTTGAAGGGTGCATGTGAGGTAAGACGTTTAAAGACTAGCACGAGCATGTTTATCACAGTGTAAAAACTACTAAAACTTTCCAACAAAATAAAAATGATATAAAAACAAATTGGAAAGTACTTGTTTCGAGAGTACTTGTGCATATATTATGCACCAAAACAACTTAATAAAATTTTTCTGGGCATGTGCATCCTATTAGAAATTTGGAATAAGCTTTATGGCTTAGTTGTCTAATATTTTGTACACACCATAAGCTACTTTTCCATAGGAAGTTAGAAGAAAAATCTACCTTACAGAAGTTGCTGCCTTAAAAAAAATATTTTTAATTTATTGCTGTGGGGTTTTAATGGTAAAACAGCATGCATCTAGCTGTGCTGCCTATTGTGGAACAAAAGAATAGGTACCACTCATAATTTGGCAATGAGTTCCCAAATATGACGCCCAAATAACACGTTTGAAAACTTTATGAAATGTTAATTGACTTGTTTCGTATTGTTACCTTGCAAAGACTTTGATTTTCAATGAAATGCTACCAAATTTTACGTTTACTTCACTGCAACAATTATTTCTTTTTAAAAATCATCGAAGCCTAACTTCTACATCTTTCATAACTGACTCGATCGTTTCGATTTGCATAAAGAAATTAGTTTGACACTGACTCGGCTCTTCCCACTCACGTCTCCAGTACCGGGTTATAGGACGGATTACAGTACCAAATTAGAGTACGGGCCCTAGTACTTGATTACGGCCCCCTGTTGAAATAAAAAAAAATGTATAGCAGGTACATAAATTTTAACCTACTCAGACTCTTACACCAACCTTTTTTCCTTAGAACTATCGGCGTACTCCTTTTTATGAAAAATGAGAATGCTTATAATTTTTGAACTTATAAGATAGATTGCACATTACAACTGAAAAACATTTCATTTCACCGTCCACGCTGACATGATACCGACGCCCCGCTCCCTATGTGTAGGTTTTGCTCTACGTTGAAAACTTTGCACAACGATCTCCCGTAGACCTCGACTTCTGTATCATGTTTCCGACGTCCTTATGAGTGACCCCTTTGACCTCGGTCCAGGTAACATGATGCCGACGACCCCATGTTAGTTTCGCTCGTAGATGAATGGATCTCTCACCCACATGGATCTCGTCTCTGGTACTATTATTGTCCTCGGTATTGTCCTAGGATCTTTCCCTGAGGGTTTCATCCCGGACAGTCGCTACTAGCCTGTAGTCTTGCTCCAGTGCGACGTTAAATAAATACCTACACACTAGCACGAGTGGATTTCACTGTATTGAAATTTCCTTTACAACCCCCTAGATCTCTGCTCCGGTACCATGATTCCGAAGATCCTCGTGCTTACGTTTCAGTCTACTGTGAACGTTTTGCTCTACGACGACCCTAGACTAGTTCACCAGTGCTATGATTATTATCATGCCCTACTACCGCCGATTTTGCCCAGTACCATGATTATCATTTGTGGGTTTCGCTCAACATTGAATGTTGACCCACAAAGACTAGATAGATACAGAGTCCGGGGCTTTAATGACCTCCTTTAATGAAATCATTTGACTTAAATGAAGCTTTAACCCTTCTGGTGGAAGCCAGGAGGTTTCCTATATAAGCAAAGAAATCAGCAAGAACTTTATAACTAGATATTCAGCAGAATTGCTCAAGTAAGGATGCACGAAATATTCTGCCAAAACCATTTGGAGTCTTAACATCGCACTTAGTTTGATAACTTCTGTGGTCATGATTATTTAAATAATACATATGGATGCAATAGAAGAGGAGGTAATTCATGATCCTACACAGAGGATCATTTCTAGCCAAATGTAAGCATTCAATTCCGGATGTTTCCACTGTCCTCTGTTCCGAAATCATTCACTGACTAGTAGATGATCGTACACGCCATTAGAGATGAGTAAAATTCTGTAGGTTGCGCAAGATTTAGAGGACTACTTGGGAAATACCGATTCGATTAGGAAACGTGCGGGAGGTATGCGCTGAGCAACTCCAACCTGTTGCGTTTAGCGGGATGCTGATGCGTTAGGGCACAGGTGCAGAGTACTAAACACTATTGAGCAATACCTCATTTTCAGACGGTAGAAGTTGGAGAGAATCGTTTATCAATAATAGGGATTTCGTTGAGTACAATAGAAATAAAATTACTGATGTCAGTGAAAGGCAAACTTGTATTTCAATTGAATATTGCAATAAAAAATTTGATTTAAAATACACGAATTGGAAGCAAAGAATATGTTTTTTTTCATTACATCCCGCTTTTAAATGATTTCCAGATAGTCAGCATTATATATATGTTATATGCCTTTCACTTAATCCTGGTGTAAATCGTAGAGCTTAAGTATTCGATTTTGTTCTTGCATTAATTATGGTAATTATTGCAAATCTGAAGTTAAACCTTCAATTGACACAGTAAGGATTTCATCCACGAAAATTTTTCATTAAGTAAAAGCAAGTTAAACTTGCTTTGTACTTGAGAGTACCAAAGTATAATACCCGTTAAGGTCAAAACAATACTTACACACGTAATAATTTCATATTGTATTTTCAAACACATTATTTTTTACACAATATTTTTTTTACACAAAGCCTTTTCAAACTGGAATTACTGGATTCACTGAAATCGGAATAGATAACAATAGAATGTTCCTTTTTAAGATAAGAATTGCATATTTAGCATCCTTTGACTCATTTTTATTCAATGTTTTTTAAAACAAATCATCTCTTTACGGTTCCTATTGACGTTATTGCATTTAGAACGATTTATATACATCCCGTCATCTTAAAAATTGTTTCTGTCGTCGCTTCAGTATGATTATATAAGCGATAAAATTAGGAAAAGAGTAGTTTTAAATTGAAATTGTATTTAAAACTATCAAAACGAAAGTAAAAAGATTGAATGCCTTCTTACAAAATTAAAAAGACTGAAAACTAAGCGAGGAAATAAACTAGCAGCATATCTCTTCAAACTTTTTGTTCCTTAACTATTTTTTGCATACAAACTTTGGGAATTTGGTAGAATGTTTTTTGCATAATCTAGTTCTTGAAAATTTGCGTGTTCAGGCCTGTATCACCCCCACCCCCTGCGAGTAATGGGCTGCGCAAGTTCGTATCCTCACTTGGTGTATTTCTTGTCAGTAAAACTTTCCTTGTATGTATCCATTTACTTGACGTTTGCTTGGCCAAATATGGCCCTTGGGTCATAAAGCTCAACTAATGTCACCCAAACGATTCTCTTTTGTCAATTCATTGACCACATCACATGCAGCCATTAGAAATGCTTTTGTACCGACTGCTTTCGTCATTGAAATTACCATTACTAAAATTTCTGGTAATTTGGCAATCGTTATTTGTGAAGCTCAGTTACCACTTCATTTTCAAAATGATTAATAAGAAAGTCAGAATATAATTCACACGTTTGTAATGTTCGTAATTAAATGAAGACTGTATAATATTTACAAAAGTACTTTTGATTATTTCAAAACACGTTCAATGAGATGACAAAGGGTTCACACAAGATGACATGAACTCTAGCGAAATCTATGTCTCATCAGGGTTCCGCATCTCCGGATCCAGGTTCGGGCCCCTCACGAAGTACACACGCATCAGAAGTGTTTGTTAAACATTTCACAACTGTAAGATATTTCCGTACATTTGTTGAGCAGTTTTGTTATAGATACAACGAGGGCCGTGGTAGCTCGGTTAGTAGCGGACTAGCAACCGTAGGGTCACGTGTTCGAAACTCAATCCAACCAAAGACCCCGTGTACATGGGGTTGGTGTACTTTAAATATGCCGTGTCCTCAAATGTTCTCATATTGGCGTTGTGTGGAAGGTTGGGGTGTCAGCTCGGATGTGACCTCGTCAACTGACCGTGGTTTCGTAGATCTTGGACATTGGTATAAGGGTACTGTCGACCACCCAATTAGCCCTCGTATAGTAAAAAAGGGTTCGTTGGAGCATCAAACCATCGCCCCTAGGTCGTCCGCTTCTTGACAACTATCACAAGGAATCTAACCAGTGGTATGTCCGCCGTCTTACTCTGGGGAACTCAATTCTACGGACTTCCAGCCATTAAACGAAGTGCGCCGCCACTATCCATCAAAAACTAAAATTGGCCGCAGGTCCTTTGTTATTCGTTCGCATATACGCATAGCCTTGGAGGTTATATGGCAAACAACTTTCTTCGCGTGAAAAGCCGTCGCTTTTAGGTCAAGTTCATACCTGAATGGCGCGCGTAATGGCGCCGAACGTTTTTCTTTCCGTTGCTATTAAAACATCCGAGAGTTCTGCTATTTCAGGTTGTGTTAATTTAGTTGGTTGAGGTGCCGGCTATGAAGAGTCTATTCAGTTTGTGTGCGTCTACTTACTGTTTGGGAGGATGACGAGTTTATGTTTGAGTTCGGGAAAATGTGCTGCTTGATGATTGCAGGCAATTTGCGGTCTGGAGTTCAGGGGATTTTATAACAATAGAAAATGTTATCTTAAAATATAGCGGTAGCGTAACATTGATTATTAGCTACGCCGTGATTCGACAGAAAGCTAAAAAGTATTATACATAGCACTTCACAACTTTATAAGTTAATTGCATTTGCCGTTGTTTTAATTCTGCAAAGACAATGAAAATTATTTTTTGCCTCAATTTAGCCCTCTAAGTTAACATCAACAAGGTACCTCGTCTGTCAATATCTGGCCAATTTTTCTAATGACGAGATATCTCGTCATCAAGATTGCCGAATTTTCTATGATAAATTTTCAAGATTTGGTCAGTTTTCTTCGAGGTATCTCGGCTATAAAGATCTGGTCAGTTTTGCTGATGAAACGAAATATCTCGTCGAGACAATCACCAGGAAAGTTGAAATGTTCAAATTAAAGTTTAAAAGCAGTATCGTCCCAGTCCCCGTAGTAGCCGACCATCTGGTATGGTGGTTAGGTGTAAACCTCTAGATCGGAAGATTTCTGGTTCGAATCCAGGTAAGTGTATGAATGTGGGTGTAGAAGCGGCTGGTGTACCTTAAATCTGTCTTGGACGAAAGTCCTGACTTTGGGTTGGTGTGGAAATTTGGAGAGTGGGGTACCAGCTCATGTGTTGCCTCGTCATCTGACCGTGGTTCAAAATTACATGGCGTTTTCCTCGGATCTTCCCTTTGGTGATTGTTCCCGGGCCGTCGTCAAAAGCCCGTCGTGTTGCTCTAGTACGACGCTAGTTAAAAATTACCATTACCCAGTCCCTGTAGTGGTAGTCTGATACAAAACCCTTTTCAAAATTGTGACCATTGGTTTAGAGAAAATGGACCTTTTTGTTCAAAGTACTTTATTTGTAGTGATCCTCTTTCCACTATGTTTACTGAACAATGTTTGGAGCACAGAAATTTTAGTTGTTGTAGCGCTTTAAACAATAAGTTTTCTGAAAAAAAGAGAAATTGAGATTTTCTTTGCCTATGAGCTTGATTTCTCAACCCAGGAGGTTGAGATACAGAGAAATAGTTAGGGCAGGCAATATTTGGAACACCTACCCTATCCGTCATTAGCAAAATTGACCGAACCTTGGACAATGTCTCGTCAAAATCTTGCGGAGCGCAAGTAAACACGGACATCACAACCCAGAGGTGCACTAGTAATTTGTTCTCTTTCGTTTAACCCCTCTGGCCTGCCTTTGCTTTTGTCCCTTCCTCCTTGTGTGAATTGTTTCATCTTGCCTTTGGAGTAGCTTATACTTTTTCGGATCTTTCGTCATAAAGCCAAAACCAGCTAATCTTGTTTCAATTTAAGTCTTTGTTTCATGTCCCTTTCAGAAATTGCATACAATATTCAGAATGCAAATATAGTTTGGTTAAACAAAACAGACAACACGCCAGTCGAAGAATAGCGGCAACTCAAAAAACACAAGGTAGGCCCTTTAAAAGGCCCGTCTGAAACGCTATTGATGTAGAAGAATAAGTATGTCTACACATTTCTACTGCTAACATATTTGTACCACTGTTAATAGCTATCACAATGCAACGCTCTGTAATTAGAATTCAGGTTTTCTTTTGAGCCTACAGAGCTACGTATAACGTGTATGCACTGAAGAAAGTTTGGAATAAACGGAATCAACAAGGAGTTATTTCTCAACGGGATAAAATAGTCCGAAACTGGTCTTTTCTTTAAGCTGTAGCGAAGTGTTGACTTCACTTGCATTTTTTCCCGGCAATCTGACACCTCAAAAACTTGGGTTTTACCGTTAAACTTCTGCTCAGAGAAGCCGGCATCGCAACCTTTTCTGTTTTTTGAGGCTGGGAGCCTTGATAAGCGTTTCTCTAATCGTGGCTGCACAAGAGCGAGATTACATTTGAATTCAGACGTAAGGGCACGTCTAAGAGCTATCTATTTTTTGGAAAGATAACTGCTTTGGTGTAGTGACATCAAAAGTTATTTTACGATTTTAAAGTCGGTGGAGATTTAAAACTGTCTTTTTAACGCCTTTGTTTTAAGCAAATGCAAACTAGAATAGGAGGCTGAACATACAGTTATTTTCTTTTGGGGGAGGATGACTAGAATTCAAAAGCGATTTTTGAGAGACCTCCCTTTAGTTTCTTTATGATTATGATAAGAGTCAACCTATTAAAATGTATTTACTTCGACAATATTTCCCTAAAAGTTCTTTGTGTTTGCAACATTTAGTTTTATGAGAGGAAACGAGTCTGTTTCAAAAATAATAAAACAAAATTTTAGAGGTCAATTGCCTCAAAATTATAAAATATTTTTTGGGGATTGCAAAAATAAGCGTAAATAATGCTTTTATGTTGCACATGTGTTCACATTTTATTTTTCCGAGTGGCAATAATAAAATAGAGTTGGGCGGATAGCGCTTTGTAGCAGAAAATTGAAACTCGAGCTGGAACCGGATTTTCAAATTAGGATAGCCGCTTCCAGAAGTTTTTCGTCAATTCAGTTGGCCGTGGTCATACAACGAGTCCTTTTAAATAAGTTCATTTAACGGTTATCTTTTATTATTCTGCCACTTTGTCTAACTTTGTAAGTGATTTCGACGAGATATTTCGTTCATTAAGATGTGACCAATTTTTCTGAGGACTAAATATCTCGTAATCAATATATTGCCCGTTTTTTGATGATGACGAAAGATCTTGTTTTGATGCCAAAATGTATCGTCCATCGCAAGGTCTGGTCTGTTAATGACGAAATACCTCGTCGAGACAGTAATTATGAGAGTTAATTAAACATCCAAGATATCCACAGGAACCTGTGGACGCAAAAGTGTACGCATACAGGTACATATTTTCAAGATGTTTGTACTCGAGAACATTAAATCTTATCCAGATCCTTGAAGAAGTGTCAAACACATTTTATTTCCCGTTGTGACAGCTAGAAAAGGAAAACGCAGAAGCTCTTTTAGAACGGAGTTAAAAAATATCAAAATAAAACTGCTACTTCAACTGTCAATTTGCTTGATTTTATTTGAATGGCTTGAAAACCTTTCTGTTTGTTCTTTTCCAACAGGACAAAAGGTAAACAAAAAAGCTGAGATTGGGGCGTATCTCTCCGTCTTTGACTTCCTCAATCTTTTCTTGGCATGACGAATTTCATTTGTTTCTTTTTTCTAGTGAAATCAACTCGATATTAGGATGAGAAATACTTTGGCAAAACTTTCAAGGGGTTCAAATTAATTGTCCCTTACAAAGTAATTTGTGGTTGCGGCCTTACTAAAAAGATGTACAATGACTACAAAATACACAAATGATGTGGGTGTCCAAATATATATTGCACCAAATATGCTTCCTAATAGGTGGTATGGTTAATGTACGCATCGAGTGTTAACTCCTGGTTCTCAAATTATATCTATCTTCTTGACTTTGTTTAAATTATTGCTCTTGTGTTTGGCACAGCTTGGTCTACTACGGCCGTTTTACCATAACCCGAACAACCTATATTTGTCTCTATTGATGTTTTTCTTGCACTTGGTACAGCCTGGCCAAATATACCCCTTGTGCCATGAAACTCAATCAACCAAACTGCTGTAGAGATTTTTAAATGCCCACGGTTGATGGTAACTCTCCAAAAGATTTCGTCGAGATATCTTCCATCAAGATCTGATCAGTTTTGCTATTGACGAGATAAATTGTGTCCTCGAAGTAGGAGAAACAAATTGTCCCGGACCCAGATTTGGTAACAGGTTTTTGAATCAGGCTGATGACTAGTTTTATAATAAATTTCTATGGCAGAGAGCCCCTTAGGAAATACCCTATTTTACAAATTAATGGTTTTTATGAGTAGTGTTACAGGGGATGTAGAGAGGATAGATAGTAAAAAGATATTTAAACAATTGCGCAACTTCAATGTAATGAAATATATGTTAAAAACCTTGAAATTTACCACAATAACATATAGATCAATTTATTCTCAAATACCATCAATATGTAAGATATTGTCAAAACCTGGCCATACATAAAAGTTCCTCCAAAGTTCAACAAATTCAACCATTTGCGTTACAAGAGATTTTATACTGTTGGTGAAAGCAAAATAAAGTCTGCATGAACCCAGTTCCTTCAATTTAATAATTTAATTTTCTATTCCTGCAGCTGCCGCGAATTACAGGTTAGGAATGTATTATATGTACTACTGAGAAAAGCCATTTCAGGGAAGGGATCACTTTGGCACCGAACTTCAGCCCAGAGATTTCTTTATATGGTATTTTGATCTTGTTGAAACGTCGTTTTCAATGATGAAGGATGAATTGGAAAGTAGAGCGCGTTTCTGAAACAACAATGGCAGTTTTACTGAGTAGAAAATATAATTTCAAGACAAGCATTAATTATTAAAAAAAATCCCATGAAAAAAGTATTCCATCACTCCCGTATCGCAAACTTGAGATCGTTTATTGCGCCCACTGCAAAAATGTCCCAGTTTCTTTACCAAACAATATTATTGTAACCCAATGTAAAAAAACAATTTTTTATCGCTGTATGATATACTGTGTGATCGCTTTGTCTCAAATTTCCTTTGTCTTAGGTTAAGTATACATTCACGAAAATCGAGAGAACTTGCATTTTCTGGTCACTTCCGAAGTCATAAATTGGTAAACTATATTTTGTCCAATTGCTGGGTAACTCTAGAGATTTTCGTTCTCACTTAAGGGGAAAGTAGAGTCCGGGACACATTGAAAAAAAAATTTTATTAATTAATTTAGAATTTTGATTTTTTTTGTACTGATTACCCATCTAACAAAAAAGCGAAATCACAACACAAAAGTTTTCCAAAAGTTCTTTAAAAATTTTAAATTAAAATTTTTTGAAAAAAAGAGGGGTCATTTTAAATTGCTAAGGCTTAAAATATTCTTGATCAATTTTCAAAATTCTTGCAGTAAATTATTCACAAATTTATTAAATTTAATTTTGATTCAGAAATTAAAAAAATATTAATTTAATAAAAAATAAAAATATTTGAATGAAAATTTTTGAAAATTTTAAGGTACTTTTTTTAAAAAAAGTCATACATTTAAAAGTAAATATTTGTTTCAAATTTGCTGAATCAAAATTAAAGTATAATATTTGAAAAAGATGTATTCCAAATGTCAACACTTAAACTTTATCGGTTTTCGACTTATAGCAATTTGAAAACAGGAAATCTTGAAAAAATGTATCATGGAGAAAAACGCATTTAAAGTTTTAAGGACAGATGTTGTTGCCATGACAACAATTGTCAAGAGTGTTAGATTTTCAAAACAACGCACCACAAAAATTATTATATCTCTAGTTCTAATTAAGATAGAAACATGATTTAGACGTCAAAAGCAGAAAAACACAGAGAATTTCTTAAAATAATAAAAAAAATTTCGAAAATTTGACAATTTTTGTGTTCCGGACCCCCTTAAAGAATATACTTGAAAAAGTATTCTTTAAATAGGAGGAGGGATTCGTTGAACTTTTTTAATATGATAGACATTTTGTGTAAAGTTGAATGCAGATGGCTGTAGTGTTGATGTGACGATGCATGTGTCCTGTACTTATTCTGACCGTGACGTCAGTTGGCTTATTTTTTTAGTATGATTTCAGCACTGGCGTTTCAACTAATATCAAAGTTTATTGAGAGTTGTGTGCGGTTCAGGTTTGATTCCTTTCTCGGCGTATTTCTGTCTTCTGTGTTTGTAAAATAGTCTTTATGTGCGTATGTCCATTACCCATGTGGTCTGTCTTGGCGCAGCATAGCCAAATATGGCCCTTACGCCATCAAAACCTAAACAACCAAATTAATATGTAACTATGGATTGGTCAACACCAATAGGATTAAACGCCAAACGCTGCCATACTGGTTTGCATTATCTTGAGTTTTGTGCAGCTTGTCCTTGAAACTTACACAATAAAATCCAAACCAACCATACGTTGCCAAAACGGCGAAAAACAACATTTCAAGGTAATCCCGATATGTATCTAACAAGAGCTTTTTGTCAAATGAAAATCCTCGCTGACTGTCTGGTTTGTTTACACTCAAATCCATTCCGCGAATACTTTCAAGTGTTTTGGAGACCACGATGACTCGGTGGATTTACACACTGCGGTAGCAACCTGCATACAAAGCGATGTAAATTCGATTCCGGTAACAGTATTTCTCTGTCAGTAAAGTTTCTTTGTGGGTGTTAGGCCATTTAATTGGCGGAAAATACATTGCTCGGCGCAACTTGTCCCGATCCGTCCCCTTGAGTCATAAAAAACTAACCACTGAACAGTCACGAAAAGCTAAAGATTTAAAAACTTGATTTTATCGCTAAAGTGTATTGACCTAAGAAAAGTTGTTCGGTCTAAAATCCCCAGTAGAAATCATTTGGTTCTCCATCCTTTTCACAATTACTTGACATTATATGACAGATGTTTGGCGTAAATTGGCCAAGTAACCTTACGTCAGAATACCCGTAACTAACCATTTATTTGGTTGTGAAACGAGTTACACGTGTAATACCTAGTTTGTAAACTCACAATTGTTATCAAGAATTTTTCCAATATACGTCTTCAGGGTACATCCCACTTTAGACTTTTCCGACTTCACGAGTCCGAGGTACTCTAACCGGCAGTTAAAATAGATCCCATTATCCCCTATTTCTACCACCCACGACGAGGGATACAGATCCCTGATTGCATACTTAACTTAACTCCATTATCGGATACCGTCCTTATTATTTGGTTTACGGTAAATAAAATTTCCCAGAACATAAGATTACCAAATGAGAAAAGGAAAAAAATATTATTTTGTGTGATGCAAAGCAGAAATTTTGAGTTAAGAAATGTACACACAGGTGCTGCTCTAAAAAAAATTTCTATGAGGTTAGAGGCAATTAAAGTCTAGGCAAAAAGTGAACTTAAACCGCTTGCTTGAGTTCAAACTCCCTGGAGGCGACAAATCGCACGATTTGAATGATTTTCCTTTGTAACAAGAGATGGTTGGTTGGAGTTTTATGGCACAAGGGCCACACTTGACCATGCTGCGCCAGACAATACATATTAATCAGTTTATTTTAAAACACTTAAAAAGAGCTAAAATAAAGACATATTATAGTTCGAATAAGGTTAAATTTAAAAATCTATATACAGTTTATAAAACCAATGTCTGAGAGGAATATGAATATATTTTTATGAGGCGGATCCGTCAACAGGGTCCTTCAGAGTTGGGTGAAAAACTCCAAATCGGTTTAATTGTAATTAAGGTTTGGACATGAAGTTAAAATATGTTTTATGGATGAAATAGTGGTGTAAGATGAACATAATGGAGCAGCTTCTCTGAGTAGCAAATGTCTATGAGTAAAAAAGGTATGCCCGATACGAAGCCTGGTCAGTTTTACGTCAAGATTTCTATTAAAATTAACAAGGGATGAACAGCCAAGCGTTAAAGCCAGGCGTCGTAGTAACTGAGTTTCTGGTTCCTTGATGTGTAGATGAGATGTGATAGGGTGGGTGGTGACATAGTGGTCCGGGTCTGCTTCCATGCCAGAGGCAGAGGTCACTACAATGTATATTCATCCGAAATATTCAAAGGTAATGAGCTTGCTGACAGTGCTGCGAAAGCAGCCTCCGTTACACTGCAGCAGGCCGTTCCTTTTACTGACACCAAGATGTCCACAAAGGCAACTTTGAATTCATTATGGCAAGAATCTTGGGATCTGCAAATCCACAATAAGTTACATTCCATCAAACCATTTATTCATCCATGGCCATCAGCACCCATGCGAAGGAGTGACGTCAAATTGACTCGCCTTCGTATTGGACATACTCGTTTCACTCATCGTCATCTGTTTCTGGGAGAGAGCGTCCCAAATTGTAATTCGTGCTCCACCCCTTTTACTGTAGATCATATTTTAATTGTCTGTCCTGTTTTTAATTATCAACGTCTTAAATTTTTTTAAAGTACTTTTTTAAATCTACGAGATTTGATTGGGGAAAATCCCCATTCAAACCTTTTTGCATTTTTACATTCAGTTGGTTTGTTTTTTAAATCTCATATAGCGCTTTTATCCATCAAAATACACATATAATATATTATTTATATGCTATTTAAATTTTTTACTGTATTTTTCATCAGACTGCTTTAATCAAAGAAACTATTTAAGATCATGATGTAATATTTTCCCTCACGAATACTTTTTATATTCATTTTATGACGAAATAAATCCTGTATCATGTTGCGCAAGACATAAATCTACCTTTTATTAAATAATTTTATATTTACATTGATTTTATGTATTTTTATCTTGCGTTTGGCGCAGTTTGTCCACTTTTGGACCCTGCGCCATAAAACCCCAAAATCCAATCCAATCATCCGAAATATAGATACTGTAGAAACGGGCCATGGCCCGTTTAAAAGTGTGGTTTCTGGGGTGGAGATGAGGCGCTTTATGCAAACCTAGGGGAAAAACCCTAATGTTTTTTAACCTTCGGAGTTTATCCATCTCTCTTGCCAGCTGTTAATTGATGCAAGCTTGAGAGACCTCTTCAGATGAGACGGCGGGAGAGGAAGGGGATGCGGGCGGATGGAAGCATTACCGGTGGCATTTCTTGAAAGATGATCTGCTTCGTTTTCTTCAACACCGGAACGTCCTCTGACATATCTATATATATAGAGAGAGAGATATATATATAGAGATATAGAGAGAGATATAGAGAGATATATAGAGAGAGATATAGAGAGATATAGAGAGAGATATAGAGAGAGATATAGAGAGAGATATAGAGAGAGATATAGAGAGAGATATAGAGAGAGATATAGAGAGAGATATAGAGAGAGATATAGAGAGAGATATAGAGAGAGATATAGAGAGAGATATAGAGAGAGATATAGAGAGAGATAGAGAGAGATAGAGAGAGATAGAGAGAGATAGAGAGAGATAGAGAGAGATAGAGAGAGATAGAGAGAGATAGAGAGAGATAGAGAGAGAGATAGAGAGAGAGATAGAGAGAGATAGAGAGAGATAGAGAGAGATAGAGAGAGATAGAGAGAGATAGAGAGAGATAGAGAGAGATAGAGAGAGATAGAGAGAGATAGAGAGAGATAGAGAGAGATAGAGAGAGATAGAGAGAGATAGAGAGAGATAGAGAGAGATATAGAGATATAGAGAGAGATATAGAGATATATATAGAGAGATATATATAGAGAGATATATATAGAGAGATATATATAGAGAGATATATATAGAGAGATATATATAGAGAGATATATATAGAGAGATATATATAGAGAGATATATATAGAGAGATATATATAGAGAGATATATATAGAGAGATATATATAGATATATATATAGATATATATAGAGATATATATATAGAGATATATATATAGAGATATATATATATATAGAGAGAGATATATAGAGAGATATATATAGAGAGATATATATAGAGAGATATATATAGAGAGAGATATAGAGAGAGATATATAGAGAGAGATATATAGAGAGAGATATATAGAGAGAGATATATAGAGAGAGATATATAGAGAGAGATATATATAGAGAGAGATATATATAGAGAGAGATATATAGAGAGAGATATATAGAGAGAGATATATAGAGAGAGATATATAGAGAGAGATATATAGAGAGATATATATAGAGAGATATATATAGAGAGATATATATAGAGATATATAGAGAGATATATAGAGATATATATAGAGATATATATAGAGATATATATAGAGAGATATATATATAGAGATATATATATAGAGAGATATATATATAGAGAGATATATATAGAGAGATATAGAGAGAGAGATATAGAGAGAGATATAGAGAGAGAGATATATATAGAGAGATATAGAGATATATATATATATATATAGAGAGATATATATATAGAGAGATATATATAGAGAGATATAGAGAGAGAGATATAGAGAGAGATATAGAGAGAGAGATATATATAGAGAGATATAGAGATATATATATATATATATAGAGAGAGATATATATATATAGAGAGAGATATATATATAGAGAGAGATAGATAGAGAGATAGATAGAGAGATAGAGAGAGATAGAGAGAGATAGAGAGCGATAGAGAGAGATAGAGAGAGATAGAGAGAGATAGAGAGCGATAGAGAGAGATAGAGAGAGATAGAGAGAGAGATAGAGAGAGATAGAGAGAGAGATAGAGAGAGATAGAGATAGAGAGAGATAGAGATAGAGAGAGATAGAGATAGAGAGAGATAGAGAGAGATAGAGAGAGATAGAGAGAGATAGAGAGAGATAGAGAGAGATAGAGAGAGATAGAGAGAGATAGAGAGAGATAGAGAGAGAGATAGAGAGAGATAGAGAGAGATAGAGAGAGAGAGAGATAGAGAGAGAGATAGAGAGAGAGATAGAGAGAGATAGAGAGAGAGATAGAGAGAGAGATCGATGGATCTGCCACTTGAATAATGGAATATATTCAGAGTAGATACATATATGTTTAACATAAATAAACATTCGCTATTTCTAATTTCGGCTGTGTCGTGTTTATTGGCACACCGATTCGGCCCAGTACGTTACAGCGCAGCTTGGCCAAAAACGGCCCTTGCGCCATTAAACGCCAAACCATCCAACCAATTTCCGATGTGCACCAGTTTCAAACAGTAGCTGTTCAATGTTGGAGCAAAAGGTCAGACTAGAAATTCAGCTTCTCTTGCCATCAAATCAAGTTCAAAAGTTGATAAATACCCTTTGGGTAAGTGAGAATTGTAATTAATGGGTTTATTTGTCTAATGATTTTAATTATTGAATTCTCAAGATTGCTATCTGACTTGACACGTTTAGGTAACTACTCACCCTCGGGGATAGAAACGTGTTTACAGTCTGCATTCCAGGCAATCGTATTTGTTAATTATAAAATACTGAAATTTTATCTTTTAAGTTAAACTTTATTAAGTCGACCAGGTTTTTTTTATATTTGTGCCTATCCTTTTTGTTTCAGCCCTCAGTGGCACATCTTCTTTAAGTGTGCTCAAGTTTCTCCCGATATATTCAAGCGATCTTTTTGCTTTCATACCACTAATGTTCCCAATCCATCTTTTTTCCTCTTTCATGGCATTTTTTCGTGATGTTGCTTGTGTTTGGAGCAGCTCTGCCAAGCAAGGCCTTTATGCCGTAAAATTCTATACCAACTAACCTATCAGGAGAGATGTCAGCCGTAAGCTCATCCTTTAAGTGTTTTCTAAAGACGAGATATATTTTTATCAATATCTAGTCGGTTTTTCTAGTATGACGAGATGCCTTGTTGAGACATCTATCAACAAAGCTAAGGGGTGAGAATGTTTGCGTTAAGAGTAAAAATGTTTGCTTTGATGAATATTAACCTTTTGACTACGGCTGTAGATATAACTAGCGCGCGATTCCTACAACTTTCAAGGTACAACTGCTGTACCGGTCGGTCGTTGTCTAAATTCTTGACGCGATTCTTATAACTTTAAAGGTACAACTACTGTAATGGCCGTAGTCTAAATTCTTTCTTGGCGTGATAAATGTACAACTGGTGTACAAGTCTAGAGATTAAGAATCTTAAAAAGGTTTAAAGGAGCTTCATCTTTAATCATCAACAAATTATTCCAAGCTGAATACCTAGTACAGCACATGTATGAAAAACGAACACTTTCTCTCACGTTTCATGAATAAATTCTCCTGACGATATCCAAAGTTTTTTGTTGGGACGTTTACCTGATTCGGAACTTCGATCTTAGAAAAGTGGAAAATATTCACACGTCTGAAATGGCAGGAATTCTTCCACATCCTATTTATAGTTTCGCTTTCAATCTTGGTTATTTTTATGACGGGCCCATATTGTGCAAAATTTGAATTCATACCGCAATTTATACGCCTACTTCTGTAGTTTTCTTAACAGATCCATTCTTCCAGCATCTACAAAACAGTTGTCGTAATGCCTTGGAATCGCTGGCCGATTTTCTTGTTTTGCGCATAAAACAATAGGATTTGGAATTGCCATAAATCAACGCGGAATGCTTATAATTTTATCAACATCCATTCTGTTTGCCATTTCCCTTTTTCGCGATAAACCGTGCTTACAAAATGGCGCAATGTCCCGAAATAATTCAGTTCGAGAGCAGCATAAATTCTTTTCTCGTGCGATTCAAGTGTCATCTTGGCTATCTCCATTGAAAGTGATATGAAACTCCTGCTTTGCGGCTTTAAATTGGCCTGCAGTTTCTTTGACTAGCTTTCTCCCATTTGCATGCACAAACACAGCTAAATATATAGTAGAAAGCTTTCATGTGTTTCTTGCTGTTTTGTCAAACCGGTTGACTTGTGAGGTTCGTTTCGAATTCAGATTTCTCATGAAACAATAAATGAAAAGTAATGAAGGTGGTGAAATAAAAACTTCTAGATTTTTATCGAAATAATTCGTTACATCTTTTTTCTATGAATATATTTTATTTTATAGAAGTTTGCTGCGAATTTCTGAAACAATATGCTTAATCCCTTCTTGTGGTTGTTTTGTCATTACAAACCTGATCAGATACTGATGTATGTGATATCTCGTCATTAGAATAAAATTGATCTGGGCTTCTAAAAACATCGGCAATATTTTGCTGACGAGAGATCTTGCCTTTAGTAAAGTTGAAAATATCTTGATGGACTAGATATCTCATCGAAATCTTTTTGAGGGTCTATAAAAATAATTTGAGAGTCAAAAATGTTAAACAAATTTCCATTTTTATTCAAATGTTTAATTTCCTACTGATGTATGGGGTCCGATTCCAAGAGTTACTGATTAACAACCGCAGAGTTGCGAGTTCGAATCCAACCATTGACCGTCGTCTGTATATGTCATGGTGCACGTTAAATCTGCCGTGGCCTCAAATGTCCTTACGTTGGAGTGGGTTTGATTTGTCACATGTGAAAAAATAAAACTCGCAGCAAAACCTAATTCCCGCACAATTTTACTATCTTATGTTTGGCATAGCAGTCTATCGGACTCAAGTGCTACTAAAAGCATTAGGAAATCAAAATCAAACTACTTCGTCATCAAGCTGTTGTCGGAACGGACGTATCAATTACGGAGAACTCAACTGTTAAGGGTGTGACGTAATAACTATTACATCGAGTCCATTTCTATTTATTTACAAAGACAGGACACTGGCACAAAGACGATGAAAACAAAGAGAATAGATAGGTTCATTCCGACATAGTATTTCTGCTACCACGTTCCAAATCAATCTGACGAATTCCCCATCGGGTAGTGAAGATGCGCGTTACAAATTCCCTTTCATAGGGATTATCTGGACATCTGTGGCTAAGTTGCCACAAAAGGGTCCCAGCCATCCCATAGGAGTCCATGTTAAAATGAGCAACTTCGGTAACACTTTTCTTAGGAACCACTCAATCAAAAATTCTAAAATAAATTCACCTTATTATGAGTACATTTATAAAGACTTTAACAGTTTTTTTTTGTTTTACAAAAAATTCAGAAAGATGTGAAATTTTTTTTAACACATTAAAAAACAATTATATTTTTTCAGTTAAAAATTAAAAAAAAAATATTGCATAGATTTTATTTCCTGTGTTAATGTTTGTGAATTTACTCAATGTGTATGAGGAAAGTTTCAAAGGTTTACCTTGAGTAGATTTTTAGAAAAGTGTTCTCAATGTCAAAAATATGGGATTCTGAGAAAATGAGCCTTAAAGTTGATTATTTGCGTACCGCTAACAGGAGTGGGTTACGTTAATATATTAAATATAAATACTTCTAACACTCGAAAAATTCATTTACTACACCATTTTATTCAGAATTGTTCATATATCAACAAAATACAAAAATCCTTAAATCGACTGAGTGAATTTTTAGTAAACCACTTAATAGCTTACATCCACATCATAATTGATAAAAAAAAATTCTATAAAAGGAAAGTTAGTGTTTAGTAGTATAAAAAGGAATATAAATATGAAAAAGGATATAAATCAAATATTTTTAAAAGTTTATTTTTTTTATTTCCAATGGCAATAGAATATGATCATCTTACAAAACCTCCTATCCAACGAACACAAGAACAGTAAGAGAAAAAGTCAACGTCTCATCAGCAGGGCTCTGGCACTCCAATATCTTTTCACCTCTGAGCCCCCCCCCACGCAGAGCTGAGCTTCCTTGGATGTGGTACCTGTCCATAAACTCGTCCTTTCCACAGAGCGGGCAATTTGGACTGTCGTAAATGCCAGTGCGGTATAAATGACTCACCAGACAGGCGTCGCCCACTGCAAGTCTAAATTCCGCGACAGCTATTTCACGAGGTTTAACCAAAATTTTGTGGCCCAAATGTTCCTTCAACTCTTCGAAGAAATACGGGAAGTGGGGGCTTCATGCAGGTTGAGTGTCTTGCACTTCAAATCATAAAAACTAGGCTATACGGGCGACAAAAAAAAATCACCTGAAGTACAGAAAAGAGATACTACGCTGCATACTACTGCTACTGAAAGATTCATAAAGCTAGCACTCAGAACAATCTAACTAGGTTGGTGTAATGGTATGTATTTATTGAATTATTTTCACTATAAATCTGGATGTGAAAATACGTACCTTTTAGAACTGAAACAATTCAAAACGATCTTCTGTTTCGCACCATTCTCGTCTCTTCGGACAAAGAGTGTGCTGTCCAACCGGTATGGCCGACCAACCGGTATAGTGGTTAAGGTGTTAGCCTCTAGATCGGAAGGTTCCTGGTTCGAATCCGGGTACGGGCATGGATGTTTGTAAGCGTACGGTGTAGAGGCGGCTGGTGCACCTTAAATCTGTCGTGGCCGAAAGTCCTCACGTTGGGTTGGCGTGGAAGTTTGGAGAGTGGGGTGCCAGCTCAGGTGTTGCTTCGTCATCTGACCGTGGTTCAAAATTACGAGGTGTTGTCCTCGGATCTTTCCCTCAAGGGACTGATCCCGGACCGTCGTCAATAGCCCGTTGTGTTGCTCTAGTACGACGTTAACTAAAATTACCATTACCAACCGGTATGGTGGTTAAGGCTAGATCTGAGTCCGGGTCAGTGCATGGATGTTTGTAAGCGTATGGTGTAGAGGCGGGTGGTACGCCTTAAATCTGTCGCGACCGAAAGTCCTCAGATTGCGTTGGTGTGGAAGTTTAGATAGTAGGGTACCAGCTCAGGTGTTGCCTCGTTATCTGACCGTGGTTCAAAATGACGTGGCGTTGTCATCGGTTCCTTCCCTTAGGGTATTGATTCCAGACCGTCGCTCTAGTACGTCGTTAATTAAAAATTACCAAACGGAAAAAGTGTGCACACTCGTGGTCGAAGCTTTATTTAAAGCTAAAAATGTATCGACTTTGCCTCAGATAACATGGACATTCGGTTAATAGGCATTAGGATAATGAGGATTCTACTGCTGCAAATCATCCGCAATATCTCTGACAAGATATCTCGTCATTAGTAAAATTGGGCATATATTTGGTGGACCAGATATCTTATCAAAACTACTTAGAGGGTCAACCCTATCTATATTTATAAACCTAGTCTGCTTCAAAAAAAATTTTAGATCGTTTATTTTCTTTTTAATTTGTTAAAACGCTCCATTCTGTCATAACAATGCAACAGTCTGATTTCTAGCAGACAACTACCCAAGTACGAGCAGCTAATGTATATACGCAACGCGCAACGGTTTCTTTGCGAAAGCTAAAAAAGGTTTTGTTTATATCCAATTTCGAAAAAGCATCTTTAACGCTTGTTTTTTTTTTTCCAATTTCCCAGTCACTATAAATATTAGAAATTAAAATATTTTCAAAAATACGTTTGAAGGACACTTATTTTCTCTCTCTCTCTTTCCCCCTTGTTATAATCTCCGCTTCAAATCTTGAAAGTAGCCGTCTCAAACTTCCTCTGTTTACACACTTCTATTTTTTTATTCTTTGCACTTCAAGCTTTATTTTGCCATGAGCCGTCGGTTGTGAAATGTGATTCAAGTGAAAATGACTTCCAGGCCTATTCTCTTCATTACGTCACTGAGTGAAAGTAGTTTTCGGCCGGACTGGACTTCTTTTCTTCGTAAGGTCGGCAATCAGCCTTGGTTTTTCAGGGTCGCATCCATTAACTTAGCTTTTTCGCTCCGAATCAGTTTTGGGTCTCATTCTGAGATTTATATATTCCTTTTAGCCTTTGTCGTTTTTCTCGGGTCTCTTTTTTTTTACCCTCATGTCATTTTAGAAATCTTAGAAATATAGCCATGTTACTAATAAAGTGTGTTGAGAATAATCTTGTGTTCCGAGTTTAAAAAGGGCATTGAACTCTAATGTCACGCTGTAAGATCTAAGTGCTCGAAAGACTTTCCACCTTACTGTTTGATAAGAATTAGTTTGGGACGTCTTTGCTGTGTAAACTTTCCGAACTTAGTATTTTATGCGAGGGATTATTAGTGTAAACAAATTTGATTGTCTGAGAAAATTTTAATTCTATTTGAATTTTCTCGCGTGTTACATGTCGGGTTGCCTTAAAATGTAGCTTGTCGCCTCATGACAACGTTTGGGGATTGATGTAATTGGTGTTGACTCCATCAATTATCATAGGAAGTCAGTTTGGAATTCATTCTTTGGAATTTTGTTAACGAAGAGCTAAAATCGTGTTTGTTTCAAAATCAAGTCAACCGACGCCATGTTCAGAATACGCACAGGGAATATAGTATCACCCTTTTTTTAGCTTAACTGAAAAGGCCTCTCATCTGATCTTACTTTAACATTTTTATAAAGAACTTCGAGTGTTTCATGTGTCGCATTTTCTCAAGTTAAATGTTGGCGTCGGTTGTGTTTTTAAGCGGAACGTCCGAAACGTGACGTCGACTTGGTTTTTGAATATGATTTCAGTTCTCTTTCCCAATAAAAGATTCCTAAGAAGGAATTCCGAATTGATGCATCCTTTTTGACTAGCCAAAACCAATTAAGGAGAATGCCAAATTGCGACAAGTACATTTTGAGGTAACCCTGATATGCATCACGTGATAGCATTTGGGTAGCGGAGGTAACATCTTCGCTTTTCTTTAGGTTTGTATACACTAAAAACCCCCTCTAAGACGCATCGCAGCATTAAAGTTCACTGAATACCTATCCGAGAGAAATTTACATATTAGTCTGAAGCATAGCGAAATAACAAGCAAAATCCGAGAATGTTTATAATCTCCAAAGAATCAATGGAATCAAATTTGTATTGAACTCCTGTGTCACACACAGTTTCAAAATCCGTCATTAGCATAATCAGTCCGTGACATTGTGTGTATTCACGTGGTCTCCCATCGTGAACTTTCTAAACCTTTTCCCTATCCGAAATGGTTTAGGCTTTAAAGCAGGGATGCACAGACTTGTTAAGACCAAGGGAATGTGAGTGCAGACAAAATGCATGAAAGGAAACAATCCAAAGAAAGGAAATAAAAAGTAGAACAAAAATTTAATATTTGTATGATATTGTATTAATTTAACAATTGTTTTAATATTTGGTTAAATTTTTTGTAGTAGCCAAATCCAAAATTGATTCTAAATTTTCATTAGTTTCAGCGGTTTTTATTTTTCGATTTATTAGTATTCATGATTTAAAAGGTTTGTTCAGAGATATAAGTTGACTCAAAGAATCTTGTGTATTTTAATGGATTTATCCAGGAACGATTTATAATAGTTTTCCTTCGACATGATAGAAGTTTATTGAATTGTCTTCATAAAATTTATCTTGCAGATTTTCATTGTTTTACAGAATTTATTGTACTAAATCAAGTGGATTTTTAGGAAAAATGTTTGGTTAATAAACCTAGCAGCGGTTTTACTTTTTGGAACTAAAAAAACCCAGTCTTTGAAACAAACCAGTATTTGAAGCAAATCAGTCTTTTCATAACATAAGGTCTTGAAGTTTGTATCGAACTGAAAAATTACCCATCGAGGTTGACTTGTAATATTAAAATATATAACACCTGGTGAGGTGGACCGCCATCAAATCAACAGGGAGTCGCGATATGGGCATCTGCTTCAGACTGAGTTGTTTGACTTGCTTCATGCCTTCAAAATTTGTTTCAGGAAATGTTTTAAAATTAAAACGAATTTAAATTGAATATACTGTAGAATATTTTTCGTCATTCATTTTCAATCCAATTTAATTATTGGATCAAAAGGATTTTTGATAAATTACCGAAGTACATCTGTATTTATTGACATTTAAAATTATCTCTTCAGAACAATCTAACTTCAGTTGCTAAATAAATTTCAATCTTCGAAGCTATCTGACTTAAAAAAACTAGATGGTAAAAAGCAAAGAATAATTTTTTGTTAGGCAAAGCACTTTTGTGTGTCGGAGATAATGTCGATATTTAGTAATTTTCCTCTGCTGCCTAAAAAAATCTTACAAGACTAATTGCAATATGTTAAGACTGAAACTTGAGGGGGTTTCCTTGGAGATTATTACTGTTTAATAATCTACAAATTGCGGTTGCTTGTTTTCTTTCAGGTATTAAGTGGTTCAGTGGTTTTGCTCTGAACTTGCAGCGTGGGAGTTGTACACTATTTAGTTTGGTTTCTTGTAACTTAACCCGAGCTCTTCTGTGTATTTTGCAGGTAAAACTTTCCTTATGAGTGCATGTTCCATTGCGTGAAGTTTGAATGTCTTAAGTTTTACGTATCTTGCCCAAATATGACTCATGTGCCATCAAACCATACCAACCTTTGTATGTTTGGCCATTTGACGGAAAAACGCTTGGCCAAACCTGACCCTTACACCATAAAAAACAATCTGATGGAAAAAAACATCCCTTGCCAAAGTTTGGTCAAATCGAGCCCTTGCTCAAAAAAAATTCGAACTGTTTTGAAATATATAACACAGCATAAAATTTTAATTTCTCTTATCAAGGAATGCTGTTTAAAAATACGCAGACGCCAAAGATTTTCGAATTTTAGTTTTTATGCCTTATTTGAAAACAATTTCTTTCAACAGACGACGTCACAATCTGAAACAAGTAATTTTGTTATGTGCAATTGAGCGCAAACGAATGACAATCGAATCTGATGAACAGTGCATAAATTATGTTTCTGCCCATCGCTATGTCCAATCTGTTGCGAAAATAAAACCGATCGGAATTCCGAAAACACGCGAGAACTGACAGACGGAGTTATTTCTTCACAGCCAAAACTGTCAACAAAGCCATTTTGCGATTTGTCAAAGCGAAATTATCGCACGTCGCCGATCTCTGAGAATTCGATCTCGCCGCGTATTCCACAGTCCAGAACTGAACTGTCATTGTTGCAACCGATACAGCTCTTTTTCGATTTTCATTATCATTTATTTGTTTTCACTTATTTGGAATTCACTGCTTTCATTGAGTTTTTTTGAGAACTAACCGTGCCACTCATCTGCTTCATTGAGCGTGAAGATTTATGCTCTTTTTATGAGCCGTGGAATGGCAATGGCTTATCGCACTCTTACTTCAACTCTTCCGTGAACGGTTTTCATCAGTTTTTTTAATCGTGTTGTTTTTCTGTATTTAGATTTTATTATTTTTTAAAAGATGAGGATTATTTTTTGAAGAATAAAATGACATGTTTAAACGACGATGCTATTCCAATCTATTTTTTATATGTGGAACTATTTTTCATGGACTCGGTAGTTCAACGCTTTTGCTTGATGCTTATTTGTTCCGTTTGAAGGACTTTTCTTGACTTAAAGGGGAACTTAATATGTTTTGACATCCAGATTTGACTAGATCAGAAGCAACCAGAGATGATGAGATTTCCTGTTTTCTGAAAAATGGCCGCTATAGTTAACGTTCCTACCCTGAAATGTGAATGAAACCAAATCATTAACATAGATTGCAATATTCTTTAGAATTCAGACCTTATTGCTAAGTATAAACAGAACCTTAAAAGCTAAGATTTCCAGAAAAACTGTTTTTATTAAAAACTAAACATGGTGGAAGGCATTTTAAAAAAAATCGAGGTTGTACATTTAATAACGAAATTCTAAAGACCCGATTCCATTTGGTTTTTCTCATTATTGATACTCTTACACTGCCGTGTTAGCAAAACAGCAGTGTTTCGAAGTTTTGTCTTGGGAGTTAACGGATAGCTCTAAATAAACAATAAATTATCTGCTGCATCACATGCTAAATGTGCAAGGTGATTCACTCGGACATAAAAAAGCGCTATAATTCTGAAAACGGTAAAAAAGTTTCAAGCTCAAGTTTTAATGCAAAATGCCGAACCTCTTTTCTGTTCAAAACATCTATCTCTGATGGTTTGAAAATTCCCACCATTAAGCACCATCGAGATTGACACCGGACCGTCGCCAATAGCCCGTTGTGTTGCTCCATTGCGATGATAATTGAAAATATCTACTTCAATACTTGTTGCTTAAGAGCAAAATATGACAGATATGGATGTAAATATCAACGCACGACTGTTCAATTCAGACTGAGATGTTCCCGTTCCAAAGTTATTACCATTATTGGTAAAAATCCCGTGTGAACCATTCTGTAGATGTCGCGTGTGTCCATTACTTTTTGTTATCTGTTTTGCCTTTGGCTTAGCTTGACAAATATGGCCAGTTTACACAATGCAACCAGTCACAATTTGCGTCTTTAATGCAGATTCTGGTTTTAACCCTAGACTATGGACGGTGCAGCAGTTGTAGCATTATCGAGCCAAGAAAGAATTTAGACAACGGCTAGTGCATCAGTTGTACCTTGAAAGTTATAAAAATCGCGCTTCTTATATCTACAGCCGTAGTCAAAAGACAAGCAAATCATTTGGTGCCGTAAGATGCAGCAATGAAAATGAGTTGGTGTTGAAAATAAAGCCCATTACGATCGCATGGCTCTCACTGAGTATTTCTTCTGTTTCCTTCTTTACTTGTGTTTTTGTCCATTATTTGATGTTGTCTGTCTTTTGTTTGGCGTAGTATGGCCAAATATGGTTTTTTGTGCCATAAAAAACTAAAAAAAAATCATCCCTTGGCGGACACTTCATGCTTCTGCATATGGAAGCCAGACATCGGAAAATAAAACTCGAAAATTTATGTTTGAAAAGTATACTTTTCGTATTAGGCCTTATAATCAAGTGCATTTTCATCCTTCCAAATTACTGTCCTTTGTATTCTTTCAATTTGTCGAATCATCACAACGTCATTCTTCTCATTAAATCCTCTTGGAAATCGAGCCTTTTAGTTCATTTCAAAAGCAAAGGTTGTCGACTGGGACCTTGCAGCAAACCAGCCTTGAAAAACAATTCGAAGAAAAGTTAAGCAACACGTGAGCGGAGAAGTTAGGTAATCTACATCGTTTGCTGTATAACCGGATTGTAGAGATGGAAAACCTTCAAAATCAATAGAGTAGTAAAAAGAAAAGAGTTGAAACCTCAGAGTATATCATAGCTTAGACAATTAGCATACGACGCAGAGAGGTTCGCAAGTGGAAATTACGCGGAAGATGACTGCTAATTAGACTTGGTAAACTGCCTGAACCTCCCTAGTAGAATTATGGGTGATTATCGGGGAGTACAACCCACATGCAGTATCCCATGTTGTTTTTGTGACCGGTCACATGGAAATACACGTTTAAAATAAAGGATACGAAATTCGATTAAATCAAAGCGATACCGATAATCAACCATTTCCAAATTACCGACAACGACCAGGTTGGGTTTTATGGAGTATAGGGTATGCTACGCTGCGCCAGACATAAAACAGTCAGCATCAAGTAGGACACACAATGAATCTTTTTATTTCAGAAGAGAGCACGCTGGAATTGAATCTAAGCCACCTTCAAATCGCAGGTTGCTGGCGCATGGGGCAAACCCCTTTAGCCACGGCGGCCCCACTGCAGATCTTCAGTCGCAAAACTCCAATTACGGAATAAAAAGTTTTTACTTTATACCCTTTACGTTTTTATACCCTTAATGTGACAGGCCCGTCTTGGCTAAGTGGGTATTCCCACTGCTTTAGCAACCTGGAAGTTGTAAGTAGCGCAGGATCGATTCATGTCGGGTACGTTTCCTCCCTTGGTGTATTTCTATCTTCTGTGTCAATAAAACTTTCTTTGTGTCCATTACTTGATATTATATGTCTTGTGTCTGGTACAGCATGGTTAAAATATGGCCTTTGCTTCATTAAACGCAACGAACCTGCGTGTACCTACTTTGGTATTTCCACGAAATGAATACTTGGTATTTAGGATTGTCACGTTTTAGGTTTTATGGCGCAAGTGCCATTATTTGGCCAAAAGTGCGCCAAGCACAATTCAATGTCAATTAAATCTGAAAAGAAAGGATCTAGAGGAGAAAGTAAACGGATCACTTCAGAAAGGAAAGATTGAAAGATAACTTTCCAAAGAACATAATGTTTCCAAAAGAATTATATTTGGAAAGCATCAGTAGAAACTTTCCAAGGGATTGTGTTCTTTGGAAAGCATTAATATAAACTTTTCAAAGGATTATATTCTAAAGAAATTATTTGTAGAATCTTTCAAAACGATTTTAAGGAATTTTTAATTTTAACTTTTTTTTATTGGGTTGCATTCTATTTTATATGTTTGGTGCAGCTTATATCCTTTTCTGGATACAACGCCATAAAACCAAACTCAACCAACCTATAGAATCTTTCCAAGAAACTCTATAGAATCTTTCCAAGAAACTATAGAATCTTTCCAAGAAACTCTATAGAATCTTTCCTAGAAACTCTATAGAATCTTTCCAAAGAAATCCAAGGAAGCCATCTATGTAATCGTTCCAAAGGATTCTAAGGAAACCATCTATAGAATAGCTCCAAAGGATTTTATTATGTTTTACCCCACAACATACTTAGTAACTAAATAATCATATCTATTGGTTGAAATAATCCATTGATTCTTTAGCCCTTTAGAAATTTTAAATTGCTTCTTTCCTGAAAATAGTTCTCTTAAATGATTATCCAGTCCTATCCTTGAAAATTAGTATCCTGCAAATATATCGATTAATCCTTTCCTCATACAAGAATCCTTTGAAACCATACTACAACCAAAATACTTATTCCATAACAATCTGAAATTTATAAATGTTTGGTGATTGAGTTTTGTTTATTTCCATAAGTATTTTTAGATAAAAAAAGTACCAGATCACCCCCTTCCTGTCTGGTCTACCAAAACCTCTCGTCATTAATTATCCCTCGAAACAGTTTCTGACATTTAGTTATTCATTTAAAAATAAAATTTGCGATAATGTTTTGGTAGAATCAAGAATTAGAAAAAAAAATGCGAATATTTTTTTTGAATTATTTTTGAGGGTGAGATACTAATTATCCACCAACACAACTATAAACTTTATTACGCAAAACTTACAATGCCATAATTTCTAACGGTCCTGTATCTTTTCAACGCACTCGGTTCATCGGATTTTTCATGCTTCAAATAAATTGGCTCAGTAGTACATATGCCGCATCAGGGTAGCGAATGCTCGTCTTGTTTCTTCACGTGAAGTAATTGTGCGAACGTTTTTTAGCTTTTCAATCCATCCCTGAACTTTTCAATCGCAGACACTCCGGTGCGACATAACACTTCCCGTTCTGTGCTGGAATTATTCGATGATGATTTCGACCCCTCATACGTCTTCAGACCACAAAAAACGGGTCACGGCAAAGGAAATGACCTAACAACTACAAACGTGTGTAACAGTGACAAGACTAACCTCGCGCCTAGCGATGCGATGGAAACGACCAAACAACCAAGAAAAGTACAAATACAAATAAGGCTGTTTCTCCCAAGCTTAGATGTAGGTGGCTGTTGTATTTCTGCTGCAGAACGTGTTCCAGTACTTATTCCGAACGTAACGTCGCTTGGCGTCACGTTCGGAATGCGTACAGGAATGTTGTTTTTCGAATACGATTTCAGCACTTCGTCTAAAAAAAATGAATTCCGAATTTATTGTTGATCGATTCTTATATCAACTAATTTTTAATAAGATGCTTATCCGTCTAACTAAATGAAGATGGTAGTGCTTTTGCTGTGAAACGCGTTTCCTGTACGTATTCAGAACACGACGTCACTTGGCGTCACGTTCGGAATGCATACAGGAATGTTGTTTTTCGAATACAATTTCAGCACTTCGTCTAAAAAAAATGAATTCCGAATTTATTGTTGATCGATTCTTATATCAACTAATTTTTAATAAGATGCTTATCCGTCTAACTAAATGAAGACGATAGTGCTTTTGTTGCGAAACGCGTTTCCTGTTCGTATTCAGAACACGACGTCATTTGGTGTTAAGTTCGGAATTCGTACAGGTATGTTTATTGTTTCTCGAATACCGATTTCAGCACTTCAATGAAAAATTATGAGAATGAATTCTGTATTTATTGCTGATTGATTCTTAAGTGTTAATTTTTAATACGGAGGCTTTTTTGCCAAGCTAGTAGTTGGTGGCAGAAATATTTTGCTGCAGAACATTCCTGCATTTATTCCAAACGTGATGTCAATTGTCTTGTTTTTCGAACGATTTTAGTTCGTCGTCAATTCCAAAGAATGAATTCCCAATTGATGTGTGATGATTTAGTCAACGTCATTTAGATTAAGCACCAACCATCGCCATAATCCCGATATGTAATCATGACAGGATTTTGGTAGCGGAAGTAAAATCTTCTCTTTCCGTCTGGTTTGTTCACAATTGAAAATCCCTCTCGTACATCAGCATTATTGACTCGCCTTATAAATATTTATATTCTTATGTGTATAATACTTATAAAAAGACAATCGATTCGTGTGAAAATTTAAATTTCACTTGGTAGTAGACTTGCGAATGTATTTTTAAAACACCTTATCTACTTGGTTATCGTGTCTGAAAAGAAATGCTTCGGATTAAAATATTTATATTTAGCCAAGCGTTTTTTGAATGATGTGTTATGAAAACGAAGTCCTTGACGTAGTTGAAACGTCACAATCGTCTTGAGTGGAAGTCTGGAGTGTTTATAGGCAAATAAAAAACAGTCTTATGCAGCAGGAATAAAATGTACGCTGAAAGACTTGAAATACATAGCCGAATTTCTGAACTGTAATTATATTTCGTACAGTAAATTCTATGTTATGCAGAAAACTGAATCCGTTTTCATTCTAACTCTCCTGGTGGTTCTTTTGACGAGGTCGCTAGCAAATTTGACCCGATCTTTTATTGATAAAATGATCTCGTCATTAGAAAAAACGACCCACATCTTGAGACAGGAAAACATCTTGACAAAAATAAGCTATTCCAAAGAATTAAGCAGAAAGAAACGATTTATAAGAAAATCATCAGTCTTCTGTTAGTAGACATATACACTTTTGAAAAGATTATTTTAGTGCTGTTTATCAAAGATGCTTTGAAAAATGTATGCAACGAATTTCTATATTTTAAAGTTTTAAATCCCTAGACATATTTCTTTTTATTGAATTTTTAAGAAAATCATAATTTTCCTAATACTTGCCCAACACCTATACTCTTCACTTAGTCTCGGGAATACTGCTACTGGACACTTGATGACTGAACACTTTGAATTGATATATACAAATATAGACAAGCCAAATTATAGTTAGAATAACACTCATCAGTTTGGGGTCTTGCCATTTCACCCACGTCACCAGATCTCATCATTATATAGACCACATCTCTGATACCATGCAACGCACTGTGGAACACAATTCCTACACCTCGGAATACAACAGAATTGTATCCTGATCTGAAGGAAGTACTGGGCTCAATGCCTACAGAATATTGCTGAAAGCTTCTGGCGTCCATGTCGTCCTATTTCTGCAGTTCTACGCTCTCAAAGGAGGCTTAAAAAGTAATTTTCCGGTCTTTCAATATAAGTTTATAACATTAAATTTTTACCCTAAATAAATGTATCAGATGCTTAGTTTGACAATACATGGACTTCATAGCATCCACTGTTTCGTATTATTTCTGTAATTATTTCAAGCCGAAATATTTAAGATATGTGCTGCAATTTTAACACATTGCCAATTTTATCGGATCTGTTGGGTCAAACTACTCGTTAATTACTTCTTACCTTCCTTCATTCAGGATTTTTACCTTATCTGTAATGGATCCTATTTGTAATATAATGTCATAAAGTTTTATCTTATATAAGATGGCGACACTCCATCTAAGGTATCATTTTTCATGTAACAAAAATTTTACCTTCATAATTAATTTTTATGCAACTCATTTGGTTTTATTCATTCTATTGTCTTTTAATGTGGTTATTATTCTGTCATCTTTTAAACCTATGTTCTAAATCTTACTGTCTTGTGGATGTCGCAGCTTGTCTATTTCTGGACCTGGCGCTTTTAAACCTTATAAACCAACCGTCTACACTGTCCTGATACACCACCCGCATTCATTATTAACGGGGTCTTGGCCCTCTGGTGTACTCTGGAATGGGGGTTATCTGAAGAACTATGAATAGCCGTAAGAGACTGGACCGTCCGGAAGAGTGGATGTCAAGATGAGTTAGCGTCTCCGGTACTTTTTCGATTTGCTTTAGGAAAACGCTGTTTCACCTGTGCAACTTTCAACCCATTATACATATAATGCATTTAACTAACAAAAAGCATTAATAACATAAGACGCGTGATGGGCAAAACATGACTGAAGAATCATGGGCACACCATGGCTTAGGAAAAGGAGAACGAAATTTGTAAAACTTGAAAATAAAAACGAACTGTGCAATTTAGGGGGTAAATACATCGACGAATTCTTTCAATCTATAGATGTGGCTATTTAGTCAGCAAGTGTGTTGTGCAGTGAAAGCAGTGTTGCACTGCTTGGAAACCTCGCGAAGCTCAGAGGGTTAAAGTACTGTAAATCTATTGGACTGTTCCATTGTTACTAAAGATACATAACTATAGTAGCACGTCACATTGGTGACATTGCAACAATTTTTTGTGACTGGTCTTTCACTGATGCTAACATCTTATTTTGAATCAATTGCTCAAATGATAAAATATTTTCATTTCTCATCCATGAATCAGATATTCAGATAATTTTCCAAAAGCGAAACTTGAAGTCGTATTTTCAGGACGGGACACATCTGTACTATAGCAAAAGAAAGTGTTTGTTTTCTGCCCTCAAAGTCCTGACGAATCTATGGCACTTACAGTAGTAGGATTTTGCATACAGTAGTCCAAATTTTTTGCAAGATCGCGGCCAATATTAAAATTCAATCTAGAAATTTTTGTAATGAATTTAATAAAATTTAGTTATCACTGTTTTCCTTAGAATGCAACACATAAAAGATTCAAAGATTAAATTTTTTTTGTGTGTGTTTCCTTTTTTATTATGCGCGGATGAATGATTTTCCAGCAGACAAGCTTTTAACTGAAGTTATGTAGTTTTTTTTCTATCTCCTAGACTGTTAAGACAGAGAAAAAATTTCAACGGATTTGAATTCTGCGGAAAATTTCACATTGGATCTATACCTAAAAATATGATTTTCTTTTAAAAAATAATTTTTAAATTCAAATTTTCATATTTTTTCCAAAGCAAACGCCGTTGCGCTGAATGACCTTCGTTTTATTCGAGATTCCAGAAATCACAAATTTCTTTATCTGCGTTCAGCAAATCAAAAACATTTTGACTGGCATTGTTTTGTTCTCTTTGGTAAAATCGTGATAGTTAAAGATATGTTGAAAATTTCAACTCATTTGAAATCTGCGGAAAATTTGACACCAGATAGATACCTTACACGTTTGATTTTCTTAATTTGTTTATTAAATATCTATATTTCCACAAGAGATTGTGACGTCACGTCGATTGGATCTCTTTGCAAATGGAATTAGGCCGAATTTGACAATGACGAGGTCATCACGACGTTGCCCGTGGTGTTGGTTCGCGAAGCGAACAAAATTGGAATTCGCAGGAAAGTTATTCCAACAGTCTACGAACTTCCATTTGGTTTGTGAAATAAACCAACACCACAGACTCGTAAACCAAGAGGGAATTCATAGCAATCACCGGGGGTTAGCGATCAGTTTTATGCCTGACCCCACGAAAAGAACTATCAAAGGCAACGCCGTGCTGGCCACGCTGTGTCTTGTGTCCGATATAATATACTGTGCAATACAAAGAACAGCTCGACTTTGAAGAACCGGCGCCGGAAAGATACATTACGAGCTCCATTCATCTTTTTATTAAATATCCAATTCTTTGTAATATAAAAATATTAAGCGTAATGTATACGTCACTTAAATACGTCATCTATCATGATCACTGCTCAGGAGGAAGTATCCAATAAGGAACTACGAAGTCAGATACCTACCCTTGAATTCATCTTGCATATCACAAATATACGCGGCAGGCTCATAAAACATCTATGCATTTCAAAGGTCACTACGCATTCTTTGCTTGAAATCAAATCGACATTTTGGAGCGAAGGCAGCTTGCTGTTTTCATTTCGTTTAAGAATCATTGCATAAAGAATACAAGAAAGAAACATTAATATCGCTTACCGAGTCAAAATGCGATTTTATTTCATCCCTTTTGTTCGCCAGCTTTTATTTCAAATCATCTTGAAGAAAAAAAATTTTTATTTTCTTTGTAAAGATTTACTCTGGTATTTGAAAGTTTTTCAAGCAACGACTTTTGATTTTGTGCCTTTTAGTCTGATTTAAGCACACGTTTTATCACTGAAGTAACAATGGTCTGACAAAGATTTTGCCTTTATTTTATAAAAACATTCACCATTTCATTAGCCCTCAAGAGCACATCTTCAGGTGCGAACGGGCATCACAACCCCGAGGTACCCGAGGGATCTTTCTTCCTTTTCATTTTTACCCTAACCTATCCTTATGCTTTTCTTTACCCCTCGTTTCGTTGTATGTCTTGTGTTTCGTGCAGCTTGGACAATAGTTGCCATTGCGCCATAAAATCCTAAAACTACCAACCAACCTCCTATAATTTTAAAACTTGTTTTGGTGCATCGTTGATCAAAGTTGACCTTTGCGTCTGGTAGATCTCAACCTACTTTAAGCACAAGTTCCAAATTAAGTTGTTCCAAATTAAGTTGTTCCAAATTAAGTTGTTCCAAATTAAGTTGTTCCAAATTAAGTTGTTCCAAATTAAGTTGTTCCAAATTAAGTTGTTCCAAATTAAGTTGTTCCAAATTAAATTGTTCCAAATTAAGTTGTTCCAAATTAAGTTGTTCCAAAACTAATGAATTGATTTTGAAAAACTGGAGAACAGAATCACAAGATGGTTAATCTCTACTCGCATGCTACAAGTATTCAGTGACTATATTAATTGATGCTAAAAAAGTAAAAACACATGTGCTTTGAAGTTGACATGAATTTTCATGTCTTGAACAGAAATCCTTCAACGAGGACAAGTGCTTTAAGACAATAAAAAATATTCGAAAAGAAGGTCAACGCACAAATACACGTACTCGTTTAAATGAAAGGAAAAAGGTACTGGAGTTCATAAAGATGAAAATAAAATACCATTTTAACTATTAGACTGCTTTTACCATTTCAAGATAATCTGAAAACATTGATACCGATTGATATCAGTGATTTAAGTGATTCAATCCATTTCATAAATATTAATGAATTTGGGTGTGCTTAGAATCTTGATGTTTTCAATCTCACTAGAGATAAGCCATAATAATTGTTTTCTATTAATAATATGGCACTTGATTCGACAGCACGAGTATATTAAAACCTACGTAAATAAAATAAAATGAATTAATAGTCAGAGTGGAAAGGAAATCCGGTGTTATATTCTTCTTTTAAGCGAATATAACCAATCCTTTCATACTACTTCCTTTTTCTACAGCTGTTGCAAGTCCGTAGCTTGTGACTAATTTTAAATTAAACTAGCAGACCCACTCATAGCATCTGCACTGGATTCTTAATTGCGTATATCAATGGCAATGTAGTTGCTCATATTTGAAACCTTATTTAGCCCTCCTGTAATCAGTCTTTCCCGAAAGTGACCAGATCTTGATGGACGTGAAAGAAGAGAATTGACTGGATCTTGGTGGCCATCATTAGAAGAGAACTGACTTAACGTCGTGATCTCGTCATCATAAAATTGGCAGTTACTTGAAGACGAGATATCTCGTCATTAGCAAAATTGATCAAATCTGGATGGACGAGATATCTCGCCGAAAACATTGGGAAGGTTAAATACCTTTATAATGAATGAGTCGAAAAATGCACATTTAATAGGTACCTTCAAAAAAATATGCCGATCCAAAAGTCTGTTTCGTGGTGATCCGATCCTAATTTTCCTTAAATAGAAAAACTCATTTCACTTTTTGGATAATCGTAATATAGGTTCAATTATCAAAAAAATAATTGTAGATTGACTTGATTAGATTAGAATTGTAGATTGACTTGTTTCCCCAAGAGAATTTTCAAGAGTGGGTTCCTAATATCACCTTCCCCTATTCCTTACACCACCCACCAGACGAAATTTATAGCTACTATTGAAAACGAGTTGCTAGTGGAGCATACATACATGCATACCTTTAGAATTTAAAGTACTTTCAAGTCATATAAACTAAATTATGATTTGGAAACACTTACTTGGATATTTCCTGAATGGATTGGAGATAAAATAATACGTTGCTCACAGCCTCAAATACTTCAAATGCAATAGTGCTGTTCATATAACTGATATGAAACTTGCTGATGGCGCTTCGTATGGCAAAACCCTACACTGTCAAGGTAACTGCATAAACTTATAGATGTCGCGCTTAGTAGCTTGCAAACACGAGTGGGTAATATTAAGCATTGGGACGATATTTGGAATACATACTCTATTGTTGCATACATGGAGACGAACGCATATTAAAAAAATTTAAAATTTATTAAGAAAATTAAAGACTAAACAATATTGTAAGGAAGATTCACCCTTTCCCACTCCGTCTTAAATTCTTCTAAATTCCAAATCTGATTTGTATCCCATTCTAATCATGGTTACCGTTACAGGAGAATTAACAATATTATATTTTGCCTTGCATAATAAATACAATAATTTTTGGATCGCTTGAACGCACGAAACAAAAATTAAATTCCCGATTCGTTTGCACTCACTCGCTCACAATATCTTTTATTACAATCGCGAAACGAACCTATCTAATCAGTATAAAATTAATAGTATTGGAAATTTTATTGTTGAACATGTTGCATTCAAAGTTGGAGATGAAGATAATACGCTTGTCTTTTGACCCGCCCCAATTTTTTCTGACCATGTGCAAGTCCACGCCTAACACACCACTCAGTAACTTCCCTGTCCTTTTACGAAAACTATTATAACGGTAACGCCATTGTTACTTTGCACTAACGTTCTGATATTAATAATCCACCCAGCTAAATGATCTAATTGCGTGAGAATGACGTTATAAGAGCAAATTATAGATGGCATGCAAAGTTTTCATATGAAGCATTGTTGCATATTTTATTATGTAATTTGGCAACCACTCCAAACATAAATTATGTATTATGATAGATAAGAATCGTTACATGGTGAACGCTTAATGATAACCTATAGCCAGGAGTGAAAGAACAAGTCTGTCATGGTAACTTCTGAAAGCATCATTTCTGTTCTTTAACATCATCGCTAACATGTCATTATTTCGACAATTAGCGCGACTAGTTGTTTCAATACGTATTTCCACTTGCCACTCGTTAAATGATCCTATATTCTGTAAATGCTCCATGTTAATATTATTGCAAATCTTCAAAAGAATAATTCTCTTACGTGGCACACAAAAAGACGTTATTTTTTTTATCGCGTTTTGGCAACACTGTACGATTGTTTATTTACCACGAAGACTCGCGCCTCAATTGATTTTATAGCGTTGTCAGATGAAACTTTATTTAAAAAAAATAATATTAGTCGAGCTGTTGTATTCGATTTCCAAAGCAGAGCTCATATTTCGAGTCAAAATTTGCTCAAAGTTTTCATTTGAATTCCAAATTGTTCGAGTTCTGATTCTAGAGGTAATGCAAACTTTTCTGTGGCACAACAAATTTATATTTGAAGAATATTTTTTTTGGAATATCGTATTTTGTAAACATTTCCTTCCGCAAGTACAAATGTTCTTATTGATGCAAGCGAAGGGAGTAAGGTTCGCGCAGCGAACCTATGAGGATTACAAAGCAATCTGTTATTGCAAGATCCTCCGGGGGGTAGCGAGCAAGGGGCGGACCCTCTAGTATTATTGTATTACTGCAAATATTATTATATTATTGTAAATATTATTATATTATTGCAAATATTATTATATTATTGCAAATATTATTATATTATTGCAAATATTATTATATTATTGCAAATATTATTATATTATTGCAAATATTATTATATTGCAAATATTATTATATTATTGCAAATATTATTATATTATTGCAAATATTATATTATTACAAATATTATATCACTGTAAATAATATTGTATTACTGAAAATAATATTGTATTACTGAAAATAATATTGTATTACTGCAAAAATATTTTATTTCTGTAAATAATATTGTATTACTTCAAATATTATTATATTACTTCAAATATTATTATATTACTTCAAATATTATTATATTACTTCAAATAGTATGATATTACTTCAAATATTATTATATTACTTCAAATATTATTATATTACTTCAAATAGTATATTACTGCAAATATTATTATATTACTGCAAATATTATTATATTACTGCAAATATTATTATATTACTACAAATATTATTATATTACTGCAAATATTATTATATTACTGCAAATATTATTATATTACTGCAAGTATTATTAAATTACTGCAAATATTATTATATTACTACAAATAATCTTATATTACTGCAAATATATTAAATGCAAGACATTAAGAAGAATTCTTTAGAGATTACGCTGTTAAAATAAAAATGAGTTGACATTGAGAAAATATCTTCAGCTGTTAGTCCGCTAGTGTAGCTCATGAAACATTTTCAAGTGTTTTTCGCGTTAAATGTTTCTGTGTTTCGATGCACAACCAATGTAATTTGTAGGCTGTGCATTTTCAATCTCTGTAAATCTGCGTCAGTAAAACTTTCCAAGTGTGTGCTTGGCGCCGTATGGCCAAATATGACACTGACATCACGACGTCTCAAAATCTTTTCGAATCGTCATTATCCAAGGTATTGTCATTCGTCTTTCTCGCAGATTTTAAATTCCGAAATTTTATTGCGACATTTTGTTTTTTTGCAAGATTTTCATCTAGTGGTTTTTCAAGCGTTTAAAATGTTATGCATGACAACTTGCAGAAAATAATGGATTGCGTGGAGCACAGAAATATGCGTGTGTGATTGTTATTGAATAAAGTGCTTTTCTTATTTCACTTATCACACGTAGTGGAAAATGAAGGTGACTTTTTATTGCGTCCGTCAAAAGGTGATTACATATTGAAATTGCGTTTATATACAGCCATCGTTAAAGATTTACGGTTATAAAGATAAATACACTGTATAGTGTTTCAGAATCTTTATCAAGTTATTGCTTAAGTGGGTAAATACATTTTAGTAAGAGTTAGAAAGTTTTTAATAGACAATTTAAAGAACATTTTGATATACAGGACGATTCTCTCGAAAATATCTGGTAAAATTGGAAAGTGGTAGATGTGCCTCAAACAAACATTTTCGTCAAAATATATGTCCAGAAATGCTGCGTTTCGATGGTAGAGTGCGCTGTTTAAGTTAGTCGATATAGTCGTTTCTGTGGCGTAAGGAGTCATTTTTCGCTAGGATTTTCAACGTTAAGCTCTAACTTCGTCGTGTAGTGGTTAGAAATGCGACATCGATGTCGATGTTTTTAACATCGATGTATTCGAGTCGATGTTTTTGTAACATCGATGTATTGGAGTCGATGTTTTTGTAACATCGATGTATTGGAGTCGATGTTTTTGTAACATCGATGTATTGGAGTCGATGTTTTTGTAACATCGATGTATTGGAGTCGATGTTTTTGTAACATCGATGTTTATTTTTGCCGATGTTTTTACGTTGTCGATGTTTTATTTTTAAATGAAAAGAGTATCGTTATAAAAATTTTAAAATTAACAAAGTAGAATAATTTTTATAATCAGCCAATTGAACATACTTATAGACCAAAGTGGCCAAGAGTGAAGGGCCTGAAAAGTAGGGATGCGACATCGATGTCGATGTTTTCAAAACATTGATGTTTTATAAAAACATTGATGTTTTATAAAAACTGATGTTTTATAAAAACATTGATGTTTTATAAAAACATTGATGTTTTATAAAAACATTGATGTTTTATAAAAACATTGATGTTTTATAAAAACATTGATGTTTTATAAAAACATCGATGTATTGGAGCCGATGTCGCATCACTATTTAAACTAGCTAAACCAATTTTAAAAAATGGGGGAAAAAGTTTAAATACACTGAATTTTAAAAACATCGATAGTTTTGGTGCGATGTATGTATTATCAACATCGATGTTTTAATTTTAAATTGAAGAATCTGCTGCTTTAATTTTAAATTGAAAAATCCGTTGAAGTTTTGATTTTGAACATTGAAGTTTTGATTTTGAACATTGAAGTTTTGATTTTGAACATTGAAGTTTGGATTTTGAACATTGAAGTTTGGATTTTGAACATTGAAGTTTTGATTTTGAACATTGAAGTTTGGATTTGCAACATTGAAGTTTGGATTTGCAACATTGAAGTTTGGATTTGCAACATTGAAGTTTGGATTTGCAACATTGAAGTTTGGATTTGCAACATTGAAGTTTGGATTTGCAACATTGAAGTTTGGATTTGCAACATTGAAGTTTGGATTTGCAACATTGAAGTTTGGATTTGCAACATTGAAGTTTGGATTTGCAACATTGAAGTTTGGATTTGCAACATTGAAGTTTGGATTTGCAACATTGAAGTTTGGATTTGCAACATTGAAGTTTGGATTTGCAACATTGAAGTTTGGATTTGCAACATTGAAGTTTGGATTTGCAACATTGAAGTTTGGATTTGCAACATCGAAGTTTGGATTTGCAACATCGAAGTTTGGATTTGCAACATCGAAGTTTGGATTTTCAACATCGAAGTTTGGATTTTCAACATCGAAGTTTGGATTTTCAACATCGAAGTTTGGATTTTCAACATTGAAGTTTCAAAACATCGATGTTTTGCTGTCGATGTCGCATCCCTAGTAGTGGTCGCGGAAGTCCGGTTGAAAGAGTTACGGATTATAAACCAGGGAGTTTCGAGTTCGAATCCAACTAAAGATCGTCGTGTACAAAGGGGACTGGTGCACGTTAAATATGACATTACATAAAATATCCTCACGTTGGCGTAGTGTAAATAACTTGATGTTATTCTCGGATCTTTCCCTTGAGAATGGTTCCCAGACTGTCGTCAGTAACCCGTTGAGTTGCTGCATTGCGACGTTAAAATACCTACCTACCCGAATTCCTGTAGCGATGCTTTCTGCTTAGTTTAGGTGTCTGATCTACGGTCCTTTTTAGGCACACAGAAGGGAATTAATTTGAACGATAATCCAAGAGTAGATTTTGGTTTGATCGGACATTTGGTGTAAAATCTTCCGCAGATTTCAAATCCGTTGAAATTTGTACTCTGTCTGAGATTTAATTGATCTAGCAGATTGATTAAAGTTACAAGGAAAGTAAGAAAAACAGTAATAATTAAATTCCCTTAAATTCATTTTAATATGTTCTAGATCGAATTTTAAAATTCGGCGAGACCCAAAAATTGCAAAAAATGCGGACTAGCTGTGTGCCAAATCTCATAATTGTAAGTGCCGTAGATTCGTTAGGACTTAGATCACAGAAAACAAACACTTCCTTTTATAATCGTATAGATGCTTAAGTTAAAAAATTTCAAGGTCATTTCATTACTCTTCTTGATGGTTAGGTACCTCGTCATTGGAAGGAAGCTGACCGGTTCTTGATCTGGTCATCATAAAATAATCGAATATACCATGACGAGATATCTCGCCATCAGCGAAATTGCTCAGATTTTGATGGACGAGATACCTTGTTGCAATCATCACTAGGAGGGTTTAAATTATCTTTTCCAGTCGCAGGCAGAAAACTGAACTGTAGACTAAAATATTTGCATCATGCATCATTCTCATAAACTTTCGGTGTTAAACTTCAGTTATAAATATTAGGTTTCGATTGAATCTGGCAGCAGTTATTTCTCTTGTTCCTCCCAATAAATTTTCGTTTATCGAATTGTTAACTGAAAAACTAATTGGTGTATTGAAATATTTTCATTGTTCTTAAACCTCTTATTTTTGTAATTTGAATCTATTTTTTTTAGCATTTCCATCCTCTTAATAAATACGTTGCTCTGAACAGATGTTAAAGAAACAACGCTATTACGTACACATGCACCATTTCCAATTAACGTGTGACCTTATAAAAAGGTAAACTTATGGAATCGGAATAGGGGAAATATTTCTTGGCAAGGAGTTCAGAAAGTATGCTGTCCTTCAATAAAATGAGTTCAGGGTCGATGACAGATTCCAGTGACAGATTCCAGGTGGTAAAATCAAACCAAAGTAAATCACATGAGCATTGCTCTGTTGAAGTACTTTGCTTGGTAAAGGTCCAATGAGGTGCATTTATAGTTATCACGGATTTCTTTACCCACATGTTTTGAAAAAGCGGAACAGGTGTTTTGTGTCCCATAACGTCAATGACTTAAATAAGAGTGAAAGAATGAGGACAAACTCAGTGTTCGGAATCAATGAGAAGAGAGAATTGCACCCACGCTGAAGAACAGCTGTGTACATGTTACGCTACAGTAATGAAAGATAAAAGGATATGCGCATGGAAAAGATGACTGAACTTGAAAATTAGTTTTTTGTACTGAAGTTCTAAATCCGTAGTTGAAGTGATGGAATTTGAAATCTTTTGCAGGTTATTTAGTGCTGTGGCGTTATGTCTAATGGGTAAGGTAGTACCAAACGCAAGACCAAGTATAACCCAACAACATTCAAACAAGTGACTAAACCAGCAACAAAGACAATTAAAAATATGTTGGTTTCAAAATAACTTTAAAGTAGTAAATCCAATTATTAATAAAGTAATAAAATACAAAGACTAATATAAAAATATGATTGTTTTACGTAGTCTAATTTTAGTTCCTTTTTTGTTTACATGTTTGAGTATTGAATGACTTTTCATTTTACACGTGTTTTCGTGCACTCGATAAAATGCAAAAACCTGAAAACTTAAACTTTCCGTCATCATTTTATCCGACCTTTTTTTTTCTCTTTCATCTCTTGCTCTTCAGATCTTCCCTTCGGGTTTGATCCTGGACCATCGCCTAAAGAGCGTTGTGTTGTTTCAATGCTACGTTAGTTAAAATACCTACCTCCATTTCTTGTTTCTTTGCGTGTTTTCAATCTCTACAGTACTTATAATCGAAAAACACTTTAAAAATGCATATTTTGTTCACTCATATTCGAGATTTGTTTGAATTTACTCTACAGGGTGTTTCGAAAATATCTGGTCAAATTGTAAGAAATCCCAAAATAGACATTTGTTGTCAAAGAATGTATATTTAGAAATGCCCCGTTTTGGTGGTAGAAGGTTGTTTTGGTCTGCAACATAAAAGTTGGTAAAAAGAAAATATCTTATTTAAAAATAAGCAATTCAGTTGACTCGTGTACTTGGCGGCTGATACACGTTAAATCCGTTGTCAACTCAAATGAACACACGCTGTAGTGTTGTGGAAGTTTGGAGGGAAGTTTGGCTTGTGGTCAGGTGCTGTCCTCGTCAGTTCACTGGTTCAAAATTACGAAGTGTTGTCCTCGATTTTTCCATTCGGAAATGGTCCCGGACTGTGTCCAATAATCCTTTGTGTAGTTTTAGTAATGTGAATTCAACTACGTACATCTGTAGACATCGCTAGATGGTACTGTATCGCAAAACCAAGTGTCATACACTTCACGCGTGTCAAGTTTTGATGTTGTAAAGAAGGAATTTCAGCGAGTATTTGGGGGAAAAAATTGTGTTATTGGTTGTGTTCTTAATTTTTTTTAAGCATTAAAAATGGCAGAAAGTAAAGAGCATTTTCATGCATTTTTCTTTCTAAAAAGCAAAAATGCTTCGTAGTCGCAAAAGAAGATACGGGTTGTGTATGGTGAGAGTGCCATTGTCGAATCCACGTGCCATAAGTGATTCCAAAAGTTTCGTCATCTATGTTACTGCTATGAGCGCGGAATTATGCACCAGCCGGAGAGATAGCGAAAGGGCATAAAAAAACAGCACATACAAAATTTATTAAAAAGGTAATTTTTAGTTTTTAGAATAATGTTTCTTAAATTTTCTTGTAAAAACCGGGACGAAATTTTGCATCAACCCAATATTTTTCTTCTGTGTCATTAATTCCTTCCTTGTGTGTGTGTGTCTGTTGCTTTATGTGCTATTTCTAGTGTTTGGCATAGATTGGTTAAATTGCACTATTGAACCCAAACAAACCAACGAACTCTAGGGATGATTCAAGTAGTAAAGGAATTTTAAGTTCAAGAAATTAAATAGACCAAAAAAGTGATCGTACAACGACAAGCAAAATGATTACACGCTGTAGAATTTACGGGACTTAAAAAGTGTCTGGTTTACTGAAAAAACTTGATTTTGTATTCCAATATCGTAGATTGATACCTCTTTCGATCAAGTCTGTTGTCGTCCACACAATAGTTTTGGGAAACTCTTGCTGTAGAGTGCCGTCAAAAACAAACTGCAATTCAACTTATCTCTGTTTTAAGTTTGTTGTTATATCTGTTGAGTTTGTGTGTATACCAGTTTGATGTAGAAAGTGAATTCCAGGTAATATCAGATGTTATTCCTCTTCAGGTTTTCATTTATTTTGTTGGGGTGTTTTTATAAGAAAATCGGCAACGGCTATTCCTATTTCAGAAGTTCAAAAGAAAAGCTGTTTCGACAGTGAACACGTTATCTCTAAATAGGTCCTTGTTTTGCGTAATTTGTTTTCCAACTTTGACCTCCTCTTGCATCGTTGAAAAAAATACAAACACGCACTGAAAAAAACTTTGACCGTCATAACAGATTAAATGACTGGATATTCCTCAATTTTTTGTACGCATGATTTCTGGAATGCGACCTAAGTGTTTCTATCTGGTTTGCTGTGAGATAACACGAGGCGTTTCGGTAAAGAGGACTGCGTTGAATGAACTAATGTCGAGAATAGTGTTTGAATGGATATCTCTACTAATATAAAAGGAAGTGTTTGCTGTCTGTGTTTGTTTTATGCACTCAAAGTCCTGACGAATCTATGGCACATACAAATAATGGCATTTGGCACGCTGGTAGTCGAAATCTTTTGCAATTTTTGGGTCGCGGCGAATTTTAAAATTCAATCTAGAACATTTTAAAATTAATTTAATGAAATTTAATCATTGAATGCAACAGCATAGAAGATCACACATTCTAAAATTATTTTTTTCGTTTCCGTTTTCATTTTTCGCGGAAGAATGATTTTCCAGCAGACGATAAAAAACAAATAAACTTTTGACTGGAGTTATTTAGTTCTTTCTTCTATCTTTTAGATCGTTTAAGATCGAGTAAAAATTTCAACGGATTTGAAATCTGCTGAAAATTTGACACCATATAGCATTGACATATATACCTTGCATTTGATTTTCTCATAATAAATTATTTTTGATTGAAGTATTTATATTTTCACATGGGGGATATTTTGACATCTCTCTCATTGGATCTCTTCGCAATTCGAATTTGACAATGACGAGGCCAGCACGTCGTTGCCCGTGGTGTTTGTTTGCGAAGCAAACCAAATTGGAATTTGTTCCAATAGGTTACGAATTTAAATTTGGTTTGCGAAGCAGTCACCGGGGGTTAGCGAACAATAGTCACACCTGACCCCACGAAAAGAACTGTCACAGGCAATGCCGTGCTGGCAACGCAGTGGCTAGTCTTAATATATTGCACGAAAAGTGTTTAAATGGATATCCAAATAAATTTTTATGGGTATTGAATGAATCCAGATAAATTTGTATCGATATTGTTTGAATAGATCTCCAGATAAATTTTGCATCGGTATTGTTTGAATGGGCATTCAAAATGCGGATTTTAATGCACCCAATGGTTGAACCGCCGCTTCTCCTAACAGGGACAATCACCTACATTTATGTCACCACTTTTGTATGCACCCAGGATCATGTGACCTAAACTAGGATTAACGTGACCCTTTCAGCGTTTGTACACACACCAATAATTATCGGATATCGGAGTCGTAACTATTGGAGTGTCATTATTGGTCTCTTGTATTTTGCGTCCGATTCTTATTGGAGATCTGCATCAGTTTTGTTTGAACGAGATCAAATTGTATTAAACGATGATTTTATTCTACTTTTTTAGTCGCTTGGTTAAAAAGTTAATATACGAGTGTATCATTATAAAAGGAAAATAAATTTTTATTTTCTACTGGCTGCACTTGCGTAAGCGTAGACATTATAGACGCTTTTGGATTCATCCACTAATAGCCGAACGATATGAGCAAAGTGCGTTTAATATAAGCTTCGTAAGTAATAAGTTTTAACATTCATGTTTGTATCGTATCAATAATTTAAAACGTGGGAAGCCGATTACTGCTACTAAAATGCGAATGTGTAGCGCAGGCGCACTGTATATTTATCGGTCCGATATAGCGAGCCGTCCGACAGTTCAAAATGTTGGATAGTATTTTTGACGGATCCGATACTATGAATTTTTGCGTGCAAGGCACCAATATTAAAACAATGTAATTTGAAAGCGACAGAATCCGGCATCCGATAATTATCGGTGTGTGGACAAACGCTCTTACGGCCATATTCACAAGTCTCGAGTTAACTCGAGGATTGTCAAAAACGGTATTCTCAAACGGCGTGTTAAGTGACCCGGGGATTAAAATGAGACGCTCGCTTTGATTGGCTACTACTGTCTCCTCACGATCACATGATATTATTTACATTGGTTACGACGCCCGAATCTGCATACCTATTAATCAAGCACATACTTCGCTGTAGAATTGATTCCAAATTGTGAATAAATAGGACTCATACAACATTTTAATATGGGTTTGGGAAAAGAAATGCAAAGGAATTTAATTTCAAATTGGATTTTTATGGAAACCTAAATTTTGCAAGAAAGAATTGTACACAATGTCTTGACAGATGTATGTAATCCGATTATCTTTGTACTTGTCAGTATGGGTGTGTGTTGGTGGTGTGAAAAATAACTTGCACTGTCAATTTTCTTTCATTCGTAATAAATCAACAGAATAATTTTTATTCCACGACGAATTTGTATCTGCCATGGTAGTATTCTACCGTTCGCTCTCTCCGTATCTCCGGCTTAGTGGACGGATGTGCCGCCATCTATCTTTTCGCCAAGCTGCTTGTTTAAAATTACGTAGCTACCTTCATTTTAACTTTTTTTTGAATTTCAATAAAATTATGTTTTAAATTTTCCATTTAAGCAATATTATGATGAGGACATGAGCTGCTCGCACTTGTGAATACGGCCGTTAGTCTACTTTCACCTGCAGGGTGAAAACGAACATTCGTCATCTGATTGGTCCAAGCAACATAGACTGCCGATTACACCACCGACACCTTATATAAATGCGCATTCATACTTCTATCCTGTCCTAAGATGTTAGGGGCTGTCGTGGCGCAGTGAGTATGGTCACTGCGCTAGCAAGTTCAGAGTTGTAGGTGGCGCTGGTTCGATTCTTAACATGTTATTTCCCTGGGTATATTTCTCTTCTGTGTCAAAAACTTTTCTTGTATGTGAAAGGTCAGTTACCGAGCGATGTCTAATTTGATTGACAGTGTTTGTAGTAGTGGCCAAGAACAGACGGACACTGCACACCTAAATTGGACATGGCTATTTATTTACAATACAATATAAAGTATCGAAATACATGCCGCACCGTCCGGTGCAAAAACACGTCCGACTCCTTCGAATTGTAAAACAATTCTATTCTTATTCATGCTCTTTGTCAGCAATCGGACCCAGTATTTCACATTCGTAATCGCATCAGAACCCATGCACTGCCATCCATCGATGTTCATCCACTAGAACAAGTTGCAACTATAACAAGCTGAATTGTTCTTGTAACCTATCTTTGTTAGTAACCCCTTCGGGTGTATCTCCTTGGTTACCAACGTGGGGAAAGACAGGGAATCGTGACTGTGTATGTCCATTAGTTTGTAACATAGCTCTTGTATCTCGTACAGCATGGCCCTTGCTCATTAGAAACCTAACCAACCAAAGATGTTATCCCAGCAAGGGCACATCTTTGGGTGTGAACCGTTTTCACAAACCCAAAGTACCCTAGTGGTCTACTCTTTTCCTTATGGGGCTTGCTGTCTCTGGTAAAGACGGGGGTCGAGACCCAGAATATCCGAGCGATCGTTTCCTCCCCTCCATCCGCTCATTGCACAAATACTTGACATTGTCTACCTTGTGTTTGGTACATCTTGTGTCCAAATGTGGCCCTTGAGCCATAGATGACAAATCAGCCAATCGAGTTTTTTCTCTGAGCATTCATGACTACAAGTCGACATGTTGATCACATTTTCTGCAGCTCCTCTCAATAGCAATGCTCAGTCTACTTTTATTTCACGTCTATGAGGACAACCATCCACATCTGAAAGCTGATAAGATCAGATCTTACAGTTCGCTGGTGATTACATGACTAAGTGGCATATTGTGGCACGCAGTTCATATTCACTATCCAACATAGCAAGTAACGGGGAAATTGTTTTGCGATTTCAACACTCCCGTGAGCATCAAAGATCGCTCTCGCTCATTCATGGCAGTGTTAATCGCCAAGGTCGATCAGTTTCGAACTGGGAAGGTCGATTTGCGAAATGATAGTGAATCTGTCTGCAACTAGTGGGCGAAATTAGGCGTGAAAATATTACCTTTCTCCACACGCGGAACCGAAGAATTATTTCTGGGCACGGTGAAACGTGCCAGATAGCCGCAAGCCCATCCTACGAAGTGAAGCGTGGCATTGTTACTTATCGTTGCGTTTCTTTTTACATTATGCATAACATTACCGTTTTTCTTATTGCCCGCTGTTGGTTCATCTGTTGCTACTGCAGGGCCAAGCGGTCTTTGTTTAACCATACATAAAGGGTAACTCGTCAGAATAGTTTGCCGTCTGGGAAGCGATTTGAGAGGACTTTCAACTTTTGAGGTTTCTAGTGTTTTTCTGAATTGGCCTTTTTGAAGTTGTTTAGTGGAGTGTTTTTATTCTATATCAGAGGGAATTAGTGAATCAAAATAGTTGTTTTTGCTGTTTTTATTAGTTTTCTGAGAATTTCAATTGCATCGTGTTCAGTTGAATTGTTCCAATCATGCCATCGAAATAATTTGGCAAAAATCATGCATTCGTCCTTTTCTGAACCAACCATTTTGAAATGTTTTGATAAGGAATTGGAGGGAATTATATGTATACTGCGAATTCAAAAATTGTTTTATTGCTTTTCTGAGAATTTCAACTGTGTCTGGTTGTTGACAGGTTGAATTTCTTTTATGCTATCGGAATTTTTTTATTTTAAATTATGTTTTTGTCTAAAAAACAAGTTTTAATTTTTACTTTCCGTCTTCATCTAATGGGGAAATATATTTGCATGTAACGTACGATGTTTGTTGAAATACCTACTATTATACCAACTGTTTTTTTCATGTAAATAGAATCTGGCAACGCGCTCGTGAAGAAGCGGAAGTCTGCGCAAGCCCTGTAATCATAGCTTTTGTATGTGTTCCAGAATGCAATCTTGTAGAGATCGACTGCGCACTTGTATATACGGTCAACCTGATCGAACCTTGTTGAAGTGTTATTTCTAAGCAGCTTCGCTCCTATCCAGAACTCCACTCAATACACAACACCTACCTAAAGATTAAAAAAAAATTAAAATATTCGAACATGAGTAAAATCTCATTGGTCAATCAAATGATATCCCTCTGAAGGCATCTTGTGGCTAGACAGACTGAACAGTTGCTTGTGTTTGGTACAGATTGGCCAAATATTTCCCATATGCTACAAAACAACTAACCAATATCGACATAAAACACATTTATAAAAGACTAAGCACTTAATTTACATTCAAATAAAACAAAAACGTACTGAACGTTTTTTAAATATGGTGGCCCAATCGTCTAGTTTTTTGTGAACGCAACATGACGTCACAACGCAAATTTAAATATAATGGTATATATATAGACATAAACACAAACAAAGGCAAAAATAATGTATCAATTACGCAAACAAAATGCTCAGCTATGAAATTTCCATTTACACCTACGATTTAAACGTTTTGTTTTGTAGAATTATAAAGCGTATCCCCCCTGATATTATGAACTGCCATATTCCAAACAATGCAATTGCATAATGTATTGACTTTTACAATCCAATGAATGGGAATATTTTATTTGCATCTTGTATTCAAAAGTCGTATTTTATGTTTCTAACTTCCCACTCTTATTTTAACTTTAGTATTTCAGATTCGGTGTATTTAAACAATACGTGGTGTACGGTCTCTTTGTATATAAATTCTACACTCACACATTTAAAACATTCATTTGCAAGGTATAGACAACCCAAACTCTTCTACCTGTGAAACGTGACGAATCTGAATTACCAACTCACTCCTAAATGAGCAACGTATTGTACATTTAATGATGTTGATGGGTAGCTTGAATAACAAAATTTCAACGCACTATTGAATAGCTTCAATTCACACTTAGTGTTTGTAAAGGTGTGTCATATGACATTAAAAAGTCACGCACAGATTTTTTTTATCGGCTACTTTTCTCCAGAAGTTACTGTTAAAAGCATCAAAATTCCATCCCATTTGCTCACAATGCAGTTTATTTTGTCTCCCATTTGCATAATTTAATTTAGCTGATTATGAAAGTTTACTCTCAACAAGCTACTGCTACTGTATCAAAGTACATTCAATTTCCTCGTAGTCGAGTTTTTCTTATTTTTAAATTGTACTAGCCACAAGCTACTGCTGCAGTATCAACATCCATCCCATTTGCTCATAATTGAGTTTTGCTAAGTTCCATTATTAGTAAGAAAAAAACTTTTACACAGATACATTTCAAACGGAAAAAGAATTAAATGCAAGGGAAACCATTAATTGCTTTCGTGCATTGTCCCCGAATAACGGAATGTAGGGCGATGCAGTCTGTCGGATTCAGAGTATCTCCAAGTCGTTTTCAACAATAATGAATAGAACAGGGCGTGGTGGTATCGTATCTAATGACAAACTGAAAAGGAATTTAGTTTCTTTCATTTCTTCTGAGTTGTCTCGTATGTAGAAATGTGGCTGGTTTGTGATTATAAGAACAGCTCTAATAAAAAGCCTATTCAATCTGAAAATGTATATTAATTTTTGAATTAGAGGCCTAATCTCAAAGTGTTCGTATGAAATCGTAGTAAATGCTACGTCCTTTCTAATTTGTTGATGTTTGTTTGAAAATCAAAACAGCATAGAATGTTTGGTTGCGTTTTTTCCACCTTTCAATTTGTTTTAATTTTCCACCAAATTGTTTTTATGTATGGTGTTGGATAAAAGACGAGTAAGGCTATTTAAGAAAATTAAAAAAAAATAACAATTTGTCTAAAACGACTTAAAATATTTACTTGGATCACTCGCATGTATATTTGAGACTCCAGTGTGGCTCCAATGAGATAAAACAGATGGATATAAAATATGATAGCTGAACGCCTTAAGTTTGTCTAAAATAGGGATAGACTTGGTTAAGATTAAAAAATTCACTGACTAATGGGAAGTCTGCCTAAAAAAACCACGAAAGTTATTCATCTCAATTATTATTACATTACAAAAAATAGGTAAAAAGTAAATAATTTATTTTAGATGACATGGCATTTGTTTAACAGTTTAAATTATTAGGTTCGATTTTAGTAGTATCCAAGTTAAAAATTTCTTCTCTTCATTAATCAAGCGGGTTCCAGATTTTCGCTTTGCTAATATTCATGGCTGAAGAAGTTTGTTCATGTATATATTGACCCAAGGAGGTTTGCGCATTGAAACGCATTTTTTACAACAAATTTTTTATCTTAATTGCCTATCTTTAGATTTGTTAAAATTAAAATAACACACACACAGTGAGGCGGGCACCAGCAAATCAACAGAAGGCCGCATGAGGCCCGCGGTCTGCACCCCTATAATGTCAGCTCCAGTTTCAATTCTCAAACGATTATTAACTCAAACTTGGATATTAAGTGGGACTAGGACTATCTGATTTTTTAAAGTGTCGAATTGTTTAAAATTGAATATTTCATCTTTAACAATTTTAAGTCTTCCCCACTTCTAGATGACCTTACCAATTATTCGTACCAGTTCGTAACGGATGTTTTGTCCATTTCTGAGTTTGATGTCGCCGTTGAGCATTTTTTGCAGCCTTAGCGATTTTGATTATTTTCTCGCCGTAAAGATGTTCGTCGGGATGGAATCTATGGTTAAACCTCCTCAGATCCGACATAAAAATAACTTTTTTTTTCCTCAGAAATGTTTATAAGTTACTATTCCCATCATTGAAACTTTAAAAAAATCAGTTATATATTTTTTGTTAGGCGGTGGTTTGGGGGCAAGTAATCACATGTGATACTTCAGGTTTAATCTACTACAAAATCAAAAATTAAGAACTGAATAAAAATTTTACCAGCTGATATTCTTCTATTATTTAAAAAATTCAGAAACATAAGTATCACATATGATACTTCTGAACTGAGGAGGTTTATACAGCAGCTACTATTGCTGGGCAGGTGAATATGCTTAGGTGAGTTCAACGTCCAAACAGCTACAATGTCTGTGTTCTGGTGCTATCATTGTTAATTTTCATTCTTTTATGTCCTGTCCCCAATCTTGATATTGGAGTAGTGATTTTTCTGTCGGTGTTAATTTCACAAATTTGCTGTTCAGAATTTGTTCTATGGCTTCATCTGCAGCTTCATTTCTATGTCCACATTCCGGGGAACGCACCATTTCACCAGGCACAGAAGTTGGTAGCAAAATCAATGGACGTCTTGTGCACACATTGAGTTTCCAATTGGTATTGCTTCTAAGGCAGATCTGGTATCACTAAAGATAATTGTTCTCGGGACCTGCTGTGTTGATGAGAGATTTAAATAAGTTCAAAAAGCCTAATTTATAGTGTTGTTCACTAGTGAAATTGTAGGGTTTATTTCCTGTTCGAGCCTTTATTTATAATTCCTCTCCATTAGTACGCCAGCACATCTCTCATTCATATAAGAATCTGATGACTCAGAAGTGTGAGCTACTATGCGTTTATTAAATGAAAAACGGATCACAAAATACAATTATAACCCTCTGCCTCAAATTCTCTCCTTTTTTCAAACAATTCCTCTATATTTTGAAATTTCAGAGTTCGTTAACTTCAACCAAAAAAACAACCGAATCAGCCCTATCTCTGGCCAACGAAAATCTTTTTCTGTTATTATAATTTAACTTCTTTAATGGTGGAATTTAATCTGGATCGGTTTATTTGAAGTTTGACAAAATTAAATATTTTCTAAAGAAATTCCACCCACCTGGGAGACCAAGGGCCGCACATTTCCTACCGAAATTTACCTCAAACCTGTAATTTGTGAATCCTTAAAAGCTGTTATTTAAAATTTGAGGATAAGTATATGGACGCTTTTTTTCCCTGTACACTGTAATTTACTCCGAACACAGAAGACGTGTTTGTTCGTTTGACGGGCATCGCCTGGCCGTCTTATTTACCTTTAGTCTGCAAAATTTTGAATCATCCGTGCAATCCACCTGCATTTGCGTCGGGTTTTGGATTCCTGAATAATGAAATGATAAGTTCAAAATTCTCTGGATTTGATTTTGAAAGAAATGTGACTTCATTACATTTTTTTGCTGTCTAAAAGTACTAAATTCAGAAGAGCGAAAGTGTTGAGGATTGTGGTTGCAAAAGTAAACATCTTAGAGAGCCTCTGCGGTCTCCTCGGATCAGTGGGTCTTCCCACTGCACTTGCAGCCTGCGAGTTGTAGGCGGTGCAAGCTAGATTTCTGTCACGTTCTATTCCTCTGTATTACTTCTGTGTCAGTAAATCTTTCTTTGTGAATGCATGTCCATTACTTGAAGTTGTGTTTGGCACGGCGTTTCCAAATATGGCCCTTTCACTAAAAACCCACCCAACCAACCTTGAGATTTCTCTCTGTATATTTTTGTTTTCTGTGTCAGTAAATCTTTCCTTTTATCTGCATGGCCATTTTTTAAAGTTATTTGTGTTTGGCGTAGCATGGCAAAATATGGCTCTTGCGCCATAAAATCGGCATTAGTTATTTGTATTCTGTACCGGAATTCACTTATTGAGGTAATTTAAAACTTGGAATGCTCCAGTTTCAATGAATAACAAACTATTCAAATCCTGTCTGAAAATATTTTCTTATAATCCTAGTTTCTTCGAGTGAAAGTAACGTCGCTGGCATTTGAATCTCCTTAACGTTATCATATGCATTGATTACGTAAAAGGACGCAGTAAATCATCACTCAAGTCCGATAATATTTACATAACTTCAAGTTCATTCACGATTTATATGCAATCTCAATCACACAGAGTTGAGTGCTAGCATTTTCTTAAGAAGCACACATTCCAGTTTTAAATTAGGACTTGGAACAAAGGACCGTTCTGTCGAAAATGAGAGTGGCAAGGGTTATCCTAACAAGATATCAGGCTTCTGGGACAAGGACAAGCGAGGCTGAATCTTAGCAAAACAAAACTCGCAATCAAAATATTATGGTAGTGTCTTGAGCAAAATTTATATTCTACAGTGGGTTTGCAAATTTCCGCATGAAGCTCAGGGCTTGGAAAAGAATATTTTATATTGCATCATTTTGTTTTAATTCGTACTGAAGACAAAGTCGATTCCTTTCCTAGAAAAATTATTTTGTCTCGATTTGCATAACACTTTGAATAGGAATGTTGAACTAAACTGGTCGTTTACTCAATAAATCGAGAAATTTCGATTATTTTTAATCAGATTTTACTAGCTAAATTTTTTACTCGATACTGCAAGGGCGCGCAGAGCAATCATCAAAAATTTTGATTTGAAAACAATTTAAATTGATGCATGCGTATTCTTGTATACGCAAGAAATTTTTTTGTTTCAATGATGGGTTGAATTTTATGACGAAGACAAGTCATATGACGAGGTTTAAAATTACACGGTGATGTCCTCGGATCTTCAATAGAGTTTGTCCAGGATCGTTGCCAATAGCCGGTTGTGTTGCTCCAGTGCGACTTTAATTAAATGACTACCTACCACTTAGATTCGCTGTCATTTATGGGAACGCCACCAAAAAAATATGAAAGTTATCAATCATACATTAAAAATGTATTTTAAATGTATCGTATACTAGCCACTGCGTGGCCAGCACGGCATCGCCCATGACAGTTCTTTTCGTGGGGTCAGGTGTGACCACAGATCCCTAATTCCTGGTGATTGCTACAGATTCCCATTTGGTTTGCGATACCCTGGTTTGCTTCGAAAACCAAATATGAATTCGTATCCTATTGGATAACAGCCATCATGGCGTTGCACATGGTGTTGGTTTGCTTCGCAAACCTTAAGGAAATTCGTAGCCTATTGGATAACAGCCATCACGGTGTTGCCCGTGTTCAACGCCATGATGGCCTCGTCATTGTCAAATGCGGCCAAATTCGAATTGCGAAGAGATCCAATCGACGTGACGTCACAATCTCGTGCGAAAATCGTCGACGGCCTTGTAAAGTGGATTCCAAGGGGTTCCTATTTTTCGATTTGTTTATATTCATGACAAAAATTTTGTTCACTTATTTATCAGCGATCAATTTTTTTATCAATCAATTTTTAAAAAATTTCTATTATATGACATGTTAAAATTAAAATATAGTAACATTTTGTGGCGCCGGCAAAATGCATCCCTGCTGCAGCCCGGCTTTGTAAGAACTTTGACCAACATAATGCTGAATCAGTTTTCAAAATGTTTAGCCAATTATTCCAGATTAAACATTCCAAAATGAAAATGGTTTATCCACAACTCAAGAGGTTATGTAATCTTAAACTTTCAAGTATAAACCACTCATTCAAACGATTGGATATTCCTTTGAATAAAATGTTTTTTTAATACTATTTCATTGTGGAATACATATAACACCCCGGCAAGAAAAGTGACGCAACTAAAAATCTCAGAATTTGAGAAACATCAACTTAAAGGATACTATAAAACTTATATTGAAAAAGTATAAGCTTCTTTTAAATTTTAGGTAATTATTTATGGTTGTAACTTCTATTATATTCTATAGAATAGCAATACAACACGCTGGGGCACCTCATACATATTTTTCAATGACATAACATCAAAATTATTATTTTTTGAATTGGTGTCACTTTTCTTGCCGGGGTGCGATATTTCTTTGCCTTATCACTGTTGCCTGGAGCCCTTCAATTCAGATAATTGCTACAATCCTAATTTAACCACCACGGATAATCGAGGGCCGTGATAGCCAATTTGGAAGAGCAACGGATTAGAAACCGGAAGGTTGCGAGTTTGATACTCGGTCCGTCCAAAGACCGTGTACACGGATCCGGTGCACGTTAATTCTATGTGGCCTCAAATATCCTCACGTTGGCGTGGTGCGGAAGTTTGGAGAGTGAGGTATCAACTCAGGCGTTAAAATCATCGTCTGACCGTGGTTCAAAATTACGTGGTATTGTCCTAGGATCTTTCCCTCAGGGATTGATCCCGGGCCATCGTCAATAGCCCGTTGTTGGTTCCAGTGCGACGTTAATTAACAACGTACCAACATTCAAGCTATGAGATTATTTTGCCATTTCAATATTTTGTTTTTAACATTTTCGGATATGTGTTTTTTTGGCTTTTCACGATGTTGCCTGGAGCTCTTCAATTCAAATAAGTATAGAGACTAATTAACCCAAATTCTATGGCTATTCGGAAAGTATGCGATCATATTTTTCAAGTTCCTCTTCGAGTATCGGCACTTACGTAACGCGTCTCTAAGATTAGATAATGTTTTATGCAGTCGTCAATCTGGGATGTCGAATAAAAATTCCTCTCCTATCTCTTCCGCAGCGGAAGAAAAAAAGATTCGGTTAAGGTTAATGGGCAGCTCTTACCCGTATCAGTTTGGATATGGGCAATAGTTCTCTTCCAGTACTTCCTTTCTTCATTCATCTAATTGTTTAACTATGCGGGGTGTGTGCCCAACATTGGAAAACCAGATCAACAAGTGGTGTGCCGTATTCTAAGTGATTACGATGCATACCAACTTTTCCGAAAGTATTCCATAAAAGCACTGGATCTTCCGGATGGAAAAAATAATTTCTGATTTTTATTTAGTCTTAGTATTTGAATTAACGTCCAAATGGAGCAACACGACGGGCTATTAGTGACGGTCTGGGTTCAATACCGAGGGTAAAGATACGAGGACAACGCCTCGTAATTTTGAACCACGGTCAGATGATGAGATCAACACCTGTTCTGGAACCCCACTCTCCAAACTTCCACACCACTATTTTTATAATGGAGAAAATTTTCCAGTGACTCCAATTTCGAAAGTTTGGTGGCAAGCCGTGGCAATAATGAAAAAAATCAGTCGTTGCTACACTGTCGTAAAACATTCTTTAGCACTAATTTTCACGAAAACCTTCAATACCTCTAAAGTAGTTAAGAAAACGTTTATCTCTTTATTTTTGAGACCCTCAGTGAATTGTAAATGGTGCCCGTTCGATTATTCCCTGTGTTGGTCCGATAGCTCTTAGTAGACGGTATTTTAATGAACACAATTCGTTGTGACAGAAACAATATTTATTGTTAAGAAGGTTGTGGGTGGACCACTCTCATTAAGGCTAAGGAAGCCTGGTTCTCGTTAGGGCTAAGAAAGTCGCGTTTTCTGGGGGGAATTTCTACCTTGTATAATTTCCAGCTCGAATTGCCTGATGTCTACACGTGGCGAGAAAATAACCACAGCAACAACAAAAAAATAATACATTTGAAACGCTAGAAACAGCTGGTTCTGTAAAGTGTATTTAATGTTTTAAGGTGTTTAGTGTTATCCATATTAGCTCAAAATAAAATTTTAAAACGTTCGTTCTTTTATATCAAATATTCGCTTTAAAATTATTGAGTTGTCATTTGAAAGTCATTAAATTATTGTTCACTGAAGGGTCAAAACATTGTTCACTGAAGGGTGAAAACATTGTTCACTGAAGGGTCGAAAAATTATTCACTGAAGAGTCAAATTACTGTTCATCGAAAGATCAAATTGTCATTCACGGAAGGGGTCAAATCGTCATTCACCGAAGGGGTCAAATCGTCATTCACCGAAGGGGTCAAATCGTCATTCACCGAAGGGGTCAAATCGTCATTCACCGAAGGGGTCAAATCGTCATTCACCGAAGGGGTCAAATCGTCATTCACCGAAGGGGTCAAATTGTCATTCACCGAAGGGGTCAAACTATTCAATGAAGGAACAATCCCCGTAAAAAGTATTAAAAACGATTAGTATTTACTGAAAGAAAGATTATTTAAATCATTGAAGCTTGTAGGCACTTGATTCTTTGTTTGAAAACTTTTTTGTGTTTTGAATATCCCGAATCGGCAATTTTTTATTCCATTTTAGAAAATAGCAATATTTAAGTCGATAGAAATTTTGTGCTTTTCTAAATAATTTTAAAAATTGATAAACACCACACATGCACCATAAATTTTCAAATTGACTATGAAAAGCATAATAAAAAGTAGTGGATATTGTACACGCATATTTATTTCCCTGCCAGACATAACAGAATATCTAATGTATTTCATATTTTTTCAAACCAAAGCTGTATAAACACTACAATTGTTTCTTGCATGTCGTCGGCTGGGTCAGGTAAAATAAAGAAGTATTATTTATTATTGCCTTGGGTTAATATTTCGTTTGTCATTTTGCAGGTCATTTTTTTTTTTGCTACACGATGCGTAATTAGACCTCGGGTTAAGAAAACATCAACTGGTTTTATGTGATTGTATGTATTAATCTACTCGGACAGTAAAATACGCTTTCGTAAAATATAAAAATGCTTTTTGCACTGTAACGAATTGCTATCTTTTTCGATTTCCTATTCATTCGTCATAAATGGTGTCGGATTGCACAAGGACCATGCGATTCTACAACTCAACAATAGCAAGAAGGAAGTTATCGAAGCTGTATAAACAAGGAACTAGGATTTTGCGCGTTCAAATATATTTACACAAATTTTTATGTAGATAAATAGTCATACATCCGGCCAGCTTGTGCCAATATTTATTTATAATTGTCGAACAACGAATTTAACTTTTGGCTAGAAACTTGATTTGAATAACTCTTAAAAATATATATAGAGATATATATATAGTTCCAAATGACAAACTGCACAATATATCACTGGGGACGGGTTAGCCCAGTTGAAAGAGTAGCGGATCATCAACCGGAGTGTTGAATTCGAAACTCGATCTAGCCAACGACCGCCGTGTATGTGTGACGGTTGGTGCATGTTAAATCTGTCGCGGCTTCGAATGTCCTCGCATTGCGTGGTGTGGAATGTATTTATCGAGGTGTGTATGCAACTATTCACTTAACTTTCGAATTACTTCAATGACAGGCTTTTGCTGTCATGTAGATACCAGTTGTATTTTTTTTTTATGGTGAAACGTCTTTCCTGTACGTCTTCCGGATGTGACGTCAGTTGTGCTGAAATTGTATTCGAAAACAAGTCGTCATCAGTAGAAATTAAAAAAAAATTAATTCCGAATTGGTAAATATTACTTAGTTTGTCTCAGCCGATTAAAGAATAAACGATTAACTTCTCCCAAATGGTGCTAAACTACATTTTAAGCTAACCCCTTGATTATACGAGAGTATTTGGTTTATCGGAAGTAAAATATCGTCTTCCGTCTGGATGTTTGCACTAAAAATCCCTCTCGTATCACTTCGAAACACGAATACTCATTTAAAATCAGCAAAATACATCTGACTTAATTAAGTTAGAATTTTAATGCTAGAATAATTAATCAAAAATATTTAAAAAATTATTTGCAGTTTAAAATTAAAGTTACGGTGAAGAAAACGCTGAGTCAGAAGAAAACGCTGCAAGAGAAAGATCGCTTGCATTGGATTAAAAAATTTATTTTTGTACTATTTAGAGAAAAAATATTCTTTGAAGCTTCAATACTCAATGCCGTAATTTGATAATTTTCTTTAGGTTTTTATTCATTTTTCAATTCGTTGTATTTTAATTTTTTTTCCTGCAATAAAGAAATTACTAATGTTAAAAATAAGTAAAATCTAGAGAGAGAGGACTTTTTCTCTAGACACTGCATTTTCTGAAATAAATTACTTAAAGAAGGAGATAAAATTAAATACATTTGTTAATAACAATTGGTACAATTTTGTAGCAAAGATTTTCTGTGGCAACGCAATCGGTGCGCTTTTTATGTCACCGACGAAGAATTTTGAAAAACATCGCTTTAGGCTTAACGGAAAATAATTAAAAATTTAACAAAAATAATTTTTTAAATAGTAAAATAACCACTCAACTAATTATTCTTCTACTTAGTAAGTATTTACTTTCTTAAAATTCTTTAATTTTCCTGAAATATTGTGGAAGAAGTTTGTTCCCTTTTTTTAAAATATATATTAGTTTTAAGTCTAATGGAATAAGGCTTTCCATCATGAATGTTATAAAAGATCACATTAATTCTTCCAAACTACAGTTGGATTCTTGGTAAAATAAAAAAAAGCTAATGGTTTCTCAAATAATCGCGAGGTTGTCATAAACATAAGAAAGCGGGGTTGCATTTGTCTATCAGTATTCGCTACAAAAGGCACGTCAAAAGCGTTGCCACAAGGAAGTTTTTTTATCAAAGCTTACCTGACGCCCCATTTGTTCTTGCAGACTGAACAAAAATTTGATCGTGAATGGAAAGGGAAATTATCTACTTCTATTCCCATAAATTTGATACAGATTTATATGAAGCAATTACCTTCAAACTAAGTAAAACTTCAAGGAGGTGACTAGTGTTTGTGCGTTGATCTTTTTGCTGCGTATATTCTGCACGGGACTAGACTTTATTATAGAAAACGATTGTCAATATAAATTTTCCGAATTGATTTATGATGGTTGATTTTACAACACCAATTCCATTAAACTCGAATGGTAAAACGGTAAAAATTAAATTTTGAGTTTCGTACAATGTTTCATGATAACATTCGTGTATCGGAAGTAAAATCCATTCAAAAACTTTCCATTCATTTTAAAAAAGCTGTATTTGAAATTACAACAAAGTCAGATAATAAAAATTCTAGAGCAACAAAATAATCGAATAAGTATTGCAAAAATAATGTTTAGTCAATGAGGATTTTCTCTGTCAAAAACAAACGGAACACATAGATTTTATTTCCTGTTCTCACATAAAACACGTCAATATTACCTTAAAATTAAGTTAAATTTAAGTTGACAAATACGACTTAACGAATTTACTACACTTGTTCGTAAAAAGATTCTTTCAGAAAATTAAAAGAAAATCTGAAAAGGTTTTTTATGTTGAATGTATCACACATCTTTTCAAATTAAAACCTGTTGAAAACATTTGAAATTTCAATCACGCTCCACTTTTTAACCTTGGGCATATGATTGATGATCAGAAAAAATAGAATTTTTATTTATTTTTCGCATTATTAAGTTTACTCTGAAAATATTTTGACGATATCAAAAAGCCTTTTCCACACAAGTAAAAGCTCGTTTGTACATCGTTTAAAGTTTATCAAGATGTTGCGGTTTGTCAATATATTTTCCCAAACTTAAGAATTTCCATTCTGATTCGTTTATTTACGATCTTTTCTCAGCCCTGACGTTCCTTAATGAAAGGCCTTCTCGCGTGACGCAAGAGTGACATCGTGCGGCAGATCTCGTAAAACTTATCAGAATTTCCTCATTTTTTTACAGAAAGTTTTCAGCGGTTCTGATTCAACAAGAATGGGGATAGCGGTAAAGTGAGTTATTGCGACTTCCGATGGCGTCTTATCTTTTCCTGGCTCGTTGCGAGAGATATCTGGAATGTTTTCCGAGATTTTTACTGCCGTGCTAAATTGCAACTGTTCTTCTCGTTTTCAACTTTCGAGGCCGATGTTAACTTTGTGGCTTTGATTCCTTACACCTTTACTCAGGGTCAGTTGTTTAGGAGTTTTTATAGCCCAAGGGTCATTTTTGTCCAAGCTGCGTCGAACACAAGACAAACGTAACAAATGTGGAAAGAAAAAGGATTGGGTAACAGGGTAGTTGGATGACAGCACAAAAAGATCTTTGGGTGTATCTCAGGGCGTAACCCCCATGTTTACTGAAGACGGTAAACTTCATGGGAGAATAAAAGATCACTGGAAAGAAGTAATGCTTCATAAAATTGGTTAAAACCTTTTTGTTTCTTGTATAAGAACTAGTCTCCTTTGGTTTTCAGAAATCATATACCTTCTTTACTTATGTAAATTTAAGTCAACTAGTAAAACTTCAAAAAGTTTCCCAAGAGAATTTTCAAGAGTGGGTTCCTAATATCGCCTACCCATGTTCCTATTAACACCCACCAGGCGAAATTAGGAGGTACTATTAAAAACGAGTTGCTAGTAGAGCATACATACCTTTAGTCGACATTTAATGTACTTTCAAGTCGTATAAACAAAATTATGGTTTGGAAACACTTGCCTGGATATTCTCTGAATTGATTGGAGACAAAAAACACGTTGATCGCAACATCAAACACTTCAGATGCAATAGTGTTGATGTAACGCCACCGGCAAGTGTCATATCGGTTATGTGTGGTAAAACCCTACACCGTCAAAGTAACTACATAAATTCATAGATGTCGCTCATAGTAGCTTGCAAACACGAGTAGGCGATATTAAGCACAGTGGCAATATTTGGAACACCTACTATATCATCGTTTTTCGTTAAACCTTTAAAAAATAATTAATGCAATGAACTTTTTTGGTGTTTCGATTTTTTTACCTTTCGAAAGGTGTATTGTAAAACAGAATGCTATACGTAGATTTTTTTTATCTGCTTCAATGAAGTAGTTTGTTGTATTAGTTTCTAATTGTATTTGTGTCTTTTTCTTGCATTTTTTTATCATTTATTTAACCTGCGAGTTGTAGTCGGCGCTGATTCGATACGGTAAATTTATGCTGGATGTATTTTCCTCTTCTGTTTCCGAAACTTTTCTTGGTATATGTTCGTTTCTTGACTTTGTTTCTTTGTCAACTTATGGTCATAAAACTAAAGAAACTAACATTGACATTGTTTGTCTCGTATTTAGCTGTCCAATGTAGCACCTATGCCATATAATCTTACCAACACGGGTAATGAGAAGGATTTATACTGTAAGATGAAATATGTTGTCCATGTTTAAAATATTATAATTCTAAAAATAACGCTGCTTAAGTTTTCAATGAGAAGATAAATTTTGATCATACGAGAAAGAAAAAAAAAATTTAAAAACTAGTAATTTTTTACTCGAGACAAAAATTATAAAGTCTCTTACATTTTACATGTCTAATAGAAATTTGTATAGTTCGGCACACACACACATAATCTGTTAGAAATCTCATATTTCCGGATTTGATTTCTATGTTTTTGTTCGAATTTAAAAGACGCATTTCTTAAATTTTCTCAAACAAAATCTTTATTTTGTGTTCTTTTTTCATTAAAAGTGCGATGTAAATTAAACTTTGCTTTTTATCTTACAGAACATAATAGATGAGTTCGGTCCAAGTACAAAGCAGCTCGTCTCTGCTGGTAGAACATATCTCAAATCTCTTCAAAGTAAGTAATTGTCTAATTTTTCATCTGTGTTCGCAAATACAAAGTTTTTGAAGCTTCTTCCCTTCATTTAGACTTCGCTTTCAAGTACAGGACAAGCGTTTTCCATTCTGTTAACCATTTTCCAGAGGATTTCCGTTAGTTGACCAATGTGGTGGTCTGAAATATTTATATCTCACTAACATTGAAATAACCATTTATCGAATCTAAAATTATTTTTTGAAACTGTCCATCAGCGTTTGCTCTTTTTACAAACTGTACAGTCGCGGAAAAATCCAAACCTCCCCTCTTCCTTCTAGCAAATTTAATAGAAAAATTCAAAGATGGCGTTTGACAGAGGCTAACGTCTTCTATCAATTAAAATGCGTCAAATTTGCATAAGGGTCCGTCCTCATATTAAATTGAGCACCAACTTCATAACTTCCAATGGGAACTCCTATTTCGAGACGTAATTTTGAATCCATCGAAACTTAACTTGGGATACCAAATTCCTTGTCATTAGATTTTACCGTTTCGTAGTTACGAGTGCAGTAAAATTTGAGCTCCTATTGTAAAATCAGTTTCTTAGACTTTTATATGGACATCTTTCTAAATAACATTTCTATAGTTCTGATATTTTCGTCCATGTTACTGTTAAACAACCCAAAGAAAATCCACTTAATATTTTATTTTAAAAATAGTTTTTGTATGCATGAAACCGTATTATATTTTGATGGGAATCGATTTAGAAGGACTAATATGGCCATGCGTGAAATTTTCCATGGCCATTTCTAAGGTACTTCTGAATCGATTCCCATCTAAATATACTAACAAGGTTCCAATTCGTAATTTTTCAAACATTAATTTAATACATTATTGCATAAGAAAAACTATTTTTAAAATAAAATATTAGGTGGGTTTTGTCTGGGCTGTTAAACAGTACCATGGTATAAAATATTGGCGTATCAAAATATGATTTAGTAAGATTTTCAAAAAGGTCTAAGAAACTAATTTAACATTAGGAGCTCCAATCTTTCTGTACTCATAATTTTGAAACGGTACGACCTAATGATGTGAAATTCGGTGTCTGAAGTTATATTTCGATATATACTCAAAATTGTGTGTTGAAATAGGTGGTTTCTATTGGAAATTATGTAGTTTATGCTCAATTTAATATGAAGACGACCCTTGTGCAAATTTTATGCATTTATATTTATAAAAGACGGTTAGTTTCTATCAAACGCCATCTATGAATTTTCCCTACTGTTAAAATTGCTCTAACGAAGAGGGATGGTTTGTTTTTATTTATGAGACTTCCATAAATATTCTAAGTTCATTAAGGCTGCTAAAGTAAATAAATGTTCTCTTTTTTACAATCTGATATCTAGATATGCTCTAGACAGTAAGTAAATGATACGTACCATTCTTCAAAAGAAATTGTTTTGTTGTATGCGAAATGTAGTGAAAAGCCTCTGTTGCAAAAACCTGTTCCAAAGTGTCACCAATTCTAAGCAAGGGATAATTTGTTTTTACTTTCTGGATTCCTCCTTGGACTAATAGAACATCCTGACGAAGTAACTCGTCAATAGTAAAATTGGCAAATCTTGATGGACGAGGTAACTCGTCGAAAGCTCCTTGGAGGGTTAATGCTTGAATAACTACATTTAATTGATGAAAAAGGACTAGGAAGTATTCCATTGGCCAGGAAGGAAAGTCTATCTTAATTTTTTAAACTACCAATTGTGGCATAATATATTGCGACAAATGCTACCTTTTTGCCTTTCATTTGGAACTTTCAGGCATTCATTGCAACAATTATTTTTTAATGCATTTTACTAAGAATTTTTAATCTGATCTGACTCGTATCACTACAGGATCTGTGTTCGAATCATTGTGTTGGCATGGATATACGTAGTAATTCTGATTCTACTTCAAGCCGAGACCCTGCCATAATGAGCTATGGGATTTTTCCCGAACCATCACCAATAGTCCGTTGTGTTGCTCCAGTGTGTTAAATGGAATCACTCACCGGTGAGGGAAGCTCTCGTGTAGCAAAAAAATGACTACAAAACAACAAACCAAACCGTTCATCTGCTAAATAAACATCACTAAGCCAGTACGTATAACATCTCGGTAAAAACGACAAAACGTAAAATGAAGTTTTTGTAATAAACGCGGACAAATCAAGGGAATCAAATCTTCTCTATTATACGGGAAGTGTTTCTCTGTGTACTGGTGAGCAGAGTCCTGACGAATCTATGGCACTTACAATGATAAAATTTGGCACACCGGTAGTTCTTATTTTTTGCGATTTTTTTGTCTATCCCGAATTTTAAAATTTAATCTAGAACACACACATTTAAAAATTATTTTTTATCTCCTTTCTTCTTTCTGGAATATGACGTCACCCCGACCTCGAATGAAGAAGCGAGCCGATTTTGCGACTTTCGACCGCTGACGTCACAAGAGTTTTAAGTCCGAATGCCTTTGGAACCATGCTCAGTTTTCCGATTATAGCGTGCTTTGATTTACGTTGTTTATAATAGCCACTTCGATGCCATTACGGCGTTGCCCGTGGAAATGGGAATACGTAGCAATCACCGGAAGTTAGAGAGCAGTTGTCACACCTGACCCCACAAAAACAACTGTCACGGTCAACGCCGTGCTGGCCACGCAGTGGCTAGTTAGCTTCTTATATGTTTCCAAATCCCCCCTCCTGTTGGTTGTCTCGACGAGGTATCTCGTGATTAAAAGAAAACTGACCAGATCTTGATCTTGACATAAAAATACCTGTCAATATCTTTGTGACAAAACATCTCGTCATTAGCAAAATAGATAAGATATTGATGGATGAGGTATCTCGTCGAAACACTTGGAGGGTAAAAAGGATACGAATTTCAAATCCACTGTTACGATGATACACTTTTCAGATTCAAACTTTTTGTCTCATCTTCAAAGTTAACCTTTTCTGTTGTGTCATTTCTCGAAAGTGATCTATTTTTTCTGCCAGAATTAAAATTAACGCATCATTAACGACTTAATCTCAGTTCTTTGACCTGTAATCTAGAAAAATCCACCCCTACTATTGAAGAGAATGAGCCTCTACTTTTATATCTATTTGACTTGGAAGTAGATTCCGTGGAATGGTGATACTTATCCGGAATAATAAAAGAATTAGGTAGTAAGAGAGTAAGCACGATTCTTGTTTTTATTCAGTCTGATTTACACAGAACAAAACCATTATGTATACTTAACTCGATGATCCGGTTTCATCGTGTTTCATTCATTACTATCTGGAAACGTGAGCCGTCACTCAAGGGGAACCGATCACTCTCTACTATCAACCCTTCGAGTTTAGTGTGTTGTACTGACACGTGAGTTGAAACATTTCTTGAATAAAGCATGCGATTTTTTCCCTCGCAAATTGCAGAACTGCAAGCTGATAAGAGCGCTGAAATTTGCATTCTGGTTTTGCAGTGCCACTTATTCTTAATAGAAATCTGAACCAATTTTAGTTTATTATGGTGATATCTGATATCTGAGCCTCGACGAGGCGTGTGGGCTCAAGTAAGTCCAAGCTCTTGATGGTCAACGAAATGAGACACAAATGTCCATTTAGAAATTTCAACCCAGCCCTGCAAGATTTAATCATACCAGGGCTAGGAACTGGAAAGATGAAGGTAGAGAGCGCTTCAAAATATCCTACATACGCTACTCTGCAATAATGGACCGGACAGCAAGATGTGATGGTATAAGGGAAATAATACATACTTTAATAGGGGACCCCCAGTGCTGCAATTACACTAGTAACCCTTCTGGGCATACTTTCAACAAGGTTTTGATACACAACTATGTGGATTTGTGTCCATTCCTGCAGCAAGAATGTCGCCAGCTCAGCTGTAGATTTCGGACGTGGTTCCCTGGTCCGCGAGCGTCGCTCTAACTAGTCCCATAAATATTCTATGGGGTTTAGGTCGGGACTCTGAGCAGGCCAGTGAAGACGTTTTACATCCGTATCTTGGTACCACTGCTTGATAGAGGCTGCTACATGACATGGAGCGTTGTCGTCCTGTAGGTAACAAGCTTCCATTCCATAAAATTGCCGAAGCGTAGGAAAAACCTGACTGTCCAAAATGCTCATGTAGGCGTATGCGTTCAATTTACCAGGAACAACATGTAAAGTTCCCAGGTCATACCACGAAAATCGCCCTCAAACAAGTAGTCGGATTTTATGCAAATCCTCTGGCGTCCGGTCCATTATTGTAGGGTAGTGTATAGCCCTATTCAGAAGGAAGGGGAGAGGCGTCAAAAGAGTAGGGAACACAGAAACCCTCCTCAAATACGTTTTAAGGACCGCAGTGACTCAGTGGGTTTGCCCTCTGCGCTAGCACCTTGCGAGTTGTATTTGAATAAATAGTTCCATTTCGAGCTCCAAAATCAATGTGACCATCATGTTTCAATGATGGCAGCATACTTTGGGGATACAAATTGTCGCCAACCTCGAGGAAAGCAAAATCGACACATTTACTTGTTAGCCATTGAAAATAAAAACCATTCCATATTAACACAAGTGCATTCTGTGAATAACAAAATTTAAAATAGCAACAAAAAGAAACCTAAAAAAACCTAACAAGCCCAATAAATATGTGTGGAAACGTGGTCCCTCCCTCAATTTCACTGTATTTTATGTGTACGGAATTTTCAATTCAAACACCAAAAGGAAAGCAGATAGCCAAATTGCTTCCGATAGCCAAATGTACTCACACTATACATTTGGGGATTGCCTTTAGTGCAATTAATCGCCGTTTTTGCGACTTTTTCGGTGTTTGATCTAATTGACATCGACCAATCAACTTCCGTCCATCAATTCTGAATTTATTCTTTGGAATTTTTATTGGCGAGTGCTGAAATCGTATCGGAAAATCAAGTTCGGGATACTTACTGGCTACTCGTTACGACACTGAAACCTTACTGCCACCTACATTTCGCTGGATAGAAAAAGCCTCTCATAGTAAATGATGTTTTTGAAATTTGAGCAGTGATATTATTTTTGTCTGACTGGTTAAGGAAAGTTGCTGAAGAAAAATCTGAATAGAGGTCAAGTATAAACTTGGATAGTAACCCCCCATGGTAGCCGTATAAAAGGGCTCATTAAACCTAATGCTGTCTTTTTAACTTGAGACGGAAAGTGCTCGAGAAAAAGCGTTGACTGCAGTTTTAGATTACTAAAGTAGTAAAAGCCCGGTTGTAAGTAAAAAAAACGAAGCTACGCAAAGCATTAAGCCTAATCATTGTTCAGATAGTTGAGTGTTTTTTTTTCTTCAACTGACAGGAAAAACACTGAATAGGATCTCTTTAGTTCGCCGAAAACTGTTTTCAAAGTGTGGATCGTCCTGACTATGAAACTGTAAATAGAACGAAAAGGGGCAAAGAGATAAAAATTTACTTTCAAGTGTAAAAATTCCTCAGTTTAATTTTATGAAATTATTTACGTCTCGTAAATTTTGGACAAGAACTTTGTTTGCATTTTGAAATTTTTTCTCGAATGAGCAGTGCTTGCTGGGAAAAAAAATCTCCACTAAATTGAAAACTCAAACTCGTTAAGTTCGAATTCACAGTTTGTTCCGTGTGAATCCGAATTGTTAGAACACGGTTTCACAACTTATTACTTTGAAAAAACACGGAAATGACATGAAAGAAAATGGTTAAGTCCCCTGATAAAAAATCCTTTTTTCACGAAATTCAATTTAATATTTCCCACGATTCGAATATCTTGAGGTTTTTCTTGATTTCAGAATTCATAGTAGCATTGAAATAAATGAATATCAAAGCTTCGTCCTATTTCGAAGAATTCACGAGTGAATTTCCAAAGTAGAAATAAATTTAAATCCAACAGTAAAAAAACTTTCAAGTGCAGTTATTCCGCTAATTACTTCTCAGAATAATTTTCAGCTTCAGAGATAAATATGCTTGAGAAGGACTTAATAATGGTCTTTACGAAAACGAAAAGATGGAAATGCCGAAACCTATATTGCTTTAAAAACCGGTATTTCCAACAAGTTCACATAAACATTTATTCATGCTCCTGTAATTTTTGCCTTGGTAGATTTGACTGAAATAAATTGATAAAAATATTTTGAAAACAAATAGCGGGGACAATCCATTTTTTTCCAGCTTTTGTGTGTGTTACATCAGAAACAAAATGAAAGTTTCTGATCTACTGAGGGATGTAAAACCTTTTCAACTTTTTAAGCAATGCAATTTTATTTTCAGCTATGGTCTCTGCTTCCCGTCAGTATACAGAAGCCTTAGCCAAAATCGCATCCCTTGCTAATAACAGTACCTTATGTGGATCAAGGGATATAGGTGAGTACAATTTCTTTAAATTTTATTTATTTATAATTCCAGATGGTTAATGGATTCTTCCAAAAGACAGATGCATAGACTTATCACTCTGGGTGTTTCCAATTAAAGAGGTCTGGGCTTATTGGTTTTACATTATACTTTTATTATAATTTGTTTACATTTCAGCTTTATTATAATCGGTTTCACATTGTGTGTGCATTTTTTTTTCCATATTGATTAGAGACAAGAGCAGAGATGCCAACCTGCGATGGAAGTTTTCAGTAGTACCAAAGGAAAAAACGGTAGTTTAAAAAAAATGTCAGTAGTCAAGTAAAAATTTAAGAAATCGACTTTAATAACACGCATATATCATTAATTCAAATATTTAATTATAAATTTGAAACATTCTCAACACGTATATAGAACCAAAAATTATGTATGAAAGAATCATATCGCTCACTCCTTTCAACCATGTCATATCTCAAAAAACGTGATTTTTCATGAGAGTGTTTAAGTTTAAAGTATATTAGAGTATAGATTAGATAAAGTAGATAGTTAGATGAAGTAGTTTAAAGTTTAAAAGTAGATTGAAATGTATCAAAAATAAATATTACGTCTGCTCTTTAGCGGCTAAATATTGAGGGATTGGATATGACGATCTTGCAGGGATATACTACTCTTTCAATACATTCTGGAAACAGGCATAACTAAAAATCGCCGATTTTTGAGTTGTGAGACGTTGTTGAAAGGAGTGAGCGATACATAAAAAACATTTAATTAAATTTAAGAACGCTCTCCCATTTACCAAAAAAGAAGTAAACTAATTAATGTGTTGTGAAAAATAAATTAAATTAAATTTTTCCGTAGAAAAAAAAATCATCGATCCCGTAGTACCCGATTCACTTCCGTAGAAACTACGGATAATCCGTAGCAGTTGCAATCTCTGTAAGAGCGCCGCGGTAGCCCAGTTGGAAAAGCAGCGAATTAATAAACGGATGGTTGCGAGATCGAAACTCGATCCAGCCTTAAGACACATGGGTGCTGGTGCACGTTATATCTGTCGTGGCCTCGATTATCCTCACATTGGCGTTGTGTGGAAGCTTGGGATGCCGGCTCAGCTGTTTGATCTCATCATCTGACCATGGTTAAAAATTAAGAAGCATCGTCATTGAATCTTTTTCCTTAGTAATTTTTTCTGGACCATCGCCAATAACCAGTTGCTTTGCACCAGTGCGACTTCAATTATTTTCTTTTCTCTTCAAAAGAGACGAGAAATCATACTGGAGAATATAAAAAATTAAGACACCCACAGATGCATACATAATTAGACAGTATTCTTTTAGTACCACTAGTATCCAGTGTAAAAATCTGTCTAGTAATTTGAACTGCAGTGCAAATCTCATGGTGCCATTTTCTCTTAAGACCTCTGAAAATTAAACCTTTGGTATCGAGCTCAATGAAGCTCAATACAGTTCAACCCAATAAAATTCCTTTTCTGCTCTGGATGCATAGTTTCACAAAACCCTTACTCTCCATTTTAACATCTCTAGCATAGTGGAGCATTGTGGCGATCGAGGACCAAGCTATGATATCGCCACAATGGTGGTTGAGATACGAGCTATTGTTCGATCTTAAGTGTGTCAAGAAGCCGCCTGCTGACAGTTTGATAAAAATGTTCTTGCTTATCAACCTCTTTTATTTTCATCAGGATGCTAAATTTTCGAATATGCATTTTTCTGAAATGTATTTAACTTTGTGAGATTACCGTTTGTATTTCGGTTGCTGTAGTATTTATCATATAACACATTAATTAGGGAATTCATTTCGAACAATTTTAACAACTAGGGGGGCAGCCCCCTGCTCGCTAAAGCTCGCCAACCCCCGTAGGATTGCTTAGCAATCCTTATTGGTTCGCTGCGCGAACCTATGCTCGCTCCGCTCGAATCAATGAAGACATGTGTCCTAGCAGAAAGGATTGTTTACAAAATATGATATTCCAAAAACATATTTTTCAAATCTTAATTTGCTGTATTACAGAAAATATATATACAGTACCCTGGAATCAGAATTCAAATGAAGACTTAGAGCAAATTTTGAGTCGATATGTGAGCGCTACTTTGAAAATTGAATACCCAGCATGTTGTTTGTGTGTATATTTCCACAAAGCACTCTCGAGCCACACATACTTTTTCATTCAGTTTGTTGTCGAAAGTGATAGTGCTAGCGTCTTGTTGAACTATAATTGTTGACCCTGAAAAGGATCGTTTTTTAAATGGCACTGAAATGATCCTCCGCTTTCTTTGTTTTATAATTATAAACTGCAACATCTAGACTAAAATTCTTTTTTTTTTTCAATAAAATTTCATCCGATAACGCTATAAATTCAATTGAAGCGCGAGGCTTCCTGGTAAACAAACAATCGTACAATGTTGCCAAAACTCGATAACAAATAACGTCTTTTTTGCGTGCCACGTAAGAGAATTATATATATAGATATTTTCTTGGGTTTTTCATTTGTCAAACGAAGAAATTACCATATTTTTAGTTCTTACTTTTGGTTTATTTGAAAACATTACCAAGTCTTGGAAGAAAAAGATGACTGAAGGTATAAACCAACTTTTATGATGCATTTTTGCATCAGAAAGTAAAAATGGCCGTCATTTAGAAGTCATGCAACAGTGCCTTTGAATGAACCTTATAACACTCACTGGCAAAGTTTTAAGTACTCTGTCATGGTATTTATTCAATTCTGTAGGACGAGTATTCATGTTTTGGCGAGATGTCTCGTTCATCAATATCTGGCCAGTCTTGCTACTGACGAGATATCTCGTCGAAACAACCACTAGGAGGGTTGATACATTAAACTAACAACACCAATGAGCATGTTTGAAACCTAATGAAATCCAATAGTTTAAAGGTCCTTTTTTTCTCTACATGCTGAAACATTTCCTTGAGATGCAAATTTAAAATATGAAACTGAGTGAACTGTTTCTCAAACTTACTAAGTGTAACTGTGCACACCATTTCGTTGTATCGTAAAATTTTAATTTTATAAGCGCTTTTCATTGCTTTTAATCTCTTTATTACTGTCAAATTAAATGTTTAGTACTTCTATAAGAATAACAGTTGTAACTCAAAATTTTCAATTTCTGTCTCAGAAATGGTCGAATTCTCCTTTTATTTCGTAAGATTGTAACGTAACTTTTTGAATCGCGATATAGATAATATTTATCGTTACAAGCAAGTGAGAATTGTTTAAGATGTGACTTATACACAATTTTGACTTTAAAAATCCAAATTTTTTTTGCAGTAAATCATTGGTTTATGCTTAAAAACTTTTCAATGTAGAAAATTCAGGTTAAACTATTTATTAATTACCTAATTTATATTAATAATGTAATTTGCATATTTTTTAATAGTGATATATTCATAAAGTAAGTATTTAGTTCAGAAAGATGATTCCTACTGGAAATTATTCTTTATAATCTTTATCGTCTTGATCCTCAGTAAAGTTTTTTAAGGGAATAGGTTTTTGTTTACAATTTTTCACCAAGGAAGATTAAAAAAATCAAGATTTTTTTTTTTAATAATTAAACTTTAAAAATCAAATTAAAATTTAATTTAGCAACTAATATCTCTGAGGGTCAAAACATCTACTGTATTATATAGGTTGTAATGATATAAAAAATAATAATCATAGATCAATAATTCATTGTTGAGTTACAGCTTGAACCAAGAATGATTGCAAAAACACAGTTCAGAATTTGAGTTTAAGTTTTGGATGCATGTTTGTTTACATATATTGGTAGTATCTGTTAAAAACCTTTGTAACAAGAAAAGTATTCCGAACATTTACAAGATCTTGGCATCGTTTGAAAGCTACGAAGTTGGAAAATATTTTGAAGCAGCAAAAAAAGTCGTTTTTATGTTTCTTTTCGTGATTTCGCGACACCTTAAAAATACTATTTTCATTCATTTTTGTCTTCAAACATCATCAAACCTTAACCACAACTATTTGGGTGGGCGTCCAATTTTCTTTGGAAATCTTCTTGACTTCATCGGTTGAGCCTCCGCTGCGTAATCTGATTACAGCTTGTCGCCCACCAACCATTTGTTCCCACCTGGGTGTGATAGAGTGGCCTAACTCCGATTACGCAAAGAACATTCTTGCCAATGGATCATTGTTCTACATCCTGTGATCTACCCTCCCCCCAATAAGGGCGACTCGATCCAGATTTCTTAGACCTCGGAGAATCACGTTTTACAATGTATTTAGTTGAAGAAATGGCTGTCATTAAGTTGGAAGAGTTTCATGTCATTGTCGGTGATTTATGGGACATGATCGCTCGTGAAGATAGCATATTGGTGTCATTACTGTGTTGTACGTATCGGATCGCGAATTCATTCAAGGTTCTGAAAACAGATCACTATCCCTGAAGTGCTGGAGAACATCTTCTCAGTCGAACTCTTTGGAACATGATCTCAAATGTCTCATTTTTATTTTACATTTAAGCTCATGATAATGGATGATCTAGAAAAAAATATGAATTTGGCATGATTGCATGAATTTAGAATTCTTTTCATGCGCAGTACATTTGTAACCGCTTATATGCCACAAGCTTATTCACTCATTTGGTGTTACCATTAGCATATAAACATGTCATTGCTGGTTATTTATGGGACATGATCGCTCGGGAAGATAGCATATTATTGTCATTACTGTGATGTACTTATCGGATTGCGAATTCATTCAAGGTTCTGAAAACTGATACATTATCCCAGAAGTGTTCGAGTGCAACTTTTAAGCAGAACTCTTTAGAATATTAATCTGAACTGTGTCATTTTTATTTTACATTTAAAAATTGCAAACGTAGCATGATAATATAAATTTAAATTATCTCCATATTTGGTATTACGACTAACATGTTATGAAATACACCTTGTTCTTTTTTTACCCTATAGATACGTTCTTGAAGAATACGTGTAAAAATAATTTGTGTAAAAAAGACACTGTATCTATCGAAGAAAAAGATCAGTAAAAATAATTACAAAAAAAACATGAAAATATTCGTTTTAAGCTTATTATTTTATTTCAACAAAATACATATGTAATAAAAATGTATTAAAGTAAAAATTTGTATTTGAAATGAAAAAAAATTCTTCATGAACAAAAAATCTGTTTTAAACACAACAAGATTTTACTGTGGTGTACCGATCTGTCCGCTTTGTTGCGATGGTTTTATGAACATACAACACCTTGCGGAGTGCTCTAATTTACAGGACATTGACAAAAGGGATACTTCTCCCCATGGACTTTATTCGCTATATTGGACGGCAAGACAGCGAAAGGCCTTAAGCTGGATGTAGGATAAAAATTAAAAAAAAAAAAAAAAAAAAATTTATTTATTTTCACTTTCTGACAATAAACGGCGCATACGTTTGCGTAAGACTGGAATATCACTGCTATGATTGGAAATGTTCTGTATATCATCTTCTTATATTAATGAATTTCTTTCTGTGATCTCTTGAGCAAAGTCAGCATGAGTTTCCTTTGGAACTGATGTTTTACCAGTTTTACGAACGAATTCAGTTATTAATCATTGTGTTCATGGTTTGGATAGGCTTTTATATAATTCTCTGTAAGAGTTTGTCAACAACTTCATTTCACTTTGAAACTTCCCACCGCGTTCCTCATTAGTGCGTATAATATAGAAATTATACTACTATGCCACAAATAAAATTATTTTTTCTTAGAATTTAGGCAAAAACAAATCTTAGAAATTGGCTTGGCCCGCTCGTGTTAAATCAAGACTTGCGTAAATAGAGAATGAAATATTTATTTCAAATTCGTGTTAATTCAAATTTGTGTAAAAAAAAAAGGTTCGTGTAAAAAAAGAAGTTTCGTACAAAAACAGAATTAGGTGTTGTAGGTTGGAGAAACTCATGTTTTAATATTCAATGCAACCCACTAAAAAAATATTGAATTGATCATTTGCATTAAAAATTATTCCGTGTGTACTATGTGTTGTGCATTTCTTAAACAACGCTTGATTTTAACACAAAATATTGCTTGTTAACCTGAAAAAAACAGTATTCCAGTAATGCGTTACACCTAGAAATATTTGAGTTAAGAATGTCAAACATACTACATTAGTCTTTCATTAATTGCCCCAGAGGTCTGTAAACTTAAAAATTGGAATTTATGGGAACATTTTTTTTAGAGTATTGTAAATTCAGGAACTCGTGTCAGTTACAAACTTCTTTTTGTAAAGCATTGAAAAACAGTTTTTTTTAAGAATCTAAATACCCTAGACATTACCTTGTTGACTCCTTTTCTCTAGCACGTTTGCTATCCTTGAGATAGAAATGGATATGTAATCAAGTTAATCCCGTCTATCATAAAGTAAGTATACAACCTTCGTTTTTAGAGACAAGTGAAGCAAGAAGTAATTTGTTTGTTAAAATTAGCATAATTGTGGAGATGGAATGTAAATGTGTACATAATAAAAAATATAAATAATTTTTTTATTGCACCAATAATGTATTTTTAACCCTATCTCGTCATTAGCAAAACGTATCATATCTTGATGGACGAGATATCTCGTCATTTGAAAAACTACCAGATTTTGATCTCGTTCATCATAAAGGTCAGCAATGTCTTGATGATGTGATATCTCGTAAAAACCACTAATTGTTAATTGTTAAGTTAATAGTCTTGTTAACTGTTATGTTAATAGTAATTGTAAATAGTCTAATTGTTTTCAGTTGTGAAGTAATTTTCTTGTTTTTCAGTTTTGTATTTCAGTATACTGTCTTAAATGAACTGCTGTCTAAAATTGAAAAGCAATACTGAATTACTAAATAAATCCTATGTCTTTTTATTAAATTTATATCGCATAAAAGAATTTAACTCTAAATATCTTGAAGCGGTTCGCAATCTTGAATTTTCATGCGTTAATAATTTCAAATGAGAAATGGAGCACGAAATTCGAAGGATTACCAAAGAAAATTATTATATACTGGAGTGAAAGAAAGACTAGATTATTGATTGGTGATAATAGAGATTTAATTTTTAAATGAATTTCAATAAACTCCTAATTTTGGTCATGTCTGTTATATAGCTGCCGCTTTTTAAAACTGTACATTTTATTTTAATGCGCATAGGAAAACCACATTTAATAATTCCAAAGAACTATTAATGTAAAATCTACAATAATGAGACGTGTTCTATTACTATTTTGTTCCAGAATTTTTTTTTTAATCGTTCACATTCCTGTAAAACCTGTCTAATCGGTTGGAGATCATTAGTGCTTTTCTCCTCCATTAAACCCATAGAAGACATTGGTCAAGAGCTATTTTTCTTCTGTCGTGTCTGAAAGTAAACTTGATCGCCATGACTTGTGACTTCCCGAGTACGACCCAGGTTTCGTCACTTAGGTTGCATTTGACGTTAATTATATCTTGTTAACCAATCCAGAAGAGTACGGAAGGGGATTTAACACTTGTCTTTCTAAAAATTGTTTTTAGGTGTAGCTACATCAAATTATACGTGTGCTGTCTTACTGGTGCTTATCTGAGTTTCGCATTTTTCATATTCTTGATATACCAATGTTGAAATTATATCATAACTTGATGAGGTCAAAACAATGCGTGTGTGCTTTGTAAAGGAATCTTTTGAAGTCACTCTATTGTTTCTCTTGGATTTGCGTACTGTACATTTTGGGCTGTATCTGAAACTATCTTGGACGTTTTAATGTAATCGGTGTATTTTGTCTAGTGCAACCAATTTTTGTAAACTCAGATTGGTACTGTTGAAAATTTATTCCGTAAAAAAAGTGCGAGTATATTGCAAAGTACATCTCATTATTGGAATGAAAGTTGGTTTCAAATCACCATTAACTCTACTAGGGTTAGTCTCGATTAGGTATTTCGTCATTAGAAAAACTTATCAGATCTTGATAGACGAGATATCTTGTCGAAACCACTCGGAGGGTTAACAGATAAATTCTGTAACGGATTCTAGGTCAACTTGGAAACAACTGCAATTTGTAATATGCTGTGCTTTTCACTTTGAGTACAGCTACACTCTACGTTTATGAGCGGTGGCAACGGCCTTGGCGATTTTTTTTGGCGCACTTCTAGTAGCGATTTACGGCAGGTTAAGGCAACCCATCTGTCTTACGATTTCTGTGGTTTTCATGGCAACCTCGGCAAACGGTAACTTTTAATTTTCGTTTTGATTGTTCTAGAAAGTTCTTCCAAGATCCGTTAAAGTCGTTTGATTGCATTGGTTCGTTTGAAATTTTTTTTCTCTGCTTCCATTGGTAATTTTGATTTTAAAATGTCCTTTCATTGCATTGGTCCTTTTAAATTTTTTTCTGTGATACCATTGGTTCAATTATTTGTATTTCCACAGTTGTGGAATTTTTATTTTATTGGTAATATTTTTCACGCAGCGTTTAAGAGTTTTGTTCTTTTGCGATTTGTGGAATTTTCGTTTTTATTATTTTTTCCGGAACAGTTCTGAGGGATCAAGTTGTATTATTTCTTGCTTTTTTTTCTTTTAAAAATATTTTTCTTTTCAAACAGCCTACTGTATTTAGTGTAATTGATAAGTTTCAGGGTATTGTTACCAACATTCGCAGCTTAGTTTTTCTGCTGGTTCACAAATGTGTTTAAGCTACTACTTTTTTCGAAAGTATTTTTTCGACTATACATTTCAAAACGTTCTCAAATGTGTTTTCAAACTTTCATTTTCCGTTGTAAAGAGAAATATATTTTTGAAAGAAAAAGAGTTTTGAAATAATTCTTTCCTTGGCAACGTTAGAAATTCGCAAAAAAAAAAAAAAAATCGCAAAGACCGTTGCTATCTCTCATAAACGTAGAGTGTAGCTGTATCTTCACTTTGATGTCATTCTTATGTGATGAGAACATGATTATAATTTTTTCGGTCAAGAATGTACCACTGAGTACAAATAAATTTTTGCACTCTTTTGCAAAAAAATATGATTATGTTTTTATTGGTTGCACCAATTATGTCTATTTGGGAAAATGTGGAAAAAAATAGAGCTGATCTGGTAGATGGAAAAGATAGGAACCTACGGCCTTAACGTGAATCTATCTGTTTAGTCTTTTGGGTGCAAACAATACCCCGTTGTTTTGCTCCAGTGTGACGTTAATTACAGAAATACCAAATACTTTATGTAGCAAAAAATAATCTTAGATAACAAACCAGAACCATGAATAGGTTTCTTATATTTTGCCATTCTGTCAAAATTAAATCTTCTCTTTCTGAGTTTCAAAAAAATGATAATGAAACGATACATCAATCGTATATTGATCGTATCTTAACCCTCTGAGGATTTCTACTGCATATATCCGTTCTACAATATGCCGTCATCCTTGCATGACTTCTAATCATTTTTGATTTAATAGAATTTTTCCTGGAATTCTTTCAACCAATACATGGGGTTATTTTAGAACAAGTGCCGCTGAGAGGATTGAAACAAGTTACTCCCAAAGCACTCCATTGTTTTACATAAAAATGGATCGAAACATCAGTCTTCGAATGCTCCGAGGTAATCACAACGCTTGCCATCAATCCCAACTTAGAAGTTTCCTAATTTACAATCAGCTCTGATCATTATGATTAAAAACATTACGCAGATATACTTTCGTAACACAGAATTTAAAACTGACGTTTAGTAATTCCTGTTTTTGTACTATTTTAAAAATATTCAGGGAAATGATTCAAATAATCTTTCGCACTGTTTTATGAAAAAAAGATTACCTTAAATTAACAGTTTTCCAAACGGGAAGTTTTAAGTTTTTCCATACATCGCAACATTTTCGTGCTGTTGAAACACTTCGTCGACGAAGCGTGTTCGGTAATTTAAGCCAAGAGATGTTTCGGCACGTTTGTAAAAACAAGCTGCTCAGCCGTAAAATGTTTGATAATTATCTACAACGGAATAAGTAGTGTGTGTGCCCTTAATAGACACAATTTAACTAATTTCACGCAAGTCTGCTCTAGTAAGATTGAAGTACGACGACGTTTTCAAATTGGTTTCTCGAAATCCTCAAGAGTGCCATGCTTAACCTTCATCCTGGTGGTTGTCTCGCTGAGGTATCTCGTTATTAGCAAAACTGATCATGTCTTGATGGATGGGATATCTCGTCATTAGAAGAGAACTGACCATGACGAGATCTCGTCATTAACGAAATTGGTTAGATTTTGATGGATGTGATATCTCATCGAAACCACATAGGTTAACACTATAGAAGAACGGGTTTTGTGGCTCGAGTTTTCAAGCCATCAACTCCTAAATTCATCCTGCAGTCCTACCAATGAATTGAATATGCTAACTAGTTTAACTTTTCATTATTTGGTTCACGCATTTTATATTTTATTATTTAGGTCCATGCATTTGCCATATCTATGACCAATAAACTTAGACCGGTGGAGCCAGACTGGTCTCTATGGTATTTTAGAAAGATTCCGCGAAATTCTTCCCGTTTGGAAAAAAATATTACCTAGTAATGACAGATAAAAAGTTTCTCAGAATTTTCGCCTATTTACATCTCTCTATATTAAAAAAAAGTTGCCGCCGACGCCGCAGGATTGAAAACTGTGTTGTTTAGCTCGATTCTTAGACGGTTTCCCGAGAATGTACTGATCGGAAAAAACGAAATTAACATGGTTTGTTCTTCATCGTATTCCCTGGACAATTATTAAGATTTTTTTCCGATGCGGCTATTAGTTTAGGGTTTATTAAGTGTCAAAATTGAAGAAGCGAAATTTCTTCCGGGAGTGAGCTAAACACATACAAATTTTCAGTCTTCAGCCGTGAGTTTTTTTTTAAAGAGTACCTCTCAACGTACATTTTTGCAGCTCGTCGAGTTTTTTTTTTTTTTTTTTTTTTGAAATTTCAATTTGGTTCTTGATAATATTTTTTTGAAATTCGGGAAAAATCGGGACATTTTTGTTATTTTTTTTTAACTGCCGTATCTATATCTTATTACTATTAGTTTTAAATTTTTAAAATATCGCAGTATACCTCAGAATGTACTCTTTCTTACGGTACTATTATTTTTGAAATCTGTTAATAGATATTGGATGCGATCAAAAGTTGGTCAAACAAAATTCGGAATCTTTGGATATTTTCGCTACTTTTTGGTACAACCGTTATATCTACAGCAAAAAACATTATTTTTTAAATTTAAGAACATCACTGAATACATTACATTACACTCTTTCTTAGGGTACAATTATTTTTCAAATTGGTTAATAAATAAAATCGATGCAATTAAAAGTTCGTCATACAAATGAACTTTATGTTCCCCTCCCGAACTTGCTTAAACCACATGGCCCCTACGTCATTAAACTCCAAATCAATCTGAACAGGGACAAGTAAACTGTTTGGGGCGGTAGTCAATCGTCTAATTGTTTTTCTAGACGTTTAGCCTGTTTGACGCGTTATTTGATACTTTTGAGTAGAAATAAACTGGTCAGACCGATGTGAAATTTTAAATTTGAATCTATTTCTCGACTCCCTAATTATGTGCTTAATTTTCTACTGTGGGTTTTAGAATGTGTGGCCTCGCAGTCCCCTTCTGTCTTTCTAGGTATATTAGGTAACTTTCAGTCTTTTCTAGGTTTAAGGTAATTTGCCGCCTTTCTATAGTGGCCTCTGGGGCACATCTCCTTGATGTGTGTGGTTCAGTCTCGATCATTTCTTCTCCCATGGGGAAATTCTGTCTTTATTTGACACGAGTGTCGTGCTTCCGGGATACACCCAAGGATCCTTTCTACTCTCATACCATTAGTATCATCCACTATCGCTTTTTTTCTCCTTTCGCCACATTTTTATATTTCCAGTTGTCCGTTTTGTGTTTGGCTCAACTTATCCAAATATGACCATTGCGCCTTAAAAGTGTAAAACAACCGACCGTCTTTCTAGTTTTGAAATGCTCAGCATCTGATTCTGATTGAGCAGGGACCGTGCAGAAGATTACTAGAGGGAACCAAGTCCCTGTCCGTACGCATGTGTTAATCATGGAATTTGTTTAAAAACTGGTAACATTTTTGTTTTTCATCTTCAATACTATGCCATAGAATTTTTATGTCCACTGCAGGTGTTGCAGACTGTATGGGATTGTGGCGCTACTGTGCAGCGATCAATCTCGTCTAACACCCCTCATAAAAGAATGATCATGAGGAATAATCTGGTGTTTACTTTTCCTCTTTTTAACATGAGAGGGTAAAAAACCAGATGGGATTTTGAAGGCCGATGTGTTCAGTCGAATGTTTTGAAGCTGTTGCATTCTCGTAAAATCAGGATTCAATTTGTATTTTATTAACTTCTACAGAAGCGAGAGAAGACGAAACACCTCTCCTCATTAGAGTAATTTTGAAAGTAAAAGAAAATTCAAAGATGGTGTTTGACAGCAACTAACGTCTTCTACAAATTTAAATGCACAAAATTTGCATAAGGGGCCGTCTTCATATTAAATTGAGCCCCAACGGGAACCACTATTTCTTCACACAATTTCAAATCTACGCGTATATCAAAATTTGACTTCAGATACCAAATTTTATGTCGTTAAGTCTTACCGTTTCAAAGTTATGAGTACAGAAATATCGGAGCTCCTGATGCTAAATCAGTTTCTTAGATTTTTAATGGATATCTTCCGAAATATATTCTATTTCGCTGATATTTTGTACCGCTTTACTATTAACCCTAACAAAATCCATGTAATATTTCATTTAAAAAATAGTTTTTAGAATGCAGTATTAATTACTTAATAATTGTTTGAAAAAAAAATTATGAATTATAAAATATTTTGTTGGGATTCGATTCAGAAAGAATTTTAATATTCCCATGCAAAATTTCAGTTGATTCCAATTAGTTTTTGCGCTACATTAAACTTTCCCAATTATTGCGATTTTAGGGAGAAACCAAAAGTTTGTAAAAACGTCTGACAAACCTCGGTTAATAGTTCTTGAATCGTTTGCGCTTGCTTAGTAAATATAGTAATGTAATTCTCAAATCGTTTGAACTTGAAAATAAATATATTAATTATTCTCGGATTGCTGAAAAATGCGTTTGAAATAGTGTTCAAATTTAAAATTCGGGTACCTATAACTGCAATTCATATCGATCTACGAATACCGTCTTTTTATGTGGAGATATCTGAAATTGAAACTAATTTTTGAATTGAATATCTTGGGATATCCGAATCCTGAGACCGATATCCGGAATTGTCCAAAATTCGGACGTTTTGCTAACTTTAGTTTATTTTTTTTTAAGGTTTTTTTTTTTAAAACTATTTTTTTACATTTTTTTCCGGCAATTTTTAAAGAACAATGAGTTAAACCTGGACCTAATTGATGAAACAACGTAAAATAACGAACATGTTCAGAGTAAATACCACACAATAATTAGAAGATTTGCAAGTCTAACATCTATTGCCTTGTATTAAAAATGTTTTTACCTGTTTAATCTCTCTATATTAAAAAAAAGTTACCGCCGCCGCCGCCGCCGCCGCCGAAGAATTGAAATTTTTGTTGTTTAGCTCCATTCTTAGACGGTTTCCCGAGAAAGTACTGATCGGAAAAATATGAAATTAACATGCTTTGTTCTTCATCGTATTCCCTGGATAATTATTAAGATTTTTTTCCGATGCGGCTATTAGTTTAGGTTTTATTAAGTGTTAAAGTTGAAGAAGTGAAATTTCTTCCGCGAGTGAGCAAAACACATTCAAAATTTCAGTCTTTAGTCGTGAGTTTTTTTTTAAGAGTACCTCTCAACGTAAATTTTTGCAGCTCGTCGAGTTTTTTTTTGAAATTTAAATGTGGTTCTTGATAATATTTTTTTGAAATTCGGGAAAAATCGGGACATTTTTGTTACTTTTTTTTAAAACTGCCGTATCTATATCTAATTACTATTAGTTTTTAATTTTTAAAATATCGCAGTATACCTCAGAATATACTCTTTCTTACGGTACTATTATTTTTGAAATCGGCTAATAATTAAATTGGATGCGATCAAAAGTTCGTGATACAAAATTCGGAATCTTCGGATATTTTCGCTACGTTTTGTTAAAACCGTTATGTCTACGGCAAAAACCATTATTTTTTAAATTTGAGAACATCACTGAATACACTACATTACACTCTTTCTTATGGTACAATTATTTTTCAAATTGGTTAATAAACAAAATCGATGCAATTAAAAGTAGGTCATACAATTTTCGGAACTTTCAGATCGTAACTTCCGATACAAAACTAAAATGGTCATATCTATATAGTATTACTGTTAGTTTTTAATTTTAAAAATATTGCAGTATACCTCACAATGTACTCTTTCTTACGGTACAATTATTTTTAAAATTGGTTCATAAATAAATTCGATGCAATCAAAAGTTGGTGACATAAATTTCGTATTTTTCAGTTCGCATAGCTGGTTCGGCAAACAGCAGTGGGTTGCATTTTCTACTATCGGGTTTGCCAGATATCAAATTTATCGTAGCAACAATTGCCATAAAAACGATTTCTTTTTATTTGGCGAGGAAAAAGGCTCGCTTTTTTCCCTCTGTTCTCAAGACAGTTTACCGACAAAGTACAATGTATTGATATTAACACTGTTTACTTAAAATTGTACAGGGAACAAGATACAGAAGATTTTTTACTGATGCGGCTATTAGTTTAGGGTGCATTAAGTGTTAAAGCAAAAAAAAGTGAAATCAATTGCGAAAGAAGTATTGGTTTGAGAAAGCAAACCAAACGGGATTGCGTAGCAATCCCCGGGGTCGGCGAGCGTAAGCGAGCAGGGCGCGAAGCCCTCGCTGTGACGTCATGTACCGGAAAGTGAAATCAGCATAATACGAATTATTCAGATAGTTTCACTCTGTGAAAGGAATGTTGGTTTGCGAAGCAAACCAAATGACATCTGTGAAAGGAGTGTTGGTTTGCGAAGCAAACCAAATGGGATTGCGCAGCAATCCCCGGGGGTTGGCGAGCGTAAGCGAGCAGGGGGCGGAGCCCCCTAGTGTTTAAAAAAAATTCCTATTTATCTATCTGTTTTTTTACTATTGCAAACGCAAAATTCGCGCTTGGGTTTAGATTAAGGTTTTTTTTTTGTGACAAAAATGCAAATCATCTAAATAATCTGTAATAAAATAGTAAATAGACTTTCCGCACCTTTAGCACATGGATATATTCAGAAATCCATTTTATAGTGACCCCAGTTTTCTACCAGCTTTACTCTTTTAAAAAGGCTGAAGAACTAAAGGAACATTTTACGATTTTGATTACTTAGACTGGGCGGGGGGTGTATCTACAAATGTCTTACTGTATGACAAACGAACTTTAATTTTCGTAGATTGAATCACCTTCAGTGCGTATTGCTTGTTTTTTTTTTTTTTGACAAAATACCCTACAAATTTTTTTTATAGAGTTCTATGCACGAACCTGCAACTCTAGAATTCTATAGATCTTTTATAAAAACGATATTTTGTTTCGATTGAGAAAAAAAAATTAGATAGAGAAACGATTTTTTAGAAAAACTTGTACAGAGTGTCGATTAAGTCTCTTTACAATATCACAAATTTGTTTACCGAAGCAAATGAAACGACAGATAAGTGGAAATTATTACAAAATGAGACGGTATATATTTAAGTTTTCTTTAGCCTCATTTACTACATCTCTTTATAGGCACCATTAGTTGCACGAAGCATATCAAGACGGTACTCGTTTTCTTGCCATGTTTGCTGTGGCATACCCTCATCAATGTTTGCAATGGCAACCCACCAACATGTGGTGGTGTATCGAATAGAGGTACGGGACATCACTAATCTGAAGCAGAGGATCAGTGATCCTCTGCTTTAGATTAGTGATGTCCCGCACTTTTGTTCGATACACCACCACATGTTAGTGGGTTCTTAAATGAAACTTCTAGACCGGTGAATTGGAAGGGGTGTCCCGATTCCCTGGCCACCTCGTTCACCAGATATCACTCCTCTCGACTACTTTCTTCGGGATTATGTCAAAGATATCGTGTATGCAATTGCCATGCCATTACCAGAATTGTTGAGGGTATGCTGCAGCGAACATGGCAAGAAATCGAGTACCGTCTTGATGTGTATCGTGCAACTAATGGTGCCCATATAGAGGTGTATTAAATGAGGCAAAAAAAACTTAAGTATATACGTCTCTCATTTTGTACTAATTTCCATTCATGTGTCTTATCATTTACCTTTAATACATTTTTGAAATTGTAAAGAGACTTTATGGACCCCTGTATATAATTCTATAGTAATGTTTCTGTCGAATTCTATTGAAAAGTGAAGTGAAACGAACGCTTCTCTAAATATTTCTAATTTCTATTGTCTTTCCACGGAGATTACTTTGTAGAGCTTTTAGAAAAACGGGCCAGAACTCAAAAGTGTGTGTCTTCTATAGACTACGTTTTATAGAAATTTTTCTTAATGGTATTTCAGAGGGTGGGTCCAAGTCATGCGGGTATTTCGTCCACGGTCACTTATGGCTGACCCGAAACAACCTATTATTGAAAGAGATTAATTGTATTTGAAGATCCGAATACATAGGAAAGTAAATTGCATGTCTGAGCCATTTGAAGATTTTAATTGACAGAATGAGACCAGATTCTAGATCCAATAGTGTCTAGATACCTGCAAGAACCTGTACGTGTGTAACAAGCCGCCAATCTTTGCACAAAAGAAAATCACCAAGTTTCCTATTTCATTTCCCATCATTTGTGCCAAATTTCCACAACCTTTTTTTTTGTATAATTTTAATTGAGAACATTTTATAAATTGAAATTTCTTTCCAGAACTAGTCTCGCGAAGCGCTCATGCTGCCATCTAGAGGTCAAATAAACAATTAAATGATAAATATGGATTGAAGTACAGATAATTCTATAATTCGTAGTTAAACGGTGGAAATAATACAAACTACAACACACTGTCAGATATTTGTTAGTCTAGATATTTGTTATTAAATCAGTCAGAATGCATGGAATAAATTAAGGGTTAGCTGACCAACGGAAAACTAGTTTTACTTCTGTTTTCGTACAGGAACATGTTTTACCACTAAACACCAGTTTCATCTGCATTCAACTTTTCAGATAAAGCCTTTCAGTTATGTAAAAACTATCGTGTTCAAATGATATTATCGAATAAACTTTTTTTCACGGTGGAATCCTTTTGTTTAACAATTCCTGCTATGAACGATGAAGCTGTTTCTTTTATTACGGAATAGTTTAAATTAAATTTATGTTTTTTCCTTCTAAACTTATATACACGTTTTGCCAACCTTAAATACACAAATATTTTAAATCTGTTTAAAATAAAGTAAAAAACACTTGTGGAAAAAAAAAATCTCAAAAATGACTCATTTTCTGCTCTGGGTGTGTGTAACCTGTAATGGTAATAGTCACGGGGGCGCCTTCTGGCCGAAAAGCGAGTTGCAGAAAGAGGCGTTTCCCCTTAGTATCGTGACGTACCGGCGGGAAAGTCCGACCCTGGCGCCACGACATTTCCCGCACATCTAAATCGGATTTCGTCTTGAATTGTTGAACTCACTGAAGATGTATCCGACCCCACACAACGGCGATTTTTGTTTTAATCAATAGCTAATAATATGAAGTATTTACACACGGAGGCTCATTAATGAAATGAGTACCATTTTTGAGAAAAACGCTACTGAAAAGTATGAAAAACAACAATCTCAGATACCATTAACCACTCCCCCCTGCTGTTTTATTGGCCTTGTGGATTGGAACTCTCTGGGTTTGCGGTTTCACTAGGGGGGTTAGTGAAAGGGGATTGTAGATCATTCAACAGTGCAATTTCGGAAACATCTTTACGTTTCTCCTGGGCAGGGCCCGATTTAGAAAATTTGGTATACTAGGCACAACACGCAGGAAGGGGGCCCCCCTTGTTATCCGTTCATCAAAAAAACTAATTTTAAAACAATAATTGGTACTTACGTATTTGACTGTTGACCGTTTCAAAAATTGTTGAAAAAACATTCCAGAAAATATGAAAAGTTATTTTTGTTTAACATTTTTAGATACTTTTGAAACTTTGGGGCCCTTTAAATTATGGGGGCCCTAGGCCCGTGCCTCACGGGCCTAATGGTAAATCAGGGCCTGCTCCTGGGGAAGGTCATTTTAACCACTTGTTTGGAATAGCTGGAAAACGCTCAATCTCAAAACGTTCTGAGAATAAAACTCTACTGATTTCTTATACACTTTAATCTACCATCGATACTTTCATCGAACATAATCCATCCTACAAATAAAGAGATTTCATATTTTTGTTCGATTTTTCAAAATATCCGGGGGTTGACGAGCGTAAACGAGCAGGGGGCGGAGCCCCCTAGTTCATCTAAAAATAGTTTTCAAATATTTTTTGCTTATTTCTCTTAGTACATTCTTTTAGGGATATTTTGGAGTTTTTGTTGTATGCTTTTTTATATAAAGCTCTTTTTCAAAATATTCTTTCTACAAATAGTTTAACATGAATCTAATGATTAAAGAATATATTTCGAACATTATATATGCATCAAGTTCTTACTGATACCAATTCAAATGAGAGAAAACAAAATAATTTTACTTTCCATGCATTCCATTGCTTAGTCACAATGTTTCATGCATGGAGCTTACTTCACCACAAATGAAGAAATATAGTTTTGATATTAATTGATTGTTTTAAAATTTAATTTGTGGATTATTGACGCGTATATTTTCTATGAATCTCTAAACAAGACTCCAATAACTAAAGAGCGAACACACACACACACACACACTTCAATGGAAACCCCTCGAAAGTCTAGTACCCCTCCCAATATATCTTAGCGATACTTAAGAAAAAAAGAAACACACTGTGCTTCATTTCTATTCCTCTCTTCAATTAAAATGTTATCAATTTTTAAAAAATTAAAACACTTTTCTGTAAGTCACATTAAGTATTCTGTGGAAATTGATAAACCCTTTCAAACTTAAAGTTACTTGTAGAATATTTCTTTCAGGTTTAAGAACTCTTCCTGCAGTTTGATTGAACTAAATTGTCATAAATACTATAGTTTTGTTCCACAGTACTCGTGCACTTTTCAAACAATACTGTAGTTAATGATTTCCAATTTTGTTTAGTTGTCCTCTTATATTTCACAAGGGATTTGCATATGGTGAGTAAATGTTAACAACTACAATGACCCTGATTTTTTTTAAAGAATAAATCTTTTACGTAATCTGCAGATTACAAACCGGTTATTTTAAATTAAAATAGGGTGTCTTTAATTGAGTGTTAATCGCGTTCAATGAATTAAATACATACTCAAATATGTGTAAACATAACTAAATTACTGCGCTAATTAAATGCAAGAACTTAGCTCATACCAATTGTAATCTATTTATAGGATGCACAAAATATGCTATATTTTTTATTAAATAGAGCAATAAAATCAAATAAAAAAAGAATATTCTTTGTTTTCCAACGATTCTTATTTTCAAATTATATTAAATTTTATCATGACTGAAACGAATACTACACTGTTGAACAGCTAACAATCGCCTTTCACGAAGGAAATCCCTTGAGGATATACAGATGCCTGGTAAAACCGCGAAACGAGGGAACCAGGGAGTCCAATTCACAAGGCCAATAAAACAGCAGGGGGGAGTGGTTAATGGACTTGGAGATTTCAGTTTTTCACACTTTTCAGCAACGTTTTACTCAAAAACGGTACTCATGTGGTTGATGAGCATTCGTGTGTAAATGCTTTAAATTATCAGCTATTGATTAAAACAAAAATCGTCGTTTTGTGGTATAGGATTCGTCTTCAGCGAGTTTTACAATTCAAGACGAAATCCGATTCAGTTGTGTAGAAAACGTCGTGGCGCCAGGGTTGGACTTCCCCGCCGGTACGTCACGATCACTTTCGCGTTCAGAACGAGTTTCCGCTGTGAAGGAGCAAACCTATTCCCCTTCTATAAACCTTGGGTAATAGTGAAGTAAAATGAAGTGAGCATCCTACACATTCAAATCAAATAAATAAGTTGGGGAGCGCACTTTAAGTTTTACGGCTACCCTTAACTTCATTTTTTAAAAGATTTTTATTTCTACCTCCGGCTCTTTTATTAACTGTTCCAACTCTTTTGTGCTAGCGTGCAACAGTTCATAGTATAATTCCCAGTAAAATTGATCACCAAAACCTATGCACCTCCTGTCCATATTTTAAATTTATAATTTTTAGTGATATTTAAAAAGTTCTTACTGTGATGTGGAAATGAACTTTGAAACGTGAAACTGATTTGTTCTATCCAATTTTGTTTTCATTCGCTATCCATTCCGCAAAAACTAGAGACTTGGGAAGTTTTCCTTTTCATTGAAAGCAAAAAATCTGTGAAAAGCGAAACTAATTTCCTACGATTTGTTTGAAAGAAATGGAGGAGCTTAATTTTACTTGTCAGTGCTTCAGCTTGTTGAGTTTTAATGTCTTTTTACACCGGAAAATGTTGAGGCTGTTGGTTAGTACTTTCCAACTTTGTTTTGATTGTAGTTATGAGTAAGATATTTCATTTAAATGTTCTACACTGTGATCATTCAAACAAATAGTACAGCATTAATAGAAAGACTGGCAATGCTTTTGGCAAGCTTTTTGTTGTCAAATAATTTGTTTGAAAGAACACCATTTTAGTGTCAGCGGAACATAATTAAAAAATTAATTCTTAAACAACTGATTGTTCTTCCAATTAGGTAAGAATTTACTTGAATGAAAAACTTTTACTTCTGAATTATTGTTATTGAAGTTTTTTCATGTTAAATAACTTTTAATTTTAAGTCTAATGGTACCAGGCCAAAGAACATTACAAAAGATTACATTAATTCTCACAATCCATAGAAAAGGCTTGGCAAAATGTAAAAGGTAATGATTTTCAAAAGTTAATAGAAGATTCAAATAATTGCTAAGTTGCCATTATCCTAACAAAGCAGGATCGCCTTTGTCTGCCATAACTTGCCACAAAAAGCATGCCAAAACTGTTGCTAACAAAAAGGTCTACAAAAGTATACCAAACAAATTTTGTTCCAAGGGTTTGAAACAATGCTTTTTCACAGGAAAATCTTGATTGGTTAATTTTCCATGTCTGAGCTCTCCATATGAAAGTGCAGGCTGTCAATTATTGGATCTTGTGCCACAAAAACCCAAACAACCACCTCATACCAAAATGCTTCATTCAAATTGCAAAGTTAAATGTTTGGCACTGTTTGATGAAAAGACTTGAGTGGTAACATTTTTTTGTGTTTTTTGTAGCGAGTTGTGGTAAAGGCAACCCTTCTTTATTAGGATCATGTTAACCTTGCAATAATTTGAATCTATTAATTTTTGTCCATTGTCTTTTTGATTTTTTAATGCGAAAAAACTCTAGTTTGGTTGAATTAATATAAGATTTTATTATATTCATATTATTTTACCTGGTTCCCCCATTACTTAAAACTAATAAATTAGCTACCTTGATCAAACTTCTATAACAATATTTTCAGGAAAAGTAAAAGGTATTTTACCAAGTAGTGAGAATAATCAGTGGAGATATGTTTTCTATTTTTAAAATTTGTTTTCATTTCCTAACATTGGCATGCTTTTTCTCAGAAAAATGTTTCAAACGCATTGCCACAAAAAGTATATCAAAGCTGTATGAAACTTTTGAGTTTGCTGATTAATCTTTTGGCTTGTTATTTTTCAAAACTGAAAACTGCTCCTCTATGAATTACATATGGAAAACCTTTTTCTTAATGTGCAATTTGGATTATGGGAACAGGATGTAAAATTACTTTTGGGGTATAAAACAATTTCAACTAAAAAACACTTGGTTTGTATTATCTATGCCTCATTCAGTTGCTATTAAGTTATCTTTTGTTTGCTGAAGTTAAACAAAATCAATAAAAATTATCTGATTTTCTGAGTCAATATTTTCCAAAAGAGGTATACAAGAGAAGATAATGTTATCAAGATAAATTTATAGAAAGAGAATAGACTTCTCTCTCGCCTACATCCTTATAATTTTTAAATAGTACCCAATACAAGGTAAAAACATACATATTGCAGCATATGCTTAATCATTTATAAATTGTAGGAAATGAAAACAATATTATTAACAACATGGGTATGATGAAAAATCAAAACATAGTTTTAAGTTAAACTTTAGTGAGAAGTGCCTGAATTGCCCAGCATTGAACTAGAATATCGCAATAAATATTACAAAGTCATCTCTTTTAAACATAAATGTTTCATTTACATAAATCTGAAATACTGTTTGCTAGTATGATTTCATTTGTAATACTGTACTATAGTCTAAAACAGGCCTCGAAATAGATTTTTTAATACAGATGCACCTAAGTTTTTAAATTAGTTGCACAGATTATATTTTAGGTGCACATTTAAAAAAAAGGTGACATAAGAGTAATAATGTAATGTAAACTACTTTATTAGTTGGGTATGTTTATATAGGTTAGTAGTAGATAAAAAATATTTAAACATCTAAATTCTCCCTTCTCTGACGCACGGCTGTCGTGACAGACGCTTCAAGAGAGCCATCTGGAAAATGTTTCGATCATTGGAAAGTTCTGGTGGCAGTGGCACAAGTAAACCTTCATCCTGTATAAACCTGTTACGGCCCATTGATTTTGTTTTAGCATAGTGTGTATTTAGGAATTTTAATTACGTTCCTTTAGAGCGAGAGAGGTCGATACTAATATTTTGTTCAAACATCAAACTAACATAAAAACTCGTTCCCTCCCTCTTTTTTAAACTTCAGGTGTACAATTTTATTTTAATGTGCACCCGGGTATTTCAAGCCCTGGTCTAAAATGATGGCAAAAACAATTTCTATTCTATAGAGATTGCCCATTTTCTGAGTTGATATCGACCTTTTATGAATTTAGAATTCATCATACCTTAACATTTCTATAATGGTACATTTTATTAAAACCAGATATTGCTTTCGATTGTTATGTTTGCAATAATTTGAGTTCACTGCAAATATACAGGTACATGATATAAGAGAAATACACATGAATGTATCAATTTTATAAAATTGTTTCATATTTTAATAGAAATATTAAAAATATAAATATTTATATTTTTATCACAGATGTGCTCTTTATAAATACTGGATTTATTTGAACCTTTGTGAAATACAATTTTGGATGTGGATAAAAATTTATTTCCCATTAATATATCTAAGCTTATGCTGTCTCATTTGAGAAATTCATTGCATTCTACTGTACTAGGTCTATTCAGAAAGTGTCATTTGGGCCACATCTCCTTTTGGTATGTACAGGCCATTTGATATGTACATTCAGGAACCCGTTTGTAGGTACTGTAGTGATCTTTTCAACTCCAATGGGATCTACTGGTCATAGTAAACAAAGGAGTCACACGCCCTGTATACCAAAGCTATCTTTTTCTCCTTTCATCCCATTATGTTCCCCAATCCCTCTTTTTAATTTCATAACATATTTTACTTGCCTGGATCTTGTTAGGCACAGCTTGACCAAAAATATGGCCATTACTTCATAAAACTAGAAAAACAACCAACCTGTCTGGAAAAGATCAAGCCATTGTTAATACAATAAAGTTTTGTGTAACTTTGTGACTTGGGCAGCCAAGGAAAGGTGGCATTGATGTGAATGCATGAAAAATTATGCATCCATTGGGCTAACCCATGTGCTAGATTCCCTTGAGTGGCTGTATGTTCTGTGGGACCGTCACATTCACCATGACCAGACAAGTATATCAGTGAATTTGTTTGAAATGTTTGGTGGTAAACTTGAGAATTCATCTATGCATAACTATTTAACGACCAGACAAGTTGAGCAATGAATTTGCTTGAAATGTTTTGTTGTAAACTTGAGAATTCATCTATGTACTGATTAAGAAAACAATTGTGCATGATGTAATGAAAATAAAAATGTGATGCAGCTACTGTAAAGATGTCCATGAATCTGTTGAAAGTTAATCACTTTTCTTCAACAAACGGAATACCTGAAAAGTTGAACATATATAGGCTGAAATCAACAAAGATGGCAATGCAAAATCAGACGATCTAGGAATTTCAATTCAGGAAAGGATCTTATCTTAAAATGCATGGCAGCACCCCTTCATCAGGTCTTATGTTTGTTTTTGGTGAAATAACAAATCATTTATGTGACTCAGCCTCTCTTCAATCCAAATATGGCATTGAGACTTCTGGCCCTTGTTAAAATCACCTATAAAGGAAGATATTGCAAGCCATGCATGCAATTCAGTACAAGATGAGGTAACTGATGGTGATCCCTACAGTGGACTTTGCAATATGGAAGTGATGCGAAGAATATGAATGAGTAGTGAAGTGTGTGAAGTCCTTAAGGCCTATTTTGAAGGAGATCGGGTGCAAAAATTGTAGGTATCTTGTTTCATGTTACATGGCTGGGTACTTTCCACACAGACCTCTTATATTGTTTTAAGAAAAAGCTATTTATTTGACAAAAAAAAGCATAACACTGAATTGGTATGTTATATCTTGTATTTCAAAAGACAAATTTCAGTAGTTGTTTGTAATGGGAAGTTAGAATAAGTAATTACACTTAATGCTTTTTATATGGGTGTGAATAAATGATACATTATTAGACACACTCAGGGTTAAAATTTCCAGGATATAATTTTTTTGTAGCTAAAATATTTAATGAATGTCAATTTCAAATAAATTTGAATTATGTCTGGAAAATGTATTGTATTACTGTTTTTCTGCTATTACCATTAATTTATTTTCCATTTCTGTCATAACCTTTATTTTATTTTCAGGATCTACATTATATAATATAGTTGATGTAAATAAAGAAATTTTAGCACAACAGTCAAATGTAGTGAGTATTTTCATTACTTTCTATCATTCATTCCTATTCTTGAATCAATGATTTTAGTGTGATCTGTCTAATTTGCCTTCTGGTTGCAAAAGTGACAAATATTTTATAATACTTAGTTTTCTAGACTTGTACTGTCTTATAAGTTCTAACAAAATACTTTTATTTGTAATCAAATAAATATTGCTTAACTTGTTAATAAGGTTTAATTATTGCTTATAAGTTATAATAAAATACTATTGCAAAATAACTAGAGTATTTTGTTTGCTTACTTTAATTTTAAATTCATTAAAATCACACACAATTCTATTCTTATCTTTGGTAAAATAAATGTAATCTATCTTTATTTTACAACCTTTACTTGAATATATTTGTTTAAACTCTAATATAGTGATATAATTACTGTAAGCAATTTTACAGATCAAGAGCTTAGAATTTGATTTCCTGGAACCTATGGAAATAGCTGCTGAGAAAGATACAAAGCTTATCGGAGTGAGTAAACTTGTTTTTGATACGCATATATATTTAGATTATGATAAAACTGGACCTTAAAAAGAAAGATAAGAGAATTTTACATATGCTTAAAATACCCTCTTTATTAAATTCTTTTTTCTATGCTTCATTAGATCTTAAACAAAATACTCGTATGTCAAATCTGATCCATTAATCTGATTTTATAAACCTTTGAAAGACTATTCTAAAAATGTTTAAAAAAGAAAACATGGGTGCAAGGTTCTGACAGGTTACAGTTTGTAAAAAGCCTAAAGAGGGCTTGATTTATCATTTTAGCTTTTAAGGCCTTAAAAACATTAATATTTGCTAAAAGTCGAGAAATATTTCAAAATCTTTAATTCTTACATATTTATTTTTTCTGCACTAAAAAAATTAATGATATTAATCCAAGGTGAAGTATAATAAAAATTGATGCCATGTTTTTATAGGTTAGATAAAAATTAATGTTTTTAAAATTGAGTCCTTGAGACCCAAACTGCAATTCGTAAAAGTTTCTTTACCTGTGTAGTTGCAGGCTGACCTATGGTGATCTATAGCCTTTAATAGAAAATACCCTTGAACAGTCAGTAAAAGGTCCTAATTCTATTGCTTGAAGAGTGAACCCTGTTTTGAAGATATACCACCTTTTTGAATATATTTTACAAGTTATAAAATTAAAAATGGAAGTTTTTTAAGAGGTGGTGGTTCTATAGATGTCTATTCAGAATGCATCTAGATATCAAATATCAATGGAAATAAAATTTACCTTAAGTGCCTTAAAATACTTAGACTCAACTATTTGAAGGAGTTGTGATGCTAGACATTCCTACTGTCCCTGAAAGGGTTAACTCTTGGTATTTGCTTTGTTAAGGTGTAGGTATAATATTATAATTAATCCAATTTTTACTGTGAACTAATGTTTCAGATGAATAAAATTGGTAATCTGGACATAAAAAAAAATAGAAAATAATAAACTGATTTTGTTTGTATTTGCATAAAATTACTGTTACAGTAGCCTTAATTATCCAATGTAATATCAATCAAGGCTACCCTTGGATAACACAGATGTAGCAACATAGAACAATCAAAACAAAAAATTAAAATTTATTTTCACTGTGCTACATGTTATTACTACTTCTATTTAAAATTCCTAAAGCTAGTGTTAAAAATAATCAACTCCAAATTGTATCAGTTTGTGTTTTTATTGTGATAATTTTATAATAAATCTGGATATGAGTTATGTATCTTTTCAACTCTTGAAAAAGTCCCATCAACCCATGGTATGAATTGTTTACCTGAAACTATTGGATCGTTAAGCACAGCTGGAAGAGCTACTAAAGGGTTGAGAGTTTCCAAATCGGTCCAGCCAAAGGTAACTGTGTTCACAGGGGCCGATGCATGTTAAATCTATTGTGGCCTCAAATGTCCTCATGTTGGCATGGTGTTGTAATTTGAACAGGGGGTGCTACTTCAGATGTTGTCTTTCAAAATTTGGAGGTATTGTCCTTGGATTTTTCCTTTAGGGATTAATCCCTTATTGTCGCCCATAACCCGTTGGGTTGCTCCAATGTAATGTTAATTAACTACCTACCTAAAAGTATTTTATGTAAAATACAAATGCAAATACAGAAATTTTCTAAACAAGTTGACATCTCTTTCAGAGAGAGCAAAAACGATTTCAGCAGTTGTACAAAGGTCGAAGAGAAGCTTATATGAAATGTGTAACTACTCTGAAAAAGACTAGACGAAAAAAGAACATCAACACAGACAAACAGTTACAGGCAAGTTAGCTAACTATCTTTTCCTTCTTATAAATTGTATGCTGTAAGATTATTTGTTTAAAAAAAATTTCAATATTTTTATTTTACTTTTTAGCATATGAAGATGTTGGAAAGTGCCAAAGAGAGACTAGAAGTGTTTTGTAATGACAGTCTAAAAGAGGTATGTGTGTCATTTTTTTGTATTTGCAATTACAGATAGTGAGTTCATGGAACAAAGCTTTAAAAATCTATCCATTTGGAAAAAAATACTATTGATAACATAATGCATCTGCTTGCCATTTAATACAGCTATTACATTATTTCAAATGTTAGTTTGGTGCTAGTTCAAAACAGAGTTTTGGATGTTTTCAAAAAACAATTCATGAGTTGCTGATATTTTCAAAAAAACAATTCAAAGCAGAAGAGTATCTACGAATTTTAAAAGGTTAACTGTAGATATAAAAAAATAGCCTAGAAGGCTAGTAGATATAATGGATTCCGCTATCCTCGTAGGAATAACATTTTCCTTTTGCATAAGTTCCAGAAAATTAAAATTATCACATCTGATCTCTAATATTATAAAAAGAAGTGTTTGTGTGTTTGTTTCTTGCATGCAAAGTCCTGACGAATCTATGGCACTTACAGCAATGAGATTTGGCACACAGATAGTTCACCTTTTTTGCAATTTTTGGATCACTGCAAATTTTAAAATTCAATCTAGAACGTTTTTAAATGAATTTAATGAAATTTAATTATTGTTTTCTTTGGAATTGCTACCGCATAAAGAGATGGCATATTTTAAATATACTTTTTCCGTTTTCATTTTGCGCAGAGGAATGATTTTCCAACAGTCGATAAAAAACAAACTTTTAACTTTAGTTATGAGTTCTTTTTTCCATCTCAAAGACCGTTAAAGGTAGAGAACAAATTTCAATGGATTTGAAATCTGCGGAAAATTTCACATTAGATTGATACCTAAAATTATAATTTTCTTTAAATAACATTTTTTAATTGAAAATCTTTTATATTTCTGCAAGAGAATGTGACGTCCTGCCAACATTCGTGTTCCAAAAGTATCCAGATTACATTTTCTGCACTCTTACAATTTCAGTAAAAGAAAGCAAAGAAAATAAAAAACATTTTGGCTGGCAATATTTAGTTCTCTTTTGTAAAATCGGGATCATTAAAGATGGATTAAAAATTTCAATGGTTTTGAAATCTGCAGAAAATTTGACACAAGATAGGTACCTTATACATTTGATTTTCTTTAAAAAATAATTTTTCTATTAAATATTTATACTTTCTCAAAAGATTGTGACATCACGCCGAATTCTTATTTGGTTTGTGAAGCAAATCAATAGCACGGGCAAATCTGCTATGGCTGTTGTCCAATTTGTGAAGCAAACCAAATTGGAATTTGCAGGGAATTTTTCCAATAGGCTACAAATTTCCATTTGGTTTACAAAGTCAACCATACAGGATGTCAAGATTTAAATCACTTGATTTAAATCAACAGTTAAAATCATGATTTTAATCAAAGGATTTTTTTTTTAAATCATTGATTTAAATCACAACCAATCTTACATTTTTATAGCTAAGTAAATACACCCTAGAAAAATCACAGAATTTGTCAAATGCTTTGAACTTTCTGCAGTCATGGTGATTTCAGCACTAATGGCTACACCTCGTACTGATGAGCTTTTTAAAAAAAATGTTTGGCACTGGAAACTTGCAAATAATCTGAGGTGTCTATGGACTAAGTAATCTGTTGAGTGTTGAGTCGGGGATTCTGCCAAATAGTAAAGTAAAAAATAAGTTGACATCTATTTGAAAGTTTTTACAATGTTTGCATAATTTTATGTTACAAACAATAAAGCAATAGGCCTACATCTACGTAAATGTCAAGACAGCCAAAGAAAATCCCCACAAAGTAGGTCTAAACTACTTGTTACCCCTTTAATTGATTGACCAATGGCTTAGCTATAGTGATTTTTCAACTACTTTTTTTTAATTGAGACATAAATACCAAATAACACAATTAATGTAGTTAATAATTTATTAAATAAAAAATTCAACTGAGCTTTCTATTTGAAAGGATGAAAGTTTAAACACTAAGGACATCTTTTGTTTTCCAAAATGCACCCTGAAACAGTCGCCTTTCACTTTAAGAGTAGTGACCCATAACAAATATTTATTTAATCAGACTAATTTAGGTCTCACTTACACTTACTGATATATTTGTTAACATGATGTTAATTTACTCAAGAAAAAAACTATGTATGTTGTTAACTTGTGTTTTAAAGCTAAGCAAATGTTTTTTCTTTTGCTCTTGTTTTGAAAATTCATTTTTTAAATGTATTACCATGTAACACACAATGATTTTTAGTAAAATAAATATTAATTTACCATATCACAAATTCTGATTGCTTACTTAAATAAATATTGGTTTACATGCCATGTCAGAAACTCAATTTTTTATTTAACAAATTTATAGGCCCTACAGAAATTTAAATAAAAAATCTGATTTTTGATTTAAATCAAATAAATCCGATTTAAATCAAATAAATCCGATTAATGGATTTTTTTACACTTTGCAAACCAACACCACGGGCCATTATGGCTGTTATCCAGTAGGCTATGAATTGGTATATGAACTCGTAGCAATCTCTGGTTTATCGAGCAGTGGTCACACCTGACCTCATGAAAAGTACTGTCATGGGCTAGGCCGTGCTGGCCACCCAGTGGCTTGTATATAAAAATATGTAGTATTTATTAGTTTATTATCATCTACAAATTTGACAAGTACAGTGTGTCTTCTTTGAGATTTGATAGTTTATTAATGCATTGTCAGACAACATTATACTCTGGTGATATTTCATCGTAACAGTAAAATTATGTTTTGGAATTAAAATAAATTTTCTTTTAATAAAATAATTTATTTCCCTGCTCATAATATTTTGCATACTACACATGTTTATTTGCTATAAGGTCAACTGCCATTTGTTTTCACATAGTACTTACTGTACTGACTACGGATGTAAACTTCTCAGTAACTATCTTTTTAAGTTTATTCACCAAAAAGAGAATAATCAAAACATTTTTTCTAAAAGATAGATTAAAAAATGATATGCAATATTTTTTATTGATGAATGAATGCATAAATTAAAAATCATAACTTTTAAAATGTATTGCTTAGAAGTGTAACATTATAAATAAAGAAAAGTGCATGTTTCAGTTATTTTTGTATTTGCTTTTCAACAATTTTGCAGGAAACAAGAGTTGTTTACTCTTACAATATGTAGTTATTTTAAAGCTCACTTAAGGATTTTTATTTGTAACTAGTCACTGTGTGGCTAGCCCGGCAATAACGTGATGTAAGTTATTAATCTGGTGTAAAATTTTCTGCAGATTTCAAATCCATTGAAATTTTTAATCTGTCTTTAGCAATTCCAATTTTAAGAAAAAGAATTAACAATCCCAGACAAAATGTTTATTTTTTGCTCTCATTTCCTGAAATGGAATAGGACAGGAAATGTAATGTTTCTCTTTTTTTTAATGCGAAGGGCAAAAGATGCGATCTGTTTCACGTGACGTCACAATCTCTTGCGAAAATATAAAAGATGTATCCAAGTTAAAAATTATTTATTTAAAGAAAATCATATTTTTAGGTATCAATCTAAAGTAAAATTTCCCGCAGATTTCAAACCCGTTGAAATTTTTATTCTATCTTTAACGGTCTAGGAGATAGAAAAAAGAACTAAGTTACTTCTGCAGTTAAAAGATTTATCATCTAGCTGTAAAATCATTCCTCCTCACAAAATCAAAGTAGAAACGAAAAAAATTGTTTTCTGAGTGTTTTCCTTGATGAAAAAAAATTTGCCATGGTTCCAAAGGCTGAAGGCAAGTTCATGTGGGTAGAAAAAGTCCAGTTTTGGGTGTTTATTTTTTCTCCGGAAGAGACGCGTTTTAAGAACCAGGTAGAGAATAAAGCTATTAAATTCACTTTAAAATTTTCTAGATTGAATTTTAAAATTCCCCGTTACCCAAAAATTGCAAAAAATTAGGACTACCTGTGTGCCAAATCTCATTGCTGTAAGTGCTATAGAATCATCAGAATTTTGCAGCCCCAAACAGACAGACATACAAACATTTCCTTTTATAATAGTAGATATACATCCCCTACCCCAAGTTTAATATATGTGCTGCACAACTATATGCAGAAGTATGGGGATATGCGTTGCTTATCATTTCGCGAAACTTCACTGGGAGCAGCATTATCAGTAATATGAAAAATATATTATGGTTTTCATTAAAAATATCTATGTAAAACAGTGCTCATTTATATTATTAATAATACATAAAATAAATTTCAGGTTCATTTCTACAAAAAATAATTTCATAAAAAATTAGGTTTTTTTAAACAAAACCTTGAATATTCTATTTTAATATTTGGAGAATATTCTCTGCTAACAACTAGTCCTGACAGTCCATAATTCAGTCACGAAACCCTGATCTGATAAATGAATTACAATAGTGTTATTAAAATTACTGCCAGTTAATGTTTTTATACTGTCAGTTAATAATTACTGTCAGTCACTTATACCAGTTTTCTGGCATATATTAATAAGTTAACCAAGTTTCAGTTTTTGGAGTCTTAGCCGACCAACCGGTCTAGTGGTTAAGGTGTTGGCCTCTGGATCAGAAGGTGCTTGGTTCGAATCCAGGGTCAGGGCTTGGATGTAAATTGTACTGTTCTTTGTTAGGGGATATGATGGTTATCCATTGCTCCTTCACAAGTGGCCATCACTTCTGGCTTTGTAGTGCCAAAATGATTACAAATCAACAATGCCCGCCATTGGATAAAAAAAAGAAGTTTTAGGAGTGATTGAAATGGTCTGAAACATGTACTTTTTATTTATGGGGAGGGTTATGTATTTTTAATAGGATTCAAAAATTGACTCATTACAAAATTTTAATTTAGAATTTGGTATTAATTTGTAGAAAAAATCATCTTTAAATATTAGAAATATACTGTAGCAGATTACTCTAAAGAGTAATTTCGTGTTTGATAATATAATTAAAAACAAATTTTTTTTCTGTAGGCTATAGTTCAAGAAAGAGTCATGTATGGAACAGTTCTGGAACGACAATGTGCTCTCAACAGACAATTCCTTATGTGCCATGGCAAGGTTTGAATGATCTGCATATTTTTTGCAAGTTTTTTTCGAAAAATTTGATTTGGGTTATTAATTATATTTGGGAGCTTTTTAACCTATACAATGTAATTTCAACGCAATACTCGCAAATTTATAATTTTAGATTGTTTACAATAAAAATTTTAGGGTTTTAAGTTTCCTTAGCAATAGGTTTATTTTTAACTTATTTCATAACAAAAAAATACATTAATGTTTTTTCAGTACTAAACTTTTTCAAATGTATCTTGGGTATAAGATATCTTATTTTTTACATTTATTTTTAATTGAATTAATTATGATATGTAAGAGCAATGCTTTCTAGCACTTATTTTTTATTCTGCTAAAATGCATCTCATTTTCACCTAAAAATTTAGTAGGTATCTAGCTCCTTAAATTTCTACTATATTATTAATTGAGTTAATTTTGCTGCATTTTGGTCAATGTAGAAAATGTGTTATGCTAGGAGATTATTGAATGTATCAATCATAGGAAATTTTTTTTGTAGGTACTTTTTTTCTGTTTCAATCAGTTGTACATGATATTTGAACAGTTGTTTTCATGCTACTTGAACATGAAATAATCACTTCTAGTTTAAGAAATGAAGCTTCTAATCATTTTATAAAAATTTACAAACGTTAATATATAGTGTCTATGGTGTTTTAACCAATCCTAGATATGGGTTTGTTGAACCTATGTCATTAACACACAAAACCCATATTTGTTTGCCGAAAATGCTTTATTTATCTTTTTAAATTTTTGAATATGAATTTGAGAATTTCTGGCTTTTTACGATAGTCCTTGAAAAACTTCAAATGGGTCTTGAAAAGTCCTGGAAAAGTACTTGATTTTTTTTTCCAACCAAAGAGTGGGAATCATGAAGCAGAATTAATCCAGGGTTATTTTATAATGAATTAATCACATCTAGGGTAAATTCTAAAAGTTTGTAAAGTTCCACATAATATTTAACATTTGTTGATATATTTCTATAAAAGTCTTGATCAGAAAATCTATTTTCTTAGGGATCTGATATCTTAGAAGAACAGTTGCCCCATTGGGAAGGTATAGCTGAAACAAGAGACAAATTACCAGATTCATGCTTCACAGCTGTTAAGAATGGACATCAAGTATGTAGGCTCTTTTACATTTTTATTTAAACTTCTATAAAAACAGTTTTCAATGAAATTATTCAAAACATTTTTAATTTTCCTATGTATATTAACTATTTACTAGTCTGAAATTTTAACTTAAGAAATAGAATTTAATTTGTTTCCTTACTTTTGACTTTTAAGTCAGTGGGCAAACCTCTAATTTTCTAAGCATGTAAATTAACACGCATAGTTGTTTTGACGAGATATTCATCAAGATTACCTATTGATTGCCGAATGATGACGATATTTCCTTTTTTTGACAATTGCCAGATCAAAATGCTTTTCTTTTTTAATTTTTATTTCTGTTACCAATTATATTTTGGACTTCATTTTCACCTATGTGATGCAATTTCAACCTAATACTCAGATTCATAATTTTAGAATGTTTATAATGAAATTTTAGGGTTTCAAGGTTTGCATTGAAATAAGTTTATTCTGTATAAAGAAACACTAAATGATATGTTATTTTCTGTGTTTGATCTACAACAAGCAAGAGATGGTAGACCATCTCTTGCAAACCTTCATGAAGATGTGCTGTATCCTCGAGGAAGGCCAGTTACAGAAGTGAATAAGGACATGATGAACCTTATGAATCACATTCCACCAGTGAAACATGATTTTACCATTTATCTTCGAACGATGCTTTAATGTGAGGAAATGCCATCTGATGATCTTGGTTCACTGGAAACTGAATCCTTTGATTTTTGTCCATTTGTAAAAACAATTACTTATTTTTTAATTTAAAAGAATATGTTTTTTAAGGTTCTCAAGTTCATTTTTGGTAACTACTCTGGTGTAAGTCATTGACTTTGTTAATTAATTCACAGTGGTGCAAGTCATTTTCGTCACCAGTAAAATTGTAACTGTTGTTCAAATTCAATTCAAGCCTCTGTTAAATTTGGATCCAGATGACACACATAATGATAACATTACGAAATTTTTGTTCCTCTATTTATTACAGTACCTTTTGTGTTATGTTAATTTCTGGAAAAACTAAGAAAAACATTATTTACACCACTGTAACTTTAACCTGTGCCATTGTATTTTAACTTCTTGTACAGGTCTTAAGACATTTATGTCAATGTTTTTCTTAACATCAAATTTCATTATTCCAGACTTTGCCTAGGAACATGGAAAATCCTTATTCTTTAGATAGTATGCTGGATGTTGTTATTCGAAACAACTCAATTGCCCGAAGTTATGGGAAAAAAGATCGGGATTCTGTGCTGTCGCATACCTTACGATTACAAAGTACTGATGACAACATCTATGCACGACCTATTGTTCGTGCAAAGTCAGAATATTGCTTGCCAACAACAACACCTACACAATCTCCCAAATCAGGTTTGTTGATTTTTGTTATTTGTCTGAGTTTTTTTAATTGAAAAACATATAAATAAGTTAAAATCTCTTGCAACTTTTATGTATATTTGTGATATCCATTCTGATTTTAATTTATTCTTACATTACTCATAATATACAATAATTGTATCAATTGAGTTTTAATTAAGTTGCAATATTTCATATTTAATGAAGGAATATTTAGGAATTGGAATTAAGGAATATTTTCTTGATGAAAAATCACATGTATCTGCAAAAATCACTAAATTTGTTGTTTGGTAACCTGAAGGAAAAAAAACTTTTGAGTTTTCAATTTTAAGAGATTAGGAAATCTGATTTTTTATGTTATAAAATATAATTTCTGAATTGAAGGTTTCATAATTTGGAAACTTTAAATGGAAAATTTAAAATGTAGTTTTTAATTTCACAATATGAGATGTGCATGATAGGTGCTGAATTATTATAATTAAAGTACTAATTTTTTGTAATTTTGTAAAATTTTTAGTTTACCTATAATCACGAAACTCCTATTATTAGCATTGGGAGTTTGAAGAGATGAAAAGTTACTGCATTTGAGTAAATATTTCTTGATTCCAAAAATAAAAAATAAAATTGCATATGTGTATAACTTAGAAATTTTGGAGAAAATACAACACTAAAGTAAGTATGCAAATTTGGAAAACTAGATTAGTCAAACCAATATTATTAATTTTAAGAGTCAAATTGTTTATTAAAACTTACATTTAGTCTTGATTACATTTACATTAGTCTTGATACTTTTCCTACACTGTACAGATAAATCTAGTATTGTACATCTAGATCTGAAACACTACCAACTCTTTATGGTTTCGAATAGTAGGTATTCAAGACAAATATCTCTCTATATTAAAAAAAAGTTACCACCGCCGCCATCGCAGGATTGAAAACTGTGCTGTTTAGCTAGATTCTTAGATGGTTTCCCTAGAAAGTTTGGATCAGAAAAATATGAAATTAACATTGTTTGTTCTTCATCGTGTTCCCTGGAGAACTGTAAAGATCTTTTTCTGGTGTGATTATTAGTTTAGGGTTTATTAAATGTCAAAGTTTGAAAAGCGAAATTTCTTCCACAAGTGGGCAAAACACATACAAATTTTCAGTCTTAAGCCGTGAGTTTTTTTAAAGAGTACATCTCAACGTAAATTTTTGCAGCTCGTCGAGTTTTTTTAGAAATTTGAATTTGGTTCTTGACAATATTTTTTTTTATTTGGGAAAAATCGAGACATTTTCGTTATTTTTTTTAAAAACTGTCATATCTATATTTTATTATCATTAGTTTTTAATTAAAAAAATATCACAATATACCTCAGAATGCACTCTTTCTTACGGTATAGTTATTTTTTAAATTGGTTAATAAATAAGTTCGATGTGATCAAAAGTTGGTCATACAAAATTCGGAGTCTTTGGATATTTTCGCTACTTTTTGTTAAAACCATTATATCTACAGCAAATACCATTATTTCTTAAACTTGAAAACATCACTGAATACCTTACATTGTACTCTTTCTTATGGTATAATTATTTTTTATATTGGTTAATATATAAAGTCGATGCAATCAAAAGTTGTTCACACAAATTTCGTATTTTTTAGTTTGCGGAGAAGGCAAGTAGTTATTTCTGCAGTCAGGTGTGGGTTGTAGTTTTGACTATCGGTTTTGCCAGATATCAAATTTATCGTAGCAACAATTGGCATAAAAACTATTTATTTTTATTTGGCGAGGAAAATGGCTCACTTTTTCCACTCTGTGCTCAGACGGTTTATGGACAAAGTACGAAGTACAGATCGTAAAGTTAGATTAACACGGTTTACTTAAAATTGTACAGGGAAAAAGATGCAGAAGGTTTTTACTGATGCGGCTAGTTTAGGGTGCAATAAGTGTTAAAGTAAAAAAAAGTTCAGGAGATTCATTCTGCGAAAGGAGTGTTGGTTTGCGAAGCAAACCAAATGGAATTGTGTAGCAATCCCCGGCAATTGGCGAGCGTAAGCGAGTAGATGGCGGAGCCCCCTAGTAATATAAATGATTTGGATCTGGTAAAATGGTTTATACTTTGAACCTATGAATTCAGTTTAGTATGAACAGTGCACAAAAGGGCAAAAGCTGAAAAATTAAGACAACATGATTGGGAATGGATTTTATTTTATGAACGTATATCACAATGGATATGTCAAATTTTTTTTACAAATTTTCTATTATCATTATTTTTTTAGAGAACTGTTGCCATGTGTGTTGCTTAAAATAACCCGTAGATTCCAAGCTTTGTCATATTTTGATATACTGTTTATGTGTTCTGAACACATTAAATATTTACCTGTAAAATTAATGCATTTATTTAGAAGCACAACCATAAGAAATGTAATATGGAGATTTGATGCTTTCTGTTTTTAGAAAGAGTAATATTTCTTAAAACAAAATGCAATGTTTTTATTTATGTTTATGTTAATATCAAATGTTAAATTTGTCTTGAATTGCTATCTGATGGGAAAGAGTAAAGTTATACAGCTGTCTTGGAGTAAACAAATATTTCCTTAGATTGAGTCATTGATTGGAAAACAATAACTAATTTTACTCTAATTCAACTTTTGTTTTATTAAAAACTAGCGTTGCATTCGCACTAAATTTACTTGATTGTATCTATTGATGGCAAAGTGTTACATCTCATTTTTATTTCAGTCGATTTTAATGAATAATAGCATCCATATTCACTGAAACATCTTAGTTTGCCTCATCAGTGTATATTTAATATTTTGTAATGAAACAATATCACGCTTTTGATTGTTTCTGGGACTGTTAATTATGCAATTTAAAAATTCTAGTAAAGTTGTGTGTTCTACCCTTGTATCAAGAATAAATTCTTGATAGGGTGGGAGTATGTCTATGCTTGTCTCGGCGATATCCTTAGCTGATACCAAGGTCATCAAATCTGTAAGCAAATTCCTCTCTTCAAATTTATTTTTAGTTAGAGGTGGAATTGCGCCCTTGACTACCAGTAGTATATCTACCATTTTCGCTCACCAGTTCTTTGGCTTTTAGCATCGCTGGATGCTTATATCTGTTGCTGCTATCATCTTATTAAAATAAATCTGTTTGTCTGATTTTACGAAACCTTAGTTATCCATATTCACCCAAATAGATTTCATACCTCTGTATGAAATAGTTAGAAAAATATAACATCATTTCATTTTTGTTACTGGTGTCAATTCTTATGTCTAATCAAATGTTTGACAAAAAGTACAACTTAGTCCTACCGCTAATTAGATTCTGAGTGTCTCAATTTCTAACCCTTGTTCAAAGATGGTTCGACATATTTTGACACTAAACCTAGTTTCTTTTGTGCATGTAGTTCTGTAATCACTGCTGAAGAATGTATTAAAGTGGGGATTATTTGAATGATTTGATGATTGACTCTTCAATACAACACAACACAACAATTTTTACAACGTTATGAAGCTCCATGATTTTAACAATATTATGAAGCTCCATAGCTCAAATCAATCACATTTCAACTAAGCTGCAAAGTTGGCGAATGAATCCCACAATGCTCGATTTTATATTGCTTGTATCTCTTGTTGACTATAAACAAATAAAATCATTTTCTGTGGCTGCACACATTAGGAAAATGCATAAAGATTTTTACATTTCCATTATTCTAATGAAACGTGGTGACTAATGCTTTAAGTTTCTGACCACTTATCTTGTTTATTCTAGACAACACTCTGAAAAGATACAGTCGCATTGTTGAGGATCATTCTGATAGTGAGACAAGTTATGCCCGAGCTCTTTATGTATATCAGCCAACTGGCGATCATCAGTTGTCCCTGCAAGAAGGAGATATAGTAGAATTTATTTCAGAACAAAACACAACTGGATGGCAGTTTGGTGATAATTTGACATCAGGAAGGTTAGCTATGAATTTGTTATACCATTTAGTTACATGCTTATTTTCTAAGCAGTTTTATTAGTTTTATTTCCATATATGAACAAAATACTTCTGATTTTGTTTTACTTGAAGATATAAAACAAAATTAAAATAAATGTTCCATATAAATGGCATAAGTGATAAAAATGTATATCTTTTATGGCAAGTATGCTATGTATAAAACACAAAATAAGAATGTTTCTATGTGTACTATATTTCACATTTAAGTGTATGAAATTAAGAACAAATTTAACTCCATTAATGTCCTGAACGAACTTGGGTTTCACAGATGCAAAGTAATCTACTAACATTTTCTTTTCCCATAGAGATTAATCAACAAGAACTTGGGTTTCACAGATGCAAAGTAATCTACTAACATTTTCTTTTCCCATAGAGTTTGCCCCAATGTTTATTAACAAGACAGTATTCTCCCAGGATATCCAAGCAATCTTTTCTGCTTTCATGCCTTAACTCCATTCCCCAATCCCTTTTTTATCCCTATCACAACATTTCTTACTTGACGTTGTGTTTGACATATATGCTTAGACAAATATAAAGCTTAGCCAAATATGGCCCTTGTGCCATAAAACCTAACACAACAAACTTAAACTGATTTTATAATTATTTTAAATAACATTACATTTTCAGAATACAGTGAAATGTCTGCATCATCCACTGAACATGAACCTCAGTGTACTATTCATAAGGTTACTTTTCTCTAAAATGGGATTTATAAATTGCAAATAACATATAGGTAATAATTTTTTTATCCTTAGAACCATTAAAGCGTTGATTTTTGAAGAATGTTTATCTAAAGACTTTTTTGCAGCGTTTTGGCTGATTGTAGGGCAGGGTGGTAATAAACCTGGGAAATCGTGGAATTCTCAGAAAACTTTTATTTCTGGAAATCTCTGGGGAAAATTTCACACAAAATCGGAAATTTTGATTACTTAAACGGCCATTGTTATCGTTTGTCCTATTCAGAGATTACGAGTGCTTTCGAGAATCGAATAAATCGTATTTGCCAAAATTGTAACTATCTAGTAAAGATCCATAGCGTCGTAATTTTTTAACACCGCGAAAATCGCAGCCCCCGTTTTTTACGCGACTGCAGCATCTTGCTACCGTGAGGCTAGCAATACAACTTGAAATTTGTGTAGCGAAAATATTTTTTTGTGTATTAAATTAATATTTTTTGTTTTCAATTACATTTTTGTAGAACTTTTTACATATATTTGCATTTGATTTTGATGAATAGTATGATATTGTAGGGTCAGGTGTTAAAAGTTCATAATTAAAATATTTTGTATTTTTTCTCCAGCTTTTCCGATTGCTATTGTAAGAGTTTTAAGGGTTCCAATCCTTACAATAACAATTGAAATATCCGTAGAGAAAAAATACAAAATATTTGTGGAGAACTTATCCACTTAGCTCATCTGACCTTAAATATTTAAAGGTATTGTTGTGTGGATACTGTATATCGATACGAATCACAAGATTTCTTAAGGGAATCATAAAATCGGAATTTTTTGTGAGAAAGAAAATAAGAAATGTAGTGGAGATAAGAAATGAAAGAGATAAGAAATGTAGTGGAACTTTTTTTAAGGATTTTGCTACCACCCTGTAGCAATAGAATGCATACTTGCAAAATGTTCATTTGTTTGCAAAAATTAACTGGTGGCCATACCACCAGATGAGGTTTATGGGAACTTGGTATGAGAACTAGTTTAATGGTGCACAATGAAATTTATTGTATAAATTTTGTCTCACCAAAGATTTAAATTATTTCTTACAGTAGTAGGTATTTCCTATTCTAATACCTTTTATGATACTAAAGACATAAATAAAGAATTTTATCTTTTTTCTTTTAAAAAAATAATTTTTCTTATTACTTAAAAATATTTAAGCAATGATGGTACTTGGAACATAATTTCATAAAAACTGCTTAACCAATTCTTACTAAGAAACTAAGATTCTTCTAAGAAACTAATCTCTTCCACATAATGATTATAAAATTAAATATGTAGAAGTTGTGTTTTGTTAGTGTTAAATTCAGTAAAACTAATCGCTTGTGAATAATATAGTGATATTTATTTTCAGGTCAGGTTGGTTTCCAGTTTCGTACACTGAACCTGTTAGAGATCCTTCTAAATATTTATAGTGAGTTTGAATTATATCTTACATTTTCTCTGTTTTTGTGAAAATCTCTAATTTATTGTAAATTTTTAAATGATTGATACGTTTTGACAATTGAAGTATTCAAGAAAGAAGATTTGAAACAATATTAAACTTTAAATGTTCATCAATTTGAACATTGAAGCAAGTTTTGTTGTAGTTAGCTTTTCCAACCTCCCCTTTAATTAGCTGATGTCATCATTGGATAGTGTTTGTCTTGTGAAGACATACTAACAAATGTTGTTTAGAAGAAATAAAATATTTAATTAACAAAACACGATAAAGACCAGATTGTTCATATTTGAAGCAAGAGCTATCTGCTCTGGAGTACTTAAATGCAGGCTAAAATAGCCAAAAAACACCATTTCACACGAGCTGTTCTTTCGTCCCTCGCAAAAACTGCTCTAATCACCACCCCATGTTGTCCTTTTCCTCTCTTCCGAAGGAGGTGGTATGACGTCACAAGCCTTGGAGATGTCCGTGACCTTCGAGATGTTTCCTGTCACCGGACCGTACAGTTGTTGATCAGAATTTTGTAAAATCAGCAACTTTTCATTGTCAGTTTTTAATTTTTTTTAGCTTAAAATTTGAGATTTTAAGATCTACAATATGCATATTTCTTATTGGTATTGAAAACCTTGTGTATTTCATCAGTTTCAAATGTAATCATATTACATTTATTTTGCAATATTTAATACTCTCCATTTTCTAGCAATGATGACTATCCTGATGAAAAACTACCACCTCCACCGCCTCCTACAAATGGATCTGTGAGATCAAAAATAATAAACACACAGGTAGTTATTTCAATGTATTGTTTAGGAATACGTTGCTTGTGAAAGTGCTATTTCTATTAATCCTGCAAGTTTGCTAATTTATTTAATCATAAGGTTTTTTGAATCTTAAAAACATAGTATTAATTTTTCATCTTTGCTAATATTTCACATTTATAACTGCAGAATTTTCACTGTATTACTGTGTAATATCCCCTGAAAATGGTAGGATTACTGAGCAGATGTGGTTATTTATTCAATTTCATAATCAGCTGTTGCATATTTATCAGTGTTTTGTTGCAGTTTGTTTTTTCATATCAATATTTTGCTTTTCATTTTCACCCAGAATAGAATAATTTGGGCTGTGGTCCCTTTCGTGAGACCTGGTTCAATTAGAACCGTTCAATTTTGTGCTTTATTCTCCCTTTTTTAGTGTTTGGTGCAGCCAAATATGGCCTTTGTTTAATAAAACCAAAACCACCTACCCTTTTGTGAGACCGCAATCTTGTAAATTGTTTTTTATAAGACAAGGGCTCAATCCAAAATAGCTTTCCAAATTTTAGCTTGTATGTTAAACTGACATAATTATTAATTATGCCATAATTATAAATATTAGAACATTTATGTACAGTTGCGCAAAAAAACCAAATCACCTTTCGTCATTCAAGCAATTTGAACAGTAGAACAAATTCAAAGATGACCTTTGACAGAAACTAATGTCTTCTATAAAATTCAAATGTATACACTTTGTAAAAGGGGCCTTCTTCCCATAAGTACCAACTTCCTATTTTCCAATAGAAACCCTATTTTGACACGCAATTTTAAATCTATATCATAATTTAACTTCAGATGCCAAATTGCATGTCATTAGGTCTTGAAGTTTCAAAATGATGAACACAGAAAGATTAGAGCCACTAATGTTAAATCAGTTCCTCAGACTTTTATAAATATCTTCCTAAATAGTATTTCTATTGTGGCACTGTTCTATTGTGGTACTGTTACTACCATGGCACTGTTAAAGAACCCAAACAAAATCCACCTAATATTTTGTCTTAAAAATAGTTTTTATTATACAATAATAACTATTAAATTAATCTTTGAAAAATTATGATTTGGATCCTTGTTATATTATGATGGGAATCGATTCAGAAGGACTTGTTATTTGACCATGCAAAATTCTAACTCATTCTGATAGTTTTTGCACTACATCACGTTTTTCTCACTGGTGATTTTAGAGGCAACCAAAAGTTTAGAACATCTCCGACAAACCTGAGAAATGTTTAATTTTTTGAAAAATGGTTGGAAATTTCATTTATGTATTCTGAAGTACTTAAACTTTTACATCATGTGTCACATAGATAAACTACCAATCAATGGTTAAATTAAATGATTCCCTATTCACTCCTTGGAGGATCTGAATATCAGTTCTATCATAGTAAGAAATTGTAGGTAGATTTTTTAGATTCAAGCGATTATGCCACACGAAGGAACATTTCACAGGCGATTATGCCAAGAAAAGAGATTTATTTAGGTTCTTTTTAGATTTCTTTAATTTCAGCATCCAAAGAACAGTTTCTTAATAAATACAGTTAATCTCAATCTACGAATAGCAATTTTCAATGTGACGATTCATGAAATTGGCAACAACTTTAACAGTGAATATCTCCAGATATTCACTGTTAATGTTGATTTAGACTAATTTATAGATGCAGAATCTTATTAAAGCTTCAAAGCATGGTGATTTTCTATTTAAAATTTAGATTGTGGAAAATTTGATATGAAGACTTCTCCAATGCAATTTTTTTGCATTTGAATTTGCTCTAGTATTTATTAAAATAAACAAGTTATAAATCATTCAACATAGTTTTTCTTTGATTATCAGTGATATAGCTAAGTTTCTCTTTCACTAATAATCTAGAAATCTTATAATGTATTACAGTAACACAACCATTATAACTCCATTTTTCCTTTTTGAGCTAAGTGTACTTTCATACATAAGGTGCTGTAAACAAATATTCTGCTGTGCATGTACTTGATAGGTTATGCCAGGGGTTCCCAACCTTTTAGTAAATGTTGCCACTTGAAATTTTTGTCCTAAAATTCCAGTCCTAAATTTTTTTAGGAACAGATATCTAATGTCAGAAAAGTGCCAAGCGTCTTGTTCTATTTTAATTAAAATACTAAGAAAGCTTCATATTTTATGATTATTGCACTTGTATTTCGTATTCATGATGTAATAAAGGAAAAAATAAAACTATTTTTGAAAATTACAGTTTTAATTTTTACTCACAGGTCTAAAAACAAATAAATTTAAATAATTAGTACAAACAAAGATTATCATAATCAAAATCAATTTTTAGTGCGAAACTTGTTGTTTGTCCTTTATTAAAATATCGATATCAGAAGCAATGCAGCTTAGCTTAACTTAACTCTTAAGTCCTCTTCAACACTTACTCTGTTTCTATATTTATTTTTTATATACAAAAGTTCAGAAAAACCACTCTCAAACAAGTAACTAGTAACAAATGGCATAAGACAGGGAGAAATATGAACTTAATTTCGCCGAGATAGCTATTGAATAGAAATAGATAATCAGCAACAAAGTTTCTCTTTAAATAATGTGCTACTGTTAGCGTTATTTATTACACTGCAATAAAAACGTCAATCCCAAATTGATTTCATATAATCCCATTTTTCCTATAACATGGTTGCACATACTAAAAAATCGAACAAACTTCGTAGAATATTTGGATTGCTCGTATCATCCTTGCGTACCACCTGAAATGTTGCCGCGTACCACCGGTTGGGAATCCCTGGGTTATGCCAACTCACAGTACAGTTATCTTGTTTTCACTGAACATACTACATACAATTATGTGTAAACTTATATTTAATCAAAAAAGAAAAAAAAATGGAGTTAATCTTTTTTTTGCAGTAATGCCAATTTATATATTACTTTAAACGAACAAAATTGTATCTTACCTTACTTTCACGCTGAATAGTTTATCTTTGGGTATAAATGTTCCTTCCTATAATTTCTTTTTTATTTTCAATGTAGCCACAAGGAGGGAGTGAATATGCAACTCTCACTCGGTCAAGAAAATTACTTCCTGTGAATCCTCCAATTATTTCTTCCAACTTCGATAGAGAATCTCCTATTGAGAATGGGACTCTGAAATCCAAACAATATGCTTCCCATCCAAATATATTTGAATCAACAGCGTCCTTGGGTAAAACCAATGGGAAAGTTTACCATAATGGACAGTATTTGCCATCAATGAGATTGTGAAGATAGTTTTATGAAACTTATTTCAGTCATGTAGTCAGAAATTAAAGGTTATCTGAGGGTATTGAATTTAATTGAGAACAATAAAACCAGATTTCAAGTGTGTTCTTAAAATGTAGCACTTTTTGTGAGTAAAAAAAAACTGCTATTCATCAAAAATTTTTATTCGAAAATATCCAAATGTGCTGAAGTATTTTAGTGTGATTTTTCGTTGTGTGGATAAAGTATGAACTTTTAAATTAAGTGAACTAAATGTATGGCTGTCTTTATTTGTATTATTTTGTGGGAAATATGTGAAATGTATAAACAAGTGTATTGTGTAAATTTTATTTCAGTCTTGTAAAAATATGAAATAAAGTTATTTGTTTTTAGCTAATTTTGAAAAGTATGAACAATTTTATTTCTGTAATACATTTTGAGGGAGTAAATGTTGATTTTATTTGCAACTAAATCAAAACATAATACGAAGATAACTTAAGATGGTTAGTTAATCTCACAAGTAGTTTTCAAACTATCTCTAAACCATGTCTTAGTCTAATTAGTGTTTGTGAAAAATAGAGGATAGAATGACAACCGAAACAATAAACCTATATGGTGTTATTGAATACCATTTAATCTAATGAAAATATTAATATGCAATTTCTTAAACTCTAGTTTTATTTCTAGATTTGATGGACTCTGGTGTCTCAATTGTACTACCAATATCATGGATTACAATTAGGCTTTATTAAAATTAATGGGAAGAAGTTTGTTTTAAAAATGTAAATAAGTTCTGATTTTCCACTTTAGCTTTGGCCTCTATTCATTCATTTTCCACACTAGTATATTGTGCCACTTTGTGAGAATGAATATGGTTTAAACTTAATACATATATTTTAAATGTTAGGTCAATAATTAGAGGTATGGAATTTTAATCAAACAATAAAATTAATTTGATCGAATAAAAACAATGAAATTAATTTGATCGAATAAAAACAATGAAATTAATTTGATCGAATAAAAACAATGAAATTAATTTGATCGAATAAAAACAATGAAATTAATTTGATCGAATAAAAACAGTGAAATTAATAAATATTTACTAAAAACTTATGTGATATGAAGGTTTGAAACTTCGATTAACCTTCAGGGTCAGGACTGAGACTGTTACGATTAATCCAATAGATGGATAACAGAAAACCCGTATTAAAAATGGACATTTACGAACTGGAAATACACTGTACATGCGTGTATTTTACAGAAACAATCAATTACATTAAGTAACAATTTACATTAAAGACAGTGTAGATACAGTATACATGAACTTGCGCTCTAGACGTACTGACGGTTAATTGAAGTTTCACTACTCTTTTATTACTTGGTAATGGACACATTTTCAGATGTATTTTCCACTATTCATTAAACAATGAATTGCTATAAACACAGTATATTCAAACACATACATTAACTGTTCTTATGAAACTAATGAGGAAATTGTAAAACTGAAGTTAATATATTAGATTTGTTTTTCTATATCTGCATTTATTCATTGATGAAATTCCACTTTAAACTTTTAATCAGCATAAAATGATTTTGCAAAAAAAAATGCAAGTTTTGGAATATTAAAACTGTTTTGATTATGTAGATGTTACTTTTATTGATTAAATATATATACATGTGTACATACAAATATATATACAACATGTTATATAACGGTAATATATATTGTATTGTATAGGCATTAATCATGCTTTTGGCTTATTTTACATTCAGAATTGTATTATAAGATAGTTATAAATAATGACAACTTATTGAATACATGCAATCGAAGATGCTTGTTTCATTGTTCTTTCAACCTAGGGTCTTGATATCATTGTAGGTTTAAGAGTCTGATAATCTTGCATCATTTCACAAGGCAAAGAATATTGCAACCTAAATGTTTGTACTCTTGGATTTGTTTTAAAATATGCTTATAGTAATTTATTGGATGTTGAATAGATTTAAAGCTTTCTTTCAATCTTTACGTATGATTGTTTTATGAGTATGACATTTTTTAATTGGTTGTACTTTAACCAGACAATATAGATTTTCTGTTGTATTAAATTAAAAAAAAAATCAGACTGTCAAACCTGATAACTTTTAAACCTAGATTGATTTTTTTTTGTACATATTGAAAGTTTTCTTTGCATCTAGTCTATTGGGATAATCTTTGTATATATTTAAGTGTTACAGTACATAATGATACTGTAATTGTTTCGCACACTGCTTCTAGAGCTATTTTGTTATGAAGCAAACTTTGATCAAATACCACATAGTTTTGTTAGTTGTATTTTACTTTTTCTTAGGATGAAAATATTACATCCCTTATCAAGTACATTTTTCGTTTTAAATGAATTTATTTGTTTTAGAAATCAATTAAATATTTGGTGATCTCATTAAAAATTGTATTCTTTTATGAAAGTTATGTAAGAAATAAAGCAAAGGATATTATAAAATAAAGCATTTGTAGACAACAATTTTTTGTTTTTTTTATTTTACTAATATTTTACAATAGCATTTTACTAAAGCAAATATGTGAACTGGGCAGCAAACTTTTAATAATATTCCTCTTATTCAAACATTGTCTATGGATTATAATTTTTAAGTGTTTTGCTACGTGTATACGTAGAAAACACTTTGTGTTGTATGGGTAAAGCTCCTCAATGATGTCGCCCTGCAGGGAGTAAAGGTAAAGGAGGGAGAAACAGTCAAGGATCTTGGGGTGATAATTCACAGGGATTTTAAAATGGGTCACCAATGTTCAGCTGCGGGTAAAAAGGCTAATAGGTTATTGGGGTATATTAAAAAGACTAACTTCAAGGGATAAGAATATAATCTTGCCGTTATATAAGGGTTTAGTAAGACCACATCTAGAATATGCTGTACAATTCTGGGCTCCATATATGAGAAAGGACATAGAATCAATTGAAAGGGTTCAGCAGAGCTACAAAAATAATAAAGGGGCTAGCAAATTTCGACTATAATGAACGTTTAAGTAAGCTAAACATGTAAACACTGGAAAGAAGAAGGAGGGGGGATTTGATTCAGCTTTTCAAGTTTGTAAAACAAGGGGGGACAGAGGGCTTAAATTTCAATAGGGATAACAGAACAAGGGGCCATGGGTATAAATTGAATAAGACACATTTTAATCGGGATTTAAGGAAAAACTACTTTAATAGGGTAATAGACAGTTGGAACGCGTTGCCTGAAAATATAGTTAATTCAAAGGGAGTGTACGAATTTAAGACACAATTGGATAGTCAGTGGGAATTGGGGAATTCATAAACAAAGGACCAGCCTTGTTGGGCTTGAGCCTGTAGCTGGTCGTCAATATTTGTATTTGATCCACCAACACTTTGCTTTTTAATAAATTCCTTTTGGTTTGGATTTTTAATTTCCTCTTTTAGAAATTATATTGCTTACCATGCATGTCTACAGCTTTCAGTGCGCTTGTATGGTTAGTTTTTACTTTCGTTTTCTGGTTGAATACCCCTGCTTTTTATTTTGCTCTTTCGTTAATTTGTGTATTTGAATGATATCTCTCTATATTAAAAAAATGTTACCGCAGCCACCGCAGGATTGAAAACTGTGTTGTTTAGCTCGATTCTTAGACGGTTTCCCGAGAAAGTACTGATCGGAAAAAAACCAAATTAACATGGTTTGTTCTTCATCGTATTCCCTGGACATTTATTAAGATTTTTTTTCCGATGCGGCTATTAGTTTAGGGTTTATTCAGTGTCAAAATTGAAGAAGCGAAATTTCTTCCGCGAGTGAGCAAAACACATACAAATTTTCAGTTTTGAGTCGTGAGTTTTTTTTTTAAAGTACCTCTTATCGTAAATTTTTGCAGCTCGTCGAGTTTTTTTTAAATTTCAATTTGGTTCTTGATAATATTTTTTTGAAATTCGGGAAAAATCGGGACATTTGTTACTTTTTTTTAAAACTGCCGTATCTATATCTTATTACTATTAGTTTTTAATTTTTAAAGTATCGCAGTATACCTCAGAATGTACTCTTTCTTACGGTACTATTATTTTTGAAATCTGTTAATAATTGAATTGGATGCGATCAAAAGTTGTTCATACAAAATTCGGAATCTTTGGATATTTTCGCTACTTTTTGTTACAACCGTTAACTAAAACTGTCATATCTATATCGTATTACTATTAGTTTTTTATTTTGAAAATAGCGCAGTATACCTCAGACTATACTCTTTCTTACAGTACCATTATTTTTAAAATTGGTTTATAAATAAATTCGATGCAATCAAAAGTTGGTGACACAAATTTCGTATTTTTCAGTTCGCGGAGCATTGTATTTTAGGGTTGTATTTTTGACTATCGGGTTTGCCAGATATCAAATTTATCGTAGCAACAATTGCCATAAAAACGATTTCTTTTTATTTGGCGTGGAAAAAGGCTCGCTTTTTTCCCTCTGTTCTCAGACGGTTTACCGATAAAGTACAAAGTGCACATCGTAAAGTTTGGAGATTAACAGGGTTTACTTAAAATTGTACAGGGAACAAGATGCAGAAGATTTTTTACTCATGCGGCTATTAGTTTAGGGTACATTAAGTGTTAAAGTAAAAAAGAGTGAAATCACTTGCGTAAGAGGTATTGGTTTGCGAAGCAAACCAAACGGGAAATGCGTAGCAATCCCCGGAAGTCGTCGAGCAGGGGGCGATGCCCTCGCTGTGACGTCATGGACCGTAAAGAAATCAGGATAATAAAAATTATTCTGATAGTTTCACTCTGCGAATGGAATGTTGGTTTGCGAAGCAAACCAAATGCCATATGTAAAAGGAGTGTTGGTTTGCGAAGCAAACCAAATGTGATTGCGTAGCAATCCCCGGGGGTTGGCGAGCGTAAGCGAGCAAGGGGCGGAGCCCCCTAGTTATATATATATTTATAAGACTGAAATATATATATATGTAGCATTTGTCAGACATGTTGAAGTAAAATTTGTTAAAGTACATTTTATATATATTAACCACAAAATTGGAGCATGCATGGTATTTATGGAATACGAGTATTACTAAATTTTATATGGTATGAAATTCAGGTTGTTTTTTATGGGGTCAGTTTAAAAAATGAATATATAAATAAGGTATAACAAGACCAAGGTATTAGAAAGCTGTTTTTACTGAGTTAAAATGAGAAATATATAAAATATGGTATTGTAAAATTAGGGTTTCGGGATATAATCACTCAATATAAATTTCTTAATCTTAAATTTAATGTTTCAAGAAACATTTGACTAACCAGCATAACTGAACTTGAATCATGAATATGAGAAAATAGTCAAATTTGAACAATTTGCTTTTTGGCCCAAGGTCCAAAAATACACCAAACGCTGGGGACAAAATATTACCCAATAAAGGCTGTTAGAAATCAAAACAGCCGGCCAAAGTAACAATAAAAGGTTAGGCTAAGCATTAAAGCGTTATGTATACGTAAAAAGGGGTGTATAATATGCATCATTGTACATACATAAGTATATATTTTCTATACAAATCTACACTGTTTGACCTATCCATACCAAATTTTGTACACTTATCCTGTTTTCTGCAGTATTCTAAAGAAAATTACTTTCCTGTCTTCAGACCAATCTGAAAATAAATAGCATAAGCTATGAAAAAGGTAAAACAAAGTTAAAAAGTATTTTCTGTATAACTTAAATTGCATTTTTCTATGTAAGAAAAGTGATTATTCTAATCCACTTTTCAATCAACATTTAACCACTTAAACCCGATCAACGCTGGGTTATTCAGCTAGTAAAAAAATTTAACAAAGGAAAAGTTTACAACACAAAGAATGTGGTAGAAAATGCACAGAAACTTGAAAATTACTTCAGAATTTAAGAGTACACAATTGTGTGGTATTCGATTCAAACAAATACAGGAAGCAAGCTTTGACAAAGGACATTTTTTTTTTTTACTGCAAACATTTTGGTTACAGAAATGAAACTTTCTGGTTGGTTGGGTTTTCGCATTTGACAGGAGCCGGATTTGACGAAGCAATTTTTCTTCCACCAAGTAGGTGGACATTTAAACATAAGAAACCTTTTACTGACACAAAAAGAAATGAACGCAGGATAATTGAATCAGTTATTTGAGAATTCTCAACTCCACTTTTTTCAAAACGGAGTGCCATTCTAAGTTAGTGTTTAGGCAAAATTAATGTAAATTATTAAGGTAGGTAGGTATTTATAGCGTCGCACTGGAGCAACACATCGGGCTATCCCAAAATGAAAGATGCGAGGACAACGTCTCATAATTTTGATTCATGGTCAGGTGACGAGAGAACACTCACTCTCTAAACTTCCACACCACTTCAACGTGAGGATATTTGAGTTCGCGGCAGATTTAACGTGCTTCAGCCCCAGTGTTGACGACGGTCTTTGGATGGACCCCGTTATGAGCTCACAACCCTCCGGTTGCTAATCCGTTGCACTTCCAACTGAGCTACCGCGATCCTTTTAATGTAAGATGTTTGTGAATAAGAATGGAAATGGTAAAATTTACTGCTCAGTTTCAACCTTCCAGGTGGTTATTGACGAGATATCTTGTCCATCAAGATCTGATCAATTTTAATAATGACGAGATACCTCGTCGAGACAATCAACAGAATGCTTTTTGCTTGAAGAAGAATCAATAGAACGTTTAAACAGCCCACAATAAAACCGATTTGATTATCTCTTGTACGCCTAGTTAAATCTTTACATTTGAGACTACCGAAAAGCAATTTTATTCTAATTACGGATTAACCTTCCGAAAAATCAGTTAATCTCATAAAGTCCATTCTACTGTTTAAAGAATTCCATTTTAATTAAAGCTGGAGCCAAAGGCGGGAAAGTCTTCTCTCCAATCTCGCTTACTCACATAAAATACCAGAAATTCTTTGCGTAGGTGAGAGGACGATTAATTTAATTTCCCTCGTCGTTTCACCGAGGAATGGAGTAGGAAAAAGACAACAACTCCCACAACCTTGTGCTGGAAGGATGCAATGCAAGAAGTTTCATGAAATTTTATTCGACACTAGCCACTGTGTGGCTAGCCCAGCGCTGCCCATGTCAGTTGCTTTTGTGGTGTTATTCGTTTGCTTCTCAAACCAAATGGGAATGCGTAGCCTATTGGGCAACAGCCATAACGGTGTTGCCCGTGGAGTTGGTTTGCCTCACAAACCAAATGGGAATTCATAGCCTATTGGATAACAGCCATAACGGATTCCCATTTGGTTTGCAAATTTGTAACCTATTGGATAACAGGCATAACTGAGTTGGCCGTGGTATTGGTTTGCTTCGCAAGCCAAAAAATATAAATATTTAATTGATAAATAATTTATAAAAAGAAAAACAAACGTAAAAGGTATCTAACTGGTGTAACATTTTCCGCAGATTTCAAATCCGTTAAAATTTTCATTCTATCTTTAACGATCGCGGAGATAGAAAAAAGCATTGAAGAACGCCAGTGGTAACTTTAACAATTTATTTTGTTTCTCTCGAATCCGTTTCTCAGGAAATCAAAATGAATGAATCTCGAATCAAACGAAGGTCATTCGAATATTCGCTCCCATTCCAGACGGTAGGTGAAACAACTTGGTATAGTTCCAAAGGCTGACGACAATAGTGACGTGAGGGTGTATCGTCTAAATTTTCACGCTTCTTCATTCCGAAAGCAGAAAGAACGGTGAAAAAAACTATTAAATTCATGAAAAAATGTTCTCGATTGAATTTTAAAATTCGCCACACCCCTATATCTGCAAAAAATTCGGACTACCTGTGTGCCAAATTCCATTACTGTAAGTGCCATACATTCGTCAGGATTTTGCAAACAACAAACAAACACTTCCAGAGATGTAATAAAAACCTTAAAGGGATACGACACTCTTCAGAACGATGCATATGGGTTTGTGAAGCCTCTCTGAGCGTCGCGATTTCTGAATAGTCTAGTACTGTTTTTACCCCACAACTCATAATGACTTACCATATCTTCATTGCTTAAATAATCACATGTATTGTTTGAATGATCCATATGAATTATCCAACTCTTAGGAAGATTTTATTAGTCATTTCCTCAGAATTAAATCCTTTAAAAATAATACTCTATTGTCTTTTCCTTAGAAAAGAATCCCTTGAAAAGATTCTATTTGTCCGTTCCTTAGAAAATAATCCGTTGGAAGGATTCCATCCATAATTTGCTTAGAATATTATTCTTTGTAAATAGTCCGATAGTACTTCACAATAGAATCCTTTGGAAATATCTGTGTTAAAAAAAAAAATAACCGGATAAGTCGAAATTTGTCAAAATGAGATAAGTGCGTCTGCTGAAGGATTTGTTTGAGACCTTACGCGTTGTGGAGAAGTGAATAAGTAATGTGCATGAAAACAGAGTAACAAAGAATGCAATAAAAACAAATTATTATAACTTCGATAGTTAAAATAATTACAATAACTCGATTTACAAGAAAAGGGCAAATCGCGCTTCTGAAAAGAAGTTTTTAGACCTATCCAGTTATTCCCCTTGACCACAGATATACTATTAGTCGTTTCCTTATAAAATTTTCCTCTGGAAATTGCTATTTAACTGTTGTATTCTTTTAAATAGAATCCCCTGAGAAGATATTCTACTGGATCTTTCCTTAGAATGATATATTTTGGAAAGATTCCATTGCTCTAATTTCTTTAGCATATTATCCCTTGTAACTATTCTAGTGATCCTTTACTTGGAATATATAAGGAATGTATTGGGAAGATTCTGTTGGTCATTTCCTTAGAATAAGAATCCCGTTGAAAAATTCTGTTTAAGAATGGAATGAATTTTTGAAAGATTTTATTGTTTAAGAAGATTAATCGTTAGCAGTCATGAGGCAGGATTGCAGGTTGCAAGGTAGAATCACGTGTAAATCCCTTTGAGGTTCAAGTCCTGAAAGTTGTACGAAGTTAATGTAGATAATTTAGTACCAGCGAAAGCAAGTTTTCCATTTTGACGAACTTGGATTTTCCATTTCAATCAGTGTTGAAATTGTAGGTATTGGCAAGTTGGATTGTATTTCGACGGAAACAAAAAACGAATTGTTTCGCTTAATCAAAAAAACTTGAAATTCCGGCACACAACTGAGCGTTACACGCCTTTTTTTTTCTTAATTTCAAGGCAAGTGCTTTAATTTAACCATGGACACGTTAAGCATACTGACAGTAAGCGAGTGCATTTGATGTAAAATATTCGCAGACCTCCTGGTTTGCTTGTAAACATTGAAAATACCTCTCAAAGCAATCTCTACTATTATAAAAGAAAGTGTTTGTTCGTCTATTTGTTTCGCGGCTGCAAAATCCTGACGATCTATGGTACTTACAGCAATGAGATTTGGCACACAGGTAGTCCAAATTATTTGCAATTTTTGGGTCGCGGCGAATTTTAAAATTTAATCAAGAAGATATAAAAATGAATTTAATAGTTTTATTCTCCATCGGTTTTTTAAACGCGGAGAACTTTTTCTACTCATACGACCTTGCAGTCAAGGTTCTGAACCATGCCAAGTTTTTTTCATCCGTAGAACGCGGAGAAAATTATTTTTTTCGTTCCCGCTTTGATTTTGCGCGATTGATTTCCCAGACAGACAATAAATCTTTTAAATGAAGTTAAAGTCATTTTTTCTATCTCCTAGACCGTTAAAGATAGAGTAAAAATTACAACGAATTTGAAATATGCGGAAAATTTTACACTAGCTTAATACCTTACACCACGAGCAACGACCGGCGAGCCACGCAGTGGCTAGTATTAAATATACCTGAATTAACAATTTTTTCCTCTTGGGACAGATGAAAATCGTAGTAAATATACTTCTGGTGTATTATTTTTACTCAAATTTCATCCATTAAAAAAAAATGTTTCGAATATGGACGGAATTTTTTGTTTGGTTAACCTCTAAACTGTGCCAACCTCTTGGAACATAAAAGAAAAATTTTGTGCATAAATATTTTGGAAAGATTGTTTTAAATCCACTTAACAAGGATGTGGTTTAAGTTGATGTGTGCACATGAATCTAGATGGCACCACGCGCTGTTGCGTTTGAGGTCGATCAGATGTTAACCAGAGCGAACGAATTCGATCTCAACTCGTTAACCTTTAGGACTCGCTATTTTTTTACGGTTTAAAAATTATTGGTTATTTTGGGACATTATATTTTAATTTAATTCATTGTACTTTTTGTTTTGTAAATAGGAAGCGAAACATCTTTCCATAACAAAACTAAACCTATAAGAAGAAATAGCCTGTTGTGTAGCTCCAGTGTGACGTGAATTTAAAAAATACCAAATAGGGAAAGTTGGACAAAACTGGGTCTCAAAATGCGTTTTTTTCCTAAGCACCTACTTTGAATGATAAACTAGTTCTTTAGTTCCAAATATAAATATTTTTCAATGTGAAATATCTATATTTTGGAGGGTAAATAAATTATTTTTTGGATATATGCAATATCTGTCACGTATTAAGTTTATTAAGAACGTAAGAAGCAAGATCTTTACAGCAACCAAGCAATGTTTACAACCGGTAGAGCTGAATTGAGTTGTCACATCCCGACATTCTGTGACATCCCACTTTACATGTGTGCACTATATACAATAATAATTTTAACATAATACACATCACAGAAACACAATTACTGTACAATAACATAGGTGGACAAATATTTAATTATACACATTGGTTATACACATTTCAAGTTACACATAGTCATTTAAATACCTCGGTCTCCTACAAATCCGTCCACTCTTAGTAACAGTTAGATCAGGATTGCTATTAATTATATTTTGTTTTGTTATATCGCTTGCAATTTCATCATCAGGCGTGTGTTCAATATTAAAATCCTTCCTGTTTTCGCTAAAATTACTATAAGATTTTATTGGGTGTTTTCTATTCCTTTTAAATATTTTCCCCTGTTGATTTTTTGCTGCGTAAGCGCGAGAGTTTGAATTTTGCGACATCACTATGGCAGGTTACCAAGTCTTTGTTTTCATGTTTTCATCAGCATCAACCAGGTTTAGTTTACTCAGAGATTTAGCAGAACGGTCATGAAACCATTTTTGGGTCTGTTGAAGCTTAATCAAAAGCCCTCTGACGTCATTGAACAATTCTTCATTAAGCAGCTTGTTTGTTACTAGCAGTTTAGTTCGCAGTTTTCGACTAAACATTAACTGAGCTGGGGAGAGGTGAAATTCTGATATAGGTGTGTTCCTATATTCCATTAGGCCAACAAAGTGATGCTTGTTTTCTTGCTTAGCCTTTTCAAATATGGATTTCGCTATACCTCCCCCCCCCCTCTTTCAGCTTGACTATTACTTTGTGGGAAATATGGACTAGTAAAAATGTACTCCAAGTCCCAAGTGTTAGATAAGTCATTATCAGAGACAGCAATGTTCGGAATTCCGTATATTGAAAACATATCCTTAAGAACATTAATTACTTCAGTAGCTGTTTTATTACGTAACTCTGAAACTTCAATCCATTTAGAGTAATAAACCATAATTACAAGATAACTTAGATTCCCAAACTCCATAATATTCCCCCCCCCCGCCCCCTATCTTCTCAAATGGTCTATCAGGAACCGAATGTGGCTATAAAAGCTCTTTGACATTGGATCACCTATACTTTTCACATATTTCACAACGTGTCACTACAGATTCTATGTCAGCGTTCATGCCCGGCCAATACATCCCTTCTCTGGCTCATCGTTTTAACCATTCCATCCCAAAGTGGCCTTCATGGATCAACATTAACATTTGTTGTCTTAATGACTTAGGGACAACAATCTCATCATTAAGAAATAGTAAACCTTCAATAGCATGAAGATCACACTTCTTTTCAAGTACAATTTTAAAATATGTTCCATATTTTTCGTTACTTTAGGCCAACCCTCTCTGATGAACTTAATGACACTTTGTAATTCCTCATCCTGATCTGTCTCCTTCTTAAATTGTAGTAACCTATCTTTACTCATAGGTAGATATTTGGCTATACTATGTACAATATTTACCATCTCAGGGTCATCGTTGACCTGAATATCACCCTGATTGCCCGTGGTAATGTAACTGCAAAGTATATTTTGTTTCCAGGTACATATTGTATGTCACGTATTAAGTTTATTAAGAACGTAAGAAGCAAGAACTTTACAGCAACCGAGCAATGTTTACAACCGGTAAAGCTGAGTTGAGTTGTCACATACTGAAATTCTGTGACAATATCCGACTAGGTCGGATAAAACCAGGTATATACACTATCTACCACTATGTATCTGGACACCTGTGATAGAAAAGAAAAACAAAATGTATTCATATTCAATAGTTGGTAGGGCCTCCAGGAGAGGCAATTACAGCCTCAACCCTCCGGGGCATGCTTTCCATAAGTCCTTGTATGACAGCTAGTGGTATTTTCTGCCACTCGGCTTGAAGAAGACATGTAACTTCCTTCACCGATTTTAGAGGTTGTTGCACCCCTTAATATGGCGATCCAACTCGTCCCAGAGTTTCTCGATAGGGTTCAGGTCTGGGCTGTGGGCAGGCCAGTCCATTCAGTTAACCCCATTGTCACGATACGAATCCATGGTGGACCTCGCAACATGATAGCTGGCATTGTCGTCCTGGAAGTAACATTGGTCCAACCCGTAAAAGTACCAGAACGTAAGAAGCACACTGTCATCCAAATTAGTACAGTAGGCCTAGGCGTTGAGCTTACCATGAATTTGGACCAAGGGTCCCAGTGCATACCAGGATAAAATAACCCAGACCATAATTCCACCTCCGTTGAACTTTACTGTGGGCACAATGCATTCTTGCAGGAGGCGTTCTCCATGCAGACGCCAGACCCATACCCTGCCATCCGAATTGTAGAGGGTGAATCTTGATTCGTCGCTCCAGAGAACCCGTTTCCACTGATCTACGGTCCACTTTCGACGTGTTTCACACCAGATTAACCGAGCAGAGCGGTTGGACTTGGTGATCAAAGGCTTATGGGCCGCAGCACGACCATGAAAACCAAGCAGATGTGCTTTTTTTCTGGATATTATTCATCGAAACAATTCTCCCGGAATTGTTGTTGTCTCATGTTGAAACTCCTGGAGTATATAGGCCATCGGTTGGGTGCCGTTCTTCCGAATTTTTCTGGACAGAACCCGTCGGTCTCTCTCTCCCAGTTTCGTGGGACTGCTGACTCGGGTCACATTCCGACAATCACCGCTCACCTTCCACTTCTGAATCACATAGGCCACTGTAATTATTGAAGTAATTATTGAGTTGAACCATGACTTACTTAATCAGAGCTTTAAAAAATGATTTAATTCTTCTCGCAGAAGACATAGGAATTCGTCCGAAATGAATAAGAGTGAAATCATAAAGTTAATTAGGGAAAATGTAGATTACGATGAAGAATGCACAAAGGCTATGTTAGAAATGATCCAGGAAGAGAAAAAAAGGGAATTAGAGAGTGACGAACGGGAAAAAGAAAGGAATTACAAGTTAGAAAAAATTTAAGAATTAAAAATATTGATAACAGTAGGGAATCTACTCCAAATCCATTTGAGCAATCTCTAAGGAGAGCTTCCCCGGAGATGAAAAAGATGATGCCTAAGTTTAACCTAGAGGAGACCGACATAAGCTTATACCTAAATATGTTTGAGCTTCAGGCAAAGAATATAGGGATTGTCGAGTCAGAATTGGCATCACAACTAATATCTATATTACCACTGGAAATAGGTCAGATAGTTTTGCGTGAGTCAGAACAAGACTCACGAGACTATAAACGTGTTAAACAAATTCTATTAGAAAGATTCAAATTGAGCCCTGAAACCTTCAGACAAAAATTCGTACAGCACACTCGAAAGGCAAATTCGAGATGGGTCGATTTTTCATACGAATTGCAGAGTTATCTGGAAGGATGGATTAAAGGGTTAAAGATTGAAACTTTCGAGGGTCTAAAAGAACTCATGATTACGGACCAGATTAAAAGGCGAGCCAATAGCGACGTTCGAGAACATTTTTTGGATGAGTGGGGTGATATTGTATCCCCGACAGAATTAGCGGAAAAATTAGATCGTTATGAATCTGTGCGTCAGCACAAAAAGAAGGAAGTTCAGGTGCGGAAACCAATTGAGGGACATTTTAAAAATATGGGGAAGGAAAATTTCGGGAAAACAAACGAACGGCTTTATGCCGCTCCGCACAGGCGATCAAATTCCTTTGAGGAAAAAAAATTAAAAGAGTTTGATAGACGGAAGACACTGAGGTGTTATAACTGTAATTCCGAAGAGCATTTGAGGCCAAATTGCCCTCTGCTCAAGGGAAGAGGATCAGATCCCCTAAATAATAGTCTTCCGACGATGTAGAAAAATGGTTGAGACCATATTTGAGTTCTGCAAAAGTAAATGGGTTCCCAATTACTATTATGAGGGATTCCGAGGCAACATTCGATCTGGTAGCCCAAAAATATGCTCCTCCTGGAACATTTACCGGTGAGGTTGTGTTTTTGAAACAACCTCTTGATGTTCAGCCAAAGTGCCTACCGGTAGCAAAAATTGAATTGGAGGGTTATTTTGGCCGGGTCACTACAAAGGCTGCGGTGCTTGAAAACGCCTTGAACCAGGATAGATACTTTTTGGAAAATCGCACTTATGAGCTAATTCGCGAAAATGCGGGGAAAAGGTGCAAATTAGAGGAAATCAATGCACTTAAGCGTTCACAAAGTAAGCGTGAACAAACTCATGTAGAAAACGCTTTGAAAATCCCAAGTTTGGTTGAAATGGAGGGTACCGATAACCCATCCTAACAATTGTCTGTTGTGAGTAAAAAGAGGACATGTCAAGAGGACTACCCGGCAATCATTAACAGCGATATTCCCGACTGTGAACAACGGTTTCTACAATTGAACCAGGACTCTGGAACGGGGGGTGAAAAGTTGACCTGTGACCCGGGAGAGTTGGGGAAGTTACAAATGGATTGCAGCAGTCTTCAGGCCATTTGGGAAGGACTAATGAGAAAAGAAGAGGTAGGATCGAATCTGTATTCTGTTGAAAACGGGATTCTGTACCGAATACAAAACACGCACTTGGGGGAAGCGCGCAAACTAATTGTTGTTCCTAAAGTATTTCGGGAAAGATTAAAGGAATTATGTCACAATGTGGGGGCTTCACATTTGGAAGTGACGAAGTCACGTGACCGATTGGCACGGAATTTCTTCTGGCCGGGGTGTCACAAAGAGATCGACGAATATGTACGTTCGTGCGATTCTTGTCAACGAGCAGGAAAGGCCTTTGACAAAAAGAAGGCTCCCATGAAGCTAGTGCCCATAATTCGTGAGGTTTTTTTCGAAGATTAACATTGACGCTTGCGGACCATTGCCGCTTACCGAAAATGGAAACCGGTATATGATTACGGCGATCTGTCTTTCCTCAAAATACCCAGAGGCTGTGCCCGTCAAAGACATTAGTTCTGTCTCTGTGACCGACGCGTTGTTGCAAATTTTTAGCCGCCTTGGATTTCCGAAGGAGGTACAGTGTGATAACGGCACTTCCTTTACGAGCAATCTCACGACGGAATTTTTTTCGCTGTTTGGAATAAAGGTTGCCCATAGTTCTGTAGCGCATCCCCAATCGAACCCAGTAGAAAGGTTTCACCGAACCCTTAAGCGTTTGTTGCGAGTCCTGTGCATTGAGGCAAATATTGAATGGGATAGACATTTACCAGCGGCTCTACTTGCGTTAAGAACAGTTACGCATGAGTCGATAGGATTTTCGCCGTCGAAGTTTGTTTTGGGAAAAAAATCAGAGAACCCCTGACGTGCTATTGTATGAGCATTGGGCTGGGTCAGCAGAAACCGAAAATCCCGTTACCGAACATGTTTTCAACATTCTAAATAGGCTAGAGCGATCTCAGGACCTAGCCGCTGAAAAAATGGCAGAAATGCAGAAAAAAAGAAAATTGTGGTATGAACGAAACGCCGTTAAAAGGGAATTTAAAGTGGGCGATCAAGTTTTGGTGTTAGCCACTACCAGGCCAAACAAGCTATCCGTTCAGTGGCTTGGGCCGGCAGTGGTTGAGTCGAAACTTTCAGAAACCAACTACATTGTGCACTTGAGCGAAGGTAGAGAACGGTCGCAGATTTATCATATAAATATGCTTAAGCCATACCATAAACGACCGGAACTAATAAACATTGTATTAGAGGGTGGAAATGAAATAGAACCTACAGATGAGGATTGGGAATTTCTAAATGTAAACGATAATCCCAATGCATTTGACATCGAAGAATTGATGGAAGGGAGCCACCTCAAGGAGAGATTAGACGACAAACAATTGAGGCAATTAACCAATCTTCTGATGCAACATCGTCACATCTTCTCAGAGACCCCTGGAGTTACTAATTTAGTCGCACATGACATTGAATTAACCACGGAGGAACCTATCAGGACCCGGGCTTACAGGGCATAAGTGTGGGGGAGTAGTGGTGAGATCCACACCCTTTAAGGGTTACTGTCGAGGGAAACCGGTGGGAAAGGATTCTATTGAAGCAGGCCGCTTCTTTGTGGACCATTTCTCCGATTTTAAGCTATCCACACCCGTAGGGAGTTTCTCGTGGGAACGGAATGTGTCGGCGAGTCCGGACATTTTTTGGACTGACCGACAAACGAGCCAGTCGGTTCCTTTGATCCGTACCCTAAATAGAAGGAATTTGTCCCCAGCTGTGAGGTCAGCTATAAGAAGGGGACTGGAAGAGACTTTCGGGGCTTCTGAGTCGGACTTCTGGAGAGAGCGTACGGTGTGCCTCTTTCGTATGATCTGTGATAGATCTCTGTGCATCTAAACGAGTGATGCTTTTCACTCTCCTCAGTTTTTGAAACAGCATTCCTTCATGTAAAATTGTATAAATTCTTTTATCTATCCAAGATATAATAAACTTATTTTTATTCTAAAAATATTCTATGTTTGGCTGGGCATAACGTCACAGGGGCCTTAAACAGTTTGTGCTTTAAGTTTCTCTTTTCTGTTTTTTTTCTTGTTCTCCAAGCTCCATTTCTAACTTAAAAGGTGAGAAAGCAAGAAGTACTGTCTTCCCTCGCCGTTTGTTGGGCTTCATCACAATCCTTGGACCTTTTTACACGGAGGAGGCCTTATTTGTCGGGGATATTGAGAAAAAAGACACTATAGTCTGACCTAGATTCTATGTAGAAGTTGAAGGTTCCTGATCATTGACGTTTAGTATCTCAGCCTTTTTGCGATCATTGGTTTGTGAAGAAATCTCAGTTTCTGAACACATTTCAACTTGAGGTTGTTAAGGCAAATGATTATCCCCAATGACAACCCATTCTGCCGGGCTTTTCTTACTCTGTCCTCAAGGGTACTTTGAGGTCTATTGAATGAAGCCGATGTGTGTTTTCTTACATCCCATTCTGCCACTTTATACTTCTTGAATAGCTCCAGCCATACTTTCCTTAGACCAGCTTTGTCTGTTTGTTGTCCATTCATACTCTGCCTTTCTAGTGCTGTGTAGCAAGAAGCAATCGCTACATAGGTTGCGATGCAATGGCCAATGAAATATAGTGATTACACAATGCATTGTAGGATTAAAACAATATTCAGGTAAACCTGATACATGCTGTTTTTGTGTTGACGTGTAAAAAAAAATGCCCAAAGTCAAAAGATTTAAAAATCTAAAACATGAATTATTTATTTAAGCATAAGCATTTTAAGATAATGATGATTTTACAATAATTAACAATATTATATCTAACAAAAATCAACTGCACGACACATAATTGGCTCTACCTTAAATTTATAATATTATATATTAATGTTCCTATAAGAGGAGGCAGGAACGAAAAATATAGAAGAAAGAGGTAGAAGGGATTAAAAAAAATTGGCTCCAGGAGCTGTATTATTACCGATCGCTAGAATGACTCTCGATGGCGTCCACCTCCAGCAAAAGCCCCTTTAGCAGACAGATCAGATTGTCTGCATGTCTATTCACAAGAGAAAAAAAAGCCAAGAGATTCGATTTCTCGTTGTGTCCCCTTTTTATACCATCACTCTCCTGTTGCCACCATCCTTCCAGAAGTTTTGGGATGGATTCCATTTTGTCAAGCAAATTTTGTGATTGGTTCCGGGACGACGTTATATTCTCCGTTTCAGCATCTGGCAGGAGTCCACCCGCAATTCGGGGGTTGGGGTGGGGCGAAGACCGCTGTCGGACGATGAACTTCAGCGTTGACCCTACCGAAATCCTTCAGAGAGGGGGAATAGTTTTATGGGTCTGCTGAAAAGGGGTGTTGGGAGGAACGAAAAAAGCTTCGTTTCGAGAAAGGGACAATGGCTGACTGAAGACAGGACACCTTCATAGCAATGCACTTGGAATCATTTGAGCCGAAAAAAGAACCAGAGGAAGCCTCTGGTTAAAAACATATCCCACAGGAAAGTAAAGCAAACAGTGGATAGAAAAACACAATATAATACTTAAATGAAAGCTTAATAATTTTTAAGGGTTTTACAGGCCAAGAATCTCTTCGGTACTTCCAAATATTTAAAATAATACATTTACACTACAAATATACAAAAGGGGATGTAATGAAACCCTTTATAAGAGAAGAACTCCAAAGTTAAATTACTGGAAATTAAAAACTTATTGCAACACAACACTAGCCATTCTGTCAACTGGAAAAAGTTATGAAGATTGACCAAGTGAATTATTGCGTGAAATTCTTTATTAATATACACTTAATTTTTATACGTGCAATTTTTATTCCAACAAGATTATAAATTTGTTAAAGTTTTTGAATTTATTAATTCTAGCACAAGCCCTACTTTGAAAAAAACCTCTCCTTGCTTAACTTTTGGTAGTGAGTGTATTTCAGAGTTTGACCGTTACAAAGGGAGGAAGTCAATAAGGCGTTGGTTCACCTCTGGCCTGGATGCAAGCTGTCACCCAGCGTGATATTGTAGTAATAGTTATTAAGGATGGAATTAAATTGAAAATAGTGGTGAATTTGGAATATGAGGGTTAGTACATTAGGGCATGAAGTGCCATGGATGTTGGTGGTTGATTCCCATTCCTTATAATTAATATAAGAAAGGGGACCACCATACAACAACCGCAGGCTTCCCGTTAAACCTGATAATTCTTGGTGAAGGTTAAAGACAAAAAATTGTTACAACCTGTAAATGGTGGAGAGCTTATAGAGGTGACTATCAATAGAGTTGAGGCATACAGTGAGTTCAATACTCGCACATCTTGAAGGAAGATGCGAACACACCCAAGAAATCTACAAACCTGATTCTATAAGTTCAATACCCAACAAGAATGTGAACATTTTCGGTAAGTCAACAAACTGGATCCATCAGACCCCCGATTTGCATTCCAATAGATTCCAAGTTCGGGTTGTATCACGATCAGACCACCGGACTCAATGGATTGGGAATTCACTAAGGACCTTGATTAGAATTTTTGTTGCGCCGTTCGTGGAATGACAAAAAAAATTTAGTACACAAAGTTCTGTCATCAAAAAGATAATTTCTCTCTTTATTTTTCTAATCTCCAAAAATAGATGGTCAAGACGGCTCGTCTGGGGACTCATCTCAAATCACATCACAATCTTAGATTATCATCATTGTAAGAAAAAATCAAGAAATCACATCACTCAAGACTTCGATAAATCGTAGTCGATAATCGGGCTCAAAATAAAGAGTTCCAATAGCTGGTCAAAAAAAAGGTATGGTAACTTTCACTTTGGTATAGAACTATCGCTCTCCAAACCAAACGCAATAAGCAGAGATAGGCGTAGATGGAAGCCGATACCATTCAGCAACGGAAGAACGCATCTCCTCGAGCGAGTCCGCATGATCAAACGATATGTAATACCCCCATCCTTTTTCAAAAGGAATATCGAGAAAGATTTCTCGGCAGGTTGGGCTGCTTGGTGAATGTCCTCATCGAAATATACTTACTAACACCTCCAGACGGGGATTCCGAAACGAACGCCCCCGCCGTCGGAGAATATCCGACGACTACTCGTTCGCGATGTGTTGGAGTCTGAATTTCAAACGGGAGTGGCGATATATTTTCCTATGCAAACAATTCCGTTGCTTGTGGAAAAACTCGATGATTCCGCCAATTAGTAAAGCCAATAGGGTCCACGCACCCCAGAAATGTTGGTCCCTCTCGGTTAAAAAACACCAAAGCTCCTCTCCCGGCTACCCGGTCCATTCCCCTCCTTGGGTCTAAAGATGACAAATTGAATAAAATGGAATAAATCGGGATACTTGAATTTTGGTAAATCGTACAGGTCTGGAACCATGGCCAAAATTATCGTTGGATCCTGACGCTTAACCAAGCGGTGGTTTTAAAGCTGTACGACAATAATTAACCAAATTAAGCTATTTCTTGGTAATTTTAATTAAAGAGGCGAGTGACATACAACGAAGAAAGTAGACGCTCTCCATTTCAACGGATATAGAAGTCATAAAAACACCCTCCTTTTTGTCTGAATTTCCCCTACAAGCAATGCTGGGTCGAGGAGTGCTCTCTTTGAAACCTTCGTCTGGTTTGTCTTCAGGGTTAATTTACGAGTGGGGTTATTTTCAGATCATTCGCGCCAGCAGACGTGCGTTAGTAGACAGCAAAAGTTCCCGGATGGAGTCCTGCGGGATTTCTTGCCAAATTGTCCTCAACTGTCGGGCTAAATGGTCAATATTACGGGATGGTTGCAATCACCTTCCCATAACGTCCCAAATTTCCTCTATGGGTGAGAAATTAGGAGACCCAGCTGCTCAAGGAAGTGAGGAAGTGTTGTGAAAGCTAGAAGACAATTCATAGCAACACGTGCCGTGTGCGGGCATTATCTTGTTGAAAAGTAAGTCCGGGGTATCGCAAAAAGAACGGTAACACAGTCGGTCGTAGAATGTCGTCTACGTACCTCTGTGCTGTAAGAGTGTCAGAAATGACTACCAAAGGAGTTCGGCTATCAAAGAAGATTACACACCAGACCATAACGACCTGTTATGGACATGTGTGGCGTGTGACAGTAAGGGAAGGACGCTGCCCTGGACATCTCAGAAAAAGTCTGCGGTTGTCGTCAGGACATAGTTTGAAACGGGACTCGTCACTAAACACTATACGTCCCTAATCAGCGGCATTCCAAGTTGATCGTGCCCGGCACAACTCCTTCTTGGTGCGTCGATTCTTTTGTTATGGAGTATATTTTAATTAACGTTACACGGGACCTACACAACCGTCTGTTGGCGGTCGGGATCAAATACGAATGGTAAGATCCAAGAACAACACCGAGTAATTTTGAGCCACGGGCATAAGAATGCGGAAGATAGAAATACAGCGCAGAAAAGAAAATATGTTGAAAATAGGCTTAGCGTCGAAAAAGCCTCTGAAAGTGGATTGATTGAGCATTATCGGGATTAAATTGAAGTAAATGTTCGGAATAAAGTTGTCGTTGCGTGACAGGGTTGTGCATTTTATTGGAAATAAGTATGAACACCAGTAAAAGTATTGGAAATGCTGAAACGTAATTTCGTGTTGGTGGTAACTTTATTTCATTTCGAGAAATCCATTTATGAATATATCCTATATCTGTACTTTTATTAAAGGAAGTGTTTGTGTATGTGTAGGTCTGGTGTTTTCAGACGAATCTAAATCACTTTCAGTCCTGAAATTCGGCACACAGGTAGTCCTGAAGGTGACTGAATTTAATATTTAATTTAGAACGATTTTTAATTAATTTATTAGGTGTTTTTTCTCCATTCTTTCTTCACTCGTGGAGCTGTCACGTTTCCTCGATTTAAGAAAGCAAATAATTTTGCGTTTTTCGTCCTTTGGAACTGTGAAAAGTTATGACGTCAACCGGTTAACGGTTGTTCTTAGTCCAAGTTTTCATCTTCGCGATTGTTAAAAGATAGAGTAAAAATTTCAACGGATTTGAAATCGGCGGAAAATTTTACACCAGATCGATACATCATCTCTACTATTATAAAAGGAAGTGTTTGTGTGTGTGTCTGTCTTCTCTGTGCAGTATCCTGAAGAATCTATGGCACTTACAATAATGAGATTCGGCCAGGGACGTGCCAACGTTTTGAATAATGGGGGGCGAGCATAGGGGTAACTAGGGTTGTTGAATGGGGAGGGGGTTTCTCCCGCAAAGTACCCCTGTAAAAAGTGGGAAGAATAAATTAATTATATTAATATTGATTAATTATTAATAATAAGTTATAAACAATTAATTAATTTATATAAAAAGATATTCATCAATTAACACTTGATTTTAAAAAAATCATATTTTTTTTCTTTATACAATGTCTACTAAATGACTTTATGGTGATTTTTAAAACTTACAATACATTTAAATTAGAAATTAAAACGTCGATTTTTTCCTAAACGTTTCGATTTTTCTGAACTTTTTAGATTTATATTTGATTTGCTTGAATCACATGAGTAAAAATTATCTCGATTCTGACTCTGCCGCCTATGAGTGCTCAAATTTTTTTAAAACAGAATACATATTTTAAAATTCGGTTTCAATGAAGCACAGTAGGCAATAATTAAAAAAAAACAATGAAATAGGATAAATATTAATTTTAAAAAGTTAAAAACTAATAACAATAAATAAAATATAAAATGTATTTGAAAATTTGGTTTTAAAAAAGCACAATTAACAATAATAAAAAATTCCATTTTTAATCGAAACATTTTCCTTTGTCCTTTTACTCTGCATAATCTCGTATGAGTTCTTTAAAACACTATTTATTACAAAACTCAATTCGATAGTTATAGTCAATCTACTTAGTCTATGTAGAGCAGGCCTCGAAATATATTTTTTAATACAGTTGCACAAGGTACACCTTAGTTTTTAAATTAGGTGCACAGGTTATATTTTAGGTGCACCTTAAAAAAATGTAATATAAGAGCATTGATACAAAATAAACTACTTTATTAGTTGGGTATGTTTAGATAGGTTAGCAGTAGACAGTAAATAAAAATATTTAAACATCTCTAAATTCTCCGGAGCATGGCTGTCGCGACAGTCGCTTCAACAGAGCCATCTGGAAAAAGTTTCGATCATCGGAAAGTTCTGGTGGTAATGGCTCAAATAAACGTTCCTCATGTATAAACCCGTTACGGCCCAGCGATTTTGTTTTCCCATAGTGTGTATTTAGGAATTTTAATTACGTTCCTTTAGAGCGAGAGAGGTCGATACTAATATTTTGTTCAAGCATCAAAATAACATAAAACGTTCCCTCCCTTTTTTTAACGTTAGGTGCACGGCATGCACAAAGCGGGAAAAAATTAGGTACACAATTTTATTTTCAGATGCGGCTATCAGTTTAGGGTGCATTAAGTGTTAAAGTAAAAAAAAAAAAAAAAAAAGCGAAATCACTTACGACAGGAGTGTTGGTTTGCGAAGCAACAAGTTTTAACAATGCACTGTTCTCACGTTTCTTCACTTAATTACTTCGCAAATTCAAGTGTTCACTTTCAAAACATTAATCTCGGAACCTTACTCGTCAAGGAAATCCGTAAAACTAAATAATCCATCGGGCAAAAATTAAGAACAGTTCACTTGCAGGTAGTTTCCCGTATTTACTTCAAATAAGAAAACCGACAATTTAAAATACCCTATATTGTAAATCATCAAAATAGGTAATGGCAGATTTGTTGCGATTTCCGGAATGCCCTTATCTTCAAACGACATTTCCGTCAGTTGGTCAGGCGCTTCTTGTCCAGTATGGGACCTAGCGCAATAAACCCTAACATACAATCCGTCAGTCGGTCATAAAAATAAATCGCTTTTCTCAAGACATGCCGTCAAAGAAGTTTGCACTATACAGCAATTACTTCGATAATGAGATAATCATCTCGTAGCATTCAAGGGCGAGTACCACGTGCATTCATTTTAGGGGATGCTGGGCCACCTTTCTCCACACATATATATAGTATAAATTTATAATATTTTAAGGGCGGGCTGCCAACTGCGTACTTTATAAAAAAAAAGCGCTCACCCCGTGCATTTTTTTACAAAAAAAAATGTCCAAAACTATCATTTAAACAATTTTAAATAAATACATTCAACAACGCACTGGAGAAAAGTCATAAACCTTTCTGATAAAACCTTTGTAAGAAGTTTTTTATGTTTTGTGGATATTGAGGCACGTGTGTGTGCAGATGTACGACTGAAAAGACTGCGATAATTGTTTTATTTTAATTAAATGATCTGCAGTAATTTGTCAATGTCGTCGAAGGGTCACCCAACTTTCTTGAGTACATGCAGAGTGTTAACAATGTACGAAAACCTTCATGTCCTAAAATTTTTTATGAGTTTTCATACATAACATTTTTTTACACTAATTTTTGAGCCCCACCCACGAAATCGGCTGCCCAGAGCAAATGCCAAGATTGCACTCCTCTAGATCTGAGCCTGCATCTATTGACAGAAAATGAAATTAGAGCCAAATTTGCTTTAACGGTACTTTTTAATGTTACTTTTGAAGCTAAAATATTAATAATGTTCATTGATAATGTGTGTAGGGGGCTAAATATGGCTTTCGCCCCTTCTCCTCAGTGACAGGAGGGATCATATAACCTCTGCCCCCCTGTTGGCACGTGCCTGCTTGCCCTCCTCCTGATCTGGGACTGCATCTATTGACAGGAAATGAAATTAGTCCAAATTTTTTCAACGGTACTGTTTAATGTTACTTTTAAAGTTAAAATCTTAATGATGTTCCCCGATAGTGTGTGTGTGTGTGTGGAGGGGCGATATATGGCTTTCGCCACTCCTCCTCAGTGACAGGAGGGACCAAATACCCCCTGCCCCCATGTTGGCACGTTGCTGTTTGCCCTCCTACTGATCTGGGCCTGCATCTATTGACAGGAAATGAAATTAGTCCAAATTTTTTTCAACGGTACTGTTTAATGTTACTTTTGAAGTTAAAATGTTAATAATGTTCCCCGATAGCGTGTGTGTGTGTGTGGAGGGGCGAAATATGGCTTTCGCCCCTTCTCCTCAGTGACAGGAGGGACCAGATACCCCCTGCTCCCCTGTTGGCAAGTGCCTGTTTGCCCTCCTCCTGATCTGGGCCTGCATCTATTGACAGGAAATGAAATTAGTCCAAATTTTTTCAACGGTACTCTTTAATGTTACTTTTGAAGTTAAAATGTTAATAATGTTCCCCGATAGTGTGTGTGGAGGGGCGAAATATGGCTATCGCCCCTTCTCCTCAGTGACAGGAGGGACCAGATACCCCTTGCCCCCCTGTTGGCACGTTGCTGTTTGCCCTCCTCTTGATCTGGGCCTGCATCTATTGACAGGAAATGAAATTAGTCCAAATTTTTCAACGGTACTGTTTAGTGTTACTTTTGAAGTTAAAATGTTAATAATATTCCCCGATAGTGTGTGTGTGTGCGTGGAGGGGCGAAATATGGCTTACGCCCCTTCTTCTCAGTGACAGGAGGGACCAGATACCCCCTGCCCCCCTGTTGGCACGTTGCTGTTTGCCCTCCTCCTGATCTGGGCCTGCATCTATTGACAGGAAATGAAATTAGTTCAAATTTTTTCAACGGTACTGTTTAATGTTACTTTTGAAGTTAAAATGTTAATAATGTTCCCCGATAGTGTGTGTGTGTGTGGAGGGGCGAAATATGGCTTTCGCCCCTTCTCCTCAGTGACAGGAGGGACCAGATACCCCCTGCCCCCCTGTTGGCAAGTGCCTGTTTGCCCTCCTCCTGATCTGGGCCTGCATTTATTGACAGGAAATGAAATTAGTCCAAATTTTTTCAACGGTACTGTTTAATGTTACTTTTGAAGTTAAAATGTTAATAATGTTCCCCGATAGTGTGTGTGGAGGGGCGAAATATGGCTATCGCCCCTTCTCCTCAGTGACAGGAGGGACCAGATACCCACTGCCCCCCTGTTGGCAAGTGCCTGTTTGCCCTCCTCTTGATCTGGGCCTGCATCTATTGACAGGAAATGAAATTAGTCCAAATTTTTTCAACGGTACTGTTTAATGTTACTTTCGAAATTAAAATCTTAATAATGTTCCCAGATAGTGTGTGTGTGGAGGGGCGAAATATGGCTTTCGCCCCTTCTCCTCAGTGACCGGAGGAACCAAATACCCCCTGCCCCCCTGTTGGCAAGTGCCTGTTTGCCCTCCTCCTGATCTGGGACTGCATCTATTGACAGGAAATGAAATTAGTCCAAATTTTTCAACGGTACTGTTTAATGTTACTGTTGAAGTTAAAATGTTAATAATGTTCCCCGATAGTGTGTGTGTGTGTGTGGAGGGGCGAAATATGGCTTTCGCCCCTTCTCCTCAGTGACCGGAGGAACCAAATACCCCCTGCCCCCCTGTTGGCAAGTGCCTGTTTGCCCTCCTCCTGATCTGGGACTGCATCTATTGACAGGAAATGAAATTAGTCGAAATTTTTCAACGGTACTGTTTAATGTTACTGTTGAAGTTAAAATGTTAATAATGTTCCCCGATAGTGTGTGTGTGTGTGTGGAGGGGCGAAATATAGCTTTCGCCCCTCCTCCTCAGTGACAGGAGGGGCCAAAAACCCCCCTGCATATGATTTGCACAACCTGTTCCTGATTTTCGTTCCTGTCAAGTGCTCCTAAGACTGAACTTTTTAGACTTCTTTAATGTCTATCTGACGAATCTACCAGTGAAACATCATGATCTTCCTGTTGAACTCTATTTTAACATGTATTATTCAAATCAGACGTGACTACCAGTAGAAACAGATGTTGTTTTTAAATATACTATACTTTTAACTGTCGTAATTTCAAATTTCAAAGCAAAAACAAAAGGAGAATATGGCATAAATCAGAATCACCTATAAAACAAAATAAGAAAAACACATAAAGGGTAACGAGGACTACTCTTTAAAAAAGGTCTCTCCTGTGTATCGATTCATGCAAACTGCTAAAAATTCTGAAAATTTTGATATCCACCACTATTTGATGGTGTTGACATCTCACTATGTCAAGAGATTCTCCTATAAAGATCTGAATGTTTGAAAAAAGACTTTTGGAATGCGTAGCAATCATCGGGGTTGGCGAGCGTTATCGAGTAGTGGCGATTGGATCTGCGTTGCCCGTGGTGTTGGTTTGCTTAGCAAACCAAATGAGAATTCGTAGCAATCACCGGGGGTTAGACACCACTGACACCACTAAAAGAACTGTCACGGGCAACGCCTTGCTACGCAGAGGCTTGTTCATTTTAATGGATTGAAATTAGATATTAAATGCTAGTTACGTCACTGCTCCATCAATGGATATACTCAATGAAGAAAGTTTAGAGCAGACACGTTTGCGAAGACAAGACGTATATGGTCTGCTAGGAAATGTAAATATTTGATTATAACACTCCTTTCTACAAAACCCCTCCCAGTGGTAAAGACGAGGGTATCTTGTCCACAAAGATCTGAGCAATTTTGAAAATGACGAGATATCTCGTAATCAAGATGTTATCGATTTCGTCTGGAAGACGAAAATAAGATCTGGTCAGTTTTCCTAATGCGACAAAATTCCTAGTCAAGACGTTACCAAGGTTACACAGTTTAAAGAGTAAAGAGCTAAGTTCCCCACCAAGTGAAAGTTTAAAGCACTTTCACTTGATGGGGAAATTTGGAGAGTGGGTTGCTAGTTCAGGTGTTGTTTTCGTCATCTGACCGTGGTAAAAATGACGAGGCGTTGTCCTTGACCTTTCTCTTCGGGATTGATACCAGAGCGTCGTAATAGCTCATTGTGTTGCTCCAGTGCGACGTCAATTAACAACTTACCTACAACCTTGTAGAGACGACGAACAATGAGGGTTAAATAGCCTATAATGATAAAACAATTCACGTCGTCAAGAAACGGACATTCACATTAGAAAAGTTTTAATAACACAAAAGGGAAGAGAAATAAACTCAGGAAATAATTTAATCTGCTCCGCCTAACACATCGTAGGTTTATAGCGCATTGGGTAAATACACTGAACCAATTGAATCAATTCAATAAACACGAATACAATTATTACTGTGTACAAATATAAAGAAGGTAAGTAATTAACAACACATTGGAGCAACACACCAAAGCAATTGTCGACTGTCCGTGATCAATTCTGAAGGGAAATTCGTAGACAAGACCTCGTAATTTTGTACCGTGGTCAGATGACGAGGTCACACCAATTGAATCAATTCAATAAGCACGAATACAATTATTACTGTGTACAAATATAAAGAAGGTAAGTAATTATTGTCAATTACTGTCAATTGAATCAATTCAATAAACACGAATACAATTATTACTGTGTACAAATATAAAGAAGGTAAGTAATTAACAACACAATGGAGCAACACAACAAGGCAATTGCCGACTGTCCGTGATCAATTCTGAAGGGAAATTCGTAGACAAGACCTCGTAATTTTGTACCGTGGTCAGATGACGAGGTCACACCAATTGAATCAATTCAATAAGCACGAATACAATTATTACTGTGTACAACTATAAAGAAGGTAAGTAATTAACAACACAATGGAGCAACACAACAAGGCAATTGTCGACTGTCCGTGATCAATTCTGAAGGGAAATTCGTAGACAAGACCTCGTAATTTTGTACCACGGTCAGATGACGAGGTCACACCAATTGAATCAATTGAATAAGCACGAATACAATTATTACTGTGTACAAATATAAAGAAGGTAAGTAATCAACAACACAATGGAGCAACGCACCAAGGCAATTGCCGACTGTCCGTGATCAATTCTGAAGGGAAATTTGTCGACAAGACCTCGTAATTTTGTACCTCGGTCAGATGACGAGGTCACACCTGAGCTGGAACACCCACTCTCCAAACTACCACATTACCAGCCGATATGTATATGATGGTCTTTGGTAGGATTGAGTTTCGAACTAGTAACACTCCTTTTGCAAATCCGTTACTTTTCCAATCGGGTTAACGCAATGCCCACACATGTACAGGAAGAGCTGTATGCACAGAATTGGGGGATTAAGTTCCTTCAGCTGAATATTCTGTTCTACTCGTATGTTGTTTAGCTGACTTAAAATTACATATTTTGATCACATATTAAAATAGAGTCAAATAACAGGTTTCAGATTTTGAGATAAGCTTAAATTTCACTCTTCATTTGCATCCAATCAAAATGATTAATTCTGGAGGTGCCAATTAATTAGCAAGTCAAGCTCAACCCTTCCTGATTAAATAAATTATCTCCCATTTTCAAAGAAATATCTCGAACAAATTTGAAATTTTCCCTCTCCTTAAGCGAGAGAGTGCATCATTAAATTCATGAGTTCACGAGTCTGAGAGTTAAGACAACAAATTACTTATCCTTCATTAAAACCTATTCTCACTCTGATAAGACTAAATCCTTTAGTGAAAAAGTTTCTGCGCTTCGACTTTACAAAAATTCTTTATATTGGGAGATAAATTCAATTACTCTTAATTTTTAAGCCACATTCTATTCAAAATTTATCCATTGTTTATGTTAATTAAGATTTCCCTGAAGCACTTGAAGAACTGTTTACTAGTGTATCTTTGTGATGTTGAATACGTATATGATTAGTTTCGAATTCGAAGGTCTTTTTAAATCCTGCAAACGATATCGAAATCTTATGAATATTTTTCTATTATTGGCTCAACTTTTACATTTTTTATCTATGAAGATAGTTGTTTAATTTACTGTGAAGACTCTTGAATGACCAGAGTTTGGAGCAGTTGAGGCAGTCTGTTTTAAAAATGGTTTTTATCGCAATTGATCGTCTATTCTTTTGAAAGAAATTAATCATGCGATCAGTAAAACAATGGAGATACAAAGTTTCCGGTCTACTAAATGAAACCAAGTAAATGATTACTGAATAATATTTCAAGCTCAGATACGATCTCACTTCAATTAATAGTTTCAAAAAATAAAACGCACAATTGAAGTTAGTACAAATAAGAATTAAAAAATGTTCCATAGTTCAACAAAGTTAGTAAACGTTTAAGGTAATCAAAGAGCAAAAACTGAAAAATCAGCATTCAAAGGTTAAATTAAATTGGTGCTGTCTTCTTTAATAATAAACAACTAAGCTTTGTAAGTGTTGTACATAATAGTGTTATATATAATAATCCTAAATCTGAAATCGTTATCTACTTTCCTTTAAAGTGTAAAAACGTCGTTAATCTTTCATATTATTTATGCAAATATTTTTGTTTAAGTAATAATATAATGTAATTGTAAGCATAAGAAACAAAAATTATTTTATACATTATAGAAATTCGAATAATTTGCAATATTAAAAATATAGCAGTTAAATGCAACTAGAAAATTGCATGTACAATTTTTTAAATTTTAATTCATTGTATGGATACACATGCGTGATCATAGCAACATTCACGAACACAACATCAAATGCCATGACTGAATTTATCGTGCAGATAATTATATGCTAACTAGAAGCATTCGTTAAAACTATTAATAACAATGTGATTATTTATTAGTCTTTTTAGGGCGGATTTTTTAATCATTTCTATGTTATAACCAAGAAACAAGACTTAGTTGAAAAGCTCGACGTATTTTCAGGATGTCTGTCAAACCATTAAAAACAGTCATTACGATGCAAAAAGAAGAGCTTACATACAACTTAGCATATTATTTGTCATCTCAAAAGAAATGCAGCGTATGTACACACATAATTACGGTCTCGACTTAGAGAAAAATTAAAGACATAAAACAAAAACTAAAGCTCCGCATTAGAGTAAAGTAACATTGCGGAAAAAGTCAAAGTCGTTAGTTATTCGTCGCAACGAACAGACGACATTGCGCCTTGGTCATGGAAGAAAACAAACTCTGGCTATCGTTATTCAATGCCTCAGAGGCTTTCGTTATTCTTCCTCTTCCATAAAAGCACGCAGGTCTTATTTATAGGCTTCTGTTCTTTGGAAAGGCGGGAATTCATGTTCGATTGTTTTCTTGCTCGATAAACAACAAAGATGGCGAGGAAGAACAGAGCGCTTAGCATTCTAACGAGGGAAACAATGGTTTCCAGTCATGTTTTAATTGGAAGTGGAATATCAAAAAATGTATCGTGCGTTATGTTTTTCGAATTGGTCGAACTGATTTTTATTATATTTTTTAAACAAACACGAAAGAATATTCAATTGTGTCTTAAGGGGACAGCGAAAGCGAACTTTCAAAATAAACAGTTTTACAGTTGTTATCTGATTGGTATGAACTTTGCGGAGATAATTGCTTTCTACTAAAAGGCCTATATATACTAGTGTGGTTCACAAGGTCATTTGAAAGTTTACATAAATCGTGGTAAAAAATTGTGATAAATTAGAAAAATTTATAAGTACCCAATCGCATTACTTTTCCATGTACTGTCAAAATTAACTCACCCCCTTTTTATTATATATATATAATAACACATAAAATATACAAAATAACAATAACATAAAACACATAAAACACACAAAATAACAAGAAATAACCAAACAGCCGGGGTGCATTAACCAGAAACCAAAACTCGAAACTACCCATGCAAGCGCGCTGAGCTGCAGACATAGCATGGTAAGCAATATAATTTCAAGAACACAAGAATTTCCAAAAAAAATCAACAAAAGTCTTAAAAAATGAAGAAATGTTGGTGAATCAGGGCGTCATCAGGGAGGAGCCTGACCCAAACAACATAAAATTCTACTATTTAAATATTTAAAAATTATCCTTGCTGCCATTTTTGATGAAGGCTTTACCTGTATTATATGTGATAATAATAAGGTTTTGAATTTTTTGGATAAAAATATTATTAATGATATTCAGACCTATGATTTTAAAGACCTATTTACCAGCATACCCCTGGACAAATTGAGAGATGTTTTGAACTATTATTACCATGATTTTAAAAACTTAATTGATCTGGATTTTGAGGAATGGGAGTTTTTGGTTAGTTATTGTATTTTTAATAATTTTATTTTTAATAGTGAGCATATTTACACTCAAGTTAAGGGTATACACCAGGGTTCTAATTTTTCTTCCATTCTTGCCAATTTATTTCTTCATTATTTTGAAAAAAACTTTTGCCTTCAGATAAATACTACCTTTAGATTTATTGATGATTTAATTGTTTTTAATAATAGCAACTTTTCTAATATTTGGAAATCCATCTATCCAGACGAACTTTCTTTAATTAAAACCAATCTAGATAACAATAATACTGATTTTCTAGACTTAAAAATTTCTGTTTCATGCGGCAAAGTTGACATTAATTTATATGATAAACGCAGCGATTTTAAATTTACAGTCATTAAATTAATATTTTGGGACTCCAATATCTCTAAAAGAATATACTACAACACGATTTCTGGTCAATTGGTACGTTTCAAAAAAATTTGTAATTCTGATTCAAACTTTTTATTACAATATAAATATCTAAAAAACACACTTCTCAATAACAAATACCCTTATTCATTCTTCAATAATATTTTTGAAAGATTTATTAATATCAACAGGTACGCAACCCATGAATAATTTTTTTTCGTAATTTCCTCAAAGCCATGGGAGTTGCTTTTCAACTGTATTTTGCCATTTATGAATATCTTTTTGAATAAGGGCTGGGGATTTTAATATTATCTATACTTTTATTTTTAATTTTTTTTTTGCTTTTTATGGACTTGTTGCATCGGAAGTATGGTTTTACCATATAGTTAGATTGTGTACTTAATGTCATTTGGTGGTAATTTTTAGGCTTGTTGTTGTTGACCTCCCGGCTGCGGCTTCGGGTTTTATTTCGTTTTGTTTCCTGCTCTGTTTTGGTATTTTGTTTTGTTTTACTTGCTTCTTGGTGGTGTTTGGGGGAGTGTATGAGCAATTTTTTAAGCCTAATGCTGCTCACATGTAGAAAACACCATTTTATGTTGTTTGGGTCAGGCTCCTCCCTGATGACGCCCTGATCCACCAAAATTTCTTCATTTTTAAGACTTTTGTTGATTTTTTTTGAAATTCTTGTGTTCTACAAATATATATATATATTTATATATATATATATTTTGTACTAAGCAATGGAATCTTTTTAAAGGATTCCATTCTAAAAAAGTGAGCGATGGAATATTACCAAATGATTCTATTCTAAAGAGAATAAGCGAATGAATCTTTCAGAAGACTTTTATCCTAAGGAAATGAGCAATTTAATCTTTTAAAAGGATTCTATCGTAAAAAAATGAGCAATGGAATCCTTCTAAAGGATTCTATATGGGAACAAAACTATTTGGACCCTGCGATGAAATTCGGAGTAAGATCCATCTTAGTGTGAGGTTGCAATATTTGGTTAGGACTCGGCCCATTACTTAATGTACCTACTACAATGAACGCTGAATTGTACCTTGACGACGTTCTGGATAATTCGACCTTACCTACACTATGGCAATCTACGGCGATGATGGCTGTTTCTTCCTACAGGACCAAGCTCCATCTCATACTGCGAAACGTGTGCTGGATTGGTTTTCTGAAAATGAGGTGAATTTGCTTGACGCCTGTTCAGAGCCCCGATATCAATACGATCGAGCACTTGTGGGACAAACTGGAGCGACGAGTACACCGCCACGCACGCCCATCTTCACAACAAACTCTTCCCACAGCCTTGCAAGATGATATGGTGAGCTGTGCCTGTCCAGATTTACAGAGATGATCTGGATAGATTGATTTCCAAATATTATAAATTATTCCAAATATTAAAAACAATTAAATCACTAATATATTTATAGGCAGAATTTATAAGGCACAAGTTGTTAAAAAATAATGAAGAAATAAATTAACAAGAATGGAAGAAAAATTAGAACCTTGAGGCATACCCTTAATTTGAGTATATATTTGTACACAATTAAAAATAAAATGATTAAAAATACGATAATTAACCAAAAGCTACCATTCTTCAAAATACAAATCAATTAAGTTTTTAAATTCATAATAATAATTGTTTAAAACATCTCTCAAATTGTCCAGTGGTATGTTAGTAAATAGGTCTTTAAAATCGTAGGTCTGAATATCATTAAAATATTATTGTTCACAAAATTCAAAAACTTATTATCACACCTGATCTAGGTAAAGCCTTCGTCAATAATGCCAACAAGGATAATTTTTAAATATTTGAAGAGTAGAAAGACAGGTTTAATCATATAAGTATTAGTACCACAGGTGATATAACAGAATTTAACAGGATTTTTTTTATGAAATTTAGGATTAACTGTATATAAAGTAAAACAATATGATTGGAAATTATTTAACTCTTATTAAAATATATGATTTTTTCAATAATAGTATCATAAGAAGATTTAATGAACTTATCTTATAGATTTATTATAGATTTTATAGATTTATTAAACTCTCTTATAGAACTTATAGATTTATTAAACTCTTAAGCTCAGCATCAAGCTAATTTAAATAAAGTTTTTTTTTGCAAATAACAGCATATTTACTTGATTCGTTATGGACATTTGTAATAATAAAGTTATTTTGAAGGTCCTTAATGGCCAAGTCTAATGTCATAAAATACAGTGTCTGGAAATTAACATTTTCCTCTCCGCGCTTAACTTTAGGCTTTTTGAGTATCTATCTATATCTATATCTATATCTATATCTATATCTATATCTTTATCTATATCCATATCTATCTATCTATCTATCTATCTATCTATCTCTCTCTCTCTCTCTCTCTCTCTCTCTATATATATATATATATATATATATATATATATATATATATATATATATATATATATATATTTGGGGTGGTTGGCTCAACGAGGCAACTCGTCATTAGATAAAATGATCAGACCTTGATAGACGAGGTATCTCGTTCATCAAGCTTTGAGGGTTAAGTGCGTTTGTAGGGTAATACCATCACTGCACCACTCGGGAATCTCACGACTATCAGAGGGTTAAGCCGATAAACCTATCTAGTCCTAGGTACAAGATGACAAAGCATGTTCGCTCTGCATATTGTATCTTAAATAAGCACATAACTTTCAAAATATGATTGCAAGGATTTCACAACATGCTGCCAATGCAGCGAATGTGTAATTTTAATTTAGGTTGCTCCTCAAGCATTGTAAAATTCCTCGCGATGCCTTGTCTCATGGATTCTTAATTACGATCTAGTCGCCATTTGTGTGCTACGGGGCGGTGACTTGAATAGCAGCGCTCTTGTGTGCATATTTTGAAAACACTAATTGCAATCGGCAGTAATAAGGTAGAGAGGTATGCGTAGGCACATACTTGAGCAGACTCGGAGTGCCGGTAAAATGCTTGGCGAAGTTATAATTTCATGAAGGTTCGCTGTAGTATGCGCAATTACATCTTTACGACCACACCAAAGGCAACGAATTTGTATTTAAGGCAATATTCACCAAACTGTATTTTTCGAGTCACCATTTCATGTTTCGAACTATGACAAAGGCTTGATTCTTAATACAGAAACGCCGATTTTCATGAAAAAAAAATAGCCTTTGAGTGGTAATTCGATTATTCTCGAAGCATCAAAACTTTGAACGCGTTTGTGGAACATTAATTTTGAAGATTCGTGCCTTTGGCGTGTTGGCATGGATATAGTTGGTTCAATGCGTGGTTGAGTTAGGTTATCTACTGTGCTGTGTTGGATTGGAAATTAATGGATTAAAAAAGTGTTGCAGTTCGTTTATACTTTAAACCTTTTCACCTGATGATTGGGATGGATCCCTGAAGTCACGAATCAATCTTTCTGTTGCTCAAACGCCCATGTCTAGTTAACCCTCAAAGTGGTATTGACGAGATATCTCGTCCTCAAGAGAGTGCTGACTTTTTGAGGATGGCGATATCTGGTTAGCTTTTTTCTAGCGACGTGAAACTGGGATTTTGATGGACGAGGTATCTCTTCTATCTAGATGTGGTACGTTTAGAGATATAAAACGACGATATATCTCGTTGAGGCAACCGCCAGGAGCGTTTAGCTAAGTTCGCCCACTGGGCTGTGTTTAGCTAATTTTGCCTATTGTGCTGTGTTTGATTGGAATGAATGCATTTAAAAAATGTTACTGTTCCTTTGTACTTTCAACCATTTCGCCGGCTAACCAGGATTAATCCTGGAACGTCGCAAATAAAACGCTGTGTTGCTAAATGCTCATATGTATTTGGTTAAACGTGTTGTTGAGCTAAGTTTGTAGACTGTGCAGGAGTTGATTGAAATTAATGCGTTTCAAAAATCTCTTACGAAACATTTATAGAAAATTAATTTCCTATAGAGTTTTTTTATAGAATTCTACAGAAGCTTTAATGCAAAAAGAACAAGCAGTGATTCTATAGAAATGCATTTCTATAGAAAAGTAAAATAGCGAAACAATCGAAATAAGATTTAATAGAGCTATATAGAGAATTCTACAAATATTTTTAAATGGAGGCTACTTCATAGAGCCATTATTCTATAGGATTCTTGTGGACCACATACTATAGAACATTTTTGTAAGACTTCATATTTTAACCTTTTCGGGATTGATTCCGGACCGTTACCAATAGCCCGTTCTGCTGTTCTAATGCGACGTAAATTCAACTACTACCAACTATATTTTCATCTGCTATGTAGGTAGGTAACTAACGTCGCACTGGAGCAACACAATGCCTATTAGCGACGATATTTGATCAAACCTCAAACGATAGATCCAAGGACAACGCCTAGTAATTTTGAACCTCGGTCAGATAACGAGAACTTCACCCGAGTTGGCATCCCACTCTCTAAACGTCCACACAATGTCAACGTGAGGACATTTGAGGAACGACAGATTTAACTTCATCAGCCACCGTGTACACGGTCTATGACTGCAGAAAGTTTTAGAACTAATTTCCGTCTGCAGACATAATCTTAGAACACAGAAGTGAAGCTACACTTACCTGTACCGAGAAGATAAATATGTAAATATTGGAATAAAATATAATGTATAATTAGATAAATATATTACACTTTTGAAATAAATTATTTTGAATACATTACAATAATTTTTGTGATTGCAGTTAATTATTTATTTTTTTAAAATAAAATTAAGCCAATATTCGGGCTTTGCTTATGGCCCTTATTAATGGATCTTCTAGAGTAAAAATAAGAAAATACGCCTTCTATATTTCTTTGTGATCTCCAGACCTTTACGACAGAAGTCTACTGCTTTGTATTTTTCCTATTTTTTGTTCGAAGTTCACCCCGGACCGTCACCAATAGCCCGTTGTGTTGCTCCAGCGTGACTTTAATTAAAAAAACAAGACTTCCCTATTTTTTGAACAGTCCCGATTCCAAGAAGCTACATGAAAGTGAGTTTCACTCTTTTAAGAATTATTTTCCTAAGATAGAGTGAAGAAAGCTATTACTCCTCATATATTCCAGATTAAAACTCGGGACCCTATTTTCCAACAACCATCAGTTAAGGTCCTGTCGTAGAGAATTCAAATTTCAGATTCAGAGAAAGAATCCTGAATATATGGGTTTCTCTTCAACTATTCAAACTGGTTACTGAGCTTTTATAGTTTTATTTAGCTTAGCTAAATGGGGAAAAATTTGAATCTCCGTTTTAGGGCCTTTGAAGTAAACTTAGGACATAACGGAAAAATGTAAATTGTGTTATGTGATAAAGTATAGCAACGTGCTGGTCTGTGCAGACGATAAATAACGAAAACAACATAGAAAGAGTTCCTAGTTCAAAACACCATTAGACTTTAATAGAAAACAATATTTTCCCTTAACTACTTTTCCATTTAAATTTATAGATTTTATTTTGAATTTTAAGTACTGTCATCATATAACTTCTTAGAACCTACTCGTAATAATCTCGTAACCAATTCTAAAACATCAAACGACGTTTACTATTTTGTATAATGTTGATAATTATCTATTTATCATTCTTTGATTATGCTTTGAAGTATTTCGCTTTTTTCTTAATGAATCTTTAAATTTTATTTCGAATATTTAATAATTTCAACATGATGAAAGGCATTTGATGTCTGTAAATATTATGACCTCGAGCAAAGTATTGGAAGCAAAGTCCGCCTTTCAGCTAAATATTTAAATTTAAAAAATATTATTTTGTCTAAACGTATAATTTTTATTCAACTAAAAGTATTATCTGTAAATCAAAATGTTTCTACATAAAAGTAAAGAAAATGTAATTCTATCAGTTCAATTAAATTCAAGAAAATGCACGTAAGGGCTTCGGAAAAATATTTACCCTTTTTAAGGGGGTCCGTGACACAAAAATCGTCAAATTTTCCAAATTTTTTTTATTATTTTAAGAAATTCTCTGTGTTTTTCTGCTTAAAATGACGTCTAAATCCTGTTTCTATCTTAATTAGAACTAGAGATGTAATAATTTTTGTGGTGCGTTGTTTTGAAAATCTAACACTCTTGACAGTTGTTGTCATGGCAACAACATCTGTCTTTCAAACTTTAAATGCGTTTTTCTCCATGATACAATTTTCAAGATTTCCTGTATTCAAATTGCTATGTCGAAAACCGATAAAGTTTAAGGGTTGAAATTTGGAATATATCTTTTTCAAACATTATACTTTAATTTTGATTCAGCAAATTTGAAACAAATATTTACATTTAAAAATATGACTTTTTTAAAAACAAGTACCTTACAATTTTCAAAAATTTTCATTCAAAATTTTTTTATTTTTTATTAAATTAATATTTTTTAAATTGCTGAATCAAAATTAAAGTTTATAAATTTGTGAATAATTTACTGCAAGAATTTTGAAAATCGACCAAGAATATTTTGAGCCTTAGCAATTTAAAATGACCCCTCTTTTTTCAAAAATTTTTAATTTAAAATTTTTAAAAAACTTTTGGAAAAATTGTGTGTTTTGATTTTGTTTATTAGTTGGATGGGTAATCCGTACAAAAAAAAAATTCAAAATTCTAAATTAATAAATAAATTTTTTTTTCTGATGTGTCCCGGACCCCCTTAAGTTGCATATGATTTTTTTCCATTTGAAAACTGGATCCGCTGTATCACATACTTGGTAAGAGTTGCAGACTAAAAACCGGTCTGTTACGAGTTCGAACCTCGACCCAGCTAAATACTGTCAAGTACAAGGGAGCTCGTGACGCTAAATATGTCGTGACCTCAAATGTCCTCCCTTTGGCGTGGTATGGAAGTTTCCAGACTGATCATGAATCGTCGCCAATATCCCGCTGTGTTGATCCAATGCAACTTAGATTCGATTTTCCATCCCATTCAAAATCTCGTAAAACTTGCTGAACCTAATTCCCTAAAGAAATTGGAAAGAACTGAAGCGTGAATTGAAGAATTGGTTTATAGAGTCATGTTCGGCAATTTTTAACAATTGAATGGGCTTAGGTTTTGATCATTTTAAGAATTAATTAGAATGAATGGATTTCAATACTCTTCATATTTTTTTCAAACATGGGTGATCAACTAAAAATGCCTCGAATTGTTCTTTTTGATACGAAAATCTAGAAATATATTAATCTATCAAGCAGATTGAAGTCCAATTTAAAAATATATTTCAGCTTTAAAGGGGTCCGGGACACAAAAATTGTCAAATTTTCGAATTTTTTCTATTATTTTAAGAAATTCTCTGTGTTTTTCTGCTTAAAATGACGTCTAAATCATGTTTCTATCTTAATTAGAACTAGAGATATAATAATTTTTGTGGTACGTTGTTTCGAAAATCTAACACTCTTGACAATTGTTGTCATGGCAACAACATCTGTCTTTAAAACTTTAAATGCCTTTTTCTCCATGATACATTTTTTCAAGATTTCCGGTATTCAAATTCCTATAAGTCGAAAACCGATAAAGTTTAAGGGTTGAAATTTGGAATATATCTTTTTCAAACATTATACTTTAATTTCGATTCAGCAAATTTGAAACAAATATTTACTTTTAAAAATATGACTTTTAAAAAAAAGTACCTTAAAATTTTCAAAAATTTTCATTTAAATATTTTTGATTTTTTATTAAATTAATATTTTTTTAATTGCTGAATCAAAATTAAAGTTCATAAATTTGTGAATAATTTACTGCAAGAATTTTGAAAATTGATCAAGAATATTTTGAGTTTTAGCAATTTAAAAAGACCCCTCTTTTTATCAAAAAATTTTAATTAAAAAAAAAAAAAACAGTTGGAAAAATTTTGTGTTGTGATTTTGTTTATTAGTTAAATGGGTAATCAGTACAAAAAAAAATTCAAAATTCTAAATGAATTAATAAAAAAAAATTTTCAATGTGTCCCGGAACCCCTTAAAATATTCTAACAAGGTCATGAACATAAATTAGCATTATATTTCAAATTGTATCCGAGGCATGCCTTTGGATCCTGTGTAGTCCAGTTGGAAGAGTAACGGAAATCGTAACTAGGTCCAACCAAAGACCGTTGAACACACGGGACTTTGTGCACATTCAATCTATCATGATATCAAATATCCTGACGTTGACGTGGTGTGGAAGTTTGGAGAGTAGGGTGCCAGTTCAGGTGTTGACTTTGTCAAATGAACGGAGTTCAAATTTATGTGATGTAGTCCTAGGATCTTTCTCTTCGGGATTGATGCCTATCCGTAGTAGGGATGCGGCATCGACAGCAAAACATCGATGTTCAAAATTAAAACATCGGTGTTGATAATACATCGCCCCAAAAGCATCGATGTTTTTAAAATTCAGTGTATTTAAACTCCCTCCCCCCCATTTCTAAAACTGGTTTAGCAACTAGTGATGCGACATCGGATCCAATACATCGATGTTTTTTTTATAAAACATCAATGTTTTGAAAATATTGACATCGATGTCGCATCCCTACTTTTCAGACCCTTCGCCACTTTGGTCTAAAAGTATGTTCAATTTGCTGATTATAAAAATTATGCTACTTTTTTTTTTTTTTTTAATTTTTCTAACGGCACTTTTTTCATTTAAAAATAAAACATCGACAAGTATAAAAATCGATGTTACAAAAACATCGACTCCAATCCATTGATGTTAAATACATCGATGTTTTTTAAAAATCATCGATGTTTTGAAAACATTGACATCGATGTCGCCTCCCTAATCCGTAGTCAATAACTCGCTCTGTTATTTTTATATATCTTTATTAACTATCTACTGAGTCATGCTTTCGTTGACAATATTCTAATGTTTGGAGAATTAAGAAAATCCAATATTTTAATATATGCACCAAAAGAAAAAGTTATTTGAAAATATCATGTCTGCAGGTACAAACAAAGATATATTTATGCATCAATTCCAAAGGCTTATTAGCATCAACATTCACGAAGAATATCTACTTTCATTCTGGGGCTCACATTTTAACATATATGATACCAAAACTAAATTTTCAGAATTGAAGTGCAAATGTATTTCTATCCCAAGGAATGGAATGAATAATAAGTGCAGCTATCCACGTGAAAAGACTATTTTATGCTATCCTGAAGTATTAGCATATAATTTTACTAACATCAAGTGATTTGTTGTTGTTTTCTGACTTCGGAAAACAAAACCCGAAGGAACAAAACCCGAGAAAAGAGCGAACTCGAAAGAGATCTAGAGTGAGAGATTTATCTGTGTAGACACACACATATCTGGACGTCTGCTGTTTGTTTATTTGTGAGTAAACGCCGCTTCGAAAGTGTTTGGTTGCTTATTTATTCAGTCTTTGTTTCGTTATGGCGGCGTCCCACCATTTCTTTTTGACACTACGTTGTTACCTGTGAGAATTCCTCATTGTGAAACCAACTGGGCACGCGGAACGGTGGGAGAGTGTAAAAATGATTTGTTGACTGTTAAGAGTGATCCAGAGATGCTAAAGCGTGGCGTGTTTCGAATTCCTGAGGAGTTGCGCCAAGGAATCGCATAAGAGTAATCTATGCGTCCAAGGTGCATTTTCGACGCGCTTAGCGCTTAAAGGAATAATTTTGTTTCATATAAAAGATTCTAAAGCTTCGACGCTACTCAATCTGCCATAGTGTGCTCATATTCTCATTTTAGTCTGCTCTGTTGTTGTTGTTTCTTATGCCTACACTGGCAGACCAGAGGAGTGCCAGGCCCGTCGAAGACGGCAAGAGGCGAGGGGGGTGCGCTTTCCATGTTATTGAGCCCCATTGGGAGGAAGTCCGACTTTGCTCGACTTACATGACACATCCGTTTTACAGGAAGGTCCCTTTCATACATCCATTCACTCACACATATCGTAATTTAGATCCCAATCAGAGGCCGATAACCCCCTGATCAGGTACCCCCAGAGGTATTGATTTGGTATGGGAACATGGGGGACATTGTGACCACGACCTATTTAACGTGCCCCAGTCACCATTAGTGAACACGACGGTCTTTTACCAGGTCGAAGCGCCGATCTCGCAATCATCAGAATTGGAGGCTCCGCCGAGGACAGAACCCACAACCCTTCTGATGCCAGCCCGACGCTCTACTGACTGAGCTACCGCGGCTCTCACTAGTCTGCTCTAGTGTACCAAATACCAATATCAGTCTACCATAGTGTACCCGAGTTCCCACGTCAGTATTCCTTTTTGAGTGCCTAAATAGTCACTTCTATTTTCCTTTGTAAGCCCAAATCCCTCAATCTGCCCTTGTACGTAGTATGGCCAAATACTAATGTCATGCTGCCTTTATTTACCAAAACCCCCTAAGACTGCTCTTGTATACCTTAATCCTTTTGTTAGCTTGTTCTTGTAATTCCAAATCTTCACGTCCGCCTGCTCTTGGATACCTAAATACTCTCGTCAATATTCCTTGTAAGCCCGAATTCATCAATCTGCCCTAGTAGGGCAAGATCCTCACGTCAGTCTTGTTTTGTATGACTAAATACACAAATCAGTCTGCTCTTGTATGCCCGAATCTTTACATCAGTCTTCCCTTCGAAGCTCAAATTCCTTAGTCTTCCCTAGTATGGCCAAATTCTTACGTCAAGTTGATTTGTATATCAAAATCCTTACATCAAGCTGCTTTGTATACCAAAATCCTCACGTCTACTCTTGTATGCCTAAATACTCAAGTCAGTCCTCCCTCGTCAGTTACAAGAAATACTCAGTTTTCACAAGTAAATACAGATACACATTGGAGTACAGTCATTATACTCCAGGAAAAGAATTAAACGCTTTCGATTTGTTAATATAAATTATAACGCGCAATATACAATTGCTCCATTGCTTTCAAATACGCACAAATATCAAATTCCGTTCAAATACGCGTATGTTGTTATACTATTGTGGGGATTGGGATATCAAATTATACTATTTACATGGTGGAATATCTAGGAAGGATCTAAAATAATACGTTCACATAAGAAATGTCTCCAAACACTTCAAGTTGTGACGACGCGAAATCTCATCCATAAGCATCTGACCAATGTTTGGTAATGAACAGATATCTCGTCATCAAGATGTTGTTAATTTTTTTATGATGACGAGATCAAGATCTGGACAGTCTATTTAATGACGAGGTATCTCGTCCATCAAGATCAGGTAGGTTTTGCTAGTCAGATGAGATACCGTGTAGAGACAATCACTAGAAGGGTTAATTTGTGAATTATTTATATTTTAAAACTGGTTAACTCTTCTGGGGGTTGTTTCGACGAGCTACCTACTAATTAGCAAAAGCGGCAAGAACAGTACGGACGAGATATGTCGTCATTGGAAGAACACTGGCCAGTTTTGGATGACGAGATATTTCGTCTAGAAGATAAATATGGCAAAATTGGTCTGATCTTGATGAACGACACATCGCGTCGAAACCACTACAAGAGTAAATACACATATTATTCTTGCACGAGGTGCTTATTATTTTATGAAGCAGTTTAATTTTTAGGTAGTTAATTAACGTCGCACTGGTGCAAAACCTCTTAAGGACCTCAGTAGCTCGGTAGGAAGTGTACTGGATTAGCAATCGGTGGGTTGCGAGCTCGATTCTCGGTCCAACCAAACAACGTCGTGTAAACTGGGGCTGATGCACGTTAAATCTGTTGTGGCCTAAAATGTCCTAACATTAACGTGGTGTAGAAGTGTGGAGTGCCAGATCAGGCGTTAAACTCATCATCTGACCGTGGTTGAAAATTACGGGGTGTTATTCTTGGATTTTTTCCTTTATAGTGATTGATCCCTGACTATCTCCAATTGTCCGTTTTGTTGCTACAGTGCGACTTGACTTAATTAACATTACCAGTACAACTTCATGTTTAGGTTAATAACTTTTTAACATAAACTCTAAAAGGATATAAATCCTCTAATTCGATGCTTTTAATGCTTCTTCTGTCATACGTAGATGCGTGTAAGCCGTTTATGACCCGTAGAGCTCTATTTTATTGTTGATATCACATTTCTAATCGTAAAGCCAACTTTTCGGCGTTTATCAGTTATTTACTAGTTTAATTGGCAACTTCAGATTATCCTATTAGCTTGGTCTATAAGTCAGTATCTGCAAAAAATAAAATGCTGATCCTATTATCCATTTATTATGAGATGGAAATTTATGTTTGAGCCTTTAGAAATGTTTTAAAATTTAAACCATTGCAGCATCTTCCTTACAGACTAAATATTCAAAGCAACAAAATGATTCAGCAAGTGGCCAATGCTTTCTAAAACTATTGGTAATACAAAGAGCTTTTAAGTACTCGATGAACCTTAAAATAATAAAGATTAGTTTGACTTCTTTCTGGAACATCCGATAAATCCGCTTTTCCAAGAAGTTGTTTCCATTAGATGAAATACTGAATAATTTATTTCTCCAATGGGGATTCCGATTGAAAATGTATTGGCTCAAATGCCGAAGAATACGCTGTGCGTCTAGTAGAGATTAAAATTATACGTTTGACTCAGAGAATATATTTTAAATTAATATATGTATATTGATTGATGAAGAAGGCTGCCAAAAGAAAATATCAACGAAAGATTTTAAATTTAATCTTTAGGGAAATAAAGTGAAAAATATCAATAAATTTGTGTTTATCTTTTGAAGTAAAATTTACTTTTGGAATTTAAGAAATGTAATGTAATATATGAAAGCCTGATATATGTGTGTGTATGTGTAATAATACAGTGTCGATTTCTGATGCATGCGACACTAAAATGATTAACTCTTCCTACATGGTTTAGAGCAGATAGTCCGTACATCAAGATCTGGACAGGTTTGTCATTGACGAGTTATCTCGTTCATAAAGATCTGGTTAGCTTTGTTAACGACGACATACATCGTAGAGACAAACTGCTCCTCTACTCCATGAGAATGAAGATTCAAGTAGGAAAACGTTTTGTATCAGAGATTGGTCTCTACATGGCAGTCTTGGACGAGAAGTTGTTGGCTTTCGGGTTTTATAGGGCAAGGGACATATTTGATAATACTGTGCCAGACACAAGACATACACTATCAAGAAATAGACACACATAGAATGAAAGTTTTAGTGACACAGAAGAGAGAAATACACCCAAGGAGGAATGCATCTGAGAGTAATCGAACATGCGCCGCCTACAACTCTTAGGATGTTTTTCAACGAGAAAATAAACCACCAGAAGTGTTAAGATGAATTAGAAATTATCCAATTGAATTAGATATACAGCTCATTATATCTTATGCAATTGGAAAGGGAGTGAACAAAATAACATGAACACCTATCAGACATCGGACCGTAATTCATCCTTGTAGTACAACCGTGTGACCTATCTCAAAAGTCTGCCACCAAATGGCCATCGTGCGGGTTGTTTGTGAACAACCAAAACGCCACAAGGGTAAGTTACAGGAAAGGAACCTGCGCCGTCTACTACTTACAAGAGTCAAAAGATAAGTAGGTACCATTACGAAAGATTGGTACCATTACGAAAAAATTCTATTGAATTCTATAAATATTTCTACAGAATGAGGTCTATTGAATCCAATAAAATTAAGGTCCGTTTTTCAGTAATCCTTCTAAAGTAAGCTCAATGGAATGCCTATAGAAATCTATATAGAGGCTCAATTTTTGTTGAATTTTCTATATAGACCTTCTCTGTAGAATTATATAGAACCAGAGATCGCTTTTTTGCATAGAAATCCCTATAGAATTCTATATGTTTTCTATAGAAACGAAATTTTGTTTCTCTTTAGAATATAAGGAACTTAAAACATTTTTGAAAGGGTAGGTAGTTGAATTTATGTCACACTGGAGTAGCAAAACCTGATAATGGCGACGGTTTGGAATCAACCAGCTTTAAGACGACTGAATGTAATACTAACACGTCTCCGTATTGGACATACGCGAATAACACATAGACACCTCCTCCTTGGAGAAGATAATCCTATTTGCAATTACTGCATTTGCCCACTAACCATAAAACATATTTCAATAGAATGTTCTCATTTTAATAGGCAACGACTTAAACATTTTACTTCATATACCTTGGCTTTAGAAGAGATGGATGGAGAGAATCCTTATTAAAATATTTTTAGCTTTTTACATGACATTGGTTTTATCCATCACATATAATTTTATATTGTATTCATTTATTATGTTTTGACTCATTTTACTTTATTATTATATTATATATCTTATTTTTATCTTGAGTTTGGCACAATATGTCCCAAGAGGACTTAGTGCCACAAAATCATATCCAATCCAATCATGGAATCAATCTGAATTCAACTTAAAATTTTGAACCACGGTCAAAATGCGGACAACACATGAGCTGGAACAATCCTTTCACCTTCTTCAAACTTCCACACCATACCAAGCAAAAGTCAAAACAGATAAATGGTGTTTCGGAACAGACTGAATCATCTCCACTGTTCAACTTCGGAAATTAAATAACGTCTTAACACTTTAAAATGCAACAATAGTTAGTTACAACTCTTGATTTAAACTCCCACCACAATGTCTAGTCACCACGGTGTGATAAGGCTGACATTTAATTCTACTGATTCCCTAGGCCCGAGCAAAGTTCGTTGTGCCCGTGAAATTACTCGTGCAATGCAGAAGTCAAGGCCCGCGATTTCATTAGCGCCCTGTCAGCAGCATAAATAACTTTCAAGTTCAACTCTTCCAGCCAGACAACACCCGCCTTGTGTGTTTCAGACGTTGAATAATAAATACACGGACGAGAGTAGGCGCTTGCAAAATATTGCATTTAGAGAATGGTGTGATGTAAACACCCTGTCGATGAAATATTCCACGAGGAACAAATGATACTTGAAATAAAGGTGAAATGCGCTTCGGCTTTTGCTGTGCTTTGATGGTCGTAAAGATGCTAATGTGGTGTGTAGGCAGTGCGAAACTTAATGCAATACTTTTTCACAAAAGTGATGTACTCGAGAGAAAATTTGAAACTACTCGTCTGCAAAGATAGCCGCATTGGTAGATTAAAAATGTAGTAAATAGTAAAGGTATGTATAAGTATATTGTAAAGGTGTGTAAGCAGTAACACAGTGCAATACTTTTTCACAAAAAGTGATGTACTCAAGAGAGAAAATTTGAAACTGCTCGTCTCCAATCAAAGATAACTACTTTGGTAGATAAATAATGAATATAAGTAAATAGTAAAGGTATGTATAAGTATATTGTTAAGGTGTGTAAGCAGTAACACAATGTAATACTTTTTCATAAAAAGTGATGTACTCGAGAGAAAATTTGAAACTACTCGTCTGCAAAGATAACTACTTTTGTAGATTAAAAATGTAGTAAATAGTAAAGGTATGTATGAGTATATTGTAAAGGTGTGTAAGGAGTAAACACAATGCAATACTTTTTCACAAAAAGTGATGTACTCGAGAGTAAATTTGAAACTACTTGTCTCCAAAGATAACTACTTTGGTAGATTAAAAATGTAGTAAATAGTAAAGGTATGCATACGTATATTGTAAAGACGTGTAAGCAGTAAAACAATGCAATACTGTTTCACAAAAAGTGATATACTCAAGAGAGAAAATTTGAAACTGCTCGTCTCCAATCAAAGATAACTACTTTGGTAGATAAATAATGAATATAAGTAAATAGTAAAGGTATGTATTAGTATATTGTAAAGGTAGTAGGTAAGGTAAAGGTAAAGGAAAGGTAAAGGTAAAGGTAGCAGTAACACAATGTAATACTTTTTCATAAAAAGTGATGTACTCGAGAGAAAATTTGAAACTACTCGTCTGCAAAGATAACCACTTTGGTAGATTAAAAATGTAGTAAATAGTAAAGGTATGTATAAGTATATTGTAAAGGTGTGTAAGCAGTAACACAATGCAATACTTTTTCACAAAAAGTGATGTACTCAAGGGAGAAAATTTGAAACTACTCGTCTCCAAAGATAACTACTTTGGTAGATAAAAATGTAGTAAATAGTAAAGGTATGTATGCGTATATTGAAAGACGTGTAAGCAGTAAAACAATGCAATACTGTTTCACGAAAAGTGATGTACTCAAGAGAGAAAATTTAAAATGGTTCGTCTCCAATCAAAGATAACTACTTCGGTAGATAAATAATGAATATAAGTAAATAGTAAAGGTATGTATAAGAATATTGTTAAGGCGTGTAAGCAGCAAAACAATTGCAATACTTTGCCACAAAAAGTGATGAACTCAAAAGAGAAAACAAGTCCATAAAAAATACCCGTCTCCAAGCAAAATTAACTATTTTGGAAGGTAAATAATGTATATACGCAAAGCGGAAAGGTGTGTCTATGAATATAGTAAAAAATAACCCTACAAGTGGTTTTGATGAGATATATCGTTCATCATGATCCGATCTATTTTGTTCTTGAAGTGTGAATGAAATCTCCTCATCAAGATAGGTATTGTCAATCTGGTACGTTTTCTCTTAATGACGGGATATCTAATCTATAACGATCCGGTTTTATTTTGTAATGAGATGATACTCGTCGAGACAGCCACCAGGAGCGCTAATGCAATACTTGTATATTTTCGATACAAATCTACACCGTTTGACCAATCCACACCAAATTTGGTACACATACCTGTATACTTTAGAACACTGCGAAAAACATAGCCTATTACTTTCCTATCTTCAGATTAATCTATAGCACTTACAATCATGAAAATTGTCACACAGATGCCCTCGAAGCCTCAATTTTAAAATCTAAAGTTTGCTTTCTTGCAATAAATTAATATTGACAAGAAAACACGCTATACAGGGTTTGTGTACTTGAGTTAAATACAGGGAAATGTCACGGTCATATTCGAGCATTACTACATTTCATCAATCATTATCGTCTTTATAAATATTTTTCTGTCTTTTTAATTGCTCTATTTCAGCTCAGGTAGTAGAAATTCGTCACTGCTCATGTTTCGGTTTTCATAATACCGAATTTTTCATGGGATTTTTATTTATGTTTGCATATGTCTTAATCTTTTGCATATGCAATACATTTTTCAGGAATAAAATGTTTAGATTTACACCCGAAGTAAACTGTAGAAGCTATGAAAAAGTTAAAACGAAGTTAAAAAGTAGTTTCCGTACAGCCTAAATGATTGAAGTTAAAAAAGTATTTTCTGTGCAACTTTAATGATTGGATTTTTCGATGTAAGAAAAGTGATAATTCTAATTCATTTTTCAATGAACATTTAACCATTTCAACCCGAGCAACTCCAGACTATTAAGCTAGTAAGTACATTATAAAGGTGTATATAAGTACGCTACCCAAAAATAATAGACCGGACGCCAGAGGATTTGCATAAAATCCGACTCTTATTTGGGGGTTATTTTCGTAGTATAGCCGACATGAACATTTTGGACCATCAAGTTTTTCCTACGCTTTGGAAATTCTATGGAATGGACGAATGTTGCATCCAGGACAACAACGCCCCATATCAAGATGCAGCCTCTGCCAAGCAGTGGTTTCAAATTTCGAATGTAAAACGTCTTACCTGGCTGGCTCAGAGTCCCGACCTAAACCCCATATTTGTGGGACGAGTTAGAGCGACGCTTACGTACCAGGGAACCACCTCCGAAATCTACAGCTGAGCTGGCGACATTCTTGCAGCAGGAACGGACACAAATACTCATAGCTGTGTATCAAAACCTTGTTGAAAGAAAGCCCAGAAGGGTTGCTAGTGTAATCGTAGCACGTGGGGGACCATCCCCTCTTATCCCTATCATGTATTTTTTTCCCTATACCATCCCATCTTGCTGTCTGGTCCATTATTGTAAGGTAGTGTGTGTACTTGAGCTGGTACCCCACTCTCCAAATTTCCACACCCCGCCAACGTGAGGACATTTGCAACTACAACAGAACTAACGAGGCGTTGCGTGGAGGTTTAGAAAGTAGTGTGCCAAGTGGGAATTCATCCCATAGCGTCGCAAAAGCCCGTTGTGTTGCTCCAGTGCGACGTTAATTAAAATACATATCTACCTTAAATTAATGATAAAAAATAATTCAAATGTCTGCTTAACAAGTTTAGTCGTTTTTGTTTTCCATTTTAGTGTCTACCATTCCAACACTAATGCAATTGTTTGAATAACAGCAATAGGAAACTAAGTAAAAACCATGTTTCCAGATTTCGGTTGTTTCCTTAGTTTATTTTAAGTACGAGGCGTTATTTTGTTTTGGGGTAACGGCTGCAATACGTCTTTCAGTACTTGCTCCCATTCTGTCACGCTGGAGAGAAAAAACAGATTATTTGCCATGGCAGCAAGAAAGAACGACAACCTGGAAAGACCTATTTACAATTCACGTGTGATTGAAAGCAGTTCGTGATAAATGACAGCACTAATGCTTTCGATTATAGTTTATCATTAGGTTAATTAGAACGTATTCAGCTGGCTCTTGTATTCTCGGGTATTACATAAAAAATGACAAAAATCCTGTGAGTAGTTTTCTGATTCTATGGAGTAGGTACTATTTCTTTTTCTACAAGTCACCAATAGACATTATTAAAGTGATACTTATGTTTTGAGATTGAAAAATCAATCAATCTAAAAGTTTATTTCATTCCATTTAATCCTCTGTGATATTGGAAAAGTTTAGTTTTTTTATGCGCTACTTTAATTTTACTGATGGGTACTTTTTATCCATGTAGTAACAACTCAACTTGTAATATGCAAGAGAGACTATTTCTTCACGCAGACGATGTAATGCGAAAAGGTTCACCCCATTTTACGCGCTCGTAATTAATTCTTTTTAAATTTTTTAATCCAAGTATAGTGAATCGTTTTCTTTACAAATAAATGTTGACTTAAAAACAGGGTACTATCGCCAATTTTTGATAACTTTCCAGCAAATAGACGGTAATTTTCCAACAAATAGGCGATAATTTAAAAATATGTTAACCAGTCGTTATCTTATGCAATATGTCGTTGCTCCGGTAGCCCAGTTGTCAAGATAACAGATTTGTAACCGGAAGGTTGGGAGTCGATTCATCCAAGACCGCCATGTACACAAAGGCTGGTGTATGTAAAATGTCCTCACGTTGACGAGGTCTGAAAGTTTGCATAATGGAGTGCCAGCTCAGGTGTTTACCTCGTCATCTGAGCACGGTTGAAAATTACGTCGTTGTTGAACTCGGATCTTTTACTTTTCAGGGATTGATCCTTGACCGTCTCCAACAGCCCGTTGTGTAACTTCAGTGACGCGTTAATTACTTAGCTAACTGTCCACCAATATGCCGTTTGAAGACGAAAAATTTTGTCGACAAGTTGGCGATGGGTCGGTACAGTGTTCTTTGAGTTTTACTAAAGGAAATGTTTTTTTTTTACTAATCCAAGCATTAATTTACAATCTTTTAAGATATTCGATAAATGAGAACGGGAATAATTATGGACGGAAATAACTTAGAAAAATAACTGCATTTCATGTATAAAGTTGAGGTAGTTCATATTTTACAAAATTGGACTGAATTCAAACGTATATGAACCTATTTAGAGAGTTTTCCTTTCCTTATACATTACTTTTTGTTAATCCCTACGAGAATTCGAAGAAGTTTCTTTTTTGTTTTCTGGTTGAAAAGAGTACTGGTTAAAAGAAACTGAAACGATTTCGGGATCATTTTATTCGGAAAAGATATTCATCAAAATTCCAAAAGGAGACAGGTATTGCTGGATGATTTATCGTTTTGAAGGCTTAGTATTTTGGCCTAACAAGATGAATAAGTTCCTTGCAAGGAAAAAGTTATATTCCTCATGTTTAATGCTTCTTGGTTGCATTTTATTTAAAAGGTTTGCTTAATTTTATTTGGAGGAAATATCATTTCATGTTTTCAGAACACAGTGATAACTTCTCATGCTAATATCACCAAGTAAAGAACCATATTTGTGATGCATATAAGAGGCATTTTGGAGCAATGAGAGCTAAATATAGGTTCCAGGTAAACCATATTTAGCCATGCTGAACCAGGCACAAAATATACAATATAAAGTAATAGTCATACATACAATGAAAGTTTTATTGACACAGAAGTGAGAAATACACCCAAGAAAGAATCGCATCACGCAGGAATCGAACCTGCACCACCTACAACTCACAGGTTGATAGGGGCTCTCCACTGAGCCATGCCTGCCTCCTTTGAAATGGATTTCCATTGAAAACGAACAAACCAGACGAAATGCAAAGATTTTACTCCTGCTGACCAACTCATAGACGTGAAATATAAATAGACTGAGCATTGCTATTGAGAGGAGATTCAAAAATTATGACTTATATGTCGACTAGCAAAAAGGTGATTGCTCTGTGAAAAATTGACCTGGTTGACAGATTTGGTTTCTTATCGGCTCGTTTGGGGAATATAAAGTATAATTACAAGGTAGATGCGTGAATCCGCTTTGCTATAGAGTGGCGACAAAAATGATGAAATCGCCAAAGCTTACTCTTATCAGATGATCATTCCATGGACTAATAAAACGATGCATTAATAGATGGGTATTTTCTATCGTTCCGTGGACCAATCAGATTATGAATGCTAGGTTCCACCCATCAGACGAAAGCAGTCTAACCTCGTTACTACTAGTTTTTGTCACATGTTTCTGACCAGATAAAAAAGTTACCGTTGCTCATGCTACTTTTATATTTCTTCTATGATTCATATACTCTCGCATGATACATTTGGGGGTTACCTTAAAACTGAGTTTATTGCCGTTTTGGGGGCAATGTTTTGTATTTAATTTTTTTAGTGTTGATCAATCAACTACCATGCATCAATTCCGAATCTAGTTTCTTTGGAACTTTTGCTTGTAAAGTACTGAAGTCGTGTTATATAAACAAGACACGTGATGCCACGTTCAGAATATTACAGGTATCGATGCAGAAACACTTGCTTCTATTTGTGCTAGACAGAAAATGCCTGCCATTCACTAAAACTACGGTTTCCTAAGAAAGCGGAGCTGTTATCTAGCGTCCGTGATACGTCGTGTGTCGGGTATATCTAGACGGTCGTCTAAACGGAGACCAGAGATGTCAACTTAGACGGACAGAATACGGTGGAGAATGGTCGATACAGACGGCCGTTGAGGCTTATTTTATTCCAGAAATGAAACAAAGGGGCTTTTTTAGTCGCTAGTCCAAGTTTCTATGTTCGCGATCGTTGAAGATAGAGAGTAAAAATTTCAATCGATTTCAAATTAGAGTAAAATTCTACGCCAGATCGATACCAAAAACAGATTTGTCATTTAGTTATTTACTATTTGATTATTTAATTATTTAATAAATAGTTAATTATTGATTTAAAGGGAATCACATTTTAGGTATTGATCTGGTGTAAAAATTTCCGCAGATTTCAAAATCCGTTGAAATTTTCTATCCATCTTTAACGATACTGATTTTACCAAAACGAACTAAACAATGCCAGTCAAAAATTTTTGTTTGTTTTGCTTCCCTCCACTCCAATTGTTTGTGGAAATGGAATAATGCGGCTACAAGAGAAACAGCGTTCCCCAACTGTTTGAGATCGTCATGCAAATGGTGGCTCCGTTAATTGTCGTTACACTAACAAACAACGCTCTCTAGGAAACCAACGTCATTTGTTTGTATAAACAACGTTTTAGTGACGTCATCCACAGCTACATTACGGCTACGCTTTCTAAGGAAACCGTGGCTTAACCCTTCTTTGCATAATGGTGCAAATTTCCATCATAACATTGAATGCCCAAAAATTATATAAAAGAACAAGTTCACTTTAAGTTGATCGTGTCTGGATACTTTTTTAATGTCCATTGCATAAAAAAAAACATAGCTGTCAAAAATAAGCAAGTGTCACTATCAGTAAAACGAGCTTGAAGTTGTCATTCCGCTGTTTGTTGTAGTTGCAATAAACGTATGATTCGTTTTTAATTTTGTTTTATTATATTTGAGTTTCTATTTCTAAAAAAGAGAAAATGAGTGGAAGAAAGGTTTGTAACATGTGTTTCTGTTATTTTTTAAGCAATTTCTGAAAAAGTTTGCGTTTAATTTAAAAAATACCACATGATACCATCATATTGTTTATTTGCTAAATTTATACTATAAATATATACTAAGATTTTTTAAAACCATTTTTCCTTTAATTTTGAACATGAATTATATCACCTTTAATTATTTCACCAATAAATAAAAAATCATACAAAGAAGGGTTAAGTTACATATCGTTGGATTAGAGCAGAAAATCACTGACCTTTTTTCATGGACACTAAAGCCTCATTTTCATAATGATGAGGAATACAGTCACATTATAACTGTTTTAAAAGTTGTACAACGCTTTCAAAATGCATATAAATTTTTTTTCTGATAAATTACTAGCTAGTTTAAACAACAGTTTAATAATGGTTTAGTCAGTTTATGGGTTTCTGCTCAAAGTCGATGATATGTAAAATCTGCAAAACTTCAAGAAAATGTAAAGCACTTCACTTGCGCAAACATGGAACCACTCTTACCGCGAAAACAAACTTTAAGTAACGTATTCTCTAAATTAATATAAGTACGATAAACGATGTAAACTGTATGGAAAATGTCTGTATGAAACAATATAAACTGTGTGGAAAATGTGTGAATGAAACTATGTATGTCTGCATAGAAATATATTCGGACGCTTAGGTATGAGTTAATCTCAAAAACATAGACACCTATACTGTCTGATGCTTATCAGTTCATTCAGTTAAGTGTTACTTTAAATATTCCAAACATACAAAGTTCTATGATCATTCTCACATGCAGACAGACACAAACTGTGGAACCCATTGATTTTTATTTCGGATAACGACAGATAAATTGAAAAAAAGGTCGAACATATTCGATGTAGAAACACTTCATTTTTTATTTATATAGGAAGACAGTAACTGAGAATCAATATCTGTCGTATCATACTCGTCAATAAATCGTCTTGAAACAATTCTCTCGCTTGGATTCTTTCTTACAAAAAATGAATTTTCGTGGGGACGTAATGGTTTCGTTCAAAATTGTCAGTCGACATAGTATTCATCACTACAGGAAGATAATTAAATTTACTTCTGTTCAAATGATATTTAAATACCTTGAAACTATTCAACACAAATCAAATGTATTAAATAATACATTTATAACATACGAGTATAACAATTGAATCTAAAGACACTAAAGGATATAGCAAATTTAATAACTCTTGATGAAATAGCGGAAAAACATTATTAAACGAGCAGAACTTTGCATGTAGTATGTGCGCTAAGGCGTCGACATAACATGGTAATATAATGATAATATATATAATTCAACTAAAGGAAATTAGAAAGGAATTTTTAGGATGATGCGAGTGGTGTTGATGGATCAGTGCGTCATTAGGGAGGAGTCTAACGCAAACACAAAATGGTGTTTTCTACGTATGAGCAGCAAGAATGCTAAAAAGTGCTCATACACTCCTCCAAAACCCATTATAGATGATAAAAGAAAGGTGAAACCATTTCAACATGAAATATTAACATGTCGTAGAACAAAAGAACACATACTTACCCAACATGACGCTGAACTGTTCCACCCGATATGTAAACTGCCATCAAAAATTTACAGAGACACCACAGTAGAAATCCTGTTCGATTTTTCCTAAAGGGTACTTTGTTCAATCGCAGAAGCTCTAGGACTCATGCATGTATAAATTTAGTATGATGAGAATTGTGGTGAAAGTGTTCTATTCCTGCTATAGAGCGCTTTGTTCACTTGCATTACCTTTTGAAACGACTGATAATCAATCAGTACGGTTAAGTTTAAATAGTGATATTTTAGGAGGAAGGTTTAGCCTTCTATTAGACCAGGCCTCGAAATATATTTTTTAATACAGGTGCACCTTGTGCACCTAAGTTTTTAATTTAGGTGCACAGGTTATATTTTAGGTGCCCTTTAAAAAAAACGTAATATAAGGGCATTAATGTAATATACCCCTGTTCGCTTACGCTCGCCAACCCCCTGTAGAAATTTTGCTTTTTCAACTTTGAGACTTAATAAACTCTAAACTAATAGCCGCACCGGAAAAAATCTTCAAAATTGTCCAGGGAACACAATGAAGAACAAACAATGTTAATTTCATAATTTTCTGATCCGTACTTTCCCAGGAAACTGTCTATGAATCGAGCTAAACAACACAGTTTTCAATCCTGCAACGGCAACTTTTTTTAATATAGAGAGAAACTACTTTATTAGTTGGGTATGTTTATATTGGTTTTAGTAGTAGATAGTGAATAAAAATATTTAAACATCTAAATTCTCCCTTTTCCTACGCACGGCTTCAACAGAGCTAGCTGGAAAATGTTTCGATCATAGGAAAGTTCTGGTAACAGTGAAAAAATAAATATTCCACTTATATAAATCCGTTATGACCCTGTGATTTTGTTTTCGCATATTGTGTATTTAGTAATTTCAATTACGTTCCTTTAGATCGAGAGGTAGATACTAATATTTTGTTCAAACATCAAAATAACATAAATAACAAATAAATAAATAACATAATTAACAAATTAATTTTAACGTTAGGTGCACTGCGTGCACCTAGTGGGAAAAACTAGGTGCACAATTTTATTTTCATGTGCACAGTGCACCTGTGCACCAGGGTATTTCGAGCCCTGTATTAGACAATAATTTTATTATTATTAATTCTTTCAAAAATAATTCTGATGAAAAAAGAAAGGTAGTTGTTATTGATAAGTGTTTTAATAAATTATCGCATTGATATTGTGAAGTTTTGATATTCCTTTCCGCAGAACTCATAGGTAGATTCCTGTGTGTGGGAAAATAATTAGTACCGGTGGTACTTCCAGTGTGAAAAACCGCGCGACTAGATTTGAGTCATCAACGAGGTAGATCACTGATGAGTGTTGAACTTCGTCAAGCATGTATAATCGAGTGTTTTTTTTCCTTTTTGTGTGTTGTCTTGCATTGAAGTAGTAACTTGTATTCTGTGTGTGCTGTTATGTGACGATTCAAAAAATATGTTGTGCAAAAGATATAGATCTTTTTACGAACCAAAAACATTTGCAGATATGAAAGTTAAATTTTGAATTACATACTTTATTAAAACGTAGAAGTTTACTATTAACAAATTGTGTTACAATAAATATATGTTAGAGATAAGAGTTCCTATAAATTATTTTGATGACCTGAAATTTAAAATAATATTTATTTTGTCATAGATAGTAACATTAAGTTTACTGTTCACAATGTATTTTTTTTAGGTCTAAACATTCGAAAGTATGTTTTTTGAATTGGGTTTTGTCGATAAAATTTTCTGGATCAAGTGATTGCAATAAATTATTGAAATTACTTTTATTAAAAGCAACTAGATCGTCTATATCAGAAAGCAGAATTTGCAGAAATTGTTTTCGTAATAGTGCGAATGTAGGTTGGCGAGAATGTATGAAAAATTAGAGCCTTGGGATATAATTTTCATTGGACATTTAATTAAATTGTCCAACGCCGTTATGTCCAACGCCATCAATCTACGAGCAGCCCAATAAAAGTCTGAAGTGCTTAAATGTGGCTTAAAAACATTATCTCGAGTATTTTCTATTCAGTTGTTAGGAATTTTAAAGCAGTCCTTGAAGTTGTTTGTAGTCATTTCGTCCAATTCACAGAGGACAGATTCTGATTCAATGTATGTATTACAGTGAAATTTCGATTAACCGTCAATTTCTGTTAACCGTCAGTCAGTTATTACGAAACATTACCGCTCAGAAAGCACGAGCCTCGAAAAAACAAAAGAAAATGGCGGACTATTTTAAAATTTTAATATGTATGAACGTCTAGAGCGTTTCATGCAACAATACTATATTGTACTTTATGTAAATTGTTTGTTTCTGTACAATAAAATACATGCATGAACGGTGTATTTCCAGTTAGTAAATATGCATTTTTTATCATTCGTTCATATACAATGGATGGGGTGGGTTGTTGTTTAAGGTGTTTCCGTTATCCGTCTATTCGTTTAACCATCAAGGTCCCGGTACAGACCCTGACGGTTAACCGAAGTTTCACTGTAATTGGTACTCATGTCTGATAAAAAGACGAAAGCATACTTCTACAGATCAGGGGGAGGTGGACCTCGAATAAGAGCTTTATTTCTCAATAAAATATTCCAGTTCTTTCCAAGAGATATCTTTTTGTAGATTGAGTCTATTAGCACTTATAGACGAGCATATAAACATCTTGATGTTACGTAGATGCAAAAGGGATTTAGATTAGGGGAAATGTGCCGCAGCCATCTGGTCAGTATGTTAATTGCCTTATACAGGGTAATCGAAAAAGAAAGTCGGGACTTCAAAACCATATGACAAAGAAGCTGTTAAACGTATCCACATTATTCTTGGTAGGAAATGTAGCTACAGAACTTAAGGTTTAACTCTGCTCACTAGATAAAACTACTTGCGATTTTTTGGCAGGGGTTCGTTCAACGCATCTTGCCTTAAATGTGAAGTTCTTCAACTCGTGGATTCGACAGGGTAACCTAACGCTGTGGCCTTCTCGCTGCCCATATCTCACCCCACTGAGCTTCTGGGGATACATCGAGAACATCGCGTACAGTGAACACATTATGGATCTGAGCCAACTGAAAAGTCGTATTACATCTGTACAGAAACGGTAACTCCGGACATATCTTGGAAGACGTGGCAGGAGATTGATTATCGTTTTGATGTCTATGGAGCGACTAATGGCGCACATATCGAAACAAACTGAAGTATATTTGAAACTTTAAACATTTCTTAATATTTTAACCCAAGAACCATACGTATATGCGTTGTTTATTTCTCGTGATACGGTTTTAAAATCACGTCATTCTTTTTCGATGACCCTGTATATTACAGTGACTTGGGATGCACTGTAAGCAACTATTTCGTTGACTTTCCCAAGATGGATAGTTGTTTTCTTTCCATCGATGAACACGATCATATTCATTTTGAATACATCTGTGATAAATTATGTGGCATACATTCGTTCCAATATACAGGGTGGTCCCGAATTCATGGTACAAACTTTAATGGTAGGTACAGGACATTGTAACAATGATTTATTGTATAGGAATGTATAGTCGCAAGTGACGCGGTGAGGCGAAAACAGGGGAAATAACGGCCGAAAGGAAAAACAAAGATTTTATTGAAAGCGTTGTTGACAAGTGTCATGTTTACAGTAATTGTTCAAAATTGCGTCCACCAGTATCGATACATGCTTGACAGCGTCGGTGGAGCGATTGGCGTACACGTTCAAAGATGCCTGGTATTTCACGCACACCTGCAGCAGCTACAGATAAGCGAGCGACGAGATCCTCATCTGAGTCAACTGGAGTCTCATAAACAAGATGCTTTAGATGTCCCCATAAAAAGTAATCGAGGCTCGATAAATCGGGAGATCGGGGTGGCCAAGGGACTGGTCCACCACGCCCAATCCATCGAGTACCAAACGTGGCATTCAGGTAATTCCGTACATCAATGCTGAAATGTGCTGGCGCCCCATCGTGCTGAAACCACATGCGGTTACGAATGGCGATCGGAACATCATGCAGCAGTTGTGGTAACACTTCTTTCAGAAAAATAAGATAGCTTCCGCCAGTGAGCCGCGTGGGTAGTAAGTATGGGCCAATCAAAAAGTCGTTCACAATACCAGCCCACACATTAATACTGAAACGTTGTTGAAACGCATGTCGACGCGTTGCATGTGGATTATCGGTTGCCCACACATGGGAATTGTGCGCATTAAAGACACCCTCGCGTGAAAATGTCGCTTCATCTGTAAATAGCACATAATCTACGAAATCCGGCTGCAACGCACATTGCTGCATCACCCACAGGCAGAAGTTCACGCGGCGAGGATAATCTGCCGGATTCAATGCTTGTACTTTCTGAAAATGGAAGGGGTGTAAGCGATTTTCGTTTAACACTCTGCATACAGTCTGATGACTCACACCTACGTCACGCGCAACAGTTCTTGTGCTTGACTCGGGTCTATCAGCCACAATGTTCAAGATGCTTTCTTCCAGCCTTGGAGTGCGTACAGCTCTTACTCGACCAGCGCCATGTCTGTTGACGTCGAACGCACCTGTTTCACAAAGTTGACGATGTAACCGTTGAAAAATTCTATGATCCGGCATTCGTCGATCAGGATACTCCGCGCGATACATTCGTAACGCAGCTCTGCCGTTACCATTTGCACGGCCGTACATGTAATGCATGTCTGCTTTTTCTGCATACGTAAAGTCACCCATCGTCTACGGCAGCACAATTGTGAATGGCGCTGTTCCCTACTGCGATGCATCATGTTCAACAGCGGCTAGACATCTACTGCCCTCTACCGGCAATGATACCAACCGATCACTCCATTTCTCTTTCCTTTTATTTCCCCTGTTTACGCCTCACCGCGTCACTTGCGACTATACATTCCTATACAATAAATCATTGTTACAATGTCCTGTACCTACCATTAAAGTTTGTACCATGAATTCGGGACCACCCTGTAGTTTTGAACTAGATAAATAAATAGGACATGATAAATCGACGAACATAACACATATCTGAAGCAGAATTTATTATATGCTAAGGATGAAAGGAATCTAAAATGAAATTTTGTAATGATATAAGAGCCAATGAAGCATGAATGAAAACATTAATTCAATAAAGTGAAACAATATATATCAAACTTCTATAATAGGCCCACACATTGCAATCTTGGAATAATGTACCTCTTGGTAGTTCAGTTGAATGTTTTTTGACACACCAACACTAAGATGCTACAGCTCAATAGAGTAAACGAAGATGTTTCCCATATTTGTACCCGGTGATATAGTAGTAATAACGAAGCTGTATTAGTTTTAAAATATTCATGTGCAGCTGTCACGAACGCTACAAATTTGATCTCAAGAAATTAAAAAACTCGAAAATTATACATTATTCCATTCTATAGATTTTTCTTATATTTCGCCATTTATTTTATTTCAGAGCGTTCCAACTTTAATGACAATGTAATTCATCTGGATACGTATTTAAGTCCATAATTACGTTTAAATGAATCATGATCAAACATTGATATTTATTCACTCGAACTTAGGGTATCCATCCGTGTTATTAAAAAAAGTTGTGTTCTTAAAGCGAATCTTTACGCAAAGAAAAAAAAATACAAGTAACTGTAATAAAGAATCTTTCGAATCAATATAGTTAATTCTTCCACTTACTTGCATATCTCCTAACACATTCCTTAACAGGTTATGCCATAAAAGATTATATATATAGTTAAATGATTATTTATTTTATTTTATCGACACTTAAATACACTTAAGAAGACTTTTCAAAAGAAGTTATAATTAGGGATTTTTCGAATTTAAATTACAAAGGACCTTGGTGTAAGTATTGATTAAATGGTTCGTGTATATAAAAGCATCTAATTAATATGCATTACGCCCTTGAGGTTTGGAGAGTATTTTTTTGAGTGGCTTAACATAATTTTTGTTGAGTGAAAGTATATTTTGTTAATTACGAAAAGAAAGAAAAATATTCTGTGCTCTTGGAAGAAATTAATTCTATTTATCGTAGATATACAGTGAAACAAACCATCAAAAACATAGTTCTGAGAACGAAGGGTGAAAATTTATACTCTCATAAGATTTGCTCCCTAAATGCTTCTCAAGAACCTCAAACTTTATGAAAGAAAAAATAAACTTAGCGAACATTATCAGTTAAGAGAACACCAAGTTATGGTTCTGAAAAAACTCTTATCTTGAACATAATGACCTGGTGTGTTTCACTTGTAAGCTGATGATATACAATACTTTCAGATTAACCTTCCAAGTCGTTTCGACGAGGTACCCCGTACTTGAAGATCTGATACAATTTCCTAATGACAAGGTAACTCGTCACCATGATATTGAAGATTTTTCATCAAGATCTCAAGACATTAAGATTTGCCCAGTTGTTGTCTAACAGCGAGGTATGTCCATCACGATCTGCCCAGTTATCGTCTAATGATGAGGTATGTCCATCAAGGTTTGATCAGTTATCGTCTAATGGCGAGGTATGTCCACCAAGATCAACTCAGTTATCATCTAATGACGAGGTATGTCTATAAAGATCTGTTCAGTTATCGTCTAACAATGAGGTGTGTCCATCAAAATCTGCTCAGTTATCGTCTAGCGGTGAGGTATATCCATCAAGATCTGATCAGTTTTGTTTATGACGAGATACCTAGTCGAGAGAATCACCATGAGGAGTTAGATTTTGAAGGTCATGTAGACATTATTCCGTCAAACGTTTGGTTTTTTTATGGTGCAAGGGAATATTTGAGAAGCTGCACCAAACTGAAGAGAGCGTCAAATAATGAATACATACAGAAGGAAGGTTTAACGAACACAGAAGAAATACATGCAGGGAAAATAGAACTTTCACCGCCAACGACTCGCAGGTTGCTAATCCATTGAGATCGTGGAGGAAGTATAACAGTAAAGTGAGCAACGGCAACCTTTTAATGTACCTAGGATAATGTGACCAACAGGAATAGCAACGCAACTCATAGTCTACTTTTATCTGCCGGGTGGAACCTAACATTCAACATCTGAGTGGTACACGGGACTAAAAAATCGTCTGATTGGTCCATTCATTGATCATCGGACAGTAGTAGACTTTGACGATTTCACCATTTTTGTCGCCATTCTATAGAAATACGCATTCACACACCTAACACGTCAAGATATTACACCACTAAACGAGGCGAAAGGATGCCAAATCGGCGAACTAGTTCACTTTTCCACAAAGCAGTCTCGTACTACAAGAGAGAGTTGTAGGAACATATTGTAGTAATGGATAGTAGTAGAAACATACAGTAGTACTGGACTGTAGTAGAAACAGACAGTAGTACTGGACTGTAGTAGGACAGACAGTAGTAGGAACATATACTAATAGACAGAAGTAGGAATATATACTAATAGACAGAAGTAGGAACATATACTAATAGACAGGAGTAGGAACACAGTAGAAATCGACAGTAGTAAGCACGGACAATACGGAAACTACACGGTGCAGTAGAAAGAAGCACACACTGGTTCAGATATAGGTATAGAACATGTGTTGCCTACAATCAGTGGGCAAGAGCAGTCTTGAGAAACGGGACCTTACTTTTTTTTGATTCGATGTAAGAACCTCATGAGACTAAGGAAGAAGAGGAGCTGAGGAGGCTCCTTAGAACTTTTGTCGTAGTGGTGGTGCCTCAGGATTCTTACTTACACACATGTAATGCAAGCAGAAATAAGTAGCACAAAAACAGAAAAAAGTAGCACAAAAACAGAAATATTGTAGTTTAAAAATTAAAAACAAAAATGTTGAACATGGGGATTTGGCTGGAGATATTCATCTAAATCGTTTAGCTTTTTTCTTCACTGTCGATTTTTTCAAAGTCAATACAAAGTTATTTTACCTTTTATTAATTTACCACCATAAGTTTTAACTATCATATTATTGTTATTGACCAACATATTCTAAAATTTTTAGTAGAAATATTTTCTTTCTGCGTTGATCAACATGTTATTGATTTAAGTGTTTCTTTTGAAAATTCATTTTCATGCTTTCATAACAAACATTTAAATCTTTTTTGTCTCCATCTTTTAAACTGTAGTCTATTTGATTTTAAGTTTTTATTGGAGTAGCATATAATACTCTTGGTGGTTATAAGCTCTAATGTTTATGGCTAATGATGGCCGCTCTAACAATAGTGATTAAGCTCTAATGCTAAGACCTGCTAATGATTTTGCTTATGACTAGATGTCTCGTCATTTTGCGTCATAAGCAAAACCATTAGCATATATTGATGGACGAGATAACTCATTATTAGAAGAAAACTGACCTAATCTTGGTCTCGTCATCAAACAAAAATCAACAATATATTGGTAATGGTAATGGTAATTTTTAGTTAACGCCGTACTAGAGCAATACAACGGGCTATTGACGACGGTCCGGGATCAGTCCCTTAAGGGAAAGATCCGAGGACAACACCTCGTAATTTTGAGCCACGGTGAGATGACGAAGCAACACCTGAGCTGGCACCCCACTCTCCAAACTTCCACGCCAACCCAAAGTGAGGACTTTCGGCCACGACAGATTTAAGGTGCACCAGCCGCCTCTACACCATACGTTTACAAACATCCATGCCCGGACCCGGATTCGAACCAGGAACCTTCCGATCTAGAGACTAACACCTTAACCACTATACCGGTTGGTCGGCCAACAATATATTGACGATATATCTCGTCATTAGCAAAATTGGTGAGATTTTGATGGACGAAATATTTCGTCGAGAACCACTTGGAGGGTTATTCATGTGCTTTGCGCAGCTTGTCCGCTTTCGAACCTTGAACCATAAAACCTAAGAAAAAATAAAAGAGAAATACACACATGGTAAGAAATAGTTCGAATTATAAACTTAGCGACTCTAATAAGATGCGATTGATACCAAATTCAGGACATTAATCCGACGTACACGTTAGTCCTATTTAAATCACATTACTACAAACGGATGAATTCCTATAATATCGAGATATATACACATGATAATAGGAGATATTAATACATATTAATAACTTCGATACATATTTGTATAATAACTTCGATACATATTTGTATAAATCACCAATATAAAAAAACGTATGTCTATAATGTTGATATATTTATACATATTAATATAGGATATTAATGCTGCTTGGACACGTAATCGATATCTCTCTGTGTTTGATGAGTTAATACAGAGGCTGTTCGTACATTTTTTAGACAATTTTGGTTAGCGGTTAATAAAAAATCGTTTGCTGCAAAAGAAATAATTGCAGTTGTACTATGTTTTTAAAAGTCAAAATTATCGTCTGCGGCTTGAGAGGTTTGTTTTTATTCAAAATGACGTTTTTAACGAAGCAGTGGTTCGAAGGCTATGTTTATGCTCTTTCCTAAGAGAAATATTCATATTTCGTTATCCAAAAACGATGTGAGAGTCATGGTTTTGTGATATCTAAAGCGTCGATAGGTAATATCGTCAACAAGAAAGGAAAGAAACGTCAAATTGAAGCCTCAAGTGGGACAAAAATTCCAAACAAGTATCCAAGGAAGAAACGGACATCTTCGATTATTGCAAAGGTACGTTGTTTAATGTTAAAAGAAAATCCCCCTAGTCAAAGGACAGTTGCAAATTCATTAAAATGCTCGGTGTCCACTGTAAACAAATTGATAAACGCGTTGATTTAAATCTTAAGAAAGCGAAAAAACGCAATGTGCATCGTCTTTCTCCAAAGCATATCACTGAACGTAGGACACGCTGCCGAATTCTATATGAAAAACATTTATCCAAAGAAAAATGGAAAAAAATTGTCACAATAGATGAATAATGTGTGTATTAAAATGATTGCAGCAAAAAAAAGAGCCATTTATTATCATGGGAGAAAAAAATTTACATGGTTCACAGAATCGAAAGAAAGTTTTTCTAAGGGATTCATGATTGTTGCTGGTTTTTCATATAATGGCAAGTTAAAAATAAAAAGAGTGGAAAAAATGTCAAGATTAACTCCAAATGCTATCCGGAACATATTTTATCGCCAAATTTTCTGAATGAAATACCATCGCTTTACACACATTGCCATCAATCTGTGGAACTTCATCAAGACAAAGCTAGCAGTCACACATCAAAATCCACTGTAAATTTCCTAAAAGAAATGGAACAAAAAACCGACATCAAGGCCATACCCTACACTGATATCCCTACTAAATCTCCCAAAAAATCCATAGGTGATAACCTATGGATTTTTTGTGCTTTCGGACTTTTAAAATCTGTACTATCCAAACGTCGTCCCACAACTCTTACAGTACTCTGGAAAGCTGTTCAGGAGGAATGGGATAGAATACCTCTTCTGACACTTCAAAAGGCATTATTACCCTGGAAATTACGGTGTTGAAAGATAGTTCAGAATAAAGGCTATCAAATAGAACATTTAAAACACAAAAGTTTTATGTTATTTAGTTTTGTGAATACAATATACATTGTCTAAAAAATGTGTGAACAGCCTCTGTAGAATAGAAGATTCCCCTCTTATCAACCTCTTATCATCACCACAGCTCATGCATTTCGCCACTATTTTTCAGTACTGATTGTTTACCCCTCCTCTATATCTCCACCCCCTTAGGAACGTGGACTTCTAATTGTATCAATTACTAAATTCTATCTCAATTATTCACCTTTTTCAAAGTGCATTGACACTTCCTTTAACTTTCTTCCCTCATTTACTGTTTGCAATCATAAACCTTCTATTAATTCTGATGTGGAGGTTCGCAGTTTTCTGCAAGGTACTCCGTGTTTGATACGTCCGTTCCGTTCCAGAATAGAAGTCAGGATTAAAAAAAAAATAAAAACAGGATAAAAAGTAACAACAGAGAGCGAAGATGTGAGGTTGGTACTCGGCAGACAGTCGTCTTCCAAGTTAGCAATAAACAACAATACAGGGGGGGGGGGGCGGGCTATGCACCCCTATTGACATAAACATGAAGGCACGATGACATCCCCGAGTGGTCGGGATGTCCGCGCGCCATCTCCTAGGAAAATACTCAACAAATACACATAATCTTAGTTTCGAAACATCTATTCTTATTGGAACAGCAATCACATACTGACATAAACATAAAGGTGTGGTGACATCCTCGAATGGTCGGGTTGTGCGTGCGCCATCTTCGAAGGAAAATACTCAACAAATACACATAATCTTAGTTTCGAAACATCTATTCTTATTGGAACAGCAATCACATACTGACATAAACATAAAGGTGTGGTGACATCCTCGAATGGTCGGGTTGTGCGTGCGCCATCTTCGAAGGAAAATACTCAACAAATACATATAATCTTAGTTTCGAAACATCTATTCTTATTGGAACAGAAATCGCATACTGAATCGCATCATCAGTTTTGAACTAATTGGTTGTTTAGTACTTAGCAAATCTGCGCCAAACACAAGGCACACACAGCATCAAGCAATTGACAAACACAAGGAAAGTCATTACTGACAGGGAAAGGAGAAATGGATACAGAATAAGATATAGTGATTTGAAATACAACGTATCTGAATTTTAATTACTCTAATTCAAAGGTATGGAATCCTATAGTACCGGGAAATTTACACGACATTGTAAAATATCAAACTAAATTAGTATAATCTTATTTCGAACCATCTAAGCTTATTGGAACGCTAATCACGTACAGAATCACATCATGATTTTCAGTGCTAATTGGAAACCTTCTTGATTTCATTAAATTCAAGATAACAAAGTCACATTTCCAAACGCACGTTATCAGATGAAAAAAGGAATTGAGCAAATAGGGAAAATGCAAATGAACCATCCATCCAATCTGATTACAGCAAGTCAAACAAAACGTGTCTGCCACCAATGTTGATTAGGACGATGAAAATTCATTTTTGCGTGCTCCAGTAACAGCCTTACTTAGTTATGTATCTTCCAATGGCAGTGTGAGTAATCGGATTCGTGTTAATGTTTGTGAATTCCGGAAGGTTCGTGTAAGTTTAATTGAATTTGTGCTACTAAGAGATCAGATTGTATCATTAATGAACCCGGAGCGTACACCGTAATCATATGTAAATTAATAATGGACCTCGGGTGAGGGAGACAGCCATTAGGGACATCATAGGGCAAACAGACGCGAAAGGTTTCAAACAATTCGACGCTGCTTTAGGAAATTTTAAATTGAACAGCGTGGAGAGGTAGGTAGGCAGTTGAATTTAGAGCACCACATACGGGTTATTCGTGACGGTCTGGTATAAATCATAGACGTGACATGTAAGTAGACTGAACATTGCTATTGATGAGAGAGCTTTAAACAGTGTAACCAACATGCCAATTAGGAGGCACGTGACAAAAGGCATGATAAAAATTAAGGATAAATTATAGACTTGAAATGCATGTAGGCTTGTCTTTTGCTGTTTAGAGGAGCCTCAAAAAGCGTGACCCACATGCCTACTAATAGTCACGTGACTGGTCTGTAAAAAACACATACGGTTAGACGATTTGGCATATTATCCCCTCATGAGGCGATATAACATCTTGTGAGGGTTGACGAGTGCATGCGTACTTCTGTGAGGTGGCAACACAAATGTGAAATAACCAGTCTACTAACAATATAACCCGGACCTATCAGATGTTGAATCAATGAATGGGCGTCTTCTTCCGTTCAGTGGACCAATCAGATGCTGAATGTTCGCTTGCACCCGACTGACGAAAGTAGTATAAGGGTCACGTTAAAACTAGCTTTTGACACATGATCCTGGGTACATGAAAACTTTACCATTGTTAGCTATGCATTATACTTTGTCCATAGAATAAATCCCGCAAGTAAAGATCCGAGGCTTTACTTGCGGAATTTATCCCACCTTCCCAAGCTTCCACACTACTTCAACGTGAGGAAATGTTAGGCCACTACAGATTCTAGGTGCACCAGTCGTTAGATGACAATCTTTGTTTAAATCGAGTTTTGGAATTTTAACCCTCCGATAGTTAATCTACTGCTCATCAAACTATAATACTACGACTCGACATCGTGGAGTCAAATATCTTATAATTTGACTCCATTATGAATCCATTATTTGAATCATAATGGAGTGAATATCCATTATTTGAATATCCATTTTTTGAACATCCATTATTTGAATATCCATTGTTTGAATATCCATTATTTGAATCCATATTTATATCTTATTTTCTTTTAATGAACGGGAAAGGTATTGGCTTTTATAGTTTGTTTGGATTTTATGGTTCAATCACGGATAAGCTCGGCAAAACGCAATTAAGAATACGACCCAGGACAAATAGATAAAATATTTAAAAGTTTACTTGCACGCCCAATTGCGCTTTGCTACATGCAGACCGATTTCTAACCAGTTTTGACCTGGCAACGGCAGTGAATGCCAGTCATGGTGTCTGCCAGAATACAAATAGAAAGATTAATCAAGGAGGAATAATGTATTAACTCTCCAAGTGGTTTCGACGAGATATCTCGTCCATCAAAGATTTGACAAATTTTGCAAATGACGAGACTTAAGACCACAATTATGAGACGCCAATGACTCCGTCACTACGATATTGACGACTTTTATATAATGATCTCATTATATTTCTTTTAATGACTAGATACCTCGTTCATCAAGACCTGGTCAGTTTTGCTAATGACGAGATACCTCGTCTGGACAACCACCAGGAGGGTTGAACGGCATTAATTGTCAACAGCTCTGCAACAATACTTAAACATAGTGCTGATGGAACGAGATACGCCTCGTTTTATTCATATAGCCGATATTATAACACAAAAATGCATACGTATTTTAGGAAAGCATTTCCGTTTTATGTAATTCAATTTCAGAGAAAAAGTAACCTCTAGAGCAGTTTCAGTTATAAATTGAAAATTGAATGTACTATATTTAAGTATATTTAGAATGGAATTTTCCTTTCATCTTTGAAGATTAAACGAATGTATTATGTATGCTGCTTTATTCTTGTTATTGGAAACACTCTCCACATAATATTCCATTTGTTTTTAAATATAATTTACAACGAAAAACACACTCCAGATAAATAACCATGACAAGTAAAAAAATATGCTGACGCAGAAGTGCCTTATGGATTCTTGATAAAATTGTAAAAACCATTACATTTAACTTAGCTACCAGGTATCGAATAGATCGGAAACTTGTTCCGATGTGTTTATAAGAAAAGTATAAATTATTTTAAGAATTTAGGAATTATTGTAAGAATACAGGAATTATTGTAAGAATTCAGTAATTCTTTTAAGAATTCAGTAATTCTTTTAGGAATTTAGGAAGTCTTTTAAGAATTTAGGAGAATTTTTTCAAGAGTTTAGAAGTTTTTGAAGCACGATTGAACTTTATCCCAAGCAGTGCTGTTGTTATTTGCCCCTACAGAGCATCCCCTACATTATAACATCAGAGTGTCTAGACAAAGAATTTCACAACTCATTTCATTGTTTCGAAGTTCATGCACACACACACACACACACAGACAGACACGACACCGATTAAAAAGAACCATTAAAATTAATCTGACCTGTCGTTGGTATTATGGGATTTAGCAAATATAAAGGGTTCATTAAATTGAACTTTGATTTGATTTATTTTTAGTTTTCATCACTAGTACACCGTTTCTCTGTATTGTGGAGGTACTGAAAATGCTGATGAAAGGAAATGAAGCTATATTAGCGGGAGTAATAAATGTATCACTGAAATGAAACCTTATGTTAACGCATGATTATTTTCTAAGCTAATTTAATAATCAATTTTCAACAAAAGGATAGAAGATGGTAATGAATACACATGAAAAACATTGTCGAATTAACTCTGGTATCTACAACATCTCTTTAGCAGTTGATCCGACCTGTTGTTTTGACAAGATACCTAAGATATGTACATATTTTAATCAACGTCGCACTGGAGAAAAACAACGGGCTAATGGCGATGGTCCGGAAACTCCTAAAGGGAACGATTCGAGGTACTAATTTTACCATGGTAAATAACTACTACGTAATTTTGAACCATGGTTAGATGACGAGGAAACGCGTGAGCTGGCACACAGCTCTCGAAACTTCCACACCACGGACATTTAAAGATTCTACAGATTTAACATGCACCAGCTCCATTTGTACACGAAGGTCATTGATAGGATTCAAACTAAGAGGTTTTAAGAGTAAATGATAGTTAAATTAGTAAAATATAATAAATCGGTCTTTTTGTGAATAATGAGTATAATATCGTCCCCTCATTCCAGAAAAATGAATGTGCAAATTTCAAACATTTGGGTAATGACGTTTGAATGTTTACTGTAACGTCATAATTCATCTTTTTATTTTCCGAAAATGTTTTGTAACAAAGAGGAATGTAGTAGAGGGCCTCTTTTGTTTTCCCCGCAGCATCTGATAAACCCAAAAAGTGAAAATTTGCATATTCCTGTTTCCGGTATGAGGGCGACGGTTAGCTACGCATTTGCGAAACAGCTGTAGTTCTATTTGGAATGAAGTTCATAACCAGCCGGGCACGCAAGAATAGACGAACTTGTGATATAAATAAGTTGTAGTGAATAGAATGATAGGCGCGAAGACTAGATATGGTGCCTTCCACATATTTTTAAGTCTTCTGAATACGTTTTCCCGACCCGCTTGCCAGATAATGCCCTCCGAATGCTTTACCCAGCGCGTAGAAAAGATACAGATTCCAGATATTTCTGGAGAGGATAGTTATTCAAAAAAAAATATAGACATTAAAAACGCAGAACATTTGAGTCTAGTGTTATTTCGCTAAAAGCTTGAATTTTTAGCAGGCAGAATTCATCTTATTTTCTTTTTCCTAAATTACTAGTGATCTAAGTACTAGTAGTTAATCTAAAGCTACTGTTGTCTCAGGTATCTTGATTGACGAGATGTATTGTCAAGGCCACACGAAGGCCAAAGCTGGAACTTCTGAGCATCTACTGTCGATATACAATACCCTACAATAATGGACCGGACGCCAGTAGATTTGCATAAAATCCGACTGTATTTTCGACTGAGATTTCATGGTATGGCTTGGGACCCTTGCATATTGTTCATTGTAAATTGAACCTCGACGCCTTACATGAACATTTTGGACAGTCAAGGATGTCTATTTTATGGCAATTTTATGGAATGGACGAATGTTACTTTCAGAAAGACAACGCTCCATGTCTTGTTGCAGCCTCTGTCAAGCAGTGGTATCGAGATATGGATGTAAAACGTCTTCTCTGGCCTGCTCAGAGTCCCGACCTGAACCCCATAGAACATTTGTGGGGCGAGTTAGAGCGATGCTTATGGACCAGGGAACCACGTCCGAAATCTACAACTGAGCTGGCGACATTCTAGCAGCAGTAATGGATGAAAATACTCATAGCTGTGTATCAAAACCTTGTCGAAAGCATGCCCAGAAGGGTTGCTAGTGTAATTGCAGCATGCGGGGGACCACCCTCCTATTAAAGCATGTATTATTTAACTTATACCATCACATCTTGTAGTTCAGTCAATAATTGTAGGGTAGTGTATTTCTGGAGGATAGTTATACAAAAAAATAAACATTAAAAAAGCAGCAAATCTTAGTCTAGTGTTATGTAGCAAACAGCTTGAAGTTTAGGTAAGCAGAATTAATTTTCTCTTCTTTTTACTGCCCTACTAGGGATTTGTAAATATTTTGCTGATGAAAAGCGACTGTTATCTCAGGCATCATAATGGACGAGATGTCTCGCCATCAAGAGGCCGCCAAATGCTCGTCAAAGTCACACAAAGAGCAAAGCATGAATTTATGTACAACCACTGGCGATATATGGCTGGTTCGTATTTCAAGGAATGCAGTCCAATTCAGTTTTATACAAAATAAATGTAAAGAAACCCTCCTACAGCACATTTTCATAGTCGAACACTTCGAGCAGGACACACAAACATAACCGCACTCGAGAATACTGGAATACTTATAACTTTGGTCTCGAAAGTATAAAATATCTTTATACAGGATAATTCAAAATGAATCATCCGATTTCAAAATTCCATATTTTCAAACATAAACGACAAGAATTATAAGTAATATACACTACCCTACAATAATGGACCGGACAGCAAGATGTGATGGTATAAAGGAAATAATACATACTTTAATAAGGGTATGGTTCACCACGTGCTATAATTACACTAGCAACCCTTCTGGGCATGCTTTCAACAAGGTTTTGATACACAGCTATGGGTATTTGTGTCCATTCCTGCTGCAAAAATTTTGCCAGTTCAGATGTACATTTCGGACTTTGTTCCCTGGTCCTTAAGAATCGCTCTAACTCGTCCAATAAACGTTCTATAAGGTTTAGGTTGGGACTCTGAACAACTCAGAAAAGACGTTTTACATCCATATCTTGATATCACTGCTTGACAGAGGCTGCAACATGACATGAAGCGTTGTCGTTCTGTAAGTGACATTCGACCATCCCATAAAATTGCCAGAGCGTAGGAAGAACCTGATTGTCCAAAATGTTCAAATAGGCGATGGCGTTTAATTTACCAGGAACAACATTCATAGGTCCCAGGCCATACCATAAAAAATACCCCCAAACAAGTAGTCGGATTTTATCCAAATCCGCTGGCGTTCGATCCATTATTGTAGGGTAATGTATGAATACAAAGGAAAAATATGGACGTCTTATATTGTGAAGTATAGATGGGGGCGCTCGATAAAATAGCGATGGAAAAAAACCAGTCACTGGCGGTACCTATTTGTATGTGTTGCAAATCTGGCTTTTCCCTCATAGGTAAAGGAAGATTTCTGCAACTTTGTTTTCAAACAAGATGTGGCATCACCCCACTGGGCTACAGAGGTTCGTCGTTTCCTTAATACGGAGCAACCTCGCTGTTGGATCGATCGCAGTGGACCAGATTACTTGATGTTACACAACTGGCCACCTAGGTCATCTGATATGACCTCATGCGATGTCCTACCTTGGGGGTTTGTAAAAGATAAAGTGTATGAGCCACCATTAACCACAAATTTATGTGAATATAAACAACGGATTTCTGATGTTGTACAATAAATTACCACTGACACTTTACAACGTGTTTGACAGGAATTTATATACCGTCTTAACATTATACGTGCAACTAAAGGAAGTCATAGCGAACACTTGTAAAAAAAAACTTTCATATTTTTCCTTTATATTCATGTATTACTTTTATCATTCTGTGTAGTTTATTTATGAAAATATAGCATTTTGAAATAGAATGATTCATTTTGAATAGCCCTGTATATCAACGCATCGGCTCGGTTAGCACCCCACCATCCACGAACGCAAAATCCTCTCATCGATCCGCCCAAACCATAAACACTGCCATCAAAACAAACAACGTTTCCAATACCGCAGCCATCGTACCTTCGCGTTCCCAATAGCAGTTGGGAAGGAAGCAAAGGAACAAAGCTATTGATTCCATGGGCAGATTCTGTTGACGTGCGGGCGCAATATCTGTCAGCCAACAGACCTATTCACTCGCGCGTTAACCCAAATTTGTAGTTTTTTCGCGTGTTTCGAAATGGCGGGTGTAGGGGACACGGGATCGAGTGGAAATGATTTCTACGTCGTTTTGGATTGTTCTGGTCTACCCCTCCGACCGTTTCATCCACTCGTTACAGTTATTCATTGTTGTGGGAATTATACTACGTAAATTCGCGTTACTTATGTCTAAAAAGTACAAATGTCCTAAAATAAGTAACAAATGTCTAAAATAAAGTTACAAACGTTTAGTAACAAGACCAGGGATGTATTTGCGCGCACTTCGACAAAAATATTTTGTTGACAAAATACACTATCCTGCAATAATGGACCGGACAGCAGGATCTGATGGTATAAGGGAAAGAATACATGCTTTAAATGGGGAATGGTCCACCACGCGCTGCAATTCCACTAGCAACCTTTCTAGGCTTACTTTCAACAAGTTTTTGATGCAAAGCTATGGGTATTTGTGTCCATTCCTGCAGCAAGAATTTCCTCAGCTCAGCTGTAGATTTCGGACGTAAGCGTCGCTCTAACTCTTCCAATATTCTATAGGGTTTAGGTTGAGACTCTGAGAAGGCTAGGGAAAACGTTTTACATCCTTATCTTGATACCACTGCTTTGCAGAAGCTGCAACCTGACATGGGGCGTTGTCGTCCGTGAAGTAACATTCGTCTGTTCCATAAAATTGCTAGAGGATAAGAAGAACCTGATTGTCCAAAATGTTCATGTATACGTCGGCGTTCAATTGACCAGGAACAACATGTAAAGGTTCCAGGCCATACCATTAAAAACACCCCCAAGCAAGTAGTCGGATTTTATGCAAATCCGCTGGCATCTGGTGCCTTATTGTAGGGTAGTGTATTTAAAATCGCCATGGAAATAGCATTGAGTATTAGATGATTACCTTGCGCAGCTCATTGTTTTACCAGAGTTGATCAAAAATTAAGTTTTCCAATAATATTAATTTACCATTATTGTTCAAAAACAACACCATGCGAAAGCAAGGCAAGTTGACAGATAGTTTAGGGAACAGGTTCCAAAATGTTCATGTCGGCGTCGGCGTTCAATTGACCAGGAAAAACATGCAAAGGTCCCAGGCCATTCCACGAAAAACACCCCCAAACAAGTAGTCAGATGTTATGCAAATCTGCTGGCGTCCGGTCCATTATTATAGGGTAGTGTAGAGCCTATTGTAAACAAATTGACAGCGAAGTCATTCTTATTATTGGTGATAACTAATTTTTTGATTTGATTGATGTTAACGCTTCAACTGGTTTCGACGAAGATACAATAACTCATCCGTGATGTACCAATTTTTCTAATGACGAGATATCTCGTAGAGACAACAGTGAAGTATTACACCAAGGGGAACGAAGATAATACTTGTAGGTATTCAGTTAATTGACGTCGCACTGGAGCAGTACAGCGGTCTATTGGCGGCGGTACCGTATCAATCCGCAAGAGAAAGCTCCTAGGACAACACCAAGTAATTGTGAACGACTCTAAATGACGAAGTCAACACTTGAGGTGGCACCCCTCTCCAAACTTCCACAACATGCCAATGCGAGGACATTTAAGGCCACGACACATTTAACCTGCCGTGTATACGATAGGGATGCGACATCGATGTCGATGTTTTTTTTAAAAAACATCGATGTATTTAACATCGATGTATTGTTGTCGATGTTTTGGTAACATCGATATTTATACTTGTCGATGTTTTTACGTTGTCGATGTTTTATTTTTAAATGAAAAAAGTACCGTCATAAAAATTTTAAAAATAACCAAGTAGCATAATTTTTATAATTAGCAAATTGAACATACTTTTAGACCAAAGTGACCAAGGATGAAGGGTCTGAAAAGTAGGGATGCGACATCGATGTCGATGTTTTCTAAACATAATTGTTTTAGTAAAAACATCGATGTATTGGAGCCGATGTCGCATCACGAGCTGCTAAACCAGTTTTAATAAATGGGGAAACAAGTTTAAATACACTGAATTTTATAAACATCGATGGTTTGGGGGCGATGTATTATCAACATCGATATTTAATTTTGAACATCGATGTTTTGCTGTCGATGTCGCATCAAAAGTTGCTAAACCAGTTTTAATAAATGGGGAAACAAGTTTAAATTCACTGCATTTTAAAAACATCGATGTTTTTAAACATCGATGTTTATGGGTCGATGTATTATTAACATCGATGTTTTAATTTTCAGCATCCATGTTTTGCTACCGATGTCGCATCCCTAGTATACGACGGTCTTTGTATGAACCTATTTCCGAACTCGCATCCTTTCGGTTGCTAATTCGATACTCTTCTACCGGACTACCGCGGCCCCGAAGATGAGAGGGAAACGGACAAAACAGAAAGTTTTTGTGCTGTAATTTTGTATATACAGTCCAGTGTTTATTGTTAAAGCTTTGTTATTACTTATAATAATAAAAGTGCGCTATTGTGCATTGGAATGGAGAAAATATTGTACATTTGATGTAAGTTCAAAATGTACTTGGGATACATATTGGTATTTCATGGGGAGTTTGACATTTCAACCGCATCCCTTGGTCAGCATTTGAATATAGTATGAGTCCTGATTGAAGCCCGGCCCACAAACAGGGGGGATAAAAATTACAGAAATATACAGATAACACGGGTTGCATAGATGTACACGATCCCTTGGCATAACTCAATAGGTCATTTGGCCACTGGTCTATGGAGTTGGTAGAGTAGAAGGTTACCAACTCCATAGACCAGATCCATATTGCGGTTTTATTCATGATACGATCTCAGGTGCAGAAATATATTCAGTGTCCCGTAACACAACTCCAAGCAATTGAAATTGTTCTACCGACAGTTGGTCCGAATTTTGAAACGTGCAGTAAAATCAAAAACAGACGTAAAACACAATTATCGGCTAAATATGTATTACATATTTTTATAAAACACACACATCACAATTAATTAACTTACTTTATTTAAAACCAAGGCATACTTTCAGAATTTGCAATTCTGCCCATAACGCTTGAAGTTAAATATTTTGTCATTGATATAGAAGATGCGTTATTTATAAAACTTATATGGTAATTTGGGGAGGTGGAGTGAGGTTGTTCCTTAGCTAGAGAAGAAAAATTTGGTGTGACAAGGAGCGAGCTTTGCACTGCAGAACATCATAACTTATTATTGAAAACAAAATCTGCCAAAATTAAGATGAAATTAAGGAAAAAGTGTTCTGCAAAGACTGTTCTGCGACGTACGTCGCAGTTTTAAGCACCTTCTGCTCCCGGGCATACGATATAAATTAGTGATCATTTTTCTAGTGAGACATGACACGACATGAGATTGATGTAGATATCTCGTCCAACAAGATCTTGTCAGTTTTGCCGACGACGAAATACCTCGTCGAGACAACCACAAAGAGTTTTAACTGTCTATACGTCAAAATTAGAATCACATATGGTTGACAGCTGGATTTGTCTCAAAGGCACGTCATTCCGTGAATTTTCTGGAGTTTAATCACGTTAATGCTCGGACAGTTATTAAGTTTGTTTTACACTATCCCTTGAGGTGAGTTAGAGAGAAGTAAGTTTCCGCCACTTTCTTTGTTTTCTGTTCCCCAAGGCAAAGATGTGTCAAGAATGTAATCCGCAGCAATTGAATTGTGGTTCGAAATAGCCAGTTTAAATCTTGGAAAGTTTTGCTCTTCATCTTGAAGATTTAATCACATTGAAGTTTAGTTTGCGAAGTGGGTGGAGTGGTTCAACACATTTTCAATTAATTATTGATTAGTAGAAGCTATTTGCAGGTGCGTTTGTTTTCGTCGTCATAAACAAAATAGATTGATCTTTCGTATTCCCATGGAAATATATATGTTGTTGATAGAATATGGTAATTAATTAATACCGCACTGAAGCTAAATTTATTAGTAAGTATTTTAATTAACGTCACACTGGAGGAACAAAACGACGGGCTATTTTCGATGGTTCGGTATCAAACCCGAAAGGAAAGATTCGAAGATAGCAACACGTAATTTTGGAACAACGTTCAGTTCACGAGGTTAAACCTGAGCTAGCACCCCAATCTCAAAACTTCTGTCATTATGAGGATACGAAAGATTCAACGTACACCAGCATACTTGTACACGATGTTCTTTGGTTGGATTCAAACTTAAAACCCTCCAGTTGCTAATCCATTATTCTTCCAATCGGGCTACACGCCTCCCAAACTGTAGAGCAAAGAGGGCTGAAAAATACTTTATTGGTAGTGGAATTAATTAACATCGCATTGGGAGTAAAAAGCAGGCTATATGCGACGGTTCGGAAAGAATCTTCAAGAGAGAGTTCCGAGGACAACACCAAGTAATTTTGAACCACAGTCCGATGACAAGATAAACACATGTGCTGACACACCGTTCTACAAACTTCCACGCCTACGTGAGGGCATTTAGGTAACGGTAATTTTAGTTAACATCGTACTAGAGTAACACAACGGGCTATTGACGACTGTCCGGGATCAATCCCTTAAGAGAAAGATCCGAGGACAACACCTCGTAATTTTCAACCACGGTCAGATGACGTGAGGGCATTTAGGACCACGACCAATTTAACGTGTACAACTCCCATATGCACCTTTTTGGAAATTGATGTAGTTCTAGTGACGAAATAGAGGATGGATAGCTTGGGATTGTGAAGTTCCGTGTTCATCTACATAAATTCAACCCACTGAGGTGTTCAAACTATTTTTGTTAAGTTATTTTAACACTCCTTTAGTCTATGACTAAGGACCGTGGTAGGCCGGTTGGAAGAGTAGCAGATTTGCAATAGACGGGTTGCAAGTTTGAAGCTATGTCTAACCAAAGACCATTGTGTACTTGGAGGCAGATGGAACGTTAAGTCTATGGTGACCTCAAATATTCTCACGTTGACGCGGTGGAGAAGTTTGGTGAGTGAGCAGCCAGCTCTGGTGTTTAGCTTGTCATCTGACTGTAGTTCAAAATTATGAGGTGTGGTCCTTATATCGTTCACTTGGGAATTGATCTCGTACAGTCGTCAATATCCCTTTCTGTTGATCCAGAGAGACTTTTACTTAGCTATCTCAATCTACTTCACCCGATATTCTTACAGATATACATGTTTTTAGACATAATAAACAAAGCATTTTTAGTAGTTTTTATCCACCTTTATTTAATGTGAAATATTCGCAAATCAAAAATGTCCCTGCCTTCAATATTTATTATATTTTCAAATTATCTTCTTAGAATATAATATAAGATTCAAGGAACAAATGACGTCAAAGAACGTCATAATTTTTATACCTCCAAATAGGATTGAAAGGACGAGGACATTCTATAAAAATAAAAGGACAATTCTAAGAATTGCACTTTATTATTTTTATGGACTGAAATCATTGCATGGATGTCTCGATGGTATACTAGAGCTACAGAATCTCGTGAAAGCTGCCTGAAATAGAAGGTAACATATGCTGGCAATTTCTTTACGTGAAAAAAAAAAGCACTTGAAAACCCTTAGAAATCGGAAGATTTGATCTTTATTACCATGGTAACCGACGTTTGCTCATATTCCGTTAAGTAAAAGCTATTCTGCTTGATTTAATTAATTTCAAATCTCGCTTGGATGATGCTGACAGGGGCATTTGTGCCGACTCAGCTTGACTTCTTTAGAATTGTTTCTTAGAAATTTATCGAGAAAGGAAAATATGGATGTTTCTATTTCCGAATGAGTAGTCAATTATATTCTTTCATAAACGGAAGAAAAAGTTTATTTGTATAGCATAGACATGGTGTTTGATTTCAAAGCGCTCTGAATAAGGTTGAATGAATATTTTTAGCAATGCGTTTATGTTGTTTTCGTTTCTTTGCTTGGTACTTAATTTGGTTGCAATTTCGACAAAAATAACTTTTGATGGAAACGATAATAAATTTGCAAAAATAATTTACTTCCAACGACTAAGAATACCCCTTTGTGTTGATTCCGTACTATATCAATTAATTACCACCACATCAAACGAATAAGTTAATATTGAGAAAGGCCTTGTCCCCAAATGTATATCATTTCTCATGTTATCTTGCTTGAGATTGATAGATACATTGCTACGTTTAAAATTGTGATGGTAAATCTTAAAATGTAAGCGATGAAATGTGAAGGATTGTGGAATACTATTTTAGGGATTTACGCTTTTGTATGCAAACAGCCTCTCAGAAAATTCCAATATATCTAATTTGGAGAACTACAATCTTTAAATATATATTATTCTATAAAAAACTTTATCTGCGAAAAGGAAAACTCATTTTTTTGCCACATTTCTAACAGTATTATCTTTTGAATATACGTTATCACTCAGTGGTACTGTAAAATTTTAAAATTCGGTTTCAACAATTGATAATGAGATCAATCTCTGTAAACTACCAAGAGCAAAACAAGATAATTAATTAATGATCATGCCATTGCATGTGTACACCTAATGTGCTTATGTGTACCTCCAAGACACGATGCATCATATTTGAATATCCTCATGCTAGCGCATGTGTGTATCCTTAGTATCACGTAACTGTAGGATGTAGTTGAATTCAATTACTGTCTGGACCACAGGGGAAATATAAAAATAGAGAGGGAGTAATGGTAACCGTTTTAGTTGTCCAGGGGCATGCGACTAAAACCTGTAGTGTCGTGACTTTTAGACATTTCTTTTCTTTGTTGGGTGGAACGTAACATTCATCATTTGATTTGTTCACGGAACGCAAGAAAACGCCTATCCATTGAGTCATCATCTGATTGTCCATTGATTGATTAACTGATAGAAGTTGGCTAGCGATTTCACTACTTTTGCCGCCATTATATAGAAATACAATTGTCCACACCATTGCGTATACCTACACTAAGGCTCACACCATTGCGTATACCTACTCTAAGGCCCACATCATTGCGTATACCTACTATAATGTCCACACCATTGCGTATACCTACTCTAAGGCCCACACCATTGCGTATACCTACTATAATGTCCACACCATTGCGTATACCTACTCTAAGGCCCACACCATTGCGTATACCTACTCTAAGGCCCACACCATTGCGTATACCTACTCTAAGGCCCACATCATTGCGTATACCTACTATAATGTCCACACCATTGCGTATACCTACTCTAAGGCCCACACCATTGCGTATACCTACTCTAAGGCCCACACCATTGCGTATACCTACTATAATGTCCACACCATTGCGTATACCTACTCTAAGGCCCACACCATTGCGTATACCTACTATAATGTCCACACCATTGCGTATACCTACTCTAAGGCCCACACCATTGCGTATACCTACTCTAAGGCCCACACCATTGCGTATACCTACTCTAAGGCCCACACCATTGCGTATACCTACTCTAAGGCCCACATCATTGCGTATACCTACTATAATGTCCACACCATTGCGTATACCTACTCTAAGGCCCACACCATTGCGTATACCTACTCTAAGGCCCACACCATTGCGTATACCTACTCTAAGGCCCACACCATTGCGTATACCTACTATAATGTCCACACCATTGCGTATACCTACTCTAAGGCCCACACCATTGCGTATACCTACTATAATGTCCACACCATTGTGTATACCTACTCTAAGGCCCACACCATTGCGTATACCTACTCTAAGGCCCACACCATTGCGTATACCTACTATAATGTCCACACCATTGCGTATACCTACTCTAAGGCCCACACCATTGCGTTTACCTACTCTAAAGCCCACACCCGGTCATTTGATGTGCCAAACGAGGCGATAAGACCTTAAATACGTAAAACAAATCAATATTTTACGGAACCGTGGCTGAACATCCAGTCTGGCGGTTAAGGTGTTAGCCTCTCGATTGGAAGGTTACTGGTTCGAATACGGATCAGTGCATGGATGTTTGTAAGCGTATGTTGTACAGGCCGCTGGTACACCTTAAATCTGTCGTGGCCGAAAGTCCTCACGTTGGGTTGGTGTGGAAGTTTGGAGAGTGGGGTGCAAGCTCAGGTGTTTCCTAGTCATCTGAGAGTGGTTCAGAATTATCTGGTCTTGTCCTCGGATCTTTCTCTTAAAACGGATCAATCTTGGACCGTCGTCTCAATAGTAGAGATCCCCAAACGTGCTTGTCCCGTAGACTACGTGCCTATTTTTTCTGTTTTGGATAGACCCTCTGCTTTCTTAATATTGATTCTTTACAAATTCATCAACTTTAAATGTATTTTCGAAGCTGACACAGAGCCACTTCCTTTGATAAGGTTTACTGTAGAGTGCAAAATGTTTAAATAAAAAAATATGTTAAGTTTTATGGTTATGTACATTTATTAATTAAAACGACACAAAATGCAAATCTAGTAACATTTTTACATAAAATAAATACACAACAAAGTCAATATGCTTTCAATAGGAGGGATGAGCCTGATGCTTTGATAGCAAAATTTCAATTTTTGGGTTCAATTTAGTCAGGTTTAATCTTAAATCTCCTCGCCGAGGGATTTCCAATCTACTTCTTTTTTGGTAAGGAGATTGGGAACAGCTCTGACATCTCTTTCCACGAGGTATGATGATGGAAAAGCTATCAAAAACTTTCTCGCGATAGTCCATAATTCATGATATGTAACAGGTACGCCTCTTCTGGAGACAGAATTGCTGATATCCCTTTCTAAACTGCACCTTAAGTTCTTCGTTGGTAATTATTCCGATCAGTTTTTATAACATGACATCCGTTTCTTCTCAATATCACTGAATAGATTAAAAATCCACTGTGGTATTTTCCTACTGTATTTCGTAGTTATCTATTTATATTTTTGAAAATATTTTCTTAACACTTTTCTTCTCAAAATTCGGAAAACAAATTAACTAGTGGTGTGCGAATAGTATCTGTTTGATACAAAAGTATCCGATACTTCAACTATCCGAAGTACTCGAGCACCTTGTACAAAATGTATTCGTTGCAAAAGTAATCACAAATACATGTTCATGACTGGTTCAATGTGTTTGTGATTACTTTTGTATACCTATACTTTTGGGTCTACGAAACCAAAAATAATTACAACCAGACGAAGACAATCAACTTCAATACGAAAATGTGAGCCTCACTCACTGAATGATATGTAGGTAGAGAAAGTGTTTATATACCATCCCGCTATGTGACTGCCTTACGCACCTGTTGTTGCACATACTAAAAAAAAACTAAATATATCTTACTCTTACACCGCAAACTACGCGTCCCTTTTCATGCTTACTTTTGGCAGAGGAAAAGAGTGGGGAAAAAATCGATACGGTGACTGACTGAATAACTAAGATGTTTTCGATATTGAACATAAATCTCTGATTTATTTCTATTTCATAACTATTTTACTCACTCATTGGTATCCGATGCAAGTTCACATAAAAAAGAGCAAAGTAGTGCAAGTAAGAAAGTAATCATAAATACAAATGTATCAGATATTGGTGAAATATCAAATATGGCTGGATCCGAATTTAATAAGTGAGATGCGGTAGCAGTTTGAATAGCACCTTGCTTAAAATGCTCTTTTAAGTTGTATTTGCTTTTTGCTTTGAAATAAAAGCACATGCCATTATTTTTATGAAAAATTAAATTTTGTGCCTTTCTTTTTCGGGCATAGTATTATATAATTTAAATATAATTAATACCCAGCACACAAGTTACACGTACTGCGACCACAAAGTGAATAGCCTACTTACACAATTTTATGAAATACACATATAATTAGAAAATGTACATGTCCATTAGGTATAAGAAAGTATTACGTACCTACATCGATACTATCTGTGTTAGGTGAATTAGTACATTTACGGGAAGCAAAGTTTTGGTGACGGCCTGCCTAACTCGTAGACCCCCATTTAGATCTCATGCACCCTCAATTTTTTTTTCACTGACGTGGACCCCTTGCAGGTTAGAGTCGATCCCTGGGGGTCGTTATAGACCACTTTGGGAATGACTGCTCTAGTACGACGTTAATTAAAATTACCTTATCTACAGAACAGTGACTATTAGTCGACAGGTTAGATACACTTTATGAAGCTTCTCTCAATAGAAATGCCAGTCTACTGGTATTTCAGGTCAACTGCATTTACATGAATTTTATTCATGAGCTTTCAATTAACACATAATTTATTCTCCATAATTTAGCTTTGCAGTTTGCCTTGAAATGAATTTTGACGCATAGGAAAATATCTGAATTAACTAAAATTAATATAGGAACTAGGTTGGTTGGTTATTTGGGGTTTTATGGCGCAACGGCCATTTTTGGACAGGGTGCGCCAGACACAAGACATACAGTATCAAGCAATAGACATACACAATGAAAGTTTTACTGACACAGATGAGAGATATACAGCCAAGGAGGAATGCACCTGACAAGAATCGAACCTGTGCCGCCAACTACTCGAAGATTGCTAGCGCAGTGGGTATACCAACTGAGCCACGACTGACCCCTCTAGGAACTAGGAATCGTCGTAGACCTGAAATAAAAGTAAACTGAATATTGTTATTGAGAGAAGCTTCAAAAATATAGGGCCAACTTGAGCGACCATGTCGGTTAGTAGTCTACTGCTGAGCGACCAAGTCGACTGGTAGTCAAGTGACTGCTCTATGAAAAATTTACTTTACCGATTTGGCATCTCATCCCCTCGTTTGGCGATGTAACATCCTATGACAAGGTTGGTATGTAAATTCGTAAATCTGAAGAGTAGCGAAAAAAGTGGTGAAATCGTCAAAGGTAACTACTACCAGATGATCCATCAATGGACCAATCAGATGACGAATAAATGGATAGGCGTCTTATCTTATTCCGTGGACCTATCAAATGATGAATATGAGGTTCCATCCAGTTGACGAAAGCTATCTAAAGGTCACGTAACAGCTAGCTTTGTCATCTGGTTCTGGTAATATCTAAATGTTCGATCGCTCATTCTACTTTTATCTATGGGTAGTTATTGTAATTAACATCGCATTGCAGCAACACAATGGGGTATTGGCAACAGTCTGGCTAAAATCCCGAAAAGAAAGATCCCAGGACAACACCGTATAATTTTGAATGAAGCTGAGATGACGATTTCTTCTATGGGAATGTTCACCGAAGTGGAGCTTATCCCAAGTTTTATTTCAAATACATCTCAAAGACGACACCGAACGGCTGTTTGGCTTCTCAACTCTTTTAGTATCACTTGGAAGAACAGCTGGAAACATTATCGGAATTGAGAACAAATAAAAGAAGCGCGAGACAATATAAGAGAAGAAAAGTAGAACACCCAAAAGAAAACCGAAAAAGTTACCCGAATTTCTCAATACATCTTCGCGTATTCTTTTCGTAACTTCTGAAAGGTGAAATACATCAAGCCGCTAATAACAGTTTGCAAGAAAATAAAGTCAGCGGGGATAAAAAAAGAACACGAAGCGAGATTATGCTTTTAGGATCGAAACAGCTGCAACGGATCAATGCAATGCTATCGGACTCTGGCTGCGTGTTACGGATCCGTGGCTCACTTAAATCCGTAATTGATTTCCAGCTACTAACAGGATATTGAAATTTCTACTTGCATAATTCATGCGATCTTGGCAGGTGGTGTAATGAGATTATTTCATGAAGTTGCATCTTGGATGAGTTCTTGAACTTGTGTGGGATTGAAGTGGTGATACAGGTCCTGTTGGTGTGTGAGAAAATGGGAAAAAACACATAAGACAAGATGATATTTCATCAGGAACGCGTTTTTCTACTAGCTTGTAAAATTGAAGAACAATAAAGCCACGCACTCCAGTGTTTATTAACGCTCCAAATGGTTTAGATACGATATCTTGCCCATCATGGTCTAATCAATTTTGCCATTGAAGAGATACACTATATGGACAATGCAAGTTTCTCCGAAAAAGTGCTTTATTAATCTATTATCCACTGCGTGGCCAGCACGGCGTTGCCCGTGACAGTTCTTTTCGTGGGGTCAGATGTGACCATCGATGATGGTTGAGTTCTTGAACTTATGTGGTATTGAGGTAGTGATACAGGTCCTGTTGGTGAATGAGAAAATGGGAAAAGACACATAAAACAAGATGGTATTTCATCAGGAACTCGTTTTTCTACTAGCTTGTAAAATTGAAGAACAATAAAGCCACGCACTCCAGTGTTTATTAACGCTCCAAATGGCTCAGATGCGATATCTTGCCCATCATGGTCTAATCAATTTTGCCATTGAAGAGATACACTATATGGACAATGCAAGTTTTTCAGAAAAAGTGCTTTATTAATCTATTATCCACTGCGTGGCCAGCACGGCGTTGCCCGTGACAGTTCTTTTCATGGGGTCAGATGTGACCACCGATGATGGTTGAGTTCTTGAACTTATGTGGTATTGAGGTAGTGATACAGGTCCTGTTGGTGAATAAGAAAAAGGGAAAAGACACATAAAACAAGATGGTATTTCATCAGGAACTCGTTTTTCTACTAGCTTGTAAAATTTAAAAATAATCAAGCCACGCACTCCAGGTTTTATTCACGCTCCAAGTGGCTTAGACGCGATACCTTGCTCATCATGGTCTAATCAATCTTGCCATTGAAGAGATACACTATATGGACAAAAAGTATTTGGACACTGCATGTTTTTCAGAAAAAAGTGCTTTATTAATATACAATCCACTGCGTGGACAGCACGGCCCGTGACAGTTCTTTTCGTGGGGTCAGATGTGACCACCGCTAGGACTACCTGCGTTCCAAATCCCATTACTGCAAGTGCCATAGATTCGTCAGGACTTTGAGTACAGAAAACACAGAAAACAAACACTTCCTTTTATAATAGAGATTTAGTAATGTGTAGGCCCTCCTTTTGCTTGTATTACAGCTGCAACACGTTGGTAATTATTAGTTAACGTCGCACTAGAGCAACACAACGGGCTATTGACGACGGTCCGGGATCAATCCCTTAAGGGAGAGATCCGATCACAACACCTCGTAATTTTGAACCACGGTCAGATGACGAAGCAACACCTGAGCTGGCACCCCACTCTCCAAACTTCCACACCAACCCAACGTGATACGCTACACCATACGCTTACAAACATCCACATCCTGACCCCGGATTTGAACCAGGAACCTTCCGATCTAGAGGCTGATACCTTAACCACTATACCGGTTGGTCGGCTTGCAACACATTGAGGCATACTTTCCATAATTTTTCTGCAAGTCTGTTCAGGAGTAGCTCGCCATGATTCCTGCAAGATTGTGAGAAGAGATTGTTGTGAAGATGGCCGGGTATAGCGGTGCGTCGTACTCGTCGCTCCAGTTTGACCCAAAAGCGCTCGATCGGATTAGGATCGGGGCAATAAACTGGCCAGTCAAACAAATTCACTTAATTTTCCGGAAAACAGCACACGTTTTGCAGTATGATATGGAGCTAAATCCTGTTGAAAAAAAAAAAACCCCATCATCGCCCTAGTATAGACAAGGCCAAACTATCCAAAATGTCCAGGGTACACGTCAGCGTTCATGGTACCAAGTACATAAAGCAATGGGCTGAGGAGTCCTGATCCGGAAAACAACCCCATATTAAGATGGATCATCCTCCGAATTTTTGCAGTGTGTCCAGATACTTATATCCATATAGTGTATAAAATATTGCGGTCATCAAGATATTGCAGACTGTTTAATGATAACGTATTAAGATTTGGTCAGATTTCTTATGCTCGTGTAATTGATAATAACAGATCAAGATATGATCAGTTTTCCTTATGAGAAAACTCGTCGAGACAATCACAAGTAAGGCTGTGGTAGTTGAATTAATGTTGTAGAACAACGGGCTATCGGCATGATAAATTCCGAAGAGAAAGATCCGTGGATACCTCGTCATTTTCCAGATGATCAGGTGATCTGAGCTGTCACCCTACTCTCCAAACTTCCGAAATATCAAGTTAAGAACTTTAACTAATTTGCTACTTCTTCAAACGGGCTACCACGGCCAGATGCAATTTGAAGAAACTATACATTTTTGCATGAATTGTGTCCCCAGCAATGCTGGAAGGGAATCTGTCAATATACTAGACGGTGTGCGTTATATAATGAAAAAATACGGCGAATCATTTTTCGAACATTGATAGCACTTTCGACTGACAGTTTATAGAAGTAAAATACTTATTGTCTATCTGGAATGCCGACAGCTCGCAATCTACAGGAATTTCTAACTGTTTTAAATAAGAGCAATTCGTCCCTGAAATGTCGGAACGTATTGTATGTAAACGGTCCAACAAGAAAAATTTCTTCTTGCAAGGCAAGGAAAAAGGATTTGAGTTCTGATAAACTGAAGATGAAGGGGATCGTCTTCTACAACAGACTGGGGGAAGTAATCTCCTTCAAGATTGTAGAAAAAAGATTATTCCACTGCAATACATACTTGTGGGGTAGGGAATTGGCCTTTGCAAGAATGAATGGAAGGGATTCGTGCTTCAAACAGTGGTGATGGGTATCGGCCCATGCAAGACTGAAGGGAAGGGATTCGTGCTATGCGATAAATAGTGGTGGAGGGAATCGCCCCCTGCAAGACTGAAGGGAAGGAATTCGTGCTATGCTATACATAGTGGTGGAGGGAATCGGCACCTGCAAGGCTGAAAGGAAGGGATTCGTGCTATGCTATATATAGTGGTAGAGGGAATCGGCCACTGCAGGACTGAAGGGAAGGGATTCGTGCTATGCGATACATAGTGGTAGAGGGAATCGGCCCCTGCAAGACTGAATGGAAGGGATTCGTGCTTCAAACATTGTTGGTGGGAATCGGCCCCTGCAAGACAGAAGGGAAGGGATTCGTGCTATGAGATACATAGTGGTGGAGGGAATCGGCCGCTGCAAGACTGAAGGGAAGGGATTCGTGCTATGAGATACATAGTGGTGGAGGGAATCGGCCGCTGCAAGACTGAAGGGAAGGGATTCGTGCTATGAGATACATAGTGGTGGAGGGAATCGGCCGCTGCAAGACTGAAGGGAAGGGATTCGTGCTAGGAGATACATAGTGGTGGAGGGAATCGGCAGCGGTAAGACTGAATGGAAGGGATTCGTCCTCTGCAATACATACTGGGAGAGGAAATTGGTCCTTACAAGACTACTTCCACTGCTAGATGGTTAGAAGGGAATTGTCCTCTGAAAATATGGGGAAGAGAATCGGGTCGTGTCAGACTGAAAGTGTAATTGTTGTAATGTTGATGGTGGATTAGTGCAATGGTGGATTAGTGATGGAGCAATTTTGAGTACAAGCTGGGAAACTGCAAGACAAGTACTGTAAAATTGATACCAGGTCTAAGATAAAACCATTGTTCACATTCTTTTCATCTTTCATTTTTTGCACTTTAGTGTACCCTTGAGTAAATAGTTATTCCAAAGTGAATGGGGTTTAATTTAAACTTACTACCTCCCGTTAATGCTTGTTAAGCAAATTTTGAAACACCCCATGGTTTACGAGTGCAAATGATGATAATTTTATTTTATTCTGATTTAGCCATCGTTTTAGTTTTTTCTCGAAATTTTCAGTTTCTTTAATTATCGTTTTTTCATTGGATGTCAGTAATGAAATCGTCAAATATTTTTTCTGAATCTCTTCAAAATTACCGCATTGTTCCATAAAATAATGTTTAGCTCAAACGTTGTTACCATATTACTTAAAAATGTTTTAGCAACATTAAAAAATTCCTCCATTTTTGTAAACTTTTCAGTGGAATTGAAATCAGTCACCCTACGATCAAACAACCCGAGGCACCGTAGAAGGCCATCTTGAAATAAATCACAAAGAATAAATTTTTTACACGATCTCTGAGTAAAATAAAAAATACTTATCGAAAGGAGAAAAAAAACTTGAAAAAGTTTATTGAAAAATCTCCAGGAAAAACTTTGTAATTTTTCTAAACTTACGAGACTTGACAAAAGCTGCACTAACAAAAAATTATAAACCGTGTCGTCGATCATTACAGCATTTAGTTCTTCCTTTTAAGGGTGAGTCTATCCTACAGAGTAATATTTAACAGGATTTAAGTAAGAATTAGAGTTAACATTCAGCGGCAAACAGAATTCAATTTTCAACAGTACTTTAATGGTTGTAACAGTTTTGTTCAACTTATCTATTCAGGTTTAGAACATTAAAACTATGAAATTAGAGTTAAAAGTTCTGTTTTAAAAAAGGTAGATGGAATTAGGCATAAAATGTATAGTCAATTTTTTTATTTGACTTCAGGTCCATCAAAATGAAAAAAATATACTTGCAAAAAAAAAAAAAACAATTTCAGTGGTTCTCATGGCTTAAGGAACGTAATAATATATAGGCTGCTCATACGACATCAGGTAATATAGATGAGAATTTGGAATCATGGTAAGATACGATATTAACACCTGAGCTTGCACCTTACTCTTCAAACTTCCACACCATGCCAAGGTGAGGACATTTAAATCAACGACAGATTTAACGTGCACCATAATCTGTTTAAGTGATGCTCTTTGGTTTGTTCGAGTGTCGAATTCCCAACCCTTCGGTTACTAATCCGTTTATCTTGCAATTGGACTACCGCGGTTCTAAGGGTCATTCCAGATATCTTATTTCTTTTTTGCAAGTATATTTATTTTTCTGGATCTGTAGCCAAGTATAAATTTGGAAAGAAATTCGATGTCTAAATACCTCGATATTTTAAAAACTTCAGAGCTAATGGCTCTAATTTCATAGTTTTGCTGCTCTGAACCTGGTCTGAAATATAATAGAACACCTTAATTTTAATAAAACAATAAATTTATAAAAAATACACTTCTTAACAGCACTGTTAGACATTATTTGTGGTTTGATCAGATATCAACTAGTAAGAACTTTGTGTAGCATTAGTTTTGTAAGCGAGACTAATATGTTTAGATGAAAAATGTCAGCCAGTCTCAAGTGACATTTCCCCTAGTATTGCTTTCTGAACTTTATTTGTACCATGAGTGTACTTTAATAGCAGAAAT